>AP025366.1:5447046-10447046 GCA_030295005.1 Cephonodes hylas
TTATGTGTTTTGAGCTTAAATAACATGGTAGTTTTTTTTAATCGTTGAGATCCAATACTAAAGAATTTGGTTCTATTTGGTAAAATTATTTCTTAATTTTCGTAAATTACCCAATGGAATTTGCTGTGAATAACAACAAAAATTATTACGGTTTTAAAAGATTAAATTATTAGTTTTTTTTTTTTTTTTCTTTCAATTTATGGCTTCGCACTTCTTATGCATTTAGCCAATGTCAAGTAGATATTGATGATAAGTTATTTTTTTATTTTATTTCAAATGGGCAAGGTAGGGAAACGAATGATGGGTTGGGAAAGGGAAATATTTACACAGGATAATAATATCTATCAGGAGAGTTGAAATGGAAGGACGGAAAATGGGGGATGAATTTAAAACTATAGTCAACTAAAAAATGTGTTAGGATGATCGACTAAAATACTGATTATCAAAATAAAGAAAAATAAAAAATTAAAGAAACACTACAAAAAAAGAAAAAAAAAATAATAAGAAAAAATTATAGTTTTATTTTATTACTTATAAAGAAGGATGCTATACACTTATATATATACATATTATTACTACTGAGAAGGGAAGAAATTGAACAAGGAAAAGGAATATGGAGAAGTAATAAAGATTTAATAAAGGAAGATCGGTCATATAATGTACAAGCAAACAGAATGTGATTTATTTCGCCAACATCCAATCGGCATGGGCATATGGGGCTATCGACGATTTTAAGACGAGCAAGGTGAGAAGGCGAACAAGTGTGTCCAAGTCTACATCGAATTAAAATGGTTGTTTCCAATTTGCCAAATTTGGCTTTAGTGTACCAGGGTTTTAGTGGAATTTCAGGTTGGATAGATGAATAATAACGTCCCTTAAACTGTGCACTAGAAACCCAGGCTTCGGTCCAAGATTCCAAAAGGAACTTTTTTGGCAGTGACAAAAGGTCACCAGAGTAATTTTTGTAAGGAACGATGTCTCCAGAATATGCAGCTTCTTTGGCAAGTTTGTCCGCAAAGTCATTTCCGCCGATGCCGGAATGACTAGGTATCCACGCAAAAGTTAACGAATAGCCTTTGTCGGAACATTTGGACGCTAATTCCCTGATTTGACAAATAATCGGGGATATGTTTTTGGAACAGAAAGGAGATTTTTCAATGGCCTGAAGGGCACTAAGGCAGTCAGAAAATATTACGGCTTTATTGAGATTGAAAAGAAGAACGTATTCAATGGCTCTGAGAATGCCGAGGCATTCTCCAGTAAAAACTGATGATTCCGGAGGAAGTTTAATTTTTTGAACAATATTGTATTGAGAGTGAAAAACCCCAATACCGACACAGTGTGACGATGAAATTTTAGAAGCGTCAGAGTATAAGTAATGGAAACCCTCACAAGATTCCATAAGAAAAGAGTTAAAGGCAGTAGCAATGTTAGGAATTTGTTTATCAACAGAGTTATAAATAATTTTTGGAGTATAAGTTAAAGAATCAAACGGAATGGTAAATAATGCGAGTTTATTGGAACGGTGGGTGGGAGCAGAAAGAGCCAGATATTTTTGATAACTTTTTATAAGACACGGAAGTGGTTTTCGAGACCAGTAATTAACCGATTTTATACGAGTTTGTAGGGAATCTAATAAAGGAATAAGAGGATGATTTGAAAATTGTACAATTTTAAATAAAAATCTGTCAGAAAGAAATTGACGTCTAAGATGTAAAGGGGCTTCACCACCTTCTACTTGGAGAGCATTAATTGGAGATGATTTCATTGCTCCTAGAATAATGCGTAATGCTTTAGATTGAAGGCAGTCAATTTTTTTAAAAGAATTAATACTTCCAGGATCGAATAGAAAGGTGCCGTAATCAAAAATACTTTTGATTAAAGCATTGTAAATAATCTTTAAGGAACTCGGGTGGCCACCCCACCACACTCCAGATAAACATCGCAGCATATTTAATTGGCGCTCAACCTTTTCTATTACATAATCACAATGGGCACCTCCTGAGAGTTTGTAGTCCAAGATAAGACCTAAATATTTAAAGTTATTCTTAACGGGAATTGTAATATTGTCATAGACAATGTTAATAGGGGGAGGCTTCCTTGAACGGGTGTATATAACTACTGCACTTTTAGAGGGCGAAAGATCTAAACCATTGTCATTGAGCCATAATTTTAGAGACAAAAGGGAAGCGTTTAAGATAGAAGAAGAATCAATAGCTGAAATCGAAGAATGGTAAAAAAGTAGGTCATCTGCATATTGCAAGATTTGGATATCTTCTTTAATAGAAGAATTTAAATCAAAAGTATAAATATTGTATAATAAAGGACTCAGGACTGAACCTTGCGGCAAGCCTCGCCAAACAGTACGGGATAGGTGATTTTCTCCTGAAGTTACTGTAATTGTTCGTTCGTTTAATATATTAAGTATAAAATTGGTAAGGATTAAAGGCACCCGGATAGACTGTAATTTTCTTTGTAGCACTGATAGAAGAACATTATCATAAGCAGCTTTTATGTCTAAAAATATAGCAACAGTAGAGTGGTTATTGGAAAAAGATAATCTAATATCAGTTGTAAAGATACTTAAACAGTCCATGGTGCCTTTGCCTTTCCTAAAACCATACTGGGAATCTGCCAGGAGACCCTTACTTTCCACATACCACTCCAATCGATTTTTAATTAAGTGCTCTGATAATTTCATTAAAACGGATGACAAAGCTATAGGACGATAAGATGAAGATTCTAAAGGGTTTTTTCCGATTTTGTGGATTGGCAACACATTGTGACATTTCCATCCTCGAGGAATGTTCCCAGATAACATTATTGAATTTACTATGTTTAAAAAGTATTTAAGGGATTCGTCACTTAACTGAGAGAAGAATGAATATGGGATACCGTCAATCCCCGGAGCAGAATCTTTAACGTTACAAATGATGGTTTTTAACTCCTTCATTGTGAACGGCATATTTAACGAGGAATTTTCCTCATTAGATTGTCTATGCAATGGTTGCAATACCAAATTCTCAGGAACCCATGGAGGAGCCAGATTATTAATAAAATGAGGAATAATTTGTGGAGGGACTTGGGGAGAGGGAGAATTAGAACGTGCAGATCTAAACCTCCTTATGTTGTTCCAAACAACAGATGGATTTGTATTAGGAGATAGAGTGGCGCAAAAATTTTGCCATCCTTCTGTCTTTTTCTTTTTGAACAGTTTTCTGGTTTGGGCAATAACTTCGGAGAGAGATAAATAATTTTCTGTAGTCATATTATGATTGTATATTTTTTCTGTCTTTTTTCTTTTTTTGATAGCATTGGTGCATTCAGAGTCCCACCAAGGTGGCATAGGGATTTTTCTTTGAACGGAGTTTTCTTTTAACGGTAGGACTTCATCAGCAACTGCTATCAAAATGTGGGCTAAAGCCTCAGCACATGTTTGTTCATTACCCCCTGACACAATAGGAAGAGATGGAATCATATTCTCTACTTTATTCTTAAAATCTTGCCAGATTTTACTTTTGTTGTTAGGTATCTTATGCTTTAAATTACTCTTTTTTGCAGGAATAGAAGAACTGTTGCTAAAGAAGGGATACAAAATGTTTATAGGAAAGTGATCACTGCCAAATGAAGATGAAAGGGGGCTCCAGGAGAGGTAGGATGCAAAGTTAGGAGTACAGATTGATAAATCTATTGCGCTTTGGTTGGTGTGATTAGGATCACTACGGCGAGTGGGAGAACCTGTATTAAGTACACATAAATTCTGGGAGTCTAGTATGTCGAGCAGAACTTCTCCATATGAATTTGATGTAGTACTTCCCCAGGATTTATGGTGGCAGTTAAAGTCACCCATAAGAAGAAAGGGTTTTGGCAGAATTTTTAAAATATTAGAGAGTTCATGAAATAGAGCAGAGGAAGGATGAGAAATATATAGAGATACAAAACAAGTATTTTTTATGGTAATAGCTACAATAGAAAGTTCAACACTATGGATAGGTAAAGTAATAATGGAAAAAGGTACAGAGTCTTTGATGAGTAAAGCAACACCACCATACCCATCAGGTCTGTCTTCCCTTACAGTAATGTACCTTTGTATTTTTAAAACATGATTTTGTTTCAACCATGTTTCAGCTAATGCAAATACAAAAGGCTGGTATTTGTTGATCAAATATATAAGATCTGACTTCTTGTTTATTATGCTACGGCAATTCCACTGTATTATGTTGGCTGCTTGGGCCATTATGATGAGATGAAAGAGAGGTAGAGTCAAACAAAGGGGCAACGTGGGACGGTGATAAGTTAAATTTATTTAAAAGGTTTAAAAATGCATTCATGAATTCTTTAATATTAAGTTCCTGTTCAGGTTGTTTAGCGTTAATTGCACAACCATTTTGTGGCTGTGGCTGAGAGTATTCTTTGATAATTAAATTATGGGCTTCTTTATTGTACCCCTTAGTAGGACTGGGGGCAGAGCGTGGTTTCAGGAAAACCGTCTTTTTATAGCTTGAAATCTTTTCTGGAGCTGATATTTGTATAGGAGTAGGTTTGGGGGGCTGTGAGAGAATATCTGCATACGACTTTGTGACAGGGGGCAACAGTTTTGATGCTTCTGCGTATGATATGGAGCTTTGGGCCATATGAGTTTTGATTTGTCTCTGTCTATGAAGTTCAGGGCATGTTTTGCTGATTGCAAAGTGATGGCCTAAGCAAAGACAACAAGATGCAGTTGCATCAATGGCCTCACATGATTCTCCAGAATGATTTCCACCACATTTGTAACAACGGGGTTTAGACCTGCACTGTAGTTTTGTGTGCCCAAACCGGCAGCAGTTAAAGCACTGGATGGTCGGGTAAATATAAAGGTCTACAGGCAGAGCATTAAAGCACATAAAAATCCTTTTTGGCAAAACTTGGCCGTCAAAGGTCAAAACTACTGTTTGTGAGGGTTTCCACACTACAGAACCTTCTACCATAGTTTTATAATTTAAACGTCGAACTTTAAGAATTGGGCCACATCCAATGGGGACTGAGGTGTTTTCTATAACTTCCTCCGGGGACCACTCAGCTGGGACACCTCTGACAATGCCCATCCTTGTGATATTAAATACAGGGATTGAAGCATTATAATTATTTTTATTGAGATTTTCATCTTTTAAGAATGAATTAGCGTCTAAATGGGATGAAAAAGATAGCGATATTTTATTTCTCCCAATTTTCTTTAGGCTTCCGTTTATGATGTTTTTAAAATTAAATTTTTTTAAAAACTTGCCAAAGGCAAGCGGATGAAAGATCGTGGAGTCATTTGCCGAAGATACATTTCTTTGAACATGCACAACGTAAGGGGCGCTATCACTCCTATCATAGACCTGTCTTCCTACAGTAGTTTGCGCGGGAATTTTAACTGACGATGACGATTCAGGTTTGGAGGAAATTGGTTGCGATTGTACTAATAGCGAAGCGTCCGCTGTATCAGTACATCCGCAAGCTGGTGAGAGATCACTGGAGTCTTGTTTTCGCCTTCTCTTATTGCACACCTTGCAAATATGACGACGGCTACGCTTTACCGGGCGAGCTGACGAGGACCCGTCAGTCTCCATGCCAGACTCAGAGATATAAGTATTATTATTATTTACTTTTTGGTCAAACTCTGTTTGAATAGTTACAAAGTTGCCCGCCGGGGGGACGAATCCCCCCGGATCAGGCGGCTCATTCATCTCGAACTAATATAAGAAATTGATAAACTTACCTAAATGATGAAAATAAGGAAGAAAATACAAATAAAAAAGAAATGATACACTAATTACAGCTACAATTATATACAAATCACTCCTCTGATAGTAATATTTACAAAAAAATCAATAAATAAAAAATCCAATTTTCAAAAACACGTCCACCATATAAGAAGTTTCCCGCGCTTTTCAAAATTATTAGTTCAAAAACTAGGTACTTACATAACGATGTTGCCAGAGTAATTTATTTCTATTATTTATTCATTTTTATGTCAAAAGCAAAACTTAAATGTGTGGTCGAATGTACGGACGTCCACAGAGTGCACCAGTCTAATTAGTACTCTTAACATAACTATCCAACTATAAAAGTTAGAACACCCAAATATTTTTGTAAGAATGTGTGTTTTAAGTGAAAACAGTATCGGAAACGAATAAAAATATGGAACTTAAGTCATGAAATGTTTATTAACGTAGCGCATTAAATACAGTGCATCCCACAATGGAAGAAGAGATAAGATGCTTTGTTTGTAAGGAATTCTATAGGGAACCAGTGCTACTTCCATGCGGGCATGCATTATGTCGCGCTTGTGCTGTAAATTTGCAAATCCATGTGCACGAAAACGATGGCTCCACAGCTTCCAACGATTACCAAGAGGCGGACAAAGCTTCGGTGTCGAGCGAGACGGACAGCGGTGTAGTATGTGGATCAAGGCCTAACAGTTACGCGGGAACTCCGGCCGCGCCTGTATATCCGTCCGCCGTGTTTAGTATAACGTGTCCGTTGTGTAATAAGTTGGTGTACTTAGACGAGAATGGAGCTGAAGGACTGCCGCCGTTCCGCGTTATGCGGACGATTGTGGAGAGATTCGGCGGAGTGACTGGTGCGCCACCAGCAGAAGAAGCATGTCAGATGTGCGAAGGCGAGCGGCGGGCGGCGGTGGTGCGGTGTGAGCAGTGCTCGGTGCGGTACTGCGCTGGGTGTCGCGACGCCTGGCACCCCACGCGAGGCCCACTCGCACAGCACGAGCTGAGAGCCCTGGGAACAACCTGTGCAGATCATGGCTCTCCACCTGTATTGTACTGCAACACTTGTCTTATACCCATTTGTCAACGATGCCTCGCTGAAAGGCACTCCCCACATGAAACACAGCCATTAAACAGCGCAGCTAGAGCCCATAAGGTATAACACACTTTTATATCATATTTAAGTTTGTCATCCTAAATGGTGGCAATGTTCTGAATGGGACATTTTTCATTTAGATTTAAATTTTTGTAAGTTACATTCTCACAAAAAGTTTTTAAAGGGAGAGGTGAGAGGTAGATTATTAAATCACACTTAACATGTAAAACAACCTTGGGTTGTGATCAATGTAAACCTTTAGAAATGTGTCATGTTCTCATTTCAACTGTAGTTGAAGAATACATTCTTGGAGCAGATTTTGAACAAGAAAGCATATTTATGCACCTAGTTAGAAATAATAAATAATCCTGCCTATCAAATACTTAATTATGTGCCAATATAAAATATGTGAACATTTGTCTCACTTATAAATAAAACAATAAAGATGTTATCTAGTCCACTCTTTCTGTTTGTTACTGTATATTCATTTCTCTGCCTGTATACAGAGGGAGAATTTAGTGACAGATTAAATATTACTATTTTATGTATCAACATTTGGAATAAATGTTTTGAATATTTCAGACTGAACTATCACAATCACTTCACCAGTTGTCAGAACAAGCCAAAGCCATGACTGAATACATACAGAGAGTAAAAGGATCTGGAGAAAAGATCAATGTAAGTCACAGTCAAATAAAATTCAAGTTAGCATAATAAATACTCAAAATCACTCAGTGTGCTATGGAAGGGGGAAATGCCTGGAGATTCTCTGGTGGATAGAATTTAAAATGTAGAAGAACCATCATCATTGGCATAGCCCACAGGGTTAGCACACTAAAGTGGAATGGGCCGGCCATGTCTACCGATAGATGGAAAGTTGGTGAAGCAGACAAGTGTATGATTAGAGTCAGCATTAAGGCAGACTTAGTGTGAGACATCCTGCAGCCCAATGGTCTGACGACTTGAGAAAGGTGGCCAGTAGTGTTGGATGGATGGTATGGTCAAGCCCGGGACGGATGGCGTCTACTCGGGGATGCCTACGTTTAGCAATTATTAAATTTATGTAAATAATTGATTGGTTATGAATAAAACTAAACAATATCTATAAATAACACCGCCCGAGCCATGAATCAAACACGCAAATGCTATGTTTACTATAAATTGTTTATAGATAAAAATATAATTAATTACAGATAAGTATTTTAAAATGTACAATCACAGATATAACTCATACTTATGTGTAACAGGTTTCTGGGTGTGTCACACATCCAATACTCCGATAAGTCTTATCAATTTATTATTTAGGGCGTAACAATAAACAATAATAGATGATTTTAATACAATTCGCAAACAAACGTAGATATTGATTGTACATGGTTTTAGTTACAAAATATGTTAGATTCGAAAATTATAAAAATTTCAACATAACCGAAGGTGTATTGCCATAAAAAGGAAATAAGTGGTTGCATCCGATCTTTTTCATTTATTACTGTGGTTTGTAAATGATATACGAAGTTATTGAGTTTCGTAACTTGATGCCATTGAGATGTTGCTTCAAGGCTGCATTATCAAGACTATTTCACATTATATTATACATACTTTTATATCAGTAGTTATAAATATCGTCACACAGTTTTGGTGTCTTAAATTGACTATAAAATCCATCGGAATCGATTCCCGAGTCGGGCAGTGTTATTAGTTATTTTCATCAAGAAATTCCCAATAGCAGCACAGAGTCTGGAAACGTATTAAAAAAACATTAATAGTCGCACCTACGACTACTTGGTACTGATACCTGGCGATATAGGATATGTATGTACGTATAAAGCCATCTTTGAATAACTAGACCCTACGTATGTTATGGGTAATATTTGTAGAGATTACAATGAACTATACTGCACTTATTCCTTCTACTTTGTATTATTCATATTCATATCTTGGTATGAATTGACCTACACTCACCTCTGCACTCACATAAGAAGTGCTATGTAACTATGTTACAAGTCACACTTTATAAGGGGGCAGTAAATGTGAACGCTGTACTGCTACTGAGAATTTTTAATGGAGAAACCAAAATTATTTTAGCATTATACCATAAGGTATATGCGAGCAATGGGACCCAGGACCAGCCAATCGTACGCTAGGACTTATGCGGCTTACTTACTTAATATAACAATGTAGATCAACACAGTCTTATCTCGACTTATTTCTTTTTATTTTAAATTAATTGTAATTTTTTATTTTGTTGTACTATATTGAGTGGCAACTTTGAAAGTGTTGATGTTTTCAGGAATCGTGTGAAGAATTAGAAAAGCACATAAACCAATCTTGTGCGGAAGTGACTCGCGCGATCGAGAGACGTCGCGACGAGTTGATCCGCGCGGCTCGCAACACGCGCTCGCAGGCCGTCGCCAACATGCGATCTCTCACCTCACACGCCGCGCAGAAACTGCGGGAAGCAACGGCGCTACTACATTTCTCTATAGAGGCTTTAAAAGAATCCGATAATGCGGCTTTCCTACAAGTAAGATCGTCTATAATTTCAACAAAGTCATAATCTATCTTAAACTCACGATAAAACAGGTTGTTTCTACAATAAAGGTTTTAATGGTTGAAAAGTCAATTGTGTTTAAAATATAATCAACTTAATTTAATAACCTTTCGCATTCGTAAACAATCAAACAATATATTTCAGGTGGGTCACATACTATCGGCGCGGGCGCAGGAAACTGCAACCAACTTGTGTTCATCACTGGAGCCGCCGCCATCACCGCCAGCACTAACCCTGGACATCGAGCCCGTACTGCGCACCGTCAAAACTATGAATTTCATAGAATGCATACGTAAGTCTTTATTTATTTATATCGAACATTTTAAAATTCAATGCAATATTCATAAAATATTTCTTCTCTTTGGAATGCAGCGACAGAAAATCATATGAAGTTTCCAGGTAAAGCAGACGTAACTTATCTTCATTTTATGTAGAAATATTTGATAGTTAAGTTGTTTATGGCATTTGCGTATCATTTACAAAGATAATTGAAATTTTAGTCGTCTAGGGGAAGGAACAAGCAGGGGACAAAGTGACTTTTTAATTTGTAATGACTGAATTACATGTAAGTTAAGTAGATATGCCTTATTTTTTTTTTGTTCCTGTATACTAAAGCGATGTGCACGTAGTATGTATTGACGTTACGGCTGGTGCAGCGCCGGGCGCGCCCGCCATGGCGGTGGAGGCGTGCGTTGCGCGCGGGTGCTCGTGCACGCTGGCGTGGCGCGCGCCGCCCGCGCCGCACGCCGTGCGCGGGTACGTGCTCGAGCTCGACGACGGACTCGGCGGACCCTTCCGGGTACGGAACCTCACTACACTAACACACTACTATACTCTCACTAAGTCACTATTACACGCTTCATCGAACTCCTATTGCATCATGTATGGCTTTAGAGAAAGGAAGCATAACATCATAAACGTTTACATAAGTACTTGTAAACTAGATCACGCTTTCCAGTTTAACTCGTTTTCTCAAACTTAGCATTGTAATATTGTTTACCTATACCAGTGTTTCCCAAAGTGGGCGACAACGCCCCCTTGTGGGCGCTGGAGGTCTCAAGGGGGGCGGTAAGAGACCCAGAAAGAAAATGGGGGCGTTGTGTAGAGCCTAGAGGCCTCGGGGGTGATTTGTAATTTTATGTAGGTAGGAGCGACAAAAATCGGTATGAGATCGCAATATACATGACCATACTATGCAGTTCTTGTTTTTTTTTTTTTTTTTTTTTTTTTAGGATGGTTAAATAAATAATTTATTTTATTTTCATTTGTGGTTTCGCGCGTTTTAATGGGGGCGCTAAAAATGTGTTATTCTCTAAGTGGGCAGTAGACAAAATAAGTTTGGGTACCACTAACCTATTCCTTACACAGTAATATAAAACAATGTTCAACTAAAGCAAACGTAACTTTACAAACATAGCGTTAATTTAGTGTGTTTAGTTTCCATAACACAATACCTGTGTGTAAGTGTGTGGTGTGTGCAGGGTTGGGCAGTATTTTAATTACTTGTAATTAAAATACGTAATTGAAATACAAATACGTATTTTGTATTTGTATTTCAATTACTTCCTTAAAATGTAATTTGTATTTCAAATACCTGAGGCTAAGGTATTTTGTAATTAGTATTTTAAATACTTGAGGCTTTAAAATACATTAACATTAAAATACATTAAACCTCTATCTGGTGTTCATGAAAGGGAACTGGTTGTACTGATTAGGTAATATTGTTTTCCTCTTCGATCTAATATATGCTAGATTGAGGATCGGAAACAAAATTACTTGTCACATTTGTTATTCGGACTTCGATATGTAAAAAAGTATTAAAATATAAACCTTAATTCTTAAAAAATATGTTTTACATACCGGTAGCTTAAAATTAATTTGCATTAAGGACGTTATGTCATTAACAGAGGGAAAATAGAAATGTCATTTAAATGCTGACGTGTTACCGTTGGCGACGATTGGAACCAGGGATGTTATGGAGCTCCGTAACCGTAACCGAAACAATCTGATATCCGAAATAAAAATATATCCGTAACCGTATCTGTTTTACATGTTTCGGATAGGAGTGAGGTCTAAATAAAACGACATGTTTCGACAGCAGCATTTGCAGCTTCTTTGTTATTTCTTGTCATAACATAACATCTTTCATAACTAGTTTAAATAAAACTTGAATACACCGTCATATTTGTGTTTTTAATTTACTTCAATCTTATATCCGTAACTGAAACTATCCGGAACTAACGGATAATCCGAAATAATTACATATCCATAACCGAATCCGAAACCGATATAATTTTATTCCTATATCCATATCCGAATCCAGATCTTAGATATCATGTATGTAACAACCACACTTTTTATTGTGCTCTTATTTTTCGGGCCGTTTTTGAAGCGATTATCCGAAATCTAGTATATATTCGATCGAAGGTTTTCCTCTATTTTTCAGCCCGTGTTGTTGTAGATTACTTATTTAGTATTTTGTAATTTGTATTTTGTATTTCAATTAAAAATAGCTAAAATACTGTATTTTGTATTTCGTATTTTAATTACTTGTGAAAAAGTATTTTGTATTTCAACTAAAGCATAGCATGTATTTTGCCCAGCCCTGGGTGTGTGACACTTGT
Organism: Cephonodes hylas; assembly: GCA_030295005.1. Classification (NCBI taxonomy): domain Eukaryota; kingdom Metazoa; phylum Arthropoda; class Insecta; order Lepidoptera; family Sphingidae; genus Cephonodes; species Cephonodes hylas. Next base: position 5,459,068 of record AP025366.1, read on the forward strand.
GTCACTTATATCTATTCGGTGTTGTCAGGAAGTGTACTGCGGGCGCGAGACGGTGTGCACGGTGGACGGGCTGCACTACGCCTCGCTGTACAGCGCTCGAGTCAAGGCGTTCAATGGCGCCGGCGAGGGACCCTACAGCGAAGTCATCGGCCTTCAGACCTCGCCCGGTAACATTCACATTACTCTTGAAACGTAGTGAATCTATGCGTGTTTTCAATTATTTTCAATCCCAGCAATAGTGATAGATATTGTTTTCTAGTTAAACCAATCCAACTTAGTGTCGAATAATATTTATAACATTACAAGAATCAAAATTAATAAACTTTACATTTGAGTCCGTTTATAGTTATAGTACTTGTCCCCCCAAACGCGAGCATAGTACGGTATACCGTAAATACAGTGTAGTGTGTGTTGCTGTGCAGTGGCGTGGTTCACGTGGGACGCGCGCAGCGGCGAGGCGGAGGGCGGCGTGACGGTGTCGGCGGACGGGCTGTGCGCGGCGGCGGCGGGCTGGCAGCCGCGCGTGCTGCTCGCCGACCAGCCGCTGGCGCGCGGCCTGCACTACTGGCGCCTGCGACTCGACCGATACGACGCCGACGCAGACCCCGCCTTCGGCATCGCGCGCGCTGACGTCTCGCGAGACAAGATGCTCGGTCAGACCCACTACTTACATCATACGGCATACCTTATCAGGCTAAGTGTTATAATACACTGTGGCGTAATTTCAACAACACAATACTAACATTTTAATTAAATGTTAATGAATAAATATTTTTGATGTGGGCATCGCATTGCTCATGCCAATTTTAATTAGAGTTTTGCTACATTGTCACACAAATAGAGATATAGAGAATTAATAATCAATATAAGTATGCAATCAGTAAAATATCTCACACAATACATAATTTTGAACCAGCGATCTTTCGTTTCACAAGCTGGAGTTCAACTGCGCTACAAGATTGTGCAAACCCTTAGATTGAGATGTAATGTACGATGTTTATTTATTAATTAATTTATTTAAAGATTTTTGTACACATAATAATAAAGGAAAGAAGTACAGTATCATAGATAATGATGTTTATACTACTAACTGGTGTCTGGTATGTGTCGTGAGCAGGTAATGAGTTGTTTGTGTGTGCAGGCAGCGACGCGCTGGGCTGGGCGATGTACATCGACGGGTCGCGGTCGTGGTTCGTGCACGGCGGCGCGCACGGCGGGCGCACGGCGGGCGGCATCGCGCGCGGCGCCACGGTCGGCGTGCTGCTCGACCTGGCGCGCGGCACGCTGCGCTTCACCGTCGACGACCGCCCGCAGGTGCACACTACACGCACCAACATTCTCACCTACACTGCAGGACATCATCATCGATCTATATACGTCCCACTGTTGGGCACGGGTCTCCTCTACCACAGAGAGGGTTTTAGGCCATAGTCCACCACGCTGGCCTAGTGCGGGTTGGCCGACTACACACCTAAGAAATTCCTAAGAACTTATAGGTGTGCAGGTTTTAACACGATGTTTTCCTTCACTGTTAAAGCAAGTGATAATTCAGTATGAATACACACATAACTTCGAAAAGTCAGAGGTGTGTGCCTGGGGTTCGAACCCGCGACCGCCGAGATTCTCGACCGCGCGCCTAAACCTCGAGGCCACTACTGCAGGGCACAAACCTTCAGGGCACAGACCTTCTCTGTTCACAAATCACTGAGCTCGATCTTCGAACCTCGTCATCCAACCGCTGCCGGCCACCTCACGTATATCGTCACCCCACCTAGCCAGATGACGTCTTATACTACTTTACCGAGCCGTAGTCTCCATTCTAGAACCCGTTTCACTCAACGGTTTAGTGTTGTCATTGCTTCATACTCTCACTTGCCAGGATGGGAGTTGTGAGAATTAGCCGCATTGAATACCTGACGGTTTATCTTAGTATTATTGGTACCAGAGGCCGGTCGCATTACTGTTCAAGGTTCCAGTTCAACCCCATGAAAACAAGTAACATCATACTTCAGTAATATGAGCTATTCTTTCCAATCACTGCGTTCATCGTCACCGTTACTTTTAAACCTCGTGCCTACTTTACTTAGCTGAGAAATGTTTTGTATTTCAGGGCGACATCGCGTTCACGGGACTTCGTGGTGCTTTCTACCCAGCCGTGTCGTTAAACCGCGGGGTGGCCATCACTCTGCAGCCGGGCCTGCCTCCGCCGCCGGATTTACTTATGGCGCAGCTTAGTATTGAATAAGAATGTAATCCGCCTAGAAAAGTGAAATTTTCACTACCGATCCCGCCCATTTCCGTTCGGTGTCAAAATTAAACTAGTCGTAGAATTGAAAAATATTTCACATACGTATACTTATTTTTTAATTATTATTGTATTTAATATTTTCTCAGTTTCAAAATTAAGTCTAGGTTACTAAGAATAATTGATGATAATCGTAAATTATATTTCATCAGTTTATTTCTTTAGTCATTTGCCAAATTCGAAGTATGTATAACACTTTCAAAATTTCAAGCAGACACAAAATTTTAAAGGAATGTTAAAAAATAAAATAGATTGGAAACTTAGTAATATTGACAGCCCCGTGGCCCAGTTGGCTAGACACTAGCATGCGAAACGAGAGGCCGCGGGTTCGATCCGCGCTCCGAGACAAATGCTTGTTGACTGCTTGGTGTATTTATTATTATTATTTAAATTGCTTATACTAAATAACTTCTCACCCGTCACTCCAACCGTTGATTTTGATAATCTACTGGCGGTAAATCAGATGCAGTTTTGGTATAGTTCATTGTGGCCCAGAACACTCCTTCGTGCATGCGCCCTCGACGGCCTATAACTAAGGCTCGACCGAGATCTCGGTCTCGGTCTCGGTCTCGGCATTCTCGGCTACAAATCCTACCGAGAATTTTGTCTCGGTTCTCGGCTGTTTCTAGCCGAGATTCTCGGCCATAACCGAGACTGTAACTTTTTTCGAATCGGCATTAAAATTTTACCGCGCGTGGCCACGCGTAAATATAGTACAAGCTCGGTAATCAAAGAAATGCTAATATTTTTGAGTATTGGTTTTTGTCACCTTAAAAGTTGCTTATAGTCCATTGAAATGTTACAGGGCCGAATATTGCATTTCTTAGAGGACGCAATTTTATTTTTGGGATATGTTTGTTATATGATATGATATGTTTGGATACAGAGTATCTAACATCGAAATACGCCAAAGAACACTAGTGGTCGATGTAGGCAAGGGGGCCGTTCAAGTATTACGTAAGCACTATAAGGGGGCGGGGGGGTTATTGCTTTGCTTATTTTGGATGACATGGGGGGCAGGGGAGTCTAGATGATGATTACGTCATCGGTAGTAATTTTTTTTTTACCGAATGGCAACCCTACATTGTCTTTGCTTGAAATCAAAACGCATTTTCGGGAATTCCCGCAAATAATGCATACGGCTAGGCACTCGCTTTAGAACCGAGTAGGGGAATTACCGCGCGCTATTCACTTGCCTAAATTTCCTCTATCAGTGTATTGTTTCGTTTGGATCCTATAGCGAGTAGACGTATTGTAAGCATAGCAAAACAAGTTAACATTTGTGTTACTGTTGATTCCATTAGCTAAAGTTTAATGTTTAAATAAGATGTCGTTTCAAATAGACAAATCCAAGTTATACCAAAAATTGTTTGAAAGTTTTAAGAAATCTCATACAAGTACGAAAGTACAAAATGTACAAAAATTAGTTAACGAAGTGTGGCGCAATTATAAATTACAAGCAAAGTCCGACAAGGAACTAGATATTATTGTATCTAAGAGAATTGAAGAAGAATTGCAAGCGGCGACTAGGAATAAATCCAATCACTACATTTTTTTTCCAAGGTGAGTGACGAAATAATTTTACGTACCTTTGAGTACTAGAAATATTAAAAGTCGCCAAGAAGTTTCTTTTTACATTTTGTAACAATAATTTAGACGTTTTTATGATTACAAAATATTATGGCCTATCTCGAAGTATAGAGGTAATGTTCATTATATAGATTTACTAGCTTTTGCCCGCGACTCCGTCCGCGTAGACTCTAGGGTTAAGTGCAGAGAGATTTTCCCATTTATAACATGTTTATCCCACGGGAATACATTTTCCAGGATAATATTATTCCATGTTAATTCTGTGAGCCCTATCAACCTCTATACCAAAAATCATTCAATTCGCTTTGGTAGTTCACGAAATACCCATTCCCACGGGAATACTACATTTTCCGGGATAAAAAGTATCCTATGTCCTTTCCTGATGTATAAGCTATATTATTGTAAAGTTTCATTAAAATCCATTTAGTAGTTTTTACGTGAAAGCGTAACAGACAGACAGACAGACAGACAGAGTTACTTTCGCATTTATAATATTAGTATGGATTTTTTATGATTGATTCCGTCAATTGGTCACAAAATACAGGTGTTAATTTTCTGTATGTGATGGGTTCGATTCGATTAGATTAGATTATTTAAAGCCTTTAAATAATAATTATTTTTAGCCTTTAAATAATAAATTTAAGGTCTTTAAATAATATTTAAATGCTGTTTTTATTTCATACTTTGTATTTATGCAGCTTAATAAGAAAATAATTAATAGAAAGTTTTTATTTTTAGGCAACGACTACCTATAAACCTGCAGAAAAAACACAAATTATACAGCCAGCTTCAAATATTAAAAAACAGGAAGAAGATAAAATAAAACCCGGTAATGAATCACAACAGCAATGCGAAAATAATGAAAATGCAGATAAACAGAGAGCAAAACCTTCTCAGGAAGCTATGAAAAATAAGATTGCTCTACTCGAAAAAAATCTGAATGCTTTGTATTCTGCCAGAGATACTATGCCAAGCCGTGCTGAAGTTGATAAACAGATCATTAAGTTGCGCGACGAAATAAAAACAGCAAAACAGTCTTTAAACAGAAAGGTTCAAAACGCAGTTGCCCAGAAGAAACACAGGGATGGTATAAAAAGAAAGTTAGAAGATATTTGTCATGAAAATCCAGAAATAAAAAAAAGACTATCTCTGAGGGATTCAGTGGGACGTCCTAATCTTGAAAGCAATCAACCATTACTATTGAAAACAATTGCGGATATAGCTTTATTTGGGAGTGCAGCAGATGATAGAAGACGAACGGAATCTATTCGCAGCGTAAAAACTCTTGATGAACTCACACAAGAATTACGTAAAATAGGATTTGATATTAGTCGCAGTGGGACATATCTTCGTTTGATTCCCAGAAAATCTAATTCTGTAGAGGGACGAAGACATGTATCGACAGTCCCTGTTAAGCTCATCCGGGCTCAAACTGATCTTCACAAGAGCCACTTAGATAGCAAGTTCGCTGAAACATCAATTAATTATTTAGAGAACATAGCATCCATACTTGGACCAGATCAAGTATTTTTCATATCTCAAGATGATAAAGCTCGAGTCCCTATTGGCGTAACTGCGGCAAATAAGCAAGCACCTCTTCTAATGCACATGGAATATAGAGTCAAATTGCCTGATCACGATTGGGTAATCGCTGAGCGTCATAAATTAATACCATCTGTTTATGCTGGTATCAAAATCACTTCCAGTATGCTAGGACAACCGCAAGCCGTTGGATATTCTGGACCAACATATATCGCTATTCGAAGTGGAAAGCATAGTTCATCTACTGCTAATACTCATGCTCAGGATTTCGAGACGCTTCTCGAACTTGAAGAGTTTCGACCATTAGCTAAAACTGACAATGGACTAGTAAAACCAGTGGTAATCATGACGGTTGATGGAGGGCCAGATGAAAATCCGCGTTATCAAAAAGTCATAGGGTTTGCTATACAACACTTTAAGCGACATAATCTCGATGCATTGTTTTTAGCTACCAATGCTCCTGGAAGAAGTGCGTATAACAGAGTAGAGCGCAGAATGGCTCCTCTTAGTCGCGAACTGGCTGGTTTAATTTTGCCTCATGACCATTTTGGGTCTCATTTGGATGAACGTGGCGTTACAATTGATAAACATTTAGAAAGATCTAATTTCGAATTCGCAGGAACTGTATTAGCTGAAATATGGAGTTCAATGGTAATTGATGGCTATAATGTTACTGCAAAATATGTTGAGGCAGGTGATCAAGATCTTCCTGATTTTCCAGACATTAAATGGTATTCAGAACATGTACGTGAAAGCCAATACTTGCTTCAAATTGTAAAATGTAAAAATACAGAATGCTGTCGTCCAAGAAGTGGCCTATTTAGATTACTAGACAACAGGTTTCTTCCACCACCTGTAAAAGTAAAACAAACAGTTAATGACTTGGTTTTGGATGAAGGAGGACAATTTCTTAATCTTCCAGTCAATTTAGCTCTACGCTTAAGTGCTTCACTCAAAGATTTCCTGCAAATGCCCTACGATTATTTTTGTCCAACGGTAAAATTGAGGCTATCAAGTCGAACATGCAAAACGTGTGGTCTTTATCATGCTTCCGTCAAGTCACTAAATCGTCACATCGAGAAGATCCATAAAAAAGTAAACACGCACACTGATAGGAAAATTAGACCTGTAAGAGTCGCTGCTCGTCGTGCTAATGAACTGATGTGCATTATTCAAAATTTAGAGCACCATGATGTTGAATGGCTCGATGAGAACGACGTAGACATTCCAAAATCGGAAGAAAGTGAGCAGACTTACAACACTGAGCAGCAATCCAAGCAATCCAATGTCATCGAAAACTTAGAATCATGGATTCGGGTTTCATGGACTGAAGACTGTTAATTTGAATTTAATATGTGTACCAAAAATCTAAAACAAGTTTGTTATGTTTGTAAGATTATAATATTTTTGTTACTCTATGTTGAATACCATATCAGTAAAATCTCTCCATCCTAAATCTATTTTCTTATTTTTAAAATTATAATTATAACCTTATAATTACAATATTTAAAAAAACAATACATTAATTGAAAAATGTTTACGTAAGCATGGGGGTAGGGGGTAAGAGCTTTGCTTACTTTTGCTGACAAGGGGGATGGGGGGGTAAATAATTGTAATAAATCTGCTTACGTAATACTTGAACGGTCCCAAGCGTGTCACACAGCTAAAATGGCGATGGGCAGGACATTTGGCAAGAAGGAGTGATGGTCGATGGACAAAGGCCGTGACAGAATGGTGGCCTCGGGAAGGTGCAAGGAAACGGGGCAGACCACCAGCTAGATGGTCAGATGACATAACCCGTGTAGCCGGAAAGCTCTGGATAAGAGCAGCTCAAGACCGACAAAAATGGCGAGCATTGGGGGAGGCCTATACCCAGCAGTGGGTGCATGTGGGCTGAAAATGATGATGATGAATGATATGTTTGGGAGGTGAATAGAAGCTTAACCTCAAGTTTGTGGGGTTGCCACCCTTGTCCCACGGCCGCCATTTTGAAAAAACGGGTGAAAACACTTTGTTTGCGATATCTCTGAAACTATGCGTCTCACAGAAAATTTGTGAAAACATAATTTGTAGCAAATTATTTTGTCTACAAATATGTTTATATGATATTTTGCCCTAAATTAAAAATTTAAGAAGTTATAAGCAAAAAAGTGAGAAAATATTTATAAAAAATTTCTTTTTTGCTCTATAACTTTTTTTATACATTTTACCAAAAAATTGCATCGGACCAATCTTGTAGATTATCTCCTGACAAAAAAAAATCCCTGTATTTTTTCAAATTTAATTCATTTAAAACGCTGTTACACTTCAAAGTTGAACGGGTTTGTCAATGCTCATGAGAATCCGGTTGAAACGAAATGTTTAACTTATTTTTTCTTTATTTTTTATTGTAAATTCTTACAATTTTTTTTATTTATTACTAAAAAAATATTCCTAAAAAACGTTTTTTTTTACGTTGTATCCCCAGTAGGCCTACTCCACGAACATTTTGCTTATAAGGTTAGCTTGCTTCTCTAATCGACTTTTTTTCGATGATCCAGGCTGTGTCTTCTGTATCATAGAACTTACCGAATTTAGTTTATTTAAATTTAACTTTCTAGATGTGATACATCAGCAGCCTATAATATGGAGAAATTTTAATATATAAAAATTATGGAGAAACATCCTGAATTAGCTAGCGGTACCGCGCTATTCTTGAGGGAGAAAGTGGATCCATCTTTGCTCAGTCTTGTTGGTGAATTCATAGCTTTATACGGCGGTAATAAAGACGACTTACTAGACGACTTGCGATACAAATGATTTGCTAAGATAGTGACTAAAAATTCATTTAATTTGCTCGGAAGATATCAAAATTCTCTGAAGATAGGGGATGGAAAAAGCATGCAAACATTCGGAAGCCAATACAAGCTTCCAAGCCTCCAGCACCCCCCGATCTTATGTGTGTGAATGAAACCGCAGAAGTATGTGTGGCTGCAGAAAAGCAGGCCTGATATGCTCTACAGTATGCCTCCATTGTTCTGATGAAACATGCAGCAACATTATGGAAATATCAAAGTTAATGAAAGAAAATGAATTTGAGGATGAACTGCCAACTATAACTCCAATTTTAATTCCTGTCATTCCTCAAAATTTTACGTTTGACGTTGATTTACACTCTGGGCCACAGCCTGGACCATCGAAAAAAAGTCGATTAGAGAAGCAAGCTAACCTTATAAGCAAGATGTTCGTGGAGTAGGCCTACTGGGGATACAACGTAAAAAAAAACGCGCTTAAACTCTTATAGGCACGTTTTTTAGGAATATTTTTTTTAGTAATAAATAAGTAAAATTGTACGAATTTAATAAAAAAATTCGTAGGATTATATGTATTTACAATAAAAAATAAAGAAAAAATAAGTTAAACATTTCGTTTCAACCGGATTCTCGTGGGCATTGACAAACCCGTTCAACTTTGTAGTGTTGTAACAGCGTTTTAAATGAATTAAATTTGAAAAAATACAGGGTTTTTTTTTGTCAGGAGATAATCTACAATTGGCCTGATGCAATTTTTTGGTAAAATGTATAAAAAAAAGTTATAGAGCAAAAAAGAAAATTTTTATAAATATTTTCTTACTTTTTTGCTTATAACTTCTTAAATTTTTAATTTAGGGCAAAATGTCATGTAAACATATTTGTAGGCAAAATAATTTGCTACAAATTATGTTTTTACAAATTTTCTGTGAGACGCATAGTTTCAGAGATATCGCAAACAAAGTGTTTTCACCCGTTTTTTCAAAATGGCGGCCGTGGGACAAGGGTGGCAACCCCACAAACTTGAGGTTAAGCTTCTATTGACCTCCCAAACATATCCCAAAAATAAAATTGCGTCCTCTAAGAAATGCAAAGCTCATGTAACATTTCAATGGACTATTAGTGCTTAAGCCTGCAACAAATATTTTTTTAACTGCGCCGCCTCCTAGTTAAGCAAGTGAACAACTGTTTAGGAGAGCTGGTCAATTTTATGTCGAGGAACATGTAGTAGTAGTAGCAGCGTATTAAAAAAATTAACAGTATTAAAAAAATCACGCTTTGTCTATTCTCGGTCTCGGTTCTCGGTCTCGGCCGAGACTTTATTTTATTCTCGGTCTCGGTCTCGGTCTCGGCCGAGAACAAAAAATCCATCTCGGTCGAGCCCTACCTATAACGTTTTTTTTTTTATTTTACACCATGTTGTCCATACAACCTACAAAGAAGTATCGCAATTTGAAAATGTAACACAAAGCAAAAATGAGTTTGGAATCCGCGCATCGTCGCACTAAAAAAATTAAGGCCTTAAAACGGAAAATATTTTTTAAGCATTCCTTAAAATTTTATTTCCACCATATTTGGTAATAAGAGTCTCGACAAAGTAACTTTCTACAAAAGTGGCAGCTATCGAAATAATAAAAATGATTGTATCTGTGAAATTAATATAATAAAAATTATATTAATTAACACGTTAAGTTTTTATTACGAAGGCGCCAATAGTGTGTTAGTTTGATTCGGCTCACTGATCTCAATGAAATCAACCTATTTCAAGAATAACCATATGCATATATTATTAATAATAACCTATGTTTCAGCAAATTGACGTAAATAATGCAATAACGCATCGAATTTACTTAAAATATATTTAAATATTGTAACTGCTCCGTAGAATTAACTTTCATATAAACATAATATATTGATATATATATAGAAATAGGTTTAAAGTTGCTTCATGTGAAGCATATTACAGCATAGTTTGCATGCGGAGGAAAGTGTACTGAGTGAAAAAAAAGTTTTATTAATTCAAAACGCTATTCACTATTGAATTATGTTATGCGTGAGCGTCATTTAAACTCAACACGAGAGCTGTTGTAATTTAATATGTAATGATGTAGTTAGGTTATTCAATTGTATTTTAGAAAGGAGGTATCTTAATGCCAACTTATAAATAATATATTAAAATTTAGAGTAATTTTTACATTTGATAATTTCCATTGCGATACGATGACCACTTATTTTCAGTTGCAATATATTTTGCAAAGGATGTTTTAAACAAGCCTACTTCGAAAGACCCCACAGTTCGTGTTCTGTATCCACTGAAGTCACGTTTTGGCGACCAATGATATTAAAGGGGACCTGAATATAACTATGTATTCCAACGCCGATTGAAAGCCATATCATAATCTGTAACAAAAGTTTATTATTTACATATAAAATATGTACTTTTATTATTTTTAAGTAATATCGTCGTATATCAGTAAAATGTCACAGAAGCATGGAATTTGACTTTACCACTATGTAACATTGTAATGTTTGAATGCTAATTTGGAATGACTTAAAGCTTATTTTTTTTTTTAATTATGTACTTAAAGTGACTGATTTTTATTACATTATATAATTTACTTTTTTAATTTTTTTATGTGCATTTGTTTATAGATGGCAATGCAGTATTGCGATCGTGAAATTGCATTAAATAAATAAAAGATGGTTGAAAAATTTAAACCGGCTATTTTTTCCTAAGGTAATTGGATACCAACTGTATTACCCTTTATCGCTAAAACTCGTACTTCTCTAATATACTATACTTTCCAACTTTCACATTATTAATAATTTTATAAACAATTAAGGCCATAAAGGATGTTGTAAATGGTATTACGTTCAACAAAAATTCACATACGCATCTATTGAATCGCTTAGATTATTTTCTAGTCTAAACTATCAGTTCGGCCAGAAACAACGTTAATACTTGTCTGGGGTATCCTAGGCGGCGCTCATCAAACTTCGTTTCTACATCCCTATTCAAACCCCTAAATTCACTAAAAAATATCTTTATTCAAATAGACGTTTACAAGTTTTTTGTTTATTACACAGACCTCGTTGAACCTAGAAAAAAATCCTGGCGTTTTGGCCTTACCTATTATTAGAAGTCTATATAACAGCTCGCACTATAGGTGCAATTGATTTAATAAATCTTCTTTAATTATTTACCCGTGGTGCGTCAATTGCGTCTAAATTCGCTAATTGTAATTGTCTTTTTCTATGTGAAAGCAAACCTCATAGCTCAATGTTTTTTGTCACCCGCTTTGCTTTAGAGGGAAGTGGACAGCTCTGTTTTCAAACTCCTCCTTTATATTGTCTTTCTGATTAATTTGGGTGCGGGATTATGACAATTTAGGTCCTCTTAGATTCGCTGGGCTCCATTGCTCAGCGTCAGTACTGTGAGTGCCGCTGTTGATCTTGGAGCACAGGCGTTATAGTGGCGGGTGTGTGGTGGGACAGGGGCCAAAAAGACTTTTACAAGTACCTTTGAATCAACAATTTCTCACCACCCGTTTCATGGTTCAAACTCACAGATCACTCCCTAATAGATTCCAAGGTATAAAACCTATTTGCATCGACTCTACCCTGGATGAGTAGAGTTGTGCAGTTTCTTTTATAGTATAGAAACCTGATATTTCCCAAACATCGGCAATAGGCTCGCTTCGACGGTACTAAAAAGAGTGAAAAATGCGATTGACGATATACGTCTGCTTTACCATGTGTATGTATTATTGATTTATCATGTCTTGGACGGAAATTGAAAACATTGTGAAAAAACATACATGGCCTAAGAGTTTACACATAGACTATTAAGTTTCAAGAAATCTATCAAGCCATGAGCCATCATAGTAAAGTCTCACTGACGGCATGGCATGACAAAGGATTTCTTTAGTAATAAAGCTATTTTGAATCTTATTTCAAGGAAATTAAAATTCTGGTTAATTTGTTTCGATACGTGATGGCGCGGCACGGTGTATACGGGAATTAATAGTAATCAGTAAAACTTATAATTAAATAAGGATTTTACGACGTCGAATAAAATTATAAATAAAAAAGATAAAATGGCGTGAAGAGTTTATTCTTTTTTTTTTTGGTCAATATTTCAACAACAATAAATTTTATTCAGAAAACGATCACTGATTTAAAACAATGACACTGCAAGTATAAGTAAATTTATAATATTTGAGGGCATGATTTGTCCAAACTATATATAAACATTTTATAAAATCTATGTGATATGCTCTCTATGTTTGTTACAAATATCGTAAATTATTGCGTATTTGGAGAAAAAAGTACCAAGTAATACAGTTTTAGTATACCCACTTGTCAAATTATCAGTTTGCTTTGTTTTTACACGATAACGCACGATGAACAAGGCAGTTGATAAAAGTGAACATGATTGCCTCGAACAATATGACTTAGCCTTTATCCAATCGCCCAACGGCAATCTGGATATTACAACGAATTGAAGGCCTTTTGTTTTTATAATAAAATCTTATTTTTCCTATAAGCTGCATAAATTATCGTATTTAATACTCGTTTACCTCAAGGTGGAAGACAATTATAAAAGTAGGTACAATTTCAAACTCCATCTTAATACGAGTAAACACCAAATGACCATCATGAATTTATATCACAGATATATTTGTAAGAATCAATTTCCCTGGGATCCATTACAAGTTCATGTTAACAAATTGAAAAAAAAAAGTGTTTTTGCAGACTTAACATTGTGGACCATTAATGAAATATCAAAATCACAGTCCACTTTATCACAAATATGCAGAAGAAATTGATATCTCATGATAGTCTTGAAAATACAGCAAGACAAAAATAAAAGCAGTGCCATTTTTTGAGCTCATGAAGTTTGTCGAAAGTAGTCTGCAAGATATTGGATTGCGTTTAATGACCAAATCAGTTCGAATACTCTTCACTTGAAGTCCCGAATAGTTTTTGTCCCCAGAGAGCAAAAAAAGCTTGTTATTATAAGGAAAACTCAAAGCTCTCTAAAAGAAATCCCCGAGATTTGAGAATGTGCTATATCTTCAAGCCGTAAAAGAATAGTCCATTCCCTTATCTTTTTAATAAGTCACAGATTCAACCTGAACAAGATTTTGAAATAAAAATAATAATGACATCTCCTTTAAGGTAAGGAAGGCAAATCAGAGTTGCAATCACTATTGGCAAGTTCCTACAAAATATTCATGTGCAAAAAAAATCAACTATAAAATATGAATCCTTTTTTACTCTTGATATTTGCCCACCAAAACCTTATATCCAACAGTAAAAGCACGCGCCCGAAACTGTGACTATCACTGCTTTAACAAAAATTATAATGTTATGACAAAAAATACAGCACAGCTGAGCCAAAGTAACACTTACATTCATGGAGAACAAATGATTAATGAATCACTGTTCCTATCAATATTAAATAATTGATTTATGTTTGAATAATGTGAAATGTCACAACGACCCTGCTGATTTTTAACAACGGCTTGATGTAATTAGACATTATTTCAAGCAGCCAGAAATAACGCCATTGATGCTGGTTTTAGTAACAACTCGAGATAATAATTGACGTTTGAGCTAGTCTTTTACACCTACCCATATCTCAGACGAAATGAGTTTTTTTTTTTCAAGAAAAATTAAACCTGTGCTAGCTCAAACCGTATTTTATGGGTAGGCATACATATTGATATCTGTGAAGTCTACCACAATTTATGTATGTTCCGACAAATCTAGGTAGACTCACACAGTTAATATTCCGATAAATATTTTAGGTTTCAACAATGAAGTAACTCACGCACAGAATCCAATATGGACAAAGAGCGCGATGTACCTACTGTAAGTCCTGATGTTCGTTTTTATATACACTTTAAAAAAGTAACCCATCGCAGGTCAAAGTCTTTTCACGATAAACTATGTACACGCACATTTTGTTACAATAAATTCATTACACTTTTTACAAATAAGTTTTTTGTTTTTGTAATTTTAAACTATTTCCATTCACAAGTCAGCAAGTCCAAATAGTAGTAGCGTGCGTAAAACGCGAACGCATGACCTTCGCATGGCGTTACTTGTCAGCCGAGTCGTCGTCCTCCGGGCGCGCCACGTACAGGGCCGGGTCGATCACTTTCGGGATCGGCTTGATCTCCGTGCCCAGCTCTTGCTCAATACGATGCAAGGCGAAACGATCGTCATAGGTAATTAGATTGATCGCAATACCCAAATGACCGAATCGTCCTGAACGACCAATACGGTGAAGATAAGTCTCTGCCATACGCGGAAAGTCGAAATTGATCACAACATTGACGGCTTGCACGTCAATACCCCTAGTGAACAGGTCTGAACACACTAAGTTACGGCAGAGTCCCGCACGGAAATCGTGGAACACGCGATTACGATGCGCCTGCGCCATGCGTGCATGTATGTAATAGCAGCAATAACCCAACTCTGTTATCTTCTTCGCTAATAGTTCAACTCGCTGAGTGGAATTGCAGAATATTATTGATTGGTTTATTTGCAACTGAAAAAGAAAATATATATTAACAATCATAGTATGAGGTGAATAGTTTTATTATTTTACTATAATATTGTATATTACTTTGAAACTAACCTTTGAAAAAAGAGTGTTTAAACAATGTACTTTTTGTCTTTCTTGTACAAATGCGTAATATTGTGTGACACCCTTTAGCGTAAGTTCTTCCATGAGATTTATTTCATAGGGTTCCCTCAAGTGTTTTTCCATGAACTGTTTAACACTCAGAGGGAATGTGGCAGAGAAGAGCAAGATCTGGCGTTCTTTCGGTAATCTGAAAATAGGTACAGTCAGTATGCTGAAATAGACAATTTATTTTTTGTTTAGCCAATTACTAACCTTGATATAACCATGTCCAACATTCCTTTGAAGTCTTGAGAAAGAAGTTTGTCTGCCTCATCAAGAACCAGCATCCGGCACTGATCCATTTTGGCTACTTGTTTATCCATGAGATCAATCATCCTGCCTGGCGTAGCAATTATTACTTGAACTGTAAAAAAATATATATATATTAACACATGGGCTAATATATATACATACCTATTTTATAAGTATATAATGCCTGTTTACCATTTTGATAAATACGCATAATGTCATCTCGGAGATTTGTTCCTCCTGTAGTTACCATAACACGTATGTCTGTATGCTTCGCCAGTTCAATACATATTTGTGATGTTTGGAGTGCTAACTCCCTAGTTGGTACCACAATTAAAGCTTGAATAGCATCTTTTTTTGGATCCACCTAAAATAATTTTGCCAATATTTAGTCAAATAAAAATGTAAAGTAATGTTAGTGTGGTTACAATACAATAGTTTCAGTGTCAGTTTATGGATTTGTCACTTATGAAAAGTGAAGGGGAATCCAAATATCTCATCATACACAAAAGTTTGATTGACTATTGAAACTCAAAGTAACCAAATTAGTAAAAAATAAAATTATTGCTAGCTAACTACACCATGTTACTATTTAACTATAATTTAATACCTGTTCTAATACTGGAATACAGTAAGCGCCAGTTTTTCCAGTTCCATTTTTAGCTCTCGCAAGAATGTCTTTACCACTAAGTGCAATGGGAATAGAAGCCTCTTGAATGGGAGAAGGTTTTTCCCAACCTTTTTCAAATATACCCATTAGCAATTCTCGCTTTAGACAAAACTCTTCAAACTCATTACCTCTTGTGTCTGTAACATCCTAAAATACATGTTGTGTTCAATAATACATTTTAATACATGAATGTCAGCCAAAACATGATCATGTTTTTTCATTATTTATTCATACTAGCAGTATGATTATGCCTTATGTAGGATAAAAATAATTGTCAAAATGTGGGTACAGTAGTGCACTTCTGCCTCTGCCTGCCCTTTCTGAGAATACAAGTGTGAGTGAATGTGTATGTATGTAATAAACAAAACTTAAACCAAAAGAAAAAGCATGTTTGGCTTTAAAGATTGTAAAAGTTTATATTTGCCCTTTTTATCAATATACCACATTGGTATCAAACTTTTACTTAAATTAATTTAAGAGTTAAACATTTTTTAGTCATTATTTATGGTATGAAAAAGTTAATTATTTTATTAATTATAATGAATAATGAATTTAATTAATTAAAAACATAGAAACTATTTAAATAATAAATACTAGAAAATTTTTGGGAAGAAATAATATTTAATTGTTTACAAATTGTTTGTTTTTATTATTATTTTGTTCCTTGTTGTCAACACAATTTTACTATAAAGGCATTAAGTATCATCAACAAGTTTTATGTATTGAAATAATATCAAAAAAGGAATTTCCTCATTTCAAAACAAACGAAATAAATAGCATATTACACCAGTTCGTAAATAATTTGTGTGAACAATAAATTGTTATTTTATTCTATTTTTTGTAATATATAAAAAAACTTACACTAGTCTTTATTCTTCTGTCTTTTGGGGGTATTTTTAATTTTGCTTTCCAACCGATGTCGTCGATACTTTTATCGACATCTCTGCAAAAATCCGCAAGCACAGTTATAACAAAGCGGTACAGGGTCCCCGTTACATAAACCAAACAAAGCGATGAATACATACCCTTTATTTTGACTGTTCATACTATTTCCGACGTGATTACTTGAACTAATTCTATTTTCGGTCATCATTTTGCCAAATTATCCCAGTAGGGACAACTAAAATTAGAAACTTATAATCACAAATACTTGTCCAAGTCCAACACTAAACAAATTTCACGAAAAGTCACTTTTATATACATAAGCTATTAGAGTTTATCACGTTCACCAGGTAAGTTCGGGAATATCTGCAACAAGAAAAGATATGAAATTGTAATAAACATCCAATATATTCAACTACAAACTGAGTATCTATAGGTAAACGAGATTACTAGACGCGTCAACAAGCTAAGTGGTACAAATAAATAGAACTCTTCGACTGATCTGTAGCCCATATAAATGTTAGCTAGCAACTATATAGATGAAAGTGAGATTGAATAATCTCAAAGGCATTTAATATATAAAGTAAAAACAAATTAACAAAGATTGAAACGATTAAAACGGATAAAGTAAAGTCATAGATTTATCTTGAAATTTTAATATGGCCGCCATAGTAACAATGACAAGTTTGGATTTCTCTCCCATCATTGAGTTTTTGGGAAAATCTGGAAGCAAAATTGGAGTAAAACACAAGAAAATATAGTTGAGTTACATTAAATTATACGTACCTTGATAAAACTTTATAAAAGACGAAGACACTCGATACACGACGACGACATTACAATAGTTTGCCAACCAAAGATAGATGTAACTGTTTTATGCAGTTGGCAATATTATCATAAAGTTTTGGCCTGAGACTACTGGGGTTGCTATTTTCGAGCCTACCAAACTACTATTAGGTACCTACTTCAACCGAAAGTATTTTTGTTAATTTATTAAGCTCTATATACATAAATGTATCAAAGCAAACTTAATGCCTAATGGATTCTATGGGAGTCCAGGATGATGGAGAGATGAAGCTTGGTGTAGAATATAAATTATAATGAAAACCATAACAATATCCAATTTCATCAATATACATATCTACTTAGATAAAACAATATACATAAATATATATATAAAAAATAAACAATCAATATATCAGCAATATAATTCTTGGACTTTTATTTTAAACTCTGCTACTGAGAAGGCTTAAGCCTTAGTTTAATACATTGACTAAGTGTAAAATTCACGAGTTATGATGTAATAATCAGAAAAAATGTATTTGAGCGACATTGTAATTTGAATACCGATATATTTCTGTGTATCAATTCAAAATAAAGGTTTTATGCTGGTTACGATTTTTTTATTTAAAGCATTGTAAATAGCAAGAGCATATGCATCATAGATTTGCAACACGTCTAAATATTCGACGCTGAATTAAAGATATTAAAAGTTTATATTAATTAGGGCCCAATAATGCTTTCTTTTTACCAATTCTGCTGTAAACAAAGTAAGACTGGGTTTATATAAGCTAAAAATAGCAGTCAACGAGGGATAAAACATTCAGATAGATTTCTTTATTATATAATATGATTATGGTTTTTCACATCTCTATCTACAAAGGAGTGCAGCTTATTGTATGTTATTTCTAATGTGCCTACAGCTAGTTTATACTAAGAATATTTTAATTAGTAATCTGTACCTACCATTCGTTGTGATTAAACTTGACATTGGCTAAATGCACAAGAAGTGCGTACCGGTAGCCATCAATTGAAGAAAAAAAACTACAAAATGTCAACGTGATTTGGCAGTTGTCAATATTGCTATCTGTCATTGGCTATTTATTATCAATTATCATATTTTATTTAATTAATTTAATAGGCTCAAATCATTTTATTTATCTTAAATCTTAAATAAGGACAAAATAACTGTTTGTTGTACTAAGCGTTCAGAAGTTTATTTTTTGTTTCTACGACTCAATCCAGTTGACGGTTCATTTTCGTCCTTAGCTGAACTACCATGTAACTATAGTTGCACTTCATAATTATTTGTTTCGTAGTCGTAGTGAAGCTTAATTTTTCAATTATCTATCAGGCAACAGAGGTTCAAATCCAACACTAACAAAGGCCTCCCCCAATGATCCATAATTATTATGAATATTAATATTTTAATATTATTATAGATATTTAATAAAAAAAATTTCATCTCAGGACTGAATATTGGAAGTCTCAGGCGCGAAAATATTGTGAATTCTGTAAATGTTGGTTTGCTGACAACAAAGTCGTAAGTATAAAATGTAATGTTATGAATAAAAAATCCTATAACATATTTTATTTACCTATATTTTACTTTTCAGTCTATATCATTTCATGAAAATGGAAAGCGCCATAAAGAAAATGTGCAAAAACACATTTCACAGCTTAGTAAAAAGAGTGCAAAGGAACAAAAACAAAAAGCCAAAGTTGATGATGATATCAAGAAAATGGAAACTGCGGCAATGGCTGCTTATTTGAAAGATGTACAGAATAATGCTGATCTTACCTCTCAGGTAAAATTGCAGACTTTTTTATTAGCAAGCTTTATAAATGAAGTTTAAGTTTCATGTTCAGTTGTAACTTTTCTATTTAAGAAAAGTCTAGCAGTGTTTCTGTCTCTTGTACAAGCCTTGATTCATTAAATTAATAAGATTTGAGTTAACTTAAATAGATTATTTTGTGATGAATACATCTAATTTTTCTGAGTACTTTGGAGAGGTCTGATAATAATGTTCAAGAAAACCCGTTGCTACTCAACTTGTGCATTGTAGAATGATGCTGACATTTTAAGTGTGCATAAACTGTTTATACTCATGTCAACCCTACAACTGCATAAGAATACTTTGCAGTTCCTGGAATACAAGGAAATGACTTCAAGAAGATGCTTCAATTTACCTCTACCCACTAGACAATCCTCTTTCGCCAAGCGACTTCCTCCATATATTTCTGTTGTTGTCTATAATAACATTGCTAAGCTATGTGACATCAGCTTAGTATCAATCTCAGAGGTTAAAAACAAAACCAGAAAATTCTTGTGCAATTTGTCTTATGAACATTCTGAGCAAATAATATGCTATATAAATATTAGGTTTTTATAGGAGTAAATATTAGGTTTTTTATCGTTGATAAATGCAAGTACTGTATAACACAAGATTGTGTAATATTAAGATATTGATCTCATTTTGTTGCTGTTATATTTTAAATTTTAATTATTATTATTATTCTTTTCTACTGATTTTTTGCTGTTTGTGTTATTATTTTATATAGAATTAAATTTTAGTTTTGTTTTGTATTAGAGATACCTAACTGGTTAATTGTTATGTTTACTTGTGAGCGAATACGATAGATTCAAACTATTATATCAATATATTGGAACCCCTCAATACAGGCTTGCCTGGTGAGAGGACCATGTTAACAATTTATTACATATGATATCCTTGTACACTTTTTCACCTCTTGTACATACAGGACATCCTGTATGTGTGTAATTGAATTAAATAATTAAATAAAAATAATAAAAAGAAATATAACGTAATTTATAGGGCTCCTTGGTATTTTTTGAGTAATAAAAACTTTTAGAGTAAATATCCTATTTGTGTCATTTAATTGTTATTTTAAGTTCTCAAACATAATATTTTTTGCCACACAGCACATACCATTTTTTATTGCTACTCTGTTTTTTTTCTATCCTTTGAATTTTTTTTCTTTAAATTCATATATTGTAAGGATAAATTTAATAACTTATTATTACTGTATTTTCAGAGTATACGTGAGATAATAGAAAATGAAGGTGGTCCAGAAGGGAAAGTATCTATAGTAGTCAATAGCAGCAGTAGTAAAGCAAATCAAACAAAAACAGCCCCAATATGGCATGAAGTTAAGAATGATGATGGAAGCTCCTACTATTGGAATACTATTACAAATGGTAACAAATAACAATAAATGCTCTGAAATTCTATGAAAGATCTTAAAAGTCATGCGGTGTTCTAGAAATATCTTTAAAGGACTAGATTCCATTCCATTTGTATCTACATATTGCATACTGCCATTTGGGCAGTTTGCAGGCATATAAATATGTTTCTATCAAGTGATCTTAAAGATAGAAATGGTTATAAAACTAATTTTACAATGGTGATACAAGAAACATATTTAAAAAAAATACTATTTTCCATCCTTTTATTTGAAAATTTGCATTCAATGATATAAATAAGACATTCTTTAAACTTATCTATGGAGTTGAAATATATGCTGATGGAAAAAATAATGGATCCATTTTGGTAAAAGTCTTTATAAGGAATAAGTGTAATTTAAGTGTAATGTAGTGTAATTTTGGAATAGGGATCAATGTAGTCTAATCTTGTCTACTTTGTATTTAGGAATATTGAGTTTCTCAGATATAACTATTGATTCAGATGAAACCTATAATGACCGGAAAAGTGCCACGAGCAAGTATTGATGATAAAGAAAATTAAGTTATACCAATTCAGAATTCTCTCTTTAAAATGGAATTGTGTGTTCACAGAGACCACTTGGGACACCCCAGATGAATACTTTTCAATAGCAGACCAAGAAAAGCAGAAATTAAAAGGAGAAGAAAAGAAGAAGAAAATTGAAAAACAAAAGTAAAGTTATATACCTACTTATTACATGTTATTATTATTACATACATAAATATACATAGTCTCAAATCTCTTAAAAAGAAAAATCCACAATTTGCATCGTTATTTTAGTTTCTGTTAATTACTGGTAAGAGGTGGCCATCTTATTGTTTAGCACACACATTTTCAAAATTGGGACAATAAAATATTCTTTTTATGGATAAATTCAATAAGTCTGCCTAACCAAAAATTAATAACTTTAATCATTCAGTATTTTGTTTCGAAAATTTAACATCAATGTTAATTAATTATTGATTAGTTATTAATTATTACCTTTTTTTAGACTGGATAAACAGAAAGAAGCCATTATGGAAGTAAAAGCACACATGGCTCGTGAAAAAATGAAGGAGTTATCTGTAAAGAAAGATGATCCGCCGCCAACAAAGAGTAATGTGAATTTTGGACCCGCCCCGCGCGCTAATAAGCCTTACGGAGCTTGGACACCTATCGTCATCAAGTACTGTTTCAATTATTAATCACTCTGTACTTATTAATTTTTAGTAGTGAATATTGAGTTGTATTAATTAAAATGTTATTGTTCCAGACCTATAGAAAACGTAGATTTACAGTTACCAAAACCAGACAAACCTGTGGTTCCTCCTCCCGTTATAGTAGAACCAGAAAGGTTTCAGTTCAAAGAGAAACGAGTTGAGTCGCTTGGAGATGGCCCTGTTGAGTTTAAGAAAAGAAAATTCAACAATCCCAAAAGAAATACTCGACAGAAAATAGAAGATGATTGACAATATCAAAATAAAAAATATATCAGTAAAAATTGTTATCATTATTGTCAATTGTTTGGTTGATCTCTCGATGCAGAGTTGTCGGGTAGAAAGACCGTGGTCCATGTATAACGTCGATACTCATACATTGGTATATTCACTGCTAATGTTTTTGTTTAAAGATTTACTTAATTCTAATGTATATTTTAGTTACCTTTTATAGAAAGATTTTACGAACGATATTTTTAATGATCTTTCGATTGAATTTGGGATAGGATATTGACTGAGGTTAATTGGGATTTTGAGGGATTGTGACCCATTAACGCTCTACAATCACACACGGTTCTGACTAAATGCAAGTCCGGTCTCTTTGACTTCATACAAAAAACGTGCTTGGTGAAAATCGTCTTGATAAGAAGTTATTTAATTGCTTACATTATTAACATACACACGTTTTAGTTTTTTTCTGACAACTTTTTTGCAATATCTGGGACAAGTCCACAAAGCAATTTACATAACGTAGTAATTGATTCTTCAACCTTGCAAAACCTAAAAACTCGAAATAAAACCAACCGGGTAATTCCAGGTACGTATTTTCATAAGTTTTCATTTCATAAGCAATTGATTGATTGATGAACAGATACTTGGTTTATTATTGTTGTTACTTGGTTTATAATTATTGTTATCATTCCGACGCAAAGGAGTAACGATTCGTAGTTGAAGATAGCAGATTACACATTTTGCAGAACTGATTAGCTTTGGGGGAAACGTGCTCCAGATCGGAGACCACGGCTCGGCAAACGCAATATAGGGCGCCCTCTGGCTAGGGGGAGTGACGATATCCACAAGGTGGCTGGCAGCGGTTGAATAAGGGGAGCCGAAGATCGAGCCCATTGGCGTGGCATCTAGGAGAGGCCTCTGTCCAGCAGTGGACGTGAGAAATGTTCATAATGATCATTACCTTCGTTCTGGTATTAGTAAGTAAGTAGAAATCTTGTAGACTTCACACGCGCACAACCGAACTCTTACATGAGTCACGGTTTCAAATCGAACGCCTGTCCTTCTGAAATTATGAAGTCATAATAGGAGTTGTAGGTATGTATATCATTATCAACGAGTCTGTTGCTTGGCCGATATACTTAGTCGTTGTTATTTGTAGCTAATGAAGCCTCTATATCGACAGGACTGAAATTCGAGCAGAAATATGTAGTGTGCGGTCATTATGTAGTGTGTCTTTCTATATCAGCCCATATTCGTTCGAATGATGACTACATAGCAAGGTCACGGGCTACACACACATGACTCAGAAATTCCATATGATAACTGTTAGGTATGCAGGTTTTCTCATGATTTTTTTCTTCTGGTTAATGTGCGTGATAATTCTAATACCTACGCATCTTCGTGCAGTTAGAGATGTGCCGTTGGGATTTGAATCCGAAATCAACGACATTTTGGTTTAAACTATGGTCTTTATGACAGGCCAGTGCCTTGATGAAAGTCAAAATACTTACTTATGTAATTTAGACTAGCATAAATAATAAAGTATCTAAAGTATTCATGTATTGATAAACAGGCCCCGTTTTTAATAAGCTATCATAAAACATAAATTATATTTCGACTAAATAAATGTTATTATGATAATATATGTTGAAAAGTTAGATGTAGTAATATTGAAGTGAATTTTTCCCCAATAAATAAAATAAAAAATTGTTGACCGTAAATGAACTATTTATAGCACCTACTCTTGTGCTCATTTATAGTACCCATGTAACCGCTGACGTTGAAATAACACTGATACGATAGAAAACCAAAAATCTATCATATGAATATGTAAGTAAGTGTATTTGACACCATAGGTTTATAAATTTCTTCACAGCCACACGTTCGAGCCGTCATTCGATAAGGCAGTCCATCATTGAACCGTTAGGTACTACTCCAAACACGTCCCTGTTCACATTATAAACTACATACTTACCCATGTAGTAATCAATTCCAAATATTACTTGAAATTTACGTAGCCTAAACGCTGTATATATTTTGTCGCAATAAATAAAATAAGTGTAAATTAAGTAATTTATGTACTCATTCTGTTCCATTATTATTTACATACGCCTTAGTCAGATTGAACTGAGATAAAAATGGGCAGGTTTGATTGGAATAGTATCGTTATCACCGATAAATTGAAATTAAGAAATACTACTTTCCTTTGGTGAAGTGAATTTGGCTCTACTCTCTGCTGATGGAATGTTTGCACTCGGATCCACTAACCATACTATACCAGTAAGTAGTAACATACTATACTATCGATATTTACTTATAATCTACTAGCTTTTGCCCGCAACTCCGTCTGCGTGGACTACAGGGTTGGGTTCAGAAAGAAAATAAGTTATAGTTTTTTACTCCGCAGAGCCCCATTTACGTAAATATACGAAAATCATACAAATCGGTCAAATTGTTTAAACGTGACACCGTAACATGCCGGTCGGCGCCTTGTGCATCATTATTGCGCGCTTGATCATAATTTTAAAACTGCGATATCTTCTAAGATACTAATTGAAATCAAATGATGTAAAGGGGAAAATTCTTTTAAATTAAATACTAATAACGAATAACGCATTTATTTGGATAAGGATTAACATAATCTTTATAAAAACACTTTCATAAACAATGCTTTATTTTAGGTCAAATTTGGTTAGCATAAAAGAGGTTACAGTGAACCAATCCTAAAAGATAGGCATATGCTGTCGCGGACTTTTTTTTAGAACTTTTAAAGGAGAACAATTCTGTCATACATTATTTCAGCGTCACTTTAACCGTTTCGGCAGCGCACGCGGCGGAAGCTTTCAAAAGGAAAAAAATATCCCCGATTTTGAAACATTCTTTGTTGCTGCTCCGCTCCTATTGATCGTAGCGTGATGTTATATAGCCTATAGCCTTCCTCGATTAACGTGCTATCTAACAGTGAAAGCATTTTTCAAATCGGACCAGTAGTTTCTGAGATCCTAGCGTTCAAACAAACAAACAAACTCTTCAGCTTTATAATATTAGTATCTATACTAATATCTATACTAATATTATAAAGCTGAATAAACTAAACATAACTATACTAAACAAACAAACAAACAAACTCTTCAGCTTTATAATATTAGAAGCTGAAGAGTTTGTTTGTTTGTTTGTTTGTTTGAACGCTAGGATCTCAGGAACTACTGATCCGATTTGAAAAATTATTTTACTGTTAGATAGTACATTTATCGAGGAAGGCTATAGGCTATAGGTATAACATCACGCTACGACGAATAGGAGCGGAGTAGCAATAAAGAATGTTTCAAAAACGGGGACATTTTTTTCTTTTTGTGAGCTTCCGCTGCGTGCGCTGCAGAAACGGTTAAAGTTACGCTAAAATAATGTATGAGAGAAATGTTCTTCTTTAAAAGTTCTACAAAAAAGTCCGCGACAGCATATGTCTATTCTTTAAGGTTATAACTTTTTTAAGGGTATAACTTTTTTTATCCTAACCAAATTTATTTTAAAATAAAGTTTTATTTGTGAAGGTGTTTATATAAATATTTTGCTCGCGACTCCGTCCGCGTAGACTACAGGGTTGAGTTCAGAAGGAAAATAAGTTGTAGTCTATTTTACTTCTCAGAGTCCTATTTATGTCCATACCAAAAATCATACAATTCGGTCAAATTGTTCAAACGTGAAACCGTAACGCGTCGATCGGCGCCTTATGCATCATTACTGCGCGCTTGATCAATATTTTAAAACTGCAATATCTTCTAAGATATTCAGTCAAATCAAATGATGTAAAGGGAAATTTTATTTAAAATTAAATACTTGTAATGAATAACGTATTTATTTGGATAAGGATTAATATCATATTTATAAAAACACCTTCACAAATAAAACTTTATTTTAAAATAAATTTGGTTAGGATAAAAAACGTTATAGTGAGCCAACCTTAAAGAATAGACATATGCTGTCGCGGACTTTTTTTTAGAACTTTTAAAGAGGAACATTTCTCTCATACATTATTTTAGCGAAACTTTAACCGTTTTCGCAGCGCACGCAGCGGAAGCTCACAAAAAGGAAAAAATGTCCCCGATTTTGAAACATTCTTTATTGCTGCTCCGCTCCTATTCGTCATAGCGTAATGTTATATAGCCTATAGCCTTCCTCGATAAATGTGCTATCTAACAGTGAAAGAATTTTTCAAATCGGACCAGTAGTTCCTGAGATCCTAGCGTTCAAACAAACAAACAAACAAACAAACAAACAAACAAACAAACAAACAAACAAACAAACAAACAAACTCTTCAGCTTTATAATATTAGTATAGATGATATTAATCCTTATCCAAATAAATACGTTATTCATTACAAGTATTAAATTTGAAATAAAATTGCCCTTTACATCATTTGATTTCACTGAGTATCTTAGAAGATATTGCAGTTTTATAATATTGATCAAGCGCGCAATAATGATGCACAAGGCGCCGATCGACGCGTTACGGTTTCACGTTTGAACAATTTGACCGAATTGTATGATTTTTGGTATGGAGATAAATAGGACTCAGAGAAGTAAAATATACTCCAACTTATTTTCCTTCTGAACTCAACCCTGCAGTCTACGCGAACGGAGTCGCGAGCAAAATATAATATAAAAGCGAAAGTAACTAACCTTATACCATACACATCTAAAGCTACACCAATTTTAAGGATTTTTGTTATGGAGAAAATTTATTAATTGGTCCTTGGGAGAGGATACAGAGTACCTAATTTGATAAAATTGCGCTCGAGTGAAAAATAAGCCCATACCTATTAGCTAGTAGGTACCTACAGTAGCAGCGCAAACTAAAAATTTGCTCAAAAAAAAAACAATAGACTTGCATCCTAGGTACATGGAATTGACAACACCTGGGGCATTCCACGCGTAGCGGACAAGCAAAAAAAGTCGATGTTTCCGATTTCAGTAATATTCGTGTATGTTATAGATATACATGTCCTTTATACGTGTGTTAAATATTTTTGTAATATAATGACTGGTTACAGAGTTACGAGACTTTGAACTTGTGGCCGGCGTGTGGGCATGTAGTGCTTCAAAGCCCAATACCGAGTCATAAGATTATGGTTTAAAATAATTAAACTAGTGGATTTAATACTTCATTTAATGAGTGTTTAAACTGCATTTTTGTTTGTAAAAAAATATCTTTTTTCATTAAAAAAAATTGCATGTTTACTTTTTAAAGCTGATTTTCACAAAGATTATCATTTTCAATTTTTTTTATTGTTTTCCTGAAAAAAGCTTACACTGTGTAGAATATCCTTACAAAGTTGTATAACGGGCCCGAAAGTAGTTTAGGAGCTAGACCAAAATTAGTGCCGCAGCGACGGCGTCCAGCGCCGCGCCTAACGCCCGCCCCTTGTTACAATATAATAAAACTTTTAATCAAAGGAATAAAATAACTTCTGATGGAACATTTTTCATATGATCAATAATACTAATACGTTAATATCTATCTATTAAATACTGTTTACTTTGAATCTACACCAATATTAAGCTTTTTAAAATAAAACTAACTAATTGTAATGGTTACATGTATTTTCAATTTTTTACAATTTCAAATTCTTCACTGTTACTGGTGCGTTTTATCATAATTCCTGTAGTAGTTGGTATGAAGGCATGATATTTTTTGTGCCTGGTATGGGGCCCGCTGATTCAAACTTATTCTATAAAAACAACTTATTTTGTTGAATGTCTTCTTTTCGTGAATAGAAAATATTCCTTAGACTAGTTATCGCCTCATAGTCAATTTCCACTGGAATAACGACCACCTCCTGACACTTGTATATTGTCACAAAAAAGGTAAAATTTATAACATAGAAGGATTATGATATCGGATGACCTAAAACATGACACAGCAAGGTTTACCATAATACCATCCACAGAATTTTTAATCAACATCTTTAAAATAGGCCATTCGAACTACATAAGAAAGATATATTTAAATAATTGATGGTGCACCCTAGTTCTTTAAAAATAAATTTAATTTCATAAACCTGTTGTATTTTAAACAAGATTTTGGTACAGAAGCAGAATTAGATTTTTATGCCACTTCTTATGGAAAAGGGTTATGTGATGGGGGAAACTCAAAGCGGCTGGCTACCTAAACTAGTCTACAGTCGAAATCAAACCAAGCAATTACCACATTCGAGCGTGTGTAAGAATGGGCGAGAAAATGAATGTTTCTAACGCACATTTTCTATTCACGAAAAAAAAACATTCAAAAACATAAGTTGTTTTTATAGAATAAGTTTAAGTTTGAATCAGCGTGCCCCATACCAGGCTCAAACAATATCATGCCTTAATTCCTGCTACTGAATAAACTGTGATAAATCGTACCACTGACTGTAAATTATTTAAAATTGTAAATACATTTAACTATTAAAAATAGTTCGTTTTATTTTAAAAAGCGTATTATTTGTGTAGATTTAAAGTAAACAGTATTTAATAGATAGATATTAACGTATTAGTATTATTGATCATGTGCAAAATGTTCCATCAGAAGTTATTTTATTCCTTTGATTAAAAGTTTTATTAAATTCTAACAAGGGGAAGGCGTTAGACGCGGCGCTGGACGCCATCGCAGCGGCACTATTTTTGGTCTAGCTCCTAAACTAAGTTCGAGCCCGTAATACAACTTAGTAAGGATATTCTGCACAGTATAAGCTTTTTTCAGGAAAAAAATAAAAAAAATTGAAGACGATAATCTTTGTGAAAATCAGCTTTAAAAAGTAAACTTGCAATTTTTTTAATGAAAAAATTTTTTTTTTTGATATACAAAAATGCAGTTTAAACACTCATTAAATGAAGTATTAAATCCACTAGTTTAATTATTTTAAACCATAATCTTATGACTCGGTAATGGGCTTTGAAGCACTGCATGCCCACACGCCGGCCACAAGTTCAAAGTCCCGTAACTCTGTAACCAGTCATTATATTACAAAAATATTTAACACACGTATAAAGGACATGTATATCTATAACATACTCGAATATTACTGAAATCGGAAACATCGACTTTTTTTGCTTGTCCGCTTCGCGTGGAATGCCCCACCTGTGGCCCTGAAGTGGTGTAGGAATATCTCTGTTCTCTATTTATTCCTTCAAGGTAATATACTTATGTGATTTGATTTATGAATCCATTATTTTTACACCGTTGATTACCAACGTACCTAATGCATTAATATGCAAAATACAATAATATCGTAGTTAAAAAAAGGGCCTATAATTTTTCCATTTACTGAGAATCACTTTTCTTCCGTTCCAAGTATCGTTAGCCACACGCGATTGAAAAGAACAATATAGGTAAATAATTAGAATTCAGCTATAATCTTCAACCGTCTTATTGGAAATGTTTTAATGTACTAGCAGTACGCGGGAAAATAAATTCAATAAGTAGAATGGAAAATACATTATTCAAAAATACAATAAGTAGAACAGGTGATCATTGACCAAAAATACAGTGTAACAGTTTAAAAATTTTTATACGCAAATTTATCGAACGGCACCCGGATTCACTTATAATTCTAATACGTGATAATTCACACGACATTGAAGCAATCCCGGAGGTAGCCATTTAAAAATAGGCTCGGGTTTTTTGCAAGTATTCATCCATAGAATCTTCTATGTTTCTATTGTTGAGTCCGTGATCCGGGTTCGATATGGAAATGACGTACAATTAACGTTAATGCGACATTGTGTAGGTACCTATATACGATATTTTTACGGACAACACGATTGCGCGTTGAGGACGGTCCACCAGTCATTACGATTTCCAGTCACGAACGGGACTACCTATATAAAGGCCCAGAAGGATGAGATGTCAGTAATAGATTATCATCGCATCATCCAGCATTGTCTTGTCTAGTGCGTCCTAGATTTGCTCAGTGCTTCTTTATTAAACATTTTTATTTAAAACATTCAACATGTTCAAATTGGTAAGTAATATATTTTTATGCTAAGTAATTAAATATAATATTTTTAAATATAGTTAATTAATGGTGTTAAAAATTTAAGACATTTTTATAGGAAAACAATCTAAACATATAAATAATATATTTATTCAAATAAACAATATGTATAAAAAAAACTAATTAGTTTATTTAAAGTCGCATTGAATGTTCTTGAAGATATTCTTGACGTTCAAAATTAAAGGCGAAATTTATTCTATCATTTCATAAAATTGCAAATAGAAATTTAAAAAAAATGATTAGGACTAATAAGATACCAATCAAACAAAGAAGCCACGTCAGTTATTAGACATATTTTCTATTTCATTTCATCAATTTTGTAAAAAATCATTAATAAAAGAGCGCGTATAATTTGATCATAAATCCCTCTATACAACAAATAAAAAGATATGTATCTAAATTTTGTATTGCAGCTGGTGTTGCTGGCCTTCGCAGCTTTGCTGCTCATCAGCCCCGCTGTGGCTAAACCTCAAGTGTTCGTAGACTACGGATACTACGCTCCAGCTTATTACAGCACACCACTGGCATACACTTACCCTTACGGTTATGCGTATTCTTACCCCCTCGCATACTTCAAATAATATTTTAATCACGCGATAGCACCACCGAATGCCTTTACTGTCTTTATAAAAACCATGTTTACCATAATTGGCAAATTACATAAAAATCTATGAGTCATAAATGCTATAACAAAGGTTTTTAAAAACCTGTTTTGCCAGACCTACATTTCCTCAAAATTACTAAAATGTATAGAATACTTCAATTTAAATTCGATTAAAACCTTTCCAATTATTGTATCAAGAATAATTAGTTACGTAAGAATAATTTAAATTATGTGTAATGCACATTTTTGTGTAATGTATCCAGTATTATTTTAAATAAATTAATTTAATAAAACCTCTGTCTCTTATTTTAACAAACATATTTAAAACTCTAAATCTTGCTTCAGATCTATTTTCATTCAACATTTAAACATTTCAAAATAGTTTTATTTGTATTGATTATATTTAATTTGCTCTTAAAGTTGAGAAGTATAATTATAATCTCTCTTGTATTTTTTTAAAGTCACGACGTTTGATTTAGTTTCACTAGAAAATATTTGTAGAGAAGAAGTATTAAAATGATCCCGGTAAATGCAAAGTTGGTATTTAGACAACAGAGCAACTACATGCATACCCACATACATACTCATACATTTGGTATCCAGCTATCTCTTCTTCTAAATAATAAGAAAAAACATGGAAGGTTTAGTTATAAACGTTCTTCAATGATAGTGCCATTTTATTTAATAAAATAAATACTTTTATATCACCGTAAATTATGTCCAAAAGTATCCACGATTTAAGAAATTGTTAAAACTATTAAGTATGAAACTTTACAACTTAAGTCGACCACTAACCATGTGTAGGACATTATCAATCAACTTGTTAATAACGGGTGGCTGGATTCAGCTTCGTCCTGGCAAAATTTCATGACGGTAAGTATTTTGCTTTTTCACAAGTCCCATCTATAACCATTCTTCTTCTTCTTCTTCATCAACCCATTTTCGCCCACTGCTGAGCACGGGTCTCCTTTACCATTGAGAGGGTTTAGGCCATAGTCCACCACGCTGGCCTAGCGCGGGTTGGCGGACTACACACTTAAGAAATTCTTAAGAACTCTAAGGTGTGCAGGTTTCATCACGATGTTTTCCTTCACCGTTAAAGTAAGTGATGATTCAATGTGAATACACACATAACTTCGAAAAGTCAGAGGTGTGTGCCTGGGGTTCGAACCCGCGACCGTCGAGATTCTCGACCGCGCGCCCAAACCTCGAGGCCATCACAGCTAACCTAACCATTCACCATCTCAAAAATCGTCCAAACCTTTGGGCTATCGCGCGTGAAGGGGCGGAGATGCACACAAACTGAGTTATTTTCGCATTTACAAAAATTACTGTCCATTATACATATGAGACTTATAGATGCTTACTTGGGATATAATTCAGAACTTTACGGCCACGTATTAGGAAGCACAATGTAGGAGGTCTAAGTATATACTACATAGAACATATTAATAGTAGGTCGACGTTTTGCTTTATGCAATTCTCTCTTATAATATTTGTGAACTCTTTCCACGCACTGAACGTCTTCAGGTCATGATAATGACATATGCTCGTTGCAGAAAAACCATTAGAAATTAATTATGATTTAACTCAAAGATGTATTTTGAAAATTTTGTATCGAGCCAGGTGTTTTCCTCACCTTGTAATTAATAAATGAAATATACATTAACGCATTTAATATATTAGAAACAAAGCTGCTTCATATTTATTCATTAACCATTATGTAAAGTGTCGATCTAAATACTCCTCTAGAATATGTAATTAATGTAAACTGATGCTGTTATGTCATCGCAGACACCATTTGTTACAAAGTAGGTGTTAGGAACGCTTATTTTGCATTTAATTATCGTTAGTTAATCATCGGTTATTTTATAATCAATACAATGCTTCATTCATACTTACGTGTTACTACGCGCGTAGAAATTTTATCGGTTCCCGCCGGGCCAAGATGACATACGTGATGATACCATAATTATGGCATGTGCAAGGCTAAGCCGCCCTGATCACATTAGTATGCAGAAGAGTTCCTGTGTTTTGACAACACAATGCTAATCCGCCTTGGGAATTCCACGTGATCAAATCATCACAATTCAGCTGTTAATAAAGACAATGAAAATAAAATGCATTGAATTTAATAATCATTATAATTGTATCGTTATGGAGTACTTTATATCTACATACAATAAATATGGTACATTCACCGTTTTGTTTGGAACAGTCTCGCAAAACAAGAATAACACAGCCATTCACGAAGTCGATGAGCCGTATTACATTTAAATTGCTGATATCTGACTGTAATAATATATAATACTTTATTTTAAAAGAATTTGATATAGTCACAGAAGGAGGCGAATAAGGTGGAGAAAATGTAGAAATGTCCCTTAGCCTACACCAGTTCGAGGATATAGGTGTAAGTATGTGTTAATAATGTTTTGAATTGTTTTCTCGAATTTTTTAATCTACTGGTTACCAATTAATTGTCATAAATGATATATGCATATGTCTATCTTTTGAAGTAATTCAAGGTTTTTAAAGTGTACGAGGTACAGTAGCGGAGGATATTACATTTGTTCCTAAAATTAGTTTTCTACAGTCTATGAAAACATCCGGGATAAAACCGCACAATTTACGAGATAAATAAATCAAAATGTTATATTCCGCGAATAAGATCTATATAAACATTTTACTACCCATTATATCTAATATTGATATCTAAACGTCATTATATTATTGATAGATACACTCTTAATATCTAACAAATTAGTTACACAATATTTTATATTACCACGAATTAAATAGATTCTGAAGAAGATACGAACAGTTCCAGTATTACATTAGCACTAATTATCCATTTATAGCACAACACCAACACCATTGATTTATTTCATTAGAATGTCCTACACAAGCGGTCACCGAGCCTACTGGGACAAGAATTGAAGCTACGTTAAGTAGGTCTTTAGTTTCACTAGTCCACGTGTCACAATTGTCACTGGGGCATTGTCTGAGATTTAGGCGACTTCCAAGTCGGAGTCGGAGTCATCAGTGTAGATCCTGGGCGTGGGCGCGGCGGGCGGCACGTGCGTGGGCGGCGAGTGGGCGGGCGACAGCGCCGGCCGCGGCAACAACGCCGCGCGCCCGCAGGACCTCTCCTCTTGCAACTTCCGTAGACGTTCCTGTTCCTCTCGTTTCTGTTTGCGCCATTTCGCTCGACGATTTTTGAACCATACCTGCACAATTAATACCTATGATCAGAATGTTACAGATAACACCACATTAAGTGGAAGTTAGTTTGTCTCTTAATTTTGTTCCACTGTTGACGAATTTTGGTACAGACATAAATGAGGCGCGAGAAACGGTTAGATATAGGCAATTAAATTTCTGAAAACTGTAAGGTTCTTGAGTACCTTGTCAAACCGAGACTAGTACCTTATTAAACCGAAAACTAGTACCATAGTTCTAAAAAAACAATCGATAAGTCATTTGACTCTTTTTGTCATTGAAGATGTCGCATCAATATATTTGTGGCATATGAAGATCGAAAGGAAAATATGTCAATAAACCGTATAAAAACATACCTATATGAGATTGAATAGCTATAAGATGGATTTTACAAAACAATTTTTCTAATCTGGAATGTTGAGCATGAAATTGTACTGTAATACAAAATGTATTGGACCATTCGGAAGCCGATATTAAGTCTGTCCACCTATTGTGAGACGGTATATCATTGCTACTTCATAAATCGGTATAACATAAGATTAGTTGCGGACAATTGAAACGACCCAATTTCGTTGTAAATATTGTTCACGTTTTTGGACTACCTACGTGTTCAAAAAAGCTTTTGTGTGAGTTTGGTGTAGGAATCATTGATATTTCTCAGTAAGTATAGCAAGTCGACGGCGCTCTCGGTCGAGTGGAGGCGCACAAACACGCGGCGTTCCCAGCCTGCGGGTGGTCACGGTAGCCGGCCCATTGTAGCACCTCGCCGTCACAACACCAAGCGGTCTCTATTTTGACTATTTCTATTACACGTTTTTCATTGATTTGGATATGTTACTTAACGATTTCATTCAAAAAATATTTGCTTGAGTTGTTTCATATCTTCCGCATGATTGTTACTTCTTACTAACCTAATTTAATTGTGTACCTAAATGTGCACTTTACCGTAAAATTGTACTGTATTCGCCGTAACAGTGGCTTTGAACAGATAATAAGTAGTTCCAAAATTCGAAAACGAAAGTCTACAAAAGTCTAAAAAGAATTCAGAATCTACGTCTGGCCATAGATAGGTAGGTACTGTTACAATAAAAAAAAATAGTGACTATGTAGGGTAAATGTGGGATAGATGCCTCAGTGGGATAG
Source organism: Cephonodes hylas (assembly GCA_030295005.1). NCBI lineage: Eukaryota > Metazoa > Arthropoda > Insecta > Lepidoptera > Sphingidae > Cephonodes > Cephonodes hylas. Next base: position 5,494,243 of record AP025366.1, read on the forward strand.
TTGCCTCAGTAAACACGTAGCGACATGTATAAACATTAGATCCGTTGTGTTTTGTTTTAACGTAACCCTACCCCCGCCCGTCCTTCAGTCAGTGCCACGCACTTAGCTGGAACGGACGTGTCGAGAGTTATGAGACAACGAACATTTTTTGCGGCAGTTAATTCGTGAATTTGGTTTGTCTGAAATTTTGATGGGCTCGAAACTTTTGATTTTATGAGGTAAGTGTTTATATTTTTGTTTTATTTAAGTGTAGATGTGTTAAATAAAAGATTTTGTTTATTATTTACGTATGTTTTATCATTAAAGTAAATAAATATTTTGAGCGGCGTCTATCCCCCCGAAAAAGGATAGATGCCTAGTTTTTTGTGAGTATAGATGCCCTTAGAGGCATCTATCCCCTATTAAACTTTTATCGATTTTTATAGGTATTGTAGATAATGCCTCGCAAGTACGTGCGCAAAGTAGGGGCAAGCCCTCGAGCCGGATGGACGGAAGATGCCCTAAGAGAAGCTTTTGAAGAAATGAGGCAGAATAAGCACGGTTTGAATGAAATATCTCGTCGTTATGGAATTCCTGCCAGGACCCTGAAAAGACGTTTCGTGAAACAAGATACTAAGAAACTTACTTTAGGTACTTTGTCAATTTAATATTTTTTAATGAAACTTAATTAATGTTTAATCGATTTTATGATTATTTCTAGGGAAACACCCCGCTCTAGACTTCGATAACGAAAAACGCCTCGTCGCACACATCCAAAAACTAGAAGCGGCTGGGTTTCCTGTGTCACGAGATACGGTACGAAGTTTAGCGTTTCAATTCGCTGAAAAGCTTGGGATCGGACATAAATTTAATAAGGAGACAGGTAAAGCTGGACCTCATTGGCTTAAGTCCTTTTTAGAACGCCAACCTACGCTTAGCGTTCGGCAAGCTGAAGGTCTGTCCCTTGCTCGAGCGCAGGGACTTAATCGTGAGGAAGTCGATAAAATGTTTAAGCTTTATCTTCAAGTATTGACAGAGAATGACTTACTGGACAAACCAGACCGTATATTTAATATCGATGAAACTGGGGTTCAATTGAACAATACTCCTGGAAAAGTTATCGTGACGAAAGGGACGAAATCAGTTCATTCAATAACGTCTGGAGAAAAGGGAGAGACTATGTCAATAATAGCTTGCTGCAATGCCGCTGGAAATTTTCTCAGCCCTGTTGTTATTATTAAAGGAGTTAATAAAAAACCAGAATTTCTAGATGGTCTTCCTCATGGTTCAGATGTTTACATGAACAAAAAATCAGCCTATGTTAATGCGGAGTTATTTCAGAAGTGGCTAGTACAGCATTTCATACCACGAAAGCCTCAAGGCAAGGTTATTTTGCTTCTAGATGGGCATTCTTCTCATACGAACTCTGTCGAAATGTTGGAGACTGCCGATGAAAATGGTATAATACTTTTTTGTCTGCCAAGCCACAGCACGCAAGCTTTACAACCCTTAGACCGTAGCTTTTTCAAGCCATTTAAGACTTTTTTTGCAGCTGAGACGAAAAACTGGATGCTTTCAAACAAAGAAAAAAAAATCAACCGTTTAATAGCTGGCAAGTTAATTGGTAATGCATGGATTCGAGCGACTACGCCTTCTAATGCTATTTCGGGCTTTAGGGCTTGCGGTATTTACCCTTATAATCCAGCTGCTATTCCAGAAAGTTTCTATGCAATCTCCGATTTGTCATCAAGCAATCAACTCCGTGATGAGCCACAAGATATCTTACCTGAAAATACGTTACAATTACCTGGTCCCTCGTGTAGCAAACAGTTGTTGCCAGAATCAAACTGCAACGAGGTTTCGGCTTTGGCTGAAACTCAAACACTAACAAATGTTGATCAAACACATGAGAATCATGGAAGTCATGATACAACTAGAGAAGATTCTCCATCTCTTATTTCCCAATTTGATTGCCTGCAGCCAAATGAAGAAGGCACAAAAGAGATACCTAGCAAGATTTTGCAAGAATGTTCCCCTGTACCGAAAATTCCGATACCTTTATACAAAAGAGGAAAACAATCAGCTGCAGTATTAAATTCCAAAGAAAACATAGCTAATAAAAAAATCAAAGGTAAAGCTACTCCTAACATACCATGCAAAAGAAGTAAAGTAAAAGTAACAAGGAAGATAACAAAAAAAAGGCCAAGAGTAGCTTCCGAAGAGACAGATTCATCTGGTACAAATGATTCTGATGAATCTTTCAAAGAAAATGAATCTCATGTTCACGTAAAACAGAAAAATGTAAAGAGAGCTAAGAAATTAAAAATAAATGAAACTTCAAGTGTTAATGTGATTCAACGTCCCATTCGTGCTGTTGAGAAAAAGCAACGGATAACCAAAAACGCCAGTGAACGAAAGGCAATCGCTTCTTCTGAGTCGGACTCTAATGAAAATTCGTCAAATGAATGTCTGGAATGTTTTGAAAATTATGAGGAAACAAAATCAACGGCAGACTGGATCCAGTGCATCATCTGTAAAAAATGGTTGCATGAAACTTGTACCATGTACGGTAATTACTGTAATCCTTGCAATCGATTAAAATTGCGCCTTAAAAAAAATGAAAAAATTTAAAATTTAAAACGTATCAGAAGTTGCCACTTTCAATGTTTATACTAATATTGTATTATTAGATACTAAAATTGATCTCAATTTCAATATTAAACCAAAGATGATTATGCTTATAAATGAAAATGTAACAGTTGTTGATTAAAAATAAATAAATCTAAGATAATCTTTAATTATTTGCATAGGGCATCTATCCCACAAGCCAAATCATCATTATGGCATCTAACCCACACTTTAGGCATCTATCCCCGATTATAATACTTTTTTATTTCTTTTGTACCAAAAAAAATACAACTACTAATGTTAAATTACTTTAATTAAGTATTTCATTAATAAGTACACAACACATCACAATCATTAAATTTTTATGAAATCTCATATTCTATCACTTATTTACCTATTTCAAAAAGTGCGGCAACTATCCCACATTTACCCTATTATAAACTATGTATTTAGGAATTTGTATTTCTTAGTTAATATTTACCATGTATCATGTTTTTGTGCTAATCTTTGTTAATTATTTAGGTGATGTATAAACGGAGTGGTGTGGCGAGATTCATATCTCGTTCCTTCAACGACTTCTTTATTAATAACAAAAAACCTTCAAGTAAGTGGGGCTTCAATTCATAATTGATAGGTGCAATTGATATTGTAATGAAATTTATTTGTGCCAGTGTTGTTTTATCAGATATAAGCTTTCAAAATTATTTTTGAATAACCTGAATAGATTAATGTAATAATAGTAAAAACAAATATTAATATACAATAGTAAGGTAAACAAAGTTTCACATTGTTTATGCAAAATTATACAATATCTGCACATTGCTTGTGCCATAAAATACGTTTCAAATAACAATTATCCACCCACTCTACATTAATATTAATTTATTATGTAAACACAGATATCGACCCATAAATCAAACCGCTGTAATTGCACTTATAAAGAAAAACCCATAAGTGGCTATAATATACATATTAATATAGCCTTCCAGCTATTCCATATCTGTCACTTGCGGCACCCCGAAAGATAAATTGTAAAAAGCTTTAAAATTAATCGTCAGCGATACGTCTATTGTTGAAGTTAATTGCATTACAAGAGTCGGTTGTTAGCGGACAAAAGCCCCATTAACTTTCGGTAAAGATTGACTGGGTTCTCGGGGCTCGCCCGCGCCGCCCATTTGATACCACTCGAGCGGCAAATATGGGCGCTGCCACTAGCAGACTGTAGGGCGACTTCTTACACCAGCCGTTCGCACTCGCTCAAACTCTTTGTTGGCCCTAGCGCACAATAAGATTAGCTCGGTACTCTTTTGTGCGCCGCTGATTGTATTTTGTTAAGTCACACATTATTTATAAGCAATCACTTTGTATTGGAATTGACGCGATCGTTTCTAGTGATATGGCTTATTTCGTCGCCTTTTTATAGTAGGTATAGTAGTGGACAGTTTATAGAATTATGTCTGCTTGTTTGTAATCAGAGGCGTAGTCTGAATCCAGAATGCGACTTACTATTATCTTAGTTCGAAAACATTATCACCAAAACGAGCCTATGCTATTTTGATCAGAAGCAACACACAATAATGTTGTTAGTTAATGTCGTTAATAGTTGCTTAAGGTAACCCATTGATTATTATTTACGTGTGTAATGTCTTTATATAATATCTCTACGTTGTTCCATAACGCTTTAGTTGAAGGTGAAATGAATTGTAAGAGGCTTAATTAATATTAAACTTAGTATTCAAAGGTATGTTAATAAGAGCATAAAGAGCTTTTTAACTCAGCGAGGTCGAAGTTTAGAGAATGGCACACAGGCCCACAGCTATGTGCATAATACGCAGCCGCTGAAATCTTTATGTGCTCTGTGCAATATCCCCTATTGTTTTAATAGCTAGCGACCGTGTAGAATTCCCAAATTCCATTGTGTGTGGAAACTGCAGTTCTGCCACTGCATTCATTATTTCAGCGTTCGCTCCCACAATGCAAACAACCAATTCAAAAGTTAAAACCGCTGCGTCATACCCAAGCGGAAAAGCGCACGAATAAAAAAATGAAACATATTTGATGACTTTTGAAAGTCAAATCATTTTAGTCAATAAAGTAGACGTTAGTGAACTTCTATAGTTGCTTCATTATGGATCAACTATCTGGTAGGGTCAACAATTGCAATATCTTTAATTATTTGCACGGAGATATAGATTCCAATTTTCTTTTTTCTCGTCTAGGAATAGGATAGTACCATTAAAGGATTAAAATACCATTTTAGATATAAGAACCACAACGCAATACAAAAAACATATAGCGCTTCAATATGTTCTTAAGTAATGATAATAAGGGTGCCATGTTGTTGCATTCGTAATACAATTAAAACAGAGCTCGGTGTACTGTAGATACATAAATAATAATGTTATTTGCAAAGATGATGTAGTGAAGCGAGCGACGACGCACGCCCTCTGGCTATGGCCGCCATGGCTCGACGCCTTCACTGAGTTTCTAACACATTTTCATTTAATTTTAGGTAACCCTGAATATTCACTCAATAAAAGACTAGAACATTGTTTTAATCATATGGACTTTTAGAAGTATAGCGGCAATACTGATCGTATTTATTGTATCTGACAATATAGGAAAATATTAAAAAAATAGATATAATGAAAAAATAGTGGGCCCATTGGAATTCAGATTTTTTCCAGCAACTTAATTTCAAGTATAATATAAAACGAAATGGTAGTCACGCTGAAACGCTACCGTAGCCTATAAATGGATCAATTTGTAACTGAGTATTGCGTTCAATTCGGTAAACGCTTTTTTTTCGACGTCAAAATCCCCGACGGCACGATATTCCTATCTCCACTGAACATCCAATAGAAATCAAACGTTATGGTTGTTCCATGTTCTGTCTCATAACTATGTCATTTGTCTTCCAATAGAACTTGACTGAGGAAAGTTAAGGAGCAACCTGTACTTGTACTTGGATCAAGGAGAGAATTACGAAGAAACCTGAATTCTATCAGACTAGATTAGGTTAATATACTTGTGGATAATTATTAATATTTAAGTTAATATTTAATTTAACCCTCTCAATGGTAGAGGAGACCCGTGCTCAGCAGTGAGCGTATATGGGTTGATGAAGAAGAAGAAGAAACTTAATGGGACTGATGTACGAGTAGGTACATATCAGCTCATATGAGACAAAGGAAATTTTCGAGATTTAAGCTCCTTAAAATATAAGCTCATTAAGTTGTTAATGTTTTTATTCATAAAGCTAAGATCTTGTGTCCATAGTTATTCTGCTTTTTGTTTGTCCTAATGCCCGTAAATCAATAAAAACGGCTAAGGACATTGAATCGATATGAGCGAAACATAATTTTGGTTTCTAAAATTGATCATAGTGGCCATATATAAAGCTGTTAGATATTTAGCCAGTGTAAATGTAGTAATGGTGAATATTGCAAATAAAGCAAAAATTATTTTGTCATATTCTTCATATTCATATGACAGCAAAACACAAAAATACGCAGTTTATTAATTATACCCGGAATTGTTACCAATACCGAGTATTGAAACTATTGTGCATGATGACCCATCCAGAGGTTTTATTCGATATGCTAGATCAATCTGTTCCTGAGATCTTAGTTTTATGGCAAACTTCATTAAAATAAATAAAATAAATACACCCATACATGGCTACAGTTGAATTTTTAGGTTTGCTGGCGTAGTCCAAGTGTAAAACACGTTTTGTATTTGGTAGTTGGCAATTCGGCTATCAATCAGTAAAAAAAGTTTTTTGATCGGTTGCGTAGTTTTCGTTTAGTGTTCGTTGAAAAATGGATAATCAAAAGGGAAATTATCGTCATATTTTGCTTTTTAATTTCGCAAAGGGAAAACGCATCGCAAGCTCACAAAAAGGTACATATGTGCTGTTTAAGGTGACTGGTGTGTTTAAATTTTGTTTCTAAATGTCGTAATTTAGCGTAAACAGCAAAAACTGGTAAAGTTCTTTATAGTAGGTACTTGATTGTATAACCCTCAAAATCAACAACAATAAGTCCGTCAGACTTAATATCTAATTATATTTAAGCAGAAAAACAATTTTGTTACGAGTGAGACGGAAAATGTTGCTATTCGTAAAATGTTTATTTATCGTTGTTCAATCTATTTTTATTTAAATAATCCAAATAATTATTCGAATCTTATCATTGGAATAAAAATTATAACAGATTTAATTAAGGCACAATTACCCTAATGGCGCTAACCCTTATTTATAGGTATTAGCTATTGGTATAAACTTCAATCATCAAATCTTATTTTTTGTCTGTCTAGCTGTTAGCGATAAACAAAAGTTGATTACATTGACATTATTTCGCTCATCTAAGATAGACTGATGCCAAAAACAGTTCAGTTTTGTAATTTAATATGACGAATAATTTGGAATGTAAAAAATAAGTGAGGTATAAAGAAGTAATGAACCGCTCTTAGTACTGTGGCCTATGTATTACGCAGAATTGATATGAAAGGCATAAATACAGTTTTTGGGGATATAAAAACATTGTGCCCAGGCGAAGTTAAGAACTGATATAAGTATATGATTAAGTTAGTAGTACGCAATACATTTTCCCCTATCGTAACTAGAAGATTATTTAATAAAAACGTTTATAATAATTGCAAGATTTCAATTAACGCAAATAAAAAGTACTTGTAGGTACTTTTTAAAATGGATATATCTACTGTATTTCATATTTTTCCCTTTTTTTATTAGGTAAAAAGTATATGAAGTTTAATCAACTTAAAAACGCCTGTTTAATAGGTAGAAAAACATTTAAACCCGCACCAAACGATATCAATTTCAATTACATCACCTGTGAACATCAAATCCTAAATTAATCCTCGCTTCGATGCAAGGGGAAGTCCATTAATTAAATGTTTTCTCGTTTTGAAATGTTAAAATTAAGTTAAGTAGTGAGTTTTCGTTATACTAATCAGGCATATTGCAGTAAAAACACGACGTAACGCAGTGTTGCATAGTTTTGGCGCAGTTAGATAATAAATGCAATGGTAAATTTAAAAGTCCGTTGTATGTAGATTGTAGGTATAAGGAGCGTAACCGTACACCGCTTAAATCGTGTGAACGGCGCCGGTGGGGCTCCGAAGCAGCGACGGCGGCGGCGAACCGAACCCAAACTTATTGTAATAATGTTGTTAGAACAAACAGCGCGCTCCCTCCGCCTTGTTTGAGATTACAATTACGGTTTTAGCGAACTGATTTATTAATGGACCGCCTGATCCGCCCTTGATACTTTAATGTCGATTTAATTTGCATGCGCTCAGCGCTCAGCGCTAGCCACTTCGTACCACAATCTAAGTGTTCCTAGTATTAAAATATTTTATGACTATCCTTATAGTTTCTTTTTTCCTTATAGTTTTTCTATGTATCTAATCTAGTAAACAATTAGTAATACCCTTCTATCCTACCCTTATATATTCCATATCTTACTCGCGTTTACTCGTAAAATATTTGCCATTTTATTCATTTTCTTCAGACGCTTTCTTTGCTAAGTAGTAATAAATACGATATTTTTTATTTATCAAGGCGTAAAATAACAAAAATGAGGACAAACCATAAGGTTAATAAAGACTGATGAAAGGAAACCAATTAATTTTAAAAACTACCCCTGGCTAGGTAAAAGGATATATCCTGCATTGAATGAAATCTATTTTATTTTATAATCTCAAAGCTAAATCTTTCACACCTGTCGTACTCCATTTTTCCATTAGGCGCGAAATGCATTAGTCAATATTACAAACGCCATCCGCGAGTATAATTCCACAAAGGGCACTTCAAATCACACCCATCTCTTTTCGGTTGATGTCAAAACATTACTCCTCTCCACGGCCGGAGGCTGGAAAAGTATCCCCTCGCGTCTGTCACTTCGTATCAATTACCGCACGCAAACACCCATGGGCCGGCCGCGGAGACGGAATGTCGTATCGCCGCACAATGCGCCAAACGAATCGAAATTCAATTGTTAAAAGATCGCTGGAACAGCGCCGCACGCCGCACCGCCGTCCAAATGAAATACCATTTTAGTGCGTCGTTTTCCTGATAATATAACTCGTAAAACTTTCACCGTAAGCATTAAATTCGCGGAGCCGCCCTCTCCAAGGGGCTCCCGGGGGTCGTTCTGCAAACAACGCGCTCCCCTAAACGTTATACTTTGAAAACAATAATTTGTATTGCGTATCGAACGCGTCTATAAATAATAGAGTGATACTTCAGCCGACGATGTGACCACGATCACAATTTTGAACTCCAATTAAAATAACAAATGAATTTGGACAAACAAACTTAGCAAAACAAAATGTAAAGGCTATAAAATAAATAAATTTATGAAGCCAAATATAACATTTTACTAACATCCATCCATCAACTATACAACGCTGTATTTATTTTCTCAATTGCACTTGTTGGTTGTATCCAATTTTTATTGACGTTGTTAAATAATTGGAATAGCTTTGTGAAAAGGGGTAGTATATCTCTTGTTATAAGTATAAGTATAAGTAATGGCAATAGCGTTACAAACAAACAGTAGCAAATGATGTACGCGCAGAAAGAATTGACAGATTGTGTTATAAACGTTTCGTTAAACAATGAGAGAAGAGTAACAAGCGTGAAACGAAACAGAGCGGAGCTCTTTGATCAGTTGATGCCGGGTGGATGCTCTCCGCTCGCTGCTCACTTCATAAAGGCGTTATTGCTTTCAGCCGACGCGGAAGCGCAGGCGGCAGGACAAAATGGCGCCGCTTTATTACTTAGTAACACATTACCAACGTATCTATTTTATTATAGCTACCTATTAGGAGATAAGTCCTGCGGGTGGGAGGCTGCACGGTGACAAGAAAACGAGCCGCCGGCCCGGGGGGCGGAGCAACACGCCCACTTTTTCTTGTTCCTCGTTGTGTCAAAGTGTTCTTTTCATATTGTCATCTATATGCGAAACTTCGGCGTCTCATCCGATGAGTTTGGATTTGCTTCATAGATTACCATTTTAACATTTTACTCCCATACCAAAATTCTTTGTTCCTATTTCTTTTCACGTACGATCATTCGATAAAACATCTGGAGTATTATCAGTCTTAAAAAACATTGGTGTTTTGATTAATTAAAATCCTTTTTGTAATTTACGTAGAACAAAGAAAAATGGGTCACAATAAGCGGGTATAAGCTATGTTTTACTAACAAATATTAAATAACAGCTCTTTGGAGGCAATTAATAAGACCTCGATGGAAAATTACTGCAAATTAAAAAATTATTTGACCCCGTTTTTATTATTTACTAATGATTATTTTTAATTAATGAATAGTGACGAACATAAATAATTATAATTACACCCAACAGTCACACACATAGTCCTGACCCCACATTAAGATACAAGTCTTGTGTCGTGGGTATCAGAAACTACGAGAGACTATTCGGTATCACAAACACCCAGAGCCGAAACAAATATTTGTGACGAATAAAGGTTTTAATTCAATAATATAGGCACAAATACTGAATTTTAATTTTAATATCTAATGAATAAATCGGTAACATTTGTCTTTTGTCAACACTAGACGGCAAAGAACGGTAAGGAAAAACTTAATTAGAAATTTAAAATAATTTAAATGCAAAAAAGTATGTATTTATTACAATAGACAATAATTGTGTTATATCAAATATTGCGAACACTGTGCTATTAAGGGACTTTCATCACTATTTATAATAGCTAATCAATTTGTAAAATTCTACATAATTGTTTTAGAACAACAACATTATTTTAGAAAATGTAAAAATGTTAAAATTTGTGTGAGGCTATAATGCTAAATGAATAAGGTTCATTTTATAAATGGAAAAGTAACTTTGTCTGTTCGTCGGTGTGTGTGTGTGTGTGAGCGTGTGTGTCTGTCTGTTACGCATTCATGACAAATTTAGATATTTTTGGCCCAGAGATGGATTATACCTTATGATAAGATTTTCGAGAAGCCGGCCTCACATATAGTTTATATGGTATTCTAGTTAATATCACCATCATCATCATAAGCGCATAAACAACCCTTTGCTGGGATCGGGCATCCTACAGCTAAAAGGATTCAGGCCTTGGCCTCCACCTCACTGGCCTACTGCGAGCTGGCGGAATACACATCGAAGTTTTCTTCTAAGAACCTATATGTGGGTAGGATTTATCACGATATTTTCCTTCATCCATACAAGAAGTGATAATTTTTTGTACTTTTAAATGCTTGGGTCTCAAACCCGATTGCGACCACTGAGATTACCATTATCGACCGCGAGCCTAAATCTCGTGATCAAGACTATTTACACATGGTATTGTAGTTCTACTTGGTATTGCAGCAATATTGTAGTATCCGTTTGGAAAAATATCGTAACTCTTAGATAAATAAACTTAGTTTTACACTCAAGGTGCGAATATTGCGGACATACATTATGAGGCGCTGCTAGAACTTGTCCGTATTGCTGACGTATCAGAGGCGACAAAAAGCAAGCATGTAGCGATTTACTAGGCATACCTAAAACCAAATGCCGCATTATCCGACCCGAGACCTCAAAATCGTGAGTTGCGTTCACGTGCTGCGGGAGTGAGATAATGTTATATTTATTTTAAAAATATCGACCGGGCTCCATTCTATAAGACAGCCCTTTTTTATCTCAGACTTAAAAACATAGTATGAATTGTAACAAACTACGTAGGTACGCCATAATACAAACTACATCAGCTTAGTCTTTCACAACAATTTAGTTCTGATCTAATCTAATCCAATACACTTCACCTGTCGATGTCCTTATAAAAATGTGCACACTGCTCGATTTTTTCTAAAAGACTGTTCAAATTTATCTCTGTACCTTGTCCGTATAATTATAATTAGAACACAAGCATGATACTCAAATTAGCCGCCATTTTTAAGTGATCTCGTGCAAATGAAACGTTTGATTATATTTACCTATCTTAAAAAAATGTTGAAGTTGATAATATTATAAGAAGTAGGTATAATAACATTTCCATTTTGATTCAGCACAATAGGCAACAACGTTTTATAGTCCTTACCTAGAATTCTTAAAAATTTAGTGATTTATACTAAGGTTAGGCTATTAGATAATGCCTCAGACATAAACTCCACCTTTAGATGTAGGTAATGTATGAAGAATAAATAAATAAATTAATACCTTAAAACTACCGGCATTTTAGTATACTACATACTCGTATTATATATGTAGGTAAACGCCAACTGAGGCGGTAAGTTGATGCTAAATTACTATGTACCTACTATGTATTGCTGTATATAGTTAATACTAATAGTTCGTACGTTGATGTCATTTGTGTATATACCATGCAGCTATTGCAAATAGTTAATATTACGCGTCATTAATATAATGAGATAATTGTAATTGTGTCAAGAATCACGTTGGAACATAAAGCCGCTTGTAATGAATAAAAGCCATCCGAGATTTAATCAGACAGTTGTCGGATAAGATCAACATTGACATGGAGTGGGAGCGCCCGAGGCGGCGCCGCGCCGACGTGCTCCGCTCTCTTCCCGACAAACGGCACAAGTCTAGATTACAACTCTGTTTCATAATTAATTTGAGCAAAGAGTTGTACGTCTAAGAACACAATAGGAGATTGCCATCCACCCTTCTTGTCTCCTCGTTTGCACAAGCGTACCTATTGTACGTAAAATATTTGTCTAATATACATTTTTTACCAAGTACTCGTTTCGTTTCTTTGATTTTACCGAGAAAAATTGAATTTTATTATAGATGAAATAACTCAATTGACTGGACAAGTTACATGGCTGGATAATTAAATAAAAATATGTAATAATTACACTCTTATGTATAAAAACTGCAATGACAAAGCGAAAATAAGCTAGCTACAAGCTTAATGAAAATTTGTTAAAAGAATGATGAGTGATTTAAAAATGTATATTTAACCTACAATTTATAATATTATAACACCAACACACCATAAATTACTTTTAGAATCTTATCTAGATATAAAATACGTTATAATAAAGCTAATATTTTTATCCTATTGATTTTGATACATGTTACTGGCTGATATCCGCGCTTTGAATATTTTTACCATAACACAAAGCCTTGAATTAGAACTGAAAGGAGAAACAAAACATTGCGGCTAACCGAGCACAATTTTAGGCAAGTGTTGTGATACTAAACAAAAGCTTTTTAATAATGCAATTTCCAATTGGCGCTGCGCAAATACTAGGGGCAACAACGTAACCGTGTGTATGGCAACAAAAAATACACTTTTACCGTCCTCCGCTCGCTATTAGCTCTGAAAATACGATTTGAAAAGGAGTCTTCATTTTATTGTCTTGTTGTATGTTGACAAAATCCATTCATTGAATGTTGAAAGAAGATTTTGAAAAAGCTGTATAGAGTTCTCCATGCACATCTTGAAATTTCCCTAATACAAAATATTTTTATAATCGCTCAACAGTGAAGACCGTGAAATCTTAAAAGTAATGTTATAAAAGCCATCGGATTGTTAAATTAAAGACTAACGCTGACAAACGAAACAAGGGCTTCGCACAAAGAGTAACTTTAGTTGATTACCCAAGCTGTAAGTTACACAAATCGGAAAAAAACTCCGTTATCCGGGAGAAAGCCGTAAAAGTGACCCTCATTAGGCGTATTGTTGTGCTTTTATCGTTTGCTCGCTCGTGATTCGGGCCAGCATAAATAAATCAAATTTAATTAACTCAGATTAATTTTCGCGGCGCCCGCACCCGTCTCCGCCGCGCCGAGCGTCCCTTTTTATTTGCCCTTAGGTAAAATTCTCCTCTGTTGAAAATTCTACCCGCCCGCACTGATTTACTATGGATTCCTTAATAAAAAGTTTACACTAAATCAAAATTTATATATCGACCATTGCTCGCTGTCGTGTTGTCAAGCCTTACAAGTTAATTAAATTAACTTTATTACATTTATCTCTTAACTCATCTAAAATTGCTCTTTTTGTTAGGGGTGATTGGTAATGCCTTATAGAAGATGTAAATATTGCGCAGTGGTTTATTTATAAATATGTAATTTAAAGTTAAAAACTAGTGAAATCATTTAAACACCTCCATTGAGCTTTGTCTCAAAAATTATTGCACATGAGGCGGCTTAAAAATCCAATGAGCTCTGGCTCTCTGACAAAAGCACTTCTTTTGAAATTTTAAGTTGTCGTATTGATTTGAATTTGTTGCAACTGTATTTCCAAACTTCAAAAATGGATGGTATTTTATAAATAACTTCCAAAGGCGAATATACTATTTATTTATAATGATATAGCAGAAAAAATCATCTTCTAAAAATGCAATAGAAATTGAATATATACAATTAAAAGCACTAGTCGAGTTTACATACGTCAGGCTTATTAAATAACACTTGCTCGGCCGTAAATCTATGTTCATGTCATCAAACCAATATTGTGACACAAGATTGCGATTAAAAACCTATGTATACACACTGATGAACTGTATTTAGAAACGGTGTGTGTAGAGTTAGATGGACCACACCTTTCCGATTTTAAAACCTTTATGTCAACAGCTCGTCATACCGATTTGCGCAGTCGGGTGGCGGATAAGTATGTGTGTACACAGTGTTTGGGCTGGTGACCACCTTCCGTGCTCGTCTGGGTGGCGCACCGTCGAGTGGTCGGCACACACTCAACACCAACACCGGTAGCCCACAAACATTTCCCGAATCACTTTCAACATCCCAAATTCTACGAGTACTTCTTTCCTTTTAGTTTTAACAATTACATGGTGAACAAAAAATATTTTATGGCCTGCATTATAGTCTATACTGTTCCAAAAACACATGATATAGAATATGTTTTCTATAGAACACATTTAAGACGATCAGCTCAAGACATTAACGCTAAAGGTGTAATTCTGTGCGAACTCACATTGCACCGTTTGCCGTTTATCGAACTAATTACTGAATTTTTTTATGACATTAAGAATTATATTTTGCTCGACACAGGAAAGGAACCCGGTATTTCTAAACCGCATAGCCCCGCATTTACCTCTATAAAAATTCCACTATTAAAATTTACATTGCGGCTAAGTGACCAGTTCTGGAACTAAAAATACCTAAGTAAATAACTAGGTACGTAGTACGTACATACAACTTGTTTACGTAATTCTAGTAAACGTTTGTGAGATTAGACAGACATAAAAAAATTGTGGACAGTACAGAAAAACATTTACTAAAAAATACAAAGCAAACCTTTTTTTATAAACTGCACCTATTCGTCAAACTTATTAGCTTAGCGTTAGCTTTTCACTAAATGCGGAACGCATTTATATAATAAAATAGATAACATAATTTAATGCATTATTTTTATCATCTCCATTTGTACAGATAGTTTTTTTCTAAGTAAATCGCTGACACGTGGCATAGCTTCTGCGGCCGGCCACCCACATAGTTAAGTTCTACTCAAATAAAAAATCTCCCGTCATCATTGTTGACATATTGGCCCTTCGCTACTTTAAATGTTATGGCTGGTTAATCTCACCGTGAACATGGTTGCAGTAGGCCGAACAAAATACACCATTTTTAATTGCATTTTTAAAAAATAAATTTCAATTCCGGCATTCTTTCTAGCGACATATCTAAAATAAAATTACGTTATCGGTTCATTATGGAATAAAAAAAAAAACATTTAAAAATGTGTGAACATAATGCACAAGATAAGACTCCTAGGTTTATAAATAAGCAGAGAATTGAAACAAGTTTGTTTCGTACTCACACCTAAACCCCGTAGACGGTTTTGTAGGCTATTTTGTATCTTTTCTCTTTTATATTATATGGTTAAAATAATCTTCTCTAAAATGTCAGCATAGTCGCTATTAAAATCTATTTAGCAATGAATTTTACTCTAGCAAACCTCTTGGTCTCAATAAATTATATTTTTTATTAATTGTAAAATTTAACTAAGTAACTTTGTTCGGCCACTTGTGTCAATTAATTGATCGTCGTAGAGTGCAAACTTTAAGGAGACAATTGCAATTATTACAATAATAAAAAATATAATTTATTTTCTTGGAAACTGTACTCCAATAACAACAAACAACAAGGCATAAAGCAAGAAAAAACAAAAGAATACAAACACGTGCAGACTTTTGTGCGTTTTCGATAAATGGCCCTCTGAATGGCTTAAAATGTTTTATGAGTCCACATTTGTTACATCAAGTTCCATTTAAAAACGAAGAAACCTTACATACATAAAAGAAACATTGTATTTCCTTTTATGCGTATTAAGTGTATTAAGTAGATTTGATATGTAGGTACTCATTCTGTTATAAAGGCTTTTGTGATTATGTATCGAAAATAGAAGAACAAATGAATAAAACAATTTGGTAATAAGTTCGCTTATTTTTATTTTATTTACTAACCTTAGTATGGTTTATATAAAATATCTCCAACTTGGTAACTATGATATTTTGGAAAGACTATAAAATTGAGAATTTTAGTAAAAAAATTTTTACTTAAATATGATTTAGTATCAATTTAATAAATACCAAAATAAAGTTGATTAATCTGGATTTACAACAAAATACAAAAAAATGTATACTGAACCTAAACCATGGCAATACAAGATATGCCTATCGCATTAAAAAAAATATGAACATTATAGTGAAAAATGCGAAATAATCGAATCTACATTGATCCAGCATGGTGTAATTAGAAATAGCAATAATTATTAGAATCTAAGGCAGGTTTTAGTAAAAAAGTGAATCCTCTTTTATATCTAACTACAAAGAGTTTAGAAGATTCCATTATTACAGTATAGCTCCAGAATCATTAGAATCAAATATTATGTATTCTTATCAATGTATTTACACAACATTGTGAGTTTAGATTTTTATTGCTTTTTCGAGCCATCACCACTAAACCTTACATAACCAGTACTAATATTACTAAAAACAGTACATACCTCAACCCTTTCTTCCTTCAAGTCGACCCTCAAGGCTAGTTGTTCTCTCAACACAACATCTGGATAGTGGGTTTTGTCGAAGGTGCTTTCAAGTTGCTCCAACTGCTCCTCAGTGAATATCGTTCGGTGTCGGCGTTTGCGCTTGGGCGGCGGGCCGGCGAACCCAGCTAGTGCTGCTGCTGCGTAGCCCCCATACAGTCCAGCGTAACCAGCACCCCCCACGCCGCCTCCAACCCCGCTCACCCCTGCAGACAAAATATATGTTACAATATGCAATAATTTCGTTTCCCCACGATACACTGTAATATTGCCATCAAAAATAATGGTTGGATCAGAACAAGGATAAATGCAATTAATGAATAAAATTATGATTTTTTTAATACTCTGAGATTGACTCTGAGCAGTTGGCTCTTTAAACACAAAAACACTTAATATTCTTAAATAAAAAAAACATTAAAATATTTTGTGTGAGGATATTTATGAAATTGACAAAATAGTTTCTTGTGAACAATCTTGTGTACAATTTCGAATAGGTGGTTGTTATAAACGAAGACCAAATTTAAAATCAAATGTAAATAACGTTGCGAAGAATTAGAAGAAGCACGTAACAAGCGGTACTTGTCAACATGTATAAGTATTACTATGCAGCGGAGCAGGCGATGCGTAAATATCCAAGCTTAAAGCCCCTGAGCTCCCTAGGCGCTACCAGCGAACCGTTAAAAATATTAACGCTACAAATAAAAATTGAATATTTTTGCATACTTCCGAGAACGCCGCTGAGGTATTACAATGTATTATTTCTTAAAGGAATATAAAAGCTTTTAAGGCCCCGGGCACGTTGCTAAGAAGACGCTATCAACGGCTTTCCACACGCCACTCTCCGCAACCACGCGACCTGCCGACTAAGCTTTATCGATTTTCACTTCGGCATACACTCACACGTTGCAAAAATCGAGATAAAGGGAATTTCAATGACAATTGTTATTAAATTTACACTACCACAACGGAGTAGCAACACGAGTGTGAATTACTTGCTGCGGACACTGTTCGACACATTACTCGATGAATGATATAATAATAGGTATAAGATTATTATCAATAACATCATTGTTACTATAACAATTAAACAACACAAAATTTGAATTTCGTTATTACTGCATCTGATCCTTAGACACTTTTTTATGTGTCATTAAAGGTTTGACCGGGTTGGGTAATCTTTTACTTTCTGAAATTATTGTAGCAACACGGAAATGCAGTGATTGAAATGTGCCCGAAAAAGATCAATGGAATCGCTCCCATTATGTGGGAGTAAGAGCAAGGCTTGCGAAAAGTAGGTTCATAATTCACTTTTGCCTAGCTCTTCTTTGACATAGGCGTTAAACTCTGATCTTATCTTATCTTATATCTCAATTATACTTTAACCAATTGTACTATATCGTCAGTAACACGGACAAATTTCTATGAACAACGCTTTGTAGGTGCTGCAATCCGCATATACATTATACATATATGTTTAGTTCCGTAGAAGCATCATGCTGATGAATTCTGCAAAACGGTATTCACAGTAGTTTATCAAATAGAATAGCATTATTTAGAAAAACAATTAATTCCCGTTGAAGCAAGCCTTTCTTCCTATCAAAACCATTTCCACCGCCATAGAAATAGAATGGGGGAGGCCTATGTCCAGCAGTGGACCTTAATAGGTTGATGACGATAATGAAAAATACATTGATCTAATTTATAATAATAAACAGCGTTATATTTTGTCATCGGTAAATATTTTTAAACCCTAATAATGCCATACTAAAGCGAGATGGGACGCGGGTCCAACAAACCAAGTAGGCGCCCGTTTTGCGTTTTTTGTGCTAAATATTGTGATCAGAGAGAAAATATTGAAAGCCTATTAACTTATTCATTGATATGAAGTCATTTTAAAAAAGGCTAAGCTAAAAATTTCAGCAGTTGAATATTTTTCACTAACTAGGTTTAGCAGTTATATCGGATTTACAAAATTGACAATGACTAAATCGAACGGTTAGTATTGTCAAATGTAAAACGATGATTGCCTGGAACTCTCGTCAATGGTGAGCGGTCATAAGGCTTCAACGCAACCGGATACCCAACAGCTGATTTCGAAACGGAACTCACACAACACAATACCGCAAAATTTCACTATGTATCTATAGAGTATAGAGCTTAGTGTTACAATAACAAACCCATTTAAATCACGGTTATTAATTTTTTAACAGGAAAATAACGTCTTTTATAATATACAATATTATCATCAGCCCGTATACATACGTACATATGTACAACTACCAACTGCTGGCCACGGGCCTCCTCTACAACTAAGAGGGTAGTATAGTCCAATACGCTGACCTATAGTGCGGATTAGCATGGTCCACATCTTAGAAATACAGGTTTCCTCACGATATTTTCCTGCACCGTTAAAGTAAGTAATGATTTAGTGTGAGTAATACCTATGCATTTACTAGTCACAGAAAAAAAGAGGTTTTAATGTCGCTATTCGTTCATTTCCGAGGAAACATTAAAAATAGACCCGTTAATGAGAGTATGTCGCTCGCATTTATAATTTGCTTTACTAAGATTAAATAATAATAGTTCGTCCCCTATTACATTAAACTATAACACAATTGACGAAATGTGGGTGCAGATGCACCTCTACTTACCCCCTCAGGGAATATAGGCGTGAGTGCGTGTACGTGAATGTAAATAACAATTGATCGATTGGCCGCAATTGCTTGGTCTCAACTCATTAAGCAAATTAGTCAATTAATATTTAATCAGTGGCTTTTACGCTATTATATACCATAATGAAATACAGACCATTTCGTTTGTTAAGTATATAAATATATATAAAAAAAATACATAATAAACACTAAGGTCATAAACAAAATGCTAAAACAATATCACAACTGCAACTGGGCATGTTATTAGTTCATGTTATTGGCAAAAACGTACAAAATAGACAAGAGAATGGAGTAAATAAGAATGTATGAAGTAAGTGCTTGTCATTCAGAAGACTTCAAAGCTATTTATAAATACACCCAACAGTCACATACATAGTCCTGACCCCACACTAAGATACGAGTCTTGTGTCGTGAGTATCAGAAACTACAAGAGACTTTTCGGTCTCACAAACACCCAGACCCGAAACAAATATTTGTGGATCACACAAACATTTGTCTCGATGCGGGGATCGAACCCGCGGCCGCTCGTTTCGCAAGTTGTTGTCTAGCCAACTGCGCCACGGGGCTGTCGAAATGGAGAACAGAACTTGTTTTTTTCCTACTTCTATATTTATAATTATTTGGGCAGGGTCAGTTTGCTAAACCGATGAAGCACATATAAATATTTATTTCGTGTCTGAGTGTTCGCGATATCGGAAAGTCTTGGGTGGTATTTGATTCTCTAGTATCTTAATATGGTGTTGGAACAATGTATGCTAGATCTGTAGCCTGACATTGCCCACATCCCGCACATGGATAGTGGGTCGCCAAAAGCTCCCGAAGCTTGGTTGGGAGATTTTTATGCACCAAGTTTTATTTTATAGTCTGAACCTGATATCAAGAGATTATCATCTGTGCCTGCCCACGGCGAGCAATTTTGATGGTGAAAAATTCGCTCAAGAAACGGAGCATATTTGACCTAAGACGGATAATTCTAAATATGGTAATTACAGCCTTCAATTTCATGCAAAAATAACGGATTCTTTTACTAGGTAGGTACACCTAGTATAATAACTTTTTAATTTTGCATAATGTTGATAACATTCCCAAATATACGCATGTTTACAGACCGACTGCAATGCTTTAATTAATAACCTTTCAGAATGAATTTATTTTGTTATATTTCTTTTATTTTAGTCTGTTATTTTGTCATTTTATACATATAGTTATTTTTATACATTTATAGGTAACACGGGCACTACCTCATTATGATTCCTCCGTGCCCAATACACAAATAAAATCTAAATTTGGGCACCAAAGTTCTCTAAAACATTTTAGATTCATTTAAAAGCTATATAAGCTTTTTAAGTTCTATGTTTAAAATTTAAGTGTTTTGTGTGACATTGGTTTATTTTAAATTAACTATTTATTATTATTTACAATAAAAATGTCATTAAATTGATGCTAATAACATTAAATAACTGCTAATTAAAATCTTTAATTAGCATTTTTATTTTAAGTGTAGCTAATTAAAATCTTTTACCATCATTTTGAATTTCACATATGTGCTTACATTGACATATGTGAAGCAACATAGAATTCACACTAAAAAAGTTGTTACAAATACAAAAAAAAAAATGAAAATCAATTCAAATGAAACAGATTAAATCATATCGTTATAACGTTGTTTGTATTATTGCTAACTTTGTTAAGCTTAATTAAATTAAATATTTTTAACAGCCAATAAAAATAAGTAAGTAAAAGTAAGTTTAATGAAATTTTTGTCTAAAAATAGAACTAATCATCGAGAAGTTAGTCAGACTTGAGTTTTGCGAAAATGATAAGGTAATAAGTTAATAACTGATTGCTAAATAAGAGGCCGCGGCATCGAGTTCCAGGCGGTGGTGAACCTTTCGGATCATTAAAATATTCTCGAGTTTTAGAACAATGCATTTAAAGAGAAGAAAAATGTATTAAACTCTTTCAAAAAAAGTCAGTTGTTTTTTTACACATTATGGACCTCATATACAGTAGCATATTGCGTCAGGTAGACGTCTTGATCATGGTATACTCGTACATCCATACTAATATTATAAATGCGAAAGTAACTCTGTCTGTCTGTTACGCTTTCACGTAAAAACTACTGAATGGATTTTAATGAAACTTTACAATAATGTAGCTTATACATCAGGATAGAACATAGGATACTTTTTATCCCGGAAAATGTAGTATTCCCGTGGGAATGGGTATTTCGTGATCTACCAAAGCGATTTGAATGAAATTTGGTATAGAGAGAGGTAGAGCTCACAGAATCAACATGGGATAGTTTTTAGCCCGGAAAATGGAGTATTCCCAAGGGAATAAGTATTTCTGGATCTACCAAACCGATTTGAATGATTTTTGGTATAGAGGTAGGTAGGGCTCACAGAATTAACATGAGATAATTTTGCCCTGGAAAATGTAATCCCATGGGATAAACATGTCATAAATGCAAAACTCTCTCTGCACTTAACCCTAGAGTCTACGCGGACAGAGTCGCGGGCAAAAGCTAATACATAGTACATCCTACTAATATTATAAACGCGAAAGTTTGCAAGTGTATATGTTTGTTACTCTTTCACGTAAAAACTACTGAATGGATTTTAATGAAACTTTACAATAATATAGCTTATACATCAGAATAACACATAGGATACTTTTTATCCCGGAAAATGTAGTATTCCCGTGGGAATGAGTATTACTGGATCTACCAAACCGATTAAGATGGGATAATTTCATCCTGCAAAATGTATTCCCGTGGGATAAACATGGTATAAACACGAAAATAGGTCTGTCAAAGTTTTACTCTATTTTGGGCACTTAGGAGACGCATTATATGTAAATTTACTTATTATCTTTCTGCACTCTACCCTAGAGTCTACGCGGGCAAAAGCTAATATGTCATATTTAAATAATTAAATAACATAAGGACCTCATTGTGGACGACGTGGACCTTACTCTAGAGAGGCTCTTAAGAGAGATTATTTAGAGATCACCATAATTAGTAGGTAAGTACTACCTGTAACCGTTCTCATCCCGCATGTCTAGAATTATTTTTTTAACCTGCCTGTACGCGAATGAACCATTTCTTAGAAAATTAAAGCGATACATTGAAGACAAATGTGCATAGGAGTGACGGTACAAACAACCCGAGTTTTAACACGATTTGCCTAGGTTTAATAATTCATTTGGAGCATGAAATTCAGAAC
This sequence comes from Cephonodes hylas, assembly GCA_030295005.1. Lineage (NCBI taxonomy): Eukaryota > Metazoa > Arthropoda > Insecta > Lepidoptera > Sphingidae > Cephonodes > Cephonodes hylas. The sequence continues at coordinate 5,516,786 of AP025366.1, forward strand.
AGTAATTCTTAGAAATCCTCTCTTTTTGACGTTAAATCTATGACCCATTGCCAGTGCTTAAAGAACATCCTAAACGATCACAAAAGGCAGCCATTCGTCACAAACAATAATAAAGAACTCGTGCTAACTTTTAAACGTTAGTAGAAAGGCGAATGATGGTTGCCGTTTTATTTATAGAGACTTACCTCACGATATTCTAACTCCAACCCAGCCTATATAAACACAGAAGCAAAATCTGGGCTAGATCGCTTAGAAAAATTTGTTAGCTTCGCGAGAAGTATCAATAAAATTTGCGGATTTTGATTCAGTCAAACGTCCAGGAAACGGTAATCATGTAAGCAACGAGACACAATTGAATTGAATCAAATGTGCTATTTTAATGAAAAAAAGGACATGGTAGAGTTTCAATATTTTTGATGCCGTTCCAAAAAATATCCTGTCATCATTTTATCACGAATTGATTTGTTTAATGGAAATAACGTTTTATATACCAATTTACACTTAAAACGACCATTGGCTGCAAAACTAAGAAAGCAGTATATCAAATGAAGGATTACAATACAAAAATATGGGTAGTACAAATAAATCTGAGTTAATATATTGCACATTTATGTAAAGTGTACGAATATAGTGTTCGTGCCAGAAAATTATTGCTGTTTTTTACTTGTTCTAGTAGACTGTAAATAAAAATCGCTAAAGTAACTACTAACATGGCTATCTCTTTAAGTAAAGTCAGACCCTACTCTACAACCCACTCAATGCTTAGGGGACGTTAGAAATCCGCCACAGTTTAATGCTGCAGTGATACGCTCACTTTGATCACCACAAACGCAAGTTATGAGAAGGGTGCGTGGTCCATACATGTCCCAATTTAATACATATCATGTCGTAAGTCAGATCAACTGGGTAGGAAATGGAGATTACTTTAACGGACTTTATTACCTTGACGCTGCAAGGTAAAAATCGCCTCAGTTTATTTAGTCCCCACTTGACGAATTAAAACTTTGGGAATACCTTTTCCAAATACTGAGATAGTTTTGTCTAGTAAAATCTTGTTCCTAAAATAATTTGCATTAATTAATTTTAATAATTCTCTAATCTGTTCTAATTTGTCGTCGTTGGTATTCGAGGTCCTAATGGCATCTATAAACAACTCTATTTTGTTATTGCACACAACCTATTACACTGAATATAAATGATATGATAAAAGCAATATTTTAGTAATTTACACAAAAGTACACCCCAAAAAATGGGTTTCTTTAAGCAATGTAACTCAATGATCCGTCTCCAAACACAGTGACCGAATCTTTACACCCTTTAGTATTGCGTTTGGGCATTTCTTCTATTGTAAAAGGATTGAGATGTTTATTTATGTTTGAAAATAGGTTATCACTTATATTACAAACACTATTATTATCTATCTTGCACAATAACCTTAATCTTTGCATTGTTACTTCATTCACATACCTTCAGTAATTGAATCTTCAATATAATTTTTCATTGAGTCTTGCTTAGAATACGTATAGTATAAAAAATTGAAATCAAGTTAGGTTATTTGAATTAATTAAGCTTGTATGCCAGGCTTTATTGTTTTCAATGTAGGTTTTTTGTGGTTGGAGTGAACAGTAGCACGTTAGACCTTTTTACAAGAAATACGGATAAAAAACATGAATTTCCTATCGCTTTTTATGTGATGAACACTCTCGCTTATTTTCAGTCCAGTTTTCTATTTTCTACTTAATCATTGACACGGTTTGCCTGGATTAATGAACTATTGACTTATTAGTTATGCATTACCTACCTGCTATACCTATATTAATCGAAAATGGAAAAAAGTGGGTACGATGTGATATGTTGATAAAATCAGCAGCAGTACTTGTAAGTTTTAAAATAAATTGGTAAAGGTTGATAATAATCATTTCAACGAGACTCATTTTTCTATCTGCTTATCAAGCGGTTATACATTATCACTGCAGCATGTCAATTTGTCATCGATCCGCGAACACAACTAGGTAGTATACCTACATTATAGCAATTATAAGTAAGTAATCTGAGCTTTGAACTGTATTTTGAACGGAATTAATAGTATTTTAGACAATTAAATGGCGTTGAAATAATTGTAGCGGGATTCAACATGAAAAATTGTTGTTGTGATATTGCAGTATTAGTGTGAGCTACGGCGTAGCACGCGCGCCAATTTAGATAGTGTTGCGTACCGCCGCGCCGAGTGGGGAATGGACAATATATGTACATATTCCTTTATGAATTAAATAGTTAAGTAAGATATCACGATTTATTATAGAAAAAAAGGAGATTGTCTTACATCTAATAGTATAGCACACCGAGTATGACAAATTTCTTTTTTAAACAATTTAGATTTAAGTAATGCATTTTGATGCGAATAGCAAATTTAAGTTTTAAAGATGTCAAGATATATAAAAACACATCATGCTCAGAGTGTTAATAATTTCTATATCGACCTATTTGATACTGACCGTTGAAATATTTTCTGTGAGTGACAAACGTACCAAAAAGGTCGTGAGCTCTGTGAAATGGCGTATTTGCCAAGTGATGTAGCTGTAGGGGTGGTATCGGCGGCTGCGGGCGGGGAGCCAGGATGCTGTCGATGGTGAATAGCGGCGCCGGCGGGCGCTCCGGCAGCGCGCCGCCCAGCAGCAGGGCCGTGCTGAGCAGCGCGGGCGCCTCGCGCGGCCACGCGCTGCCCGCACCCGCGCCGCCCATGCCGCCGCCGCCGCACCCGTGCGCGCCCTGCGGCGTCGCCACCCTGCCTGCGCGACTCGCACCTCACCGCGACGCCGCCGGCACCTCCGACACACCACACATCATAACGCACTCGCTTGTTCTTGGACCATTGATTGACACTTAATCACGTATTATCTTTTTAATAATCCTCTTGTAACGCGAATACGTAACCGGGCTGATAAAACGGAACACGCGGCACACAAACGGTAAGAAAGTACGAGTCGGTGAATGAAGAAAGTGTAAGGTGCGAGATGCGATTACGGGCAAATCGTTTTAGTGAGTTGTCGCGCTGTGTCGCCGGTGCGCCGTCCGCGGTCCGGAGCGCAGTCCGCGGCGAGTGTGTGGGGTGAAGAAGGGCGTGAGCCGGGGGCGTGGTCCCCCAGGCCCCGCCTTTCGCACAGCTTAGTGGTTGTGACAATGCGATGCTCCCAAACAGTTCACATAATAGTAATATGTGTATCCCCCCCCTGAAAGTAATCTGCTATTATCAAATCCATAGGTATGTTGTATATGATGCCGTCAAATTGAATGCCGTCCTTTACTTTCTATTAATTGTGAATCATATGAACAATGTTTATTGTTTGGCCAATATGGATATTATGCTAACCACCTACCACCTAACTACTGTGGCTGTAACATACTTTCCGGAATAGCCTGTTTAAGCCTCCAGTTTACTCCGCCAATTTTTATACTACTTATTAAAACTAACCATAAACGGTATTGAACATGGTTGGTGAATAATCTAAGTGACGGTGGAGAAGGCAAATATTACGACAGAATTTTTTGCCGTTTTTGATGAAAACTCAGAGTAAAAAAACCTTCAATTAATGGGAGCTTAAATAGGTATCATCTAGGGCCAGTTAGTTTTCTGACTAATATTTTTATAATGGTGATGCATGTCAGGTTTTTATTATAGGTAGGTACCTACATGTAAAAGTTGTAAAATATTAAAACTGAATTTTTACTACCTACCTAATTCAGTAACATAGAAAGAATAATGTCATGCACATTATTGTTTAGGATGTAAAAGTAAAATAAATGGAATTGGGAATTTTGTTTTCTTCTGTAATTTTGGATTCATATGCGAACAACATTTGATTACAAATACTGACGCCTTTACTCTTCATAAACCCAGCCACTTTCGGGAAAAGCACTTATATCTTTATCAAAAAAATAACACGTACAAAATGTTGAGTGAACGTTGAAATTACCCTCGGCAAATGTATTTACGAAAACATTAGTGTAATTGGCCGGTTAAGCGCCACCTACGCGGCTCGAAGCCCGACAGCGCCTACATAAGATTATCCGCGAGTTCGTCTGTACATACGTCGCCCGCCGCGCCCGCACCGCCCGGCATTATCACGACAGCCTTTTTGTGACAATCGTGGAGACGCGACGGATTAGCCATGTCTAACCTAACAGCGAACAAATGGAGTCGGGACTTGTTTTGTTAAATGTTGCGCCCGCAGCGTTTCATACGTGTTCGCCTTTTTGCAGCTTACGAGAATCGTATAACAATAACAATTACCCGCACCACGATAAAAACTCACGGTTTTTTACAATTTATCGCAAAGCTCGCTCTACAGAATGGAAAATCCTGTGTTACTGCAATAGAATGGCTTGTCGCGTGATCTTTTATTTGCGCTTTGCAAGATAATTCTTTGCTAACCAGTCGGTTAAACTGCACTTAATAAATAAAAAATAGGCACATTTTATCATGAATTGAAACGTTTGTCGGAATATAAGTGATCAACGCCACCCACGTATGTCGTGGGTGGGATGAAAACCTTTTACCATACGAATCGTGTACGTAATCAATAAGGAAATAGAACAAAACGTGACAAACTATTATTCCTTATTGTTTATCATACCTTCGCCAAAAAAAATATGCAATATTAATTTATACGACTTTGGAATGCTCTACCATAGGAGTAAGTGCTGCTATGCTGTGAGTATGTGCTCAAATCACTGTGCATTTACAAGGATCAGTAACTGCTGCTTAGTGAAATTGCAGAACCTTCAAAACAGTAGGTAATTTTTTATACTTAATGCATCTAGTGATAATAAACAAAAATATCATCTATATTTAAAACAAGTTTTAAACGCCATTCAATGTTGATACCACGAGTTAGTTGAATAGGTAATTAGGTAGAGATAGTGACAGTAGTTGTGTGACAAATGATCGTGCGCGGAGGGGAGTGTAGTGGCAGAGGGCGCAGGCGGCGGGAGCGCGCCGGCCGCGGCTCTTCGCAAATATTGACAAAGGTGGGAGCACCGAGCAACGAAACCCGAGCCTATTTCTGTTTACCTGTAATTGATGTAATTAGTCGTGTCGGCCAGCTGGTCCGATAAAATCTCCTAGCCAATGTTTGAACAGTTAATATAATACTTTCAGGGGCCGGAAACGTCTTAACGGTGTTCTATTCCGGCAAATATTGGTCACTCGACGATGCGTGACACTAACTTCGGATTAACTACCGTGTTGCACGGTGCTCTTACTGTTTGAGAAAGTTTAGGCAATAGAATATTTTTAAAGACATTGCATGCTACCTATACCTTCTTTGGTCCAACAATTCATTTCTAGGTTCCTACTACTATCAAGCTCATTTTTTTAGGTACTTATATGAAGTTTTACTTACATGAGAAATTGCCGTGCCTTTGAAAAAAAAGTTTTCATAAAAATTGGGCAAAAAAATTCTTATAAAAAATTGGGTAGGTGGGTGGACTCTTTACGTCGCTTCATACCGTTACTGAAACAACAGAGATTAAAAGATAAACTTAGTATTTAATCATACTCTGAATAACATAACTTTCCCTAATATTTGAACCCTAAATATAAATATTAATGGTAAAATGAGATTTTCGCTTCTATTTCCAAGGAGCTGAACTTGCATATTTTGTTTAGTTTTGGAAGACAAACATAAATAAGGTTTTAATAATAAAAAATGTAACATTTAATATTCACAAAAAAATGTTGTCGTGCTTCCAATGTTTCTGAAATTCGATACATTTTATTTATTCACGGACCTCGATTTTGGAGTCCACGGAGAGGAAATCGCGGGCAAAAGGTAGTTTAATATTAAGTCACACAAATCTTTGTATTTGATTTTAAGAGAAAAAATGAGAATCGGTTATTAATTATTATTTTTGGGTAATGAAGTCTATGTCCGAATGCTATGTACCTAGTATGAATTTGTAAAAATGTAGAGCGACAAAATAAGTGGGAAAAAAACTCTTATTTGTAATGGATGAAATAAACAGAGAAATAATGAGTAAATTAAATTATATTATGCATAATCTCCTATTTACGAAATCATATATTTTTTAATCCATGACCTCTTTCAACGTACGTACATCCAGTTAAAGACTGCAAATGCGAATGTACGAATAAATAAGAGAAAATGTGCCAGATTTGTTTGTGCGCGACAGTAAGCAGCTGCGATCCCATGGTACAAGCTAATGGAAAATTAACTCTACATAATACGACGATTATCCGCATATGACTTAATACAGGACGGTCACACAAAGGCCATAAGCATTAAAATAGCTAACAATAGGTGGGATTATCCGGGCCAACCTGAGCTCCGACAATATGTTGTTTAAACCGCGCGCTCTCGGCCTCGCTTATTATTTATGTGGGGAACTGAAATCAATCCGGCTCCGAGCCGCATGCGATGTGTCTGCGCGTGTTACACGTCATGCGGGAGTCGGGACACACATAACTAACCTTACTAATTCATTATGTCCCCAAACATTCGCAATTATTTGGCAATGAAGAGTTACAGTCAAATAGGTAAACATTGAAATATTATACTTAGTTTACAATTTAAAAATCATTTGTTTTCCTTAAAATAAATCAGTATAAGTATTCAGTTAATATTCAAAGCTTATGATTGATTTTTCATTCAAAGTTACAACATTGTTTTATATTCAAATAAACCGCTTATGTAAATACCATTTTATAGATTTTATAGACACTAAATATACCTGTTTTATTTACGTCGGAATTTCTTAGGCACCAATATCTAATTCTAAAATCCTCCTTACTGAAGATTTTGTTTTCTTTTTACTTAATAAAACCACTCTTGATCATTGTAAAAGACTAGTTACAAAATACCTACTTTGGACTAACTGGATGTGTTTGAACTAAGTTTGTTTAGTTGTTAGTTTTGATCGTTTATCCGACACAACCTATGCTAAGCTATGTCTTTCTTAAAAACGTTCTGGTTACTGGGTACAAAGATATAGAGACCCTGAACAACAATGCACATCTGCCTATATTGTCAGCATGTCCCCGCGTTTTCATTCCGAAAAACCCTTCTTGTCTCCTGCCTATACTAGTAGTAAGAAAAACGCCAAACCTAGCATTTGCTTTAAGAAAAAGATAAGAATTCAAGCTTTATGTATAATAAATAACATTAAAAAATACAGAGTCAAAACTTCATAACTTACATGCTTATTGATTTAGAGCAAGAATAATGACATTACGGTCGCTAAGACACTAACAAGATTGTGTGATGTAGGGCTAGGCTCCTTAACTTCTAATCTCCATAAGTACGACGCCCTGCCTGCATAAGAGCATTAGCGTTTCTGTTTTACTGGAACTAGAACTCGTCTGTGCAGCAAATCTAACTTACCGTGTATACCTACTTGCTCAATTTCGCAAATTAAAAACATAATACGTATGTGTGCTCCTGAAAACATCAGTTACAAACAACAAATCAATTGGTACCCTCAGATGCCCACAAAGATTTCTAATACTACCGATAAAACGTGGAGGGTAGCAACAAACACCTGTGAACTTGTCAAATTTGTCCTACTTGATGAACAACCACTAAAACATAACGATGCTTGTGGCTTAACGTCATAAATTAATTATACCTACTTACTTAATTACTACTCGTGAACAATTCCTTGTACCTACTTGGAAGTCTAAACCAAAATGTATCCCGGAAAAGTACACTAAAGAAGATATAACACTCTATACATAATACATTACACGTTCGATGCTAAGCATAGTCGTTTTCGTGCCGAGTTATTCTTTAGTCTATCTCACCGACCCAGTTCAGGTTTATATTAAGGAAAAATCTCATCTGTGCAGCTTTTCTAATTATGTATACTATCCGTTTATTTAAATTTGTACGCTAATAAATAAGCTATAAACTAACTATAAGGATTGTGTTCTGCTGACAGAAACGTGGTAATATGTATTATATATGTAGAAGAAGTGCGACATTTGCTGTTGCATCGGTTCTGATGAACTGATGCTTAAATTACTAATAAAAGTAATTAAAGGGTGGACAGATACTATCCTGTCCACCCTTTATATAGATACAATTCCATATGACCTACTTAACTTTCATTATCATCATCGTCAGCCCATGTATGTACGTCCCACAGCCCACTGCAAGACATTGGCCTACGCTACAGCTTTACGCCTAAAAATACGTATGTTGAGCACTATTTAAAATTGATAAGAGTACCTATGTGGGTAATTGTGAGTAGGTAACTCCATCTATTTAGATTAAAACATCTCCTGGGTGTTGAAAAACACCATCTATAAAAGTACTCTGAGCATACTTAAGATCGCAGCTTAAAATACTACAATAATGTAGCACATACGTACAGTACAACGACTGACAAAATTGCTATACCTAGTAAATATTGCTTGTTTCCGTACACCATTCAGTGTCATATATTTTTCTAATAGTAGATATATGATACATAAAATTATTTAATAAACCAATATAAGCAACGGTGAGCGAAAGTGTATCAGAAGGCCATAGTGGCCTTGAAATCTTTACGATGTTATGAAAGCGAACCTTTAGAAAAGTGTTCAGCAGACCATATCGGTCGTGAACTTACCTCTAACTATTATAGACACTTGCCTAATACAAATATACGTTTATACAACGAACTCGTACATGGTAACAAAAAAAATATTTGAAGTTGATTACCACTAAATTATCGTACTACACATGTGATTTATAATAAGTAGGTTAAATTTGTTATAACCTAGTATACGAACCGAGATAGATTTCATTAAAAAAAATAAACTAAAATATATTTTTTTTAATATTGCAGCACTGAATACTACTGATGTCCCAGAGTTAAACACAGTTGCTCACGAAACACACTATAATGAAATTTATGAAATCTCAAATCACATATCTAGAAACATAGCCGTTTTGCATGAGAATACATTATGAATAAAATAAAGGCCTAATAAACTTTAACATCACACATTCACAAAGCAAAACTAAGTAAATACACATGTTTTTCTACTAAGTAATTTAAATGAAAATTGTTCGGATTGTGCTCGGAATTTTTATTTCAGAAAATACAATCGATAAGGACATATTTGTCTTTTTGTTTTATTTCCATGCCTACATACCTATAAAAATTTAATTTAATATTAACATATTATTATAAGTATTTTTATAGTAAACATTGCTGTAGAAGAAGCCATCTATTATAATTGCCTTAATATAAAAATGTGCACTATTCCTCGCTCAAAACAATCCTATTAGCAAAGTCGCTTTTAGTTGCACTGACTACAGTTTTATGTCTTTATTTATTCATCCGTACATGAGTAATTTAAAGAGTTATAGTCGTCATATTTCATTTTATTCGCGCTAAACTATGTATCTATTCTTTACAAATGTAGATTACTACTTACATAACATAAGCCAGTCAATAAAATCCATTTCCGCGTCATGAAGAAATTAGGCAACAAATAAAAATCTATAATAGTAACCACATAAATCATTCGAATCATGATCATGTTTGATCATTACGTAGATTTACTTTACATGATAATATTGCGTAGGTACATGATAAAATAAAGTAATAAATGAATAATGCTTGAGTAAACCTTAATGTAAACAAGTTCATACTCGTATTACAGCAAAGTGAACTGTTTGTTAAGCCCGTGGACTCATAAGCGTGTATAATCAATCTGAATACTCAAGCAGATATGTAGCGCACAAAAAAGATCCCACACATAAACCAGACAAGAGAGTGGATTAAAGGTGGTTAGTCATTCGGAAGAATTGTTTAACGCTGTCCAAATAACGGCGTTCGTACACGAAACGAGCCGCTAAGCAGATAATTTTCGATCGATTCGCGCTTACGAACTGTCAATCAAGTGTATATGAATAAGGAGTATTCGTGAGTTTATAACAATGCTGCTCCTAGTCAATGGGGTTTCCAACTTCACATAACATTCATTCGACCGTAACTTGCTCCGAATTTTGCATTGAACCAAATCGTTGATGGATTGCTAATCTTTAAGAATTAGCGTGTCACCCACTGCACTACGTTATCTTACACATTAATTTTAAGTTGGAATAAAAATAATTATCATTCACCCTTGTCCGAACCACAGTTATTTTCCTAATAAACAAAACAAAGCAATAAAAACTTTAATATCATCAGTTCGCTGCAGCGCCACGAGCGTCGTTTTTTTAGTTCGTCCGTGAACTAGTGCAGCGGGAGTCTTGCGGAATCATTTCTCCACCGCCTTAGACTGTGCACTACGAGTCGCTAATATAAATAGGCAATCAAAGTATCAGAGGTCAGTTACAACCGGACTTCCTCTCAACAGTTACCTATTGGGAAGTGCTCCAACAGAAGTAAAAATGAGAGCAATTTTAGTGGTAGGAGTTTTGTGCCTTGCGGCCATTTGCGCCGCTGACGAATCCGAAGACCTCGCAGTGGCTGCCAGCGGTCACCACCACGAAAGTGGTGGCGGCAAAGAGCACCACGCACACCACCATCACGACCACGGCGGTAAGGGCGGAAAGGGACACAAAGGACACCATCACCACCACAAGGGTGACCACGGACACTACGGCAAACACCATCACGAGGGACACCATCACGAACATGGCGGCGGCCACAAGAAGCACTGGGACGAACACGACGACCACGGTGAACATCATGAGCACGGACATCACCACAAAGGTGGCAAGCACGGACATCACGAGCACCACGACAAGGGTGAGCACACCGACGGCTACCACAAGAAGTACCATAAGGATCATTTCCATAAGGATCACCACTTCCATGACGGCCACCACGACGAAGGCAAGCACCATAAGCACGGACATCACCACGGACACCACGAGGAGCACGGCGGCGGACACAAGAAGGGCGGGCACGGTCACCACGGACATCACGAAGATCACTACGGCAAACACGGCCACCACGACAAACACCACTACGACGAGGGACACCACGACCACAAGGGACACCATGGTCATGAGGGCCATCATCATCATCACGGCGGTCATGGCAAGAAGGGCGGTCATGAAGATCATAAGGATTGGGGATTCCACCACGGCAAACACTAAAACGCAATACACCAATTGTTACGACTTTTTACTTTTAAGAATGGAGATTGTTATTGTTGTTGTTCATATTTTTATACTAATTAAATAATTTTGTTTGATTGATTTATATTGTTCCCATTTATCATATACCTACCAAAACTTTTATCCTGATAAAACACCAGTATTCTTTTAAAGAAATACAAAATAAAGGTACTCGAATATCACTAATAAGTGTAGGTTCATGTACTTTTAGTGAACCACACAATTTGTATATTCAATTTAATTGACATGCACTAAGCCAATACTGTTGCATCTTTTCTATACTATCGCACCATTATTATGTTGTACTACATGATTATAATTTTTTAACTATTGTCACTAAATCATAATAATCGAAAGTTTTTTTGCTCAACACTATTTTTAGCAAGTAACCCATGTTTACATACCGTAGACATACATAACACTTATAAATACACTAATAAAAATGAAATACTATTTATTATTATCTATCTGTATACTTTCATTGATTTTCATTTTTAAAAGCTTTTATTTAACTTCACTTTTGTATGTATGTATGTATGTATGTATGTATGTATGTATGTATGTTTGTATGTTTACAAATCTTACAATGAAGATTTGAACCACTTCCAATAGACCGATTGTGCTGAAACTTGGTATACCTATGTAACTTGGATGACAATACAATAATATGGTACCATGGAGCTGGTCTGATGATGAGGTTGGAAGATGACCATAGAAACATCGGTTCTTGTGGACCAATTGAGCTGAAATTTGGTATGTCTTTGTAACTTCGACAACAATACACAAATATGGTATCATGGTGCTGATCTGTCGAAGAGTTGGAAGATGCCCATAGGAACTTCGATTTCTGTGGTCCAATTGAGCTGAAATTTGGTATGTCTTCGTAGCTTCGGTAACAATACAAAAATATGATGTTATGGAGCTGATCTGATCAGGAGTTGGAGGATGGCCATAGGAACTCCGATTCCTATGGTCGAATTGAGCTGAAATTTTGTATCTCTTCGTAACTTCGGTAACAATACAAAAATATGGTATCATGGAGCTGATCTGATGAGGAGTTGGAGGATGCCCATAAGAACTCCGATTCCTATGGTCCAATTGAGCTGAAATTTTGTATCTCTTCATAATTTCGGTAACAATACAAAAAATGGTATCATAGAGCTAATCTATTGAGGAGTTGGAAGAAGCCCACAGGAACTCCGATTCCTTTGGACCGATTGAGCTGAAATTTGGTATACCTATGTAATTTCCGTGACAATGTAATAAAAAGTAATCATAGAGCTGATCTGACGAAGAGTTGGAAGATGCCCATAGGAACTCCGATTCTTGTGGTCCAATTGAACTGAAATTTGGTGTGTCTTCGTAACTTCGGTAACAATACAAATATATGGTATCATGAAGCTGATCTGATGAGGAGTTGGAAGAAGCCCATAGGAACTCCGATTCCTGTGGACCAATTAAGCTAAAATTTGGTATGCCTTTGTATTTTCAGTGACAACATAATAACAAGGTATCGTTGATCTGGTGTCATGAGAAGTTGGAAGGTGCCCATAGGAACACTAGTTTCTATGGATCGATTGAGTTGAATTTCGGTATGACTACGAAATGGATAGACTTAGAAATATTTCCAACTAAAAAGTTAAAAATAAATTAACGGTGAAAAACATATTTTAAAATCAAGCTTTTATTGTGCACGAAAAATTAAAAAAATAAACTAAGAAAACATTCATAAAATTCGTAGTTTTTTAAACTTTACAAGTAACAATTTACAAAATTGTTCGGTTTATCAGTAGAAGTATGATACATAAACATATATTATCTATAACTAGTATATTAATATTCTTAAGTGATTTAAAAGCTTGTCGCGCAATTTCGTTCATGCAAAGACCTCGGCCGCGACGAGCTTTTAGATCGCTTAAGAATATTAATATACTAGTTATAGATAATGTATGTTTATGTATCATACTTCTACTGATAAACCGAACAATTTTGTAAATTGTTACTTGTAAAGTTTAAAAAACTACGAATTTTATGAATGTTTTCTTAGTTTATTTTTTTAATTTTTCGTGCACAATAAAAGCTTGATTTTAAAATATGTTTTTTACAATTTCTACTCAAAAAGCAAGTTCAAAACATTTTTTGTTCTAATTCTTATTTCTAAGTATAAAAGCTAACCCGTGCGCAAAATTGCTGTTGACCGGTGTAATTGTCTCTTTTGTCCAAGTCTGTAGTCAAAATGAGTCCAAGTTCGATTCCCGGACCGGGCAAGTTTTATTGTTTTTTTTGTTAAGAAACTTTCAGCAGTAGCACAGAGTATGAAAATACGACAACTAGAACCACTTTTCGATGCAATTAGAAAATAAGGTTTTGAAAACATCAGCGTGGAAGTACCTACATCGTTGCCTACTTATCTGAGTGTACAAATTCTGTATGTATACCTAATATGTTTGAAGTGACAAGAAGTAACGCTCTATAAGTATGATGATTATTAATCTTGTGAGACTAATTATTACGTCAGTAACAAGTAAATAAATCGTCCGAATAGTAACAATTTTATCCCTTAATGAACATCTCATAAAAATCTAAGTAGGTATATAAGATGACCAACTGATCGCGTTACTGTCGCAAATGCTTCGCGTGTCGTAGTAGGTGCGGTGTCCGGTCCACCCTAATAAATTAATTATGAAGCACGTGGACGCCCCCCGGATTCTAATAGTAAACAGTCAGGGCCAGTTTGGGTATTTTTTTAGAATCGAGAAGTGTTACAAAAGGGATTATATTAAATTCGTCGTAAACAACTATTCTTTTTGTAAGGATGTTCCTATAGGTAGAGGTATATGTATATAACAAAGTACTGTTCGAAGTCGGTGTATCGGAGTGTTTTGAATGCATTCTGGTAAGTTAGTGGAATCTTCAACGTATTACTACATCCAATACACAATAAGCTGCTCCTTTCTTCAGCATCAGTCCATGACCACCACGCTGATCCGGTGCGGGTTAGCGGACTGCATGACTACGAAATTCATAAGAAAATTGTTTATTATTAAGTAAGTGATGATTCATTATGAATAAGCACATAGTTGTGAAAAGTCAGGGGCAGTGGATTGAACCCGCGGTCTCCGAACTTTGATTCGACCGCACGCCTAAACCTCGAGGATATCACGACGTTCTATCAGTCCTTGGTTTTAGTAAATTGTGATAAGAATTTAATAAGTAAGTTCCATAAAACTAATGTTACAAATGGCATAACAATAACCATAGAGGTAATAGAAGACCTTACAACAACTTAACCAATTCGGATCTTTTGGTAGCCCCAGCATCATGCAGAATATGCTAAGCAACTTTTTTAAACCTCTCATCCTAATAAAGCTGACAAACACTAACAGAGTCACTTGAGTCACTGAGCTCCCAGCGATGAAAGTGCGGTATAGTAAAAAAAACAACAATTTCTTGCTCGGCCCAAGAACTAAACCTGGAACCTATAGATTGCACCGCACACACGGGCAATCAAGCATGTATCTAAACCGAAAGCAATATCTTAACCATCTAGTGTAATCACAGACCACTCTAAATGAAAATATTACGTTGGTTCAAATCTATTTTGCTTCATGCAAAAAAATAACAATTGACCGCTACGTAAGTAAACACCACTACAGACACGTTCCGATAACAAAGAAGCAATTTCAATACTTCAACCAATTATTTTAAATGATATTCACTACTAAAAGTAATGTGCAACTAATCGTTACTAAAGATTTGAGTAAACTAGGAACTAATGCATGCAGAATGGCGTTCCTATCTCGACCGTTTTTCTGAATAATTATTACTTAGGTACCTATAATGGAAAGAAGTTTAACATTTAAAATATTTATTAAAAAATATAAAAAATTGAGAGGGCTTAGAGCCAAAGATGACTGATATTCCATACTTATATCATTAATACAGTCTTTAAAATGGCACAAAAGTTGACACTCGAAATACCTACTTTGGCATGTAAGTTCTGTATGAATGAAATAGTTGTCTGTCGATACATAATCCACATGGGTCCATACCCATGTTTATTAATTAAGATCTTACCTTTTTCATGAGGTCCGCGAAAATGATTACATCTTTAACGTTAAGGCTGCCCTTGCCGCCGAATATTATTTTATTATTATTTTCGAAAGTGAGGCTGAAATAGACCACTAGCTCTGTATAAAATTCGTCCGTACGATGATAAGTCTGAACATTATGTAAGATCAAATATTTTTACCTCTTGGTATTTGTATATTAGGGTTCCGTACTCTTAATCTATTGGAACCCGAATTCAGTGTAATGTTTATGCGTCATAGGATTCCATAATCATTCTTATCCTTTACCATAAATAAAAACCAATTGTGAGAAGAGTTATATGGTTGCTAAATGCCGTAAATGTAATGTTACCATGGATAATTGTGTTCTATACTTCAATGAACTGTTGTTGAGATTACTGAAATTGCTTATACTGTACCTATAGATTTCACATATAAAATATTGAACTTTTAGGTACAAATAAATTGGTTAGCATTTTGGTATTTGTTTTCCCTATTGTACGGTATTTAAATTCACCCACACAGCAACAATAATGACCCACGTGAGGACCTGTTCTAAGACTAGGCTATGTATGCGGGTGACGGTCTGATGACCGACATAATTGTGACAACCGGTCAAAGTTGTTGACCATTTAAGGCTTTCTCGGCAGTCAACGTTCTATCTTAAATACAGAACAGAGCCTAACTAACTATAAAGTCTTACTTTAGTGACTTTGTGAAGCTTTTTAATGACTTAACTTTTTAACGGCTACAGTTTTTGGAGTAATGTCTCTTATAACTTTAAGCTTTCATTTTAATGCTTTTAACTTTAAATGTTTATTTTCACCGATTTTTTTTCACTTACTAAATCACATCTGTAAAATAGCTAGCGAGCTGGTGAAAAACGGATTGTGGCTGTTTATTTAGTTAGTGTTTGACCTATGTGTTTTAGGCCTATACAAATTTCGCAATGATCACAAATTGCAACGCGGTCCGAGCCCGCTGTTTGTAGCGTCCTTGTCCGATGGTTTCACCAACTGCAACCAACTATTATAATGATATAAAATGCTCTCTCGGGCAGCCGTAAAGTCAGTTCCGCAGCAGTATCCAAATATTCAACAAGCAGTTTGCTACAAACACAAAATGCGGACACTTACCGCCCTAGCCCTTTTGGGATATGTTATAGTTCTTTGTTCTGGTCGAGAAATCGACCGGAAAGAAACAGATCTGGTTGCTGCGGCAAGTCACCATAAAGGTCATCACCACGAGGAAGGAGGCGGTAAGGAACACCACGCTCATCATCACCATGAGCACGGCGAAAAAGGTCACAAAGGACACAAAGGACATCATCACCACCACAAAGGCGAGCATGGAGATCACCACAAGCATCACCACGAAGGACATCACCATGAGCACGGAGGCGGCCATAAGAAACACTGGGATGAGCACGACCACCACGGTAAACATCATGAACATGGTCATCATCATAAAGGAGGAAAGCATCATCATAAGAAGCACCACGATAAGGGAGAAGAAACCGAAGGATATCATAAGAAGTACCACAAGGACGAGTACCATAAGGACCATCACTTCTATGACGATCACCACAAGGAAGGCAAACATCACAAACATGGCCATCATCATGGACACCACGAGAAACATGGAGGAGATCACAAGAAAGGCGGTCATCACCACTCTGGCCATCATGAACATCATCATGGCAAGAAAGGACACCATGACAAACATCATTATGATGAGGATCACAAAGGACACAAAGGCCATCACGGACACGAGGAACATCATCACCATCACCACGACCATGGCAAGAAAGGCGGTCACGAAGACCACAAGCATTGGGGATTCCACCACGGCAAACACTGACACCCTTTACGTTAAGATAATTTGTTATGTATATTTTGTTATGTTACTCGAGACTTCTGTAAATAAAAATCTTTTTATATTCTTTTTGTAAACATATATTTTCTTAAATTAATCTTTAAAAACTGAACAACTGCATTAAAGAAATAAAATGCGATATGCAAGTGGTCAAACAAATTAGTCATACTTATTATTAGTCGGAATTGTCGATCTAACGGAACTAATTCTATTTGACCATAGCCCCAGATCGATGTCGTCACCACAAGCGTCACAGAATCACTCGTCCAGAAATGTACAGCAATGATTGCCAAAGACTTCTGTAATCGACAACAGATGAAAGCGTTGTTATCTATAAAATCTAAGTGTGGAAAAATTTATGTCACTTCGGTCGCAGCTGCGCTAGTAAGTAGGTACTATCTGGCTTCGCAAGGGGCCATTTCGAGTAAGTTTCTGCATGTTGACATTAATAAGTGTTTTATAATATATTAAATATAGTAATAAATGCGACTTTTTTTTCAGAAATGAGGGTCCTATTAATATTAACCTGTGCGCTAATATCAACACAAGCTCGAAATGTAGGCGAAACAAAAGGCGAAGTGTCAGTTCAACAACAGGTAGAATTCGTAGCACCCTCAGGGACTGATCTTACTGCTGCCAGCAGTAATCCAGCAGATCAAGCACTTGCAGCCACAGAACAAAAAAAGGCTAAGGATAGTCACCACGAGCAAGGTGGAGGTCACGAGCACCAGGCGAAACATCATGAAGATCATGGCGAGAAAGGTGAAAAGGGATACAAATCTCATCATCACCATGACAAAGGCGAACACGGCCACGAGGAGAAACACCATCATGAAGGCCATCACGACGAACATGGCGGACACAAGAAAAAGCATCACGACGAACACGATCACCATGGCGAGCATCATGAAGCCGCTCACGGCCACAAAGGCGGTAAATTCGGTCACAAGAAAGGACATAAAAAAGGTTCTAAAACAACTGGTTTTCATCACAAGTCGCATAAGGATGAGTACCACAAGGAACACAAGTTTTACGACGACTTTCACAAAGGCGGCCATCATCACAAACATGGCGATTTCCACGGACATCACGACAAAAAAGGGGGACACCACAAAAAGAACGGTCATCACGAAAAGGGACATCACGAAAAGCACCACGGAAAGAAAGGGCACCACGACAAGGGCCATTACGACGAAGACCACAAGGGCCACAAAGGACACCATGGGCACGAGGAACACCATGCACATCATCACGACCACGGCAAGAAAGGCGGACATGCAGGTGGCAAAGAATTTGGATACAGTCATGGAAAAAAGGCCTAACCAGGATTTCACAAACATATTGTTATCATTGTATTTGTTATTCTTTGTTATGATTTTAAGCGAGTCGCGTAAGTGCATGCTTAAACTTTTACATAATATATATTTTCTAACGTACTTATGTATCGTATAGCGTTTTTGATAATTGTATAATATATTTACTAGTCTAAGATTTTAATAAGACTAGTCAAAATTGAATAAAAAAAACATTAATAAATACAAATAAGTCTTACTATTAGCCCAAACAACAATATTCAATTATAAAAAATTATAATCAGGCCCACAGGTGATATAACAGTAATAGGCCATTTGTGACACTACGTTACTGAGTAGTGACCCTTAACCAATGTTGTTTCTTTCTTTATAACGTAAAATAAAGTATAATTAATAAATAAATAATAGTTCACTCTTAAAAACAAATTTTATAACATGCAAGGTTAAAGTTTTCATTTAAAATCATGATATTAGTTGTTATTAAAATTATATTAAATTTACTATCCAGTGACCAATCACTTTACAATGGTCTATGACAAGAAAGGAACACTTAAACCATCACATAAATAATTATCTATTGTTCAGAAACATATCTGAACTGGAAGCAGTGATGGCCTCGAGGTTTAGGCGCGCGTTCGAGAATCTCGGCGGTCGCGGGTTCGAACCCCAGGCACACACCTCTGACTTTTCAAAGTAATGTGTGTATTCAAAATAAATTATCACTTGCTTTGACGGTGAAGAAAAACATCTTGAAAATATATGCACACCTAAAAGTTCTTAGGAATTTTTAGAGTGTATAGTCCGCCAACCCGCATTAGGCCAACGTGGTGAGCTAAGGTCTAAACTCTCTCAATGGTAGAGGAGTCCCGTGCCCAGCAGTGAGATATATATGGGCTGATAATTATAATGATTAAAAGTTATTAAGGTTAGGTTCATCGCCATCAGCCCATAAACATCCCTTGCCTGGGCACAGGGCTCCTCTATCATTGATAGGGTTTAAGGCTTAGTCCACCACGATGACATAGCGTACTACGCGTACAAATCGTAAGTTGGCGGACTATACACCTTAAAAATTCCTAAGATTTTTTTCTATGCCGTTCAAGAAAGTGATAATTCATTGTATGCCTGGGGTTTGAACCCGCAACCGCCCAGATACTCGATCGCTATTCAATATCTCGAGGCCATGATTGCTGTTTAGGTTAGATTGGAGCATATTAACACGCAGAAAACTGTTGAAATGGAGGAACACCTAATAATAACTATAGGAAAGTACTAAAATCTTCTATTAGTTCAATAGTATTAATGTTTTTTTATTACTTTTTAAACAGTGTAACTAATCTACGGGTAACAGCATTATTATATGCATATTTTTGCATTTTAAAATTTTTGCGGGAATTCCCGCGGGATCCCGCGGGAAAGGCAATATTCCCGCAAATTTCCCGCGGGAAAAAAATTACTGCGGGATTGCAAACCCTAGTGGCGGACTATGGTCTAAAACCCTCTCAATGGTAGAGGAGACCCGTGCTCAGCAGTGGGCGTATATGGGTTGATGAAGAAGAAGAAGATATCTGAACTAAGATAGTTCATGTAGGCCTTTTTCCATTGAGGGGAAAGCTCATTATGGTTATAATTCCCGCCAACGCTGGTTGATGTCACTGGCCTTCCAGCTCGGCGCGCAGCGACATCACGGCTGCGCAGATGTTAATGTCAGATTGGGTCGCAACTCGCAACCCAATATACCTACGGAGGCATACCGACCCAAACCCCGGTAGCCTAACTTCGCGCTAAGGACCTAAGGGCGACCTCGTTGTGTTGACGAGTAGCCTAAACAACTATTCCCCTGCCAGTCAATGTAGGCCCGTATATTTTTAAATCACACTTTTTGTTTTGGCATAAGAGAATTGATTAGAATAAATATAGAATAAGCAAATTAGTTAAATTTATTCAATGGTAAAGCATAATAACGACAGTTATATCCCTCTTCTGTTACCCTAAATATGTAGAATATAAAAGCTGATGTCAGATCAAGACACACATAGTAACAGAGATAGATTTTACCACTTCACCTCAAAAAAATTTAAAGAATCACTTTACAGAATTTTAACCAACAAAGGTATAAAAATAATTTAAATTTTCATTTATATAGCTTAATTTCTTTCTCATTAATTATTGGTCAAATTTCATTGTTGTGGCAGGACAAATTGCTTCATTTAAAAAATATTTGATCCAAGGGACTTGGGGAAATAACAGTGGGTGGAAGTAGTACTATGCTGCATGCAGGGTTAAAGGAGGTACACTATTATAATAAATTAAGGTAAATTAAACAGTTCTAATATTATCAAATCTTTTATTTAGATGACATAAATGAATGATCTGTCACCTTACAGGAGTGCCATCAGAGGAGCAAGATGATCAAATTCAATTTTTTCTGTAATGTTCTTAGTTTTAATGTTCTCGTCTTGATTTGCAATAAAGATAAGATTGCCTTCATCTTTCCATCCATATTTCTTTACCCAGTGCTTCAAAGTTACATCTTAAAATAAAAAATTAATACATACACAATGGTCAGTACAATACACAGGCAAAGAAAACCTATAAACTATTATCAAAATAATTTTATTAGATTACATTTCTTATTTATTATACTTAAAAATCTTATTAATATTTTTTGTTGTTATTAAATTGAAAACATCATCAGCCTAGCATGGGCCTCTTTTACAATAAGTTTTTAACCATTCTTCTACCATTCTGGGCTAGGAAGCTTGGCAGAATACATATGTTATGTTTTCTCTCAACGCCTGTATTCCTTGATGGGGTATGCAAAGGTGCATTTCTGCACCCACATTCCACCAGGTATGTATCAGTCCCACATAATAGGAGACGAGCCTATTGCTATTGTTGACATTTCCAGACTCCGTGCTGCTACTGAGATTTTCCAAATGGAAAAACCCAATAACACTTTGCCTGACCCAGGAATCAAACCCAGGACCTCTAAATTGCAAGGCAGGTACATGTACCATAAGCCCATGAGGCAGGCAATGTTTTCCTTTATTGTTAAAGTAAGTGATGATTGATTGAGTGTGCCTGAAGTTTGAACCTGTGACTGCCAATTTTCTCAATCACATGCCTAAATCTCCAGAGCATACAACTTATTCAAATACTTAATAAATTGGAATACTTACCATCAATACCACCTAGCAAGTTAGCCAAATTATTCTTGTCAATTGTTTGGAAAGTAATTCCCACAACATGGCACACAAATTTTCTGATTGAATCATGGAATCCACTGATACGGCTGCAGAGTTCTGGCATCTGATGAACTCTATTCCAAAACTGAGCAAAGTCACATTGCTCTAAAATGTCAGCTAGGTATTTTATTTGGGAGATGGTTTCATTTTCCACCTAAAATAACATGATTTCATAATTAACATATTTCATGTTTATTGAAATTTTTGAACATTGTTCTCATTAAACTTTAAAGTTGAAAGCATTTAATATATTAGAATTATACTCTCCAAATAAAACTGACAAAACAGTTATGTATTACCACAACAAACAAGTCATTACCAGTAATGTTTACCATAGAAAAAATTTAAATAGTTTAGTAAACTATACTGGCATTATGTGGAACATGATAATATAATTTATGTGGAATAAAGTGAGATTGGCATTGATGCAATTTACTATTTTCTTTGACTAAAAGATAATTGTGAGACCAATAATTCAATTTTTTTTATTATATTCATAGGTGAATAGTAATTTAGGTGTCCGGAAATTTCATATACATATTAATAAGAAGATAGAAACAATCCCTGTGTATCAGATGACTAGTTTATAGCTATTATGTCATAATTAAAAATTAATCAAAGCACAAAAAAAGGTTAGAAGTTACTCACCATGCTGAACTGTAATTGAACACAAGATATAGGCCAAAACAGTACAATGGGCAAGACATGTAATACACAAAACAAATGTAAATAAACAATGTTAAACAAGTTTCCGTGTATGAATTAGCACAAATTAGTGAATTAATGATATTTTGTTAAAACACAGACTTACCACAGATTCAAGCAGTAAACACTTGCATAAAGTGAAATCCGTGTGCGGAAAATTAGTCAGAGCTTTCAAGAGTATCTGACATGTAATATCGGGATTAAACTTTTCAGGATTGAATTGAT
The DNA here is from genome assembly GCA_030295005.1 of Cephonodes hylas. Taxonomy (NCBI): domain Eukaryota; kingdom Metazoa; phylum Arthropoda; class Insecta; order Lepidoptera; family Sphingidae; genus Cephonodes; species Cephonodes hylas. The sequence goes on from AP025366.1 coordinate 5,539,360, forward strand.
ATAACTTCAGTACAGCTAAATTAGCTTCCAAATCGTATGTATTGTCACGAGATTGCATATCAACATATCTCTCCAAAGTTTCCAAATTAGCTGGATTATACCTGCGGAAAGAGTGACAATATAGGAACATACATATCGTCACAAAGAATCAAGTGAAGGTGTTTACATGTTTCACCATTATATATCTCACCTTTCTATACTTTTCAGTATAGTAGCAACGGTTTGTTTCATAGTCTCAGCCATGATTATATTTAAACCGTTTTTTGTATTTTCGTTCTCAAGAACCCTAAAATATAACCTGTAAAAGAGACATACACGCGTAACGTTTCAATTGACGAAGCTCCACAGATTATGAAACCCAAAATCAAAAATAAAAATTATTCGAGATACTCTAAGAGTATGTTAAACTCTGGAGCGGAGTAAAGATATTTCATAAAAAATAATTGGATTAAAATATTGGGGATCGTGTCATATATTAGGATTTTTATCCAACTGTAACATAAAGTCTTTAGCAATAAATTTCAATTTACGACAAATTATACTAATTAAAAAATTCTGCTTAAAATTGAAAATGTTACACAGTGGGAAATGTCAATTTAATGTCAAAATAAAAACACTAGAGATGTTCATTCAACGGTGCATACTAAAATCAATGTTTGTAACATTGACCGATGCCATAAGGAAGAAAAAAAAAACATTGACTGAACAATTGTATTTTTTAGAATAAAAGAAACATTTGTTTCCTTCTCACTTTATATATTATGGTATTTTAATTTGAAAGACTGTGTTATGTGTACAAAATGTAAAGTATTAATAGCAATACAATTTTAATTGAAATCAAATCAATACTATAACAATTTCTTTTAATATTATGGAGGTCGGTATAAAATACATGAGAGCTTAAGCAAAATGAAGAAGATTTATTCCGATACTATTACATTAACAAAAAAGTAAAAGTTACTGTACACACACAACAAAAAAGTTAACGTAAAAGTTACGCTGAAATGATGTATGATAGAATTGTTCTCCTTTAAAAGTTCTAAAAAAAGTCCACGACAGCATATGTCTATCTTTTAGGATTACTTCACTGTAACCTCTTTTATGCTAACCAAAATTGTTCTAAAATAAAGCACTTTTTGTGAAGGTATTTTTATAAAGATTATATTTATCCTAATCCTAATAAATGTGATATTCATTATAAGTATTTCATTAAAAAGAAGTTTGCACTTTACAACATTTGATTTCAATGAGTATCTTAGAAGATATCGTAGTTTTAAAATAATGATCAAGCGCGCAATAATGATGCACAATGCGCCAACCGGCGTGTTACGGTTTCACGTTTAAACATTTTGACCGATTTGTTTGATTTTTGGTATATTTACGTAAATGGCGCTCTGCGAAGTAAAATACTACAACTTATTTGCTTTCTGAACTCAACCCTGTAATCCACGCAGACGGAATTGCGGGCTAAAGCTAGTAATAAATAAATAATATGTTTATGACAGTAAAATTTTATGATTCATTTGTTTCAATGATTTCGAATATTTTGTGATTCTAAAAACAATCGATAGTTGTTATATTCAATTTATGGTAAACTATATTTCGGATATATTTGAACATCTCTATCGGTAGTCTCTGATTCTGACAGGTTGTCGCTTGATGGCGGCTGTTGTATATATTATTTTTAAAAGTGCAATCCACATTTCTGTAACTTAATAAAACTTTGTTCTTAAATGGTAATGAATGTCAGTAATTAGAATTTTAATATTTGATACGGAGATATTGGAAGTATTTTGAAACAAAACAGTGAATAAGAAATACATTTGTGGAATAAATAACCACCTCCAAAATGGATCAAATGCTACCCAGTCCTTACAACATACCTGGAATAGGTACACCTTTACATCAACCAGAAGAAGATCAGCAAATTTTACCAAATGCTATGCAACAACAGCAGCATCAGCAACAGCAACAACAACAACAGCAGCAACAACAACAACAGCAACAGCAGCAGCAGCAACAACAGCAACAAACACCACAACAATCACAGCAACATTCTCAGGGATTAGGCTCCTCACCACTCGTTGGATTTGGCACATTAATCATCGGCACACCCCAGAGAAATATGTACAGTTATCCTCCAACATCAAGCTATACAACTCCACAACAGATGATGCAGCCACAAACACCGGTAAATAACTTTTTTGTAATTTTAGACTGCATTATGGTTTTATAGGTTGTACCATTCAACCTACAAGTTCCAGAATTTATTCCCAAGTGAGGCACATTGTTAGTAGAGCTTCCCACTTAGAACAACTCGAAAAATGTATGTGCAGAATTGACATCTCCCTACCCCTTACAAGAAAACACATGTGAGGTTGTTATTTAGTTGCAAAGATGCCAATGGCAGCTATAATGAAATTGTCATTCTAGTAAATATGGATACAATCAGTATTGCCTCTCCACTACTCTATTGGATTCAGTAATAAGCTGTAGGTAATACTTATGAATAGCTGCTTAAAATTCAAACTTTATCATTTAAGAAACTTTTTTTAAGGAGGTATATTCTTATACAATTGGTTTCTACTATAAGTACTGTCTGTACTACTTAAGATTTAACTAATGAAAAAAACATAAGCACAGAAAACAAAAAGAATACGGCAGACAGGGATGTGTAGAAGGAGAAGACATACTGGGCCGACCCCAAGTAATAAATTGGGACCAGGGCAGTGGAATGATCATGATAAGAAAACAAAAAAAGTAATAATTATATTCTTCTCTTCTAAATTGTATTTGAATATGCAAAGTTAAGCTTATTAAAATTACTTCAGAAAGCTTCCTATGCACAGATAAAAGAAATTTTGTTTCAAATCCACCTATAAATTTTACATATTAAAAAACAAACATTTAAGAATTTCATATTTTTTGTTAATGGATAATTTTTCCCTTACTTGATGTTCTTTTGCAGGAACTGGACATACTGTAGTAAATGGCCAAATATTTATTCTATACTAGCTTTTGCTCGCGACTCCGTCCGCGTAGACTACAGGGTTGAGTTCAGAAGGAAAATAAGTTGTAGTCTATTTTACTTCTCAGAGTCCTATTTATGTCCATACCAAAAATCATACAATTCGGTCAAATTGTTCAAACGTGAAACCGTAACGGGTTGATCGGCGCCTTGTGCATCATTACTGCGCGCTTGATCAAGATTTTAAAACTGCAATATCTTCTAAGATACTCAGTGAAATCAAATGATGTAAAGGGCAATTTTATTTAAAATTAAATACTTGTAATGAATAACGTATTTATTTTGATAAGGATTAATATCATATTAATGAAAACACCTTCACAATTAAAACTTTATTTTAAAATAAATTTGGTTAGGATAAAAAACGTTATAGTGAGTCAATCTTAAAAAATAGACATATGCTGTCGCGGACTTTTTTTTTAGAACTTTTAAAGAGGAACATTTCTCTAAAACATTATTTTAGCGAAACTTTAACCGTTTTCGCAGCGCACGCAGCGGAAGCTCACAAAAAGGAAAAAATGTCCCCGATTCCGAAACATTCTTTATTGCTGCTCCGCTCCTATTTGTCGTAGCGTAATGTTATATAGCCTATAGCCTTCCTCGATAAATGTGCTATCTAACAGTGAAAGAATTTTTCAAATCGGACCAGTAGTTTCTGAGATCCTAGCGTTCAAACAAACAAACAAACAAACTCTTCAGCTTTATAATATTAGTATAGATTATTTATAATTATTTGTATAATATAAATTACAGCAAAACATGATGTCCCCATTAATAACTGGAGGAAGTCTTGCTAGCCAGCAAATGCTGAGCCAGGCTAGTCCAGCTCCAATGACTCCTATGACACCACATTCAGCAGATCCTGGAATACTACCACAACTACAGTAAGTCTTAATGTGATACATATCAAAATTATGAGTACTACTGTAAGTGACAGCAAGTCAATAATAATAAAATTAAATGTGGCTAGATATCTATCTAGAATACAATTAGTCAAATTAGACCTGCATGGTGGGCTATCTCATTTTTGTTTTGTGGAAATGTGTCTCAAATTAAAGTTATGCTTTTATGTTATTTTATGTAATACATAAATAGGTTTGTGACAAAAAAAAGATGATTTGCTGTAAAAGGTGTCACTGTTTATTTATAGAATGATAATTTTCAATTTTATTAATAAAAAATTTGTTCAACTTCTCAGGAATATTGTGTCAACAGTAAATCTGAACTGCAAATTAGATTTAAAAAAAATTGCATTACATGCTCGTAATGCTGAATATAATCCTAAGCGATTTGCTGCTGTGATTATGAGGATAAGGGAACCCAGAACTACAGCTCTAATATTTTCATCTGGTAAAATGGTATGCACAGGTGCAAAAAGTGAAGAAGACTCACGGCTTGCAGCTAGGAAATATGCTAGAATTATCCAGAAACTTGGATTTACAGTGAGTATTAAAGACGGTTTTTAAAAAGAACTAACTAATGAGCCTAACTAATGGTAACAAGTATTCATTTCACATTAACCAACAATATTTAATATGAAAGAAAAATGTTATGCTCTTTCCCAAGACCCCATCTGTGCCTATATCAAAGATCATAAGAATTTGTTTTACCAATTTTTGAGTTATCTAGAAACAAAGAAAGAGCCATATCTAATTATAAGATTCAATCAATTTTACTAAATATACCCACCATTTTCTTTATTTACCGATAAAGTAAGACAAAGCAACCCATGCTTTGCTCATTGGAGTGAATGTCTTAAATGTTTAATCCCAAATTTGGAAATGTTGCAAAACATCATTTAATTCAGTATTATGATGTTGCCTTCAGCTGCTTATTTACTAGTATATTTTAATTTATTGTTTCAAGTATAAGTGTTTGTGAAACCTAAAATTATTTATTTCTGAAGTTTCTGACATAAACAACATAAAACTTAATTAATGATCAGTTTCATTAGCTTAGTGAAATTGTATATCTTATAATGATATATTCTCTTAATGATTGTTTTCAGGCAAAATTTCTAGACTTTAAAATACAGAACATGGTTGGGAGCTGTGATGTGAAATTTCCTATTCGTCTTGAAGGATTAGTACTTACACATGGACAATTCAGTTCTTATGAACCAGAGCTATTTCCTGGACTTATCTACCGAATGGTTAAACCTAGGATAGTGTTGTTAATTTTTGTGTCCGGAAAAGTTGTGCTAACTGGTGCTAAAGTGCGTGAAGAGATATATGAAGCATTTGACAATATTTATCCAATTTTGAAAAGTTTCAAAAAACAATAATTTGTTAATTTTTGTTTTGTACATAAAAAGGTTTATTTTTGTAAATTAAAGTGACTGTAAGACATCATGTTTTTTTTTATAAAAAAAATTTTCATCGTAGTTTTTTTCGAATTAAATGGTCCAACTTTTATCATTTAGTGCAACACCTGTGAGAATAAAAAAACAGGAATGCATGCGTTTAAAAAAAAAACCTCAATTTTATTTTTTTGGTGCATGAAACATTCTGCTCCTACTGCTAATGTCTAAACATCCTAGAAATCATATTGTAGATATTGCAAGTGTTCTTCAAATATACTTTAGTAAATTCTTATAACTTCGCTGAGCCGCAGGATAGAGCAAGTTAGCGTGGAAAAGGATTAGGCCATTCATATTGGAGTATTTATTTTTGTTCTTGAAATAAAATAACAAAACGAGACTGTATAAACTTCTTCCCTTTGCCTCTCTTTAAAAAGGGGAAATCGTTAACTGGCATACTAGAGTTGAACCTGAAAATGAATTGAAAAATCATGATATTTCTATAAAAGTAACTTCAAGAAGATGAAATTTATTTATCTCAACCAATTAATATAATTGTAGGTAACGAATCTACGCCATACACGGTACGATTGTCTGTACGATCTATCGCGTCAAACCGATCGTAACAACGAATCAATCGTGTATATAAAAGATTTTTGATGCGACGAATCGTCTCGTTTTTCGATCAGATCGATCGTACCGTTCTAATTTTAAAAATAGTATACCTACATTTCTTGACAGTCATTACGTCGTATTGAGTTGCTCTACGATCTAATTTACATTTTATTTTTAGGGCATGAACGTTGATTGAGACATTGATATTCACGATAGTATGTTTAAACTCTATGTCATTAATCTAGTTGATTGTTTACTGCAAACGTGGCATCATGGTTTTCGATCTTAGCCCGTCCCATGCAGAAAAAAGAAAAAAAACTGGTTTGTTGTTATATGTTTAATGACATTGACATATTTTAATATTTATGTTTTTGGATATGTTAGTTGAAGATTGTGAGATTTCCTTTATTGCAATATTATCATCTTAGCCTGTAGATATTTCCAATATTAAGTTTGAAGTTTATTTATTGCAATAATGAGGACTGATATAGAAAAAGAAGCAAGCACCCAAGTGCTGCAAAACTATGGCAAGTTTTTCAAAACACAATATCAGGAATTGGCTTCGGTTTCCAATAACAAATCTTGGAATGAAAACAAAACTTATTTACCCATCCAATTAGTTATGGTACCTACTGAATTGATACCAATAACAGAATTGGTTGCATCTGACAATACATTGATGACTAAAGTCCTAAGTGTCCTAACATCCCTCTGTGTTGAAGTTACAAAACTCAAAAAGGAAGCTTTTGATAGGTAAATATAAGCAATAAATAATCTTATCTGAAATTAATGTTTTCTACTTTATTAGTAACCATGTCAAAAAAATAATTTCTTACAAGATTTTTTTAAATATTTAAAACCAATCTATGTAGTGCAATGTAATAGGTAAATTTGATGGACATTATTTTTTAGGCACTTCCCTTACCTCTCAGTGTACGAAGAATACAGCAATAGTGAAATGAGTTCACAGATGGAAATCATCTGTGCCTTGAGTTCTTTTGCTACAAGATGTGATGATACTTTAAAGAATCTCTGCAGTCAAGTGTTTGCTATTTTCACCGAGGGAAATATTAACTTAAGTATGTTGTCTAAGATTGTTGTTTTGTTTAAAGTGTATTTAAAATATATTTAATTAACTTTTCACAAACATAACTACATTATATACATCTACTCATTGGCAGATTTACCAACAGGCTGAAATGGCTGGAGCCAAGGGCATCAAATTTGCCCCAAATTTTATTGTCATACTTTTTATAAGATATAGATAAGTTAAAAAAACAGACATTTTTAGTTTGAAGGGTTGCAAAAATTTGAATAGCATACTGGCAGCAATTGTCTTAATCCACCGCTGCTTCAGTATGCCTAATGGGGTCCAGCATGACTTGCCATGGCATGTTTCCAATAATTAGTACTGATCATTACTGCACACATGTCATGACAGTGCTCTATAAACACAGAAATTGAATCTGCAGTTTTTTACTCTTTCTGCTTCCTAACACACCATGCCTTGAAACAGTATAAAAAGCAGCAAGACAATACCTGGACAACTTTCTGCTTGATATGATATATGGATACATGGATGTGGTACATTAATTAAATAAATGTAATGCTATATTTATAATTAAAAAAAAGTAGATATATTATACTGAGTAATAAGTTAATTTTGTAAACATAGCCCATCTCACTTTCTTTTTCAGATGGTGTCCAACTGCATTATGTTATTAATCATATTGGAGAAATGTTCACCATTCTAGTCCTTCTAGAAATCTTGATTTCTGGCACAACATTGGTTACTAACTGGAATAAGTACTCCAAGTCATTAAAGTCCTTAAGTCAGAATCCAAAGAAATTAGATCTTACAGAAGGCCAATTTAATGCTCTAATGGGTGCTGTGAATAATATTACTTCAAAATTAATGAAGGATGATATTGTCCAGAAGTCATTGCAAAATCTATCAACATTAAGAAAAACCCTAGTTGATAAAAACTGCTCATTAATAGCTACAGAATTTTCTCAATACTTAAAACAAGCTTTAGTGAATCTTGACAAACTTACACAAGAGCAACCAAATGTTGATAATATGTATAAATGTATTAAAATAAATGCTCTGTTTGTCTTGGTCTCACATTTATTTGGAAATATTGACAAAAAAATCTTCAGAGTATTAACTGAGTTGAATACAAAGGTACTAATCTTTTGTACTTTAAGAACTGCTTGTAGATTGATTAAATAAAATATTTAAAATTAATCAAGAATAAACCTTTTAAACAATTGTTTTGTGGTGTCCAATAAAGCACATAAATAAATTAAAATACATTTTTCAGGCACACAGCATTCATGTGATTGGAACAACTATTTGGTATCCGGAGCAGTTTCTGCAAAGACAAGTACCTGCATTATGTGCTAGAAATGAAAAATTGTCACAAACTATGTTGAAAGCTCGTCAAGCATACATTAGTACAAGAAAAACTAGTTTAACTCGTGATGTTGCTAATGTGCACGCCATTTGCACACAATGGGTGTTAAATGTCGAAACAATATTTTCGGATGACCATCACAAGCTTAGCGCCGCTGAAATGAGTTTGCATGCTAAAACACTTTTGGATGGTCTGGCTATCGCCTCGAAGACTAATCATGGAGTTCTCACATTAATCAATCTGCATTTATCACTTGGAATTCCACTGCCAAAAAGTATATTGATGTCCCTCTTTGAAATTATGGATATGTTAAAAACAATACAAAATGTTATTTCACGAAACCGTAATCAAATAATTTCATCTATAAATATGGTAGTTCAGCACTTGTTATTTCAAGCGACGTCATCACTTTTGGAAGTAAAGAAGTCTTTGGTGTCAGACAAAAATTTTGCTAATAAAAGACTGGATGAACTTACATGTATTGTGATAGCAGAACGGGCCCTTAGGGGCGCACCAACTACAAAACGTAATATCGCTGCGAATATTGCTTTAAGTTTTATTCCAGATGCAACTTATTTGGAGGACAGTTATGCTAAACTTGCGATATTACTAGATAAAGTTCAAATATTGATACATTTCTTAAACTCAATGGAAAAATTTACCGATTGTTCATGGCTACTGTGGCATCAAAATATTATACCAATTTATTTTCAACAGAACTTTAATACACAATTAAATGCGTTAAAATTGAAATATTTTATTATGGTATTAGAAGACTGTGTGGTACTTTTGCACAAAACTGATAAACGATATGGAATGAATAAGTCCGAAGAATTTCTCGATACAATAATGTGTATGATGGATAATAATATGATAAAGAGTACCAGTCAAAATATAGAAACTAATTTGCGATTGCATATACATTCACATTTGCAACTAGACGTTGTAAACCCCTTCACATTCGAAATGACCAACAAGTTGTTGCTTATAGCTGACAACTTCCGAATTCAACAAATTTATATGTCCGTAGTGCCATCAGTAGAGCATTATTTGTCTACGATGTATTATAATTTAACAACAGTTGTGTTATCTGACTGGAAAACGTACGGTGAGATGCGTCAAATGGCGAAATTTAAGTTCAATCTTAAAACTGTGCAAGATAATCTACCCACGCAAACTTTAGAGCAAGGATTGGACGTATTAGAAATCATGCGAAATATTCACATCTTTGTTTCAAAGTACTTGTACAATTTGAATAATCAAATTTTTATTGAAAGGAGCAGTAACAACAAACACCTCAATTCCATAAATATAAGACATATAGCTAACTCTATAAGAACCCACGGGACGGGCATTATGAATACGACAGTCAATTTTACGTATCAATTCTTAAAGAAAAAGTTTTTTACATTTTCTCAATTCATGTACGATGAACATATAAAGTCAAGGTTGATTAAAGACTTGAGAAATTTTAAAGAAACAGCTGAGAGTAATGGAAATATGTACTCTTACAAAAATGCCGAAAAATTCAACAAAGGAATAAAGGTGCTTGGGCTGACTGAGGATAGTCAAAGTTACCTGGACTTGTTTCGAGACCTTATTAGCCAAATCGGGAACGCAATGGGATATGTAAGAATGATAAGATCAGGTGGGCGCCACTGTTGTTCTGATGCTACTATTTTCTTGCCTACTCTCGAAGATGTTCAATCCTTTACAGAATTTTGTAAAGAAAACGATCTTGGCCCAAAAACTGTACAATCCGCCGAAAATTTAGACCATAATGTCAACAACCTCATCACGAATTTTATACAAGGAACAGAGTATTTTAAATTACTTGTTGATGTTTTTGCACCTGTTTTCCGTAATCCAAAGAATGTGCACCTGAAAAACTTTTATATTATAGTGCCGCCTTTAACATTGAATTTTGTAGAACACATGATATTATCTAAAGACAAGATGTCAAAGAAAAACAAAATCGGTGCATCTTTCACGGATGACGGTTTTGCGATGGGCGTCGCATACATTTTGAAATTATTAGATCAGGTAATGTACAAGTATATAGTTATTTTAATTGTGTTTGTTATTGTATGATAATGGTGACCTATTAAGCTTAAAATAAAAGCATCCTAAACCTGACTTCTAATAATCTGCTTAAAGTGTAAATAACAGTATAATCTCGCAGCTCCTGTACTTATGTGCCATGCTAAAGGTCCCGGGTTCTATTTCAGGGTCGAGCTAGTTTTTACTCGGTTTTCCCATTGGATTTTTCTGGGCAACAGCACAGAGTCTGTTGCCTGAAAAATAGCTTTAGGCTCGTAAATTATTATGGCCGTCGACACATCTAGTAATATGGGTATTACTGCCTACCCCTTGGATTGATACAGGCACGAGTTTATGATTATATTTCAATTAAGTTTCATTGTTCCAGGATACAAATTTTGAATCATTACATTGGTTTGATTCAGTTTGGAAACACATTAAAAATGAAAGAATATTGCTTGAAGAACAAAAAAAGAAAGGATCAATACAGTTACAACAAGCTTTGGCACTCACTGAAAAGAAATTAAAAACACTAGAAGAAGAATATAAACTTCTTTACTATAGTCTTACCAGTGCAAGAATATTTTTCCGATAATTTCTGATAAAGTTACAAGTTTTTTGGATCTTATAATTAAAAAAAAAAATGACTGTATTTAATAATATTTGTGCCAAATTTATAGTTTGGCTTGGTCTAGACATTATATTGAACTTCATTTTTGAAATTTCCTCTGCTTGAATGTAACACATTTACTTTTCCTTTTAAGTGCAATATATAAATAAATAAATTTAATAATAAAATAAATATCACACTGTGCAAATATTGTTTGCAATATTTAATGTATATATTAAATGGAAGTAAATAAAAGATTTTATTCTTATAAAAGTGTTATATTTATTCATTTGTACTATTGATAATTTGATGTATTTCCATAAGGGCTCCATATTCAAGATGATCTTCCAATAATTTTGCATGTTTTATAATTGATCTATCAGCACTCTCTCCTTGCAAATAAGAAACTAACCTTTTAATTGCCTGGTATGCATCAATACCAGATGTAGATTGAGAATTTTTCGGAAATGCCAATTCCCTTGTGTACTGTGAGTTTTGTGATTGCAATAAATTTGTGCATTGAATTTTATTATCACAACACATAAATTTGTCTAGTGTTTGTAGACTAACACCAGCATTTAAATTAATATCATGAACTTTACACCACTTTGACAAAGTATGTTGATGGTCATTTTCATCATTGGATTTAAAGTAAAGACTACCTTCTCTGAGAGGTAAAGTGAGGTGCTGGATGTAAATGTTCGAAATATTATACCATGCACAACTCATCAAATGTATGTAGTCTACTAATGTACATTGGTTGAAATCTGAACTACTCATAACTGTTTTGGTAATTTGTAATTTCCTGTAGTGAAATTTAAAAGATTCCACAATCTTTTCAATAATTTTAGAGGCATACCTAATTTTTGAGGTATTAATAAGTTTTATATTTTCAAGTTCAAATTGTTCTAAGATATTTTCTGGTATATCTAATAATAAAGAGACAGTTGAATTTTTGGCTTTCAACTCAATGTCCCATTTTTTTAAGTAATTAAACATCAACATATAAGTTATTTGTGGATTATCACAGTAATAATAATTAACAGGTAGGCTGCGTAGGTGAAAGTCTGATAAAATATCAACCCCAGCAATTGCTAATTCACGCTTAACTGTTCCCATTGAATTAGTCACCATCAACACAGAAACATAACTGTCTGTATTTATTCCATTCATATATTTGTGAAAGTCAAGCTTGTAGTGTAAAGCACATGTCATTCCAAAATAAACATCATTAACCTGGAAATCATGTAGAAATAATAACCATTGATCCTTTTCAACAGAACTGCACTCAATATTTGACATGTATTTTGCTATGTTATGTCTTATTCTAAAGTCCAGTAACCAGTTGTCACTATTGATTGGTGCACATTCATCTTTAATATTTTTGATACACTCACATGCCTTATTACGCAGCTGTTCTTCTGATACGAAATTCCCACTTGTTGTCTCCTGTCTCAACCATTCAATGAGAATATGATCAACATTAGCACATTGCGCATGTTTTTCTAATATGTTGTACCTTTGTGTGTATTTCCTCAAAATAGATTCTTTCTGTTTGTAAATGTAAGATATAGTTTGAATGTGAACACCAAATTTTTTTGCAACATCTGCTTTACACTGGCCGTTGTCTAGGGCATTGATTACTTGAAGTTTTTCTAGTGGATCAATTTTATTATATCCTTTCCTTGGATAATCTTGTATGAATTGCGAAGTATCTTGTTTACCGCCGTGACTCGGTTTGTAAAAGGACATTCTTTGATTTCTTTCTTTTTTATATAAAATCTCGCTTTATTTTTTAATATCATTTATAAGGCGCGCCCCTAAGAAAAAGGCATATGTCGAGTTCTGGTTTCTCATGAGGCAATTATTTATACCTTTTAAAATTACTGATGGTGTTATTTCCTCTTGTTTTTAGATATCAGTCACATCGAATAAACATTTATTTGCAATCAATCGTACAAAAAAAAATAACCAACACTTATGACAACTGTCAACCACAGTCCACAAACCAGTAATTTGACAATTGACAAATCAAAGACCATTTTTATTTTCCTTTCACATGGGAGACAATAAAAATAGCTCATACAGCCTCGTCATTCGTACTTTTTTTCACATCTAGAAACGGAAAATATTATAAAGCGTTCTTTACTTTTTACGGTCTAGTTTCAAATCTGGTCCAAAACTTAACTCCCTACCCTTACTATAGAAATTTTGGTGGAAGGCAAAAAAAGGTTCCAAATCAAGAAAATTTATTTTTCATTAACATTTGCCTTATAGGAAATGCAAGGGAACAAACTCATACATACTTATAAAACTGAAAGGAGAATATGAATATTATATTGACAGCCCCGTGGCGCAGTTGGCTAGACACCAGCTTGCGAAACGAGCGGTCGCAGGTTCGATCCCCGCACCGAGACAAATGTTTGTTTGTTTGTTTATTTGCTTTATTGGACACCACAAAAATAACATATAATAGAACTAATTACATAAATTTCCAAGAGTGCCACAATGGGCGGCCTTATCGCTATTAGCGATCTCTTCCAGACAACCCATAAAAAAAGAAGTTAACAAAAATAAATGGGTGGTCATGGAATTACAAAAAGGGAAAGAAAAAAAAGATAGAAAACAAAGAGAAAAAGAAAAAAAAAAACAAAAATAAATAAGGTATTTAAGTGTTATTTGACGGAAACAAGATCGGATTAATTATATTTGGTGTAGTGTGCTTTGAGTCTACTTTTAAAAGTAGTCAACGACTGAGCTTGTCTTATAAATAAAGGGAGATCATTCCACAAGCGAGCGGCATGCACATCCCAAGAAAAGAAGTACTATGCTTGGGAATTTCCAACGTCAAATTCTCTAGCGATCGAAGAGGACGTGAGTGGGTGCTGCTTAGAAAGTGAAATCGTTGCTGAAGGTAACTAGGTGAAGGAGGAAGAAAAAGAATACGGTAAAGAAGACGGCAGTGATGGCCTCGAGGTTTGGGCACGCGGTCGAGAATCTCGACGGTCGCGGGTTTGAACTAGAGATGTTCCGGATATGATATTTCGGATCCGGTTACGGATACGGATATAGGAATAAAATTATATCGGTTTCGGATTCGGTTACGGATATGAAATTATTTCGGATTATCCGTTAGTTTCGGATAGTTTCGGTTACGGATATTAGATTGAAGTAAATTATAAACACAAATAGTATGCAATAATTTGATTTTATTTATAGGTTTTATCTATTCACTGTGTTTTGTTTTGAGATGAAGTTTCAATGAAGTAGTGCCACCTCCTCCTTTTCGAGAAAAGTTTCTATCGCATTGTTTACATTTTGCGTATTCTGCATTTATTTGATTAAAAAATGTCCAAATGAAACTTGACTTTGGTCGCATAATATCACAAGACTTAAGGATAATTTTAAGCTAAGTATAAACTTTAAAATAAAACACTAACTAGATATGTTGTTATCATCATCATTCGCCTGCCCTGGTCCCAATTTATTCCTTGGGGTCGGCGCAGTATGTTTTCTCCTTCCACACATCTCTGTCAGCCGTCATGTCTTCATTCACCCCTTTCTTTTTCATATCTTCAGTCACGCAATCGATCCATCTCTTTTTTGGCCTTCCTCGGCTCGCCCATCCATCCACTTTCCTAACCATCACCTTTTTTCCTACATATGATTCATCCCTTCTCATAATGTGCCCATACCACGACAGACGGTTTCCTTTCATCTTTTCTATCACAGGAGCTACTTTCAGACTTCCCCTAACGTATTCATTCCTCACTCTGTCACTCCGTGTTATACCACACATCCATCGCAACATTCGCATTTCTGCTGCATGCAGTCGTCTTTCATCCGTCTTCTTCGTTGCCCAACCCTCTGATCCATACAGTACGACAGGTCTTATAATGAACTTGTATATTCTGCCCTTCAATTTGAGGGGCATTCTGGGGTCACATATTGTGGATGAGACATGTCGCCATTTCATCCACCCTGAGTTGATTCTCTGCCTTACGTCCCGGTCTATGTCTCCGTCGCTTTGCAAAAGTGACTCGAGGTAGCGAAATTCGGAACAGACTGGTACCGGTATTCCACCCAGTGTGACGGACACAGAACTTGAAAGACCGCTGTAGTCGCAAAACTATATGTTTTGGTTTTGCTGACTTTAAGGTCAACATTTTCAAGTCTATGCCGCCACACCTCCAGTCTGTTCTGCACCTCGTGGCCACTTTCTGACACCAGCAAGATGTCGTCAACTGCAGGTACTTCTCAGGCACACATTTCTTCTTAAGGGCCCACCATACAACTTCACGCGGAACCCGATCATAAGCCTTTTCGAGGTCAATGAATGCCATATGCAAGTTTTTGTGTGCTCTTCTGTATTTTTCGCACAGCTGGCGAATTGCAAAAATGGCATCCACTGTCCTACGGCCAGGCATAAAACCGAACTGGTTCCGTGAGACCTCACACTCCTCTCTCAGTCGTCGCTCAATTATTCTCTCCCATACTTTCATAGTATGTGACATTAACTTTAACCCCCGATAATTGTTGGAATCTTGCACGTCCCCCTTATTTTTAAAAATGGGCACCAAATACCTTTTGCACCATTCATCGGGTATCGTGCCGTCCTGCAACCACTTATTGAAGAATAAAGTCAGCCACTCCCACCCAACTACTTGTAAGACCTTCCATACCTCTACTGGTATTCCATCTGGTCCAACCGCCTTTCCATTCTTCATTCCATTCAGAGCATTCTTAACTCCATCCATCTTAATTTCTCTCACTAATCCCATGTTTACCGGTATGTGTTGTTAATGACAAGAAATAACAAACAAACTGCAAGATTCACGTGGCGCGCGAGCGGTGAAACAAAAACCTGTCGAAACGTGTCGTTTTATTTAGACTCCGCCCCTATCCGGAACTATCCGAAATTTTAAATCGGATACGGATACTGTTACGGATATTTTTTTATTTCGGATATCCGATAGTTTCGGTTACGGTTACGGAGCTCCGTAACATCCCTGGTTTGAACCCCAGGCACACACCTCTGACTTTTCGAAGTTATGTGTGTATTCACATTGAATTATCACTTGCTTTAACGGTGAAGGAAAACATCGTGATAAAACCTGCACACCTAAGAGTTCTTAGGAATTTCTTAGGTGTGTAGTCCGCCAACCCGCACTAGGCCAGCGTGGTGGACTATGGCCTAAACCCTCTCAATGGTAGAGGAGACCCGTGCTCAGCAGTGGGCGTATATGGGTTGATGAAGAAGAAGAAGAAGAAAGAAGACAAAGAACACGAGTATTTCGGCGAAGACGCATAGATAGCCACTTGAGTTTTAAATGAAATTCGAAGACGTGGTCATGTTTGCGTAGTCCAAATATGAATCTAATACAAAAATTCTGGAGTTGCTCAAGTTTTTCAAACTGGGCTTCGGTGAGATCGAGATAGCTAGCATCGCCATAATCAAGGAGAGGAAATAGAAGGGACGGAGCAAGTGCAATCTTCGTGGGAATAGGTAGAAAATTCCGAAGTCTTCTCAAGGACCCCGCTGCAGCAAATAATTTAGAGTTGGGGACCCCAGGATAAGTTTTTATTAAAAATAATGCCCAAATTCTTGACTTTATCGCTATAAGGAATAGCACAACCGTCAAAGAAAATTTGGGGTAACAGATTGAAATCAATCCTGGAAACTATCCTGGGGCTGCCGATAATAATGACTTGGGTCTTGGAGGGATTTGCGTTTAGCCCATGCGACTTACTCCAATTAGCTATACTACTAAGGTCCTTGTTAATTGACCTGATAGCCTCGTTTACCCTGTCGTCTGCATATAGATGGTAGGAAGAAATAAGATGATCAGATATAGAGTTAATAAATAACGCGAAGAGTAAGGGAGATAAAACGCCGCCCTGAGGGACACCAGCAGTCGTATTACTCCAAGATGAAACAGATTCGTCCAAACGTATACGCTGCCGACGCCCCATCAGTTAACTGTGAAACCAGTCAATTAGCGTTGGAGATATGTCAAAAGAGCTCATAGTACACAGCAACACTTCATGGTCAACAGTATTAAAAGCGTTGCTAAAGTCAAGCAAAGATAGCACTGTTAACTTCCCTTTATCCATGGCTGCTCGGATGTCATCCGTGATATGCACCAGCGCCGTAATCCATAAATATTTGTTTCGGGTCTGGGTGTTTGTGAGACCGAAAAGTCTCTCGTAGTTTCTAATACCCACGATACAAGACTTGTATCTTAGTGTGGGGTCAGGACTATGTATGTGATTGTTGGGTGTATTTATTTATTTATTCCTAAAAGGAGGAGGCGAAAGTGTATTTTTGCATTTCGCCTGGTTCTACATGCAGCCTTTCGCCGTTTTACTGGTACATTTTAGGACTCCGTGCTGCTACTAACAATTTCCAAAATAAATATCCCAAAACCACTGCCTAACCCGGGACCTTTAGATCACAGGGCACATACTTGTGCCACCATATCAAGTCGCTGTGAACTAGCTCATACAACCACATCATTCTTAAGCGTTATAAATTTATTGGAATACACTTTTTTACCTATTCTAGTCTTTTGGGCCAATTTTAAAATTCCTGGTGATAGGCGATAATTACAAATCTTTTATTCTAAGTTTTTTTATTGTAACTTATTTTTAAGTGAGTATCAATAAAGTGTTATCTATCTATTATATAAATTACAACATTTAAGAAAAATAATCACATCACTCTTCACTATCCTTTTAGGACTTCTCCTAATCATGAGTACTGAAACATGCTTTCTGGGACTGCTTTTTAATAAAAAAGAGCCCAATATTCGAAAACCTTGTCAATTTAAAAATATTAAAATACCACCAAACTTATTGTAACCTAACAAATACAAAGATTATCACCGTAAAAAGCGAACAGATAATTTATTATTTTCTTATCAACTTTATATGCTAATGTTTGTTTTTGTACAAAACATTAACATTTGTTTTAAATTTTTTTTTATTATTAATAAATAGTGTAATTAAAAGTAGTAAATTCTCATAAATCAATAAAATAACTTGACGAAATCACGCGCAAGGCCATAATATACTATCATCTACGAAATTCTTATAGTTTCCTAGTAACCTAAGCTGCTGACAACCATTTTACTATCTGCTGGCTATCCGCCTTCTTTATTTGTACCAACTGCATTTACTGCATACATTTAGTCTGATAATTACAAATTATAAAATTTTACAAATAACCTTACTATTGCGATGAGGACAAATCATTCGTGCAATCTGGATTTAATTATAATGTCGGAAAAAAATAAAGCATTTCAAAAAAGGAAACACAAATTAAGTACCATAGTAGTTCTATTTGTTACATAGATTTCTACAATATACTTGATATTTGCATGGAAAAATTTAGCAACTCTTCAATGCTATTACACTATGTCTCGTAGTTGTTACACAGAACTTTGCACTCTCTTTTATCCAAGCCAAGTAAAAATCTTGTTAATTATATATAACATTAACATTAAGACAGTACTTAAGATATAATATAAAAAGTAGCCATACTTAGTGTATTATAAAGAATTAATGAAATTAGACAATAAACATTTGAAAAACCACTATTACACACTATATACATATTCGTTTTTCTAGTCTGTTTTAATTTTGAACACTAAATAGTTATATAAAGACAAATAGTGATGTTGAAATAAACAATAAAATAATCTACGATATTTTATATTCCTAATATTTTGTTATACTATCATTAAACGCCTTTCAAACAGCTGTAGTAAATTGGAGTAAATGTTACGTTATTCACACTACTATGGAAAATATTTACGATATAAGAAGTATCGAATAATAAACATATCAATCTAAGTGTATCAATCGCCGTATTGCGTTAAATTTAAAATTAATCTTATTTCGTTAAGCTGTACAGGAATGAGTTTCAGTCGAACAAACGTCACTGCTGAGGAGAATGTCAATGAATCGGTACACGGCGCGTAACACAACAAAATTAGGAGACAGAGAGATCAGTATTCGTCTAAGCCGGCGTGTTGCACGATTTCGACGTTGAGGAATTGATCGTCGGAGGAGATGGAGGAGAGCAACGCGGGTGTGTCTGGTGTGGGGGGGTGCGCGGGGTGTGCGGGGGGCGGGGCGGTGTGTGCGGGGTGCGCGGGGGGCGGGTAGTGGTTGAAGATGTGTATGTGTGTGACGCGACGTCAGTCGGCCTCGTGCTCGTGCAGCTGCGCCAGCAGGGCGGCGCGCCGGGACTCCAGCTCCGCGTCGCTCCACGCCGCCGAGCCCGCCAACCTGCCCACAACCAACCATGTATTCCCGCACGCACACAAATACTACACACATCTTTCGCGTCACGTGTTTATAGTAAGTAGTACAGTCTATTGCCGTATAATGGACATTGGATCGACTGTAATGGCCTGGAACTTCTGGATCGCATGCTGTACATTCGTGGAGGCCGGAAATTATGACAAGTACAGTAGTCATCGTAAAAAAAATCCAGAGGATCCATGACGACTCTCATCAAACACCAAGTCAGTAGCACTTTACGGATACTTTACTTTATTTGTACCAAATAACGGCATTTTAAACACTTAACGGTCTTTAAAATAATTTCTGGCCAGTTCAGATGAATTTTACATTACTTAATTGAAGCCAAAGCTCTAAGGCAAAAGTCAGTTTTAGAAGGAGATGGCCGTTTTTATAAAAACTTGTGTCAGAAACGATGCGAGTCGATTTGAATACAACATTTTAAAATATGTTTTTAGGGTTATCATTTTTTTTAAAACATTTCAAAATTTCTGCAATTAAGAGTGATAGGAATTAATATTTCAAATTCAGTAAAATTTCAGGGGCACCTTAAATAAATAAATAAAACATAAGTGTTTGTTTGATATGTTCTGATGTTTAGCTCTATATTTATTATACACATTTCGAAATTACATAAACTCAAGATAACAATATCGTTTATAAATATGATTGTTGTAAGTTTCCTTACCTTTCTTTTTTATCTTTTTTGTCCTTCTTCTTCTTAGGTTTATGTGAGTGGTCGTGTTGTTCGTCGTCTGGGCTGGTGGGCGCGCTGCGCTTCGACTTTTTAGTCTTGTGGCGGACTGGCTCCTCATCATCACTTATGCCTCCCTCCTCAGGTGTTGGCGATTTCTGAGGGAAGAATCGTTTATGAAGATTTAATTACTCGTTTAAGAATATCCTTATGTTTAATAATAGACGATACAAACACTTCACTCTGTTTGAAAGTAACGAAATCCTAGTAATTTTAGTTCGAGCGCGATACACTCACTTGACTGGTAAAATTATGTCACGATATATAATATTAAATATAACACTTGTTAAAATTATGTCTTTAGTGTTGACGCATAAAGAATATGGCAGAAATAATCTTCTGCCTAATGGGTTCGCGACCGTAAATTGAAGAACTATGTCCTGTATAGTAGGTTACGTATGTTATGATGTCAAGGCGGCAAATTTACTTCTAGTTTTTGCAGTACGCCTAACTTGGCGCTGAGTACTTATTATTCTCTAAAAATATGCACGTTTAGCATGTAAGTGTGACAAAGGAAAAGAGTATTGACCGGCGCGGGTTCGTGCTTGCGGTGTTTCTTCTTGGGCTTCTTCTGTTTGCGCGCCTCGTCCGAGGTCCAGGACGCGTGCGAGTGCGCCGGCGACGGCGAGCGCGCGCCGCCCGGCGACGCCGAGCGCGACCGAGACACCACCTGCGTGCAGCGCGTGTGCCGCGCACATTACTCAATACAGGCTGTATTCAAACCGGCATCGCAAACTAAGGCGGGTAATGGCTACGGTGATCATAAATCCTTTGGCGTTCAAAAATTTCTGACAAAAAATAAAATTTTCACGCTTTCATACAACCATCGGTATCAAATGCATGCCGGTTTGTAAGGACAGCGTCAATATTTTGCCTTATTTATTAACGCCAATGGGTTACATACACTCATTGCTAACTTATAACAAGGGGCACCAACTACTTTGTGTTTTAAAAAAATGAAGTACGTTAAATGTAGACAAAGTTATCTAGCTCGCATTGCACACACAAAGGCCATTTAATGCTAGAGAGAATCAAATAGAGAGAAAATCGTTTTAGGCATCGAGTGGTGCGCAACAGGGGTACGTCGGTCTCCATCCTTTTGAGCCTTGAATATCTTATAACAAACATAGCTTAAAAAATCCTGATGGGAGGTATCTAGTATATAAAGAGCTTAAAAATATAATGACTAAATGTAATAGTACATACCGGAGACGCGGAGTGTGACCGCTTCTTCTTCTTCGATCTCTTTGTCTTGCGGGATTTGGAATGGTGATAATGTAGGCAGCTCTCTTCTTGTTCATGTTGGAAATCCTATGATAATACCATCGCATATAATATACTTTTGACTATAGATAATTCATTTCAATAATAGGAGAAATGACTCATTTTCCGAATTGTAGCTGACATTATAGTCAAGGAATTTTGAATAATGGGTTCATATGACACATTATGATAAAGCTTGGGCTGATAATTATGATGGTTGTTAGTACAGATGTGTTTTGAAATATTGTGTACTTTCTAACATACATATTAAGAATATTCGGATAAGTAAAAATGTAAATAGGCATTACTTACTTTGTAAATTCTAATTCTATCTTCTTCATGAGGTACTGCAGCGAAATCTGGTGCGCTTAAGTCTAATTTCTCTTTCACTTCACTCCAGGGAAGTAAATGATCTATATTAGCATCTGTTAACGCCCATTTAAACGCACTTTCAATTTTCTTTTGCGCTTTAGATTCTTCCTTTTGTCTTTCTTTCTTCCTCGCCTCCGCCTAAAAAAGCCAATATGTATAAATAATAGGAAAGTATTCAGGGACAGCTGAAAAGCTTTATAATTTAAAAAAAAATCTTTATTTTCAATAACTTCTAACCATTCTATCACAAACAAGAATTTATTTAAAGGTACGCCATTTTAAGTTGGCATTGGTGTGATGATATCGCGGCACAAAGGTGCCGTGTGATCTAGAGATCTAGAGAACCGTGAACGGCAAAATGCTCAACTCTTATTACGTGGAATTAAAACACAATTAAACCGACCTCGCTGCAGATAGTAGCACGAATGTGTATGGAAAAACCATGTTTAACGTGCACAGTTAACATTTCTCAGGAAACACTAAAGTGTGTAATCTGTTCATCCATACACACTGTCCGTAAATACGAATTTCCTTGCGGCGAAAAAAAAAGAGAAAGAAAAAGAACAAAAGTGGAGCGCGTTACCTTCTCGAGCAGCGAGTTGTAGGTGAGCTTGACGTTGCCGGCGTCGAGCGCGGCCGACTTGCTGTCCTCGCACACCACGGTGGCGAACTCCTCGAACGTCGTGTCCGACTTCACCTCGAACTCCTTCTCCTTCAGGATCTCCTTGATCATCTTCTTCTCGTCGTGGAAGCGCGCCTTCAGATTCTCCACGTAGAACTTGAACAAGTCCAACGGCGTCGAACCACTTTGACCTGAACACGATACCAATATTTTTATACTATTGTCGGGCAGTCACTACGACGGCTCTTGAAGTCATTAATTTTTTAATGAAATATGAATATTGAAATATGGATCGAAGTTCACAAAATCTTATTAACAATTATGTGGCTGATTTACTTCCTAGGCCATGAATTCTTCAATATTTTTTTAATTCAATGTTAATTCTTTTAGCAATATTTTTATAATTTTAGACACTGATGGTATTCCTCTATGCACTGATAAATTTTTATAATTCTAATTTTTTTAAAAATTGTGATGAATTCTTACCTAACATAGCTGAAAAACGCATATCTGCTGAGATTACTGGATACAGCTCAACCCAAAGGGACATAGAGGTCAATTTCCCTTCTTCATGCAGATTATCCAGCAACGCCTAGATGAAATAATCTTAATCAATAACACTTTTTCCAACACACCAAAAAATATATCAAAATGCCATATTATACATTACCAAATTACTGTAATTTGAAATTCTTTATAAATAAAATATTATCTCTACATATAAACTAAATATGTAAAGGTTTGTAAACAAATATATATTTAACGCTTTACAATATTTTTATTAAAGATTGCACAGAAAATTCCAAACCCTGTTAAAAAATTGATGACCACATTATGATTGGCATGGTAAAATTCATTGCTAGACAAAAACTTATGTCTAATTTGCCATGAACCTATCTAAACTGTAAGTAGGTACTTTGAAATTTTAGAAATAGCTAGCTTAATTTTGCTCAAAGCTACCAAAAAATTACCAAGAAGTTGTCTCTGTTCTTTCTCTGCTGTCTCTTGTTCCTTTTTTTAACTTGTTCTCTTTCTTGTTGATATTCTGCCTCCAAGTTTCTAATGTGTTGTTCAAATACTGAAATGAAAAAGGGATCATTCATTCTAATAAAGAAATAATTTATATCTTTGTGCATTACTTTAGAAATTTAGTTAACATTGTATACTGGAGAGATTTTTTCCGTTCTGTCAGTTTCTGCTGTTTTGTTTTCAAATTCTTTTGAAAATAAACAGTTTATTTGGAGTATTTAACTATTTAACTTTAATACTTAAAGCTTACCTATAAGAGCATCCTCTTTATCCATGCCTAATAAACTGACATCATTTTTAAATGCAGAATTTTCTAACAATAGTACTTGAGCTTCGCTCCATGTACTACTGTAGGTTATTTCATTCATATTTTCTAATACCTGAAATCAAAATGAATACTCAATGTGACTTAGGTAATGTTTATAATTCAATTGGGTTAGATTAGGTCAGGTAGGAAGTAGGTTAGGTAATAAGTCCAAATTGTATAATAACTAATAACTTACTTGAGCCAGCATTTTCATATTACGTTTTTTTAAAGTCTTTGCTTCCTCTTTTTCTCGCTTGGCAATTGTGAAAATACAATCCTCAAATATATCTCTGCGATCTGATTCAGGGACACACCGCCATATCTGCACCATTGATAAACATTCTCTGTTACTGCTCATGCATAATTATATTTATACTAAAACAGTTCTATGTTTATACTTTGAAACAAAATGTATGTACAATATGTTTATTACACTTTGGGTGTACGAAGAAGAAGTTTTGGGTGTGTGAAGCAGTGATGGCCTCGAGGTTTGGGGGCGCGGTCGAGAATCTCGACGGTCGCGGGTCGAACCGCAGGCTCACACCTCTGAATTTTCGAAGTTATGTGTGTATTTACAATGAATTATCACTTGCTTTAACGGTGAAGGAAAACATCGTGATAAAATCCGCACACCTAAAAGTTCTTAGGAATTTGTAAGGTGAGTAGTCCGCCAACCTGCAGTAGGCCAGCGTGGTGGACTATGGCCTAAACCCTCTCAATGGTAGAGGAGACCCGTGTTCAGCAGTGGGCGTATATGGGTTGATGAAGAAAAAGAAGTACGAAGAACTTTATAAGTAGTTAATCAAAAAATATAATTAAATCATAAACAAAGAATACTAGAATACTGATATAATTGAATATCACAAACCTCCAAGTTATTGAACATTTCTTCACATTTGTAGTATTTAGTGAGAGACGTAACTCGATCACAACTCAGCAAAAACTCTTCCAAGTTTTCTCGATTTTTCTTAGTCTTTAATCTATTTGCAAAATTTTTTTAACATTATTTTAAAGAAGCTAATACATAACAAAGCTTTAACACTCACATAAGAAATTACAATCATCACCAGATACAGAATATTACTTCCACCCATATCATATTGTTACAGCAAACCATATGCATTGCAGCTCTGCAATTGACTGAGGATGAAGAAACTAAACTCATACTCATATGGAGCATTACTAAACTCTTCTTTTCTTCTCCTCAATCTGTGTTTTACCACATAGTAATTGTAATGTTGGTTGACTAAAGTAAATTATTTCAAAAGTAATTCTGGCATACAACAAGGCACACAACACAGACACACATACAAGTTCCAACCGGCAGACCTCACTAAAAAAACTAATGTTACTATAAGAGATTGACACACCTCTGCTCCTCTCTCTCATCTTTAAGTTTCTGTGTCTTATAAGCATTGAAAGCCTGTTTCTTTTCATTAAGTTTTTTGAATGTAGCATATCGAGCGTCTTTTGATATTATTTTTACACATTGTTCCCATGTTGCATTCGATGGTACATTCTGAAACAAAAAATGAAGGTGTTAACTTAAAAAAGAGGACAATTGTATTCTTGTTTGTCTTACATTTAAATCATATATATGAACTTACTCTGTCTCTTAAAAGTTCTTTAAATGCTTCAATTGCTTCCTTTTTATCTTTATATTGTAATTCTGGTGGTTGGTCAGCACTTTCTGAAGCATTAGACATTGGTGGTGCAGCTATTTCTTCAGGCATTACTGAAAAAGCAATTTAATTAATTAAAAACCAGAGATTTTTCAGAATAATAATTGGTACTTCCTCTTTTTTTATATTACACATAAACATTTTTAACAAATTTTAAAAACTTAAGTCATGGGCCATGGCTAAAGTTTACGGTTACTAACCATCAAGTCATTTCACTCATCATGTCATCATGCCATTGTACAGATATTATAAAAATATTTATTTTAATTGTGAATTAGTTTACTATATTCAAACCTATCATACAATGCTAAATTGACTTTAAACTTTACATGAGCAGACTTATTTAATTATTGTGCAATACATTATATCCAGTTTAACATCTATTCTATGTGAAGTTTAAATATTTTTTAACATATTGCAGGCCTTACTATCATCAGGAATAGGTATAGATGTTGTTAGTGATGGGTCAATGGCTGCAAGTGTCTTAGCCATTGCCTCATCCAAGGCAGAGCTCCCAGAAGGTCCAGTTGCAGGTGAAGAGGGCAGAGGCACCTCACCAGGTGGCACTTCAGCATTCAATGCAGCTCTAAAATATGAAAATGCATCAACAATGAATCTTGTCATTCAAATCTATTTTGCCATGGTATTTCATTCATTAATAAATAACTTTTTCCGTACAGTGCCCTTTGCAGCATGTGGAACTTATTTTTATTCAAGTTTACAAAATGCAATGAAAAAAGCTGTCAAAACAACAGCTTCATAGGTTTATACACATATAACCAACAACAGCAGTGATGGCCTCGAGGTTTGGGCGCGCGGTCGAGAATCTCGGCGGTCGCGGGTTCGAACCCCAGGCACACACCTCTGACTTTTCGAAGTTATGTGTGTATTCACATTGAATTATCACTTGCTTTAACGGTGAAGGAAAACATCGTGATGAAACCTGCACACCTAAGGGTTCTTAGGAATTTCTTAGGTGTGTAGTCCGCCAACCCGCACTAGGCCAGCATGGTGGACTATGGGCTAAACCCTCTCAATGATAGAGGAGACCCGTGCTCAGCAGTGGGCGTATATGGGTTGATGAAGAAGAAGAACCAACAATTATATTTTACATATAAATCTTAAGCCCAAGGTCAAATCGAAATCTCCACAGCTGTGGGTTCAAGCCAGATTTACACATCCAAATATTCAAAGTTATTGGGGTATTCACTATGAAATATCATAAACTTTAACAGTGAAGTAAAGCAATGTAAGGAAACCTGCACATCTATACAAGTTAATAGAAGATTTTTTATGTGCAAAGTCCATGAATGTGGCGGACTAAGGCCAGACCTCCCCACTTGTAGAGCATGGGTTTGACCAGCAATGGGACACATATGGACTGATTATGATAAATTAAAGTGAAATGATTATAAATAGAATAAAAAGTGTTATCTTTACTGTGCAGCTTCCTCAGCGGCAATTTTGTCTTTGATTTCTTGTAGTTCCTTTGGTATAACCCAGCTAGATTCTTTAGTCTCAATGTTATGATAATACAACCGGCCTGCATCAGTGGTGTACTCCTTCCATACACATGCCGACAATAATTTCTAAAAAAAATTATAATAAACATCAAATATGCACAACATAAATACAACAGATATGTTATATAAAGAATAATATAAGAAAGCAGAAAGACATTTATATGACTTTGACAAAAAAGCGAACTAAATATCAAACAATGCTGGCATAACAATTTAAAGCTTTCATAGGCCAACAATACATTTATCACAATGATGAATAGAAAATAAATTATTTTACACATATGGTAAATTACAAAAAAATATTAAATCATTGTTTACATTTTTACAATCATTCTTACAAAAGACGTAATTGGCCACCATACCAATATTTATACAATAGATAAATAAGTAGTAACTACATAAATAAAAAAATTGACAATAGATATGATGCACTAAACATTTCCATCTAAGATATAACTCACCTCTGCTGGAGTCTTCAAATCATCTGGTTTTTCCCAAAGACTTTGTTTTGTAACTGAATTGTAATAATATGTACGACCATCAGGAGCTCTGTGCTCTGACCATGGACTACTCTGATTTGCCAAAGGTGCAATGTCTGGGGCAGGGGCAGTTAATTCCTTAAAGTTAAATTTTACATTAAATATAAAATGATGAAACACATAGTAGTTGACTTTGACCAATACCAGTGGATAATTGTTGAAAATTACTAAAAATAAACCTTAATTACAATAAAATAGCTGATTCTACTGATTGTTCAGAACTTACAGGCTTATAAGAAGGGAATCCTGGTGGCGGCATAGTAAATGGAGGAATCATTGGTGGAAACCCCATTGTAGGTGGCAAACCACCCATATTTGGGGGCATTCCTGGCACAGGAGGCATGGCCACTGCAGGAGGCATTGGTGCAGGAATTCCACCTAACATTGGAGGTGGCAGAAGAGGAGCTGTGCCTATGAGGCCCGGAGAACTAGTGCCTGTGCTTGGGGGCTCCTGCAAACATTCACATGTCAGTTACATATTTAATAAACGTGTCAGAGAAATGTTAACATAAAGAATTTTAATCATTACCATTAATACAAAAGGAAAAATTAGATTTCTGTTTTTTGTTATTTACTGTTTTACTTAAAAACTTTTAGATAGAATTGAATATTTTTTGGGACTCTATGAAGTAACATAGGATAATTGCTATATCTTGAATATGTTATTAAATAAAGTCGAAAAAAACATCACGTCTAGTGGGACGTATGATCTGATTGTATTTATAAAAATAAGTCTTGTTTGATGTTTCGTTAAGAACAAAGTTATAGAATTGTTTAGGACCGTTTATTCTACGTGTATCGGGAATTCATCATCATTTATTTCAACACTAAATCAATCTAACGAAACCTATGAGATTATTTGCTCTAACTGTAAAAGTTTTGACTTAAAATTAAAAATTTAAATGGAAAATCAATAATAGTGTGGGCATTTCTTTGAACAATTTTCAGGTTAACTAATAAATAATAATAACTAACCATGATTAGGAACTTTGTTTTGAACTTCCTTAATGCAATTGCTTTAAACTTATTTGAGAGATTTGTTCATTGTTTTCTTCATACACATAAATTACAAATAATAAATTGGTTGCGATACCAATGAAAATCACAGATTAGTAATAAAAATATAAATGAATGAAAGAAATGACACTACAATCTACAACTACAGACAGTTCTCAGCTTGACAGATCGCAGACAGTGCATTAGTCCCATTCACTCACTCATGAATGTGCACACAGCACAATCTCTGTTAGTGTATTATCTATGCTGCACAATTAATAACAACTTATCATTCGGTTACAAAGTGAAAAGCATCGTGATGGCAATTATTCTACAAAAACTAGCAGCCGACCCGGCCATGGTTTTCTGTGGTTGAGTGATTTAGGAAGCAATTAAAAGACAAAATAAATCCAAACACATGAGCAATTGTTCTGACACGAAATTTCTCCGAAAAAAGTAATTTCAAAGGCGATCTGTTAGGACTTTTGAAACTTCAAATTCATACTAATAATCAACATAACAAAACTTAATCAAAGTAAGAATTATGCTATCTCTCAAGTTAACTTTCTAGTGAATCAATTTTATTTTAAACTAGCTTTTGCTCGCGACTCCGTCCGCGTAGACTACAGGGTTGAGTTCAGAAGGAAAATAAGTTGTAGTCTATTTTACTTCTCAGAGTCATATTTATGTCCATATCAAAAATCATACAATTCGGTCAAATTGTTCAAACGTGAAACCGTAACGCGTCGATCGGCGCCTTGTGCATCATTACTGCGCGCTTGATCAATATTTTAAAACTGCAATATCTTCTCAGGTATTCAGTGAAATCCAATGATGTAAAGGGCAATTTTATTTAAAATTAAATACTTGTAATGAATAACGTATTTATTTGGATAAGGATTAATATCATATTTGTAAAAACACCTTCACAAATAAAACTTAATTTTAAAGTAAATTTGGTTCAGATAAAAAACGTAATAGTAAGCCATCCTTAAAAAATAGACATAAGCTGTCGCGGACTTTTTTTTAGAACTTTTAAAGAGGAACATTTCTCTCATACATTATTTTAGCGAAACTTTAACCGTTTCCGCAGCGCACGCAGCGGAAGCTCACAAAAAGAAAAAAATGTCCCCGATTTTGAAACATTCTTTATTGCTGCTCCGCTCCTATTCGTCGTAGCGTGATGTTATATAGCCTATAGCCTTCCCCGATAAATGTGCTATCTAACACTGAAAGAATTTTTCAAATCAGACCAGTAGTTCCTGAGATCCTAGCGTTCAAACAAACAAACAAACTCTTCAGCTTTATAATATTAGTATAGATTGCTCGCGACTCCGTCCGCGTAGACTACAGGGTTGAGTTCAGAAGGGAAATAAGTTGTAGTCTATTTTACTTCTCTGAGTCCTATTTATCTCCATACCAAAAATCATACAATTCGGTCAAATTGTTCAAACGTGAAACCGTAACGCGTCGATCGGCGCCTTGTGCATCATTATTGCGCGCTTGATCAATATTTTAAAACTGCAATATCTTCTAAGATACTCAGTGAAATCAAATGATGTAAAGGGCAATTTTATTTAAAATTAAATACTTTTAATGAATAACGTATTTATTTGGATAAGGATTAATATCACATTTATAAAAACACCTTCACAAATAAAACTTTATTTTAAAATAAATTTAGTTAGGATAAAAAACGTTATAGTGAGCCAACCTTAAAGAATAGACATATGCTGTCGCGGACTTTTTTTTAGAACTTTTAAAGAGGAACATTTCTCTCATACATTATTTTAGCGAAACTTTAACCGTTTCCGCAGCGCACGCAGCGGAAGCTCACAAAAAGAAAAAAATGTCCCCGATTTTGAAACATTCTTTATTGCTGCTCCGCTCCTATTCGTCGTAGCGTGATGTTATATAGCCTATAGCCTTCCTCGATAAATGTGCTATCTAACAGTAAAAGAATTTTTCAAATCGGACCAGTAGTTCCTGAGATCCTAGCGTTCAAACAAACAAACAAACAAACTCTTCAGCTTTATAATATTAGTATAGATTAGTATAGACTAGCTTTTGCCCGCAACTCCGTCTGCGTGGACTACAGGGTTGGGTTCAGAAAGAAAAAAAGTTGTAGTATTTTAATCCGCAGGGCCCCATTTACTTAAATATACGAAAATCATACAAATCGGTCAAATTGTTTAAACGTGAAACCGTAACGCGCCGGTCGACGCCTTGAGTATCATTATTGCGCGCTTGATCATTATTTGAAACTGCGATATCTTCTAAGATACTCATTGAAATCAAATGATGTAAAGGACAAATTTATTTTGTATTAAATACTTGTAATGAATAACATATTTATTTGGATAAGGATTAATATCATGTTTGTAAAAACACCTTCACAAATAATGCTTTATTTAAAATAAATTTGGTTAGAATAAAAAACGTTATTGTGAGCCAACCTTAAAGGATAGACATATGCTGTCGCGGACTTTTTTTTAGAATTTTTAAAGGGGAACAATTCTGTCATACATTATTTTAGCGAAACTTTAACCGTTTCTGCAGCGTACGCAGCGGAAGCTCACAAAAAGGAAAAAAGTCCCTGATTTTGAAACATTCTTTATTGCTGCTCCGCTCCTATTGGTCGTAGCGTGATGATATATAGCCTATAACCTTCCTCGATAAATGTGCTATCTAACAGTGAAAGAATTTTTCAAATCGGACCAGTAGTTCCTGAGATCCTAGCGTTCAAACAAACAAACAAACAAACAAACAAACAAACAAACAAACAAACAAACAAACAAACAAACAAACAAACAAACAAACAAACAAACAAACAAACAAACAAACAAACAAACAAACAAACAAACAAACAAACAAACAAACAAACAAACAAACAAACAAACAAACAAACAAACAAACAAACAAACAAACAAACAAACAAACAAACAAACAAACAAACAAACAAACAAACAAACAAACAAACAAACAAACAAACAAACAAACAAACAAACAAACAAACAAACAAACAAACAAACAAACAAACAAACAAACAAACAAACAAACAAACAAACAAACAAACAAACAAACAAACAAACAAACAAACAAACAAACAAACAAACAAACAAACAAACAAACAAACAAACAAACAAACAAACAAACAAACAAACAAACAAACAAACAAACAAACAACAAACAAACAAACAAACAAACAAACAAACAAACAAACAAACAAACAAACAAACAAACAAACAAACAAACAAACAAACAAACAAACAAACAAACAAACAAACAAACAAACAAACAAACAAACAAACAAACAAACAAACAAACAAACAAACAAACAAACAAACAAACAAACAAACAAACAAACAAACAAACAAACAAACAAACAAACAAACAAACAAACAAACAAACAAACAAACAAACAAACAAACAAACAAACAAACAAACAAACAAACAAACAAACAAACAAACAAACAAACAAACAAACAAACAAACAAACAAACAAACAAACAAACAAACAAACAAACAAACAAACAGACAAACAAACTCTTCAGCTTTATAATATTAGTATAGATATCAGTTGATATAGTAAGGAGTTCTTACATTCAGTAGGTTCGACTCCGTCTGCGTGGACTTTAGGGTTGAGTGCAGAAAGATAATAAGTGAATTTTTAATTCGTCTCCTAAGTGTCCAAAAAAAGTTTTACTTTGAAAGAGCTATTTTAGAATTTATAATATGTTTATTTCACAGGAATATTTTATTGTTACTTCAAGGGATCCTATTTATGTTCATACCAAAAATAATATAACTTAGTCGAATGGTTTAGGCGTGAAAGCGTAAAAGACATACAGAGTTACTCTTGCAATTATAAGATGTAACTTCAATGGTTCAGTAGATCCAGAGAATTACCATTCCCGCGGGAATACTACATTTTCAGGGATAAAAGTAATTCTATGTTACTTCGGTGGGTCCTACCTATCCTCATACCAAAAATCATTAAAATCGGTTCAGTAGATCCAGAAATACCTATTCCCACGGGAATACTACATTTTCCGGGATCAAATGTATCCTATGTTACTTTGCTAGGTCCTACGTATCTCCATACCAAAAATCATTCAAATCGATCAAATGGTTTAGGCGTGAAAGCATTACACAGGCAGTCTCATTTTCGAGTTACAATATATGCTCATCCCACAGGAACCCTACATAGTCCCGGGATAAAATGATGTTCATGCTACGTAATAGGATCTCATTTATGATCGTACTAAAAGTCATATAAATCAACCGAATGGTTTAGGCGTGAAAACGTAAAAAAAATATAGAGTTTTGTACCGAATCCCACGGAAATACTACATTTTCCGGGATAAAAAGTATCCTATGTTACTTTGGTAGGTCCCAGCTACTTTCATGCCAAAAATCATTCAAATCGGTCAAATGATTTAGACCGGCCACATACATTCGGAATTGCGATTCGAAATATCGATTCGGAATTCCGTTAATATATCACACACATACGTTTATTTCCGTTCGGAATAACACGGCTAAGTTGAGAGACGCTAGAACTTGAGTTCAGACATTTGGCATTATATTCTTCCGAATTTAGTACCACTACTCATACAGAATTCCGAATCAGATTAAATTTCGAACGGAAAAAACCGTATGTTGTGGCTGGTTCATAGATGTTGTACGGATTTAATGCGTTCGATATTACGATTCGATATTTCGAATCGAAATTCCGAAACGGAATTCCGAATGTATGTGGCCAGCCTCAGGCGTGAAAGCATAACACAGGTAGTGTTACTTTCGTGTTACAATATATGCTCATCCCACAGGAACCCTACATATTCCCGGGATAAAATGTTGTTCATCTTATTTCATGGGATTTCAATTATGATCGTACCAAAAATCATAAAAATCAGTCGAATGGTTTAGACGTGGAAGCGTAAAATAAATATAGAGTTTTATCCCCAATCCCACGGGAATACTATATTTTCCGGGATAAAAAGTATCCTATATTACTTCGGTGAGCCCCATCTATCTCCATACCAAAAGTCATCCAAATCGGTTCAGTACTTTTTGAGTTTATTCGTAACAAATATCCAAAAATACAAAAATACAAATCTTTCCTCTTTATTATAATGAGGATCTTTTTGATGGAATTTCTCTTTTAATTATTTCTGTTGTTCGCTGTTTCATTCAATTAATTCTTTCTGATAAAGAGATTTAAGAATTATGCCAAATAGTGGCATATATTCACAGGAAAAACTTAAAATAAGTGGATTAGAGAACCCTAAATTCTTAAACTTGTTAGTGCAAAGTTATCAATGTTTATGTAACGGCTAGTTCGCATTAAGCTAGTATTTTAGTCAAGTAGAGAGTAATTTAGTGGCTAAATGTGTCTGAACACCAAAAATTTAATCGAGTAGGTTAGTAAATAATTTTGTCAAACCAATTCATTTTGTTCTATTTTTAACGGGCGAGTAGCGCCACCAAAACGCCTCCGTATCACTGGTTTACTGGCTAAACAAGTCCCAACATGTTTGATTAGTCGAGTACATTAGTGGCATCTTGCAAAACCCCACTCAATTGTGTACTGTACTGGACAGTAATGTGAACGATTTATGTGCAATAGCGAGTACTTTAGCCACTAATTTAATCTCTAGTCGACTAAAATACTAGCCAAATGCGAACTAGCCTTAAAAGGGCTGAAGTTGTTAAGGGCCCCATACACGGTACGATTCGTCTGTATGATCCGTCGCATCAAACGGATCGAAATGACGAATCGATGGTGTATAACAGATCGCTAACGATTTACTTAATCGAAGACGATGTCGGAAATCGCAACAAAAACTCATGCAATCATGAATATCGTAACGATAAATTGACAGCTTCAAACAAGTAAATGATAAATCGATACGATCAATCGTCTCGATTTTTATTAGATCGATCGTACACACGTATCGTACCATGTATGGCGCCCATTAGTCTCGCCACTCGACCGTGACTGAAAATATAATCTGGCTTCACGTCAGATGAAAATGTCACTAAGTTGTGATAGCAACTGTCAGATAACTTTTCGAAAAAGTCGTTTGCTTACTTAAGACTTTTTACTGGTGTCTCCTTACTTCTTTGTTTATCAATACACTATAAGTGACGGACTATTTATAATGAGTACCTAATAATGATTTCTTATGTAGCCCAAGCGCTGAATATATTTGCCAGGACTGTTTTATATACTGTTCATATTTCCTCACTTATTGGCAAATTTATAATAATTACAATAACATGGATATCATCGTCTATCTTCAAAGTGTTGGACGGTATTGCATCATTCATACATATAGTTTACGAAGACAATATATCCATATTTACAGAAGAAGTTCCAAATTCGGTTAACATCGTGGTTGAAACAGTTGATGAGCAAATTAGTGGAATATGGAGTATCCTATCGGCATTATTCCATGATGTATACAAACACATAAGTGCTACAGTAATGTCGATTTCGCAACTCATAGATACTTCAATCACAGTAGCCAGTGAAATATTTTTCATGTTAATAAAATTTTTATTATTTTTGGGTGATACGATATGGTTGATAATAACATTTATTCCTGTTCATGTACCACTGTTACTAAAATCACTGGTCAAGAATATATCTGATGCTATATTGCAAGTGATAATAGACTCCTATATGGCTCTCCTAAAATTTACAAATTTTTTGACAGAGGTGCCTTTGGAATCCTTTATAGGTCTAACATTAGCTATAGTTATAATACGCTTATGTATCCATTTTAGAGAAAATATACACACACAGATTGTCATGTTTTATTGGTCATTAATAAGAAATTTTCTCTATTTATACCATGGATTTTACAATTATATAACAAATTCTGAAATGAGGGTAATATCTCGAGTGGCCAGTGGTGAAGAGTTGAGAACAAGAGATGCTAATTTTGAGTCTGAAAATATTGATGATGCTGCTGTAAATCAAGCAGATTCACTGTGTGTTATATGCCAAGAGAGAATGAAATGTGTTTTGACATTACCATGCCGCCACATTTGCTTATGCACTGAGTGCTGTAGAAGACTGTATGGATACCAACGTACATGTCCCATATGTCGGACATTTATCTACCATTCTGTAACTGTTTATTTGTGACTGGTATTTTATTGTGTAACATTCCTAATAAGCTCTTATTTTGTTTGAATAAACATTCATAGCCACATATAAGGTTGTCATAACTGTTTCAGTAGAAAACTGGAGTAGGAAAGAATAAAATGCTGAATTAAAATTGTTATATCCAAATTGTGAAGTCATTGATTTTTTTGGGGACTAAACTAATTATGAAAAAAGTATTATATGCTATTTAAATTCATTTCAACTGTGTTAAAAGAATAAATTTTGATATAAAGGATTATAAATATATTTGTTAATTTATAAACCATATGTTTTATTTTTCCTCATGATCAGTTTTGCATGCATTAATAAAAATGTTAGAAAGTGACAAAATATATAAACAGAACATATTTTTAAGTTTTTTTTTATATTAAAAAAAATGGAATTGTTTTAAGACTAGGTTACAAATTGGTTGCTTACAATCACTATATAAATTATAATTACAGATTGAATGGTATAGCCTATTGCATTAAAATACTAATAGGTATTCTGTGAAATGCAATATAGAAACTGCATTATATTAGTCTCATCTAGAGATGGATTATATGCAATTACAAATTTACACATTTGTTGTGAATATTTGGTTCTCAGTAATAAACATATTTGTAATATTTTTGTAACAATAATTCATAAATTTAAATACTAGCCCAATAATCTCACAGTTCTCCAATATTTAAAACAATGCTATTTAACTAGTTAGTCAACTGCAAAATACCACTGGGAAGCATTTAAATTAAAATCAAAGAAGTTTCTTGCCCTTACATTTTATTTAATATACTTATTCCTACTTAATTTCAGTTTTAATAGATTATCCACTCTGACAAAATCAGGTTTCATTCAAAGATTTTTTTTATATTATGAATGTGTATCTTATACTGAAATGAGTTGACATGTTATAGCTAAAAACAATACAAAACTGGTTTTATATATATAAATTGTACCTAAGATATTTAGTATAATTTGGAATCAGCTTAATTTTTATATTAGAATGAAGAGTAATTAAAATATTAATAAATTACGTAAAATAATACTACATAACAAATCACATATACAAGAGTATTTTAAAACTGATATAAAATGTTATGATTGTCTATTTCGTTGGACACCCATCACATAGTAATTACTTTCTGTTGGATCTTCTATACTGTGCACACTTCTTTTATGCCGAGAATTTAAATTTAGATCTTTAAAAGATATTTGTAAGTCTTTGAAAGCATTTAACATGAATACTGCAGTAGTAACAACAAAAAATCCACATATACAGCCTAGTACATCTTCAATTTTCATGTGTTCCCATTCTCTAAACAAGATACCAGAAGCAATGATAACTAACACTGTAAACATAACATAATACACTGGAGTAACAACACTTGTGTTGAATATGTCTAAGGATTTGTTTAAATAATTCATTTGTATCATGATACAAATAACAGCACTTATTAAAAGAAGCCAAAAAACATAATTTGATAAATTATTTACATTCCCATTTATAGTCTCTTTTACACCCAAGGCCACTCCTTTGCAAAACACCACAGTTAAGCTTCCAATTGCTGAGCATAATAATAAATATACTGTAACATTTGTGTTGCCAAATCTTGGTACAAATACAATCTTAACAATAACACTCATAGCAATAATTGAACCTACATACACTACAAATAAATAATCACTTAATTTAACTACTAAGTCATTGAAATTTTGTATTTCTTCTGATTTTGGAGAATGTATCACAAATATTATTGATCCAATGATGCAAAGAAAACATCCAATCTGAAAGCAATTTGTATAAAAATATTAGTGTTAATCTACTATAAAAGTTGGAACTATATTTACTAAGCTTACCTTTCCTATAAAATTAAGTTTTTCATTGATAAATTTTGATGATAGTATTGCAGCTACCAGAACACTAAGTGCACCTAGTGGAGTAACTAAGGCAGCAGGAGCAAAAGCATATGCCAAAAGATTTGCTGCTTCGCCGAT
Organism: Cephonodes hylas; assembly: GCA_030295005.1. NCBI lineage: Eukaryota > Metazoa > Arthropoda > Insecta > Lepidoptera > Sphingidae > Cephonodes > Cephonodes hylas. The sequence continues at coordinate 5,576,920 of AP025366.1, forward strand.
TCCCACTGTTAAAGGAGCAAATCAATTTAATAAACAAGGTATTTTATATTTGTTAAACATGTGTCTTATATACTCTTACTTGTAATAAGTCCAAGCCACCACAACCATTGTTTAAGATATGTAAAACCGCCGGCTGATGCTCTTAAATTACCATTGGAAGAAATTTTCTTTAAAGCGATCTTCTTAATAATAAAACTAGATCCAATAAACACGCTAGAACTTAAAGCCAAACCTAAACCAATGGCGAAGGAGGTATTGTCATAATCTCTTCCATCTACAGTTAGTTTAGCAGTCTTCATTCTGACTGTTTTCTAACTATATGAATTAAAACAGATTTCGTAGTTATTAAAAATGTAACACATCTAAAATACAGCCATGATGACAATTGATTGTTATCATGGATTGTAAAAAAATATCAAAGTTTGATAAGCTAAACCATATCACAGACATACTAGTCATTAGTCATTCTGAGATAAATACAATAATATGAAATATCCCAACAATGCATAAGATTCCGGCCACTGTGTCATACTCATAACTCAAAACTGTCACAACTAGTGATGGTCGACTCGAGTAAGTAACTCGAGCTAACTCGAGTTGGGCGTAACTCGAACCCACTCGAGTTGAATTCTCTCTGACTCGAGTTCGTAAATCGAATGGAACCGTCAACCGACATGGAGCGTAGTTTGCCGATCATTTGTGTGATACTATGTTCGTTAATTCATTCATAACAAGTGTCACATATTATGTATTTAAGACTAAATTATAAGTAGGTATATAATTTAACTAAGAAAAGAATTTGTGATACTAATTATCTAATTTTCTTAAAAATATTGTGTTCGTAAAACAATTATCAGCCTGTAAATATAACTATCTACATTGTACATACCCGCATCATAATGTTAGTCTGATTTTATTTTAAAAGACTGCTATATATTTTCATTGTTTTATTGATAATAAATATAAATATGTTTATAAATAAAATTCAAGCCAAAAATACATAAATAAATGATTTCAAACAATAATTTTCTTTCTTACTTTAATTAGTATAATTTTAATTAGTCAATTCATTTTAAATAAATAATATAAAAACTGAAAGAATTGAAACAGATAAAAATGTAATTTGTTCTAATTTTTTAAACTATTAATGCGAAGCTGAGGAAATAAACTGGTAAAAATTATAGAAAAAACATTCATTTGTCAGTTAACTCGAGTTCAACCCGAGTTATGTGGATTTTAACTCGAGTTAAATCGAGTTCTGTTTTTTCCGAGTTGGCACATCATTAGTCACAACTAACAAGTGTCACTTCAGATATTTTTTTATAATATTTAAAATATTTCTGCTAGTCTATGTTCAATATTCTTAAATGTCTATTACAGACTAAAATATTAATTATGTTCTTTACCTTAATAGTATAGGACGTTCCCACTACCTATTAGGTACACCTTCTGATCCAAATTTTTGCTTTAAAATAATTTAAATTATAAATATATATTCAACCTTATTGAATTTGTTTATTGTTGGATCTTCACTTATTCTAAAACAAAATATATACCTACTAACTATCTTGGTAATGTTCCCTTCCCTCCATCCACATTAACCTTTTCAATTTCAATCTTCACAAAACCCAGCGTCTAATCAACACCATATCACATTTCACTCATAATTAGGCAATAATATTTGATGTTTTGATGTATTTGAATATCTTTTTAATATCCTATTTTTATCTTATATCAGAGAAACCAATCTATTCGTTAATGAGTTCGAACTCATAATTCTCATCTTGAGGTGACGTAACTAACTCGCCTTTGGTTTTTATATGAAGATATCTAATAAAAGCTTTTAAATGTACTTTTTCTGAGACCTTTTCTTTATGGCAACGCTGGGAAGGTAGGTCTTATATCACATCCATTATCAATCCATATACGTCCCACGGCTGGGCACGGGTATCCTCTACGGTCTACCATTGAGAGGGTATAGGCCATAATAGTCCATCACGCTGACCTAGTGCGGTTTGGCGGACTACACAGTAAGAAATTCTTGAGAACTTTTAGGTGTGTAGGTTTCCTCGCGATGTTTTCCTTCGCCGTAACTTAGAAAAATCAGAGGTGTGTGCCTGGGGTTCGAACCCGCGACCGCCGAGAATCTCGACGCCCGCCTAAACCTCGAGGCCATCACTGCTTCCTTCTTTTTCAGCTATATTTTTAATACTACTTCACACCTATTGGTCTTGCATGATAGTATACAGTAGTTTTTCTATACAAGTGGAACCTGTGGAAAGTGAATTGGAACCTGTCGTTCCTGAGTCCCGACATTAGTGTATTCATTTAGACAAACAAAAAAATAATCTCCATTTTTTTTGTATTAGTATACTTAGGTACCAATGCTGAGGCGAAATACGAGGTTGCTCATCTATACTAATATTATAAAGCTGAAGAGTTTGTTTGTTTGTTTGTTTGAACGCTAGGATCTCAGGAACTACGGGTCCGATTTGAAAAATTCTTTCACTGTGAGATAGCACATTTATCGGGGAAGGCTATAGGCTATATAACATCACGCTACGACCAATAGGAGCGGAGCAGCAATAAAGAATGTTTCAAAACCGGGGACATTTTTTCCTTTTTGTGAGCTTCCGCTGCGTGCGCTGCGAAAACGGTTAAAGTTTCGCTAAAATGATGTTTGAGAGAAATGTTCCTCTTTAAAAGTTCTAAAAAAAAGTCCGCGACAGCATATGTCTATTTTTTAAGGTTGGCTCACTATAACGTTTTTTATCCTAACCAAATTTATTTTAAAATAAAGTTTTATTTGTGAAGGTGTTTTTATAAATATGATATTAATCCTTATCCAAATAAATACGTTATTCATTACAAGTATTTAATTTTAAATAAAATTGCCCTTTACATTATTTGATTTCACTGAGTATCTTAGAAGATATTGCAGTTTTAAAATATTGATCAAGCGCGCAGTAATGATGCACAAGGCGCCGATCGACGCGTTACGGTTTCACGTTTGAACAATTTGACCGAATTGTATGATTTTTGGTATGGACATAAATAGGACTCTGAGAAGTAAAATAGACTACAACTTATTTTCCTTCTGAACACAACCCTGTAGTCTACGCGAACGGAGTCGCGAGCAAAAGCTAGTGTTAAAATAAAGTTTGATTTGTGAGCGTGTTTTTATAAATATGATATTAATCCTTATCCAAATAAATACGTTATTCATTACAAGTGTTTAATACAAAATTAAATTGCATTTGATTTCGCTGAGTATCTTAGAAGATATTGCAGTTTTAAAATATTGATCAAGCGGGCAGTAATGATGCACAAGACGCCGATCGACGCGTTACGGTTTCACGTTTTAACAATTTGACCGAATTGTATGATTTTTGGTATGGACATAAATAGGACTCTGAGAAGTAAAATAGACTACAACTTATTTTCCTTCTGAACTCAACCCTGTAGTCTACGCGGACGGAGTCGCGAGCAAAAGCTAGTTGGTTATAAAATTGATAAATACAGCGAATATTAAAGCACATAATACATCCTTTGGCCTATATCGATAACTTTGGTTCTCTGTCGGATTACATTATTTCTGACTCTATCCTGCAGAGAAACCCCTAGTATAGCCATCTCCGTAGCTCGTAGTCGAAAAGACTCGACGAAGTTTTTTTTTATTTGTACAGTTGTAAGTACCTACAGGTAAAAAATAATTTTCTGTAAAATTTTATTGCCTTAATTATTCGACATATGTTTAGACAAAGATTACTCTACATACATGTTTTTTTCGGTTGAAAATATTTTCTCTGCTCATCAAATAATGACCAAATCATGTGTAAATGCAATTAGAGTTCTATGCGCATCATGGGCAAATAGAAAAAAAAAAACTTGTCAAAGACGTGTAATTGACGTCATCATCTGTCACACTATAGAAGAGTAGCTGTCAAGTCAATGTAAACCTATTTCATATTTGTGAGGTGGAACTTTTTTATTCCCAATATATTCATTAAATTTTCTCATAATATAATTAACATTATAATGCGATGCTACCTCGGAGGCGCAACATTGGAGGTGTGACTGAACGACTCGTAGAAAGTGAATCAGATTCTTATAGCAAGTTGGATAAAAAAGGCCTTCAACATACCGAACCTAAAGTATATCAAAGTGTACAATCTGCTCCTACAAATCAATTCTTTCAAGTACAATCTCAAGAAGAAGATATTGTATTTAAAATTCTCGAAGAGTTTGTGTTTGAACCGGTTATGGCAGCAAGAGACAGGACAAATGAATTTATATCAACGGTGCGAAGTCTCCAAGGCCGAACACTGGCCAGGCCTACAGTCCGAGATGAGCGCAAAGCGACAGTACTAGAAACTTATTCCCAGTTTATGAGCATGGCTAAAGTTATCAGTAAAAATATCACCAGTACATATGCCAAGCTAGAGAAATTGGCATTATGTGAGTATTTCTCTAATTTTAATTATGTTTTTGACACTTATTGTAAGTGCATTATTTATATACAATTCCATATATCTCTTACAGTGGCGAAAAAAAAATCATTGTTTGATGATCGACCAACAGAAATACAAGAACTAACATATATAATTAAAGGCGATCTTAGCTCATTAAATCAGCAAATTGCCAGACTGGGTGAGATGCCAAGAGGAAGAAGAAGCATGCACAGCCACTCTTCAAGTGTAGTGCTTGCTTTACAGTCAAGACTAGCATCAATGAGTAATCAATTTAAACAGGTAATTTTAAAACCATTTAGTCACTACATGTCTAACAGATAGTTTTTACACAATTTTTTAAAAACAATTTGCTTTTGAACAACAGGTCCTTGAAGTGAGATCTGAAAACTTGAAGCATCAAAATAACAGACGTGAACAATTTTCAAGAGTAACACCTATAGTCAAAGAAGTTCCTTCTTTGCTACAAGATGAAGTTAGCATAGATTTAGGTGAATCATCAAGTTTACAAACCCAACAAGTAGCATTGCGTGATGACACAGACTCATATGTTCAGCAGAGAGCAGAAACTATGCATAACATTGAAAGCACTATTGTAGAGTTGGGAGGTATTTTCCAACAGCTTGCTCACATGGTAAAAGAACAAGATGAAGCAATCGGTAGAATTGATGCCAACATTCAGGAAGCAGAAATGAATGTGGAAGCTGGTCACAGAGAAATATTAAAATATTTCCAAAATGTGACTGGAAACAGAGCTCTCATGTTCAAAGTATTTGGTGTCTTAATATTCTTTTTCATTTTCTTTGTTGTAGTTATGGCTTAAAGATGAAATGTAATTATTATCTATCATATGAATTTATTTATCTGAATCCCCATGTCCTACCAAAAAAAAAATTTTAAAAAAAGAAAATAAGAAAAACAAATGTAATTTCATTTTTGAGTTTAATTTTCAATACTGATGAAGTTTTTTTAAGTTACTTCTGCAAAGGTTTCCTTTTTGCAATTTCTTCTTTCTACTATAAACCATTCCCATATAATATTAACCTTTAAAACGGCCCCTCTAAAATTCTTTTCTGCCTACAAGATGGTAGACAGTTTAATTCACTTGTCATATTTATAAAATTTCCGTTACAGCCTACATTACTAAATTACAAAATTTAATTTACTATGTTTTTGGTTGCATAAGTTCTACATGTAACGGAATTCTTATCTTTTTTTTGTGTTCTCGAGGGGAAAGCTGCTTATGGCTCTACTTCCCGCCAGCTCTGGGGGAATGGGTGCGGGAAGTGTATGGCGGGATCACCGGTCTTCCAGCCCGGCGCGCGGCAACGTCATGTCTGCGCAGATGCTAGTTCCGGACTGGGTCCCTAACAAAATCCCTAAACCGGCATACCGACAAAAACCCGCTGGCAATCTCCCCGCCAAGTTGGGCGAACATGGTACGTGAGCGAGAGGCGCTCACCGTTATCCACAGCCGCCCAGTGTGCCCCTTTTGACCGCCACGCAAAAAAACACTCGCCGTGTCCCCCACGCCAAGCCCTCAAAACGGCAACAAATACCTAAAAAAATATAGGGATGGGAATCGCCTGTCGATGACGTTTTATTTTCTAATAAAAATAATGTGCATAAATCTACCAACATATTGAAAATTAAGTTTTTTTTAAGCCCACATCAAAATAGTAATTTTACATAGCAAATACTATGGCTTACAACGATGTTTCTTGAATATAAATACATTAGTCAAAATATAACACAGTAACATTACCCCAGCACTACTCAATAGATGTTGTCGGCTCTAGCCGACATGGGCGTAGTCGACACGGTGTTTTCATACATGCTCGCTGTTCATTATAGAGATGGGACGCGCGCGGCACGGTTCACGATATTATGTATTAGCATCAAAAATTAAATAAAATATTAATCCGTCAAAGATTATTTTAGGAACTACATTGAATACAATTACTTATTTTACTTACAATATGTTTCAATGCGATGGTTGTATTGTAAGAAATTCTTTAGTAAAAGCCGCTTTTGCAAAAAATATATCATAATCTTTTATTTTTGTTACTTCTTTGTTACTATTACAAAGAGTACACGAGTGAAATAGTAAATCATAAAACTACATACCAATTGCTGTCATAAACGTTCATTTAATTTTAAATGCAGTTTGCGGACGGATTGTTGTTGTTTGGGAAAGAAGATAACTATGACAAAAATATTTGTTTGCCAAAAGGTGGTTAAAGTATTGGTTTAGAAGAATTCGTCTAATATTATGTAAAATAAATCAATTTGGGACAAATACAAAATGTTTAATAATCTACATAGTCGCCGTCACCTTCGCCGAAACGTCAGGCGCCAGATAAATCCCCCGAAATGGGGATTGGCAATTGGTATTTCACCAAAGAACGACACGAACAACGGACAGCTCTATTTGAGTACTCGTACGCAGACAGCGACTAAGTGAGTCGTCTAATGCCGACCGTGGCGTACAGGATAGTCATAAAAGACAATAAAATAAGGATGGGCACACTGTACTCTAGAACTATCGATTGTATAGGGGGTAGGTAAAGAATTTTAAATAATTCTTCAATTAATTAATCAATAATGAGTTGTTTATTTTATTATAAATATAATATAATATTTGTTTTATGAAATAATACAAAAAAAATATATTTACTTCGTACATTAGCGCACAGTTTGCTTTTTATTTATAACTAATTAGCACAACACTAGCGGTCGGCTATTGCCGACAATGGCGCCTGGAGTCCATCCAATACGGACTTTTTTTTGGCATCTTTTCTCTCGTGGTTTTTTCACATATAATAAATATTTATAGGTAGGTTTAAGGTATATATGAATTATTATATCCTTGTTACTTCAATAAATAAGATATGATAGACAGAAACTCATTTATTGAACAAATTTATCGTTAAATAATAATGCTACTTTAATGTCGGCTATAGACGACCGTGGCGTAGAATGCACGGCGTTGCATGTCGGCTATAGCCGACAATGGCGTTCAAAAGGTTAACGTCAAGGTAAAGTCACTGTTCCATACAATTTTTTTATCACACGTATGGAGCCGCTAATTTGATTTGCGATTTGGAAGCTTGTCAGGTAGTAGAAATGAAAAAACGAATTGACTATAACATATTTTCAGGGCAGACCCTATGTATAACAACGGTTACTCTCTATCTTAAATTCAAGTCCAGGTACGGCCCCAGGATTGAACCGCAACGTTTTCAACATCCTAAGCAAATTTTCAGAATTTTAATTTTTAAAATTATAAAATTAACAGAACATTTGGACCATGCTTAATTTCGTATTTTTTATGGCCTGCATCCTTTTCTAAGTTACCATCAATGCCCATATAAAAAAATCATCAACATCACTAATTTAAAGATTTTTAAACTATAGTTGAGGCACATACTAATATTATAAAAGTAAAGTAACTTATGCTTTCACTCTAGAAGCACTAGATCGATTAGAATTATTTTTTGGCATTAAGATAGATAGGTACTTGGGAAAGGACACAGGGTACTATTATCCCGGAAAACGCTGTATTCCCGTGGGATGAGGACGTAATTAAGAAATTGGGTCACAATTAGTTTAATGTATAGGCTCATTATGTACAATGGTTTATTGGTATATATTTTATCAAAACAAATACATGCTCATACATCATAATTTATCACAAGCTATTACATTTATTTAAAGTTCAACTATTACATCTTGTCCTAAGTCAGTCTTACTGCATTTTTAGAAAATGGTACGTAAATAATAAAATTCCGAAAAGGACATCGGAAAATGTTATTGAAGTGTAAAATAACAATATTTTATATCAAGATATTGTTAATTTAAAACGTATTTATATAACAAATAGAGTGCATTTGCCAAAAGGACATAATCAGTTGAGTTGAGATTCTTAACAATTCTAGTAGTTCTCATCAAATTTTCATACATCATTCAACAATCTGAATTCAGTTAAGTAAATATAAAACATGGTCTGTGTTTTTTTTGGAATTTGTTATTTATTAATTGATAGCCCCTAAAAATGAAATCTAAAATACATACACATAGAAGATATAAACTGAATTTAGAAAAAGTTGTAAACTGCTCCAACTGAAGCATAAGACATGGTAAAAATTGTTTTTGATTAAAATTTTCATTGGAACTAAAACATATAAAAAATAAGGAAATTAAAATTTATGATCCACAACTTAAACATTCATCTTTGTTTTGCAAAGAACAAGTTATAGCGGCCATATTGGCTTCATCTGCTTCAGTTTTACCATTAATTTTACTTTTAACTTTTGATTTGTCTACAGTAAATTGAATGGCATTTGCAGCAGGCTTAGTGCGTAAGTAGTACATTCCTGTTTTTAAACCCATCTTCCAAGCATAGAAGTGAATCGAAGTCAATTTACCATAATTAGGTTCAGCAACATGAATATTAAATGATTGACTTTGATCTATGAAAGCACCTCTATCTGCTGCCATTTGGATTGTAGTCTTAACCGATATTTCCCAAACTGTCTTGTATAAGTCTCTTATATCTTTTGGTATCGCTTCAATGTTTTGTATGGACCCATTGTTATGGATAATGAGATTCTTCATGTCATCATCCCACAATTCGGCTTCTGTCAAATCGTGTAGTAAGTGATGATTGACAACTTGAAATTCGCCCGACAATACGCGTCTTTGATATATATTTGACGTAATTGGTTCAAATGACTCATTGTTGCCTAGAATTTGTGCTGTAGATGCAGTAGGCATTGGAGCTACAAGAAGCGAATTTCTAAGGCCGTGTTTCGCAATTTTTTCTTTTAGCGCTGTCCAGTCCCATAAATCTGTAGGAGTTTTATTCCACATTTCGTATTGTAAAATTCCTTGACTAACTGGACTACCTTCATATGTTTCATAGACTCCATATTTTTCAGCTAATTCACAACTAGACTCAAGTGCACCATAATAAATTGTTTCGAATATTTGTTGATTTAGTTTTAAAGCCTGTTGACTTTCATATGGAATACGCATAATAATAAAAGTGTCTGCTAATCCTTGCACTCCAATACCGATGGGTCTGTGTCTCATATTTGATGTTTTAGCCTCAGGAACTGGATAATAGTTGACATCAATGATTTTGTTGAGATTTTGTGTAATAATTTTTGTTACTTCTTTTAATTTATTGAAATTGTATGTTTTATCTTCATTGACAAACATGTTAAGTGCTATTGATGCCAAATTACAAACAGCTACTTCTTCATCAGAAGTGTACTCTACTATTTCAGTGCAAAGGTTACTGCACTTAATTGTCCCCAAATTCTTTTGATTACTTTTACGATTACATGAGTCTTTGTACAACATATAAGGAGTTCCAGTTTCAACTTGAGCTTCTATAATAGCCTTCCACAAGACCTGAGCTCTTACTTGTTTCACATATCTTTTCTCATTTTCATATTTCTCATAAAGTGCCTCAAATTCTTCTCCCCAGCAATCTGCTAAGCCTGGACAATCATGGGGACACATAAGGCTCCAATTATCATTGCTTTCAACTCTCTTCATGAATAAATCTGGTATCCATAAGGCATAAAATAATTCCCTTGCACGTACTTCTTCTTTCCCAGTGTTTTTTTTCAGGTCTAAGAATTCAAATATGTCTGAATGCCATGGTTCCAAATATACAGCAAATGCACCAGGTCTCTTGTTGCCACCTTGATCTACATAGCGTGCAGTATTATTATACACCCTTAACATTGGAACTAAGCCATTAGAGACTCCATTAGTTCCTGCAATATATGTGCCTTTTGCCCTTATGCAGTGAACATGAACTCCTATTCCTCCAGCTGATTTGGAAATCAAAGCACATTGTTTGAGTGTGTCATAAATGCCTTCGATACTATCATCTTTCATTGCAACTAAAAAGCATGAAGATAGTTGTGGACGTGGTGTTGCAGCTGAGAATAAAGTTGGACTTGCATGTGTAAAGTATTTTTCAGACAATAAATTGTATGTATTAATTGCTGCATCAATGTCCTCTCCATGTATGCCTATTGATACACGCATTAGCATATGTTGGGGCCGCTCTGCAACCTGGAATATAAAAATATTCCTTTATGTAACAATTATTTTTTTGCATTAATCTAAAAACTGTTCCTTTAAATACTTTGACATTTATTATCCTAAGCATTCCCACATACTATACAAAGTACTTTTGGAGCCAGATACAAGTCTTAAAAAGGGGTTGCCAATTACAATAGAAATTTTAAAAACTCAAAGATCAGGGGTGGATATCTTTTTTATCACCAGCTCATATGGGAATGGATCCAATACATCTTTTTTCTGACAATGAGCCTCCTATGTGACTAAGAGAGTTTGGGCAGTAGGCCACCATGGAGACCTAATGTGGGTTAAAAGATTATATACCAACAAAACTCCTATGAATGTATTGGTGTGTACATACCTTATGTGATTGTTCATAGTGATGTTAAAAAATTAAAAATGAATTACCTTATTGTTTATCTTTAGCAAGTATGATCGCTCTAAAGTTTTAAAACCAAAGTAGTTATATTTAAAATCTCTGTCATAGACAATAGCTGAATCCAATCTCTCTTTATGTTTAGTGATGACATTGTAATGAAATTCAGATATCATAGGACTGCGTTTCTTGGTGTGTGGATTTATAATATTGTACAAATCTGTCATTACATCTGAAACAGAACAGTGTTCTAATTATTAATTAATTCACACATTACCAAATTTTATAAAATGGAGAGAATATTATTGTAATTTTTAATTATTATTGTACTTTGTAGTAGTCCCAGCCCCATATACTAATTATGATACTCATTGCACATACCTGAAAAATGTTTTTTTGTTTCTTTATGTAAGTTAGATATTGCCAACCTGGCTGCTAACACTGCATAATCTGGATGGTCAGTAGTCATTGTTGCTGCTGTTTCAGCTGCTAAATTATCTAGTTCTACTGTTGTCACTCCAGAGTATATACCACTTATCACTTTCAATGTAATACAGACCTGTTGATTTTAAGTTTTCTATGTAATCATCAATTTAATAATTAACTAATTTTGCTTTTGGGGATAGGCCTTCTTCACAACTGAGAGAGTTTAGGCCTTAGACCTTGCCTGGCTTGGCCTTGTGTGGGTTGATAGGTTTTAAAATGTAGAAACACCATATAATATATACATCCAGTACAGTGAGTTATAAAATAAATCTAGATGAATTGTCACACAACATTACACTATCCCTAAGACTGTTATAAAACAAAAAAAATAATAATGATTATATAAAAAAAGTAGATGCTACAATAATATGGTAGAAATTTAAGATTGTGGAAGATCATGCAGCTGAAATTTCTCTTCATTAAGTGGTTCATCTTACAATAGTTTTTACTTCAGCATATATGAATTAGTGTAACAAGGTATGCATATAATCATTATCAATTAGTTTTTGATAACCTTTAGTTTACCATAAGCGGATACTTAAAAAATCTTACAGAAACCTGCAAAACTCAGTTTTCTGAAAGGATTTCAAAACAAACAAACATACCTCGCGCCTATATTCCCCGAAGGGGTAGGCAGAGATGCATTTCTGCACCCACATTTCGCCAGGTATGTATCAGTCCCACGTAATAGGGGGCGAGCCTATTGTCGTTTCTCGGGCACATTTCTAGACTCCGTGCTGCTACTGAGAATTTCCTAATGGAAAAACCCAATAATACTTTGCCCGACCCGGGAATCGAACCCAGGACCTCTAGATCGCACGGCACATACTTATACCGCGAGACCACAAGGCAGTTAAAGGTGGCAGTGAAAGGATTTCATAAGGTAAAATACTTCAACCAGCATTTACTCATTGTGATACACTGCTCTTTCTCACAGCTATAGAGGACTGGATTTAGACTTGTAATGTAATTGAAACTAAGAAGTGTGTATAAATGGAAACAACCTTCAAAGAAAATCTTCTGAGTGTGAAATGTGTAGTGTATGTATTTAGTATTTTCAGAAAAGCAATTGTTGACAAAATGTCTAAATAAAATTATGACTTACTGGATCAACGAAATCCATGTTCAATCCATAGCATAGCTTTTTTATCCTGGATGTGATTTTGTCAATGTGTACTTCCTCCATTCTTCCACCTTAAAATAAGAAATATCTAATTAATTTGTATGTCTGTTAAACCAAAGTGCAACTACCTGCATAGCAATTTCATTAAAATCCCTAATCCTTAGGTAAAGCGTGAAAAACTAACCGTAATACATAAAATCTCGCCTTTATATTATTTAGACTAATAATGCAATCATGATAACACCAAAGTTTATTTAAAATGACTTACCCCTTTTAAGTACATATAGTTTATTAGATTTTCCGACCATTTTTTGTGATGTTATTTTAGAATTAAAGCAAAATATAAAATAATTATATAAAAAACTAAGATGAATTAACGGAAAACTTAAAAATGTTCAATTTATTAAGCACTTGTCGCAATTTGCTACACAATGGAATCCGGTAGTTAGGTAGTTTGACGTTAAAAAAAGCGGGAACGATAAGGCCTGCTGTAGTAGAGATAAGAAAACCGTCTCTAAATAACATAGTCCGTACCGGTCTGTTAAATCGATTAAATTGATGGCGTTATTATGTTATGAACGTAAAATAACACTAAAGAATTTCTGAACTTGCACTGGTTATCTAAAAAGCTTCTCGATTATCCAATTTTTCCGATTATTTTTCAATGACATGGGTTCTATTCGACTACGACTGGCTGAATTTCATGTCCATAAGAATATACATATATGTATGTACTATGTAAACATGATCAGAATTACATTTAGCAGTATTTTATTTGTTTTATAATGTATTTTTTAAAAGCATTGCGATATTTAATATATTATAAAATTACTGTGTGTTAATTTTGTCACTTACTTTTAGTTTACCTATTAAAATTAAAGTTTAAAAAAACTCATTCAAGTCGTTGAGAATGTCATCTTATCTTTTAAATTCATTAAAAAAAAAACATAAGTAGGTACCGTAAAACGGGGTGTATAGAAATTGCGGGGTGAATAGAAAAAAATCAAGAAAGTTTTCAAGATAATTATTCGGCTATTTTTCGTTATAGGATTTTAGTAGTATTTTAAACTATTAAACATCAATATCTTTTCTTAGCGCTGCCGACAATTTTTTAATGTTAAATAACATTTACCGTTAAAAATTCACTTTAAAGTTTACCTTCCGAAAACACGTTTATTTGAACTGCCGCAACTTTTGATTTTAAGTCCGAAAAATGTATTAAATGTGTTGTTTGATGTGTTCATATCATTACATGTGCCTTACTTTATTAAAAATTATTGAAATTAGGTAAAAATACACTATTACAATTCTGTATTTTGTTAAAATCATTGTACATGTAAATTTATTGTATAAAAGGGGGTAATAGAATCCATTGACGGGTGATTAGAACAGTAGTACGGGGTTAATGGAAATATTGTAAAGAATAATAGAAACGGTTAATCAGAAAATAGGTACAGATGAGGGGTCAATAGAAAAAGACGAATAGGGTTGTCAATAATTGTTAATACATAGTTAAGCTATGCAAGTACCAAGTTTAACTCGAGAACGGTAATTCGTTAATTTTGGTCTTAAAATATTCTTACAAGCCCAGAAAAGGTTGACGGTAGTGCAAAGTTCGCCGGGTCAGCGATTAAATAATATTTTACAGAGAAAGTTTTCATTTGCAGGTACATTAATTCAATATTTTTTTAAGAAACCTGTTTTGAGGACTGGGTGCAAAATATGGTGGTTCCTTATTTTAACAATTTACCAGGCAAAAAGTGCTTAATTGGCGACAACCTGTCTTCACATTTATCAGCAGACTTGATAAAAACATGCAAAACCCACAACAGTTTCGGAGATATAACATTTCCCTGTCTCACGCCTCTCTGTAGTGGAATAGCCTTAGTGCTCTGATCTTGTACTCGGACCGAAATGGTGGCGTTGCTGTATATACTTTTCAACTCCTCGATGTACCGACAGTCAATGTGGCTGGAGAGACTCTAGCACCGCCCATGTCTCGATCGAATCAAAGGCTTTCTCGTAGTCCACAAACGCTAAACAAAGCGGCAAGTTGTATTCTTCGGTTTTCTGTATAACTTGCCGAAGCGTATGGATGTGGTCTATGGTGCTAAAGCCTTTTAGGAAACCAGCTTGTTGGGGTGGATGGAAGTCATCAAACCTGCGTTCGAGACGATTTGTGATGACCCTCGAAAACTACTTATAGACATGGCTCAAGAGCGTGGTGGGCCCGTAATTCTTCAGCAAGGTGTTATCACCTTTTTTGAAGAACAGTACCACCACGCTCCTGCTCCATGCCTCTGGCGTTGAGCCCTCGAGGAGAACGGAATTGAAGACCCTCTGAAGGAGTATAAGTACCGGCGTTCCGCCCGCTTTCAGAAGCTCTGAAGTGATTCCGTCCTAACCCGGCGCCTTGTTGTTCTTCAGTTATTTCAAGGCGATCTCAATCTCATACAGGCTGATGTCCGGGATATCATTGCTGAAGTTTTCCCTTATCACACTATTCCTCAATCTATCTACGAATTTCACTCCACACATGCTTCTTAGCGCTCTCATCTCAACTGCATTAATTTTAATTCCATGCTTCTTCTGCCATATATACATCATCTTCTGCCACACATACATCATATAATCATGCCAAATATAGGTACATCATCTTCTGCCACATATCATGTCACATTTTATTTTAATTTAGTATTTAAAAATTGTTTTGGTTTGAAAGATATATTTTTATTCAGCGCCTTATATTTTTGCATGTTGGTTAAAAGTATTTTTGTGCAGCCCTAACAGTTTTTTCATTCACCCCTTTACGTGTTTTCATTGACCCCAGTCGTGGGGTAAATAGAAATGGTCAATATTTTTCAAGTTTTCTGGACAAGCTGTGATTATGTTTAAAGAATATTGTTATAGATCTTTTCGTGTGGGTACCGGACA
This sequence comes from Cephonodes hylas, assembly GCA_030295005.1. Lineage (NCBI taxonomy): Eukaryota > Metazoa > Arthropoda > Insecta > Lepidoptera > Sphingidae > Cephonodes > Cephonodes hylas. Next base: position 5,592,410 of record AP025366.1, read on the forward strand.
TCATTTATAATCACCCATGATGAAAAAAAAATTAGGAACAACATATTCTTCATGCAAAGTTTGAAACCGTTGCTATTCACCCCGTTTTAGGGTAATATTATTTGTAGTACAACAAATTTAACGCACGGACGACTCAGTGTTAACATATTTTTTTATTTATTAAAAGTAGAAAAAAAGTGAGGAGTGGTTTGTTTCTTATCCCATTTCTTTCATCTCGCCATTTTTCAGTCTGTCTCGTCTGTCGGATCTCATAATAATGCTTAGAATATAATTATTTTGTTTCACAATCACTTTATAACCACAATAAAAACCTTAATGCTTTACACACCGCTACTTTATCCGCGAAATGTTATTGCTAGTCGAGAGACACATATCTGTATCACATCACATCACACATCATGAGCCGAGGGAGGTCCACTGCTGGGCATAGGCCTCCCCCAGAGACTTCCAAAGTGTTCTATCGGAAGCGGCCTGCATCCAGCGCTTTCCCGCTGGATATCTGTATCAGTCAAATCGTATTATCTGTAACTACCAATACTTCGAATGCTAAAGTAACTTGGTTTGTATGTAATCCTTTAAGCCTTAACGGGTTTGAATGATTTCGGAACTTACTATTCCCTATCCGTCTTACTAGGGCACTTAAATAGGGGTTAATATTTTTTTATTGTATTGAAAAATTTAAGTTTATATGCCGAAGCAAAAATCTACGGACTTTAATACAGATGCCTGGATCTGGCTATTAACCAGCAGTCGCGCAGTACATTTTTAAGACTATTTTTTCTTAAAATTAAAACAATTGTCATAGCATGTATTGATTTATTGTAGTATTAGGCACTTATAAAAAACATTGTGCAATAATAATTTAAAAATGCAATATAATTATGAAATTAATAAATAACAATTAACTTATCCTATAACTTCGTAAAACAGGATAAATAACATCTACAGCTTCTTTAATTTCATTCATGGATTTGCCACCTGAAATAAAAGAGAAAAATATATAGTTCAGTCTCATCAGTCAGATCAAATTAAAATTATTTCAAAATTTAATTATAATATAATTTGCCATATTATGGCACGGTCAAGGTTCAAGGTCGCGGGACGTCGCTGGCTGCAGGCGGCTTCCGACCGTTCCCGGTGGAAGTCATTGGGGGAGGCCTATGTCCAGCAGTGGACCAACACAGGGCTGACATGATGATGATGATGATTATGGCAACAAACTATGCTTATTTTCGACCACACAGAGTTGAATTATTTTCATTCTAGCAGTCTTTTTTTGCATTTTATGTGTATTTCATCATCAAACCATATAATACGTATAGGTACGTCCTACCACTGGGCATGGGCTTCCTCCACAACTAAAAGAATTTAGGTCTTCTTACACAAAGCTAGCCTAGTGCGGGACAACGGATTTCTATCTAATAAATTCTTAGGAACTGTTAGATGTGCAGCTTTCCTCCCTATGTTTTCTTTTACAGTTATAGTAATCGAACAATTCACTGAGTTACGTGTGTAAACTTCGAAAAATCAGAGGTGTGTGCCTAGTGTTTGAACCCACGACCGCTACGATTCTCAAACGTGCACCTCAATCTTGAGGCCATCACTACTAATACTAATTTTAAAATATAAGTTTTTGAACTTACCGGTAATGACTAATTTTCCATTTACAAATATTAGTAAGACCACTCTTGGTCGCACCATTCTGTAAACTAGGCCTGGAAATAATTCAGGCTCATAATTTGCAAACTGGCCATGTGCTTGCTGAAGGGCTTCCAATCGAATAGGAAATCTTAAATCGGCTGTTGCGATAAAGTTCTGGACTTTGAAATCTAAAAATTTTACCTGCAATTCAATAATTTATAATATATAGTTTCATTTTTATACTTAATAATATAAATACAATAATTTGTCAGCTTACGTGAAATCCAAGTTTCTGAATGATTCTAGCAAATTTTCTTGCAGCTAAATAAGAGTCGTGTTCATTTCTTGTGCCTGTACAAACTACTTTTCCAGATCTGTAAAATTGTGTTATGAATGTTAATATCAAGTCAATTACGATAATTTAAATAATGTTACCGCTGAAGGAAATAAAAAGATCGAAAATTTATTTCTTGTGTCTTTCTCTTAAATAATTACGTAAGCTTTCATACTTTATGTTGGCTTTTTCGTAATTTTAACAGCACAGAAACTTTAAACAGCTTTTTTTTTTCAAACGGATGTAGCATATATTTTAAACCAACCCACAAATTTTAGTCATTATCTACTTATTTCAATACCATACAAATGTAAAGTTGCGGGAGCGGGTTTAGCTCCTCAAGGACTTCAGAGTTTAATTACTTATGTAATTGTATGGTGTTTGTTAATACGCTAAGCTGTATCAGTCAAAATAGTTGCTTCCACATTTCACAAAGCAAAGGGTTTGTGTCAATTAGTTGTAAGGTCTTATACAGGTAAGAGTTATGGGGAATACAAATATTGACGAAAAAAATTAAGCTTTTCCATATCGCCATATACTTTTACTAGGTTTGGCGTGTGACTCCGTCCGCGTGGATACAGATTTGATTCATTTTCTAGAGTCCTATTTATGTCTAAACCAAAAATCATTAAAATCGACGAATAGACGTGAAACCGTAACTAACACCGCCGCGGACCGGCCGGCTTATCTATTTATTTTATTTTATTTATTTACTATAAAAAGCTGTTACATATAAATCATATACTGGCGGCTTCTACACTAGGCTCTAGGCCTGTATCGCAGAAATCAAATACAATTGTTTAAAAACATTACAATAAAATATGGTGCGGTGACCATCGGTTCGACTTAAGAGTTAAACAAAACGATAACAATTCTAAAAAACTATAGCTTACTTATAAATATTTTTAAACACTCGAAAAAATAAATATTTTTCATTTCTTAAATTATGAGCTTTGCAGAGCAAAATGTGATCCCTTATTTTTGTCAAAAATTCGATCGAATGAAACAAAAAAACGGCTGGATGGATTCATTTGGCACTTTGTAGGATTTTCGTGGACATATTGAACTGCACACTTAACATTATTGGTTTTCAAAATATTTTCGATCCAGCGCTTGATTTTCCAAAACACCACCTAAAGCTCATTTTTTATTGCATTTTCAAATTCATGTAACAAAAAGAATTCTTGCTTTTTCGAAAGAGTAGTAGCCAAGGTAGCAAAGTAGCCTTTAACCACCAGGTTAAAGGATATTTATTCAAATTCTTGAAACGCACTTTTGACTTCGTGTGCAATTATTGGTTGCTGAGATATCGATAATTAAAGATAAAAGGATCCTTTTCCATTAGGAGACTGATACCTCGGCGAGAACTAAACATATCGAGGTGTTAAAAGATAGAAATGAAAGCTAAATAAACAAAGTATCCGATCTTTACAAGGGTTAAGCAAGAACAGTTTTTCCACGCCCGTATATAAAAAAAGAAGCATTAAAAATTTTGAATTTTTTTGTTGCTGGTTTTCCTAAGATCACTCAAAAACCACTGATGCTACAAATTTTTAATGTGTTAATCCAAAAACTAGAGACTATTTTTCTCGAAGTTACGGCCTGTTAAAAACACCCAAAACTTTGGATTTATTTTTTGATCCTTTAATTTTTTCCAGTAGTATATTATGTCTGAAAAGGCTTAATTTTATAATTGATGATGATAGATGATGCTGACCTTAAGCAAGCTAGTGTCCATAACATATTAATGAAATTGTTTTAATGAACTCTCAGGTTGGCTGAGGTCTTTTTTCAATTTTGAATTGATGATCATATCATATGAATTCAAAAATAAATCTATATGAAAAATCCTAAGAATACCCTTATGATTTGTTTCTACCACCAGGCTTTTTTAAACTTACCCACCTAAAGACTAAAGCTGTGGCACGGGGATCAAGAATTTTCATCACTACACCATTAAATCTTGCAGGATTGTATTCTGAATACCTTGTTCTGCAATAAATATCCAATAACTGCAATTCACATCCTAAGTTAACAGTTGCTACACAGTTTCTGAAAAAAAAAAAATCACAAAGATAGCTTTTACTACCAAAAATTGAATGCTACAAACATAAAAATAAAAGATGACATTATTTCAAATTTTACATATACAAAACAATTTTTTTTTCATATATACTCAATGTTAAATTTAAGCAGTAGTTATTTGTAGTAGTATAGCGAAAAATTGTAGTATAGGAATAGAAATCATGTTTATATCCAGAATAAAATAAACAACATGAAATTAATTAAACAGAAACATACTCACTGTAACTTAATACTATTTTTAGCCTGACTTGTGCCACTGGTAACCGGAGTAACAGCTACCATAGAACTATGAGGGTTCACTGCTTGTGGTGTAAAAGAACAATGCGTTGGAGTCATAGCAACTTCTCCACTGATTTGAGAATTTGTTGATACATATTGTACTGGCTGCTGCTCAGTTTCAATTTTTTGAATGCCATTGTCAAAATCACTAGTACTAGGTGTTGATAACATATTGTTTGAAGTTCCTACATTATCTTTTTGGTCTATGTCCATGATTTTTATATCAATATTCATCCAAATTTACACACACGTTTCTAGATATATATTTATTTGCCCGAACACCTGTGAAAGCAAATGCAATAGTAAGTACAACAAAAATGCATTCTTCTTCTTCTTCATCAACCCATATACCCCCACTGCTGAGCACGGGTCTCCTCAACCATTGAGAGGGTTTAAGCCATAGTCTGCCACACTGGCCTAGTGCGGGTTGGCGGACTACACACCTAAGAAATTCCAAAGAACTTTTAGGTGTGCAGGTTTCATCACGATGTTTTCCTTCACCATTAAAGCAAGTGATAATTCAATTTTGAATACACACATAACTTCGAAAAGTCAGAGGTGTGTGCCTGGGGTTCGAACCCGCGACCACCGAGATTCTCGACCGCGCGCCAAAACCTCGAGGCCATCACTGCTAAGAAATAAAAAAAAAATGTGATACATGAATAGTATACAGGGTGTACTTAGACCGTGATCGAAAACTGAGGCTGGTAATACGGAGAGTGATCACAAACCCTGTGGCCATATTAAAAGTCCTGACAAATAATATAAAAATTTTCACATTTTCTATAATGCCATTGGTGTTAAAAGTATGTGGTTTGTATTGAAAACCTCAAAAATTTTATTTTTTGTCAGGATTTTCTTTAATACCAGGGATTTGTAATCACTATCACTATTACCTGCCTCAGTTTTCGATCATGGTCTAAATACACCCTGTATAAATCAATAATTTTTTGGTATATTTATTTCTTAATGTAAGCTGAAAGTCTTAACCAAATCACTTACATAATTATGTCTTAAGGCAATTACTTTTACAAAACCATGGAGTTTTTAAAACTGGCAGGACTGACAATAAATTATAATATAATGGTAATTGACTATTATTTTGTCCTATTTTATGTGTTGTTGGGAGACATTCATTTAATAAGTTTAAACATTATTTTTAATAACTTGACAAGTTATTGCCTGCAATTCATTGTGCAAAGCTTCTAAGACTTGAAAATAATATAATATTCTCAGAATTTTATTAAAATAACCTAGGTCATAGAGTAACATACTAAGTATGCTTATCATCATGACACTTTAAGCTAGTTGTGTAATCTCCAAACCTTTAGATTAAAAAAAAACCTTATACCAATTAGATCAGCTGCCAGAGGAGCTTGATGAAATCTTATTCTCTTTTTAGCATTGAGAATAGAAAGAATACGACAGTTGTAATAGCTGGGTGTACATTCTCTGAAGCCTTTTATTACATTTCTCACATAATGAATTATAAAACGGTATTTCACTTCACCACTACACTACGTTTAACTTATTCTTTCACTATATTAAAACTTTTGATGCTCGGTTGAATGTGTCTGGTTTAAATGAGCTGTGGTATATAATAACTGAAAGTATATAAATTGAAAAGATACCGTTAGCTTATACTTTGTTTATAAAGGAATTAAGCCGAATTCAATTACCTACATCTATAACCGTGGTATTGTCTCATTTACTGTGACTGAAAGTCTGAAGCTGCCACTGTCAATTCCAGTTGTTACTGATTGTTTTCTTTTTTTTCGCTTTATATAGAAGGCAAGGGAATCAGGCCCATACAGCCTTGTTACATAATTTTAACTGGGTTGTGGGCGGTGTCTGTCAGTTTAGTTTTGCACAGATTATCCAAAACCGAAAAAAAATCTGTCATTTCACATCCCTACTATCAAACACTGGTCACCAGGGCTGCCAGATTGTATAATTGGATACAAATCTTGTACAATCGGATGGGGTATTCTATCCATGACCACTTTGTATAATACGATACAAAGGCATATGTTCACATTTTATCAATAATTGTGCATTTATCATCCTAAAAAAAAAAAAAAAACAAGAGCTGCATATGGTGCAATGGTTATGTATAATGCGATATAATTTTGTATAATTGCAAATACTAAACCGTATAGCTGCGATTTATTTGCTGGCAGCCCTGCTGGTCACTGATTGCAGTTGTGACGATAGCCAAAATACAAGTGTTAAAGAAAAATATTTTTCAGGATAATTAAACGTAATTATATAGTTATTATTATTCTATAATTGAAATCACCAATTATCTTAAAATGAACATGCAACGTGAGGAAAAGCAGTTGGAGGCTACAATTTTGGCTATTTTGAGTAGGGTAAACGACCTAAAAACAGCTATTCAAGCACTTATAACAAAATTGGAAACGGAATATGAGACTATAAATTGGCCTACATTTCTCGACAATTACGCTATATTATCAGGACATGTAAGTTACAATTTACTATTATTTTATTTAAACATTATTAAATCATGCGTGCACAATTCAGTATTACTACGCGCACTAGTCCGCCAACCCGCACTTGGCCAGCGTGGTGGACTATGGCCTCAAACCCTCTCAATGGTAGAGGAGATCCGTGCTCAGCAGTGGGCGTATATGGGTTGATGAAGAATATTTCTGAAGTAGCAATATTTGTTAAAACAACTTTTAAGTTGTTTCAGCAGTTTATGATAATGCTATAAGTGTTCCAAGTTTCTGGTATTCTTATTATATCATTTAACAATCTAAGCATAATTCTCATGCTATAAATTAATTACTTGTTGTATTTTTTCATATGTTGGAGTGCAGGTATACCTTATTAAGTGCAAATGTTCATATTTCATTAAATTATTTCCTTCACATATAATCAAGCAGTATAAATCACATACCACACAACAATGGGTTTACTGATGAAAGAAATAATTATTTTGTAGTTGACAGGTCTCAGTAAAATACTGCAAGCAGAGTTAGCAGCTTCTTTGCGGTCTAGAATCGTTTTGCCTTTACAATTGAGCTGCGAGCGAGATGAAGCATTAGCTCGCTTGACAGAAGGTAGAGTACCAGCATGTACTCATGACCTAGTGCCAGACTTGCTAAGAACCAAACCTGAACCACAGGCAGAGCAGAGGCTTCAACAGTTTAACCATAAAGCAAGCACACTTAGTTATGATACTGCACAGGTAGCGTAATATTTATTATAAAATTATTTATTATAAATTAGTGCATGTAACAAGGTTGCAGGTTCAATCCCCACACCTAGAGAAATGTTTGTGTGATCCATAAATATAAACTTTGGGTTTGGGTGTTTGTGAGGCCTGAAAGTCTTTCGTAGTTACCAATATTCCCAACACAAGACTTGGGTGGTTTTCAGGCCTGCAGTGGTCTTAACTTAACATTACTAGGCAAAACTTAATTAATTTAACTTAACAACAAGCTTTGCGTACACCTAAAATTTATACCTAGAACAAAGATAAATTTTTCAGGCTCTAGAAATCTCTGTACATTAATTTATATGTAATTTCAGGATTTATATTTAAATCTATTATATTTATATGAGAGAGGCCTATGTCCAACAGTGGACGTGAAAGGCTGTAGATGATGATGATATTTATATTATATTTAAATAACATTTAAATCTATTACATTATTATATTTACATCTCAGGATTTATATTATTATTATAGTTATATTTGTTTGTAAATTATTTCTAAGGTCCCAAGGCAATAGGTTTTATTTTATTCATTACAAACCCTTTAACTGTATAACATTACTATAGATCAGGGGTTCCCAAACTTGACATGACGCCCTACAGAATTATGATACTTTATTTTTCTTGCGACGCAAATCATCAAAACTACCTACTTTACTGGAAATAAAAACAGCAGTAGTTAGCGTAATATGAGGAACAGATATAACAGAACAGAACAGGAACAGAAAAATACGGACAGTGAATGTTTGCCGATCGCTTCGCGACGCCCCAGGGCGTCGCGACGCACAGTTTGGGAAGCCCTGCTATAGATTATATTATGTAGTATATGTGTGTATATCTTGGCATAAAAGCAAAAACGAAAAACTTAAGTTTTTGTTCTAAATGTTACCCAATTGAAAAAAAATAATCTAATAATGCTATGTATGTGCAATATGTGAATCCTAGAATCCACATAACTACACACATTTTTATTTTTGATTTCAAGCATAAATCAGTAGTTTTGTTTAAAATATTGTAAACAAAGAAGAAGGCGCCATCGCAAACATATGGTTTAAATAAATATTGTCATACTGGAATCACTATGTATATTTTTACTAAGAAACTCGCTAATCTTAGTTTTTCTTTTCATCTTAGAAACAAGTTGCACAGTTTACCAAGGTTGTAAGTCATGTATGGGAAATCATATCTAAAGGACGAGAAGACTGGGAAGGAGAGTCAATGAGGTCTGCTGGTAAGGTTCAAAATATAAATTTTATTCCATGGCTTATTTTTTAAAAATCTAAAATTTATATTGTAAAATATTTTTTCCAGGGATGCAACCAACTCATAACATTGCAGATACTCATGCTTTAGTTACTGCTGTTGGTACTGGAAAAGGATTAAGGCCTGGAATGCCCCCTATTGTTCCGCAAGGCGTTGGTGCCCAAGGAATGGGGCCCTCAAGAGGACCCACCCCTCAACTAGGACCCTCTGCACCAACCCTACCTAAACCACCATCTGCTATCAAAACTAATATAAAAGCTGCCAATCAAATACACCCTTACCAACGATGAAAGTATTTATATGGGTATTTGGGCATAAATAAAATTAATTTTGTAAAGAAATTTAAACATTAAACTTTTTCTTAGGACATTGTTTTTTATTTTAGTGTTTACATATGGGTATCAAGTAACACGATAAGAATCTATTATGATCTAGTTAAAGTTTCAATAACATCTACACACATTTATACTCTTTCACGCATGCTTTTACCAGCATTGCCCTATTTAAGGGCTGAAACTGCGTTACGCGGGCCCGCGCGCGGTTTCATACAAAAGTGCTCCGTCGCGGGGATCCGCGCGGCGGGGCCCGCCTCCGTGCCACGGGAACCGTCGCAGGGGCACGCGCGGTGCCCGCCAGCGGTAACACGCACGGACTTGTTCAGTCAATAAACGGGCTTACTATACCTCATTCACTATAACTTGATTATTTTGGCAGAAGTCAATTTTTCTGAGACATGACTTTGAAATAAAAAAACGTATTATTGTAATGATTTGATAAATATAAAAAAATACATACAACACAAAAGTCCCTAAAGATATAAGCGCTATCCGAAAATTTTGAGACTTTATTGCTTCAAAGTAAAATTAAAATAGGAACACTGAAAATAATAGGCGCTTGTACAATGTTACATCGGTCGGACGGAAAGGGACGTAACATCGTTCATATCGATGTTCACGTCGATAATTTTACTGAACACTATGATGATCATGGCTGTGCTCCAGTTTCTTAATAGGGATGTTGCGAATATTCGCATCCGCATCCGCATATGCGGAACATTCGCATCGATTTGGACATCCGCATCCGCATAAATCGCTGCGGAGCTGATGCGGTTGCGGATGTGTAGCAGATCGCGAAAAAAAGAAAGGGGTGAGGGGCGGCGAGGTGCGCGTGTCGGTCTCGAGTGTCGAGTGGTTGACCGCACGTGCTGATTGACCAATAGGAAAGCAATAACATTTTATACAAATCAACCAATCGATCAATTTTATACAGATCCGCATCCGCATCCGCATCCGCGGATGTGAGCCTCTTAAAATCCGCATCCGCATCCGCGGATGTGAAAAAAATTGAATCCGCAACATCCCTATTTCTTAATATAAACTGTTTTAAAGATAAAACAATTTTAATTTTTCAACCTTAATTTTTACATACTGGGTTATTTTTGGACCTTCCGTCAACTTAAAAAAGGTGGTTTAGACCACGAAACTAAACAACTTTTCCAAAGAAACATGGGTCGAAACGTGATAAATAATTCGACCCTCCCATAGAAAACTGCTCACGTAGTCGATTTCGTGTAGAATGTCTGAATTTTTTTTTACTTTTCGACCCGTGTTTCTTTGGGGAAGTTGTTTACTTTCGTGGTCTAAAACACCTATTTAAATTTGGCGGGATGTCTAAAAATAACCCTGTTATATTAAATAGGTACTTACTATGAATTTTGACCCACCATCGCTTATCTACATAATGTAAAACATTATGTCATGTCGAAAGTAATAAAGAATTTCACACATAATGCAGTATTTTAAAACGAAATATTTTTGAACTACTAGATATTTTATGTTTCCCATCATTAGTCGATATGCCAAAAGAATCAAGTTATCGTGAATGAGATATAGCTGTCTTTTCTTTTTTTGCTAGTCGTCATTTTGCAGTGTATAATAATATATTAAGTTCTGCATCGACACAACTGGACATGCACACCGTTAAAATTTAACGATTGAAACTGCGTAAATCCGGTCCCCCGCGACAGGGACCGTCGCGTTCCCACGGAGCCCGCCCGCGTGTCCACGCGAGTAGACGTGCGACGGTTGCCCGTCGCGGGCGCCCGCTTAACACAGTTTCAGCCCTAAGACTTTCTTCTGTAATGTGCATGACAGAGAAAGGTAGCTGTGCTGTGTACCAGAGGATAGCTGTCTACAAATTCTTAAATGTCACTTGTTACCACAAACTATGGATATCGTGACGGAATTCTTTCCGCAGCTTATTCGTTTTGCCCATATACAGGGTTTCATTTCATTTTTGATTGACTTGATTTTGAAACACCTTATCCTACGTCTACCAGTTTTCGAGACCTTTGACTTCATTGTTTTTTTTACAGCAATCTCTCGATTCTCAGCTATTGACATATGTACCAAATTTCAACTCAATCGGTCTAGTAGATTCGAAGATAGTAGCGGATGCGGGGCGCGGCTCTCCGTGCGGTCCGTGCCGGACGCCCGCGCGGATCCTCGCGACGGAGCACTTTTGTATGAAACCGCGCGCGGGCCCGCGTAACTCAGTTTCAGCCCTAAGTCACGGACAGACGGACACGTGAGTGATCTTATAAGGGTTCCGTTTTTGAATTCAGGCGTACAAAACCCTAAAAACAGAAAAACTAATAAAGTTTTGTCTGACCTGAGATTCTAATCTAGGACCTTAAAATGTTAAGCTGCTAAGGATATTTTTCTTTGAACCAAATTTAATGTTTACGCATTCAATTAGCTGTTGTAAAAATCTTTAAATTTGGAATTAACCTTATTTCTGGTAACACAAACATTTAACAACCATAGCAACCTAGATAATAAATAAAAATAAAACAAGATTTAAAGTTTTAGTTATTTGTATTGAAAATAAATAAGATATTTATTTTTAGAAAGGTGATTGGAATACATTAAATAAGAGACAAATATACTAATGAAATTTAAATATAATTCATGGCTGAATTTTATGAACTTTTTGAATGTTTCATAGTGGGAAATATTGATTACAATAAAGCAATGTCAATTTTTTTAAAAAACAGTGTAGGTGTTTAATATTTTAAAACAACATATTTTAAGTTAATCAAGCTTTATTCTCGTTATTTGCATTTAGCCAGTTCATTTCAAATTCATAACTGGCCTAAGCTAACAAGTTTGACTATCCTAATGCACTTAATGCTATTAATATATTTAATCATTTGATATCATATCATCAGAATACAGAAGACAAATGTTTCCTGACCACAATATTATTTAAGTAGTAAACATTAGTCTCAACTTTTCACACCAAGTCACAGAAAATTAATCTATAAGCAGTACTAATAAAATTATGTAGTAGTATTAAAGTATGATATTTTAGCAGTGTATGAACTGAGTAAAATACCCAATCTTTTTAGCAGTTCTTTTGATTAATTCCATTTTATGTCATTGTGTTTACCTGAAAAGAAAATATTGGTCAATTAGAAAAATCACATTTCTACAATTATTCGGTTAATGCTCTTCATTTTATCTGGATATTATATAGGCTGTGAAGTCTGTTTATAAAAAAAATATGGGAATAAATTGTTTTTTTAATTATGATCAGTTAAATAAAGTTATTGTGTATGTCTTATGGGCAAAGTGATTAATCGGGCATTATTATAGTGCCCAGGCAATATGAATAATGCCCAATAAGAGTGGGCAATGTGATTGTAACCAATCAATTTATCACATAGCCTGGGCATTATGAATAATGCCAAGTGCCTATTGGGCAGAGTGATGTAAAGCATGTTTAATACTTTAAAATGAAATCAATTATCGGGTAAAGTAATAATAAAAACATGTTTTATAGTTTAGTTTTTAAAACTTAAATAATGAGACTTTGGTTTAACATGGATCAATTTACGACGGGCTACATTTAGAAACTGTCGTCTATAGTTATGCAGTTTGGAAGTATTTCGTACTCGCTTACACTCACATGTAGGCAGATATTGCGAGTAAGCGCGCGTCCACGCTGCAGCGAGGAATTATAATATAATACTTTTCGGCGTGAGTAAGTTAAATTATAAATCTAACAATCTAAATGGAACTAAATGGAAATCACATCTCCGATTATTCAACTTAAAATTTACTTTAAAGTTAATAGGGTCTTAAAAATCAGTCTCATAGGTAATAGTTATTGTTAAGAATAGATTATAATTTATCTAATAAAACCTTTGGACTTAATATACAAAAAATAATGTTGAAAACAAAAAAAGAGAACTACCTATGATTAATTTAGTACATTTAACTCGGTAATCGAATCAGTCTCAATATCTGAATTTAAGAAAAATTACTCGCTAGTTTTCAGCATAAACTTCAAACTTAACTATCAAATAAAAATTAAAAAATAAAATTAAAAACCACACTCGGATTGATCTGTGATCATGAAACTTAAAATGACTTGTTAAGTTTAAAGTACAAAAAGCTTTTTACGCTTGAGTTAAAAAGCTTCAAATTATACAGGGTGTATTTAGACGGTGATCGAAAACTGGGGCAGGTAATAGCGATAGTGATTATAAACCCCTGAAATTAAAGAAAATCCCGACAAAAGATAAAATTTTTGAGGTTTTCCATACAAACCACTTACTTTTAAAACTGATGGTTGTATGGAAAGCGTCAAAATTTTTATTTTTTGTCTGGATTTTCTTTAATTCCAGGGGGTTTATAATCACTATCGCTATTACCTGCCCCAGTATTCGATCACGGTCTAAATACACCCTGTATAAAAATTAAAATAAATTTAGTCATCAGTTTCGTTTAAATAATCAAAAATAAGTTGATCTATTTATTAGAACTGCTGCTGTGATGGCATAAGCACCACGTAATAATTTACCTTTTAATCACATTGCCCTATCCATCATGTAGCCATATTCGTAATGCCAGAGCAATGTGATATAGGCACATGTGTACATGTGCAATAGGTGAGTTTAGATTGTAATTAATCACATAGCCCATTCTTATTGGGAATTATTCATACTGCCCGGGTATTATGAATACTGCTCGCATTAATCACTTTGCCCATAACATATGCAAGAATTCAAACAAAAAATGGCATATTTTTTAATCATCATACAACCCCTGGACGCAGAGATGCAGAACTCTACACTCACATTTCAGTATCAATGTTCTTAATTCTCGCAACATAGTTGAGCTTATTACCATTTTACAGGCTCATGAACAAGAACAGTAATAATTTACTTAACCCGGGACTAACGAGGTCATGTTCTATGTAAACCGAATTTCAAAAAATTACATTTGTAGGTGATATTTTGATTACAAGATATCATAACATTTAAAATGAAGGTTCATAACAATAATAAATGAAGGTACTTACAATATCATCAATTTTGAGTATGGCACGCACAGTCTCTGTGGAGAGTGCGAGCGCTGAGGCGGTGACGTGCAGCGGCTGCAGCACGTGCTCGGCGCGCATGTCGGTCACGCGGCCGCGACGCACGTTCACGCCCGCGCTCGACCCCGAGCCGGACTCGGCGCCGCGCGCGTGCGCCGCTCGCAACTCAGTAACAGTTTCGATCGGGTTCAACCCTGTTTGTAACATGATCAATTGAATCAACACTACGTGCAATCAAATAGATCCAAATATACTTATTAATGACATAATATGAGCTTCGAAACGGCAATTTGTGTTTGAGCGTCGGAAGAATACATACCGGCGTTTTCCGCGAGCGTGGAGGGCACAACCTCGAGAGCATCGGCATATGCGCGCAGACAGTAGTGGTCGGCGCCGGGCGCGGCGATGGAGGCGCGGGCGAGCGCCGCCGCGGCCGCCGCCTCGGGGGCGCCACCGCCCGCCACGAGCGCCGGCCGCCGCGCCACGCAGCGCACGGCGCACAGCGCGTCGTGCAGCGAGCGCGCCGCCTCCGCCACCACGGCGCCGCTCGTGCCGCGCACCAGCACCGACACCGTGCGCCCACCTTGCGCGATGCCCGTCATCTGCACGATACCACATGTTTTAACCGCACTGCAGCAGTAACTCGATGTCTCGATAATTTTATTTATTACGCGAGGCATTCTTTTTAATTAGCTGCGAGAACTGTCTTTTCTGGTTTGTGTTCAATAGTAAACATTATTTTTCCACTGATTGTGTTTGTTTTCGCGGAGATATCTCCACCGGTACTACAAATCAATGCAAAAACCACGAACCTTGACGTATTTTCCGGCCGGCTCGTTAACTTCCTCTACGAGGTCCACGTTGACTAAATTCTCCGCAGTGAAGTGATCTAAAGACGCTATGGGGCGGCAGCCGAGAGTTTTGCACACGAATTCAATATCTTCGCGTTCAATATCTTTGATTACCATACATTTAATTTTATCTAGGAAGTGTATGGCCAAATCACTTAGTGCATCTCTGTAAAAAAAACAAACAGACGACTATTATTACTAGATATGGGCCGAGTACTCGGTTGACTCGGTACTCGGCGGGTTTTTTGATACTCATACTCGGCCGAATAACTCGATTTGAATGCAGAGTATACTTTGTTTAAAAAAGCAATATATTTAGGTAGATATAATTAAAACAACAGTGTTAATCGAAAAGTATTTCGTAGTAATTTAGGAAATCTTTGAAAATCTCAATTAATAAAATCAAAATTATGGTAATAAGACAAAATAACGAAAACAGTAACAAAATTCATTAATATTTAAAATTCAATAAAGTCATAACTTAGGAACACAAGGCTCTCTGCACGTACTGGTAACAGCCTATTCCTCTTTTCTTCGTAGACGTTACCGGCTTGCGAAAACAATCTATTTTAATTCTAATCTAGTAGTTACTCGGCCGAGTACTCAGTTGAAAAAAACCGAGTAAAACTTGGTTCTCGTTACTCGACAAAAGTGCTACTCGGCGCATCTCTAATTAATTACCATTGAAGATGTTGAATACTGTACTTGTCTACCTGTTTCGCTCTCCCTATTTTCTCGAATTACTTAAAAGTAGCGTGAAAGAACATGTTAGTAGACTGGCAGGAGGAAAACAAGTGACGAAATATGGAAATTCCTCGCAACCTCTCTTCCAAGTACTAACTCACTTATCATAATAAGCCGAGTTGTCACTTGGCCATACTATTATAAAATAACAAGGCAATTATTGTAACAATGTTTATAATCAGGGATTGCAAAGCATTATTATTAGGAATATCCAAAAAAGTAATAAAGACTATGAGAATTATCATCAGCCCACACACGTCCCACTACTGGGTACGAGCCATTGAGATTGAGAGGGTTTAGTCCTTAGTCCACCACGCTAGCCTAGTACGGTTTTGCGAAGTACTAGGTGTGCAGGTTTCATTATGATGTTTTCCTTTACCGTTATCACAAAAGATAATGAAATGATTACAAATACACTCGGAAATTCAAAGTCAGTGGAATGTGCCTAGGGTTTGAGGTCGCGGCCACGCGTCTAAATCTTAAGGCCATCACTGCTTTTGAGTTATTCACTATGAGCTTATGCCCCTAAATAAAAATTTCACATAATATGATCACATATCACACATAAAGATAACCCACCTTAAGATAGACTTCTGCACTAAAAGCACGTTACATCCAGCTTTCTTGATTTGTTTGACAATGTTTAATATATATTGACGTTCTTCTTTCAAGACACGATCCATAGCAGCATAGTCCGACACAATAACATTGTGATCCATCTACAATTATTAAAAGGATATTTAAAAAAGGTATTTTGTCATGTGAGAAAAGCCCTTAAGGGGGTAGATGCACTCAGAAGCGTAAAAAAAGGCCTATTTAAAAAAATTTTTTTTTTACAGTAATTAAGTTTATTTTACAAAATAAATTATACAGAGTTTTTATACAATGCTTTAACTTAACATTTATGAAAAAAAAAAAAAAAAATACATATTATTTATTAAAATATCGCCATATCGGTTGGATCCTCTCCCGCGAGTAGTACTTCGCGGTGACCATCACAACAGCCTTCTGGATCATCTGAATTCGAAAAACCAAGGTGAAACCTTTAGTTTAATAATAAATCCAGTCTTTAATCGAAGCTTTTTTTTTTTTTTGAAAATTTACAAAATGGTGGCATTCGAAACTTTGGACTCTGATTTTCGATAAAATGTTAAAAGTTAATTGTTTAAAAAATATAGTAATTGTTAACAAAAATCAATATCCTTCGATTAAAGACTGGATTTATTATTAAACTAAAGGTTTCACCTTGGTTTTTCGAATTCAGATGATCCAGAAGGCTGTTGTGATGGTCACCGCGAAGTACTACTCGCGGGAGAGGATCCAACCGATATGGCGATATTTTAATAAATAATATGTATTTTTTTTTTTTTTTTCATAAATGTTAAGTTAAAGCATTGTATAAAAACTCTGTATAATTTATTTTGTAAAATAAACTTAATTACTGTAAAAAAAAAATTTTTTTAAATAGGCCTTTTTTTACGCTTCTGAGTGCATCTACCCCCTTAAAGTTTCCAGCTACGCCCCCGTGCATTGCACCACCCATCTCCATGACGTTATCAGTAGCTTGTTATGACAGGGTGCCATAGCAGATTTTTAACGTTTATTCATAGCACTGTGACTATTCATTTAATACAGCTCATGAAATCCGTCAATGTGTGACCTCTGTCTGAGTATGTGTGTATGTGGGTGTTGCAGAAATCGTAAAGCCTAGAGTTATTTTGCCGTAACTAAGAAATAAACCCAAACACAATTATTCTTATTCCTTATATCATTATATTATGTACTTAAAATTAAAAAGATTAAAAATTGTTACTTACATCAGTTTTAGGTGGTGAAATGCAGAATTGAATGAGACCAACTTTAGCTTTTTCAATGCGATGAGGTCCATTGACATTAGATGCCCGGTGGGGAATAACCAGTCCCTGTATGAGCTCTGTATCTTCAACAGTGCCACCAATTCTTTCAATCACCTTCACATCGCGAAGGTCAACTCGCGCACCTACGCCTCCAACAATAGGTTCCATTACTGCAATATTATATCAATTTCTTTACAATAAGAAGATCCTTTAGAATATACAATGAATGATTTATGGCAAAGATGTACACTGTACAGGCCATTTCGAACATATAAATCTTTCCATATGAGTTGTAATATAGGAAAAAGACACTCACCGGCACGAATTGCTTGCACTGCAATAGGTGCTAAAATTGTTGAGTGCTGTGAAACAACTTTTGAATTCAATGATGTTGCCGCAGCCTTCAATAAGGCATCTTCATTAGTCAAATCAACAGGAGTTGACATGTTTTCCACAACCTGAAAACAATAATTAAGCTGAAGTCTTATTTTATACATGTGTGAAAGTAGTGATGGTACTTCAAAATAAGACCAAAAGTGTTAAAATTTTTTGATGTAATATCTAGTTTATAATTGTTTATTGTAGGGTCAGTATGTTGTCATTTATATGTTAAATTGCTTTATTTAATAATTATTTAACCCCTCGTGTGCTTTGAACGTGGATCCACGTCCAAACATTTTACACGCGATTTTATGTATTAAATTCTAAGCTTAAGAATCTAATTTAACTTGCATCGAAAGTGTAATGAATTAATGTGTCTCGGGTGAATATGAGTGAAGGATTGAGCCGCGGGAATTAAATGTAAAATATCATTCTTTTCGTGGTGGCGCGTGCGCCCGACATTTTACTTGTGTTGTTTACGTCGTGATTGTGGTAGAAATAAGGAAAAGTAAATATTACCATGTATTTACCTATTGTTTACATTATGTAGAAACTAAAATTATTCAAAATATGATTTTAGCTTGATTTGCGATATTTTTATGATTAAATGTCCAGCCATGTTATTTTTGCCAATGTGTTGATTTTTATATCGATTTAGTATTTGCATCTATATAAAGTTTTGGCTTGGTTCTATCAGAATATGACAAAAATTAAACATTTATAAAGGTCACGCAAAATGCACGCACACACTCATATTGACGGCTCGTATCTACACGAAACGGATGACGCAATCGAATGACATCGTGATGTCAGGCTGCAATGTGTTATACAGTATGTAGCTATTTGAAGTCACGGGCATTTTCGACTTATACTAAAAAACTTTTTAAGTTAAACGGTTTTATGTTAAACATGCATTGCAATGTTTAAGATAAATGTACTTCTTCTTCATCAACCCATATACGCCCACTGCTGAGCACGGGTCTCCTCTACCATTGAGAGGGTTTAGGCCATAGTCCGCCACGCTGGCCTAGTGAGGGTTGGCGGACTACACACCTAAGAAATTCCTAAGAACTTTTGGGTGTGCAGGTTTCATCACGATGTTTTCCTTCACCGTTAAAGCAAGTGATAATTCAATGTGAATACACACATAACTTCGAAAAGTCAGAGGTGTGTGCCTGGGGTTCTAACCCGCGACCGCCGAGATTCTCGACCGCGCGCCCAAACCTCGAGGCCATCACTGCATATGCCAAATGATGATTTTTTACTAATTTGGATAATTTCAATATCCATGCTGTTGCTACTACTAAGAATTACCTAATCAATAATTAACTACTAAAAGTTATACTAAGAGGCCCATAAGACAATCCCTAATTTAAAGACATATAAGCATAATAGAACAAGCCTTTTTTTCTGCCATAGAGTAATAGTAAAACCAATATGAGCTGGCAAAGAAATAATAAAAATATCACCACATGTAAGCTTCTTCTAAGACTAAATATGTTAAGCATTTTTCTTAATTTTCTTTCTGTTAAACTTTCACAATTTCTACTAATCTATACTAATATTATAA
The DNA here is from genome assembly GCA_030295005.1 of Cephonodes hylas. Taxonomy (NCBI): domain Eukaryota; kingdom Metazoa; phylum Arthropoda; class Insecta; order Lepidoptera; family Sphingidae; genus Cephonodes; species Cephonodes hylas. The sequence continues at coordinate 5,612,042 of AP025366.1, forward strand.
AGAGGTAAGGTTTGTGAGTTTGTATGTTTGTGACGTTGTAGAAAGTAAACTCGCGATCTACTGAACCGATTTTGAAAATTCTTTTACCAATAGAAAGCTACGTTCTTTGTGAGTGTTAAGGCTACATATTAGTCCGAAAAATGATAAGACTTTTTTGTTGTAGCAGGATTTGCGAAGTAAGTCGGAGAAAAAACGGGCGAACGAAACCGTTTTTTGCAAACGCTGCCTTACCCACGGGAGATATATAGTTGAGTCTTAGAGAAAAGTTGTTGAGCTTGATAATATCTACAAAAAAGTCAGCGGTAGCATATATCTAACTTTTAGGGTTGATTCACTATAACCTCTTTTATGCTAACTAAATTTGTTATAAAATAAAGCATTGTTTGTGAAGGTATTTTAACAAAGATTACATTAATCCTTATCCAAATAAATGCGTTATTTAGTATAAGTATTTAATTTAAAAGAAATTTGCCTTTTACATCATTTGATTCCGAGTATCTTAGAAGATATCGCAGTTTTAAAATAATCATCAAGCGCGCAATAATTATGTACAAGGCGCCGACCGGCGAGTTACCGTTTCACGTTTAAATAATTTTACCGATTTGTATGATTTTTGGTATGGGCATAAATAGGACTTTAAGGAGTAAAATAGACTATAACTTATTTTCTTTCTGAACTCAACCCTGTAGTCTACGCGGAGGAAGTCGCGGGCAACAGCTATCATTTAAAAAATTAATCTATTAAAAATGAGATGTGTGGATGAAAAGACCAATATCAATTTTCAATATATAAAAATTAACTCTATTACTAATTAATATTCTACAGTGTGCACCATGAGTTTTGCACTAGCATTATTAAGTAGCACAGCTATACAAACTATATAATATATGCTGCTATGACATAAATGATGCAATGTGCATCAAAATCTTGTAAGTCATACAGGCAATGTTTGCAAACACAATCATGACTTCTTTATCAACCCATATACGCCCACTGCTGAGCACGGGTCTCCTCTACACTTCAGAGGGTTTAGGCCGTAATCCACCACGCTGGCCTAGTGCGGGTTAGCGGACTACACACCTAAGAAATTTCTAAGAACTCTTAGGTGTGCAGGTTTCATCACGTTTTCCTTCACCGTTGAAGCAAGTGATAATTCAATGTGAATACACACATAACTTCGAAAAGTCAGAGGTGTTTGCCTGGGGTTCTAACCCGCGACCGCCGAGATTCTCGACTGCGCGCCCAAACCTCGAGGCCATCACTGCTGACTAGTCTTAAAGAAATTATGAATAAAGTTATTGATAACCTGCAAGGCCATTTGTAAGGCTTTCTGGAATCCATCTGAAATAACAGTCGGGTGAATGCCTTTTTGCAATAGCTTTTCTGCAGCATCTAAGAGTGCACCAGCAATGACAACAACTGAAGTAGTACCATCCCCAGCCTCAATGTCTTGAGCACGAGACAATTCCACCAACTGAAATAAGTAAGCAGAATTTTTTTACTTTAGTTTTAGCAAATATTAGTCATAATGTATGTACTCATGCTTACATTATTTCCAATAACCATTACAGGTACCTATTATTGCAACACATTTGAAAAGTCTAAAATAACTAGAGCATCACATCCTACTATTATTATAAAGGCGAAAGTTTGTAAGTATGGATGTATGGATGTTTGTTACTCTTTCACGTAAAAACTACTGAATGGATTTGAATGAAACTTTACCACAATATAGCTTATACATCAGAATAACACATAGGATAGTTTTTATCCCGGAAAATTAAGTATTCCCGTGGGAATGGGTATTTCTGGATCTACCAAATCGATTTGAATGATTTTTGGTATAGAGGTAGGTAGGGCTCACAGAATTAACATGGGATAATTTTATTCTGGAAAATGTAATCCCGTGGGATAAACATGTTATAAATGCAAAAATCTCTCTGCACTTAACCCTAGAGTCTACGCGGACGGAGTCGCGGGCAAAAGCTAGTCTTTTATAATTGTATGATTCAGCTTAACATTGTCTCAATATAGTGGTTTTGAATTGGAAATAGTCACTATTGATACATGTATTATTTTTCTGAGAGCCTTTGTTTTGGTATTAAATGTAATAGGTATTCTATTTTCACAATAACAAATTGTCACATTAAACACAATACAGTAGACTCCTGGTAATCTGACAAACATTTTGCAGGGGAGTGTCAGACTATTGAATTTGTGGGAATATAGAGTACTGCCTTAGACCCCCTATAGTCCAGATTTTTTTTACAAAAACCACCTTGTAATTCGACAAATCACAGATCCAATTGTAAAAATCTATGTGTTTTACTTCAAAATTTATGTAAATAATTAATTTAAAAACATGCAAATCGTAACATTAGGAAATAATTGCGTACAAACAAACGTACACACTAAAATAATCAAAAATTATAAATCAATCAACGCATGAAAATATTCATCAGTTTTTTTTTAACATTGTTGAAATGTTGGATTACAAGGGGTGCCGGATTACTGGGGGTCCACTGTATGTTTGTTTCAGTTTCCACTCATATGAATTTATGATAATATGGTAAACTAGAGAAAAAAATAAGTAACAATTTTGCATTGCTGCAACAACGCAAGCTCCCTTTACAAATGTTAAGGTTAAAGTTTGATCTCTATGGGAAAAAAAACATTGTAAATAATCTGCCACAGGGTTGAATATTGTTACCAGTTATTTACTATTATTTACCATTTTTGCAGCTGGATGAATAACACTCATCTGTTTTAAAATAGTGGCACCATCATTTGTAATTGTTACTTCACCATTTGCAGCTTGAATCTGTAAATTGACAGTACCTTTGAAATTTAGCACATAACATAACACACTGTTTAAACAATAGAAATATTACCATTTTATCCATTCCTCTTGGACCCAAACTGGTACGAATAGCATCTGATACAGCTGGGAAATGAAGAGAAAATCTATTAATGCATTGTTTTAGATTTGTCAAAAAAGAAAAATAGAATTATGGCTTAACATTAAAAAAAATATTTATTTAAGGCATAATCAACACCTGTGAAACAAAATGGAATTGGAATCAATTATAAATTGACTTAAACTTATAATTTTACTTTCCTTTATCGTTTCAGACACCTCCTTATTAAAACAATTAAGATTTATTTATTAATTATAAAAAATCGCTAGGAACTTTAAAATTATTTTCTTTTTTTTTCACTTTAAGCTTCATTTCTATGGGATGAATAGTACAATTTATTATTGTTTCTCTCCAGACACACCTAAAATTGTTTCGTTAGAAAGTGAATTTCTTGAATATATATATAATAAATGAAATAAGAAAATCAGATGTTTTACCTTTAGCGGCATTTATATTGCTTAGACGAATATCAGTTGGTTTACTTTTGTCTTTATAAACACCAGAATTAACTTTCGCCGAATCACCACCAGCTTTAGGAGCCATTATTACTCAATTTGCAATTCTTTTTTATGTAGAAAATACTGTGATGATCTCAGATTAAACTGGGAGTAACATTAACCAACTATTCCGGCATAAACAATTGAAAGAGGATTCCAGAATGACATATTGTTCACATGACCTGTCATTTGAATTTGACAGTGATGTCATAGACTAATAAAGAAATGGTATACAGAGTACCTATCTAAAGTATTATAGGTTATCCATGAAAAGATGTCATGGCCGGATGGGTGTTTTCGATTTTTTTTTTTTAAAGAAAAAACTAAAGTTAAATACTTCGGGATAAAATAAAAATAGGTAAAAAAACTTTTTAAGTTAAACGGTTTTATGTTAAACATACATTGCAATGTTTAAGATAAATGTACTTCTTCTTCATCAACCCATATACGCCCACTGCTGAGCACGGGTCTCCTCTACCATTGAGAGGGTTTAGGCCATAGTCCGCCACGCTGGCCTAGTGCGGGTTGGCGGACTACACACCTAAGAAATTCCTAAGAACTCTTACGTGTGCAGGTTTTATCACGATGTTTTCCTTCACCGTTAAAGCAAGTGATAATTCAATGTGAATACACACATAACTTCGAAAAGTCAGAGGTGTGTGCCTGGGGTTCGAACCCGCGACCGCCGAGATTCTCGACCGCGCGCCCATACCTCGAGGCCATCACTGCTTTCTAATGTACTAAAAACCAAAAAAAAATAAAATAGATACAGTCGTGGGAATTATAAACATATGCATAGACTAGACTAAAATAAAACCGTGGAGCACGTCAATTGCAATGTAGGTATGTTTAACATAAAACCGTTTAACTTAAAAAGTTTTTTTACCTATTTTTATTTTCTAGCTTTTAGTTTTTATTCCGCATTATTAATTTTATATATTATATTGTATTCTGCTTGTTGAGCCCTTTCATTTGATACCCATATTGATGGGATTGATAAAACCTACGTTATCCGCCATTTTGTAGCGGCCGCCATCTTGGATTTCAATTTTTTATAGTATACTGTATTCTGCTTGTTGAGCCCTTTCATTTGATACCCATATTGATGGGATTCACATCAGCCTATCGCCGTCCACTGCTGAACGTAGGCCTCTCCAAGAAAGCGCCAACCATCCCGGTCTTGAGCAGCCCTCATCCATCTGTTTCCCGCCACCTTTCTCAAGTCGTCGGTCCATCGTGCTACAGGACGTCCCACACTACGTCTGCCTAAGCGCGGTCTTCACTCCAACACTTGTCTGCTCCACCGGCCGTTCGACCGCCGGCAGACATGGCCGGCCCACTTCCACTTCAGCGTACTTATCCTGCGGGCAATGTCAGTGACTCCGGTTCTCTGGCGGATGACTTCATTACGAATTCTATCCGCCAGAGTAACTCCAAGCATTGCCCGCTTCATAGCACGCTGAGCGACCTTAAATTTGTGGACCAGACCTTTAGTGAGTGTCCACGTTTCGGCTCCGTATGTCATAACGGGTAGGACGCACTGATTAAAGACTTTCGTCTTAAGGCACTGAGGGATCGACGACTTGAAAATATGACGCAGCTTCCCGAATGCCGCCCAGCCTAGCCCTATTCTTCGGTCTGCCACCTGCTCGAAGTTGTGTCTGCCTAGTTGAATGGTTTGGCCGAGGTAGTTGTATTCTTGGACAACTTCGAGAGTGGCATTCTCTACGACAACCGGCATCGGGAGAACATGACGATTGTACATGATCTTTGTTTTGTCTATGTTCATCCCGAGGCCTATTTTAGGCAAACGTAGTGTAGGACGTCCTGCAGCACGATGGTCCGACGACTTGAGAAAGGTGGCGGGTAGCGAATGGATGAGGGCCGCTCAGGACCGGGATGGTTGGCGCTTACTTGGGGAGGCCTACGTTCAGCAGTGGACGGCGATAGGCTGAGTATATAAATACCGGAGACATGGAGCAAGAGTATAGTGGTACTTTTACCAAAAATGATCATAACTCGTTGAGCGTCTAGGCCGAATCTTATTAACTCCTAATGACGTCCCATATTTTTTTTATAGTAGGTACTTAATTGGAAATACTTTAACTTTCATTAAGGGGGGAGTCTGCTTTAGATAGCTCAAAAAATCGATTTTTTTTTTAGTGCTTCAATCCATCCCCAATATCCCTAAGAATATGTGTGTAGAATTATAGAAACTCGTTCGGGATATTTTCAAAAATACAGCACTAAACGTGGCCGGGTGTCGAGAGTTAAGTGCCTCAAAAAATTGTTTTTTTTTATTTATTGCTACAATATATTCCTAATATATCCAAAAATATGTATGTATGTTATAAGGGCTAATTCGGAATATTTTCAAAAAAAAAACAGCATTAGACGTGGCCGGGTATAAGAGCGCTTAGGCAGATAGAGCGCACAATCGGGACCTCGGCCGAACAGCTCCGAACTATGTATTGAAGACAAGGTTCAACGGTCGTTCGAAATAATATTTTGATTCCGTAGAAATATAGCGTGTCAAGTAGTGGAGTGACGAATAGTACAGTGTTGAAAATGGGCCAGCAATGTAGGATTTTTGCGAGAAACATCGACGCAGAACGGATTGCGAAGGAAAACCGGCGTACGTCTAATTCCAGCAACGAAGCTCGAACGGCCCGTAGACTCGAGAAACTACAACAAAATGAGTTCTTTTAGGAAGTTGAAGGGTTACTGTATGGCCCAGGCATAGCTAATTAACTTACCATAGCTATAAATAATAAAAAATTAACTTTTTTCCTATTGTTAACTTTAAAGCGCATTTTCTCGAGTTATTGTTTTCTAAACTTGCGAGCATGATTGCAAGAAAACTAAACGACTAATTGAAACAAACCAAGGCTTGTTAGACTCAGTTTTGTGTTCTTTTCTATTTGAACTAAAAAGATTCAAGAAAAAAAAAATCTGAGTAACATTTTTAGCAAGCTGACATGATTTTTTCGTCGTTGTAACAGAAACTTTTTTTCAAACGTGTAAAAATTTTAAAATTTCATAAATTTTCGAGATTTTCTTAGTTCATCTAGAAGATTTAATATCTAAAAATGTAAAAACATTTAGATTTTTTGTTTCCGACGAAAATTAAGAGCTCTATCTTGCTCGCCGATCAGAGACTGCAATTGCCAGGCCTGGTACTAATGTCTATAAAAAGTCAACTACGCTTGGATATTTTCCTCTCCAAATTTTTTGTTTCACTGTTCACGTATGCAATAAAATGATCTGAGAATTTCGCTGGAATTGGTTTTCTTTTCAGCCCTTGAGAAATTCTTTAAAAAACGTCTTTTTTTGGCCTTATAAAGCAGACCTTTATGTAAATTACGAAAACTATCTAAAATAATATTTTTTCAGTAGTTTTCAGCATGTATCACATGTGATGCAAGGACGCCTCAGCTGCGATTTTAATGCATCATATATGACGCATGGACGTCTGACGCAATTTTAAATTTTATTTAAATGAGGGTACATATTTCTATTAATTAAAAATAAATAATGATTTTTGTTTGAGGTTCCCCGTATGTTTTTCATAATAAACGTCAGTCAGATTCAACCGAGCACTGGTGATTTATCGTTGCTGTTGTGGCGATAACAACATGCCAACTTAGATTTAGTTTTTTATATTTGCTTTGTTGTTATTTGTATTTTTAATTTCTTTAAACTTGCATTGTTTTTATTCATAAATGTGGCTGCAGACGTTTTACCATAAACCATCTGCGAGTCGCAAAATGTAAAATTACAGCAAGAAATTCTGTACCGTATTCTCTAATATTAGTTAAAAGATGCTAACTTCTTACATTGTAATTAACTGTATATGCCGGTGCAATAAAACTGTCTTAGTTCAGCTTTTTTGTAACGGCAATCCTTAGAAATAAGTTTATCTTTAAATTTGGACAATGACCCACATGTTTTGGACATTATTTTTGTATTAAAAGGATGGACCTCATAAATGTTGTTAAAATATACTTTCCTACATTAGAATCTTACAGTAAAAACGACATTACGATCGAATTATATCCACTTCTACATGAAATCTGTACGTCTAACGTCATACAGATTTTCATTATATAATGTCGGCTATTGACGACCGTGGCGTAGAATGCACGGAGTTGCATGACGGCTCTAGCCGACAATGGCGTTCAAAAGGTTAATATTATGATGTTGGCATTTTGTTGATAATCAAACAGATCACTCAAATCAACGATTACTTATATAAAATTCAGCAGTTTATTGATAAGATTTTGTCCAACTGTCTTTGTAATTCTATGATAGTACAATTTTTTGAACAGGTATTATTTGAATTTTTTTTACAAAATATCATTTACTTTAGAAAATGAAATACAAAAGTTTAAAAAAAATTTTTTGACATGTGTTGTGGGTTTTTATATAGGACTTATATATATAAAGTTCTAAAGTAGAGGAAGAAAAAACAAACTTTTAGTAAAAAATTGCTTATTCAGTTACAAATTTCAATAAATGAAAAAATATGTAAAAAATTATATTCTTATGTGTAGATACTTAATTATCATATAATTATTTATTTACATTTCAAGTTTTGAGATTTACATTAAACCAAGTATGTGACTGAAATTACAAAAACTCATCACACCAATCCTTAAGACACTGATAACAATCACCAGATTGTTTGGTGCTAGCATTACAAACATCCTTCATCCATTCCTGGAATAAATCTTTGTCTTTCTTTAAAACTAGATATTGTCCAAGAACAATATATGCCTGAAAAAGAAAAATGTTAATGTAATTAAGATTGCCTTTACAAATTGAAATATAAACCTATACTAATAAAGTATGTTGAAATGTTTGTTTGGTGGACACATGAAAATCCCACAAACTACTGTATGCTGTATCAAAGAAAGCTGTTATTACTTTGCAACCAATAGAAGCAGAACTTCAAAGACGGTAAAGAAATGTTTCTTTTAAGTCTGTACCTTTTGCATACCGAGTTGCAGGGAACAAATGGTATAATTAACAATATGTTACATTATTATGTTGAATTATATTCACGACAAATTATATGTGAGGATTCTTATCATTCAATAAGAGTTACTTTTTACAAATGATGTGTGACATTTTTAAAAATCTTATCTACATTCATACTAATAAAACAAATTTCAAAGTTGCTTGGTCTATAAGGAACAATTTTATGTGAGAGACCCGGGAATCAGGATTAATATTAATATTTTTTGGTTTGGAAGCAGACAGCACCATTGGAAAGAACACAGAAAACTTACAATTTTTTTAAAGCACATTCACCAAAATACTAGTATGTAGATTTTTCATCAATTTGTTATTATGTCTAAGTGAAGTGCAGTAGTTAGTGCAATATTTAGAAGATTTTAGGGACTACTTAAGTGTCCAGTCCACCAAACTGCACTAGGCATGAATTCTCCCAGTAGTAGTAGAAGCCTCGGTATAAGTAGTAGAACATAAATGGGCTGATGATAATGACATACATATCTCTAATTAAGGAGCTCCTAGTTTACAAGTCGAAATTTGTTTTATAACATTTGTATCCCAGCCAAAAATAAAAAAAAATTGGCAGAGTTGTAAAACATTTGATAGACAAGTATGACTCAATACATACATAGTACATATAAAAAACATCATTAAACAATTTAATTTTAAATAACAAGAATTGACCAAGAAAAAATTCTATGATTACAAAAGATTTCTAGCTATCTTTCTCTTTAACTATGTAAATGCTAAATTAGCCGGAAAATTGTGCACACCATGCAAATGCTTCCGAAACTTCATAAAGTAGCAGACATTGAGCCTACAATTGTGTTTAAAATATCACCATCTATAACGAAAATAGAATTTTCGTAACGGGAGTAAATAGCATGAAACAGATAATAACCATAAGATATTTTAGGACACCAAAAAATTTGTATCTAATAGGAAATGGTGTTATAGCACTAAAAGTAAAAATTAAGTCAAACATGAGTCATAAATTCTTACCTATCCTGACATTTATGATGGAAACCAAATATGTTTTAGTTGTAGTTACGTCCAAGGGTAAACAATCAAAAACAAAATCATCTACATGTGTTGGTTAAATGACATGATCAAGGGAAAAAATAGTTAAGCAATATTTTTTATTGTACAATTCAAACTATACTAACCTTATCGAAACCTGCCGTTTCCAATCTTTGGCCTAAAACTGGTCCAATACCAGCTAAATCTGTTACAGGCTTTTCACCCATGGGTTCAGCAACAAAGTTTCTATGTTTTTGTGACGTGCTCGACATATTTGATAATTGTAATTAAAATCAGAAGAAAAACCGTTGGAACAAAAGCTCAAGTAAACTGATAAATTATGACTTGACAAACAAACTCAACCACTACAACCGTCATAAACTAGGGAGAACCTAAAAGGAAACGAAATGTGTTTTAGAGTTAGTCTTTAGATACTGGTAATATTCGGCATCGATGACTTACTATCGAAATCGTGTCATAATCGAGTAATTTTTTTAGAAATTGAAATAGGTACAGAAGTGAATGCAAAACCATTCATTTTACTAAGGTTTATTGAGACATCGCGTAATAAACAATCTTTTGATGTTACCAAGGCGTAATTGTGGGTGGATCCAAAAATTACCGTTCCGTAGATAGAAAAAAAATGTATCTACCTTTAGTTATATCGATTGATACAGAATAACATATTCAATAAATTCGAATATTCACTAGACAAGTCTGATATCGGAATTCGATATTAAAAGATTTAAATGATTAGTAGAAAAATCTCCAAATAACGATTTATTTTTTAACGTCTTTACCACAAAGAAAATTTAAACGTTATTTAGGGTAACAACATAGGGGAAGAAGGGGTATAATGTACCACATAATCACCACGTTAAAAACTTTTATTAATTAATGGTACGAAGGGCTATTTATGTAACTATGATTTGGTATAGTCTTTGCAAAATAAGCTTATTAGAATAATCATGAAATGGAACATAGTACAAAAAACATCTTGCCATACCCTATACTATGGGGTAAGATTGGATAGCGAAATTTGAAGGGTAATGTTTCTCCCAAAACAAACATATATTGCCTATTTTTTTTTAATTCGTTGAAAGGAATTGGCAAAATAACAGAGGATCGCGGCACGCTACAAGAATAGAAGAAATCGTGACATCTACGTTAAATCTGGGGTCGGATGTTTCAGTCACTGGTAGTGCGACATTCGGTGATGAACTGTACTCGAGATAGAAAAAGATGTCGTAAGTTCAAGTCTGTCGATCACTCTCCTCTTTTGTATTATCAACCAATGTTACAAATATGTTAAAATATAAATGACCCCCGCTCAAATCTCATTTTGCTCTCATGCCCCATTTTACTGTTTACCGTACTCAATATCCCATCATGCGCTAAAAGGTAACTTTGGATAAAAAGAGAAATTATAATACAATTTATTGGTATAAACAACATACCATATAATAATAAACAACATTAGTAAAAAAATATATAAAAATACATAGATGGGAAGCCAATATTTACTTTAAAATCTGACGTAGAACTTTATACAAAAACACATTGACGAAACGTTAAAAGTTTTCCGTTAGTAAACAAAAATCGCATTGAGTCCCACACACAATTTTTCTCGCGCTGATCGTTGGTCGCAAGAGTCTTATCTTATTGTTTTATATTGACAAATGTCTAGTTTCTTGTATTTGTTCGGTACCTGGTGCTGCCTTGAGGCTCCATCATTCCCCCCTTTCCTTAGCTATTTATTTTGAATTTGTAATTTAAAATAATGCTATCTGTAAGTTGCCTTTTAATAAATTATCGCATTTTAACAGAACCTATTATTATTTCTCATCCTTTGCAATTTATCTGGGACATCATTATCATCATCAGCGGCCCATATAGTTCCCACTGCTGGACTCGGGCGTCCTCTACAACTTGAGAAGGTTTAGGTCATAGTCCACCACGCTGGTTTAGTGCGGTTGGCGGACTAGACACCTAAGAATTTTTAGGAGTGCAGGTTTCATCATGATTCATGATGTTATCCTTCATCGTTAAAGCAAGTGGTAATAATTCATTTTGAATACCTACTCATAACTACAAAAAGTCAAACGTGTGTGTGAATGTAAAGTTCTATCAATCTACGGAAATTCAATCTATAACTAATATTATAAAGCTGAAGACTTTGTTTGTTTGTTTGTTTGAACGCTAGGATCTCAGGAACTACTGGTCCGATTTGAAAAATTATTTCACTGTTAGATAGCACATCTATCGAGGAAGGTTATAGGCTATATATCATCACGCTACGACCAATAGGAGCGGAGCAGCAATAAATAATGTTTCAAAATCGAGGACTTTTTTCCTTTTTGTGAGCTTCCGCTGCGTACGCTGCAGAAACGGTTAAAGTTTCGCTAAAATAATGTTTGAGAGAAATGTTCTTCTTTAAAAGTTCTAAAAAAAAAGTCCGCGACAGCATATGTCAATTTTTTAAGGTTGGCTCACTTTAACGTTTTTTATCCTAACCAAATTTATTTTAAAACTAGCTTTTGCCCGCGACTCCGTCCGCGTAGACTACAGGGTTGAGTTCAGAAAGAAAATAAGTTGTAGTCTACTTTACTCCTCACAGTCCTATTTACATTCCATACCAAAAGTCTTACTAATCGGTAAAATTGTTTAAACGTGAAACCGTATCGCGTCGGTTGACGCCTTGAGTATCATTATTGCGCGCTTGATCATTATTTTGAAACTGCGATATCTTCTAAGATACTCATTGAAATCAAATGATGTAAAGGACAAATTTATTTTGTATTAAATACTTGTAATGAATAACGTATTTATTTAGATAAGGATTAATATCATATTGATAAAACCACCTTCACAAATAATGCTTTATTTTAAAATAAATTTGGTTAGGATAAAAAACCTTATAGTGAGCCAACCATAAAGGATAGACATATGCTGTCGCGGACTTTTTTTTAGAACTTTTAAAGGGGAACAATTCTCTCATACATTACTTTATCGAAACTTTAACCGTTTCCCCAGCGCACGCAGCGGAAACTCACAAAAAAGAAAAATGTTCCCGATTTTGAAACATTCTTTGTTGCTGCTCCGCTCCTATTGGTCGTAGCGTGATGTTATATAGCCTATAGCCTTCCTCGATAAACGTGCTATCTAACAGTGAAAGAATTTTTCAAATCGGACCAGTAGTTCCTGAGATCCTAGCGTTCAAACAAACAAACAAACTCTTCAGCTTTATAATATTAGTAGGGGGAAGTGGGGCAGATTGATTCACAAAAATTTTAAGTTGAATAACAAGTGAATAAACCATATAGTTTTAATCAATTTCCCCAATATTATTAACGATGTATATAAATTTTATAATGTCAAGGAAAAAAATGGATTAGGATGTGAAGAAAAGCGAATAGTACATGTTTTGTAAAAAATGACTTTTGTATCATTCTGCCCCACCAATGGGGCACTTGGATACACCATGTGGGGCACTTTAATACAGAATGTAAATCGTATGAATTTCAATTAAGTTATACACATTTTAATGATAATTAGAATTTTTATTATAAGGAGATCATAATCAGTTTACAATGAAACTACAATATAAGACCTTGCATTTTTATTGAGGTATAACACTTCACAATCAGTCAAATTATATTCTGAAATTACTTTGGCCACATAATGAACTACAGATGTTTTCTTTTTAAATATAATAAGAAGAAAATCGCCAATATTTATATTTTCAGGACTTGGAATTTCTAACTTCCTCCGTCTACGTCTGATTTTCCGTCATCGTTGTCATTGCTTAAATTGAACAACTCATTCGAATCAGAATTTGATATAAACAACAAACGAGGGCAGGCTTTTTCTTTCAAGGCTTTTTTAATTTCTGTCAGTCTCAATTAATTTCTTGCTGTTTTTAATTCCTTTGCTTTCTGATTCATTAAATTAACTTCTTGTTTTCTATCTTTTTTATCTTCTATCATCGGTAGCCGATTTTTTTTAAGGGGTGTCAATGTAAACTCTCGACTTCCCTTTTTCTTTTCCTTTTTTAGACTTATTTTCTGTAAAGGCCTTTTTTGGACATGTTCGTACAGTTCCTGGAGATATTATGTTAGTATTAGTCTGATAACCTGGTGTTATCAGAAGGTGTTAACAAAATCTACTTCTGGTCTATCTATTTCTTTATTATTTTCTTTGTATTCTCCTTGGGGAAATCCACTAAAAATATCTATAGGTAGGTAAAATCATCGTCGTTAAAACCAAATCTATTGAGTGGCCAAATTACAGTTACGGGGCACCTCGATGCGTATCATTGTGCCCCGCACTTTGTTGTATCAAACTACCCCAAAAGTTATTTTTCAAAATTCAAGTTATATAAATAAAACTGACTTATTTATTGAAAAAAATGCACCTAATTCTTATTATTTAATAACTCAACTTATCTTTGATTTATATAAATCTGGTCTAGATGCTGTTCAAGATGTTAGAAACACATTTACTTTTTACGTATTTTTTTACTCATCACCACGCAAAACACATTACGACCTGTCCAACGGCACTAGCTGACTGGCTGAACGTGGCATCACAATGGATGAGTTCTAACGTTTATAGGAACGTTTTAAAGAAGGCACCACTCGAAAACATTTCAAAGTTTTTGAAATAATGCCTGTGTATCTATGTGCCCCTTGCATCATTCTGCCCCACTTCCCCCTATAGATAAAGTTTTATTTGTGACGGTGTTTTTATAAATATGATATTAATCCTTATCCAAATAAATACGTTATTCATTACAAGTATTTAATGTAAAATAAAATTGCCCTTTACATATTTGATTTCACTGAGCATCTTAGAAGATATTGCAGTTTTAAAATATTGATCAAGCGCGCAGTAATGATGCACAAGGCGCCGATCGACGCGTTACGGTTTCACGTTTGAACAATTTGACCGAATTTTATGATTTTTGGTATGGACATAAATATTAAATAGGACTCTGAGAAGTAAAATAGACTACAACTTATTTTTCTTCTGAACTCAACCCTGTAGTCTACGCGGACGGAATCGCGAGCAAAAGCTAGTTTGTAATAAATCCGTAAATTTATTGTAAACTAAAAAAATAGTACCTACTTAGTACTTATGTGCTTTTAATTTAAATATGATACTCATGTCATATGTCTACACATTCTCTAAATTAACTTGGAAAGTTCTTGTACCATTTATATTTCTTTCAATTCCTCTGTTATATAACCTAATTTCAGCCATTTAATTTTCACTGCTGTTTTGAACTGAACTAGATGACGGATCTCTTTTTACCATCACTCCGTGGTCCCGTCAACCACCGAATTATTTTTTATTTAAGTGAGGGGGCCCACACTAAACTGCGATGGATGCGATGCGACGCCGCCGTAAAATCGCTGGCATGTGCGATTCGAATCACATGACACATCCCAAGTTCTTACGGTGCATTCATGGGAATTCACAGATATTTGCGATGCGATGCGAATTCGCAGTTATGTTTGGGAACCCTAACTGCATAGCCCGACTCGGGACTAAAAATGGATGTTCGAATAATTCCTTTGATTTCGGTTCTCATCATTGCGAATTATGTCTCTTCGGGTGATGCCTAGCACGTTGGGTTAAACTTATATTTCACGTTAGATTTTGAGACTATAGGGTATTGCGGAAGATTTCACCTCAGTTTAACTAAATCCGACAGGAAGTTTCTTGTCTATGATTTACGAAACAGTGATCGAGGTAAACATGGTTATCCACCATATTTATAACAGACGGTTAAGCAAGAAATATACAAAGCGAGTGTTTAATTATTTTTTTATTTACACTTTAATGTACACCAGGTATAGAACAGAAGTACAGTAAACAAAACCCTTACAATGCGCAATAGGCTGGCTTCCTATTACATGGGATATTTAAACTGTTAAAATGCACTTCTGCTTGCGCTTTGGAGAATACAGGCATGAGCATGATACAGGCATGAACACGACGAGCACACATACGCATACAAGAAGTACAAAAAACATGTCATTATCATTTAAACATCGTAAGTTTATTTACAACTTCCTCCTAACAAGAACTTCGCAGTTTTCAATTATCAGTTCAATTAATTTTATATTTTGAGAATTCGAAGCTAAAACACTTTCCGAACATTTTTTATCCATTTGAATCAGAAGGCTTTGAAGGACCAATATTGTAGTGGGCAAAGAAGGATTGGCTGGTATGGATGAATCCAGCACCTGAAATATAAATTATATATTTAGGTTAACATTTGTTACTATTTTAACAAAGAGTAGGTATTACCAATCCATATATGTATGTATCACTGTATTCAGTAGGGATTACGGTTTTGTCCACCACTTTGCTAAGTACGGGTTGGTGGACTACATACTGTTTTTGGAGAGGGAAGCGCAAGTGTGCAGGTTTTCCAACGATATTTTCCTTCACAGTTAGTTATACCTAATTCATTGTGAATACACACATGCATAACTTCGAATAGTCAGATCAGAGATGTGTGCTTTGGGTTAAAATGCCTGTCCGTCGAAATTCTCGACCACGGGACTAAACCTTGAGGCCATCCCTACTTTTCTACTATCATACCGTATCTTAAACTTTGGTGACGAATCATTTGCCAACATTTGTGGATATTACTTTTACAAACATAGTATTGTACTTACGGTATTCTGTAAACGTTTATATAGATGTGGTGGGACAGTTACAATCCATTCAGGTTGATTATTAGAACATTCTAGACTTCGTTTTAACCTCTGTATAGTTATGGCCAAAATAGGTGTCAACAATAACTCTGGGTTGTGTGCAGAACTAATAATGTTTTCAGACAATACATCAAATCCCATATGATACAGTGCAATTGCCTGCCAAAAAAAAAAAAAAGTTTAGTCCACAGAAACACATAAGGATAAAATGGTTAAGATTTTTGCTTTATTCTGTATTATGTCAAGTAAGTCATACTGCGGAGCTCAGGTGTTCTCTATTACCGAGAGAAGTTGACAACTGAGGGATGGAGGGCAAATGATGTGGAAAATCATCTAACTTGTTTAAGTCATATAAATGAAGAGTAGTCTCGTGTGTAATACGTAATTCTAAAAGTATGCAATATAGAAGTCTACTTTGTTACAGTTACCAGTTACAATGTTTATTAACATTGATTGCTTACTTGTTGGCGTATTATAAAATCGTCGTCAATGCCCCATAACTCTGCCAATGCAGAGATTTTCTCCATCCAAGTTCCGCATTCTGCACAATCATAACTTTTATATGGCTCATTAGAATCAGAGGTACTTATTGTTTCAACTGCAGCTCGAATAAGTTTCGTCAAAAACTTCATTCGATGATTTTTTATCTTTTCCGATGGTTTCATATTCACTTCCCTACTTAATACATTTCCTGTAAGAGCCTCTAATATATACTGGTAATCGATATCATACAGCGTGTCGAGTGGTTTTAAAAATTTTAAGTTAAATTGGCATTGTAAAAACATAGTTAGAGATATTTGATAGTTAAGATTTAATATGTTCTCATCTACATACTTGGTATGCTGCGCAACTTCAACTAAGGAAGGCATGCTTTCGTCCCAAATTTTTTCAAATTGTATTGTATTTTTTTTATAATTAGCTGTATTAACAGAATATTGCTGAAAGTTACTAAGATACTTCGTTGTAATGCAAAGTAATTGTAGCATTGTCTGATTATCAAATCCAACATCCTGCAGAGATAAGGGATCTTTGGGCAATTTACCTACTTTGTTAATTAAGCGACAAGTAAGTTCAAATATGTGTTTGATATACGTTGACCATATAATTGAAAATAAACCAAGCCGTATGAAATAATCTGTTAATGTTGTCAAACAATGTATCACTGCTTCCAGTAGCGCCGAGTTCTGCATCGATTTTTGCCAAGCCATTGCATATTCCCAACACATGTTCGCAATTACGTAATCAGCTTTTGTACTTAGTGGAAATTGACGTCGTAAGAGAGATAGCCATTTAAAAATTCTAGGATTTTGATCGATTGATTCACGATTATTATCAATGAAAACATACGCAGGATCACTGTCATCGCTGACGTTGGGACTATTAGCGTCTTCCTTAGAAGCTTGTATTTCCATCAATTCATTTGCCAGTATTGCTTCAGGCGTAACTCCCATGCCACAAAGCCATTTCGCTATAAGTTCTGTAACAGAACCTTTACCTCTTGTATAAATGTATTTCAGATTTATGTTGTAGTCGGTTACTTGTAGTTTTGGCAATGCGTTGCCTTTAAAAGTATCTTTAAACATTAGAATTATACTAAGTATAGAGATATCCTCAAGTTTTCCAATCAGAATTCCCCATTTAGCATTTTCTTTCGTTACAGATTCCCAAACATCTTCTTCGGCTTCTAAGCGCTTTATTTCAAATATTCTTCCAACTGCTTTACAAGCCATCGCCACTATCATACTTCTTAAAGGACAGGGCATATCTATAAGCATGATACGAATATTTTCCCACCAAGGCGAAACTTCATTGTAAAAAATAATAGTAGCTTCCTTGGTACAATTGCAAACATAGTACAAAGCAACAATAAATTTTTCAATCAAGTCAATATTTATTTCTTCCATGGACATGTTCATAAGCTGTATTATTAGTAGCTTTACTATTTCTTTTGGATCTAAATGACACTCATTAACATAGTTAGTCAGCAATTTCAAATCTTTCAATTTAAAAATAGATTTAAAAGTAATAGAAGCTAAATTGTTGATTTTGTCTGCTGGAGTATCAGGCTTTAGAAAAATATGATGCGATTTTCCGTCCAACATGAAACAGGACACAAATTCTTTGTATGTCTTCACATTAGTATCGGCAAAAGTGACTTTCGCCTGTTGTTGTTCTTTGTAATCCCTTTCTTGGGCTAATGCTAACATTCTTTCTAATATACAGCTGTCATCTTCTAACAAGTGAAAGTGAGCCATATCTTCAACTTCATTAGTTTCTTCATTGCTTACATCTTCACTTGTTTTAATAGGTACATTCAAAAATGATTGCAAAGCTGTGATAAATTCTTTCCTATCTTGATTCATTTCAAATTCATTGTTTATAAGTTGGTAGAATAATGTTATTAAGCCTAGTTTAGCAAAGTATTGTTTAATGGCTTGTTCTTGAATATTCAAATTGTCTTTAGAAACACTATCCCAAAACGCACTAAGACAAGACAACGCAATTTTAGGGCAGGCATTGTAATTTTTTATCATTATTTCTAGGAAATGTTTTCGCAATTCTAATGTTTTTAATTGTGAAACTTTTTCTAAAAGTTCGTTTTCATAATCATCAGACGATGAAACCGATTTTTTGACAAAATCGCGTAATTCTCTTAGCGTATGAAGATCTTTTGACCTCTCAGAATGTTCTCCGTCTAGTGCGTAGAAAAATGGAATATTAAATTTCTTTAATTTGCCGTCTGGATCCAACAAAATGCATTGAAACTCTGGCAAATTTAATTTCTTGTAGGTATAATTTTTCTCCGCACCAACTAGTCCACATGTGTTATAAATGAGTATACCATTCTTCGTAGCAGTAAACACAGCTACTCTACTTCCTGTTTGCATTAACCTTATGTCTATGAGACCTTTCTTGGGATTATATATAACTAAAAATATTGCTCTTTTTATTTCTTTGATAACGGATAGCTGTGGTTTCTTGTCTTCCACTTCAAACAACTGAAACAAACATTTACATATAAGTTACTAATGAATGAAAACGTTTCTCGATTTACAATAGCCACAATGTCAATTATTTCGTATTTGCTTAACTCGCAGAGTATAAGATGTATTTGTGTAGTTTTTTGTATTATATAATTATGACTTTTAAATTTACGAATATGGTTATTATTCAGTAATATTACTTTTTTGTTTTTTGACGCGTGTCAGTTGATGTTTCTGTTAGCACAGACCCCTAAAATTATAAGCGTTTACAATGCGCATGCCATAAAGATTTTTTTTCAAATCCGTTAAAAAGCAGGTCACCATAATTTATGCTAGAAATATTTCAATTCAATCTCTGCTTAAAAATACAACGTTTTAATTTAATTCAAAGAGAAATACACTATTACTCGCATAAATCATGTGATTTTTTGTGTATTTATACTAACATACCTGCACAAAGGCACACTGAGCATCTCTGCATCCTTTAAACAAACGGACCAGATGCCCTTTGTTGACGTCGAGAACAGCCACGCGGCCAAAAGTGTCGACGAACGCAGCGAGCCGGCGGTCGGGCGACACCGCCACCACCGTGCCCACTCGCTGCGCGTCGTGCACACCGGACCGCATCGTCAGCGCTTCAGACCGAGTGTGTGGCTCGTTACCTGTTGCGGTCGCCTCCGTAGAACCGCCGCCAAGCCAACCCCTAAAGAAACATAATCATTTATATTATTTCTTATTGGCGTCGTCGATTGTCAACATCTTGTGAGAGGGAATCATCGCATACTTGTCGCTTGTCATATAAATGCTGACGGATATGACAAATTACGATTACTTAGGCTACTCTCTAAATCATCTATAGTCTATACTAATATTATAAAGAGGTAAGGTTTGTGAGTTTGTATGTTTGTAACGTTGTAGAAAGTAAACTCGGGATCTACTGAACCGATTTTGAAAGTTATTTTACCAATAGAAAGCTACGTTCTTTGTGGGTGACATAGGCTATATATTAGTCCGAAAAATGATAAGACTTTTTCGTTGTAGCAGGATTTGTGAAGTAAGTCGGAGAAAAAACGGGCGAACGAAACCGTTATTTGCAAACACTGCCTTACCCATGGGAGATATATATTTGAGTCCTAGAGAAAAGTTGTAGGGCTTGATAATGTCTACAAAAAAATCAGCGGTAGCATATGTCTAACTTTTAGGGTTGCTTCACTATAACCTCTTTTATGCTAACTAAATTTGTTATAAAATAAAGCATTGTTTGTGAAGATATTTTTATAAAGATTATACTAAATCCTTATCCAAATAAATGCGTTATTTAGTATGAGTATTTAATTTAAAAGAGATTTGCCCTTTACATCATTTGATTTCAATGAGAATCTTAGAAGATATCGCAGTTTCCAAATAATCATCAAGTGCGCAATAATTATGAACAAGGCGCCGACCGGCGCGTCACGCTTTCACGTGATTTGACCGATTTGTATGATTTTTGGTATGGGCATAAATAGGACTCTAAGGAGTAAAATAGACTATAACTTATTTTCTTTCTGAACTCAACCCTGTAGACTACGCGGACGAAGTCGCGGGCAATTGATAATAAACAGAAAGGAAGATTTCGGCTGTGTACAATACTGATAATACAAAGTTACTCACGGCAGAGCGGATTTTATTTTATTCGCCACGGCTCGAGCCACGTCCTGTAAAGGAGGAGTTGTTCCCCCTTCAAGAGCGTAATGGAAACCTATGAATGGTTTTTGGCCAGCTCCAAGTATCAACGTATTTACAGGAGGGACAGAGCGGTACCTGTAATATAATAATACGGAAATGAAGCAAATATTCCAATAACACCAATACCCAAATACACTTAGCGAAAAAATAACTTGTTTTCATTTGACACTAAACATGTCAAACTGTTATTAACAATTTATGTTACTTCAGACACGCATGCGTCACATGAAACGTCCAAGTTGCAAACGTTATTGGCGTGACTCTAAAGTGTTTCTTTTTTCGTAAAGCAAACCCCCAGTAACTGTTAGATTTATGGACCATATTTATTTGTTCACTTTTAAAACAAAGGCAATTGTCAAGGGTATTGGGAATATTTCTTAATTAAAATATTATTTTAGTCACATGGTGAAGCCACTACTAATAGCTGCTCTATTTCGTCAACTCCCTACATGGTTGCTCACCATATGTCATATCCTCCGTAAGTTGACGCTGCAAGAAGGTGATCATAGGCATTTTTTAATTCTAATCCTACAACTGCTGCATCATTTATGGTTTCTTGGTCAGAAAATATCCACTTCCGAATATTTATGTTACGACTGTCAACCATGTAGTCATCTTGAATACCAGCCCTAACTGGAAAACATCACTCTATTAATTATACTGCCACCACGGCTTTAGTTCCAAGACACTGTACACTATGGGAGTCCCACTAATAAAAAAAAAATAATATAGAGGAGAGGCTGATTAAATTCCCTATCAGCATTACAATCACTAACATTACTCATATCCTTATCATTAACAAGCTTAAATAGCTATTATTGCACCTCCACAACATAAAATTCTCTATGAAGATGCGCAAACTGCAATGATTTCATAAAAAATGTGTTGAAAATAAAAAAATACAGTGTTGCGCTACAAATCTTTATCATAACTCCGGCACGATCGGATTTTGACAACCCCGTGGCGCAATTTGCTAGACACTAGCTCGCGAAACGTAAGACCGCAAGTTCGATTCCCGCACTGAGACAAATGTTTGTGTGATCCACAAACATTTGTTTCAGGTCTAGTTGTGTATGAGACCAAAAACATCTCTTGTAATGTTTGATACCCAAAATACAGGTCTTGTAAGTTGTAACCTAGTGTGGGTTCAGAGTTATGTTAGTGACTGTTGGGTGTATTTAATTATTTATTTATATTAGCAGTTGGCGACACATGAAATAGTGCAGTAAACCATGTTACTGGATTTTTTGTTCCTAGCCAAACTTAATTATGTACAAAACCAATATCATTATGACAATTTGTGGATTATCACATTACCATGTTTCTACCTTAAGTATTCACAACATGCCTTTTATTTATAATCTTATCCATAGAAGCTTCCATGGCAATAACAACAAGAAGTAGGATCTAATTTGATAAGCATGTGAGCTAACAAGACTATGTAGTCTTTGTGCTGTTTAAAAGATTTGAGTTAAGTACCTGGCCTAGATGTTGATGATCTTGGTTGTATCACAAAAGAAGTATATTCTTTTAAACCTAAACAACTGTCCAAGTAATACAGCTGTGAAATGTTTAAAAAAAAGAAGCAATGTCATTAAAAGATGTTAATTTAATATTGCACTTCTCACGGTATAATTGTATGATTAAGAGATCTTAAGTATGGTCCCCAGATGATTCCCAGGGTTGAAAAAAATGTTGTATTTTTCTTAATGATATTTTTACTAGCTGCAGAAAAACATTTTAGAACGAAAGGCTTTAGATTTACACTTGTATTACATGGGACTTATAAAATGGGTGATGAATGGGATTTAGAATCATTGCTACAATGAATATTTGCCAAATCATCCATAGTAGAGTGCCCTAAGGCATAAAAATGGTCAAACCTCGGAACCCAGGGCCAGTCAATGAATCTGTATATCAAGTATGAGATTGTATTATTAAAACCTCAAATAAAAAAGTTAAAAAAAAAAAATTGACCGATCTCGATTTACAACAATTTTTAACAACAATTTACTGAAAAATTAGAGACGGAAGGGAGAAAATTTTTTTATAGTGAAAAATTTAGTTTTATTTGTAATAAATTATATGTGCAGAGTAACTTCAATGTTAATTTATTAGATTACCGTAAAAAATAAGTTACAAAAAAAATTATCATTAACTATTCACATTGTTACATCGTGTACATTTCACAGCTTTCACCATTGCATTCTAAGCAAGCTGCTGTGCAGTTTAATCCACTTTTCCTGCACCCACAAGATGCTCCACATCCTGTTTTGCTTGAGCAAAAAATAATTTTTAATAAAGATTCTGGAGCTGGTCGTTGCGTCATTGTTTGCGGTATCAATATTCCGCATTCCAAGCCATGTTTGAACTTGCAAAAATACTCTTTTAAGTTTTAGTACAAACGCCCAATTAATTCAATATTTCGTCAATGCGAATATTGTTGCTCGAAAATACCTTAATCACACGCAATAGCAACAAAGGGCAATACTGGCGTTGGTGACTTGAATTTCCTCAAGTTGCCCCAAAACAACAAATCTACACAACAAAATGTGAAAAAAGCTCTTAAAAAAGAATATATCTCATTTCTTAAATTATGAGCTTTGCAGAGCAGAAACGTGATCCCTTATGTTTTCAAAAATTCGATCGAGTGAAACAAAAAAATGGCTGGATGGATTAATTTGGCACTTTGTAGGATTTTTGTGGACATATTGAACTGTAAAACGCACACTTAACATTATTGGTTTTCACAATATTTTCGATCCAGCGCTCGATTTTCCAAAACGCCATCTAAAGCTCATTTTTTGATGCATTTTCAAATTCATGTAACAAGAAGAATTCTTGTTTTTTCGAAAAAGTGGTTAAACGATATTTATTCAAATTCTTGAAACGCACCTTAAACTTGGTGTACAATTATTTTTTGCTGTGATATCGATAATTAAAGACAAAAGGATCCTTTTCCATTTGTAGACTGATATCTCGGCGAGAACTAAACATATCGAGGTGTTAAAAGATAGAAATTAAAGCTAAATAAACAAAGTATCCGATCTTTATAAGGGTTAAGCAAGAACATTTTTCTCCACGCCCGTATGTAAAAAAAAGAAGCATTAAAAAATTTGAAATTGTTTTGTTGCTGCTTATTCCTAAGATCACTCAAAAACCACTGATGCTACAAATTTTTAATGTGTTAATCCAAAAACTAGAGACTTGGAGCTACAATTTTCTTTTTTTAAATTTCCTGTACGACCATTTTTCTCGAAGTTACGGCCCAAAAATTTGGATTTATTTTTTGATCCTTTAATTTTTTCCAGTAGTGTATTTATTTATATTCATCGGTATACCTGCAGTCCCTAAAGATCCAAGATCAAGTTTTCAAGTTTGTAATAGTTATTTTTAAAATATGACTTTTGACTAATATAAATCAATTAAAACTCCAAAAAATTAATAAATGTTTATAATAATAAAAAAAAAATTGAGAGTGCGAAAAAAAAATTTTTTAACATTTTTCTATATAGGGTAAAACCCCCAATCATTGGCACTCTACCAATTTATTGGCATGCTTCCGTTTTTTAAGAAAATTAAGATTTCATGTAGCCAAACTATAATTTTTTTAGTAGAAATTAAACAGTAGTATCTTTCTTTACTCAACTGACAACGAACACTTTTTATTTATTAAAATATAACGGCGCAATAGCCATTTGTTTGACAAGCCACGACCTGTGCGTCAAAAATATTCAAAATATTATTTTTTTACTAAGGTAAGAGCTATCAGAATCTTAACAAAAATTGCAAACCTGTTATGTTGTTCCTATATTATATTCATTGTGTCCTATTGTTAAATATATTAACTGCCTTTTTTAAGCATTGCTTTACAATTTAATCGCCAACATTTAATTATTTGTGGGGTGGCAACATTTGGTATGCGTAAAATCTATTTATCCATTTTATTGGCACTCATGCCAATATAAGGGTATTTAAAATAATTTGAATTTGTTAAAAAATATACATTGTTTGTCTCAAAATTTAATGTAAATTGCATTTAAAATATTTTCGAAAGTTTTAGGTACACCAATCCAAATGTTGACCCACTGCCAATTATGTAAAATCCATTCAATGGCACGGGTGTCAAACATTGGTTACAAAGGTGCCAATTATTATTATTTTCTCAGCCACAAGTAGTCAAGAGAAAAAAATAACAAAACATGTTTTAAGATTAACACAGAAGAGAACCTCCAAAAAGCTTTACACGAAGTATCAAATGGCATGACCTTAAAACTTTCTGCAAAAACCTCCAGCGTACCGCGGACTACCATACAATTCAGAATTAAACATCCTGACCACGGCTCTAAGAACGGTCCGTCTACAACTGACGAAGAAGAACTACTTTTTGTTGACTGGATAAAATTAGTAGCCAAAAAGGGTTTCCGAAGAGAAAGAAGATTTGATAAAAAATGCTTCAAACTTTCTTAAAAAATTGTGATGAAACCTACACACCTAAAAATTTTTAGAAATTTCTTAGGTGTGTAGTCCGGGAACCTGCACAAGGCCACCGTGGTGGACTATGGCCTAAACCCGTTCAATGGTAGAGGAGGCCCGTGCTCAGCAGTGGAACGTATATGGGCTGATGAGATTGATAAAGCGAAAAGTCACGCTTAAAAAAAAAAGTTGTTCTACTGTTTTGTTTAAGCCTACAAGGTTTTTTATTTGTTTTCGTTTAATATTTTATGAAAAGTTTAAAACCATATTTAAAAATAAGCGGTACAACTGATATGCTATGTTCCTATACAAGTAAATGTTATTTTCCTTTCAACAAAGGCTTTTATTTTGTTTATTTCAAATTGTAATTGATACATATTATCTTTAAACAGGTATAGATATCGTAAATTACATTTTAAAAGACTTATAAGACCTAGCAGTTATTTTTTTGTTTTTTAAGAATAGTGACAATAATTGGTAGTAATCACTGCCAATGAAAGGTTTGACTATGCCAGCAATTGGTATTTTAGGCACTTTTTTAAAAAGGTACACTTTATTAAATAAAACGATTTAATTTATTACTGACAAGTACTTTATAATATTCTCTAATGATTAGAAGACACATAGAAATACTTTTTTCTTTGTTTAAAAAATATTTTACATACAAATTTTACCGATTTTGTGAAGTAGCTGCTTAAAGTGCCAATAATTGGGTGGTTTACCCTACTATTAAAAACATATTTTCAAGGTTTATACAGGGTGTATTGGGATCGTTCCCGAAAACGAAAACAGGTGATTGCTAGGGTGACTCTGAACACATTGAGGTAAAAAAAATCGCGAAAAAAAAATAAAAAGAATCGATTTTTTTTTCTAATTTTTTTCCCATCAACATATTCAAATACACCAACACAATAATAAAGCGTATATTCCTCATTTTTAAATAACGCAGTGAAAAGCTATCACAATTACTCCTAACGCAAGGGGTCAACGCCTGGCCGCGACTCGCGAACACGAAGCAAAGACGTAAGTACCTATCAAGCGACTGCTCACCCCCTCCTCCGCCCCGCGCGGTGCGGCGAGCCGCGAGCCGCGACGAACACTCGCGCCGCACACGGTGTGATAAAAAATATCAAAATGCGGCGCGTTATGACTTTACACGAAACGAAAACGTTGTAAACAATAAAAAATTACATAAAAGTTTTAAACATAACAATTTGAGGGGTTAACTAAATTCCTCGCGGCTGTGTGACTGACGCGAGAAGTCACATTTTAAATTTACTCCTTCACCTGCTAATGCGAGTCGCAGCTTGAAATGAGCACTAGTACACAAATTCACACAATGGTTTTCATGAAAATACGTTAATATCCCCTAATCCTCATTAATGTAGTAATCAAATGTTGCATTTAAACGACCTATTGTCAAATACGTGAAATAATTTTATGGTTTTATAGTAATTGAAATAATTGACTGGATCCTATTACTATCAATGACAACGTAAAAATACCAATAATTAGCCTTTTTATCAAACTACGTTCGTGTGAAACAAAGTTACCTTAAATCCTTGCGAAATGTGTGTCCGATGTTGAGCAGTTCGGCAATGGCTGCCACGGGGTAGGAAGTTCACAGTTTTCACTTAACACTCACACATACACCAACACTCAGAGATTTCTTGTAGCAGTTATTATAAAGATTCATTCAATTTACTTTGTCGTCCAAACAATGAATTAAATGACACTAATGTAGCACTCAGCCGCAAAATGCATTTTGTGTTTTAAAGAAACAGATGATATTTACTTCATTACACCGGTAATGTATTGTTTGTATGCAAGTGTATTTACAAACACACGGACTGAACTATAATGAATTAAACCTATGTACATTTAGTAATAAATTTATAGTAAAAATGCAAAATCACAGTTGCACTTGAATGATCAATCATGTTGAAACCACGATCTTTGGTACTGAGCTACAATTCAACTTAAAATAGAAAACTAAAAACTATTCAGAATAAGATAAAAAAATGAGAGATAACTAAGTGATGGTAATTCGCGCGCGCATAAGTCACATTAACTACTGACCATCAAGATACGGCACCATACATAAATCACCTATCACATAATATTTCCGGGACTATTCATTTTTAATTTCTTATAATACTCAAAGTTTTGTCAGAATAATAGGTAAATAAAAACTGTACAAACATTATCATTCAATATTAAAATCACCGTTATCAAAAAAAAAACAAATATCAATAATAAGGTATTAGAATTGTTCATTGAATTAGCTTTTTAGTTGTATTATTGGTGCGTAAACGTAGTTATCCCGAATATTTTCGACCAATCATGGGCTGTTAAGAAAAAATATGTAACAAATTAAATCACTTCCTGGCGCATACATTAAATTCGGTTTGTGCTCTCAATTACATTCGTAAGCAATAATATCGAAATTATTTTAAAACTATTGCAAAACTTTAAATTATAGTTATAATAATCTTATTTAATGAAACAGACATAAAACATGAAAGTCATTCAAATGTATGTAATAAGTAATGATATTGCGCCATCTATGCAATTCAATTTGAAACTTACCAATGGAGCAATAAAATATAAATATTCATGATCATTCTTAATTTAATAAACACTAAACTTTTCCTATTTAAACTGAATTTACTCAAATATTTATTCAATTTGTTAATCTGTATTTTCGTAATCACAAAAATTACTTGAATTGTTTCACAGTATCATTCACTACCGCCATCTATGCTTAAAATCTATTAAAGCTGACTAAAAATCATTATACAAATTAAATACAAAATAAATAGAGTGAATATTGTGTAGTGATAAGAATATTTTTATATTTACGGTAATAACGATCGGATAATTTTTGGAAATGGTTTTTTCGTAGATTCGTAAAATAAAACTTTTGCGCTGGAGATAGGCGCCGTGGCCTGTGATTGGCTGTCGTGAGTTGTGACAGTCGACAGTATTCTAGTAGTATATCGGCAGTTACGTGGGAAAAAGTACCCAGTGCAACCGCGATTTTGCATTTTTAATATAAATTTTCATTATAATTTTATTACCAAATGTACATAGGTTTAATTCATTATAGTTCAGTCCATGTGTATTTGTAAATACACTTGCGTACAAACAATACATTACCGGTGTAATGAAGTAAATACTATCTGTTTCTTTAAAACATAAATTGCATTTTGCGTCTGAGTGCTAACTTAGTGTCTTTTAACCTTTTGACCGCCACGCATAAAAACACTCGCCGTGTCCCCCACGCCAAGCCCTCAAAACTGCATTAAATACCTAAAAAAATACAGGGATGGGAATCGCATGTCGATAACGTTTTATTTTCTAATAAAAATAATGTGCCTAAATCTACCAACATATTGGAAATGAAGTTTTTTTTTAAACCCACATCAAACTAGTAATTTTACATAGCAAATACTATGGCTACAACATACAACGCTACTATATACAACGATGTTTCTTGAAGATAAATACATTAGTCAAAATATAACACAGTAAAATTACCCCAGCACTAGTCAATAGATGTTGTCGGCTCCAGCCGACATTGGCGTAGTCGACACGGTGTTTTCATACATGCTCGCGGTTCATTATAGAGATGGGACGCGAGCGGGACGTTGCACGATATTATGTATTAGCATCAAAAATTAAATAAAATATTAATCCGTCAAAGATTATTTTAGGAACTACATTGAATACAATTACTTATTTTACTTACAATGTTTCGATGCGATGGTTGTATTGTAAGAAATTCTTTAGTAAAAGCCGCTTTTGCAAAAAATATATCATAAATCTTTTATTTTTGTTACTTCTTTGTTACTATTACAAAGAATACACGAGTGTAATAGTAAATCATAAGACTACATACCAATTGGTGTCATAAACGTTCATTTAATTTTAAATAATTCTTCAATTAATTAATCAATAATGAGTTGTTTATTTTATTATAAATATCATATAATATTTGTTTTATGAAATAATACAAAATAAATATATTTACTTCGTACATTAGCGCACAGTTTGCTTATTATTTATAACAAATTAGCACAGCACTAGCGGTCGGCTCTTGCCGACAATGGCGCCTGGAGTCCATCCAATACGGACTTTTTTTTGGCATCTTTTCTCTCGTGGATTTCTCACATATAATAAATATTTATAGGTAGGTTTAAGGTATATATGAATTATTATATCCTTGTTACTTCAATAAATAAGATACGATAGACAGAAACTCATTTATTGAACAAATTTATCGTTAAATAATAATGCTACTTTTATGTCGGCTATAGACGACCGTGGCGTAGAGTGCACGGCGTTGCATGTCGGCTATAGCCGACAATGGCGTTCAAAAGGTTAATTCATTGTATGTATTCATATTCATTGAAAGTA
Organism: Cephonodes hylas; assembly: GCA_030295005.1. Lineage (NCBI taxonomy): Eukaryota > Metazoa > Arthropoda > Insecta > Lepidoptera > Sphingidae > Cephonodes > Cephonodes hylas. Next base: position 5,641,828 of record AP025366.1, read on the forward strand.
AATTGAATAAATCTTTATAATAACTGCTACAAGAAATCTCTGAGTGTTGGTGTATGTGTGAGTGTTAAGTGAAAACTGTGAACTTCCTACCCCGTGGCAGCCATTGCCGAACTGCTTAACATCGGACACACATTTCGCAAGGATTTAAGGTAACTTTGTTTCACACGAACGTAGTTTGATAAAAAGGCTAATAATTATTGGTGTCTTTACGTTGTCATTGATAGTAATAGGATCCAGTCAATTATTTCAATTACTATACAGTAAAAGCTCTTTATTCGCCGGGTATACGTTCCATGAATATGCCGCGAATACAGAATTATTTACATAGGGTTATACGTTATTAGGGGATACGTTCCTGAGTGACAAAATTATTAAAAAAAACAGCGAATATTTTAAAAAATCAATTTAATTAAAGTTTTTGAACATTTTGATTAATTATCTTAAGGCTTAGACAATAGTTTAAAGAATTTTGTAATTTTCAAAATGTGAAAAAAACGTGTTATGATCAAATTTTTTGTTACGAATGTGAAAGACGAAACAATAAAACACGGAAAGTGGCTTTTAACATAGAACAAAACAGCAACATTTAAAAATATACTTTATTGATCGAGTAATAAGGTTGCTTTCATTCTGTTTGTTTACATTCTCAAAGACAACCGCGGTGAAGGCGGCTTATCTCAAAGACATCGGCAATTTCATTCTAGCACATACTTTATGCATAGTTGCAATAAGATTTGTTTTACTGTTTTTATTTGTCCATTTGACGGCATTTACTAAGAATATTCGCTTGGTTACCTATTGGAATCTTTTTAATTTTTTTATGTACTTATTAGATCCGCAAATAAAGAAAATTTTAGCCGCGAATGAAGGAAGCGCGAATAAGGAGCTATTACTGTAAAACCATAAAATTATTTCACGTATTTGACAATAGGCCGTTTAAATGCAACATTTGATTACTACATTAATGAGGATTAGGGGATATTAATTATTAATTATTATTAATTAGTGCTCATTTCAAGCTGCGACTCGCATTAGCAGGTGAAGGAGTAAATTTAAAATGTGACTTCTCGCGTCAGTCACACAGCCGCGAGGAATTTAGTTAACCCCTCAAATTGTTATGTTTAAAACTTTTATGTAATTTTTTATTGTTTACAACGTTTTCGTTTCGTGTAAAGTCATAACGCGCCGCATTTTGATATTTTTTATCACACCGTGTGCGGCGCGAGTGTTCGTCGCGGCTCGCGGCTCGCCGCACCGCGCGGGGCGGAGGAGGGGGTGAGCAGTCGCTTGATAGGTACTTACGTCTTTGCTTCGTGTTCGCGAGTCGCGGCCAGGCGTTGACCCCTTGCGTTAGGAGTAATTGTGATAGCTTTTCACTGCGTTATTTAAAAATGAGGAATATACGCTTTATTATTGTGAATAATTCACGTATTGGTGTATTTGAATATGTTGATGTGAAAAAAATTAGAAAAAAAAATCGATTTTTTTTATTTTTTTTTCGCGATTTTTTTTACCTCAATGTGTTCAGAGTCACCCTAGCAATCACCTGTTTTCGTTTTCGGGAACGGTCCCAATACACCCTGTATTAAGATTCATTGACTGGCCCTGGATTCCGAGGTATAAACCTTACGGCGCCCCACTACCAGTAATGTAAGGATAATTGTATGTATGATTGTTTCTTACCTTTAGCTAGTTGAGCTTTAGCTGTTCTTAGAGTTTGAAACAATGTGGTTCCAGTGATAATACATTCACAAGTTTGGAAAAGGATATGGATGTCATCAGGCAAAGTTCCATAAGTTCCAGTATGACAAGATATTTTCATGACAGGTTTTTCATCAAGTTTCTCCAATAACAATAAATGGCCAGTGTTTGTATAGAATCCTACATTCCCATTTCTAAATCCAACAATTATACAAAACCAGTCAGGTCCATTCTGTAAAATGTTATATATCATAATAACCTCATTCAGAAAGTGTACTAAGTAGCAGTGCTTATAGTAAGGATATATTTATTATTGTTCAGTATTTCAATTTATGTCAATAGTAGATTACATTTGCATGGTTATAGTATTCAATGAAGGTTCATAAATATAATAAAAATTTAAACAAGATATACCTGAGATGACTGTTGAGAGGGACAAATAGGTAAAGCCAAAATCACAGTGATATCAAATGGCAGTGTACCACTCCATGATATTAGAAATGTGTTACTTTCACTAGAATTGATCCATTGCGAAGTGAGTAGGCAAAGTCTATTCTTGTAGCCCACAGCTAGTAAGTTCCCACATGATGATAATGATACACTGCATTGTGACAGCCAGTTTTTATCTAAAAATATATATGAAAATTGACGTTTTATAAAACATCTGTTTATATTTAGTACAGGTCCAGGTATATAATATTCACAAATATATTGGAATATAGATGTGCATGCCAGTGGAAAATAGATGTGCGTGCCAGTTTTAGACTTTTAATAATTACCTTCTTTATCTGGTATAAAGAGAGATCGCCCAAGGCTTGATATATCACCACAGTCTGCAATCTGTTCCACTTGGCACGACATATTAACCAGAAGAATACGAATAATATTATTATTTAAATGATTATATTTTTACAATGTAACATTTCTAATCCCATTAGAAAATAAATATTGTTTCCATGTTTTGTTGATTCACAAATCACAAAGTGCAAACTACAAACTAACAGACAAGGACAACTGACAAGTGACAACTGACAAGTAAAAATTAACAAAACATCTATAGCTGATAGCACAGACTAGGTACTTTATATTAGGTATAAACTATAAAGTATAAACCAAACTAGACTATGCGGCATCATCGAAGTCTGACAGTAAAAAATTTAAACAGAATTTGGAAGCCTTATCATGATGCAGTGAAAGTACCGCCTGAAGGAGTTATTACCATGGCTACGCAAAATTAGGAGTAGCTAGTAAGTTAAATTGTTTTAGGGAAATATATTATAGTACCTATACCTATAGATATATGTGTTTTCCCCTATTAGGAATGAACTAAATTAATCGATCTACACCTATACAACAATTGTTGACGCATACGTCACTATATTCCATCGCTGTCAATATCGTCTGCGTTTTACTTCTATTATAGACTTGACTTTAGTCGTAATCAAATTGCAAATGTCTTTGTAGCAACAAAGCAAACAAAAGTATTTGTTTATTTTTATTATGTAAGGATCCTTACTAATTGCTATTCCTTATATTTAGAGTTAAACTTTATGTATTTTCACATTAAGTTCTTTATTTTTCAAGCTTATCATGGATACATTAATGACACTACCTACGTAATAGTGATGATAACCCGAAGGAAAATGTAATAGTTTTGACCTATTTGGTCTGTTTAAAATTGCTACACTATTACTCTAACAATTAAATGAATGCCATCTATTGAGCTGCATCTATTGGTTCATGCAGTAACTTCATCACATCTTTGCCATGGGGTGCCTACACAGTAAAAAAGAAACGACTGATGTTCTACATCCTAATGTGTTCCGAGTGGTAAATATAGATGAAAACGGATCTGATTTGTGTTCTGGTCAGTTAGAGATAACAGAATCTGATATCATATTGTACAGAGAAGGGAGAGATTCTACTGTATGGCCATTGCATTCACTCAGAAGATATGGATTTGAAGGGGAAATATTTAGTTTTGAATCAGGTAAGTCTCTAATGTATTTTTCTTGACTCATTTGCACACCCAAAGCTCAAGATATTCTCTGAGAGAGAAGTGAAAATTTATGTGTTAAATAAATTTTAAAACATTTTACCATTTACCAGCTCAATAGCTTGTATGATGCAGTAAGATATATATGTCTGTAATATTGTGGATTATTTATGTTTTTATAATTAATTAATATCTCAGTTTGTAGCATAGAATTAAATCATACTCTTATTAAACTTACACATATGATTCTAAATATAAAATTTTACCAAAATTTTATGATAATAATATAAATCATTATGCTTGTGAATAAATAAAAAAAGAACATTAAGCTTCTAATTTCAATGGTTAGTAAAACTGCTATATCCAGTATATTATTAGCTTAGAACATTATTTTAATTAAGAAAATATATAAATATGTAATAAAAAAGTTTGTTGAAGATATATTAAAAAAAAATTAAAATAAAGTACAGTTAAAATAAAACACTGAACTGATAAAATATTATAACCAATCCCAGAAATGTGATTATTCTTTTACACATTATTGACTTTAATAAGCAATAACACTACAAAAACAAAAACTACTGTACAACACAATGTCTATTTTTTTTTCCAACTTTTATTTCCTATGCTATATTTAACATAGTAGCTACTATGATACTTCGAAGTCAAAATCAAAATCATCTTAATTCAAATAAATTTCACAAGTTCTTTTGAATTGTTACATTCATTTTCCAATTACCACCACCAAATAAGAATTTAAATTGATTCTTAATTTTTAAGTACCTGAAGTGGCTTTTCAATAGTTTTGGCTCGAAGAAAGTACATACATACTTTAGAGGCTTTACAGCAGGTTGTCACATTGATAGTCAGTAGACTGAAGTAATATTAATAATAAATACAAAAAGTCAACAGTCACATTCATAGCTCTGACCTCACACTAGGTTACAAGACCTGTATTGTGGGTATCAGATACTACAAGAAATGTTTTCGGTCTCATAAACACCCAGAGCCGAAACAAATATTTGTGGATCACACAAACATTTGTCTTGGTGCGGGGATGGAACCCTCACATTTCGCAAGGTGGTGTCTTGCCAACTGTGTGTAATAGGTCTTCATATACAGTATTCAGTTTTGTATATATACAACTAATATGTATCAGAAAACAGTAAAAAAATAAGGTTACCATGTAACTTTTATAACAAGTTTTTTGTTTTCTTATTTTAGGAAGGAGATGCGAAACTGGCGAGGGAATTTATGCATTTAAATGCAGAAGAGCGTCTCTTCTCTTTCGTACTTTACAACAACAGATACAATTACGGAATGTCGTTCATGATTCTGTTTCATACCCCATGTCAAGACTTACTCCATCTCCACAAGGACGACAAACTGTCCAAGCTAGCGTGGTTCACCGTTCTTCTATAGACAATACTCAAACTGACAGTATAAGAGCAGCTAATATAGCCTCACACACAAGTGTTTTAAGAAATACAGCACCGTCTCCAAGATCCCCTTCTAGTGCAGACATCCTGGAAGTTATGCCTTTATATTCTAGATCTCATAATAATTCCAACCATATCACCAATGTATATCAATTTCGTGAATTAAAAAGGGAACACAACAATAACCAAAGTGAAACTGTGCCTAATTCTGGACACGAATATTATAACGACTTAACTCGAGACTTAGCTGTTCTGCGGCATTCATTAAGACAAGAAACAGCTTTGAACACTTTAAAAGATATTGAAGATGAAGCTCGTTATTTGGAAAATAAAAAGAGGAATAAAAGGCTGTCATGTGAACAAACAAACAATCCATTGTCGCCTACATTAAGTAACAGTAGTGAACATTATGCTCAATTAAGTGTAGAACAACAGGAAGCAGCACGACTGTACATGAATATTGTACCAAATGAAAGAAATTTATCACAAGTGACCAAACATGATACCATTCCCACCACACCTATTGCACCAAAACAAGTAGAATATTGCAATTTAACTCTAGGAATAAAGCCGGAAATAAATACGTATGCTAATTTATCTCTGGGTGAGTTGGGCGATAGTGTAAAAAACATAAAGCAAGTGTTAAATTTGTCCACTCACTCAGATTATAATCATAAATTCTCAGAATCTGATACATTTACTTCAATGTCTCCAGTAGAAGAATTAGAAGTGAATTATGCGGTTTTAGATATAGATTCTAATAAAGAAATGGGAAATGGAAAAAAGATTAAAAGAGAAGTTATTTCCCCAGATGATAATTGCTACAATAGCCCTAAAAATGAAAACGTAGCGTCTAGTTCCTCTCAACCAAAGACAAGGCATCTCTCACAAAATGGAGTAGAGAAGACTGCTGCAATTAATATTCCAATAGCCACTCCTTCGGCTACTATAGGTTACACTACCATAGACTTTGATAAAACTGTTGCTTTAACATCTGTTGCCTCAGGAACAGATGTTGATGTTGACGGACCTCGGAAAACAAGACACAACTCGTGTAACATGCCATGTGGAAGTCCTGGTTCGGACAAAAACAAACCTAATTAACTATTTTTCAAGTTGCGACCGACGATTAAGGCCAAATATTTAAGAATTGAAAGTCTGACAATGTCATCCAATTAATTAAGTTACAGTTGAGTGAGAAAATAATGTCTAGAAATTGGATAGTGTGTTCGAAATTTACTTTGTAAGATTATTATTCATATATATCTTCAACAGATTTAATTACTTTATAAGAATATGTGACTATTCAAGGAATAGCCAGGAACACTTTACATTTTATTATTGTCAAATAGTTGCCAGAGAAAGAAAGCACTTTAGGATGAGTCATAAAATATACGAATATTTTATTTCGAACGTAAGTCCCAAAGATCCTGGTTACGCCAACGATAGTCAAAACATAATCTATTGAGGCCATAGAATTCAGCTTTAGAGACATTGGTACAAGTGTAAGTTATATTTGTATAAGACTTATAGTTCCTAAATAATGATTCTTTTAATATACATTATTGGCGGATTAATTAAGATTAGTCAACCAATCATTTTTTTACGTTTGATATCGGTGCCAAAGCAACCATTCACCAAATATATAGATACTTTATGATAAACAGTTAGTATCCAATTATTGTAACATGTATACGAGTGTATATAATTCCAAAGTTTGATGCCAATTCAAATTGTATTAAAAAGGCCTAATGTCCAATAAGTAGAAAAGTAATAATCTTCATATTCATGCTCAATTTCATTTACGTCAAGTATAAAAGAGAAATTGCGATTGCGTCTACATTCCCAATTTTTTTTTGGTTTGACCATTGAAACTAGAAGTGTAATTTTAATATTTATGATGGTTTGTAATCTTATTATATAACCGTGTTTAAGATAAATATTTATGTACGTAGTTTAATGTTATTTTAGATACATTCGGTTGTACCAAAGATTTATTGATATAGGTAGCTATAGTAATTAGGCCTAATGGCCGTTGTGTATAGTTAATTAGCTGAATAGCAGAGCATAAGGAATGTAAATGAAGGTTACGTGATTTCACTATGCACACAGAGCGCGCAACTACAATGAAAACTGCCTGTTCACCGACGTGTAATATAATTAAGATTATGTATGTCTAGTATAAAGTGCAATTATTTAATAACTATTAATTTCCAAATGCTAATTTTGTAGCATTTAGTGAAAATGTTAGAAGTTTTATTTCGAAACGTAATTAATTATATTATCGTTTGCTTCATTGATCTTGGTTAAAACAAAAATTAAAGCTTGGCATGATGTTTTATATTTTATTGTTTTATTTAAACTATGCATATTTTTATTTTTAACAAGACCCAAAGTTATCTCATTAATTCTGTTTTTTTTTTAACAAATGATAGCTTAATTTTATTTACTTCTGAAATCTAAGTAATGGCATACTGGCCTGCATTCAACACTCCATGAACCGCCACATTGTCATAGGCATGTTGAGTTTAAAACAATTTAAGGAAATAACATCACTCAACATTGTTATTTGATTATTGTATTTGTTATTTAATTGAAATGGGATGAAGAAATAAAAATACGATATGGCGACAAAAAGGGTGTACTGATAGAGGTTTCCACTTCTAATGTTTTCTTTCCTATACAGTGGACCCCCGGTAATCCGGCACCCCTTGTAATTCGACATGGTCTCACGTTTCAACAATGTTAAAAAAAACTATGATGAATATTTTTATGTATTGATTGATTCATAATTTTTTATTAATTTAGTATGTACATTTGTTTGTACACAATTATTTCCTAATGTAAAGTTGTGCATATTTTTTTTATTTTTTGATATAATTAATGACGCTAATTTTATGATGAAACGAATAGAATTTTATAATTGGATCTGTAATTTGTCGGATTACAAGGTACTTTTTTGTAAAAACATCCGGACTGTAGGGGGTCTAAGGCAGAGTACTCTATAATCCGACAAATTCGATAGTCCGACACTGCCCTGCAAAACGTTTGTCGGATTACCGGGAGTCTACTGTATTTCTATAGGGATAAAAGGATAAAAGTATGATCGAAATTGATTTTTAATTTGTATGAAATGTTTTTCCAATAACCTTAATTGCGAGGTGGAGGTGAAATTACAAAACGAGAAACATCAAAAACTACTCGACTTAAAGGTGTAGATGTTCAAATTACTATTTGTGTCAAAATGAAATAATGGGGCGTTTCGAAAAAAAAAGGAATTATCTATATGGAGGACAGTAGTTGTTCTTAGGCGGAGCTATCTATACTATATATCTGAGTATGTAAAAACCACTCTGTTGGCCTAGCTAAGACAAACGGTTAGTTTTGAAATAGTCAAATCTCTAAAGTTGGTATTTGCCTCTGCCTCATCAATATGTGTTTTTAAAATTTAATTTACAAAATTTTCAAGCATTAGGTGGTCATTCTATTAGGAGCACCTAATGTGACCATTAAAAAAAGTAGGTATGCTTTCTTCTTCTTCTTCTTCATCAACCCATAAACGCCCACTGCTGAGCACGGGTCTCCTCTACCATTGAGAGGGTTTAGGCTTTCTACTAATTATTATTTAATGTTTGGAACTTTTGTAGGTATGTAGTTTACAGTTACTAAGATGTTATTAAAAAAATTATGCCACAGTATTTTTATGAATAGGGTATTTGACTTAATTCATTTAAATATCACTACAAAAAAAAACATGAACTCATCATTTAAAAAGCTAAATAAGGTTTTAAATATGTTTGGAGGCATAATTTTTCAGTGCTTAGAAGAGAATGTACAATAATCATCGCCATCAATGTGCGTGCATTCGCGAAAATAGCAGGAATTCCACTACTTACGCACCTATTCCTATCTTGATTTTTTCATAGAGACATTAGTACAAAATTTGACGGCGGGTTTACCCGGATGGGTCGGCACGAGAGTATTTCGTATCGTCTTCAAAATTAATAAAACACTTTATAAAGCAAACAGTTTAATAACATTAACATTTAGTAATTACTCGTATTTATAAGATTAGTATCACATTGAAAACGACGAACTGCTGTGTAGCGCATACAAGTGAGCCAGCGCCGATACAGTTAGAAGAAACGCCCATCTGCTGCGGATCTGGTTACAGCTACCCGCTGAAAATGTAAACCAATATTGTCAAATAAACAAACATATTTTCCAAGCAAATTATCACTTTTATTACAAATAGGTAATGACTTATAGTCACTATTGTTTTAAGAATTATCTTTAATGTTAAAAATCAAATTAAAACCATTCCTGCAAATACGAAAACCATCGATGACGTAGTTAATATAGTTATTAAAAAAGCATTCAGCGTGTTTGTAACAGCCAGTTGCACTTTGAATATGTGAATAGTAATTCTACATGAAGGTATTCGGTATAATATCTCCTTTATTATAATTAACATCTATGACAGGGTTTTTGGATGCAGGCCCATTTATCAAAGATTTTTTCGATATTTCATGAGTAAATTTAACAAGGATTTTTAATAAACCTGGTTAAATTCAATTTCTTAAATGTTAAGTATAAAGAAAATTCTTGAAATTATAAAATGATGATATTTCACTCACTCGATCAATTATTTTCATTCCATTTCATTAATGAAAATTACATAAAAAAGGTATATCTATAGGGTAAATATTATAGAAATCTATACACTGGATATATGTATTTACAAAACTCAAACTAGACATAGTTCATTTAAATATCCTAAGTATGGGTTTAGACGACAATTAACTTACGGGAATGTTGTAAAGAATCGAGCGTAGCATCCATTTCCGTAGTTTCCTCAGGGGCCTCCGTCGTTGTTAAAGCGCCTGCACCCCGCCACGACCGATAACCAACGCTAAGTTAGTACACATACATAGACACACAGTTAAGCTTCAACTTAGAAATGCAAAAGCGTCGTAAAAATATATTTACCAGCTACCATTTTGAACGATTAATAGTTTTACTGCTTAATCCCAAGGAACACTGCATTTTCACGATTTTTGCCCAAAGTACTCCCAATGTAATCAATCTACACTAAAACTTCTCACCAAGCTAACTTCATACCAAACAACATTCAAATCGGTCCAGCGGTTTAGGCGTGAAAGCGTAATAGACAGACAGACAACTTTACAGTCTCTTTTTTATTATTTCAAAATAGTGCAATAAGTTACTCCATTAAAAGACCTACAAGTACAAAATACGTGCACAGCAATTATTATTATAAGTACCTATATTATTGGTAGCATTTCGATTAGAGCTTCTTACAAAAATAATGTTAAGTTATAACAATAAGTAAAACAAAAACTTAACAAAAAACAACAACTTAAAATTGAGTTGTGCATAATTTTATGTATATGAATTTAAATTATATGTCAGGGTTTTCTTCACAATGTCTTCGCATATCTATAACTACTCTCGTTTAGTTTTTGATATGCCTATTGCGTACATCACTTAAATTTAGAACAATGTATAAGGATGTTTTTTGCAATTATGGCTTTCAACACTAAGCACACACCGTGACTTTTCGAAATTATATAAATACTAGCTTTTGGCCGCGACTCCGTCCGCGTAGAGTCTAGGGTTAAGTGAAGAGAGATTTTGACATTTATAACATGTTTATCCAACGGGATTACATTTTCCAGGATAAAATTATCCCATGTGAATTCTGTGAGCCCTACCTACCTCTATACCAAAAATCATTCAAATCGGTTTGGTAGATCCAGAAATACCCATTCGTGGGAATGGAATTCGGAAAATGTAGTATTACCGTGGGGTAATACTACATTTATTGTGTGGAAGCCTGCACACCTAAAATTATAAGCAGTTATTTAAACGGGACGTCGCTGGCTGCAGGCGGCTTCCGACCGTTTCCGGTGGAAGTCGTTGGGGGAGGCCTATGTCCAGCAGTGAACCAAAATTGGCTGATGATCATTTGAAATATAGTCCGCCAACCCCCACTTGAGCAGTGTGGTCGAAAAAAGCAACATTTCTCATTCTGTTCTTTTTATACGTAAACGTTAAAAGCAACGTAAAGCACCTTTTAATTTTTTTAAATATTTCTATTCATCTTAATAGAAATAAGCCACTGTAAATAATGTATCCGGAAAAACGCGGCGGTGTCCCTACAAACAGTTGTGCTACACTGATTGAGGTGGCTGTTTTGTATCCCAATTTAAGCTGACATTTTCAGCGATCACTTAAAATATATTGAGTGATTTGAATATAATGGATTTTCTATGAACTTGCAAATCGAGATACGCATATGTTCACTCATGTTTGAGTAGCTGTTTTTAAAGCGCCACTTAAGGCCTATTGCAGTCTTATGGGCACTTTTAAGTCTTAGTACTGCAATTAAGAAATTTTGTCATAAAAATCCGATAATACTTTACCTTTTTTATAGGGTACCTGATCAGACAAATGATTGATTTATCTAAAATTCATGCTAATGAAAACTCGTAAGAATTTATTACTTTTGTATACAGTAACTTAATAAAATAAGTTCCAATGATAAAGTATTCATTCAATTGTATTAAAGATCTAAAAGTAAAAATTATTTTTATAAAACAAATATGAATATTTGTTGTTTATTTGTTAGTTTTAATTAGGAACGTTCAAGAAATTATTATTTCACAAACTCCAGGTTCACGATTTCACAAATAACAAGATACAGTACTTCTAAAGGAGTGTCTATTAGAACCGACAAGTTCGTTTACCTGTTGGATCATAAAGCTCCGTGTCAATGAATTCAACGTGCGAAATGTTGGGGTTTACGTAAAAAAGTTCGCATCGTACTTCCGCACCATTTACATCGGCGTTACTGACTGTACCATTAGCTACAATGCTGTAGAAACCTTCGCTGTTAGGTCCTTCTATAGATTCTGTCATATTTATTTCTATCCTGAAACATAAAAATGTTATGTAGATGTCGATAAAATAAAAAGATTTTATTATTGTAGCTTTCAAAACGTCTAGGAAGATGTAACTATGTGTTCTGTAATAGCTGAATTACCTTGGCGAGTCAAAAAAAATCTGCACGGGAATTTTGCAGTACCTACTTATTAACATGCGGGAAACCGCGGCAATGCGGAAACGTGGAATGCGGGATTGCAAACCCTAGTTGTAAGGATATATACATGTTTGTTTTTTTTTTGTTTGAAATTTAAATAGATTTTATTGAAGTGGTAAAAATAATATTACATTAGATTTTCCAACTACATCATTATAAGTTGTAATAATAATCTAACAATAAGGGCATGATTCAGTTATATTACGAATCTGGTTTGTTTATACTATCATCGGATTATGTTATGTTAATTCTAAATCTTCTATTTTGTGTATTTACGCGCGCTGGTAATTGTCGTCCGAATGAACATATTATTATTCGTTTCATGCAGTGGTCGTCAACCCGCGGCGTGCCGCGGATGTCTTACTTGCGGCCAGTAGATGTCTTGAAAGTAAGTAAAAAACACCTAGTACTGGCGGTGTTGTGTTAGTAAGTTCGGTCCGCCTTTTTTTAGAAATGTGATCTCTTTTTGATTCTGGGGTGAATATCTATGCGGCTCCCCTTTATTTTATTTTGCCAATTTCTGGCCATTGCCCCCTAAAATGTTCCCGACCACTGGTTTAATAAGTTACATGTACAAATATAATAAAGTAACAAACACTAACCCACTGATAGAAACGGATAGATCGGGCATGGGTGCCACTTCTAATGCTTCACATTGTATCCGGACATCTTCTACATCATCCTCGTCGGGTCCATCTGCCTCTAACGATATGTTTAGTTGCGGTCCACTGCCTTTTGCTGTACAAATAAAATTGAAATGTAAATATTTTGAAATCGTTGATTTCTTCCAAAAAATACAACCTGTATTTATTTAATTTGATAAAAAAATATACTTTTGAATATTGCTTACAAAAAACTATTAATTCTTGATGTTTTCGAACTTCTTCAATAAAAGCTACTTCACATTCATAGGTTCCTGAGGCATTAGGTTGTAATTGTAATAGCATAATTGTGTCATTTTCCTTTATTTCGACATCTGAAATTAAAGAAAATAATTTATTGGTACACGTGCTCAATATAAATATTGTTGGTTAGTTTCGTTTTAAAAAAAATGAAGTCCGTTGATCGTTCGTTTCGAATAATTTATCATTATTATCGATCTTACGAGTTATCACAATAATCTTTACGGCAATGTTGTTGGTGTATGCCCATTTTTTTTTTTAAGTTTTCCACGATTAAAAGGTGTATCTTGCGCGACGTAAAAGAGACGGGCTGCATGTAATACTTATCAGTTTACTACGGTTATGATATCATCAGTTGAGAGTAGTAGACTCGTAAGTATTCTTATTACACCCTCAATGATTACACCCGAACCCACATTTGCAGTTGGGACCGCAGCTAGGTATAAGCAACCTTATTTTAGACGGAATGCCCTGGATGCAATACCTTTTAAGATAACTTAAAAATAGGAATTCTATTCGATGTGAAGTATTTTTTTTTAATACTAGCCAGTTTCTGTATAGTTTTGTTTCTTTGAAGATCTAATTACCTAGTTTATGTTGAGTCGATTCTGCTTGATGTCCCACTATTCTTTGGTATAGTAATTTTCTGTCTTCCCCTGAAGCAGGTGTCCACCACCACTTGATGAATAATCCTTTTTCTGTGTCTTCAGGCAAAAGGCCGTATTTGCACCGCAATTCAGCGCTCTGTCCAATTTCTACGGAGTTTGGCACCACAAATTCTGTTATTGACAATTGTCTGCTACCTGAAATGACACGCCACAATTTATTTTAAATAATGTGGAATTAATTTACAATAAAAACATTACTTTCTATTTCTCTGAAATTAGGATTTTTTGTAATACTTAAATAAGCGTGATATAACTTCGATCGTAAATAGAAAATTGGTTGCTTATCATTTCTGATGAATACACAATATTTATTATCTTATACTTATATTTAAAATTGCCCATTAACTTTTGTATAAAAATACCATGCTAACGTTGGATTAGGTACCTAAAGTATGACAAAAAATTAACCAAATCAGTCATATCACATGTGGTACAACGGGTTTATGTGGATACAAAAAATTATTTGCAAGTGAATAGATTTTGTAATTTATTGAAGATGAATCCATAAAAATATCTAATGCTCACAACTTCGTTTGCTTGCAGTTCATGACTGGGTATAAAGTGAAATGTATCTACATTGTAAGCAAAATCTTCGTTTTTTATTTTATCATGTGTCTATTTTTCTTGCTTTTAATAATAATAATAATTTAACGCCTAGGTTAAATATTAACAATATAACCAGGGCCATTCAGTAAAAATTAAATTATTATTGTAACAGGATTTGAGTCGGTTTTATCAACAGTTAAACAAAAATGAACAATAAAAAAAGAACTTCTACCTACATCATGAATCTGTTATTTAACTGGAAGCTAGGGAAATGCTGTGGAAGACTTGCCACTCTTGCGTTTTCCCATTCATTTTCTAGTGATATACAACTACCATTATTAACTAAAACAACGTCACGGATGCCGTATGTAATATATTGGTATATATACTACTGGAAAAATTTAAAGGATCAAAAAATAAATCCAAATTTTTGGGCGTTTTTTAACAGGCCGTAACTTCGAGAAAAATGGTCGTACAGGAAATTTAAAAACAGAAAATTGTAGCTCCAAGTCTCTGGTTTTTGGATTAACACATTAAAAATTTGTAGTATCAGTGGTTTTTGAGTGATCTTAGGAAAACCGGCAACAAAAAAATTTCAAAATTTTTAATGCTTCTTTTTTTTTATATACGGGCGTGGAAAAAAATGTTCTTGCTTAACCCTTATAAAGATCGGATACTTTGTTTATTTAGCTTTAATTTCTATCTTTTAACACCTCGATATGTTTAGTTCTCGCCGAGATAACGGTCTCCAAATGGAAAAGCATCCTTTTGTCTTTAATTATCGATATCTCAGCAACCAATAATTGTACACGAAGTTAAAGGTGCGTTTCAAAAATTTGAATAAATATCCTTTTACCACCAGCTATTACTTTTTCGAAAAAACAAAAATTCTTCTTGTTACATGAATTTGAAAATGCAACAAAAAATGAGCTTTAGGTGGTGTTTTGGAAAATCAAGCGCTGGATCGAAAATATTGTGAAAACCAATAATGTTAAGTGTGCGTTTTACAGTTCAATATGTCCACGAAAATCCTACAAAGTGCCAAATTAATCCATCCAGCCGTTTTTTTGTTTCACTCGATCGAATTTTTGAAAAAAATAAGGGATCACGTTTTTGCTCTGCAAAGCTCATAATTTAAGAAATGAAAAATATTTATTTTTTAAAGCTTTTTCCACGTTTCTGTTGTACGAATTTGTTGTTTTGGGGCAACTTGAAGAAATTCAAGTCACCAACGCCAATATTGCCCGTTGTTGCTATTGTGTGTGATTAAGGAATTTTCGAGCAATAATGTTCGCATTGACGAAATATTGAATTGACTGGGCGTTTGTTTGTTAAATTTCCTCAAGTTGTTTCAAAACAACAAATCTATACAACAAAATGTGGAAAAAGCTCCTTCAAAGAATATTTTTTATTTCTTAAATTATGAGCTTTGCAGAGCAAAAACGTGATCCCTTATTTATTTAAAAATTCGATCGAGTGAAACAAAAAAAACGGCTGGATGGATTAATTTGGCACTTTGTAGGATTTTTGTGGACATATTGAACTGTAAAACGCACACTTAACATTATTGGTTTTCACAATATTTTCGATCCAGCGCTTGATTTTCCAAAACACCACCTAAAGCTCATTTTTTGTTGCATTTTCAAATTCATGTAACAAGAAGAATTTTTGTTTTTTCAAAAAAATAATAGCTGGTGGTTATAGGATATTTATTCAAATTCTTGAAACGCACCTTTAACTTTGTGTGCAATTATTGGTTGCTGAGATATCGATAATTAAAGACAAAAGGATCCTTTTCCATTTGGAGACTGATATCTCGGCGAGAACTAAACATATCGAGGTGTTAAAAGAAAGAAATTAAAGCTAAATAAACAAAGTATCCGATCTTTATAAGGGTTAAGCAAGAACATTTTTTCCACGCCCGTATATAAAAAAAAAGAAGCATTAAAAATTTTGAATTTTTTTTGTTGCCGGTTTTCCTAAGATCACTCAAAAACCACTGATGCTACAATTTTTTAATGTATTAATCCAAAAACTGGAGACTTGGAGCTACAATTTTCTGTTTTTAAATTTCCTGTGCGACCATTTTTCTCGAAGTTACGGCCTGTTAAAAAACGCCCAAAAATTTGGATTTATTTTTTGATCCTTTAATTTTTTCCAGTAGTGTACTATGCGCCGAAAATAATACAGAAATGTACATTAATATATGTCTTCGCTAAATAGTATCTATCTAGATGTTAATGTACCTAATTAGGAAACTGTTTTCACTTATGCACCTGTGTATGTTATAAAGCTCTCGTGTCCGAATATTGGCTTGTAGCCTTGTGGAAGGTATGCTGCCCAGGAATATTTTTTTTAATAAATGGTTTCAAAATTCGCACTGAGTAGATAAAAGACTGGTGCCTCGAGAATACTAATTAGCGATAATTAGCATTGTAACCTGCCACGCCGGGTTCGATCCCCGCACCGAGACAAATGTTTGTGTGATCCACAAATATTTGTTTCGGGTCTGGGTGTTTGTGAGACCGAAAAGTCTCTCGTAGTTTCTGATATCCACGACACAAGACTTGTATCTTAATGTGGGGTCAGGACTATGTGTGTGTGACTGTTGGGTGTATTTATTTATTTATTTAACTATGCCGCTTTTTAGATTTCAGGCACCTAGCTATTCATTTTACATGTCTTGTAAAAACATTCAATTGAATATGGGACTACACATCATCATCATCATCATCATCATCATCAGCCAAAGGACGTCCACTGCTGGACATAGGCCTCCCCCAGAGACTTCCAAAGAATACACATATATTTTTTTAATTGGTAAGGGACAATGTAAATATTTTAAAGACAATATGTCACATTCCTATATGTGTATAATGCTTAAAAGTTGGGTCAAGCCATAAATCTAAATTATCCTCATATTATTTATGCCTATTATGAACACGTATGTTAAGGTTGATAAATCGGACATCGTTTCCATGTGTTGGTCGGCCCACGCTCGCAATCTTTATATTAAAATACTAAACTACAAAATAGTAAAATAGGTAGACACCTCACATTCTCTGTGAGGAAACCGAGCATATTAAGATTTAAAAAATATTGTAGGCTCGTTATCGCTGCGAATATATTTGTAGGCCTCGCTTTAATTTCTAATACGTAAGCAAATAGCAAACGGAGATTGGTCGTTAGTTGTACTGTCCGGTGTGCACTTCAGATACCTACCTCGTCATCCATCATGTGATATTTAAATAAAGTTGAAGACATTTTTTTAAATAGGTGGGTTGATCTAATCTATGCTTGATGTTAATATTTTGTGGACAGATTTGTCGCGGTAAGTAGTAAACTGCTGAGTGTAGATGCGGTCTGTCCATGAGAACATGTGGGCCTATGAGTTAAAATTTTCTATGTAAAATTTCGCAATACGTGTGTTTTGTAAGATTCTATAAATAATTTATTATGGAAAATTAGGTCATATCCGAATGAATAAGCGTCTATCTTGGCTAACCTTGAGGCGGTCCGGGAATGTTAAAAATACCACCACGACCGAACCGCGCGTTCTGTAGGTCGGGCTCGCTTATTTGAACTATTTGTTATTAACAATAGAGCATACGTTCTTGCGCGATTGCTTGTGTATCAAAGCGACGGAAGTAAAGAATTGCCAAATGTTAATTTAAATTATCGAAGTCACTATATAATAACAATACGTTACAATAACTTTGCCATGCTCACTGAAGAAAATTAAACACAACAGTGTTTATATTTCTTTCGCTAGTATTATAGCAGCTAACATAAAATTAAAAAAGAATTCATTAATAAATAAGTATTTCTAAAATAGGTACTACAATTTTAAATATTTATAGAGGTAATACTGAGCTAAACTGATTCTTACTATGACAAAACTCAAAAAATTTGGTGTTTTGAACAAACAAGTACTTCGTACAAAATAACAATTCTCCCAGGATACATTTTTCATAATTTCGTGAAAATTTGCTGCAATACGGACCTTAACCAAAAATCGGGCGCAAAACACATGCAATCGGACACCTTTTTAATGCATCTTCTATACTTTTACCCACATAAATCAACTTGCATATAATATGAATAATGCGTGTTTGCTACCGGATATTTTAAATTTGAAGGAACAACTATGTATATTGAATAATATTTCCGGAAGAATTTACAGTTGTCTGTATTGTGAACACAAGATAAACAAACGCTCACCTGCCACGAGGCACAGGATCAAGCAACACGTCCGTAACATAGCGGCATTTGTGTCGCACATCCAGTACAGCGCAGTGTGCCGGGAGCGAGGCGCGTGAGATGCGACTGACTGCTGCGATTCGCCGCCCGCCCTTCGAATTGCTATAAATTGGCCTTGAATCAACGCGAGGTAACCGCACTGAATTGTACTAAATCATTACAAATCTTCAAACGTAAACAACCGCACACGGCGTTATCGGCGAATGCCTCGTATGTTATGAACTTTTTTCTACACGTAAATGTTGAGAGGACGCGTGGGGTGACCGACTTTCACAGACGTGAGATATATATGTATATTGAAAAAGAAACTAAATTTTTTAAACATTACCACAAATATAAAATATTACATTGATATTTGTATAGATCATAAGTGACATGAAGCTTGCGCTCTGACACAGGTGGAAGAACATACACAATTTATAAATGATAATAATTTATTTGATTATATATTAGTGAATACAGTATATGTGTGTGAGCGCGTATAGTCGCTAGAGCGCGAAGTGCGCCCTCAGCCTGTCGTTGAAGGTGATGTTGGCGAAGAGGCTGTTCCTGGGCGCGTGCGCGGCGGCGGGGTGCGAGCGCGCGGAGGCGAGCGCGATGGCGAGCGTGTCGCGCACGCGCGCGCGCGGCACGTCCCCGCGCAGCGCCAGCAGCCGGCACAGCTGCTCCTCCGTCATGTCGGGGCACTTCGCCACCACGCTGTGCAGGTCCAGCGACAACATCTCGATGTCTTGGCACCGCAGCACCTGTCGCACAGTCGCCGCAGTTAGTGCCAATGTTGTCACATTTTGGCCGTACATGCATCGTCTTATCATATTGGTATTAATTTAGATAGTTATTATTCACATTCCTTATACTGACGCCTGTAGCCTCGCGTAAGGAGGCAGAAGTATTTTTACATCAATCTTTCGCCAGGAGATTCTAAGTTATAGTGTGGTTGTTCTGTTAGTTTTTTGCACACATTCCTAGACCATGTTGTTACTGAGAGTTTCCTAACAAAATAAAGCAATTACATGTTTTCCGACGCGGAATCAAACACAGGTGTCGTCGATTACACGACGTCTAATAGCACCGCAGGACCATCGGGGATTTTTTTATAAACATATGGTTACATAAAAAAACGTTAAAACTAAAAATATAAATAACATACACCCACTGGTGCCGAGGTCTATGACCCGAGGCTGTGAGGAGCGGCCTCACAATACGTACCGTGTGTAATAAACCCGCTTCTATATCTAGATTTTGTTACATTTTGGCAAAGATTCCCTGGGAACATCTATAACGCAGTGCCAACATTTTGTGAAAAATGTCCAGCCTCATACCGCACCGCACGTGTCGATAACCATTTTTATTGATGTAAAGGTTATTATGAAGCAGTGATGGCCTCGAGGTTTGGGCGCGCGGTCGAGAATCCGACGGTCGCGGGTTCGAACCCCAGGCACACACCTCTGACTTTTCGAAGTTATGTGTGTATTCACATTGAATTATCACTTGCTTTAACGGTGAAGGAAAACATCGTGATAAAACCTGCACACCTAAGAGTTCTTAGGAATTTCTTAGGTGTGTAGTCCGCCAACCCGCACTAGGCCAGCGTGGTGGACTATGGCCTAAACCCTCTCAATGGTAGAGGAGACCCGTGCTCAGCAGTGGGCGTATATGGGTTGATGAAGAAGAAGAAGAAAGGTTATGAATTTGCTTTTTGTTTATTTAAATAGGGAAGCAAAAAGTGGGAATAAAAATTTATATCTGCTATTTACTTCGGAAAGCTTTCCAACTTAAAGCCATTCTTTTTTGGAGGGGAGTAATTTGGAGGAACAGAGAACAGGAAGGGAACATAATATTTTTAAACATCGGTTTATTGCAAATTCGAAGTGATGTTAGAGGAAAAGAATCGTGGAACGAGTGAAAGATATGTAAGTTGTGTCTCGTTGTCATTAAGATGGGAGACGAAGTACAGGGTACAGTAATTTAAATTGATGGACATTACGGTAGATGATCTGGAGCATCACACTAAATAACATAACGTAACAACAACACGGTTACATCTATATAAAATATAAAAAAAAACATTTCCATGGAACATCCTTACCTCGGCTAACATACTGATTACTTCAAACGGCCAGTCAACATTGACCCCTTCAGGCGCTATTTTTCTAAAAAACGATCTGATTTGATTTGCTTCCTTCACTATCTTATTAGCAGCCTGTTGTGCTTCCTCAACAGTTTTAAAGGTAACTTTCTTTGATAACATTGCCGTAATATATTTTTTATAGACTAGGTTTTGAGCCTCATTGATGACATATTCAAAGTTTTTATCTCTCAGGTGATTGTAATCTTGAAAATAATCGTCGAGGGTGATACAAATCGTATCCACCGGTATGCTTGAAGGTAACCACTTAGAAGTGAACAAATCATCAAAGTGAACTTCCAGATCCAAGAAAGCTTCTTCAAGAAGAAATTGTGCAGCTTCATCTCTTAAGTTCTGTAAAAAAAATATTTATTTAGGCAACCCGACATCACGACATTAATTTATACACTTTTCGGAATGTTATCCCATAACAATGGAAACAACTTAATCAAAAATCTCTTAGTTTTAACCACGGCAGCGATTAAAGGTTTTAAAGTTTACTTTGTAGATAAATATTTCATTATGTTGCCGTGAGGAATATACGACATTGACCTGACAGAATATACTAATTGATATATGGCACGTTAAAGACATTCTTGTTCTTAATTTTTTGCTTCTATATAATCCATGTAAAATTTGAAGATCAATAATTAATTAACTGTATAGTCGGTTACAGAAAACAACTAATTCAAACAGTCATCACTCTCTTCCCCTGTTCTCACTTATATTTGTAGTTGCTGGAGCATGTTTTATCTTTCGAAGCGTTACCATCACCCCCATGTCCTCTTTCACACCTTTTTTACAAGCTTTTATTTAACTTCACTTTTGTATGTATGTATGTATGTTTGTATGTTTACAAATCTTGCAATGAAGATTTGAACCACTTCCAATAGACCGATTGTGCTGAAACTTGGTATACCTACGTAACTTGGATGACAATACAATAATATGGTACCATGGAGCTGGTCTGATGATGAGGTTGGAAGATGACCATAGAAACATCGGTTCTTGTGGACCGATTGAGCTGAAATTTGGTATGTCTTTGTAACTTCGACAACAATACACAAATATGGTATCATGGTGCTGATCTGACGAAGAGTTGGAAGATGCCCATAGGAACTTCGATTTCTGTGGTCCAATTGAGCTGAAATTTGGTATGTCTTCGTAGCTTCGGTAACAATACAAAAATATGATATTATGGAGCTGATCTATTGAGGAGTTGGAAGAAGCCCACAGGAACTCGGATTCCTTTGGACCGATTGAGCTGAAATTTGGTATACCTATGTAATTTCGGTGACAATATAATAACAAGGTATCATAGAGCTGATCTGACGAAGAGTTGGAAGATGCCCATAGGAACTCCGATTCTTGTGGTCCAATTAAACTGAAATTTGGTGTGTCTTCGTAACTTCGGTAATAATACAAAAATATGGTATCATGAAGCTGATCTGATGAGGAGTTGGAAGAAGCCCATAGGAACTCCGATTCCTGTGGACCAAGTAAGCTAAAATTTGGTATGCCTTTGTATTTTTAGTGACAACATAATAACAAGGTATCGTTGATCTGGTGTCATGAGAAGTTGGAAGGTGCCCATAGGAACACTAGTTTTCATGGACCGATTGAGTTGAATTTCGGTATGACTACGAAATGGATAGACTTAGAAATATTTCCAACTAAAAAGTTAAAAATAAATTAACGGTGAAAAACACATTTTAAAATCAAGCTTTTATTATGCACGAAAAATTAAAAAAATAAACTAAGAAAACATTCATAAAATTCGTATTTTTTTAAACTTTACAAGTAACAATTTACAAAAGTGTTCGGTTTATCAGTAGAAGTATGATACATAAACATATATTATCTATAACTAGTATATTAATATTCTTAAGTGATTTAAAAGCTTGTCGCGCAATTTCGTTAATGCAAAGACCTCGGCCGCGACGAGCTTTTAGATCACTTAAGAATATTAATATACTAGTTATAGATAATATATGTTTATGTATCATACTTCTACTGATAAACCGAACACTTTTGTAAATTGTTACTTGTAAAGTTTAAAAAAATACGAATTTTATGAATGTTTTCTTAGTTTATTTTTTTAATTTTTCGTGCATAATAAAAGCTTGATTTTAAAATGTGTTTTTCACCGTTAATTTTCTTTTATACCTTCTCTCACGCCACGCTCTTACAAATAATTCAAAGAGTGTTAAATAATAATAATCACTTGGAAAGTGTTGAGAGAAGATATGAAAGAGAAAGGGGTGACTGAAGGCATGACGGCTGATAGGGATGAAGGATAAAACATGGTGCGCCGACCCCAAATAAGAATTGGGAGCAGGGCAAGAGAATGATGTATCACTTGGAAGGTGTTGAGCATCTTGTCGAACTTGTCCTCGGCGGCGCGGTGGTGCGTGTTGCTGGGCCAGTGGCGCGCGTGCGTCTGCTGCGCCAGCCGCACCATCTGCTCGCTGTTGTTCACGATCGTGATCATGTGGTGCGTGAAGTACGCCACGCGGGACCGGTCCGCGAAGTGCCCGTTCTGGAACAATACCGCTTTATCATCATCATTCATTTCGATCTTCTCTGCAATTAAGATCACTTTATAATCATCATCGTCAGCCTATCAACGTTCAATGGAACGTTCATTACAGTCAGTGGACCTCCACAACTGATATAATTTAGGCCGTAGTCGGTACCACGCTAGCCTACTGCGGTTTGGTGGTACACACACCTAAGAAATTTTTATAACTTTCAGTTATGCAGGTTTAAGTAATAATTCTGCTGATAATTTCGGCCGTTCCCTAAACCTCAAGGCCAACACTACTTAACTTCATAAAACATATTACTTTTAATACATAATTTAACTCCTAATAAAGTATACACAATGAAGCTTCCTGCCTATCAACGAACTACAATAACTCAGTAGTATGACCCCATGAATTCTTATTATTATACCCTACAAGTAGATTTCAAATAACATGTATTCCTTCCCAGACATCCACATAACCTTTACCTGATTCTGCATTTCATTAACAGCAGAATAGTTAACATTGAGGTTTCTTTCTTAATTTAACCACCATAGACTATATGTTACCATATAAATCACATTGTATGATTAATACTAACCTTGAATTGAATGACTCCTTCCCTGTACATGTTCCCATACCTCGTCACTTGTTCGATACTTAATAAAAGTGCCTTGAATGTCACTTCCTTGCTTATTGTTTCAGTAACCTGTACAAAAACAACACATGCATACACTGGCCTCCAAAAGTTAGTTGAAATTATTTCACCTTACCAATGATGTCCCGTAATTTTTAAATTGAACAGTTTTAATAGATGATTAGTTTACTATTTATGTTCAGATACACTATTCTAATAGGTATTGTTGAAAATTACCCAAAATACCTTTTGATTTATTTCATATTATATTTTTATGTGCTCACTTCTTGAATTGAGTGCGTCAAAAGTTAGTTGGAGTAGGATTTTTTTTAATAATTTCCGATACTCTTGCGGTTTTACCCTCATTTATTTATATTTTAAAAACAGTGTGAATAGTTTAGATTTAATAATACGATTTTGTGAAGTTATTTGACGGTTTTTGAAATAATAATGGCCCTGAGGCGAAAATTAACTGTAGAGAAAGAAACAACTATAAAATGTGAATATGAAAAATAAATTTAGTCTAGAAGGTGAGCAAAAAGAACAAGGTTTAGAATGACTTAGTCTTGCAGATAGGCCATGGTCGGAGCGTTTTACAGCTACTATTTCTGTTGCAAAATGCCGAACTTAACTTCTGCGACTGTTTAAAATCAATCCGAAGTTTGTGGTAAGAGAGATCCAAGAACAGTTACAGGAAACAAAAAACTCGGTTTTTGAAACCACTATCAGTTGACGTTTGCATGATTCTTAATTACGAGATCACACCACCAGAAAGTAACCTCTTTTATTACAATTCCAAAAACGAAGATTTAAGTTGGCCCTCAAGTATTCGAAAACGCCAATAGACTCATGAAAGAGAGTAGACTCTAGCGGTGCAAGATAGTTTGAACTATTTAAAAATCAATGTCGGCAAACTGTATAGCGCAATAGCAATGATAAATGAAAACTGTAAAACGCGGCGGTGGTTAAAGTTCTTAACAACAAGTTCTACAGAATATCAGGCATCAAACAAAATATTAAAAGTTTAAAAATTGGCCAAGACACAATCCTTAAAATATTTTTTAATTAATTTCAACTAACTTTTGGCGCCGTGATTTGACTATTTATCTATATTAATTGTAATTACAATTAATTATTAAAGTTTTTAAGGCTTTTTTATTGATAGAAATATTCTCAATTGATTAAATTTTAATAAAAATTTCTTGAAACCATTATTACTGTATTACATTTTATTATAATTTCGTCACATGTATTATGTTATTGATCATTTCAATTAACTTCTGGAGGGCAGTGTATGTAAAGATTTTCACATTTCCTCAGTTATTAGTTTCTTTTTACACCAAATCGACCTATGCATAGAATAAGGTTACTTATGTCTATAACACCAAAGTACTTTTTATGTCTGTAATAGAGTTAACATTGTTTATATATTGCAACAAAACAAACAAACATACCTCACGCCTATATTCCCCGAAGGGGTAGGCAGAGATGCATTTCTGCACTTTATTTATATATTTATTTACATTTCATTATATATTGCACTAGTGAAGTAATAATGATCATAAACTGTGTTGTTTGAAGAATATAAAAAGTAACTGATAATTTTGCGCCCAATTAAGTTTAAATCGCTGAGAAACAGAAATTGTGCAAAAGCACATATAACTTTATTCTGAGCATAGGTCGAAATAATCTTATTACCAGTTTCGAGACAGTTGTGTCGGCAGGGTATAGATAAGATATGTTTTGTCTGATTTTCTATCTCACCAGTCCTCTCGTCTGGTTAATAGCCAATTTCGGCTCGAAGTCTTAAGACATTCTTTCCTTTTTTTGGTATTTCGAGGGACCACCTCCTTTCGACCAGAAAGGGGTAACGTCGGGGTTTCGGCCTTCCAATTCGTCGCACGCAACAACTATCCGCTTAGCTGAGTTAGTTCTTTAACCAAATAACGTTGTTAAAACAGGGAGGTGCAGGGAGCGTAGGCAAGTGTGACCTTTTTTTTATTATTACACGAGGAAATCCCTTTACGGATCGACCCCGAGCATAAGGCTCGGAGGTATGTCGGACTCACCGTTCCAATATTGAAATATTAGATTAGTAGAAATGGACATAAGGATGTTTGACCTGCAGGTTCTGGTCGATCATCTGGAAGATGATGACGGGCGCGTGCGTGTGGAAGGCGCTGGAGTGCGGCTCCACGTCGGGCGCGCGCTGCCCGCTCCACTCCGCGCGCTCCGACTCCAGCGTCTTCTCCATCCACTCCATGTAGTTGCTCTCCATTTTCTGAAACAACATGTCACATACCGAATACAACTCTTTACCAGATGAGGAAGAACACATATGCCGCCAGTAGACTATTCAAATTTTCCGCCCCTACAGGCTAAAAGATCCTAGTTTTTTTAACAATCCCGCAAGTGCGCCTCTTTGTACCTTAGGAAAAAAAAAAGGCATGTGCCTAGTTTGCCTTAAGGATAATCCGCCTCTGCTCTTTACATTACCAACAAATTACTACATCAAATTGTATTCATAACTAAATACATACAAACACACTCACGAAAGTACAGCACAGTGTTACGAAAGGGTAGGAATACTGCATGCTGGTAATGACAATTTCCTGATGGAAAATCCTAATGACTCTGTTACTGACGCAGTAACTGAATCCAGAACTGAAAGATTGCACGGCTTGTTCTTGTGCTGCGATGTGATATAGTCGTTGCATGTATGAATGGACGAAGTATGTACTATTTTTATTCACAGTTTTATTACTGGGGTCGTCTTGATTAGTAAATAAGTGTACCAGTTATCTCATGACATAATTGAATTAAAATGATAGCTGCCATTAGTTGTTGCATACTAAGGATACCCACAAGACATCTTTCAAGAAGATATAAGTATCCGAAATTTTGGGAAAATGATTACTTCAATTGCAAAACTAAAATGTACTCACTTGTAAATATTCATCTTGCAGTCTTTGCATGATTTCGTTGCTAAGTAAGGGTGGTAATTTAGAAACATCTATATTCAGTTCCGAGCTCCCCATGAGTTCATTACCAGGATATGTGTTCAGTACCCATGAGAGTAAAGTGACATACTCATTGCCTTCTATTCCATTTTGCACCACGTCTTTTAGCTAAAATGCAATATTCAAAATCATTATTGTGATGAGAAGGAAAAAATGAATGGAAAATTTAAAGTGACAATACTTACACTGGCCGACAGACATGTATGATACATGTTCACATATTTGTGGACTATGTCATAGTGTGGAGGGAAGCAGGGTACGCACAATGTTTTAACTACTCTCAAGTCCTCTAAAATAAGTTGCCTCGTTAACTCTAAGTATCGAACCAGCCATAGTTTGTTGTCCTCACGCTCATCCACTCTTGTGCCTTCAATTCGCTGAGCGACAGCACATTCTAATACTTCGAAAGCCTTGTTACGCCAGTTTTTAGGTCGTCCTGGAGGCATAAAGCCTGATTGACTTTGTTGCTGAAAAAAATGTATATATTAATAAAAATAAAAGTTTTTTTTTAAAACGACGAAATTATTTACTCTAGTTTGGTGAAGCTTGATTGTATTAATTTCTAATTGATTCAGTGCATATTGATTTTATACAAAACAATTTTTTCATCGAAAACATTGTCTTTCTAGGTATGTAAGCAATTTTAATTGTTTTCTGTTTTAATAAGTAGAGTTACAAGTCTTGTTGTTAAATCGTATCAACGCACATTTTAGTGAAGTAAATTTTACAATTATTTAAGGTAAAAAAGCAAGGACTATTACGATATGTATGATAGAACTTTAGGGATTTGTCGTAAACAACGAATCTGAGGCAGATTGAAAGGCAGCTACTTTATTGGTAAAACAAAAAGATTGCGAGTATTAAATATACTATATTCATTGCCGTGAACTGTAGCCATATAGGGTAGGTGACCCGGTTTTGGCCATTTTAAGAATTTTGTAGACTTTGAGGCTATATCATTTTACAGTTTTTGTTATCACGGACATATTTCTTGTAAAAAGTGATTAAATATATAATAATCTAGCCTAAGGATACATTTTTTTTCATAATGATTCAATGGAAAAATAATCCTGTAGAAAAGAAAAAAAAATGGGAATTTGTGCCATTTTTGGCCAGATTTACCCCATTTCTGGTCACAGTCATGTGCCAGTTCTGGCCATCAAACTTCATCAAAATAAAAAGCAGATAATTCAAAGTAATAAAAAGTTTATTCGAAAATCGCATATTTTACGACCAACAGTCTTTATTTATAAAAAAATAGCTGACATAATATTGACGACAATTATGAAATATAATATCTCAGCTTGTAAATTAAATTCTTTCTCCTTCTTCTTCTTCTTCATCAACCCATATACGCCCACTGCTGAGCACGGGTCTTCTCTACCATTGAGAGGGTTAGGACATAGTCCACCACGATGGCCTATTGCGGGTTGGCGGACTACACACCTAAGAAATTCCTAAGAACTCTTAGGTGTGCAGGTTTTATCACGATGTTTTCCTTCACCGTTAAAGCAAATGATAATTCAATGTGAATACACACATAACTTCGAAAAGCCAGAGGTGTGTGTCTGGGGTTCGAACCCGCAACCGTCGAGATTCTCGACCGCGCGCGCAAACCTCGAGGCCATCACTACTTGAATTAATTCTGAATTCTGAAATTCTGCTTGAAATAATGCTTGAATTTCGATGGAGGCATTATAATCGTAACTCTGAAATGATTACTTATATCAAAAAAGCTAAGTAATTAAGGCCAAAAGTGAGGTTCTACGTGCACCACTCTTGGCCAGTCATGTGGCCAAAGATGGGAAAATTCATTAATTTTGGCTCCATTAGTGGCCACTCTCATAAACTCACTTAATAAACAAATAGCGATAAAATATCATTTGTACCACTTAGACAGTGTATTCTTTATGAAGGATTAACATAAACATTTAAAAAATAAGAAGGGTTTAAAAAATAATGATTGATTACTCACCCGCTCGCCTTAGCATTTTTGCTAAGACTTATAACAATTGACGCTCGTCCAAAAATAATGACTTGTTGGATTGAAGTGAAGTTTGACACATCAAAGCTGTAAACGCTATCAGTTTTGCCAATATTAGATATTTTTATTCCCGTAAACCTTAGAGTAATATATTTGTCTTTGCCTTAGTTATAACGATTTGAAGTTCTAAATGGCCACAAAGGGGTCGGTGGCCACAACCGGGTCACTTACCCTATCTCAACATAAACAAAGCACTGTAAACACCACAATAAGCATAACAGATATTGATGTGCCTCTGGAAAACATACAGCATTGCTTTGAAGAAGACGTGCATACTTACGCGTAAACTGCGGACTTCCGGTACACCAAGTCATCCGGTTGTTACAATTTTATGTGGCGGTAGTTTTTTCCCACCAGCTAGAACCTACCTTTGGAGGTGCTGTCATTTTTCAATTCAATACATAGCGTTGTGTACTTTCGCCGAGTGCGGACGAAATTACTTAGTTCATTTTCATGATACCACATATATAGTAAAATACATTGTTTTGATTTCTTATAAGAAGCAATATCAAAAAGTTTAGTTTGAAATTTAAAAAAATATACGGTGAATCGCAAATGGATAGTTAGTCGGAAGGCAAGATCGATATTATCGACAAGGCCAATCGACCAATGCTTGTAAATTCGCCGGCATCCGAGAAGGAAACAGAACAAGATAAACGGGGACTCCACTGGCTCTGGCAGTTCCTCGTGCAGCGAGTGGGATGAATCACCACGTAGAAAACGAAGTCGTGTCGCACAGGTAACCGTCGATCCTAGTATCGATGAGTTATATGCCCGGGTGAGTCTCCTTATTTTATTATTATACAACAAAGTTCCGTCCACAATCTATACAAGGACAATTATATCATGGAAGAGCATGACTAAAATAACAATGACTACGCAACGAATTTACTTAAATCATTAAAATTGCAAAATTGTTTTTGACGAAAAGAGGGTATTATATGCCGCAAACAAAACACGTGCGCAACAATTACGTAATCTTTAGCATTTTAATTTGCTCCTGTGGTAGCACATTCTATACAAGAATTTCTCTATATACAAGAATATTAGTAGTTACGTAACTTACTTTCCCAGGTTTCTTGTAACCAAAACATTTACGATGAAATGTGTTGTTTTTATGAGGGAAATGATCTTTTGGCTACCATCGAGGAAGCAATTGCGGGTATTACCTATGCATTGTTTAAATCAAAGAGAATTATTAGTCTGGTTTAAAAGGTATCTTTGATTTGGACCCACATATGTCCATATGATTTTATTTCGGATAATAATATTATCGTTATGTAAATAATTAAAAATTAATAATAATGCAAAATTGTATAAATAGTGACACCCGCTTTATGCCTCCGATCTCTCCAGTCCATCTAACATTTGCCTGAGAGAAATCGCTGGCAGCGGTAAAGCCCCCATTTGTGACACTACGTTATTTCGAGTTGCTTAAAACAATGCAGTTTTATTATGGTGTACAATAAAGAATAAAAATAAGTAAATAAATATTACCGAAGCTTCCATAAAATATTTTTCAACAGACGGACTGTTGATTCAGTAAATTGTTTGCGGTAAACGAACCCGATAAAGGTATTCAAAGGTCTATAGCTAGTTTACCTCCTAGCGATTAATTCTTGTTCAATAAAACAAGATTAAATGTTGAGATTGCTGTTGCGAAGATTAAATGCCTTGGACGTCTCAAGTTTATGGTTGTCATCGCAAAGCCAAATTATAATAATAATATCAGAACAATTGTTGACGAAAACAACATTGGAAATAAAGCCGTTTGGACCGAAATCGACATTGGATAAATTATTCAAGGTCTCTTGAATCAAATCTTTCTCGAAAGAGTACTCAGAAAAATTCTCGAGTTTTATCTCGCAACATTTTCGTAAAAAAAAAAAAAAAAACGCGATGCTTTTGTCTGACAAAAGGCGATGCCTGATTTTCCAGTTATGACATGAATTTGACTTCAGACGATTCTGTACAAGATTTTCGGCTACCGAGGCATTGGGCCGTAAAACTATATGCCACGTGACAATAACAAAATCACACAAGCTGTTTTTTGAGAATCAGTTGAGACCATTTATTGGAATGATATGCCAGCCTTTTAGGTCCAGCCTAAACGCCACATCTGTTTTTGACGTGTAGGGTCTCGGCGACTCTGTGCACGAAGGAATGTCGAGTGCTAGATGTTTCTAGACGACTTCCTTATGGTCAATCAGGACCATTTCCAAGTTATGTACTCAGGCTGCGGAAGCCGTGAGGCACTTGGAACTTCTGGGTTATATTATAATTACCAGAAACTTTTGGACCAACCCAGGATTGGAATATCTGAATATTCGATGACAAATGGCAAAGAACATCATATTCCTTTGAAAAACGAGAAAATTCTCAACGATGACTTAGATTGATGCTCTGAAACATAAAGCCGAATGAATCTTCGTAAATAACAAAGCATGCTGGGTTATTTAAATTTTGCCATTTTTGCCGTGCCTCAGGGCAGATTACAAAGGCGAAACGACCAAGATTTTATAGCTTTTCAACAAAAGCCAAACGAACCAAACACAAGATATTCCAAGAAATTTGCGTTACAAGAAATGGTAGCGCGGAGCTACCATCCACTCTTGATCAATACTCAAATTACTCATTTCTGAGCGGCGGACGCTACGGATCTGAGTTAGGGTGCGGAACCCTATTGTCCGGCACATGGACACTTCGCCAGAAAACGGTGGTATTGCTACAAGAAGGCATTTGTACACAGTCACAGCAGTAACCAGGCCAAAGCGACTGGTTTAGAGAACTCTCAATTATGCTCGTACAATCAAACGATCAAACCTTGGTAGCATATATACGAAAGGAGGGAGAAACAAGGTTACTAGCCTTACTGGCTCCAATTTGCAACCAGTTACGGTTCACAGTTAATAAAAATAACCATTTGACAGCCCTTGCCGCTATTGGTTGAACACCGCCTTGCGAAAAGCCGCGGGGTTCGTTCCCTGCACCGACCATTATTTATGTGATGAGCAAATATTTGTTTCGGGTCTGTGTGTTTGTGAGACCAAGATGAGTCTCTTATGGTCTGATACTCTTGACGACTTTTTTCCTGCTGTGGGGTCGGAGCTGTGCTTGTGACTGTTGAGTATATTTATTTATACACTTATTATCTCACAAAGAAGTATAATACATATAATAGCAGACAGGTTTATGCGAGAAAAATAGCCTGCAGAATAGCATCTTTAGTCTCAAGCGACTTTAAAAGTCTTTTAATAGTGAGACCAACCCTGAATAGAGCTATTTGCAAGTTGGAAAGGTGCTATAGTGAGAAAATACGACTCCATAGAGTCCAATCACTAGATAACATAGATGCCTACAGCAAAACATTGAAATTAACAAAAGTATTCACACTTCCTAACCTCCTACCAAGGGTGCTCCTGCACTCGTACAGTGTGAGGAGAAAATACTCATTTCATTATTAATAGCACTCTACCACATACTATTGGGCCAATCTGCCTCATGCTTTTTGTTTTGAGGACCTGACCAGCAAAGTCCAGGACCAACCACAGTTACCCTGGAAGATGCAAAAATGTCATTACCCCCTCTACAAGGAGATAATTCAATCTTGATAGGTTGGAAAATGGGGGGGGGGGGCAAAATAATACTGGTAAAGAGAAGAGAATACAAGGAACATCTCATAAGTAGCCGGGAGAGAATTCCACTTTGTCATCATACCTACCAGTCGAAGGAAATAGACAACATGGTGTTTCAAGTTCCTCAACCATCTGAAATTGATAATTTTTTAACGGTGGTTTTGTTTTTGTTTTCTTTTTCAGGAAAAATTATATAATGCAATACTTGTTTATAAATTATCAATTTTGGCTTTTTGTGGTCCATATATAGAACAAGAAAAAATTACAAATTTAATTATAAAGCAAACAGTTAAGTAATTAGGTTGGCCAGATCAAAAAGTTGTACTTTCACTTGTGGCTCAAGAGTGGTTTTAGAATAGCGTTTTATCTATCTCCATAATATACTCGTTTTGAAATAGCTCCTAAAAACCTCAACGGTTCTCAGGGAGTTTTAATAGTCCATGATCTTACTGTACTTAGATTTTAAATCATAATTTTTTTGATAATGGATCAGAATTTTTATTGAACATAGATACTCTGTCAGATATATATATTAATCTTCATGGAGGCTTTCTTAACACTGTGTTGTTAACAGCTGCCTAGTATTTTTGATTACATCACTAATGAAATAAATAAAAAATTACAGAATAGAGCACAAATACCACCAATTAACACAAACAACCTTTTAATTTCACTATCAAATAAAGTAAAGGCAGTCTTTACAGCCATGCTCCAAATTGAAATGGAAAGCATGTTTTACATAGATATTTGAGTTCATCCACCTCCTGCAAGTTGTAGGTCGGTTGTAGTGTCTTCAGTGGGTTAGAGATTGAGCCAATTACTAGTGGATGGATTTTATCTTGTGGTCACCAGAAATCGTCTACCACAAGCCTTATTGAACATTGTCGTGAAGTTAATCTTACTAACAACGTAGTAACGTATTTTTATTTTTTATTTTTTTCCATCCTAATTAGTTAAGAGTTAAATATTGACATTTTATTTAACTAATCATGGAGTTTAGTAATTATGTATACAGTACATTCTTGATAGCCTTTTTGTCTGTCTACAATCAGTTCAGTAGGTATCACTTTTTATACTAATAATAACATTAAATTCAATCTTATTTCCGATTATTCATTATTTATTATTATCATCATAGCGTTGTGCTTTTACTAATCACCAGCAGATAACAAACACGTCTTCAAAGCAATGCTGTATGTTTTCCAGAGGCACATCAATATAACGGTTTTACATAACAATAAAACCGATATTATGTGCCGAGAAGGAAAACATACAGCATTGCAGGAAGTTCTTCCTGGTGAAGACTATGAATTGAAAAATGACAGCACCTCCAAAGGTAGGTTCTAGCTGGTGGGAAAAAACTACCGCCACATAAAATTGTAACAACCGGATGACTTGGTGTACCGGAAGTCCGCAGTTTACGCGTAAGTATGCACGTCTTCTTCAAAGCAATGCTGTATGTTTTCCTTCTCGGCACATAATATCGGTTTTATTGTTATGTAAAACCGTTATATTTTCTAGAGATGAAATGCATGAATATATGACATTCCATTGTCCTTATTTATATCATGCAAAATATGTATTATCATACTACAGGGCAGAAGCCTCTACTCCATTATATTTTTAAAGGAAATATATTTTTTCAAAAAACAGCAGTGGACCATATTTAATTATGGTTTATATGTATAATCATTTTTTACCTGCCTCCTTGTTATTGCATTATTTATTTTGTTAACATCAAAACCAACTAAACAATATATTTTATAATTGCAGTAATTTAATATTTACCTGCAAAGCCATTTGATCTCTTTTTTCTTCTCTTTCAATAATCCTTAATGCAGTGACAATAACTGTGGGTTCTTTACGTACTGTATTTAATGTTCTTGCTAGAATTAATTTTATTTGCTTCTCAAGCAAATTTGAAACCATTTCAACATCCTCAAAATATGCTTTTAGCATAACTTTATCATGAGATGATTGGTTAGGAAGTCTATGTAGTTCATATAATAAATCATCTCTAGAATTTTCCAAATCATTGAGACACTGAAAAATTAAGACATACTCATCACAAGCTTTCTTGGTGATTAACTTTACTGCATTAGAGTGAAATCATTAAACGTTTATTAAAAAATATATACATAACTTCAAAATACAAATCATTTACCACTATTGCCAATAATCACACAAACCTGGTGAGCATGTAATAGTTTTCCTTCTCCAATCCATTGTTGGGTCTTTGCTACACTTTCAGGGACAGTAAAAATGTGCTTTAGGCTATCCATTGCAGTAACATACTGAGAGTGACGTGAGTCCTCTTCTCTTACTGCTTGAAGGGAGGCCACAAGTGGAGGAACCCCTTTAAGTAGTTCTTCCAGTTCATCCATTCTAAAAAGTAGATTGACAAAATTAAGAACAACATTTAAAAAAAAACGATTATTGTGTATTTCATATTCTATTAATGTCAATATTTGAGTTTTAATGTTTTTTAGGTAACAACAGCTGAAGTAGTGCATCTTTAATTCTATGAGTAGAAAATCGTAAAGGGTGATTATATTATAGACAAAGCACACAAATAATTTTTATATTTGACTTGTTGTATTTTAAGTTATGGTAAGTAAGGTAAGGTTGCAGAGTTAGATTTCATATGCACTACTTTAATGATATCTTCTCAAGATTATATCAATTTTTCCATGCAATACATTATAATATTTGGCCATTACAATTTTATTTATTATTATACTTTAAATGAAAACCATTGAATTACTTACTTCAAACTAATTTCATGAACATCATCAAGGCATTCTTGAAGTTGTTTAAGCCCTACACTGACTCCATCTAGTTTTCCTTGAACTGCAGATTTTAACTGAGCTTCAATAGAAGCTTTCTTATGTGTTATGCGTTTCTTATAATGCTCTACCTAAAACAGTATTTACATGGTTTTATTATATTTGGTGGTATAATTATAATTATATTTGGTGTAGAAAAGTATTGTAAATCAACATTTACAAAAAACAACCCGTTAACTTACTTTTTCCAGTTGTCCAGGTCTCTGCATCATGTTCATTACCATTTTTTCTGCAGCTATTTTAGCTTCTTCTTCGATTTCATCCATAGTACTCATTTTGAATAAACAGTTGAACACAATTTATGTAATAAATACCTACAAAATACTCCCAGTTTTTAACTTTGAAAATATCACAGATTTTAAAGGCTAGAACATCGCTAATCCCTATGTAAGAATTATGATAATATATTAAAACGTACTATTCTACGCCCCTTTCAAAGACCATTCAAGCACATAACATAAAAATTAAATTTACTGCTTAGTAAGTAGTATTTTAAATTTGTTACTAGTCTTGGACTGTAGGTATTTTTTTATTAGTAGGTACTATAATTTTTATAGCAGAAGGAAAACTCAAAAGTCAAAACACTTTTCTTGTTTGAAACTCTGAAAACTTATTTAAAAGTACTCTGTGATGATTTGACATTTCATTTAACCGGATCCATACACCATCAATAATATTGATCAATATTCTGATTGTACAATATTATTGAACGTGTAGGGATAATATTGAAGCATTGCGCTGTGATTGAGCAAAAGATTGATGGAGCTTAATTTTTATTGGTCAATATTTTTTTATTGCGCTGTGTAGGGTTAATATTGCGCAATATATTTCTTTTTTTTTTCTTTTCAACAAAATCACCAGCGTGGCTGCCGCTAAAACTTCGTCGTCAGACATGTTGCTCGCACGAAAATATTGATCAGAGTGGTTTATCAATTTTATTGACAGAATTAATTGAACGTCTGGAATCAAAGGGGGTGTTCAATATTATTGAACAATAAAAAGATTGTTCAATATTATTGTAGGTGTATGGGGCCCCTAAGGAAAATCAGGGTGGGGCATTCCGTATTAGTAAATTATAGTGTACTCTGTGGAGGAGCAAGTTACTCAAATCGACGGTTTGGGTCTGAAAATATGACAAAATATACCTTTATAAAGTTATTTAAAAGCTTTTAATTTAAATTGTTTTTAGTAGCATAAATAATATTATATCCGTTGTAATTAATATGTAGGTAGTAAAAAGTGAAAAAATAATTGCAAGTCTATTCTTCTAACTTAATAATCACCTTACTTTTTCTCTCCATCTTAATGTGTAGGTACGATCTATTTATTTACCATACAAGAAAGTACCTATCCACTCTAAATCTAACTCAGCGGCTCAGCGCATACTTACGAATAACATCCAAAATACTAAAGTACTCCTTAGTTAAAAGGAAATGAAAAATATTAGACTATTTAGAAGTCAATCAAATTATTACGCTAATATAATGCAGTTACAATTACCTTTTTTTATTTTTGCAATCGAGGAATTGGAGGTAACCGGTGCCTATCACCTATGTCATACCTAGGTACTATCTTGGAAACATATTCTGGAGTTAAAAATTTTGATAAATGTTTGACCAGGCTGTATAAACCATGTGTCTTGACCTCGCCTGTAAACTTTAAAGGAACATTAATTCAAGTTTAACGTTGTCAGTGTCACTTGTCGTTATCACCAGAAAGTCAAACAGATGTTTGTAATTACTGTGTAATCAGTGATGATATTATTGTGGTTTTATGACACGTAACCAAAAATCTGGGGATAGAATCAATTTTTATTTACCAAAATAATAATGTGGTCCTTATTTCTCCTATTTATACTGTCGTTAGTAGCTTATTTTGTAACCGATGAACTTATACCGAAATTAAAGGATTTATTTATTAAAGCCGGTTTATTTGGTGTAGATCTATGTAAAACTGATAAGAAGAAAGTGTAAGTGGCCCATATAAGTAAATTATGTTATGTTCGTAAAATAATTTAAAATTAAAATATAATATTTTTTAATTTCTTTATAGCCCAGAAGCCATTGGAGTTATATCAGGATGTGTATTTTTGGTAACAAGTTTTTTGTTCATTCCGATAACTTTTGGGAACAGTTTGATGGATACGCAGAACTTTCCACATAATGAAGTGAGTGTTAAGAATTTGATCACTGGAAGAGAAAATACTAAGTATTAACATTGTATTAAATGTGCAGTTTGCAGAATTGTTAGCTGCATTATTATCAATCTGCTGTATGCTTCTTCTGGGATTTGCTGATGATGTCTTAGATTTGCGTTGGAGATACAAACTACTGCTACCCACAGTTGCATCATTACCACTTCTGGTAGTTTACTATGTAAACTTTAACTCCACAACATTTATTGTGCCTATACCATTAAGACAATGGTTTGGCATATCAGTAAATATAGGTAGGTTTGCTGGTTTTGTTTTTCTAAATATCTTTTAAATTGCGTAAATTTTAAAGGTCCTTGAATTATGTCAAATATACCCAATTAATTTTCATGTAATTTTCTTTATCTCAATATAATAAAGAAGTCATGTTAAGTCAGACACAATTTATATATTTAAATTAAAAACAATTTTGAAAAATGTGAATTCTTTTTGAAACTGATATAATAATAAAAAAACTTTACATATAACAATTACATATACATAAGACAATTAGTATAGAAAAAATAATAAAATACTTGTTTGATGACATTTTTAATTACAGGGTTTCTATATTATATATACATGGGCATGTTGGCAGTTTTCTGCACAAATGCAATAAACATTTTGGCTGGAATAAATGGTCTTGAAGTTGGACAATCTGTAATTATTGCACTATCCATTGTGGTTTTTGATATAATTGAATTACAAGGAGATCAATATAAAGCACATACTTTTGCATTGCAAATCATGATACCATACATTGCCACAACACTGGCACTTTTAAAGCATAATTGGTAAGTGTTTATTATATACATACATAAGGGTGTCCCAGTCTATAAGGGCGATTTTTTTTTTCGAAATTAGTTACGCATACCCTCTATATTTTTTCTAATTGACCCTAATAACTAAAATACGAAATATTATCGATATTGGATAGCAGTAACCCGTGCCGACTTGATGCCAAAGTTTTAAGTAATAAAATGTATGGAAATTGTAGAGCACATATAAAAACCTAATTTTTATTTAATAATAATTTGCACTATTTCGCGGGTATTATATATTTATTACTAAAACAAGAATATTTGTGATATTTTAGTATTAATGTTTCCACTTTGCAGTTAGGATAAATGACAAGAAAAATTGCTGTAGTTCCCCTTTAATGCTGACTTTTTCATGAAAATTTTGTATCAATATAACTGCAATTTGCAGTATCACTAGCGACTTTTAGTGTCATTATCTATTTCTTAACTGCTTGAAAAGAAGTATAACTAGGCAGTGAAGTAAGCAACTCATTGAGATAACGCTCAAAAATTTGGAAATGTTCAAATAAAAGCAAGACTAGTTTTGATCGAAATAAAGTTGTTCATGGTCTTTCCAAAAAAATAAATCATGCAGATATATTTTCGAGGGTCTATGAATTGATGGATTCTTTTTAGTGAAGCTTTCAAATATTCCTTTGGTTCCTGGTCTCCATCATAGTGATATAGAGGCAAGGCAGCTACTTTATCAACAAAAGAACAAAAATGCTGATGAATATTCTCTATAGTCATTTCTGAGTTAGTTTATTGACAGTTTCCCAAGGTTTCATAGTCTTAAACAAACCTAAGTCCTGGTAACCTGGTAGTAACCTAAATAACTTACTGTCACTGATAATATAAAATGCATCCAAGCCTTAACATGGTACATAGCGATGCAAATCTAGATGTCTAATAGTGTGACTTTTTATTAGTAATTTACAATAGAGAAATAAGTTATGACATTTTTAATCAATTAATTGCGTCGGCCATCCATGGTGTCTGGTACATAGAACTTGGAGACCGAATTGACAATTTTCTCTTTGTATCACCACCATAGAATATGATTATCGCTATAAACTGTTAATTCTTGATAACCAACCCTTAAATTTCCTTCATAATTGTCTGGTAAAACTATATATATCTATTTATTATATATATTATCTAGATTTATTTTTATCAATCAAAGGGCACCGGCGTGTGCAATATGCAAAAAGTAGTACGAACATATCTTGCGATTTTTCCGCATTATTTGTTGATCTCTTCAGACTCGGAATAATGCAACTTATTTCTTAAAGTTAGTAAATCAACGGTAAATTAGGTATATGAGCCTTTTGTCAATAAATAATTAATCTTGGATAGTCACATTTGCGCCTTTACTTAAATTTACTTCACGAGTTTTATTAAACAGAACTGCCAATGTTTGTTCGTTATTTTAATGTTTTACATCCCCTTTTAAATTATGCCTTTGAAATCTTAATGACATCTTGATTAAAGAAAAAAATGCGTTTACTTATAAAATAAACAAGCAACCACGAAACTTCCATACGAAGATTCCGACGCGCCGTAATATGTAAGTACTGAAATACATGAATGCAAGTCGGCACGGGTTGCAATGGTCCTAACTCCTAAGTTCATGAAATTTTATTTATTAGTGTTTTAACACAATTCGAAAATAATTAGAGGGTATGTTGAAAAAAAGACTTTGATTTTTTGGGACACCCTAACATACATATATATTTTTATATATACATAAAGTAGTGGAAGGTATTATAAGTTTATTTTACCATCAATAAAGAAGAAGCCTATATGTTGTCCACAAATAAGAATTTCTTTAATTAATTTCCTTAAATACAACATAACCCTGGACTGGTTGTGAATTTTGATTGTTGGACACATATGCTTTGACCAATTTTATGATTTTTTTATAAAACCTATAATTATATGTAAATTATAGTTATACTTAGTGTGGTTTTTTAAACCACACTAAATCATTGCGGTCAACTAAGACTTAAATCCTTCCCAAGGCCCAAGACCAGCAGCAACATATTTATTGTTTGATCATGATGACAGTTTAAATATACATAACCAATGATTGGTAATTGAATTCTAATTATTATTTCTTCTTCATCAACCCATATACGCCCACTGCTGAGCACGGGTCTCCTCTATCATTGAGAGGGTTATTTATTTGCATCAGTTAAATATATTTACGTATTTATTTTTGTAAACAGGTATCCATCCAAAGTGTTTGTGGGAGACACATTCTGCTATGTATCTGGAATGACCTTTGCAGTAGTTGGTATTTTAAGTCATTTCAGCAAAACAGTTTTATTATTTTTTTTACCTCAAATTATTAACTTTTTGTACTCTGTCCCTCAATTATTCCATTTTGTTCCATGTCCAAGACATAGACTTCCCAAATATAATGGAGAGACTGATTTACTTGAAGCAAGTCGTACAATTATTGTGAAAAGGGATATGAATATATTGACTAAGACAATATTGCAAATATGTACATTATTGTATGTAATTGATATTAAGGAAGATGAAGAAAGTATAGCAATGAACAATATGACATTAATTAACTTATTTTTAATAAAGTTTGGACCAATGTCTGAATCCACATTGACAGTAAGACTATTAGGATTCCAAATTTTGTGTAGCTGCATAGCTTTTATTGTAAGATATCCTTTGGCTTCATATTTTTATGATAGCTAGCATTACTTATTATAACAATAAATGTTGTTACTTATCCTGGTTTTTCTCTTATAAATCCCCATTGAACATTGCTTTTGAAATTAACAAAAAACAGAAAATGGATTAGCTTAGATCCCGGCAGTCTCTTGTTCAAATCCTACAGCAACATAGTTTCTATTGCTATTGTTTATTTCTCATTTTTAATCTTCGTGCTACACTTGGCTTATGGGCATTAGTTTGCACGGCAAACATTTGGTATGGTACACCAAAATACGAACATAATGAATTATTGATCACTTAGTGGTGAAGGTCACTACTTTATTGGCACAAGCAATAGATTCACGCTCGAGTCAAATTTCACCTCGCAGTATTCATAATGAATTATTATCAAGTAAGTACCTACTTTATCAGCAAAGAAAAACATCGGGTGAAACCCTGGACAAGTACTTAAAAAATCTAAGGATGTTCTTAAGTAGTTCGCCAACCTGCACTGACCCAGCATAGTGTAACTCATTCCTCTCAGTACTGTGTAATTAACGGTATTAACAATGAAGCTAAACATTGTAAAGAATGCTGTTTATAAGTAAGTGCTCAAGAAATTCCTAGGTGTGCCATCCGGCTGTCCGCACTGAATCGGCGTGGGGATCCCTTACTCATTCCAATAATAGAAGACATCATCTCATTACCCAGCATGC
Source organism: Cephonodes hylas (assembly GCA_030295005.1). Taxonomy (NCBI): domain Eukaryota; kingdom Metazoa; phylum Arthropoda; class Insecta; order Lepidoptera; family Sphingidae; genus Cephonodes; species Cephonodes hylas. Next base: position 5,683,678 of record AP025366.1, read on the forward strand.
GACGTATGTGGGCTGATATAACATAATGGATATGATTTTCTTTATAGGTATATTACTAGCTTTTGTCCGTAACTTCGTCCGCGTAGACTCCAGGGTTGGGTGAAAAAACATAATAAGTGAGTCTATTATACTTACGTCTTCAAAGCGCCTAAAATGGCACCTATTGAATTTTACAACCGCCTCTGTCCTTATTAAGGTTTTATCCATAACAAATAGTTTCAATAGATCCAGAAAAGTGTATCCTATATTACTCCAGTAGGTCCTAACTATATCCATACCAAAAATCATTGAAATCGGTTAAGCAGATCCAAAAATACCCACTCCTATGGGAATACAACATTTTCTGGGATAAAAAGTATTCTATGTCACTTCGGTGGGTCCCATCTGCCTCCATACCAACAATCATTCAAATCGGTTCAGTATAGCCAGAAATACCCATTCCCACGGAAATACTACATTTTCCGGGATGAAACATATATAAATGGATGTGAAAAGTAAATAAGTAATAAATTACTGCAATCACAACGTTCGACTTTGCAGCAACATAACATGCTGACGCTACATAAAATACTAGCTTTTGCTCGGTACTTCGTCCGCGTAGACTATAGGGTTGAGTTCAGAAAGAAAATAAGGTGCAGTCTATTTTACTCAGAGTTTCATTTATATTGATACCAAAAATCACACATATCGGTCAAATCATCTTTAATTTCAGTTCAATCAGTTGAAAATCTAAGAAGGTTTATACAAACTTTCATCCCCTATTTTATTCCCTTAGGGTTGGAATTTATCAACATCTTTTCCTACAGGATAATTACATCATAGTAGCTTTATGCATGCAGTCTCAGGCCGATCGGTCTAAAATTGACAAAGTTTCATACAAACATTCATTCCTTATTTTATCCCCTTAGGGGTGGAATTGATTAAAATCTTTTCATAGCGGATGCCTACGTCATAACATCTCTAGGGGGAAGTGGGGCAGAATGATGCAAGGGGCACATAGATACACAGGCATTATTTCAAAAACTTTTAAATGTTTTCGAGTGGTGCCTTCTTTAAAACGTTCCTATAAACGTTAGAACTCATCCATTGTGATGCCACGCTCAGCCAGTCAGCTAGTGCCGTTGGACAGGTCGTAATGTGTTTTGCGTGGTGATGAGTAAAAAAATACGTAAAAAGTAAATGTGTTTCTAACATCTTGTACACCATTTAGACCAGATTTATATAAATCAAAGATAAGTTGAGTTATTAAATAATAAGAATTAGGTGCATTTTTTCAATAAATAAGTTAGTTTTTATTACAAGCTTTTATTTAACTTCACTTTTGTATGTATGTATGTTTGTATGTTTACAAATCTTGCAATTTAGATTTGAACCACTTCCAATAGACCGATTGTGCTGAAACTTGGTATACCTACGTAACTTGGATGACAATACAATAATATGGTACCATGGAGCTGGTCTGATGATGAGGTTGGAAGATGACCATAGAAACATCAGTTCTTGTGGACCGATTGAGCTGAAATTTGATATGTCTTTGTAACTTCGACAACAATACACAAATATGGTATCATGGTGCTGATCTGACGAAGAGTTGGAAGATGCCCATAGGAACTTCGATTTCTGTGGTCCAATTGAGCTGAAATTTGGTATGTCTTCGTAGCTTCGGTAACAATACAAAAATATGATATTATGGAGCTGATCTGATGAGGAGTTGGAGGATGGCCATAGGAACTTCGATTCCTATGGTCGAATTGAGCTTAAATTTTGTATCTCTTCGTAACTTCGGTAACAATAGAAAAATATGGAATCATGGAGCTGATCTGATGAGGAGTTGGAGGATGCCCATAAGAACTCCGATTCCTATGGTCCAATTGAGCTGAAATGTTGTGTCTCTTCATAATTTCGGTAACAAGACAAAAAATGGTATCATAGAGCTAATCTATTGAGGAGTTGGAAGAAGCCCAAAGGAACTCCGATTCCTTTGGACCGATTGAGCTGAAATTTGGTGTGCCTTTGTATTTTCAGTGACAACATAATAATAAGGTATCGTTGATCTGGTGTCATGAGAAGTTGGAAGGTGCCAATAGGAACACTAGTTTCCATGGACCGATTGAGTTGAATTTCGGTATGACTACGAAATGGATAGACTTAGAAATATTTCCAACTAAAAAGTTAAAAATAAATTAACGGTGAAAAACATATTTTAAAATCAAGCTTTTATTATGCACGAAAAATTAAAAAAATAAACTAAGAAAACATTCATAAAATTCGTAGTTTTTTAAACTTTACAAGTAACAATTTACAAAAGCGTTCGGTTTATTAGTAGTAGAAGTATGATACATAAACATATATTATCTATAACTAGTATATTAATATTCTTAAGTGATTTAAAAGCTTGTCGCGCAATTTCGTTAATGCAAAGACCTCGGCCGCGACGAGCTTTTAGATCACTTAAGAATATTAATATACTAGTTATAGATAATATATATTTATGTATAATACTTCTACTAATAAACCGAACGCTTTTGTAAATTGTTACTTGTAAAGTTTAAAAAACTACGAATTTTATGAATGTTTTCTTAGTTTATTTTTTTAATTTTTCGTGCATAATAAAAGCTTGATTTTAAAATATGTTTTTTATTTATATAACTTGAATTTTGAAAAATAACTTTTGGGATAGTTTGATACAGCAAAGTGCGGGGCACAATGATACGCATCGAGGTGCCCCGTAACTGTAATTTGGCCACTCAATAGACTTGGTTTTAACGACGATGATTTTACTTACCTATAGATATTTTTAGTGGATTTCCCCAAGGAGAAAGACAAAGAAAATAATCAAGAAATAGATAGACCAGAAGTAGATTTTGTTAACACCTTCTGATAACACCAGGTTATCAGACTAATACTAACATAATATCTCCAGGAACTGTAAGACCATGTCCAAAAAAGGCTTTTACAGAAAATAAGTCTAAAAAAGGAAAAGAAACAGGGAAGTCGAGAGTTTACATTGACACCCCTTTAAAAAAAATCGGCTACCGATGATAGAAGATAAAAAAGATAGAAAACAAGAAGTTAATTTAATGAATCAGAAAGCAAAGGAATTAAAAACAGCAAGAAATTAATTGAGACTGACAGAAATTAAAAAAGCCTTGAAAGAAAAAGCCTGCCCTCGTTTGTTGTTTATATCAAATTCTGATTCGAATGAGTTGCTCAATTTAAGCAATGACAACGATGATGGAAAATCAGACGTAGACGGAGGAAGTTAGAAATTCCAAGTCCTGAAAATATAAATATTGGCGATTCTTATTATATTTAAAAAGAAAACATCTGTAGTTCATTATGTGGTCAAAGTAATTTCAGAATATAATTTGACTGATTGTGAAGTGTTATACCTCAATAAAAATGCAAGGTCTTGTAGTTTCACTTTGACTGACTGATTATGATCTCCTTATAATAAAAATTCTAATTATCATTAAAATGTGTATAACTTAATTGAAATTCATACGATTTACATTCTGTATTAAAGTGCCCCACATGGTGTATCCAAGTGCCCCATTGGTGGGGCAGAATGATACAAAAGTCATTTTTTACAAAACATGTATTATTCGCTTTTCTTCACATCCTAATCCATTTTTTTCCTTGACATTATAAAATTTATATACATCGTTAATAATATTGGGGAAATTGATTAAAACTATATGGTTTATTCACTTGTTATTCGACTTAAAATTTTTATGAATCAATCTGCCCCACTTCCCCCTATGCATGCTAAATTTTAACCCGATCCATCCAGTGGTTTGGGCTGTGCCTTGATAGATCACTGTCAGTCAGCCACCCTTGAGTTTTATATATAGAGAATAAAATTCTTAGTAATTATGACAGAACTTTGAATCACAATGGTGCCCAAATATTATGAACATAATATGATATCTTCATGTAGGTTAAATGTCCGTAGTCATGTGGTTGATATTATTTTTTGTCAATACAAAGGTAAGTAGCTATATTCAAATTAGCCTTAAAAACCAAAATTCTATAATTTTGGATCCTGAGATTTCTATTAAATGTTAATAACATACTATTTTAACAGTTTTTTTTATATTTGCAATGCCGTAGCCACATTAAAATGTTGTACCTAATTGAATTTGAAAGATTTTGTTTTATCCACAAGTACCTAATTGAACAAGTGTTTTATATAATGTCAAGATGTTCGTACTTATGCTATCTTTATTAAATATAGACTTGGAAATAAAGAAGTAAAACCTTCGTCATGGTATTTTGAGCACATTGTGTTTGACTATGTAAAATAAGAAACATCCGTCTAAATCACATCATCATCATCCCATATTCGATCAATTGCCAGGTATTATTACAGGAATATGTTCTCAGTCCGCCACGCTGGCTTTTTGTACTTTGCGTTGGACAAACTACACGTAGTACCTGAATAACATAATTAACATAATAACCAGTGGCGTAATTACGGTGGCAAGCGTGGCAAAATGCCACGAGCCCCGGACCCGAGATGACCCCGATCTAAGGGGCCACTGCAGAAGTAACCTAACATAAGTACTTATTTAACATTATGTTGTTCCGAAGTACTTTAAATCAATTACATTTTCATCGCTAACATTGACGGCGCGGGCGAGCTAGAAAATAAATTTTTCAATAGGTAGTGTTGGTTGGCTACTTTAGTAGTTTATTAAAATTGAATTACAACGTGCAAATTTTCACTGGGAGGGCCCCATCTGAACAATTAATAATAGTTATGCCACTTATAACACTTCAAATTTAAAACTATTGTAGATGGCATGACTTTGTACTAAATTAATAGTAATAAGTACCTACTTGATACAGATTATGATGAAGAAAGATTTCCCAATCAGAAATTTTCTCTCATACATATATATGTAAATAATTCATAATCAAACGCCTATACCTATACAACGAAGGAGGGAGGGACATGTTCAGCAGGCGAGGCTATAACTGTTTTGCGGGCACATATTTAGACTCCATGCTGCTAATGAGACTTTTCTAATGACAAACGCAGAAAAGCTGCCTGTCCAGAGAATCAAACTCGGAATCCTAGATTGAACTGAATTTACGTATTCGTGGCGCGAGATCACGAGGCAACGAGATTTGCATTTTTTGTATGTTAGACAAATGAACTCAAAAACTACTGAACTAATTTGAATGTTTTTTCGTATGAACATCGATGGAACCATACTATGGATGGATGATGAGTAATAATATGGATACGAAATAAGTCTAACACTTCTGTCACACGCTAGTACCTAATCTTTATGTATGAATACACCAATGCACTTCACCTGTGTAAAGAATAAAAACATGTCTCAGATTTCTTTTATTATTAGTTTAATATAAGTATTTTGTTTGTTACTTAAGATGCTAAATTTTCTTGTTTATCAAACAAGCTAATAGCTTTTGAATAAACATTGAGATATTATTACTACGTATAGAGAAGACACTGCGTACCGCTACAGTGGTCCCTTCAAGTATGGTGTATGTACCACTCCGCACTTAGTTACTTGCGAGCTCTTGAGCGATCGAGTCGTATTTGTTTGTGTTCCGAAAAACGTTGAAACGCGTTAAATATGCCGTCGTGTGTGTTAAGATATTGCACTAATAGTTCTAGAAATACAGCAAAGTGCAAAGGAATAACTTTCCATCGGTAAGTGACTATATAATTATTTTAAAATTTATTTCAAACAATATATTTAGCGGACGCCATGTTACGTCACTTGTCAAAGACGTCCTATTGAAGTATGTGAACAAAACGCGTAAGCGACATGAAATATACACGGCGCTTACGACCTTTTGGTCGCGAGAAAACTACACCTGTTAGCGTTCTAGCGCTGCGTGTTTATACGGTTTAGTGTTTGGTTTGACAGCTAATTGATTGTTTCAGCGCTGCAGCGATTTTAGTTGTAACTCGTCATAAAATGGAGCATGATTTTTGTTTAGGGTGTCTTCTCTATACGTAGTAATATTAGCTCAATGTGAATAAATAACAATTTCAATCAGTGCAGTCACATGAATCGGAATAACAAAACGCTTTTATCGGAATTAAGGAATGCAATTTATAATAGAATAACCACCTTTAACTTACTATATCTTAAATAAACCACATTTCTACACTGATTGAAATGCTCTAGTGGGTATAAATTTATAAATATTTCATTAAACTAAGTTTTACTCATTTAAGTTTTTACATTTATACAAAATAATAGTTATTGACTGTGATGCAACAAATGCATTTGAAAATATTCTAGAATGTTTGATAAGAATTACATTAATTCAACATAACATTGCTTTTAGTGCCCATAATATCACAGAAACACATTAATAAAAAATACTCATGACATGAGGAGCAAAATTTTAAATGGTTATTACTTATATCAGTTAAATTTTTGACAAGATATTTAAAATAGTGACAAACAAAACTTGACACTTATTCTTAGCAGATACATATAATATTCAAATTAATTATAAAAGCACCACTTTAATTGAACTAAGCTTAGTTTTATTTTATGGACACCTTATTTATATTTGGATCTCATAATAGTTTTTATATTTATTAAAAGATGGCAAGCCAATAATCCCCCAATGTTAAATCAGTAAATCCTAGCATTCTCATGTAGGTACAAGATGGATAGTACAATCTCGATACAAATCATTGAAATATGGGCACTTAATGGACTAAAATAAAAATAGCATAAAATTGAATAGGAATCATTTAAAAATAAGCAGACATGATAAGAAAAATAATTTAAGTGTTTTTTTTTTTGTGAAAAGTTGATCAAACTATAATCTGAATCTAATTATGCTTGGTTTAACCAAATATCATATAATATATTGTCTTCTGTATCATTTTCATTGATAACCCTCAATGTTTTCAAAGTTTGCAGATAAAATGTCAATTCTGAAGTTACGACACCATGTTGTGGACTACCATTTGCTACAATATTCATTTTAGTCAATTGTTCCCTCAATTTATCTTTGAAATTATCATGTACACTTCTGTATATAGTCCTTATTTGTTCTGTGGGTAATATGTCAATGAGTGCTTCATGTAATTTAACTAGGTGCTTTGAAATATTGCGGAATGTTTGAGATGGGACAGGAGGTTTGGCATCCCAACCAGTTAATTGAGAACATATCATGTTACTCACTATGACACAAATCTTATTTTCTACTTCTTGTTTATGACTAATTATATCATTTTCTATACTAACAAAACCATTGAGGGATAATTCTTTACAATGTATTTTTTCTAATAATCCAGTTATCAATGGTAAAAACCACAAAACTACCTGTAAAGATCTGGACACTAATGCTAGGTTAGATGTTGAGATTGTTTTTAATCCAGCACTCTGAATTGCACCTGCACCTAATACCAATTGACAGCACCGGGAATTGAATAACCTGATTAATTCTAATACACAATGAACTAAATACTGAACAATGACAGGTGACTGTTTTGTTGCATCACAATATTCAAGTAAGATTTTTATTAAAAGTTGTACAGTTGCAACTACGGCGTAACTCTCTTTGTTAATTATCAAAAACTTTCCATCTGGCTTGCCTGAATCATAATGTAAAGTATCTGGAATCTCACCCTCTTCACAGATTTTATTTATGACACTTTGTAGTTCATATGGGACATCAGCTGTTTTCCACCTTTCAGTATTCAAGGATGCTGTTAATTGGGATCTCCGTTGAGTATGTAAGTTTTGTATATATTTCATAGCAAAACTCCTTAATGCTAATTTCATAGCATTACTGTAGTGGCCAGTGATGCTTTCACATTGATTACAGAAATCTTCTATTAATTTTGATAATGTAGATAAATGAGACATGTCGGAAAGTACAGGTTCTTTGTCAGTTTTTACAACAATGAGGTTTGCACACCTTTCATTACAGTAGTCAGAAAGTGAAACAACCATTTTTTTTAACTTTTCCTCTATGGCAAGAAGTTCTCCTTGTGTCCAGATTTCTTCACTGTCACTTCCAGTAACATCATCCATTTGGCTTATTTCTATAATTAAATTTGTTAATGATAAAATTCTTTTGAATAAATTTATTAAATTTGGGGTGACTTTTTGAAGAAATGTTATTCCTTCATAATGTAGCAACATGGTATTATCTGAATTAGTTCCCCTTAAAACAATTTCAGTACCACCATCTCTTTCTGAGACAATTTCTATTACAGACTGCTTAATAGCAGTTTGAATTGATGTCATTGCTTCAATTTTAAAAGTATCAATAAAGTCAAATTCTTTTAAACGAAGAATTCCTGATACTATACATACAATTTTATCTTTTTCAGGTATTTCAGAATGATCTTGAAGTGGTCTATTCAGGTCAGATACAATAAATCTAACAAATTCATTGCTTAACATTTTATGGATCAATCTTTTCATTTCAGTCAGTTGTGGAGAAAGATGACGAAATGCTTGAATACCAGCAAGGCGTGTTGACAAAACTTTTTGTGTAGAGCTAATGAGATCCAATGCAGCAACATAATCAGATGTACTTAACAACAATTGTATCATAGGTTGTGTTTGTTGAACTGTACTTATCAATTTTAACAATTCATACACATTACCCAAGTTGTGATTAATTCTTGTTAAACTTATTAGTTTCAGTGGGCTCTCTGTTAAATTATCCTTAACATTTTTAATATTGTTCCTAGTTTTTCTAACCATTTTTACTGCTCGAGCCATCTGTTCCATAATTGTGTCATGTGATAACATAGCATGGAAAAATGCATCTGACTTTTGGGCAACTTGCTTTGAGATTTTCATTTCAATGACATCAAGGTATGTGCTTAAAGTCTCTTGTAATGCTCTTATATCAGTGCTTGTGTTTTCTGAGTTGGAGAGCCCTGGAAATACTTTGCTAAACACAGTTGGGTCTTTAAGTGGCAATGCCTGTTCATAGAATATTTCTGGTATTTCACAAGTATTCTCTACAGTTGTTGTTTTTGCAATAACAGGTACATTTTCTTGGAGGCGGCAATGTCTTCTATATTTTTTACTGTACTTTTTACAATATGTTTCGAAATGTGCTAAACTAATGTCTGGGAGATAGGGGCTAGGATATATATCTACCTTTTCTATAAAACTGTCGCCCCATGTCTTCGTAAAAAAATTGCCCTGCTTTCCTCTATTAGGGTCATTTAGGACTGCTGGAAGATTTTGAGAGGATGAATAAAACGTCCAATCGTCTGTCGGGGTTTTTGCATAACTATGATACTCTCTGATGTGATATTTAAAACCAGCTTTTCGAAGATCTCCAAATTGTAATGACGAACACATTCCATTTTGTCCATATTGGCACAATATTATAGAACCTTCTCTTATACTGTGCTTCTCTAGTATATGTCTGTAACAATATCAGTGGTTTAAATAATCCGAATTAGGCAAGCAAGCAATATTTTGTTATAAATTTCTAACCTTTCAAATTCCGTGGCAGTAGAGAAAACGAGCCTTGGACAATGAATACAATTTTGCCAAGCTGGCTTGATACATGGAATTGAATTGTTCTCCATAACATTTTTGGCAAACTAGAAACAAATTTAGAACAAATATTTTATTGAACGCTCGTACACAAAACTAACACAAATTACAGTGAAAATGATTTGACACTTGACAGCGTTCCTATAAATTGTACTCTATGCTTGACAGCTGACACTGTGGCAGATATTAGCAATACCCTGTGGTACGATTTTTTGTAACTAATTTACTAAGTATGAGTATAAGTTGTAGTATAAAGTATAATGAACTTTACGAGGAATTGTTAGATGACCATGTGGCATCGTCAAAGGAGATATGAAAATGTTATGTGTTCTTTGTAATTAAAATTACGAAGACTTGATTTATGCCTAATTCCTATTACCTATACCGAATATCACTTTGGATTCAAAACATTGACCAAGACTGTATGTGCTAGAACCTCTTGCCTTCTCTGTAAAGAGAAAGAAAAGGAAAAACACTGTGGAATTTGGGGCCCGGCTCACTGAAGATAGCCCCGCAAAAATATTTTTTTTCCTAATTTTCGACTATTTTGCTAATTAGTCGTTTGTTCATCGTTTGTTCTTGATTGTTCGCCGTTAGTTATTGTTTGTTCTTTATTTACTAATTAAAAAAATATATTTAAAGTCTACCTTCAAGTTAGCCCCGCTATTGCAGTTTTCAATATTATGCCATTAAAAATTACTTATAGCCCAAGAGCCCGTGAACGCCAGACATTCGTCATTTTATAAAAGCTGAAAATTTGTCAGTACATGCTCCCAACACAGGTAAGAACGATGGACAATTATGAAGCTTAGGTTGCAGTGGCTTTGGCATGTACACGGTACTAAAGGTGTGAAAATACCGACCTATTTTCGTCATTTTATAAATGCTGATATTTTGATATTACCTTCAGAATATCATTAAAAATCACATTCTTCATTGACAGACACTTTCCATGGTGGCAACCCCTCGCCAGACACCCTTAAAGGTCAGTAAATTATGATTCTACTTTAGTTCTTGTAATTACTACTGTAGTTCAGTAAATTTGTGACGTTGTAGAAAGTAATCTCTGAAAATTCTTTTAGCAATAGAAATCTGCGTGTTTTGTGAGTGTCATAGACAATGTAGGAGTCCGAAAAATGATAAAACGTTTTCGTTGTATCAGGATTTGCGAAGTAAAGGCTAATTCGCATTAGGCTATTATGATTAATGCTAATAGGATTGGAACCGAAGTTCGAACATAATGTCATGTACGAGTTTTTTTGTAGGGATATCAGAGTTTCAATCGTGTTTTAATTGATTTTAAATGTTTATAATGTCTTGGAAGTTATCTATTTAAATGTAGAAGGAAGTAAATACATCATCAAAAATTAGTAACAATAGATCGTAGGTCGCCGTACAAACGGACATGTCAGACTTAACACTTATTAAAAACTGACGTAGAAATGGTTATCTATCAAGTTTTCCATGTAAGTGCATATGTAATATTTTTTTTAATACTGTCAATAGAAGCGTTAATTATTATATAGTTAATTTCAAAAATCATATTACCGAAAAATAGAACAGTTTTTTTTTACTTGAATAGAACCTTTAAATCGCTCACCTGAAAACCATCGATTTAAATTTTAGACATATCGCTCTATACGTACTACGTAGGGTCCGTCGATATAGTAAAGTCCTAGAGAAAAGTTATAGAGCTTGATAATGCCTACAAAAAAGTCAAATACCCACTCCCACGGGAATACAACATTTTCTGGGATAAAAAGTAGGTATTCTATGTCACTTCGGTGGGTCCCATCTACCTTCATAGCAAAAATCATTCAAATCGGTTCAGTGTAGCCAGAAATACCCATTCCCACGGAAATACTACATTTTCCGGGATGAAACATATATAAATGGATGTGAAAAGTACATAAGTAATAAATTACTGCAATCACAATGTTCGACTTTGCAGCAACATAACATGCTGACGCTACATAAAATACTAGCTTTTGCTCGCGACTTTGTCCGCGTAGACTATAGGGTTGAGTTCAGAAAGAAAATAAGTTACAGTCTCTTTTACTTCTCAGAGTCCTATTTATGCACATACCAAAAATCATTCAAATCGGTTTGGTAGATCCAGAAATACCCATTCCCACGGGAATACTACATTTTCCGGGATAAAAAGTATCCTATGTTTCATTCTGATGTATAAGTTATATTATTGTAAAGTTTCATTAAAAATCATTCAGTAGTTTTTACGTGAAAGCGTAACAGACAGACAAACAGAGTTACTTTCGTATTTATAATATTAGTATGGAATAGTATGGATAAGTATTTAATTTAAAAGAAGTTTACCCTTTGCATCATTTGATTACAATGAGTATCTTAGAAGATATTGGCGTGGAATTCCATATTTGTCCAGTACAATAGTGCCGTAATGTGCCAATAAACAATATCGCAGTTTTAAACTAATGATCAAGCGCGCATAATGATGCCCAAGGCGCCGACCGGCGCGTTACGGTTTCACCTTTAAACAATTTGACCGATTTATATGATTTTTGGTATGCACATAATAAATAGGGCTCTGAGAAGTAAAATAGACTATAACTTATTTTCTTTCTGAACTCCTAGTCTACGCGGACGAAGTCGCGGGTAACAGCTAGTATTAGTATAGATGGAGAAATTCGATTTTCATTGGTTTGATAATAACACCGGTCAACAGCAAATTTTGCGCTCGGGTTATATTATTTTTATTGCTTTTATACCTAGAAATAAGAATTGGAACAAAAATAGTTCTGGATTTGCTTTTGTGACTAAAAATTGAGAAAATCAAAATTAATGAAAGTATACAAAACATTGACTTAGAAACGATTTCGTAAAAAATTTAAGCAAATATGTAAAACAGTGAGAGCAAATGTAATTAGCCTGTCCCCTGATGATTACGATGTTGATAATAATTACTAGTAAGTACTTACTTTAAAGCGAAAATTACTGGGTAATTAATAGTTCAATTTAAGAAACAAAACTCGCCAAAAAGAAGTTCTGCAACTCAGTTCTTCCACCGTATAAACTTAGTAAGATCCATGTTATACCGATTCGGTTAATTTATTTAGCCCTTAGATACCAAAGGAATCTAACTTATTTTGTATGACTTAACCTAACAAAATCTTATAGTAACAAATCAACTATATATTTTTTTTATATTTTAAATAAACCATTAACTCAACAATAGCATGAAAGCACAAGATGTCCCACAAGTATAGTTACGCACATTGAAAAAGATTGTTTAGTGCTGTATAGTGAATATGGTTCTTGCTGTGCGGGCTTCGTCTGTTCATGACCATTCATACGTAATACAACTTTATTCACACACGTTAATAACATTATTGTAAATGGACAGCGTCACGTTGTGAACCGATGCTGGTGCAGCTATGGTACACGTGTGAGGTTATGTGATGAGGTAAATAAAACGACTGGTCTTGGTGCGTGCTAATGGGTGACTCTGCGTGATTCCTTGTGTGCAATAATCTTTATTCATATTTATATTAAAATCTGACCTAGATTAGGTTCGATGACAATGCTGACAGTTATACTGACTCCACATTATTATGAATGACTGTAATTTTACATGCTGGATGACCAAAAGGATTTCATAAAGGAAATTTGTGGCCCTTCGTGGATCCTACAAGTGCGCAAGCGAAACGAAGGTCAGCTTAACCAGCTTTTACTTGATAAAACTGGGACAAGTTGTGACAAGTGTTTTAACAAAGTGAATGAAAAGCTGGTAATAAAAGTTTGTCGAGTTCACACTCTGTTTATTAACAATGGTAATAATCACATATTATCTAAATTAACAAGTTACACTTTTGTGTCCATTATGTCTGCTCATTACTATATAATCTCTTTAAAAATGATGTGGATATTTTTTTCACACTTAATCGATATACATTGTAATAAGTTTATTCCTTTTGGCAGTGATAGCAGGCACAAGATGTTGCTGATTTGAAAATTAAGTTCCTTTCGCCGTCTAAACACAACACCTTAACGGGAACCTGCAAAAACAAAACCATCTTCTTTAAATAATAAGTGCTATTGGACTACATACCCATACGAAGTCAAAAGTATTTGTACACCTTACAAAATGATATATTTATTAATTGGCTATAAATAGACCACAACTGGTACCTATAATACAAATAATATAATGCCGACAAAATTGACTGTTCCGAAAGTTATTTTAGAAAAAAAATAATAGAAGTACTTACTTAAAAAAAAAAATTGGCTTGTTAGTAAAGTGAATAGTTATAGTGATGTTACGGCATATTTTAACTGAGACATATAAATAATTATAATCATACTTTTTAACATTACACTTTACTTAAAATACATACATCTTCCGCTTCCATGATGTTACAGCATTGTCCAAGTGAAGTAACTGGATGTGTCTTGAATCCTAGCATGATGCTAGGTAAAGACCACGACTCACAATAACCGCGACAGGCATTTGTTGTTATTTTAAATTCCACGCAATCTGGAATGCTGATGTTCCTGGTGTGACCTAAATAGATAAAACTTGTCTCAGTATTTTAACATCCAAATATACTTTTTCATCCAAATTATTTAGATTTCCAGGTGGTGTCCAAACTGTATTCCGTTCTTGTGACCCCTTCTTATCGTGTTCGAAAAAAAAATAAAATGAATGGTAAAAGAGGGGCTCTTTTAAGCTAATGTAGGTGTCTACTGACTATAAAGATAATTTAAAAAATGTGTACGGCCTCGACGGTATAAGCTAAGAATATACATTTTTTGAGTTTTACTAAAAATATGGAAATCTTTCAGTTATATTTAAACCCTCATAAATTGTATAAGCACTAATTCTGCAAAATAAAAAAGTTGTAACTGTACGAAAATAAGTTAATGTTACGAACCAATCCTGTGACATCCCGGTTTTTTCCAAGATTCTGAAGTAAAAACATGGCTAAAGAATAAAAGCAGTGTAATGCACCTAAGAAGCATGTTGATGTTTGAACTGACTCGCGATTTAGTGAATGATTAAAGAGCAGGAAAAGTTTGGCTTTTATTCCTCTCAGTTGATGCAGAGGTAATAAACAAAAAAAAAAGAAAAGCAAGCAGTTTCGAATAAAAAAATCTTGTGATAGGTAGATACATTTTCGTGGTAGAAACATCATTAGATCATTTTCGAAGTCTAGCATTGAATTCGGTATCATTTTGGTGAGTGTGTGATGTGAGATTTTATTTTTAATGTTATAGTGTGTCAATGTTTCAATGTGTTTCAGTTGACGTGAAGTGCTTATTGTCGAAGCTCTCTTCTAGCAGCTTTAGGGTTTATTTATTTAAAATTAACAACATAATTCTGTTTTGTATTTAGGCTTAATGGGATTAATTTGCCTTTACTATTAAAAAATATGTAAGACTTATGTACAGTGAGTTAAGCACTCAGAGTAGACATATATATTTATATGCTATTTCCATGTTAAAAGACACATTTGAAAGTAATCATTTTTTGACGTTTTCCGTGGCGCAGTTCTTTAGATATCAGCTTGTGAAACGACAGACTTCGGCTTCGATTTCCGTACTAAGCAAGTGTGTGTTAGATCCACTTTTTTTGCGAAGGGTGTGGGTTGATTAAGACATCTCGGCTTTAACTGCCCCTTTTATACATTTATGTATGTGAGAATATTCAACTTTCTAAGGTTGTAAAACATGTGAAAGTGTTAAGTAATTCACAATTATTATATTTCTAAAATGGTTGGCTACATCTAGCTCACTATTTATTCAGCCCATAAAGGGGACGGAAGTTAAACTGACTTGATAATCGCCATTAGAGTTATGGAGTGTACAGGGCGAAATGAAACGATGTGTAAATTTGCAATAAACATAATACAATGAGTAAATTATGCACGAAGTTTCTTCTATGGTACAAGTTCTCAATTTAACTAAATAGCTACTAGTGCAATGTATCAATCAAAACCATTAGTAATTTTTTTTTACACTTATTCAGAATCAACTTCGGCCTCTCTTAAGGAAGTGGAGGTCCTTCTGCATAGACATCATAAATACAACACAATTCCGTATAACATCATTATGTTCAAAATGATCCGTTATTTAAAAATGTAAGTATAATAGACCTTAATAAATATACCTACGTGACAAACTTAAGTTTTATTTGCCGATTTGTTGTTAGTTCCTTTTTACCAGTAGTATGTACCTACTTCAAAGAGATAAAGTAATGTTTTTTTAAACAATAATCAGTATAATGAAAACTGAAGAAAAAGCTGCAGATGTTGTAGTCTGAAACTCTGAACATAAATACCTATCACAAGTAGATACCACTAAACCTTTTGTTATGGTAGTTGTTGCTAGGTTACATACCGAGTTATCACTTTTCTAAAGACGCGTCCTAATTAAAAAAGAGAATATCATGGATATTGAGTATAAAATACTAAATTTTTATACAACTAAACAGTTTGACGAATGCTTAAAACTTTGTGTTGTAGCATTGGAAGACAAAGACGATCGTATGATTGAATTCATACGAATGCGGATTATGACTATACAAGCGAAAATTGCAGGAAATGGTTATGAAGAAGTTGATTATTATCAACAACGTGATGATCTTATTTCTACTGCTATTGCAAAGACACCTAGAGTAGGTACTACATTTCAAAGAGAAATAAATACAAATCAGCACGTTGTACCTGGAACCTCCAAGGTAAAATAAAGTTGCATATAATATTTTGTTTTGCCGTACCCTACTGCTGTGATCTCAAAAAGAGATTTTTTTTTTTTTATCTATATTGCCCACGTTATTGTGCTGGATCTATTGTTATTGTTGTAAAGATTGGCAAAAAATTATATCATCTCACAAGGGTATATAATCATGATGGTTTAATTACGATTTAAGTATGCATATCTATAAATGTATATATCTATATGTGAATGAAACCTGATAAAAACCCGAAATACAAGATACTTGCTTGGAGTACAGTGGTCTTTTTACACGCGAACACATTATATCTATGTCTACAATAATAACAAATTTATGAAATATTGCAAAATTGTATAACATCATATTTCATAGACTGTTTTATACCAATTGCCGTAGAAGATGATATAAATATTTGTAAATTTTATTTTACACACAGAAACGGCTAGCTTCCACAGCTACTTCGCGTCAACGTGTGGGTACAAGTATAGCAGTTACGCGAAGTGCGAGAACAGCCCTCCATACTGCATCACGTATGTCACGTGCAGCAACGGCCATTGTAGGAGGTAGTTCTTTCAGTGTTGGCACTCCACTGTCTCTTCGGTTTCTAAGTAAAGAAGATAATCTATTTGTGCCCGCCGCCAAAACTATCTTTGAATATATCTTTTATTGTGAAGGAGACGTGCGTAAGGTGTGTGGAAATATCTTTATATATTTGTAATCATGTTTCTTTATATTAATAGTTAAGTAACAGTTTAATACTTATATATAGTTTTATTTATTCTTTGTCTATTTTACAGGCTATGGACGTAGCTTTTGAAGCGCTTAAGGCTGGCGATTCCACGGATTGGTGGTGGAACTTTTCTTTAGCGCGTTGTTATAATGCGTTAGGAATGTACAGAAATGCAGAGGACTGTCTCCGTCAAGCCCTAAAGCAAAATAAACATATATCTGCATATCTTCGCCTGGTCGCTATGTACGTGGGGCTTAATCAACCTCTTTCGGCTTTAGAAGTCTGTAAACAAGGTTTATCTGTGTTTCACGCATATACACCTCTTCTATTAGAACAGGCTAGGATTCATGATGAAATGGGGAATACTGCTTTGGCGGTAAAAGAATACCGTATGGTCGCTATTGAGGATCCATCCAACATTGAGGCTATTGCAAATATTGCAATGTATAATTTTTACAACGACCAACCAGAAATAGCTTTGCGGTACTATAGGTATGTAGACATTTTCCTTGTTATAGGTGTGAGGCGTGTCCCGGTTATATACTCCTTTTTACTTTTCAGGAGGTTATTGGCTACGAATTCTCCAGGCCCAGAGATTTATAATAATCTTGGACTATGCTGTTTATATTGCAACCAATGGGATCTTACAATACCTTGCTTTAGGCAAGCTTTATATTTTTCGACTGACCCTGTAACAAAATCAGACATTTGGTTTAATCTCGCTCACGTTGCTTTGGTGTGTGATTTTTTTATTTATTTCATTTCAAAAGTAACTTATTAATAAGTATATTTTTAAACGACATATTTACCAATACATACATACATACATAAACTCACGCCTGTCTCCCATTAGGGTAGGCAGAGACTATAGAGCGCCAAACGGCACGGTCCAGACACACCTCTTTCGCTTCCTCCACTGACATATTCCTTTTCATGCATTCACGTCGGTTTCGAGGGCTCTTTATATAATATTACCCTTCTTAAGTAGGTTACCTATTTGATCCTTATAGGTGGATCTGGGCCGTCCTCCTCCGACTCCGCCTCTCACTCCCGCACAGTAAATCTGTTTCGAAATTCTGCAAACATTCATTCTTTCAATGTGGCCAAACCATTTTAACATTCCCCTTTCAATTTTTGTCACTAAATCGACTTTCAATCCACATTTTTCCCTTATCACCCTATTCCTCACTCTATCTGCCAATTTTACCCCGCACATGCGTCTCAGCGCTCTCATCTCAACTGCATTAAGTTAGTGTTGGCACCAGGACTTGGTGCACCGCTAATTTAGCGCGGTCCGATACGTATACCAATAGTAGTAGAGGAACTGCATCATATTTGGAATACTGCAGGTAATTTGGAATACTTCGATATCTAAATTAATATAAAATCCAACCGTGTTTTAATAGCGTAAATATTAAGTCATCCGACACACGAAGCCATCGAGAAACAAAAACAGGACTCCTTCTTAAGATTCCGGTTGCCAAACTCAAGGAAGTGAGAAGCCTTTTTCAAAAACTTATGTGGAAGGAATGCAACTATGAACAAATTTACCGTACCACGTTAAATGTTCTTTGTAATTATTTTAACTTTTAAGTGACATTGTTAGCTTGTGATGTTACAATGATCTTACGAATATTTATAAATAAAAAAATGGAACATGGAATTTAGGGTTACGATCATATGTTGTTAATTTGGAATACCGAATGTGAACATAATTTGGAACATAGTTTTTGGTCAAGATTCTTTGCTATTTATGAATTTTGATGACACAGAGCCAGGGCCGTCTGGTATTAGGACAGAAATTCTCCCTTGTTACTTCTCTCATATTTCTTCCGTGCCTGATCACTTGATATATAATTAGATGTTATTTTAGTGTATGTAAAAAAATTTGATGACCAAGATAACAAAAAATTATAAATATAAGAAATCTATTGGTTTCTATAAAAAATTGTTAGCTATTGTCAAAGAAAGACTGTTATATACACATTTCTAAAACTGTATTCCAAATTACCTGCATCCCAGGTCAAATCCCGTTTTTGGAGCTCTTTTAGTTTGATACGCATTTTGTTAAGGTTTTTAGTTTTTATGATGTTAGATTATTTTATTTAGTAAACTTTAATAATTTGGCAATAATTTCACGTATTTATTATTGAGTTATCCCGCCTGTTTTTAAATCTATTCTTAAAAAACAAACTAGTATTCCAAATATGCTGCAGTTCCTCTAGTATTTAGTAGTTATATTAATATAAGTAAGTATAACACATCATATTTTTTTTTCTCAAAACTTAACAAAACTAATTTCTTTTTAAATCCGCAGTCAACTGGTGATATGACGTTAGCTCGTCGATGTTTACAAGTAAGTCTTGCTGCAAATTCTGAAAATGAAGCTGCTTTAAACGCTTTACATGCATTGGATTTGCGTTTAAGAGCGCGAAGGATAGTCATCAAATAAATGTATAAGATTGGGTTTGTTTATTGAATAATTTATTATTGTTTATTGCAAGTTTTTGAGTAATAAAGTAAATACTATGATTTTAAAAATTATTTAATAATGTTTTGTAAATAATCATCCATTGATATATCCAGAGAATCCTTATTGCGTAATTCGTTGTATTTTAAGTTTGTGAGCGTGTCTATTACAGGCTCCGGGTGGGCCTGTTTTTGTGCTGTTGTAGCGAAAGAATCGGAGATATTTTCTATGGCAGGAGAAATTCTAGACAAGAAGGTCATTTTTACCTGCAAAAAAAAGTAATACACATTTATTCTCAGAAAATAGTCCAATTATCTTCTATTTTAATTTTTAAATAAAGAAACTTAATAGTCAATATTAATTAAGGTTATAAATATTTAAAAAAGTTACTAATAACAATTTCAATAACAACATTATCTTGACGTCATCCTTTGTGTCTCAGTAGTTTTTCAAAACGTCTAAAAAGTAAGTAAAATAAACATCAGGAAGTAGAGTTCACTTTTAATTACAATTTTTTTAACTATTAGAAATAGTGTAGGGTACCACATTTATATCTGCGCGGACCTGACGTCGACGTGCGGTGGACAGGAAGGCCGGTGACCCTGACATACGCTTTCCGCTCTCGACACAAACAAATAAAAACTATATCAAACATTATGATATGTCTGGTCATTAGATCATATTCATATTCACCTCGATCACAAAATATGTAGGGGATTATCGTCGTACCTTTTTAAGTCATGACAAATGGTCTTACCTACTTTTTGAATACAAAAAAGTTTTTAATGTAAATAATTTACTGTACCTCGTCAAAAGTGCTTGGCGAAATTCCTATGCTTTCCCAGTCATCAGAATTTTTCGGTATACATAAAGGTTTCATGAAATTTATATTTTTTTCTTTTAAAGGTTTGCTACTCCCAAAACCTAAATTGTTCAACATCTCTTTAATACGTTTCATTAATATTGGCTCCTTGGATGAATAAAATATAACATGAGCATTTTGAAGTAAGGCTATACTTCTGATTGTTGTGCAAGTAATTTTTTTAACTTCAGTGTCTGAAACGTAACATAATATGTAAGTATGTACATATGTTGTATGTATGTGTCCACTATGAAATTGCAATTTGAAGGGATCAGGATACTTTAAATGAATAAAACCAGTCTTCTCACAATAAAATACCGAATCTTATGTCGTGGGTATCAGAAACTATGGGAGACTTTTCGGTCTCATAAATACACTGACCTCCAAAAAAAGTTTTGTGGATTATACAAACTTTTGCCTTGGTGCGGGCATCGCACCATGGGTCCGTAGATCAAAGGCCACATTTTCAAAACTTACCGTAATTTTTAAAAAGATCATATTTTCCTCCTATGATTACAAGCTCAGGGAGGACACCTAATTTTAAACAGATTTTGTTCATTGCATCAATACAAGTTTCGATGGTTGTCCACAAACGTTTTGGTTTGGTCAAATCTAACATCACACAATAATTAAAAGTTCCATGTATTGGTATGGACAACAATGAAGTGTTTAATAATTCTAGTTTTCCTCCATATTCCCAAATATGGCATATATTTTTTTCTATACTTTGTTTGGCACCTGATTTTCTTCCAAAGGAGTATTCTAGTACTAGAGTTTTTCGAGGAGGTTCTGTCTTACTTAAAAAAGCGTTGATCAATGTTGATTTTCCCTGAAATTGTAATTATGCTTAATAATCGCTATACACATATAATGTTAGAAATTTTGCATTGCATGTTATGTGTCTTACCACGTCTTTACTTCCTACAAAAAAAATTGTCCTAGATTTGTCTTTATCACCCTGCAAAAGCTGTTCTTCCACGATGTGAGTCGCCTTTTCGGGTATTGATTGCATATTTTATTTCTATAAATAAAAATGTATCTGTTATGGTAAAATCTGATACCAGTGTTGGGCAAATGTTAATTGAACTAACAATTAAAAATTAACAATTAATTAATTGTATTTGCAGTGACAGCAACTAACAACTGATTAATTATTAATCAAAGTTTTATACAATTAACAATTGATCAATTTTTAGTTATTTTGCCAAAAAAAAATTGACAATTAACGATTAACAATTAATTTTTTTACCAAGTATTAGTTTAAATATTGGGTATATGCGTGTGCGGATTTGTTAAGTTTAGTGTCCCTACCTAGTCATAAAGAGTATATGAGATAATTAACGTTAAACATCTACAAGGTTTGCGGACCACCTTTCCGTACAAAATAGCAAAATTTAATTGTTAGTTTTAATTTTTTCATCAATCGATTGAAAAAAATAATTGCAATAATTTAATCGCGAGCTGCAATTGATGTGCATTAGTTTAAATAATTCAATTGTAACGCGCGATTAATGGTTAATTGCAATTGATTCAAATTCAATTAATTTAATTGCAATTAATTTTTTAGTCAATTGATTAGTTCAATTAAAATTTAATTGATTGATGCCCAATTCTGTCTGATACATATTGTAATGGCGCCTATTCGCTGTCTCGACGTAGTCCGCATAGTATAATGTGTCAATGAAAATTCTAAATTTTTTGTCGTTTGCTGTCGACTCATTGTTATGGTACCTATACAATTTAGAAAGCTGTAAAAGTATTGTATTTATTTTCTGTAGGGTAATTCTTGGTACGATTATGGAGTCTGGAAATTTGCCAGGTAAAAACTATAGAGCTTTCTCCTTTTTACGTAGAACACAAATAGTGGTAATATGTGGGTATAGAACTTTTACGTATTTATGTAACTGCGGTAATGGATAAAAACAATCGTGGTACGTCCAAAATAAATTCTTTTCAAAATTAATAATCTTAGGTAATTACAACCGACAGTCAAACCTTTCCTGAGGCAGGAATCGGATCCGCGGCGTAAATGAGATATTTAACGAGCAGGTTATTAATCAATTATGTAAAAAATAAATTATGTGCGTCCTATGTTTGCAGCTTCCATTAAGCACAGTTATTTCACTTACAATTAATCACAATCTAACAACATGAAATCGATAAAATACACAACAATCGCTATGTATAACAAGTTAACTGATGAGCATACCTGTAGCACGTTATTTCAATTACCTAGTTCTTGGTTATTAAAAATAAAAACACATATATTTTACTATCAGAATTGAATAGAGACAACCAGGTAATCTCTTGATATTCCATACGGAATTTGTTTATATGTTTTGGTTACCATGGTAAATGACATGTAAACATTCTTCAAATTTTGAGAGCATAGACACTTAGACAGATACCTATTTGCCCTACATAAAGATGTTTATAAAAACAATATCGCATTGGGGAATAAAATGAATTTATTCTTCGGGGTATTTTGTAAGAAATACCATAATTTACATTTATTAACTTTAAATTCTCCGTGTTTTATTATATTTATTTGTTTTGTTTAACAAATTATAATAACCTTACTCGAATGCACTAATTACCTGCTCTCTATTACCAAGTTCTATTTGCAATATGCTAGTGTAGTAATGCTCATGATCTTAAATCCATCATCATGTCGTTAATTATTTAATATCTTAAATTCTGACCTGTGATTTAATTTTATTTCTCAAAGGGTAAATTCTATTGATGTATCTGTTTTCCGTATAGGTCGGTATTTATATTATACAGAATAGAGCTATCGAATGTAATAGGGTTCGATCTATGTATACCAGTAGCAAAATACACATGTCGTGACTCGTGAGGTGCGTATCAAATGGCTTCCTGAGGATATTCATTAACATAATGTTGCTTAACCAGCTTGCGAAAGGAGCGGCCTCGGGTTCGATCCCCACACCGTGACAAATGTTTGTGCGATTCACAAATATTTGTTTCGGGTCTGGGTGTTTGTGAGACCAAAAAGTCGCTCGTAGTTTCTAATACCCACGACAGAAGATTCGTATCTTAACGTAGGGTCAGAAATATGTGCGTGACTTGTATTTATAATCAACAAGTACAGCCTTGGCTAAAAGCATTTAATACACCCATGCCATCTCTCGATTTTGTGAAGAG
This sequence comes from Cephonodes hylas, assembly GCA_030295005.1. NCBI lineage: Eukaryota > Metazoa > Arthropoda > Insecta > Lepidoptera > Sphingidae > Cephonodes > Cephonodes hylas. Next base: position 5,707,150 of record AP025366.1, read on the forward strand.
TATTAAACGAATCATCATCATCATCAACCCATATACGTCGCACTGCTGGGCACGGGTCTCCTCTACTATTAAGAGGGTTTAAGCCATAGTCCACCACGCTGGCCTAGTGCGGGTTGGCGGACTACACACCTAAGAAATTCCTAAGAACTTTTAAGTGTGAAGGTTTCCTCACGATGTTTTCCTTCACCGTTAAAGTAAGTGATAATTTAATGTGAATACACACATAACTTAGAAAAGTCAGAGGTGTGTGCCTGGGGTTCGATCCCCCGATCGCCGAAATTCTCGACCGCGCGCCTAAACCTCAAGGCCATCACTGCTTACCATTGAACGAATGCTATGCTTACGAACGAATGTCTAACTAATGCATCTTGGAAGATTCTTGCTTCTTAAATTGAAAAAAAAACATGATTTGGAATCCTGTCGTCTGAAAATCTGGTCTCATACTTTTTATCCTGTACTTAATTATTAATTACGCCGGTCAACAACAATTTTACGCGCGGGTTATATATCATTTACTTTTATTGTTTTATACCTATAAAAAAGAATTACTTAGATCAAAAAATAGTCCTCAATTTGCCTATTTGACTTGTGAGTAATAATTGGGAAAATCAAATAATGAAAATGCAGAAAAAATTTACATAAAGACGATTTCTTAAAAAATTAAAGCCGACAGCCCCGTGGCGCAGTTGGCTAGATATCAGCTTGCGAAACGAGCGGCCGCGGGTTCGATCCCCGCACCGAGACAAATGTTTGTGTGATCCACAAATATTTGTTTCGGGTTTGGGTGTTTGTGAGACCGAAAAGTCTCTCGTAGTTTCTGATACCCACGACACAAGACTCGTATCTTAGTGTGGGGTCAGGACTATGTATGTGACTGTTGGGTGTATTCATTTATTTAAAGGATTTTCCTTAATTTATAATCACATTTTGTATGTATGTGTCCGTATCATATCAATAAAATTAGAATATATTAAATAAAATCCATGCGCATTTTTTTTGTTGACCAGTGTTATGAGTCAAATCAACTTGCAAATAGGTGCTTTTAATTTATAATTGTTACAAGAGACTAGGCTCTTCTGGCACAAGTATAGAATTACTAACTAAAAGTAAGGCTCTAACATTGTGTTAATTTTCGTATAAAAATTTGAATCTGCCAAAAGCCTGCCTGGTAGATTGAAGTAGATTAAAAATATTAAGTATCAACAAGCGGAATCATTACTTTCAAAGGGTAAAAGCTTTTGAATTGTATCTATTCACCCCGGTTTACGACATTAGGGCTCATTTGACAGATCAAAACTTCAATTAGTATATCTCATTCACGATACATTGATTCTTTTGGCATATCGACTAATGATGGGAAACAGAAAATATCTAGTAGTTCAAAAATATTGCGTTTTAAAATACTGAATTATGTGTGAAATTCTTTATTAGTTTCGACATGTAAAACATTATGTAGATAAGCGATGGTGGGTCAAAGTTCATAATAAGTACCTATTTAATATAACAGGGTTATTTTTAGACCTTCCGCCAAATTTAAAAAGGTGTTTTAGACCACGAAAGTAAACAACTTCCCCAAAGCAACACGGGTCGAAAAGTGAAAAAAAAAATCAGACCTTCTACACGAAATCGACCACGTGAGCAGTTTTCTATGGGAGGGTCGAAACCCATGTTTCTTTGGAAAAGTTGTTTAGTTTCATGGTCTAAACCACCTTTTTTAAGTTGACGGAAGGTCCAAAAATAACCCAGTATGTAAAAATTAAGGTTGAAAAATTAAATAATTTTATCTTTAAAACAGTTTTTATTAAGAAAAAAATAGGTAAAAAACTTTTAAGTTAAACGGTTTTATGTTACAAAACATACATTGCAATGTTTAAGATAAATGTACTAAAAACCAAAAAATAATAAAATAGATACAGTCGTGGGAATTATAAACATATGCATAGACTAGACTAAAATAAAACCGTGGGGCACGTCAATTGTCTACAATCGTTGGAATTTCCATGAGCAAGAAAATAGTAAGTAATTTCCTCATCGTCTGCGGGCCAACTGCCTAACGACGAATTAAACGATTCTTCTATCGCACATTAAGTCGATAATTTGTAGACACTTGACGTGCCCCACGGTTTTATTTTAGTCTAGTCTATGCATATGTTTATAATTCCCACGACTGTATCTATTTTATTATTTTTTGGTTTTTAGTACATTTATCTTAAACATTGCAATATATGTTTTTTTAACATAAAACCGTTTAACTTAAAAAGTTTTTTACCTATTTTTATTTTGTAGTTTTTAGTTTTTATTTCGCATTATTAATTTTATATAGTACATTGTATTCTACTGGTTGAGCACTTTCATTTGATACCCATATTGATGGGATTGGAAACCTACGGTATCCGCCATTTTGTAGCGGCCGCCATCTTGGATTTATAATGATAATGAATAAACATAATTGTATTGTCACCAAAATCCAAAGTGTATACAAAATTTCAGATTAATCGGTTGACAGGAAGAGGGTGAAATTCGAATTACTAAATTTGACCCAAGAATAAAACAAACGGGGTGAGCTAAATAAAACCGTTTAAAAAGGAGCACAGCCATGATCATCATAGTGTTCAGTAAAATTATCGACGCGGACATCGATATGAACGATATAACGTCCCTTTCCATCCGACCGACGTAATATTGTACAAGCGTCTAATATTTTCAGTGTTCCTATTTTAATTTTACTTTGAAGCAATAAAGTCTAAAATTTTTCGGATAACGCCTAAATCTTTAGGGATTTTTGTGTTGTATGTATTTTTTAATATTTATCAAATCATTAAAATAATAAAATAATACGTTTTTTATTTCAAAGTCATGTCTCAGAAAAAATGACATCTGCCAAAAGAATCAAGTTAGGTATCATGAATGAGGTATAAGTTACAGTGGTTCCTTATTCCTACACCACCTAGCGTTTAGTAAAAAATACATGCTCAGCCAGTTCTATATTCCTAGGCTTCTATACTATGGCTGTGTCAATTAAAAGGAATTTCATTTCAATGCAGAATGAGATTGTTGGCCCCATAATTACGTTGCTATTTAAGTTAAAATATTAATTTTTATTTTGTAGTAGTAGCAACACTATTTATGTTTTTTACATTTTTAGTCTGTGGAAAGAGGCAATGGCGATATTGACGAATGGGTTTTTTTGGTGACAAGAATTTTGTCAAATATTGTTGCTGAATTGCGTTTTAATCCAAGAAAAGTTTTCTATTAAGGTTTTAGACATTTTCTTTGGAGTCAGAGGCAGTTTTGTGGATATCGATGATTACATTAAATTAATTTTAAGTGGTAAGATACTGAAATTGTCACCTTCACCCATGTCCTCAGATGATATCTATTTTGTTGTGTTTAATAAATCATCTATACCTTGTTTGTTTGCAAATACAGAGATGGACGCATATGATTTTTACATTAAGTTATGTAACCAACATTATGGATTTGAAATAATATAATTACCAATGTTTGTTATACAAAAGAGAAAGGTGCATTCATTGTCTATACGACTTCATATTCGTTAACCTACATATTTATAATATAATTTTAATCTTTGTTTATTCATAGCGAATATTTTTTGTTTACAATATGTTGTGTAGAATCTTTGATAAAATATAACATTTATGTAGCTCATAATTATTGATCAATTATTTAAAGGCTTAATATTACTTTTGTAGTTATTATATTCCTTAATCAATGGTTTTGTGTGATAAAGATTATGTGAAGCTGAAGACTTATCTTCTGTCTTATATAGTTTAATCATAATTTGCACTTGATTATGTTTATTTATATAGATTAATATAGAGTTTCAATTGCAGGTGACCTGGACCACTAATTTGAGAAGGTATTTTATTGGAAAATTCATAATTAATTCTGATACATTTTCTTAAGATATACTGGTCAATATATTTATATATTAGGACAACTAGTTGGGGACCGTTCAAGTATTACGTAAGCAGATTTATTACAATTATTTACCCCCCCATCCCCCTTGTCAGCAAAAGTAAGCAAAGCTCTTACCCCCTACCCCCATGCTTACGTAAACATTTTTCAATTAATGTATTGTTTTTTTAAATATTGTAATTATAAGGTTATAATTATAATTTTAAAAATAAGAAAATAGATTTAGGATGGAGAGATTTTACTGATATGGTATTCAACATAGAGTAACAAAAATATTATAATCTTACAAACATAACAAACTTGTTTTAGATTTTTGGTACACATATTAAATTCAAATTAACAGTCTTCAGTCCATGAAACCCGAATCCATGATTCTAAGTTTTCGATGACATTGGATTGCTTGGATTGCTGCTCAGTGTTGTAAGTCTGCTCACTTTCTTCCGATTTTGGAATGTCTACGTCGTTCTCATCGAGCCATTCAACATCATGGTGCTCTAAATTTTGAATAATGCACATCAGTTCATTAGCACGACGAGCAGCGACTCTTACAGGTCTAATTTTCCTATCAGTGTGCGTGTTTACTTTTTTATGGATCTTCTCGATGTGACGATTTAGTGACTTGACGGAAGCATGATAAAGACCACACGTTTTGCATGTTCGACTTGATAGCCTCAATTTTACCGTTGGACAAAAATAATCGTAGGGCATTTGCAGGAAATCTTTGAGTGAAGCACTTAAGCGTAGAGCTAAATTGACTGGAAGATTAAGAAATTGTCCTCCTTCATCCAAAACCAAGTCATTAACTGTTTGTTTTACTTTTACAGGTGGTGGAAGAAACCTGTTGTCTAGTAATCTAAATAGGCCACTTCTTGGACGACAGCATTCTGTATTTTTACATTTTACAATTTGAAGCAAGTATTGGCTTTCACGTACATGTTCTGAATACCATTTAATGTCTGGAAAATCAGGAAGATCTTGATCACCTGCCTCAACATATTTTGCAGTAACATTATAGCCATCAATTACCATTGAACTCCATATTTCAGCTAATACAGTTCCTGCGAATTCGAAATTAGATCTTTCTAAATGTTTATCAATTGTAACGCCACGTTCATCCAAATGAGACCCAAAATGGTCATGAGGCAAAATTAAACCAGCCAGTTCGCGACTAAGAGGAGCCATTCTGCGCTCTACTCTGTTATACGCACTTCTTCCAGGAGCATTGGTAGCTAAAAACAATGCATCGAGATTATGTCGCTTAAAGTGTTGTATAGCAAACCCTATGACTTTTTGATAACGCGGATTTTCATCTGGCCCTCCATCAACCGTCATGATTACCACTGGTTTTACTAGTCCATTGTCAGTTTTAGCTAATGGTCGAAACTCTTCAAGTTCGAGAAGCGTCTCGAAATCCTGAGCATGAGTATTAGCAGTAGATGAACTATGCTTTCCACTTCGAATAGCGATATATGTTGGTCCAGAATATCCAACGGCTTGCGGTTGTCCTAGCATACTGGAAGTGATTTTGATACCAGCATAAACAGATGGTATTAATTTATGACGCTCAGCGATTACCCAATCGTGATCAGGCAATTTGACTCTATATTCCATGTGCATTAGAAGAGGTGCTTGCTTATTTGCCGCAGTTACGCCAATAGGGACTCGAGCTTTATCATCTTGAGATATGAAAAATACTTGATCTGGTCCAAGTATGGATGCTATGTTCTCTAAATAATTAATTGATGTTTCAGCGAACTTGCTATCTAAGTGGCTCTTGTGAAGATCAGTTTGAGCCCGGATGAGCTTAACAGGGACTGTCGATACATGTCTTCGTCCCTCTACAGAATTAGATTTTCTGGGAATCAAACGAAGATATGTCCCACTGCGACTAATATCAAATCCTATTTTACGTAATTCTTGTGTGAGTTCATCAAGAGTTTTTACGCTGCGAATAGATTCCGTTCGTCTTCTATCATCTGCTGCACTCCCAAATAAAGCTATATCCGCAATTGTTTTCAATAGTAATGGTTGATTGCTTTCAAGATTAGGACGTCCCACTGAATCCCTCAGAGATAGTCTTTTTTTTATTTCTGGATTTTCATGACAAATATCTTCTAACTTTCTTTTTATACCATCCCTGTGTTTCTTCTGGGCAACTGCGTTTTGAACCTTTCTGTTTAAAGACTGTTTTGCTGTTTTTATTTCGTCGCGCAACTTAATGATCTGTTTATCAACTTCAGCACGGCTTGGCATAGTATCTCTGGCAGAATACAAAGCATTCAGATTTTTTTCGAGTAGAGCAATCTTATTTTTCATAGCTTCCTGAGAAGGTTTTGCTCTCTGTTTATCTGCATTTTCATTATTTTCGCATTGCTGTTGTGATTCATTACCGGGTTTTATTTTATCTTCTTCCTGTTTTTTAATATTTGAAGCTGGCTGTATAATTTGTGTTTTTTCTGCAGGTTTATAGGTAGTCGTTGCCTAAAAATAAAAACTTTCTATTAATTATTTTCTTATTAAGCTGCATAAATACAAAGTATGAAATAAAAACAGCATTTAAATATTATTTAAAGACCTTAAATTTATTATTTAAAGGCTAAAAATAATTATTATTTAAAGGCTTTAAATAATCTAATCTAATCGAATCGAACCCATCACATACAGAAAATTAACACCTGTATTTTGTGACCAATTGACGGAATCAATCATAAAAAATCCATACTAATATTATAAATGCGAAAGTAACTCTGTCTGTCTGTCTGTCTGTCTGTTACGCTTTCACGTAAAAACTACTAAATGGATTTTAATGAAACTTTACAATAATATAGCTTATACATCAGGAAAGGACATAGGATACTTTTTATCCCGGAAAATGTAGTATTCCCGTGGGAATGGGTATTTCGTGAACTACCAAAGCGAATTGAATGATTTTTGGTATAGAGGTTGATAGGGCTCACAGAATTAACATGGAATAATATTATCCTGGAAAATGTATTCCCGTGGGATAAACATGTTATAAATGGGAAAATCTCTCTGCACTTAACCCTAGAGTCTACGCGGACGGAGTCGCGGGCAAAAGCTAGTAAATCTATATAATGAACATTACCTCTATACTTCGAGATAGGCCATAATATTTTGTAATCATAAAAACGTCTAAATTATTGTTACAAAATGTAAAAAGAAACTTCTTGGCGACTTTTAATATTTCTAGTACTCAAAGGTACGTAAAATTATTTCGTCACTCACCTTGGAAAAAAAATGTAGTGATTGGATTTATTCCTAGTCGCCGCTTGCAATTCTTCTTCAATTCTCTTAGATACAATAATATCTAGTTCCTTGTCGGACTTTGCTTGTAATTTATAATTGCGCCACACTTCGTTAACTAATTTTTGTACATTTTGTACTTTCGTACTTGTATGAGATTTCTTAAAACTTTCAAACAATTTTTGGTATAACTTGGATTTGTCTATTTGAAACGACATCTTATTTAAACATTAAACTTTAGCTAATGGAATCAACAGTAACACAAATGTTAACTTGTTTTGCTATGCTTACAATACGTCTACTCGCTATAGGATCCAAACGAAACAATACACTGATAGAGGAAATTTAGGCAAGTGAATAGCGCGCGGTAATTCCCCTACTCGGTTCTAAAGCGAGTGCCTAGCCGTATGCATTATTTGCGGGAATTCCCGAAAATGCGTTTTGATTTCAAGCAAAGACAATGTAGGGTTGCCATTCGGTAAAAAAAAAAATTACTACCGATGACGTAATCATCATCTAGACTCCCCTGCCCCCCATGTCATCCAAAATAAGCAAAGCAATAACCCCCCCGCCCCCTTATAGTGCTTACGTAATACTTGAACGGCCCCTTGTCTGTATTGCCCTGAATTATTAACTCCTTTAGATGTATGTTAATTCAAAACTAAACAACTTTTAACTATAGAGCATGTTGCATTAATATACAATGTAAAGCAGTTAGTCAGTTTTTCTTCCAAAATGTTCAGATTTTTTGAAATAAAATAAAGTCAGCAAATTTTTTTTGGATCTTAAATTTTGTTTGAACGCTTGAGAAGATCTACAATAATGATGTTTTAATTTGTAGATGGCAGAAGTGGATCCAGAGACACTGCTGGAGTGGCTGCTCACAGGTCAAGGCGATGAGCGGGACATGCAGCTTATTGCTCTTGAGCAGCTGTGCATGTTATTGCTCATGTCGGACAATGTTGATAGGTGCTTTGAAAGGTATTTGCAGTAGTTTTACATTTTGATTGAAATGTAAAACTACTTTGAGTGCAAATAGATTGCATTTGAATTCTAACATTTGTTTTTTGATTGCATCTATCAACCAAAAGACTGTGTTGGAGATTTGAGGTTGTGTAAAAGTACAAACATTAAAATGAATGATCCATTTTTATAGGTGATATTATTAAATTCATCATATACTGATATGTTCTCATTCTGTGTGTTGAAGACATGTCAGGTTTTACCATGTGAGTGATGTGTGTGATGCTATGACTTTATGTAATTACTTCATTTTCTCTATCTTAGGTAGGTTACATCATGTCTTACAATGTCCCATTATATGGGATATTAGGTGGTCTCTTATGCATGCTCTGTTTACACCTAACATTGTTTTCTGCCATTTAGTATAGAATATTACTTTTATTGGGATGGTTGGCGCTTACTTGGGGAGGCCTACGTTCAGCAGTGGACGGCGATAGGCTGAGTATATAGAGCAGATACTTTTATTCCAATAAAAAATATTTAATTACTTGTGTATCTTTGTCTTTGTTTTTTATATTAAAAACTATAGGATTGTTAAAACACATTGCTTTATTCTAGTTTATAGGACAATTGAGAGATTCCAGGATTGATTTTTAATGTTAAGTGCAATGGGAGGGAAGTGCCAATAAAAAAAACCTATAATACATACCTAATATGCCCAAAATGGCAAACAGACACATTTAATCAAAATCATAAAGTAACTTGGGTTACTTTTTAAATGACATATTCCAGTACTAATATGTTATAAATGCAAGAGTGACCTAAATGTGTCTTTTATATTAATATGCCTAAATGATAGTGGCATAAAAGTGATGCTATAAATGATGTAAGATAGACTTAATTTAATCTCAGGGAAAACATAGTGTCTGCATTCCACATTTACATACCATAACACTGACATTTAATTAGAATTTCACCTACTCTTTGAGTGAAATATGTTTGGAAATATCAAGTCTCTAAGTAACCTATCTCAGATTTTTTCTGACATAATTTAAATAATTTGTAATAAAATTGGATATCAAATATCATTAAGTGCAAATGTAATTACAATTTTTACCATACTAAGTTTCGAAGAATTTTTTATATAATTTTGGGGTCATTTGTTAGTTTGATTGTGGGATTTGATTATTATTAAATAGAAATGAGAACTAGCTCCTGGGGGCAATTTTAAATCTTGCACTCATTGCACTCACTCATTCAAAAATGTCATAACTTTCTAAGTAATATGTTTCATTATCATATTAGTTATCACTTTCGCCTGTGGTAATTGTGTAAAAAAAGTACTTTAGAGGCTCTCATTTATATTCAAATCTGTCAAGTACTTTATGCTTTTGCTCATTAAACCATACAAAAACGCAAATCTTTTCTTTTTATAATATTATTTAAGTGATATTAATAATTACTATTGGCTTATTCTGCTTTTTCAGTGGAGAGTAAATAGTGAATGAGGTTTTGATCCTATATAAATCTAAATATAAGCCAAAATGAAACCTAAAATTAATCCTTCACAAATTGAAGAAAAAATTCAAATTCTTTCACTTTACTCAATAATGTCAGCCTGTTTAGATGCTTTTTCACATTATGCTTAAGACACAATAAAATTATAACCTATGTGGTATGGCAAGGATTTGAACTTATGATTCCATTAAATTATTGCGGTATGGCAGTGACTGCAAAACTGCGGTTTCACAAACAGCCAGCACTGCACACTAAAAATTATGTTAATGTTTTGTCAGAATGCATTCACATTGCTCATATTCTAAGAATCACAACTTATTTGTGACTCTTTAGTTTTATATTTTGTTTAGAATTTAAAATGGCTTTAGACACCTTCTTCATTTAAAGAATATAAAAATAAGATGTCCAATGTTATATTCATGTCAGGTCATGTTACAATCTCACATCATCAACCGATTACACTGGAATGATGGCATCAAAATGCATGCCTAATCTAGCAAAATTTCTATCAATGTATTTTTTTTTATTCAAGCTGTCCACCAAGAACATTTTTGCCAGCCTTATGCAAGATATTTCTGGATGAGAGCGCACCAGATAATGTCCTGGAGGTTACAGCCAGAGCTATCACATATTACTTGGATGTATCAGGTTAGAGCCAATTCAAATTTATTACTTATGCATATTCTCATTTTCCTAAAAGTAGAACATCAATAGACGAGGGACTATTATTTTGTTAGGTATCTAGGTATCATTTCTATATGCAACAATGAGTTAAACATGTATTTGTATAAACTTTTCAGCTGAGTGCACTCGGCGTATTGTCGCCATCGAAGGAGCCGTGAAGGCTATATGCAGCAGGCTGCTTACGGTTGATCCCGAAAATCGCACTAGCAAAGATTTGGCAGAACAATGTATAAAAGTATGTATAACGTACTTAATCAATATAGAACAAAGAAATACATTAGATTTTTTTTTAATGTTTGTCTTATTTCAAAATAATTAATCAAAAATATAATTGTATCTAGGTACTAGAGTTGGTGTGCACCCGAGAAGCAGGAGCTGTATGGGAAGGCGGGGGTCTCCCTGCTGTTTTGCATTTCATCACTCATCATGGTACTGCTGTGCATAAGGACACCCTCCATTCTGCTATGGCAGTCGTTTCTAGGTAACTGAAATGAGACATTGATATGTAGTTTGTAATCAATTTTTTTTAGACCATTTTAGATTTGATTCCATAAGTAATTAGTTAGCCGTTACCTGTGAGTCTAATTTAAGAAAATTCTATTTTAAAAATGGTTTTAATAGTTTGTTTTATGGTTTGGACTTCAACCACCAATTAGGGACAATATTTATAAGTAAATAATGAATGAAAGTTAATGTCACACACTATGAAAGTATGGGAGAGAATAATTGAGCGACGACTGAGAGAGGAGTGTGAGGTCTCACGGAACCAGTTCGGTTTTATGCCTGGCCGTAGGACAGTGGATGCCATTTTTGCAATTCGCCAGTTGTGCGAAAACTACAGAAGAGCACACAAAAACTTGCATATGGCATTCATTGACCTCGAAAAGGCTTATGATCGGGTTTCGCGTGAAGTTGTATGGTGGGCCCTTAAGAAGAAATGTGTGCCTGAGAAGTACCTGCAGTTGATCCGGGCCATGTACCGCCGATGCAGTACACAAGTCCGAACTGCGGTCGGTCTTACGGCCAGTTTCGATGTCGCTGTTGGTGTGCACATGGATCGGCTCTTAGCCCTTACCTCTTCCTGTTGGTTATGGATGCCGTTACGGCAGATATACAGGAAGAGGCACCCTGGTGCATGCTATTTGCCGACGACATCGTGCTGGTGTCAGAAAGTGGCCACGAGGTGCAGAACAGACTGGATGTGTGGCGGCATAGACTTGAAAATGTTGGCCTTAAAGTCAGCAAAACCAAAACACAATATATGTTTTGCGACTACGGCGGTCTTTCAAGTTCTGTGTCCGTCACACTGGGTGGAATACCGGTACCAGTCTGTTCCGAATTCCGCTACCTCGGGTCACTTTTGCAAAGCGACGGAGACAGTCCGGGACGCAAGGCAGAGAATCAACTCAGGGTAGATGAAATGGCGACAAGTCTCATCCACAATATGTGACCCCAGAATGCCCTCAAATTGAAGGGCAGAATATTCAAATCCATTATAAGACCTGTCGTACTGTATGGATCAGAGTGTTGGGCAACGAAGAAGACGGATGAAAGACGACTGCATGCAGCAGAAATGCGAATGTTGCGATGGATGTGTGGTATAACACGGAGTGACAGAGTGAGGAATGAATACGTTAGGGGAAGTCTGAAAGTAGCTCCTGTGATAGAAAAGATGAAAGGACATCTGTCGTGGTATGGGCACATTATGAGAAGGGATGAATCATATGTAGGAAAAAAGGTGATGAATATGAAAGTGGATGGATGGGCGAGCCGAGGAAGGCCAAAGAAGAGATGGATGGAGTGTGTGACTGAAGATATGAAAAAGAAAGGGGTGAATGAAGGCATGACGGCTGACAGGGATGTGTGGAAGGAGAAAACATACTGCGCCGACCCCAAGGAATAAATTGGGACCAGGGCAGGGGAATGATGATGATTTATAAGTAAATAATTAAGCTGCTTTGATGAAAAGTGCTTTCTGCGTCATTATATTGTAATCTTGTTCTAAAAGAAAACAAAAATAAAATTTTGTATGTTCATTCCTCCTGAACATTGCTCTTCGAATTTCCGACTATTAATTTGCAAGATACTGGTTGTAAACGATGGATGGGATATTGACAAATTGAAACAATAAATGACTCTTGTCAAATACATCTCTGTCTATCGGTCTGGGAATACAGGGTTGACGATATATTTTTATACCATCATCGCAAATGTTGTCACATAGCATATCTGGGGTCCTAGAAAAAAAACCTCAAAAGAATATACCTATTTCAGTATCCATAGAAATATAAGTGGACAGCGACTGACTCCACAGAAATCTACATCCGTTATAATAGACATTTTCAAAATGGATTTTGGTTGACTGCGTCGTGGTCTCGCGGCATAACTTTGTGCCGTCCTGGTCCTGAGTTCGATTCCCGGGTCGGGCAGTGTTATTGGGATTTCCCATTAAAAATTCCTAGTAGCATCATGAAGTCTGGAAAAGTGACAAAAAAACGGCTACAGGCTCACCCCCTATAATGTGTGACGGATACTACATACATGACCTTTTTGCGGATACATGGCTACAAATGAAATACATTTGCCTAAAATATTGTGAAAGTGTTACTTAGGTTTCTACGATTTTATGTTTGTTTCTGTTTTACTATAGTTTGTTTTGTTTGTATTTGTGCGATATATTTAATTTTTTTTTTAATTTATTTTGTTTTTCAGTATATGTGTGGTGTTAACCGTATATATTGAAGTTAAATAAATAAATGATGAAATCTGGGTGCAATAATGCATCTGTGTTCACCACTTTAATACAGGCTTGACTTTATGTAGGTATTTGTTTGTTACTGTAATGAGAAGCATACTGCGTGGTGTCGAATTGAGGGTTAATAGCACCGGTCAACAGCAATTTGGCGCACGGGTTATATATAATTTATTTTCATTGCTTTCATACCTAGAAATAAGAATTAGAACAAAAAATATTTCTGAATTTGCTTTTGTGAGTAATAATTGGAAAAATCAAAATCAATGGTACAGTATACAAAAAATTTACATGGAGACGATTTCTTAAAAAATAAAAGCAAATATTTTTAATTTACATACAAATTTTTTATATGTGTGCGAATATAATGAGTCTATATGGATTTGTATTAGTATGTAATATATAAATTGTGTGTCAGGGTGTGCGGCAAGATGGAGCCGGGCGACGCCCGCGTAGGGGACGCGGTGTCGTCGCTGTCGTCGCTGCTGCGGCACGCGGACACACGCGTGGCGGACGCGGCGCTGCGCTGTTTCGCCTCGCTCGCGGACAGGTTCGCGCGCGCGCACGCAGACCCCGCACCACTCGCCGAACACGGTAACTACTCGCTCAATAATAGTGTTTGTGTGCTTTAACATAACTTAAGCATCCAATTACTTATATTTGTAATTGGCCGTGTTTGATAATATATTATCTGATACATAACAGACTTAATTTTTGTGTTGTAATATTTTTTTCGAATCACCATTTATGTCAACTGCTGGACTTAGGTCTCCATCAAAGACTTCCAAAATTTTATTCAGTGGCTAATAATATATTGATGATTTTTATTGATTATATATTTGAAGTTATAAACAGAAATACATTTTGTATGCAGGTCTGATACAAGAGCTGGTCCGAAGATTGGGTAGTACGGAGGGTGGAGATGATAAGTGCCTGGCTCCTTCAGTCTCAACGACAGTTAGTCTATTGTCTACTCTGTGCCGCGGATCAGCTCAAATCACACATGTAAGATTATTCCAATTATTGTTTATTAAATGCTTCGGTATTTTTTTGTTATGTTACTTGTTATTGACGATTGTATTTAATTTATAGGATCTAGTTCGGCTAGACTTATGTTCCGCGCTTGAGACCGCAGTACAAGCAGACGAGCGTTGGTGTTTGGAGTGCATGAGACTTGTGGATTTGTTACTTGTGCTTCTTTGCGAGGGGCGACACGCTATACAATCGTAAGTTAAACATTGGATTTTATAAATGCTATTTAGGATACCTATGAGCGACTGTATAGTTTATGTAAGGGTGTAAGGTAATATAAAAATGCAACTAGTGGGAGCAACCGCAACGGCGCGGGGTGCGGTCCGAGTGGCAGCGGCGCGAGTGGCGGCGGCGCGAGCGGCGAGGGCTCGAGTGGCGGCGGGCCGCGCGGGGACAAGTCGCACCGGCAACTCATCGACTGCATCCGCGGCAAGGACACGGACGCGTTGCTCGCCGCCGTCACCAGCGGTGCCGTCGACGTCAACTTCACCGACGACGTGGGACAGACGCTGCTCAACTGGGCCGCCGCATTCGGCACCAGGGAAATGGTCGAGTTCCTCTGTGAGAAAGGTATGTGGGAAAACAACATTCAGTCAAACTTTTCATCCCAAATAATGGTGGATGGGCCTATTTCAATTTTACGGGTGGATTTTCAGACTTCTCGATTAAGCCCGATGGATCGTATGATGCAGTCTCATAAACATGACAATAGTCTTAATGCCTAAGAAAAACATAATAACTATTGCGAAATCCAAATCGATTCCAAAATGATTAATATTAACATTTTATAAAATTAATCTAAATCTGAAGTTACATACTGTCATTAGGGATATAATTATTACCAAGTAATATTGATAAATGATTATGGTAAATTTGGAAATGTGGTCTAGGTGCCGATGTTAACCGCGGACAACGCAGCTCTTCGCTGCATTATGCGGCATGCTTCGGTCGCCCGGCAATCGCGAAGGTGCTGCTTCGGTATGGTGCCAATGCTGACCTGCGGGATGAAGATGGAAAAACACCCTTAGACAAAGCGAGGGAGCGACACGATCAAGGTATTCATATTATACGAGGCTTGCTGCTGATTCGTGACGTCTTATTTTTCATTGGTCATATACTTATTAATGTAATATATACTGTCTTTTTAGGACATAGAGAAGTGGCTGCAATTCTTCAGTGTCCCGGTGAATGGTTGGTGGTCGGGAACAACGACACGCCGTCGCCGTCGAACGACGACGATTTCCCAGAAACCGGAGACAAGGAGATGGCGGCGATGTACCTTGAGTAAGTGAGATAGAGATTGTGTGGTGTAGTCGTGTATTGTGGTGCTGACATGTGGCGTGTCGCGCAGGCGGCTGGTGCCGGTGTTCTGCGCGCGGTACCTGGGCGCGGGCGGCGCGGGCGTGCGGCGCGCGTGCCTGTCGCTGGTGCGCAAGATGGTGCACTACGCGCCGGCGCGCCTGCTGCGCCGCGTGTCGCGCGCCAACGACACGGCCGCGCTCCTCACGCAGCTCGTCGCCGCCGTGCTCGACAACGTGGTGAGTGTGCGCCACTGTGGGGGGGCGCGGGACACGTGACCACAGCGTCCACTCAATGCGTGTGTGCCCAGGGCTCGGAGGCGGCGTGCCGGCGCTCGCAGCCGCGGTACCTGCGCAGCCGCTATATCCGCCCGCCAGCGGTAACGTTCCGATGGTGTGATCATACCTTTCCTCTCGACTACACTCCGGCGACTCTAAAAATATACGATTCCATCGTATTTCAATTATCGGGATAAAACATGATTGTCTATAATATAATTTTAGTCGCGCTGCGAACAAAAATCTTTTTTAGAGTCGCATTGCATATTTAACGACAAGATCGAAAACTATGTATATATATGAGTGAAAGTGATCAGTAAATCACGCGATAATGTCGTTAACGGTGTTCAGCTTTCAATATATTAAAGTACATAATGGTTTCAAGTGTAACATCAACTAATAGCGATATTGATACGACTACTTCTATTTCATCATATTATGTCTATGTTGCCCATTCACTTGTGCATTTGTGTAAGACATCACACCATCGAAACTTACTTGCATCAAACTGTCCCGTTATGTGTAGTGTGTTTTGATTTTGATTTTTGATTGCTTATCTGTATTGGCCTTGTATTAGATTTCATATCTATATGTACTAGAGTTACGGTTTAAAAAACAACTATGAACATATCAAATGGTAGGATTATAAATGTATAACACTAATTAACGACACATTTAAACAACTCTTTGATGTCGTCTTTAAAGCATTTAAATTTAATCATTGGCACTGAGAATTGAATATATTTAGTTATTATGTTTAATATGAATTGGAACAACCGACAAAACTGTTCTTGAAATCCAATACATTAATTACAATTATATTTTACATGGTTAAAATGTTATGCAACTGTTAGACGATTGGGACCAGATCCATATTATTCCTACCATTTGTGTTTGGTTATATAATGTCTGTACATATCAAGATTAAATATAATCAGTTAACATATTTTTAATGTCGATTGTAACCATAATAACAAATTAACAAGCTGTATGTATTCAGACTTTATTTCGCCCTGAATATTTTACGAAGTACACATATTAGTCATAAAGAGCTGGATTATTTGTTAATCGGCTATACATTTTTTTAATTTGTGTAGTCTAAGTTCTAAAATTATATAACCAAACCATTTCGACATCACAGTACCATAGATGCGTATGAAATCATTATAGTTTGAAAAATTGAAAGTGGACAAAATAGATAAATGGAAAGAAAATATTATGTACTTGGTACAGTTTTTTTAGGTATCTAATCAGATATTTCTAAGTCAGTGATCAAGCTATAATGAATACAGTGTGTGAATGTTATGTGCTGGGTAAAACTAATATTTGTTTTTCTAGAACTCTCCTTGGAACGCAAATCGCTATTGCAATATAACAATTAATTTAAAGCTTTGATAAACCTCTTGTTTCTACTCGTAATTAATTAGTAATACTACAAATTAATGATGTTGAAGTGTATGAATTTTGTGTACAGGATGATGATGACGGCCATTTAATAGTATTGGGAATCGCTGAGGAGCTCATGGTAAAGGCGTCTGACATATACCTGGAACAATTCGCAAGACTCGGCGTGTTCGGTAAGGTGGAAGCATTAGCCGCGACCATCCCTAATTTGAATCTTGATGGCGAGAGTTCAGTAACACCGAGTAAGTTAAAATAAAAATTATAAAAAATATTAACATACCTTATGTGTTAAGTTTTTTACTGAAATCATTTATGTTCTTGTACTATTGGTGTCATATTCATTTTATTTATTTTATTAATTTCTATTAAATTTGAGCATTATTTTTTCTATTGGTAGGACAGATTAGGCACAGTGCAATGACACGTTTGCAATGACGGCTTAACGTAGGACGCAAGAAATTATGACTCGTTATATACTTTTTCCGTTTGTCGCTCTTAATATTAGGAAACTTAAATAGGAACAATTTATGTCAAAGTTGGTTTTGTCTGAGACAGTGGTGTATTAGTTTATCATGTATATGTGATGGTGCAGGCTCCGCGGCGTCTCCGTCTCCGAGCGGCGCGGGTGTGTCGGGGGGCGGCGCGGGTGGTGCGGGCGGCGCGGGGGGCGCGGGCGGCGCGTGGTGCGGCGAGGACGCGTCGTGCCTGTCGAGCGGCGTGGCGTACGCGTGGGGCGAGTGGGCGGTGTGCCGCGGCCGCGACGCGCTGTACGTGTGGAGCGACGCGGCCGCGCTCGAGCTCAGCACCGGCAGCAACGGCTGGTTCCGCTTCCTGCTCGACGGCAAGCTCGCCACCATGTACTCCAGCGGCAGCCCCGAGCACCAGACCGACAACACAGGTCGCTACATACTTATATCACCACCTCGCATCTTTATTTACTATCTCATATTGTTACGTTTTAATTACATGCTGCTTAAATCTCTTTCCGCTACTGAAAATAGTTCCCTAAATTTCTCTTAAATTTTAATAAGTGTGTATTTACATTTATTGAATTTTTCGCTTCAGAAAATCGCGGCGAATTCATCGATAAGCTGCAAAGGGCGAAAGCCTCAGTGAAAAACTCAGTTCCGCAACCGATACTATCCAAACCCGGACCGACCAAACTGATACTGGGCAACTGGTCACTGTCTTGTAAAAAGTGAGCTTTATAACAAAATAACCATCGTCTAATTTTATTTATTTTCTCTCTAGGAAATATACATATAATTCTTTTTATCTTCAGGGAGAAGGAGCTTCACATCCATAACACCGACGGCCAACAACAAACCACCATTTTAAGAGAAGATATGCCGGGTTTTATATTTGAATCAAACCGGGGTACTCGTCATTCGTTTACCGCTGAAACATTTTTAGGTAAAGGTACTTAAAAAATAAGTGCAATTTTTCTACGGTAGTAACTTTTCTTTAAAATATATTTCTGACATTTCTAGGACCGGAGTTAGCGAGCGGTTGGGCAGATCGAAGGCCTGCTCCTACAAACACAACGACATTAAATCAAAATAGGTCGCGAGTTTCAGCAAAAACTGAAGCCCTCAAGTCACAGGTAATATGAAATCTGTATACTTGTTTTTTAAGTACTGCCAAAATGACTAAACCGCAATTGATGATATGCACAGTGCTGTCCAAATGGAGAAAAAAGTGTCTTTAATCTCCCATTTCTGAGATCACCCTGTTCGGCAGCGGTAACGCTCTTTGATTTTTTTTTGAGACGGTGTGCGCCCGCATCATGTAAATTTACTCTCATCATTTTCCCCCAATGCTCCAAAAGAAGTATAACTTGGAAAATCCGCTTTTCTACTCGTATAAGTATGGGTTCGTGTGGAGCCGTACGATGGGAGATGAGTAACGCGCGATGTGTGTAGGTGTGTGCGCGAGCGCGAGCGCTGTACGCGCGGCACCTGGCGAGCGCCGCCACGCGCCAGCCGCGCGCGCCCGTGGCCCGCCTGCGCGCGCTGCTCGCTCGCCTGCAGCGACTCGCCACGCAGCCCTCCAGTACGTACTCACTGTCTACATTCATCAACAACACCTGCGTCTTTGTATATCACATACATACATAAACTCACGCCTACATTCCCTGATGGGGTAAGCAAGGGAGGATTTCTACACCCACATTTCGCCAGTATGTATTCAGTCCCACGTAATAGGGAGCGAGCCTATTGCCGTTTTTCGGGCACATTTCCAGACTCCGTGCTGCTACTGAGAATTTCCTAATGGAAAAACCCAATAACACTTTGCCCGATCCGGGAATCGAACCCAGGACCTCTAGATCGCACGGCACATAATTGTACCGCAAGACCACGAGACGTCTTTGTATATCAATTATTGCTCAAATCAACATGTCAGTATGCATATTGTTGAATCATTGCTTGTTCATAAAATTGTTAGAAGAATAATTAGATATTCATGGTCACCATATAAATAGTCGAAAATCATAAATAAACATCACCAGGCTGTTTCAGCTGATTTGTTACTTATCATTACTGCTTTTTAGGATACTAAAGTGATTACTGTTACGCTAAGTGATGCAATATCTTAATGACTTTTTGTAGAAGACTGGCAGCAAGACTTAAGTAAGTCGTTGGACCAGCTCGCCGAGCTACTTTGCGGCGACGAACATTTATCCGCGTATGAATTGCAATCGTCTGGTCTGGCTCCGGCGCTGCTTCAGGTTCTGTCGCCACAGGCAAACGGTACGTATTGTAACAATGATATAACAAGTTATAATGTAATATTGATAATGTTGGTGATAACTGATGAGTAATGTTGTATTCAGACGCGCCGCAGCAGGCGGCGGAGCGCGAGCGGCTGGTGCGCGAGTGGCTGTCGCAGGAGGGCGGGCGCGCGGGCGCCGTGCTGGTGTCCAAGCTGGTGGGCGTGCTGGAGAGCGTGGAGCGGCTGCCCGTGCTGGCGCCCGCCGCCGACGTGCCGCCGCCCGCCGCCGGCTCGCTGCACCACCTCACCAAGAGGATCAGGTACGCACCAACACATTCTACACTCACTACACCTCTACAACATTCAAGCTGTTTCACCATCATAATTTAAAGGTAAACCTATCTAACCTACTTTGCATATGCAAATGTCTAGTATCATTTGAACCTGTATAATAAATATTCGGTTCGCCCTATTTCAGATTGCGAATAGAGCGCGCGTCCGATGATTCGACTGAAGATTCGTCCAACAACTGTAATAACACCGGTCGCAACCTCAAGGTTGAAGCTTTAGCAACAGTGCGTCAGTTGGAAAGGTTCCTTGCGAGATCTGTCGCGAGGCAGTGGTATGACATGGAGCGTTCCACTTTTAATTTCGTGCAAAAAATAAAGGCCGAAGCGCCTATAACGTTTAGCTATCAGGTGAATGCTTAGTTTATTATTATTACATAGTTAGTGAATATTGTAAGGCTCATTTTTACAATCCGAAAGAACAAATTGATGAATAATTATTTTATTTTCAGCACGATTTCGATGAGAATGGCGTACTATATTTCATCGGTAGCAACGCTGGCACCAGTGAATGGGTGAATCCAGGCGCTCATGGACTCGTCAGCGTGTGGTCCTCCGACGGGCGGCAGCTACCGTATGGACGTGCCGAGGATGCTCTGTCGCGATCACCGGAGCCTCTCAACGTGCACACCAACGATGATAGGCGAGCTTTCATAGCACTCGATCTCGGGCTGGAAATCATACCTTCCGCATATACTCTACGTCATGCACGTGGTTATGGGCGATCCGCTCTCAGAAATTGGCTGTTTCAAGTAAGTGCTTCTTGCGTGTAGATTTCCGATTTAAAGTGAGTTAATATGATTTTGTAATAATTTAAAATAAGATAACCGTGTAAATATATGTACGGTGCAGATGTCGACGGACGGGGTGACGTGGAGCACGCTGGCGGCGCACACGGACGAGCAGGCGCTGCACGAGCCGGGCAGCACGGCCACGTGGCGCCTGCGGGCCGACGCGCCCTACCGCTACCTGCGCATACAGCAGAACGGCAAGAACGCCAGCGGACAGAGCCACTACCTCTCGCTCTCCGGCCTAGAGATATACGGCAAGGTATCGTCGGTTGCATCTCTTTCAATAAAGGTAGAGACGTCGCGGGATTGGTCCCTGCACTGAGACAGATGTTTTTGTGGTTAACAAACATTTACAAATAAGCACACTTAAATTTAATTTACCAAGTATATTATGCGATGGTATAAATAATTCTCGGAGTGATACAGTGAAAAATCTATAATTATATTCTGCAAATTTTTCATCTAGGGTCCAAAACATCGTCTGCGAGATCCTTGCAATGATTGCGTAATTTATTACTTACTCTTATGAAAATCTCTTTAGCGTAAGCACTCTTGTTCACCATCCTTGGCTATGCTGATTGGTATATTTGTTTATATGCACCGTGCAGGTAGTAGGAGTGGTGGAGACGGCGCCGCGGCAGTGCGGTCCGGCGGGCGCGAGCGCGGGCGGCGGCGCGGGCGTGGTGGGCGGCGGCGCGGGCGCGAGCGGCGGCGCGGCGCGCGGGCGGCGCTGGTCGCGGGGCGCGCGCGGGCTGTGCGCGGGCGCGCGGGTGCTGCGCGGCCCCGACTGGAAGTGGCGCGACCAGGACGGGCCGCACCCGGCGCTCGGCACCGTCACCTCCGATCTGCACAACGGATGGGTCGACGTCAGGTGCAGCCGCTTCTCCATCTTCTTAGCGGTACTACCAGTTTTTTGGTGTTGAGTCACGGTCAATAAAAACTGTAATGCTGTTGGTGTAGGTGGGATCACGGCGGTCGTAACTCGTACCGGATGGGCGCTGAGGGGAAATTCGACTTGAAAGTGGTGAGCAGCGGGGCGGGGGTCGGCGCCGCGGGCGGTGCCGCTACCGTTGAAGGCGCCAAACATGGCCGCAAAAGTCACTCCACTCCGAGCTTGCCGGACGCCACGGCGATCGACCAGCAGGTGTGTAGTGTATCTTACCTTATACGACATTATGCCCAAATCTAAATAATTAAACTTTTATATGCAAATTTCAGGTGTCTGTTGCATCGACCGAGCAAGCTTCCTCAGCAGACAACATATCTAGTGAAGAGATGACAAGCAATATGTCACGACCGAGGACGCACGCAACGGATCTCTCTGCTATAAATAATTCGACTCACCACATTAACTCAGGTATGTTAAATTAAACTTAATTTATAAAGAAATAATAAAAAATAATATAAGACGATAAAAGTTACAGAATGCCTTAGGTATTAAGCCTGTCTTTATAGTTAAATGTAAAAGAAGGATAAACAAATATATTTGAAGTACAACTATGCATTTTAACCACTGCTGGAGTTTCAATAATCTGGTATCTTGGAATACTAGGTGGAAGAGCGCTCGCTCTGAGATCGAGGGTTCATATTATTCTGTATACTAAAGACTATTATGTGGGACTCATACAAACCCGGCAAAAAGTGGGTGCTGAAATGTTCCTCTCCCTACTTCTTCGGGGAATACACGCGTGAGGCTTTGTATATTTGTACGTAAATTACGAATGTCCAGTACTATATGTATTCTAGATCTCGCAACAATAGTGGAGTCGCTGACTCTCGGAGGAGAGAGTAATAATTGCATGGCGGATTTGGGCAATACGTCGTTTACGAATATGGAGATGGGACCGACCAGTATTACTGATATCACTAAACCGTATCCTGCCAAAGAACCTGCACCGGAGGCCAACGCCCAGGAGGTAATATACTAATAAGTGTTCATTTACACGTCATATTGAAACCTTTTTGCTATTACAATTTCTCTTAGGTTATGCATTATATAAAAATACAAAGCTACTTTTAAATCCGCGACTATTTGGTTGAACAATAAAACATAACAAGGTGTTTTTTATTTGTTCATTTACTTTTTTATTTGTTCGATATATTGGAAAAAAAAATGTTTTTACCATATTGAACGTAAACACTAACAAAATGTGATTTTTGGTACAGTGTGAAGACAATGACAGCGGTGAAGGGCAGTATGGCGATCACAAAAAGGACGGCCAGTCTGGGGGCGGGTCTGGAACTATGAGTGCCAGCGAACCCGACCTTACACAACAGGTACCTCCAACTCTGTGTTTAACGAACATTAAAGAAGACGATTATATCACTTTCTCTAAATCAAGGAATATTTTGATGCCCAAAAGTCAATCAACAAATTGAGACTAAGCTCCTGTTTAGCCTGTAACTACTAATGACAAAACAACTGTTTAGTCAATACTGAGAATATATCGTTCCAAGGGTGCGGCTCGTTTGTTGGAGACTTTGGGAGTGGGACGCAGTGCAAACGCCGGGCGCGGCAACAACCAGCAACGATCAAATCGGACCAACCATTCAACAAGTCTCTTTCCAAGGTAAATTTTTTTATACTTGTATAAACGCGAATTAAATTTAAGAAATATCTTCATATAATTCTAGCTTACCAATTGTTTCGCGTAGCCATTAAATATTCATAATTCTTTATAAATGTTGTCAATACATAAAAAATAATTATCAGTTAGTAGTAATATTAAAAGTGATTCATTTGTCATTACCCTTAACATGAATCGTTTTGATGTATTAATGGATCGTTTTGCAAACATTATTTTTAAGCAGCGACTGGTATATAAAAGTGTTATATTAAAATTGATAATAATTGAATCCAGTATAATTGAATTGATTATAATCCAGTTTCATATCTCTATAGAATATACATATAAGAAATAGGTTCTATATAATCCTGTTATTTATATGACTGATATATGAATAAAATTATTTTCCAGTTTGGTGCGGCTGGCCCTGTCGAGCAACTTCCCCGGCGGTCTGTTGTCGGCCGCGCAGAGCTATCCCTCACTCGCTCCCAACGCACAAAATGCATTGACTCTCTCTCTAACCTCCACTTCCAGCGAGAGCGAGCAGGTACGTACACAGTTTATTATCTTTATTTCAAATATCTATCAACTTGTTACTTACTTAGTTGTTGTAAAATAAATAAAATAAAAAGAGATAAGAGATAGATATCTACAATTTATTGTACTACTTAAAAGAATGTTAGAACAGATAATTACTTAACTACTTGTCAGCCCTGTTGTTGTACAGTAGTAAAAAAATTGGAATTTAAAATAATGGTCATGATATCTATTGAAGCTAATTATGTATTTTAGGTTCTCAAATATTTCTTGTTTTTTTTTTAAGTTTTCCTTCAACCTATTTGAGGCAAATTTCCAGACATTTATAACCATCATTAGGAAAATTGAAAAAAAAAAACAAACCATTAAATGGGATAAAGTAAATAACGAGGCTTGCTTACATCTATGAATTTGATATTCTATTTTTTTACACTCCATAAGGTTCTTATTATTTATGGATCAGGTGCACTATCTTTTTGTAATTGGCTTTAGGTATCCTTGGAAGACTTTTTGGAATCATGTCGCGCTCCGGCGCTCTTAACGGAGTTGGAAGATGATGACGAAGGCGACGATGCACTAGACAGTGACAAAGAAAACGAATCCACATACCAGGAGGTAGTGAGTAAACTTTTGGTGATTATTGTTTTTTTTTGTTTTAAATTAGTATTAGTGTAGTTAGATTTATATTATATCCAACAAATACGTACAAAATCTAAAGTGAAACAGGACTTATTTTACCAAAGCTTACATCATACATTTTATAAAAAAATTATTAATGCAGTCATCAATTGCTCAGGTACGAAATGTATTGCAAATCTTAGATAAAGTTATTCACTTACACCTGTTTAAATAATCTCATTCTGCATCTACAGTTACTTGTGCAATTATACTATATTTATGTCAGTTCAGAGAATGTAATTATTAAACAAGCTGAATATCGGGATCGTAAGTGGATATGTAAGTGTGTTGTATTCGGTGACCAGCCTGCATGTCTGAATCTTAACTGCCTAACGTATTTAACCGACGAGACATAATTAAAATGTGTTCTTATCAATCGTTAAGTTGAATTGTATTGCTAGTGCAGTATTTTTGCTGTGTTCGTGTTAAAAGTTAAGTCGTGATGGCCTCCAGGCTTAGGCTCGCGGTCGAGAATCTCGACGGATGCGCGTTCAGACCCTAGGCACAGACCTCTGGTTTTTCAAAGTTACGGTATTTGGTTATTCTCAAAAAATTGTTAAGTAAATTAACAGGGAAGGAAAACAATATGACGAAGCCTGAAGACCTAAAAGTGTGTAGCTAGTAGACCAAAACCTTCTCAGTCTTAGAGGAGGCCTGTGCTCAGTAGTGGCTGATGATGATGTGTTAAAAGAAGAAAACCTACATTTCTAATGGGAATGTACAATAGGTTCAGAACATCTCACTTCTAACTTCATCTCTGCATCACCCTAGGTTCGACTGTAAGAGAATGCCATTGGCATTAAGTCCACCTATACTTAATGTATGAAGTGTAAATAAATAAATAAACATCTGTCCTGTAAATACTCATAAAAATAACATTTAACGCATTGGTTCTGCTTGCACAATTTCTTTATAATAATCATTATATGTATAAATTTCTCACAGGTTTTCACTTTAACGTCCCATGACCATGTGTGATGACTAACTTGTATACATGGTTTCTTATATTTTCTAAAACTTAACTCTTTACCTAAGTGGTATGCTAAAGCGGGAAAGCAGACTGATAATACTATATAAATATTGTAGTGATTTTTTTAGAATGGAGTTATACAGTGTCGTGATTGTTCAGGTGTCGCGCAACCTGCTGTCGTTGATGGAGGAGGAGGCGCTGGAGGCGGTGCGCGGCGGCAGCGGCGGGGGCGGGGGCGGCGGGGGCTGCCGCGGGGGAGCGCTCGCGGGACGCACGCGGCGACCCTGGGACGACGACTTCGTGCTCAAGAGACAGTTCTCTGCGCTCATACCCGCCTTCGACCCGCGGCCTGGCAGGACCAACCTCAACCAGACTGTCGGTCGGTACTACTCGTACCAGCATTCATTTGGTTTTTTGTGAAGTGGTGTGAATATTATGCATTTTAAGTCATCTAAAAGTACGAATGCATGTATTGCAAACAAAAAGAAATTTACATAACTTTTTTCGTTTTAAATTTTTTTTTATAGCTCCGTGGCGCAGATGACTTGCGATGGCTTGCGATGAGAGAGACCGCGGGTTCGATCCCCGCACAATACAAGTGTTTGTGTAAACCACAAATATTAAATGATAACATTATTTTTGATGTTATTGTTTTATAAAAATTAATTGACTAATGTAATGGTTAGACTTGGAGATACCGCTGAACTACGACTCTGACGAGGACGACGAGAACCCGAGCCTCCCGACGGACGAGACGGCGGGCGTGCCGTGCCTGGTGTCGCGCGCGCCGGCGCTGCGCCTGTCGCTGTCGGCGGGCGGCGCGGGGGGTGCGGGGGGCGCGGGCGGGGCGGGCGCGTCGCTGGCGCTCGACCGGCCCAACTGGACGCTGTACCGCGCCGTGGTGGCGCTCGCCGCCAAGCTGCCGCACCACGCGCCGCACCCGGACCTGCACCGCGACACCACATACACGTATACACACATACTTTATGCCACTCACACGGTACTTTACAAATAAGCCCAAAAGACAAAATTGCGGTCTTAATTTTGAATATTAAACAAAATGGGCTCTATAGGTCTCATTAGACGGCTCAGTCACTCAACGAGTTATAGAGAAGACTATGTTCGGGGTTTGCCTACGAAATCGATTCAGAAATCAGGACATCCGTAGGAGAACTAAAGTAACATAGCCCTACGGATTAGCAAGTTGACGTGGGAATGGGTCGGCCACACAGCGCGTAAAACTGATGGCCGGTGGGGCCATAAAGTTCAGCAAATGAAGGCCACGTAACGGAAAGCGCAGTCTGGGACCACCACCGACAATCTGGGTGTGGGTCAATAAAACTATGCGGAGATCTAAATTAGCACTAGCAATAATGATTTTAGGCAAAGTAGTGATTCGCTCATACTAAGTGTTTTTTTCAGGATTACATACAAGGAAATCGATGGGACAGATGCATTCCCTGCGTCAAACGATAGCGAAGATGACGAACCTAGTGACCCAGGTATTTTAGTAATTTTGTGGCAATAAATTACCCTTCATTTATCGTTCTTTATTAGAAATGGGTAAAGAACATTCTCGCTGGTCGTTCGGCCCTAGTATTCGCCATGCCATATAAAGCTTACGGGTTTAAATCTCGGAACGAAAAGTGCTCGTGGGATTTTTTGTTAACAAATTTTCAGTGGGTGAACAGAGTCTGGAAATGTGTGTTCATATTATATGGGATTTAAAACACATTTGATGGTGCATGGTCCCACAGGTACCTTACTTCCGCTAACCCATTTGCGGAGATAGGTGTTAATGTGTAAATAGATATAAATATCTCTTTAATGATTAGTACTGTATTTAAATTTATGTATTTTTTTACCATAGTAGACTTGAAAATAATATTTATATCCGGATATTAATGATAATATTTATACATTTTATATACGTTATACGGTAAAACACGGGTGTTGTGGTCGTTTATTGTATTGATAAGTAAAGCTAGAGGCGGTGTGTGTGTGCAGAGAGCGGCATCGCGGGCGCGGAGGGCGGCGCGGGCGCGGCGGCGACGTGCTGCGTGCGCGTGCTGCGGCGCCTGCGCTCGGCCGCGCCCGACCTGCCGCCCGAGGCCTTCATCTCCACCAAGCTCACCAACAAGCTGCACCTGCAGCTGCAGGACCCGCTCACGCTCGCCGCCGCCGCCACGCCGCACTGGTAACTAACCCACACTCGCACTGCTTATTTGCCCCGCCCACCTCAATCCTTTACGATTCTTTGAAACTTAAGCACAAGAAAGAGTCAAAAATTTCGTTGACCACCTTTCTAGACAGCCTTTTACTGTTTTGTTTATATTATTATAATAAGACTTAAATCTGTATTAATTTTTTTCAAGGTGTCAGCAGTTGAATGACTGGTGTCCATTCCTTTTCCCGCTGGAGACACGGCAGATGTTCTTTGCGTGTACAGCGTTCGGCACGTCGCGCACTATAGTGTGGCTGCAAGCACAAAGAGACAGAGCATTAGATAGACAAAGGTAGGTATTCTCTTCACAATTTTATTCCTCGGTGTCTTTATGCATGTAGCATTGATTATACTCAATTGTTCTCGTTACAGAGCTGGTAACACCGTTTCGCCGCGGCGTGCCGATTTGGAAGCGACTGAATTCCGCATGGGCCGCCTGAGGCACGAAAGGATCAGAATTCCACGAAATCCAGTATTATTGCGGTCGGCCATGCAGGTCAGTGATTACTTATAATTTCTACATTAAATAGTTACACGCTATTCTTAACATGTTAGTTGTGATTACACTTTAAAGTTATAAGACATCGATTATGGCGAGGTTAGTGTCGCTATTGGAGTGAGGTTGTCGTGTCAGTAATGCATCAGTGAGTACTACTCACTGAGTAGTTGTGTATTGCGTGAAAAAGCAGCGATGGCCTCGAGGTTTAGGCGCGCGGTCGTGAATCTCGGCGGTCGCGGGTTTGAACCCCAGGCACACACCTCTGACTTTTCGAAGTTCACCTAAGAGTTCTAAGGAATTTCTTAGGTGTGTAGTCCGCCAACCAGCACTAGGCTAGCGTGGTGGACTACGGCCTAAACCCTCTCAATGGTAGAGGAGACCCGTGTTCAGCAGTGGGCGTATACGGGTTGATGAAGAAGTGTATTGCGTGGTCAGGTGATGCGCGTGCACGCGACGTGCAAGTCAGTGCTGGAGGTGGAGTTCGCGGGCGAGGAGGGCACGGGGCTGGGCCCCACGCTGGAGTTCTACGCGCTGGTGGCGGCCGAGCTGCAGCGCGCCGACCTGGGCATGTGGCTGCACGACGCGCCGCTGCACGACCACGACGCCGCGCCGCACCACCTCGTGCTGCCCGACGGTACGCTACACACCATTCTATACACGCACTATTGTTACTCCATGCGTTATCATTACATTCCTTGTCGATTTCAGAGAAACCCCCCGGTTATTATGTGACGCGAATAGGCGGCCTCTTCCCGGCGCCGCTGCCGCAAGATTCTCCAGTCTGTGATAAAGTGTGCAGATATTTCTGGTTCTTAGGAGTATTCTTAGCCAAGGTAAGTTCAGTTTCTTACGCTTTTTTGTGTTGATGTTTTGGACAATCTTATCATTTTTATTGTTGTAGGTTCTACAAGATGGACGTCTAGTCGACTTGCCGTTATCGGACGCATTTTTAAAAATAATGTGCGGCGAAGAGTTATCGAACGATTATTTGGAAGATGTGGATCCTATTAGACATAGGTGAGTAAATTATCTCGTTATATGTACTTAGATTAAAAATCATTTTAGTATCGATGTTTTACACAATCATAATTAATCTATATGTTTTAGGTTCCTCCAGAATGTATTGAGTGCCGCGGAATCGTATGAGAGTATAATGCGTGACACTTCCTTGAACGAGGAGCAGAAAGCAAAACGAACTGGCGAGATAATGGTGGAAGGCGCCACTTTCGATCAACTTTCTCTGACCATGACATACGTGTCTTCCCACCACGAGCCCTCGGTGGCCATTCAACCGCTGTGCGACGGCGGAGAGAATATCGAGGTGAGTCGCGACGCCGCCGAGTGAGTGTCTCGTAGTGAGTAGACGCAGAGAAGCACAGAATGTAACGTGCGTGTGTGTGCAGGTGCGGGCGCAGAACGCGCGCGCGTACGCGGAGGCGACGGCGCGCTGGGTGGTGCGCGGCGGCATCCGGCGCCAGACGGCCGCCTTCCGCCGCGGCTTCGGCAGAGTGTTCCCCGCGCGCCGCCTGCGCGCCTTCTGCGCCGCCGAGCTGCGCCTGCTGCTGTGCGGCGAGCAGGGGCCCGCCTGGACGCGCGACCACCTGCTGCAGTTCACGGAGCCCAAGCTCGGGTACACGCGCGACAGGTACTACATCAACCACATTCATATTAACAACATACAATCGATAGGCAAAGCGCACAGTGGTTCTTTTTAGTAGCGCGCCAAATCGATTGGAGTGAATGGATGTGATACGAAACAGCGAAAGATAATTTTAGCGCCGAATACGTTATTTGCTAGTCGACACATAATTCGCTATAACTTAATGATTATAAAATAATTGTATAACGTGAGTCTAATTTTCTTACCAGTCCTGGATTCCTGCGACTCGTGGATGTGCTTGTGGAGATGTCATTGCGTGAACGAAAAGCGTTCCTACAGTTCACTACGGGTTGCAGCAGTTTGCCGCCCGGTGGCCTCGCTAATCTACACCCTAGGCTTACCGTCGTGAGAAAGGTAACCATCACACCTAGTTGTTTATATTGTTGTGGTTGATGGTGTATGCATAATAGGTGTACATTGCAGGTGGACGCGGGCGACGGCTCGTACCCGTCGGTGAACACGTGCGTGCACTACCTGAAGCTGCCCGAGTACTCGTGCAAGGAGGTGCTGCGCGAGCGCCTGCTCGCCGCCACCAACGAGCGCGGCTTCCATCTCAACTAACTGCATTACTCATATTCATATTATCGTACACATTTACTGTTCTAGCACTAATGGCCTCTGTTTATTAAGTGTTAGACTATAATGATATATTTTAACATATTCTCATATTGTAACTACGCTAAATGTTTGCTAAGAAAAAGAAGCGTTTTAAATTCAATCGATAAATAGTATTAAGGCATATTCCGAGAACCATTCGACCGCATAAAAATCAATGTGTTAAGTGGTGACGGATTGTCTCTCGGTTTCGATTTGTCTATAGATTTTGCGTAAATGCATTGGTTATGATGGAAGTAAAAAGTGAATACACGTTGAGAACAATTCACGGCAGCATGTGTAATCACTACTTTGTTTGGTTTCACTTGTACTACATTTTTTAGGTAACATTTTAAACTAAGTGCATCTAAAGTTAACAATGAATAGACTATGGTAATAACTGAGACTTATATAATCCGCAGTTTGTTGCGCTAAGTGAAGTACGTAAAATAATGAAGGTATCTAATTGGTTGCCTGTGCATTAAGTTATTAAAGTCAATAAAAGACACCTTTGTTGTGACAAAGGATTATTTTAGCATGAAGCGGCTTAATAGCAATGTTTATGATCTATATAACATTTTTCTAGTAGTGATAGTTTGGTCTGCTTTAATTGTGTGTGTCTTTTGTGTTTTAGTAAGTAATATTATCAAGATATTTTATGGTTCCTGGAGCAAATTGGCTATACAAAGTTTTAACTAACTATTATGTCAGACTGATGGTAGGACTGATTTGATATTTTTTTGGTTAAACATTCATTTGCTCAAAATCTATCAAATTCGCACCACAGCTTTTTTTATAAGAAAATAAACCAATTGCGGTAACATTTTTTTTTCTCAGGAGCACTTTAATTTATAAGAGTAAGAAAAACATGTCTGCACGTGTATGATTCAAACGTTTTTGTGATGTTTGTATAATCCAAAGTAACAACATTGTGTTAAGCTGTTAGTCATTGGTGATACGCGTAATTTCGTCAAAGTGTGCAATGATTAATTTCTAATTTATAATGGTCAGGATACAAATATATTGTTTTGAGAAGGTTCAAGGTATTTCTTTTTTGATATTCATTTCTTTCAAAAACGGTGTAACGCTATATTATGTTCTATGGGATGCGAATAAACACCTGTACCCCATACTGAAGAAGTGTCAAAAGATTTCAGGGTGTGTAACACTAATAATGCGTTTCTTTAAAAGATTATATTTAGCTGTGTTCCTTTAGTTTAAATGATTTTGTCAACTGAAAGTTGGTATAATATTGTGATTTACTATATAAATAATTTACGAATTAAAATATATTTAGTTTAAATTTAATAGTTATTTAGATTAAAATTATTAACCATATTGCGTCTTGTAGAACTCCTGTATTGTTGTTGAGGATTGTATCAATAAATAAGTAAAAATTTTATTTGGAGTTTGATTTTTTAAATCTTTATCCTATTCTGCATTATATCCAACAATATTAATATATTTAGTGTTTTATTGTTATAATAACATATTTATACTAGTGTTTGCTTCATGTAAATCTTCAGGTATAAGAACAAATTTTATTTAGGAGATAGAATTGGGCTGGCAGAAGTATAATATAGCTAAGAAGTACTAACAAGAGGTTTGCATAAAGGACAGTTATGGTTATACTGAATAATGTCTCAAGGCGTAAGTTGACTTTGCTACTTTTCTTATTGGGACACCGGCTTCCGCAACGCACTCGCTTCGCGGCTTCGTTATTTGCAACCTTGGTGTTTTACACAATTTTCATACAATACAAAACTATCAGTATAAAAACATAGCAGCCATTGGCATTGGCATCAGTCAGCTGCTTCACTCACTGGAAACATGCGAGCTTTACTGCTGTGCTGCGTCGCTTTTGCGGCGTTGGCGTTGGCCACTTGTAGGACAGCTCGAGAAAGACGCGACGCCGATCTAGAAGAGGCAGCTAGTCACCACGGAGGCAAGTGGGATAAGGGAGGTGGGCACGAACACCATGCCGATCATCATCATGACCACGGAGAAAAAGGTCATAAAGGCTACAAGGGTCATCATCATCACGAACATGGTAAAAAGGGCCATCATCACCACGAGGGACATAAAGGTCACCACGATGAGCATGGCGGTCACAAAAAGCATCACCACCATGATGATGGTTATCATCATGAACACCATCATGGTGATAAAGGCCATAAGGGTCATGGGCACCACGAAGAAGGGCATTACCATAAAGGACACTCAACTAAGGGACATCACGGTGTTCATAAACACGATGAGTTTAAGAAAGAAAAACACTTCCACGACAAGCACCATGAGGGTGGCCATCATGAACACCACGGAGGACATCATGAAGAACATGGTCATAAGAAGGGTGGTGGATTCCATAAGGGTCATAAGCATGGTGGTCATCATCATCATGAGCACGGCAAGAAGGGCCATCATGAAAAGGGCGGACACCACCACGACCACAAGGGTCACCATGAGGAAGGCGGGCATCACGAACACCACCACCACCACCATGATCACGGAGACAAGGGAGGACATGAACACCACAAGCATTGGGGCCATAAGAAGGGGCATTAAACAACCTAGTGCCTATTCATACAATTGCGACTTATTGAACTGCTATCGCAGTTCGTTTTGTTACACTTACGTTAAGTTTTTTTGACTGTGATGGAAGTTTTTTATTAAATATATTTTTGTTACAACTTATTGTTTTCATTTAAGTTTTGCGGCGTACTCGGTTTTCAAACAATATAGTATTATCTGCAATGACTGTTAGTAGAAAAACAAACTTATCAATTTCACAGCACGTTTCGACAACAAAGTTACATAAAATTGTTGGCGGCGGACCGTTGGCAACGGCTCCCGGCGAGATAAGTAACTCAGCGTTGAGAAACTAGAGCGGTGCCCGAGATTGGCCTACATTTTGGTGAGCAACGAATTAGTTGTGGTTGCAATCAAGCGTTTCCTATAGAAAACACTTGCAGCCGCTGAAATTGATAACGTTTCTCAATGGATTGTTTGTCAAACCTGCTCTTGAAAACTACAAAATGCAAATAAAACTTATGTCAATATCTTATCGGACCTCGATGTTTTAATGTTAGTTTTAAGAAACTATTGTCTTTTTTGCTAATGGGTAATATCAAAGAAAATTTTAAAAAGCAAAAAAAGCTTTCCTCGTCGTCCTTTCTTTAGGGTGGTGTCTTATACCGTTGACTTATTAACAGATATTAATTCATTTTTTATACGGGACTTCGTTGGTTTGTTATTATTTTATGCTAAACTAATTATAATTGTGCCTGTAAATTTTAGAAATTGCTGTCAAATTTAGAAATAGAAGAACTCTGTTACACTTTGCCATACCCGGTACATTACAAACTTGAGCACTTTTGGGTAGGATTTTAAACGTTACTAGAAAATTTAAGGGGTTATTAAATACATCATTGCTAGACCTTAGGGAATAACTAATTTACTACCTTTAATAAGATCACGATTGACACTTAAAGTATAAGAAGTATATGTATATTTATCGTGATCATGTCTCCACTACACCAGCAGTTGAGTTGGCGTGTATCTAAAGTGGAATAGGTATAGTGGGGCTGACATAAATATAATTCCTCAAAAAGGCTTTGGATGCTGTTTTAGTCGCTACTGACACGTTGTTTTCAAACTTTTTGGCAACGTCCCACGTGCTCACTCGTTCCTATCCTATCCTAGGTATGTAAGCGCTGCGTAAAGATGCATCTTAGTAGGCTATGAGATAGTCGCGTTCCGTTTTTCAGTACTTTATGTCCCATGATGGTTACTTTGCCGTACATATGAGAGTGTATACAAATGTGACTATAACATAATGTTGTAATGACTATAACCTTTTTGGTGAAATGTTATAAGTTTATTAATGTGCGAGAAGATCCACAGTATTATATCGATACAATGGTACCCCTCGATACAGGCCCGTCTATTGAGAGGATCATGTCAGTTTTGCTTGTGGGACAGTAATTAATTGCACATCTAAAAATTGTATCTATGCTTTTTACTACCTGTATTTTTCGTACGTTTACAATTGTATTAATAAATATGTAATGTTAAAATAAACTTAAATGTGTGAGACAGATGGTAAATACTGGCGGCGTCAAAAATGAGAGAACGAGTAGCCATTAAAGTTATGAAGTACTCTAAGTTAGATTTTGACCAGAATAATTATCTATGTATGTATATAGGTATAGAATGATGAATATTGTGTGAATTATTTATGTAATATTATTGATATAATTCACACAATTGTCGAAGTTTTTTTAGTCGAAGCTTTCTTAAAAATTCTTCTTAAGTATAGGTAGGTAGGTATTTTACAGTGCCAGTAGAGAAAAAACATTTCCAATATTCTGTATTTCGTCTAATAAATATCTTTATTTTGCTATATTTATCTATTAGCTTGTATCCTGCTGACATGAAAGGTTTTTGTACATTCCTCGCAATAAAGTTTGCTTATGTAAGTAGATTAAATTATTTTGTACACCAATTAAAACATACCTATTTATAAATGTAAGTATATAAAAATGAGATTACCTATATTTAGTTTATTATTGGTGTAAAGATGGATATCATATCTGAAACATTAGATAGATGTTTTATAAATACTTTGGTTATTAAATTATTTACATTATTTCTTGCTCTATACTAGTGGCACCACGCATTTGGCTTGTTCTAACTCGGTTCAAGAGAAACTTAGTAGAGAAATTATATTCTACTTTCTTTCGTCATTTTAGTCCACCCTAATGTTAATACGTGATGTGACACATAATTGTAATACAATAAAGCGTTAGGTGAAAATATTTTATAGATATAAAAACGCATGGTTCAGCTGCACATGTCGGTGATCTAGAAATCTTGGGTTCTTCTACCGGGTTCGCGAAAGTGAAATAAGGATTTTTCATTATGAAATTCTCGTAGCATTATTGAGTTTGGAAATATGCCCAAAAATTGCAATAGGCTCGCGGCATACAATTTAGGGTGATAGTACCTACAGGCTACACTAAACACTTAGGTACATGTCGGTGCAATATTTTATCTACGGTAGGCCCCATTTGAGAAACACAGGTATGAGAATGAGCGCGAGTCTGGATATATATTTTTTTATTTATGTATTGTATAAGCTTTTATTTATTGAGTCCGTTGTACGGAGTACCGTTTTTGCATATCTTGTATAAGTACATATATACAGCGTTTATATATTTACAAAATGCATTACTAAACCTCGCCATTCACTAATTCTTTTTCCATTTGCTCGTCATCGCTTGTGAATTGCAAGATATACGCTTGGCGCATTTGGCTCTATGCCACACAAAGATGGTCCTTAAGTTCAACTGGGCTTTAAATCCGTTCTGAAAGGTAAATTATACCTATTTTAGGGCAGTCTTCTATAAAAATTGCAGCTAGGAGAATTATACATACGTCATAGCTGCTTTATATGTATAGCTTAATTACTGTGAAGATTTTCTATTAAGCTTAATAAACTTTTACTCAATTGACGCTATCAGTTACAGTGTCCACCAACTACTGCGGTTAAAGAAGTCTTTATATACGTTTATATATCCATAAACATTACATGTTACAGGCGCGAATAATTTCGTCTAGTGATATTGCAAATTATATCCATGAATATAAAAGCTTCGTTTGTTATCAATATCGTCCCCTACACCCGCCTGCCGCAACTGTCCCGCGCGCGGATTGTCTCGCGACCGCGACGCGTCGATTAGCACAGCTTACACAACTGTTTATATAAAACTGCTGCGCCATCATTATTGTTGTCAATTTTAGGTATAGAGCATACTGTATCGACGCCCAGTGATAGAAAAGTTGACAAAATATGAAGCTGACTTTGGCTTTGGGATTTTTAGTAATCCTTGTGATCGTTGAATCACGTCGTTTACCTCCTAAAAGTCATGAACTTCACAAAGAAAAATCGGACGTAGTGGATCAAGCGCCGGCAGCATCGGGCCACAAGAAGGAGGAAAACCATGATCAAAATTTCAAAAAAGGAGGCGGTAAGGAACATCATGCAGAACACCACAATGAACATGGAGAAAAAGGTCACAAGGGTTACAAAGGTCATCACCACCACGAGAAGGGCGAGAAAGGTCACCACGACAAGGAGCACCACAAAGGCGAATACGACGACCATGGTGCCCATAAAAAGGAACACCACCATGAAGACGGACACTATGATGAACACCATAAAGGTGAAAAGGGCGAGAAAGGTCATAAATATGAAGAAAAGGGACATTACAATAAAGGCCATTCTACCAAAGGACATCATGAAATCCACAAGT
The DNA here is from genome assembly GCA_030295005.1 of Cephonodes hylas. Classification (NCBI taxonomy): domain Eukaryota; kingdom Metazoa; phylum Arthropoda; class Insecta; order Lepidoptera; family Sphingidae; genus Cephonodes; species Cephonodes hylas. The sequence continues at coordinate 5,744,176 of AP025366.1, forward strand.
TAGATGAGTTCAAAAAAGATAAGCATTTCTTCGACGAAGAAGGGGATTCTGGACATGAAGAGAAGCATGGAGGATTCCACGAAGAACATGGCCACAAGAAGGGAGGACACTTTAAGAAGGGCCATCATCATGGAGGCCATCACGAACATGAGCACGGCAAAAAAGGCCACCACAGTAAAGGAGGACATCACCATGAGCACAAAGGTCATAAAGAAAGCGGCGGCCATGATGAGCATTATAAACATCATGATGATCACGGTAAAAAGGGCGATCACGCACATCATAAAAAATGGGGTTACAAAAAGGGGCATTAAGACATTCACTCTCGACGACCTTCTTCTGCTGCGCCAAACAAATGCGAGCGTTCTAAAAATGGCATTGTTACTGAAGTTGTTATTTATTTGTCGTGGAAAATCAGATTTCACCTGAAAGTCTATAGGAAGTTGGGCGAAATGTGTTGAAAATTTAAATTATTGCTTATGTTTAAGTAGTTTGTACACTGTTTTAATATATAAATGTATTTTTAAGTGGTTATTATTTAAAACCGGTTATTTAACAAATACTCGGATTTTAGTTATAGCTTAAAAATTTGGAACCCCATTATTATTATTTGAAAGTGAAATACTACATTGTATTATAAACTGGATACTATCTTTTCGAAACATTCCGTTATTTTATTATAAAATCTTGGCAGTGCCGAAGAATATATTAATCCTTGGCTTTTTATTTCGTGAAAAATCCTTGTGTTTTTTCGTTGCTCCTCCTTAGTTATGTTTTTGAGCTATTTTTATAATCTTTGTGATGAATATTCACTCATTTACCATAATAAGTAGTACTCAGACGGTACACCGTACAGGATATTGCGATAGTTATATGCAAAATTCCTTTCGCTGTTCTAGTAGGCAAGCTTTTAAAGTAATTAACGTTGATAACCGCCACTTAGGATCTTGTGGCTTTTATGCTGTGATAGTTATCTACTCACTATGCTTCCATGTAACGCGAGTACTTTAACTACCACCCATCCTTTTTGTCAGTTTAAATACGATTTTAGAATTTTATGAAGTGTAAAAATGTTGTTTACACTACAAAAAATCGAATACTTAGTTCTTAAGCAAAGGATAGAAATACTTTGTCAAATGGCTTTGATTTAAATTGAAGAGTAAGAGACAAAAATACTACTTCGTTTCAAAATTTCTTGCAATGGCTTAAGGTAAATTATTATTATTGATTTCGACCGCCCCCATAACGGTTAGTATTTGACATAAGAATTATTTTATTCAAAATATGTTCTGATAATCAGGCGGTTCAATAAATCTTTTAGCTAACTTTCCATAATTTATTTGGTATTTGGTTGAATGCACTAATCTTAGGAACTAATGGTAAGAATTGAAAAAAATATTTTGTATAGAAAAGTCCATTTACCAAGTAATAAATATATCATCACGTTGTAACTAATGAAAGCAAATTAGCCTTAAAAAAGGTGGCAAAAATGAAAAAAAAAATTTACTATGAATTATAAAGTTTCATATATGAACCCGCAGACAATAGCTAGTACAATATACCTATTTCTATCAAAATCATTTTATTAGACTAATTTGGTGGCGAGCAATTGCGGTCTATGTCATTATTTGCTAATTTCACAGACTGTTCAAGTTGATTAATTTTAATTTATATTGCGAGTTTAGTGTGCGATAGTACCTACATTATTTGTGTATAGGATCTGACCTACTTTTTGCGTGGTTGAGGTTCCTCGTTTACTTTTTATTGAAACCATCAAAGTTCTGTATACAGCGGTTAATACTTCATAATAGGGAAAAAGAAATTGTTTCTCTATGAAATATTTTAGCGAGTAATAACAATTTAAGCATAATCGTGCTCCCGGGTTCTCTTTCAAATCGTATTTTTCCACGTATAGGTACTTATTACCTGACCAATGCGTGGATTATATAAGTCCATTCGATTATACTGCCGAAGATGACAACCGCAACAATGACAATTTTGCCGTTCGACACAGATCATCAGTATTTTAATTTAATAAAAAAAAGATTTAACTCACTTAAAGAAACACAAGTTAAAGTCATAAATCCTACTTAAAGTTGATTTAAATACATTTATTGGTAAATGTTATCATAAAATGCTTTGTTATACTCAATATCTAAGCATAGATCTACATATCCCAGGATTAGACACCTTTTACATCTGGGAAAGCTATAGGGCGTTATATGGCCACAATTGCTTGTGGCGATAAGCCCGTATACACATTACACATACTTGAAAATCTTCTTCTGTAGAACGTTTGCGCGTCTATCTATTAAATCATATACGGTAAGTTACATATAATAAGTTTTGGATGTAATCTATAAATTTCATTCTCCTGTAAAATATAAATTGGGACGGTTTTAATCCATTGATAAGGCTTTTACACTAATTAGCGAGTGAGTATGGAGCTTAGTGATGTCGCACTTCGCGTTGGATTTACGGGTGCTGGCGCTGTCACTGGTAATTCACACCAACGTGAGCAGGAGGTGACATTACAGGGAATGAATCACAGCTAACTCAACACGCTACATTTTAATTGTAGCTTTTTGTGTTCTCCACTTTTCTATGTATCTCTTTCTATGTTTTTAAGAACAATTCATAATTCAGCATAATTTTTGCTCTCATCTAAGACACGCAACTATGCATATAAGATATTAGTTCATATCCCTTTCCCCCATTATTTTAGTGATCTTTTATACATTGATAATGATTTCTAATGTACACAACTTAGGGACACAGCGTTTTAGAGATTCTTATCCACTATACATCCAGGATCTGGAAAGTTAATATTGTAATTACTACAATATTAAAGTGACTATTAGTGATATCGTGTCGAAAATAATAATGTCATTAATAAACTTGAAATAAATACAAAGGCGAGTAAAAATAAAATTAAAATATTTTTTAGTTTAATTTAAATAAATATAAATTTATTTCCCTAGGTATAGAGGGTAAGTAGGAACACCTATTACTGTATTAAATTTAATATAACCATATTAAAAGGGAAATCGTGGACAGTAGATAATAATATTGCGGTTGGTTTTCTTTCGTTGACTTAAATGTGTTTCGCAGTATTCTCTCGCCATTAGATACATCTTATGCATTGTTGAGAACGTCTCTGTAAAAAGCAACAATAAATAAAAGCGCTTGTTAAAAGAGCGCAATTTACCTAAGACCCGTGTGGAAAACGTTTTTGAATCTAGGATAGGTATCTTTGTTATTCTAGTCTCTTTACGTAGGAAAACACATAAAAGATCAAAATGTAAGTTGAAAAAAGCGTGTAATATGTATAAATATAGGTTATTTTAGGTTTGATTCCTGTCAGTTTAGTACATTATCTTATATCGGCCGATTTAAAACACGCTGGGATTAAGATATAAAAAAGTGTAAGTAAGATATAAAAGCATTAAAAATAAAAATAACAAGTTTTTAAGTTAAGAAGTGTTCACTTCTTGCAGGCTACGACTGCCAATTATAATTCTTTATTTGCCTCTTATCTATTGCAAATTGAGAAACATTAAGAAGCCTTTACTACACATTATAGTATTTAAGCTGATCTTTGGTGCGGTAACGTATTACGTAGACGTCAAAGTATAGTGAAACTTAATTCCACTATATCAGAGTTTGTAATATATAACCTACTATATTAAACAAAAATGCGGTTTTTCCATAAATATAAAATTTCTGAAGAAAGTATTTTGACGTGGTAGTTTTAGCTGTGGTTCTTTCAGAAGTGAAAACAGTAGTTCCTATAGCAATTAGAATTATAAACTGTTTCGGCGATATCTTCGATGTTGTCTCCACGAACTAACCAACCAAATTGTAGATCAATACGTCGATCCTCATGACGATATATTGGTTAATGGTCAATATCTTGTCAACTTCTTGAACGATTGTTAAGTTGATCTTCGATGTCACACATTTTTGTAAATAAAGAGTTTATCACAATATGTAGTGTTCAAGATCACTAATATTAATATTCTATCTTTTAATTACTTAGAATTAACCAGCGATTCGTATAACTTTGCCTGCGGGCATTGACATTTTTGTTAATTATACTCATTTGTAAACAGCTCCCGTCACTTACATATTTCTGTGATTGCAATGTTAACTGAATAATTGTTATGTTTATAACATTAAAACATTAAACTTTTTTATTATTAACAAATCTACATGTCCCGGCGGTATATAAATTTGTAGAAAAAAAATCCAAGTCACTTGTAAGTTGTAACATTATTCAACAATAATCAAGTAGCCGAGGTTGTCCGTGTTGGTATTAAACCTTTAATGTTATATCGCTGTCGTTTCCCACAAATATAAAGAGATGAAATTCGATACGAGTTTACGTCTTTTCAACTTTGGCCTCCGACAGTTGTTACAGAAAGCAAACAGAACAAAATGAGTGACTAAAAGCGGCTCGTGTAACTGAGAAGTAGCGAGTTCACGTCTGTGATCAAGTTGCAAAATTCTCTCACTTAAAACTTTACGCGCTTGCCAGCCGACGAGTTACATTTGATAGGAAATCTACTCTGCATTATCAACTTACTTACTATTATAATCAACTAACCCCCACTAGGCTAGATCGATAGACTAAAACCTAATCCCTCAGTTGTAGAAAAAGCCGTGCTCATCGGTGGAAGTAATTCAAACGTTGCGAAAACATCATATTTGGCTGATTTGATAATAGTATTTTTTAAACTGTTTTTATGTTAAGCGGTGGGGGATCCGCTACAGACTAAAATAAAAATAGAAGATGTAATGGTAATATAGTACTTAAGATAGATACAGATATCGATCCAATGTGTCACGGGTATAAAATCTGTCGATTTGTATGATGGGGTACTGGGAGGAATTGCGGAAGAAGAGACAAATCAACCAAAAATAACTCGAGCGCATTAGGTTTTTAGGGGATTTAAAAGTGAATTTACATATTGTACCATTTCTTAGATGGACGATTTGGAAGCATTAGCTCTCGGCGAATTTTTGCAGGTTAAAAATTATACCTCGATCTTATCATACTCTTGGGTGATCAGCTTAACATTTTGAAGGTTTATAATAGTGTACAAGCCATAATCACTAAAAGTATATTGATTATTTTAAGTCGTAACTACACGTTACATTTTTTTTTATTAAATCAAAAAGAGTCCTTAAGTAATGCTCAAATCAGATTAGTTAATTTGACGCTTCCTAGTGAGTAACTAACCTCCTGTATCTAAATCTATTGCTTACGAGTATTTCAGATGATGGATTTTCATGTTTAATTTACTGCACTTGAGTAACCCCCAGAATTCCTCAAGTACCTACTAATATGCTGAAATCTTAACCATGACAAGGCCAAGTTTCATGTAGCCCTTTAAACTGCTTCATCAATAAGAGAAATTTGGTTACAAAGATCATTCTTTCTCTCCAATTTTGGTTTTAACTATTTATGTATAAGATATTATTTTCTGTTAATACTCGGCAGGGGAATTTACGAGAGACTCGAGGAGAAACGAGATGATTTTTCTTTGTGAAATAGGTACCCATCTCTAAATGCATAACGCAAATATTTTATTGATCTCATGAAATGTAAATAAAACGAAATGTTACGTAAAGTTGTCATCTCACTTAATCATGTAGAAAACATTAAGCAGGTCAAAAATATACGTACCAGAAGTGAAATGGAAGTTAAAATCTTATTCTTAGATACTAAATATATTTTTCTGCTTGACACCAGAGAAAGACGTCTCTAATTAAAATATGTAAATCTTCACGTCTTGCCTGCGGCTTTCCAGGCGTTGAAATCAAATGCTATCCTTTGTGAAACGACTTCAATTTGAAATACGAATGCTTTATACATTCTTACTGAGATACTGATTCATATTCTTCCTACTTTATTTTTATTAGTGCATATGGTTAAATTTATATTCTATGTACTTCTATATTAATAATTTTAAGTTACTTTAATTCTCCGTTCTGCATTGTTATTGAAATGTCTACAGCTTTATCAGGTAGTCCATACTGGTACGACTTTCTTCGCTGGACATATAATTATCGTAATATAAATGTTAGGACTTGACGAAGCCATGCATTGAAAGAGATGCTGCTTTTCCTGCGCATTTCAAGAGTCGTGCTGCTATAAAGATTATAATCGATAAACTCAATATTTTTACTCGACCAGAGGGTGGAACTTGGGACCTCTGAGGCCGCCACACGAAGTAGTAGGTTCCATGCCTGTTTGGTTTGTGCAAAGGGGTATTTATAAAAAATTTAATCAAAACAGTGTTTATTTACACAGTGGTACAAAAATAAAATCATAACAACAACTTCTATTTACAAACAACGTGAGTAAAGTTTAGTGCCCCTTCTTGAAGCCCCAGTGCTTGTGGTCCTCATGACCTCCCTTCTTGCCATGACCGTGATGATGGTGATGGTGCTCGTGATGACCACCTTCATCATGATGTCCCTTGTGGTCATGGTGGTGTCCTCCCTTCTCATGGTGCCCCTTCTTTCCGTGATGATGCTCATGATGACCACCATGTTTGTGTCCATGGTGGAAATGACCACCCTTTTTGTGTCCATGCTCGTGATGGTGACCACCATGGCCTTCATCGTATCCAGACTCTCCATGTTTATGGTGGAAATGCTTATCCTTCTTGAATTCATCTACTTTGTGAACTCCGTGATGACCTTTGGTGGAATGTCCTTTGTGGTAATGTCCCTTCTCTTCAAAGCCGTGGCCTTTCTCTCCCTTTTCTCCGTGGTGGTGTTCATGGTGGTGGCCATCGTCGTGGTGGTGATGTTTCTTGTGGCCGCCGTGGTCGTCGTGATGGCCTTTATGTCCCTCATGGTGATGATGGCCTTTGTGGCCGTGTTCGTGGTGATGATGTCCTTTGTATCCTTTGTGTCCCTTACCGCCGTGGTCGTGATGATGGTGGGAATGGTGTTCCTTGCCACCACCCTTCTCGTGTTTGTTTGAGGCGGCAGACTCGAGGTCAGCATCCCGTTTCTCTCTCAAGTCTCGTGCTTGCGCTATCGCCAGGAAGGCGATGAGGGCGCCACAGCTCAGAAGTAGCGCCGTCTTCATTGTTGTGTTCTGTACCGTTGTTTGTGGTGCTATGATACGTACTAATGTTTACCTCTACATTTTATAGAACACTGAGTTCGGTTTTCTCGTCGGAAACATTAGGCAATTGTTGCAATGCGTCCCAGGTTCTTGCACTTCTACTGTCAAGGTCAAGCGCCCTCGCGATATAAAAAAAACTATCAACTTAATTTATTTATTGTATTATCATTACGTTAGGAACGCCTAAACACTACTTTTCCCATTTTAACGCATGGGAAGTAGGTACTAACTCTTTTATGTGACTCATAAATAGTACATATTCATGTCAGTTTCATTGACGTGGTAGGCAGAGCTGTGGTTTTAACTAGAAGTATGTTCAGAACAAAATGAAATCATTTTTAGTATAAAAGATATAAAAAGAAATCTATTGATAGAAAAGCAAACATAAAAAAAATAATGTAATCAGATAAAGGAAATGCTAACATTAGCAGTTCACAGTTCCATGAAACCACGTTTAAGATATACTCGTATAACGTTTAAATGTACTTGGCTCTTTATAGCTATGTAATTGTATTCCTTTGATGCCCAGATAAAAAACGAGTTTTGTCAATTGTTCCAAGTACTATACGGAATAACACCGCTAATCTTGGGATCGTCACGGTCCCACGGGGAGTCTATCGAAAAAATATATTTCTTATGGTGGTTAAAGAGTTGAGCATGAGCTAACAGACTGACTTTTTCGGTTATTATTATATTTTTTTTATTTGCATAATCACCATGACTAATAATATGAACGGTAATTTCACATCTATTTTAATGGATATCGCTTATAGCGATAAACAGCCCTTTATTGTAGATCACTGAGTTTATCAGTTAGCTTTTAATATATTTCTGATATGGTGTACCTACCTATAAAAAAATTATATTAACCCTCTGTATCATGATGTAGACTGTAAGCAACATACCGTTTGACCTACCACTAAATTCATACGATTTTTTCTTTGACATTCTAGTGCAATGTATAGGGTAGTCTACAAACAGAAGTAACGAATAGGTACTAAAAATATTTGCTTGATGGCGTTACCTGTCATATATGAGGGTATTTTCAAAAAATTGTTAGTGGTTTGAAAAGTTCGTGCGTGCTCGGAATTGAATAATATTTAAAAATAGTGTTTTCAAGTTTTGAGTGTTTATTTTCAATAACATGGACAGGTAAGTGTTTTAATATTTGGTATTTGACGATATCAGTAACGTTTATTTTAATTATTTTGCTCTTTTTTAAACATTTGTGTATGTTGCCCGTAAGCTACATTGACGGATAGGGGTTTTATTTCGTATTAGTTTGTGTGAGTATAGATGGGTGTTCTATCATGTTCCAGAGCAGCACGTAAGCGTCCTCTTAGAGTCCTTTTAGAGGAGGATACAATTGTCACTTTGGTTTCTACTTTTGCTGGAACACAGCCTGAAACTGATGTTCGCAGATGGGATAAACAGAATTCCAGGTACATGAACATAAAACGGCCGAATGTTGTTGGAGAGTATAATCACCAGATGGGTGGTGTTGACCTTATCGACAGCATCATGGGGATATACAAGATACAGTTGCGTAGCAAACGATGGCAAATACGTCTATTCTATCACTACTTGGATCTCACAATGGCAAACGCATGGTTGCTTTATAAAAGAGTCTGTAAAGACGAGGGTATCTCATGTCGTTTGCCACCAGCAGATTTTCGTCTAGATGTTGGAGTAACTCTTTGCAAATTAGGTATAAAGCCTAGTATGTCTAGTCGCCGTTCACTGGAAAATGAAATACAAGCAAAAATACACAAAGGACCTGCACAGCATGCACCACCTATGGCGGTACGACAAGAACAGATTGGGCACTGGCCCCAATGGTCGGATAAAAAAAATTAGGTGTAAGTTCCCAAAGTGTACTGGGTTTACTCATAATACATGTGAGAAATGTGGAGTTGCTCTATGTTATACCAAAACTAAGAACTGCTTTAGGAACTACCACCTCTCGTAACTTCTTCTCATGTATATTTTTTTATTTTTTTTTATCTCTGACAGTCTAGACATTTGACCACCAGTTCATCTGATGTTAAGCGACACTGTGGTCTAAGATGTTTACATGCCTAGTCTGGAATTGGGACTGACTATTGCTATTTTATTTTAAAGCTTATGTTTCAGTGTTGCCCCAAGGCAACACTCCCTGTTTTTCTATTTTTTGTGGAAAATAATCGAATAAATAAAAAACTATGAAACACCTATATTTTTATTTTACTTTATTTACCCGGAAACAAATAAAAATAAATAATCTATGTTATTGAGTTATAGAGGGTTAAATAAATAAATAAAAAAGAAAACAAATTTACTTGATAAATTTTACATGGTTACTGAATTTTATTTTTCTCTAAATCCAACGTAGGTAGTTGAGTCCCCTGTTGATGTGAATTCAATGCATAATTCTAACATGAATCGGAGCGCTCAAATTTTGTCTGTACGTGCAGCGTAGGATTACTTGAACAGGCTTTACCCAAACCCTAGTAGAACTGCCAACATTCTCTTAACGGATAAATCGGCGAAGGCAAAACGGGCTCCTATAACAGTATTTTGTCTCAGAATTTAAGCGCTTTTAAGTGGAATTCCTCACGTACTTGCGGCGAAAGAAGTATTTTCGCGACGAACTTCACCTATACATACAGAAATGCCATCAGAAATCGGATATCTACGTGTGGCGCAAAATATTCATTATATAATATTACCGAATGAGCCTAGATTTACTCGTATTATTATTTCCAAGTTTCCACCTGCCCAAGTTTACATAATAAGTAGTTTTATATTATAAGTTTTCGTAAACTTCACAAATCTAACAATTTTTAGACTTAACACATTTTATGTTTTATAGCCTATCTACTTGTTCACAAATATGATGTTAAGGCAACATATTTTTAATAAAGTTTAGCAGCAATTTTGGCATTAAAATATACAGGGAAAAAGCGGAATCACATATAGGTATATACGAGTAGTGTCGTACTAGAAATGTAACAAATTGCACGACCCCGTCTCAATGCCGACTTGTGCTGTATTTTTGAAATTAGAACTACGCTAAAACGTTAAAACACGCTAGGTTAGATATATCATCATAGCATATCAATATTGTAAGGCATACAAAAAACTAACATCTTAGTTAATGCAGACGAAGTTGTAGAAAAGTTTTATATTTTCCGATTATATTTCACACATTATAATGGACCTCCTCTGCTACATTGGTCAGAGTTTAGTCCACTACGCTAAATTAGTATCGGTTAGTGATCTTCACTAACAAATCTGGGCTTTTCTTCGTAGATGAATCCAAATAATCACGTTTATTCATGACGTTTTCTTTTCCACATTATTTAAGAGGAATTTTACAACATACTTAAATTATTTATTTAAAGAAATACTAATGTTTTATAAACATTTCTTAAGAAGGCTACATAAATCACAAATTAAAGACAAACGTTCATTGGGTCAAAATCTCGTTCCATTTATCTCCTATCGTACAACTTACAAACAATATTACGGTACCGATATTTATTAATAAAAAAAGAAATGTAGCATTTTTTGTTTGGTAGTACCTACTCGTAGGTTCAAATAACTGCTCTCGCCAATATTAATATTTAATCGTGGTTCAGTGTAGTGGCACACAATGTGTTCAGGCAAGACTAGAATAGGATACGTACGAGGTATATAAATATTTAAAGATATTCGACATGTTGTTATACAAGCTATAAATAATTTAGCTGATCACAAATTTTGCGTATTTATGAACACATATTTGTCAAAAGAGAAGAGCACTGTTGATATTGTTTGACTTCTAAGCATCAACTAGGTGTGGATTCCTTTGCAAAAAGCCCTTGTACATTATTTGCGTTTCCTTTGATTATTTTAATGAGTAACTTTGTAGTGTTTCAATATATTTTGGCATTTACAAGTAATGGGTTGTGAGGTACAGTTTTCTATAATGTTATTGTATTTTGAATTATGAAAACTGGAATGAATTTGCAAGCAATAGTCGCATATTTGGAAAAAACCTTTCGACGCAGGCTTACATTCACATATAGCCTATCAATTAAGCGACTAATACAGTCTAAAGAATTGGTTTTGTGAAGTTAATCTTTATTCCGTAAAAGTTCGTCCTCGAATCTAGCACTTTCGACTTAGTGACTCTAATCGCCTCAGCAGCTTTAGAACGTCAGTTGTGTTAAGTCTAGTTCCATGAATTGTTTGTTTAATAGTGAAGTATTCGTATTGTAAGTGATTCCGGATTATCTTAGTTTTATTTTAGAAATGATTATATGCTAAAAATAAAATTTGTTGTCTATATGTCAGTTCGGAATTCCCTTAGGACACAAATATGGGACGGTCAAATGTTGGTATGATATTTCATCGTGGGAGACTCCCATGAGAGAAGCTCGCTTGATGACAATCCTGAGATTGCCTTATTTATGTAGTAGAAATGTACCATAACCTAAGATCAGTGCAATTTTGCGTATAGAAAATCATAATTTATATTTTGTCGTTACTAAAACAGGTTCCACCATTAGTATTATGTAAAAATAAATACGTATATCGGAGTTTTGTTATCGCTAGTCGCCATGGCGCTAGATAAAATACAATAAAATTTGCGCAAATGATTATTACGAAAAAAACTTAGGGACCGTTCAAGTATTACGTAAGCAGATTTATTACAATTATTTACCCCCCCATCCCCCTTGTCAGCAAAAGTAAGCAAAGCTCTTACCCCCTACCCCCATGCTTACGTAAACATTTTTCAATTAATGTATTGTTTTTTTAAATATTGTAATTATAAGGTTATAATTATAATTTTAAAAATAAGAAAATAGATTTAGGATGGAGAGATTTTACTGATATGGTATTCAACATAGAGTAACAAAAATATTATAATCTTACAAACATAACAAACTTGTTTTAGATTTTTGGTACACATATTAAATTCAAATTAACAGTCTTCAGTCCATGAAACCCGAATCCATGATTCTAAGTTTTCGATGACATTGGATTGCTTGGATTGCTGCTCAGTGTTGTAAGTCTGCTCACTTTCTTCCGATTTTGGAATGTCTACGTCGTTCTCATCGAGCCATTCAACATCATGGTGCTCTAAATTTTGAATAATGCACATCAGTTCATTAGCACGACGAGCAGCGACTCTTACAGGTCTAATTTTCCTATCAGTGTGCGTGTTTACTTTTTTATGGATCTTCTCGATGTGACGATTTAGTGACTTGACGGAAGCATGATAAAGACCACACGTTTTGCATGTTCGACTTGATAGCCTCAATTTTACCGTTGGACAAAAATAATCGTAGGGCATTTGCAGGAAATCTTTGAGTGAAGCACTTAAGCGTAGAGCTAAATTGACTGGAAGATTAAGAAATTGTCCTCCTTCATCCAAAACCAAGTCATTAACTGTTTGTTTTACTTTTACAGGTGGTGGAAGAAACCTGTTGTCTAGTAATCTAAATAGGCCACTTCTTGGACGACAGCATTCTGTATTTTTACATTTTACAATTTGAAGCAAGTATTGGCTTTCACGTACATGTTCTGAATACCATTTAATGTCTGGAAAATCAGGAAGATCTTGATCACCTGCCTCAACATATTTTGCAGTAACATTATAGCCATCAATTACCATTGAACTCCATATTTCAGCTAATACAGTTCCTGCGAATTCGAAATTAGATCTTTCTAAATGTTTATCAATTGTAACGCCACGTTCATCCAAATGAGACCCAAAATGGTCATGAGGCAAAATTAAACCAGCCAGTTCGCGACTAAGAGGAGCCATTCTGCGCTCTACTCTGTTATACGCACTTCTTCCAGGAGCATTGGTAGCTAAAAACAATGCATCGAGATTATGTCGCTTAAAGTGTTGTATAGCAAACCCTATGACTTTTTGATAACGCGGATTTTCATCTGGCCCTCCATCAACCGTCATGATTACCACTGGTTTTACTAGTCCATTGTCAGTTTTAGCTAATGGTCGAAACTCTTCAAGTTCGAGAAGCGTCTCGAAATCCTGAGCATGAGTATTAGCAGTAGATGAACTATGCTTTCCACTTCGAATAGCGATATATGTTGGTCCAGAATATCCAACGGCTTGCGGTTGTCCTAGCATACTGGAAGTGATTTTGATACCAGCATAAACAGATGGTATTAATTTATGACGCTCAGCGATTACCCAATCGTGATCAGGCAATTTGACTCTATATTCCATGTGCATTAGAAGAGGTGCTTGCTTATTTGCCGCAGTTACGCCAATAGGGACTCGAGCTTTATCATCTTGAGATATGAAAAATACTTGATCTGGTCCAAGTATGGATGCTATGTTCTCTAAATAATTAATTGATGTTTCAGCGAACTTGCTATCTAAGTGGCTCTTGTGAAGATCAGTTTGAGCCCGGATGAGCTTAACAGGGACTGTCGATACATGTCTTCGTCCCTCTACAGAATTAGATTTTCTGGGAATCAAACGAAGATATGTCCCACTGCGACTAATATCAAATCCTATTTTACGTAATTCTTGTGTGAGTTCATCAAGAGTTTTTACGCTGCGAATAGATTCCGTTCGTCTTCTATCATCTGCTGCACTCCCAAATAAAGCTATATCCGCAATTGTTTTCAATAGTAATGGTTGATTGCTTTCAAGATTAGGACGTCCCACTGAATCCCTCAGAGATAGTCTTTTTTTTATTTCTGGATTTTCATGACAAATATCTTCTAACTTTCTTTTTATACCATCCCTGTGTTTCTTCTGGGCAACTGCGTTTTGAACCTTTCTGTTTAAAGACTGTTTTGCTGTTTTTATTTCGTCGCGCAACTTAATGATCTGTTTATCAACTTCAGCACGGCTTGGCATAGTATCTCTGGCAGAATACAAAGCATTCAGATTTTTTTCGAGTAGAGCAATCTTATTTTTCATAGCTTCCTGAGAAGGTTTTGCTCTCTGTTTATCTGCATTTTCATTATTTTCGCATTGCTGTTGTGATTCATTACCGGGTTTTATTTTATCTTCTTCCTGTTTTTTAATATTTGAAGCTGGCTGTATAATTTGTGTTTTTTCTGCAGGTTTATAGGTAGTCGTTGCCTAAAAATAAAAACTTTCTATTAATTATTTTCTTATTAAGCTGCATAAATACAAAGTATGAAATAAAAACAGCATTTAAATATTATTTAAAGACCTTAAATTTATTATTTAAAGGCTAAAAATAATTATTATTTAAAGGCTTTAAATAATCTAATCTAATCGAATCGAACCCATCACATACAGAAAATTAACACCTGTATTTTGTGACCAATTGACGGAATCAATCATAAAAAATCCATACTAATATTATAAATGCGAAAGTAACTCTGTCTGTCTGTCTGTCTGTCTGTTACGCTTTCACGTAAAAACTACTAAATGGATTTTAATGAAACTTTACAATAATATAGCTTATACATCAGGAAAGGACATAGGATACTTTTTATCCCGGAAAATGTAGTATTCCCGTGGGAATGGGTATTTCGTGAACTACCAAAGCGAATTGAATGATTTTTGGTATAGAGGTTGATAGGGCTCACAGAATTAACATGGAATAATATTATCCTGGAAAATGTATTCCCGTGGGATAAACATGTTATAAATGGGAAAATCTCTCTGCACTTAACCCTAGAGTCTACGCGGACGGAGTCGCGGGCAAAAGCTAGTAAATCTATATAATGAACATTACCTCTATACTTCGAGATAGGCCATAATATTTTGTAATCATAAAAACGTCTAAATTATTGTTACAAAATGTAAAAAGAAACTTCTTGGCGACTTTTAATATTTCTAGTACTCAAAGGTACGTAAAATTATTTCGTCACTCACCTTGGAAAAAAAATGTAGTGATTGGATTTATTCCTAGTCGCCGCTTGCAATTCTTCTTCAATTCTCTTAGATACAATAATATCTAGTTCCTTGTCGGACTTTGCTTGTAATTTATAATTGCGCCACACTTCGTTAACTAATTTTTGTACATTTTGTACTTTCGTACTTGTATGAGATTTCTTAAAACTTTCAAACAATTTTTGGTATAACTTGGATTTGTCTATTTGAAACGACATCTTATTTAAACATTAAACTTTAGCTAATGGAATCAACAGTAACACAAATGTTAACTTGTTTTGCTATGCTTACAATACGTCTACTCGCTATAGGATCCAAACGAAACAATACACTGATAGAGGAAATTTAGGCAAGTGAATAGCGCGCGGTAATTCCCCTACTCGGTTCTAAAGCGAGTGCCTAGCCGTATGCATTATTTGCGGGAATTCCCGAAAATGCGTTTTGATTTCAAGCAAAGACAATGTAGGGTTGCCATTCGGTAAAAAAAAAATTACTACCGATGACGTAATCATCATCTAGACTCCCCTGCCCCCCATGTCATCCAAAATAAGCAAAGCAATAACCCCCCCGCCCCCTTATAGTGCTTACGTAATACTTGAACGGCCCCTTAATGGATTTTAAGCTTAAAGAATCTGTGAGATTTTCAATACACATGTCTCATATCATCTTTATATCACTAAATATTGGACTGTAAGAGAATGCCTTCGGCCTTAAGTCACCCTATAAAAAATTGTGAATAAATAAATAAATAAATGGACAAACGACATAACGTCACTTGACCGTTTATTACAATAAACTTCATAGACATTGATGGATGAATTCGAAAATCCATGGAGGCCATCGTGGTTCACTAAAACTAAATGTATCGTAATTCGTAATGTATGTACTAATATATGGGGCTTGTGCTATTCGGCATATTTACAGACTCCGTGCGGCTACTGAGAATTAAAAATTGGAAATTCAGTAATTCCGTGAATCGAAATTAATTGATTTGTGTCCTTAACATACACATATGTATTTTTATCTTTAGTGATAACCCGGCTAAAGTAACTTTCAAAATAACTAGGAAAATCTAATCTAATGAATAAAATCATGCTTAAGTTCTGTGGTGACCGGAATTTATGAAGAGTAAAAAGGGAATATGTGCGGTAGCCTAAAATCTTATGTTTGCCCACTAATATGAAAAGAAGAAGTATTTTTAGGAAAACATGAAATTAAATTAAATCATTAAATTATTGTATTTTATGTCGTAATAAATTTCTATGATATAATTTATTAAGAAGAAAAAAGAAAAAGAAAGAAAATGTTGTCAATCAAATCTCTACAATATTGCATGTATGTATGTTTCACGTGTTTTATGACAAGTAGAAGAGTAGTGAATTAACAACAAATTATTATTTTTTATAAAATGTAATTAAATGATATAAAAACATAACAAAAAAGCATGTTTGCAAATAATCAACAAATAACAGTCGTAGACTAGAACCAGCTAGTCGCGGTTTAGTGACCCTTCTTGTGTCCCCAGCTCTTGTGGTCTTCATGGCCTCCCTTCTTGCCGTGGTCATGATGATGATGCCAGTGGTCGTGGTGGCCGCCCTCTCCGTGGTGTCCCTTGTGGTCGTGGTGGTGTCCTCCTTCCTCATGGTGGCCCTTCTTGCCGTGGTGGTGCTCGTGGTGTCCACCGTGCTTGTGTCCCTTGTGGAAGTGACCGCCCTTCTTGTAACCGTCCTCGTGGTGGTGACCGCCGTGGTGTTCCTTGAAGCCTTTCTCGCCATGATGATCATGGAAGTGCTTATCCTTCTTGAACTCGTCGTGTTTCTCAACACCATGATGTCCCTTTGTGTCGTGTCCCTTGTGCCAGTGACCGTGCTCATCATGACCATGACCGTGGTCGCCCTTCTCGCCATGATGGTGATGATGATGGTATCCTTCGTCGTGGTGGTGGTGCTTCTTGTGTCCGCCGTGTTCACCGTGATGTCCCTTGTGACCTTCGTGGTGGTGGTGCCCGTGCTTTCCGTGGTGGTGTTCGTGGTGGCCCTTGTGTCCTTTGTGGCCATGGTCGCCATGCTCATGGTGGTGGTGACCGTGGTGCTCATGGCCGCCACCCTTGTCCCAGTGATGGCCCGAAGCGGCGGTTTCGAGATCCGCGGACCTTTTCTCGCGGATATCGCGGGCTGATACTAGGGCCGCAAGGGCCAGAAGGCCGAAAGCCACAAGAAGGCTGGTTCTCATGGTTGGTTGTGCTAGCTGCTGTTGGTGAATGATAACTTCTTCGGTGGCAATGATTTTATATACCAGCAGTGGCGACGCTTAGGTAAGCAAACTGTCGATAGAGTCAAGGTCGCGTAAACTATTTGCAAGTGATTTCTACTTCCTTCCACTGTGTTACCGTACTATTATGTTTATTATTTTTGTTGTTAACTATGCATCATAAAAAATACGTTTATTTTATGTTCGAATTTTATTAATTCGTGGCGTACATGCAAAAAAAATGTTTCATTTTATCAATTTATTTGTCTCACATTTCCGTAGTTCTCTCGAACTTAATAAATTTTACTTAATATAGAATAACCTGTAGTTACTCTTTCTGTTTCATACATCGTAATAGACTATTAACAGTCGAAAATAATATGACGTATAGAAGAGAAAAAATAAATATATACCTACATGATTTTTTTAAACACGGTGTATGAACATTTCAAAGACAGACTCTGAACAGACTTTGCCCAATTATTTTACCACATTATTTTTTTTATAAGTCTCAGAATACTTCTAGCTGTTTTTAAACTCCCACATTTAAAAAAGCTAGTCTGTAGCCGATTGCCGAGCTCATTTCATGAATACTGTAATCAATATCCGTAGTCCGCCAACCAGCGCACTAGGCCAGCGTGGTGGACTATTGCCTAAAACCCTCTCAATGGTAGAGGAGACCCGTGCCCAGCAGTGGGACCTATATGGGTTGATGAGAGTAATCAATATTTATAATAGTTATTTTGGGCCCAATGTTATGATATTATTTGATGAAAACCTATATCGACCTACGCGCAGAATAAAGTTATATTTGCTTTTGCACAACTTCTCTTTCTCAGCGATTTAAACTTAATTGGGCACAAAATTGTCAGTAACTTTTTGTGTTCTTCAAACAACAACAAAATGTATGATTATTATTACTTCACTAGTGCAATACATAAACAAGTTTAACTCTATTTTAGACATAAAAAGTACTTTGGTGTTATCGTCATAAGTAATCTTATTCTATGCATAGGTCGATATATGCATGCTAATTTCATCCCAAGGCGGTATATGACCACGAATCGTGGGCGAAGTGGCGAAGTGTGTGTGAAAGTGGTGTCATTCCGCAGCCGGCCGGTGTCCATTCGAGATAAACCGTTTCGACCGTCTCGGAGTTTACATCCACTAATTTGGTTCGGGCGCACCGTATAAGCCACAGTCAAGCCAACATAGAGTGCCGTGGTGGGATGGACAGATTCGTTATATAGGCAATTTATCGATTTTTGAAGTCCTAAATTGTATGATAAATAATATGATAAATTGTATCATATTAGCTAGAGACCTATATTTCTTCCGTTATCATTGCTTTTTTCCCGATTTTTAGGTCTTGGTTCCGCTCAAGGATAGTCGTGTAATACTGAAGATGTAAACAATATTTTCTCCCTTAGGTGAAGTTCTCCAAATAATTGCATAGGTTCATTGAATCCCGATGGTTGTATAGAAAACGTCAATATTTTATTTTTTTTATCGGAATTTTCTTTAATACTAGGGGGTTTATAATGGACCTTTGCCAGTAGTTCAGTTAATATACATAATAAAGGGTTTATTCAGACCGTGATCGGAAACGAAGACATGTACTATCTACGGTCATCACAAACTCATTGACGTAAAAAAAATGCCGACAAAAAATACTACGGATTCCACGGATTACATTAACTGCGTCATAATGGTTGTAAGATAACTGATTCATAAATAAATAAAATATACTTAAATACATCTTTTAGCGTGTTCGGGAAAAATTATGAGAGTAAATTTTTATGATGCGCGCGCACATTGTCACAAAAAACCGTCTGACTTTGTTTAATTATAATCATATATTGTTTTAAGAATACTTATAAAGTATCGAGACATATTTTCCAGTGAGCGAGAGTATATTCGTAATCATGATAGATAGTTTTTAAGATGCTAATATTTTTTTTTGGGAAACTATCAGCTGTTTACCCAACACGGTAATCAAAACCGGGGCATCGTAAACTTCACTTGCATGTAGCAAACACAGTGTAACTGTACATATATTGTGCATTTTTAATACTGGTCACGCAACACAGCTACATTAGTCCAAAAGTTAAAAGATATAAAACCTATTTGTTACCTAACTTTCAGTTCGTCTACAAACTTTTTCAAAAGTCGTGACTAAATTATTTTATGTTGTGTTGTGTTTGTTTACACTTGTTAGTAGCATACAATTTTTTATAAATAACATATTTATACATTTATTATCACCAGGTAGATGTACCATAGAGATAATATAATCGTGTATCCACACATTCATCAATAAATATAGGTTTTCGTTTAAAATGGGACACCTTGCAGTATATTGGGCTTTAGTCCATATGTAATTATGTACGTTTGGTATGCACGTCTGACGCTATATGAACGGAATATGAAAAATTACTAACAAAATAAAATACGTCTTTCGTTTCGGTTTTCGGTAACACATTAACGACTACTCGTACGATTCTATGAAAATACAGCGTGACTGTTAGAAATCATTTTTGTATGGATGATAATAAGATTTTATTTTAAATTAGGTTATTTTATTAGTTACATTCGAAACCAAATAAGGATAACGTTCTATACTGGTCCAACGGTTTTGGTATGTTATTGTATAATATACATATTTATATACTTGAAGGAAAAAGGAAATGTATAAACAAAGACACATCTTTTAGGATTGAACAATTTTTTTTTTTCGATTTTTAAGTCGGTAATAATGAAAGAAAAACGTTGATATTATTAAAAGCATAGATTTTTAGACCGGGATGGTTAAGGCTTTCTTGGGAAGGCCGATGTTCACCAGTAGACGGCGATAGGCTGAGTAAAAGTTCATATAATAGATATTAAATCTACTAAACAAAATATTGAAGTAGATTGTATGTGATAATATTTTACAAAAAAAAGTTGTGCGCAGTAGCAAATAATAATTTATTTCCATATCACAAAATATCAACAATAACAAAACCCATCGTCTTATTCAATAACATGTTTGTTGTGGATGAATTTACTTGTGTCCTTTCTTCCAGCCCCAACCCTTATGGTCTTCATGGCCGCCTTTGCTGCCGTGATCGCTGTGGTGGCCCCAGTGCTCGTCGTGGCCGCCCTCGTCGTGGTGTCCCTTGTGGTCGTGGTGGTGTCCTCCCTTCTCGTGGTGACCTTTCTCGCCTTGCTCGTGCTCATAAAATCCACCATCCTTGTGCCCCTTGTGGAAGTCACCTCCCTTTTTGAAATCGCCTTCATGATGGTGACCGCCATATTCTTCTTCAAAACCGGACTCTCCGTGCTTGTCATGGAAGTGCTTGTCTTTCTTGAACTCGTCTATCTTGTGAATGCCGTGGTGTCCCTTCGTGTCATGACCTTTGTGGAAATGTCCCTTCTCCTCGAAGCTGTGGCCTTTCTCACCCTTTTCGCCATGATGATGTTCGCCGTAGTATCCATCGTCGTGGTGGTGGTATTTCTTATGACCGCCATGTTCGCCGAAATGTCCTTTGTGGCCTTCATGGTCGGAGAATCCCTTTTTGCCATGTTCGTGTTCATGGAATCCCTTGTATCCTTTCTCGTCATGGCCGCCACCTTCACCGAAATGATCTCCGTGGTGCTCGGCGCCGCCACCCTTCTCCCAGTGATGGGAGGCTGCCTCGGCGAGGTCGGCGTCTCTCCTGTAGCGGGTGTCCCTGGCGTACCCCACGGCCACCACTGCCAACAAACAAGCAAGAACGATGGTTCTCATCCTGCGCTTTGCTCCTGTTTCTATTGGGCAACGATTGCTAAATGATGCCTGTTGCAGCTTGCGCTGAGTTTTTATAGTATTGCCAATAATACAATGTACTTGTAAGTTTTAATGTCAGGGTGAAGAATGGCGGTCACAGGTACGAGTGACCTGAATTAGATTTTGAGTCATGCTTGTCGGTGTCATGCAAGATCTCTTTCGTCGCTGATTGTGTTATAATTAAAACGAAACCCGCCTGAATACTTCGCTGAGAGTGGAACAAACAGGCGATTGAATTGAAATGTATAATGAAATATCATACTTGACAGAGCAGCTTAATGTATATTGGTATTTCAGAATAATTTCAGCAAATATTGTCCAAATAAACATAAAGGCTATTCATAAAAAGTGGAGTTTAAATATACATTAATAGGGTTTATCTCCATGATACGTTTTATCATTCATTATTACCATTTTTACAAATCGCTGAAAAAAAACTTGTCCTTATTTTGTCTTTCTACTTTACAAAAATAGTACAAAATTTGTTTTAAGAAAAACAATGACAAAAGTAACCGGACTTACTTGTTCAATATTATTTTCAGCGCTGCTTGATAATTTTACTCTGTCCAAATTAAATAGGTACAGCTACTTGATGTTAATCTGTTAACTTTATTGTACAGTTATTTTCGTTTTTATGTCAGATAGGGAGGCTTAGTAGCGGGCTTGAATTTAATCATTTCATACGTTTATTTTAATTTATTATTAATAGGAATGTAAATGGCAATTTAGACTCAAAATTCTGAAATAAGGCCTTATATTGTTTGATATTTTAGCGGTAAAGGAACCATTCTTAAAAATTATAACAAAGTAAATATAAATACTTAATTTATATAGTCGAAATTAAGCGGTCTTGTGTCAAACATTATGCATTAAGTCTCATGTGAACTAAGGTCTAACTTTTCTTAATAATAGAGGAGGTATGTACGGGCGAGTGACGTAAATAGAAATGCGTATGAAACTAATGTTTTTTTTATAGCAAGCGGCCCGTCCCTGCTTTGACTGAGTGTATGAGTTTTTTGTACACACTATACAATACCCGCACTTACCATCCTTCTATTAATTTATTAATTAAACATAATTTCCCGTATAATTTAATAACTTCATTTAACTCTCCATTTTATGTCAACTACGCTCCTTCCAAGCATAACATGATATTTGAGTGTTTATATGAATTCAATGAATATACAATTAAAAAATGTTTTATCAATTCTGACCATTCTGGGTTTTTGATATTCTAACATTATTATGATATAAAAGTCTATTTTTCAGTAAGATGTAAGTTAAGACGATAAATTTTCCATAGTTAGCGACAGCGGCTGTACTGATGAGACGGCGGACCGTTTTCACTGAAGTCAAGGCCGTCTGGTGTCAAGGTAGTGTTGCGAAGCCGTCGCCCCCGATTCTTTCATTATAAACATTTTGTCTAAGTTTTCTTCAGATCGATTTCTTTTGTGATTGTTTCCGGTCGGGTGCGCACGCTTCGCGCTCTCGGCACCAATCTGCGACAAATACGGTATTGTAGCGGACAGAGCAACATTCCCACTGTGTAATTGTAATTTAATTGATTATTAAGACATATTTATTCAGCGATAATGTTTTGCAATGATATGTTGGGTTGCAAGTGCCTCTTGTACGTACTTTTCCACTGGATATTTACTAAATCATAGAATGTTTCTTTAAATTACCATTTATTTAAACTATAGTTTACACAATACCTATTAAACTAATAATAAACGATTTAAATCAATTGTAAAAAATCGTCATGTAGTTAAAAAAGTTAATTTTATTGCATATATTTTTTATAATTATTTATATTACACATCTGAAAAAATATTTAATAAAAATAGTTTGTTTAACTGAAAATATTATGATCAATATAAGAATTAACTACATGCAAAAATATTAAAGTAATAATATGTAAATAAAATCGTGGGTGTGATAACAATCGTAATGGCGTCGATTAAAAAATCAGCGGACTCGAGTTCTGACCCTAGGCACTCACCTCTAACTTTTCGGAGTATGCGTGAACATGTATTCATAATGAACTATGATGTAGTTGAAAAATTAAGGAAAACTCCACTTGTAAAAGTTATAAGAAATTTAATCTGCAAAAACTTAACCCCTTTTATTTGTAAAAGAGGCCCGTGCATTATGATGCTTCTATAAAACTTTTATTATTGTACATTTGAACCCAATATTGGAATTACTGGTTAGCCCTTAATCGCAATATATCGAGAATTTGTCCACCATTATAATATACGCTAATAACATACACTCACGTCGTCTGGAGAATAAGCGCCTGTTAGTTTTCCTATGTTGTTTATCTTGGTTTCAAACTCAATAACGCAAATGGGATCGATTGAGCGGGTTGGACAGCGTTCCCAACCTCTTCTCATTTTGTTAGGGAAAAAATACCCATCGACGGGATGGAACAGGCCATAATGTGTTGAGGATAGGACGTAAATGGAAAGAAGATCTGATAAATGGCCTGCAAAGGGCAGAGGTGTAAACCTCTCAAATGTAAGGCGAGATCGAATTGTACTACAGAGCGTCACGTGATTTATTATTCGTGATTGTCTTTTTAAATATTCCTTGCATTCATTACTGCTTGATTGAGACATGAATTTTTAAGTTTACGACTATTTCTCGGGAGTATTTCCATACCATGAAACCTCTGTCCCGTGTAATTATTTTTTAGCTTAAGCAAATGATACGTTATCATTCAATTTGAATACAACTGATCTTTCTGCTTGGTGGTCGAAAATATTTAAACATTAAACAAGAACCTCTGTGAAACATAAAAATAATAACATAGCGAGATAACATTAAACTATTAAATAAGTTCTACACACATAAAACTAAAATAAATTCGCATAAACAGCAACAGTGGAATTGTGTTTGCCAATGTTATTTGCTGGTACTTGTGTACATAAAAGTTGCGTGCTGTTAAATAACAGCAATGATTTTCAAACAATTCCATATATATCAAAGTAGTGTATTACAAATTATTTCTGTGACCGAGGGGCAATACAGTGATTAGATTTATAATTTCACTGAGTGTATTTCATAATATTGTAGAATATAGATACTATTTGTCAATTAAATTTGCTATTAAATGCTAGTTTTTACCGCAATTTATTTACTAATCAGGTCTAAAAACACATGAGCATGGCAATACGTGCGAGTATTTCTGAATTAAAGTTGGTATTTGAATTTGTAATCGTAGAGCTGCGCCGCGCGGGGAGGTGCTACGTTTGCTTGTTTCCGCTACAGTGAAGTGGATGCTGTAATTGTACCTACGCTTAATTGGCGGATCCACTCAACCAGAATAATCGTCAACATATGAATGCTATCTACGAAATATTTAAGCGAATTCGAAAAGAGGAACGATAGATTGGACGGTTGAGTGTTTCAGTTAATTATCATTCGCTCTATATATATTACAGACCACGTCAATTAATAAATGAATATAGGCCTTAATTTTGCTCAAAATTCGGTTCTTAGTTGATAGCGTCCATCATGTGCCACCAATTTGACGATAATATGATTACATCCGGACGATTGATATTATGCACCAGCACAACATCATTGGATCGCCCTCTTTAGCACTTGTTTTTCTTGAACACTCATGGTTATTACTTTTGTCCATCGTAATTACTTTTTTTGTACTCACTTCACTGAGTTTGATATTGGTAAACTTCCATTCGGGAAAGATAGAAGCAAGAAGACTTTGTGGTGAGCCAAGCCTCAAAACGAATACAGGTCTAGAGGAGGATGTGTTCTCGTGGAAAACTATTAGAGGTAAGTTTCTACCTCATGTTTTCCTCTCCGTTAAATTTTGAAATTGAAAGTCTCCGTCCTAAAATGGTTTGACATTAGAATGTAAAACATGAAGCCACACATTCGATTCCGAGATAATTGTTTGTTTGGTCCTCAAATGTTTTTGTACGTGAGAGCAACTTGTAGTTTTTGATAATGTAATACCATAATGTGTGATCAGAAACATACAGGTTAGAGTAGCGTTCTTGACGGTGTAACAAAATTCAGAGCGAGTGAATTAGAAAAATGTTAAGAAGAAGGATTCTCGCTACCTTCTCTGTGAAGGAAGAATATAATGAGTAAGATGGACAGAAAATAGAGAAC
The DNA here is from genome assembly GCA_030295005.1 of Cephonodes hylas. Taxonomy (NCBI): domain Eukaryota; kingdom Metazoa; phylum Arthropoda; class Insecta; order Lepidoptera; family Sphingidae; genus Cephonodes; species Cephonodes hylas. The sequence continues at coordinate 5,769,397 of AP025366.1, forward strand.
ACGAGGTTTTCATAGTTTTCTGGTGAATATTATGAAGAATCATTAGATTTGGGGTAACAGTGAGTAGCAAAAGGCGAGAGAAGTCATATAGCCGTGTAGACGCTAAACCTAAAAAAAAATGAAAATATTTTTTCCAATTTTAGACGTCATGCCTACGTCGGAGTTGGCTATATGTAATTAAAAGTGTGCAGTTTCGCTGCAAGTTGTGACGATGTTCGTAAACTAGTTAAAATTGTCGTTCATTGTACAAACGTGCTTTAAGTTTCTGTTATGCTGTGACGTTGTTAAGCACTTCAGCTTGGTAGAATTTGTACATTCGTCATTAGTATAATAGTTGTGTTTTGTGTGTTATCGCTGTAAGCTAATGTTTATTCGCATCAACGCTACGTAATTGTATTTCCTGTCATAGTATTATTTTATTTTTTAATAATGTGTCGGTTCTCATAGAACACCCAAGTAAAATTTGTATTGATACTAGTTAGAAAATAAAATGTATATTTTTTTAAAATTATGTCTATATATGTATATGTACACTTGATAGGGTGTGAGATCTGACATAGAAAAATTACAAAAAACACATTTGCACAAGTGCCTACGAAGGAGTAGGCAGAGCAGAATTTCTGAATTGAGCATTCTATTGTATTTGAAAACCCTATAATTTTTTTCTTAATCATTAAATTGAATCCGGGACATCTAGATGGTACGTCAGAAAATTTTGCCGTGAGACCTCGAAGTAATCAAATAAAAATCAGTACAAGCCTTACTTTAATATGAGTATTATATGCACTTTTCACACGAATGAAAGATACATATAACCTAGCACCAGTAGATCATCTTGCTGGTTATTTAACTCACTGAACCACAGGCAACAGGGTACTTTTAATTTCACCCTGTATTTTTTACCACCCAGAAACTATAGAACACCAATTAAAAGCATTTATGAGGAAATCCCACAGTCCGCAATGTGAGAAAAAAAATTACATTTCGATCAATACTAAGTAGAAGGATCGTTGGCTTCACCGATAAAAGGATTGAAATCTAAATTAGGTCAAGTTTTCCTCGGATTCCTTAATTTATAGCTGTAGGAACAATTTAAAAGCTTAGTTTATTGATTTTTTAAGATTATTTTATTTAAAAGTAAAGTATACACTAGAATGACAAGCGTGTCGAGTAGGTAACACGACGATTACATTCAGATTTATTGTTCTTATCCTAGCTTTTTACATTTTATTTACATATTTCCAAAAAAAATCTTGTTGTAGCTAATATATCTGCACAGTTAAAAAACTATGTTTTTATATGAATGTAAGATACAACTAATTAAAGCGTAGGTATTACTATAAATAGTGTAAGTTTGAGGCATTTGAATGCGAGGAGTGGGCGCTGGGCGGCCACCCGGCGGAATTCGACGCCACGCGACGGAAGCTATTAATGAAATTGGAATTGTCGGCAGCGCCATAGCTTCTTGTTCTCCTCAATTGATTTTCATAGACGAGAATTGTCATTCCGCCGGAGAGCCGATGCCTCGGGGTCGGCAATTGTCGTGATATGAAAAGCAGGTGGATCGCTACTACGTGACTTGAATAATAAGCGGCTTGTTATCGTCTCGTTCTAGGCAACCGACGTTAAAACATCTCTCTTATCTCCATTTTGATATTTTTTGAACCACCTATTTTAGAATTTTAATTTAGTTTGCTCTCCCTAAGGACCTGCGCTGTAATTGCACCGAGCTGTGCCTGTGCTCTCTCACCTATTGATTAAAAGGTTTTTGCTTCGATTTTTTGCAATATGTAGTTTGCATTAGAAATGCTGAAGCTATTTTAATAGAAAAAATCTATCTAAGCCTTAGTTATTAAAGAATACTTTTATATGTTTTTACATTATTATGTTTCTAACTTGGTATTATTTTGTATATCCATGTTTTTTTAAATGCCTTATTTTAACGACTACATAAGTGAGGAGCGGACCATAGAGAGATACTGGGTAAGATAACTGGGTTTTGGTAAAACTAAATGGTAACTCGTTGTTGAGTAGCAACACGGACTCGAAAATTTACCTTATACAATTACGTGAGGCTTTAAACAACTAGCGAAACGTACGTGTAGAAATATATCTTTGTGAATCCCCTCAGGACAAAAGCTTCGAGACATTTAATCAGTCTTGACATACAAATTAACACTATGAGGATTGCGTCAAACTACAAAATCGATTCATTTGTTAAGAAGCTGTTTGTAGCGAGCATGTTAAACTCTTCTTGTGTACGTTGGTATTAAAACTTGGCCTCATTTTCATGAAAAATCTTCCAAATAAAGGGAATATATTAGATGAGGAAGAAAGAGGTGATAAACGATAAGCAAATTAAGTCCCGAAAAGAAAAGAATATTTGGTAAACGAAAAATTCGTACTTTAATGTATGAAGGATTAAAATAAATACACACACACAAAGCAATAAAAACCATTATAATGTTATATTTCCTGTTATTCTTACCAGATTTTAAACTTTGTATCCATTTTTCTTGTCTTACATGTTCTGAAAACTGTTTGCTGTGCATTTTTAACATCAAGTATACTTAAATTTACGATGAGAAGCGTTGGTTGAATGCAAAACTTAAGCACCGAATGGTACGGCAATCAATGAGCAAATGCATCATATATGAAGTGCAGTTAAATCATGAGAAGCATTAATTTTTCAAATACTGTATTTTTTTGCATGTGGAAAATAGTAGTTAAGGGATTTTCAGTTCAAAAAGTAGTGTAAAGAATTGAATTGCATTATGTAACCGATTCGTCAATAGTGTCAGAAATAAAACATACCTACATTCGTTAGAAATATTTAATTGATATGTATTGAAAGTTAATATGTATGAAGTTATTGAGTTATTTAGAAAGAATACAAAGTTAAAAGCTTAGTGTCGGGTGTTATGGGAGCGCAGTCCCGACCACAGCGACTGCTAGCCATGCATTTCTCAGCCCGCTGGCTCGGAATGTATATTTAATTGATTTTGGTATTGCGTGTCGAATGCGAACGATTTCAGTATTTCAATGAGAACTTTGATTTTTCGGCTACATAGTACACCCAAGTGAAAAATTCCCACAAAACACACTTAAATATGAAATCAAACTAAGAAGAAACAAATAACCAACCCAAAATGATATTAGAATATTCAACATAGGTATTACTAGATTTCTCTAGGGAAGTCATTTGTTTTATGAACTAAGAAAAAGAATCATCATCATATTTATCTAGCCACTGCGAATTTTTTTACTATATTCCATTATTATAACGTAAGCATTTTATTTCGCGCCGGTCTCTTCGCTATAGGCCGAGGGGCATTTCTACGCCCACGTATCGCTAATTGTGTTTTAAGGCCTAAACAAAAGTAAGCGAGCCTAATGCCGTTTTCGGGGAAATATCCAGACTATCTTCTGCTACCGAAAATTTTTCTATTGGAAAAACCTATGTGCCGTGCGATCTGAAGTGACGAATTGGATTTCCGGGTCGAGCAGTTTTATAGAGTTTCTCCATTAGGAAATTCTCAGCAGTAGCACACAGTTTAGAAAACTAACCTAATACGTAAAATAGACAAAAAGAGGAATAAAAAAATGGCTAGCCCCTACTACGTGGAAACAATACCTACATATCTGGAGAAATGTGGGTGCAGAATGCACTTCTGCCTACCCCTTCAGAAATATAGGGGTGAAATTATGTATGTACATACGTATGTAGTATTAACTAGGACCCAACAGAGAAAATATAATTATTAACAGTATAATTTATCACTTTCACAGACTCATAACTGTCCTGGACACACTGGAAATAATTATAGAAAGTAGACAACACCGTAAAAGATATTCATAGTGCGATGAAGGATTATATTTCTGATTTGAAAATAAATAAGACAAACAAATTGCTGATCTGAAACTGTGCGATTGAATGAATAATTTAAACATTATTTCAATGTGATCGTAAGCTGGTGTTGTTGTGGTAATCAGTTGAGTGTTGAGGTATGTGTAATTAAGATTTTGTTAATGTAGCTATTATTCTTTGCTATAATTAAAATACATTCAAATGTAAATTAACAAAACGTGCTGGGTTAAATTATCTTTATAGTTTTACTAAAGCCCCTGAGAAATTTGTATATAAGCTTAAAGTTATTGTGTGACTTTCAAATGTATTCGCTTGAAAAGCTAATTAACCTTCGAAATACAGCTGTGGACGAAGTTATTAGATAAAGATGTTAGAATTGAACAAAAATTAGTATACTTACTACTACTACCAAAATAACGATGGTAATCAATCAATTTCATTCAAATATTGTTACCCGTGCAATGATGTAAGTACTTATAAAACATAGGGAAGTTCCAACACAATTACGAAACTAGTTTCGTTGATACTAAACGATGAACGAGGCTGCGACTTAATATGCATGCAACACAGGATCGTGGCGGTGCATAACTGCCTTTGGATCTACAACTATCGACTACTTACCTTAAATGGCGGACGTAAGCGACTTACACAGATAATAAATTGAGTTCAGTTGAAGCATAAGTAATATAAGGGGTCCACAATGGATAATTAATTAAAAAGATACATAAGTGTGAATTCACGCATATATTCCCAGAAGCGATAGGCTGAGGTGCATTCCGTCATCAACATTTCTCCAATCGTATTTTTTGCCTCACGCAATAGGGATAACATCTTATTCCGTTAATTATAGGCCGTATTGTGGTCACATTTTCAGACCCCATAATGCTAAAAAAATATTGATTAAAACCTTAGCAAGACTTGCTTTGTACAGAATTTGAACATAGGATTTCTTGATCGGTTGTATAATTATTGTAACGATCGCGACAAGCTTATATCCCCAGATTAACATAGTCACTGGAATAGCACAAAAAATATGTAGTGTATATTTGGACAAAATTATTGCCTCGTGGTCTTGTGAAATAAGAGCGGTGCTATTCAGAGATTCCAAATTTGATTCCAGGGTAACACAAATTGGTACTCCATTTATACATTAAGAAAATCTTATTAGCAGCAAAAGTCAAAACGCGTCTCTGCCTCCTTCTGTATGTCTCACGTAAAAAAATATTGCGTAATAATAAAAGGTATGTATTTACTGTAGACTTAACATACATGTATCACTTCACATAGGATTCATTCCAGCGCTTGGATTCTCTCTACGCTTAAGAAGTTTTGTAATCTTGCTTACCAACCTACATACACACATGTTCATATTTGCAGTCGTAGCCCGCGTAGCATCGTAGAAATCGTAGAACTGTAGCAGCAGCACTTATTTTTTACGTTAGTTTTTATGCCTTAATATACTAAAGTACATTAACTTTGGGTATTTTTCCTGTTGTTCGCACGCTAAGACATCCTTCTGTCATTTAAATACTTTTAGGAAATTTTAGTAAGAATTTTAAACACCTAATATAAGTTGTAGTCCTATTATAATTAAATTGCCATGTATATAATACAAACAGACGTATAATGAAGCGAAAACATTAAATTGCAGTAGGTTTAAGGCTAAGTCGACGACGTAGGTGGGAGAAAAATGTTTCAAGAGACGTTCAATGATCTTGCGTGAAATGTACTTGACAGCTTTGAGCAATGTTCATGATTTAGAAATGAAATAAACTATGTTTGAAATTGCTTGTGATTGTAAATTATACTGAGAGCTTTTTAAGGCATGCACCACTTGAATATAAATCTCAAGAATAATTCACCAATTCGTTATTCTTTATTCAAGGTCACAAATTTAAATTTCCAGCCACCCGGTAGGCGGCAATTTTTAAAAAACGTAAAGAGTGTCACAAGCACCGGGGCAGGTATTAATGGAGTCTTAAATGGAGGTGAAACTTTAGCCAAGTCTCGTTACGGCGGCAATTTGTCAAACAAAAAATATGACTAAACTTTCAACCCAGAAGCGTTGTATGACATGACTTATATAAATAACCGGTGCCCCACTCGCGGCCGACGGACGGTTAGTTCCACTTTTATTTTATGGGACTTTTTCTTGATAGTACTCCAATTGTTTGTACGGGTGTGTACGAATTCTATATTCGTGGATTAACTATAATCGAATGTGTTCATTCATAAAGAAAAGTCTATTTCACATTTCGACACTTATACTAAAAGTATTAGGACGTAATATTGCGACTAGAATAAAAAAAATAGAATGTACATAGAAAAAAGTAGAAGTTATTTATTTATTTATAATTATTTATTGTACACTAAGAAATTAAAAAGAAAATAATATACGAATGGAACTGAAGTGCTATTGGCGTTCTTATCTCTCAAAGCTATCTCTTACAGACAACCATAAAATGGACATAAATAAGTTATAGAAGGGGGAGCAGTTAATATGTGCAATAGGAAAATTAATATGAAAAAAGGGAATAAGTTTAATTTTCTAAAAAAACTAGATTATTTTTTATTTGGTACACATGATTAAGAATTGAACGGCATTCATAACTGACCTCGCAGCTATAACTAACGTATGAATAGAGCACTGAGCGAGAGCTCTCAAACTAGTATCTATCGCGCAAACATTTAACGAATTACTGGAGGATTACTAACTTATTTCATTAAGAACTTTCTGCTCGCCAAATGTTATTTTGGATAAATCCCAAAAGTATCGTCTAGCTTTGTGCGCATAATATGTACTCACATATACGACGTAGCTGTACACCTTACGGGCGTTTGTTTTATATGTATTATATGCAGAGCCTCGATAAATTTTGCATATATTTTTTTATAGTTAATCTCATATTCAAATTACCTTTATATTAATTCACAAATGACATATTTTATAAATATTTTTTGGGATAATGATGTCTTTTATGTTAAAGGGAAACATTAATCTGTTTTTGAGTGTAAATTTGTGTATATGTGAAAAGATTTATCGAATCATAGCTCTGGATAGGTGTCTTCACTGGAAATTGATCTCATTGTCTCGGACGTTTCGTGTCTCTTTCGTTCAGAAGTTGTTAGCGAAAACTTTGTTTAGTCGGTTAAACTTTTCATTTGCAGTGATATTTTCCAATTTGTGAAGAGGAATTTCTCGAATGTCTCGCTAATAGCCATAGACGTCTATTGATTTTCAGTGATTCCCCCCGCCCATTCGCTTTGATAACGACGATTTATCTGTGTGTGTATTGATAAATTAGCAAGAAATGAAACAAGGAAAAAAATATTTATTTGAATGTAGGTACTGCATCGCATAAATATTTATTTAAATGTACGATGAAGAACATTCAAATATATAGAATATTGAAGTTCAAAAACGGATATAAAAATAAATTAGGTAAGGAATATGTACTCAACATAATGATATAACTGCTGATACAAAAAATAAATAAATAAATAATAATAATAAATAGTAAGAAAATAGTCGATGTTACTGTAATGTACCATTGTTTTAAAATTTATTGTTGAATATTCTTATTTTTTAAGAGAAAAATAATTTAGTTCTACCATAAAATTCAAGAGTGAATTCTTGAACAGGAGCATCGACCTCCTGCGTCCTTCATGTCTGTCTCTTTGATGTGCGTTTCTTAGTGCGTAGATCGAAAATTTTCTATTCTAACGATCAAGTCCACAAAATTAGCTTTTTTGTCGTGCTGGTTAAAAAGAATCGAGAAATGATGCCCGCGAGCTAAGCGAAAAACGACATACTCGTGATACTCTAAGGCGAGTTTTACTCATTAAGTACGGTGGCTTTTTCGCTTCTAATTAATTCTGTCACTGAAGGAAACGAAACATGTGACTTCGCGTCGGTCCTATGTACACGGTAACTAGTCAGTTAAAATGGTCAATTTGTACAAAAGTCCAAGGTGATTAGAGTACAGTTGTACTATTTACCAAGCCTTGTGCTTCTTTGGATGAACCAACGGTTTACTCAACTGACGGCAGCTAGTAAGAGAAGAGGAGTTTATTATTATTTAGTGCTCGGAATTTTATCGATCGCCAGAATGAGAACTGCATATAGTACTAAAATGCCTCTTATCACGTTTATACACATTTAGAGGAGACCCGTGCTCAGCAGTGGGCGTATATGGGTTGATGAAAAAGAAGAAGAAGACATTTAAACACATGGATGTTAAAGAATAGAAAGAGAAGGCAAATTTCGGTGCACTTCTAGGTCTTATGAAAGAAAACTACACAGTAGATATATACAGAGCTTTTTCAAAACTTACTAAGCTTATTTTATTTATTGAGATAAATTGAAATTGTTTTAAGAAACTCAAGTATTAATAAAAATTTAACTTGTGGGTTGGGCACCAAAAAAATCTCGATCTCAAATAAAAAACTAAAAACATTTTTAGTTTATTATTTTTTACACATACAGAGGTAAAAGGACAATGACTTATTGAATACTCTCAAAAACTAAAAATGTTTTTAGGCTATTCGTAATGAATAGCATTTTAGCAAGTGTGTAAATATTATGTTTGGGACCATCAATACAGACGTTAGCATATAATAATTATATGTAATTAAAGAGTTAAAATATTGTCCGTTACAATGTAATTTTTGTATAGGAATAAACGATTGACTATACTTATATGATCCGAACCTGTTTAGAGCATATGTATATGTATATTTCAGAGAAACCACATAAATGATTTTATATATGTTTCATTATGTTAAAGCCATGTTAAGCTAGAAATGTCTTACATAGACCTTTATATTTGACTTTATCTTTCTTGGGATAGTATTTTCACCTTGTTTCTACTTAATGTAGTGGATAGTATGAGTAGTTAAGGCACATGTTTAATTATTTAACTAGCCTTCAAATTGGTAAATTTATGTGGAAATTATTCAATAACAAATTTACAAGAACAATTTCAAATAAAATATTTTTCTGACAAAACAAATAGTTTTTGAAGTTGTCTCAAAGTTACATAATAAAGATATTTATGTTTCCAAGACAAATTAAGAATTTACTTGGAAGTCTTTGTGAAATGTATTGAACCACGTTTAAAGGTCAGTGTTATTATTGAACTACCAAAGTATTGGTTTACAGGGCTTTGGCTTTGCACCCACACATTTACTTTTACTGTTTGAAGTGACCATTTTGTGGAAAATATTTACGGCTCAATTGAAATGTACGTTTTTTGTTTTGGTTTAGCGATTGATTTTTAAATGACCCAATATCATTTCATCTTTTCATCGTGAAAAACGCTAGCTAAAAAACTATATATGTACGTGCTTTTACATTTTGTATCTACAATGGGATAAGCGGATGTGTAGGTATCTATGTTTGTTTGAGCTGATATTTTGCCATCTGGATTACAAATGCCATGGAGGGAGGATAATAATAGCCGTTTTTCAGGCATTTCTAAACTACTTTTTGTTCTTGTCAATCCTGTTATGGTTAAATCCGATTAAAATTTGCCGACATACGAATCGAACTCAATATTTAGGGATGAAACGTCACATATGTATTCGGAATAAATAAGAAGGCGGAGAAGAAAAAAATCTATCCAAGATTCCAACATTACAGTAAGTCATTAAGAGAAAATAAATCACAACTTTGTTTTTGCTGTCATCACTAAACACCCACCAATCCTCGGTCACCTACCTCCTATCCATTTATTAGCGTATTTATCAGCAAAAATACTTACTATTTTCATTCAGTTTATGCTGTAACGAGTGATCACTTTCATAGAATTCAATTGTTTGTAAATAGCTGAAGAGTGCGGTAAATGTTAGTAATAAATACATTAGTGGTGGCGAATAAGCCAATAAATTTGCGTCATGTGATGCGACCGCTCGAGTTATCGTGAATTGATTTTTATTTAAATACATTCATAAACTCACGCCCGGATTCTCTGTAGGGGTAGAAGAGCATAGAAATGATACGTCATTCTTCCGAATATGCATCAGACCCACATACCTAAAAGGGAGTGAGCCCATTCGAACCTAGGACTTTCAGATCGCACGGCAAATACAAGTTTGACCGCCAGACAACGAGGCAGTTAACGCCAATTAAAATAAACATAATAATAGTAGTTTTTGTTTTTTGAACTGAAGTCATTTTAAATATTTTTGGTAATTTATCTCGTGTTCTTTAACACAATAAGTAACAATGTTAATAAAAAGAGAAGAACGTTTTTAAGTAATAATTTAACTAATTAACGTTTATAAGTGGGACCGTAAATTACTAAACATAAATTAAAGTGAGGACCGCGGCCCAAGATAGCACTACATATTTATTGTTATATTATAAGGTTTAAAACCAAATTAACACATATTTATTGAAAAATAAGAATGTGGTTACGCCTCCGAGCTCATGCCTCGTCCATCCTACTCGATGTAGAATGTCAGCATGAAGATAGGCATGTAATCATGGTAGCTGGTAATGAGGAATTGATTAGTCATTAGTGTCTGGATTTCTGGAATAGATGTTATAATTAACGACAGTATTATTACCGTCTCTACACCGCTGATTACCCCCCAATTGGATGACTAGCAAAATGTAACATATTATTATTTATGTTTGCCCATTAATCATATTGGGAAGAAATATTCCTTTATGACGTTTTATGTAACGATAATATAATATATGATTCAAAAACAATATCTTTAAAACAACGTTAATAGCTCAAAGTAAGTAAAATGATTAAAAGATTCGAACTCAAATCGAAAAGAAAATAGATAATCAATGTCTTCGTACTTAATATTTTATTAAAATCAACTTCTCAAAAGAAACCGTAAAATAGCATTTGAATTTAAGTCGCATTAAAAGTTTGCGTGAGCAGAGTTCGCGGCACAATGGGGCCGTTGGAAAAATTCTAATTACTTTACCGAGTTGGTTTGGAATTTAAAAAAGTTACGCTTGCTGGTCGGCCACAGTCTTGACACACAAACCACTCTGTTTTTCATAAGCACCAATAATTTTGTACGCTTTAACGGTATAAATATATATGTTTACAATATTTTGAATCAAAATTATAATTTTCATATTTTCTTTTCGAGTTTACTAACACGTGTACATATATTCTTTAACGTTGCCTTTTGAGGAAATGTGTCTATTTAAGGCGGGAATCACGTCGGGCGCTCCGCTCTTTTATTGGCTGAAAAATTATTGGGGGCCATTATATAGCACTTTCCTAGATCCAAGATCGATGCAATGTAACAAATAATGAACTTGAACAAACTCCAGTAAACGCTTAAGGCTCAGAAGTGTTGGCAATTTAGAACAGCCGGCGCCGTTTGTTGCCGTCGTTTTTCGTGCCTCTCTGTTCAATAAATGTTCGTCTCAAGTGCCTTTCCCAACGTCGAGTCCATATTACACGGTCATAATTATCAGTGGTAAGTAATAATAGTCACGACAATTATCATAACATATCAAATATGTGCTTGGGATAAATTTAATGGGATTGTTAATTGTTTCATTGTGTTTAATAACTATGCAAGGGCTTAATTAATTTGTAATATACCACACATCGTCATAGGTTATTTTAAGTTAACAATAAGTTGAGTTATAACTGACAGTAGCTCGTAACTCAGGTGCTAGAATGGATTATATCGGCTGATTCTTATAATTTATTGATTTAAATTCTCATTTCTTTCATAAATACACCCATAATACGCTTATAACCACACCCATAAAGAAATAGTTTTTATATAATTTTTAAACCCAGTGTTACTCATATAATAGAAAATAAGCCTATGGATATTTTTTGGCATTTATGGGTGGGGTGAGTTTAAAGAATTTATACAGGATTAGCTGATCGACTGAAAAATATTTTTAGGTCGCCTTGATTCCAGTCCCCCACACAAAGCCTCGGGACCAACGAAGCAGCCTTCAAAAATCATTACTTACTTATTATATTTGTTTAATCTCAAGCTATAAGTAACTATAATTCATCTCAACATGTTAGTAGTTATAACTGTAAAAAGTCTATAAACGTTTGTTCGTTTTTCATTGGCACTAAAGTACTTTTACGCTGAAACTAGATTTGAGGCATCCGAAAGCGAGCCAACAGCTTTGAAATCCCAAAGTCCCGATGTAATATTGGTAGTCAGTGGACCTACTAACATTTCTGAGAAATTATTTTTTGCTTTCCCACGACTACTGTTCATACAAATTTAGTTACTAAGAATGGATTTTAAGACTTTATTGAAATTTTACTGTAGCAGAAGATATTCATTTCGATGAATGCGATGATTTTGTCGGAAATCACAAAAAAATATTCGAGGAAACGATTATGAATACGTGTAGCACTGTATTGTATATAGAACACATTTTGCTATATGACACGACTTCGCATATTATCGAGGTAAATTCTAGTAGATAAGGTGCAGCGCCAGAAAGTTAAATTCAGTTATTTACTCGAAACTCATTCAGCTGCAACAAAACTATTTAGCGTGTTAAATTCAATTGTTGGCTTTAGGTAACAATATTCTAAAGTTGATATTCAAATAAAAGGTATTGTTGGACACCAGCGGTATTGTGTCTCATTTTAATTTAAATTTCCCTTACAAATGAAATCAGTACGTGTATCGTATGTTTATGTGATTCATATCACAAGTGGATAGCATTGCACAATCGAACAAGATACATAAAGGCAGGAGGAGAGGAACGGAACAAAGCGTGCCGTGCCCCGTGCGAATTAAAATCCCAACAATACCTTTGGGCAGGTGTTTTACGTGTGTTGTGTTTTATATCTATTATCCCGTAACATCCGTCCGTACCTACTTTCAGACCGTTTCATCTTGCGCCCGAGCGGGTCAGCGTAATTTATTACCTATTGTGCGGATATTTCATTTATCACGGTGAATTCAATTTACAGAACAATTAATCATTCCACAATACTTACTCGCCGACAGCGGACTGGTTGTCGGGCGTCGGAGACGGCGCCGCGCAGGAGCGAAAAAAAAATTACTCTCAAAAACACACAGATGCTACCTAAATACTGATTCAACATTTTACACTATTGTTAGTTCGTGAAGGTAGCCCCGATTTTCAGCGATGAATACTGGCTTTAGGAACACTATTCGATGGTAAACTTGGCAACAAAATACTTTTAGGTACCAAATACATTTAAACGCCTAAGTAAAGCTTTTGGCTTCCGCTACATAAAGGCAGGCTAAATCAGTATCTACATAGAAAACATGGAATGATTAAAATACGCTCACATCTCAGATAATAGCCCGGTGCGTTCACATGTGTTATTCGAAGATACGTGTTCATTTTAAGTCGGTAGTTAGCATTCAGTTCCCCTCGCTTGAATTGAATTACTCTCCCGGCGACCTGTAACCTCGCGCGCGAAGGGATGTTAAATATGAGTGACATAACATGGTTACCCTAATTGCGATCTTTTCAAGATAAAATTAGCATGGATATGCATATTATTATTCTGTATTAATACTTTGGTTTTTTCATTTGCTAAATGGACTGAATTTACTATGATACCCTTGTATGATCACACTGAAATTGATCATATGAAAATTATTTTAAAAGATGATTTAGCTTACCGTCATTGGGCCGATGTCCAGGTCCATTTTCTTTCGTAATCATTTGCTCTTACTTCATCTAGCGTTAGTGATTTTGTCGCAAACAGACATTTCAAGCGAGCTGGCTGGCAACCAAAATAATGCTAAAGTGTACAGACTAAAACACTTCGGTGGCAGTCTCCAGTCCTATATTTTATCACCCTAAATTAATTCCGAAACTGCTCGACAAATTATTAACGAACATCGTGCCAATCTTCAAATTATTTGGCTTGAGAACAGTGAGGGCAGGTCGCCCTCATATTGACCCCAAAGATCCCTTGAAGTCGCCTTTTACGATAAGCAGAGGATTAGGAGGTACTGTTGCGCTCACTAACCGTTGCGTAGAGCAATGTCTGTCCCTGTGGTTGCTTTGTAAGCTTGCTAAGTAACTCAACGCATCGTGTTCAAGAATGGTTCATAACCGTTCAGGAGAAGATATCTGTTTCATAAGTCATGGACTTTATGAATACATGAGGATCTTAAATATGGTTTAGTCAAATATTGAACACTTTAAATGAATTCCAATTCTACACACACACACACACACACATACCTCACGCCTATATTCCCCGAAGGGGTAGGCAGAGGTGCATTTCTGCACCCACATTTCGCAAGGTATGTATCAGTCCCACGTAATAGGGGGCGAGCCTATTGCCGTTTTTCGGGCACATTTCCAGACTCCGTGCTGCTACTGAGAATTTCCTAACGGAAAAACCCAATAACACTTTGCCCGACCCGGGAATCGAATCCAGGACCTCCAGATCGCACTGAACATACTTGTACCGCGAGACCACGAGGCAATTCCAATTCTAATCCTTTAATATTGAATGAAGCAATATACCATGAAGATATCTTAGTAGTATTATTAAAGCCAAACTAGAATCTAAACTATACTGACTAAATTATCTAAAAGCTAGTGGTTATCGAGGTGCCCTTGGGTAAATAAGTTTCAAGGTATAACTTTGAAATAACATAAGTTAACATTCTAATCCACCAATGAATTTGTTATCTTATAATATAGTCTACTGTCTAACATAAGCTCTTGATTTAGTGGAAATCCGCCCCATATGGGCATATCCTTTATCGTACAAGCTTCACATTTTTTATTTTTACGTGGATTAAGATGTTTTAATTATTCATATCTAATTAACACATTTAATACGTATGATTGTTAGGAGAACGAAAAAAATAAATTTTGTCTGGACTTTTCTTTAATTCCAATGTACTCGCCTTTATACAATGTTTTGTTTAAGAAACATAAATAAATAAATAAATAATCACCGTAGCTATACGCCTTACTTTGAATACAAATCTAATCTTTGCTCGGCGACAAGTTTTTGTAATGGGTGGTATCGAACTGGACTAGACGGCCTCATGTGTCTCACACTCATCTCTCAGTGATATGCCTCTATTTATAAATCTTTAGTAACCCCGAGTTGGTAGTATACATAGACGTAACTAATACGTCAGAAATATATTTTATGTTTACATTTTATATATGTATAAGATTTTTCATGATCTCCCAATTATAAAATACGAATCGTGTTTTAAACAATATGCGCTGTGCAGATGTTACTTATAACTTTAAATGAAGAATACGATTCTTGCTATCAATTTTCATTGAAGTTTGAAAATATCGTTTAATTAAGAAGAATATTTGATTTTGTATATTGAGTAGGTATTTGTCATAAAGTTATTATGATTTATTTGTTGTTGTGTATTTTCACTTTGAAATACAGTTTTCAATACTTAATTAATTCAACATTTAAAATTCATAAAATTTATCGATATACAAACTAAAGTTTTATTCGCAACCAGATGCTGTATTGTAATTTTAATAGCTCAAATTAAGTAGTAGTTTTGTTAAAACTACGGCTGAGTTCTAATTTAGTCGCATAAAAACATTGTGTTATAATATTTTATTATTAATGTGATCATTATCACACTGGCCTAGTGAGGTTGAGGGACAACACACCTAAAAATTTCCTAAGCACTTAAGTGAAGTGCCTTTAACTCTTATGGTCTAATGATATTATGTGATATAAACCTTAATAACCGTAGATTCGAAGACAAATATATCAATCATCACGCTATTTCACAAATATAACCCGATTAAAGCTAAATGTATCTTAATGTTTAAAACTGAAGTGGTAAATTTGATTTTTTACTGAGAGACTAATCTCATTTTTTTAATGTTCCGGCATTTTACAGGAGGCAGGGGCCGGAGGTTTTCTCTAGGGACGTCCATATCCCTTTTTTGACGGTCTCTTTATGGTCCCTTTTCTGTCTTTCTAAAAGAATGATAAGGGTTTACCAATTGAGAATTACAAGCATAGTGTGTGGGTGAGTCAGCGTTCCACGCAAGTTAAGCCAATGAGTTAGATTTTGGTACCCTGTGGTGTTCTAGAATTTTCTCTTTCTGTAGGTACTTCAACGTGGAGTCCTCTAGGAAGGTGTAAGATCTCACATAACTATTCCGTTGTACGGCACCTTTTACCAAATAAATTAGAAATAATTAAAAACTAGCTGTGGAACCCGCTATCGCCCGGGTGCAATTTTGGTTTTTATGCTAATTTCCGGGGTACACACTGTATTTTCGTGGAATAAAACGTAAGCTATTTTCTTTTCCAAGATTTTAAATATAGAGATATTAAAAAAACATTCAAATCAGGCCAGTGATTTCGGCGTGAAAGCATAACTGATATAAATCGAAAATCTGTCAGAGTTACTTTCGCATTAATATTAGTATTGATTAAGTTGTATGCAACATATTTAACACCCACTGCATACATAACTTCAAACGAGTGGTCTCACGTCTCTTTACAGCATTTAGTTATGGTTTAGTTAGTAATTGAACAAACTTTGGTGCAAGATGTCGCCCACATTTGAGTTTTGAAACTTACATGTTTCTTAGTAGTTGATATAACAGTCACTTTAACGGTAAATGAAACATGGTTCTACCAAGAAGCCTGATAGTTCTCAACACGTTTATCAATCTCTATTGATATTTTTGTAGACGATATTATCTATTAGGTTACTGTGGTTGAGGAGAGTCTAGGTGTAAAGGAATCTTGGGGTTAATATGTATACACATATTTATGTGCCAATTACTACTTCTAAAACGAAGACCTAAATAATAATACTTCAATTCGGTTTTCTTGTGCTAGTATATCATAAAAATACTCCAGGAAGCTGAAGTCTCAAAGTTACGGACGTGTATGGCGGTATAGCAGTAGTACGTTTGTTTTATTTAACAATGCCATTCGATTACAAACGTCCGTAGGCGGGAGTGGTTGCCTTCGTCAGCCAGAAGTGTCGTTAAGTGCTTGGGCCGTGCCGCCTCTGTCAATTACCGTTGCGGGCCTGTAATGACCCAGAGAGACCCTTATTAAAACTTGCTTCACCTCAGTTCCACTAAAGTTTAAAGTAGCGATGCATAATAATTGCTATATCGATTATGTCATCGAGTAGGAGACAAGTGTAACTTACTTACTCGTAGAGCGACTTTTGAACTTAAGAAGCAACTTGAATCTCTGTAGTTAGAAGTTACCGTAGAACAGCATTCGTACAAGTTTATGTAACATTTACGATTTAAAACATTGAATACTCGTGAAGATTCTTCTGGTACTGAGAATTTAATATCTTTTTGTAGACTAGCGTTTTTGATGCTGTGATCGACGTATTTTTTTGTGTAATTGAAGAAGCTTTTGATACAATTTTGTTCTTATTCTGAAACTGATTTCAACAAGATTGGGATGAGAGACGGTCGGAAATAACTGGTGTCCGGTTTTCTTAACCAAACGAATTGTTAAATCACTTCTTTTGTAGCTTGTTTTTATCCATCATTACACTTCACGACGAAAAGCTGGTGAGGTAGCACCAGCCTGGCGTAATCGAATTACTTTCCAAGCAGACTACAGCGTAAGTTATCCACACAAGTTTCGGCCCTAGTTGTTGAATAGCAACATTACGAACTACTTATTAGGTTAATAAGCTATTACAGTTTTGGGACTGCTCCAATCATTAACGCCATATAAAAACATAAACAAATTTTCATTGGACAAAAACGTGAGTCATGGAGTTACACGTTCTAATAATGAGAAGTCGAAAAATAATCTTTGTAATGTAAAGAAAACTTTTATGGGCGAGCCAAAAGAAATAAAAGACCCATTATATTGCGTGCTTCTTAAGTACTATTATTCGTACGCACATTATTTTTATCGAAGAAAAAAGTTTATTTACACTTTCTGTAAACGTGAAACATGTGTTTAAATTTTAGATACGCATATTAAAATTTATTATAGCTACTTTAGTAATTTTGCCATACAAAATGTGGTTGAATATTGTAATAACCGTATTTTTTTAAGAAAACTGAACGTGAAAATTACCTATTTCAAGAAGTTAAAAACGAAAGGTACGATGATTTACTATTATAATTAACTCAATAATTAAATATTGATTTTTAACTCAAGTATCTATGACATAGAGTGCGACTTGTTATGTTAGCTTCCAATAAAATAGGCATGGCGTAAAAGCTGAAAAGTACGGAAATCCTAGATTCAACGAGATAAAATAAGCGACATGAGACGTTACATTATACATAAATAGGTACTATTGTCATTTGTCACGCTACTCGACCAAAGATTGCACTTCCAAAGGATATGATGTGCGGTTTGTTCATATTTACTATAATGTTTAAATTAAGAATTATGTAGGATACTCTTTGAAATTTTAAAGACAATTTTTTTTGAGAAAAGTGATCAGATTGGTAAATATTTCTGCATGTAATTGTATTTTGTGATTATCCGTAGTTATGGAAGAATTTGATGTTGTAATAACTTTATATCTCGCTAGAATATGGCGTGATCACTGTGGTACTATGTTTATTGACTG
Organism: Cephonodes hylas; assembly: GCA_030295005.1. Lineage (NCBI taxonomy): Eukaryota > Metazoa > Arthropoda > Insecta > Lepidoptera > Sphingidae > Cephonodes > Cephonodes hylas. The sequence goes on from AP025366.1 coordinate 5,787,797, forward strand.
TTAGGTTGTATACCAGTTGTGCTCCAGTTTATGCTTTTTCTAGCTTTGATATTTTTGCTAGTGTCTATAAAAAATAATTTTAGTCTGTGTCACTATACTAATTGACCTGTTCGGCTTAGGAGTCATAGGTGACATGCTTGTTTTAAGTCAAGTTGTTAGTTTTCCTATTGGGAAAGAGCACCGGTATGTTTTTGCCTAGTAAATGGTAATAGTGCCGCCCCCTATTATTCCCTACTGCGTGGGAATTACATTGCTGGCGACACGTAGGTGTAAAAGAACATCTCCGTCTACTCCAAAGGAAATACTAGCGTGAGAGGCTTTAAATGTATGCATATTAATTATCGTCATTTATGAGAACGGTGGAATCATCTGCGCTCTTAATAAAAATTCTGAAAGCTTTTTATGAAATAAGTTTAATTAACAAAATATTTTCTTATTTACATTAGAAAGCGAGGGCGTACGACGTGACGTAGGTATTAAAATTTATTTAGCTTTTGTGAAAGGTTGTAAAAACAAAATTAAAACAATACGAAGCGGGAAGGGCGGCCTCCTAAAAACAATTTTACAGGCAACTTTTTATACAGACTTAGCGAGTACATGTGTATACTGGTTATGTAATACCTTATTAACGTATGCTATTGTAACGTCTATATTTCTTTTTGCAAGGTGCTTGGAAATGTGGCTTCATAACCGTAACGGGCTCGTGTTCTATTTTGTTGTGACTATTATACCTGGCGAAATCTGGGTGCAGAAATGCATCTATCCCTCCCTTTTTAGGGATTATCAACGTGAGAAACAAGGCGATCCGTTTAGTAACTTGTGTGAGAAAAAGCAAAGCAAGCCCAATTAAAATGATGATAGCGCCTGATCATATTCGTACACCATTTTCACTTTCTATGTAGTTTTGCCAATAACTTGTTTCATTACCAAACATATTCTAATATAGAAGATTTTTCTATAACAGTATGGCGTATGCATCAAAATAGATATGGAAAATTAGAGATTTTCGAAAATTCAATCAGTCTATCTGACATCGAAGTGTGCGAAAAACTTTGTTAATTTGTATTCAGAATCATACAACCATCATGTGGAAATAAAATGGCGAGATACAACCGCAGCGAAAGTTGTACTCAACTATGCACTACCCAATTTAGAGGATTACTCACGGAAAGCCGAACAGTATGCCTGTTAGTTTATGATGTTTGAAATGAGGTGTTATACGCCTTTGAAGCATTATTATACATCATATTTTAAAATATAAGGAGTTATTATCATTATAAACAATGCTTTCAAATTAAGGAACATGAATTCAGTACCTATATTATACAATATCCATTTGAACAATATATCAGACAAATCATGAACATAATCATCACAAGGGCATACCATCGTCTCACAGCCAGGCTTCTTCTACAACTGAAAGGGTTCAGACCTTTGCCCAACTTATAAGTTTATTGGTCTCCTCGTGATATTGTATGTGAGGTGGATTATTTCGACTTATTCGAGAGTGACGCTTATGCTGGGGCACACGGCGATTAAAAAGATGCCAGAGTTAGGTTATTTTTATGTTAGGTTTCAATCTTTAAAAAATATTATGTTGCCATATCCGCCACCTAAAATGTATAAAAAATTAACACCAGTAAAAGGCTCTATTAATCATTCAAGTACATTCGTCGGCTTCTGCATAAATTCCTTAAACGAAATCCATTTACGTTCCATGTTGGAGATATAACATGAAAACATTAGTCGTTATTCTTAACTCAATGTCCGAAACTTTACATTTTTAAGGATTTTTTCCGCCGTTGGAACTACATTTTCGCACCTTCATATTGGTCTTAGCTTGATAACATAGTGCCTAAAGTCTTCCTTAACTCAATGAAATAAACTCTTCAGCTAGATATATTACCAGAAATATGTTTATTGTCACATCTGTTTAACCACAAAGGTGAAAGTGACTATAAAGTAACTACGAGCAAATCATACAAAGCCGGACTCGCCATAAAATAAAAACTCCTTAGGCGTATAAATTTTGAGTGTCACATAAAAAGAACGAATGTGATGCAGGCCAGTTTTATTGGTGTCATCGAATTGTGTGGCCGTAAGCACCGTGTTTTATTGCACCCAGTGCTTATTATTAAACCGGGTTTCGTCCGAAAGGGATATCCGTAAGCCCTTTTGGCCTTATAAATATCCGTGGATAACTAACGTTAAAATATTTTACAAAGCTGTAAGCTGATCGTAATTGGGATTCGCGTTGCTGACTTATTGCCTCTGTAATTGGTACCAGGATATATTTTTATATATTCACACACTCCAGCTTTTTATGCCCGTAGGGGTAGAGGTACATTTCAGAATGTTTAAAATTTATATAAATAAAAGTAACAACATTTTATTAAACGTCTGTTAAAATAATATTTTTGTCAATTGGAGTATCCGCAGCTTATCTTATGTCTATGAAATACCTTTTAACTACCTAAGAAACAAGAATAACAATTGATGTGTGTATTTTACCAAGAAAACCGAAAAAGATAAAGAATACCCCTCATGTATGAAAAAGTTAGTATAAGATTTATTTTTTTAAGAAATAAACTGGGTGAAGTTGGCAGAAGTTAATTTTATATAACTCTTACCTCACATAATGGCACCGCATAATTTGAGTATCGATAAAATATTTCAAACTTTAACATTTGTTAGTGCGTTTGATTGCGACTGTTATAAATCTGTGCTCTGTGCTCTGTGTAGAATAAATAGGTATAATCATATAAGCGGTGACACTCATTCTGATGCAAAATACTGGCTAACACCTTTCCAACCTAATTTAGCTATTCTGTGTATTGCGACTGATTTACAAGACACCTGTGTATATATCTATCTATGCCTATAATATGCCTATTTTTTCTAGTATTTATGTTTATTCTACTTTATTAAAGGTTTTAGAGTGGATTATTAGACGAGTTTAGTTACTCAGTAGTGTCATGGACCTTTATGATTTGCCAGAAAAATGGCATAAAACGAGCGCTATTGCTTTTCCTTCAAGGAATGTATATATTTAGATAAAAAATAAACTGTAAATAATTATGTCAGAATGGGGCTTCGTGGAAATCGTAGCTTTATATTGCGAGGAGATAATTTGATTTCTGAAGAACTACGTATTCACGCTTAAAATAACATTGTCGTTGTCGCCAGGCAGGAGTTACAGCGCATGCGATCATTGTGGATAAATAACGCTACGACAAGCTCATTACTCGGATGGGTGATCGCGCTTAATCACAACATTTCAATGCCTTCTTTTTACAAACGTAGTACGTATAATGGAAATGCGAACGTCGTGTGCCGAGAAATACGATATTTCAACGTGTGCAGGGACAGTGCTACGACGGACAACCATGCAGATTAGTAGATTTAACATGCAAATTATACAATGTAGTATTCGAAATGCTATATGAATATCTGTATCACTTCCTATGATAATTGATTTTCTCAATATCCGATCACGATCTGTCTAAACCCCGAAAAAGGCTAACGAATTTTATGTGAATATAATGATATACAGTTGAAAATAAAGCGTAATCTGATAACATTAGTAATAATAATAGTGATTTAACGTCACAATTTTTATTTTTATTTAAATTAATAATTGTTGAGATTTTTTTGCGCCAATATGTTAGTAATGACCGTAACTATTACTGTTTTCGATTTTTGTTACGGACCTTTTGCATAGATTTACGTATTTTTTAATGTCAGCTTTTATAAAGCTTATTACTATGTGATTCGTCAAAAAGAGTTTTAACGCGAGTTCTGACGGGCGGTAGTTTCGCATTATTTCACACCTGGGACTAAAGTAGATTGGAGAGAAAAGTGGGTTATTTTCTTAGAGAGCGTTGATAATGATATTTACCGGGGTCGCTTCTGCCCACGTTCTTCCGTATAGAAAACGCAGTATGATATATAGTATTATTCAGTAAAATTATGAAATATATTTCCTGATCCTCTATAAAAACGGGTTCTTTAGAAAATAATGTTTTTTATTGTTTGTATGAAATTATTGTAATATACACGGTATTGAGTTTAATTAAGGAATCGATAGAATATTTTTTAGTTTCTACATACAAACTACGAGACACTTTTTGAAATCACAAACATCAGAGCCAAGCATTTACTGATGACATAAAAATTTGTTTAGGTAAGTCAGTCGGACCCGCGGCCTCTCGTTTTGCAAGCTGCTGTCTACAACTGTGCCACGGGGTTTTCATTTACTTTTGCTTCTACTATGGGTTACTTTACTGTAAATAAAAATATGCTAAACAAAAGAGCTGGAAAAGCGGATCATTAACGTTTCCACAAATTAATCAGTACCGATTAATAGGGAAATTCTTGGAAGCAGCCAAATAATCATAGATGGTTCATAGGCGGATTACCGTTAAACCTCAGGCAAATCCAATTATGACGAAAAAAACAATAAAAATGGCTTTTATTTCAGGTTAACGAGTCAGCCTGATACTTTATAGGACAAGTGAGACAACATTTAAGTCTAAAATGTTTTCGCTTAGTTTAAATTGTTTTCTTTTTCATTAAGTGGAGCTACAACGTTTGAAAAGCGGTACGAATGGGCTGGCTCGGTCCGGATTGTTATCACATAGAGAATCGACGTGCAGCAGTACTATTTCTTCTAATGCACAATGAGGTTGCGTTGGGCCTAATTTGCTGGGGAATCCTATGTTCTTACCCCCAGTTACCAATCATCAGACGTAAGGGGCCATTAAATTATTTTGATTTATACAAATTTTTGACGCCCTTTTCCCGTTATTAAGAAAAAAATAGTGACGACTAGTTCATAAGCGGAGAGTTCCCGGTATGCGCAAAGCGAAAGGCGCCGGTACGTTGCCATGGAAATATTCTCCCTATACACATCCGAGCTTATATCGCCATTCGTACGGTTTTCCTCGCGCTTTCAAATTATAAGTTTTTGATTTTTTGTGATTGCGTAAGAACTATCGAGACTTCCTCTCCCTTATAAGAAAATTAGACCTGGTCGACTCCTCTCCCAAACTAAATATGTAGTCTTCGAATGCTTAAGTGCAATTTGCAATTTGACAAATGCAAGTATATCGCGATTTTCAATCAGTTTGTATAAACCGGTTTGCATTAAGCCGGTATTGTGGTGGTGACTGGTGAGCAAACGTGGCCGTTTCTTTTCAGCACAAAACAAAATATTTTATTTCTTCGGTAGATGCGATAAAATATCACATTTTTTGTAAGTAGTAATAAACCGCTCGAGACGTTTTTCCTTCCTGAATAATCTATGAGTAACACGGATGTAAATTTGCTGTGTTGATAGTTTAGGCGTTGCGAAGGGTTACTCATTGAAATGCTACTTTGAATGATACTATCGATATTCACTAAAATTCTGAGGTAGGTAGTGAGAGTGTTTGGAAATTGTAGGTAAACGGTCTGGTGGATTCCGCTACATACGAAACAAGACTTTTTATTGTAGCAGCTCCATGGATATGGAACACAGAGTTTTTTCACAAAATTCGTGAATAGTTTTCCAGACGATTTTATAACATTGGTTTTCAAAAATTATTCATTGCACTAATATTGTCGATTCAAAGTTTCGAACAGTCAAACAAGGCGGCACGGATTTGGGTCAATTTTTGTTGTCCACATTGGTATTTCGATCCAGGAAAACAATGTTCCGTGAGGATAACCTACAAAGTTCATTACGCAAGCGGTATCGCCGGTAACACTGTTGTTAAAGGTTACAAACTTTTGTTGTCTGTGGCAGCGATTACACAACACAAAATCTATGTGTGACTTTTTTTTAATATCTTTAGAAATAAATATCATTTAAAAAGTACTTATTATATTAATCTTTGTGGGTTACTTCTTATGTTAATTAGTTAAAATTTTAATCATCTTGCACATGAGTAGAATTAATTAACTGATTTAATGTAATACACTAGATAAGGACTGATTTATAAGGCTAAATAACGCATATAATTTCCATAAAACATTTGACATAATATGTGCTCTTACAGGAAACCAAACATTGAATTGCATTAAGGGCTTATTTATTACTAGAATTTGACTCTTAACAATGATTGTTTTTAACCAGGTACCTATTCTAGATGTTACCTGCCATTTCATATGCCATGTTTCAGATTGGTGAAAGCGCGATAATAGCTTTTAAACTTTTTCTATACATGGAGTATTCAACACAAAATCATTTTATCCTTTGGAGCTACAACTTCCGACATTTGAGTATTCAACGAAATAAACTATTCAGCTTTATATTTCAGCATAGATTTTAGAAAATGAGTGGGAACTTGTTAACGGTTTTCCCAAAGGAAGTTTTCACTGCAAGTCTAGAAAACCACGATGTATGTTTGACTGGCTTCTATTAAAAGTAAAGGCAACATGAAGTGGACGAATATAAGAGATATGTCAGTACAGACAAAGCGCTGCTAAATCACTGTTTCTGAAAAATGACCAGTATTCAACAAACTCTTTGATCTTTTAAATATAAAATGAACGAAACTAAAACTAAACGAAACTATTTCTAAGGGCTAGTGCCGCATTTGTTGGACTGACTAAATCACATTTACACCTTATATAGGTACTATGACTATTTTCCAGCTGGAGTCGATATTGTAATATCACCAAATTTGCGGTTGTAATCGTATGTATTGTATTTTACAAATTAAGTTATATTTCCTTTTAATAATAATAGTTTGCAAATTTTTAAAAAATGTGTTATAAAGCATGACTCTTTTTATACAGGGTGTATTAAATATTTTGACGTTTTCCATACAACCAACGTTGTTAAAAGTATGTGGTTTGTATGGAAAACTCCAAAAATTTTATTTTTTGTCGGGATTTTCTTTAATGCCAGGGGGTTTGTAATCACTATCGCTATTACCTGCTTCAGTTTTCGATCACGGTCTAAATACACCCTGTATAACATAGCAGTGAGGCCTAGGGCGAAGTTTTAGAATTCCATCTCTTCCCACGGGAACACTTATTAGAAAAATACAAAACGCCTGTCATAACTTTCTGAGCAAAATGTTTCGTAAATGCGTTTCATATCGTTTTTGGCCTCACTCCGTCCGCGTGAGAAGTAGTCTATGTTTCTCCGTATGTTTCCTTATAAATCCATATCAATAATCATTTTAAATTCCTGAAGAAGTTTATTCGTTACAAACTTACTTAAATACAAAGTTTTCCTCTTTATAGTATAGATGAATGTAGAAATAAAACCAAACCTATACCTCGTAGGGATACACGAGGTGTATTTTCTACTGGGAACTATTGTCATGGAAATAACAATTTATCGCTATTGAAAAGATTTTTTAAAGTTTTAATTAGAACGGATAGAAGCGATTATATTATTTTGTAGTAAAATTTGTTTGATCCTAACTATTATCATCATTTCAATATTTTATATATATTCATTTGATCCAGAGGACAGAAATAACAGGCTACGTTCTGCCCATCTGACAATGTTCTTCCAAAGAAGACGACGCTGAGTTCGAAGTTTTGAGGCTTTGACCTTATTAAGGGGGATTCGCTTCGATGTGCTGCTTCTTCACCACAATAGTAAATAATAAAATGTATTTGAATTATATTTTGACTTTGATTGTTATTGGCATAAAACCACGATGTTCCAATGTATGAATTATAGACAGCCTCATTTGTTTTATAGTAAAAAATGTTTTTTTGGATGGATATTGCTGTTCTATTCTAATAAACATAGACGAATTTTTATATCAAACTTATCCTTATGGAAAGCTAGAAGGACTTAGCAAAAGTTAAACCCGCCCACAGTCGCGAAATTAGGAAAATCTCGCTTCAGACTATTTAATTCTAATTTAAAATTGAAATGCATGGCAATAAATCCTGTGTGAATGGAATGTATCGGTAGCCACTAATGAAACATGTGTAGGCTCGTAGTGACACACGTGGCTTGGCACTGGCTACAAACATGCGGTGGCGTTGCATAAATCATTTTATTATTTTTTATGATAATATGGTTGCAGTTAAAAATATTCAATTTTTATTCATAAATACTCACGTATGTATCGCTGAAGGGATAGCAGTATATTTCTTCACCAATGCTTCATCAGGTGCATTTTAAAAAGAGGCGAGCTTATAAAGTATAGACGAATCATAGACACATATTATGCTTACCTGCAAAACCCTTAGTTCACAATGCAGTTTTGTTCAGCGAAGCCCCGAGGCAATTTCTGTTTGAAGCTATGACAAGTAAAATATTATAATTGAAACAAATAATCATGTCTAGTAATGGCTGTATTTATAACTTCTTAATTTAATCAAAGGATATACAAACGAACGACCTTTATATGGATATTAAGAACGATTCCAATAATAGACCAATTAGGTTGAAGTTTGTAAGGAAAGCTCTTAGATAAATCATTTTCAGTAATTAATTATTAGACGAATTCGGTGCTAGAGATCAGGCTTATTTATTAAAATTAGGCATAAATAATTTCAATTTTTTATCACCATTATGTGTATTGCACTGACATTTTCATCCCTCTCTATACGCCTCTCTTACACCACCTTTTGGCATCCGCCTCTGTCCTGTCCAAAATCGTCAAATCATTAGGTTGAGTTGAAGACGGAAAACATCTTGTTATACTTATTAACCTTGTAATTGCAGGGACAATTAATAATTCCAATAATAATTAATCGAAGTTTGTGCGGCTCCTTAGTTTTCAATACATAATACGGTAAATTATGTTACGTTCCACAGTTACTTTGGTTGGGAGAACATCCGCTTACAAATTTACGGATATAAATTTCAACACAACGAAAATGTATAATACAGTACATATTAAATTGATAATATTTAGTGAGTGTAATACATACTTCATCATTATAGTGAACATGCCAATAGACCGTGAAAGCTTTGGCTTGATTTCCATGTATATTGTTTTGTGCGAAATATTTCGAGTTAAATACCTCAATTTTCCTGGAATTTAAAGATTTCGCATAATGAAGGTTTTCCTTTTTTTCAATACGCGTGTCTCATAAATACAAAAAAATGCATTTATAATTTATATGAACCAATTGTACTTATCAAATTAATCGTATATAAATTCCTCTGTTTGCCTATTTATGTTTAATTTCATCATGAAAAGTTCTTAATAAACAACGCTTGACAAGTGCGGATCCTCAGAATCCATTTTCGTAAGACATTCCTTCCAGAGAATAATTCTGTTCGCAGGATTCCTCAGCATGATTATTTTTACCTTTGTTAAGAATAACAACTCATTAGGGGCCGTTCAAGTATTACGTAAGCACTATAAGGGGGCGGGGGGGTTATTGCTTTGCTTATTTTGGATGACATGGGGGGCAGGGGAGTCTAGATGATGATTACGTCATCGGTAGTAATTTTTTTTTTACCGAATGGCAACCCTACATTGTCTTTGCTTGAAATCAAAACGCATTTTCGGGAATTCCCGCAAATAATGCATACGGCTAGGCACTCGCTTTAGAACCGAGTAGGGGAATTACCGCGCGCTATTCACTTGCCTAAATTTCCTCTATCAGTGTATTGTTTCGTTTGGATCCTATAGCGAGTAGACGTATTGTAAGCATAGCAAAACAAGTTAACATTTGTGTTACTGTTGATTCCATTAGCTAAAGTTTAATGTTTAAATAAGATGTCGTTTCAAATAGACAAATCCAAGTTATACCAAAAATTGTTTGAAAGTTTTAAGAAATCTCATACAAGTACGAAAGTACAAAATGTACAAAAATTAGTTAACGAAGTGTGGCGCAATTATAAATTACAAGCAAAGTCCGACAAGGAACTAGATATTATTGTATCTAAGAGAATTGAAGAAGAATTGCAAGCGGCGACTAGGAATAAATCCAATCACTACATTTTTTTTCCAAGGTGAGTGACGAAATAATTTTACGTACCTTTGAGTACTAGAAATATTAAAAGTCGCCAAGAAGTTTCTTTTTACATTTTGTAACAATAATTTAGACGTTTTTATGATTACAAAATATTATGGCCTATCTCGAAGTATAGAGGTAATGTTCATTATATAGATTTACTAGCTTTTGCCCGCGACTCCGTCCGCGTAGACTCTAGGGTTAAGTGCAGAGAGATTTTCCCATTTATAACATGTTTATCCCACGGGAATACATTTTCCAGGATAATATTATTCCATGTTAATTCTGTGAGCCCTATCAACCTCTATACCAAAAATCATTCAATTCGCTTTGGTAGTTCACGAAATACCCATTCCCACGGGAATACTACATTTTCCGGGATAAAAAGTATCCTATGTCCTTTCCTGATGTATAAGCTATATTATTGTAAAGTTTCATTAAAATCCATTTAGTAGTTTTTACGTGAAAGCGTAACAGACAGACAGACAGACAGACAGAGTTACTTTCGCATTTATAATATTAGTATGGATTTTTTATGATTGATTCCGTCAATTGGTCACAAAATACAGGTGTTAATTTTCTGTATGTGATGGGTTCGATTCGATTAGATTAGATTATTTAAAGCCTTTAAATAATAATTATTTTTAGCCTTTAAATAATAAATTTAAGGTCTTTAAATAATATTTAAATGCTGTTTTTATTTCATACTTTGTATTTATGCAGCTTAATAAGAAAATAATTAATAGAAAGTTTTTATTTTTAGGCAACGACTACCTATAAACCTGCAGAAAAAACACAAATTATACAGCCAGCTTCAAATATTAAAAAACAGGAAGAAGATAAAATAAAACCCGGTAATGAATCACAACAGCAATGCGAAAATAATGAAAATGCAGATAAACAGAGAGCAAAACCTTCTCAGGAAGCTATGAAAAATAAGATTGCTCTACTCGAAAAAAATCTGAATGCTTTGTATTCTGCCAGAGATACTATGCCAAGCCGTGCTGAAGTTGATAAACAGATCATTAAGTTGCGCGACGAAATAAAAACAGCAAAACAGTCTTTAAACAGAAAGGTTCAAAACGCAGTTGCCCAGAAGAAACACAGGGATGGTATAAAAAGAAAGTTAGAAGATATTTGTCATGAAAATCCAGAAATAAAAAAAAGACTATCTCTGAGGGATTCAGTGGGACGTCCTAATCTTGAAAGCAATCAACCATTACTATTGAAAACAATTGCGGATATAGCTTTATTTGGGAGTGCAGCAGATGATAGAAGACGAACGGAATCTATTCGCAGCGTAAAAACTCTTGATGAACTCACACAAGAATTACGTAAAATAGGATTTGATATTAGTCGCAGTGGGACATATCTTCGTTTGATTCCCAGAAAATCTAATTCTGTAGAGGGACGAAGACATGTATCGACAGTCCCTGTTAAGCTCATCCGGGCTCAAACTGATCTTCACAAGAGCCACTTAGATAGCAAGTTCGCTGAAACATCAATTAATTATTTAGAGAACATAGCATCCATACTTGGACCAGATCAAGTATTTTTCATATCTCAAGATGATAAAGCTCGAGTCCCTATTGGCGTAACTGCGGCAAATAAGCAAGCACCTCTTCTAATGCACATGGAATATAGAGTCAAATTGCCTGATCACGATTGGGTAATCGCTGAGCGTCATAAATTAATACCATCTGTTTATGCTGGTATCAAAATCACTTCCAGTATGCTAGGACAACCGCAAGCCGTTGGATATTCTGGACCAACATATATCGCTATTCGAAGTGGAAAGCATAGTTCATCTACTGCTAATACTCATGCTCAGGATTTCGAGACGCTTCTCGAACTTGAAGAGTTTCGACCATTAGCTAAAACTGACAATGGACTAGTAAAACCAGTGGTAATCATGACGGTTGATGGAGGGCCAGATGAAAATCCGCGTTATCAAAAAGTCATAGGGTTTGCTATACAACACTTTAAGCGACATAATCTCGATGCATTGTTTTTAGCTACCAATGCTCCTGGAAGAAGTGCGTATAACAGAGTAGAGCGCAGAATGGCTCCTCTTAGTCGCGAACTGGCTGGTTTAATTTTGCCTCATGACCATTTTGGGTCTCATTTGGATGAACGTGGCGTTACAATTGATAAACATTTAGAAAGATCTAATTTCGAATTCGCAGGAACTGTATTAGCTGAAATATGGAGTTCAATGGTAATTGATGGCTATAATGTTACTGCAAAATATGTTGAGGCAGGTGATCAAGATCTTCCTGATTTTCCAGACATTAAATGGTATTCAGAACATGTACGTGAAAGCCAATACTTGCTTCAAATTGTAAAATGTAAAAATACAGAATGCTGTCGTCCAAGAAGTGGCCTATTTAGATTACTAGACAACAGGTTTCTTCCACCACCTGTAAAAGTAAAACAAACAGTTAATGACTTGGTTTTGGATGAAGGAGGACAATTTCTTAATCTTCCAGTCAATTTAGCTCTACGCTTAAGTGCTTCACTCAAAGATTTCCTGCAAATGCCCTACGATTATTTTTGTCCAACGGTAAAATTGAGGCTATCAAGTCGAACATGCAAAACGTGTGGTCTTTATCATGCTTCCGTCAAGTCACTAAATCGTCACATCGAGAAGATCCATAAAAAAGTAAACACGCACACTGATAGGAAAATTAGACCTGTAAGAGTCGCTGCTCGTCGTGCTAATGAACTGATGTGCATTATTCAAAATTTAGAGCACCATGATGTTGAATGGCTCGATGAGAACGACGTAGACATTCCAAAATCGGAAGAAAGTGAGCAGACTTACAACACTGAGCAGCAATCCAAGCAATCCAATGTCATCGAAAACTTAGAATCATGGATTCGGGTTTCATGGACTGAAGACTGTTAATTTGAATTTAATATGTGTACCAAAAATCTAAAACAAGTTTGTTATGTTTGTAAGATTATAATATTTTTGTTACTCTATGTTGAATACCATATCAGTAAAATCTCTCCATCCTAAATCTATTTTCTTATTTTTAAAATTATAATTATAACCTTATAATTACAATATTTAAAAAAACAATACATTAATTGAAAAATGTTTACGTAAGCATGGGGGTAGGGGGTAAGAGCTTTGCTTACTTTTGCTGACAAGGGGGATGGGGGGGTAAATAATTGTAATAAATCTGCTTACGTAATACTTGAACGGTCCCTTACCAATGTAAAATATTGCAGAAGCAATTACTAAATCTAGTAATATATAATATGCTTATAGTGGTGTTTGTAAATTATTTGCGGCTATTGGGAAAAGGTTAATTTGTTAATTTCAATTATTCACTGATAATCGCCTATTGTAGTCAATAGCAAAATTGTTGTGTGTCGCATAATATATTGCCGGTGGCACGTATCGCGTCCAGCCGGCCACCCTTACATTGTCCACAGTATTGTTTAATGATTAATTGCTGCGAAAATTGAAACGCCTTGATAAATGAAACACCAGCACAATATGTTACAAATCGCTATGGTGAACGCCCTTCAATCAGGACGGACGCGATTGTTTCATCACGGACGGCGACCGAAAGTGGAAAGGAGCAATTAACATACGAAGGACGGCCGCCGGGCGCGTCGCTCTACCGTAACAATACAATTTTACTTTCATCTTCGCTTTAATAATAAACTCAAATGAAAATTCGTCAATTCTTGTGATTCCTGCAGTGAAATATTCATGATCGTAAACATTTGTTTATTGAGTCTATATGAATATTAACGGACAATGAAATGTTATATACAATTCGGTACATTTTGTCATTTACAACGTAAGCTTGGTTGGATGTGCGAAATCTAAAACTACTATTTTTGTTGACATTTATTTTGGTATTTTGTGAAACAGAATTAGAATAGAGCTGTAACATTATTAAGCGAATATGCACCTTGACCCAAGAGAGATCCTTGATGTTTACTCGAAGCGTTCACGGGCATTAATAGATGAATAAACGAAACTCAAGCGTACATAAAAACAAACAATTTAATATTACCGGACTTCATGAATTACAACACGTACATTTTTTTCTCAAGGCAAAGTGGAATGTGTGATTATTTAGTCTTTGAAATCAATAGTTTGTTTCTTACTTTAATATGTGGAGATGACAACATTGCATCAGATGACAGGTGCTATACAAAGATATAAAAAGTGTATAGTGTGCTAGGCTTTTTTCCATACGTGATTATTTTTAAAAATTTGAAAGAACGTGTGAGATGTATCTAATTCCTGCTGGAACACGGGTAAATGCGTGTATGTACCTATGTATTCAATACAAAAAGAAATTAAATAGTGAACTTGAATGCTTTTTATTAATAAGTGGATTTATTTGTCAAAACAAAAGTGAAGTGGTTATGATGCTGATATGTGATCTACAAAAGCTTATAGGTCTGAAAAATGACACAAATGTCATCGGTATACATTCGGCGATATGTGTGAATCAAATGCTCATCTTCTAAAGTGAGCTTTATCATTTAAATTAAGATAATTAAATCACAACAGGCACGAACACTGTCCTGGCTCCACGCTAAGATATGAGTCTTGTCACGGGTATCAGAGCATATTTGTAGATCACACGAACATATTTTGTTCCAGTGCGGGGATTGAAGCTGGGACCTTCCGTTTCGTAAATTGGTGTCTCGCCAATTGTGCCATAGGGCTGTCTTTCATAATAATAAAAAATTAACGGTGAAAAACATTTTTTAAAATCAAGCTTTTATTATGCACGAAAAATTAAAAAAATAAACTAAGAAAACATTCATAAAATTTGTAGTTTTTTAAACTTTACAAGTAACAATTTACAAAAGTGTTCGGTTTATCAGTAGAAGTATGATACATAAACATATATTATCTATAACTAGTATATTAATATTCTTAAGTGATCTAAAAGCTCGTCGCGGCCGAGGTCTTTGCATTAACGAAATTGCGCGACAAGCTTTTAAATCACTTAAGAATATTAATATACTAGTTATAGATAATATATATGTTTATGTATCATACTTCTACTGATAAACCGAACACTTTTGTAAATTGTTACTTGTAAAGTTTAAAAAACTACAAATTTTATGAATGTTTTCTTAGTTTATTTTTTTAATTTTTCGTGCATAATAAAAGCTTGATTTTAAAAAATGTTTTTCACCGTTAATTTATTTTTAACTTTTTAGTTGGAAATATTTCTAAGTTATCCATTTCGTAGTCATACCGAAATTCAACTCAATCGGTCCATGGAAACTAGTGTTCCTATGGGCACCTTCCAACTTCTCATGACACCAGATCAACGATACCTTGTTATTATGTTGTCATTGAAAATACAAAGGCACACCAAATTTTAGCTTAATTGGTCAACAGGAATCGGAGTTCCTATGTTCTTCTTCCAACTCCTCATCAGATCAGCTTCATGATACCATATTTTTGTATTGTTGCCGAAGCTACGAAGACATACCAAATTTCAGCTCAATTGGACCACAGAAATCGAAGTTCCTATGGGCATCTTCCAACTCTTCGACAGATCAGCACCATGATACCATATTTGTGTATTGTTGTCGAAGTTACAAAGACATACCAAATTTCAGCTCAATTGGTCCACAAGAACCGATGTTTCTATGGTCATCTTCCAACCTCATCATCAGACCAGCTCCATGGCACCATATTATTGTATTGTCATCCAAGTTACGTAGGTGTACCAAGTTTCAGCACAATCGGTCTATTAGAAGTGGTTCAAATCTTCATTGCAAGATTTGTAAACATACAAACATACATACATACATACATACATACATACATACATACAGAAGTGAAGTTAAATAAAAGCTTGTAAAAAACAAACAGTTTAGCCTTAAACTTACAATTATGACTTAAGACGACGTATATCGATCTGTTTTCATTATGAGAAGTTATGGTTGGTATCTATGATTCGAACTTTAAGAACAAACAAATAAAAATATTTGTTAAATAACTAAAAATACTGAATGAAATTTTACTGAAAGTACATTTAAGTTCAGTCATGTTTCCTCGCGCCGAGTTCTTAATATGCTTTTATCGTTGTTGGTATTAGTAGTGCAAATATTTGCAGGTTAACAATCCCAACGTTAGCTTAGAACGGCTTCATAGGTCGCCTTCTACATTTTAATTGAGTACGCTTATCGTATAATTTGATTTTGATAAATCAATTTTCATTAATTACGTTTAACGGTCACTTGACTTAGTCCTAATGTAAGCAAGTCATAATTTAGTATCAAACAATCGTCCAATTCGTTTTCGCTTCGCTTCTGGCCGTAACCTCATTTTCCCTTTGCGAGAGAATAAGCAGAATATAAAATAATTTTCATCGGACTCTGTTTATAAAGGAAAATAAATTAATTTTTGAAACCCAGTGTATACTTTATAATTTTATCGGGGATGAAGTTCGGTAGCTACTCTGGAAGGTTATTGTGTGTTTTCGCTTTTATTTTCCAGTTTCAAAAGTTTTCTGGTAAATGATTGCAAAAAGAATTGTGGTAGGGAATGAAATAGCGACTCGTGTTTAAAAAATGAATCGATCGTGCATTAGAGTGGTGACATTAAGTTATTCGTCGGGTCGTAGTGGGGACCGAATCACAGCCGGGCCGTACCTACTTCCTTGCCGCCGTCGGTCCCAGCTCTCCGCTCTCAACTACCGGACGCCTTGATTATAACGTAATTGAGTGCTTCCGTCGGTGTCGAAGTCGCCTTCGAGCCACCACTTCAAAATGTTATCATTCTAATTACGACACGAAATACGTGTTTGCTTTACTATATAGGTTTTAAGAAATTTCAAAATGTGATGCGTAATAAAAATATTTTTTTGCTTTTTGTAGACAAACTTAATTGCTAAAGTGATTTAGGCTATAAGTGAGATGGAGGTATTTAAAATTAAAAAGACTTTCAAAATTCACCTATTAACAATAGAACGGATAGTATGAATTTGTCGTTATTAGTCATTTGGCAGTTTGAGGCGCGATAAATTTTCGTAACGTAGTACGTTGTAAGCCATCGGTCTCCGCGTAATAGACAGGTCGTGAGCCGCCCTCGCGAACGCCTGGCATTCGCAATATCCACCCCGTCGCAATTTTAGCTCTTTATGAAATCTTTTTGTTATTTGTTCGCGCAATCTGGATTAGATGTTCCAACTTGGTTTCTACACTTTTATGTTTGAATTCTGTCTAAAAGTCTATTGGGAGTGTTAAATGGATAGACACGTTTCTACCGTAGTTGCGTTCAATATATATTTTTCACACTTCATATCAACACTTACGTTAAAATAGAAGGGGTTTAAAGGTATGGAATCATTCTGCAGTGTGGTGGAACTGCGGTAAAAATGAGTCGGTTCCATTGGGATTGCACCATTATTTCAAAACCAACCTTGTTGCACTTTGGTCGATGAGAAAGTAAATTGCAAATGCCCAGGTAGGCTTCCTGGCCGTAGGTTGTATGTATCGAAGCGCGGTAGCGATCACCACACATTAAGTTATACCTATCTCAGAAACCTACGCAGGTCGATAAGTATGACGACTTTTATTAGGACCGCAATGCTGCTGTCGTTAATCTTCCTGTGTATCATTTTCGGTGGTACGAGACAATGCACTATGTATGTATATGCTTAAAATTTCATACAGAGTCCTTATTTCAAATTGCCTGACAACAACAAAGCTGAAAAATAATATTTCTAGATGATACAATTGTCTACCTCTAGGCGGAAATGCAATGTAATATGTTGTTAGCAATCGTCCCCCAATCGGATTCTTGTAGACTGCTCCACTGAAGCAATTAATGTGTGAGGGTTGTAACATATGGGGGTGACGTTGCCACGATAAATATGAAAAAGTGCTGTTATTCTTAAAAAATGTTTTAGACAAGTTTTTATGTGCGCATGAAATAAAACTCGCTCAAACTTGCCATATCACGAGCCATATCTGCTCGGAAACTCTTTGCCTTAAACCGTAGCATATTTTTGGATGGCAAAATTTGCGGCAATGAATCTTTTCAAAGTTTTGATTGTACACATTCGTTAGCTTGTGCACATTCGTCAACGTTAAAGAATTCCATTTCATCTAACTTTACGCTCCAAAGAGTTAAGATTCAAAGTACTTTTGAAACGAAATTTATCAGGAAGTAAAGTGAAAAAGAAAAATGTGATGTATATTTGGGACGAATGGTACGGCTTTGCGTTGGGCACGGATTATGTCATGTGCATATTGGAGATTGATGTTATTTACAATTAACTGTTCCGAATTGGTGGCGACAAATTAAAATGAGCTCGTGTTAATATTCCTGTGTAGTTTAATAAGCAGACAGTTTGAGCTCATTTGTGTTATCAAATTATGTGCAAATAAATTACTCACTTTTAAAATAATATTTTTAATTTATATAAGACGTTAATTTTTAGTTAGGTTATTATGAATTTTTGATACTACTTTGTTAAATGAATTAGCTTACGATGTCTGCCGCCTATGATTTAACTTTACGTAACGATAGTCAGTCTACTGCAATTCTATTATATGGGTGAAAATTGGAAAAGGGAAGATGGGAGAAAAACCAAGAACTGATGAAAAAGAAAATAGGTGCATTACTGACCAAATGAAACACGATAAAAAAGGGTAGTTGCTTCACGTTGTCTTTTTAGATAATGCAGTAGCTCTCACTCACTTATGTAAGTTACCTAAGCCGCTTCCAGTACACATTCATTCATTCATTCATTCATTCATTCATCAACTCATATACGCCCACTGCTGAGCACGGGTCTCCTCTACCATTGAGAGGGTTTTAGGCCATAGTCCACCACGCTGGCCTAGTGCGGGTTGGCGGTCTACACACCTAAGAAATTCCTAAGAACTCTTAGGTGTGCAGGTTTCATCACGATGTTTTCCTTCACCGCTAAAGCAAGTGATAATTCAATTTGAATACACACATAACTTCGAAAAGTCAGAGGTGTGTGCCTGGGGTTCGAACCCGCGACCGCCGAGATTCTCGACCGCGCGCCCATACCTCGAGGCCATCACTGCCTTCAGTACACAGATAAATTCGTAATAAATTTAGATGTTTTTTTGTGTCCACGGGAATCTAGTTTGCTAGGGACGAATAGTTAAACATTGATGCAAACTCATGGATTCTAGTTTGGGATATCAGTAAATTAACGCATTACATGATCTTAGTGCAGTCGACCTTACCTTACGGGTCCGTAACCGAAGAGTGAGTCCATTAATCTTGTATATTTGAATGTGCTATATTTAAGTACAAACATAAAATGAAAATAGTGAAGTATATTACTTCCTATTTAAAAACAAATACTTAGTAACATTTATTACCAACATTTTTATACCTACATTTATAATAATGTAACATACTATTTGCACGATTGATGTTCAATAGTTTTAGCAAATTACCAGCAAACAAACTGAATTACTTAGTACAGACTGAGGCGCAGAAGCTTTACAGTTGCTAATTTGTTTATTTTAACATCGTTACTTTTAATAAAATAAATGTAGGCGTAAGATACAGAAAGAAATTACTGTAAAAACAATTAGAATTTAAAAGAGAAAAAGAGGCGATGATTTGTTATAGTTGTAATTAGCAATGTCTACCGGAGCGCGAGAAATGAATGCCTTTGTGATTAACGTAATAACCGCCGCCATTAAACAGGCAGTCAAGTAGATGACCCTTAATACTGTACAACTTTGGGAAAGTTAAATTCGCTCCACAATCATGATTTACATTTCTTTAAAGAGGTACCTATTAAAACTTTTTTTAGATTGCAACTCCTTTAACACTTTCAATTCCAAGTGCAATAAATCAGAGCTAACCGCGGCAGCTTTCACGTTATGACTTCCTCGTAAAATTTACATTTAAAAGTTAATTTTCTCGTTCCCCGGCTTAGGGCAATTGTTAATCTTGGATTCGCTCGTGTTGCCCTCGGTGTAAAAATTATGAACATTATTCTAAGTAGCCGGGCTCGTTCTGACTCGCTTATGCTCCAGCTACATTCGCAGAATGCTCCGTTATTATCCCCGCCGGGAAACAATGTGACTTCATCTGATTTGCTTTTTTTTTGTTTCCTCTAAAATCAACGGTAAAGCGTCTACAATTATTGTTGCATAATACACACGTTTGTAACTTTCGCTCGATGAACTTTGCTCATTTCACCCTGGGTAGCAATATGAGTAACTTCTTTAGGTAATAAGTACGGTTGGAGATAATTAATGTTTCTAACATAAATTCTACTTACAGATGTAAGAACATTTTACCTATTAATCTTTTAAATAAATATCAGTAATAACATTTGTTCATGTGAGCGATGTGGAGTAAACCTGAATTACGAGCGTTCCGATTTGAAAATGTTAATGTCGCGCCACTAATGTGTGTGTGAAACGTGGAGCTGTACTGAAAATAAAATACGAAACCACACATGGAAAGGACAAACTAGAAAAACCACATAATACGAAAAATTCTACGACCAAACTGCATAAATACGCGAAATCTAGGTCGTTAGCCGAGAAATCCGGTTACACAAAAGACTTTGTGGGTGCGGAGTATTTCGTAGTACGCAAACGAATTGCAAATGCGGCTGGGGCGCGAGTTTGCTCATCCGGTCGCCAAACAGGGCGCTGTCGGGTCCGGGAGCACGGCGGCGCCCACCTCGTCCTCGCCACCACCCGAATGCCGACGAAATGCCAACAGAAGCAACGACACAATTGCTCCGAACAATCGATCAGCAAATCGCAAATTACTCTTCAGTATGCCCTCGAACGGACCACAGCCAATGTTTGTGTTAAGCGACAGTTTCCTTGCTAATATTTCGCCATATATTTGAAACTGACTTTTTATTCCTAAACTATGAATTGACTTTGATGTATCGCCTATTTCCATCTCGGAAAATGTTAAGCTTTGTATGATATTCTTTTATGACGTAGAAAAACTAATATAATCCTAAATACTAATGTAACCCTAAAATCACTATCTCTCCTGTAATTAATATTTATTGTAGTATAGTACAAGTAAGTGTAGTACATGTATTTATGTATATATTATTTTACTTTTTTTTTGTATTTGTATTTTTTCTTTTCTCATTCGTGTTATATTTTGTTTCTATTGTACACACTGCCCTCCCTTTAAATTCTTTCAATATATCCATCTTATGGTTGCCTTGAAAAGATCACCTTGAGTGATAAGGCCGCCAGTTGTACATACCTTTCCTCTTCCTTTTTTGTATATTCTGTTTGTTAAAAATGTGTAAAATAAAGAGTTTAAATAAATAAATAAACCCTATTGGGTTGACTTGTTGAAACTTGAATAATAATTATCGTCGATCACCTATATTTGTGTATCGTAGGTGCTCGCCACCACTTTTAATTTTGCCATACTTAAGTTCTGAGAGGAGAATGCGTTTCACCTCTCCATCCTACAGAAATCAAGGTATACATATGCCGGCAACAATAGTCAGACTGGCGTCTTATAAGGTATAGGTACTTTAACTCGATTGACAAATTTATCTCCTTAGGCACGAAAACATCAAGTAGCATGACCTCAATACTAACAATAAATGTCATTTGACAAAAAGGCATTAATTATTCTATGCCCGATGTATTTTTTTTATTTAAGATTATTTAAACGACAATGTTTATAGTATCTGCTAGACTCTAGAGGAAGCTTGGAGAAAAACGTGTAAGCTGTTCATGTAACAATAACTTTATTGATTGCGTAATTAATCAGACGACTCTTTTATAGTGTGAACCACTGAGCGGAATAATCTAGCCAGCGGTCAAGCTGGCTCGTAACAGGTAGTTTATATTACGACATTATTTACTACTGATGGGTTGTTATAATACGACCCAGGCAAATAGTTAATATTCAATTTAGTAGTCTTTTTATTTGAACTATTCAGTGAAAAGAGAAAGAAATTACAAAGACAACGATGCTAACAAATTTGTTATCGAGACAGATGAGTCTCCTGGTTCGTTTCGGTTCGCTTTGCTTTTGCTCTATTTTTCATTTGTTTATTGAAGAGAATAGAGGGCAAAGGTAAGTTAACGATGACATTTT
This sequence comes from Cephonodes hylas, assembly GCA_030295005.1. NCBI lineage: Eukaryota > Metazoa > Arthropoda > Insecta > Lepidoptera > Sphingidae > Cephonodes > Cephonodes hylas. The sequence continues at coordinate 5,809,815 of AP025366.1, forward strand.
ATACGATGCAGATTTAAAATTCGGTGATTTTATAAAGAGTTCCTTTTGTATTTAGAATTATTGGGATTTTCGATTATTGAATAGTTCTCAATAGCAGCACGGAATCTGAAAATTGTGTCCGAAGGTTCATCGTCTATCACGAGGGACGAAAACGTAAAGACGAAATATGTGTACAAGAATGTACCTCTGCTTCCACTTCGGAGAAACTGTCGTGAGCTTATGTATTGTTATTTATATATAGGTAATAATTTAGCAATAATGTCCTTTATTATTAGGTGGATAAGATTTATGTTCCTTTTAAGGTAACGACGGTTATAATGATCACTTGAGACACGTCGGGAACGTATTGTTGTATTTTGTTTTTAAAAAGCGATGTAGGTACATTGACCATAATATATGAAAAAGAATTTTAAATAAATCTAGGTAGCAGAATCAGTTACATCAATTTGTCGTTACAAAGACATATGGTTTCGAATTTCGAAGTCATATGTTTGAACACAAAATTGCGAAGATGGATACATTTTGTTTCATGTAAATAATTCGAAACACGTCGCTAGCAGAGAAACGGGAGCAGTCTTTGAGGTCTTCGTTGTCGAGATTTCCAGCAGCACCTAATTTATGAGACAATTGATGGAGTAAAATTTACTTGTAAAGTATTGGCAGTTCTACCAATATTTTTCATATTGGATTATTTTTAAATGTCAGAACAATAGATCGTAATCTGTAACAGTAGATACGTGTGATATCTATTATCCTAGAAAATTGCATTTCACGCGAAAATATCATGGGGTAATGGATAGATAGACCTCGTGGAAACTGTATGTGAATATATACCTATAAATTCTGGTAAGGCTGGGACAAAAATGTACTAAAAGGCAAACTAAGCACAATGTAAACACTAAAAAGAAAAGATTGACAAGAACTGAAGTTGAGTAGAATAATAAGGAAATAACGAGTACTCCGCATTGTAAACATTGTTTTTGTCCGTATATGTAATGAATTTACGGCACATTCGTATTTCGTTTAGAAAATGAGCAATGAGCATAATCCATCAATTAGGGATCCCAAGTTCACGCTTCCTAGAACATAATACTTTGATGGTAGAAATTATACATGCATTTGGTTCAATGGATTTTTGCTTCTGTTATGGCATAATACCGAACTTTATAATAAAGTTTTAGTAAAACTAGGTTAATGTAGTTACATTTTTTTTAATAAAAAATAAGTTTTGGATACATTTTTCCAATGACGTATATTGTTTCTTCTTAGTATTATTTTGTTCTTTAGTATGTTAAACGATGAAAATAAACGATGAAGGGACGGTTATGGCTGTATGAAACGCGATATATCAAATTTAGTTGTCATTGCTCGGTCACTGATTTACAACGCTGTTTTCATATAACTCAAAAGGAAAGACATTTACAATTGGTGTTTTAATTATACGTCGTTTTCGCGTGCTATTTGACTAGTAGTTTTAATCATTATTTTCTCTGTGAAAGAATAATTTCACTGTTCCTTTTTTATTATCGCCAAAAACATAATAGAAATTTGTCGTTATAAGTGCAAAACGGTGTGTTTCATTATTAATATTGGGCTCAATTAGAGCGCGAGAGGCATGCGGTGGAGGCTGTCACCATAACTGAGCCGAGTTAACCGCCACTCCGAGAGTAATTACACTGAACTTCATTTAACTTCCGCAGCTCAGTCCAAATACCAGTACCACTAAGCACTGTACTTACTTTACTTAGTCCGTAACAAAACGATGCAATTTTAAGTAACGGTCCGACGGGATAAGACGAAAGCTTAATGTGTATGTCTCTAAGTAAACCTATCTATTGAACGGGTTCATTAAGTACATTCTAAATCCGAAAATATGTTCCGTGACAAACATTTTGTGCGATGGCTCATTATTAATTCTCTCCTTGTGAAATATTAAAATCAATTATGTGAAAGATGCTGCCAAGGGGAACTCGCTACGTGTTACTTAACGTTTTAATAATGAAAGCTTTGACATTAGTCCTATGTTGCCGTTTACTCTCTCAGACTACTTTTGTTATTACAGTCAAAGTTCTGTTTACTTTTCCTATTAATTATCACATGATTGTAATTACAATACAATTTAAATATAGTGCTGACTAGTAAGAAACGCCTGTGTTTGCTTTGTAATAATTGACATAACTTTGCCGGCCTAAACCGGATATAATCAGACTGATTCTTGAACATAACACTGTCACCATGGTGGATTTTAAACCTTGTTAGCGGTGTTATAACAATCAAAATCGTAGCATTAGAAAATTAGTATTCGTAAAGAATAATAAAACTTCTTTCATTTTGAACTAGTTTATAGTAAGAATATCGCCCGTATGCGTAAGTCCAGAATAAATTACGGCAAGGTTTGTTATATCGATACAATTCCTAATACAAATTATGCCATACCCTTACTCTGCAGATTTAGAATAACGCGCCACGAGCTCTTAGAGCTCTGATGAATTGTCCCATAAATTGTAGCTTACGCTATCCTTCGTGCGATGCTTCAGAACATTTGGTGCCACGAAAAGTGTTCTATTTTTCTTGTATAATATATAAGACTCGTTGAGCGCAAAAAAGATTTACGAATGAGTTTCCATATTTACAGGCCTTATGGAGGCTGCCACTTTTTCCTTCGCTGTTGAAAATTCTTTAGCTAGATTTGAGAATTATATATGTATGATAGTACATTATTGTTATTTTCTATGAATTTATTCTGAGAACGATCATTATAATCGGCATGACTGCAAACATAGGCTTTGTAAATAGAGCAAAATATATATGGATCCAGATAAATTGTGATTTTGACAACTAATAAGTAACCTATGGACTAGGGTTTGCAATCCCGCACCATTTTTTTTCCCGCGGGAAATTTGCGGGAAACTTGCCTTTCCCGCGGGATCCCGCGGGAATTCCCGCAAAAATTCAAAAATGTTAAATATGCATATAGTAATTCTATATTACCTGTACATTAGTTATATTATATTAAAAAAATAATAATAAAGACATTCATAAATTTATCTAATAGAAAAAGTACTTTTTCATAGTTTTTATGAGGTAAGCTAGGGGGTTTGCAATCCCGTATTTCCCGTTCCTACATTCCTAAATAGTGAATAGTAACCTAAACAGCAATTAAACCCTCGAGGTAAAGGCGCGGTCGAGAATCTGGACGATTGCAGTTCCAAACCCCAAGCACACACGACTGACTTTTCCAAGTTATTAACAATTTAACGGTAAAAGAAAATATCGTGCGGAAACCTGCACAAACCCAAACTAACACTAAACCAAACTATTTCGCAAACCGTAGTGGTGGTTCAGACCTACACTCTCAATGGTAAAGGCGACTTGTGCCTAGGCGTGGAATGTTTATGGGCTGATGATGATGATGAACCTCACCTAAATAATTGTTACTACCATTCAGTTATTTATATACTTAGCCTATCGCCGCCTTTCTTTGTCTGGGGAAAACTACTACTAACAAGCAGGATATGTCGGACTTTACGAACTAAAAACCTCATGGTTCTTGGTTACCACGTGCAAAGGACACCGGGATCTCAATCACCGGGTTTGCTTATATGCTCTTCACATATACATTTCTAAAAAATCATTCTCTTAAGTCTTAACTTGCTCGAAACCGATTAGAGGTTACAGCGCTAATTTGTCGGCCTCTTCGTCTGCGAGTGGGATCGGCTTTTTCACGATCCCTCTCTGCAGCCTCTTTCTTTGCCATGACAGCCTCGCAAAACCTATCGCCGTCTACTGCTGAACATAGGCCTTTAAAAAAAAACGTCAACCATCCTGGTCTTGGGGGACACTTATCCATCCGTTACCCGGTTAATTGTTACCTACTGTTGAGTTATTTACTTTATCAATAATTTACTGCATCGATTTCTGCTAATTACATTGTGCAATCAATAAACGAATATACAAGAAGACAAAACTTTTAGTAGTCTGTTGTAAAGTGTCACTTTAATTGGAAACTCTTACTTTTTTCTAACAGAATAAACACACTGCCGCACATTTCAATCTTTTATTTCGTTCGATCGATTGATCGATACTGTCCGATGCGCTCGCACTGTTGGGATGACGCTAATAGGCCGTCAGTGACAGTTGAATTACCTTGCCGGGTCATAAAATTTCCGCGCGGAATTCCCGCACAATTGCGGGAATTCCGCAGGACTTAAAAATATGCGGGATCCCGCGGGAATGCGGGAACGCGGAATGCGGGATTGCAAACCCTACTATGGACGTCTTTAGATAATGTTGAATTTTAATTGTACCATGAAAGGCTGTGAATGCTATCGTTACACCAAATATTGTATTCCTGTGTTTAACGAATATCCCATTGGGAATAGTGTGTCGATTATATTAAAATTATTTTTATAAGTCTAACGATAATTTTACTAGGTTATGTTTTCTGTGCCTTGCCAAGTGAGCAGGGTATATAAAACAAACTTTCATTTTACCGCGATGTAGATCAAATATTGGCCAACAGTTGCTTGTATACCCCGAGAGTAAAACCTGTTCAAAAAATTCATAAAATCATATTGATATTTTCGAATATTATACAGCCTCTTTGAAAAACATACTAAAAAACTATTACTGTTATTGTTATTATACCAGTAGCTGTGGTGAAAAACTAAGGGTGTAACACGTTTAAAAAATAATAGAATAATATTTTTTCACTCGAACGAAGGCACGTGGATGGGTGAGAGTTGTATAATTGACCCGAAGATATTTTTGATACAAAAAAATAAGCGGTTGCGCAAGAATTACATACACAGGCGTAAGTAAGTCATAAATCAAAGGTTTTTCCCATTTTGTTACAGGCAATCTAAGCATCAAAGGTACTTTACGTGCTCTTGTCCTATACCTAATGACGATATAACGAACGAAGGGGACAAAGCGATGTCACGTCTCGAAACGTTCGGCTGAAAGATTTTCGTTGCCTAGCAACGAAGTACGTGAATTGGAGAAATCGAATTTTATTTTCAGCGAATTCATTTTATTAGTAAATTCTAAAAGTTGGCCGCAGACATGTTGTCAATATAATCGCTACGTTATCAGTTAAGTGACATATTTTTCTGTTTTTGTCGTCAGTTTGATTTTTCTACGAAGTACTGGATGTCCACTTCGTATTTATATTATTATTTTAATAAATTTTTTAATGTAACTGTAACATATCGGTACGCTTAGACTAAAGCCTAATTTTGATCAGTTTTGCTTTTCATTTTAATGCTATTTATGCAACTTGATGGTTAAGACTTGTATTTGAAAAATAAATAAAACAAAGAAGTGTTTGACAGACTGTAAAGCGCTGGAACTGCACTGGCTAGTCTAAATGAAATGAAAAATATGTGTCTATTCTCATTAATAACAATTTTGGCAATATGCCATAAAAATAAATATAAGGTTAGGTAGGAAACAAGCCTGTCGGATATGTAAGTTTCATCAACATAGTTTTCATTAGGACTTGTAATTTCCACTGCAGGAAATTACGAGCCCTGTACACTCGCTGCTGCGCGAACTCGTCAAAAGCAAAGGAAACAGCTATGACGGAACATGAGAGTTGTCTAATAATAATTTATTTTATTGATCGCTATTTTCATATTTTAAATATATTATATTATATAATTTTTAATCGGCATATTTTTTTTATTTATGGTGATATAACACGATTTGTTTATGGTAATTATAATACACAAGTGATATTGTAATTATTTATCTGCTCATTAGAGCAGATTAAAATTATTTAGCAAATTATGGCTAATTTATTTTATAGATGAAAATGAAACCTAAAAAAATAAATTTTATTTTGCTAAGATTTTAAATAAATCTCTGAAGTGAACACGTTAAAATTAAATAATTCACAAATCTGTAACAGCGTGTTTGCATTAACTAATTAGGTAAAACTTATAAAATTATTTGTTTAACCTTCCGGTCAATGACCAAACTTTCAGCATTCGTTCAATAACCGGGTACCCGGGTACCCGCACATAATGTGACGGTAGAAAAGTTATTAGTACTATCTATGTGGCATATGAAATAACTATGGACACTATACGCAGTTTATAGACCCCATAGAAGGTTTTAGACCTTTCAGGGACCTATTTGGGACTAATGGGCCCTTCAGCCGAAACAATAATTTTAGAACCCCAGTGAACAGACGTTATATGTCGGTACTACCTTAACTTATTGCCAATCACGTTTAAATCTGTTGTAAAAGTGAAAAAAGGTATATAAATATTGATAAATATGTAACGTGAAAAGAACGTTGGTGAAAATTTTCAGTCTTTGTGGCTCCGTATCAAGAATCAAGAAGGAATATTACTAGTGGATACCATTATTATTGGATAATTATTTTCCTACTCTTCCATTGGTAAAATGTTTACAATCGTGATACTTGACGATTCTCAGCATTTTGAAACAAAATAAGGCATTTATTCCACCAGCAATAGCTTAATCGAAAACGCGAGAGGCCATTATCGACTGCGTTTAATTTTCATAAAAAACATAACTATGTGCAGTTATGTGCCAAAAAGGCACTAATTATATTATCATTAATGCATCAAGAAGCAAAAATTAGTATTGGTGCAAAGAAACAACCCGCAATTATTGAATTTTTTGACTGGTCAAAAGCTGGAGTGGACACTATGGAGAAAATGCTTGGTAGATATACTACAACGCATAGATGGCCTCTAGAATATCTCTTTAATATTCTCGATGTCGCCTGACTTTCACCATATCTTCTGTATAATGAAAATCATAAATGCCTGTTAAAAATGGCATGAGCGACGATTATTTTATCGGCTATTGGGCAAACAACTGCGTACTCCTTTCGTTATAAATAGTTCGAAGAATCCTCAAATTTTGAGGCATTTCTAATCGAAAGCGGTGATTGAATCTTTTCCTGGCCGAGCTATCAATCCATATGCGCAAATGATAACAAGTAAATAATCAAGATCCCAGTATTTTTAAGAAAACAAAAAAAAAACGTCGCGAAAACGAGAAAAATATGTTCAGTATGTAAAAACCTAATTTGTGATGAACATGGGTTGGAATGAACGTCATGATAAAATTTACTTTTATTTCCATATAGCAGTGTATCATTATAAAAAGTATACAATATAAATAAATAAATAATAAAAGAAAATTATACTAATAAAATATGATGGGAATTATGTGCTTTTTACTTACTATTTTTGCTATTGCTAATAAAAAATATATATTTAAATAAAAAAAATTATAAACTATATAATTTTTTATTTATTTTTAAAGTCAAATTACCAAAATACTTTAAACAATTGGATTCTTTAGTGAGTATTACCGACGTTCATGCGTAATACTTTCAGTGGGTACCCGGGTGCCTGGTCATTGATCGAAGGAGGTATCAAGTTTGGTAGTTAATTACTATTATTATATAATTAATTATAATAACGTTTAACAAGAATTGGGTTTAAAACTACTTAAATTTTGGGGATCCAGACGGTTTTGTAATTTTTTTAAGAAAAAGTTATTAAATTTTATCTGCAATGTCAAAATGGATACCCGGGTACCCGGTCATTGACCGGACGGTTAAAAGCATCTCAATTTACAGAACTTACTTACAGTTTTTGACTTTGCTGATCAGTAAGTAGTTGATATAATAATGTATTTACTATTTCGTGCAATAATTCAAGTCCAATTAGTAACATATTAACAGTAAGTAATTTGGGTTAATTATTCACTGATTTATGAAACAATAAATTTTGAAGCGGCGATGTATCAATAACACATCGGAGTTCCAAATGTTCCATTCATTAAATTCTCGGTAAAGTGTGTATGACACGCAGCGGGCGTCGTTGTGTGGCCACCATTGAAATATTGTACATGCACACTGTTGGGATATTTTAATATTCGTTTAGTATTGTGAGAATAATAGGAATATTTTTTGTATGATACGAAACCTATAGAGGACCTTATGTTAATCGTATGTGCAACGAAACGTGGTTGCCGGAATGCATGTCTGTCTACTCATTGGGGATGCAGGCGTAATAGTGTATGTATGTTGCAAGTATGTTTTAAGCGATTGCCTACAAAATTTTAAATTTGCGACACTTACCGGTTTTAACGTAAAATGTGTAAGTTAATGATGCTAAAAATCAACATATGTAGGTATACCGATATAAAACTTAACTCAGATATAAAACCTAAGGATATTTTGCTATAGCAGCTTAAATACAAAATTATAATTAAGTAGGTTAAAAATTAGAAGTTAGGATTTTAAGAAACTTAACCAAGTAAGCTTTCTGAAAAATAATATTCGTACAATTCGAGTCTCTTTGCTTGTGAGCTTCGTATTTGTCAAGGTACAAACGATCCCGAGAAATTTAAGAGGGAGGCATCGGCTCTAAAAATAGAATGTGGCTTTCTTGAAATGAAACCATTTAAAAAGGTATAATGTGGTTACCAAAATTGTCATAGGATCCAATATTTCAAGCATTATTTTTAAAGATAAGATTACCTTGTCATACACAGTGTGAAAAAAAACATTAATTTGCCGAGTGGATAAATTTTAATCTATAGTTCTGGCTTGGATAGTGAAGGCCGTCTAAAATATTTGTTTTGGAAACATGCTCATCATTAGCTGTAAATGTACGCACCTAATTATCCGGAGCGGGCGCTGTCAAGGATGTTTCAGTAATAAATTATGCGAGGAGACCCTTTATACGGGGCTGAGCAGTTTTCGGGATTTTGGCTTAAGGGTGATAATGGGACCGTCATATGGGTACCGTTAAAACTTATTACCTGTTGAGCGGTCTGTCCTTGGGGCTACTTGTCACATAGAGCCGCAGTATTTCTTCAACAAAATTAACTTAGTAATGATATTTAATGATGTCGTGGCCAAAACTTTATAATCATTTTCTTTTATTTTTCGAATGATAGCTCATTTTTTGTTACAAAAAGTGTTTAATTGACGACAATGCTCACATGTGATTTCTTTCTCTCTTGTGAAACGTACGTTGTACAAATCAAGAAATAAGAAATGAAATACGTATATTAAGATATTCTTGAAGAAGTACTTAAGCAAATTGCATTTCTCGTGCTTTTGTTGAGATTTACTTGTTGGAAGAACCCAATAATAATTTCACGGCACTCACCTGTGTCATGAGATCACGAGGCAATAACTTTCATGTCCGGTCACAATTTTATTGACTTCTGTTTGTCCAGATCCATCTGTGAAAAGCAGTTATCCAGTGCCACGCATATAATATTTTCCTTAGTAAAGAACCCACTAGAATTGAATTCAAACTCTTAATGCTTAGAATCTGTTCTTACTAGCAACACATCAAAGGAAAGACGTAAGTACTGTAAGTAATTGTACAAACGGTGCTGTATTTACTTAACATTGCCTAAGAAAACATATACAGTGAGTAATGTAATTTAACAATTAACCACCCTTCTTGGAAAGGATACATTTTGAATGTTAATTTGATAATAAGGCAGAGTCCAGCTTTGCTTTATTGCAGCCAAGCTATCATTATCTGATATTCGTGTATTAGCATTTACAAAAATCACATTTATATTAAGAGGTGTTGGTAAGATAATAAGGGGCTAGCAGTTATTTTAGACTGAAAAAACGTAGTTGGAGCGGCAGACATCTATACCGTCGATAGTAGCCCTCAGACGAAGGACGTTTCTACAGTGTCATCGGACACAAGGGCTAGCTCTTAAGGCCCTGTGGGCTGTGGCTGTCGTACTCGGAACTAGCTCAAGGGCTCTCCTAGGATGTACAGATCCCCGACCCTTTGTCACGGTCGAGTCCTCACTGCATTGCCCGTGTGTTCGTGGTTTCATGACAAAAAATGTTCAAATCAATGTGAATGTACATAATTTTCAATTGCATTCGACAACCATTGTGGTGCAATCAATGTCATAGCAGTTTTGTAGTGGAAGCGCTTAATTATGTTGACCGATTTTTGAAGTGTTGTAAATAAATTTACTGATCCTCGCGTTGGTCCAGCTGTGTAAGTATCTTGTATGCAGTAGAGAAGTTATGATATTGATCCAATTTCAATGACGTTTGTCATCGAAATTGGTGTAGGTACTTGCTCTTGTTCTTAAAATATCTTTTGATTTTCAGCAATGAAAAATTTCGTAACACGTGTTAACACTTTATAACATGTGCCTAAATAAATAAATAACACTAATTTTTCAGAAAGATGTTCTTTTTTAATTGTTCGGCAAGCAATTTTATAACTTTGTATTTTATGTGAAATCGATTAAAATTTAACTATAAAAACTGTGAAAACGGGGCGTTTTTAATATAAAATATTAGTTTTACCAATAGATCAAATAATGGTTATGTCGGGTTGGAAACCAAAGTTTTTATTTTAATATTGTTTGACGAATAAAAATACGCGAGGTTGAATTCAATCATCCCTAATAAATATCATGCCTCATATGTATATGAGGCTGTCAGCGCAAAACTGGCATATCAACATTTTTTACGTTTACTACCTAACCATAGCAAATGATTTATAATTGTCAAAAAATTTAAACAAAACTGGTCTAAATTAATTTCTTTAGATAGTCAAAAGATAGTGTTATAAAATGAATTTTAGTATTACTTTTTTGTTCACCGTGATAAAATGCAAAAAATAATTTGTCATTAAATTAAAGTTAATTTGTCTTAAGGTTAAGCCACTTTTGCGGTGACGGCTTATAATACTGACAGTCTTAGGCCTCCTCCAAAACTAAAAGAAATTAAGATCTCAGTCTTAAAGAAGCAGGTTTAATTAAAGTTTAGGGAAATTTCGTTGGCTACCACAAATATTATTATGATGCAATGACGCCCAATTTAGATGGAACACCCTGCCATGTCTGCAGGTGCTTTATACATTTGGCTATTCATAAGACACAACTTCTACTGAATTCAATGACACTGAAGGTTGATATGACTAAGTTTTGAAATGGTGTTACGGGACAAAGTTTATGTAGAGTGTTTTCATTATGACGAGAATCTGGATGCTCATCTGCAACTTGAAGGGATGCGAGTTGTTTTATTTATGTTTGAGCAATCTCTTTATAAAACTATGTGGGTAGGGGACAGTTTGCAAACTTGGGCGATGTGCGAATAATATTAAATACCTCACTCACCCAAACCTTGCAGACATACCTAGTGTTGTCAGCGTTTCTAATTTATTTTTAAAGTAAGTTCTTCGACTTCTTTTATAGTTGAATAATTTAGTATGTTTGGGTATTCGATTTGAAATCAATTATATAGCTATATTTCATTCAATTTGAAATTTTCAGAATGTTACTAAGCCATTTGTAGCAACTTATTCGTTAGATGTGATTACTGCATAGTTATTTATTGCCTTATCTACTATTTTGTTTTTCCTTTCCTCTGCCTCATCCATTCTAACGTGACGCTGGTTAGAAAATGCAGCAAAACTCAGATCGCAGGTGTAATAATAAACCAAATGAAATGTTATGTATGCGTTTGTAATGTGAGACTAGATGTGCGATATACGTGGGTAATTATTAGGTATATAAACTTAAAATAAATTATCTATATTTAATAACGCGTAAAACAATCGTCTGCATACACTTATGAAGAAAATACACAATTTCACAGTAGAATCGTATTTATATATATTTATATCAAACCGTATAAGTACCCTATTAGGCACCCAAACTACGGGCTTGCCTATAACGGGATCGGTCAATACTTAAAAAAATGTAAAATTTTTTAATAACATAAATAACGGTCATGGAGAGTTGATTAGATGTGTATGTACGGTTTGTATGACCGTTAAAACTGCAGGCCAGGAAGTAATCAACGTTAGTACTGTATTTACCAGATAGGATAAACTGTATCGTTTTCCTGCGCCACTCGTATTGCACCGTCGATGGACAATGAATGCTAAGCGAACATTTCCTGTCGTAAAGTCGACCGATGTGGATGAGATCACCGCAGGTGCGCGATGTTTTCCTTTGTCATTTTCCTCGACAATATCATTGACAGGTCATGTTTAACTATCAAACAACCTCATCGGTTTTAGGTCGCACGTAAGGTATAAGGTTGAAAGAGTTATAAATATGTTACTAGCGGCTCGTCTTATTTCCGCCAGGGTACGAAGGCTTTTTCCTATTAGCTGGATCCATGTTTACGAAAAAATAATAAACGTTAATTTCATTGAAAAATACAACAAATTAATTGATACAACCAACAGCTCCATATATAGTTCTGACCCTAAAATAAGAAGCAAGTTTTATGTCGTGGGTATCAGAAGTGTTTTTTCCGAACTCACTAACAAAACACAATTAATATTTGGGGAATGGACAAAAATTTGTCTCGGTGCTGGTATCGTACCCGAGGACCCTTTTTAAGTAAGCTTATGTCTAGCCAACTGCGGCACTAGGTAAATATGATCTTCTTATGTGTCTTACGTTTATACATCCAAAAAGTAATTTAAATCTTTGAAAGGAGTCTTACAAGGCTTAAAGTTTCTTTAAACAAACAATAGCAAATTATTCAGCATTATTAAGGTAAAATGTGATGCATGCCATGATGTTTTAGTTGGTATATAGTATGTAGAATAACGACGATCGCCTCGAAAGGATTTACGTTAACTGATCTTGGAACACACCACATATGGGTCACTATGACGCGATTAGCACCATGTTCGATGGTCGTTTTCTGAGCGAGGACAAGTGTTTTCCCACCGACGTAGTACGTCTTTAATATTGCGGCACAGCGGTAGTCCTGTAATATATTATGACGTGTTTCGAATGGGGAAAGAATTGTTTATAGATTCTGTTTTGATAGAAATGAATTTAATATTGAATGTAGGGTCATTCTATCGTGCTCTTGCAACAAACTGCATCGTTTGTGTTTAAAAAATCATCGACATGGGTTCAAAAATTATAGACGTGTATTTAGTATTATAATATTACTAGGCGCTTCCTATATAATTCGCTTACGGGAAAATGAAAAATATGATTTAATAAAATAACAGTTTTTAGTATTGAGTTTTGGTACTTAAGTCATCATGTTCTGTTGTAGAAGCGCGAAAAAAATCCTTTGGAAAAAATAAGTAAGAATTTTTTTATGGAAAAATGAAATAGATTAGTGTAACACCACCTAATATGGGGTACATTTCTAGACAGAAAAATCAATATTAATTGAGTAAATAGTTATTATAAAAAGAGACAATTAGCTAAGGGTTTAAATCCTGCATTTTTATTACGTTCCCGTTTAGGGGTGGTACACTCATATATGCTGAAAATTTATTTAAGGCAATATACATAATTGGATACGAGTTCAAAGCCGTTAATTAACAAAGTTAATGAGCAAAATTATGGTAATGACGATAAAATGATTTCATTTAATAAGTGTTGTAATAAAGGAGACATAAAACGTTCCCATATCCTTTAATAAACGCGTGTAGTTTGTTACGTTTTATTACTTACATATAATAATTTATCTGCGTAATGGCTTGAGGCCTGTTCTGCTTGCTACAGATTCACACATCTGAGGTTTTACCTTGATTTGAGCAGAGGAAATAATTTACATTTGTTATTTTGTATAAATATATTTTGAAAGTTTTATGTCCGGTATCTTTATCGTGAAATTAGTTTTATTAATTAAATGTTAAAAAGTATACTTAGCGGAAAACAAAATAAACATGTTACTGATTAAATAAATAAAAAAATAAAAGTTACAAAATAGTTTTAGAATAGTTGCCTCTCTGTGTCATTAGTGTACGTCATTAATTTACTAAAAGTTAAACGTAGATTTCGACTTGGTAGTTGAGTCCAGAGCCACGCTCGCTCTTGAGCCTGAGGTTTACGTAGGAGAATCCTACTCCTCCAGCAGTGATGCTAGGTATGGATTCGGTGTGGTCGAGGTCACGAGCTATCACACCCTGAAACATTCAAACATATTAAATTAACATACATCTTTGGTTTAACTATCAAAGGATCGGTAGAGCGTTATTTGATGACAAATTCAATGAGGAAATGCCAAAAAAAATCGACGTTCAGTCATTGCTGCACGTTCTTGTGGCGCAGAAAAAATTTATGAGCGTTAGAGATCATTATCATCATCTTCACGTATTGCTTATTTTAAGGCCTGTACCGATAGAAATGGTATATATTTTTGAAGTGGTAGAAAACTGGCTGCGCTAGGTATATGCATTTATATGTTTAATTGTTTTAGAATTTGGCCGTTCAAAATGAATAAGACATAAAAGAGTATTCCAGCCCTTTCATTTGTTTACGATAAAATAGAGGGCATTTCAAATATATTAAATCGCTTTAGGAAAAAGATCAATAATATTTCTAAATTAATTTTGTAGTACTGTTTCCTGATTTTAATCTAATAAATAATAATTATCTTTATCTCTAGGTATTGGTTACTCCAATTATCCTCGTCGAATAACAAGGAAAATATAGAGGTTGAGAAATACGGTCCCGACAACAAAAAAAACACAAATGACTGGCGTGTGACGACAGTAGAGTTTATTTCTTAACTTCCTTATTAATCTGTAAGATTGGAATTATATATGTTTGTATATAAAAATAAATACAATTGGTTAAACTAGAGGCACTCAACTCACTACGGATAAAATAATATAATATATATAATGATATATTCATATTTGTTCAATGGATGAATGGGACCTAAAGTGCGAGCTGTTAGTTAGAGGTCTAAGGCCTATATCTCTTAGTTGAAGAGAGGGCCCGAACCCGGGCAGTGGGACCCATATGGGCTGATGAAGATGACGCACATCCCAACGGTTGGTTTAGGAGTTTTATGCTAAAATACAAGGTCGTATCGTCATATTCTAGTTAATTTGAAAATTATTGACATGAATTTAAACAGTTACAATGACCAGAAGCGAGCTAGACCGTTAATAATTTATTGAAATTTATAGGACTTGTCGCAATTTGAATTTCCTTGTGTTGCAATCGACGCGTTTTTGTCAGTCGACACTCCTTTCGTTGGGAGTGGGATTACTTAGTCATGCCTGTGTACCAATGTGTCATTTAATCTCTGACACCTACGGACACGCCATATTAGGAGATCTTAGTCATTCTTAATTACTATTGCATGCATTGTTTGTTTATAACTACTTGAATCGACTACAGCTCAAGTAACATTGCAATGGACTACGTATTTGTGTTTTAGTGTAACTTTACACAACTAAATAACGTGTACCTAACGCAATCGAATGCAATACATCACTGAGCAGAAGTAAACTAATTATGTTTCCTATTAGGATTTTCCAATGATCTGTGTAAGATAATACATGTAGGTAGATGCAACTCATTACGTGTTATTCCCCGACATTATTGTCAATCTATACCTACATGATTTTAATCGATAAGTAATTAGAACATAATTAAAAAAAGCTTTATTATAATTGTAAAGTTAGCTACTTAGTAAAATTTATGAATAAGTCCTTTATCCAACATCTATTCAGTGTCATCATCAGTCTATATTACATACATGTAGGTACATATGTCAAAGTGCTGGTCTCTGGTCTACTCTACATAATGAAGTACTGAGGAGGTACCCACTTTACTACTCTTTGCCTTAGTCCGTGGATCAAGTACAAGGGAGATGAATTTGACTGAGGAGGTACGTATATAATATATACAAACATATCTATTGTCGGAGTACATATAGAAATAATTGGTATCAAGGCAATGAGGTATTTAATATTTTTTAAGTACCATATAGACGAGCTTATTGCCGTTTTTGGGACAGATTTCCAGACTTCGAGCTGCTATTGAAAATTTCTTAATGGAAACAACACTCGACAAGCGAGTCAAAAATTTTATGAACTATAATAATCTCATCGTTCATAACATACATAAAATAATCTTTATAGAATAAAAGAATTCTACATTTAGATGTTACGTATTTTGGCGTGTTGTATTGTCCTTGTAGTTGCCCAAATAAAATAATTAAGACGAAAAAACATTGCGTTAATGTTGTGGAATAATAATTAATTGATACTATGTGACATTTTTGTTATGTACATACGTATTATTGTATTATTTGTAGGTAATATATCAAATATACATTCATTGTCTCAAATGAAAATATTGATTATACAATGTTTGACTGACTTGGACATTGACCTAAAGTCAGATTAAATACTGATTTTGTGCCAGTAAAAGCCATAGTAAAATATTTTATGTGCCAAAAACGTGCACATGTATCTTCGAATTATCTTGTGACAAACGGTGCGTGTAAGAGTGTACGAGTGACATGGGTTCGAATTGCACATGACAAATAGCTAAAACTTGAGCTCTTTATCTTTCTTAGAACTCGCTATACAGTTGATACATTCTGATGACAAACATTAGCTTTATAAATTAAATGACTTACATTTTGTAACGGATTGCCTTGTTGGCCGAATACACATTGTCATCATCAGATGTAGGATTGAGATTTACGACAACGCCTAGAAAAAATTATTAAGTATAAAACATAATGTTGAACACTTGTATGGTATTTAATAAAGTCATTGCTAGTTTCTATGACAATACATTTCTTTGCATAATGATTGCCATTAATAAATTGAGCGCAATATAAAATTAATTAATTTCCTGTTAGCGTTGTAATTATTGTTTCCAATGCAGTTGTTTGTGGTCCACAAATATTCAACTTTATGACGTGCGCGATCATATAGATTCGGTCTATTTACATATCGTGTTTGTCGTAGTGAATGTTAATGTTTACTCCATTTAAGGAGAACTGCCTTTCCTTTAATTTAGTAATGGATCACAATCTACCCTAAACCATCCAAATGACATGTGAGATAAGAATAGTTTATACTCTGATAAGAACGTAATGGTGCTTGCGACTCAATCAAAACATTTCTTAAAACTTAGCGTAAAATTCCCTTATTTAATACAACAATAACTAATCCATTAATGACGAAAAGCGAAGTTTAATCAATTTTTTATATATTTTATAGATGAAAACGATTTTACACTGTAATTATGATGTATGACTTTAGACTTTATTTACATTTAAGGAATTCAATAGTGATTTTGATTGCCGCTAAAACAGACTTGGGGTACATGTGCACACTAATTTCCTCTGGAATGAATGAAGCGATATCGGTGTGTCAGATTTTCGTCGGATGTTAAGACATAAACATCTGTTCGGGGAATGCTTCCGAGTTCAGACATACATACGTATATTAAAATGGAAGGTTTTTGGATATTAAATATTTTGTACAATTTTATAGCTTTGAGTATAGTTTTCTATGTATACCCATAGTAGGATGATTCCACTCTGCGAGTATAAAAAATATGTAGACATATTTTTATACTACTACGCAATAAGATTTGCGAACTCGATAAAAAACATTACGATAACATTACCTAACGTGATGCGTGAAACTTACGTATTGACTGTAAAATATTAGCGGTGTTCTTTTGTAACAATCGTAAAAGTCGACGTTTCGGATTAATTTAGCAGTGAAACAAGCACAAAAACTACTCAAACATGACGTTTATGTAAGCCTTGGTTAACGACAGAATCCTAAAACCAAAGTGGATAAAAAAGCGAATCTTTTTAGTCCGTCTCATTACCTACTTTTGCTTGAAGAGAAAAAGCCAGTGGCAACGAGACGAAGAAATTCAATTAACGTTCACCTTCAGACGATAAACTTTGCGAAGATATAATATAGCTTCAAATAAAATGTCACTGATTCTTATAAAATTTTTGTTTACCTTTATGATTTGTTGTCCCGGATCCGAGTAGAAAACTTCTTTGACTCTTTTCTTCAGTGGAATGGCATGGTACTCTGCCTTTTCTTGCCACAAGAGCCTGTTGTTAAAACTTGTTCCCACTATTAGATCCTTACATTGTACGACACAAATAACCGACAGTAGGACGGCGAATAAAACGATCGAGTTCTTCATACTGCTGTGAATATTGTATTACGTGTGGGTAATGTGATTTGGTCAGTAGTTTGCGTGAGACTGGTCAGGCGCGATTGCGTCGCCCACTCAAAAACTCGTTTACCTCATAACACGTACTACAGGAAAAACTCATTACTTTTATATATGCTTATATTGTGTTAGTTGAAGAACAATGACATTCTAATCTAGTTACTATTGGACGCTCTTGTGACCATAACAGCGATTACTAATTCATTTATTCATTACACATTTCTCCTTAGTCATTTATATACCTTCTTGGTGATTTTTTCTACAATTTTCATTTTTTATGGATGTAATAACAATGTTTTTTTGGGTTTCTCATAGTAGTTACAGTTTTCAATGATCTCCAATATCACATCTATGGCTGTTTTAAATTTCTAAACTATGCATCCAGTGGCACACGTCATAATAAATACAAGGACCTATTTTTGTAGTAATAATGTTACGTTCGTATAAATTTTATATTCCAGTGGTAGCGTAACGTGTCGCATTGTTTTCATGGAACTTAGATAACCTTAATAAAGTTTATCGGATGAGTGTAATAAGTTACGCACAAAGATTGAGTTCACTAGTTCGAATTATTGTTACGTTGAATATTTGTTATAAAATGTATCGTCTTCCTTATATACCTCCCGTTATCAAAGATCGAAAAACACCAGACCGACAAGTTTGACATTTACAGGAATTAGAGATGATACCACCTCTCAACTATCACCACGACTTTGGTCCCGCTTTAAAGGAGTAAAAAAGCGACAGCGCTACGTTTAAGACTAATTAGGCAATTGTAACGTAAGTTTTCGTGTAATAAAAAAGACTAATCCCAAAAGTCCGTCTAATAAAATCCCAGCATTATAATGTATCTGTACTTGTACAATCTGAAGTATATTATATTAATCTAAACGTATAATTTTAATGTAAAATTAAATGTATAAAAATATGAGCATGAAATTCAATTTAGGGCTAGGATGGAGTCGGATCCATCCATTCATCCATAAGTTATATTTATGGAAAACATGTAGTATTTGGATATTCGTTTTTTTAAATACATTTATGTTTCCCATTCTATGTTCACATGTATGTATCTATCATTTATAATTTGTTTCACGATATGTACTGCTGTATAAATAGCCATTTATCTCCTACTGTCAAAGGTCTACTGTCATATCTCGTCGTGTATATATGAAGAGTATAGTGTCAGTTGGGGAAGCAAAAAAGTGTTTGGACCGTGGCCTTTGGCATCTAAAGTCTCAGCTAGCCCCAACGGAAGACAGGCGTGAATTTATGTATGTATATAACAACATATACATACAACAGTTCAAACACATTTCTTTTGCTTCCTCAAATGACATTATCCTCTCTATGCCATATGACTACTGCAGTGGGTTACAACAGATACATTATTAATTCTGTATTGACTCGCCCGTTGGACACGATTCATCTCTGCGGTTTCACGGCTTGTCATATACGCGTCTGGGGAGGACGGCGTAACAATGCCCTTATTTATCCCGAGGGAAGCTAAGGAGCAATACAAGCGGAAGAATCTATGGTGACTCGTTTGTGCTGGTCACGTTTAAGGATCAACGAGTGCAAGTTAACTCAAATGGATGATATAGCCGTTGATATTGTAATATTTTTTCTTTTATTGTATTTGTTTTCTGATTGCCAAGTCGGTTTTACGACATGGTGTGCCGTAAATGTACCTAAATCATGCTTATATGTAGTAGTAGATATAGGATACCACCTATAACTGATTCTCATGCCGTTTATGTGCTCAAGTCATTCTGTTGCTCAAATTTATTTTAATATTTTGGGAGCACGACTTTCATCCACACAAACCTAAAATTGGAACTAGGTAGATACGTTTATTTTTAAAGACTGTAATAAGTTTGTAAGACTTCCAACACCAAGCCTGTAAACTCTACGTCTGTAAAGTCAAAAATAACTTACAATGAAAACATTGAGACAACTTTTATGTAAACTTTGTTAATTCGGGTCTGTTATTTCCCTTGCTGTGTTTGTTGTGTGTATGACGTAAATGCTATTTCTGAAGAATATTTTGAACTTAAAGACAGGTCTGTAGCACTCAAACATAATGTAGATTACACTATTAGTTAGATAAATGAGCTATCTTACAGTGTTAGATAGTCCATTTATTGAGGAAGATTATAAGCTATACATGATCACACTAAGCCTAATGGGATCGAAAAAGCAATGAAAACTGTGGCGTAAATGGGAAAAATATTAATTTTGAAGATTATGATTCTAGACTTCACGCATCTATAAACATAATGATTGAAAAATGTGTGGGTGGTTAAAGCAATTGATTCAATTAATGTTTACTAAAGGAACAAAGACAAACTTCTGTTTTATTTCTGTATCGAAGCGTGGGTGCCGTATCCGGGTAGACACCTACAGAGTTCGACAATGTAACAAAAAGCACCATTGTTCACCACTACGACACAACATTTCAAATCATTGTTTTATATAAAAAGCGAGTAGTTTTTACATCAGCCGCGTTCCGGAGTTGTGCATACAATATTTATAGGGTTTTGCAAAAAGCTAAATGCGGAAATAAGTGAGTTGCTTATCTGCCGTTGAGTTTTGTGTATAGCCCGCCCGGCGGCGCGTTCCGAGCATAATTTATTTCCTGCAAAAGAAGCAAAGTATGCCGCCGAAGCCAAGAGCGTTTGTACACATTAACGACGCCACACTTCATGAAAAATCGCTTAGGAGTCGTGCTAGTGTTGCCGCTACCTACTACATACAGGCGGTGCGCATTCATCGACTATCGGTTATAAAACGAACTCGTTTCTCGCCTCCTTTCTTTTTCACAGGAAAGACTTCAGTAACTATAAAAGATACTAAAGAATACGGCTTAACAATTATTAACAGTGACGCGTCCTAAAAGATTTCGTATAAAACTCAGAAATGAACAAGCATATTCTTGTTTTTTCTGGTGAAAGATTCAGATAATTTTCCGTGATTCGATACTTTGTACGGGTTTTAATGGTCTTCATATTCTTGGGACCACATTACAAAGCTCGTACAACAAATGTAAACGAAATAACAGCCGACACACGAGTCAACTCATAAAACTTGACTAATTTAATGTTAATAAACAAATTAGGTATGTCATTTTATTTATAATAATTTTATTTTTTGACAAATTTACATTGATCATGACATTTCTGAGCAAAAAAGATTAGATCATGCTTAATAAATCCAATAGTTTATTAAATCAATATCGTCTGGTTAAACGCGTTCACCTCGAGGCAAAAAGTGTTTCAAGGATTGACGGCCGGTTTCGTTTTGTTTGGCTAATTTTGTTACAAATACGCAGTATCAGAAATGGCTTGATCACTAAACGAGTAAAGCAAATTATTTAAATATTAATCAGCTTAAAGTATTGAGATTCATTCAAAATCTTATTATTTTTTTATTTATTTAAATATTTTCGGTCTCTATAAAGAGTTGAATACAAATAATGCCAACGTATTTGTCTCGCTCTAATGGGTGACCTGTGACGCAAGGAAAAAGGAGATTAATATGAATTGCTTTACTAACCCCCTCCAATCTCCATCCTTTAGGAAATAGTATGAGCAATCCAATAGAAAAGCTGTCGATACCGTGAATGCGTTACACTTTACCTTTACTTTTTGCCATCACAGAGAATTTCTCCTATATAAAGTTAAAGTTAAATCAACGTTTGCTGAAGGGGATAATCTAAATATTATACTAAGAGGAAAATTAATAAATTACTGCCTTTATGTCTGTCTTAAGCAGTGATGGCCTCAAGGTTTGGGTGCGCGGTCGAGAATCTCGGCGGTCGCGGGTTCGAACCCCAGGTACACATTGAATTATCACTTGCTTTAACGGTGAAAAAATCGTGATGAAACCTGCACACCTAAAATGCCACCACCACCCTTGCCCGGGCACTATGAATAATGCCAAATTAATTACATTGCCCATAACAGATACATGATATGGAAAAACGAATCTTTTTTGTGTGCGGAACTCTTCAATTTGTAACACGCATTTCGTTAGCTGTGTTTATGAGGCTATTATATCGATTTTCCGTATTAGCACTGAGTTTGAAAGTTTGCCGCTGCAAGTGGCAATTTAAATAAAGGAGGCAAAAGCTGGGTGTAGAATTGTACACCTTGTCCTATCCATTCGGGGATTTATGCTACATTTGTACATGTTTCAGTTCAACGGTGGAGTCAAGAAATGTGTTCAGTAAGCAGCGGTAGTTCGTTCTTAACATGTACGCTCTAAACCATGGCTGGGTTTCCTTGGATGGTTATAGACTATAACTTAGGAACCTCCTTAGCGGATACAGATGTGCGTTTATGAATGAAAGTCGTTCTCAAGCGGCTGTATGCGGTTCTTATATCTGATGCTGCAGGTTGTCTATTAGCAACAAATAGATAAATATTCTGCGAGGACGAACTTCGACCACATTTCGTCCCATAAACATAATGTACCAAGGACCAAGGGCCAGGGACAGTCATATAAATAGCTTTTGGCATTTTCCCAATCAATCGTATATTATTGCCGGGGTCAAAAGCCGACTATGAGGAAAAGGGAAAAAACAGTAAGTTCGGAAAAATATTAATTTGTTATACGGGGTATTCGTAGACCTCGTTGTAAAAAACAATAATTAGTCTACAATTGAGATCGTGCTTGTAGGCTTCAATATTAAGTATTAATTGCAAAGCCAATTGTGTTGCAAATATTAATTATCAAAATTTTGTAGTTCAGTTTATAAAGTACTTAAACGGAGCTTATAACAAAAAGCCGGAGAAGTTTGACAGTGAAATTTTCGTTTACGACTAAAAATTGTAGAATTGAAACGTGTTGCAAATTAAAGTTTAGAGAGTAAAAGCGAACGAAACATGAGGACGTTTGCAACTTGTTTACGGGAAAATATACCAATATAATTTTATACCCACTAGAAAGTTTATAATTCAGTTTCAAATACTTTGAATGCGCAGGCAGCGACTACAGCTCGAAGTGACGCTAATTCCGGTGGCACAGAGAATAATATTTTATGGCACACATCTCGATTCATCCGTGTCTTTGACTCGAGCTCACCCATCGATTGATCTTGAATTGTGTCAGTTCAGGGAGTAAACGCAGAATCATTTCATTAAACGTTCAAACGATATTTGTACATTTGTAAGACGGAAATGATCTACGGGATAATTTTATTAGTAACTTCATTTTCCTTATAATTATACATTTCAACCTCTTTTCTTAATATCCTAAACTAAATGACTGGTCACGTTTCAGGGACTATTAAATTTAAAAAGTATTTAAGTAAATTGTGACATAATTCCAGTCTTACTTTGAGAATAAAAATTAAATTCCCTAGTTACAAGTTTAAAATTGAATCAGTTAACCATGTAATGCGCAATTATGCGGCAGAGCCATAATGAATAACCACCGTTTTAAGAATCGCACAGTACAATTAGTTGAAGTTAATATGTACATTTGTAACCCGGATTTAGCCAAAATTTGCATAATGCTTTAACTTGTCACATAACAACACAGGAACAGACACAGTACTGAGTTTAAATTGCATTTTAGTAGTTTAGGAATGTTGTGAATGCATGTGCGTGGCCACATTTCAACACCAAAATATAACCGTTAATAAGTCATTCTATGCAATTATGGGCTAAACGGCTAATACATGTGCAACATAACTAGGGAGCCATGTCAATTTATTATATGTACAAAATAGACTAACGTAAAAATTATTACGCCTCTGCCAGCATTAAACAGTGTTTCACACGATTGTCGGCTGCCATTGTATTTACACTGTAAAAATAAATGATTTCCTCTTTATTCGAGCAATAGTTGAACACTTTGTGGTTTAATTTGTGCCCATATATATGTTGAAATCATTGGAATTGCACCTCCTTTGTTATTTAAAATTGCAATGTATGTAAATCGTATCATATATTTTAGTTTTACCATAAGTACCGCGTTACAGTGATAAACGTAATATTCTCTCCCGCTAAGCTGAAAATTCAATAAACTGAAATAATTTTGAAGGTAAAGTGATTCCCGTTTGATCCTGTAACTCCTGATAGTTATAATAATTAGTATAAGGGTGAATGCAATTAATATTCGGCCGGTGGAGTGCCGTCAGTCACTGTATAATCAGATTAACCGCGCTCGAGGTGACTCTTTCCAAATAACATCGGACCGTTTCACATAAATATCTGGCGTTTATCTACCGTCCTATTATCTACCGCAAAATTTATGGGAACTTTACTATCCGATATGTTTTGAATAAAACTTTAATCAAGATTTGATCAGTTTAGTTTAATGGTATAAAATAAATATTTATATTGTTTCGAACACTACTCACTCTAGCGATAAACTTTATTTCATAGTAACTTTTGCAACATTAATACGGAAAATTGCGAAGAAATATCGCAGAAAGCTCGCTTTCACCAAGTTGCGCGGAAGATTTTAAAATCCGCAAAGTGTAATGTAACGTGTTAATTTATTTTGGAGCGAGGAGTGTTTGACCTTGAATGTGAAGCAGTAGGTAGTGTGTTGTCGGAGCTGGCGGGCGGGGAGTGCGCGGAGGCAAGGAGGCCGAATCTCTGCGAAGCCCGCCGGGATTAGCGTCAAACGAAGAAAAAGAGACGCGGGAAATAAGCCGTAATCCACGAGACGTGACCTAAATTCTTCCTTAAACATCGACGATTTGATATCCTCGTGAAAACAATTTGATTTTTCCCTTTCTTTTTTAACTGTGCCCTTTGACAGTAAATTGGATTGGTTCGTGTTTTACGCATGAGAATTTCAAGAATCGACTTAAGAATTCATAATTTTGTAAAGCGGCCCCTTTTGCGTCGCTCCTGTTCAAAATTTGATGCCTTCCGTCGCTTTTTATGTAGATGTGGACTTTTTGTGGATCATTATAACATTTTAGGCTGTATTGCGAGTGTTTCACGAAACATTCTATAACATTATAGTACCAGCAAGCATCCAATATGAGGCTAACGAATTTATACAGAGAGGACATTTCATTTAATACCGTGAAAAGCCGTCTTGTTTTATAATTTTTTTAAACAAAAGGTGAGCAAGAGACTGTGGCCAATGTAATCGGGCTAAATGTTAAAGAGCAACCGTTTACATTAACCGCTTTTGTAAAACAAATGAATACCACGCGCGGGGATAGCCGCTCTCTAAGAAAAAATAATCTTCTCTTTTAGGAGCGACAAAAATAAAACGTACTACTTAATTAGCACGATAGAAATATTATTTGTCCGCTCGATTAATCTTTTTCATTAACTTTTGCGTCAGCAGAATTTTGAATAGAAATGTTTCATACATTGATTATCATGTTTCTCAATGGTTACTTAAATTATGCATTGTTATGTTTAATTATAGGTAATAAAGCGTACTTGAAATAAAACGACTATTAATTTCGGTATCAATAAAAAATCGGCCACATGCCATAATCTCATCTATCTTTAGATAGAGTATCCAGCATCGAACTCATTTTATGCCTCGCCGATAGGTACAATCAAATGCCTTTTTTATGTATTTGATATATCTAAGCTATTGTTTATAAATGTTGTTATGTATAAAATGATAAACGTAATACTACATAATAGTTTAATAAATAAGTAGAATTAGTAAAGCCGCATTAGTTCTGTATTTTTAGAAAAATCTCAGTAGCATGGCGTCAGTTAGTTAATGCGGTCACAGAACATAAAAAAGCCATCTGGCCAAATGTGGGTGTAGAAATATACATCTGCATAACCCACGAGGGATAGAGGCATTGTGATATACAGGGTTTATTTAGACCGTGATCGGAAACTGAGGCAGGTAATAGTGATAGTGATTACAAACCCCCTGGCATTAAAGAAAATCCCGGCAAAAATAATTTTTTTGAGGGTTTCCATACAAATCACATAGTTTTAACACCGATGGTTGTATGGAAAACGTCAAAATTTTTATTCTTTGTCGGGATTTTTAATATCGCCACTGGGTTTGTGATAACCCTCGCTATTACCTGCCTCAGTTTTCGATCACGGTCTAAATACACCTTGTATGTGAACAGAATCGTTATATTTCGAAAGCATAAAAATTATATAAAAAAATGTACTAAGTCTTGACTAGACAATCGAGAGCATATAAAAATCCCAAACAAAAGCTTGAAAGTCGATAACAATTTTCCTGTACTTACTCCAAACTATCTCTATTTACTTACTTTTTTGCCATGATGCAAAAACTTGAGGCAGAAGTTTTGTTGAGATATTGATCGAATTAGCACTTTAGGTGTTACATTGGATACACGAAAAACGTTGGCATAAGAAGGCAATCGTCTGAACTTTATGGACTATCTTTACAAAGTAAAAACCTGTAGTCGCAGATTTCCTCTTTACTTCGCGAATATAAAACATGAAAGTGTGATATCATCCAATTTCACGAAAATATAGCAAGGAGCCTCACATGCACGCGCGTAAGTTGATGTAATTCTTCCAAACACAGCAATGTTTCAATAACGTATATCTGGGATTAAAGGGTTTTGGTTTTCGTATAATCCGTTCTTATTCCTTCGTAAATGGATATTGAAAAAATTTGATGGGCCCTTTTTATCGGAAACTCTTTTTCAGAAGTGCTCTATTTTGCCTTTCGAAATGACGTCGATTTAAGTTGAATGAACGAGCGAAATCCTTCTACATGGAAGAGGCGGTACTGAGGAGGTGATGAGTTTATATAGTACCATTATTTAGTCGACGGCGCACCTTTGAACCGATAAATTGGCGTCAAGAATACGCTGCTTCACTTTCCACCGACGATCTCCGATAGACTGCTTTGCATTTATCTAGCGCTCGCGATTGTTTCACAAAATTAATTGAACACCTTGTTAAATCTTAAAGAATTTATAAACTTCATTCAAGTTTAAGCTTACACAAAATGCAATTGGAGGAATATACTCTAGTTACTACTAGTTAAGTTAACTGTTTTCTGGCTAATTACTAAATATAAAATATCTAAAACCTATTTAATTAATTTATTCGGAAAATGTGACATGTAGTCATTTGTACTTTGCTATTTGCCTATATACTATATACATGTCTACATATTGAAGGTAATCTGCCACAGATGAGGTGCGTGTTGTGTGATTTTACTTATATTTATTTGTTTAAATGCTCCCCCGATCCATTACATATACCATATAGATATAAACGAGTAATAAAAAATTATAGTGTTAGTGTAGATACAAGTACTTCCTGACATTATTTAAATAGAGAATCCTCGACGTCCACGGAGAAATATGTATATTTGTCACACAGTTCGGAAATTGAAGTCGCGACCGCTCGCCTCTCAAACGGCTTCATTTAGGTTCGTCCATATTTCAATGAGGTCATCATAACTTTAAATATTCCCTGAAAATGTATCTAACTTTGCAATTCTTTTTAAGCGAAGAACGAAAGTTTAGTAACACAATAAGTTCACGATATTGAAACAAAATGCGCCAGGTGAAGAATTCACTTTGTTGTTTCGGTGTTGTGAGAGAATTGGCAATATAAATGCGCTATTACAGCTTGAATTTGCAAATCCATATGTTATTATGGAGGGAAGCGGCGGCTGTGTCTAGAATTTCATTTAACGATCCCAGTTCGACAATAACCGTCCGTGGAATTTAATGGTTTGTAAAGCGGTCTCGATTAAAACTGCCGTCTATGTGGATAAGGTCACTCGATTTAGTATATGAGGGTAACTTATAATGAGTTTATGAGCAGTCCCCTTGATACTCGGAGTTGCCTACATGCCACGTCGAAGTCAAGTGTTCACATTTACTAAGTTAGTGTTACAGTGCGGAATAGATAAGTGGAATAATGCATGGCGGGATTTTCGTGTTCATATATTACTTGTGTGAATGGCTACATCATGTTATAATGGAAAATGTATATTATTTTACACTATGACAGAATGAAATTGAATGTACTTAATTTTATTGTGATTGGGATAATGTATGGACATCAATACTTTAAAATAGCTTTAATAAAAGCCACCACAATAAATATTTGACTGAATAGCTTGGCAAAGACGTTTTTACGAAGTGTTAAAAAGACGTGAGCTCCTCGCTACAGCAGCGAAAAATAACTTCGTTTTATTTCGAATATCGCCATATGAGCGTGTAAGTTGGGAGTTTCTTAACCTAAAGTTCATATATTTAAGACGTCATTTACAAATGTTGCAGAAACAAGGTGCAGAAAGTTGGACAGCAAGAGGGACATAAATCAGGACGGAGAGCGCGCCAGCTGCCTCTCTGAATACATAGTTCTGTCGAGTGTCGACCACGTATGACATTCTGTTACCCTTGTGGAGGATTCCTTAAAACAACTCGCGGCTCACTCGATGGCTAGTAAGTAGACTCCTGGAAACATACCACATTTTAATAAATTGGTGTGTTATTTAGCTATATACTAAATGTAAGATTGGTAATAGCGGGTCTGCATCAATGTTATATATGAGACTAAATGAGAATTCAGTCTATACTGTCACGTCGGTATTCTGTGAGACAATGTGACCGTTTTCATTCCGGACCAATATTCAATAAAATCATAACTTTCTTTGCACGGGATACAATATCTATTCATCAGCCTTAGGAAGTCTACTGCTGAAAATAGGCCCAAGGACTTCCACAGTGAAACAACATAGGGATCAAGAATTAATATTTAATTGCAAAAGCTTCCCGAATAGAGGAATTGTCGAAATTATTTTTTAAAAGAAATAAATTTAAAAGAGTTTTATTTTAAGATTCGTTATGCCACTTATTTTTTCTCTTTTATTTTAGTTCGTTTCGTCTGCTCCGTATGAACCAGTGTTCATTAGCTCACTTTTCCTTACTTTTCCATACTATGAATATTAAAGATTTAGAACAACCCTACGTTTCTCAACGATATTGATATTATCAGGGTATATTTGCTGTTATATTTGATAAAGAAATAAAATGTTGAAGCACACTCTACCGTATTTAGCCCGCGGATCAAATGTGCAGGCTGCGGTGTAGACAACCGGAATTCGAGTTTTGTTATTAATTTTTGTCGAACGATACCAGCCAATATGCATATTTGCCTTTTCATCGACGACCTACAGATTTATTGGTTCTTTAAAATAAATTCAGTCACAAAACATAACAACTAACCTGTATGGCCAGGAAAATGTGTGTGTAAGCGATTTTGATCATTTTCGGGACAGAACAGATGTTAGTAAGGAATTCATTCAATTTTTTTTTAAGACGTAACTGACGTACATTTGGGTTTTTTGAATTGTGACACTTAGTTATCTATGGAGCTCTGACTTTTAAGTGGTAAATAAATTAAAAAGCAGGAAAGCAACTTGAAAAATAGCTAGCAACTGCGAAGCTTTAAGGAAAACCGAAATAAATCATTAATTTTCCTCCTAACGCAATAACAATCTCTGCTTTGGTATTTATTTAGTATACCGTCGGACGGAACGAGGCCTTCCCCGTACATGCACGGATACCTATTCGCCCCGTGAAACCGCTGAAATACTACCTATCGATGTTGGTGTTCGATTGAGGTTGTTTTTGCGGTAACATCACCAACATATTGCTTGTCAACGCGGTTATTATTCTCTTTCGCAAAGCTTTAGCTCATTGTTTTATTGACGATTGTTCCTTTGAAATTTAAATTGAATTTTAGTCATGATGGTTTTAACGAATTCTTATAATCAAGTATTGTATTGGAATCGACTGTGGCTTACCAAAATCTTTTGTTTATTCAAGGAAGGCAAACGAGTAAGGGGTTCATTGGTCAGTTATCGAGCCCGATCATGAGTTACCAACCTTTTTCGCAGGTACTTATGTCGCGTCTATTACGAAATACTGCAAAGAGAAGCTGACTCCGTAATGAGGTCGTGGGGGCTATTATGTCTTAAGCTATTGTGAACGACAGCAATTTCGTAAGGATTTCCAGAGGCGTAGAAGTTGGAAAATAATATTTATTGAATTCACTCTTTGAATCTAGATTTTTCTGTAAAAATAAAATTTAGAACTTTAGTGTACAGTGAATGGAGGTATAAGCGTTTTCAATTCAATTCACAAATTTGCGTTATAAATGTTATATAACCTGTGATATTTCTACTAATTGAATATAACAGGCGATAATTATAGACTGATCTATTGACACATAATGCTCAAACCAATCTAAAATTAACTTCTTAAGAAGAAAAACGGGAATCCAAAGGTAGTATGGAAAAAAGATTGTCAAAATCAATATTAACGTGAGCTAAGCTCAAACACATACAAATTAATACTTGCATATATAGAGCAGCCACGTCATTAGCCTATAAAAGACCACTGCTAGGCAGAGCCTTCAAACTAAGAGGCGTAGGCTTTAGTCCACCACGCTGGCATAGTCCGGACTACACACCTAAAGAAATATCCTTACAGTTTTCCTTCACCGTTAAGTTACCTGATTATTTCTTTGTTATTTTTCAAAGTCAGCGGTATGTGTCTAGGGTTTGAACAAACAACCGCCGAGATTCTAGGTTCTACCTTGAGGCTAACACGATTACCTTAGGTCAATGTGATAACAATTTGAATTTATATAGAATTATTTTATGAAACGCAAATTGGATCCCCAAAAAGGTATTTAGTCCATTTGAACGGAATGTGGAGAAGTAAAATGGGTTGCGCGCTATAATTAATTCGTACTGCCGACAGAATACTCAATTGGAATTCCTTAGTATCATCACCTGTTTTGGCGTGGTGACCTTGACTTACAGTAAAAGGGGCTAAAATGTCTTAGACGTAATTTGTAACTGCCTATTAGGTATGTACTTGAGTCGGTAGTTTGTAGAAATTGATAATCCGACTTAAATTTTTAGTTTTATTTTTTTTTGTTTTTGGAAAATGATACCATTGAATTAAACGTCAAAGATAATTACTTTTTTGTTAAAATAAGTGTGCCAAGGATAGAGTTCGAGACTGACTAGATGTTATGTCTACTTAGCCTTGGGTTACTAGTAATAATCAATTTCTTCTTTATTAAGAGACGAGCACTTCTCCCGTCTACGTGACCGGGTCATACGAATAGTTGTGCGCACTTAGAACCTATTTCATGAATTCTTGTGAAGTCAAGTCGTAGTTCCGATCCGTTCGACCTACTGACTTTGTGAGAGACGTCTTTTTGAATGTATTAAATAATTCCTATCAAGCAGAGCGATCACAAGAATTCATTTATTAAAAAGCACGGTGCACAAAACAAGTCCAGAACGGTTTATTACCACTCTAGAAAATCGAAGTGAGGAAGCACTTATTTACGATGTTAGGTTCAATTTGATGCAACATTAAAATCACAAGTCGCATACGCAAGGGAATGATAACGGTTTGTGCGAATTACATGAGTTAACAAAAAACATTTAATATAATCAAGCATAAAATGTATTTGTATTGAACACTACCAACTAGGATTACGAAGACACTGATGCTTGCGAGAAATAAACGATACGAATTTGAGTAATAGAAAACATTGGTTGGTTTCTTTAAATTTACCCAAGCTAAGAGCTCACCATAACTGTGATCTTGTTCTGTTATGGTATCATAGACAAGATCATTAATATAAAGCAAAAAAAAATAACTCAGTCAACTTATAAGTATTCATTTTTTAACACTGTCAGGCCTGATTGCTACTTAGGCCAAACTGGTTAACAAAAATGTATTACGTCGAAGTATCAACAAAACGCTTACGTACCCGAAAGAGGTTCGACAGACTTACCTACGTCTAATCTTCAAGGACGTCATTTCGTCCCGGTGTACCTTATTCTGATTTTATATTTTATTTATACTTTTATCCGGGATCTTATATTTTTCCGTCTAATCAAAAAGTCTGAAATTTTTGGGTAAATTTAAAATGGCCCTTTGATTTCTAGCCGTAAACGATGAAGTTATGGAAATAGTTAATTTCTTTGTGGGTGTTATTAAAATTACGAAGAAGCCGAATCACTGGGTTATTTTTGCGAGCTACGAATATTTTACTGAAAATTTTAGCGGCCTCTTAAAAGGGTCTTCTTACGTAGAATTTTAGCATGGAAAAGGGAATTGAGAGTTTATATTTGTTGTATTACCAACGTTCTGTGACATAAAGGATTACATTTTTATGTAAGTCAGACTTTTTTGTCACAATTTCTTACTTTTTTCAGTTGTTTACAATATTTTTTTTAATTTAATCTCTGCATCACCCTAATGTTGATAGTTAGAGAATACCTCCGGCATTATGTCCGCCTTTATACAATTTGTGTAAAAAGCATGAATAAATAAATATTGATTTAAGATTTTGAAGTTTATTAAAGTTGTAAAGCGCTTTGTAAAAATGTAGGCTTAGATATTTTTCAACTAGAATATTCAAGAAATGATATTTTTGGACTGTTATTGAGCTTATCATTTTCGTGCTTGATTTTAAGTATCAACTAAATATTCTCAGCATATTAGAAGTTGTCGCAATATAAGCGTGACATAGAATCCAAGCAGTAGAGAAGGCCCATGAAGCGTATAGCGGCTGCGTAACGTGGGCAGATCGGCAGCTATTCTATTTTGGAAATTGTACAACTGAAATCATTCCGACACTGTTTGCATAAAATGTAATGGCAGATTGCGGCCGGGCGGGAAGTACTGGCGTCGATTCGCATTGTGCCATCTGCTCACATACAGATCCCTTATAAAATGTTACTGCGCATTATCGCACCTGGATATGGCCCCCGCCTCGCGGTTATTTCGAAATGTTACCTTTTTATGACACTAATGGAAAATACTGTTCGGCTTTGTAAAGCAGTAACAGTATTTATTTCACGCACCGTGGAGAACGTATTTATTGTGCGTGGACATTAAAGTACCTTCATATTTTTGTTTGGCAAGAAGTTAGTCGTGCTTAAAAAGTTAACATGTTATTGTTATTATTTTTGGGTAAACTGGTCTTTCTGTGAAGCCAATTATATATTTCCTACGATACCTATTGCCACATTATGTGGGGGATTAGTATGTATTTTCTAAACCTATAACGAATGCTAAATGGGAGTACATCAAGTCCCGAGTTTATGATAGCATAGTGAGCTCAATAGAACAAAGAAGAATAATTATTGTTTTGCAGCTTAATTTCTAATACACAAATATCTTTCACAAGTCAACAAAACCAGTAAGCTTGGTGAGGTTCTCCTCTGATAGTTAATCTCGGAGTGCGACACTTGTGTGGATAACCAGTGGGTTTTCGCTTTAATGCTGCTTTTTGGGCGGATATTACCAGCGAATCTGGTCTCCGGTATTTAACAACATCGCTAGGATTCGTTGCTTCACGTCGATTTTAAGTGAGACGATGGTACTGCCTTATTCTAGTGAGCTCGTTTCTACCGCAAACCTATTTGATACACCAATCAACTGCACATTTCTTGTTAAGTAACCTCAGATAAATAAACATTTGTCGACGCTCATTAAGTTTTTAGAGTAGCAATCCTGCTACGGCCTGCCACTCTGACACAACACCGGCGACTGGTACGAAAAACTGTCAAGGAACGACGGCAAGACATTTTTGGGAATCCGTCGTGATCAAAAGATAGTACCACGTATTCGGTGGAGTGTCGCGCTAAATTAAATAATTATAATATTACGGACTCACTAGCTATATTATTTCGATTATACGTTGATTATGTTAACTGCATTTTATTCTCTTCGCCCTAATACTCACGCCTGACGTTTGTTTGCCTTAAAATCATGAAGCCGGCCTCTAAAAATACCCTAGTTCCTTTACATTTATATAATGATACTCTTGAGTATAGAGCTTTAACGAATTCATATTTGATTTCTGGTGTAATTTTCTGTGTATCATATTGCTACAAAAATTTAATCATCACTAGCTATTACTAGCCCATATGCCTCTTACAGGCTTGTATTACTTTTACTGAGCAAAAACCTCTTCTACAACAGATCGCTTATGCCTAAGTCAACCGCGTTGATCTGGTGCGGGTAGGGGGACTAATGACATTTTGAAACTATAACTATAAAATAGCAAGGAAAATTTTACACAATCGTAGGGATTCATGGGATGACTTTCATACCGTTTATTGTACTTCAAACTAAAGTTATTATTGTGGCTAGATGACATTCAAAATTTTTCAGGAATCTACTGTTTGTGATAATTTTGCCACAAAACTGACTACATAAAAGTATACGCTGAGTCATTTTTAAGGAAAATTAATTGTTGGCGCTGTTCTATTCTTCTAAATTACCATTAGTCTTTTCCTACTTTAACGGGAGGTTCATTATCTGTCGAAATTTAATCTCTGTTACTAGATGTAAACTGTTCTAAGAACTAAATCTGTGCTAAAACTCAATAGGATCAGTTAATAGTACATAGATAGTTTACAGGCCAGCTCACTTCCACACAAATTGCTTTATTAGCCGAGTCAAACTGGACAGAAAAGTTTTAGTTCTTCAGTTTTTCGTTTATTTGTATTTTCTATATACTTTATAATAATGTATTATGTGTAGCTAATTCCCTTATTGTACTTGCATAAAAATATTACAGAAATGAATTTTAATTTCTTTTTTAGTTTATTACCATAATAATCCTTTGTTGTTAACAACCTTAACATAAGTTAAAAACCAATGATAAGAGGCAAAACGGTAAGTCCGAGTCTTATTTAAACTTGCCGATTTAAAAGAAAAAATGACTATATATAATTGTATCATTTCTTTCTACGGGATACAAATATTTGTACACCAATATCGCCATTATTTAGACGTAGCTAAAATTTGATAAAACAATTAGTTTCCGGCCTTCACGAAGATTGACTTCATAATACATAGGTTCTACCGATCGGGATTTTGATAAATGGGCTATCTAAGCCCTCGTGTTACGCGATTAACGTGGCAGCTGTACCAACTTCATCCCAAATTAAATATAACCTCCTTGTGTAAACGAACTCTTTGATCAAATATAAGTTTCCCTAGATAAAACTATTGTTTATGTTATTTTTATCGTTATTATCCAGGGAGATCAGAAGTGTCATCGTCATTATAAAATTACTATGAAGATTTGAAAGGTTTATCTTTAAGCCTAGTTTACATTATCTATTTTCTCTGCAACTTATTTTAATTTATTTACTGTTGAGCTCGGATCTCCTCAACAAATTTATTTATTCTTATTAAATGAAGGTGTAAGCCTTAGTCCATCATGTACACCAAAGTAGACTTAGTGCGGCTAAAAAGCCAATAACTCTACAACAAACAATATTTTTTAAATAATAAATAAATAAAATAAAAAAGCCTTTTATTTCATGCAGATTATACATACAAACAAAAGTATAAGTTTACTACAGCTAAATTATTGTTAGTAAATGAGTGTATTGCAGATTATACATACAAACAAAATATTAAGTTTACTACAGCTAAATTAATGTTAGTAAATGAGTGTATTTCTTAAAATTCTAGTTGTTAGCTAAGATTATTACCTAGTTTTTAAATTAAATGCGTTACTATTATTTATGATAAAGATTTACAATTGTTCTGCATGAACCCCTCTTAAGGTGAAGGCCTCCTCCAAAGCAAGCCAGTCCTCTCTGGATTGGGCCACCCGAATCCAGTCTGTGCCGGCTATGTTCTTGATCTTTCTTGATTTTTTAAATAAAATCTTTAAATTAAATATGTGTAAGCTACATATTTTGCTTTATATAAAATCAACCGAGCAAAGCTTGGTCTCTCGAGTTCATAATGTATAAAAACTAATTACCAATGTATGATGAAATAACAGACAGCTTAGCTCTGCGGCGTGCGTCCGAACAGATTAACTACACTGCTCCACCGGGTTGTAGCAATTAAGTTACGTCACTTTGTCTAGTATGTTACACGTATCATGTATTAAGCATTTCTCTGATACCTTCAAACAGCAACAAACTTAGATTTAGTGAGAAATCTTTTTTAACCTTGTTACGTTAAGTGAGCAAGAGAGTTTTGCTGTAGTCTGAAGATGTTACCCTAATAATGGACTTGTAAGAATGGGGAGTAACTAAGCATCAGTAGTGTTTGCATCTTTCTCCTTGCTTTTGCGGTTGTTGAATAAAATTACATTGACATCAAAAGAGTGACCGTTGTAGTACTCGTATTTCATAATTATATTTATTTAATGCTGATAGAGCGCTCTGGAAGTCACTGAGAGAGGCCTATTGTCCAGCAGTGCACGTGTATCGGCTGAGGATGATTGAAATTGATTATGCAATACGGTCCAAAAGCAGTGTTGACTGCCATGACACAATTACTATCCCTCAACAGTTGGTATGGTTATGCAGACCCATTTGTAACCGGATATGCATAGCCTGATCCCGAAACGCGACATATGTGGATTATTACAACGGATTTGAACCAGTCCCATTATCTTGACGGGCATGACAATTCTATCACATGCTATGGTAGTTAAATCAAACCTATCTAATCATCCATATCCACTCTACGACTAGCAATGAATATTTTTAGATAATGTCCTCAATTTCCCCTCACTACCATCCATACTTTGATTTCTAACACCATCACGATTCACGTAGGACTTAATCGTTCGCATCAATGCCATTATCAATTTCGATTTTACCAATCATTTTGACGTTTCAGTATGCTAAATGTATCGGACTTTCAGCGGCGTTACTGGTGTGTTCGAAATCGTCCACACTATTCGAGTCAGTTGAGTAAATGATCATATAAATCATATTGACTGACGTTAAATTGACATATCGAAGCCATAAATCAAAAGGGTATACCGTGAGAGAAAGTTTGACAAGCCAGTTAACTTTGGGAAAGTGTTTTTTGCAATATTCAGCTGCACGATGAGTTAGCTGTTGTTTTGACTTTATTACAAACGGACTGGCTCACCTATATAGTTAATTAGGTTCGATCTTAAACTGGCATGATTTCAATCACTCATTTAATTTCTATCGCGTTTCCTTCTGTGTTTACCAGGGGTAGTGGCCAGTTAGATTGCGTTTTTTTAGGTTATCATATTTTTTATTTTATAGGTTTACCAAAAATTACTCCAGTATTCACAACGGCATTCAATTTTTCTTTTGTTTATTTTTGTTCACAATATTTCGGCGAAGTACACTTATGTGATGTTGGCGTTGATTGTTTGCCGTTAGTGTTATTCCACAAATAAAAACATAAAAAGTGAATAGTATGTTAACCAATCAAACGATAATAAATTGGTAGTTTGTCGATTTGTCGGTATTGCGTTAAAAATATGAATTATTTTCAAACTTTGTAATTTTTGCTCAATCATAGAAATTTAGTCATAAAAATTACTGGTGTTTATAACACTTCAAAGTAAACATGGCAATTTGTGTTGAAACTTTGTGTTGCCCGTAGTTTTTACATATGGATGAACCAGGTACCCAGGTAAAACGTACAACATAAATATTTAACTACTTAATTAAATGTAGACAGTACCTAAACAGCTTTAAAATGAAGTGCCGCGTATATTTTCCTGCAACAGTTGCTACCTGCAGTACAGTAATCCATGAAATTCTTCTTAATGTTACGTATGTTTAGCTCTTACAGTGTGGAGTCATTAAATACTTGGAATTACAATTTCGATTTGGGCAACGATATTATATGTAATTTATCTATAAGTTAATTATAATTAATAATTATTTTTAGTAAAGCCCTGATAACACTACAAGGTTGCACTTAGAAGTGTAATACTATGCAATACTGTGTCGACTGCCATAAGGAAAATATAAGTTTTTTTTTTTAACTTTGGATGATTACGCTGGGTGATTCCGTAAAACTATTTTTTTAAATTCGTGGGTTTCACAACTTACCACGGTGTTCCTTTATCCGAGCAGGTACATCGGCAAATCAGGTTTCTAGTATTCGTGCTCTCACAAAAAGGCGCAACAATTTTACTTTATGTCGAACTTTTAGGGAAAATTGATACCTACACTATTTAGAGTACTTTCTATATATTACAAAACTTTCCCCCTTATTTTACGATAAAAAAAAAACTTAAAAATTCGTGTTTTATTATGTTTTTTTTTTCTGTTTTACTTGACTTTCTTTCCCTTTTTTTTGTTTGTTTTTGCTATTTGTTTTTTTTTGTTTGTTTAAGTACATCATTTTTTTTATTTATTATTTGTACATGAATTACCCATACCATTTAGTCTTTAATATCCTTTTTGTAAAATAGGTTGTCTGGAAGAGATCACAGTTAGTGATAAGACCGCCTATTGTCCACCGATTGTCTTTAGTTATTGTTTTTATATATAAATTAAAGGATCAAAAAATAAATCCAAATTTTTGGGCGTTTTTTTAACAGGCCGTAACTTCGAGAAAAATGGTCGTACAGGAAATTTAAAAGAAGAAAATTGTAGCTCCAAGTCTCTAGTTTTTGGATTAACACATTAAAAACTTGTAGCATCAGTGGTTTTTGAGTGATCTTAGGAAAACCAGCAACAAAAAAAATTCAAAATTTTTAATGCTTCTTTTTTTTGATATACGGGCGTGGAAAAAAATGTTCTTGCTTAACCCTTATAAAGATCGAATACTTTGTTTATTTAGCTTTAATTTTTATTTTTTAACACCTCGATATGTTTAGTTCTCACCGAGATATCAGTCTCCAAATGGAAAATGATCCTTTTGTCTTTAATTATCGATATCTCAGCAACCAATAATTGCACACCACGTTAAAGGTGCGTTTCAAGAATTTGAATAAATATCCTTTAACCACCAGCTATTACTTTTTCGAAAAAACAAGAATTCTTCTTGTTACATGAATTTGAAAATGCATCAAAAAATGAGCTTTAGGTGGTGTTTTGAAAAATCAAGCGCTGGATCGAAAATATTGGGAAAACCAATAATGTTAAGTGTGCGTTTTACAGTTCAATATGTCCACGATAATCCTACAAAGTGCCAAATTAATCCATCCAGCCGTTTTTTTGTTTCACTCGATCGAATTTTTGAACAAAATTAGGGATCACGTTTTGCTCTGCAAAGCTCATAATTTAAGAAATGAGAAATATTCTTTTTTAAGAGCTTTTTC
Organism: Cephonodes hylas; assembly: GCA_030295005.1. Taxonomy (NCBI): domain Eukaryota; kingdom Metazoa; phylum Arthropoda; class Insecta; order Lepidoptera; family Sphingidae; genus Cephonodes; species Cephonodes hylas. The sequence goes on from AP025366.1 coordinate 5,848,871, forward strand.
CACATTTTGTTGTATAGATTTGTTGTTTTGGAACAACTTGAGGAAATTTAACAAACAAACGCCCAATCAATTCAATATTTCGTCAATGCGAAAATTCGTTAATCACACACAATAGCTACAACGGGCAATATTGGCGTTGGTGACTTGAATTTCCTCAAGTTGCCCCAAAACAACAAATTCCTACAATAGAAACGTGGAAAAAGCTTTAAAAAATAAATATTTTTCATTTCTTAAATTATGAGCTTTGCAGAGCAAAAACGTGATCCCTTATTATTTTCAAAAATTCGATCGAGTAAACCAAAAAAACGGCTGGATGGATTAATTTGGTACTTTGTAGGATTATCGTGGACATATTGAACTGTAAAACGCACACTTAACATTATTGGTTTTCACCATATTTTCGATCCAGCGCTTGATTTTCCAAAACACCACCTAAAGCTCATTTTTTGATGCATTTTCAAATTCATGTAACAAGAAGAATTCTTGTTTTTTCGAAAAAGTAATAGCTGGTGGTTAAAGGATATTTATTCAAATTCTTGAAACGCACCTTTAACGTGGTGTGCAATTATTGGTTGCTGAGATATCGATAATTAAAGACAAAAGGATCATTTTCCATTTGGAGACTGATATCTCGGCGAGAACTAAACATATCGAGGTGTTAAAAAATAAAAATTAAAGCTAAATAAACAAAGTATCCGATCTTTATAAGGGTTAAGCAAGAACATTTTTTTCCACGCCCGTATATCAAAAAAAAGAAGCATTAAAAATTTTGATTTTTTTTTTGTTGCTGGTTTTCCTAAGATCACTCAAAAACCACTGATGCTACAAGTTTTAATGTGTTAATCCAAAAACTAGAGACTTGGAGCTACAATTTTCTTCTTTTAAATTTCCTGTACGACCATTTTTCTCGAAGTTACGGCCTGTTAAAAAACGCCCAAAAATTTGGATTTATTTTTTGATCCTTTAATTTTTTCCAGTAGTGTATATATATATATATATATACATATATATATATTCCTTTGTATATTCTTGGTGTACAATAAAGTGTATATAAATAAAAAATAAATAAATAAATATACAGTACAAACTGTACAGAGTTTGTATCAAACTTGAACAATATAGATATTTTTTATTTGAACTTTTACATAAACGACTTGGAAGGACTACATGTATTAGTCTTTTGACTTACTTTAATAACTTAGTGAGTTATTAAGCCGACTAAACATTAATAGGATTACTTTTCCTTTTATAAAAACAGTTACTGGTATCGAATTTGAGACATATTCCTTTGAATTTGCTTGTGTTTATTAAAACACACTTTAAATTCAAAGGTACATAAAATATAGCAAATCAACAAGCTCTTTTATTTTTTTAACAACTTTTACTTTTACTATTGAATGAAATTATTATCTTATTAATATCTTTTTCTATTAAGCGGTGATAAAGAAAATGTGGACATATTTACAAACAACCAATTTACACTTTTACAAACAACCTTACATATGTATGTATCTTGGTAATGTATATTGTTCGAAAAGGTAGATATATTTCACGGAAGACATATATGACGCTTTTAATAAATATGAAATGTGAAAAGGAAGATAATAAACTCCCGAAAGCAGCGTCCTACAGTTTAAGTTGGATAAATTCAAAGCTTCATAATTTTATATTTAAATTCATCGCACCTTTCCGCTCCTACGTACTTCAGAAATATTTTTTCCTTTGATGACTAATTTTATAGAATAAAAAATAAGATTTCTCATAAACTTTGTTTAAACAACGTCGAATTAAGGTTGTCTACCTCGTTTTCAACATTTTATAGCGAGTGGGGCTCTAACGTAATTTTCACAGGTATAAAACCGGAATATTATATGCGTGTTGAATAAAATATATTTGAAAAAGTAACCTAAGCCCTTAGATCGTGAATACGAAATTGCAAAATTGTATCAGCTTTACGGTCTTATTTACAAATTACTCACTGGAGAGACTGAGCCGTGATTGTTTATATAAATCGATGTATTGAAATGTTCGCGATAATTCAAATCTGAAGAGAATTAATTAAACTTTCTTTGTTGACGACGACAAACGAATCCCTCAAATTTAGAACTGAATATTGTCTCAATTCTTGATATGTATTAACCACAAATACAGTTTTAAAATAAGGATATACCTAAAAGTAATGCAGCGCATAGCATAGTATTCAAATAGTCACATGTTTAATAAATTTAAAGAAGTTTCAATACACCTTGCATAGAAATCATTTGTTCCGCTTTAAATTATTTTTATTTGGAATATTATTAATTTGATAGAGCTACATATAAAAAAAATGTAATTAAAAATGAGCGTACAAAGGTTTAGTAAGATGACAATACAGTGAGAAAGGTCCGAAAATAATTTTAACTTTCGATGCACAACTACCAAGCTACAGACTGATGGTAATCGTAACAAATAAGTACATATCGCTATCCTAGCTACTACTATAATACGAGGATACTAGCATACCACGACCAGTATACTCTAGTAGCCTAAAACTGAGCAAAACTCAATAACATTGCTTTACTTCAAATTTCTGTGAGATAGATGTTCCACCGCAGTCCAGGCTTACTACGGCGTGGCTATAAACCTTACAAAATAATATAAGTCATGCGATAAACAAAAATACCCAGCTACGGGTTGTAATTCCGTCGAGTCATTTAGTACCAATAAAAGGTCCAGCGGCCGCGAAGACGCTAGGGTAGTAACTTTTGCAAACATGCAAAGGAGTTCAGGATAAGAGAAATGTTATGTATTACATAAATATATTGTAATTTTTAATTTAGCAAATTTAAACGGTATCTAAAAACTATTTGATAAATTAAAAATTAGACTTATAATTGACAGATTGTGACGGTAAAGCGCTTCTGCCTTCGTTTTGGAGAACACAGGCATGATTTTTATTTTTTTTCATTCTAACACTTCGTTGAGCAAGATTTGTGTTGCGGAAGTATATTTGTATTCAGCCAGTTAACGACCTCTGGGCACAAGGTGATAAATCTACCATAGCAAATAAAGCAAGTGTGTCATTTCGCGTCTTTTCGAGGTCAACAAGTCTGATTGGCATGATCGAGCCTTGTAAGAGATACTAATATCTTCCTATTCTACACTACGACGTGTAACATGTTTTGTATAACTAATTCTTTCAAAAAAAAAACTTTACTAAGTGTAACAGTAAAGGAAAACGTTGTGAGGAAACCTGTATAAATATAGTTCTTAGAATTTTTTCGGCCGCTGACCGGAACTACCCTAACGTGGACTAAGGTTTATCCCCTATCACTTGTAGAAGAGATCAGTGCCTAGCAGTGGGACGTACATATGTACATTATACATATATATGTATGTGGGGTGATGTAGTACGTATTGCTGTCAACATATACCTACTTATTAAAAACTGACAGAATTTTTTGCAGTTTGCATTAATTATTTATGTATGTGAAAAGAATTGTGTTACTTTTTAGTAGAAGGATTAATGCCACGCTGAAAAATTATGTTTGTTACTTTTTACATTATCTTAGCCTTTCAACATTCAATAACACGGGCGGGTGTGTACCAAAACTAGAAAAACACTTCATTTTTCTTTTAATTCAACATTAGGTTTTTCAAATTATCAACATACGAAAAATTTATAAGCGACGGCGCGGCAGTGGTGTGCGAAAACGTACATGTCTTAAACAGTTGTGCGTAATGTGCCACTACCGACCCCCGTCACACGTTGACGACGGTTCCGTGTGACCAGGTGTACTACACTACTCGTAATGTTCACACACCAGTTACAAACCCGTGTTGTAACTTATAAACCAATCGGGAATCCCTTTTCAACTCTCCAATTGGTGAAACCAACTTATAATTGATATTCATGGCGAATTGAACCAATTGTAGTCTCGTTTAAGCCACTTTTGACGATTTGTTTATACGAATTTCAGTGACACACTTTTCAATATTTTTTTTGTCTTGCAGCAAATAGTTTGAATAAAATGTTTATTTTTTAACTTTTATTTTTTTTTGTTTTGATTCGTTTTCAATGAGTGGTAATTCAACCCAACGACGATTATAACTGGGGGACGTGTCAGAATTCAATTGACCCATATACTCGTACGTCCCCCATTGCTCGGCACTGGCATCCTTTAAGCTTGAGAGGAGCAAGGCCGATCATCAGATCAATAGACATTACATTAATGTTATTTATGCACAGATATTTACTCTTACTCTCCTTCGTTGGTTTTGCGTCTTAGGCGTGCGATGCTATCGAGAATTCCTTGGACCAATTCTTGAATTGGATAAAACTTTACTCGGTTTTTCCAATAGGTAATTCTCAGAGTAATACTGAGTATGGAAATGTGTCCGGGGAAGGCAATAAGGTCGCGGTTGGAAATTGCACGGATGAGAAAAAAGCCCATGAATTTCGAATATCGACGTTGCTTGGTAATTTTTAAAATGGCTCAAATAAGTTTTCAGTTTTAAGTGGAACTAGTTAGGATACGTACCTAAACACTATGGTATTGTAGGTTTATGCTTACTAATATGAAAATAACATGGTACAGAGTAATATTTTTTTGAAATATTGTAATTTTTTTTTAAATGAATAAAAAATGTCCGTGTAAATGTGGACTAGAGTCACTGTATAACAAGCGAACATTGCGAAGAAGTCGCAAGATGTAGCCATATTGAGGTTGCAGTGCTCACTCATAATAAAAACGTGATAGCAACCTAATATAAAACCTAAATACACTTCCAGTCGTCTATAAATCGCACCTTACTGTGTACTGGCGACGAAAATTTACTTCACTCCATTTTACGGTTAGTGTAGTACTAGCTAGATTGTATTTCGGACGATGAGACTTCCTCTCGCCAATGTACACATAAAAGTCGAGCCACAGTGTCCTCTCTCATAAAAAAGAAACACATGTATCCCCGACTTGCAATCGGATGCACTCCTGTTGTAGTCTGTGAGCCACTGACGGCTAAACGCAAAAATATCTAGTTGTACTAAATAGGCGTTATAATCACATCGTGTGTGGCTTTTCATTATTAAATTTTAAGTTCTTTAGAAAAGTGTTAAGATTAACGCGCAAGAAGTTCTACTGTCATTGCTTTTATATAATTAATATTAAAGCGCCTATCTCGGTTCTAATGAATGTCTGTCTTACAAAATAATAATCTGTATAAGACAAAAAGTAACAAACAACTCTAATTCAAGTAATTATTCCTCTCCAATAAACTTAAGCCCCTTCACAAAGGGGTAATTTGCCTTTAAAAATGAGAATTGTTTCTTCAAAGAGTAAAGAAAAACCGTAATGACTGCGAGTCGAAGAATCTAGGACATGAGACCTCTTAAAGAAGCATGAAGTCCGCACAAATGATGCTGCGATGTCTCGGTACAAAGTTTTCGTCCATCGTGCGCTGGCCGCACGGAGAATTAATTTAAATGAAATCATCACAGTTTATTCTACTGCGATGGCGGAACGGGCGTTTAACCGACAAGAAAGCGCCGCAAGACTCATTTACAATTCCAATTAAGGGCAATTCTCATTTACTTTTGTCCTGTAAAAGTAACGAATCCGAGTGGGACCTTTCCGCTTGTCGCGACATTGTGCTCTTCATCGCCATCTATTTAATTCGCCCCAATGCAACTGGAATCGGTATTGGGACACTAATGTTAACTGCTGTTGTATAGATGCCGATTAAATGCCAATACAATTTGGCAATGGTGTTCATAGTCGCAACTTATAATATCATCGAAATTGTTGATAGGCCATACTCTGTAATTTATGTATGTATGTTTGACGTCACAAGTGAATGGCGATTGATGTTCGCAGTAAACTATTTTACTATTTGCATGATATAAGGCGCTAAGAATTTTGGACTCATATCAGTAGGCAAGAATCTAAATCTAATAAAAGGTTCCTAATGTTTAGATATTAGTGGAATTTCAAACTTATAAAAATAAGTTATTTATAAAGATGCTTGACATAATGTGTAGGAGCATAAAACAAAAGAGTTTCTTTTCAGATATAAATTTACTTAAGCTAATACCATATTATTTCATTTTATTGCTGGATAAGTTAAGAAGAGCCATCGCGATCTCAAAGGAAAAATGATTGCAATACTATATTTTATTCCAGTAGACACGTATGGTCAATAAAGAAGTCCTTAACCGCACAATGGGAGAGGACTGTTCTAGATACATTTTAGTGGTGAGATAGTTTTAACTCGGTGGTCTATCTAGTAGCACAATTTCCCTGCAATCCATACAGTTTCTGCTATGTCTGTGACCGATGACCTAATTTGCTTAGCGAAGCATGCATATCGCCTTGTGTTTGGTTATCGATTTCATAAATGATCAAAGGTACAAATTTTAACTAAAACTATATTAACTACCTATGTAATTACATCTTATTATTTGTTTGTACCGAAACAAAGGAAAATAATATTTTCATGTATCATGGCGAACATACGACAGAAACAACATTAGGTATTTGCTCATATAAAAATATTATAATTTTAAGAATTATTTTTTGTTAAGAACGAAAATAAATTGATTAATAATTTAACTTTTCCCGATTGTAAATAATTATATTGTTCATAAAGTAAACATACTTACTCCTCATGAGCTATCCAGTAATTAAAAACAACTTTTCATGTTTCAACTATACGAAGAATATTAGTGATTTCTCTTTAGAATCATCGGTTTATGCACAATTTATTACGCTTTAAGCTTAATAAATCTTTAAGCTTCGCTGCAGTCAGTTTAGACTACATTTGGAGTGGTTTGGCTCCACTGGCTTTAATACTAAAATGTGAGATAATAATACTATTATCTCAGAGAAAACCGAAGTGAAGCAATGCGGTTGCGTAAGTTTGGTGAATCCGTTTGTCGGATGCGCAGTTTGGTACAATATTTGTATGTAGTTTATAACCATCTTATTTATGAAGAAATAAAAATAAACTTCGGCCTCAATTTAATAGACGTTTGTCTCGTTTTCCTTAACTTCACAATTCCTTTAATGGATCAAGACGGAATATTTAATTACCTACTGAGAAAGAAATCTTAGCAACTTTCAAGCGTGTCGCGTTCGGCGTTTCCCAAGTAAGCATTAGAGGCGGACATAATTGTTTCAATTGGTAACAAAGAAAAATGTAACCAGTATCAACAGTTGATACTATGTCTATGTATATGGAGTGATCGGGCTTATCATTAGGTTTTGTGTGCTCTTGTATAAACCCTTATAATAAATATAGTAAAATTGTACCTACTACGATGTTTAATATAAATTATACATATAATAAAAGTAGTGATAACCTCGAGGTTTAGGCGCCTAGTCGAGAATCTTAATGGTCGCAGGTTTAAATCTCAAGCACATCCCTGATGTTTCAAAGTTATGCGTGTAGTCATAAAGAATAATCACGTACTTTAATGGCGAAGGAAATTTTCCTTAGAGAACCTGCACAAAAAAAAAAAAGTTTTAGGATGTTTTCGGTTGTGTAGACCACCAACGCGCATAGGGCCATCGTGGTGGACTAAGACCTCAACCGTATCAGTATGGGGATGATAGTAAAATGATATGATAAAGGTTTTTAAATTTAGTTTTTTTTAACAATTTCAACGTCATTTTTATTAAAAACGGTGTCTTGTTAAACAAAAAGCAATCTAATATGTTAATGAAGTTTACAGAATTAGGGAGAAATTAGGGTGAATAATTCTAAACGTTGCGTCATGTCGCGTCCGCGCTATTATCGTGGCGCGGGTGCCCCGTTCCGGTTCCACGCTCCTGTGACGCCACGTGCCACCGTCTTTGGCTTACGACATATCAATTAAGTGATTTCTTTCACGTGACCCGTATTTTATATCAGTTCTTTTATGTTACAATAAGGCTTCGAGTTAATCTACAGCGATACCTATTAAACTACATTCTAAATGCAAAAGTAAGCCTGTTTCTGATTATTTATTCTTAATTATGTTCGTAATGAAAACTCAAATAAATTTGGCATGAAGATTATTTCTATGTCTCATCGTTACCTCTCGAAAACGGTTTTTTTGTTGCAAATGGTGAAATGTTTATTATCGGCTAATAAAATAAAGTTGTATCCAGTTGCAGTATTTAAAAATTAATTAATTTGAAAACGAATTTTTAATTGTGCTCTAAATCAAGTTTTTACTGACGAGAATACGAATGTTGTTCACCAGCAAACACTATTATACTTGTTTTTGTCAACAGAGATTGTTCTTAGCTTTAGTTGTTTATACTGCAGTAGTAATCTAACCATAATCAGTATGCTTACGAGTGACAAGTAAAATATTTGTCGCTCAAAACAAGAACGAGGATTGTGAGACTCAACTTGGAAAATAAGTTTTAAATGTAAGTTGAAAATAATCGAGTCGGCGGCAGGTCTGACTCAAATCGCAGTGGAAGAGTGAAGCTGAGGGATTTTCTTAAAGACTCCGGTCGCTTCCAATAGATACTGGTATTTGCTGAATCCTCGATTGCAAGCTTAGACATTCAATTTAACTTACAGTACGCTAACGGAGATTTGTGATAGCGCCGATATATACGAGATTGTGTAGTAAATAACACATATTTAATAAGAAATATGTAGAATATAAGCACATAATATCATGAAGCACTTAAAGTTTATAAGTCTCAAGACTTTATTTTTATATTTTGTCACATGGATCATACAAATTATAAGCCGTTTTGGAATCTATAGGATTTTTACAGGCTTAGAATATCTAACGTCAATCTGTGACCATGTAGAGGGGAACGCTTACCATAAAGTATAAATTATTGATTTTGTAGGAAAATCATTTTTTAATTAATGGACGGGTTAAAAAATTAAAGAATGAATGCAGTGGACAATAATATCAGGCGAAGCTTGTACAAGCCGATACCTAATATAGTTCTCCGCTAGAGTTAGGGATGATGTTAAGTCTATCAACGCGCACTAAGTCAGTATTAGGCGAGCATGTTTGACTGAGAAGTAAATCTCCCCAATCATTGTACATAGCTGCGTGGCGTACATTTGATTGAATAGATTATGACGCATGAAGTCCTTATTCAATATCGTCAGTATATATTTATAAGTAAACATCCTAACACATAGTATCAAAGTTGAATAATCAATGCGCAAAAAAATGGGTGAACGGAGAATTGTATATTATTTTGTGCAGTAGACTATGGGGTCTGAAAATCTTATTTGCTGTAGAGAAAAAAAAAAAACTCTGCTGTATATAATTAATTTAATTTAACTAGACAATGACATCAACACAATCTTGTCTTTTTATTAGAACAGTTTATCACTAAGAGAAAGGATTTTTATGTTTCTTTTCCGATTACATCTGTTTTAAAGAACAAGTTATTATAAATATTAAATTTACCCTTACAGAAAACCATGGACGCATAAGGCCGTGTTTAGCAATTAACATATTTGAATTATAAATTTATTTCTATGTTATTTACCCGCAAACATTCTGTAGGTAAGCCTTCAGGCAAACAGTTGAATACAAATTACAAATACAAACGTACCATTCACCGAAATTTTATTATGTTCATTTTCCTTCTCTCATTGCTTTATATTATTTGTTTATCTTTCCATACTAATCAGGAATTACTTTTGCGTACTGAAGTAATGACTATTTGCAGGTAAAATCATAATTATACCAGTAATATATTCACGGATCCCGAAGTACAGTTTTTTATCCATTACCAAGGGATTCATATCGTAATTTCCGTAATATTTATTACGAGCACAATTGCCGGAGGTGAAAAATAACAATAAGAATTAAAATAAAGTGTTCTTTAGACGACTATCATTTACAACTACTGAAAATGTTGTCAATTTAGAAGTATTCGTTTCATTAATTATTATTAATTGTTTTAAAATAGTAATTGCCTCGGGCAGTGGCGGTACTTCCATAGAAGCCCGAAAGCCCGACTTGCCTTACATAGTTCCGAATAACGAACTTAACGATTGTTTATTTATAAAATAACGCTATAAACGTGAATGTGAGTACTAACCGGTAGGTATTTATTAGTCCTACGTACCAAAAAAAATATGCTGCTACTAAATAAACATTTGGGCTTGCCTTAGTTTGACACCCTAGGCACGCCACTGGGCCCTCGGGGTTTATGTAAATTGTTTTTCTAGAACAGTTTTACAAAAAAGCAAGCACACTCACGCCGCCTCGTAACTAAGCGCAGAATTCAATATTTCTAGGAGCCATAATTTCGAACAAATAGTTTCATCCATTCTAGGTAACATATCAGCATCAATGCACCCTTATCTAGTTTACTACGGAACATTTGTATTCTCGATTTCCGAAACACAACACAAAACTGCATTGAAATTCAGATACGTAATTACGTAAACGTAGAACCTAGTAAGATTTTAGTTACTGAAAATCGGTGCATGGTATTAAACACACACATTCTGGCAACGTTTGCTATCGTCAGGTTATTCCTTTATCGATAGCAATGTCAACTAAACACAGTGTTTATAGCCTCCGCTGCTGTTATGTAGTTTATTTATTAATGAGGAAATATTAGCTAAGACACTGGGGCATACTATGCTTTTATATTGTATACTAGATATACATATAAATCTGAATCGGTATCTGAATGGATAGTGTGAGCATTATTTTTTAAATATTAAGAGTTGTTTTTTGGTTATAAAATACCTTATGCCTAATTCTCATCCCAGATGAACACAATTTTTGTGTTTTGACTGTAGAAAATATTAAGCGTTTCGAACTCTTAATGTCGCGTTGCGAGATTACATCTACAGCCAATAATTGCTTTAATTGTTGTTTATATACGACTGCCTCGTAGTCTTGCAGTACAAGGTATGCACTGGGAGGTTCTGCGTTTGTTTTGCCGGATAGGGAAAATTTTTAATTTCACAGTTGCAGCTCGGAACCTGGAATTATGAACAAAAAACGGTGATCGGCTGCACGCCTATTACGCGGGACGAAAACATTGTCGGCGAAGTAGGAAAGAGATGCATCTCTGTCTACCTCTTCAGGGAATACAGGCATTAATGTATGTACGAGTAATACTTCTTAGATACAACTACGCTATGGAGGCAGTTATGTTGTATTTCCTGTCGTTCTCCCTTATAAAGCAATTTTATTTTCAGCGTAAAATTTATAACTATAGCTGCATAGGTAGACAAATTGTGTCGAGTTGTGCTTAATAATGGCAACTTAGTGGTTCTGCAAACGACGGTAGGGCACGTTTGCGGTTGCCCTTCAAAGGGTCTTAATCGGCCAATAAATCTTCTTTTATGCGTAGTGTATACGCCCGAAGACAATACTTTGTGTTTATACCCTTAGAACGTTTTTTATTTGGATTTAATATTTATTTTTTTGTTATTATAAACTTTTATATTAAAATACTAAATGTGTTTAAATTTGTGTCGTGATAAGTGTGTTATAAAAGTTTTCATTTGTTTTATACAAACTAGGTTTATTTGAATAATTTGGAATCGAAACCTTTGGTTTATTTTAAAACGAGCTATTGTTAGCGGCATCGTGCATCTGACAGTGTTCAGTCGCGAGGAATTTTTAATTTTTTCAGGTAAAAATATGCTGCGTCGTGTTCGTATAACATCGTGTTCAATATTAACCTTCAGTTATTTTTTGGATACTTTTTATAAGATTATTTTTAGTCAGCCCAAAAAATTCAATCAGCTTGCCCCCTTTACGGGGAACTGATTAAACCTGACGAAATGTATATTCAGAAATGCACCACTGGCTACCTCTTCGGCGAATACAGAAGTGAAGTTAAGTATGTCTGTTATTTATAATTTTTCAGCATATAAATGTATTGCTTAATAGCGTTGATGACTTTTACAATAGACGAAAATAAAATGAGTAGTGGAACAAGGTTGTAAGTAAAGTCTAAGTCTATTATAGACTGTCTGTTGCGCAATATTTTGACCTAAAATAATTGAGTGGAAAACTTAAAGAATTTACACGTATGTAATATGTATGTATGATGGAAAGTCTCTCTCAGTCTGATATTCATGTTATGATATACATATAAAGTAATGTATATTATTATTGTTTAAGTACAATTTATTATATTTATATGCGCAAGTTAAGTTGTTGTTTTGTTAGAAATTGACCATATATGCTTTAAGAGACTTCTCATATTGGTTGATACCCATGCAATTACTTTTTGATTGCAACATATAATTACTATCTTGTCCTGTTGTATGAGTTTGTATCGCGCGATTGAAAAGTCCCAAATTAACGTAGTTTATCTATAATTGAATTTTAAAGGGCAGTTCGAAGTTTGGAAATGTCGAAAAACAGTGATTTAAATCTTTTTATTACATAGGATTCAAATCAAATTAGTCTTAAGCTACCAAAACAAAGAAGCCAATTAATAAAGATAAAATATTTTTAAGCATTAGATGTAGCGAGTTAGTCGTGTATTTCAAAGTGATTTGTACTTGTAATTAAATTGTTGACATTACGCTCTGATTTATTGTGTGAGAGATAAGCAAATAAAAATAACAGCTGTTACTTTTTACACGAAAGCGAGTTTGTGTCGGATTTACCTGTTACAAAAATCATTTTGAGAGATAAATCGCTTTCAAGAAATTTATTTGAAATTAAGGCATTTTTTCATAACACTACTACCATTTACAAAGAAAAATTGATTATGAGACTAGATGAATTATATGTAGAAATATTATATTAATTCAAAGAAAAATAAACCAGATTATCATAATCTTGATCTAAATTCCAAGAGTAAGTTTTATCAGTATCGACCGTGATTGTAAGAAATATTGAATGGGTTTAGGTCCCATTCGAGCACCTATAAATAATAAACACGCTCCAAAATCACATACACATTTGATCCCACACGAAGATATTAAGCTTATAACGGGTATCAGAAACTACGAGGTCCTTTACATCTCGGGTTTTACAACAGAAGGTAACAAAAGCTGGTGCCCAGCCACCTGCGTCACTGTGGGTTTGAAATGAAAATGAAATAGGTATTTTACGATGATTTCACACTGAAAGTGCTGTCATAGGATATCGAACCACGCACACGTATGTCACGGGACCAACGAGGCAGTCTATATATTGTAATGTACATTTTATTCGTTTTGATTCGTCTAAGAGGCCTTATAACACAAATATTAGAGATTGTAATATGCGATTATTCCGACAAAATAAGCAGATGAAAACTGTAAAGTAACTGTGAGTTGTTTCGTACATTAACAGTAAAGGAAAACATCGTGAGGAAACCTGCACACTTAAAAGTCCTTAGGCATTAATTCTTCAGTGTATAGTCCATCACCCCGCAGTAGGCCAAGGTGGTGGACTATTCCTTTATGTTATAGAGAAGGCTCATGCCCAGCACTGGGACATATATGGACTAATGATGATTTTATTTTAAAAAATCATTTGTACTTATTTAAAAAAGGAATATGATTTACTTCAATACGCGTACTACCGTTGACAAAAATTTAATACTTAAAATGCACCTTTAAAAATCCATACTTGACGTTATGTTATGCTTTAACTTCACACTTTCTTTCCTATACAAAATTGAATTTATCTAAGCCTTAGCAGCAGCTGCATCTGTCGCCCCGAGTTGTATGAAACTTTTTTGTTTTACAAGTTGAATTCATATTTTAGAAGAACTACGTCACATAAGTTAGATATCTATTTTAAATAACTTTTGAATTATGTAAAAACTTTTCCGAAACTTATATAAGAACGTTTTTGATGGTTTAAATATGTCTTGCTCTTTTTAAGGGCGTGCTATGCGATATCAAAGATCATTATACATAATTGAAAGGAAATAGTAGGGTTGGTAAACTATTCTACAACTTGATGGTTCTGCAAATAGGTTTATTTTGTGTTTGGAGCTGATGTACAAAGTTATTCATCGACATAAGGCTAATCATATTACAATACAACATATACAAAACACCACTACATAACCATGAAAATATAAAACACCGTTACTATATAGTACATTAAAATGAAAAATAAGAAATGATTGAATGAATAAGAAATATAGAGCACCAAAGCAATAAACGTTAATAAATAATACACGCAATATAAATAAAAGAAAACTGTTGTAAAACTATGACGGCCGACGGAGAAAAAATAGTAAATCTGGCTCCAGAAATTCTTTGTACACATTACAAGAAAACATAAAAGTGGCCATAACGTAATAACAGTGAAAACGTTAACTCTGAGTGCGCCGGCCTTTTTGGCTTCTACGCACGAAATTTACACGGAAAAATGTGGGACCGTATTAATTTTATCTACGCGATAATATACGTTTAATAGGGCGAGGGAACAACTAAGTAGGGCGGATTAATTGTGTCGAGTGAAGAAACGTTATGAGCTGTGGTTGTTCTATACTTTTTCTGGTCTGAAGTGCATTTTCGTCATTTTAAAACGTATGATAAATGCGTAGGTATACTTTGTCTGATTGTTCAATTAGCATACAAAAAAGGCTTTTTAGGAACTCCTATTTTTTTGTCCTTGCTTTAGTATATCTATTCCCTTTGAATAAAATACAGTTGAATACAAAAAACTCAACGCACAAATAGAATGATCAAAACAAGAGATCTGATTAAAATATAATTCCATTGAAAGCAGAAATTATATGAAAGCGTGCAACAGCAATCTTTAATATAATCCAAGCGAGTGCATTATCTCAGTCAGCCTGACTCCGTTTCCACTCAAATCTCTCAATTTAGAATAAAGTGCCGAGCGCTTGTCGCCGGACCTTTGCACCTTTAAAACTGAGCTGATTTTCTCCCACAGGGTTTTTTATTAGTATAAATGCGTCATATTTTCAGACCTGTTGCTGAGAGCGAAGGATAGTTAAAGCAATTTATAGCATTAGCGCTGAAAGAAATGGTTTCCTTCAATTTGATATTTTTCTACTCAGTAAAGTCACTTAAAATTTTTTCAATACCAATATTGAATAAATAAAGGTAAGTCTAGTTTTTATTGAGGCCTCGTGGTGCTTTTGGCTTGCGAAATGAGTGGCCGTGGGTTTGATCCCCTCACTGAAGCAAATGTTTGTGAGATGCACAAAAATCTTGGTGTTTGGGAGACCGAAATGTCTCTTATAGTTCAAAACAAGACTTGTATCTTGAGTGTGACTAATGGGTGTATTTATTCGTTTAATGCTTTGATATAAAGGCTTGAAATCGAAGTGACTACAGAATCGAAAACAAAATAAGTCTTCAAGAGGCGTGAAACATCTACATAGTTCATTTCCTTACTTACAAAATTGAATCCATGTTCAACAGGTAATAAGATACGATGACAAGGATCGCATTATCGCGCACAAGGCAAAATCCCAAAAGTGGCTTGATTTATTGCCCCAAATACCCTTGGCGGTACTCTGCTCACTGGGAATTATATTTTAGCTCGGTAACCGCCCTTCTGCAAATGTTGGTTTTGCTGATTCCCAACGCTTAGACTCCTGCGTAAAGGGTCGTTAATTAAAAAAAAACTATAAAATTATTCAGTCCCAGCCTTGGCGTGACATTTACATTTACTAAAATTTGCACTATGTTGAAGATGATACTTACATTTTTGTATCACGTGCGGTTTGTTTAATGGCTTCATGATAGAAATTGTTCGAGAGGCCGAGAATATCGCTGGTCGTGGATTTAAACCTTAGGCAGATACCTCTGAATTTTCGAAGTTATGAATAGTATAACTTCTTTCAGTGATAGAGAAGGCCCGTGCCCAGCAGTGGGACGTATATGGCCAGAAGACGATGATAATGAAGCTTATATTTTAAAATCCTGGTCCACATACAGTATTTCTGAGGTAAAATTTGGATAAATTGCTTACGTACATAAAATGCTACTTTGTAAAGAACGTTGGTACAACTTAGTAAAGGCTACGAAAATTTGAAGTTACGAAAGTGAAAGTGCATATAAGATAGCAGATACAGATTCGCCGGATACATGTTAGCTACGTATAAAGAAAAGTAGAGAAACAGTATTACTTAGTATACAGATTCAGATACTGATAGAGATAAAATAATGGTAAGGCCACATCATAGGAATAAAATGAGCTAATAGAAGAACAGCTCAAAGGAACAGATATAAAATTAAATAAATCACAATCAAATTGCATAACAACTTCGGACAGGCCAAAGTAAATATGCTGGTGTTTCATGTCGACAGCAATACATTTATCATCAGGTGCATGCTTGAACTGTGTGAATTTAGTGTGGGTTTATTGAAAAAAGATTTAAATAATGGCTATTAAATAATTTGCGTCTATGCACGGTGCGTATGGATATCGTGGTTGCTTGTGATCGTGTTTCTAGCATTGACATTTTTATATTGTTCATCTAGAGTTCATTCAGTTCATTCATTGCGAATCCATCCTTTTTAACATTAAAAAAATATTTATTTAAGAAAAAACAAAGTGGTTCACACTGTAATTATAAACATGCATAATCTATTGTAGCGCACAAAATACTAGTAGTTATTACAAACTTGCCAGTATATAACCCGTAACCTTATTTGCTTTAAAAAGTTATTTATTAGTCTGGAGTCAGGAGAATATATATGTGTATACAAAGTCCTCCTTATGTCTTGTTTAATTTAATAATAATATTGTTTAACTTTGTCTTACAGAATTTCACTTAAACCTTACTACAGTAACAGATAAATGAAGGATCTCCTGAATCTATTTGTAGTCAAGTAGGTATGGTTGAATAGCTTTTAGAAAGCGGGGCCAATTAGTCTTAACCTTATTGGTAACAATAAAATATCGTTTTCTCCAATAGTTTGCCTTAAACTGGAACATGTACAATAATTTGGTTTCGCTACGAAAATAAATGTTTATATATTTCAGAGATGAAATACTAAAAGAACGAATTAAAATATGCAGTGAGACAAAAGATTGTACCTAATATAATTTCAGAAAATAGTAGCAAGTTTATACAAATTCATCAGAAATAATCATATAATAATAAATTATGCTCCGGAATTTGCCGATTTTCCAAAGAACAGCCAAAAACATTTATACATTCGTAATTTTTATGAAACCTTGGTTTTGGTTTACCGGAAGAACTCATGACATACGAGCGCAAAGGGCTTATTCTATCTTATCGCGGGCGCAGTAAACTTGCTTCGAAAACTCCACTGGGAATACACTTGTTTGAAAACGGAGAAGACAAATGGAATCTTCTGCGAGTTTGTGTAAAAATATATCGCACTATTATATTCGTTTATTGTGTGGACCTTAATTGCTTGCTGCCGACATTTAAGTAATAAAATTACATTTTATAAATATAAATAAGTTCGCTTGCGTGACATAGGTTTGCTGCGATATCGAGAGATATCTGGTTCGATACCCAGGTCAGGCAGTGCTTTTAGATAATTTAGATGTATATGAGAAGCAATATTTGCCCCAGTGATTCAAGCAAGTGAATCGAGTTTCGCGATCTTTATACATATAGTTTATAAAAAAAATTGTGCCGTTTATTTTGTTATATTATTATATTATTATTTTATTTTATTTTTCACCTTTTGGTGAATGATAAATGTGTACATTTATCATTTATTGAATAGAGTGTATTTTATTTAAAAAACTGACCACATATCATTAAAAAATAGTATAAAGTATTTAAAAACGTTAAAGGAAATAAAAAACTCATGGGTATGTTTCTTGTACAGTTGGCAGGTCTATATCAGCGTTTTATGAAAGACTTTTCCTTTTAACTGATCTCACTTTGGTTTGAGTTATAAGCTCGATGTAGTACCTACTTTAAGATCACAAGCCTGCGTTCTTTTGTTATCTAAATAAATAATTTATTTTATCGAAGCTTGTTTCTTCAAATATAATGTAAAAATAGCATTTTGTGTTTTATATTGAACATCGTACCACAGCAATAATACATTTTCACGTTGATGCTGGTTAGCAAAACATTGCAATTTAAATGATCTAAATTAGCCGAGTATTTATGAACAAAAATATTTGTTGCCATTAACATTACAATTTGGATGTGTTTGTTTAGGTCCAACGCTTATTTATAGAACGATAGATAGGATTATATTAAACGTTTAACTGATTGTACAAAAGCTTTCGTAAATGCTAATCATAATTAACAGCCTATTATTTCCCATTATTGGGTAACGGCTTCCTTTACAAGTGAAAGGAGTTATGTCTTCGTAAACCACGTTCGCTTAGTGCGTATCGCCAGGCAATATATCTAATTAGATTATTTTTATATGCAGGTTTCCCCACGAGATTTTCCTTTACCGTTAATATATAAAAACTTTTATATAGCCGACAATATGATTAATATCCAAAACTGCATAATATTACGTCTGAAGGAATATATCGTATGTGTGGACAAATAACTGAATTATGACAATTGATCAAGCACACGAAGCTACTTAACTCTGAAATGGTAGTACATTACTAATCTGGCACTAATTACTGATGAAGACGATACTCCACTAATCGTGGCCACAAACCTACATGTAATATAGCCATCCCGAATCGTATCTAATCACCAATTATTTCATCTATACAAATACATTATTTGACACGGGTCTTTTCTTTGGCGATTAAAGTCTTACTTCACCATCATAGATTTTTAATGCCTCTTTGGCCATTTATTTATCATTTATGATTAGATTTGCTATTTATTTATTTAATTTTTTTTTTTAAGTGAAACTATTTATTGAAAAGGATGTTTTCTTAAGCTAAAAATTTACTTCTAACTAAAAGATGCGTTGTGGGTTTGATATTTCATCAGCATAATTGTGTGATAAGCATCATTGCCTTATGTTTCTACTTTTAGTAACCAATATTATATTTTATTTATTTACATGTATTTTTAAACTCTCCATACAAACAAATAACAAATATGTTAATTCTCATATAAACAAACAGTTCGCAGTAATTTCCTATGAGGTTTCAGAATGTTATTATGGGTACGTTAATTACTGAAAATAAAGATAATTATGATGTTCTGTCGAATGTTTGAAGTTCGGCGTCGTTTTCAATGTAAAGTGCTGAATCCACATAAAAATAATATTTAATGCTTATTTTATATTTTTTAATTACTTTTTGTCTGACGATGAGTACTTGTCTTACCCGATGTTATGTAACCACTTTGGCTTTTAAATATAGCCAATATAACAATGATACATAATGAGTCTTGAAGTTCCATGTCAATATCATCTTTATTAGCCCGTATAAGTCTTACTATTGCGCATGGGCTTCCTCTACAACTAAGAGGGTTGAAGTTTTTTAACAACAATAATAGACGTGTTACGTATTATTGTTGTTACAATAATAGACGTATTACGTATTATTGTTGTTACGTATTAACATTTTCCGTATCAATTATTAAGGTCATACGAAAAAAAAATCCGAGCTACTCATTTTCATACCAATTAAAATTGATTGCTCAATTTTCTCGCAAATCACTTTCACTTTTGCATAGCACGGCGTTATTTTTAATAAAAAATACGAAATTCCGTAAAAGAAGCGTGAATTAATCGTATCCGGGCGCGCTGAATGAATGGACGCTCTTCAGCAAGTGGGCCTGACCGCGCTCATGTCGGAATTTAATTGAAACGGGCGCATTGGATTCGGCCGCGGGCGACATATGACGTTTACGAAGCTTCGCGTAATTACCGACATCATACCCGTCGGAGAGAGTGACGTCTAGTGGTCACTCCGAATTCAAGAGAGCCCATGCCAAATTAACTTGGTGTTGACGATCGACCACCCAAATTCCCTTTACAATTTTTCATCTGTGCTGCTGGCATTTCGAACAAAAATATTATTGTAAATTTAAAATGTTTTCTAATAAATATAAATAGTAGTATTCTTGGTGCAATACGGTCCAAACAGACTTTTGACTAAGGATTGACGATAACGATGTTTGGACGGTAAGACTTCAAACCCGGGCCACCTACCGCTGACTTTTGGCAGTTATTTATAATAATTAAATAATAAATTGCCACATACATATACGTGCGTTATGAGCTGATATAGAACCCCAATAGATATAGAACATGACAACCCCATGGCGCATTTAGCTATATACTAGCTTGCAAAACAAGTAATTTTTAATAGTTTTTATAACCACGAATAAATAGTGCTCCGTTTTTGTCAAAAATCTCTCTTCTTATTTTTCCACATTTTGAATTTAAAAAAAAGTTAGGAATTGTTTTTGTTTGGTACTCGTAGACTATTTTTTGTTCTGCAGTATTCAAATTAAAATTTTTTGAAATTTCTAATAAATAAACCGTTACATAAGCTACCTTTGAGACAAATACTTCTAAGACCCTATAAAAATAATGCTTTTTCTTCGCTCAGAGTCAACTAGAATGAAAATTAATTTGTAGAAATGGCGAAAGTTGGACTTATATATCCCTAAAACACTCGGATTGTAATCTTGGTAAAAGTTGGCCAAGTGTATTTTTCAAGAGGTATTGTGATATCTGAAAGCTACATACGGCTACAGCTACATAAGGCTTAAAGGCCAATTAGGACGCACATAGAATAACTATCTTCAACAACACGCGCTCAGTGTTTTGTGTTTCGGAATTAGCCGTTATGGTAACAGGTGACATCTTGTTTAAAGCATATCTTGCATGATCCATAACAATTTCATTGGATATATTTCATGATGCCATTGCCATGCCAGCATATAAAATTTACTGTTAAAGAATACTAATATATTAACAGTAAAGAGTTTATTAAATTATAACTCCTTAAAGATTATTTGTTTTTTTCTGTAAAAATCTTAGTCCGAGATTTCCTTAGTCACATTCCATTGTATTTAAGAAAATGAACTTCCTGGTTATTCCTGCGGTATTAATTGGTGTTTACGACAACACTTTTCAGGTTTGATTTCTGGGTCAGTTGAAATACTCAGTAATGACACGATAAGATCTTTTCTGTTTTTTTTTTCGTAATTTTCTGCTAATTGTTGAAACAGTAGTTACTTCATGTTCTTTTTTTAAAAACAAAAGGGGGCAAAAGAGAGGGAGAGTAAAATTAATTAATCTCCCTATTCAGTACCTAGTGGGTGGCTGTAAGAAACATATAATCTTCTTAAGTGGCAAGTATTTAAGACCCTCCCCCCTCCAATGAACCCTAATTAAAAAAAAAAAAATTTGTCAGTATGAGCCCGAAAACGTATCATCTGCGTGGCGAGCTAAGAAGGACTTACGTATGATTCACTATCAAAAATGCAAACGTAAAATATGTTAAAAGATGTCACCAGTGCACTGGGTGACGTGGTAGTTCGTATATCTCACGTGGTGTACTGAGTTCTGTGAATGAATCGGGTCGGTCAATTTTCGTAGTAAATATATTGCGATACGAGGCAGAAATATTGGCAGCATTCATCGTGCTCAACATCCCCGAAAACAATGTGATTTCAAGACCATAAATTGTCGATGGATTGACGCGGCAAATTGCACACTCTAACGAACGGTGTGAATAGGAACTTCTGGATATATCTGTTTCATGAATCCCATTCGTGGATACTTCACTTGCAAACATTCATGCTCATGAATAAATATTAATTATTAAAACAAATTCAAACTAGGCATGACGTGAAAGAGTTGCATAATGAAAAGATATTTCATATTAAAATAGCAGAGTACGCAGGTTTAAAATCAAATGGAATGTAAGCCGGCCTAGATAGGTGGTCGGCGTGTTTCATTCGTGCATTTAGTCATTACGAGCTTCAATTCACTCGATTGATAGCAATTGAAAGTAAATTGCATTTCACAGTCTATAAAGTATCTGTTTGTCCCGGGAAAGTTTGATAAATTCAATTTTCGACTGGGTAACTTCCGTGTCTGGGCGGTTCACGCTTGATACTTTTTGAATAAATTGGCCGCGCGCCGAATCGATAGTAGTACGTATAGAACTGGCAACTTATCGAAAGGAAACAACTTTTCCCAGCATATTGAATCAGTAATATCCGTATTCTTGAACTTGTCCCTAGTCCCGTTGTCGAAAGTATTATTTTTGCAGCGGTGTCTTATACTTCAATAAGATAACATATTTATTCTTCATTCTTATACGAGCACTTGAACATTAAAAGATTGATATTTTCAAATAAAAGTGTCCAAGTGTTGCAGCAACACATTTTTGTATCGTATATGGTTATGTCGTAAATTAAATGTTATTTTTTAAAGAAATGGATACTTTTATTGGCAAATGTAATTAATACTTTCAGAAAAAAAACTTGTAAACTGAGTGTCAATTTAGTAATTTTATTATCTTATTTAAAAAAAAAGAAGCTTTGTAAATTTCTATTGATTTTTTTCTCATATTTGGGAATAACGTTAAATATATAGTTAATAGAACATCGGCTACATTCTCGACCATGTGCCTAAACTTCGAGCCCATCACTTCTTATTCGCTTATGCTTCGATAACATACGTAACAATAATACTATTATCGATGTAAACGTAATATCTGTAGTGAATATATTCAAGTCAATCAATTACCAGTTCTACTAACACAATTGAATATTCATACGCTTCAATACTAAATCATATTAAAATGAGTGATTCCATCTGAATATAACTTGGCACGGAAATAGCCAACGTTCTGGATTAATACTAATAAAGTTATGAGTTAAGCTTTATGTGGCCAGTAAAGAAATTTAAAGTTTAACTTAAATGTAAATAAATTATTTTCAAAACATAGGCAAATATGTAATTACGTTATAGCTTATAAGAATGTTATAGTAGAAATAAAACGGAAATATTTTCCCTGACTTAGGTGGAATTTTAATAGCCTAATGCTTTTACAGTTGTCCTAAAAGATTTTATAATGCTCGCTATACCTTGATTAAAGTTTTTCGAAAAGAAAGGGAATAAAGGATAGAAGCAGTGAAGATAGAGGACAGACGGGACTGTCCAGTTCATTAAAATGGAACGAGGTTCATTTGAGTGAAGGGAGACTGAGCGGCGCTTAGCGAAGCAAGTGTAAAGGGTTCTGCGTAACAACTGCAGCAAAATATTTTATGATTTATGTAGGTACTATACAAAAAAGCGATTTTTAATTATTTCTTTTTATTTTTTTTGCCATAAAGTTGTAGGATAAAAAGAAGGGTTTGGACCTTAACCTGATTTTTTATTAGGAGAGGATTATTTCATTGTATTATTTTCACAACGGCATAGGAAAGTGACTTCAATAGAAATGTTAGTAACAATTAAGGCACTTTCCAGGATCGTAACGAAAGCAGACAAGCTATATCAATGTAAAGCAATTAAACTGATCGATAAAATTGTATCTTTAAGCTTCGTTTAAACATATTCTGATTAAAAAGTATCTCAGCCATCAATCAAACGATTATTACAGTTTATGGAAGCATATTGCACGCCTCTATCGGACCAATGACTCTTGTAAAGTAGGACGCATATGCAAATATGGATTTGAGTGATTTAACGCTGGCAATTCCGAAAACAATTAAAATTAGGTAGTGTTCAATGAAGGATTAGTTTGTGCGGTCAGTAACAAGGCGTCCCTTTAAATCTGATGCTGGGTGGAGAGCAGGTCTAATCAGCGCGGATTGTTTCCCTTCTACCATTCGACGCCCTGAATCAAGTAAATGAGAAAACTTTCTAATTGGAATTTCAAATAGGCCTCCGTTTATCCAGACGAGAGCTGTTCGCGGTTCGACGCTAACATGCTGGCCCGCATTATAATTTTCCGTGGATTAGGTAATTGATATGAGGTTGGTATAAATGTGATAGGAACATGTCTACGAGAAGCGAGTTTTAATATATGGTGCTATTACTCAATATTAAATAATGTGCCTATAGATGATTGTGCGTTATTATGGTTTTTGTTGCATTTTTTTTTTCCATAAAAGCGCCTTTTTTTAAGAATACTTATAACGAAAATTATGTATACCGTTATAATACCTATAAATAAAAATGAATAATGTTACTTTATTTATGTAAGTTGCTAAAAATATTTATTTTGATCTTGGTTCGACGTTAGTTAGCCATTCAATATACATCATTTATACCTAAACTGACCTTTAAAGATTATTTCGATCCTACATTCCAGTAAAGATACTTTGTATGATGTGGGTGTTGTAGATGAGGGCGTCAACGCTTCATCTATCGGGAGAGTCGCTTTCTCATCTACGAAAGCTTTATTAAAAAGGGCGACAAAAACAAGGGCGAGTTTGTAGTATCCATTAGAGCAAATATATTGTTTATTTTTTAGATTGTACTTTGCATAAACCAATAATGAAAGGTAAATTCAAGCTCTGTGAAGGCTATTTTATTAAAAATATTATACACAACCACACTTACAGCACTGTTCAACCACTTCATGTATGAGACGCATTTACAACTTATGATTACTTTGATTCCGTTACCGTGGTTTGTCTGGAACAAAATTGCAGCTGGCGATAGGACCGCCTGTTATGTACCTATATATTTTTTATGTTCCTATGTATGTTATTAAAGTTATATTTATTTATGCAATGAAAAAAATGAATATTAAATTGGTCATCGAAGCATTGATCTTAAAATCATTTATTTATTAATTTATCACAGTCATAACAAGATACTCAAATGTAATTTATATAGACAAAATAAAGAACAGATTATTGCACCTAAATTTAAGCAATCAGGATAATGTCATGAAGTGACTTTTGCCGCAATATGAGTTCATTTTTCATACCTGCTGTACCAAGTAATGTGTTAAAATCAACGTTATTTTTTATGCTTCCGTTGTTTAAGAATAATTTATTATTAATACCTAAAAAGACAATGAACTCTACATCTTAATAAAAAGGATTGCAGGAAAAAGAATTCTCGAAACGTGTTGAACGTTGAGGCGGCCGATATGTGGCAACGTCCTACGATCTTTGTTAGTTAGTCTCTCCTTAGATTAATTCAAGCCGATAAATGTGGAAATTACTTGCCGCTGCTAACGAGCAAATTATATTAGGCAATCAATTTACTGGGACGTGAGGGGTATAAATGTATTGATATTATTGGAAGCACTTACGGATTCGCCTCATCTATCATCCTACCATTTTCACCCACTCATTTACGTAAAGTAAATGAATTTCGGAGAAAATTATAGATTGCCGAAAACCTTTGCATTTAGAATGAATCGACTACAGGAAATGTATACACAAAAATTTTAATCAGAAGTAAACCTTTGGATATTGGCTTAATAAAGTTCAGAGGCTAATCACCTTAATGCCACCTTGTGTAATAGTTACTAAATCCAAATTTATGTTGTAAATGCCTAGATAATTCTGTCTGTCTGTCTATCTGTTACGCTTTCATATCAAAAGGTATTAACGGTCATCAAGACTAAATATATGTTTGTAAAGTCGATGCGTGAAAACACATTTACCAACCCCGATATTTAAATGAATATTTATATTTTTAAAGAATATTCCTTCTCCCTGTATTAGCATTTAAACTTAAAACCATGAGTAAATAGGTGTACAATCCGGGTTGTTTGGGATTTCGAGCTTTGATAGTATGCCCGTAGGTTCGATACAAAAGTTAGTGTACAGTCATGTGTCGCGTTCGGCGAGGGTTAGTGTATTCGTCTTTTTCGAAGGGAAAATGTTCGTTACCCCAGACGGCTTTTACAGCGACGCCGGCAGGTGGACGAGTGCTTAAAACGCTTCCACTACGAACCCATTCATCCTTCAACATGTTCACAGCTTTATGTCCCGAGTCCAACTCAAAATCTCTGCACAGTGAATATGTTTTGACTTCTATAGCAATAGAGATATTATTTTGCTTCGGAAATTTAAGTAATTTGAAGTAAATATTATAATATGAATTATAATATTTATATATTGAATATGATATACCTGTGCCAAAAAGATAACATTTTATTTGCATATTTTTCTATACTCTTATTAAAAATTGAAGAAAATGTTTAAATAGTAAAGCGTCCATGAAAAATCAAATTGTGGATAATAGTGAAAAAATGTTACAAAAGATTTTGTCCCCATCTAGAACATTAAAAAATCGTCTTTACATTAATACTACGTAATTTTGGCTTCTCACATAAAATGTAATTTAATTTTGTATTTTGTTATCATTATCGCTCCGTTTTAATAACATCCCTTTATTCAGTGAGCCGATATTGTTTGCCTATATGAACGTTAAAATCGCTAACATAATAAACTCATTAAGCAGATTAAACAGGCGAGGTAAAGCTGCGATGATGAACTGCCACGCGAAATTAGGCCGATGATTCAGCATCAAATCGCGAGTATGTATAAAAGAGTTTCGTCAGAACATTTGCGTTACATCAGAGACGTTGTAAAACTTGTGCGGCCGATGGTCGAGTAAGCTCGGAACGAAATTGCCAATCCTCTTTCACAATGGACCGTAAAATGGTTTTCCGTTTTTGCCCGACCGAGCGGAGCGCTGCTCGTTGATTCACCGGACACGTCGCCCGGTGGGCTATCACTAGTTCAAGGAATTTGTGAAAATAACTCTTTATGCTACAGACTAAACTTGTCAATCTCGTCTACGATTATTAACCTCATCGCACTCACTATTAACCTTGGAAGTTAAATTTCGCTGCTTTTTCCAATGAAACATAGAGTTATAGTAGAGCTCTCTAACACACTCGTGTCTTTTTGCGAAGTTCGTTTTGATGTTGATTCTACTTATAGTAGATACTGATTAATTATAATAGAGTAGTATGAACTGCGAATACTGTAATGCATAAATGTCAAAGTTTCATCCAGAATGTGAATTAGAATAAGTAATAACATTATGAAGGTAACTCATTTCAGTTCTCGGTTCGCGGAGTACAATGCGGGACGACACAAGTGTATAAGCCAGTTGAAACTACTGTTGGTGACAGCTACAGGCAATATCTTTGCTCCGCCAGACCAATATCTGTAGTGGTGCAAAAATAAATGATACTTGGAAAAAATTGCACTTCGAAAACAATCTATTCTTATATTCTTTTCTAACAGTGTGCCTTTTTGCTTGCGGTGAGCTTTAATATTCAATTTACAGTGTTTTCGTGGCAAGGAATATGGCATTGTGCAGCCACGAAACTTTGCTTCATACCTACACTAATATAAAAAGCTGAAAAGTTTGCTTGTTTGGTGCAACGCACTAGACAAATTTGCATATGTGCATTTATCGAGGAAGGCTATAAATCATCACGCTGTGACGAATTGGAGCGAAACAGCAATGAATAATATGGCGTAAAATAGGAGGAAATATTAGTCTCTTAAAGTCTACAGTTTCGCATACGTATTGACGAGCAGTAGCTAGTTACTTATAAAGATAAGTCAGACATTCCATAACGTGACTAAAAAAGATACACAACAAAAACGAGTTCAATCGTTTTTTATCGCGCGACCTTTCCCAAAAGCGGATTTGGTGGGCACAACCTGAATACAATCCGAGGCATTAACAGTATTGTCCGTAATTATATCACATAATTACTAAACATATTTGAAATAACACTCAACGTATAGTTGAAATGTGATAAAATTCAATCGCCTAATAATAAAGGGAATACATAAATTAATTATTTATCTGCCACTTCCAACTGGTTCTACGTGGCATGGACACATGTCCTTTGATTCAAGTTTTATTTATTCATAACCATTAATCGTTACAGAAAACGTGAGATATCAATATTTATTGAAGTCTAGGCGCCATTTCTAAAAGCATTCTGAATATAAAATGTTTTATTGTACGGTAATCCGAAAAATAAGAGGATATTTGAAACCGGATACAACAACGCGCGGTTAGTATCTAAGATTTAAATTATTAAAAAACACTTAATAATAATTGAACGTTTGCCTGTAACGGCAATTAATTATCGACACTTTAATACGCCTGAATTATTTTTGTGTTCAAATGTTATTTAATGGTTTTATCATAAAAACATTTGAGTTAGCGTTGTTTCACTTTACGTATTCAGCAATGCATTGTTGGATGAATATCCAATTAAATCCATGCATATAACAATACCAAATGTAACCTAATAATATTAGTTACTACCTACACGTGCAAAATTAGGAGAAATACATATGTAAAATATACCCGAATTTACATACTACCGTAATTGGGTCGTGAATGTGATATATAGTATCAATCAAATTAAGTTATTTAGACAATTTGTATGTTGTTGCAAATCAAACTTTTCATTGCAAATAGGTTTATTTATTCATCAACGGCCCGCCTAGCTTCTCTTGTACGCAATGTTACAAAACGCTCTCAATGAATTCTATTAAACCGAACGCTATACAATATACCCTTCTCATACACCATTTTTCCGAACTTTTGCTTTTTCCAAACCTTCACAGACTCTCCTCAACTCATATTTTCATCAATTCTTGGTCATTAGCGTCTTTCAAGTTACTATAATATATCTTTTAATCAAACACTTAAAATACTTATGAGTTAATTTAAATACACATTAGTCCACCTGCAGTGTTCAGTCTCTGTGGCACAGAAATCTATCAAGATTGTGCTGGATTTTTCTCACCTTGGGAGTGCACTTGGCTGCAATGTTATTGAGGGCGCTTTTCACCCACACAATATGATCGCCTTCTAGGTGATTGTGATACGAGCAAAATCTTTAAGTTTTCTCAAATACAACATGAGACATGTACTTAGTCAGACGGTGGAACTATGCGTTAGGTATTTCTTTGTTGTGACGCTAATTTGGGTTTCAGAATAAAGAAGCGACGAATACGTAACATTTTACCATTAAAGGTAGGTGCCGTTATAAATTCAAGAACGATGTGGAAAATACTGGAGAATGGGAGGAACTTTCAGTATTCCGTTACTTAATAATGATTGCTTACGAAGTAACATTGAAACGTGTTAGTGGGAAAAAAATTAATACCAATAAGATACATTACAAATTTTATTATTTTAAATTTATATTCTTCGAAAAAGTGATCATATAGTGTTTCACAAGAAATATTCTCTTAATACCATTGCAATCCTTGTACAGAGAGATGAATGTTACCGAATAATCAGTACCGCGAAAAGAACTGCACTTTTTTACCGGATTCCCTCAGTGGAATCACGTTTTCCATACGAATTTTATTCTTGGACGCTTGTTAAATTTACAGGAGTTATTTTATTTTGAATCAAAACAAGTACTGAATAAAACTTTTATCTTACTAACATACTTAGTTGTATGTGTACAATGCAATAGTTTCTAACTCAATACAAAGTAACTGAGATCATGGCGGGTGTTCGATTCAACTATATGGACGTAATTTGGCTTTCCTTATAAAACTCTATTTGTAAGGATTTTGTTTTTCTCGCAATTTTTCTTTTACTCCCAGCAAGTACTACGGCTGGCTCTTCGTCATGCCAGCATAGAAATATTTCTATATCAAACTCTTTGTATATCAAAGACAATTTTGCAAATAAAAGCGACTAAGCTATTTTAAAAATGTTGATATGCACATATCTATAGAATTTTGTTAAATGACCTTGAGAAAAAACAAACACCCGATTACCTGCTTTGGTGAAGCTTGGCCGCTAGGTTTTTATAAATTTAGGGCTATCATGTAATACCGAATGAAACTTAAGCTCAATCGTCGCGGACTACTGTTTAAGTTGCTTGAACAAGTCTATTTTTGTGTCTTGTAGCAGACTTTATTTAGTGAGACAGAGACGAGGTAAGGTAGAGCAAAGAGCGTCTCCAGTGTAAATATCAAAAGGCATGGGTTACGCTGCACTTTCATCGACAAAGTTATTAAAAAAACCGTATGTATCAACCGATGGAACCATTGAGTCCGCTCGAACAAGGTGTCACAATCAGACCTTAAGAAAGCTTATAGACTATTTTTCATCTCAGTAATTTTTTACACTTTAACATCTAAAATACTGGACCGATTTAAAACATTTTTGGTATGTACTTTAGAAATTTAGTTCGCAGTGAGATATATAATGACTACGTCCCGTTACCGCTAAAGATTTTTCTAAATTACTCTTCTAGGGGCAGGAAAAGGGGAATTAATAATGTTAATTTAACACGAACGAAGCCGCGGGAAATTGGTTGTGGTTTTAAAAAAATACTAATTTTTATTTTATGAAGAATAAAAAAAAATGTAGAGTGAGTCATTAACCTTGTGAAGTCAGACATGCGCTAATATAAAATGCACGTGACCTACGCTTATAAGAACAAGCACGAACACATACAGGGTTTTACGAAATTTATCTCTTCATAACACGAATTCTAATAACAGAGCGCGCGCGAAAACTAATCAACCGGCGAGCCATAATGTTATATTGATTACAGTAATCGTCGAAATTAGTTCTTAAATGTTTTGTTAAAATATTAACGATCATCCATTTATTGCCATGTAATTGTAGAAATAGCTAGCAGCTGCTATATCTTATGCGTAAATTATTCACAAATTCACGATTAGTTCGGTTCATAGTGGTTTAAGTTGAATTGCCATTGGGTTGTTTTGTCTGAGCTTACGCTAATGAAGTTCTTGTCCAATTAGGTATAGGGATTGAGGAATCATTCCGATCACAAATCCAATTAAAATTATTCAGGTGATTAACTCTATGTAAATAGAACTGAACGATAAACGAGAACTCTAGTTTAATCTCTTTGAAAAATGGCTCAGATGATCACTAGGCATTTTTAATTTTCGTGTATAAAACTTTATAATATTCATTAAGCATAACTTCAATAAGCTAATGGTGTCTGATTCGGGACTTCGATCGGGGATGGTGTCTAAATAGACGCTATCGACGTTCGCAAAATCCTCTAAGCCGTCACGTACTTAATGTGTACACGAAAATATACATAGGGTTGTATAAGAACACACAATAACGTAAAACCATATTGATAAATGGGGGCCGACATAAAAGGTATGTTGCTAATTGGGCGAATTTGTTTGACTTCGACCTTTTTCGTCCCAGATTAAACTTGATGTTTCGCAAAAATAGCCTATAGAATCAACTTTGAATTTTCATTTCCAATATTTCTGAGCATATCAGGGACATGTATAAATAATGCCTTTCACAACAACTGCTGGCTCAATGCAATTAAAACTTTTAGTTCTAAAATTATTTGAGTGAGACTGAAATATTCATACAATAAGTAAGCCGTAAACGTTATTCAATATATTTCTAGGTAAGAATCACAATAAAATATCAGTAGCATTTATAACATTAATATTACTTTGAATCTGAAAATGTTAATAATTTATTTACTAAAGAGACACTGAATTTGATAAAAATTATAATGAACATCGGCTTTGCTTACGGCGTGGAATTGAGAGGTCAAAGTTCGATACCCGGATACGGCAGTTTCGTGTTTTTTCTACTTATCCTTCCGATCAAGGCGGATTCTATGTAAGTTTGCTCAATGTTTATATGTTAAAATGAGATAATAAAGATAAAGTTTACAATCAATAGCGTCAATGTAAACTAACCTCTATGGAAAAAGAGACGCAAAAATGTAGTCTTTGCTAACAGACCTTTATTAACTTAAAAAAAAACCGTCGTAGCAAAACGAATTCAAAGTGGTAAGGCTCATCTGTGTAGTCCCGCTGCTCGTGTTATTCGTATTCCTACGCAGATGACGTTTGCCTCCGTATTTCCACTCTGTCTTTTATTATTGCCTCGTAAATCCTATACGCGTTTTATTGAATATCAATAAATAAAAGCAACAGACAGTTATGTAAAAATGTTTTGATGGGATTTATATGCATCACCACAAGTTGTTTTAAGTTAATTCGGTAAAAAAAATACACCAAACTTTTAATGAACAATGATATAGATCTATCTATAAGATACTAGTTTTTACAGCGCTTATATCTGTAAAAACATTAGATTGTCGTGATAAATGAGCCAAATAGTGTGGATGCTGTTAAACATGAATCTTATTAATGTACGTCCACACAGCAGATGTCAAGCTAAGCGCTTGGTATTTATATAGACGCTAGTATAAACCGCCAGAGTGAATAAACTTATGTACACAATGCTTGGTGCTGACTATAACAAAGTGGTGTGCATGTGGCTATAGAGCCAGGTATCCCGGCGTCCCCCTGACCGCTAGGCACGCAGCGTGCCAACTGCGGCGTGGGCGTACACTTACAGTTTATATGAAATTTAGTGCGGTCTACATTTGTTTTTATACCAAACAAGCCACAAACAGTCGCAGTTAAGCCTAAACGATTTCAACCGCATGCGATTCAAGTTAATGGTCAAACAATATCGGCAAATGGCATATGCATTATTCGCAACGTTTGTATATTCGATGCGGGACAAAGAAACCATAATAGAAAACGGAACCCAACCGTCATTCACATGAAACGGCGTAGTTATCTTAGATTGTAGTCGCCTATAAATACATCTAAAGCGGGGAGTTAACGTGATCGTATAGCTATTTACGTGTTTAGTACGCGTTGTGGCGCTGTGTAAAGAAAAGATCGCGTATAGTAACGGAAACATATCTGAAGTATCGGTAAAGTTTGGGGCGTGGGCATTCGGGTCACGTCCCAGTAACAACGGCAACGATGCCGAGCACCTAGGGGTTTGTTGTGATATCGCCGCGCCGGTTTTTTCACAATACCTGACCTCACTAGCCGGGAGAGATTCCCCTAATGTTAGTTTGTACAGATAGCTCCGCCAACTTTATGTTCTTGTTTTGGTTTAGGAGCCACGTGCCACCTGCTACGTGCCTTTCGTTTTATTTGTCTCACTACTGTCCTTTAGGTCAAACACTTCACTCGGAATGATAATCGCTGCTTTTTATTAAACAAATTAAAAATGTCTAGCGCAATATCATTTGCATCAAATATTAAATTTGCGCTATTCATGTACCAACGAAACTTTATCATAGATCAAGATAAAATGATTAATCTTAATAAATTAATAAATAAATAATTAATGAATAAATTAAATAATCAAATTCACAGCGACAAGTTATTACTTGACTGAATACTATCAGATACATTTGATTGGATTAATATTTTAAATTAATTTATTTTTATCACTGTATTATTTTACCAGTGGCATCTTTTTGTATTTTTAAATATTAGATTCAAATTAGAATGATGAAAAACCATTTACATACAATCATAAATAGTCTCTCGACTTTATTTTTCGAAAGTGCAGACAGGGGTGTATTTCTGCACCCACATTTAGCCAGGTATGTATCAGCCCAACGTAGTAGGTGACGCACCTCTTCCCGTTTTACGGGCTTATTTCAAATATCCTAATGGAAAAACTCAATAAATCTTTGACCATACCGGGAATCAAATCCATGATCCAAATCGCACGGTTCTTCACGCTCCGAAACTACGAGACAGCCAGTGAGAAAACTGTTCATTTTTTAATAAACATTCCAACATTTCATCACAAATAGCTCTCAGTCTCAACATTCTTTTAAAAACTTGTATTAAATACTACTTTTATAAGAGTACAATAACGAATCATTACACAAAATATACAAGTAAGGACGTAGCTTGTTTTTACAATGGAGTGAACCGAAAATAATAAATTCAAAAATTCAATAAATGAGTTATTGGCATCTAAAAATAAAATACTTATTACAAGCTGTTACATACACAATGAGACGTTTCAGTGAAACAAAAGCGATTAATATTATTCCGAGTACGGATATGGAAGCCTTCAATTTATTAAGAGTTGGATAATGTTTTGTTATAAACGTTCTAGAAGACACACATTCCAGCTTTCTCTCGATTTTTATCAATCATTATTACCATATTGCAGGCTGCGAACTACACACCGACAAGGAATTCGAGAACTTTTGAGTGTGCAGGTTTCTTGACGCCGTTTTCCTTCACTCACTTCACTTTGAATTATACCAATAATACCAGAATTCGTTAAATCAGAGGTGTACGCCTGGGGCTTGAACCTACAGCCGCCTAGATTCTCGCGGCCTTATCTTAACCTCGAGATCGTCGCTACTAATTGTAATTTTAACAAAGTGGAATAACAATATGGCTTAGAAAATGAATAGTGTTCTTGTTGAAATTCATTAGTGTTTTGCGTATAACTAGTTTACTTAGTGGCTTATTCCAGTTCTGTTCACCTGTAATTAATCGCCCGTTTAACTAAACTAATTATGAAGTGCTACACATAGAAATTAAATGTAATTATAAGAAGACTACCTCATGATCTCGTGACTAATGTACATTTTTGTCGTGCGGTCTATAAGGTCCTGTCCTCAGTTCCCTAAATAGGCAGATAAACAATGAATATGCAGAAACACGATAAAACAACGAGCATTATTATTTATATATTGGCGTTGATTTCACCCCCAGTGGGTCACAGTCAGACGTAAGGAGTCAACGGAACGTTCGGTGTTAATATAATTCAATCTTCACGTTTTTAGAAGGAAGGCAGCTCATATGAGAAATATTAAGGTTTAGCGATCGCCAGCAGCTGACGCGGGCCGCGCGTGTCTCACTCGGAATATAGTCGGGCGACGGGCGACGGCCGACCTTCTTCACCTTCACAATGCTTTATATAATATAGGTTCTTTAACATTTATACACACGGTTTTATAAACATATGTTTTCGAGAGCAAGTTCTACTATAATATTTTTTGAAACCGTACTTAAACGCATCGAGAAATCAAATAAATAATAAACACATCCAACAGTCACATGGTACATTACGAGTACACTTCTGTCCCTACAATAAGCTGCGAGCCTTGTGCCGCGGGTGTCAGAAATAATGAGAGTCTCTTCGGTCTTACAAGCCCCAGAACCGTAACATATATTTTTAAATCACACAAATATTTGACCAATTTTCATATCTTTATTACCCAGTTATTTATATTTTTAAAATTTAAACATAACAGGGAGTTCGATATAAAAAGGAGACCTTAATTACTCTTAAAATGTCAATATGTGAATTTTCATTACAAATACCTCAGAAGCACTACTGCGTTCAGTAATATTTCGGAAAACGGCAGTAGGTTCGCCTTTTAGTATATGGGAATAAAGGTAACATTTGTATACGAATACACTTATTCGCAATGTAGGCGTAACTGAATACGTAAGTATATTAGTGCATATACCTACATGTCTCAACCAAAAATTGAATTTCACAGACCACATAATAATATTGTTAATTAGAAATAACTAATTTATTAATGGCGTTATACAGGTAACATGAATTATTTAAATAAAATACACAGAAAAGATAAATGCACCAAACAAACCTAGGTTATTGCGGCTAGGTATAGTAGGTTGCGACTGTGATAGGCGTGTGGTGTGAGCACTCAGGATAATTTCATAAATTGGCCTGATCCACAACATGACACTGATTTTCAGTGCTCACCTTAATGAATACAGCAAATTAATTCACATTATTACAATAGGACCAAGTTAACTAACTAACAACAAGATACAGATTTGTATTGAAGTAACGCGAAACTTTCAGAACGCTAAGCCGGAGAAGTGCCACGATAACATCGCAGTTCTACGCTGTGTGTAAAATATCTGATTCCACAGTATAATTAAATCTATACCGGTCGTCGTACAATATTTCTTTGTCGCGATATAATGATATGCAAATCGGACGTTCGGAAATGCATTGTCAGTGGCAGCTATCGCAATAGGTATCGCCTTATGGCTTGGAGGAACACGTTTCGGCAAAAATATATTTCGTGTCTCGCGCGACTTAGCTCGTTTGTCAAACGAGGCGGCGGCGAGGTGGCGTGGCAGCCCGACCGATGCCTCCGACAATCTGTTTGTCCAGCTGCCACCTTCCTCCTTTTAACAAGAGCTTTACTTGATATCCGGAAATTTATTTTTCCCACAATTTGTCATGCCTCGCGGTCACGGCGGCTACAATTTATGAACAATTGGACACAGCGTCCCTCGCCGAAATAACATGTTTTTGCGCAATTAAATTACAGCCGTATTGAGGTTAATCCGATGGCTGCAGCCATAAATATTCACGGTAATTGTTCCCGCGCTGTGTCTACATAAAGTATAATATTTGGGACGTTTATTAGAGACGTGAGCCGATGGAGATAACGCCGACTTGGCTTACTCAGAACAAAGACGGACATGTTGATGACGTGATCAATAAACTTGGAATTTGCTATTCATTGTTTTGCCATTGGAAATAGTTGAGTAGCCGCCGCCTCGTCGCTCTCGTTGCGCACAAACAGAGAGCCCTCATCAAACCCTCGGTTATCCGGCCTTGACGAAACTTTGACAACTCTATAGCCACAAGTGCAGGCGTTACGAGCTCACGAATCATTATCTCATTGTTCTCTGCAAACTCAAAATACATCGTTTACGGCAACGCTTTGTTCCCCGAAATTATGATCGTACCCTTGGTTATCCTGCACCATTAGTAACATTATGTCTTCGGGTATTAGCTTAGTTATACGGTTGATATCTTGTGTATGATTTAACCGACAACGTTACACATGTCACACCTGTGTGCTTCCGTGAGCCGCCGACTATACATACAGACATGTATGGAAATCACTCCACGTGTTGTAATTTATAACTTTTAGTGATATGCAGTTATGTTATGCAGTATGAGGTGTATAGATAATGTAAAGTTTTTTTCCGTACTGAAATTTCGACGTGCGTAATTCGCTTTAAGCAAACTACTGTTGGCAAATATTTGATCAATGATCCAATGGGAAACAAATTAATAAAAGAATGATTTTTTTTGTATATAAAAAAAACTTTTTACACTTAAGTTTAAAATGACTACAATTATAATGCTTCTAGTATTACTTACTTTGAGAACTAACGAATCATCCAAACAAAGTTACTTGGACATAAATATTTCTTCCAACCAATAAATACATTTATCAAGCTAAGGAAAAGACTGCTTTAATGATATTGTATAAGAAAAATATGTTCAGAATTTTATCCCGGCTATAGGATCGACCGACTAGCCCGTTTCAAAAGCGGAAAGAAAGTAATAACACGCTAACTGGTTTCCTGTTTTAATTCACTTCAAACTTATTTCATTATTTCCCAACTAAGTTTGATTTTTATTGGCATAAACCACGATAAACATTGGTATCGCTAGCCAAAATAACCCACTCGTACATTCTGTTCTTTATCTACCCTTGTTGCGGACTAAATGGACTGTTAATCTGGTAACAGTCGCGAGGAACTAATAAATGTTGAAAGCGCAGCGCTGTGGGCTATTCGCTTCATTGGGGACAGTATTTTTCAGCATTGAATATTATTCGTTAATATTGAATGAACTGGTTCCGAATGGACATCTATGCTTCTACTATGACATTTTTTACACTAGAGTTTTAAATTCAAATATAATAAAGTAAGTAATTCTGTTTGAATTTTTTTTTTGGAAAAAACATTGTTTACGTATTTTGATAGAAAAAGTAAGTAGACTTCACGTAACTTTTTTCTATGTTTTATTATTCCATAGGTACTTATCAGTAGTCTGATACATTTAATGTAAGGCTCGACCGAGATGGGTTTTTTGTTCTCGGCCGAGACCGAGACCGAGAACGAGAATAAAATAATGTCTCGGCCGAGACCGAGAGCCGAGACCGAGACTAGACAAAGCGTGAATTATTTTTTTGAATACTGTTTAAGTGTTAACTTTTTAATACACTAGTACAGCGGTCGGCAACCTTTTGGCAGGCAAGGGTCAGAAAGTGTCAAAATAAAAAAAGGCGGGCCGCACTTATTACAGATTCCAAAAAAAAACGCATTTCCTTGCAGTATTGACTTTCTAAGAAAGCTTCCTAGCGCTATTTCGATTACAGAGCTTGAACTACATATACGCGTGGTCATGCGCGGTAAGATTTAAATGTCGATCCAAAAAAAGTTACAGTCTCGGTTATGACCGAGAATCTCGGCTATAATTAGCCGAGAACCGAGACAAAATTCTCGGTAGGTTTTATAGCCGAGAATGCCGAGACCGAGACCGAGACCGAGATCTCGGTCGAGCCTTAATTTAATGTCTAAAATTCACTATGTTGATACGTTACTAATGCCATTATTCAAGAGTAAAATAATATTTCAAACTCAGTAAAGAGCCCGTCTAAGGACTGCAATACCGTATGAAAACACACACGCTGCCAACCACACACTTCGTGCATGGAGAACATTTAAAATATGTTGTGGGCTGGTTCACACTTTGCGATAGGTAAGTGTAAAATAGTCAAGCGCTCGTCTGACCGGCACACAAACGCTGGTAATCCTGCAGTGCATCCATCATTCTGTAATCCTGGCTCTAGCTCACCACCGCTCAAAACGGCTATAAAGGGGCTTTAGACGATTACTTGCGTAAATGCTTCTTACTGCTCCACTCTTCATTATAATTGGTAATTAAATTATTTTAATTCGCTTATATTTGTTGGTTGCTTGGATGGAACGTGCCCGAAAAAGGCTGCCTATGATGTCCTATTTCAAATACAGAAAACTTGTGTGTAAATTTGTCTATCATTATCTTGTGTGTGTTTATTTTTTCACACAATATCCCTGAAGTCAAAGGTTATCAACAAAATTTTAGAAACAAAGGTTGGTTTGCGATCTCAGGGGAACGACGGAAAGTAAAAACATAAAGTAAAAGTATGGAAGTATTTAAGCCCTTAATAATATTCGTCTGCTAAGGAAACTGAAGTAACTTCAGAAATTGTTTTAATTATGGTAAAACTCAAATGCGTCCTCCCAGTAAATAGAAAACAATAAAAGAGATAATGTGGATAATACTCACAACTTTTGTGAATCCAGATGTACGACTGTAGGTATATCAAGAAACACAACTGGCCCATATAACAAAACAAAAAACTTAATTTAACAAAACTTACATCATATTCATATCAGGGAACACGTTACGTCGCCTACTGATTCGGCGAATAATGTGGCGTGTTTTAATGCACCTTTCATGGAGTGATTTATAAAGCTTCGCCGCAGACCACTTAAAAATTCAAGTCATAAAAATAGCAGCCTGTAGCCTGACAAATTTCCCGACGATCGGCAATAATATGACGCCTTAAATTATTCATGTTACTCTCAAAATATTACCGAATATTTTTCCTAAATAATTAATTCAGCTGTAATATGGAACAGAGGCGTTTAAGTATATTTTCATGTCAGCTACGTGGTGTCAAGGTCAAAATGCACTATAAGCAAATTTGAATTATTACTGATAAATAATGTATTACTGCTGTGCGCCATCTAGACACAGGAATTTAATATTTGTATGGCTTGATCTAGCATAATTGTGTTATTTGAATTAAGAGTCAGTGTTAACATTGTCGGCCTTGGTTATTTTTATTAGATGACCCATGTAGTCATGACTGCCTCGTGGTTTTGCGGCTTTATGATGTACCTTGCTATCTAGAGGTTTTCGATTCCGGGTCCGGCAAAGTGATATTAAGGAATTGGAAAATTCTCATTGGCACCTCTTATAAACTGGGCAAATTATGCGTGCCGAAATTCCGGGTGCCTCTTCGAGCAATTTCGAGGAAGACGGACGTGAGGTTATTGAGGTACGTATGTGTAATTTATATAAATTTACGGACTGTGAACCACATTATTACTATTCCTAAATATCGTAGTGTCATTGCGAAGGGCTCCTTTATAGTGGCCGATTTTATGGCTAATTAGTCCTTGGCTTAGTACTATGTCATGTGTGAATAAAATGGATTATGTACATAAATCTAAAAAATTCAAAGATCTCGCAAAGTAGATAAATTTATAAAGAACAATGGTATATAAAAAAACCCAATAGCCTTATACATAGTTCGTAAAGCCTGGGTATCAAAAGCTATGACAGACTTTTCGGTCTCACTATCATCATGACCCGAACCAAATCTGTGTCAATCATATAAAAAAATCTCTTAGGGCGGGAATCGAGTCTATTCTAGTTCGAGCCTAGGAACTGCTCCATGAGCTTGTCGAAATGTATATTGTTTATAGCCTTGAAATCGCATATATTACACATATGACACCTTCCAGTTGGGAGGCACTAGCTAGTTCGCCTAAACTAATAGCAGTTCATAGCCCCAGTCATTATTTATTTTGCGGCGTTTAAGGCTGAAGTTCAAAAAGCTTGATGAATGTACTCGGTCATGCAAATAAACATGATCCGCTTCTGTATCCCATATTAATCTTTATCTATAGGCAAGGTACGTATGCCGATACTGGCAACGTTGTTTCATGTGAATATGTCCAGTACATACGATTCCATAATTCGTTGTCTCTTGATGGAAGTATTCTTAAATATAGGTAAGTGTTTAGGCTGGCTAGGTTTATGGTATGGTTTTGGTATATTATTAAAAGTAAAAGTGATTTTATTATCAATGCGGATTGTTATTTATTACGTCATCTTGTATATATGCCATACATTAACTGGAATATTAAAAATCAATAACTTAGAGACATTTTTGGTTATCAAATCAAGATTTACAAATTTTATTTATTCTATGTATATATAATAATAAGGTAGGTTATGTAAAGAAACATCATCATTAAATCATTAAACATCAGTATTGTATCTTGAACTATAATAGTGTTTATGTGTCGGCCCTTTATTTACAATCTCTAACTTGTGATATAAAAACAAATGTACATCTATACCCGCGAAACAAACAGAAGTATTATAAACAACTGCCTGTTTTTTTTCAATAAAACTTGGAATACCGATCGTTTTTCTGCTATTATTCTTATGAATTATTCATAACACTCTGAAAAACTTTTCAACTTTATTTCACCTAACTTCTAACAAACAAAGATTTGTTCCCGTTGATAAATTATATGAAAATAATTATATTATAATGGACGAAATACTTAATATATTTATCGAATAGAAAGGATGACTCCCAGTAAGACCGAAATGAAAAGTTTTTATTTTCAAAGAGCACTGTTGTAGGCAAATTACGATTGCATTATAAAGAGGCTCTAAATGTCATAGTAGCCGATGCATACGTTTGACGTCTTGGTATCACCTTGCAAATAATAAGATTCGAATATATAATACTTAATAATACATGAGGAATTCATATTTTTTTTCTAGTCAAACCAGTAAGCCACCCAAATAGAAAATTGTTGAGCTCATTCAGGGCTGGGCAAAATACATGCTTTACTTTAATTGAAATACAAAATACAAAATACTTTATCACAAGTAATTAAAATACGAAATACAAAATACTTTTAAGTAAGGTATTTGAAATATAAAATACAAAATACAGTATTTTAGCTATTTGTAATTAAAATACAAAATACATATTACAAAATACTTAATGAGTAATCTGCATGATCTGGAAAGATGAGGAAAAAAAGATTCATCATCATCATCATCAGCTTATCGAAGTCCACTGCTGGACATAGGTCTCTCCCAATGACTTCCACCGGGATCGGTTGCGTTGCCCATGTCCAAATTGCTCCACTTTCAACTCCGCATCGCTTCTCATGCCCAACTTTGCGTTGAAGTCTCCCATAACAACATTGAAGTACGTTTTGTAAGTATGTATGGGTCGACGTATGTTCTCATAGATCTCCTCTACTTCTTCATCTGGGTGTGTCGAGGTCGGCGCGTATACCTGTATGACCTTCAACGAATATCTTTTGAATATTCTGAGTATGAGGTACACTGCCTTGTTCGACACACTTTCATGGGATACGATGTTGTTAATGAGAGACCTTTGAATGAGAAATCCGAGTCCTCCTCTGGATACCGGACTTCAGGGTTG
The DNA here is from genome assembly GCA_030295005.1 of Cephonodes hylas. NCBI lineage: Eukaryota > Metazoa > Arthropoda > Insecta > Lepidoptera > Sphingidae > Cephonodes > Cephonodes hylas. The sequence goes on from AP025366.1 coordinate 5,890,590, forward strand.
TCATGTCTTCCCCGATTTTTCGGACTTCCGACAACCCCAGTATGTCCCAGTGTTATCCACTCAATTCAATCAACAATCTTCTCGTTTGTCCTCAAAGTGCGTATGTTGTGTGTAACCATGGCCAGTCGTCGTTGGGTGTGGTAGCCGGGGCCAACCCGGGGATTCTTAGCACCCCCTGCCCCGCCGTTACCATGGCCGCTACCGTAACCAGGAATAGTGGGGCTGCCGGGGACTGGAGGCCTGGTCCTAGTTTCACTCATTGAGAAGATTATGCCGTTTCTCGCCACTTACCACTATTGCATTCATGGTGGTTAATTATATTTTAATATTAATGTATTTTAAAGCCTCAAGTATTTAAAATACTAATTACAAAATACCTCGGCGTCAGGTATTTAAAATACAAATTACAAATTACATTTTAAGGAAGTAATTGAAATACAAATACAAAATACGTATTTGTATTTCAATTACGTATTTTAATTACAAGTAATTAAAATACTGCCCAACCCTGAGCTCATTTATACGCTGAAATGTGATAAACACGATGCCATTTAAATATCACAATGACCAATATCATTTTATTTTCAGCAGTCGCCACAAATTCAAGGAAAGCAAACTTGCGTCGATCAAGTACCTTTGACCACGAGGGTCGCTCTAAGGCAGATGCGAGTATTGATATAAAAATAAAATGATATAGGTTTTGTATACTTGTGACTCTTGTGAACAACATTTTAAACGACTGCAAATGTAAAGTAAGTACATTAAGTCGCGACCAAACAAGAAATTAAAAAACATGGAAATGTTTTATTAGAATTTGATAATGGTAAATCTAACTAATTTAACTGGTTAATCGTTATGTTTACTCGTGAGCGAATACGATAGATTCAAACTATTAAATCGATATATTGGGACCCCTCGATACAGGCTTGCCTAGTGAGGGGACCATGTTAGATACCTAATTGTAAAACAATTTATTACATACGACATCCTTGTATACTTTTTCACCTCTTGTATGTCCTGTACGTGTGTAATTGAATTAAATAAATAAATAAATTGTCGGGTATTTTACAACATTTATATCTATTTTCTACAATGCTCACTAAATGACATTCATTCAAGTAACATTCAAGAAACTAGCCTTACAAAAACATATTTTAAAATCAAGCTTTTATTATGCACGAAAAATTAAAAAAATAAACTAAGAAAACATTCATAAAATTCGTATTTTTTTAAACTTTACAAGTAACAATTTACAAAAGTGTTCGGTTTATCAGTAGAAGTATGATACATAAACATATATTATCTATAACTAGTATATTAATATTCTTAAGTGATCTAAAAGCTCGTCGCGGCCGAGGTCTTTGCATTAACGAAATTGCGCGACAAGCTTTTAAATCACTTAAGAATATTAATATACTAGTTATAGATAATATATGTTTATGTATCATACTTCTACTGATAAACCGAACACTTTTGTAAATTGTTACTTGTAAAGTTTAAAAAAATACGAATTTTATGAATGTTTTCTTAGTTTATTTTTTTAATTTTTCGTGCATAATAAAAGCTTGATTTTAAAATATGTTTTTCACCGTTAATTTATTTTTAACTTTTTAGTTGGAAATATTTCTAAGTCTATCCATTTCGTAGTCATACCGAAATTCAACTCAATCGGTCCATGGAAACTAGTGTTCCTATGGGCACCTTCCAACTTCTCATGACACCAGATCAACGGTACCTTGTTATTATGTTGTCACTGAAAATACAAAGGCATACCAAATTTTAGCTTAATTGGTCCACAGGAATCGGAGTCTTCCAACTCCTCATCAGATCAGCTTCATGATACCATATTTTTGTATTGTTACCGAAGTTACGAAGACACACCAAATTTCAGTTCAATTGGACCACAAGAATCGGAGTTCCTTTGGGCATCTTCCAACTCTTCGTCAGATCAGCTCTATGATACCTTGTTATTATATTGTCGCCGAAATTACATAGGTATACCAAAATTTCAGCTCAATGGGTCCAAAGGAATCGGAGTTCCTGTGGGCTTCTTCCAACTCCTCAATAGATCAGCTCCATAATATCATATTTTTGTATTGTTACCGAAGCTACGAAGACATACCAAATTTCAGCTCAATTGGACCACAGAAATCGAAGTTCCTATGGGCATCTTCCAACTCTTCGTCAGATCAGCACCATGATACCATATTTGTGTATTGTTGTCGAAGTTACAAAGACATACCAAATTTCAGCTCAATCGGTCCACAAGAACCGATGTTTCTATGGTCATCTTCCAACCTCATCATCAGACCAGCTCCATGGTACCATATTATTGTATTGTCATCCAAGTTACGTAGGTATACCAAGTTTCAGCACAATCGGTCTATTGGAAGTGGTTCAAATCTTCATTGCAAGATTTGTAAACATACAAACATACATACATACATACATACATACATACAAAAGTGAAGTTAAATAAAAGCTTGTAAAATATTAATTTTTTTATAAATATTTGCTATAACGCTTGCTACAATTTTCAACAAATTCCTAATAAAATAATTAAAATTCTATTCGAAGAGCGTCATATTTCGATGCAAGCGACATTTACAAAGCAACATCGTTATAATATGATCACGCATCGCAAAATTGACAGTTATGTTAATATTGCTATGTACTGAATAGACTTTGGAACTTAATATGATTTGCGTTACATTCATAGATAAAATCACATCGCTTTTAAGAGGTAAATTGAATATCAGTTCTAAGAAATGTTAAGACGATTCCGCATTTATCATAATATCAATATACAAACGTGACATCAGAAGATAGATTCTCTTGTATTCATACTCAAACTTCATCATACTCAAAACGCAGAAGGCAATCAACAACCACGAATATTAAGGCCACATTGAACATCTTTTACGTCTCCTCTGAGAAAATCCGGACCGATATTGAAAATGTGACATTTCAAGAGGTTTTTCTATCTCATTACGATTCAGAATGTTACTTTGAGTTAGAACTTAAACTGGTTATAATGTCCGTGGTATTCCAACCACGTAGTCCTTTAAACTGTGCGGCTTAGAGTTGGCGGGTCTTCTTGTTTTGCTCTACATTTCAACGCAACTAGATTAATAGCTAATTAATATTTCGCAAAGGAGATTTAATTGTTTATTTGTCTTCAGTACCAATATACAAAAGAATACTGAACATAAGTTAAGAAGCCACAGTGGCGAAACCTTAACGCAGTCTTTATTAATTTATTTTATTGTTTTATCCACAGGTTTTAAACATGATCGTTTCATGATAAAAAATAAAAACAAACGACAAACGACATTTCATGTTTGGTAATTGGATATTATTAATCAGCAATCATTATTTACATGAATGCCGAAAAGCGTCTCATGCAAAAATAAATTTACAAGTAATAAATCAAATCAAATGACAACCGGAAAGTCAAAATTCGTTTAAGCCATATATATAGAGAACAAATTGATGATAGCAACTTTTATTGCGTGTTTTTCTTTCTTTACAAGATTATTTTCCCGTGTAGATACAAGAAAGATTCGAAAAAGTTTACACTTTCTATGAATTCCCAGAAGGAGGACGTGGGTAGAGGCCGCCTCGGAGAGTTCCGTATAACAAACGTGCCGATTGCGGTGTTATACCTTTTTGTTAAGTTTCATGTTTATGCAACTACTTGTTATATCTGTACGCATGGAGCCTGGAGGCTACATAACCAAATTTTGTTCTGATACAAACACGAGAAAGTGACAACATCCAAACTAAAGTTAGTGTGGTGCGATCCAAACAGAAAGCTGGATTAGAAAATAATAATGTTTGTCTTTAACCGCGGTGGTCGAAATTATACCGGCCTTATATTATAATTTTGTGTCATATATTTCGAAGTATCATGAAGACGGTATGACGGACAATCAAACTCGTTCCTCTACAAGATACTCACCTCCACAGGAGATTTACTTCCATTTATGATCCTTTCAGTACTGTAGTACGAAAAGGCTCATGTACCTTATGTTTTTTATCATTCTTTGTTATATTCAATAAAACGAAGCCTGTTAGATCAGATTTAAGTATTTATAAATTTTGTGAAGTCAGTTTAATTTAAAAAGCTATTAGGGATTCTACTAATTCAAAAGTCGATGGCAGAATACAAAAAAATGCAACGCGGCGTGTGGCTGACGGGATTATTTACTCATTAGTTGTTACGACTAAAAGTATTGTATATTTTATGAACTAAACTGCTATATTTCAAATGAAATTATGTATCTTTGTTGAAGAAATTTCTAAAGAAATACACTCAACAGTCATACACATACATACATAGCCTACATAGTTCTAATACCATACAAGGAAACAAGTCATGTGCCGTGGATATCAGAAACTGTGAGAGGCTTTTCGGTCTTACAAACGCCGAGATCCGAAACAAATATTTCAATTTACAAACTTTTGTCTTGATACGAAAATCAAACCCGCAGCCTCACGCTTTGCAAATTAGTGACTAGCCAACTGCACTACGGGGTTCTCGATATACAAAAATTTTGTTTTACCTTTTTCTTTGCAATTTCAATGCTGTGTGTGATTATTATTATAAAATCTAACATTTTAAACCTGAACCAAAAAATTATTTTCTCTGTAGGTTCATCCTTTCACAAAGTGATATCTCGAAAGAGGAGGTAAAGAAATTTCTTAAAACCACACGCAAAACTAAATAAACGCATGCAACATTTTCTCAAATGTAAATTCAGTATAAAAGTCCAGATGAATGTTTCTATTTTCACAGTGGTATTGTAACAAGCGTGAAGTTGAAATATATCTTATCTCTGACGTTCGGACGTAACATCAATGTATGTTTATCCGTTGGCGAAGGAGTTTGAATAACAACATCTATCAAGTATAAAACGTAAAATTCGAATAGATTCATCGGGGAAACTTTCAGTATCAAAAATATTTTGGTAGAACTATTTTGCCAATACAATAATTTCAATAAGATTTTCGTTTTTATCAAACTAATGACCATGTGTTGTCATGATACTACCTTATTTGCAAATTGTGGTTTCAAAAATATATACTAATATACCTATTTAATATGGTTTGAACGTTTGAGTTCTAAAGACTTGAAAGAAATTGTTACTTAAAAACTTGCATAATAACATATTCTCACAGAAATCTTTCAAATACTTAAATTAGGACTTACTTTTCTCATATTATTACATAATTCCATTAGTACATGTATGATTCTCACAGTTCTCTTCTAATATGAAGTTTTCCTTGAGATATTATACCGACATTTTGTCTCTAAGTATTGTTTGCTATTTGTCGCAGGTCATTTTGTCTGTCTGTTGTATATCACAAGCCATTGCTTACAGTCCCTGGTTGGCCGAATTTAGCACCAAGCAAAAAGTAATCTGGACATTTGTGGAAGTCCTTTTTGTAATAACATAACGTCGAAAAACTTCGTTCTATCATATTTATGTTACTTACAAAAAACTTTGATCAAATTATTAAAAACAATGTTTATTGATAAAAATAGATTATATTAGTATGGGACAGTCGTTAATGCTATTGGTATTGATATGAAAATTTATTTTTTTCCGTTCTTTTTTCATTGTGTGTTTTTTTAAATGGTTTTTATAACCGTAGCTATTATTTCCTAACTTAGTTTTCAATTACCTTCCTTTTACAACCTGTATGTATTCCAATAATTCCTTATTTACCTATCGCCTAAATAAGCGGAATCAATGTTTGACAAAAACCGCGCCGCTGGGTTTTGGCGATTAATCAATCACCCTTATTAGCAAAGCCTGTCCCATATATAATTTATCTTGATATTTTTTCAGGTATGTGAGCGCCGCGTTAAGTGCCTCTCACGCCGAGCCTTGTCGCCTCTCCGTGATTTCTCGCACAGTAATACCGTTTGATGTATCTTCTCGTCGAACTCGATCGAAGACTTATGTGCGTACCTGTTTAACTACGTACTAGGGATGTTGCGGATTCAATTTTTTTCACATCCGCGGATGCGGATGCGGATGCGAATTTTAAGAGGCTCACATCCGCGGATGCGGATGCGGATGCGGATCTGTATAAAATTAACCAATCGATCGATTGGTTGATTTGTATAAAATGTTATTGCTTTCCTATTGGTCAATCAGCACGTGAGGTGAACCACTCGACACTCGAGACCGACACGCGCACCTCGCCGCCCCTCACCCCTTTCTTTCTTTTCGCGATCTGCTACACATCCGCAACCGCATCAGCTCCGCAGCGATTTATGCGGATGCGGATGCCGATGCGGATGTCTAAATCGATGCGAATGTTCCGCATATGCGGATGCGGATGCGAATATTCGCAACATCCCTACTACGTACGCCGACATAAATCAATGTTCCACATATTTTTCACGTATTTCAGACACATTTGTTCGGTAAAATTCTTTATTGCCAGTACAGGTTATTTTAATTTGTACCGTTGTAAGGATAGAGGCCAGTTAGTATTAGTGTATTTATGAGGAACAAAATAACGAGAATTGCTTAGAGATTACCTACATATGTATGTATCTACTATTTATGTTTAATTTTAACTAATCACTTTTTATTTTTAGCTTTGGCTTTCTTTTTCTTCCGATCATAAAAAGCTTCTCATGCCTATTTTGTAAAACAAATATTTGTGCATTAAAGTAACATTTGTTTTCCAGGATTCGAATCGCGGCCCTAAGTTTTTGAAGCTGGTTCCCAGCCAACTCGAATATAAAGGCCTCATTAATTAACGAGTATTATTTTTATATGTATAAATATTTATTTATTAAACACACAAACTTTTGGACAAATGGTTCGGTCTATATAATGAAAAATTGATTAGAAAATTATGACATTATATTTCTTGCCATGTCCAAATATTAACACAGTACAGTATCCTCCTCTACACCAAATCTTTATGACGCAAAAGTTATTTATTACTTGTTCTATACGAAAAATACCTTGGAGATTCTCCTTGAGATTATGAATCGATGTAGAAAAATATTTGGGAGCTTTATACCCTCTTTCACGGGACTTAATATATTCTGCTTACAACTAAACGCATTAAAACGGCTGGCTGTAAACAAAAATATGTTCTATAAAATTATAAACACCATACTTGATTGTAGATTAGAAAATATTGCTCACAAATGTCTCGACGGCGTAAATAGCGCTAGTTCAGAGCATACAGCAACAGCAACTTGCCATATTCATTTTATTTAATAGGTACTTCGGAATTACTTTATCTTCTCATTATTATTAACAATGATTTCCGGCTTTCAAAATGACAAATGATTTGTATTTCCCTCTATACCTACACTCTATAGTGTAGATACTTTAGCGATATTATCTATGCTCGCATTTACTGACATTTATGGAAATGATAAAATATTTTATTGTACGCATAAATGCCAGTATTCTTAAACCATCAATTGCCCGCAAGATTTCGAGAGACAAAATCCCCAAAAAACTGAGATAAATGCGTGATAATTGCGTGTAATTGTCATTGACATTTGTGTAACAATCTCGGAGCCTTTTAAGAGAAACTTTAAATTAGATCTAAAATATAAAAAAGCTCAATTATGAGCTTCGTATAATAATACGTTGGTTCGCAACATATTGTAGATTTTTATGATGTAGATTTGTTAATGTGGAACTAATCCGATTTTAGTATTCCGAATAAATTTTTAGATTAGAGTATTAAATTATATTAATTTTTAAGCTATGTCCCTATGCGGTTGTTGTTAGTGGGGTAAGTAGATAAATATAAAAAACAAGCCTAAATTTATACAGTTTAAAAGAACTTTTGTATTAATGGCCGTGCACCGAATTTACTTGAAATAGAAACTTTAATGACAGTCACAAGGTTTTTGGTATGCGCCCACAATGTCCGTAGAATCCGCTAAGGAACTTCAAGAAATGTTTTTTTTTTCTTCAAATCGTACCTGACATGCATCAGTCCTATCTCATAGCCATCTATCAGGACAGGGACCAAAATCGATCTCCACGAAACTACGTCCGAGGCCCGAGGGCATTTGGAAAGACTTATTTGTCACATATATCCGTTTGCAAACTATTTCACGGAAGTTTATTTTGACGAAAAAAACGCTATAAATGGATAGCTAAACTGCGATGGAATGGCCTGGCTTAAATTAATTCGGACCACTAAATCACAGATAACTGACTTGAGCAATGCTGTTGCGGATAGTTCGATAGCCATATTACAGGACACATTTTTTGTTGGTGAGATATTTTTTTTTCGTCCAGTGTCATACATTAGGTATGATATCTACCATCGTGATTCATACAAGTGAGACGTTCTGCAACCATCGCGTGTATTTATTTATTCACGCGCTATTGTACACCGTAGACATATAACACAAAATTAAATAACAATTTAATAACAATTACTTATTAATGCGGATATTTTTAAATATAGTTTATAACGCTAATAATCTGTATCCGGCCAACAGTTTTACCATAGAATAATCTAAACCACATTTAGAAGAACAAAGACATAAAAGTTCGCCCGTTTTCTTACCCTGTTAGAGTAAGTGAATAAACTACTTAAACAGACGTAACTTCGGAAAGTGTATGCTCGGGGCAATAGCCCGTGACCATACCTTTGGCAGTTTAGTAGTTGCATAAAGTCACGCCTGTATACCTGGAGGCGTAAGCAGAGGTTCAGCAAAGAGGAATTCTCGATTGTATACTGCACACTTCGATCTTATGTCGTCTATTTATATCCAATTAGCCTGATAACGTGTGAATAACTTAGCAAGGGTTTCAAGAAAATGTAGCGAAACGTTAGAATGGAATATTATGATAATTGTAGATTTGTTTTATCACATATTGATAACTATATTCATTTAACGCTATAACTAATTATGTAAATCTAGTTCTATTACGTTTTGCTAAACTAAGACGTAATTTGCTTTTCTTTCTTTCTGTCGTACTTTATCCAGAACAAAACACAGATTATTCGAAAAAAAATCCCCTGAGACCAAAACCGCTGCTATTTTCAGTGTGTTCTAGTTGGTTATTTCCCAACAGGTGAGCTGCTTGTTGCGCTTTTATTATAAATTCTTGCATGCTTGCGCAGCATATTGAAGCAGTGAGAGCAAAAAGCAGATTCCCTTTATTTTTCAAAAAGCAAAAGAAGCTAAAATAAGTCGTTTTTTCGAGAGCCTTGATGACAAAGATGAAAGTTTCTGTACTTTGCATACTGGCCAACTCGTCTATGCATTTTTCTGCTGCATCTGCCGTCAAAGAAACATTTTCCAATGTAATAACAAAACTTGTTTCTCACTGTTCTACTTCTTGTGGACTATTTCTTATTCAACTTTAAATCCGAATACGGTGCGAACATATTTTATCCATTACATTGATTTTTACGTGTCGTTGATTTGTTTAAAGTTGGTAGTAAGGTGAATCTTGATACAATATTTATATGAAATAATATAAAAAATTGGCGTAAGCGTTCTTTACAATTTCTGTAAATAGTAATCGTCCACCATATCGACGTAATCCGGCATAGTAAAAAATACTAGTGATTGTTTTATATTCAATAAACAATTATAATATAAAATGCACCCAATAATCACATCATAGTTCTTACCCCACACTGTGATGCAAGTCTCATGTCCTGAGTTTCAAAACTAACGCGAGGCTTTTTCATATTTAGACTTTCTGATATCCAGACTCGAAATAAATAATTGCGGATCACTGAAACGCTTGTCTCGTTTGTCCCTGGTGAGAGGATCGAACCCACGGCCTTTGGGCTAACCAACTGCGATATGGTTATACTGTTAATATTATTTATTTTCATCCGTTTAACAAAATTTTATACGTTAAAAAAAATCACTTGTAACACAAAGAATAGTCTATTTACGCAAAATTGAAGGCAATATGAGAATGCTATAAAATATAATTTTCATTCAATATTTCTCTAGAAAATGTAGCCTAACATGGAAAACAAGATTTAAAAATCTTGCTGCCCTCTAACTAAGCGTTGTCTCGAGCGGAGCTGCTCCACTTTAATGCTCAGTCGTCCCTACTTTGACCTATGATACTCTCTTGTATTTTAAAACAAAAGCATTTGAAAAATATTGCAGCAAATTCAGCCAACATTTAAAGGACAATTTTTACATTTTAGCCGTATAAAGACGCACAATATCTACAGAATTTCTCTAGATTGCTTCCAATTACTTTATCAATTTTCCTCAAGATACGTTTTCCCATTCACACTCAAGCAGAGACGAGACGTATCAATTAGAGCACACACTTAATATGCCCATTAAGTGCGTACGATAAATTGGTTTCCTGAGTTAGACTGTACACAGAACCGGGTAAGAACGTTTGAATTAGAAAAAAAAATAAGCTGATGGTTGAAATCATATAATATGAATTTTGTATTTGTATCAAATTGCGTGTGTGACATAAAGCGTCTAAATATTTAATCGATGTAATTATCTGCTTGGCAGGAACGAGTTTGATGTAACAATACATACATATTAACGTAAGGCCTCTATTTTTTCTATTTTTCGAAGAGATATGCAAATTCTGCACTCACGTATCGCCAGGTATCACATATCACCAGCCTCAAAATAAGCGGCGAATCTAGTGTCGCTTATAGAGTACAATTCTTTTATCCTAGGGTTCAATCCCCGTACCGAGCTGAAGGACTGTGTGATCCACAAGTATTTCTTTCGGGTCTTGATGTCTGTGATGCCGAAAAAGCTCACGTAGTTTCTGATACCTACGGCATAAGACTTGTATCTACTGTGCGGTCAGAGCTAGGTATGTGACTGTTGTTTGTATTAATTTATTATTTATTAGAATTACTAATAGAAAAACCCAATTACACATCGCCCGACTAGCTCTACCTCTATCCCTATAGATCGATATGATGTTATTTTATCCCAGTCTCAGCTCATTTAAATAAACTGGCCTAGTTAATCAAAATTCCTAGATTTAAAGCAAAAAAAAATACTATCCCTATTTCGTAAATTAACGCTTAAAATACGAATTGCGTACTCAATAAACACATCTTTTAACGCGGAATTCCAGTCTGCTTCTCGATAATCCACCTCTCATTTCGTAAGAGCTTTAATCGTTAAAGTTCCTCTTTAAAGTATCTACTTGCTGCCAATTAGACTTGTTTTACAGCAGGCCGTTGTTTATTTTGACTTCTTTAATTATACACCTGTTAACAATTTGTTCGTAGGTAGTGTCCCGTGTCCTTAATTATTTAATTCATTACGTCGACGGTATCGGAAATAAAAAGCGTACTTATTGATTTCTTGAATTACTTTTCACAGTCTATTATTTTTACATCAACACCGTAGAGTAAGAAGATATAAGACCCCGCAACCATAACTTAAAGTTAAAATTAACAACTATTGGGATTGTGTATATGTAATATTACATATTCCAAGACAGATTCATTGTCTTATCATAAATTATTCATGAATCCATAATATCAGTAGCTGGCACCATATCGATACATCCTTTAGTCAGTTATTCATGGTTTAAAGCTATCTCGAGCGAGCTTACTGTGAATTACGATATGGTTGTATGTTATGAGGTTGGGTGTGTTCTTATATATTATGTTGTATCGTGGTTAAATCAGTTGGGTGAGTGCATCTGATCGTGGCACTCTGACGGATTGCTATTATCGCAGCTGCCAATAAAGGCAGACGTACTTAACTTCAAACACACCTGGTATTTATTGCTTGCAGCGTGATTTAATGACGTCATGTCTGGGCGGCGAACCGTATATATGTATAATAGTAATATTATTTTGACTACGTGATAATAGTGGAGAAAATTCTATTTCCGAGATTACAGATATTAAATTCTATTCTTTTTAATATTCTCGGATACTTTCAAGAAGATCAAAAAGAATCCATAATATTTAAGGAGTTCATTAATTATCTTTGTCATTATAATTTTAATTTAAAGACGGCAAATATTAACATAAACAGCTATTTCGGTAAAGAATTAGAGATGGAACTATTTTTTTTTTCAATCCTTCAAAATATTGTATCAATGTAAGTTAGTAAATGTAAATCTAAATTACCTACCGCAGCAAATTTGTTCACGACGAACAGGTGTCGCCATAACGGCCCCTGCAATTCAACGGGTTTACATAATAGTATATTATTAAGGGTGAGATGGAACAATGGTTATAGAAACGGTTGTGCAATCCATCACGCGTAAGCGAGCCCCGACAGACCACTTAGCCACTGTCCGCCACCAACGGATATAACCCTCCACCAACATCCGTTATATACCCCGAACGGTATCTCCGTGTGTAATGAGCGCAAAACGAACAAAGGAATACACTTCAATCACACGTTCTCTGGCGCCTTATACTTTTCCATTCAACCCTACGACCTCCATTATCACAAGCATTCTAACTTAGGAACAAATAAAAATTATAACTTGCTATCGAAATGCATACCACTAAAATATGGCACCCACTGTCTCTTCGGGCAAAGGATCGTTTACTCTTGTGGGGGAAATGTTCAATATTAACAGATTAACTCGGTCGGGGATCCGGCTTCATAAAAATAAATTCCAATATTCCCCTCGTTGCTCTCATAACTCGTAAGAAACGGCTCTCGCTGGAAAGTTTAAGGCGGACGATTGGAGAATAAAAATACCGTTTATACCATGTTAAATTAAGTTTTTATTGAAGAATTTACGCGGTCCCGGTGTTGTAAAAATATATTGCGATATTATAGCTTTCAATGTCACAAAAGTGTTTCATGTTTCATTACAAAGGCTTAATGCCAAATGGCAGTGCAAAACTCGTTAGGAAAGAACTATTATCACAAGGTGAAACAGTTTATCCACAGAGCGTAGGGATACGTAGTTATTACACGCTCCTTGGGATTCGCTTTTTACTGCCCTTCGTGCTGAAAGCATTATGACCCGAAAATAAGAAAATAGATAGCCTCCGTGATACTAATATCCCGATAACTACAAAATGTTTTAAACCTTACGAACATATAAATAAACTTTCCAAGCTTTTGCACTCTGTTAAGTAAATTCTGTATAGGGACTTTAGATAAAAATATTTCTTTACACGTTTTTCAATTTGAGGCCGAAACATCCTCTACAACTTGTACAGGAATATACGCATAAATGAATAAAAATAATAGTAAATAACCATCTAAACAAAAAAGTACATTTGTAATCAGTGAAACATTTATGAATCACACGTTTGGGTATTTACGAAGTCAGGTTTTATCCTGTATTAAAAAAAATATTACAGTCTTACCTAATAAGAAATTAAAAGCTTAAATGTGAATTATTCATAAATAGTTTTATTTGCATCACAATTTGTATTGCGCAAATTATTTTCTTTTATACAACCAACTCTCAAAACTCTCAGAGCTACGCATTCCGTATTTGTTTCATTTCTATCTTTTGTTCGATAAAATGTGATATAAACTGGGAGAACGAGCTTTTCTGGCGAATTATTAATAACGAATTCATCGGCGTCTACACTACGGTTACTGATAAATACAGGAGCGTAGTGTAATAAGATCGAGTATTGAACGACAAGCGCTGTTTCCCCGGGGCGATACTCGGAATTTCCTCAATAAAGTTAGTACTTATACCGATGAAGAAACTTCCAAAATCCAGCATAGTTTTACCTACTCTCGTCACTTACAAGGACATTCATTCGTCTTAGCATATTACAGATGTTAAGGTGCATTGGCGCTTTAATTATACCCATAATTTATGAACGTATATTCACGAAACTAAGTAAACTTGCTTGTTCATAGAACTGAAAGTTTGGAGCCAAATTGTTACGAGCACTAAACAAATGTTAATTAAACTCTGACAACTTACATTAAGACGCTGTAATGAAAACCATACCGAAAGGGTAAAATCACTTTCTAAAGAATACAGCAAGGTCGAGAACTTCCGTCTAGTTGTATTTCATTAGTAGATAGTTCGCAACTAGAAGTTGTCCGAGATGAACTTATTCAATCTATTTATGTATACTACCAATAGTAAGTCTAGCAACAATGCCTGATTGATTCATAGACTCGCTGTATGAGTATGTGCCGTGCGACCTAGGAGTCCCAGATTGGGTAAATTGTTACTGGGTCTTTCCGTTAATCCGTTCCGAAATTCTTAGTAGCAGAACGGAGTTAGAAATGTACCCTAAAAACGGCAGTAGGCTCGCCCCCTCATACTCCGTGAAACGGATACATACCTGACGAAATTTGTATATTTATGCCCCGAGGTAGTAATACACCAATAAAATAAGATAAATATGAATTACATAATTGCGTTTTGTAAATGTACCTTGTCTCATAGCTCATTTTTAAAGGCAATAACACCACTTTTATCCTAGATGGGTAAATTATCGGATATATGATGCTTTTTTCGTGTACAAATATGTAGCGATGATATAGTACAGGGTGGATGTTACGAACCAAGCTCACACCCACTCCAAATTATCCTTTGTGTCATAGTACACTCACAAACTAATTAGGACATCTAAGGCAACCACCAGAATTCAATAACGCGGTAAAGGCGTGGTCAAGGCCTTACTATATAACCCAATTTAATGGTGATACTCTACGTTTGCATATTATCTTTGGCTTCATATTATATCTATACTAACGCTTAGGAAAAAATACTTTTAAACGGAATTACATATTTTAGTGATTTTTCAATAACCACGCTTAAGAGTTCACATATATATTTAGCCATGGTCCCTCCCTATAAGATTTTCGAGTATATCTTAGTTGTTCGTTTTAGTATGATTTACTATTAGTGACAGTGTTCCAATTTTTGAAATATTAGGATAAACTCAATATATTTTTTCACATATATCATTTGGAAAAAGAAATACGATTAATTACATGTCATCACATTCACATCACACTCAGAGACCTTGACATAAGTTTAAGCTGGTTATTAAGTAGTAAGGGACCTTCTCGATAAAATTTTACCAAGCTGGTAATGTATATAAAGATAGACCTTACGAGGTCTATTAATTGACAGTCAATATCCTATTGAATTGAATAACTATAACGTCCAAATACAGACTTTATACTAATACGAACAACATCCACGCAGAGAAAGCTTATAGCAACAGAAACATTCTAAGATACCATAAGATGTGAGCAATGTAAACCATATTTCACGAAAAATATTCAGTAAAATCAACTGCCTGTGTAATTCATCCGAACGATATATGAATATTTGACAGTTTAGGCACTCAATCTAAAATACAACGGTGTTATGGCCATTTATTAGAATCCGGACGATAACGCCGCGGTTAAATAAGAGTTTGAACAGCAATATTCGAGAGTCGCTGCTGTTCAGCGAGATTTTAAATTTAGTGCATATTTTTTACCGATTGTAGTATAAAGTACTGCAGTTATACATAAAGTTTTTTTTATTCACTGCAGCAGTAATGTAGTCAGTTGTGTAAGATTATGATAAACGAAATTAGGGACTGGTGAGCCCCTATACCTATAGGGGCTCACCAGTCCCTAATTCCTCACGACCTAATTGACCTCACGGGCTACCTTTTCATTAGAGAAGGGTTTGGTCTTAGTCGACCTCGCTGGATGAGAGCTGATTGGCGGTCTAGACACCAAAGAAATTCTCAGATTTAAACCCGCGACCGACGAGATTCTCGACTGCGCACCTAAGCCTCGATGCATCACAACTTTAACTAATACATAATGTTTTAAATATAATGATTTTAGTTTGAAGAAATTGGGAAAATAATATTGATTTGTGGTAAATTTAATACCTTACTTAGTAAAATATCTCCTACCGAAGACTATTTAATCACCCGCACAATTAAACCGCGATTTGATAATAATTAAACGGTCGCGGGTTCGAACCCCAGGCACACACCTCTGACTATTCGAAGTTATGTTAGTTACGCTGAAGGAAAACATCGTGAAGAAACCTGCACACCTAAAAAAAGTTTTGAGGAATTTCTTAGTACGCCAACCCGCACTAGGCCAGCGTGGTGGACTATGGCCTAAACCCTCTCAATGGTAGGGGAGCCCGTGCCCAGCAGTGGGACATACACATATGGGTTCATGATGAATGAACATTTAAGCCACGTTGAAGCTCTACTGCTTCTCTGTTTTTAATTTAAAGGAATCAAGGTCGTAAGAAGAAGTAACACGTGTATGTTGTCGTTTAATAAATTATAATTACTAGTTTCAGAGTACAAAAGCGGCTGTCACCGGTAATTTGTTCTTACGTCGACTTGTTGCAAAATTCTTCATAGGAAAACTCCTTTTAATTTAATTCTGGAGTGAAAGCTCCTAAAGACATGTTGAGTACTTTGAAAACAGAGATATATAACATAAATTCAAAAGTTAGTATCCATGGATAGATGTTTTGTTATTCTTTTACGCAAAAACTACTGAAGATTTTTAATGAAATATGTAACACGTTATTATTGTACACCATTTCAAAGCCAGCATGATATTATTTAGCCTCACTAGGCTTCAGATAAAAAGCAGTTGAAGTAAGCTGGTTACACTATGATGCAATAACGTAATGAAAGGGGTGTACGCTAACACAATACGTGTCAGTGCAAACGAGGGAACACAGCTCTTGTATTATCGTTTTGCCGGAGCAACACCGCGCTGGCTTCTATCAAGCTTTGAATACTGTGCTCCAAACATAATAATCGGCTGTTCACCTACTTTAACCTACCAGGCATTGGGGCCACAAACTGTTTCATTTAATGTTTCTTCTTTTGTTTGTTTGCCGTTGTTGGTTTTCACACTCCGCTTCGAGTGTTTGTGTACATTTAATTTTCTTCTTTGAATGGCGTCGAACGCAAAATTTATATTAGTTATAAATTTGAATAAGCTTCGATCACATTGGAAGGCCATTGAAAAAATATATACTGTATTTTTTTTATACTTAACAAAGGTTTTCTGATGGTCTATCTGTTGGTGCTTACTCTATGTAGTTACTCATCATAGCAGGCGTCTACTACCACTATCTTCACAGCCAAGTTACTGCTAACCAAAGACTCAGGCCATGTCCAAAGGCTTGACGTGGATTTAAATATATTATGTTTATATGAGCCGTTTCTTGTTATTTTAAGTATCTTCTTCTTCATCAACCCATATACGCCCACTGCTGAGCACGGGTCTCCTCTACCATTGAGAGGGTTTTAGGCCATAGTCCACCACGCTGGCCTAGTGCGGGTTGGCGGACTACACACCTAAGAAATTCCTAAGAACTTTTAGGTGTGCAGGTTTTATCACGATGTTTTCCTTCACCGTTAAAGCAAGTGATAATTCAATTTGAATACACACATAACTTTCGAAAAGTCAGAGGTGTGTGCCTGGGGTTTGAACCCGCGACCGCCGAGATTCTCGACCGCGCGCCTAAACCTCGAGGCCATCACTGTTTTTAAGTACGCTTCATCAAATTTACCATACATCTTTGGCGTCTACATGAACGATAATAGTTCGTATCAATCAATATTCAATATAACCACAAGCAAGAATCACAGATCGTGCTATTAAGAATGTGTATGAAAAGGTGTATGTGTGTGGGTGTGCAAGGATATAACGCTGCGCTCCAGATCTAATGGTCCCGTCGCAAGTCAACAAACGGACGTGCTCTGCGTCGCCTATTGCCTATAATCCAGATACCAGGAGTGGAGTTGGATATTTTCATTATTGAATTTTTGCTTGCATTTTTCAATTCATTCGACTCCGAGTGGCGATGGAATGACGGGCGGTATTTTCAAGAATACTTTACTTCTTAAAAGAAATTTAATTTGATTTTAAGATTTACGGATTTTTTAAAGTTTTCCCGAGGACTTTTGGATTATAAGCGGATTTTCATTACGCAGCCTCATTATTATTATAGTTATGCAGTCGACTGGTTTGTTTATTTTGAGTCGGAGATAGGTTGAATACAAGCAAAAACTAAGGTCTCCTTTTTTGACATTAAAGTTTATTTTAAACACTTATAATACCTTGGGTAACTGTAATTATTCCAGGTGAGAAAGAATAACCAAGCAATTCCGTCACACTATAATTACCATTCTTTTACGGTTAATACAAAGGACGACCTAATTATAGCATATATGCTATTACTGCAGTCTAAACAAACAATCCTTTGATAAAATCATCAACACTTTACTGTGGTATGACATAGGTCTTATTAATATGTAGTAATTGCAGTTGCATTTAGTATTCTAAGACTTTGAAAATAAACATACGATTAATAATCATCATCAGCCTAAAAACGTCTACTACTGGGTATAGGCCATTCTCAAAGACTTTCAAAGCACTCAATCAGAAACGGCCATCATCCAATGATTCTCGAGTTAAGGACGCGTGATAGTAACCGCAGTCCACCAGTGACGCCCACCCACAAAACGATTTGATGACATGATGCGTAGTAAGAATACTATTTTTAATAACTAATGTCAAGCACCCGGGAAATAGTAAAAGAATAACGACTTAAAAAATCACAACTTGGGAAACGTGGTTGAAACATCACGACCACTAAGGAAACAGATTTGAATACGTGAGTGTGTTTAATAACAGAGAAAAAAATGCTAAATCATATTGACCATTCCTGGTGCGGCGCAAGAAATCTGAATGTAGCGTCAAACAGAGAACACAACAGTTCATTATAAAAAATTCACGCCGGCCAGTCCCCGAGCGTGCACAGTTCAACATTCACAACTAACTTAAAACTGTTTGGCTTCTTTTTATGACCGGTATTTGTGTTCGTGAGATTTGTGATTTGTAGGGAAAACTTTGCATACACAGCCTAAAACTGCTAGAACAGAAAACATTTATTTCTGTCCTCTGATTCGATTTTTATTATTACTATTTGCGTGGTCCTTTTTAAAAATGGATTAAAAGTTTTAGGTTGCACGACAATTAAATAATAAAAACATGTTAAAACAGACAAATGATAAACCTACTTACTACACGATATTCTTTCACGTTTTCGTAAAGTACTACAATTATTATAACTGCACTTTTAAACTGGCAATTCTGGCTATATCTGTAAATTTCATAAATTTCTCAATTTCAAAAATCTATATTTAGTCTCCCAACATAACTGAAATATCGAATAAAATTTTGGGTAATAACCAAACCTGACAAATAAGTCATTTTTCTTCATTAAAAAATTAAATTTTATCTTTATTTTCAGTAAACAAAGTATTCTATGAGGTTAGCGAAGTTGTAAAATAACCCAATGCCTTTAGCAGATTTTATTTGAAAGTGTGACAAACATTCATTAGTCTTCACTCAGACGAACTTTGCCTTGGTAATTTGATTAGGAAAGTGAAAAAAGTTTTAATATTTTATTCTATTTTAAGATCTCTAATACATTCCTTATACCAATATATAGCACATGTCTTGAAAAGGTTTCTTTATTGTAATAAATTATATTTGCCTCAGTTACTTATTTTTAATTAAGTACTAGCTCTTAACATGCATATTATAATTGCATATATTTTCAGAACAGCGGACATTGTGTTGCCATGGCTATGGACAAATAATATCTCTATCTTCCATTTTTCTTTATCCATAGAAAAACATCCACATCAAGAAGATAAAACAATAGAATACAGTTTTCTCAACTACTACTAAAAATCATTTTTTTTCCTGTTAATGTCTTGGAACTCGAATATTAAACGTGGACTCTTTTTTGGATCACAATAGTTTATTTAATAAAACTCTGTATTATATAAAATTATATTCCTATATCCCGCAATTCACTCAGCAAAAACAACTTGTATAACACTTCAGGCAACTGTTATATGCCAAGGTCATTATTGATATACCGTATTCTCCGTAGTAAAGTTTGCATAACATATTAATGTACTAAATATTTGCCAGTGAAATTTGCCTGATAACTTCGACAACAGGCGGTATCATGAAGGCTGAGTGTTAAGTGGAAATGTATCGACCTTCTCCATTCATTATTGAGAGCGTTAACGTATCTGTATTCTGTTTAATCCGTACAGTGATTCCATTATTTATACTGAATTTAAAACTTTATACTGTTAAGTGCTCCAGCTGTTAAGTCCGTTTAGTAATCAAAACCGTAACAAGCCTTTACACTTTACTACTACACAAGTTTTATAGCGCATATCAGGTTAAATGTAGGAAGCTTGTCGAAATTATTAGTCTCGTACATTTTCATGATCCTGCTACTGCAATACTACAACTTGACACAGGCCAATGAGGAAAAGCCTTTTCTGCTATGGAGCCGGTTACTGTTACAGGAAAAACACTAAGAGACACTAAAAGACAAATAGACGCACCTTACAGTTGGAGTTACAAAATACAAAGGAGTTGGAACAAAAATGTATAAGCCCTCAAAAACGCCTACTTAAAATTCAATAAAGCACAGTAAAATTAATGACATGTCGATTTATTGAAGTTCAAGGTGGCCTGATGAAACCTAGCTACAAAAATATGATTTTTGGGATTATGTCATTTTTTTCTTTCTCAACTTACACAGCAGTGCAGGCACTCAGGCAGTATCAGTAAATAAATCGAATAAGAGTTTGCTCAACTGAGAAATCGAAACCTGCAAATACATTACACACACTTATCCTGTTGTCCAACATGTGGTCAAGACGACAATCGACATATCCCTTTTTGTCATATTATATGTGACAATAACTCAAGCATAAAAATGTTGCTTAATTACAGTTGAAATAATTTGAAGCCGCTGGCCTTAGCGTTTTTGATTGTACTAGATAGATAATATTTTTAATTGCTTGTAAGATCGTTATCTATAACACTCCGTTATTTTGCCTGAAACGTTTCCGAGTATAACCAAATGAAAAATTTACCACAACTACATAGTTAGTTTGCTTTTTGTATCCCTTAGTAGTAGTAGTAAAAACACGAACATTCTGTGTCTAAAACAATGATACGCTAAAAAAATAATAATCTCAGTAAGTAACTTTTATCATAACCTGTGAGTAATTTTTGTCTATATAGGTACTATATTTTACCAATTCGTACCGATGCTACTTTCTGCTACACTGGCATGGTAATATAAAGTTACTCAACGAGATATTTTGTAGAATCGTTTTTCGCATGTTGAAAAAAGGTGAGTGCAGTACCGTCCGACGAAAGTTTAAAGGCGGAAAAACGATAATTATGCTCAGGGCGAAAAACTGTTTTATGTGAATCAAACTGCGAAAAAGTGACAAGTTCGAATATAATTCTGTACTTAAATTATAACTGGTCTTTTTAACTTAAAAAACGTTATGGACTAAGATCAAAATAAACTGATACCTTAAGGACCTGTGACCGGCGGTAGGACATCTTTGGAATGATGCTCTACTTATTACGCTTATTGCACTCATGTCATGTCTAGCCGTATTATGACTTATGAATTTTCGTTGCTGCCGTGTACAAGACAAAAATAATGAAACACTTGAAATTACTATGCAATTTTAAATTTCGTTTTACGGGGACAAACGAAGAAGATCCATCTCGCATCGTCTCTTGTCCCTCACATTTGTATTGATCGTTGACACTTTGTTCGATTAAACGGGATTCGAAGACACTAAAAAAGTCACTAATGAAGTTAAAGGAAAGAAAAACAGAAGGATCTCTCGGCGTTTTATGGGGGCGATCTCAGGATTTTAATTATTAAGAAAACAGTTTTGAAAAAAGGACTGCTTTGTGAATCTATTTTTTTATTTTAAGTAAAATGAAGAGGTCTGGCTATAATATACATATATATATATATATAGGGGAAAGTATGGTATATTGAACCACCATCTAAATTGGACCACCCTTATATCTTCAAAAGTAGTTTTTGAATTTTAATACTGGCAACACTAAACGAAGTGCGCCTTACTTCATTGCATATCGGCTATATTGTTTTCTTTGAAACGTAAAGCGATTGAGTTTTATTTTCGAAATTTGATTTTCATAACTTTTGATGTATTTTTTTACGATCGGTGCTAAGAGTGTTATTAAATTAAGGGTAAGTAAATAGGTTATTTAATTTATATATTAGAAGCATTATTTTGTTTACAATTAAACAAGAAATTCTTTCCGGCATTTATAGGCTATAA
Source organism: Cephonodes hylas (assembly GCA_030295005.1). Classification (NCBI taxonomy): domain Eukaryota; kingdom Metazoa; phylum Arthropoda; class Insecta; order Lepidoptera; family Sphingidae; genus Cephonodes; species Cephonodes hylas. Next base: position 5,912,718 of record AP025366.1, read on the forward strand.
TATTTTTTAACATTTGTTTTTTGACGTACTTACTTCGTTGGTTAAAATGGACCACATGCAGTTAGGTAAATTGGACTAGTCCAAATTAGCGAACCCACTGATATTATACGATTGATTTTTGTAGGTATGTAGATTGCAGGTATGTTTGTGTGTTTTTTGTTCCATAATAATGTGTGAATTTATGTACTGATTGAATGTAGGTATATGGTATTGTAATCAAACTCTAGTAAAGGAGGTAAAGAAGGAAATAAAAAGAGAAAAGCGAGTGAAGAATCTGAAGATGAAGAGGAAATCCTTGTTTTGGACGATTCTGATAGTATTCTTGAATCAGAAGACAAAGAAAATGAATGCACCAAATGCAAAATAAATTATTACGACAAAAAAGGCCCCAAAGTTGATTGGGTACAGTGTGTACGTTGCCATAATTGGAATCACGAATCTTGTACCCAAAATCCACATATTTGTGATGATTGTAGTATGTAAAAATAATTTAAATATTTAGTGTGTTTCTTAAAGAGACTATTACGTTTGTAAAATTTTGTTTATTTACATTTTTTCTTTATATTTTGTCTTAGAGTTTATCGAAGTCCAATTTAACGACCTCGTGGTCCAAATTAGAAAACCAGTTGGATAAATTGGAACAAAGCTCCGATCTCACAATTTGTTGATTATTTAATAACTTTAATAATTATGTTGATTTAATACTTAATAAACGAAAATTATATTAGACGTTCTTTCATTTCGTGTACTAAACATTTGTAAACAGTTTCAAAAAGTCTGCCTAAAATGCATTTGAAAAAAAATGGTCCAAATTACCAGACTTTCCCCTATATATATAATTATTTTATTAATATTTTCTATAATTTTTAAAGTTATCCGTAGAGATTTGTTAAAGTACCCCACAAAAACATTTTGACGTACATAATATTATGTATATCACTACCTTAAAAGTAATAAGCAGTAGAGAGTACTGTAGCCAATTTTGAATATTCTACATTTCATATCTAAATTTTGAAATTTTGGCCAATGCCACCATTCATATTTACAAATGGTTATTGGAAATTTAAATACAATATGGTTAGTACCCAGCACGCCAGCGCGATCTAACAACCGAATGTAATATATTTTGACACCCGCACAATATAAATTCAAACAAATTTCTACACGAATTATTCACTTTACTCAAAAGCTTTATATGATTTTTTTTTATCGGTACTAATAAATTTTATTAAAACCTTAACTTAGTGAATTCTGCCAACTCGATCATTTTTAACATGAAGCCAGATGTATCATAATTATATACGAACCGTGCCAAAGACAAAAAGACTGCAAAACTATTTTTAGCTTTATGAGATTTCATAAACTCATATTGGACATAGTCTCTTTTATTAAACATAATTCGCTATAGTAAGGAGGAGAGGTTAAATTATCACATGCATATTATTTGGCAGACTTACTTTTGAAATTGATTCTCCAATTTTATGTTTAATTATCCACTTTGAACACACGCGTCTGAAGTTCATAATGTCTTCATGCTTTCCACAATTACGAGCTTGTGGTCTACGTTATACGATTGTAGTGCTGCAGAAAGTACCTACATTGCGTCTATTTTCACAAACCATTACAAATACACACACTGTGATATAAGACACTTCGTGTTGTTAGTATGAGAAAATCTATTTAATATACTTTTAGTCTTCACGACACTCATACTCGAGACTGTTCTACTTTTTTCTCGTCCGCGCAAAAAAACAATGAAAACCCTCAATACAACAAAAAATAAATAACGTCTCTTGCTTTTTATCTGTATCTTTTAACAACAACACAACCAAAAGGGCCACTTTGCAGCAGTCACATGTTGCTAAATCTCTGTAAATTACAGGTGCGACAATACTACCCACAAAACAAAATGTAACATTTCTTCACGTTGATTTCAATAAAACAATGGTCCTGCTATTATTGAGTCAATTCATACGAGTAAATATCGATTTAATTATGTTATTATAGCACTGACTATAATACAATATATTTTTTTATTATTATATTATGAGTATATAGTCATATAAGTATTATGTATATACACATGCGTGGATGTCACTAGATGTAATTTAATTCGGAGCTGTCGGAATAAAACAGGATAAAACTCGGGTCTGTTAATATAGCGTCTGCTAATTAAGGAGTTTTTATTATAGTACTAAGTTTAAAAGTTTAATAAAACATTTATAACAGCTACAACAGTTTTTAATGAACTTGTACACTTTATAGCATTTTTAGGCGTAGTTTCACACTACTGTGTCTGTTTGTTGTGCTTAAGCCTTAAATGGTCGATCTGCCTGTGAATATAATGATTTCTTCACCTGCAACAACTACCTACAATAAAAATACTACACGGTTCCAACGATTCGTATTATGCTTAAAGATTACATGACCGTTTTTATTCTCCAGCGTAAAAGTATGGTCAAAATTTATTATAAGTCCTACAAATAACTTGATAAATTCAATATTGATAATAATTTTACTTTGAATTCTATTCTCCGTCAACATGGTTTCTTATTACTATTATAGGTTGCCTCTGAGTTTTATTAAATAAAATTAATAATTATCATATTTTTTTTAAATGTCACAATAATCAAAACTGATGGTCGGCGTAGCTACAACAATCGTGAAAAACAATTACGTAATTTAATTTTAATTTGTCGCCCTGAATTTAAACTCAGCTCAATTAAATTATTGAAGTAGACTTAAATGTCTAGTCGGGCATGAAGGTTTTCCGCGTATTTTAAAGGTTTAAACAAATGAAGTTAAAAATGTAATTATTAATATCGCCCAATCATATTAGTTCGTAATTAATAGACGCTACTAATGTATTAATATACAACGCTGTATATTTAATATTAAATTCCTCAGACGATGAAAGTGTACTCATAAATATGAGGTATGAAATTAAGCTATTTATTGCTATACGTGGCTCAGCTCGTCGAGAAGTTCTCGAAATGAAGTACCTGTAATTAAATAATCTACTGTGTTGATCTCGTTAATCTTCAAATTTAGAATTTAATATCACAAAGTTAAGTACTTCAATCGTTTTCGTTATAAAAATGGTAATTTAATTAATTCAATTACTCCCCTGTATCCACTGTATCTTTATTATCACTGTATCTGTATTGGCGCCTACCAAAAAATCTACCTATTAAATATAAAGTATATGCATAATGTAACCGTTACTCCTTAATTTCTTATTGTGGTATTTTGACAAGTATATTTCAGTCTCAATGGTAACTTCGCGTCGCACTGGTACCGAAAAATTATTTCATAACTGACATTAATTTGAGTATTACTCTTTAACTTCACATAAACTTCATTCACTGAGGACGGCGGAGAATATGAAACAAATAATGACAAAGAATTGTTTTTCAAATCACTGTTAATATTATAAGTTTATAAGCGTGGATTTAAAATAATCTTGACTTTAATAATGCTACTGACAAAACATAAATGTAAATAATAAAAAGATACAGTTCAAGTGATAGTACATTACGAAACAAAACTGAATAGTGTCAGAGAGAGCACCGACAATATTTATAACGAGGTCTGTAAAATAATTAACTTAAATTTATTGTAAACAGTAATTCATCCACTACACATCGAAATTACATAAACAAATTAAACTGAAAACGCCACACCTCATTACGCGATTTAAATTGTACAGTATCGTCCTTTCAATCAAATATGTTTACATATACGTACACAGCTCGACAGAGGTAAAGATTTACTTTCGCAATTCGTTTGGTAAAGGGGATTACCGGTCTTTGGAGGATGACTTTTTGTTTACCTCACGCTTTTTTTACTCTGTCTAACGTAGCTACATGCTATGGATTGCAAGTAATTAAAAAAGTAATCATTTATTGTAAAGTGAAAACCTGTGATTTGCTGAACCCTCTGAATAATGAAACAACGAATAGATTTGTGCCTGTGTTATCCACGAGGTTTGCTTCATTCATTTAACTCATACATTTAATGTTAAGAATATTCTTGCAAAGGATTGTCAACACGTATTTTTTGGTAACTTACAAACTGTTCGGATTTGGCAGCTTGAACTTTTTTCTTTATACATCATTCGTATATAAAATGTAAGCCCGCTTAAATTAAATTTTTCAAAATAAATTGTGATAGACACGCATATTTAAACATACATCATAATAATTATGAAATTGATTTCAGTAAAGAGACATTGATTTCGACTTTATAATCGGTCGATTTTCTAATTTTGCTCACAAGTTCAATCCATAGACAGCCGAACGAATGAAGGTCTGAGAGCCGTCTCACCTGCAATGATTGACCTTTTTTTTTTTTTTTTTTGTTCTCGAGGGGAAAGCTGTTTATGGCTCTACTTCCCGCCAGCCCGGGGGAGGGGGGCGGGAAGCGTATGTCGGGGTCACCGGTCTTCCAGCCCGGCGCGCGGCGACGTCATATCCGCGCAGGTGTTAGTGCCGGGCTGGGTCCCTAACAAAATCCCTAAACCGGCATACCGACCAAAACCCCCCGGTGGCCATCTCCGCGCCAGATTGGGCGACCATGGTACGTGAGCGAGAAGCGCACACCGTTAACCACAGCCGCCCGGTGCGCCTCCGAGACGAAACAGTCTCGGCCGTCTCGGAGTTTTAGGGGGCGCAGTTGCACCCCCACTTCTTAGTTCGGGCGCCTCGGTTGTGGATGGGCGCCCGCGACGTACACAGGCCACAGTGCCGCCGCCCCTCTCGGGGTCACTTTCAGTGAGGACGCGCTGCCCCCACAGCACGTCCAGCGACCCCAAGGGCCCCTTTTAGTCGCCTTTTACGACAGGCAGGGGATACCGTGGTGGGATTCTGACGCCCCCTTGCCACAGGGCAGGCAATGATTGACCTTGCCTCATCAACTGCTAGCAATTTTGCTTACGAGGAATTGTTTTATTAATTTAAATTTAAATTAATTCTCAGAAATGAACGCTATGTTCTTAGACATATATTACCTTGTATAAAATTGTCTACACCTTTCTTTCATCATTCATTTCAAATCTTAAAATAAACCTTCAATAGAAATAAAACACTCAATAAACTATTAATTAAGACGAAATATTTTTTGTGTAATTTTAAAGAAAACCCGTGGCCAGCAATAGTATTTAGATTACCTACGTAACATCTATAGTAAGAACTACTTAATTTTAAAACTTAAACTACACGATGATGAATAATCTGCTTGTATGACTATGGTCTAAATGAATAAATCTAAAGTAAGGCAATACCAAAGAGTAAAGCATGTATGGTCGGATCTAAATAACTATGTCATTAACTGAAAGCAAAGCATCTTCTTTCAGAACAGTGTAAATGTGGAGTCCATTCGATGAGTGTATTGACAGCAGCGCTGCCATATCGCAGCACGAAATCGGCATCTGAAAGTAACGACTAAACTGGTCTTGTCTTCTTCACTCTCAATACAATATGCCAATGCAAAGCAATGTAAGCGAATGAACACCTGTGGAAGTGAAATGCAGTCGAAATAGATTTTCATTTCGCGAAAAACCATTTACGATTCTCACCAATCGCCGATCGCCATATTAATAGTTAAGCATGCCTTTTCTTTAGGTATAGCAAAACAAAGTAATCTATATTATGGTCATGACCACTTTATTTTCATTGCAAATGCAAAGTTAATAAATTAATAATATAAACAAGTAATAAATAGGCAAGACTACCGAATGCAATCAATTAATGTTACCAATTAAAAACTATATCATCATGATAAGCTAACGATGATCACAATTTAAAAAAATAATTACTAGGACAACTTTAAAACAAGGACTAGATTCTCGAATGGTTTCAGTACAGTCAATGTAGCATACTTGAACGTTGTACCTTTGTAAACTTAAAGTTAATTTATTATTTAAAAGTACGAATCAATCAATACAACCATGATTGATTTCGTGGTAAAACGCACCACTAATACTTTTTAACCGTTCTAAGAAAATCGGCTCTACAGGTACTTTGAATACTACTGAATAAAACGTTTGTTGGAAATACTCCTTATTATTTATTGTTAAATGAAATGGATCCCTCCTATTTCTCGGTACGTAAGTAATCGCGCTCTAGTTACGGTGAATATTTATTTTTGTACGTTAACAACTAATTTGTTTACTATTTGCGGGTTAAAGCATAACTCCTGAATAAAGTATTATCCAAAAATTAATTATTTATTCAGAACCGAAAACCTAGTAAATAATCATTTGATGATTAAAAATATGTATGTAGGAAACTAATAAATAGAAAAACCAGTAGCAGGGAAAGTCAATAGAGACGGAACTTATAGAAGTATAAGAAAAAGATGCAACATCGATATCAAAAAGATTATCCTTACCATCAAGTCAAATGCTGCTGGCTGCGACAAAATCACCCGTCGCATGATTATTTCAATCCTAGACCATGTTATCCCAGTCCTAACTCATATCATTAATTTTTCCCTTAGCACTGGTACTTTTCCATCTCAGTGGCGAAGAGCTTATGTTATACCTCTCCCTAAAACCCCTAACCCTACTCTTGTTACCCACTTTCGCCCTATATTCATCCTCCCTTTCCTTTCCAAGGTGCTAGAAGCTTGTGCACATAGACAACTTTCTACGTTTGTCCACTCAAACAAATTATTGAGTGTATTTCAGTCTGGATTTAGACCTTGTCACAGCACTATCACCGCACTCCTTAAAGTGACTGGCGATATTAGGGCAGGCATGGAGGATACCAGAGTCACTGTGCTGGTTCTGGTGGACTTTTCGAATGCCTTTAATACCGTCAATCACGACATCCTTCTATCCATCCTCTCCCATCTTAAGATGTCGTCTGAAGCTTTGGACTGGTTCTCATCATATCTTCGAGGTCGCCAGCAGTCCATACATATCAACGAGTCATTCTCTGATTAGTGTGATTTGCACTCTGGTGTTCCTCAAGGCGGTATTCTTTCTCCTCTACTATTTTCAATATTTATCAATTTCATTACACAAAACCTTTAATGTGCGCACCATCTATACGCCGATGATCTGCAACTTTATGCTCAGGCTGGGGTCGATAGTGTGGCTACTGCAGTCGACCAAATCAATAGAGACCTAGCCTACATTAAAAGGTGGTCCGATAATTTTGGCATTAGCGTCAATCCTGCTAAATGTCAGGCTATAATTGTAGGTAGTCAGCGCCTGTTTTACAAACTGGATGTAGCGTCTGTGCCACAAGTCTTATATGATGGATCTGTTCTCGATTGGTGTCCAGTGGTGAAAAACTTAGGCCTGCTCATTGACTCCAACCTGAACTGGCGAGCCCAGGTCACCTCTGTGTGTCAAAAAGTCACAAATACTCTGCGTGCACTTTATCGTCTAAAGAATTTCCTTCCGCCCAAAACCAAGACAATGCTTGTGCAAACCTTAGTTTTTCCTATAATAGACTATGGTGATGTGTGCTACTTCGACCTGAATGCAGATCTTCTCAATAAACTCGACCGCCTTCTCAATAACTGCATTCGATTCATTTTCAATCTCCGTAAATTCGATCATGTCTCTTCCTACCGATGCAAACTAAAATGGCTACCGATTCGTCAGCGCCGTAGTTTGCACGCTCTTGGTACACTGTTTTCTATTTTATTCTCTCCCAATCCACCTTCTTATTTAACCCCCCATTTTCAATTCTTAGGGTTGTCCCACACCAAAAATCTTCGTTCTTCGTACAATCTTCTTCTTCGTTGTCCTCCCCATACTTCCAATTTTCTTGACGCTTCTTTCTCTATTCAATCCATCCTTCTCTGGAATGCGCTCCCGCTCGAAATAAGGACGTCCACTACACGGCATTCGTTCAAAATGAGAGTCCGAGATCTATTTCTCAATAAACTGGCAGAGTCTTCTTGTTGAAGTTAAGTGTATTTATTTACTTATATTTATTTATATATATATTTAGTATATATAAATAAATATAAGTAAATAAATACACTATATGTGAATATATATATATATATATATATATATATGTATTATGTATATGTATATTTTTAATAAGCTTGTATATATGTTTGTATCTTCTTTTTGTTTTCTTTGTTGATTTCACACCAACCATACTTCATCTCTCCACCACCCTAAGGTAGACTGGTAGAGAATGCCACCGGCATTAAGTCCGCCTATATACAGTTTTGTGTATGAAGTATTTAAATAAATAAATAAACATCACCCATATAAAATTGTTTTTTTGGGTCGTTTCCGTTTTTCGGTCGCAATTCCAGACTCCGTGCTGCAAAAGAGAATTTCCAAATATAAGAATAAATACACCTTTCCGACACAGGAATTACAGCCGAATGTTCTGGGATACATGGCACATTGATAACGCATTAAAAAAAAACAATTATAAAATATTCCTACGATTTCGAATTGATATAAACTTTTTCGTTCTGAATTTGGCAAGTAACAAAAAATATTTACTTTATACATGTATGTTCTTACAATTTTCAGGAAACAAACAACAACCATTCTCAGAGTACAATGCAACTACCCAAAAGCGTAAGATAAATACTGACTGCGTAAAGAAGCTGATGGATGTGATTTAGTTTGAGTAAAGGCCAAGTTGCCATTAGTAAACACGTTCAACATTGAGTGGAAACCGCTTCTGGGCCGACGCGGAGTAGTTTAAACAAAGAGCAAGAGGAAAACAACCCATATGGGGCATCAACAGAAATTTTATTTCACCAGAATATTTTTTGCATTGATCGGTAATATTATAATTTGTCACGAATCACATGAGCTGCGAAAAATTCGGTTCGCGTTATGATAATAAAAAACATACACCTAATAATTTTGTGAAACTGTCAATATAAATATTACCTACGTAAGAAAGATAATTGAGTTTAAAAACATTTCTAGAATGCTCGCCGGGATCTATTAACATATTATTAAAATCATCTAGCTATTTCGAATTGACTGTAATAACCTTACCTTCAGACGACTTAGTAGTTTTTACAGAACCCCATTTCGATACATGGTGAAGTCCAAATCTGATAATTGTGACAAAAAGAGACTAATTAGAAAGAAAGAAGAAGAAAGAAAAATGTTTTATTACGTTGCTGCTTTACCTCAGGCTTCAAATTTTTAATATAAATGTATTTATTAACAGTCATCCCATATTTGTACAAAATACCCATCTCAGTTTCCCTAAAACGTCATGAAGAAAATGCGTAATAAAAGGTTTAATTACAATCAAGGGTACGGATAACTATTTGGGTGAAGCGAGCTAATCACAGTGGCAGTTAAAGCCTTTCCACGCCTTAAGTTATGCAAACGAGGAAACTTCAGGATTGTAAACTGGCTTAGACTCCATCCCATAACTTTGATCGACACTTCAAAGTCAAAAGTCAATTTACTGCACTGTGAGCCGCAATCTTTTCCCTACTCTCACTCTGCTCACTGCTTCATGTAATGTACCCATAAACATGATCCAAATAGCAAATGGTACCAGTTTTATTTTCCTTTCAGTATATTTTATGAACAGTATATTTTTATAACGCCATATTGTAGTGTTATACCATCTAGGGGGTCGCGTTAATCGGTTCTTTTCCTGAACCACAAAGTTATCATCAGCTATTTATGAAACATTTTATTGTTCTGAATCCGTGTAGCAAGGGGGAGTCTCTCTAGGTTAATGTCAGCCTGTTTCGAACCCAGCCGGAAATTAAGCTTCCTTAACGAAGTTTATTGCACTTTTTGTTAACTTGTTTCCTAATTAATTTATAGCAACAAGTGCCCGCAAATTGTTCCAGATAAATTAAAACGGCCTCATAGTATGAAATAATAAAAAGATTTTTTTTCGTATCACAATATTAAAAGAATTTTTTGATCATATTTCTTGACTGAGGCTTGGGTAAAAAGTGTTCAGTAGATAAAACCGGCCATTGTTAAGTTAATGAATATTTGCAAATCGATTTTTCAGCTACAATAAAATAATTAATTATTTAACTTAAAAAATAAGTCAACAATAAATGTTACATAATATTGTACCAGTGTTAGCTTGCTAATTACAACGTCAAAATACTTTTAATTGACCTTTCCCATTGATCTCGAGGGCAAATTTAATTAATGAGCCTTCGCTTCTTTTAATGTTTATATTTTAACAAAAATATACTGAAGCGGAGATTCTTATATTTACAAACAAATCTTTCGTCTTTTTTTTGCTCAAATTTATTTCCAAAGATTGACTCGAAAAAATATGGCTTAAATTCATAAATGCATAATAGAACAACAATTTGAGTAGACTCCACTTAATTTCTATTTACCTTTAAGTTGAAGGATTTACATACTTAGTAGCCACGTCGTGTCACGTTTCGATACACTCTGTAAACAGAAGTTGGAACTGTCGAGAGGCAGACCTTTCGGACCATTACACAGGCCGTGGCTTCGGCTAATAGCGGGTCGCTAACTTCTATTCACAATAAATCAGGATAATAGCTTAGACTTGCGACCTTTATTCAATAATAAACGTACCATCTTTTAAAACATCACTTACAAATATTTTACTGAGGGCTTTAAGTATTTTGGCTTTTGGCATTTTAACGACACTATTCATTCTTGCGGCCCGAATAAAAATCATTTTTGATAAAAAAAAGTCTTTGAAAAATCTTTGAATTTCATTACACATACATACACATTACACTTCTCAATCTCCAATGCAGTTTTTCCGACCTCATGGAAAGAAGCACAAATTATTCCTCTGCCTAAAAAACCTAATCCTAAATCTCTAACTGACTATCGCCCTATTTCCATTCTTCCTTTTCTATCTAAAGTTCTTGAACGCCTAGTCCACAACCAATTAAGCTCCTTTCTATCCATTCATAACCTACTCAATCCTTTTCAATCTGGATTTCGCCCTGGCCACAGCACAGTTACTGCGCTGGTTAAAATCACCGACGATATCCGTCTGGGGATGGAAAATGGCCAGTTAACTGTGCTGGCACTTCTAGATTTTAGCAACGCTTTTAATACCGTCGATTTCGACATATTACTCGCTGTACTACGCTCCTTCAACATATCTCCAAATGTGATTGACTGGTTTCATACTGACCTGTACGGGCGTCGGCAATGTGTTCGCCTTGGGGAATCGATTTCCTCTTGGTTTGACACACATGTCGGTGTACCTCAGGGTGGCGTCTTATCTCCTCTGCTTTTTTCTCTTTTCATTAATTCCATTTCTCGGAATCTTGCCTCGTCCTACCACATGTATGCAGATGATTTTCAATTGTACTGCCAAGCTCCACTTGGACAATTGTATGATGCTATTCATACAATGAATAGTGATTTACAAATTCTGTCTGAGTGGAGTAAGGCATTTGGCCTGAAATTAAACCCCCTTAAAACACAATTAATCATTGTAGGAAGCAATAGAACGGTCTGCAAAGTAGACTGGTCACTCTTGCCGCCTGTGTTGCTAGATGGGGTAAATATCCCATTTAGTAACACAGTAAAAAACCTTGGTATTTACATTGATCGGACTTTGTCGTGGGGACCTCAACTGGTGGCAGTCAATCGTAAATTGTTTGCGTCAGCGGGATCCTTGCGCAGGCTACGTAACTTTCTGCCGACTGCCACTAAAATTACGCTTGCAAAGTCTCTCCTACTCCCTATTCTTGACTATGCTGACATCAGCTATCTTGACTTGACCGAGGCCCAGCTGAACAAGCTTGAGCGTCTTCAAAATTTCTGTATAAGGTTTATATTTGGGTTACGCAAATATGACCATATCTCCGAATATCGCATTAAGCTCAAGTGGCTTCCTATACGGCTTCGCCGGGATGTTCACATATTATCTCTCCTCTACAGTATACTGTTCAATCCTTCGTCGCCGCGCTACCTTCAGGAACGCTTTAGTTTCCTACACACTGCAAACTCTCATTCTCTTAGGTCATCAGAGAATCTAATGTTGAAGTACTGTTACGGGGTGGGTCGAAGAAGACTTTTTTAAAAAGACTTTTTATTAAAGAATTGATATTTATTTAATATATATTACAAATGGCCTACACCCGACGAAAGTCCGATCAAAAACTGCTTGAAAATAGCAAGGCACTAATATTTATAATGATTGAGTATTGGATTGGTTTCCTATTGCATTGACGTCAATGCGATAGGAAACGCAGCGTTTTTATTTTATATTCACGCCTGTTTTAACAAGGGTATAACAACCCCCCCGTTAAGATCGATCATCACTCATTATAGTGATGAGAGATTAAGAGATAACTAGACGTGAAGATAATATTAATTGGAAATTGATTTAATGGAAGCTATTCGGACTGTCATCGGTTTACAAATAAAATAAAATACATTATTTATTCGAAATTAAGAACTAGAATAAAAATAATTAAAATTTAAGAATTTAACATTTTTTAAAAAAAATATCGATAAAAATACGTTTCCTAGAAGTAACATAAAAATGAATAATAAAAGTAATTGAAATCATACATTTAAGAAATAGAAAGTTACGTGACTACTTTATAGAAATAGAAAATTAAATTATATGTAGTAAACGTAAATTAAGTAAGGAAAAGTTTATGTGTTATGTTTCTTGCCGTTTCTTCTCCAAAGCGATAGCACGTTTTGGAGCGGCACTAGTTTAAAAAATAGCATAATGACGATTCAAAAGAGCTTGTAAAAGTCTATTTGAATAAAAGAGATTTGACTTTAGTAGGTATGACATTTGTTATCATACATGATATTTCTTTTCATAGGAGATCGATGTATGGTAACATCGATTTCCTCTGAAGACGACTCTGACGTCTTGGTATCGTCCTTAATTACTATCATTTGTGTGGACGGCTTTTTAACGCATTTGGTATTGTGGCATTGGTTAAATATTTGGATGCATCCTGATTTGCCTTTAATATCGGGTCTGCAAATGAAGTTTTTGGCTTTATAGAGAATAAAAATAGAAAATACTATCCCAAATAAATAGGTTATTGACATGTAATGAATGCCATATTTATCGAAATGAGATGGATTTTCTAATCTGTTCAACTCGTTTTCAAAATGGTCGAGATGAACACTCGCATGAATTAGCGAGTTTAAATTGTCGATGTTATGCAATTGTTTAAAGGGTAATTTGGAAAATGTTTTATTTACTCTGGATTTTTCACAACAATCGTCCATTAAGACATTAAAATTTGATATAATATTAGTTGAGTTTCCTGCTAGAATTTCAACTTTAGGCGAAAACTGCAAAGTTTTAAAGAACGCATTACAATGTTTTCTCAATTTTAAAATGCCAGTTCCAAATAGAGTTTTTTCAATTTTATCCATATTATCGTTGCAAGTAATATGGCATCTACCTGGTTCTGATTGTACAAAAATCCATCGGTTACCAGAAATTTTGTGGAAGACATCAATTGAACCATGTAATAGTTTAGTCTCACAATTACTTGGAAGTTTTCTGACTATTTCACTTAACAAAGTAGTTTCACAGATAGGATTGGCTATAGTGGAATATATACTTGTCAACGAACACATATAACATTTTTCACCGATTAGTTGGCATTTGTCTATGTCGCTTATCAGTGAATAGAACATATGATCAGCTGTTATCGTTATGTAGGAGCTGGTAGGAGAAATTAGGACGAAGGTATTAGGTTTAGTAATGTCGTATGGGACAGGAAGAGGAATGACATTGAACAAGTTATAAGTTTGGGGTAATACTAAAGGTAATTTCACTACAATTATGACTTTATTCTGGTGATAGTAACATATTAATTTAGATAAGTCTATTAATTCGTGAACATTCTGTAAAGTCAAGGAAACAGGAAGTTCGTATTGTCTTGGAAGGTTATTCCTGTTTTTGTCTAGTTCATGATATAGTTGATGGGGACTAAGAACCGTTGGATGTAAAATATTTAGTTTCGCGAATAAAATGGCATTGTTCATATCGTCAATATCGAATGAGAGCGTGACAATAATCGCTTCTAATGCATTTAATAAGGAGTTAAGCTCAGCCGTAATTTGCGTACTATCAATGGAATAATAAAGTTTTTCTAAATTACTATGGATCGTTTCCATGTTATTCAATAAGTATTTTTCGTTTCTATTTACTTTGCTGATAGAATTGTTAAAGGAAGATATGGTAGATTTTATAACATGGATGTTATCTTTCATTAAATGAACTATTTTCTGTTCGTCCGTTTGGACGTCATCAATCGCTTTAGAAAATTGCGTTGCGTCATCATGATCTAAAGTACCGAAAAATGTTTTGAGAATAGTGCCTCCAAAATCCATAAGACCTCTTTTAAAACGAGCGCTAGGTTTTTCGTCAGTTAGCAAATACGAAATGGACGAGAATTTTTTCACATTGTTATTGTGTTGATTTTGTAACGCCGATAGTGAGTTAGAACACTCCTGCATAAATTTTTGTGATGTGAATGATTTACAAAGTGATTCTATTTTTTCAAATAAAAATTCAATTTTATTGATAGTGGGCTTAACGTGACTGATGTCAATATAAGTTATTATGTTCCAGTCATCGTTAGTAAATTTGACATCGAGAAGTTTGTCGAAATATAGACCCGGACTTCCTACTATTGTCGAGACGTATTCGGGTGACGCGGATGCATGAGCTGATCTGGAACAGAATGAACGACTATGATGTAATGATGTTTTATTGTTGTGGTATATGAGCGGCGGCGAGTTTAATTTCGTCATAATGATGACGAACATATTTTCTTCCTATCAATAAAGTGACGGTATGATTTCCGTTTATTTTAATGATTTTAAATGGGCCTTTCCACACTGGCATTAATGATTTGTTTTGTTTGTGGTGACACCTCACGTATACCATATCATTTGCATTATATGTGATGGGCTTTGCGTGTGTGTCGAAGCGGGTTTTAGATTTTTCTTTCGACGTTTGAATATTTTGAAGGGCCTTCTGTCGACTGTAATAAAGTCGGTGATTTAATGCACGAATGTAATCTGTGTATGTATTGTGATCAATGTTATCGATACTGCTAGGTATATATGGCTTATATCCAAATAATAACTCTAGGGGTGAAAACCCTGTAGTGCTATGAACGTTGGAATTGTAAGCGATCATCGCACTGGGGATATATAAATCCCAAGTGTGTTGATTTTCACCTACGTACGACCTCAAGTATTCTTTTAACGTAGCGTGACTCCTTTCTAAAGCCCCACATGTTTGCGGATGATACGGGGAAGCAAAGATGTGTTTAATACCGAATAATTTGGCTAATTGTTTGAAGACGTCTGAACAAAAATTTGTACCCTGATCTGTTATAAGCATTTTAGGTATTCCCATGTGAGAGATGTAATTAACTAAAAGTTTTGCCGTCTCCTCAGCGGAACATGATCGCATGGGATATGCTTGGGAAAATTTTGTTAAGTCGTCTTGTAACGTTAAAATGAATTTGAAGTTATTTTCGTGAGTTTCCGGAAGGGGACCGACGAGATCTAAAAATAATTTTTCGTTAGGTCTAGTCGCGGTGGATGTTATAATCATAGGCGCGCGATTGGTATGCCTAAGTGGCTTATTGATTTGGCAAGAGCGACAATTTTTAACATATTCTTCAATATCTTGCCGCATACCTTTCCACCAGAATTGGGGTTTTATTCTCTCGAGCATACGTGTACTACCGGGATGACCAGCAGAAGGAGAATCGTGGTTATCCTTAAGAATCTGCTTAACTTCGTCCGGTGTCGGGTATTTAATTGAATTGTGATATATATGCACCTTGATACTAGAATTATGAAACAAAAACGATATGATATTGTAAATTTTATTAAACGTTAGCTTACTAAATGGATCTGAGAAATCTGATATAGCGAATTCGTTTTCCTCCGGGTACCAGTATTTTATCATTTCTCGGTAATCACGGAGTAAATTAAATATATCTTTGTAAGTCATTTCGTCAAAATGATTAAGACGTACAAATAAATGTGTAAAAAGATGTTTATCATTATCTGTCGAATAGAATGTATATAATTCTCGTTCAATATCGCGGATATCGGGTTTACTTGTAGACGCGTTTATGATATCTAAGCAGTATGGCACGGATTCATCAAGATCGACCGATGTTGGGTAGGCAATAAGCTTACATTTTGCTTTGAGTAGAGATTCATTATGTTCTTCGATAACAGTGTCGTATGATATTCCTGCTTGCTTATTTATTTGGAGGAATTGTTCGTATGTTTCCGATATCGACGGCATGTTGTGTGAGTCATCGTTATTACCAACGGCTGGTGTTGGATCACATGCCAATGAATTAGGGACATTTATATTTAAGTCGTTTTCTAAGGTGTTTACCGGAAAGCGAGACAACGCGTCCGCGTTTGCGTTTAATTTGCCTTGTTTATACACTATCTCATAATCGTATTCTTCCAATTTAAGGCGCCATCTGATAAGTCTTGACCCGGGATCTTTGACACTAAATAACCATACGAGAGGTTTATGGTCGGTTATAATTTTGAATTTACGACCATAAAGATAGGGCCTAAAGGTCTTTACACCGAATAAGATAGCGAGAAGTTCTTTTTCTATCGTTGAGTAATTCCCTTCAGCTTTGTTCAGAGTTCGCGACGCATACGCGATCGGCTTGTCCTTACCTATGTCACCTTGCGATAGAATGGCACCTAATGCGTAATTCGACGCGTCAGTTGTTAATAAAAATTGGCGACTAAAATCGGGGTATTGGAGAAGTGGAGCTGAGGTTAATTTATTTTTTAGAGTACAAAAAGCTTGTTGTTGATCCTGTGACCATTGGAATACGGCGTCCTTTTTTAGAAGTGAAGTTAAAGGTTTTGTGATTTTGGAGAAATTTTCAATGAATCGACGATAATATCCGACTAGACCGAGAAATGATTTTATGTCTTTAGGAGACTTAGGGATTGGAAAATGTACGACAGCTTTGACTTTTTCTGGGTTAGGCGATACACCGTTATCGGTAATTATATGACCTAAATAACTAACTTCGCGACGTAAGAATTCGCACTTATCCGGTTGTAATTTGAGGTTAAATTGACGAAGCCTGTCGAATACTAACTTGAGCTTTTGCATGTGTGACTGAAGATCGTGGGAATAAATGATACAGTCATCTAAATACACGTAACAATGAAGTCCCTGTAATCCCGACAACACCGTGTTCATTAATTTTTGAAAGGTTGAAGGTGCATTTTTGAGCCCGAATGGCATTCGAGTAAATTCGTAATGTCCTGATGCGCTACCATTAGTGACAACTGTGAAACCCGTTTTAGGAGCATCCTCGGCCTTAATTTTGATCTGATGAAATCCGCTCACGAGATCAAGAGTAGTGAAATATTTAGAGTGTCCTAACTGATCTAAGATATCTGTTATTAAAGGAATTGGGTAAATTTCGGTTACTGTAGTATCATTGAGCTTTCTGTAATCTATTACAATTCGCCACTTTTGTTTACCGGAGGCGTCTTGTTTTTTGGGAACAACCCACACGGGAGCGCTCCATGGCGATATAGAAGGGCGAATTATATTTTGATCTAACATTTTTTTTTATTTGGCTCTCAACTTCACTTTTGTGACACTCAGGAAAACGATAAGATTTTACATGAATAGGCGCAGCATCTTTGGTATCGATTGAATGCTCTATGGCATTCGTACAAGATAGTGGTTCACCTTCCAAATAAAATATGTCGGTGTAACAAGAACAACACTCGAGTAGTGTTTTGGTCTCTTCATTATTAAGATGAGATGTTCTGATAAGATCTAGTACTTTTTGAGATCGGTCTAAGTGAGAACTATGAATGTTGTAAACGTGTTCCGTAATGTTTTTATTGAGTTGTACGGATGATTGGACATCGAAAGGAATTAAATGAACGCGATAATCTTTTATAACTACGTCAGACTCGGTAGTATTAAGTACTGATATATTGACTCTATGGTTTGGCTTGACTGTAACTATACAATTGGCTATGTAAACACCGTCCGATATGCTGTGGTCAAGAACTAGGCCTTCGGTAACGTTCATAAGTTCTGATGGTGAGTTTAAAATGGGACATTCGATAACTGCCTCCGAACGCGAAGGAATAATGTAACTAGGTTGAGAAAAATAGATGGGCAAATAATGATTTTGTATTTTGAGGCAATTTTCGGAATATTTGATGTCGGCATGAAATTTTCTTAGAAAGTCGTTGCCCAAAATGCCATCATATTCTAATTGTATATTTTCGTTGATAGCGTGAAATTTAAAAACAAATGGAATAAAGTTTGCACTACTTTTATTTGAAGAACATTGAAATTCCATTTCAAATGACCCTAGCGTTTCACAATAAGAATTTTCCGCATTAAGACCTTTAAGGTGTATTTTTTCGTTTGCCATTAAAGGTCTTACTTTAAAGTTAGAGAGTTTCGCTATACTAACGCTTGATCCGGTATCAATAAGAAAACAAAGAGGGATCTGAGAGTACTTAGTGTTTAAGAATATATGAGGTAAAGATATTTTATTCTGTAGTGTGTTTACCTCATATAAAGGAGTAGAAACGTCTGACGTACTTATAATCTTAGATTTAGATGATGTATGGACTCGCGGCGAAACATGTCGAGCTCGGTAATTTGGTTTTTGATTCAACGAAACAGTGGCTCCCGAAGGAGTGTGTTGAGGTGTAGAAGATTTAGGACTCAACGAAACAGCGGTTCCCGTAGGAATGTGTTGAGGTGTAGGAGATTTAGGACTCAACGAAACAGCGGTTCCCGAAGGAATGTGTTGAGGTGTAGAAGATTTAGGACTCAACGAAACAGTGGTTCCCGTAGGAATGTGTTGAGGTGTAAGAGATTTAGGACTCAACGAGACAGCGGTTCCCGAAGGAATGTGTTGAGGTGTAAAGGATTTAGGACTCAACGAAGCAGTGGTTCCCGAAGGAATGTGTTGAGGTGTAAGAGATTTAGGACTCAACGAGACAGCGGCTCCCGAAGGAATGTGTTGAGGTGTAAAGGATTTAGGACTCAACGAAACAGTGGTTCCCGAAGGAATGTGTTGAGGTGTAAGAGATTTAGGACTCAACGAGACAGCGGTTCCCGGAGGAATGTGTTGAGGTGTAAGAGATTTACGCGATAGGTCGATGTTACGATTTTTAGGTATTATAGATTTAGAAGTTAACATCGTCTTTGATTGTGACATATTGATATTTGAAACGCGCTTGGAAACAAAATGATTTGTGCCATTATTTCTCGGAATGCGCCGGCACGAGTTCGTAATCCGAGGAGCTAGTTTAAATCCGATACATCATTGACGTTGGCGTGTGCCATGTCATCGTATGTCGGCAATGACGCCAATGGTAGCGGCGGCGCTTCAGAAATATGATGAGCTACTTGCGCATGCAATTGTTTACGCCTTTCGTTGTTAAATTTGCGTTTGCGGCATTGTGAAATATCATGGCCCGGATTTTTACAGTATTTACAATAAATCTGATCGCGCGAATTTTGGGGATGTGATTGCCTATTTTGCGGAAATCGAGAGGCATTAGGACTAAATGACTGTCTAACTGGAGAAAATCGGGAGTTATTCGGTTTATTATTATTTATAGACTCTGATTTTAACGCACTCCTTGAAACGAAATTTTGTATTTTTTCTTCCTCAATTGCAACGTTTACGGCGTCGTTAAGGGACTTTGGATTTCGACAACGCACCAAATTACTAATCTGCGAATGTAATCCTAACATGAAAGTGTGCAACGCTAAGTCTTCCGTCATAGCTAACCGACCTGATAAATCTTTTTTTAACGTATCAGAATTATAAATTTCTGTCTGTAGTTCAGTTAGACATTTCTCAACCCTAAGCGAAAATTGTGTTACACTCTCACTCGGTTGTTGCTTGCAGGCCTGGAGATCTAGGAATAAATGGTTATAGTGTTTCCGTTGCCCAAAATTTTGCCTTAAGAAACTCTTTAATGACTCAAAGTCGTCGAAGACTCTGTTAGAACATGCGATTTGGGCTTTACCCTCTAATTTGGTTTTAATAAATTTAAAAAGTAATGTTTTTTGACTAGGTGATGCTGAATCTAAGGCGTCTTGACAGTTAGATAAGAAGGCTGTGAGGGTTTCGCGATCACCATTATATGAATTAATAAACTTGCATAAAACATTTAAAGAAAATTGTTCACTCATTAGGATTTCGGCAGAAGCTACGGTTTTCTTTGATTCAGTCATTTTAACTGGGAAAAAGAGAAATTAAATAGAATAATATATAAAATTATGGAGGAAATTAAATAATAATTTAATTTGGACTATGTTAGGAAAGAATATAATAGTTTTAAATAAATAAGATTATATGGATAAGGATAATTAAGGTAAGTATAACTACAAAATATTTAAAAGGATAGTAAGGTCGGAAGATTAGCGATAACAGAGATAAGATGTTCTACTTACAGAATCAGCAGGAGCACGGCCACAGCGGCAGACATCGGGAAACTCGTACAGCAGTGGCGGTGGAGCGGCACGACAGCAAGGACAGCGGCTGCAGCGGCGACACAGGAACTACGGCCACGCTTCAGCAGCACGGATCACAGCAACGCTTCAGTGGCACAGGAAACAGGGACGCTTCAGCAGCCAGAAACGCAGCAAGTTTTCGGAGACACGTGGCACAGCAGTTCAGTGACACGTGGCTACGCGGAGACACGGAGATAGGGCAACACGGAGATACGACGAGACGGAGGCACGGAGATAGAGCAACACGGAGACACGACGAGACGGAGGCACGGAGATAGAGCAACACGGAGACACGACGAGACGGAGGCACGGAGATAGAGCAACACGGAGACACGACGAGACGGAGGCACGGAGATAGAGCAACACGGAGACACGACGAGACGGAGGCACGGAGATAGAGCAACACGGAGACACGACGATACGGCGACAAGTTTGTCGAGGCGTTGGTTTATGAAGCCCCGGAGTTTTTGGTTTCTTTACGGTGTAGGTCCACGGTGATTGATTTGCGACCCTTTATACCAGCGCGATTCTTCGATGTTTCTTGGCACTGGTATCCCACTTCTGACACCAATGTTACGGGGTGGGTCGAAGAAGACTTTTTTAAAAAGACTTTTTATTAAAGAATTGATATTTATTTAATATATATTACAAATGGCCTACACCCGACGAAAGTCCGATCAAAAACTGCTTGAAAATAGCAAGGCACTAATATTTATAATGATTGAGTATTGGATTGGTTTCCTATTGCATTGACGTCAATGCGATAGGAAACGCAGCGTTTTTATTTTATATTCACGCCTGTTTTAACAAGGGTATAACAGTACCCAGCACACAGCACCAGTTTTTATGATCGCTCCTTTGCTGTCCAGGGAGTGCGGCTATGGAACGCTCTTCTGCTAAATATAAAGCAATCTCCTTCGCTGGTTACTTTTAAACGAAGGGTTAAAGCTCACTACCTTTCCTTAGACAAATAAATCCTTATATATATTTCTTTCTATACTTGTATATTTGTAAGTTTGTTGTATTTATATGTATGTATGTATGTATGTATGTATGTATGTATGTATGTATGTATGTATGTATGTATAAATATATATGTATATATAATGTTTATGTATGTGTATTGTCCAGAGCACTTATGTGTCTTCTGTATAATAATCTTTATTTTCTGTATTTTATTTGTAAGCACCGCCCATCTATTACTTGTATTCCTCTCCCTACCTGGTTGCCTGGTAGAGATCGCTATTAGCGATAAGGCCGCCAATTTTTTATGTGCCTAATCTGCCATTTGTTTTTTGCTTATTGTTACTTTGTGTTTATGGTGCTGTAAAATAAAGAGTTATATTATTATTACACATACGAATTACAAGATTAAGTGACACTATAATTACTATAACGTGATTATTGTTTAACGTGATTGAAGCAGTGATGGCCTCGAGGTTTGGGCGCGCGGTCGGTAATCTCGACGGTCGCGGGTTCAAACCCCAGGCACAAACCTCTGACTTTTCGAAGTTATGTGTGTATTCACATTGAATTATCACTTGCTTTAACGGTGAAGGAAAACATCGTGATGAAACCTGCACACCTAAGAGTTCTTAGGAATTTCTTAGGTGTGTAGTCCGCCAACCCGCACTAGGCCAGCGTGGTGGACTATGGCCTAAACCCTCTCAATGGTAGAGGAGACCCGTGCTCAGCAGTGGACGAACATGGGTTGACGAAGAAGAAGATTATTATTATCACATTATATGGAAATTTCCAATTACTAGATATTACTGAATTTGTAACGTATGTCTTAAAAATGCCTAAAAACAGCCTTTGATTTGCTGGGTATCTCTACTTATTCCTTCACGGATATATATAGCACTTGATATTTTAATAGAATCATCACGCTCGCGAAGTGCGGGTTGGCGGACTACACGCTTAAGAAATTCCTAAGAACTATTAGATTTTCATCACCTTTAAATTGACTGACATATAATTTATTGTGAATACACATTTAATTTAAAAAAATGAATGGATTGTGGCTGGGTTCGAACCTATTACCACCGAGATTCTCAACCGCGTGCCTAAACCTGAAGAGTATCACTATTTCTAATTTAAGATCGCAAAAGCGAAATAGAGACAAATGCAACTATTGAATATGTACGTACTACACATATATACACTACGTAGTAGTGTAGTACTACGTAGTAGTGTACATTATTTTTCGAATTTCCAATATTTAATTTGATTTCAGACCTTGGCGATTCTCTGAAGTTTTGTCAAATTTTATTTCAAAAGATTTTAATGTAATCAAATAGAAAAAGAGATCGGAATAGTGATTGGATGACAGACTGCAATTTCTGCGTATTCCCCATTGCCTTAGGATTTAACTTTCAAAGTAAGTAAGGTGACATATCGTCCCTTTGGCATGTAGCCCCATGATTATGCTCTATGATCTTTTTGGCCCTATCCCACCACACGCCCACCACTACGGCTCCTGTTATCCGGGATCAACAGCGGCTCGCACAGTATTGACGCCGAGCATAGAATCTTGTGGACTGATGGTGAGATGACGATTAAATTTAAAAACCATATGATAAGAATTTTCTTATCATATGGTTTTTAATCCTAGGTAAATTATTTAATTTACCTAGTAGGCTGACTTAGATACACCATGCCGTCCTGATCCATCGAATAGCCGCGAAATGATCAATGAACACTGCAGTTCAATTTCTCATATATAATTTCTTTTGATTTTTTAAATAACCTTTCTTACAATTTTCGCAAATATGGTGAATTATGCTTTGAAAGCAATCTTTGTATATTTTTTATTTTAAAATTACAAAAAAAAGACACAAATATATTTCTTTAAAGCACATGCTTACATTAAAATTACTGAGGTAACGTTAAAATTAATGTTATTGATACGTAGTTATTGTTTATAGAAACACCATTGTTACGTGTTATAGTTGTTTTTGTAATATGAGATTTCAGCAATACACTGAATAAGGAAACTGAGCTCCATAGATTCAATACAATAGACCCCTGGAAAAATTATAAATAATCATTAAATAGGAAAGCTTTCTCTTGGAACAGTGTAATATCTAATAAACGTAATTCATATAACCGTTATTTAACCATTTTTAAGTGAAAGTAATATTGTTATTTTTATCAATAATATCTGTAGCAGAGAAACGCTACAAATGTACACAGAAATTTGAGGCTAGCTAGATATCTACCAATTTATGCCAAAACACCAAGGCAAAATACTCCCTCCGCGTATGTCCGTGTGCATATCTCCGCGGTCGAGAATCTCGACTGTGGCTGATGTTGTAACTCAATCGACCGGGACTGCACGTCAATTGTCCTCTTTCTGCCAAAAAAACCACAAACCCTCACGCTCTCTTCTTCTTTTATGGTGGTTTCGAGAAAACACCTCTAAGTTCCTTTCTATCGTGCCTTACCAACTTGAATTCTTTCTACCATTAACCACTAAAACCGATATTTATCAGAATAAATTGTTTCTGTATTAAAAATTACGAATTTTAGAACAGTGAACTAAAACTATAGACATAAAATAACATTGGCCAGTGTAGATATCTTATTTTATACTGAAAAGTCCTGCAAATGCCCTGCAAAGTTTATCCTTCTAAAATTTAGCCCGGGAATGGGTCCTTAATAAAAATCCAATATAGCAACTAGGTATGGTTAGCTCAGTCCATCTTGGTTTTGTTATGTAATTGAGTAATTAATAATAATTACAACCGCACTACTAACTAAATCATGTCTACAATTATGCCAAAGTGGTTTACGTTCATAACTAAAATACTTACTTCATAAGTCAATTATTATTTAGTAATCCGCCAACCCGCACTAGGCCAGCGTGGTGAACTATGGCCTAAACCCTCTCAATGGTAGAGGAGACCCGTGATCAGCAGTGGGCGTATATGGGTTGATGAAGAAGAAGAATAATAAATAACACTAGTAATATAGTAATAAAAAACTAGTTAGTTCCGCTTCATTAATATTCGTGTGCGATCCAGAGACCCTGGATTCATAATCAGCGGAAAATACTATCCAGGTTTTTCCGTTGCAAAATTCTCTGTTTCAAAAATATACAAGAAACAGGCTTCTCCTCTTTATTTAAGTTCTTTATTTAAACATTTTTGTACATCTGCAATAAAATCTTTAAAATTAATTAAAAATAATACAGTAAGAGGCACAAGGCAATCTGTTATAGGTCTACTTCTATCTTATAGACACTTATATACATACACTTAAAACATAATTGGTAAAAGGTAGCTAAATAACCCCGTCTGCCAATCCGTTAATGTTATTGCATTGGGAAGATGACTTCAATTTTTTTATTTCTCGACTGTTACTAGATTTTATATTTTGTTGCTCACCTAATCGGTTTTTAATGTGTTTTTTGTCTCCAAGACAATTTCCCGGGTACTAGATAACTTTCTGTAAGGGTTGCGGTCAGACAGGCTGCCGATCGTAAAATCATAAGCCAAATCCTTTCCACGACGTACGTTACATAAAAAATATTGCACCGACCCTAAGGACGTGTGAGATCAGGTAAGGTAAAATACGTACGCAATAAACAATACTCATAGAAAACACGATTTTTTTTTGCGAAAAAATACTTCTTTAGACGTACGTCATGTTATACTGAAAAAGTATATGAGGAATCATCATTCAAAAATATAGATCAATTTTAAAAGTCTTTAGATCAATTTACTACTACTACTACTAGGCATTAAGTACTACTAATACTATTTACTACTACAAACATCACACAAAGCGGATACAGTATATTAAGCAAAACGATTATTATTCCGCATCAGAAATCAAAACATTAAATGTTTGGAAAATTGAAAGGATAGGATTTATCCATGAATTGAAAATGCGCCACAGCAAACCCGCGGCTTATGCGCCTGATATCGCCGATACTAGAAGTATAAAAGGAAGGATTGCGACCATATTTGAGGTTCAAATATTTGATGATCGACAAAGAAGTTGGCGGGCGTATCGACGGAGCCATTAATCACACCATTATTGTACGATGTGGCACAAAGCGCAATATTGCCTTTCTGGTATCGCCGGCGCTTCGACGTATACACATTACACACACTTGCTTGGCTGAATCTATTTTAAGAATAGCCATAGGGAAATCAATACACGCGGAAACTAAATAGCAATTAGTGATTCACAGCACTAAATAATAGCGAAATCATTTATGGGCGTATGATGTGCTTAATGACATTCCTTGATTCAATCCTACCTGTATGTTTATGAAAAGATTCATTGTAAATTATTTTATAGCATAGTAAAGGTACTCGACCGTTCTGTGGTAGGTGCTTATAATACTTTTAATAGAAATTTGATGGTTATGTTGTTTTTTCATCACTACATAGTATAACACAAAGTCGCTTTCTCTGTCCCTATGTCCATTTGTAGGTATGCTTAAATCTTTGAAACTACACAACAGATTTTGATGCGTTTTTTTTACTAGATAGAATGATTCAAGAGGAAGGTTTATATGTATAATAACAGCCATAATTTAGCCCTAATAAAGTCTACGCAGACGGAGTCGCGGGCAAAAGCTAGTTAGGTATAAAATGAATATACGAGTACCTATGTTCCTTTACATATAATAGGTACAAGCATGTACATGTGTTTCTTTATACATAAGTGGGTTAGTGAGATCGTTATTCGGCATTCGATACTCCATTTGAACCATATTGTACTTGCCATAAGGTGTCAACGAGGGTGCCTTTAAGAAACTTAAATGCGCCTACTCAAAATAAATAGCAAAAATGCCGTTTAGTACTTTGCTAACACTGTTTAAAATCATCGCCTATAGCAGTCTTTCCCAAAGTGGGCGATAACGCCCCCTTGCGGGGGCGCTGCAGGTCTCAAGGGGGGGCAGTAAGAGACCCAGACAGAAAATGGGGGCGTTGTGTAAAGGCCTAGGGGGTGATTTGTAATTTTACTAGTCGCTAGGAGCGACAAAAATCGGTAGATACGCGCCCAAAATCGGTATTAGATCGCCATACACATGACCATTCTATGCAGTTCTTGTTTTTTTTTTTGAAGAATCTTGGGTAATAGTGGTGAAAAGTGGCCATTCCTGTCCAGAGTGGCTCTTGTTTTTTTTTAGGATGACGGTTAAATAAATAATGGTCTACTTAAGCATTCTTATATAATCAATGTTTTAATGGGGGCGCTAAAAAAATTTTTATTCTCAAAGTGGGCAGTAAACAAAATAAGTTTGGGTACCACTGGCCTATAGTAAAGCACATACATATAAAAAGAAAACTGTTCTCACAAAAATGTGTGAATAAAAGTGTATATGCCTCTCGTTTGATTTTTAGGATCATTTGCAAGGCTCAAAAGCGCTAACAGAATGTATGGACTCGCTTTCTTTTACCGGAGACCCTTGAAAAGGTCTTTATCGGCTCATAAAACTTCTTTTATGCTACGCGAACTTTCTGTAGCGAACGGTAACTTGTTTGATGGTCACCCTCGAAAATAATTTTCTAAGCCCTCCTTCAGCTCCGCCGATCGACTGGCCTTACTGCCGATAAAATAAATTCTGTATAAAATAAATTCTGTTATGATCCTTTTTACTTTTTACTGAGCGCGGAAGAAGGAGTAATAATGGGATGATCCGAAAATGAATGTTTCTAGTGCGCCGTATTTTCTGTACTCGGTGAAAAATACTTTCCTTCCGTACAGAGCTTTTGGAGAATGTAAATGCTTTTGTTCTTCAAATTCTGACTTACAATAAACTCTTGTTGGAAGCAAGCTAACTTAGACTTAATTTTCAGAGAGCCACTGTAGTGGTGCGCGATCTACTGATACAATAACTTGGCAGTCGCAGGTTCGAATTCCAGTGACTATCCAAAAATAAGTAAACACTACCAGAAAAATTAAAGCTGTGGTAAAATCAAAAATCTTAAGACTACGAGATTCTCTGTAGAAAAGTGAAGTCTACAAACTTGTTCTATAAGGGACGTAGATCTAAAGCTTCATAGCAGCAGAGGAAGTTGTTGATAAATCATGAGAAGAATATAATACCAATAAAATGAGAGAATAATCATGCAACACTAATACACACTTTTGTAAGACCTAACACTGAGAAAACTAAAAAAACATATGTCGGGAATTTCGGGTTAAAAACACCGGAATACGTATCCATAATTAATTTGTAGATAACACAAAAAAAAGCTTGGGCTTTGATCCAGCCCTCAGTTTCTCATTTCACAGCTCAGTCTTAATCCAACTGCACTATTTATTTGAGTATCTTCCACTTTTTTCATACTGTCGAAATGGTAACGTAATTTTCTGGGAACTTTTATATGTACGTGTACACCAGTTCGTTTTAACCCCTGGCTACAATTACAACATATTGTTGGTAGCTCTTTTATTCTGCAGCAGTTTGATTCTCAAGGGAAAACGTTCGCTTACAGAACAAGCGGAGCTCTGGGCAAATATTACTCAACCGTATTATACAAAAGAATAACCCGCTTTTAGAAAGTGTAAACGTAGTGCATACAAACAGAGGGTGTGCTGTAGAAAAACCATGCACACTCTCCTACGCCTGTATCGTTATTGACGATAGTAGTAGACAGTAGACAGTAGGTAGGTATGCATTTCTGCATCAGTTTCGCCAGATTTATTTCAAGTCCAATGAATACCGTAACCGTGCCTCGACCAAAAAAACTTCGTTCTGGCGTTAATATTTTATTTTTAATAGTTGAATTTATCGTTGTGAAAAAGGAGATTTAAATTTAAGCATTAACAGCTGCATCATACTCGAGTTGATAAGTCATTATCCGAAAAAGTTCAATATCATGGGTTCCAAAGAATCCAGATATTCTGTGCACTCTGATGCTACCTGCATCCAACGACCGCCTGCGATAAAAATAAATCATTTGTACTGTATTTACATTTTTGATATCAAAATATTTAGTAAAATCCATGCGCGATTACTATGTAGTAGTTTCCAAAAGTATTAAAGAATTACTGAAACCTTTGGAAAAAACCCAGAAAGGGCACATTAAATATTTACATAAAAAGAATCTGTGTCCCTAAGAATCCGACCATGTTATCATACATATCTTTGATATTATTAAAGTAGATATGCCAAAACGTAAGCCTATAAGTATCCATTGCTAGAGGCAGTTTTTTAGTCGTTTCTAAAGAAATGTTGGAATAGGCGAGTAGAATGTACGATTAGATGAGTATAGATATATTTATTAGCGAAAGATACCGTTTTTCAATTGTTATGCGATAAATCATTCACTTAGTCACGTCTATATAAAAATTATAACTAAAATAGAGACATGATCGGTTCAGCAGTGGACGGCAATAGGCTGAGTATATAGCTTTTATACATAAATATATATTAGATAAAGAATTAAATGCGTATGAAACCAAATTCTCCGCGGTCTACTGAACGTCGGCACAAAATTATTTGAAAAATTAAACTAAAAATAACTTTATATGTACGCCTAGTTTGTATTTAATTACTTGGCCTACTAGTTCAACATGAAGTTAATATATTACATATTACAGGGATTTAATATTAAATTCCTCTTCAACGTACATGAAAGTAAATCATGGAATGATAATGTTTCACAGATGATTAAATTTGATAAGGAAGTGATGTTTGAGTTTGTTCGGAGTGGCTGGGAGCGATTTCGTGGTCCAGTGGCCGCCACACGCCGGTGGGCAGCGACAATGGCTGCCGGAGCAGTGACCCCGCGTCTCATCGCACAGACATACCGACACCATTGTTTTCGATTAATGCCAATCGTTCTAATCCTTTACACAAGAAACTATCAAAACAAAGGGAGCGGCCTGTACGTAACAAATTCACTGATTTAGTTCCAGCTATTGGACGCTCACGAGCCATGCATGAATGAACATTCACACATTAAAAACGACACCCGTGCATGTTAAATGCCCTGAGTTATATCTATTTATAAATTCATAGATATTTTGACGGTAAATGGAACTCAATATTCAACATTTATTCGTTTAGGAATACAAATAGTGGAGCGCCGTAAGGTTTATACCTCGGAATCCAGGGCCAGTCAATGAATCTTAATATAAACCTTGAAAATATGTTTTTAATAGTATATAGAAAAATGTTAAAAAAAAAACTTTTCGCGCTCTCAATTTTTTTTTTATTATTATAAATATTTATTAATTTTTTGGAGTTTTAATTGATTTATATTAGTGAAAAGTCATATTTTAAAAATAACAACTATTACAAACTTGAAAACTTGATCTTGGATCTTTAGGGACTGCAGGTATACCGATAAATATAAATAAATACACTACTGGAACAAATTAAAGGATCAAAAAATAAATCCAAATTTTTGGGCCGTAACTTCGAGAAAAATGGTCGTACAGGAAATTAAAAAAAAGAAAATTGTAGCTCCAAGTCTCTAGTTTTTGGATTAACACATTAAAAAATTGTAGCATCAGTGGTTTTTGAGTGATCTTAGGAAAAGCAGCAACAAAACGATTTCAAAATTTTTAATGCTTCTTTTTTTTACATACGGGCGTGGAGAAAAATGTTCTTGCTTAACCCTTATAAAGATCGGATACTTTGTTTATTTAGCTTTAATTTCTATCTTTTAACACCTCGATATGTTTAGTTCTCGCCGAGATATCAGTCTACAAATGGAAAAGGATCCTTTTGTCTTTAATTATCGATATCTCAGCAACAAATAATTGTACACCAAGTTTAAGGTGCGTTTCAAGAATTTGAATAAATATCCTTTAACCACCAGCTATTACTTTTTCGAAAAAACAAGAATTCTTCTTGTTACATGGATTTGAAAATGCATCAAAAAATGAGCTTTAGATGGTGTTTTGGAAAATCGAGCGCTGGATCGAAAATATTGTGAAAACCAATAATGTTAAGTGTGCGTTTTACAGTTCAATATGTCCACAAAAATCCTACAAAGTGCCAAATTAATCCATCCAGCCATTTTTTTGTTTCACTCGATCGAATTTTTGAAAAAATAAGGGATCACGTTTTTGCTCTGCAAAGCTCATAATTTAAGAAATGAGAAATATTCTTTTTTAAGAGCTTTTTTCACATTTTGTTGTATAGATTTGTTGTTTTGGGGCAACTTGAGGAAATTCAAGTCACCAACGCCAATATTGCCCTTTGTTGCTATTGCGTGTGATTAAGGAATATTCGAGCAACAATATTCACATTGACGAAATATTGAATTAATTGGGCGTTTGTACTAAAACTTAAAAGAGTATTTTTGCAAGTTCAAACATGGCTTGGAATGCGGAATGTTGACACCGCAAACAATGACGCAACGACCAGCTCCAGAATCTTTATTAAAAATTATTTTTTGGTCATGCAAAACAGGATGTGGAGCATCTTGTGGGTGCAGGAAAAGTGGATTAAACTGCACTGCAGCTTGCTTAGAATGCAATAGTGAAGCTGTGAAATGTACACGATGTAACAATGTGAATAGTTAATGATAATTTTTTTTTTTGTAACTTATTTTTTACGATAATCTAATAAATTAACATTGAAGTTACTCTGCACATATAATTTATTACAAATAAAACTAAATTTTTCACTATAAAAAAATTTTCTCTCTTCCGTCTCTCATTTTTCAGTGAATTGTTGTTAAAAATTGTTGTAAATCGAGATCGGTCAATTTTTTTTTTTTAACTTTTTTATTTGAGGTTTTAATAATGCAATCTCATACTTGATATACAGATTAATTGACTGGCCCTGGGTTCCGAGGTTTGACCATTTTTATGTCTTACGGCACTCTACTAAAATATATTTTTTCCAATACAGCGCGAAAAAGTCCGGCGGAGTGCTCACTGATACTGAAATAAAAAAAACATTGGAATCAAAATAAAGCTGCATGAAGCGAATACGAAGTGTTAGGGAGTGTGATAACTACAATATTATGTTAGACGGTATATCATTGTATTTATCTCATTAACATTGAGATTTGACATTAACATGCACTATAGTAGGTAGGTACTATTGATTACTTGAAGTGTATGTTATCCGCATCAACCCATATAAGTCCCACTGCTGGGCACTTGCTTCCTTTACAACCCCTCTTGGGTAAGGCCTTAGTCTACCCCGGTAAACTACGTAGAATTGTCCACTATGGAACTTACTTCTAATAATAGCAAGTGTGATATCTAACTGCAAATAAATTACCGCCGCCTATGATCAATACCTTCTATTATTGGAGAATCGTTGGTATTTCTTATAGAATGCAGTATAGTGGTGTGCTATAACAATAAAGGTTAACGAGCATCTGTTAATATCGCTGACCGAAAAACGACAACATAGATGGCATTTCTCATCTCTATTTATATCATTATTTTCATCGGCGGAGAGAGATTGGTACAAGTTATAGTATATTAAGGAGATGGAATAATTGTCATTTGTTTTAGAAACAATTTTTATTTTATTGTTTTTCCAAATAAAATTAAAATCTAATTTTGTCATCGCAACTTTTAATCATAACTAAGGAAAAACGATCATACATACGCAGGATGTGATACGTATGTAACCTAAAATCTATAAAAGAAAGAAATAAAAAAGCGAAATCGCAACGCCAGAACGAAAACCATTTGCAAAATCAATGGGTGCAAAAGATTTTATCATAAGGCCTTGTCTGTAATGAAAGTTAATTTTGTTCTGAAAGACATAAAGTACCCAATAGGTCGGGAGGGAGCGCTTGAAGCAGCGCAAAGTCATTGTTTGTGTTAAGTGTAAATTAATTACTTTTTGGACTGCGGTGGCGACGGGCGCCGTTGTGCGTCGCGGCGCGTCTCGCGCGACTAACCAGAAATGTACAACTTCGGAAAATTACTTGCACACTTCACACGAGACCTATATAATTTTGTTACAAAAGACACACAACCACTTTGACGTCTCTAACTTATACGTAGCACTTTAAACTGTAAAACTAATATGCAAAATTTACTAAATACATAAGCCACTAACGCAATAACAGTTTATCAGCGAAGTGCTGTTTGTTAAATTAATACTGTCTGCGATTGTATTAAAAGCGGTTGACGTGTAAAAAGGTTTATTAATGAAGCACCCGACAAAGCCCGTGGCGTGATTGTAGAACACGCGTGTCGGTAACTATGCGCTAACTGCTACATAGGCGCTAGAGAATTTCACTTCGAACGTTTAATTTTTATCGCGTTAAGAACTTGCAGGCAGACTTTGACTTTTCGAAGTTATGTGGTGTATTCACAATTAATTATCACGTACTTTAACAGTGAAGGAAAGCGTCGTAAGGAATACTGTACACCTAAAAAGTTCTTAGGATTTTCGTAGGGGTGAAGTCTGCCTTCACGAACTAGGCTAGTGCAGTAGATTTAGACCTCGGCCCTTGCCCTGCAGTGGGACACAGATGATAAAGAAGTTTATATATTTCGTATTTCGTGTGAATTTATATAAAGCTCTTGAACCATTTTACCGATTTCGTTGAAGTGTAAGGCATTTATCATGCAAGTCGCACGTCTTTAAATTTAGTAACGCTATTTTTATGATGAAATATAATTGAGGTGTGGGAGTGTGACGTAAACTATTGTTTCTATACAATGGTGAATTGTTATTATGTCTATTATTTTCCAGTACTTTGTACTTTTACTAGCTGGCAGGTGATTGGATGTTAAAAATATCCTGGAATGACAGTAGATACTTTAAGCACAAAGTTAAAATTTAGAAAAAGTATTTTGAATTACTTTTTCCCACTGTATAAGTGTGCAGCGTGCGATCGTAAGCTCTCGGGTCATGCATTTTAATACTGTTTCGTTTTTCATGACTGATTTTTTCGAGCGACACGAATGAAACGCCACAACATTGAATAACTTATACCTCATTCACGATAAGTTGATTCTTTTGGCAGATGTCAATTTTTCTGAGACATGACTTTGAAATAAAAAACGTATTATTTTATTATTTTAATGATTTGATAAATATAAAAAAATACATACAATACAAAAGTCCCTAAAGATATAAGCGTTATCCAAAAATTTTGAGACTTTATTGCTTTAAAGTAAAATTAAAATAGGAATACTGAAACTAATTGACGTTTGTATAATGTTACATCGTTCGGACGGAAAGGGACGTAACATCGTTCATATCGATTGCCACGTCGATAATTTTATTGAACGCTATGATGATCATGGCTGTGCTCCAGTTTCTTAATAAAAACTGTTTTAAAGATAAAACTATTTAATTTTTCAACCTTAATTTTTACATACTGCGTTATTTTTGGACCTCCTGTCAACTTAAAATAGGTTGTTTAGACCATGAAACTAAACAACTTTTCCAAAGAAACATGGGTCGAAACGTGATAAATAATTCGACCCTCCCATAGAAAATTGCTCACGTGGTCGATTTCGTGTAGAAGGTCTGAATTTTTTTTTTACTTTTCGACCCGTGTTTCTTTGGGGAAGTTGTTTACTTCCGTGGTCTAAAACACCTATTTAAATTTGGCGGGAGGTCTAAAAATAATCTTGTTTAAATATTAAATAGGTACTTATTATGACCCACCACCGCTTATCTAAATAATGTTTTATATGTCGAAAGTAATAAAGAATTTCACACATAATGCAGTATTTTAAAACGCAATATTTTTTAACTTCTCGATATTTTCTGTTTCCCATCATTAGTCGATATGCCAAAAGAATCAACTTATCGTGAATGAGGTATAGTACGTGTTTTTCTTAAGTCTGTAAGTCGTGATTTAATTTCGAAGTAATTAAATTAAGACAAAGTCTTCAATAGCAATACAAATAAAATAATACTAAAATGTGACAGACAATTTTACCTACGCGTTTATTGTACATTTCACGATCATTACTCATTTACTGCCTCGTGGTTACGGTGTATTGCGTGCAATGATGTCCTGGGTTCAATCCCGGATCAGGCAAAGTGTACACATTAATACACCTTTACCTAAGCAACAAAGGTGTGAGTTTGTATTCTACTTATTTGGTTGAGATAGCTAATTTGAATATATTTTAAATGTAACAAAACTACATTCGATCTTATTATGATTGCACAGCGTGATTACATAATACTCGTCGAAATTCTGTGAACAGTCGACGAGAGGAGCCAGGTATATTCAGGCAACACTTCCTTCACTAGACCGTTATTGGAAAATCACTAACCCGTCAAACTGGATTTTAATTGTTTCGCGTATCCGTTTTATCGAGTTATATCCAAATATGTTCTATCAGAATCATGTTCATCGCTTTTACAAGAGGTCTAACCGTAAAATAAACATGTTAAAAAATATTCGCTACAAGTAAACCGGCCTTGTATGGAATAAAATAACATAATTCTCAAAAATCATTATTAAGAGCCGTTTTAGAACACATTATGGCTTTAATAGGCACAGGGTTACATGTAGAAACATAAAGAATCCCTAGACGATATATTAAACTAAAATAATTAGTTCTACTTCAATAAAGACGTGATTCAATTACGAAATTGATTTTAGATTTTTACAATTATTATTTACAAATAGCTCACGATATGATAGGTACTTTGCAACGAAGATATCAAATAAAGCAACATGATTAATTAAATTAGTGATGTATTATGCACTTAACAAATATATAATGTGGAATCTTAAAAAACATTATTATGTTTTGCTTCGTTTCAAACGACATGGAATGACCTTTGTACATACATATTATCACATATGACCTTACGTCACGCGGGAATCAAACATTGGAACTCTTAATGGGACTGACGATTTAAATCAAACTTATTTGACTTTTAATCTGTTCACGAACCTTTTTTTTGCATAAACTTAATATTATTGCCAATCGTGACACTACGTGATTTAGAATTACTTGTATCAATGTTGTATTATTGTGGTGTACAATAAAGAATATAAACAAATAAATAAATAATTATATCGTTATAATAACTTCATCGATTAGTTTTAAATTTCTAGCTACACTAGTTAGTAGGGATAAAAAATCATAATCAAACCAGACATATTTATCTAGTACTAGATATTTGTCTAGTGTTGTCAAAGGAAAACCATTGACCTTTGGCAACACATTCAAAGTGACCTATTAGAAGTGGCATGCATCCAGCGACCCTCTGCGACCTGCAAGTGACCTGCTAAATATTACTACAATAAATCAAAAAAATCACGATAAATATATAACACTTATTGCGTACTTCAACAAAAATACGACAACCATATAAATGATGACTGGGTACCTACGCTATTTCATTACAACTAGTATCATTCTCCTTTACGCTTCGTCTATTATTTGTTGAAAATATATTTATATTATGATCTCGAATCTTCAATAAACATGTGAAACTGGCCGGAGTAAGAAGAAAACACTTGAACTTATCAAGCCCCTCGATGAACAGTTTTGTTCTACATGCGTGGGTTTTCTCATCAATTTCCAATATCGGATTAATTGTGTCATGTTCTAGCTGAATGCTTTAATTATATTTTGTTCTATAGGGGAAGGTGGGGTAATTGAGAACGGCGGGTAATTGAGAACAGTTGAATATCATATACACCCCCTGCACTATACCGCCCGTACACATCTAAGCCGATGCGCTTACCATCCCTTAGTATGCCCGCAAAAGTGTGATTGAGAGGACCCCCTCATCTCGTCACGGTGAGTCAAACAATATTTTATGTAACTTTGTTACAATTTTTGTCGTAAGTAAAAATCAGTGTAAAAAGTATCTTTTTGAGGTTAACGACAACAAACTTTGTTGCCATCTTACATGTACTATCTTTTTATAAATTCCAAGTAATTTTAAGTTCACGGTCAATAATATCACAAGTAACGGTCATTTTGTTTCGACTTTCCAAGTTCGGGTAATTAGGAACGGCATCAGGAGGGTAAATATGAACGTTCCTAATTACCCCTAATAGTTAATTGATCATGTAAAGTGTTCTTATATTTGAAATTGTTTTAAATGCCTAGACATTACGGAAGTAAAACCACACCGAGATACGAAATTGAAAATCTTCGCCGTGCAATACAAGATGTTAGAAGTAAACAGCTTTCTTTGGGCAAAGCAGCGATCAAATATTCACTACCATAAACAACATTATGAACATAACATAACGTCAGTCAAACTTTAGAGTCAAGTACTTGCATTCGTGAAACTCCAGTTGAGCAAAGCTTGAGTGAACGGAGTGAACCTATTGACAATCAGAGTCAAAATGCCGCCGCTTCTAATCTTATAAATCGAACTGTTATGGGTATGCCCCTTGATACTACTCTTCCATCAGTTTCTGTGCTTCTTTCCGAAATAACTAACGTACCTGTCATTCCAAAAACAACCATTTCTAAGAGACGAAATAAATAAAATCGCAGATTTTGTCCAGCAGACCTATAAAATATCAATGATTAAAAAAGAGAAATTTGTAAAGAAAGAGAATACTAAAACTACGAAAAAGAAGCCACAACTTCAGCGGATAGAGGTCAGAAATTTAAAGGAGTTTGAAGGAAATGAAAATGAAGAGAATTTTTTCTGCATATTTTGCGGTGAAAAATATGAATCTCCACCCGCAGAAGATTGGATCATGTCCGTCATTTGCAACAACTGAGCACATGATAAATGTTCCAGCGGCCGATGCAGTAGGGGTTACGTCTGTGATTTGTGCCAAACAAAATAATTATAGAACTTATTAAGTCGTTCGTAATTACCCCATATCGTTCGTATTTCCCCCGCGGACTGATCTCAATTACCCCACATGATGTCGGGTAAATACGAACGCATATGTTTTTTCTTTTCTTAATTTTTTTTATTATAAAGTTTATTTCCAACAGTTTTGAGTTAATTTCTTTGTAGCTAGATAAGCAACGTTCATGTTTCAATCAAAATTTGATGACATTTTTGATATTTTTTAGTACTTTACAGGGTTTTAAGTTAGGTGTTCCCAATTACCCCACTTTCCCCTATATACAAGCTTTTCGCGTAGCTCCGTTCATATTAAGGTAGAATCGTTATTATCACTTGGATTGTTTGTAGTATTCTTAACTGCGTGTATTTTACATAATATGTGCCCTCTCAATACAGTTTATACTTATATCTTAATATCATTTTTTTGAATGCTAAACGGATAACACACGATGATCTAAACGTGTATATACCCCTTTCACCACCACTTCTATAAGAATAATGCGATAATTTAGTAAGCGGAGTTTCAAACTTGATTTTCGAACGGATGTATGAGATATTAATTACAGGACTATATTTATACCTTTTTAGGTAGGTGTCGTGATTTCATTGCAATCTATTCGGGTGCATAGATACAATATCACTGTATGAAGTAGTATTATACACAGTAAAGTGTACTAAGAAATTTACATGATATTGAACTTCATTTTCAAATTTTTATTCACAAAATATTTAAAACGTATCTAGACATGTTTGTAACAAACAGATATACAGTGAAAACCTGTTATAACGACACCGCTTATAACGACGGACCGGTTATAACAACCGAATGGTAAGGTCCCGGCACATTCTATATAAAGTAATTACTATCGTTTATAACAACTATCGGATATAACGTCCGAAATATAAGGTCCCTTCAGTGTCGTTATATCCGGTTTCGACTGTATTTACAAAAACAACAATTAAGGATCTAAATTAAATACGCTATTTCAAAGAAAATCATATTAACAAATGACGACACAAAAGCTATTTAATAAATTCAGTTGGTAAAGGTGTTGTCTATTGTTGGCGACTTATGTTCAGAGGCGTGTGGTTTGAAAGTTTGATTACTCGTCGAAATTAAGCGATGAACGGTATTAAATTATCATTAGAAAGCCATTCGCCCGGTGACTCATTAACTACGCTTCTAATGAGTGATTTACGTTAACTGGAGTGTGCTGTGTCACATTCGCTACGCCGCGTGATTTATGCAACGTACGCGACGTAAAGAAGGTAACACACAACGCTTTATCGTGTCCGTAAACAATTTATGTTGTCATTGTGACGAGGTGTTTTTGCACGTTCCCTGTGAATGTTACGATCAGCGACGTATTTTGTGGATACAACTTTTATTATGCGTACTTATAGTCAGTGCGTATAAACTCAGTACCTGTACGCACTCTTAATGTTATTAACGTATCAATATTTAAAAAAATGTCAAAACAAAATTTTAAAAGCGTTTGTGTGGAAGTGCCTTTAGACGATTAAAGCTTCACCTGGGTCGGAACTGAGCAACCTGTAATAAGAGGGCTTTCAGCCATGAAGCTGAGCCACACGTGCCCGTTACCAAAATTGATGCTTTTACTTTTCCTACACGGTAAAGGGAATTAGATAAATCGTTTGGCAGACTCGCTTTGATGAATTGCGGTTGGCCATTAGTGAGAAATTCGGGTAAATACCAAAAATGTTGTGACATCGTGTATTACGAGTACGGAAGTGATCATTAATTTCAGAATTGAATATGAATACAAACAGCCTCTGGAGCACTTAGCTACATACCGTTTCATTCCTCCACCGGGACAAAAGTTTGTAATATGTACAAATAGGGTCTTCGATGATAAAAAAAACATGATGTTTTTATTAAAGCTATTACATTGCGTACGTATCGAATATTTTTTTGATAGAATGGGGATTGGGTTGAATTAGCCCATTGCATTGATGTACGTATATGTAAGTAATTTAATTACAAATGCCGGCAGCGCCGTGGCAAGTTTGAATGAAGCTTGTTCCTCCCAGCGCGTGGAGTGTAAGTGAATGAATGAATAGTGGCTAACAAAAACGTATACAACGTGAATGTAATGAAAAACGGGTCATGGGGGAACAAGACGCCGAGGCTAGATTTGTTACTTGAACTGTTCAGTAATTGAGTTTCTATGTTTGTTTAGTGGGTTTTATAAGAATCGCATTTGTTTACATGATACGAAAGTCGTATTGATGTTCGACAGTAAAAGGGAAGCTGTTCAATTAAACTGTGGAATTGCAACTAATATTGATAATTATTTCTCACTAATCGTCATAACTATTTCTTTATGTTTGAAGCCGGATGTACGTATACGCTTTCTTTGGAAAGCGATATATTCATGTTATTTACGGCAGTTGCAATGCGAGTAAATAAACATATTTTACCACTGGCCCTTACATTTAAATATAAATCCTTCAATAAGATATGCATCAATAAAATCCAATGACGAACCTTAAAATGTGTTGGTAGGAATTCGCGATATACAAAATAATTTGACGAAATCTTACAAAGTTTTAAAAGCTATATTTTGGTGGTATTATCAAATCATACGCAATTGAGATTTCGATCGTGATTCACGAGTCGTCAAGACGAATTCGATTATAATGACGGTACGGTTGAGCGCGCTCGTCGCCACGCCGGTGACGCCGCGCCTTACTGAGCCTCCTGCTGCTAGCACAAAATATTACTTAAACAGAAAACTCACCCGGAAAAAAACACGAAACGCACACTACAAATATAAAGTGCGATGGATAATCGCTTTGGTGGCGGTACAAAAAGACTGCACGCTCGTAACAAACGCGAAACATAAAAAAACTCTTTACAGCCAGCTTGTGAACGACATTCATTTACGTACCAGTTTGTTAACATTTTTCGCGTACAATCAAATAATTTTACGATCGGCTGTTCGTAGTTAGGGCACGTGAAACTTGGTGAGTTCGTTTTGAGTGCGGCTTCGATACAGTCTCGTTATTCTGTGTCGATAATGAGCGGCGATACGGCGCGACGACTGAATCACATGACCCTCGCTACGTCGCCGAAGAAATAATTCACTGCGCTCTCGATAAAAAATATATGAACTAAATTTGTCTTGGTAACGATAAGGTTTGGACCGTAACAAAAGTTTATCGCTCTACTAAAACGACAACCAACCATTAAACCCTGTTTCGTTCTCCGCAGAGACCTTCTACCACGTGTGTGTGTCAGCATTTGGCCCAACACTTATTTAATTCACGACCTAGACAAGTGTCACACTGCCCCACAACTATATATGTGACACATATGTACATATGGATGACACATATTT
Source organism: Cephonodes hylas (assembly GCA_030295005.1). Taxonomy (NCBI): domain Eukaryota; kingdom Metazoa; phylum Arthropoda; class Insecta; order Lepidoptera; family Sphingidae; genus Cephonodes; species Cephonodes hylas. The sequence continues at coordinate 5,953,271 of AP025366.1, forward strand.
CATGTAAATTTACACCTACCATCTCTTCCCGGTATTTGCTTCTTCTTTCTGCAATTTGACATTAGCCTCATTGCTTAAAATTTTCCAGACTACAAAAAAAAAAAAAAAAAAAAAAAGACTAGGCCGGTTAACACAACCAACATCGGTTGTATTGAATCCATATAATATTGCAAGATAGTTCCGAAACTTCAACTTAATCATTGTGATGCTATCTTCGATTTTACCTTGAAGTATTAAATTGCTAACAATAGTTGAATTCATTTCGTGATTCTACTTATTTTGTTTTGTTTGAATTTATCAACTTTGAATTAATTATGAAAAATTAATCCTGGCTGTTTTGTATTTCACAATATTCGCAACAGAATTGTTTACTTCACATCGGTCAATAATTGGCTGTCACTTTCATGTCGCAATTCGTAACATAAAATACTTGCTAAAAATTGATGAGCATAAATTATTTTTATTCGTATTCACAATAAAGAAAATATTTTATTACTAAAAATCGTCTAAAATTAAAATTATGCAAATACTTTTTTTTGTTCTTGACTCTTAGCACATTATAAACCTTTTTGACATTTCACAACTAAAAAATCTTTATTCTTGCTCTGTCGAGAGACCATTGAGGCAGTCTTACAACAGCCTTCAATTAAATAATGTTTCGTAAAGCAAACTTTCATCGTATTTTTTTATTTAAGCTGTATTTTTTAGTCAAATTTATTCATTTATGGTTAAAATTAAAATTTGTCTCTTGAATAGTTTCTTGAATAAATAAATATACACGTACTAACAGTATTAACTCATCCCTATATCTCCGTATGGTAAATTATTGTATACCTATATTTGATCTATTTATTCCCAAATAATAAAGATGACACTGTTGCCGCTTGCCGGGCACATTCCCAAACACCTCCTTACTGGTAAGAATGGCAATCCTATAACAGTTTACCTGAAAGAAATGGAGGCCGATACTTCTTGATCACACGCGCCATTTTATATTGCAAGAACAAGCTTTCATTGCAAATCATTTTAGCTACCTTGCATTGAAACCCTTGATCTTATTTATATTCATTAACGGCAAATCTGAAGACTTATCATGTCCCATGCATTAATTAAAATTATACATAGTTATTACTATGTATAATTTTGAATCGTGAATAATCTTTACATTTTATCCACTTACCTCTTGAAAACACAAAAATCTCTTGACTGTAGTGTATAGTATGTATTTACGTGTCAGTGGAAATGGCCAGCGATTATATTAACGGCCGTAGTGTCCCTGGAGTTCGCTCGAATTAATTTGTGAATTTCCAAATACGAACAACCTAGCATAATAGTACTGTATGGTGATAAATTGTCGTAAACATATCTCGCTAGTCGGCACTGTTTAGACCGCATCTGTTCTGAACACGAAATGCTAGTGCGATATTACCCATGCAGCCATAAAAATAAGCTCTTCTCATAATTAGCCAAGCTTTAATTTCTTTTTACATCGCTTAGAAGTACAAAACTCGTTTTTTCAAGAATCTCAAAGTTTATCATGTTAAATTTAATTAAATCAGGTTAAGTTACGATGAAATTAAAAACTGTTACGTCTAGTAAAAGCCGGTAAAGTTGGATAAATTACAAAACATGAACGTCGGTTAATAGAAATAATTAAAATAATCTAACAAGCAAATAAATTAGCTTTTTAAATAAATACTGAGGAATTATAAAGAAGGAAAGTACTTAAGATTTTGGTTTATACAACTCACTTAAACGTAATCATTGAATCGATGTTACACGATATAGAAGCACACATAGCATTAAAAGTAAAGTACGTAGAGAGAGCAGAGAGTATTATTCCATTTAGCTTTAAGCTTAAGAGTGATTTCTGCGGGCAGTGATAAGCGAGCGGCTTTTGAAGAAAAGAATTGCGATTAACAATAGTCTGTATAGTTTTTCTTTCACTGGTCATGATCATTTATTTATCTATTGTTCTCAGCTAATTGTTTCTTTATAATAGTAGAATAAAATACGAACCTCGTTTAAGGTATTTTTGATAAATGATAATTCGTTATTAACATCTGCAGGTGACTCGTGTTTTAATTTCTCTTGAGAAGATTTAAAACGAAATTAAAGTAGAAAACTTACTTTGCGATAATTTTATTTCATTACTTGAAATTCGCTAACTAAATAATAAACTTTATATTTAATAAGCAGTGATGAATTATTTGGAAAAAATTGAACCATAATCTAAATATCAATGTGGATAATCTACGCTTTTCAAATCATTTAACAAAGAATTGGTATGAAAATTTTTATATTCTATAAATAACAACCCTAACAATTTTTTATGTTGTATTTTCACTTCGTTTCCTTTTGTTTAACTTTGGTTTTACAAAACCTATTTTGGTTTCTATCAAAATTTAATAAAGCGTTTTACGAGAATATTTGCAAATAAGTTTACAATATTAAGTCGCATTTAGTTGAAATCTTACAAAATAAGTATATATACTCGTACATATTTTTTGTCATTCAAGAAGGTCGCTTTCAAATCTATAAAAATTTAATATTCTCAGAAACTTCATTAAATCCCATAAAACCGATATCTCATTGAGTTATCATGATCCAATTTTGAAATCTTATCTCCTGATTTACTTCTAAAAAAGTGACAAAATACTTTTCTTAACATTGTATTGTACTTTTGAAGCTTAAACAAGAATACAAATAAATAAGATAAATATTAAACTTTGTATTTTATGCCAGTCTACTCTGTTTGTCCCAAATCGCAAATACATATGATTGTGTGTATATGAATAAAATGCTACTCAATTTAAAGTAGACGGCAAAACGTGAGTGCAAAAATGGTGATATATGGCTTATATCTATGTAATATACACCAAAGTTGCACAGATAGACGAACTAATAGGAAATGGTATGGAAAGCAATTAAAATTTCAATTACTCGCATGTGTGATGAGGCTAAGCAGTAAGGTGCAATACCTTTTATTGCTATAATACCTTTATTTTTATACGTGAATGGAATAAGAATGTGTAAAATAACAGTCGATTTCTATGACCATCATTCTTTATTAGGTGGCTATTTGGGAAAGTGCGGGTAACTTGCGCCTAGCAATCTATTTATCTAAGTACTGTTTTTATGGTTTCCCGCGAGCAATATTCGTGGTCTTACAATGCGATCGATAAGCGCAGGGTACGTACGCAAGGAAGTAATTTCTTTGCAATATGTACTAAAAATGTACTACTACAACTCATAATTAAAAATGGCGATCTGATCCGACGTTACCGATGCCATAAGTAAAAGTTGGCATTAAGCAAAACCTTTGACAAACTTTCTTTTGTTCTTTCATATATAACAGAAAATATGCGACTATATTCAGTAAATATTATGAAGATGATTTCTTAAATACCAAAATGGCCAGATACTTATCTACATATGTCCGAAAGTAATTGAACCGCAAGATGGTTATCATTTTAAGGTAAAATATTTGGTAGACACATTGTCTTTTGTGACAGAAAACAACCTTCTCACTATCCTACCATTAAGAATAATTAAAACAAACTTCCCATTAACACGTAAAAGATAAATTAATTGTGAGATGTTGACTCTTAAAAATAATAGCTGGAAAATTATTATGTAAGTGTAATACGTAAACCAGAGTAATAAAATCAGACGAGGATTTTATGACGCCAAAATACCCGCTAAGTTTTCAAAGTATTGTATATCAAACGCATACTTCTCAAGAACGCTTCCTTACAAGATTCCTTACAAAACACAACTTGTACTTACTTGACTTAGGATAACAAAAGTAAGGATGATAGCAAACGTTTAGGTACATATCATAATAATTCATGAGGATTTTGCTAAATTGTTTAATTCCTCGAAGGAGTAGGCTGATGTGTATTTTTTCGCCCACACAATTTGCCAATAAGATTTTCGTCCTAGATTTAGCAAAGAGGGATAAGCGTACTTACGGGTACACTTCCATTCTCCTACTGAGAACTCTTCGAGCCAATGATTGCCAAGTCAGTGCCAATCCATACTAATATTATAAATGCGAAAGTAACTCTGCCTGTCTGTCTGGTACGCATTCACATAAAAACTACTGAATAGATTTTAACGAAACTTTACAATAATATAGCTTATACATCAGGATAAAACATAGGATACTTTTTATCCCGGAAAATGTAGTATTCCCGTGGGAATGAGTATTTCTGGATCTACCAAAGCGATTTGAATGAAATTTGGTATAGAGAGAGGTAGATCTCATACAATTAACATGGGATAGTTTTTATCCCGGAAAATGAAGTATTCCCGTGGGAATGGGTTTTTCTGCATCTACTGAGACAATTAAAATGTTTTTTGGTATAAAGATAAATAGGAACCAAGGAAGTAACATGGGATACTTTCTATCTCAGAAAATGTAGTATTCCCGTGAGAATGGGTATTTGTGGATCTACCAAACCGATTTGAATGATTTTCGGTATAGAGATAGGTAGGGCTCACAGAATTAACATGGGATAATTTTATCCTGGAAAATGTATTCCTGTGGGGTAAACATGTTATAAATGCAAAAATCTTTCTGCACTTAACCCTAGAGTCTACGCGGACGGAGTCGCGGGCAAAAGCTAGTACTATATAACACATAAAACAGGGCATCTCTTGGTAAGAGATTTCCTTCTCTCCTCATTGTAAAGACTTCGGCCGACTTGTAAACATGCTTATAGAACTAAAAGAGCTATGCCGTATCAATTTAAAACCTCAGTCGTATTGTGTAGTTATTTTGCATCGAAGTTGACTGCATGGGAATTCAAAGTCTGATACGAATAGGGTCTAAAAGGTATAATTGATTTCTTGCAAGGAACATCAATTATTATAAAAAAGGAAAACAAATAGCGTTAAGTGAAAGTTAAAGTACCTGTATCAGAGACACTAAAACTCAGGGCTTAAATCCCATAGATAAACAATTATTTTATTTGCTAGAAGTTACTAAAACCTTAATGTTATAGTCTACATACATATGGAATTGATTGAATCATATTCCACAGAACCGGCCTAACGCCAATAGCCGGATGTAATTTTCATCAATTGTTCAATCTACTCTAAGACATTTCAATCCAATTGCGCTTGTGATTCAGCCAAAGATCGTTTTCGTTTAACAATAATAAGGACTGACGGCTTAACGACGTCCGCTTTTAGACGACAGATTTACATTTGTGCTACTAAATATAGCCCGTTTTTCTCCATTATCAAAATGTCACATGAACGTATTATAAGGTCTTTACTTGCAATATGGCCGTTCTCTGTAAAGAGTTATTTCTACGTTTATATTTTTCGGATTAATGAACAATGCTATTCATGCATTTTACTAGTGCAGGGTTCTTTATATCACGTTTTTAAAATAAATTATCCCGTTCTTTGACGGTACAGATAAATCTGATAAGAAAAAATGCACACCTAGGATTCCTAAAAAATCTTATGCGCCTAGTCCGCTAACCCTCACTTTGCAAGCGTGGTGGACTACAACCTAACCCCTTTCAACTGTATATACCTTTCACTACAGTGGGGTTTATATAGTTGGCTAAAGTCGTTAACTTCCGTGAATTCAAATTTCTACCATAGGAAGTTATGACTCAAAATCGGCCTATCAGTTAAAAAAATGACTTTCGAATTTCCTCATTAATGTATGGTTCTGTTCTTTGCTACAAATCTACAATAAAGCTATTTCTGATTGATAAGTTGTGATGAACTCACTCACCAACATACGAACCAAATCATTTTTCCTATAGATCATTATTTATATACTGATTTAATGCCTATTCCACATGGTGCGATATTAATCTTTCCAAAAATATCATTTCAGGAGTTTTATGAAATCTTAAAACTGTGCGAAACATTTTTAATTGGAAAAGTTATCAAACATAGCGATTGAATAGGCGTGTTTAAACACCACAATTTCACAGAAAACGCGCCCAGAATTCCTATTTTTGGTAATCCTCACCCACGCATTTTTGTGTCTTTACGTCAAACCGTATCGGCAACACTAATTTGAACAAAGGTATAAACAGGTTGCTTTTGTAACTATCTACAGAAACACTCTTGGATTTCGTTTTATATTAAAAAAAGTGTGGTAGGTTGTAGAGTGTCGAAAACATGTATAGGTAGATACTATTTTGTTTTGTGGCAGAGACATAGCTCGTATAACTGACGGCCGATGTAGCAGAAGAGTGGAGAGTATAGAAAGCTAAGGTTCTCGAGTGGGAGGTAAGTATTGGTAAGCGCAGGGTTTGACGTCCACCCACGAGGTGGACTGTCTTCACGAAAGCCGGGAGAAGCCGCTTGATGCAGGCCGCTTCTGACGAAGGTCGGACGTCTTTGGGGGAAGCCTGTGTCTAGAAGTGGACGTCTTTCGGCTATTAACTATGTTTTGGCTTCGGTTAAGCAACCTATGTGTACATTTTTATTAAAGTTGTGTCATAGCATCTGATAATTACAATATAGTAAACAATATGGCGTGCCATAGGAGAGGCGTATGTCCAACAGTGGACGAATAAAGGCTGATGATAAATATTTTTCTCCGTCACATAGGTACGGCTGTTGTCATAACGTACTAGAATCACTACACTTCCGGTCACCACTAAAAAGGTTATAATAACTAGGTGGTATAAAAACCGTAAAAAATATCTACATAAGAATAAGAATAAGTACATTACAAACACCAGTAACCACTAATTATGTTTTATTGGTAACGACGAACGTATACAAAAATACGCTGCTAGTTATCACTCACAACTATCAGCAACGTTTGATGGTCTACAACCTAGCTATATATATATATACAAGTCGATATTTCCTTAAAGAAGCACAAAAGCCCATTTTTTTAATATTTATTCAACAACCAATTCAACTTATACATGAAAATATACCGATCCCAAAATAAACAATTATAATAAACGAAACATTGTAAAATTAACGTGAAATGCTTTTAAGCTTCTATGGAAGTATTGACACTGATACTTACTAGGAATTGCTTAAGCATCGTACCTTTTGCATTTGCGCTGAGTTACAGGCCGAAACTCCTTAGAAGCAGATGTTTCCAGGTAATACGGATGTACAATAATATAATTAGAAGCCATGGGTACAATCAAAACATTCTGCAAATCGATTTCCGAGTAGTATGTTCAAAGGGACACTTTAGTACCGGGTAAATGTAGTTGTTGTAAAACAGTAGTTCAACTGTTTAAACAGTACTGAAACCGCAGACCAAACTTCAGTCTTGCTTTGTGTACGGAACCCTATAGTAGACACATGCCTAATAGAATGCATATTGGTAACTGTAATAAACTTTTTATAGTCTTACTGCACTCATTTGAACAACAAAAAATTATAAATATACAATTGGGAATTGTATCAAAGGCTTCCAATTTTATGACCGTCTTCCAACTCTCTACGGCTTACAAACGGTACATAAACTAATGACATGTAGTCTAAAAGCCCCGTGGCGTAGTTGGCTAGACACCATCTTATGAAACGAGAGGCCGCCGCGCCGGTCCGTTCTCTACACCAAAGCAAATGTTTGTGTGATCCACAGAAGTTTGTGCGTTCGGGTCTGGATGTTTATAAGACAAAAAAGTCTCTCATAGTTTCTGATATCCACAACACTAGATTGTGAGTTGGACGATTTTATTTATTTAATATGTGCAAGACCACTTTCCTTCTAGGCATTATACAGAACAGTGAACACGACCGATGTTTTCCTACCTAATGATCAGGATATTTATAAATTATTGACAACCAGCGGAAATAAACGGTCAGCAGCATTACGGCCAGTCTATTTCGATACACGCCAAGTAGATATTAAAATAAAAAAGATATGAGCATTGTTTTAGTTGGTACACGGTATGATCATTAGAAAAATATTGTCTTTTCTATGCAACATTCACATCTGTGTTCTTTGTCCAAGAGTGCAGCTGCGTCAAGTTTTTATGTTTTAATCACAATTCTCTTGACTTGGTAAGAATGCATATTATTTATTAATCCCAGTTTATCAAAATTTAATTTTCATCTATAGGTAATAGCGTTAAAAAGTCATTAAATAGTATAAAGTTGCCGTTTTTTCATTCAAATCGTAAGAGAAGATGTCAACTGCCTGAAATACCAAACCGTTTTAATTTACTTCTACTATATACTCGGTCTCTCACCTCCATTTCATTACGAGCGCCTTTAATATTTATTTTAAATGCTTTTCAAGTCCTACTTTTAATGTCTGTAATTTCATCCAGCTTCATTCCAGAGACAGCAAGGTCGTTTTAGCGGTATATGATATTTTTAGTGAGTGTCTCCGCTTTAATACCTATGCATGTACGACTGTGCTCTGTACAATGTTACGATAATTAAAAGTTTGGACCTAACGCGCTACAATGTCTCAATTATCAGATAGCAGCTATTAACCAACTTTTTATAGCAGCAATATCACTAGGTAATTTTTTTGTGAAATTTCTCATAAATGACGGTGCTGTACTGGGATAGCTTTAAGTAATACACATACATTGTTCCCGCGACAATCCTTAACTAAAGACGATCTAATGAATATTTATATGAGACTACACATTTTACTAATTCAACCCAAGTAATAGCTAAATATTCTATATTTTAATATTCCAAATGTCTAAATCTATGTTTCACTAAACCTTAAAACATTCAACTAAAATATTAATTGTTTCAAAGCAATATTTCAAACACTATATATTCAAAGCTGGAACAATAAATCAAACGTGTTTGCAAAAGCGCCGTTGCATGTGCTGTTAATTATATCGTCAACACTTTTTTATTTTAATGAATGATACACCCTCAATTACAGTTTAAAACTGTTATCTGGCCGGCGTTGAGCCATCGTACTAATGTTTTCATACATTTTTTCCAATAACACTGTGTAAATTAAACTTCAACAGTAGGTAAATCGTTTGATGAATGGCACCGCAAGCGTAGTAGCCACGCAACACTCTAATCAAAATTAAGAATCTTCCGACGTCACGCAACTACTGCCTTTTTAGGGCATGCAATAAGCCACGCTACGGTGAGGTAGGTAAGGTGTACCGATAGTTTTCTACGAAGCACGAACTCCACCTAAGCTTTTTAAATCGATAAAAATTTACTTATGCATACCCGGCCGGGCTCAATGCCACATGCAATGATGGATCGAACATTGTACACTAAGGAGTTGCCTTTATAATTCATTGATATATGTATATGTGAACATACACTTCACAATTAATTTTTTATTTGATTCTGGTCGTACAAAATTAATAACTGTATGAAAATGAAATCATAAGTTTTTTTCTTTTAGGTATAATTTTATGGTGTTGTTAATATCTCCTGGCTTAAATTATGACGTAATGATGTTTTAAAAGAGTACCTTAAAAGTAGTAAATAATAATTTAGTGCAGCCTCATCCTTTCATAACACATTATTTTTTACACAAAGAGAAAAAGAAATTGTGCTTCTATGGACGATTTTTAGGTACTTAATAACAAAAACAAAATTCGTTTAATCCAATATTGTACTTGTGTATTAAGTACTGTATTTTGTAAGATGACTGATAGCCTGACTGGTAGCGAAGCGGGACGTCGAAACAAATGTCGCGGATCGGGCCTCAAGGGAGATATCTCGTAATTTTCGGAGTCACAAGTAAATTTATGGAAACTTACAAGAATTTGGTAGATATGTAAAATATACCAACTTGCATAAAGCTAAGAGGTTCTCCAGTCCTGATCTGATTTGTAATAACCTAAGTGATTCTGTCAAAGAGTTTTACAAAGCAAATCCAAGAAAAAAACATTTTTTATTTTTTCAATGTTTTGTACTATGTTTTGTACTCGTGTATCATTCATAGTCATAAACCGAGAGCGTGTTAAAATCACGTTTGCTCACTTCAGATTTGTTGTTTCAGTAGTTCGGTGCCGCCGCCATTACAAAGGCTTTATAGGGCGCAAAATATCTCCGTCGATTAGGAACAAAAGTTGTAACAGTAGGAGTCGTTCGTAGGCCGATATCTGGGGCGTGGGCCACCACTCGCGACCAATCTGTTTACGTAACAGCCCCGTTATGTTCCGAGAGGGTTCCCGTACTAGACGTTAAACATATTGCCTCATAAATCGTGAGAATCCCGGCAAAAGCTGTACAACCGTACCGGTGTCGATTTGACTACGTTTCCTTTACGATTTCATGATATTGAGCCATCGAACATTTTTAAATTATCGCTCAAGATGAACTAAAGCAGTCGCCAATAAATTTAACAATCTCTTTCACTAATCATTTTGATTTATAAATCGAAACTCAATCTGTTCATTTTTATTCTGTAACGATTTATTACTTCTTTGATGAGAAAAATAATATTTACCGCTTTAGTGTTATTTTTGAAGAGCCAATGAAAGGACAAGACAACAAGAGAACGCAAGTTCGGTCACCGTAAAGATTCAGCCACCCACACAAATATTTTAAGCCTTACAGGGTGTCAGAAGAGAGGCATAAGAACCTTACCACAAACACTCTGACTCGAAATAAATATTTATAAATAAACATTTGTCTTGGTGCGGGGATCGTACCCGCAGTACCAAGTTTTCAATATTGGTCTGATGTCAACTACTCTTTGAATAGTCGCTTTTTACGATTACAATAATATTCCTTACGGAATAAATTGTTATCAAAATTTTAACTTTTATTTATTGTTACCTCCACCATTAAACTTAACAATAACTAAGTTTGTCTATGAAATAATGGGTATAGTAAATGTATTTATTCGAAAAATCACGGTAAATATGTGAATAAATGTAGGACTGTGAGGTCATTCGTACTAAATGCATGATCTGCGAATATGACGTGGCCTGCTTGCACAGTGCTAGTCACCAAAATAGAACACAACTAGATATGAAATCTCTCCTCGGTCCCCTTTGTGAAAGCACAAAGACAGATAAGAATAGAGCGGAATAACACAAAATATTACTGCCTCAAAATAATGCTCGGGCGAGCTATGAAGTCTATAATTAAATAGCAATTATAACACTTAAACATTTTTATCAGGAATGTTCAAAAGGCATTTCGCCACAAAGTAGGTTGAAGTAAGTTTTATGTTTGAGTTCGTTGAAGATTAGACATCTAAACGAACACGAAGCAGGAAACATGTTTACTGTTTACCATCGCGTCTTACAACTCTCGTAAATTGCTTTTGTTGTTCAATAAATTTGAAATCCTTTTCATGTATCCCACATATTTCTTGATGTTTGTTGTCGTAAACACAATGATATGTCACACATATTTCTGCAGTTAAGCAACATTAAAACTAAACTGATTCACTTAATACACGACTTTTTATTTAAAATATATTTTAAACATCTTCATCAACCCATTTTCGCCCACTGCTGAGCACGGGTCTCCTCTACCATTGAGAGGGTTTAGGCCATAGTCCGCCACGCTGGCCTAGTGCGGGTTGGCGGACTACACACCTTTTTTTTTTTTTTTTGTTCTCAGGGGGAAAGCTGTTTATGGCTCTACTTCCCGCCAGCCCGGGGGAGGGGGGCGGGAAGTGTATGTCGGGGTCACCGGTCTTCCAGCCCGGCGCGCGGCGACGTAAGTAGGGTTTAGGCCTCAGTCCACCACGCTGGCCTTGTGGGAATGGGCCACTACTGCATATATTAGTGAGAAAATTATTAAAATGTTCCAGTACAATACAAGTAATGAATTCACAGCAGTAGGTTGCAATGATCAATAAACACAAAAAGTTTTCCATAAAAACCACTGAAAATAATTTGCCAATTTAGAGCTTCAATTTTTCTGTCAACCTTCCAATGTATTACCTACTTTTAGAGGTCGCAAAAACTATAAATAAAATTCGATTAGTTTTTCATGTCGTTCAGTAGTGTCAAAGGCATTTTGGTAATTGCTTTTTTTTCGTAATAAGTAAAAAAAGATTGAGACGACGTCTTATTTTATCAACATTCTTTCATTTGATGTACTCAACCTTATAAAAAAAGTCAGATAAGTAATCTGCAAAACAGAATAAAGTAAGTGTATAAATTCAAGTTACAATTATCGACAACGAAACAATGACGCTTTAAATTCACTGGCTTTTAGTACACTTCTTTGTGCAGTGTAGAGCCACTTTGTATAGATAGGCCTCAAAGAGATTCCGCGTGATTATCGGACGCCCGACAATCTAACTCTACCCATTTCATTTCTCCACGTCATTCACAACCATTTTGACAAGGCAAAACCACAATGCATCCTTGATTATTTTTTGTACCAAAAGGAAGTTGCCATAAATATATTTTTATCTTTAAAAATATTTATAAAATGAGTTATAAATTACGATCGTAGCGCAATGAATAATTCGGATATATTATTTATCGAAAGAATAGAAACTAGACATAAACTATAGAAGCGCAATAGCGTTTAGCAGATTGACTAAACGAAATGGGACGAGGTTAGGCTAACTTGCAGATTCAAGAGCCGTCTGGACTCTGGACAATAACTTTCTCGAGTGGAGGCCGCTTAACTTCAAACCAAATGCATATGTTAAAGGAGTATTATTACATTGCACATAATATTTATATAGAGGGTTTTCCTACTACAAGTAAGATAAATGAGTAAATTATACTTGGTATTAGTAAAAAAAAAATATAAAGGCGAAATGAGCGCGGTGGTGCTCGAATATCGCCTGTAGAGAATCGAATTGTCTCCTTCCTAGTGAACAACTATAGTTGTCTGCTCTGTCTGGTCTGATCGAAATGTCTACAGACAATGTACATAGCATGATGTACCGCAATTGCAAATTCTACTTTATTGTTCCTACAAATTTGCTACTACTGAAAAAATCATTCGCCTTAGTATTCTTTTACGCTTGTACGAAACGTTTGAAAAGTAAATCTCTTTTTTTACAGCCCGGAGAAATTACCGCATTGGCACCGGATGGTAAGTGCAGCGCGGGCTAATAGAGTGTGGCCTGGCAAAATCGATTACAAATAACTATTAAACTGGCCTTGTGTGTGGCGCACGAAAAAAGTGCTTCAAAATTCATAGACTGTAAGAAAATCGTACGGAAGTTTTTCTTGTTTTCATTAAAACCTAACAAATAGTACCTTAAATTAGAATAGAATTTAAATTAATACAAAGCAGAAAAGGCGTTACTTATTTGATCGGCATGTCTACTTAAACTCTACATCGAAATCAGATTTTTTTTCTTTTATTAACAGTCCTTGTCTGCATACAAAAAATGTTTCATATCCGGTAAAGCCAGCGTGTCAATAAAATAGTCTTTTAATAAAAGCTTTTATTTATTGACTGACATAGAAGTTAAAATGTATGTATCTATGTACATATGTGGGGTATAGGAAAATCCAAGTAGGTATACATTGAAAATAGAGTGTTAATTATTAATACTTTGATGGATTGTTTGATTAAACTCAGCAAAAAGTTGTAAAGTTATATTAAAAAATCCACATTGTGATAACATTGTAAAAATAACAATCCACTAATATTATAAATACGATTTTTTCTCTGAGTGCATTTACGCTAAAACCAATGGACAAATTTAATTTGTTTTTGATAATAGTATAGATGGATCACCTTCAGGTGTGCGCTATTTTTATGACTACGGACATATCAGGAAGTAATATTGTTTGTTTAAAAAATAATAATCTGCCTAAGAAAGTAGACCCAGCCGTTTTTAAATTAAACTTTTCTAATACCTAAAGTTTATTTTAACATTGTAGTCTGTTTTATAAGTTAGTTTAATTTTATCTTAAATTTTAAAAATATACAAAAATCGTAATTGATGAACGAATACTTTTTTGTAGTTCACTTACTATTTTAAAGTTATTCAAGAATTTATTCAAGATTTTGTTTTTTTATTAATTAACAATATCTAATAGAAAACATATCACGGGTATTTTTAAGATTTGATCCCCCGTATTCTTTCACCGTAGATTTCTTACTATAAAACTTTCTGGTTTTAAAATATGTTTTTAGTTGCATAATAAATACTGGAAAAAATATGTACAAAGTATTATTTTTTTAATCAAAACAGTTCATCCGCAGCTGTCAATTTTATTTCAATCAATCACATTTAATTGAAACGTAACAGTTACATAGGTACTTAGAATTAACGGCCGAATACTGAAACGCTACTTAATGTTAAGTCGATTTTAAGCGACTAAAATAAGACGGGATTAGAGGTTTAAGTTCACCTTAATTTTTAAGTTGCGTTTCAGTATTCGGCCATAAGTTTTTTTTTCTTTTATTCCCCATAAAACTTTGTCACTTGAATACGTCTAAAATGTATGTTCATATCTAATTGTATGTATGTAGAAAGATCATCGAAAATAATTTCTCAACTTTTGGACGCTGTTTGAATGAAACTTGTGATGCTAAATTATTTCGCGTTTTACATTATTAAGTAGTAACATAATTGTATTATTAGGGGATATAGCTAACGGGCGCTGGCAACATATTCATATAGAATCATTCAAACGTTTTCCCTGATTTGTAAGATCAATCACTTTTCGAACCTTCAGAGAACGTTTCTACCCAATTACATGTTATTTCAATTTCTTGCGGCTTTTTTTATCAAATAGTGCCGCCCTCAAGTATCAACATACGTATTTAGCAAATGGCTCTCTTTATTCCTTTGTCAAATGTAAAATCACAAAATGAACTACAATTTATTATAGTTACACTATAATAAATTGTGTTCAAATAAACGTAGCGTATTTGTATTAAAATGACTGTCGCTAGAATATTCAAAAACACTATACGTTGAAATTGACAGAAGTATATCGAATGCATTGTAAAAGGAAACGGCACAGCTGACTTGTCGCTCGCCGTTCCCAGGCGAAGGTACGCAAACTTAGATAAGGGCGGAAGTGAGGCCAATGTTCTCGACAGCAACTGATAGTAAAACGTTCTTTCCCTACTTACTAGCAGCTTGTGATACTGTCGCAGGAACTACTAAATTGATATACAATACAAGTTTAAATTATGAAATGAGTAGTTAAATCGCGGTGAGCTAGACAAAACCGAGATGGTCATTATTAAAAACCTAAGGCACTTGCGACTTTAGGGAGTTAAAGAAATCAATTAAAAACATTTTGACAGGGAAGGAAAACACTACGAGGAAATCTGCACACGAATAAGTAACTACTTATGAAATTCTTAAGCGTGTAGTCCGGCAACCTATACTAGGCCAGCATGGCGAATTTAAGACTTACTTAACTTCTCAGTTGTACAGGAGGCTCACGCTCTGCAGTGGAACGTATATGGGCTGATAAAACAAGAAATTCCTTTAAGCGGCAGAGACCTAAGAAAGTAAATCTGAAGACCGAGAATAGACTTGCCATTTGTTAAAAAGAATTCAAGATCGTTGGCGACATATGTATGTGTGTCGAAATTCACCCCTGCCTACCGCTTTGGGGATACACACATAAGCGGATGTATATTTGCTTAAGTATCACTATCCATCGTATTTACCACCACATAATATACATAAACAACTATTGTTAAAACCAAATGAAGCAACTGTAGGTACCTACTAATAATATTTCATAACGCTTAAAGCTTTAAGAACATTTTGAATACGTCTATTACTAACGTGCATTAAGCCCGAGTGGTTCAATATGCTCTAAGTACTCTCATACAATGCGAGGGGAGCTCTGTGTCTGGCAATGGGACATATGAATGCGGTGCATGTCATTTTGCAAGTACTTCTAACCATGTACTTACTTTTCATTGGAGTACAACGCTTACAATCAATCTGTTCTTTAGTAACGATATTTCGTTTTTTTCCCTCTTTATCTAGTTTTTCCGATACTCAATTCTCAAAAACGTTTTTTCTGTTTATAATAATAGCATTCTCTAAACGTCAATTGTTATTGGTATCTTCGCTAATAATCTCTTTTTTAAAGCAGTTTTGTTAAAATTACCGTAAAAAGCTAATTTGATAAGCAGCGCTCCAACCTTTTTTAATTGAATTTAATTTTATTGTAATTTTCGAGACTTCCAAAGTACAAAATTGTTGATAAATTTTTTGACGTTCCGCCTGTCAATATCAGCGGCAGGTAGTTTGTGGTAAATGGCACGCGGCACAAAATAACCGTGAATAGAAAGCCCGAGCGGCTCACTTCAATGGTCCTTGAGCCAACGAGAAGTGTGAAGCCACTGAACTCACAAAACATCATTACGATAGTAGTCCGCTGGCTAATTAAAATTGCCCTTTATTTGCTAATTAGTATTTTGAAACATTGCTGTTTTTTTAATACTTTGAGGACTTCCAATTTCTCAAAAGGCGCTTATTGAAGCGTATGAATCTCCATCCGCTCCCCTCCTTATACTTATTTCGTTAAAGCCGAACGAGGGTTTGGCTTTATTTATTAATTGAGAACAAGCTCAAGCAATAACCATCCCCGAATTTCATTGAATCAATACTTCAAAAATAGATGACTTATAACTGATTTAATCAGTTTTAACAATAGTTTTTGCTTACAGTTTATTTTATTTTTTTGGAGAATAATACACGATTTTGTGTTTCGATACAAGCAAAAGGTAATTTGACAGGCTTTATGACAGTTAAATTATAATTTGTACTACAATAACTTCATATTTTATTACAGGTTGCGCCTATTAATGATTTTCTTCTGCTTACCTAACAACAAAAAACACTTTTCTCCCGCCATCTCCGGGACGTTTCGCGAGAATCTCACTAAGAAGGGATTATTATAAATTCATCAATTCGTGAAAAGGGTGAAAGAAATACATTTGTAATCATAATTGAAACCGCTGAACGAATTATATACCTACAAATAAAAATAATATGAAATTCGTTTTTAATAAAAATTTCATTATAAAATTCGTTTTTCTAAGTTTGCGTCGAAAGGAAATGAAATATTCAGTATTCACCCAAGTGAAACTGGTGTAAGGCTCTTGAATATGAAAACAATACTAAGCTTCCATTCAGTGTAATTTAAATTTACAACTTGATTTATTTCAGTAGCTGTTAATTGGTGGTATTTTCGTTATTAATATTTCAATTCTACGAATGTGTTCAAAGTATAAGTGTAAAACTAGGGTTCCAATACTTCGCAATTTTTTAATTATATTACAGTGTTTTTAACTGACATGATTTATTTTTTTTAATGTTTGTTTTTCCATTTGTATATTTATACATATAATTTCTCAATGTTCTCAGCACTTAAGTTACGGAACTAAGGTGATATTAGGTGTTTAACTCGACACAATACCCAACTTCAAACAATGGCACTACCGCAATATGTGAAACCATAACGAACTCACGAAACGATTATTTCCTGCAGACTATTACTGATATTATCAATAAGGCAAACGCTTCAAACTGATCAAATCAGAATAAAGTGCAAAAGGGGAAATATCTAGAGTGCATCATGCATGTACCTTAATACTAAAATTAAAAATGTATTAATACGTTCATGTCATAGCAATAATAAATCATATACTGACTGCATCGTTGTTCCTCACGGGCAAAACACCGTACGGCAAAATGGCGCTAGGATCATGAAAATTAACAAAATTAATCACAGCTTGAAGTTTTGATATACTACCGGTAAACAGCCATACATTCGCCCTTGTAACTTTTAAGGAGCTAAGGAAACTTGGATATAGACATACACGTCTATCTACTATACTTTAATAAATAGGACTGAGCGTTGTATAAATATAATATAAATAATAAATCACGTGTTTTACCTGCAATCTTAACATCATAATCTATATATATAAAAGAAAGTCGTGTTAGTTACACCACTTATAACTCAAGAACGGCAGAACAGATTTGGCTGAAAATTGGTAGGGAGGTAGCTTAGAGCCAGGAGACGGACATAGGATACTTTTTATCCCGTTCGATAGCGTTCCCGTGGGACTTTTCATTGTTTTCTTTATCCATACAAAAGTTTCGTTTCAATAATTAAGTCAATTTAAACTTTAATACAATACAATAAAGTTTAAATCGTAGTGGAGGAGTTCTATGTCATAAAAATGAATATCTCGATGTGTTCCTAAGCGCAAATCTCGAGAACAGCTGAACCGATTTCGCTAATTCTTTTTTTATAATATTCCTTGAAGTACGAGGATTGTTCTTACGGAGAGATACATTTTAATAATTGCCTGAAAAGGTCTAAAAATAATACTTTTCTATATTCCCATACAAAAGGTTTGTAATGATACTTAAGTCATTTTGAACTTTAACACCATACAAAATTTCCTGTCATTTAATGTTTATCCCGTCGATGCCGTTAGAGGCTCCCTCAAATAAAAGAACTTATTAAAATAAGCATTTTGAATCGACAATATGTATCTATAACATTCGAATTATTGCGTATTTTAGATGTTAAAAATGCAGAATTCTCATGACAATGGATTGACATTTTTTGGCTGTCAAATGTTAAGGCGTGCGTTCAGAAATTTATTTTGTGTAACAAATCTCCTTGGTAGTGCCTAATTTTTAAATTTTTATTATGCTTGAATATCTAAAATACTCTAAATCTCCTTCAAGAAATATTAATAAATGGTCAGGGGATGCTTTTTCCATTGATCTAGCCAGTCATGGAACAGGGCTATGAGTTCGCGACCTCGGCCCCCCGAGCTGTTGGAGTCTCCCACTACTTCCTTATCCGGGACTGTGGCATCCTTACCATCAGGCCAAATATCCTTACCTGCAATATCCTGTACCCAAACACACGCTATCTCTACCCCTTTACCAAAACAATGAAAGCCCCAAGGAGAGTTGGTGTCAGACAGGCGGGCGGCCGTAAAACATTTGCCAAAACATTTATACAGTATGTATAATAAGAAAGGTGACAGGGCCTAGGCCGTCCCCCGTAGCCGACGCGCAGGGGCAGCACCCGGTTCCTATGAGAAATGGGCAAGGTTTGTTACACCAGCCCGGGCGGGGGCAACGTAAGACACTAGCCCGGGAAATGAGATTGAGGTATGCAAGTTGGAATGTAGGTACCATGAATGGTAGGTCAAGGGAGCTAGCAGCTGTGCTGAAAAAGAAAAAAAAATGGTCAACGAAGAAGACTTACGAAAGACGACTGCATGCAGCAAAGATGCGAATGTTGCGGTGGATGTGTGGTATAACACGGAGTGACAGAGTCAGAAATGAATACTTTAGGGTAAGTCTGAAAGTAGCTCCTGTGATAGAAAAGATGAAAAGAAACCGTCTGTCGTGGTATGGGCACATTAAGAAAAGGAATTAATCATATGTAGGAAAAAAAAGTGATGAACATGAAAGTGGATAGATGGGCGAGCCGAGGGAGGTCTAAAAAGAGATGGATGGAGTGCGTGACTGAAGATATGAAAAAGAAAGGGGTGAATGAAAACATGACGGCTGACAGGGATGTGTGGAAAAAGAAGAGATACTGCGCCGACCCCAAATAATTAATTGGGACCAGGGCAAGGGGATGATGATATACCTAAGTAATTAAAAATTAAATTCTGTTAATAAGTAACAAGACATTCATTGACTGGTAGGGCGATACGAAGTTTGCCGGGACAGCTAGTATTATATAAACTTAGCTTCTCGTGCGCTTGATTTCGTCTAAATCACTCTATTCGACAACGCAATCAGTAAGTACTTAATAATAATAGATATTTTACAACTATTATGCCTTTCCTTAAGATTTCTTGTCTAGAATCAGTAGGTTTAAGAAATATAGGTAGGTGCTAATTTATAAGACATTTTTAGTCCGTTATAATATTTAGCAGGTAACATGAATTATTAAAAAATAGAATAATTGCCGTACTATCGATTGCAGATATTGAAATTACAATGAAAGATACGCTATCCCTGTGTAACATCGGGTAGGTTTTATTGTTGAGTTTCAGTGAAACTCATCCGGATTTCCAATAAAACCATTTTCCTGAAAGTGAAATATATTATCGCTGAAAGTAATAATCAGAAGTTGAACAAAATTAAAACATGCTTTGAAATTATTAAAATATTATTAACTCAAATGTACATAAGTGCAATGTTGCTGTTTCTTGCTTATTATGTTATTAAATTATTATTATTCTTCAACAATTTTTAATTGATTTCAATTAACATAGATCTATCTTTTAACAAAATTTGCCACAGATTTTTGCCCAAACCTCACATACATACCTATTATTTTTCCAATTTATTTGTACATAAAAAATAAATTTAGATGATTTTCCTCATTTTTTTGGCATATCAAGGCCGGACTGTACTTCCCTGTTGTGTCAATTTCAGATAATATAAAATGCAAGTTGAGTTGTTTTAAAAATGAAATCTGTACTCTCGCAGTTCGCTATTGCTTTAACTTAAATAACAATTAAAGCAACATATCCTACTAAGAAAAGGAAATCGAAAACCTATGCAATCAAATACGAACATAAATACACTGCAAGCGTTCACAAATACGTTTATAAAACAAATACGTATGTCAAGGAATTACATATTTACTTACTTTATATAATCTAACTTGGTGATCACTCGTCGTATGTAGAATTTGTTTGGTGGTCTTTAGGCACAAGTTTGTGCCGTGAGATTAAGAAATACGTTTTCCATACAACCGTCGATGTTAAAAGTATGTGGTTTGTATGGAAAACCTCAAAAAATTTATTTTTTGTTGGGATTTTCTTTAATGCCAGGGGGTTTGTAATCACCATCGCTATTACCTGCCTCGGTTTTCGATCACGGTCTAAATACACCCTGTATGTAAATTCTAAGGCCGACTTAGAATATCCTACTTAAAACCATCCTTTTATTCCATATGGCAATATTTCTGATGCCCAACTCAGTGCTATACAAACGGAACTTTAGGCAGCGAAAAACTCTTATCCCACGTGACTCGACAAATTTATATCGGCTTGCTGTGATGCTTCTTCAAGCTACGCTTAAATGACATGGGATAATATATTATTTATTCCTTCCACTCAAAACTTACTTCGACAAAACCTTTAAGTTTGGTGAATATTCAATTATGTGCCCTTCTTTTTATAATCTTTGGCCCTTTATGCGCGAATTTAGCTGGTTTGCATAATTTTTGTAAGTTATCATAGAAATGTTTAGCTACCTAAAACTACATTACATTACTAACGCTTTACCGTTGTGAGTGTAATATATAGCGATTAGCGGCCTAATATGATTTCTATACTCCAAAACATACCCAATTACTCTTTACCTAACCAGAGAAACGAACCATCGCACGTATTCAAATATACGAGTATGATTTCACATTAAAAATCTGCCACCTGAGCTAACAAAGATAATTGTGATAGCTGACTCGACCAATTAAGGCTATGTTAGCGTTCGAATGTCTGCACTGAATACTAAAGCTCGATTTTAAAGGAACCTTCTGGAAATAGTTCCGCTAATGTAAGTCAGATACTTACTGGTGAGGGCTTAAATGAGACAGAGCTACGTGATATTTCGTTCATAGAAAACGTAGCAGTAACTAACAGCGCACGTAGGAAAGCGGAATCGAATTGGTGTCATGTTCTCCGCGATATGATAGATTTATTAAATTACCAAGACGATGTCGTGGGGGAAGATATTAAAATTTCGCAAGAACGAATTCAATTGAGGAGTTTAATGTGATCGTATTTTCTAACATGCTTGTAATTTGTATCTCCGGAAGGATATACTGAGATATTTCCGCGCCCACGTTTTGTCAACTGTTTTTCATAGACCCAACAAATATTATCATTTTTTGGCCGTATTTCTAAAATCTCTGCTGCTAGAATGATGTAACTAAACGAAAAACCTATACAATTTTAGCCCAAATTTAAATCATAGGCAATACTATAAAACCTAATATTGTTACTCAATACTACGTCAATGGAGAGTACAAAATCTAAAATTTGAGAAACGCCACAAATATTTATTTAGTCTGTTAGATCTCCAGATGAATCATGTGTGCGTGCGTAATATTTAAAGATCGATAACCCCAATACTTCGCTTGAAATCCGGAAATGGCAAATGATAAGGAACAGTTCACAGAACCGAGGTAATTGACCAGCAAATGTCCTTAGTTCATAACATTCATTCATGTCGAGCCCCTAGCGAATATATTTTAATATAGGTGCATGCAAAAAACATGGAGTGCCTCGTTGAAACGTAAAAAGCCGAACACGTAGTGCCAAGTTATCTCCACCCGATTACCTAAAACGTCGAGTCGGTACGTCTGTTCGCCGCTTGCGCTGTCAATTTGTTCAATTGAAAAACTTTGCATGTGCTTAAATTACAACGCTGAATTAATATCACACGTGGTGCGATTTTTTCAGTTGGAAAATACTGCTTTCTATGTTTGCCTTGGTTTTTGTTGTGATCATTCTAAAAAAAGGCTATTTTATCGGCATTACGTGTTTGGCAATTGTTGAGCAATCCGTATTGTAAGTTTCATGACTTGATAATGACTTTTGCTTTAAAATGGCTAAGTCTATCCTAGGCTAGACTTCCTTAACTTCGAATATCTCAGCATTCTACGTAAAATGTCCTGGTGCGTTTCTTTATCACTATTATAATTATTATTATTACTTGGTGATAGCCTCATAATCTCGGGATGTCAAAGGTGTATGCAGTCCCAGTCTACAGCCCGCAACCTGGCATTATCGACTTCCAAACCTCTTCTGACTAGACTAAACCTAGTAACGACCAAAAATTATTAAGCTCTTAAATTTTCGTTCAAACATACTAATAAAATAAGCAAAGAAAATGTTGAAAAAAGATTTGCTCAATTCATAGCATCAATAAAAATTTGATCCGAAGTTTCTGGTCTTCAATAAGTATAACACGTACAAACAAAAAGTTTTCGACTTGAGTCCCGATCCATGAGAAATAGATGCCTGTTCGCCGAAGCTCGTACAGATTACGGAACCATTTACATATGAAACGTTTCAGTGAACTGCACTAGAATTGTTGTACTTTTATCTGGTGCGCTCACATCCGACTTATTCGATACAACCGTTTTATGTTAAACATATGTTGATACTTAACAGCCTAGTTTGACTACCTTTTGTCTTCAATATTATTTATTCAATGTTATTAATCACAGCATTAATAATGAGCATAAAATCATGTTTATCTATGATTCATTTTAAATTGATGCATTAATATGTATGATAATAAACATTATAATGAAGGTAACAAAAGGATGCTCCAGGTGGTTATTTGCCCAAAAATCAAATTAGGCGCGTGACCAAAGGACTTAAAATACACTTGGCAAGATATAGCCTTAGAAATGCATGCCCTTTCGGAGGTAAAGGCCAGAGTGTATGTAGGTACGAGTCCTAAAGTCCAGCAAAAAAATAGATGACTGGGTATTAATACTGCTTTACAAATATGTATATCGATAAGAGTTCAAACAATCGAAATATTTAACTAATGACCCACTGCAAGTTAGGACGGAGAAAGACATTATTTTGACAAATGAGAATAATTGCGCAATAATTGTTTTCTCCGTGAGTCAATACTCCGTTTCGTGTAAATAAATAATCACTCTGAGTCTCCGGCAGAGTGGGCTCACAAAATAGATGGCCACTCCGTTTTCAGTACACCCATCAATCTTCCCGTGCATTCCCATCGATTGTGAGTAATTTTCATACCTTTTGATATTTATTGAACACGAACTACTCTATTTTTAACTATTAATTTAAACTATATAAAATTAGTTATATTAGTTCATAGAAGTCATTGGGTATGGTGTGCTTAATAGTTAGTTTGTGTTTTATTGCCCTTTTTATGATGTCCAGCAATGTGATACAAATTGATGGGAAAAATACATTGAAATCAATTACAAGCCATTATGCAAGGGTCAGAAGGAATATACAAAACCATCTACGTTTATTTTGATCTTTTGCGAAGACAGCTTTTTCGAAGGGCTATATACGGTATAATTAGGCCGCGAATTGGTATTCTTATTGAAGGTTTAATAGTTTCCTACCGCATCCCCACTATACCCTACCAAAAATAAATTTAAATTCATTGAATTCAATTAAATCATCACCAAAATTATTAAGGATTTGCCATGTCATTGCGAGAGCAATACGCTGAATATGTAAAAAAGTCGTTTTGACTGTATTGTAACATTGTTCTAAGAAACTATAGAAAAATGTTTAGTCGAAGAATTTGCATTTCTATTGTTCATACAATTGCTCTTAACCGCACAAATAAACAACAAACACTACCGAGAAGAAAATAATTGAGTCAATCTATAATACAAACGAAGTACTCATTGTCAATTGTAATGAATAAGTTTAATCATTTATTGTTTATTTCGTTTTATAAACAATTTATCATCCATTCACGATAAACTAGAATAGGAAACGATACCGTCTTTTTCTCTTTAGTGTCCCACGCTTGCGGATGTAGATATCCGGCAAGATTCTGAAAACTACAAATAAAATTTATCCCGAGCTATAATTATCATCCCTTTCACTCCGTTTCAGCCTACATACAGTCTTTTGTTTCGTTCCCATTAAGTGAATAGATCGGTACTTTGTCCACCGCATCGATATGACATAATAAACAGTTATCGTTAGATTAACCAGCCTTAATCAGAATATTTAAACCTGCAATAATTAGATATTTTTTTAAACATTTTACAACATAATGAACATACAAATTAAACAACTTGGATACAAACACTTCAAACATTCACACTAGACGAATAACATTTTAAAACAAATGGTACAAAAACAAATCATCAGGCTAACCTAATATAAAATGCGATAACTCTTAATATAGGTACTACAAATAATATGCAACAGTCTACTATCCAGGTATTTTCCTACTAAGCTACCATTAACGTACAATAAAATAAATTATTAATAACTAATACCAACTAAGTATCAGCGAGCCGATGGAGTGGACTAGTTGAAGAGTTATATGAATTTAATATTGTAATAATGCCGTCCATTAGCCGCGCTACGAGTGCTATACTTATTAGCAACTGACACTTATTGCTTGCCTGCTCTCTAGTGTGCTTAATTCTCAATATTTTCTATATGACAATAATTAGAAACGTAATTATTCATTCTTGAGTATTAGCAAGGACTTTTACCTTGACAGCAGTGCCGGTACTTACATAGAGCCGCAACAACCCAGTTTGCCTTTCAAAATTCCGAATAATAATTTTAAAGCTTATATCTTTATTAAACAAAAACAATTTAAAATATTGAAAAGAGTATACCGACTACTCAATAATTTTAAACTAGACATTGTGCAATTATGCACCGCCATTGTTGTATAAGTATAATACTGTACGTACCTATAATGTTATCGATAATTTTCGAAATCTTCGCACATTAACACACTATCAATCTATGAAGTTCTTAGATTTTATTTAGAGAATTCAGGCCCGGAGAAGGTACAAACTGGCACAACAACTACTTATGTGTTAAACGCAGAAGTAGAACGTAATCGACGACAAATAGTTACGTTTGTCTCTTATAAGTTGTCACAACAATTCACAGTGCCGTTTTAGTGGTATCTATATAAACACAAGGTGATATCGGATCACTTGAGGATAACGTTTTAATTTTTCATATTATTTACAGTTATATGTTTTTATATTTCCCTTTTGAATTTGATTGAGCTCTAAAATGTCAACAAAAACGCAGAAGCATCCACGGTGTTGTTTAGTAAGACAATGCTATCACCCTTGTCGAGCCAGTTCGTTCGTACTCGTAATCACATTTAGTCCTACCACAAAATTCGAAAAACTTATTGCCTTTCAAATGAATGTCACTATATTCTGTTGAATTAAGTAGGATTGCACAAATAGGGCTGTGAGTTTGTTTCTATCTTTTCTTTGTCGTTTAAAATACGTCATGAATTTTGTTACAAACTGTAGGCCACTTTTTCATAAAATTCCGCACAAGCGAAGCAGAACCGGAAAGTTAATTTCATGAAAGTATAATTAAGCAAAATTTTAGCGCCCTTTAGAAAAGTCATTATTGTAATAATCATATTTACTCATCACGCCGCCTACTTTTTACAACTTTGTTATGCTAAAACTAAAGTCGACGAAATTCGATATAATTTCATTGAAATTCTCTTGCACAGACACATACTGTTGGGTAAAACTAATTTAAAACTAATAACGCTTGTACGCTAACTGTTTAGATTGAATTAATTACCCACAAAGTTTTACTTTTACAAGAGTACTCCGCCTGTGACAGCACAGTTAGTAGCGATTCCCAATGTAGGTCACTTTAACTCTGAGCTTTAACCTAAATGAGTTCCATTTTCAATTAAACGGGTAAGTGTTACTTAAGCAGTACGTGCGTGGGATTGCGTTAAATGTTATCTATTTACTATGCATATAAAAATAAACAAGCAATCTCGACTGTGACAATCATTATTGTTTCCATTTAAATGGAAGAAACAATTTAATAATAGCAATCGTATAACCGGATAGACTAAATTATAAGACTAAATGTGGTGCAATAAAATGCATCCATCCAAAGTTTACTCGACCAACTTGATGGAAGTGTGGTCCGGAAATAGCCACGTACATCAGCGGACTGAAAAGGACTCACGAAATGTTTTGTAAATATCACTTTGCTAACTATAACTTTAAGTGCTGCTAATAATTTATCACTTGGTTTGTTTAAATATTTGCAAATAATTAGCAAGATATTATTTGCATTAGTTTCATTTGGAATCATCTGATATTTGAATATATTATTTAGAACATATCTGCGGACACAGATAGCTAAGGCCATAATGTATATTATTTCAGCTTAAATGGTTATTGCTTGCTAAAGTATCTCCAATTATGCCCCATGGGAAACTCGGTTTAGTCAGCAAAACATTATCAATAAGTGATATGGTTTACCCTTTCCGGACACTTCCACTAAGCTATTGGCAACCGGATATAACCTAGAAGTCAATGGTGTGGCTGAGTTTTCACTTCGCACTGTTTGGTCCCTACACAAAAACAAATTGCCTACCACTAGAAAACTGTGCGTTCTACATTGTCACTTAACAAGCGAAACACAACAGCGGCATTTGACGTCAGTTTGCAGACACACAGTCGTACAACCCGATGGAGCATAACTTTGCCTCCTTTAAAGGATTTTCCGTTTTGTTCTTTTGAATCATGTCAACGAGCTGAATACATCAAGTGATGCAAAATGAGCTTTCTTTCTACAAGTACATCCGACTACCTACTACTGTAAGAACGTATGGTACAAAATTGACTTTTTATATTGCGCCAATATGAAACGGTAATATTTTGCTCGAACGACGCAAAACGGGGTCGCTTGTAAAAATAAAACTGAAAAGTTTTAATTATAAATGTTATATCGATAGTCAGATCTTTACAGTAAAACCATAATTATTCGTTATTCTTTACATATCAGCCAAATTTAATGCCGGCCTCCATTAGAGTTCCCCGCTTGTAATGCCCTTCCATTAGACAATTTAGTTTAGGCTATAGTTTCTACGTTGGCTCAGTGCCGATACGTTTCAAAATGGATTTAGACATAAGCCAATTTAGTGCTAGAATTTTCAGCCCAATCACAGGAATGTCTACATAGCCCAACGTTGTTTAAAGACTTAGTTACGTCCTCTTAGAAATAACGCTATAATAATTTTCAACATAGCATTTGGCCGTGGCATCATCTGCGTAGAATTTCGTTTCATCTTGATTCAATAAATCTTCCAAACTTTATTTTCATTCCCTTAAACAAACATCGTCGAACTTGTTACTTACGACACAAGCTATTAGCTTATTTGTTTGATTGTGAATTAAGTACGTGCCTGCAATGAACAATTGTATATACATACATCTAAAATTTAGAGTCACATATTTCAGTCGATTCAGGATTTGTAGTTGCAAAATGGCAGCTAATTATTTAATTTATGTTAGTACCCTATTTTATTGTGTAACCCTTCAGTCATACAAACGTAAAAAACACGGAATAAAAACCTGAATTATGGCGGTATTAAAAAGTACAATAGGTTCAATCACTATTACACAGGACAGACATACCTGGCGAAATGCACCTACCCCTTCGAAAATACAGACTTTTTATGCAACACAATATACGGGTTATTTTGCCTCACCATTAGAAGGTGAAAAAATAAACATTATGAATATACAGCATGGAACGTTAGACGTATACGGGCTTGAACCTCGAACACGAACTTGCCACATCACGCCGATCGCAATATTTCCCATTTTTTGAGGCCCAAAACTCTCCGATATTCATTGCCGATATTCAAAAGCTCGAATTTTTTCCCTGAAATTCAGCTCTCATCGGTGGAACTGTTCTTTTGATTTGATTGGCAAGCTATTTGAAGAATTCCAAGTTGTTTCAAATCGTACTCGGAAACGGGAATATCCTCTTATCGTATAATTGATTAAATACCTGCCTCGTAGTTCCGCGGTAATAATATGTATCGTTCGATATAAAAATCCCGGGTTCGACTTTCAGGTCAGGCGAAATTTAACTGTGTTTTTCCATAAGAAAATTCTCAGCAGCACGGAGTCTGGAAATTTTCCCCAAAACGGCAATATGCTCGCCCCCGTAGATAGTACATATCTGACGAAACTTTCGTATACAAAGGTACCTCTGCTTACCCTTTCGAGGAACACTAGCGTATATGTATGTATGATTACATAATTAAGCGGCCTCTCGCAGCCTCGCCGAGTATAATGTACTTTTTTCACTTCACTCCACTTCTTTCCATCGTAATTGCTTTACACTCATCTTTATTCAACAGCTTTCTACCCCATTTCTTTCAACCATTAATGCATCTCAATTAAATCAAACTTTGATAAATGTAAACCTACTCGTAACTATTACAACAAAAATCCACACGCGAACAGAAACAGATAATAGCCATTCTCCTTGTTGATAGGTATATTATACCAAAATAAAAATCAACCGCTGCAGAAAACGTAGGTAGGTTTTATGAAAACTGTAGTAATGAGATTATTGTCTTCCATTGAATTTGGGATAAACTAATAAAAAAGTCGGTATATATATATATATATGAATTCTTCTTCTTCTTCATCATCCCATATACGCCCACTGCTGAGCACGGGTCTACCATTGAGAGGGTTTAGGCCATAGTCCACCACGCTGGCCCAGTGCGGGTTGGCGGACTACACACCTAAGAAATTCCTAAGAACTCTTAAGTGTGCAGGTTTCATCACGATGTTTTCCTTCACCGTTAAAGCAAGTGATAATTCAATGTGAATACACACATAACTTCGAAAAGTCAGAGGTGTGTGCCTGGGGTTCGAACCCGCGACCGCCGAGATTCTCGAGATTCTATTTTAGTGATGTCATGCTTAATAACATTATATTTATCTGTATATAACTAACCATGTGTTTGTCTATTTTTATCAAAGCAAATATTGTAAGTATATTATTACTTCTGTTGAACGGCATTATATGAAAACACTATCGAATTACAAGCGACTGCAAACTGATACCATTACGGAAATATCTATCCGGTAGCAAAACAAAATATGCCTAAACATATTGCATCCTTCATAGTAAGTATAATAAATAACTATCACTAAAGTTGTGGAAAATATTTACTTTCGGGGAACTATACATTTTCCCTTCAAAATGTTTAAATGATAATTAATTATATTCCAGTACTTCGTTTTTATATCTCAAGGATTTTGTTAAATTAAACCAATTTATAATAAAATTACATTTTTATCAAAAACATTTTTCAATACATTATTTGATAAATAAAACTTTATTATCTCAAGCTGTCTTATCACTTTATTGTGTTCTTTTTAATAATAATAATAAACATTTGTCTCGGTGCGGGGATCGAACCCGCGGCCGCTCTTTTCGCAAGCTGGTGTTTAGCCAACTGCGCTACGGGGCTGTAAAAAAATTAATATAGAAAATTTTATTACTCAACTATATTTATGCAAAAGTAACTTGAATGCGTCATCATTTAAGTATTTAACAGAAACCGCCACACCTAATAACAAATACCTATATTGGTTCCTTGAAAGACTGTTAAACATATGGCAACGTACGTACAGCAAGAACTCCATTTGAGCCGCGAAATTAATGGCGGGAGTGACTAAGAATCCCAACGCTTTTGGACATATGAGAAGAGAACGGGCTCATATTTTAGCCCGCCGGTACTCCATTAGTGAAGCGGGAACCCCAACCAATATAGCGGGGCGAATCTGCAGTGACAGGGGCATTCACCCCGCGTGCAACCAACCCCTCGTTTTTGTTGTAAAATCAATATATTTGGGACACGGCTTTCTACTCGCAACAGTATAAACTTACATTACAAACAAAAGATGATTCATCTTTTCAAGTTACGAAATTTCCAGCAACTGTCAACCCTAAATGTAAAAATCAAAGTTTCGCCAAAGTGAAATTAATTGTCCTCCATATTCAGTTACCCGAAATAAAACATGGGCAATTTCAAAGTATTATCATATGAAAATTAGGAGGTCGCACGGCCCCGAGCTGTAGTTAATATACTAAATGTTATGATTAAACATGAGCTACCGTTAAATGCCATTGAGATTAAACAATTTTCTTTTCTCATAATGCGTCACCCATTGAGTACATCCGGTTAGTCAGATGTTAGTCATGTTGCTCAACATTTCGTATTGGCTAAACTCGGCTGTGTAGAACTCTACACTTTACGTGCCGTACGACGCAAAGATCTGTCGTACAAGTGGTCCTATATCGGTCTTTCACGTTTGCTTATTTTCAATACAAAATCTCAGCGGAATAGAACATTATGAAATCAAGTATTGAATACTTTAGGAATGTAAAAAAATATAACGTTGTTCGCAAAAGATTGCCTTTTTCATTTTAGTGCAATATACCTATTTGAGTCATGACTTCACTGAGCGAAACTAATAATTTTATCGCTATTTTTATTCATATCGCTGAGAATTTAGTAATTAATAAAGGAATATCATAATATGAATGTACTACTGACTTAATGGATTATTAGGTTAGCGTGCAATGTGGACTGTTTTTAAGCCCCCATATAGTGTTTCCGGCGCAGCATTGTCAAGTGTAATATTTCGGATTAAAGGCTTAGCACACTCTCCAGTACATAGTAGAGATTTTACCATCAACTTGATGAGATTTGATAGTACTGTGTTTATTCCATAATTAAACACAATTGTTTATTTGAAAATAATAGATACAAAAAGTTATAAACACACACTCGCGTCTGTATCCCCGAAAATTTAGGCGGACGCATTTCTACTACCACAATTATTATATTATTCGTATTTATAGCATAAGTAGTATAGATTTTAATTCACTACGAATGTTCTCTTGACTATTTTTTACGTAAAATAAACTGAAATGAAACAGGGTCAAGCGTAGTTGCAACTTCTGAAATACTTTATCCTTTAACGTGAAACGATTATAGTTTAAATGTTTATAGAAACTTAATATTAACTGCCAACGATCCCGGATACCATCTAGCATATACATCATCGCACTGGTATAAAAGGAAATGTAGCAATAACTTTTTATTCCCGTGTCTATCAATCACAGGAAGCTGTATGCCATTTTTCTTTCGCAACTTGTATTTTAATACATATGTAATTCTTTTGTTATAAATATTGAAACAACGAAGCTATTCCACTGTTTTATATTTTTGTTAATATACTAAATAGAAGAGCTGATTTATACGAGTGTTCCAAAACTAGATAAACACCGATGCATTTGAACATAGACAGGACACGTAGGTACTTGTGGACGAAGGTGTGGCTCTACACCGACTGTCGCCAGTTATGTTTAAGTTCTCCGTGATTGGGAGCGACCCAATTGCTCTGTATCGGGAAAAACTTCACAGATCGTGGTGCTTCTCAGAAATGCCTGATATAAAAACTCGTAACACCTTCGGTCGACAAAAGACTTGAACAGCGCATCTTTCAAGTGCACATATCTCTGATTACATTACAATTTACATCACCAGCCGCACATACGTCCCAGTGCTCGGCACGGGCCTCCTCTACTATTCGAGAAGACTTTAGAACTTTAGACATACTCACATTACAATATATTTACTATAATATGGTGCCTCGCAGTCTCTTGTCCCAATTAAGTGCCATGCGATTTATCTCCGGTCGAGCAAAGTGTTTCTAGGGTTTCTGAAACAAAATCTTATTAGTATAACAATATCTGAAAAGAAGTAAATTATTGTTTGATGAAAATTACATAATATTCTGAATTTCACTGTAACTACCTGGATAATTGTTTGTAATGTTGAAATTGTATAAAATCATAACCTCGCTGTTATTAAATCATTATATCTCTGGAACTTCTTGGAAATCCCTTCGGTCAAGTATATTCCTTAAAGTTTGTGTTTGGAAATCGAAACTTAAATCGCCAGACTAATTCAGAGGTAGAACTATTAACGTAGTCATTTAACATTAACAAACACGAATTGACTAAGTCGGAATAACAAATCATAGTTATGGTAAAATAAATAGTTATGTTGAATGTATGTATGCAAGTTCTGTAATCCTGAACGACAAATTTCGACGTTCATAATTGAATGTGTTATGGTAAAATATGGTTTCTTTAAAATTTCATTGCGGCTAGAAAATCAATAAGATCATGAGACTCCTAATGACCACATTTTAAACCTCTTTTCCGCTATTGCAAAAACATTGTTAAAAAGATTATTTTGAATCATTTTTAGGACAGTAATAGTAATTGAAAGATTATCTAGGTTTTTTAACTGCGAGTATGAAGAAGGGTCAATTTTACTGATACAATATCCAGTTTAATCTGAGAATGGTTATGAAGAACAGTCCTTCTATTTCTGTGGAAAACACGTTAGTGCTAACACTTTAATTTTGAGATCTTAGTCTGACTCTGACCAAATACTAGTATTTACTTATTTAGAGGTTTAAATTTAAAGTTACATTATTTTAGCCTACATTGTTAGACTTTAATATAATGCCTTGAGGTTAAACCTGCTGTGAATTTTTTTTTTGTTCCAACCAACTCAGCATTTTTTTACATAGGTTCATATGAATATTAAAATTTACCACTTCATTATACGTAAAAAATTTAATAAGAAATCAATTATGCATCATTTAATGGACACGTTTTTCAAAGTATAGATCTTTTTAAATGTTATTGTATTTTTCTCAAAGTTACTTAAAACGACGTCTTGAAATATATAACTCGTTGAATATTTTTTTCAACGAGCAAACTCCAAAAACGTCTTAACGTTCTCAACGTTAGAAGTAATAAATTTTACTACAAAAACAGCAAAAAGGCGCAGAACACATTCCCGAAACGAAAAAGTCAACGGCCAGACATTTAAGTTGAAATACATACATATATCCAATTGGAAACTTTACCTTGGCGTTTTGATGAAACGTTCAGAAAACATTTAAACTCATTCATTTTATTAAATCAGATACAAACGCAAACCATACTTTAACTTTTCAACATAACTTTTCATATCCAAAACCCGTGAATTTCCCCCGGGAGTTTCTACTACTAGGAATTTAGCCCAAAACCTCGTAATAAATAAATCAGATTTTGTTGTATTTGATAATATTTCTGGTTTATTTGCACAATACCAATCAAGCTAATTTATTATCCGGGTTTCGGTTTATAATGATGGTGATATTTATCCGGGTTTACCTTACTGGCTACTTTCCTGTTTTTAATGAAGCGTATCTTTAAGACGCATTTATTTCCCAACATAAGATCCGCCGATAAACTACCCGTATTACAATAAAATTATGTGCCTTTAAAAAGTAGTAACATTTAATCATCCTGGATCAAAAGAGAGCCTTGATATGCTTCAAGGAATCCTTATATATGAAGAAACCCAACGTAATGTATGTTTGTTTCGACAAACTAATAGGAAATTTCAAAATGGATATTTAATCTCGATATTGCAAAAGAAGTTTCCGAAACTAGAACGGTCGCGGATTCGATCTCGCGCGGACTAATATACTTATTGTTAGACGTACTAGTTCTGAGTGTTTGTGCATAAAAGTTTTCATAAAAAAACGGATTTTGCAATAAGTATTACATTACGTTCACGAATGTATATTCAAAAATAATAGTTTCCACCTTTTTATATCCGTAGGCGTTAAAAATGGAACCATAGATAAAAAAAATATGAGAGTACACCTCCTTTTCTTTCATTTTTAGTAAACCTTCAGGAATATTACATAGGTAACGCGAAAAAGATGTTATTTCACGCAAAAAAATTGGGTTATCTCACTTCTTATAATTGTTTTAATTTCACAAAGAAACAACCACATCTAAACGAACTTTACATTTATAATATTGTTAGAATTATAATTAGTAGCGTATATTGCTTTTGCCTCGTCAATTACGCAGCGAAGACAGTAATTATAATGGTCCCTATCTCCATAATAACATGCTTAACGCGAAATGCGGTCTAAATAAGATTTTCACACGGAGAAAGCTATCATGAATTCCAAAATTATTGCGAGAAAGCACCTTAACATAAAAATACCATTTTGCGTTAATGTTTCCTGATTTTTTATTAATTGATGTTGTACGACGTGTCAACACACTAGGGACTCGCAATCCGACACGTTATAAACGGAATGTTTGTACTTCAATTCGCACATCATTTTGTATCATTTTATTTGGTTCATGTTAAAGGATTTTTGGTTAATGAAAATTTAACATACGATTACAATTTTAAAAATAATTTCTTTACCGACCACGTTCCTTGATCAACTAGTAATGAACTTCTCATCAAAATTTGTTCTTCCTTTTTAAACAATAAAAAAACATTTTCAAACGCAAAAAGCTTTTTGATTGTGGAAGGAAATCCATGCGAATATAGGGCTCTTCGAATAGATAGGCTCTTCGAATCAGACCAGTTTAAAATATTCTTAGTGTACATATAAAAGTTGTAAATGAGCTAAATAACGAGCCGGGTGGGTGTAGCTAAAACCCGCGAGGGTGATTATGCATGCTAACGGCCTTCCGCACGCTAACTATTGCCTTAAAAATGTTCGCTATTGACTTATCCTTAAACACATAACATCGTTTCGGAGCGCCGACATAACCCAAATAAGTACGCGAGCTCCAAGCTCAGCCATACCGATGCTGTAGAACCCAACCCAATTTTCTTCCTGTCTCGTGTGTCTTGATTAAATAAAAAAAATACGTTGAGAGAATTTCTGCAAAGCAACCAATTTAGTTTTCCGGTTTTAATAAAGTTGGAGTTTTACTAATTTTATTACATTCTAAATGAATATTCATCAGAATATTATCATATAAACTGGTCCTGGTTGCGTAATGAATTTAGCGATAGATTTTAATACTAAACACATTGACGAATCAAGCGAAATACCAGACTGTTAACCATTGATTACTCATTGAATAAAAAAATAATATCTAAATGTATTTTCAAAATTTTGTGCAGCAATTTCGTTCTGATTGTCTAGAATTCTAACCAATAGAAACTTATTTATCACGGTTCAATAAATATCTGATTGCAAATATTAGGTTTTAGTAGAAGCCTAAAAGAAAGTTAAATCAAAAAGTATTTGATTTGTTAGTCATAAAAATGAGAGCAATACTTAGCAGTTCGCTCAGAATATTGATACAAAATATGTGCG
This sequence comes from Cephonodes hylas, assembly GCA_030295005.1. Taxonomy (NCBI): domain Eukaryota; kingdom Metazoa; phylum Arthropoda; class Insecta; order Lepidoptera; family Sphingidae; genus Cephonodes; species Cephonodes hylas. The sequence goes on from AP025366.1 coordinate 5,988,916, forward strand.
CGGGGAATAATAAACATTGTTTATTACAAGTACATGGGACTGTGAATGAAACGAGTTCTGATGTCTAAAACTGCATTTATATGAAATGTTTAGTTAAACTAAATAGACTTGAGATAAACTGGGCTTAATTTATAACCCATTGTTTGTTTAATAAAGGTAGCTTCAGTTTTATTATACAAGCTTCATTTAGCTGACCGACGGGGTTACCCTCACCCCTAACAAAACTGAATTAAATATAATCCATCTTAAATCTTTTTGTTTTATATGATAACGTTTGATACTTTAATAGACCAAAAAATGATTTAACATTTTCGAGAAATTTAGTGAATACCGACACAATGCTATTTTTTGCTACCCCACATGTGGATTCTTGAAGAGGAAGGATAAGTATATGAGCTTTTCTTATTGGGGATATAAAATCAAAGCGTTGCTAAGATTTTTTGAAGCCCAAAAAACTGATGTAGCTAGATTAATGACCACCATACATAACGGGTAGAGCCAACTATAGTAATAAAATAAATACAAAAGTCACATATACACATTGTTATAATTGAAAAATAAGATACTTTACTCAGATCTTATTTAGGTGTATCAGAAAGTACGAGAGACTATTTAGTCAAGCAAATATTTGGGGATCTCAAAAATATTTGTCTTCGGCTGGTATCGAACTTCGGATTCTTGATGCTCAAGCTATCTTAACAACTGCGTTACAGAGGTTGTCCAATAGCGACCTGGGGCAAGTTCCGAAAAATCATGTTCTTTATGTTTCGACCTTTGGTTACGTAACAACTGGTATTATTGTGTCGACTCCTTAAGATTATTTTTACCATTGCAAAGCGACGCAAAACCATGTACTTGTTCACTTTTGGAACCATCTAAATTAAGTGATAGTTTTGTTGCGTACCTTTTGTGTTTTTTCAAAATAGCAGCGCCTTACTCAACATACAGTGATATTATAAACCACTGTAGTTAAAATTATTTCCATATTTCTAAATTAAACGACTACTATTTCTTTGTACAAACTTTCATCTCTACACGTTTACTTTTACGAACAATTTTATATTTACGCTCTTTCAAGATACAATCTATTTTTAAATAAAAAAGTTATTAAATTTGGTGCATCGGTTCAACGAGGAAACGTTGACCGATAATTTATTAATAACTCAAATTGCCGTAAAGCTTCGACGTCGCTTTAGCCATACATAAATCACAGGTATATCTGGTCCCCATCTTGAGCACTAACATCTTTTTAATCTTTTTTGGATACACAGTTACCCAGTACCCAAATTATACAGTATTCTAGTTATTTTTTGTTAAAAGGGTTTCTAACAGTGAGCAAAGCTTATTGTTTTCAAATACAATGTCAAGTGTCAAAGCCCTTGAATACTAGCTGAGCCAACAATTACCAATTACCGAATTACCTATTTACCTCGTACGGGCCAATCGTTTGCCAGGGCACTGTGTATTAATTAGAGAGCTTCGTAACTCGTAAGGACCCTAATTGTCGCTGTTAATGAAAATTGGGAACAGAAAAATTAACAAAGAAACAACTTACTGTGGGAATAGTTTCCTTATACCAGTGTAATGTGCTCTGGTAGAGGGTTATTTCGAAAAAAACTAATGAAATATATTAAATTTTGATTGAATTTATATTTCGGAAACAATATAATTTGCTTATATAAATGTAATAATGTACAATATTTACTAACTAAAATAATACGCTCCATTTCAGATTCCCGACCTGCAAGATTTGTATATCCATGGATCTAAATTCTCTAAAGTTTACTCAATTAAAATTAAATGTAGGTTTATAAAGTATATCGCATAACATTTCAGTGCAAACTCGTCACACATTCCAGTCCCTGTGTAAAAAATATCAGAATGTATTCAAAAAATAGCGTACATTTTTAATTACTGTGATGTTAAACATTGATGATAAATGTAAAAGCGCTCATTTGGTGGTACACGAGCCTTTTGTAAACAGAAGCGGCGCGTGATGTGTCGCCTCGCGGCCGCCATCCGATGACTCAGACGTCTGTTGTTTATGATCCGTCGCTTTCAATATTCAACACGAATTTTATCAAACCACATTTTTCATCATTCGCTTTTTAAAGTAATCCCTTAACCTAAGGACACGGGCTTTTTTACTCTGACTTATAATGTCACTTTTAATATACTATGTTCATCTGCGACGAAGAGCAAGTAATGCAATGTAAATATAGGTATTGTGTAAGGAAGTAAGGATTTGCAAAAGATGGAATAATTTAGACTCCGTGAGTACTAGACTACTGTCAATTATAGTAGATCTAAATTAAAAATATTTAGAACTCTATCAAAAATATGTCAATGTTTAAGCAAAAATCAGTATCAGCAGAATAATAAGACAAGTATTACAAATCAATGAAGAATGTCAAGAAAAATGTTTGGATAATTCTGGTGTAATTTAATAAATATGGGTTGTGCAACTGGGTACTTATCGAGTAGAGACCAACTGCCGGTAGGGTCTGCGTTGGACGTCTACCCACGTGGTAATAGATGACATCGTAAACATCACTGGACCTCGTGGGTGCAATCCGCTTCCAACAAGTCGAAAACCTTCGTGGGAGGCCATCGTCCAGCAGTCAATATCCCAGTAGGGAACTTGATAAACATCGATAAGTGCCTCATTGCTTCCGCTGCATAAAAAGGTGTGTCTTTGACTTTTTTTTGTTACTGCACAGTATCTGCACATGAAGCCGAAAACAGAAGTTACATTTTCAAAATAAAAACACATTTATGTCAAGAATCCAAATTGCAATATTTGCCGAAGTGCCATAACGTCTCTATTAATTTAGGAAAATAAGATGCCTGATCCTGTTTAAGCCTCCGAATACGGCTGGCGAATTTTTCTGTATAGTCGACTGTGACGGTGTGTAAATACAGTAAAGACTTTTGATATTCGCTCACCGTGGCGCAGTTGATTAGATGCGAGTCTATGAAACTAGGGGCCGCGTGTTCTTTCATCATACCAAAACAAATCAATGTGTACAGGTATTCCACATCAGTCCACATGTAAGTAATATCACACGCTTAGAAATTTAGTACATTCAAGAAACCTTTTATTAAATACCAAAAAATAAATCTTAGGCTCATACATTTTCTTCAACCTGAGACCATATATGTATGTCCCACTGCTGGGCAAGAGCCTCCCCTACCGGGAGGGTTTAAGCCTTAGTCCACCACACTAGCCTAGTGCGGGTTGGCGGACTATGTCCTTGTTACCGTTAAAGCAAGTAATAATTCTTATTTGTTTACTGTATCTTATTTATTGTTTCCTTTTTTGTGTACAATAAAGCTTTAAATAAATAAATAATTCTTTGTGAATACACATAACATCGAAAAGTGAGAGGTGATTGCCTGGGTTTTGAACCCGCAACCGCCTAGAATCTCGACCGCGCGGCTACACCTCGAGCCCTCGTTCATAATTCAGGTCCATACATTTTGTAGAAATAATAAATTGTACGGCCACTTTTTAAAAATGTGTGTATTCTCGTAGTGTTATATCAAATTTCCATTATTTTTTCAAGCAATATTTGAAAAAAGAGCTGTGAATACCTACTCTTAAAAATTAATAACACAAAATTTTGAATAAAGTTACAGTACTCGTATTTGTAAAATTACAATTCACGTGTCTTGTGATTTATAACCCATTGGCGATTTTTATTAATTATGGCACGATGAAGTGACTACGCTTGACGTCGACGTCTAAATAGTCGCTTTACTTGAAGTGGATTTGCTTAATAAAAACAGGTCTTAGCCAAGTGTTATGAGGAAAATTATATAATTAATTCAATTATTTTGTATTACAAAGAGACAAACTTAGGAATACGAAATTACTGTAAGTAACATCGCCTGCTCATACTAAGCCCCTTAATTATATCATTCATTGTAATACCTCAAGGAACAAGATATTTGCTAATTAACGAAGCTTATGTCGGTCTTTATCTGATTTTAGCTAATATCCACGTGGGGCTGGCGCAAGCACATTGCATTGATACTAGGTTAATACATTACTGTTGGATTTTTTTTTCTCAAGAATTTTTCGAAACTCTTCATCATCAGACTATATGGTCATAAGTCATACTGGGTATAAAACTTCAGGCCATGGATTAGGTCTCAATGTACCACGCTTTCTGATTATTATGGGTTGGTGAACTTCACTATATCAGCCCATACATGGGGTAAGAATTCTCTTTGTGGGTCGCTCACCATACTTTTTTCTTCTTTTAATTGATTTTTTTGGATCCCTAACACACAAAACATATATTTCTTGACGGTATGACGTCAAGTGTAGTGCCGATTGAAGTATTAAGCTTAATACGTATTGAGTTACCAGATATGTGTATCTAAAGAAAGTGATGATAGTTACGTAATACCCGTATTATGAACAGAGGTTCCGCTTCACTAATTACATCTATCGCTATGAGATTTGATACAATATTGAAACGCGGATATCTGCCGCATTATTGGGTAAGCTGTGGAATAGCCTTCCGCTCTATGTTTCGTGCCTCGCGTAATATCGATTTAGTAAACCAAAGACATAGAAGTATTTGTACATGCCGCCTTCACGGTGATTATAAGCGAACATTCTCCTCGGCAGTGATTACAGGTTTTTTAGCATGTGCAATGTTTTGACTTTTGTTTTATGTGAATATTTAGTTGTTACCGCGAATGTAAAAATCTAACAAAATATTTTTTTTTTGTGCACTCCTCCGGTTAGAGGAAATAGTTCCCAGAGCTTACTTTAATTGGATGAATGCGTTAGGTATACTATATGGAATCCAGTAACTGCATCTTAAAAGTTGACTCATAAAAGTCCTTAAACTCGATGTGTGCGCTGCTTGGACGATCCGCCTTCGCTAAAAGTGACTCAGAGAGGGGCGCCAGTAAGGCCAGCCGACCCGATCTAATACTCCAGCGACCTAATGTCTGGCGCTATTCTCACGTAGAAATGCACTAGGGGGCACCAGCATAATTATGAGCATTGTTGGGTTATAGTCGGTATACAGGTTGTATTCAGAGTGTGATCAAAAACTTAGGCAGGTAATAACTAAGGTATATTAAATACAAAAAAATAAATTACGCTCTCCATACAACCTTGGCCATTATAAGTATGTGGTTGTTAAGAAAACGTCAAATGTTTTTTGTTGGGATTTTTTAACACCAATGGATTTGTGATCACCGTAGCTATCACCTGCCTTAGTTTCCGATCACGGTCTGAATACATCCTGTATACTATGGTCAAAGACTCAGTCCCAAAACCTACACGGATATAACATCTCCCTGCGCTGGACTAAAAATGGGTGACCTCGAATTTAAATTCCTGTTAGTCAAATATTTAAACATACACTCAGCTTCATAAAATTAAAGTTACTGTAAAGTTTAATAAAGCTACTCTACTTGTACGATGCCAGTAAATAGTAACGACGTCCATGTTAGAATTACGACATGCCTTTAAGAAAATACTACTAATATTGTTTGTACTACATATAAGATTTTTAATGGAAAATTCAATGAAACTAAGACGATACAGATTTTACGCAGAACTTCGATAATTATTTCGACCTCTGCATCGAATAAGGTTACTTATGTCTATAACACCAAAGTACTTTTTATGTCTATAATAGAGTTAAAATTGTTTATATATTGCACTAGTAAAGTAATAATGATCATAAATTTTGTTGTCGTTTGAAGAACATAAAAATTTACTGATAATTTTGTGCCCAATTAAGTTTAAATCGCTGAGAAAGAGAAGTTGTGCAAAAGCACATATAACTTTATTCTGCGCATAGGTCGATTTATTCAGCTACTTAGATTGGTTTTTATAATTATGTTGTAACAACCGTAATTAAATATTTTATTTAAATTTTATTACAATTTTATAATACTGTATCTGGTAATTTCATCTAAAGAGAAGGATAGGAAAAGGAATGAGAAGCAAAGCGTCCTATAAACATAATATCGTCAGATCGATGGCAACGTCGCACGTTCATTTGGGATCGGTGTTGGGCTGCTGTGGATCTTGTTGATAAATACTTTATCAAAAAAATTATAATTGAGCTTCAAGCAATTATACCAAATTTAAATGAACAGTAAATTGTTTCTTTCAAAGTTAACATATGCAAGGTAAAACAATTATAAAACATTGTATACGTTAAAGAACCACATAAATCATAACATGTGGTTAAAATACGTACCTACACACTTACGTCATAAGTGGCGAACCAATTGCTGTTTTCATATCCATATTTCGTACATTTCATAGTAAAAAATATAATAACACTTGGGTATGCCGTGAAAACAAGATGGCTGTTATTTAATAAATTGTAAATACGTACATTTATATAAAATAGGCAGTTTGAACACGATGTAGTGTTTAAAAACAAAAGTGTTCCTAAAGATATAGCAAGAAAACATACGATAGAAGAGATTGCAGCTAAGACTGAACGTAGTGCTAATTGGTGTTAAGGCGGGCGCCCAGCTATGTAACTGACCACCGAGCAACTGGATAAGCGAATCCCGGTCTTAGCCTTAAGGTGGTTAAGCTAAGTCCGGGTCGCGTATATTGAAACACTGATAATACCTCTCAGCTTACGGACAAAACGGTGCAAATTGTAGAGAAAAGAAACAGAAACTTCATAGTTTCTTCCTACTTTTTAATGCATTTTGACGACACTATTATAAGTTTAGGGATGAATAATGTCTCATTAGTTTTGCGTCTACAAGGATAACTTCGATGTTCGTGCCTCGATTATTTTATTCGCCCTACAGAAATTTCATAAAATACCATCAGCATGCGCCAATAATATCATTTTCTTCTTGATAATGCGACGCGTCGTCGAAATGTTTGTTTAACGACTTTATAATCAGCAGCCTGTTATACGAGATCATTTTTCATCAGGATTTGATCCCATCATAAAGATATTTTTTTATCCTACTAATGTTCGATTCTGGTTTTGATGCTATGGGATTTATAATTTTGTTAGAAATATCACTTTTGAATACTATATTGACATTAAATCCAATAAAATAATAACTTAGCAAGATTTTACTGGGACGTTTATTATAACATTTTTACAGATCAAAATATATTTGATGATATTTAAGTCGTATGTCGTTGACCCGATGAACAGCATAAAGTACTGTTACAGTTCATAAAAAAAAACAGTTACCGAATGAAATTCTGTTCGCAAAAGTTTTCTATAAGATTTTCGCATGTTAAACCTACAGAGGCTGGCAGCCGCACGAAAAATCGTATTGAACCAGTTTTTCTAAATAGGCGTCCCGGCTTTAGCGGCCAACACAATACCGACATAGGACAACCTCTGAATACTTCGTGAATGCTTTTATAAAGAGCATTTTTTACCCAACTTCTGAGAAAGGGGTCGTTTAAGAGCCTTACAGATATTGCCTTAGATTTTAGATTTTAGTTCAGTTTAGAAATAACCTTCACTTGTGAAACGTACTGATGTACCCTATTTATGACGTGTAATCAAGGCGTATGTGCATAATGTAGCTTAAATGTGGTGGTACCTTATAAATGTATTCTATATGAGAGCAAAAACAAGTTCCATAAGTAATATTCGGGCACAAATTTACATATGAACGGTTGGACGCATGACACATACACATAAATTATGTATCAGGTGAATCTTCAATGCCAGACAATATGACTATTTAATATGAGATATAGACGCATATTTACTTTTAGTAAGCCTTAACATGTTCTAGATAACTATGTTAAATAATTTTTTAAATATACATCAATGTATTTCTCAAAGAGATAGGGAGAGGTGCATTTTTGCACCCAAATTTCGCCAATTCTGTTTTCATCTCACATAATAGAGGACGAGACTGTTGTTGTTTGTCTAGCAAAATTTTAGATTGCATTCTGCGTCTTAGATATTCCTAATAGAAAGAATCTTTTGCCTAAACCGGGAACCAAACATGGAACCTATTAATCTTTCGGAAATTTATCTTGCTGCAAGTCCACGAGGTAGTCTAATTTAGTTTGAAAAGATTCATTTAATATATTATAGTAGTCTGGATAAAATTAATCTCTTGGTATTATTTTTATTTCTGGAAATATACATAAAAAGTTCGTTGTACGAAAGTCTATTTTTAACTCCAAAAAGGTGGTTATACATAAAATATTTAAAAGCACGAAGCATCTGACACTAAAGCAATTTAAATTGAAAACGAGTTCACAAAGGAGAATCATTTGATTCACTGAGAACAAAATATTCAGCGTGGCGTTTAATTATGCCAGAAGTTGTCAATAACGCAAAAATAAAATCAATTTTCATTGGCAACGGCGACATCATGCGCTCGGTCGCCGATGCACTTGCCGCAAGCGATTTCCATCGGAATATGTTTTTTTATTCCGTTTTACAATGTTCCCAACAATATTAATCGATCTGCGGCTTGTCATGATTTCATTTTACAGCATTTGTGACGAAAAATTAACATTTTACGAAGATTAATATGTATGATGCCTTTGTGATGCTTTTGCTTCAGACGATTATCTTTCATGATTACTTACAAACAATAATTTAGCAAACTGTCAGGTTGTAGAAAGCATACTATTTTAGAAGTTTATTAAATTTATATTAAAGTCTTTAAGCTTTTGTCACATTGAGCAAAGGAAAAGTAATGCAATGCTTTAATTTTGTCGTTAGTTTTTTAAATTAAGTTAAAAACCACATAGTTCACCAAAACTAAGTCTTCTAAATTAAAAGAGCCAATTTGCCACACTTTATTTAATAAATAACTGCAACGCACACCGGAAAGGCGACAAATAAAAACTGCATTTAAAACAAAATTATAAACTGTTGAATAACAAACACTACGAGGCGAAATATGACGGCAATGAATATATGTACGGGGAGCGCGCCTCGAAAACTGTACACAATTGAAATATTCAGCTGAACAATCAAGATCGCTCTGCCCGAGTTCCCATTGTTACGTACGACGAAACATCATTATTGTCAGCGAAAGTCCCCGCTTTTACGAGAAGAAAGCGCAAAGCCATTGATGGTAGGTAAATAAGATTGCTGTTCTACAAAATGTTGCTTATTTCAGTTGTCCTTGTTTTCCTTCTCTGAATCACTTTTAGGACCACTTATCTCTCGTGTCCCATAGAACGTCTTTACCAATTGTTCAATAAGATAATGTTTACTGCCTGATTATTTTTACAGCTCCGCCAATAACCTAACAAAGTTTTCGTTTTAGATTTTCCTTGCATGTGGCAGTTCGTAACACAAAGCGAAAGTAAAAAATCAGATCTATTATTTATTTTAAATACCACATAATGCAAGAGCTTTAATTCAACGAAGCGACAAGATGTTCAAAATATATCAAAGTACTTTGATCCCTTCTACCTGCCACGCAAAGTATATTTCATTCAGTAAACACGACAGCAAATACCAGCATCATTCCGAGAGACAAAATTATGTGTCCGTAAGTGTGCCTGTATAAAATGTTATATTCATTCATGAAAAGCAACGGAATGTTGTAATTACTGTATATCTTGTTCGAATGATTTTAAATACTTCCTACGTAACTACATGACGCTGCAGTGCTCTAATGCGCTCACCACAAAATTCTCAGTTCTACCAAACCCGTTCACCATTTAGTTCTAATAAAAAAGCTGAATTGAACGGAAATGAAGTAACGTTAACCGGTTTCCTCGGGTGGGTGGTGAGCTTGAGCCTTTATACCTTTTTTGTCGCCGTGACAGTGACACTCCTTGCAATGGATTTCTAAGCCTTTTTAAGTTTGCCTTTGCAGAGAATAAAGGAATGTCGTTCAATGATACAGATTTATACCACATAGTTTTAAACTGAGTCCTTTTTATAAGTAGCATATCGTGTCGTATTATACAAATTATTAAATGTATATAAAATATTGTCGTATTAAATGGATTAATGAATAATATGTTTATCTTTATTCAGTTGCTATGACAGAGAAACAATAACCATATCTATATTTAAAAAAGAAATGTTTCAGTAAGCTTAAGGAATTATGGCATGCTTTAATAAATAATTTGATTTAAAGTAACTGTATATTTAATGCAAGCATGCAGCGTAGCGTGTTAAAAATTATTAACAATAATTTTGGTTGAAAGTTCGATATTCCGATATGCTATTTTCATAGATAAAAAGTGGTTTCACAGCAGATTTAGGCCAACATTCAGGCACGCACAGTCGGATCAATCCATACCGTTAATTGTGATGATAAGGTAAAACAAATTCAAACAAAGCATACATTTTACAATCGCCTGGTTTATTTTTCCTTTTTAAATGCTAAATCTCTTATTTTTTCAACACAAATTTACACATTCATTATTGTACATCAAATAACATTCATCGTGCTTTACGAGTATAATACATTAACATTCATTATTTACTATTGTTTCAAGGAGATTTAAATGTCTTTGGATAGGACGACTACACACATCATCCTTACGCAATAACAGGTTTTTATATGCATTATTTACGTAACTTCTTGCTTGGGTTTCAACAATCATGATATATAATAATACTCAGTACCTATTATAATTATTTGGCGATCATAGACAATAGATACTCATTCCGTTATCACATAATAATTTACAATTACTAACATTCTTCAACTAATCAGTCGCGGATCTTTCACTTTAGGATCCAATGTAACTTTCCATTATTCATCTAAATAAATTATATCATACAAAAAATATTACACTAACAACCTGTGTAGGTATAAATTACACATGCCTTAAGTACAGAATTTCTAATTTAGTTTATAATTTACAATTCTTACAGAAATCCTCTAGATATGTAACAATGCGTTTGTTTTTTTAAACATCAGTAGCACAGCCATCTTGGAAGCCGTCGTCGGCGGACGGCCTGGTGATTGTGAGGACGCGTTTGAGCGCGGAGACTGGCGGCAGCACGGGCGGAGCTCGCTGCCAAACGCGCAATGTACGCGCGCCACTCACCGGCAACCCGTAATCAGGCGGATATGGTGCGTCAGGCTGTGCTGCCATGTTGGTCGCTGCCACTGCATGAGAACGAGGGAATGTTCGGCTCATATACCCAAGTTCCTCCTGCGAACCATTTACACTGCAATTTTCTATTATCGGAGTCCTGTCATTGTAGTAGGCAGGAATGGCTGAACTAACGGTCCGCGACAGGTTATTTGATTGATTCATTTTCATTTGGTCCCACAGACCCGACGGATACAGTGAATCAGAAGCTTCACGTGCATAGTCTCCGCTGCCTGGTCGCGTGGTACTGTCCGGTCTCGTGTCGTTGATCAGGTCAGGGTCTATAGATGCAGATACCGTTGGAGAAACTACAACAGGTCCACCTGATGTCACAATACTCCCTCTTCCTTCATAATGATTAGTTGTATATGGAATATCATTTACTCTAGGCGGTTTTAAGACAGGATTACATTTGGGATCATTAAAATTGTCTGTTTCTTGTCTATTAGCAAGCACAGCAACTTGAGGTCGATCTGTAGTTGATGGATGGACTTCGTTTCCAGATACGACTCTGTCTAAAGTATTGGGTGTTTTACTGTCGCAAGTTGGCGTTGGACGGAAACGCACAAAGGTTATGAGTAAAGCTAGTGATATAACTACGACCACTAAAAACAGTGCGGCACCCAGGCTCGCTATTTGTGCGCTTCCCAATGATGCCATCCCCGCCGGGATCTGCGTGATGAACACGGTAAAATTAGCATCCGCATTGCCACCTTTGTTTTCGGCGACACAATAAAATTCATTAGAATCCGATTCTTGAGTATTAGTGAGCACTAATACAGATTTCTTTTTGGCTTCGCCTTCCTCAAAAATATAAATCCTCTGGTGCGAATTAAAATTACTTCCGTTTTGAAGTAACCTTCCATTCCAGTACCAGTTGACATTGGCACTAGGGACTGCTTCCGTCCTACAGGTAATAGTAGTATTTTCTCCTATAGTAGCCGTAACACGCCGACTGACTGGTAATATTTCGGGTTTACAAGCAAATTCTTCAATGGGTAATTCAGAAAATGGTTTGTTGGCAAGTCTTGTGGGCGCGGAACAACTAGGAGTAGAGAGCAATTTGTGTTTTGCCAGCCATAATTTAAGTTCCCGCAGACGGCAATCGCAAGTCCAAGGATTATCAGATAAGTCTATAGCCCTTAATTTCTCTAGTTTTTCTAAAGAGCTCAACGGCAAATCACGCAATTTGTTATGGTTTAGCTTCAGCGATTCCAGCGAGCGTAAATTCCTAAACGCGTCCGCAGCTATATCTCTGATGTCACATTTAGAGAAATCAAGTTTAACGACGCTGCCGAGATTGCTTAAAGCGTCAGAATGTACTTTTAGTATCGGATTCTGAGCCAATGTGAGGTCTCTAAGGAAGGGAGCATCTTTAAAACTGTTTGCAGGTATCTGAGTTAGTAAATTATGAGACAAATCCAACTCAACTAAATTAGTAAGCCCTTTAAATGCTCGATCGTGAATTTGACCAATATTGCAGTTACGTAGATATACTCTCTGAAGGTTAACGAGTCCCGTTCGAGCAAAAGCTTCCTGCGGTAATATCTGCAAATTGTTTCCTGAAAGGTCGAGCACTTGCGTGGCGGGGTCCACCGGCTCCGGCACTGTGATAAGGGCTCTGTCCACACACTCCACCGTTTGTTTGCCACCTTTCCACTTACACGCACACACCGCAGGACATGAGCCGGCAGGCGCGACACCTGCCAGTATGGTTTTCGACACCATCACACTTATAGTCACGATTAACCACTTCATTTTCATTGCAATCCAATTTTAATTCAGTCACTGTAACATTGTTTTTATATTTAATCCTCACGCAATCAAGTCTAGACGCAATTCACACAAAATTTTAAAATCCAATAATTTTAAAAATATGCGGCGGCAATACGGCGATATCGTATCACATCACTGCTCGAGAAAGTTGGCAAGCGGCACATGACGGCACGGTACGCGCCCGCGATGGTTCTCAATTAACTGAGAAGGAAGATCGTCCGATCGGCTCAGTAAAAAGAGCTGAACGCATGCGCGACGACGGCGCCTGCCGCCCCGCGCGTCCCACCCCGCGCCCCGCGCTGCGGCTCCTCGGCCACCGAGTCGGCTAGCCCAACTCGGCTTGAACAGTTGAAAGAATTTTAAAAGTGTAATTTTCTACCTGGCTGTGACCGCAACCGATTATGCCGCTTGCCGGCCCGTCACGTTCATTCATAAATACTAGCGGAGCGGGGGGCGATAGTTTCAATGCGCCGAGATGTATCAAACAATATCCGTGCTCGCTCGGCTGCAGCACGCAAACCGCTTCGATTGTTATACAATACAAATCTTTTCGTCGCAGGCACGTTGGGGAACGATGTCAGGTACTGGATAAATTATTATTGGAGCCCAAAGGGACGCAGGTACGCGACAACATTGAAACAGGATGTGTCTCACAAAAGAACGAGCCGTTTCCATTCACAATTTCGCAGAGCCGGTCTTGTGTGTGACGGCTTAAGCAAATTTGTGTTGCGTTATTAGGTAAAGTTTATTGAAAAAATATTTTGTAACTGTATGTAGCGGTTCGGCGATCCATTTTCTGCTTTATGGATAAATGAATGGGGAGTTATGTACTTACAAGAACCGAGCAAAGAATGTGAAATTTTTACATAACATAATAAATCGTATCTATTTATTGTTCCCTCTGCATACCTACGTAATTTAATTTGGCTACTACATCTCTGGTATAAATTATGTTAGCACGTTTGAACATTCTATATTCACTAAGCAAGAGGACCTTAATGAGCTATTAGGGCGCGCTGAAAATTCAAAGGGAATTAATAAAATGACATAAGTCATTAGCGAGGGCACGCGGTGCGGTGGCGCTTGGCATGCGCCCGGCGTGCTCAGCCCAGCGTGTGCACGTGTGTAGCGTGATGCCTGTTGTCGTCTGCAACATTCGTCAGCTGTTCCGCACCTGGTGGCTGCCGGTGACTGGCGGCTGTCGGCTGTCGACTGCACGACGCGTGTTCCACCCTCTGCCGTTCATAAACACTAATAAGGCATCCACGAGCTTTCTAATTTAATGAAGTATGGCACTTCGCGCCTAGCGAGTCTACGATAATGACTATTATATTATAATTTAATAATGTCGTTACACTTTGTGATATGCTCTTACGCTTCGCACTGTGAACCGGTAATTACCTTTTATCAATTAGGAGATGCCACCGTACTTTTGAAATTGAATACTTCGATTCAGATTATTTCTTATCCCTTTAGTAATGTCAAGTGTCTTATTACAATCCATTTTGTTACCAACCGTTTTGGTCAAAAAATGAGATGGTTTACAACAGTATATTTTTATATTAGGAAGTCTGAGTTAATATAATTCGTAGACTGATTAAATAAATTAATCGTAAACCATTACTTGGTATCAACAATAATTTTAGTTGTATAATAATCTTACTTACATATAATGGCGGGTTTGCTCTATCTGATGTATACCTATTCTTCTATAAATCCATTAGAAAATTTTGAACAAAGCAGCAATATCGGTAACTTTCACATGAAATGAAATATAATAACATAGTGTGAGAAACTTTTGCGATTCTTGCTAATATATTACAAGTTCCAGCACGTACGGGTGCTCAGAGTTTTAGCTTAAGGAGGTTACAAAACTCTAGCGCGTAAGGATTCGATAGAGGGAACTTTTTAAAGTAGAAGTAATAAACGTCGTTAATTATACTTTTCGTTAATCATTATTATAAGTGGGCATTTAAAGATTGACATCAAAATAGTTTTTGAAAAGATCCCTTTTGATTTAAAAACCATGCTAATTCATAGTAACATACGAATAGTGTCTTGATGAGGATCTTTAATATCGTGATATATACTAAATAGAACATAAAACTATTAACTGTAAAAGTACAAACTCAACCGTTGGACGTAACCACAGGGGAATAGGAACGGGCAACCGTCTGCTGTCAGTCTCGAGACTAAAGCTTAGAGAACAATCCAGGCCACTATGACTCCACTAATGTTATTAAACTTCGCCCAAATGAAATTTTGGCTTGCATTTCCAACTATGCCTGAATAGCTATCCTCAGCAATAAAGATTTCACTCTGGGTGATTATAGAAAATACTATCTTCAGTGGGTTTTTAACGTATTAACTCGCAAAACCGTATTTATTGTAAACGAATCTCTTTGCAAGACATGATTTGGCTTCAATTTGTCGATGTTATTATAGCGTGAAAAAGCATCTCAGCTAACAGGCTGGCATGATCATATCGTAACAGGAGACATATTTCATTATGTGATACACTATTTGGTCAGCGCTACGTTTACCATCAGGTGTATCCGTCTCATCTTGCGTAATAACATAAAAACTTTTTAAAATATGCGAGGGTAACTACAAAAACTAACCGTTTTAATAACTAAAAAAGTCACACGAAAAAATACGAAAATTAATGCCTCATTGTCGAACAGTTAAGAAGAGAAACATCTTAAAAAACAATAACGAACAGCTGATCCATATCATAACAATTTGGAAAGTTATTACGAATAACAACTTAAACAAAACGAAATGTAAACTTAGCTTGAATATACGGTAAACCTAAATATAGTCAAAACAATTTATAATGTATGATTATTTTCTCAAATAAGTAGAGGCCCATGACCGTGACTAATTTAGTTAAACCGTCTCTTTTAACTCAATTAGAAAATGTTTTTAGCTATCCAATGTTGAAGTTAACAGCAAACGAAATAAATATTTTATTACAAATTTTGTTTGTCTTATTTTCAATCTTGCTCTGTTTTGAATAAAAAATATAACCAGTTTAAAAAAATAACAATTGTTTCAGAGTTGTAATGCATATTCAGAATTAAAAATTTTGCCAGTTTTTGTCAACATTCACAATCTTGCATGAATATTCATATTCGGATAGGCTGTGAAAATAGAGTGCCACTTTCATTTTTTATGTTTCTCAGTCGCTATACGCTAATATTTTCTTTTAAAATTGACTTTTGCTCATGAACTCTTTGATGTCAAAAGTAATCTTATTTTTCTGTTTATCTAGTTTGAGGAGCAACCCAGGGACTATATGCTAGTATTTATCATGGAAACATTTCGAACGATGTGTTTTATATCTTTGTTGTGTAACACTGACTAGATAGCAACAATCTTTAATATTTAAAATAGTTTCCGGTCTCTACCGTCTTAAAATGGTTTCAGCTAATGACAACTTATGTGATAATCCCAAAAAATTCTGCGGTTACAGTTCTACATTTTTCTAAAAATGCTTTTTTACACTATTCATCATAATCAGCTTAAGTTTTGTACATGACTTGATTTGGTTTTAACTTAATTGCATTAAATCAATATTTTTCAATTTTGCATAAAACAAGGCTGCCTCCTGGTACAAGTGGCAAATTGTTATTGAGATTTTGAGTAGGATATTCTCAGTAGCAGCCCGAAAAAACGCCAAAAGGCTATCCCTCTATTAGGCGGGACGAAATTTAATTGAAAGAAATAATAATGCAGAAATTCGCCTCTACCTACCCCTTTAAGGTGTACAGACGAGAGTGCCTAGGCATATACACACGTTACATAAAAGGATGTTAGATATTCAACTTCTATTGTCTATGGCGAAAGTGAAAAAGCTAGTGCGACTAACGTTACGCCACGAAGGTACTTACTCTAGTACACACCACTCAAGGTCTACAAGGACGTATCTACATGATTATGCTTTACACGTCAAGGAGCGAGGGGAAAAATAACAGGTATTATTTTTACACACCATCTGGTGTCGTTGTTTTTCTGTGCAAATTAACCTTTACGTACCCTAGAAATTCTCGTAGAGATGTAATCGCAAATCACAGTTCAGGGTTGTACGTCCTGTAGTCGAACCTGAAATTATCGTCTTAAATGCCATTTAAATCTCAGGTTTTGAGCCTATGACTGACGAGATTTTGCCCTGATAACTTGTGAGCCTTCCAATCAAGGCTACCACGCACTTAGTTTTGTTGTTGGGATGAATTAATAATGTATAAAGTAATCGATGTGAAGAACACACGACATTAATTGATTTTCAGTATTAACTCTACAGCGACTTGTAAAGAATAAAATACGAATTTAAATAGTCAATGTTAACGTTTTATCAAAAGGCACGGGGTGTAATAAAAGTAAAACATAATCACATGGGTAGTTAAACAGTAATTCAAAGCTGTACGAAAACGTAAAACGTTAGGCGCTCGCCTAATTGCACCAAATTCACATCTGTACATTTTTTCTCAAGCTTCTTAATTACCACGGAGCGTCGGCAATAATTAACAGTTAAACGAGCGTCCCAATTTAATGATTATGAGTTAGTTCCGGTGGTCAGTGGCCGCCGTTGTGTGTGCGCAAAACCTTCATTTGATCCGACATGATACTCTTGAAGGATAAAACAATTGCGGTGTGCTCCCAATTACTCCGAGCTGTGTAATACCAGCGCATCGTTCTATCTACTAAACTTGTTGGTGTCCAGTATTACCACTATACATTTTTAGTCTGCGTGGATCCTTTGTGGACTCACAAGTACTTGAGAGCTGTATAAAGCAAATACAAATATATGTAAATATACATTTACATATTTTTCCCCCACCGATGACATTTTGCCGACTACGGTCGTTTTAGGTCAGTACTGTGTCCGGCAATAACACTTATTTTTATACAAAGTTTTATGTGCGGCTACGTGAACTTTATAGTCACAAACTTGTTTCTTATAACCCAACAAAATAAAAATTAGCTTACGGACTTACGGCCCCGTGGGGACACACACCCGTGCGCTTCTTTAACCCACGCTAAAAACAAGAACATATATGACAAAATATTACTCGTATACTTAATGCTCTGACTTTAATATGTTAACGAGAAAAATTTTATACCTAAATTGTGATTAAAAAGCAAAACCACTTGTTAATGCCCCATATTAATAATGAATTTACAAGCTCACAGATTTTCTTTGTGTCAAATATGATAAACAATATTAATTTACGTGAACGTAATAAACAATTATTTCGCTCTAATAACAGTGTTTCTAATATAAAATGTAGAAATCAAAACAGAAACATATTTCATATGCACGATTTACCTGAATAGGTATAGACCAGCAAGTCGGCAAACCTAGACGAATTAATCAAATTTCAATCGATCTGCTTACATTTGAACAGTCTGCGCTCACAGATAACTGATACCAATCTCCAGTACTCTTTGAAATGCATGTTATTAACACTCTTCAAAAATCCTTCATTTATCGAAGCCCAATAACCTGTGCGAATTTTAAATCGGGCTCTTGGCAGCGAAAAATGAATCGTGAAACATGTTTATTAAAATGTTAATAAAAAATTGTATTGAATAAAACTAGCTGTATAATTCTATAAGCCCTTTGGAAATGCATTCCAAATATTCGTATTTCGTACCAAAAATATATTTTTACCGACGTAAACGGTAGACGATTTCATCGCCCCCAAATGCCTATTCAATTATGATCCGGATTACGTACCTATAGTGGAAAAAGTATTCATCAAGCCTCAACAGGCATTGCCGTGTGGAGATTATCAGAAAAGTGGCTTATTCTCTTCATAGTACATACGTCGAGCATGGGGATAAGTTTGTTAATGACGGTACTCGGTAAATTAAAAAGCATAGCCTTACTTCGACCCCGCCCGACGTCCAGTCTGGAATTGTGCCGACAATTTGCATTTTCCGACGCCCACATACACAATATAAACGGTTTTGTAAACCGTACGCCGTTCTCAATTTCGGAAATTCCTGTGTTACATGTATGGGCGGAGCGAAAAATGTTTAAAATGTCCTTGAGAGATAATGTGTTTTTTGCAGTTGCTTTAAACGAACACGCGCGTATAAATAACGAAGAAATATACATATTTAAAAGATATTCCTACTTTAAGATGTAATAATAATGCTTAAAGTTTTTGAAACTGAACTAAAACTGTTTGATATATTATGTTATGGATAAAATATTGTTGGCTTTTTCATACATATCATATGACATTGTTAAAAGCTAGAAAAAGACTAAGAAATTGTATAGGTTTTCATCCTCAAACTGAGAATATATGAGTTCAATAACCTTGCCGCCCTGATTAATGACATAAGAACACAAATTATATTACCATAAACTGTAAAATAGAACGTACACCTAAGTGTTATAATTACATTATTTATTTAGTACACGCTTATTTACCTGGATAGGTAGCAGCTTATTATGACGTCAATTAGGCAGAACCTTGGGCCTCACACGTTCACCTTAATTAACTTTCCATTTTCAAGACGAAAATTTCTTTATAACTGACAAGTAAAACGTAAATAGTCTCTTTATTGTGCATAATAAAAGTCTGGGGTGTTGTGGCTCATGGGTTCATATTCCGCGTCAAAAAAGTGTTATTGTTTTTTTTCTATAGGAAATTCTTGCATAGAGTATGAGAATTTACCCGAAAACGGCAAAAAGCCCGCTTCTTTTGAAAGGCATTAAAAACAATTAACAACCACAAGGTGAGGAAATGCACCTCTGCCTACTCCTTAGAGGATAAAGGCGTGAAAAAATATTAATGTACATAAATGTATGGTAGGTACGTATAATGAACGCAGTGATGGCCTCGAGGTTTAGGCGCGCGGTCGAGAATCTCGGCGGTCGCGGGTTCGAACCCCAGGTATACATCTCTGACTTTTCGAAGTTATGTGTGTATTCACATTGAATCATCACTTGCTTTTACGGTGAAGGAAAACATCGTGATGAAACCTGTACACCTAAGAGTTCTTAGGAATTTCTTAGGTGTGTAGTCCGCCAACCCGCACTAGGCCAGCGTGGTGGACTACGGCCTAAAATCCTCTCAATGGTAGAGGAGACCCGTGCTCAGCAGTGGGCGTATATGGGTTGGTGAAGAAGAAGAAGAAGATAATGCACATCAACGGGTGACAGTGCAAAATTTGAACTTTTGCTTATTTTCACATTTAACAAACAGTTCTATGCAAAGAACACTATATTATTCTAACAAAAATATCATTTAAAATACTATCCTTTTATTAACTCTCTCTCGTTTCAACTGAGACAATAACTCCTTAACTATAGAGATGACCTCAATTCATTAATTTGTCTGTTGACAAAATTGAGAAATACTGCTATAAAATTCATCATAAGCTCTATTATAATATTCACAAAGTGTGTTACAAAACTAGGAGACTTAATAAAAAAGGCATCCAAGTACATTTTACTAAAAATTACGCAAAACCTTTTCTGTGACTGAGCGCCCCTGACAATGTCAAAGGTATTTTTAATTTACCTATGTATGTGACGACTTTTTGTCTCGCCGGCTTTAACTATTTTAGACATATCTCAAAGGAATGCTTAAAGGATGAGGAATGTCGCACATAAATAAATTTTAATCAATCAATCAGCCTATCACCGTCCACTGCTGAACGTAGGCCTCCCCAAGAATGCGCCAACCATCCCGGTCTTGAGCAGCCCTCATCCATCCGTTTCCTGCCACTTTTCTCAAGTCGTCGGTCCATCGTGTTACAGGACGTCCCACACTACGTCTGCCTAAGCGCGGTCTCCACTCCAACACTTGTCTGCTCCACCGGCCGTCCGACCGCCGGCAGACATGGCCGGCCCACTTCCATTTCAGCGTACTTATCCTGCGGGCAATGTCAGTGACTCCGGTTCTCTGGCGGATGACTTCATTACGAATTCTATCCACCAGAGAAACTCCAAGCATTGCCCGCTCCATAGCACGCTGAGCGACCTTAAATTTGTGGACCAAACCTTTAGTGAGTGTCCACGTTTCGGCTCCGTATGTCATAACGGGTAGGACGCACTGATTAAAGACTTTCGTCTTAAGACACTGAGGGATCGACGACTTGAAAATATGACGCAGCTTCCCGAATGCCGCCCAGCCTAGCCCTATTCTTCGGTCTGCCTCCACCTCGAAGTTGTGCCTGCCTAGTTGAATGGTTTGGCCAAGGTAGTTGTATTCTTGGACAACTTCGAGAGTGGCATCCCCTACGACAACCGGCATCGGGAGAACATGACGATTGTACATGATCTTTGTTTTGTCTATGTTCATCCCGAGGCCTATCTGTCTTGAAGATTGGTCTAGGCTGTTAAGCATTTCCTCCAAGTCCTGCAGAGATTCCGCCATGACGACTATGTCATCCGCAAATCGCAGATGAGAGATGTACTGTCCGTTGATGTTGATGCCCCGTCCTTTCCAATCGAGCGTCTTAAAAGCGTCCTCCAATGCGTTGGTAAACAGTTTCGGAGAAATTACGTCTCCCTGTCTTACCCCTCGCCGCAATTGGATTGGCTTAGTGCTATGTTCTTGTACTTGGACGGTCATCGTAGCGGCTTCGTACAGGCTTCTCATCACCTGGATGTAGCGGTAGTCAATCTGGCATCTCTGCATGGACTCCAGAACAGCCCAGGTCTCGACGGAGTCAAAAGCTTTCTCGTAGTCCACATACGCGAGGCATAAGGGTTGGTTGTACTCCTCCGTCTTCTCTATTATTTGCCTTAGTGTGTGTATGTGGTCTACGGTGCTAAAGCCCCTCCGAAACCCGGCCTGCTCCGGTGGTTGGAATTCATCGAATTTTCGGACGAGACGGTTCGAAATGACCCTCGAGAACAACTTATAGACATGGCTCAAGAGTGAGATGGGGCGGTAGTTCTTCAATAAGGTTTTGTCACCTTTTTTGAAGAACAAAACCACCACACTCTTGCTCCATGTCTCAGGTGTTGTGCCAGTTTGGATGACGGAGTTAAAAAGCTTGACCAGTTCCTTCAAGACAGGAGTACCTCCTGCCTTGAGAAGCTCAGTGGTTACTCCGTCATCTCCCGGAGCCTTGTTGTTATGAAGTTGACTGAGGGCCATTCTAATCTCGCCCAATTCGATGTCGGGAAGCTCGCCTGAGTAGTGGCGGGTCAGTCTGGCTCGCGGATCATCCACGTTGCAGGCCACAGGCGGAACTGCTCTTTGAGCATATAAGTTTCCGTAATACTTTTCGACCTCTCCGAGAATTTCTGGGACTGAGGTGACGGTGGTGCCTTGTTGTGTTTTGAGTTTCGTCAGGTGACAACAGGAGGTGTGTGGCTTAGCGAATACTTTGGAGCCTTTATTTTGCGCAATGGCAATTTCAACTTCCAAAGTATTCGCGCGCCTTATGTCGCGCCGTATTAGCCTCTTCACCTCCTTGTTAAGTACCTGACGCTCAGATGGTGTGGCGATTGTAAGTTCTCGTCGTCTCCTCAGTAACTCCAGAGTCTCAGAGGAGAGCTTAGACTTACGGCCCTTACTCTTAGGTCGAAAGCATTTGCAGCCTACTTCGCGAATAATCCGCACCAGACTATTGGAGGCGTCGTCAATGCTTTCCGTGGTTTCCAGTAGGGCGAATCGGTTTTGTAGGTCCAGCTGAAAGGCTTCACAGCCGGCTTCGATCTGGGGCAGTGATGGACGAAGAGTCGACTTCATTAAGCGCGCACGTTCTATTTTTGTGTTAATATTCAGAGTGCCTCTTACAAGTCGGTGATCACTACCGGTATTAAGCCTATTGATCACAGAGACATCTCTGAATATTTGGCGCCTGTCAGCAATAATGAAGTCGATCTCATTTTTAGTCGCATTGTCAGGGCTACGCCAAGTCCACTTCCTTTGGGGCTTCTTCTGGAAGAAAGAATTCATAAGAAAAAGCCCCTGGGCCTCGAGGAAGTTGACTAGCATTTGCCCTCGACTATTTCTGCTCCCATAACCGAATGGACCTATCCTCGACTCGCCATAGCTCTGTACTCCCACTTTGGCATTGAAGTCACCTATTACAACACTGTAAGAAGTTTTGGTACGAGACATAGCTTTCACTATGTCTTCGTACATGGCCTCGACTTCGTCGTCAGGGTGTGTTGACGTCGGGGCGTACACTTGTACAACCTTGAGCGAGTATCTCTCAGTTAATTTTAAGACAAGGTACGCTACCCTCGCCGACACACTGCCAACTTCTACAATGTTGCTTTTCAGTGACTTATGGACCATAAACCCGACGCCTCCTTGGGATGGTTGGTGTCCTTCTCGGAAGTAGAGCAAGTGACCGGAAGGTAGGGTAATCTTATCCTCCCCCTGTCTACGGACTTCAGATAACCCTACAATATGCCAGTTAATGCGACTTAGCTCTACTTCCAATTCTGTGAGGTGTTCGTCCAGCCGCAGAGAGCGTCCGTTGTACGTCGCCAAAAACAGTTATGTGTGGTACCCTGCCGTAACCCGGGGATTCCTAGCACCCCCCGTCTCGCCGTTACCATGACCGGTACCGTGGTCAGGAATAGCGAGACTACCGGGAACTGGGGGCCGTGGATTTAAATGTGGTGCCATTTGGGGGGATATGCCATAGTCACCACGCAACCAGTCAATAAATTTTAATGAGTTATCATAACTTTAAAATTATTTTAAAAGCATATTCATTAATATGCCGTATAAATAATTTACGGAAATTAAAAAAAAAGAAAGAAATACAAAGAGAATGCTACAATAATGATATGCTTACGTACGTCATTCGTCAGACAATAGCATAGCAGAGTTCGTCACGCTGATTATCTGCAAGATAATAAACAAGACAATGGTATCAACCACAAAAGTCGGCATCCATTCATTCAATCGGCATTCGAGTTTTCTTCGGTCTTGTTGCCAATTCTCATTATTATTTTTAAAATGTTTTAGCATAGTTTAATTAGCAAAACAGCCGTCTAGAGGTAAAAAAATGATACAAATATGGGCCCAATGAAATATGATAAACTATCTGTCTTAGAAACGTTTTGATATTTTATTTAACCAATGTATAGTGGGAACTAGTTTCAGTATGTTTATTGTTTAACCTATTAAACGCTCGGTTATGTTTAAGATACTCGTACTCCAAAAAAAATAATTTTATGTATAGCTTTACACTAGCAACTGTAAGTAATATCATCTCCCCATAAAAACAGTATCTAAACATCTATATTATGTAATATATAATTGAAAACATGACAACAAGAATGTGAATAGAGATAGTTCGTAAGTGCAATCTCCATGTAACTTAAGTTAATTGCCTCGAGGGGTGTGCCTATCTGTGTGTATGTACATAATTGTAAGTATAAAATGTATGTATACATATTTTCCGTTCGATCATTGTAATTAATAATCACATTATTGCACGACTATGCAATATTAATCAAATTGTCAGTAGGCTACAATAATAATCATATTTCAGTAAAATTGGATTGTATAAAAGCATATACGCCGCCAAACTATTACATGCGGACTAGAAATATAGTGTGAACAACCGACCGCTCTGCTGAAACGCGGATTTATGTTCATTATATATTCCCTCATAATTCTCATCTAGGCGATATTTTCTTTGACCGCCGACGAAATGTAAGTTTGCAAGTCTCTTTATGATCACTATAAAATATTTTTTCTGTACCGGAATACGAATGTCATTGATTTTTAAAGCTCCGTAGCCGACGGGTCGGAATGTGGAAGGGCTGTCCATATCAAATTTCCATCAGAAGTGTTAGTAACTTTCATTCACGCGTAAAACGTAAATGTTTGTTATAGAGGAAAACATTTTTTTGCGTTTCGGCCGGCTGTAGGACCTCATATTTGGATTTAAAGAGAAAAGAAATAACAGCGCGCTTTTATTTCCTGCAGTGGACTTAGTTGTGATAACCCCACAGCAAGGTAACATTTTCCTAGCTAAAATTATCCAATGTGTTAATGCAGACACTAAGTCCACTAAGCTGTGCCATTTTTTTTTTTTGGGTACTTAAGCATAAACAACATTTTTAACTAGTTTGGTAAATTTTTGCATTAATAAGTAGGTATACTTACACAACATTTCTCTTGTTGACACATTTCCAGGCTCCTTGTTGCTATTGTCAATTGGATTATAAAATAGAAGCACTTTCTGCTCCAGGAATCAATTGCGCGGCACACACAACGCGGGACCAACGAGGCAATTCCGTTTCTGATGTACTAAATATCCTATGATACAATAATTTACGACAGAAAAATCCAAAGTTACTTACGGCTTATAAGAAAAGTATTAGGTACATTTTTAAAAATAAAAATATAACCTATTTTTCCTTTGGATATTTGAATAATATATTGTATAAATAAATCAAAAAACAATTTCTTTGTATTGAATAACAAATATTGGACACTGACCTGATGGCAACCGGATATAAACAGCCATTACCGGGAACGTTCCTTCCTGGTAAGTGACAAGCGTGCGTGTATCATTATATAGCGGGTTTTACGCCTTCATCATTATCTTAAACTCAGAATGCAGAACTCATCCTGTGTAACATCCACCATTGAATTAAAATGCCGCGACTTCGATCCCCGAAACGAGACATATATTTATGTAACCCAAATGACACGTAACTTTGAGATAAATAAGAACTGGGCGTGGCTAAGTATGGGTGAATTAAATTTCATTTATAGGCGAATTGTAAACTCTTGTAAAATGTCATCACTGCACTTATACCTTCAGTGAAATAATATAAAAAATTAGATTTTAATAGTAAAATTAAAACAAACAATAAAATATCAGTGTCTTTTTACTTTAATCTAATAAATGTTGTACATGCATAAAGATTATGAATTTAGCACGCCATCCCTGGCCTAAATTATTCATATCTCGTATCTATACAATAAAGATTTCCTCGCTGAAACCATAAACTTATCCAATATCTTATAACTCTTGTTCCTAAAGGGTGATTCGCAGATAATCTACTCCCACTGACCGAACAAAGGATACATTCTAGACAGTAAACCCTACGGAAACGTATTTTGAACCCAATTCATTTCTTTCTGTTCCATTTACTTCAGACACCTTACGTGCTTTAGTCCATATCCTTATGAGTCACTTCACTCGAGAACTCTATATGGAACAAATTATTACTCAGACTAAAAAGATGCTGTGACTAATTCTAGGCCGACGACGATTTCACAAAATGATGTAATATAAACTATACAAATTGATTCGTATGATGTAACTATTTTTACATGATGCAAAGTGGCCTGGAATCTTGTCAGTTACCCTCTTTTCGAAAAAGCATGCATACTTATACATACAGTTTTACTTATAGTTAATTAAAAGTAAAATCTCTCTTAACCTCAATAAGATAAGCGAAATGTTTAATTCAAAATTACGAGACCAATGTAAATTAGCAAAAGCACTGCGTTTTAACTAATGGTAAGTATATGTGGGCGCACATTCTGTTGAACTTTTAGGTTAGCTCGGCGTAGGTTTTTTTTAGCCGCGCCGCAACGTACCTACGTCACGACTATTTGCCATTCTCATTGTGAACAAGTGTAGCACTACGCAGAACCAACGAGGGAGGACAAAACCAACATCCTTCACACAGCACCGCGTATTTATAATCTCACATTCACTTCCTGTTTTTTGTCAGAGGCACGTCGCGTTTGTGGAGGAATCTTTTTGACGTGTTAACATGGAGCCTTAAATTGTTAGCGTTGTATTAAATATGCTCTCACGTTCATAACCTAAGTAATGGATTACATTGTAAGTTGTACTTAAATCTTCACCAAATACCGGGAATTGTACTTTAAAGAAAATCATAGGGAATAATGTTTATTTATTTTGCTATGCTTTTTCAAAAAAAAATCCAGTTCATTCTATGGACAATACCATTATTTGAATTGAGTAGTCCAGTTATCTATATCCGTGACGTTTTATCATGACCGGTTGAGTACCTAAGGTGAGAAAGCGTGACAAAAAAACTCACTTTCGCATTTCTAAAATTAGTTAGGATGTCAGATACACTTCGTTTGTTATGATACTTGTAAGGAATTTACGATGCCTTCAAAAATATTTGGAATGACACAGTTAGAACACATTCTTATTCCCTGATTTCTTTGTTCTTTTATCAAAACAACGTTTAATTATATAACTTCTATCTTTACATAAAATAATGTTACTCTTATGTCGCAGCCAAATACCAACTGAGGAAAACATTTGTATGCAACCATTGCATACAGTACAAATTAGTAGAAGACCACATAAATAATTCAACGTAACACTAAATAACCCGAAAGCAGTACGTTAAACGGATATAATTCAGAGCAGATTACCGAACACGGACAGCATGCCTGTTAAACCAAATGCAAAATGCGTTCATACAGTAAATACTTCGCACGTGACCATAGCGGGATAGTTGGCAAATTCCGCGTAACTTTCAACGGAGCTGGTGTCCGCAATCGCCACTCGCCACTCCTCCCCGCCTACACGCCCAGGACGGGTCCGCTCTTCCCCATTGGGGGACA
Organism: Cephonodes hylas; assembly: GCA_030295005.1. Taxonomy (NCBI): domain Eukaryota; kingdom Metazoa; phylum Arthropoda; class Insecta; order Lepidoptera; family Sphingidae; genus Cephonodes; species Cephonodes hylas. The sequence continues at coordinate 6,016,324 of AP025366.1, forward strand.
TTTCGGATCAACCTTAGTTTTATTGCTGCCTTAATTTACAAAGACCCAGCGACTAATTAAAATAAGTACTAAGAGCCAGATTTCACCCGAAACTTCGCTCGCATTTTTACAGGCTTTGTCATCCGAAGTTTGAAAAAGAAGGTCCTGTCTATATTTGTACCAATTTATTTGAATACCAGTTTCAAGTGTAAAAGCATAAAAAACACACCAAAACACCTACTAGCTTTTTCACCTATCATAACTATTTCACAAAATCTATACTTATGTACAATTGCCATCAGATCCGTGGTTGACGTTAGGATACATTCATTCCGCGTACTATTTCACAAAGTAAATACACTCTTCCTAATATATGCAAAACCAACTTTTGGTTTATACTGTTTCCCCAGTCACTAGAGGCAATTCCGAGGTTACTGCTCCATCCGAGTGGACAACGACCTCCTAATTACAGGCACAGTCACCTCCGTAAAAGTCATTTCTATCGACAATTGCCGGTTTTTACAGATAACGCTTTACGCTACCCAGCCGTTCGTATTATCTTTCACCTTTAGACATAGCATAGCGTAATTTCAACCTAACGTAATTACCGAAAAATGGGACACATTTGCTCCAAGAGGATAAGTGTAGTTTTCGAAAACAAAAAGTGCCTTAATTTGTCCTAGTTGTGAGAGGCGTCGTGAGCCCGTGACTGCCACCTAGATACGAACTAGTACACGGCGACCGTGTGGGTAACTGCCATACATTAATGAGATACGCCAACATATTGCACACATTTCTTCACAACATACAAGACCTCGGTAATTTAGAAAAAAAACTTTCACCAACAATTTGCGTTTCGTACGTGACTATTTTAATAACGTTTACGATTGGCTAAACTTCAAATTATATTTATGGGAACCTTCCAAAACCTTTTGGAAAGGCACACAATTGACTGAAGGTTCAAAATAGACTACCGTTTCTGCCTCGCAAAATCGATTCCGACCCATATTAAATTGTCTTATCCCTGGTGACCCTTAGGTAGGTATCTAAATTCTATATGCAATGGGATCTCCTAAAATAGATAGGAATTGTAGCAAACAGCAACATCAATAGAGTGCTCTGAACCCCAAATCTGATTGAAATCAATTTCAGCTGGGGTTCCAGTAATAGGTCAACAAAATTGACTTATTATTTGTTTTCCTTCCAAGTCAGCAAGTTTACACCAGAGGCTAGCTCTTTCGCAAATTGGCCTGCAATGTAAGTTTGCGAGCGTAAAATGATATCGCGACTTCATAGGACAGGGACTCTGCTAAGATGATTTTACAGACAGTGAAAAATGTATCTTAATGCGAGAGCTTAAAGCTGTAGATGGACTGATGTAAGGCAAAGTTGGTTACCCAATTTAAAAAACTATGAAGGAATCATGTGACCTAGAAACAGATTTTGTTCCTTTTAGATTGTGATACCAGAAAACATATTGCTTAATGTTTTTGTGCTTAAGTTTTGTTGCCTTACCACAAGAGCAAGCAAAAATAATGATGTTTGCCTACAACTAGAGTTTAATATATTTATTGACTATAAAGAGTTTTTATTCAACTGGCAGTTGACCTATAAAGTTAACAATGCCGTTCGTTCTTAAGAATAAAGTGATATAATTCGAACATTGTGACACGTTTCAACACGCTCTGTCATGTTTCGACGAACTTGTTAAAGTCGAACTTATTGGCATAAACGTAGCAATATCGCGTAGGTGATACAGGTCAATAGTTAATACAATTCATATGGCACAGGTAAAATTAATACAGTCAATATATTTGCAAATTGACACGATAATTTATCCTTGTTATTACAAAATATTATGATTCATCAATTGCTTCGAATACAATAGCGCTTTAGGAGGCACCTATTGTGGCAAATGACAATCGCAAAATTTGTTGCCTGAAAACGACAATTGTGTTTGTAAAGTTATGCATAGCTTTAATGCCAATCATCTATATATATAAAAATGAATTGCTGTTCGTTAGTCTCGCTAAAACTCGAGAACGGCTGGACCGATTTGGCTAATTTTAGTCTTGAAATATTCGTTGAAGTCCAGGGAAGGTTTAAAAGGTGAAAAAAAATCAAATAGTTGCCGGGAAATCCCTCAAAACAACCCTTTTCTATTTCCCATACAAATGTTTTCTAAATAATATCGAGAGTCAATTTGTAATTTATTACCGCTGCATAAAGTTCAAATTCGCGTGCGCGTTGGAGAATCTTATATCGCGTTCCGTAACAACTAACTTCAGTTGTTGATCTGTCAGATTACATTTTTATTTTTTTGTATTTTACCTTTTTTATATTTGACAATAGATTTGAGAACCAAAATATAATATGTCAATCCATCCTTTTTTTTTTTTTTTTAGTGGCCGTCTTCGCGCCAAGTAGGGCGACCACGGTACGTGGGCGAGGAACGCGCACAATGGTTCCGCAGTCGCCCAGTGCGCCTCCGAGACGAGAGCGTCAAGGCCTCCTCAAATTGAGGAGGTGCAGTTGCACCCCCACTAACCGGCGCCCAGAACTAGATCCGGCGCCTCCTTCTTCGACGCCGTTGGCGGGCGGGATCGTCCCGTTCACGTTCCCGCTCCGCACTCTCCTTCTGCGACATGACATGTTCGCAGAAGGAGAGCACCGCTCGCCACGACCTCGGACTCCCGACCATCGACATGACGACGGCCGGGAGTGAGAGATCTCCACCTATTACAGCGCGGAGAGCGCTGCGCTGAGCCTCCCAGGCTGGACACTCCTCTAGTGTGTGCTGGGCTGTATCGTCTGGGCAGTTGTCACAATGGTGACATACGGCCGACATCTCCTTTCGCGCCACCCGCCACAGGTAGTGGCCGAAGCAGCCATGCCCCGACAAAACCTGTGTCAAGCGGAACGTTGCCGCGCCGTGGCGCCTGTCCACCCACTGGACGAGGACAGGACGCACTGCCTCAACGGTCCTAGCGCCAGCACTGGGATTCTCCAGCCTGGTTCGCCATTCCTCCACGGCGGCCGCACGGAGGGAGGCTTTAATTGCCTCGACCTCTCTCGTGGCCAGTCTGACCCCGCGACTTGACGCCTCCTCTCGCTGGTGGTATAAGAGTGAGAGGAGTTTAGCGTCAAGGTCCCATGGCAGGGACCCAGCCAGAACGCAGGCCGCCTCGTATGAGATCGTGCGGTAGCCCCTGATCATCCGCTGCGCCAGCGCTCGCTGAGGCTTACGCAGGAGAGCAGCGCAGCGGTTGTTCAGGGACTCTGCCCATACTGGACTTCCGTATAGCGCCATAGACCGCACGACTCCCATATACATCTTTCGGCAAGGGATACCTGCACCTTCCAGGTTAGGCAGCAGGCTAGATAGAGCGCCTGCTGCCCGCAACAATCGCAGCTGTAACATCTTAAAGTGGGCGCGGAATTCCCATCGACTATCAAGCATCAGCCCCAGATATTTGAGCTGCTTGCCGATGGGAATTCGCACGCCCTCAATCACGATGTGGGCCCCGTCAGGTGGCCCCTTCCGAGGCCGGTGGAAACATATAGCCTCGGATTTGTGGAGGGCCACCGTAAGGCCCAGCCGCCTTATTCTCCTCGCCACGTTGCCAGTGCCAACCGCGGCGAGGACGGCGGCTTCCTGGAAGGTGCCGCCCGTCGCAGTGACGAGCGTGTCGTCGGCGTAACAGAATACGCCGACACCCCGGGGGTTGGCACCACGGAGCACCCAATCGTAGCCGATGTTCCACAAGAGGGGCCCAAGAACCGACCCCTGTGGAACACCGCACGACATTGCTCTTCGGTGCCACCTGTCGGCGCCCGGATACACCACGTCTCTGTTGGACAGATACGAGTGCACCAGGCGCTTGAGATAGAGTGGCACCTCGTGGTACCGCAGTGCTTCCTCAATACAGGCCCAGGGCAGGGTGTTGAAAGCGTTGGCGATGTCGAGAGACACCGCCACAATGCATTTGCCCCGGGCCACCGCTTCTTCCGCTTCTGCCTTGACCCGTAGAATCGCCGTGATGGTGGATCGGCCACGCCGGAACCCAAACTGGCAGTCGGCCAGATCCGGACCGACCCTTTCAAGATGCTCGACGAGACGCTCATGAACAATGCGCTCGAAGAGCTTAGCCACCTTCGTCGAGCAGCACAATGGGCCGGTAGGCCGACGGCGACTCAACGGGTCGTCCTTCTTTCCTGAGCAGGACCAGCTTTCCTGTTTTCCATCTTGATGGAAACTGACCCTGCTCTAGGCACGCGGAAAAGAGGCCACGAAGCCTCGACCCCAGGAACTCGACTGCAAGAACCCAGACACGACCTGGGATGCCATCGAGTCCCGGAGCGGAGTTTTTGCTTCGCAGCCGAAGCACTGCTGCCTCCAGCTCCCCGGGCGTCACGCCCGGGATGTCAATCCATCCTGTCGCACTTCAGAATACGGAAAAAAAATATAACGATATTGTGTTACGATATCTGTGAGTGCATCCTTCTATCTTTGTGGCTACGTGCGCGAGAACTTTCTTTACTTTGGTAATCCTTTGTGGTAGTGACTTTGTGCTTTACAATTTACGATGCCGAGGAGAACTCTCTTGTTTGTCTATCCCTATTCTTCAATTCCCTTATAATCTATTGTTCTCACTTCCATATAATGTTTTTCTCTTTCAACCTAAGATAATCTTGGATTTTGGCATTGATAAGGACTGTTTATATGCTAATAATTTATTCAATCAAAAAATTTCCTCAAATTTTCCGGATTGGATTACAATTTTTACCGATGCCTCAAAATTTTCAGATTCTAGCCCCGTTGGAGCTGCAGTGTGGGTACCAGTTTTTAAAATTATTTTGAATTTTAAATTGCCTTCTGTAACCACTGTTTTTAGTGGTGAGTCTGTTGCTATTCTGGAAGCTATTAAACTTGTTATATCTCATCAGTTAAATAATGTCATAATTTTTTCAGACTCTAAAAGCTGTCTTCAGGCTATTTCCTCAAATTTATTTAAGTCAAAATCTAGATTACCTTTTATTCTTAAAATTAAAGAATGCCTCTTTAATTGGCATGTACTCGGACTCAATGTAGTTTTAGCCTGGATTCCGGGGCACTCCGGTATTTTAGGCAACGAAACTGCAGACTCTTGCGCTAAACAGGCAATAAATTTGGGCTCCCTTGAACATTTCCAAATCCTTACCCATGACATCTGTTCCAATTCAAATCAACGTATGATGGAATCGTGGAATAAGGAGTGGCAAATTTCCAGAGTTAGCAAGGGAAAGTTTTACGGCTCTATTCAATTGGAAATTCCTTCCAAACCGTGGTTCTCTGTTCACCAGCTTTTAGATAAATCTACAACCTCAATTATTTGCAGGATGCGACTAAACCATTGTTGTACCCCAATACATTTAGCCAAAATTAGGATTCGGGACCATTCAATTTGCGAATGCGGGTTGGATGAAGGCGATGTGAACCATATTTTCTTCAACTGCCCTAATCTCCGACTTCCACTTTATGATATTCTCCCTCCTGAAATTCCCCGTCCTACCTCTATGAAGACTCTTCTTTCCCTCGTATTTTCCCCTTTTGTCAATGTCTTATCTAAATGTATTAAGGTGAATGGTATCAAAATTTAATATATATTCTGTGTATGTGTTCGTCTATTTTTGTTACAGATCTACTTGGAAAAGTAACTTCAGCAAAAACAAAAAAATATAATAACAGTAAAAAAAAAAAATTATTTACTCGTACAATATATAATATAACGTGACATTGGCGGAATTGCGGCATGGTATTACCGCAAATGCCACAAACCAAGAACTGAACTGAACTATTCTTCATTTTTAAAATGTAAAATATGCAATTGTTCGAATATTGTAGATATATGTTGTCGATTCGAAACCTTTATTTTAATCCGTTCTTTAATTTGAGGGAACAATTACCCGCATTGAAGGGATAAATATTTAACGTTTGACAGGACATTACATAGAACAGTTTATATGGGAAAATGAAATTCCTGTTTTTATCATATTGCCCGCAATTTTTCCATATTTTATCACCATTTAAACCTTCCCTGGACTTCAACGAATATTTCAAGACTAAAATTAGCCAAATCGGTCCAGCCGTTCTCGAGTTTTAGTGAAACTAACGAACAGCAATTAATTTTTATATTATAGACGGATCCGATTTGTTTGTTTTAAAATCATTGTATACAAAAGTTTAGGTCTTTCATTTATCGTTTTGGCAGAACAAAGTCTGCCGGATCAGCTAGTAATAATTAAATTCTAGTCTCGTTTAAGACTGCCTCGTATTCTTGCGGATACAAGAATGTGCCGTGTGATCGACAACCAGGGTTTGGTCTTCGGATCGACAAATGTAATCCGACATTGTCCATTAGTAAATTCTCAATAGCAGCACAGAGTCTGAATATCTAGTCTAGTCTTGTAACAGGTACCGTGGGACGATCACACATCTGGCAACATAGAAGGGAAACAGCCCACTTACCTTCAGGGAATATAAGCGTGAGTGTATTTATGTCTGTATAATTGTATATTATTTCAGGCCCTATAGAATAAACTTATGTGAGTTGTTTATAGTCTATATAGTCTAGCCAATTTTAACTTATTAATACATAGGTACTTGCAGAGAAGTTTCAGGCATGTAAAACTTTATTATTTGCACAACTTGACGAAGCTTACTCAAAAAAAATGTAAGTTTTATCAGACTGATGAACTTTGAACCCTCATACAACATTATCTCCAGTTTGAAACCAAGCCACAGCTTATTTCCTTTAATTATTTTTAATTTCATAAAGTCTCTTTCTTTGTTACACTTTCAGGCATAAACCACGAAATCCTTTTACTTACTTCAAGGATAGACAAAGATGATATCTTAGTGACGATTGAAAGTTTTTTTTTTTATCTCGAAATCATTTTAGCACGGAGCAAGATATTTATTTCAAACATTATTAGGTTAGTTTTAACTAGAAATATTAGAAAAAAAGCTATGATTTTGATATTAGATGATACATGAATCTTTTTTTCGCTCTGAATTTATAAAAGTGGTTGCCTATACGTCAGCGCCGAATTATGCGGGCGCTTAATTTTCTTCACTTTATTCTTACGTCTCATAATCTACCATCTTACTTAGTCCCTTGATTAAGGCAGAAAGCCTCATTCATTTCAAAAGTTATACTACGGTGTCCTTCGTACTAGACGCATTTCATGCATTCTTCGTTCCCTGTCGTATAAATCGTACTTTGGAATGCGCTTCCTCTCGAAATTAGGACATCGACGATTCGCATTACATAGAAGGTGAAGATTTCAGAACATTTATGTAAGCAACTCGTAATATTGTCAACCTAATTATAGATTTTAAAACATGCGTGTACCTATTTGTACATAAATACAAGTACGTATACATATATAAATATATGTATATCTTTACCTTACCTACTTTATGTCTTTTCAGCATCACGTAAATGTTAATTGGTAGGGAATAACCATGTCGCTAAGTCCGCCTTTATACGTCTATCTATAAAGTTTGAATAAATAAACCATACCTCCTAACTTTATCATTTAGTAGCGGTCGAACTTAGTAAGTAGTACACAGTGTGTACTGGGATAAGTTTAACCAAGGCGTCTCAAATGACTATCCCTTACGTAATAAATGACTGGTTACCTAACCTATACATATTGGGATTATATTCAAAGATTGCATACTTAATTGTACGAGTATTAAGATACTAACGTTAGGTCTTTTTACGAATTATTTTTTTGTCACGGCGTATAACACTCCAAGCTCCGATGATTTGTACGTGTGCTCCGGTCCAAATAGTTAGTCAACTGACAAGAAACGACTACAATATTTTTTCAATTGTTGTTACATTTTCCCGGTATAATTTAAACCGAATACACTGGGGCTGCTTCTGTAACGTGACGTGCTTGAGTATCCTTCCATACCTTGCTATACAAATAGCGTAGGTATTTATTTATTATTATCGGAATTGTAACAAAATGTCCGGCAAGTGAAACAGACAGCGGCATTGCTTCGGTCGCACGGCTCATTCATGCCGCAATCCACGACTACTACATACTACGGTTTAGCTCTACCATTTCAACACAAGTTCCGTGTTGGAATAGTAGTACAAAATTAAGTACAAAGAAATTCCTTGACAAGAATAGCCAAGACTCATTTCCGGCTCATCGATAATGATATAGCTCAACGTTTTAACCGCATATTTACATATTGCTATGAGTCAGTGATATCGCCACAAAAGCTCGTTTGCATAGCGATAAACCACACGGCGACAAAGGAACAAGGTTGAATCGACAGGTTAATACAAGTCTCGACGTGTGGCTGTGTGCTGCCGAGCCCAACATGTACTCCGAGACAGGATGTCTCGCACACACTCAAACACAAGTACATGTGTGTATGAATTGCTCACTCACTCGTGAGGTGTAGGAGTAGTTCACCGCCGCCTAATGTACTAACAACTATATAGTTATGTTATTCGACAGTTTTAATGGAAACAATGTCGGCCGTACTGCCGAAACGTTAAATAACACATGTATGTGTGCTCGTGTTGTATCTTAATCTGGGCTCGAGTTATGTCAATATTTTAGATTAATCTCCTTGGAATATTGTTTGATATCTACACATCCAGTCTTGGATATACATTTCTTATATCATTTTAAGTGTCGCCGCTCAAATATTCGTGGCGTTGCTTATCGCAATAGCCACAACGATTTTTGTATACTTTCATCAGTTTATGAAGCCTACTAGATTCACAGAGCTTAAATGAAGAGGAATGCAAAAGTATTAGACTCCCGCGATGAATTATTTGTTTAAAGAATTTCTAATACATGTAACTATCGTATGCCGTAGCCTACCTAATACCTATATTTTGCGTTTAATTTTATTGTCAAAACCTTTTCAGTGCTTCTGAAGAAATTCATTAGCCAAAACAGTGATCATTCGCTCTATGTCATCTCTATTTATCTATTCAATTATCGATTTGTCATTCATTCATCTCCTCTCCAACCAAGTTGAGTCTTAGACCACCACGCAGGCGCTGGCCTGGTATGTAAGGAGCTACATAAAACTAATCTCTGATTTATATGTGTATTTGCAACGAATTAACATGCATTTAATATCTAAAAATACATCACAAGGAACTGACATAAAGAATGTCTCGCGACCAACGCAGTCATTCAAAGAGCATTTATTTTAAGTTTAGTCATCTCCTAAAGCCATACAATATTCTTTATCCACAGGAAACGGCTGCTATAAAATATATTGTCAAAAGTAGACCGGCAAACCTTTCACTTTAAATATAATTTAACGGCTAATGTAATTGGAGTGTGTGAATGAATGCATTAAGTGTTTCAACTTGATAATAATGACAAATAATTCTTTTAAATGTATTACCGGTTTTAAATAAAATTAGTATATTGAACGCAGTGAAAATGTATAATCAAATTGAAGTACTGACGTAATTACGTGGGTAATAGTGGTAACTAGCTGTTTCGATGAAGTAATTAACTTAAATTAAGGTAAATTGAAGCAACAGCGTGCTTAAACCCGAATGTATGTTTTCGCAAAAAACGTTTTAAATCGCGCTTATCCATAACCCCAATCTAATGATGAAGCGAAACTAAATCTACAAAAGATGATACGCATTATTTGTATCCAAATATAATTTATTCATTATAATTTACGCTGTTCGTTTATAATAAGATACACATCTTCCTTCTAAAAGAATATATCTTAAAATGATTCCAAATAACTCCACCGGCAATAAGACGCACACTGCAAAGTATACGGTATCGAATGAACGAGACAGGCTAGTGGCTACGTTAGTGATAAAATGTTAAATAAATAAATAAATTACCTTCCACATTTGTGGGTCCGGACCGTGAGATCATGCCATTGATAAATACTGGCCGCAGAGTCCGAGTTAAAAGGGAAATTGTGTTGGAATGTGTACCGCGGTCAGGGCTGGTATCCTCTCAGCCACGGACATCAACTTAATAACCTCATCCTTTAAACTTTTTATTGCCGGAGGTGTCAAGATGATTTTATTGTTGCGTGTGTTGTTCGGAACACGTAATGTTGAAATCTTCTACGTTCATTCACTAAGTTTTAAAATAAAAATCATTAATTAAAGAAAAAATATGCATTAGTAAACCGTTTCATTTTAATTTTTTAAGTTTAAAAATGTGCACTTTAAGTTCATTTATTTTTTCTGACATTATAATCTCAATGTTTGAGGAAGTCCGTGCCCAGTGGTGGCACGTACGTGGGCTGATAATGATATGGCAAAATACCTGTTTTCTCTCAAATACGGTTAAATTACGAAAAAAATAACTATTTAACACATAGAAAGCGCATAGCCTAAAGGTTATTTTATTGTTTATTTTCTCTTCCCATTTCAAAACACATATTAATACTAAATCTTATAAAACTCATCAAAATTTGTATACCAATAATAATTCTTAAGGTGACTGAGCAATACTTAAGTCGCTATTCCTATATACAACTATTATTCATACTATACACTAAGGTTCCAAAGGACTGTTTGAAAATACAACACAAAAAACAAACCTTTGAAAGGGACAGCCCTGTCGGTAGTGTAAATGTGAACCCCTACTCACAAAAGTGGCATTGTCCCCAAAGCTGGCCGAGTTTCTTAAATATAAAGAATCAAATTTTTACCTTCATTCTCAGTATATCCGTAATAAACAGAATAAAAAGGTACACGTTCAAACAGAACGTTAGCCTTGAATGCCAAGACGTAGGCGGAGTAGTCTTGAAACATTTTAAGCGCACATTTATAAAAAGAAAATACAGTTCTAATACTTATTATATCAAGCAGTGTGGTAATAAAGGACAATTCTTCGCCTTTTAGAAATTATGTTGTGACATGACTCTTTAGGTATAAAATTAGAAAACAATTATCTATTTCAGTGCCTGACGAAAATAATGTGAAATATCTACAGTATTTTGTCGGATATAATTGAAACCAACTAGACATTCCAAACCGAAAGTTTCCGAGTTATAGCAAATAATAACGACAACAATTCTACTTATTTTTTTATATAAGGGTACAAAAGTCTAACGTTCTATCTTAGACTCATTTTGGTTTTTTATTTGTGTAAATATAAAATAATGCTCTGTTTTATATTCATATTATTTCATATCTTACTTACTTACTTACTTCATCAACCCATATACGCCCACTGCTGAGCACAGGTCTCCTCTACCATTGAGAGGGTTTAGGCCATAGTCCACCACGCTGGCCTAGTGCGGGTTGGCGGACTACACACCTAAGAAATTCCTAAGAACTCTTAGGTGTGCAGGTTTCATCACGATGTTTTCCTTCACCGTTAAAGCAAGTGATGATTCAATGTGAATACACACATAACTTCGAAAAGTCAGAGGTGTGTACCTGGGGTTCGAACCCGCGACCGTCGAGATTCTCGACCGCGCGCCCAAACCTCGAGGCCATCACTACTTATTCATATCGCAGGCAATTATCTTCAAACATCCTTATAGCTTCCTTAAAGCCTATCATATTAGTTTACCGATCAATCTATCATACTGCTCACACGAAGCTGTTGTAGTAGACATAAAAAATCTAGTTGCATACATTAGAGCATTTCAAAACCTATTACATTGCATATAATGCAGTGACCATTAAAAACATTAACTACTTTTATGATAAACAAAAGTCACGCATCCGGCACAGCTCGTCGCTTCAAAGTAACGGAAATAAGTTATCAGATACGCCGCCGCTGCGCGCACACTGGCGCATTTACATTTACATTCAACGTAACGCCTGTGTCGCTGTGCGCTGTACGCTGTACCGGCAATAAAAAACACTTAGGCACAGACACCAGCTGACTCAACCGACCATGCCAACAAGATGTACAAACCACGAGCCATTCTGTCGTCCGTGCAACACAATGACGACTACCCCGGATTATTTTTTATGTCACGAACAGGTAATATTAGTAGTGCTGTGCTCTAAGCGGCGCGGCATCGAGCTACTATGAATGAATAGGTACTTTAGGTCTACGTCTGTTTCAACTCTCTTTAGTATTATTCGACAATTATGTCACAGTTTATGGCTTATGCATGAGCATAGATGGACACGAAAATAAGGCATCAATTTTGCCGAAAGTTTTGTGTCCTTAATTCTTTTAAGGGAACAGTGCATCAGCATATGACGGAGTTAACATTCTTAAATAATTTAAAAATCGCTAAGAAACTGATACAAAAAAATATACTAAACTTATTTTCTATATTCGCCAAATCACAATAAAGTGAGTGAAATTTATCATACTTAAAAAAAATACCGGAACCTCATTTTATCCATACCATTTAATTTTGTTACAAAAATAAAGCACACAAGAATGTAACGCACACAAGAACAATACGTTCAGACGTGACCATATTCCACAAGAATGTAAAACAATGAGACGGTGAGTAATCGACAAGCAGTGTTGAAATCTCTAGGCAGACGGCAATATCGCAGCGGTGCTATGTGATTGGCGCGCGCCGTGGGCGGCTGCATAATGAACCGACGGAACCTGGATGTGGGTGGGGCAGGTGGGTCCAGGGGTGAGGTGAGCCGTCGCCGAGCCCGTCTCGTCCCGTTTGACGCTAGATTGGAATCCGCACGAGCCAGCGCCTCCTATCGTCAAATCCGTCAACATCGTCGTTCGAGATTTCCGGATCGTGATCTATTGTAACGTACTATTGTTATTCAATATGGGTTTGGCTTGTCTTGTGTAACATTATTGCGCAATTAAATGTTACAACTTGCATCATAATTTCGTTTGAATATTAATATAATATCCTCCATCAATACGAGTCATAAAAAAATACCTAATATATGTATTTCATTGGGAAGGGATTAAGTGAACATTTCTAAAAATCTCGGCAAAGCCATGTTACATTTAGCAGAAAACCGTTGAAAGCGATGCCTGTTACATAAATATATAGATGATTGCAAAGGCAGAAAAAGCTCCGGCAGAGAGATGCACGAGTGACCGGTCAAAGCACCCCGGAGCGAGCTACTTTTCCTCTCGATTGCGGCAAGCGTTTCCGCCGGCCTTCCGGCAAAATTCCACACTCACTTCGAATTTTCTATAACTTGTAGCTTGATTGCTGGAAAAAGGTTTGATATACTACATCATAATCCTATATTCGAATAATATTTATGAATAAAATAATCCTTTCTTTTATTAACTTCATTGCCTACTTCTTAATAAAAAAACATACAAAAGTATAACAAATTTATTGTTCATACATGAATTATTTTGACGTAAATCACCTTACCCATGAAAAAATTAAAATTTCAACACTTCCTATCACCTTTACGAATTTATCAACACCAAAAATATTTGAAACAATTATTATACTAAGATATTTTTAGAATACCAAGAACGTGATATATTAGAATAAGAATGCTGATTCCACAATGTTGTATAAAGGTCACCGTGCAGTGACAATAAAACACAAATTCACAAGAAAGACACAACTACGAATTAATCCCAGAATAATTATTGATCACATTTTTTCCGTTTCATTTTATCTGATTTAGGTACTTATATAATTCAACTCATCAATTAAAAATAATAATATATAATATACAGACTACAAACTGTTTACGAAGTATTTCGTCTACTTTATTATCCCCCTCATAGGATGCTTCATTTTCAAGCACCTCTGTTTTGGAACTAAATTTTATGGTATATTTTTTATACAACGGCGTACTTTAAAAATAAATATGTTATGTCAATAAGGTCTCTTTTAAATTATTTTAACACGTGACGCTAAATTTGAAAGAAAAAAATACGGAGTTGCAATTCAACTACTTCATATTAATGACTAGCTGCGACAAACAAACTTACCGAGTACTGTACAAATATGCATTTAAAGTTTCTTGAAGACATTATCAAAATTATTACGAATCCAAATTATAATACAAAGTTAGATTTAGAACATTAAAAATTTCACTATATTGCATTTATTATAGCGTATCATTGTGATCACCAAGCTGTCCCAGTACAAAAGAAAAATGCATGTAGTTAATTATGTATCTCAATGTCTGTTCGCCTTTATAGCGCGATCGTACATTAAATGTTAAGTTCGCCGAAGTTACCTATAGACGCAAGTTTCGAGATCTGAGATCGGTTAATTTATGCGGATTTTTTACAGTAGCTACATTTTAAGTATGATTTCTAGCCGTGCATCCAAAAAACAAACTCCATCCTACGATTATTTTAAACTGAATTGTTTTAGAACCTTGCTGTGTAAGAGTAAGCTGAGTAAACTAGCACAGTTGCGAATACCTATTCCAAAATATTATCCTTACAAAACGATGTTGTGTTTGTATTACCTATGACACTATGTCAAATCTCTGTGCATTTTTACAATATAGTAAATAGACAAAAATATTATTTTTTAAAAATCAGTTAAACAGTTTCCAACATACACACTTAATTTCTGACTAACTTACTTGTGAATTCAAGTGAGCAATCAGCAGTATTTTAATTAAGTTTTTGTTCATTTTAGCGAGCCAAATAAACTGCGTATTGAGAGCAACTAAAGTTAATATGGAATATTGACACTTTGTAAAGGTACCGAGGGGGATTGCAATACCAGCATGTTGTCGCCCCGTTCGCTACGAACGACAAACAACGAGCACGTATGCATTGTGCAACTTTAATGAATTGCTTTTTCGTTTAGGCTTTGAAAATAACTCGTTACGTTGGTTTAACACCACATCATTATACCAATAAATATATTTTGGGTTATAGAAACGATTGAATAAAACTGTGTTGTTTTATTCGCACATTTGATTTTGCATCGATTTTAACTATTTATTTATTTTTAATACTTACTTATTACAAAATAAAATAATAACTAACTATGTTGAATTTAGAACTATTTAGATACCAAAGATTAAAACTTGAAATGTATAAGACGGCTTATAGTAACATGTTTTAGGAAATAATCCTTCTGCCGCAACTTCCTATGTGAAACATTAGACTTCAACAGAAAGATTATATTCCTGTTTTTCTATTGCTACTCCACTCATATTAGGCGTCATTATTTATTGCCTTTCTTGATAAACCAGCTACCTAAAAATAAAAAATAAACATATTGGTTCAGTAATTCCTAAGATTAGCGTGTTCGAGAAAGCAAATCAACAAACAAACTACAAAGCTTTTTAATACTAATATAGATAATTATATAGGTAATATAAGATCATATTCTATCGAATCCTCAGGAAATTCTGAAAAGGGAATACATAACCAACCTAACTTAATTACTTTCTGAAATTCTTAAAAAAGAAAGAATCTTGTCATTAACCTCGAATACACGATTACAAAGAAACTTTTTAGAAGTTAATTAATTAACAAAAGTAATAAAAATCATGTGGGTTGCCGACGGAAGAACCTTTATCGTAATTACCCTGACTTTATCAAATGAAGCAGAAAATATTCATTAAATTAACACAGTCATAAAGCTTTGAAGCAAGTTGAATATAAAGCATTAAAAAAACGCCATTTCCCTCATTCCCTGGATCCACATGGGACAATAAATCCGCGCATGGGCTGTCTGCTCGCAAAACGAGCATTTTATTTGTAGACGTGACGTAATTTAACGGCTCGTTCTAGTCGCGTACGGTTGCTTGAACTTTACCATGCTTTACCTAAACGCCGTACGGTTTTTGCATTCATCTTTTTCAGAATAATACTGGACGTCGTCGTCGCGTAGCCACAGACGCAGTAGCCCCTTTTAAAATATTCGCCCATTGTAATATAAAGCACAATGAGCTCGCCTGTTTAATACCTCAATGCTGAACGAAGAATGAAGATCTCGAATATTTTTAATAACTCCGCAAAATTACCTTTTGTACTAAGACATTTGATTTCTTAACGGCGTTGTGGCGTTTCGGTAATGCTTCATTGCAATTAGACCGCAGTGAGTATTCAGGGCTGGTTCCATTTAATCCTTTAAAAACCTCGAAGTGTAAGCGTCGCCGTCTCTGCGGGCCGCAATAACACTAACTCTTATAAACTGGGATTATACCACTCTCTGTAACACGACTTAAATTCAAATATGCACTTGCTTAAAAATGCTATATATTTGGAAGCAACGCCAGTGTAGGACTGCCTGAGTTTCAGTTATTCTGGGCGCTGTTAAACGAAAAAGAACTTTGTTATGAAAGGAGCCAACGTAAAGTTTAGTTTCAATTTGCGCGTGCGAATGAAGACCGCCAAGAAGCTTAGCAAAAGTAGCTTTGTTGTAGTAATTAACATACAGGTTTAATCACTGTATTCAGACGGTTGCGCGAGAAATATAATATTTATTTATTGTGACAAAAATATGCTCCTCCACACGAAAAAACAGGAAAAATAGTATATATAAAGCAGTAACAGTCTTCTACTTTAATGTATATGTGAAAAATTTAAATGATAAGGGGCAAATAAATGCCAAAAATTCTGAATTAAAAATCTGTTGGTGACATTTTCATTAGCTAATTGATTGATTGATTCAATAGTTTATTATTAACTAACTAAAAACGACAGATAGACTGAAGTCACACATCTAAGATCATTATTATTTTAAGTACCTAGTTAAACATAGAAAACCTTTTATTTAACCAATAAAGTTTTTAAAAATACACATGAATGTTTCAAAACAAATTCGCATGTAAATTATACCGACATAGAACAAATATGAAAGATTCAGTGAAAATAATGATACCTAGTCGTCGAAAAAATGTCTGGAACGCTATATAAAGCACGTTAGATAGTGGGGTGGAATCTGAATTTACATAAACATGCAATTAAAGCGAGGAAAAGGACATCCTGCTCCTCTGATAATATTGAAGAGGCTACGGTCATTTTCATAAACGTCAACATACGTACCGACGCCACAGATATTGCTTTTAAAACAAGCCTTTAGTACGATAGAATATTACTTATTCTCTTCTGTGTTTACCTTTAGTAGCGGAAAAAATATAAAGTCTTAAATAAAAATCTTCACAGATAATTACATAATGTTCCAAGCCTGGGATACAGGAACAAATAATATCCTTGGTAAATTTCATTTTTCAAATGAACATTTGCACCGTTTTGTGGCTTAATAATTCCACGCTATAATGAAAATGTCTTCAAATTTCATATTGAAAAAGCAGAAACTACGAGCTCTTTTAAAAACTGTTCGCACAGTAATTGCAGATTTTCATAAAGATTGTAAAACGTCACAAACATTTCGCAGCGAGTCGCTTTTAAAATCGAAATGTAATATCGAGCACAACCGCGGAATAGTAAACTTCCTCGCGGGACTTATTTACAACAATCTCCGCTCACAAATATCATTACCAGAGTTACGCTTTGCTAAGCTGTGTGAGCTGTACATGTAAGCTTTATTCGAACGTACAGCGTAATCGGCTTCCTGTTTATTGCAAATTCCATTAGGGGAAAATCCCATATCTTTTCGCTGACTTAAAACGTGCACTAAGGCAACCCATAGCACCATGAACACTTCAAATAGGTATTGATGTTTAGCTCAAACATAGTTCACCGTTTCTATAGAAAGTCACGTCACTTCACCACTCTTGTGAAGGCACGTAGCCATTTTACGTATTCACTCCGTTCGATGCATTTCGTGCTCGCTTCTCGGCAGGATACAAATAAAGGAAATAGCTTCGGTACCTGTTGGTATTTCTTCATATTGCCCTATATTCTTGTGTTATGATGATGAACATTAGGAAAGGCTTTCACTCATTAAAATCTATAAACTGCATCATTATCTATTTCTGAACCCGAAAATTCAAGAGAAATTCGACGACAAATCCTAGTTGTTAACCCAATAGGGTCCACTCACGTAATGGGAAAGGGTAATGAACGTAACAATATCATAAAAGCCGTGTAGTCAACTCACAAGCGGTGATACGTGGACGCAAGAATTTTCGTCATAATTCCGAGAAGTTAACGGACTCCTGGGAATCACTTTCATTTTCTCCATAACCATTAAATCCTCTTGTTTACTGCTCTTGGCAGGTTCAAAGGCACTGGCTCTCTTCCCACTTGTCTAACTTATTCACAGGAACGACTAAACAGTAAACAACGACGAAACTGTTCTACTAAAATCTTTCTCGGATGAAATACGCAGTTTTATATCTTCGATACATATTTTAAGCTGTATAAGAATTTAACACCTCAAAATCTGAAATGTTTTTAGTCGCACCTACAAACAGTGGGTGCAGGTGTCGAGCGTAAAGTAAAATTAATTCAAAGTTGTATTTAGTTTATATGAAAATCTACTTTTTTATAACTCGTCATGCTCAATTCTAGCGCTTATCGCGTGTATTGTATTAAAGTTTTCAGACGAATTCAAAAATGTCGTTAAAATATTCTATCAAAAACTTATATTGGATAATCCTATTAATTTGTAGGCATTTCGTAACAATACTTTAATTCGCGTTAAATCTTATTACTTTCAACGTGAATTTGTGGCTTATAAATGTCTCAAAGATGGTTAAAGCGATTCAGTTGAATGTGGTTAGATAAGACTTTACTTAGGAATTGTAATTGGTGGATTAAAGCGCTATAACATGACGCAATGTAAGAAAAAGAAAGTAAGCAATGATTAATTATTATTATCTCTCAAGTATACTTGAAGTTTTAAACATCTAGCATATATTCAGCTCACACGTGTTAATCGGGTAGTCATGTAATACAATGTTTTTGAGCTAAATTAACATTGCTCATTAGTCAAACACATTTGTTCAAGGTGAGTTGATAGGTCGATAAATTTTAATCCTATTTTAATTTACTGACCATATTTGAACACTACCAACGTAAAGTATTTTGTGTCAGCAACTAGAGAAAAGTAGAACAAAAGGCGCAGCAACGTCTTTTAAATTGTAGGCTTGTAGCATAAATCACAGGAATAGGAAAATATACATCACAACAGTAACGATTCCAGTTGAGCTCTGTTATATTACCTTCTGAGTCATAGAACGATATTCCTATCTCATCTTAAATATCGGGCACGTAGCAAAGTCATAATTCCACAATGAAGCACCGCATGGGCAGGGTGCGCGCCCTTTGCAGTGGCGAGACTGGTGATTCACTGCTACGGTTACCCACATATATTCCCTATACCTTAGTAACTTTTTCCCTACAGATTCCACCTGTGAACAGAAAGGAAATTAAACAAAAAAGGTCATTATCGAGCCTGTTTATTGTTTACGATGCGATCACGACGGTATCGATGGCATAGCTTCGATTAATTTATTCTTGCCGTCGATGTCTACATATATCTACAATGGAGTAATTAAAAAAATATGTAACTACTGAATTAAATAGTGGCGTGTGTAAACCACACAACGTTATGACTTTAATTTGCTCAGAACATGTTAACCTTTATAATATTATACCATACTAAGAAAGTAAAGAACCGAGCAGCAAAATAAATACCAAATTGGGTACCAGACAAACAGAAAAAGAACAATTCCCAACAACCGAGACTTTAACCCAACTCGGAGGAATAAAGCTCTCCGAGCTATTTTACTTAACTGCAACGTAAGATAGATCTTGGTAGTCATTAGCGAATAGTCTAAAGACTCTAAACTATCTCATTACCATGAAAGCATTTTGCTGTTCATATTGCAACAGAGCGCCGACTTTATCACCACTATCTAACATTTTACGAAAATGTAATAATATCAATTGACATTGGTTAGAATATTTATACTTCAGATGTAAGACAAAGAGTGGAAAGTAGGTGTCCATAAATTAAGACGTTCTCAGTTCTCGAGAGGCGAGTCTCAGTTACCCGAGACGATATAAATAATTGGCCGACGGTAAAATTTATTGCGCAGACAAATTATGACAAATATTTTTTATTCCCCTGAGTTTCGGTAAAAATCTCTATCTTCTATTTAATGTTGTACAGTAACGCAAAAAAATATCGCGTGAACTAATTATACCGCATTTAAAATACGGTTACCTCGACCCTTCGGTATTAAACAAGCAGTAACGTAATTACGGCGCAAATTGCATATTTAATGAGCTAAGAGCTGGTAAAAGATATCCTATATTAGTCGTATTACAGTTTAGTTATCGGTGGATGTCTCTACAATCCCTTCGCACTTCCTTCCTAAAGACAACGAAAGGTTGACTCTGTGCATACAGATTGCCTACGAGGCTTACTGATCTAAAAGACGGATTGCGGTAGTCGAGCCTTTAATGAAAAGCGGGACGTATTTTGTTTATCTTGTCATTCTATTAATTAGGGATCTTGTTTACAGTTCCAATACAACATGACAAGTCTTAAATACGCCCCGCACGGCTTAACTTTTATCACTTTAATTCATTTATGTTTGTGAGTAGGGAGCAAATTGCTTTAAACGCCATCCCTACCCACTTGGTACGTAAGGTCTCTAATTATTAAGGCTCAGGATTTTTAAATCAGAAACCGACGCTCATTGTTGTGTTACAATACTATTTCAAATTTGCTTGGAATATATTACAAACTTTGAATTCTTGCTGAACGTTATAAATAACATTTAAGCGATTATATATCTTAAATCAATTATATAATCTTTTACTGCCGCATTCTGAAATTTCAGGTACTAAAACTAAAGCAGATATGCTTTAAACATCATTGCTAATATTGGAACGTTTTGAACGATTTTAACACGACACGGTTTTTTCTGAATGTTACATTTTTATATACATTTGTGGGAATACCTAATAGGACATATGTATTTTTATGCAAGCACGGAAATCCTAGGGGTAATTTTTAGCAGTAAGTAAGCAACATCCAAGTATGATAAGTGTTATCGAATGTGTTCAACTTCAAATTACTCGAAATAAGTGGCAAATATAATAGTTAAAGTTACGAATGTCATGGAAGAACAGAAAAGCTTGTTTTATCACAATTTTATACAAATATTTCAAAAAGCCAGCTTCAGACCAAATGGCGATATACTTTTTGTTATAGTGCTTAATTAACAAAGCAATTTATTTGTGCCAAGAGTAAAACCTACTCCTTTTCCTCTTTGTAAAAAGCTGACCGGTGCAAATTTGCTGTTAATTTTTCATTACCCTAAGAAAAAACACGAAGCAAAATTCCGCAAAGACGTCGTGTCAGATTGATGCATGAGTTCGTGTTTTTCTTTGTGCTCACACCATCAATCTTACAGATCTATTAACGTCCTCTTTAGTGCCTCTCCTAATTATTTGAGCAAACTCTCTAGTATCCCATGAGATTAAACCAAGATTAGTTCGGGTAAACAACATCATATTAAATTGTTTCGTTAATCATACACAGCGAAATGAAGAGCTCACAAACATGCGGATTATCTAGCCGTCGATCGATCTTCGAACTGCACTACACTTAACGTTCACCAATCTGTTTGCAGAATCAACATTGTGCTATCTAAAATACAAATTACTTTCGCAAAGTATTTCACAAAATATGCTTTTTAACTGCAACAATGTAACTTTAAATTCAAAAAGTTTTTAATATGTAACCCTTGGTGTGTCATGTTTGATACATAAATAACGCCTTGGATGAAAATATCGATGAGCTTAAAAAACTCAAACATACATAAAAGTGTCTAGTTATTTAATTTCTTTACATCTCTGCCACTCGCGTATTAAGAATGTGGTGTGCAGATGTCGGTCCCGGGTTCAAAAATCACACAACTGTAGATTTACAAAACTACATCTTGATTTACTATAAATTATTAGATAATATGTTGATGCCGAGAACTCCCCATAATACAACAATAGTCCAAACCAACTTTTAAATTAAAAAAAAACTTCTTATACAGTATTGTGGCACTGGTACCTATATCTCGTTTTCACTAACTTTTTTTATTATATGTCTGTCTCCTGTAAGTCTGGTAAATTTCACGAAGGCACCATAGCATACAGACATAGGCTCATAAAAAATTATAGACTATATATATCTGCGGTCTAAAAGTATTTTTTATTTTACCTGCGCATACGGCATATTAGCTTCGCACGCATATTTAAATAAAGATCTAACACGAGACATATGTTAAATTTCTTTTCGTACACAACGCCGCTTTATAATACATATGTATGTAAACAACATACCCTATAAAGGCAATTGTCTTCAGACGCTGAACATTGCGCCAAGATTTATCTACATTTTATAACGGTGTTTACATAGCATTATCTATTCCCTTTACTTGTACAAAGAGCTACGTAACATCGGTAGGATAAGAAGAATCCATTCTACGAAACCCTAAAATCGTCGTTGCAATTGTGGGGGTTTGTCGCGCAAACAGGCAATAAATGCCGGCTGAATAAGCCAAAACCGAGATTGCCGTTCTACTATTGTCGATACTGCTGCGTTTTATATAAAGATTTATTCTTTTTGTTTAAACCAACTGTTTATGTTGAACTTTCTTTCGCTTGTATTGATTTCGTTATTACTAAGAACATTTGTACTTTCATGGATTTTGTTTACTTGCACTATTGACATTGTGATGAAAATTCCTGTTTTGCAGATTTTAAAAGAAGATATATATTATAATCAAAAATTACGTTTAATTAAGTGAGTCCATATCTTATCCTCAAATTTTCATTATTCCACACTGATTAATATCACAATTTTTCACTCATAAAGATTTCGTAGAAATTATAATAAATTAAATTAACAATTCCACGGTCTTATCTACAAGAGAAATAGTGTCCGTAATATTGTAACTTAATGTCACTCTTAAGATTATATCACTGCTTTAGCCCCTTTGTGCCGGCTACTTTAGCAGCCTCCTAACCTGTAACACTATAATTAGGTTACAAAACAAATCTTAGAGGAATAAGTCAGCTTCGAAGTTGAAGAAACGAATTAGGAAAGGAATTGGGAAGGGCGAACTGGAACTAATTACTCGTAATAAAACACAAAACAATCCAGGAAAATAGGACGTTTAACTCGGTAATACCATGTATTAGGGGAGGCCTCATTGCATGCTAAATAGCCAACTATGTAATACCAGTTTCTAGTCAGTGTCAGTTGTTATGGAACGCAATTAATTGAATTCCACTGGATTCACAGTTGAATCACATTTCTGTAACAATAGTTTCCTACAATTCAATGGGCTGTATAAGTGAATAATCATGTGCTCTGCCATCAAGATATTAATTACTGATGAAATAAGACCATTTCGCTTACGAGGATGCAAAAATGACCGCACAGCATCTATTGGAATATACAGTTCTGTCCCTATTGGGTATTAAGTAGTAGGAGACGATATTTCTTCGCACAATGATACTAGCCTGCTGAAATTTTTGTCATATTTAAAAAGTTTTTGATAATAGAAGGTAAGGAGCACGTTAACTGGCGCAGTATTTAATATGACCTAATAAATCCTAACCTCATCAAAAAATATCTGCTAGTGATGTAATTTTTCTTTAAAATTAGCAAAAAGGAATTCACGAAAAGCTATTGAAATATTTTAAATTCGACTCCGCCTTTTATAAAGAAAATCTCTAAAGGTTTTTCCTTAGAGATTATATGAGTTGAGAAAGCGTCGCTTGTTGCAAATTAAGAGAAGCGTCTAAAAGGCTTAAGTTTGTGATGAATCCGTCAATCAGAGCCCGTTACGCAACATAAATCTTTATAGAAAAGCTTAACCCCTCCAGTATTACGTTTTCTTCTGCTTATTGTATTAAGAGAATGATCGACAATTTTTTTATTAAATATGTTTTTTAATTACTTCCTTCACGTTATGTACGCAAAAATACCGTCGGAAGAATATTAACGTGATCGAATAAACCACAATGGATTCTTCTAGATCAAAAAACAACAAGGTCTTGAAATAAACCCTGTGTACTAATAAAATATGATTTAACTATGTGATCACTGGTTACGCTTTCATTATTTTAGTGATAATATAAAATAGTATAATAACAACTGCGAATTGTGTCTCGTAAGAGTGTTTATTAGGGAATAACATTGAGCACACACCTCAGTGATCAAGAAAATAAAAGTTTCAATAAAATTAATATTTATTAGGGAAAAAAAAAACAAAATTGAGGTCCGTAAGACCGTCACACTTTCATCTTCCGGAAGACAACTTCTCCCTGTTTTAATCTGGATCGCCCAGGTGGGTAAACAATATTGTTGATGTTATTTCTGTAGTTTAGTGATGTTCAGGAAAACAGTTACCTACTGCCGACTATTATTCTATTTGTGAACATGTGACAAATTACTCCTGACAATAGGTACATCGGACCCCAACAATAGGGTTTTAGAATAAAATTGAAATCCTTTTTTTGGGATAAAATCCGCTTATGTACAATAATTCAATTCATTAATCATGAGATTCGTTAGATACGTATATATTGTGACAATATTATGTTTTTCGAAATATACCGTCCATTTTTAAATCTTTAGTATCCCTAGTGCGTATATTTTTCCAGACATGTCTTGTTATACATACACAAATGAAGGTGTTTTTCAACATTTTTTGCTTTCATATATTTCGGAGGTATTTTTAAAACCTTTTTATTTCATCGTTTATAAAATAAACCCGCTTTATCATCACGTCTCTAAAATTAAACTCTGCGATTTTCCGCCTCCGTTTCATGTACCTATTCCTAATATATACAAATCACAGTGCGGTAAAATAGTTTCTATCTATCTGTAACCCTATCGGACGTCTAGCTCGTAACGGTACCTATCAGCATTTAACTTTATTATCAAATATTAACGTGGAATGGACAAAATAATTCTCGATTCGCCTTCTCCATTTATTAAATTGTGTGACATTACTACGACTAATAATTACAAAACACCAATGATTCCTGGTACAAAAGGAATTACAATTAGTTTACTTTGTTTCTTTTGGACACAAAAGTATTGACATTGGTACATGATGTTTTATTCATTTCGATTCGTGAAGTGTTGGCTACCGAGAAACAATTACCTGTATCTCTTAGCATTCTAAGTAATTATGCCAGTCTGTTCCGAGCTAGATTTATTGACGCTTATCCTGGAGAGGGTGTTTCATGCCAACTGAATGTCGGTAGCTATTCAGGTATACTGATATCCCACCCTAGCAAATTGCGTATTCAGTAACAACATTCAACAAATTTAAAACAATAAAAAATGCTTCACATCTACGCTAGGATATCTGCCGCAGTCCAAGATGCTGCGTTGTAGAGCATATTCAGAACTACTGAATCGATATGTTCTATTTTCCTGGGCATAAGGCACTACGTACGACTTCTTTACCCTGTATATAAGATTTTATTTTTGCCGGGATTTTTTAACACCAATGGGTTTTTGATCACTGTATCTATTACTTGCCTTAATTTCCGATCACGGTCTGAATAGTCCCTGTATAACAATAAATTAATAACATGTATTACACAAATATACATATATAAACGTATACTGGATAGAGGAATCCAGTTCTAACAAAAATATCAACCCTTGGCTGTACGCCAACGTGTGGAAATTCATTTGTTACAATTTTATAGAGAATCCAACTCGACTTGGACAAAACACGGATTACAGACTTTAAATCTAATGAACTAGCTAATCTATAAATCGAAATTGAAACTCTGTTACAGCGAGCATCGCTTTTATTGCTTAGTTTCAACGCTATATTTTGTTGAAATATGAATGTACTTAGAAAAAAACTACTATCAATAGTGTGTAAACACAGTTATTATTATGAATTTATACGATATTCGTCAAAAACAGTAAATAAACCAAATCATAATGAACGACAAATACCCAAATAATTATGCCAAAGACTTGTTTTCTTAATTTGAAGCAATTGTCTTCTTAATTCCTAATTACATAAAGTTTAGGTAACATAACTAAGTTGCGCAAAAGAAATTTCCATCGCCTGATTCAAAGTAACTTTACAGTGGTGCGGTCCAACAGCACATAATTCATGCCACTCAGTGAAATATAATGCGGATGTTCTCATAATGTACGACGAGCAACTTAATCCGGCACCGACTTTTTCCCTTACAAATATCTATACGAGTGCGGAATTCTGTAACGTTAATCTTGGATACAAAATGCTCTTTTATTCTTTAACTATCAGTCAGTCTCTTTATACGCTTCTCGAATGAATTACAATTACTTTAAGACGTTTAATGTCTGTTAATTTTCATCAGTATAGAAAGCACTAGAAAGATTGAGCTCAGATAAAACTCTCAAATAAACAACTGCATAATATGAAAGGAGGTATAATATTTCTGGTTATGACGAAATAGAAGTCCTTCATAAAGTAATAGCAAATAATCTACGGGGAGTGTAATATATGAGTGTAGGTGTAAACAGAAAACATATAAGCTCAAGTAACAACTGTTATAAGGACTCTTTTCAATCATGTGTTATTACAAAGAAGCTAGACGTGTGCTTTCAAACTTAAATCACTGCAGAAAATCTCCTGTCGACTTAGTGAGAGACGCCATACAAGTGAAGCTTAGGAAACTTTAAGTAGAGAATACGTTTTTATATTTTTGATTTCTATTTAATTATATTCATTCTTGTTCTTCGTTTTAAGTTCACATAATAATGTAAAATAATCTTATTCCAGCATCAAATAAGACTAAAAAAACACGACCCAAGAAAATTATACGAATCGTCTTGCTAACTAAAGAAAAAAGCCTTTCTCTGTCAACTATCAAACATAAATCTGTTCTGAGATTCGAGGACCAATTTCGACGGCAGTTGACGTGTTTTATAGAATTCATAAAATTAACCAAAGATACATCTAATCATCTCCGGAAGAACCCACGATTTTTATTTTGTGACATGTAGATGTATAAAAAATAATGTTCATTTAGTTAATGCACATCGGGTCTATTTATTTCTGGGCGGACGCGACGGCCTCAGTAACTCATATAAAGTTCCGGCGTAAAAACGACACAGGCGGACAGCGGCCGGCCATATCGCGTTGTGTATATACGGTTCTTTATTTACAACTTGTTTCTAAGGCTTCACTCACTCACTACGCTCACCCTTCTCACTCTTAAAGCTTCCTGTAAACTTGTATACAAGAAATAGCTTTTCAAATGTGACCCTCACGCATTTGCGGCAAGGTTGTCCTTTCTAAAAAAAGATAATTTGACTCACGTGTATAGTTTAGTAATAGCTTCCTATTATGTAGTTATAAATTAAATAATACAAATATACATTATGGAGATACTAGCCATCTTCGTTGATATTAGCCGTCCTAACTCTAGGTACGTACGAACGTACTATAGACTGAAGGAATAAATATTCTATCAAGAAATCCGCCTAGGTGGAAACAAACGCAAAGCGACTAATGCGGTCCACTAAGCTGGTGCTCGCCAGCATTCAACACTCAAGTGGTAAAGTTTCAAAAGAAAGAGAAAGAATCAAAAGAAAACGAGCCTTCAAGCAGCCTATCAAAAAATATCGCAAAGAGGCAGCTTTATTCTCATTCTTTTGTCATTGTTCAAGTCGGCACTACAACACTAAGCTTGCTCTAAAACACTTAAATTTAAAAAGAGCATTTTGTATTTACAAAAGAGAAAATTGATGGAATGAACATTCAGGACTATGCTTGTCGACTATTAGAATCTAAAAACGAATACTTGGTTTTTAAATGGATATTTTATTAACAATGTTATTAAAAATTACTTCGTTGCCCAAACGCTAAATTAAATAAATAATTATTTTTCACAAATACCTAGACCCGCAACAAATATTTGTATACCACAAAACACGACCTCAGTGCGGGAATCAAACCCGCGGCCTCTCGTTTCTCAGGCTTGTGCTAGCCAACTACGCTTTCGATAAATATAACGACTGGAAAGAAAGTCCTATGTGAGAGGAATTTATACGTCGCAATCTATACTAATATTATAAAGCTGAAGAGTTTGTTTGTTTGTTTGTTTGAACGCTAGGATCTCAGGAATTACTGGTCCGATTTGAAAAATTCTTTCACTGTTAGATAGCACATTTATCGAGGAAGATTATAGGCTATATATCATCACGCTACGACCAATAGGAGCGGAGCAGCAATAAAGAATGTTTCAAAATCGGGGACTTTTTTCCTTTTTGTGAGCTTCTGCTGCGTACGCTGCAGAAACGGTTAAAGTTTCGCTAAAATAATGTTTGACAGAATTGCTCCTCTTTAAAAATTCTAAAAAAAAGTCCGCGACAGCATATGTTTATCTTTTAAGATTGGCTCACTATAACGTTTTTTATTCCAACCAAATTTATTTTAAATAAAGCATTATTTGTGAAGGTGTTTTTACAAACATGATATTAATCCTTATCCAAAGAAATACGTTATTCATTACAAGTATTAATAACAAAATAAATTTGTCCTTTACATCATTTGATTTCAATGAGTATCTTAGAAGATATCGCAGTTTCAAAATAATGATCAAGCGCGCAATAATGATACTCAAGGCGTCGACCGGCGCGTTACGGTTTCACGTTGAAACAATTTGACCGATTGTATGATTTTTGTATATTTAAGTAAATGGGGCTCTGCGGAGTAAAATACTACAACTTATTTTCTTTCTGAACCCAACCCTGTAGTCCACGCAGACGGAGTTGCGCGCAAAAGCTAGTTATTTATAAAGTAAAAACGATATAAGTAAAAAAAAAGTCTAGCTGAATACTTTGCAATAGTGAAGTTACAATATGAAATAACCTAAATACTATAATATAACAATAAACAATTAGTTACATATTGTTCAATGGAAATGTAATGTAATCATGTATGATTGTATAAAACGTTATTACCACATACTTACCTCATATAAGCGAAATAATACTAATGAGAAATTCACGATTCATGACCAACATAAAGTCAGCTGTGTGTATATTTATGATGATAATAAAAAGCATCGCAGTAATTACAAAATGCACTGTCCAATTTGTGAACTTATCATTACTTTTTCTATATCAAATTAATGGTCATTTAATCTCATTATATCCAGGGCAATAGCAAGTCTTTTGTAATTCTAGCCGATCGTCGTTTCAAACGTTGATAAAAAAATGTAGGTATATTATGACTGCTGCACTCCAAAACACACAAACAGTATTACCGGTTGGTGCAATATAGTCTGTGTTACGTGCAAACAAGAAAGATACTTTTGTATTTCAATTCTATAGGGATATCCCGGGGAAATGGAGATCTCTGGAGAAAATACCTATTATCACGCGCGTAGTACTGAGAGTAAAAACTCCTATTGCTGTGATTTTATAATTTGTGTTTATTTAATTTCTTTTTTCATATTTTAAAAGTACGAATGCATTAAAAAAATCCTGCATTTACAATGTCCAAAATCGAATCGAAGTAACGAGTATCGATATGTGTTACCTTTAACACAATTGATCGTGTAAAGATAAAAGTTATTGAAACAAAGATTTGCAAAACTTTACTTCACAAAACCGAAGAAATATTTCCTAAATCTTTTTCACTGTTTAATCTGATGCTTTTTTAATCACATTTCGCCTAAAATCGTGTGTATAACTCAGACAATTAGATAGTATTAATGAAGCAAAAAAAAACAATTACATAACAATATACTGTTGTTGCCCTCCCTATGATTCGTATATCCTGGTTCCTCGGCTGGCAAGGAGTATCGTCACCGTGCACGTTTACGCCATCTCACGCTTGGCGGCGGCGCTCTCTGCTCTCGCTGCGGAAGCATGCTCCTGCATGCCATGCGTGACCTGGCATCAAAATTTTCTCAAGTGTCTCTAAAATACTGCAGAAATGCACATCCGTACCGAAACAATATCCAATACGGGTCATATTTAAACAGGACGACTTTGTTCCGTGGACTTTTTAGTTTCTAATTTCGCAACCGATTCCGATACAGTCACGCATGTACACGCAAAGGAGTAGGCAATGTATTTCTGCAGCCTTATTTTACCAATTCTGTTTTTAGTCGTACGAAACACAGAACTAGTATATTGTCACTTTTTCGGACACATTATATTATGCCGCGAGGGCTAAACGTGTTTCTTTATTCGCATCTTATATTTCGCACTTTATCTGTTATGGTACTTACCCACTGTTATATTTATAACATAATAATTAATGATATAAATAATCGTCTGT
The DNA here is from genome assembly GCA_030295005.1 of Cephonodes hylas. Lineage (NCBI taxonomy): Eukaryota > Metazoa > Arthropoda > Insecta > Lepidoptera > Sphingidae > Cephonodes > Cephonodes hylas. Next base: position 6,046,449 of record AP025366.1, read on the forward strand.
AGCTGATATGAATATTTGTAAGTTCAAAAGGTAGAGCCATGTCAGAGTCACAGAAAAGTTGCATTACTTTGCGAATCGGTATGTGACATTGCCAGAGGCACAATTAGTTAGTCGTAGAAAAAATTGTGTTCGTCTTGACAGAGACCACCGTACGTATGGCGCAAAACCCAACATTACACGATCTGCTCTATTCAAGGATCAGCCTGTGTGTATCCGTTCTACATCCGATCACCATAATTATGTCAACTGTTAAGCGTTAATTAATCGAAGATATTTCTTGTCATATGGCGTTCTATGGGGAATGCACTGCTCTATCTTTCAGGTGTATCGCTGTGAAATGAAACTGCAAGCATTAAAGCAATTGCATAAAAAATACGGATCTATTAAAACATACATGCTGCCATCTTCCAAAAGAGCATTAAGCGAGGCGTCCAGCGAGCAAAGTATGTGCCATTCAGGAAAATATTTAAATTAATTAAAATAAAATGAAAGTGCAGGAGACGCGTGGATAGCGGCGCCATGCGACGTCCGCGACGAGGCTCCGACGACTCCACGTTGGTGAGCCAACTCGTGCCAAACTAATTCAACTTGTGTGATCATACGACCGAGCTGGAATTATGGTGAGATAGTAGGTAAGCGCTAACGCCAACTGAAAGTTAATTATTCCTAACAATATCACATCATTTGTATAACAAAGACATTTATTTCGGTTTCTGTCTCACTTATAGAACATATCAAATTTATGGTTTGTGTGATCATTCATATAATCATATTGCAAAAAAAGAAAAGATATTTTATGTCACTTAAAAACCGCCCTTTACCTGCTATGATAATCATCATCAGCACATTTACGTCCTACTGCTTAGCCCGGGCCTCCCCTAGAACCTACGTACCAGATTGCGGACACAATAATGATGTTCGCAAATAACGTACACATATTACTTAAAAACGATTGTTCGCGGCTAATAATCTGTATATTTCATCAGGTCTATTACATTATATTTTTTGTTGAATATTTTTCAGACTGCAATCAAAGTTCAGTCACTTGGTCCGTGAAATGTACGTCTTATTATTATTCATACATATAATAGATGTATTATAATGTGTCAATGTGTCTGTTTATAATAAATATATAACAATACTTCACAAAACAGTACAATGTATTTAACCGTAACCTAGATACTTCTATCAATGTAAAAACTTGACGTACCAATCCAAGCGAAACTGTGTCGGACAAGTAATTTAAAGTTGCTAATGTATTATATACATTTATGACTGACAGACTTAAAAGAACAATTAAAATTATACAAAATGTGATTTAGAAGTCTCGAAAATAAAACTTTATAACATCTCCTTCCCCGTACTTCAGCGACATCTATTGTCATAATTTTAATTTGCCCTCAATAACGATAGAAGCGCAGTCAACCACAGACTTGCTTCACGAGTACTCCAAAGGTTGTTGAACGGGTTTTGTTACAAAATAAGAAGAAAGACTGAAAAGTTTTTGCAACAAGCTCGCTGAACACGAATGACATCGTCGGCATCTTTGCAATCACTGTTGGCGTTTTGCCGATAACAAGCGAAATAAAACTATTGCTCATTCACCATCTTCATCTTCATATTGAAAATGCAAAATTTAACAAAACGTTACGTTTCTTTGAATAAAACAATTATGAGATATTAGTTTGGTAAACGCGATAGGAAGTCTACAAATCCCCTGTTTACCAACTATGCGCTGTTGATTAAGGCTCGAAGCACCCTTAAAATTTGTTAAGAAAGGGATACCAAATACATACATAATTAAGAAAATAACTCATTCATTTTTACTTTCGTACTTTTTGTTCATGTTATAATTCTGCTAAATGATATCACATCTATGTCAAACCATAACATTGTCTAAACTGTTGCTAAAATTATGTGTATTTTTATGATAATACCTACCTGAACTTAATTCAAATGAATAGGGATTCGCAAGAAATTGTGGAAGAATAAGGTGGCTACAGTATAAGTTAATTACACTAATGAACAAGGGAAGGTGCGCTCAAAAAATCCACCGCAAGATCACTCCAAAGTCTTTAGAACGATGTTCTTCACGCGGTTCATTAGCGCCTTCACTTAAAGCTGGGCTCACATACAAATTTACTAATAATTTCAATTCTATCATAAAAAAAGTTAAATGCTCATAATTGATATAAAAAGCTCTTTTAGTAACACCTATAACTTCTTGCATTTAAAATCAGAGCTGTATGAGATTAATCAAATAAGAGTTTTATTACATCGTCTTGAGGTTTTGATTTCCTTGTTTAGACAAAAAAGGTATTATTAGCACAACAAGAGAAATAATTTATTTGTATGACGCATTATTTTTAGCGGCATGTAACTGGACGTGGATGAATAGAGTAGCTGCTTCATTAGTGGTCCGCCGCGCAACGGCAGGATATAGACCGCATTTTTTGTCTTTCTCCCGAAGACATTTCCTTATAAACGTAAGACAAAAGCCACTCTTATCTAGAAATAGTATGTAATTTCTTACGATATGGAAATTTTATACTTTAACAATCAACCTCATTAATATATTCTAAATTTATCTTTAGGAAATATCAACATACCCTCTTGCCCTGTTCCCAATTTATTTTTCCTAACATCATATCAGTTGCCATGTCATTATTTACTCCTTTTCCTTTAAAATCTTCTCAGTCATACATCTATTTTTTAGACTTCCTTTGCTTTCCATTCTTCAACTTTCATAGTTACTACTTTTTTACCCGTATTTATTATATGAACTGATTTAATGATTCCTTCATCCGTCATTATAATTTGTTATCAAACTTCTAAGTCAAGTCGGTGACTCACAGAAAAAGTGCAGTAGCAAGTTTGCCATTGCAATTTCCTGAAAGCACGTTGATCCTCACTTCTCCCAAGTTCGTTTAATTTTCGAGCCTTAGTTATTTAAAATATTTTTCAAAACGGAACATAGATTGATTTACATGTGTTCTACACAATTTTTTTTAAAGGCTTGTTCCTTATATTGTGAATTTATTCTACGTCCCATTGTCACAGGATTTTGCCCTCAAAAAATACTGTATATACCTATAATCTGAAAAAGAAATATGTGTATCTAAAATTATAATTTAATTAATTCTCCATTGGGCAGCGTTGTGGGCTGTGGCCTGACAATCAATATCAAATCTAAAACGAAACAATAACTACCAACGAGTATAAGACCAACAACATGAATTTTATTGCAGTACATTTTTAATAACAAACGATATAGTTTATATTTTCAATGTAAATAAAAATATATGAAACTCCGGATGCGAAAAATATACGTAAGTGCTTTGAAAATTGTTGTAAAACCGCTCTATACCCGGAGCTATTTGTCCCGGCAAAGGGATGAGTACTCACACGGTGTAATCCGTCTATCATACCATGCAAATTGAATCACGTCTCTCATCTGCTCACATGAATGTCTTTCTGGAAAAACGCTGCTCCACGCGCCGGATCAAATTATATGAGTGCTACTTGATTTACATTATTGTCACACGAATAAGGTTTCGCGCATAACAATTAAAGCAATTCATAATATCATACCTTTACCATGCACACAAATATATACACTAATTCCCTCGAAGGGATAGGTAAAAGTGTATACATTCACATGTTTGTACCTTTCGCCAGCTGTTATAAAACCAGTGAGTCTATTGTCGATACTTTTGTAATTTTATTGCTATTAACACTTCTAAACCCCAAAATTGAATCCTGGACACCTTGACCAACGCTGCACACTTATTCCACATTTATTATACATTTGCCTTCAATTTTAACAAATTATTTAAAAAAAAAAACACTATTATTTAGGTAATTATACTATATTTTTGGCATCTTCAAATAACATGTATGTAGCTAAGACAACTGTTGTGAGAGGCAATGTGAAAGATGTGTAAAATGCACCTACAAAACTAGGCGGCACGGAAAGTTTCATCAAGCACCAGTAGTTGGACAGTTGGCGGAACAAAGATGGGCAAGTTAAAGGCGAACGGACTCGAACCTACTTGCATCTGAAACTAAACGAGATCTCTTGTTCGTAAACAATCTGCATCGAACAAGGTGCGCCATATAACTTTTACAAAGATGGAACATGTTTTTGAATAAAAATAGTAATTTTGTCTATTAATATTCAAGTTTGTTTTCTGGAATTTGATTTGTCTCATTATATTATTTTCTACTTCCAAGAAAAGAAAAAAGTCGTATTTTATCCACGTAAAATAACAAACACTCGCATAATCAAATTAATTATTATTTACCTAATGTATCGATATCAAATCTGCGTTCTATTCAGGAGATACTTAATTAAAATGTCCGTATTATGATTTTGTTTAATTTCTTATGTTGTGTTACCTATTAGACCAACAACAAAATATGCATAAGTATAAAGATAAAAAACACTAACGCAACATATAGGTAAGAGAAACTAATATCGCCATCCAAACACCAGTAAATTATACGACGCAAAGAACCAAGAAGCCAGAACAAATGGCCCAAGTTAAGTGAAATTAAGAGAGAGAAATCGAGTTCAAAATCAACCAAAGCCCTGGCCAGGCCATTAATATTCCCCAGCGCGTAATACGCGTTTCTACAATAGATCTACATTGGTGCCCATGTACGCAAACTCGTTGAAAAGCTTCCGAGAATTTATTTAAGGCGTACATATAACGTACCGACTATAAAATATCGTTTGGTTTTATTGTCTTACCTAATTTGCGTGACAGAATTCATATATTACTTTTAATTTGATATTATTCTTTAGTTTTAAAAAATGATTTAATTCTTACTTTTGTTTCCTTTGCATCTATATGATATTAAACCATAAGTATAGTAATTAATGGTTGTGAGCATAAACCACAATTAAATTATAGACAGCAACACTCAGGCCGAACTCAAATATCCAGGGAATTTTCACTGAAATGAGCATTTTATTTTAATTAAGTTTAATGAAAACTATAATACTTATGTACTATATAAAGTTCGACAAGTTCGTAATCGCAAGAGTTTCTCATTTAATTTATTTCACTAACATTGGAATAAAATCAGTTGTGACTGTAGGTATTCCTCTAACTCTCGATTAAAGCTTTTATCGGAGGACTGATTAAGTGTCGAGACCAGGATGGATTTATTGTAAAAGTTGGCCGTTCGCTGAGGTTAGTGATTCAAGCCTGCACACTTTAGTCGAATAATTGTCTACGTGATCGGAATTGTGGCCTCCTACTGCTTTTAATAAGATCAGATAAAGAACTTTAGCCGCTCGTCTGAACAGGTGCAAAATCAAACATGCACTCAATAATTCTAACAAAGTACTATGACTCTTACGACGATAACCTTTGCATTCAGTAACGTATTTTTGACTTGCTACTTTGTCATACATATGAAGGCAAGTCCAGTCGAGCAAGGTATTAACAATATTTATATGCGATATTATATTGAAATGAAAACCTGAGATTAACATTTCCTAGTCCACATACCTAGTGGACTATAAATTAGGAAAAGAAGGTATAATATATATGTATTTTTATTTTTAATGTATAAGAAAAAATAAAACAAGTCAAATCTGCACCTATTACGTTTTCCTTAAAGGTTTACAAGCAACCGTGAAATCTCGATACTTTTCGTTGCGGTGTCTGCAAATTGTAAAGTAATGTATGGAAAATGTTCAAAGCATTTCCATAAAGAGACTTGTTTACATCCTGCGAACATCTAACGAGTATATATCGGTAGAAGCGTCTTAAAGAAATACCTTTTATCTCGCCTTTACTTACATCCTTAAAAATATATAGAAAAATCCGCTATTCCTTCTTTTGCGAACACAAGAAATAAGAATACATACTCAGCAACTATTCTTTTCTTTTTATTGGTGTCTTATATCTTGCCTAATTGACTTGGTCCGACTGAATCGTCAATGCTCAGCTAAAGTTACTAAACCCAAAATGTGACTAAAACAAAGTAGTTTCTTATGTGACGTAGACTCATTAAATAGCCATGCAGATCTAGATATATGTATAGGTATATAAATATTTTAATTATCTTGTACGTTTCTAGGTAACGTGTAACATATTATAAATACACGTTATATATACGACATACTCTTTACCCTCATAATAAATTATTTACCTTTATATCACATTATCCTATAAATAACATTATAAATAATTTGTATCATTAATTACCATGAAACTTTAACAATGTGTGACTACGGATTTTCAAACTAGAATATCAAAGGTAGTATGTACCAAACGTATATTTTTTGCAAAGTAGGTATATTTTAATGATTCCTTAATAGTATTTTAGAAGGTATGAAGTCACGAACAAATGCTTACAATTAACGCCCTTATTAATGATAACAAACACAGCATATTCATATCAAATTTTATAATTAGCGCAAAACTTTTTATCCGCTAGCGACACATTAGTGACTTTTCATATGCCTTATAACTAGCCGAGTATCAAAACGCTTCTAATTATACCTCATTTTGCTAGTTCTAATAAGTATTTAGGAGCTATTAGGGAATAGATGAACAAACATACTTACACACATTCATAGCCTGTCATGAAAATCAAACCCTCCTTTGGCTTTGCCGTAGTCGCGTAAAAGGTTTAGCAAGACAGTACAGATAAATGTAGGAATATAGTCAAGAATCGACATAAAGTGTTAAAATATCAAGGCTCAAATGATTAAGAGAACAAAAATAAGAAATTTTTTACAAAGGCATATTACATAACACTCCTTATGATACTCCTAAGAGAGAGATAAAAAGTCGTTCATCTGTATAGCATAGTTTATATAAATTGAATACAAAGTAGTGCAGTGTAGTATCAGAAAAAGCTTGTTAAAAGATTTTATTAGTCACTTTAGGGATTGGTTTTTATATCTTTTGTTAATTGGAATACTAAAGTTTTCAAATGGAAGAAAATAAGATTTTTCGAGACGTCATTATAAATTTTTACACGGTGTGTTTTACTAAAATTCATTCTAATACATAGGTACTACATAGCTGTGAAACAATTCTTAATTTCGTGCTCAACCAACGGGAACACTAACAAAAAAAAACGAACTTCCCTCCTTTTATAATTTACTATTAGCTTAAAACATTTGTCTTACCTTTCTGATCAATATGTCTGAATGTATTATGTATTGGGCCTAACTTTATCCATACCAAAAATCATTTAAATCAGTTCAGGCGTGAAAGCGTAACTAACATCCTACACTCAGATTAAGGATAGCATTTATATTAACATGAACTATAAAAAGGTTTGTATTTATGTATGTTTGTAAGGAATAAAAGTGAAAACTACATAAACAATTTGATTGTCTTTTTATATAAGTAAATAATTAAGTAGCTTGCATATAAATACTTAACGACGTTTATTATTTGTTCTAGTTATACAATTGCCTTCATTTGCTTCTTTAGTCCAGACTTCTGCTAGAACCATAATATTCAATTTAAGGTGCAGAAATCTAAGAGATCCGACATACTAACAAAGTTCACTCCTAGCTGTTCCCGGTATGCATCAATAAGTCCTAAATAAATAATCAGCAATACGGACCCAAGAGTCTAAGTACGGGACATTAACAAGGGTCCAGTCCAATTTTCGTCCTGTCCACATTGATATATTGAGGCGAAGCTATTCGACCAACAGAAGGGCTTTCCGATGGACAGTACAACTCATTTCCTTTTTTCTACAAAGAAGCGTTCATTTCAATAGTTTGATTCCCTTAGTGGCAAATTTAAATTTCTATTGATCGATTAAAAAATTCCGTGCTTTAATCAGGACATAGTGTGCAGACTTAAATATTTGTGTAAACTATTGCCATTTTGATCCTGTAAAAGGACATCACGAAAGTTGTATAAAAAGCTAACGAAATACAAAGCGTGTAAAGCGTAGATGCTGCCCCTGCAAACCAACGAGGTACGAGGTTACCGGTGCTTTAAAAATTCAAAGTGTACCAACTCGCCACGCTTGCATTTTTCGAGAGTACTAAAGTCTGCTTCGTTTATATTAAAGACCTCTATCTATTCGTTTTATCCACCACGAAATATGCTTTCACTCTCGCCGGCTCTTCATCTTAAGAGCGGCTCACTACAGCTTCCTTGTGTGCAAAATAACATGATGTTATCACAATTTTTCTTACCTACAAGACGCTCACCAACGGGTATAATACTTTTAAAAAACATATCACGTGTGGCACGTACAAATACGTTTCCGGTTATTATATTCCCGACAAGAAATTTGTCGGTTTGTTTATTGCATTTATTTACGTTCATACAAGTTAATTTTAAGCATGCATACGCATGCATTGAAACAACCGGCAGAATTCAAGATTTTAGTACTTATTTATATTTTATTTATTTTATTTTATTACTTTAGGAAAAACTTGAAACTACACAATATTATAAAGAGATTTGGAATAATTGTTAAGAACCCAATTTGAAGTTTTGACTTTTAAATAAATCAATAAAAAAGTCATAACAAGGGTAGACAAACTAAACAAATAAAAAGGAAAAATGTTATTTTAATAAATTAATAATATTCAATAGAAGTATGCTTTAAATTACTTTATCAATTTACTGTAACCTTTTATCCGACTTCAAAAAAGGGAGGAGGTTATATGCAATCACCTTCTCAGGAGCGTCTAAATAAAAATGTACCTATAGGTCAGTAGATCGAAACTAGAAACTCAAAACTTAAGTGTATAGAAGAACAATTACATTGTTATTGCAATTAGATATTATATCAGATGAATATATACTATTATGAAATTCTGAAGAATGTTGTTGTTTTTTTGGCAATCCATACTAATACTAATATATACTAATAATATTATAAATGCGTAAGTAACTCTGTCTGTCTGTCTGTTACGCTTTCACGTAAAAACTACTGAATGGATTTTAATGAAACTTTATATTACTTTATATAGCTTATACATCAGGATAGAACATAGGATACTTTTTATCCCGGAAAATGTAGTATTCCCGTAGGAATGGGTATTTCGTGATCTACCAAAGCGATTTGAATGAAATTTGGTATAGAGACAGGTAGAGCTCACAGAATTAACATGGGATAGTTTTAGCGCGGAAAATGGAGTATTCCCGTGGGAATGGGTATTTCTGAATCTACCAAACCGATTTGAATGATTTTTGGTATAGAGGTAGGTAGGGCTCACAGAATGTACCATGGGATAATTTTATCCTGAAAAATGGAATCCCGTGGGATAAACATGTCATAAATGCAAAAATCTCTCTGCACTTAACCCTAGAGTCACGCGGACGGAGTCGCGGGCAAAAGCTAGTAAGTATATAATTCTTATTATTTTATGCACTCCATTTATTGAGGCTATATACCTACCTATAACCCCGCTACGCACATTAAAATCGAAGCATTAATGAAAAAATATTTCTTTTGGAGTCTTTAAGTTCGGGGCAACAGCTAGCTTTAAAAAGCGCTAGAAATTGTAACAACTAAGTAGATAATAATAAGCGGAAAATTAAATTTTGTTAAAAAAAGCCTGCAAACAAAAAATCTAAGGCGTTTCTTATATTTGTAGTCCACCAAACTGTCCTTCTCCAACGTGGTTTAAGTAAGTAACCGTGTAGGCCCGTGCCTAACAGTGAATTGATGATGATGAATTCTTATCTATAAGATTCATGTGCGTGGTGGCAAAACTATGAAAGAAGGTCTTGTATAGTATGAAATCGATTCTGAGACTAAGAAAACAATGTCCTGCCATACCGTACGCCTAAACCTAGCCTATCGTGGCATATTACTATTTGTTAATTAATAAATTTTATTTAATGAATAAATGTATGTAACTTGTTCCGTATTTTTTTTTATTTTATTAAATAATATCATCGATGTAATTTATACAAGTTTAAATTCAATATCAATAAAGCAAAAAATGGAATCCTATTACCGACATCTAGTGGGGCATTAGCTATGAATTTAGTCACCTTCTGCTTAATCAAATTCACGCACTCACCCTTGTAACTCCATAGAGGTAAGTGAAGACTTATTTCTGATCTCTCGTTTCACTAGTAAAAGGCTAGTAAAAGGTAAAAGTAATAAAGTAGTTAAAGGCCCAACGAAATGATTGTTCTGCTTCTACATTTTTTTAAACGCAAAAGGCAAATGAAAACTTTGCCTCATTCAGATCATGTAGATCCCACGGCACACACTAGTACTGCGACAGCATGACGTTATTTAGTATACAGTACTTATAATGTATTTAAAACCATCACATATCTTGATATATATTGAACACTGTGAACAGTATCATCATCAAAGTTTTATTGCCAAAATTTTTATTTTATGACCAAAATGGAGTACAGTAATAATAAAATTAGTTACAAACTTAAAAATTGTGATTGCTTGACTTCGTCCCGCAACCATAATAAACACCAACCTTTAGGTTGAGAAGAAATAAATAAATAAATAAATAAAAATCAATGCAACTGCAACAAGCGAATCAGAAAAAGAAGTAGAAGCCAATCTTTAATCTTAAATTCATCGTGTGTGTGTGCGGATAAGTTAATTTTACCAATCTATTGTATGTTATTTGTGCTATTATATATAACTAGCTGTTGCCCGCGACTTCGTCCGCGTAGACTACGGGGTTGAGTTCAGAAAGAAAATAACTTATAGTCTATTTTACTTCTCAGAGTCCTATTTATGCCCATACCAAAAATCATACAAATCGGTTAAATGAAAAAAACGTGAAAGCGTAACGCGCCGTTCAGCGCCTTGTGAATCATTTTTGCGCGCTTGATCATTATTTTGAAACTGCGATATCTTCTAAGATACTCGTTGAAATCAAATGATGTAAAAGACAAACTTATTTTCAATTAAATACTTATACCAAATAACGCATTTATTTGGATAAGGATTAATATAATCTTTATAAAAACACCTTCCCAAAAAATCCTTTATTTTAGAACAAATTTGGCTAGCATAAAAGAGGTTATAGTGAACCAACCCTAAAAGTTAGACATATGCTACCGCTGACTTTTTTGTAGACATTATGAAGCTCTACAACTTTTCTCTAGGACTCAACTATATATCTCCCATGGGTAAGGCAACGTTTTCAAAAAAACGGTTTCGTTCGCCCGTTTTTTCTCCGACTTACTTCGGAAATCCTTCTACAACAAAAAAGTCTTACCATTTTTCGGACTAATATATAGCCTATGACACTCACAAAGAACGTAGCTTTCTATTGGTAAAATAATTTTCAAAATCGGTTCACCAAATCCCGAGTTTACTTTCTACAACGTCACTTATGTACAAGGCGCCGGCCGGCGCGTTACGCTTTCACGTGATTTGACCGATTTGTATGATCTTTGGTATGGGCATAAATAGGACTCTAAGGAGTAAAATAGACTATAACTTATTTTCTTTCTGAACTCAACCCTGTAGTCTACGCGACCGAAGTCGCGGGCAACAGCTATATTAGTATAGATAGTATAGATATTGTCCCTGTCACGTTTAAACGTAATTTATATTAAACAACAATCGAGGAATGTAAAGGAAACTGAATATAAAATTAATTAATTTTTTTTTAACATATTTGAAACAAACCGAAAAATATTTATCTTCTCCTATGTATAACTGACAACTATAAATATAAGTTATTTGTGAAAATTTTCTTCTAAATTTAGTCCTCACTCCTTCAAATTATAACGGGTGGGGTGCCCTGGTATCTTTCCTGAGATTAAATTTATTAATTAAAATGATTAATTACCCAGAAATCAGCAATTTCGCAATAGAACAAACATTATTTATGGACGAACAATCAAAAACCACATAAGTAATTTTTGATAGTATAATATTAAAAACTGCAATAGCGGGGCTAACTTGAAGGCAGATTTGAAATTATTTTTGTTTTAAATAAATAAATAAAGAACAAACAATAACTAACGGTGAACAATCAAGAACAAACGATGAACTAACAACTAGTTAGCAAAATAGTCGAAAATTAGGAAAATAAATATTTTTGCGGGGCTATCTTCAGTGAGCCCAGTGACTACTTACCAATTACCATTTACTTCCACAGATAAATAATCGCGATTGTTGCGCCAGGTGGCAAAAAAGAGAACTATAGCTGTCAAACTATAGTTATTGTAATCTGTATTTATTGATTGACTAGTTATTACTGCTCTACTTTGAACTTTCATTGATTTGATGTTCGTTTACGCACCGTGTCGAGAAACAATGACTGAGTTTGTGACACCGTAAATATTATCTTACTGCATTACAATGAGTGACCGAGAAAGTGGTAGCAACATGCCTGTTCTCATAACGTGCCGACAATTAAAGGATGCGTTTATTAATTTAAAGAAAATATCCATAACATCTGAAGAAGTATGTTTTTAAACTGAAATTATCAACAGCTATATATTTATGTACGACATTCAAATTAAGAGATCTAATCGTGTTCAACGACCCCTTTTTCACACTACATACCCCCTGTAATGTAAATATACGACCGGCATTATAATTTTGTAACTACAAAATAGACATAAATACATCCAGTAAAATCACTCCTTGTATTTCAAATCCTTATTTTTTGTTTTTACCCTACTATTTAAAAATTGTGTATATTAGTAATCAACGAGTTAAATTAATGTTATGAAGATATTTTAAATAGTAAAACATCTGTCATGGCAAGATTCTGATGTAAGCTTTTCTAATAATTTACAGTTTACTATAGGAAGAGGCAAGCAAAACTCATCAGTCATTCCATTTATAGCAATATCTCGCAATCATTGTAAATTTAAAAGACTTAAAAGTGAGGAATGGATTCTAGAGGATTATAGTACATTTGGTATCGAAATAAATGGTGTTAAAGTGGGTAAAGGTTCCCAAAAAATGCTTTGCCATGGAGACAGAATAAAAATGGAACCTTCTGAAGAATTTGTGTATAAATTTATTCTACATTCTGATGAAGAATATGAAGTGCCAAAGAAAAGGATAAAAATAGAGACCAACACATCTAACTCAGATATTATAAATAATGTTAAATTTAAATTTGAACAATCACAAAGCTATGAAAGATCACATATTGAACAAAAAATGGAGAACACAAAACAAATTATATCAACATCTATGAAACTTAAACACCAACTCCAATCTGATATGGATAGAAAGATCCAACAACTTGAAAATGATTATGCGGCCCAAATTGAAAATTTAAAAGGAGAGAGAAATGAAGTAGAACAACAGACTGCTTTGTTGGTTAAGGAGAAAAATGCTCAACTGGATTTAATACAAAAAGAAATGGGAACTAAAATAGCTGAACTTATGGTAAGCTTATCGTCAATTTAATAATAAATAATCCTACAAAAAAAAATGAATGTAATGTTATAGAGAAAGAAATTGTAGGAAAATATACTGGAAAACAAATTTTAATATCATTTACAAGATTTCAATTAATATTTAATAATTGCTTCAAGTATGTAAAGTAATTATTCATTTGTTTAATAAATAGTATATAGTATTCAAGCTATCAAAGCTTCTAGACAAACTAAAAAATCTTTTATGGGTTTGTTTATATATAGTTATAAATTTTTGTCAATATAATAAAGATACAGGAGAAAATCTTGGTTAAGTAAAGCATAATTTTAATTGGATATATACATTTGCTTTGCTTATAACTTTAAAGCATTATGACATAACTTATACTATACTTATAACTAATATTACTATGTCACATGATTATTAATTTAAGGGGGTAGCATAAATTATTATAATTTCGTTTTATATATACTTAGGAGGAAATTAACAAACACAAAAACAATGAGATGCAGCTATCTAAAGAGAATAGTTTACTAAAAGAAAAATTGGAAAAAGAAAGAGAAGCATTTTTAGCTGAGTTGCTCCGGGAGAGTTCTTCAAAACAAGATATGCTGGCAGAACTAGAAAAGAAAATACAGGATCAGGAAAACATAAGGAAAAAAGAAAGAGAAGAATTAGAGACTATTCATAAAAAAGAAAATGAACAATTAAGATCAGCAATGGAAAAGGTATGTTACATCTGATTACCTAAATCTAAATCAGCCCATGTGTCCTATGTCTGATGCCTATGTCTGACAGACATGGGCATCCTACACAACTCAGAGAAGTTGGGCTTCAGCCCACCACACTGGATATCTACACACTTAAGAAAGTCCAAAGAACAATAAATATGTGTGCATGTTTTCTCCATGCTCTTCTTCAACATTAAAGTAAAAATAATATTTAATAACACACATAACTTCGTAAAGTTAGTGGGTGTGCTTGTGGGTTGCACCTGCAACCACCGAGATTATCGTCTCGACCGCGCGCCTTAACTTCTACTTCATCAGGACTTTCTACTGTTATAGTTAGAACCCTTCTTAATTATAACATATCTCCAGTTAACACTAAACTACCAAAATAAACTTGTTAATTTAAAGTAAATTGTTTCTAAAATATCTCTGTCAGTAAAAAATATTTCTAACTGGACAAAACTCTTTGTCAAAATTTTATTTTAAAATTATGATCCACACACACCACATGTCACTGCAACCGTCAATGAGCCACCGCACCTGTTCAGGTCACTTTCTATAAGATGTATTATTCCTGCTGATATGTAATATTGACTGCCTCATTGATCCCGCGGCATATGTGTAGCTAAAGAGTAAATTCAGGAGGAGGAGAAATTCTAGTGGAGAATTTGGGAATGAAAATGTTACAACAATAGGTCATAGATGTATAATGTAATTAATTGTGGAATACGCCATATACATAGAGATTTCTATTTAGTGTATTTTAAGTAATCAAAATATATTTTATTGTAAAAGTATCTTTCAATATGACCAAATTTTGTTGAAACTCACTAGTAATACTAGTAATGGGGAATAGGGGAATTGTAAATTGATTTCTAAATTTCACAAACAGTATATAAATGTGATTTTATTGGTGAAGGAAAATGTCTTGAGATAACATTAAAAAAATATATCTTTACTGAATTTCCTAACTATGTGATGTCTTTACCAAATATATGGTTTGGCCTAAGGGCTTGCCTCTTTCATTAGTATAGGAGTTCTCTGACTGACAGGTACATAATATACTGCTATAGATAGTTCACATAACTATATAAATAATAATCTTTTGATAGGAACTAAGAGATCTGGAAGAACAAAAAAATAAATGTGAAACAGAATTGAAAGAACAGCTGGATGCTATCAAAAATAATTTGGCAAAACAAGTTGAACAGACTGAGGAACAAAGATTAAAAGCTGAACAAGAACTCAATAATAAATTGCAAGCTATGAAGCAACTTGGTGAAATTGAAAGAGACAAAATTGAGCAACTGGTATGTATCAAATAATCTAACAAGGCTAACTACATCTCAATAAAAAGTATCAAAACTGGGATTGAAACACCTTACTTATACATTGTGTTTAATTGTTTTAGAAGCGAGAACGAGAAGATTTAATGAAAAAGTTTAATGAAGTGCAATCTAGTGCAGAAAAGTCTCTTGAAGAATTAAGGGTAGGACATGAGTTTTATATTTTTATTGATCGAAAACTTATCATATCACAAAAATGGTAAGAGTAATAAGAAGGTATTCTTACAGGAGCAGGTCAAAAACAGAGAAACTGAACTAGCAGTTTTAGCCGCCGATAGAATTCAGAAACAAGCTGAACAATCGAGTGAAGTGATCCAGAACCTACAAGATCAACTTGAGAAAGTAATGCATTCTTACTTGTTTTCCAGAACACACAGATATTTTTTACACCCCAATTCACCAGTAATGTTTTGTGTGTACCTGTTTCAGGCCAAAAACCAACTTGAAATTGTTGAAAAAGAAAAGAATACATTGTTGAATGAAGTTTGTAATGTGGAGCAAGTAGAAAGCACAGCTTTAAAACAAACAACCTTGAATGAGGTTGGATCCATCATGGAGAATGAATTACAATGCAGTATATGTGCTGAATTGTTCATAGAAGCCACCACATTAGGTTGTTCACACACTTTTTGTGCATACTGCATTGGTGTGTGGAAAAAGAAAAAGAAAGATTGCCCTGTTTGTAGGTAAGGATTCATAATATGAAAACTTTGTTAGCTATGAGGCATTTTGTTAAGGGATTTTGTTTTATCTGTTGTTTGAGTTTAACTGCTTATATGTATACTTATTTTCATTTTTGTTCACAGAACACCTATTGCAACCGAGTGTAAAAGTTTAGTGTTAGACACATTTATTGAAAGAATGGTAGAAAATCTCTCTGAAGAAATGAAAGTCAAAAGACAAGAGATGCTTGAGTATAGAAAAGGTAATCTATTCCTGCAACAGTAATGTTTTTTACTTAAATTCTTGCTTCTTAGTATATATTTATAAAAATCATACAATTATATTAATATTAAAATTGATACATTATATTTATAACAGAGACTATGATCCCTCGAAAATCAAAATGTAATTCTATTGGTCAACTTAATTTATGAAAGAGGTACAGTCAAGTGCAATGTTTTTTTCGGAGAAAAGTCAAGTGATATTGAATTTTCTGTACATACCACAGACAATACTTACCATAATAAGGCGAATATACAATCCATATTCCATAGTTCAAATTTAAAACTTTGTAAGATTTTTTCCCCAAGACACATTTTTTATTACTGCTCCACTCCTATTGTTTATAGCCTGATAAATTATATGTTATAACCTTCCTCCATAAATGGACTATTGACTATTCTTCCAATTGTAACCTGTAGTAGTTCCTGAGATCAACTAACCCAACAAACCTAGAAATATTTTAGTAACCTAGTAATATAAGCTCTTCAGTTTTAAATATTACATAGGTGAAATTTAAACTTTATTCAAAAACAAATTAATGGCACTGCACACAGGATTTCTTTACTAAAATTGAAGAAAAATGTTAAAGTTTAACATTTAAAAAATATTTAGCGAATTTACGAAAAAGTAGATTAATGAAGTTTAATTGAAATTTCACATTATTTCAGATCTATAACCATTATTTTAGTATCACACAAATTTTTGTCTTTGAGCCAGGAGCGAGTACTTTGACAAAAGTATTTTGGTATGTCATGTATCATTCCCTATTTTTAGGGATCAATTGTAATCAATATTAAAAACTGAAACAATGACTAGATAAAACATGATTGTACGCTCAGGTCTGTTTCTCTATAGTGGTAGGCAGTTGATATTTTCAACTTACTTAAGAAGCCCAAAAGCCGAGGTTACCTTATAAAATTCCAAAAACAATATTATTTAAGCCTCAAATCGTTACTTAAGAAGAATAATTTGACATATAGATGAGAACATCCTGACAGCACAATAAACAGTTTTAAAGTTGGCGTTATATAAACAATGTGTAACGCTTATGGGTTTCTATAAAAGTAAGGCCACTGGGTACTTTTACCTATATTTCGCTTGCTATAAATTCCCTAATTTCTTAATTTTAGACCTTTTGATGATCAAGTTTCTAAGCTCCGTTCCGCTGCTGGGAATTTCCTTACGTAAACGAAGTAACATTTTTCCCATTTGGAAGCAACATTTGTTTTTAATATTATAGGAGCTACATTAGTAATTTTTCCCATACCGAGCCCTGAAAAATGTATTGCAAAAAAAAATTAATGAATTATTGTATGCAATATTTGGAATGCAGTGATGCCTACTTAGCAATATTTTATTACATTTACTTTTATTTTTACATATTTTACTTACTATTTTTAATAATGACATTGATTTTTGCTAATTATAATTGATATTATTAACTAGAGCAGTTTTTTGTCTTGCTTTTGCATTATTGTTTGATTTGGGAATAACTTCACATACCTATGTATTAAAACTTGATATTAAGCGAACGAACCAAGGTTAGACATAGTAGATTTTGCCGTGGTGTATATAACATTACCACATAAAATTATTATGCAAGATAAGTGACGTTGTTCCTTACGGCGGTATAAAGTTTGTACAAGTTTCTCAATGTGGCAATAAGGTAAAAACGTTAAATTAAGCTGAGTAAAAACAGCTCATAACTTGTCCAAAATGTATACCGGACTTAAGTATTACTCAAATTATTCAAGATATAAAAAAAAATAATAGACTCAAGTATAAATACGTAGAAGTTATATTATGTTTGTCTCGCATATTCTTTCTATTGAGAAAAATGTTTTGAATTCATGCGTTTATAATTATGCAATTAATTTAACTCTTGCTTTTAAGTATCTGCTTTACAATTCATAACATTACACATTTTAATTCCTTTTTTATAATTTTCGTGAACAGCGCATAGAAATATGTATTTCTTGCCACGAAAATTCAAACACGACAATCTAGACAAGAGCTTTTCTTCAAAGACCTCGACGAATCAAATTTGTTTTTAAGTAATGGTAAAACATATACAACATCAACACGGTGACCGAGTATGTATAGGTATTTATGTAATAAAATTCAATATCAAATTATTCACTCCGTGGTTCTTTTAAAATTGTGTTTAAAGCTCGAAATGAACAGAACGATAATTGATTTAATAATAATTATTGCCGGCATCCCTGATATTTGTAACAGAGAATCGTTGTGCAAACTCGTAAGAAGCCGACATTAATATACTGATAAAATTCGCCGTCGTTTACTGGAATTTAGTAAAGTTTACTTAGAATATAGGTGCACACGAAATCAGCGCATGAAGTATTTTTTAATTATTTCTGGAGCATAAAAAATATACATCATTGAAAATTTTGAGAGACCCTAGCATTTTACTGGTATGTTGTCAAATCAGCAAAACGTGTTGTTTAATACAGCTTATTTGTTAAACATGCGGACACAGCCAGTTACATAAGTAATTGTAATAATAAATGTGTGTAAAAGAATTCAACATATTATGTTTTTACCCGCCGTTCTTGTAAAAAGGTGTAGACATTAAAGCAGATTAAATAAAATAGATTTATGTAGCTGTATTGTTTTCAGAAGTGGTCGAACGGGGCGGCGATGATAACAATCGGTATGCATATTTCTTTTTCTAATTTAATAATATGTGCCAAGGAATATTATAGCTCTTATGATAATCTATATCTGACGATTGTCTTTAAGGTTAATCAGATCATGAAGAGTTGCCAGCGTGCGGAATATCTAGCTATAATATTTTTTCTAACTTGGTTGTATTGAACGACAATGTGCGTGAAAAAGCCTATAAATAACTCAATATTTTTAACTATTTCCCATAAATAAGGGGTGAAGTGGGATAGAAAACCTCTAGGAATAGGTACATCACATAATCGTTAGAGAATTAAAACAAAATGATGTCCTCTTATTTATAAGAGAAACCCAGTTGATGTGATGAGGTTGATTTTGTTAATACGCTGTTGTACAAAGTACCAAAACCAATTAAATGTGAGGCTTAAGAAATCTATCAACGTGTAATCGATTATATAAATAAACTGTGTGCAGGGTCAGTATTATTTCTTCGACTTATAAACGACAGATCCAATTAATGATTGTTGGGTGACAACCTTTTGAGCTTTAAATAAAAAATAATCCTTTAAAAGCCATGTATCAAAGTCTGCTAATAACTAATTTTTAATAAGGCTGATTGTATATTAATAATATTTTATGTAATAAAGTGACTTTTAAATACAATCATTTCTACTACAGCTAAATGATTCTTAACTGCGAAATATTCGTTTTCGCATATCAGCGCGTGAGAATATAGCTTAGAAGAGAAGAGCTATAGGACAAAAAGTATTTTCAAAGCCGAGAAAATGTTCGAATATAATGTCGACGGACCAAAACGTATATACAGACGTTTAAAGATGTAGAAACGGTGTCGGGCGATAGCGTCTCGTACCAAATATCCTAATGAAACATATTATATCCATGCCTTATATGCTTAAATCATTTCGGATTTCATCGCCTTACTAAGAATGAATTCTTATTATTATCACAGAGCAAAAGCAAGCAAGCTTTATTTATGTACCACAAATGGAATTTTATAGCATGGAAATCAAAATAAGACATCCTACACATTTTATAAGTATATCAAATATAACACGGAATCTATGTATGTTAAATATATATTTGACTAACTCTTATATCTCCGATTACTAGGTGATCCTAAAAGAATACCGCTTGAGATTGCTCCTGAGAAAAGCGTACATTTTTAGTTTCATCTCCAAACACTTTTATTGATTGATTTCATCGCGGACAAAAGGCATATTAGAACTCCATAGTTTCTATTGAGGACTACAGAGACCTAATACGACGGGGTGGATGATTTGTAGATATTCCCTGGAAAAATGTGGCAACCGAACAGCCATAGATATCCATAGCTTAATGCACTCTGCATTAAGTAGTCAGGATTGATCGGCATAACTTAGTTCTTCTTCAACTGTTGCCAAAGGCGCACGTTTCCGGTGGTACGATATTTATATCCAGCGGAATACCGGTCACCCTTTATAAGGTGAAAAAACCGCCATTTAAATAGCATCAGGCCGGCAACTTTGTATCGACTGCAGGCACATGATTATGGCTTTTCTTCAATACTGTATTAATCATCAGACACATTGTCACATTACCGCGCCATTAAAATAAATCCACTGTAAGACAAGGTGGTAAACCTAACTCTTTTCAATCATGAAGCTTGCGGCGAATAAATGCACTGGCACAGATAGACATTGAGTAAAACGCAGATTGATATGTCATAAAGGCCCTAATATTATATTGCTGATACGTGTTACAAAACCAAAGAGAAAAAAATCGCAGAATAAAAATAGCCCTGTTGTAGATATCATTGAAATTAATCAGTTCATGTTAATTTCAACCTCATGGGATGTGTTAAATAACCCTATTTTTAATACATAACTTCTAAAGCTCTTGCCTGATTGAATTTTTTATTTATTTATCAACCAAATAAACTTTTTTAACATAAAAGTTAAGTACCAGCGAGGGTAACAATTTGATGACATCTAGTGTTCGTTGATTGAAAAAACGTTCATCTATTGGCCTTTTAATGAAAAACAATTCATACTAGTAATATATGCACATTCAGATGTGTGAGGACATACAATTGCTCTCATCTTTCACTTTCAAGTTCTTTGTGTCTGTGTTCATGGTATACTGTATGACTATGGTAACATGCACATTGTCAATTTATTCTGTTTATGACCATAAAGCGATTCAGTGGCGGATTTACCAACAGGCTGAGTAGGCTGGAGCCTAGGGCAGCAGATTTAGGGAGCGGGACATTTGCCCCAATTCTTTTTTCCCATACTTTTCGTAAGATATACATTAGTAAAAAAAACTGTTTTTTAACGGAAACAATATAATAGCCTACTAGCAGCGAATGTGTTAATCCGCCTCTGAAGACATTTTAGTCAATGAAATCGGTATAGACTTAGCAGACTCACCAGGTATTTTTTTACATAATTATTTCCAGCTCAGAAAGAAGCAACGACGACTCGGACCTCGATTACTTCAACTTCTTCGAGGAGGAGGAGGAGGAGGAGGGGGGGTCGATGGACTCGTGAGTAAACCACCATTTGTAAATCTAAAAATGCATTACGTCACACTGTAAATCCTTGTACGCCTTTTTTAGAACCAAATGCTAATGAGTCGGTCTCCATGACTTCCTACCGCAGTGAGCTTCGGTATGAAAATGCACGTTTATGTGCGGGTCGTACTTTCGATTGTTGCTTATTTCTTACTACCTAGTGTATCTTAACATATGCTGGGTTTCAAATTCGTAATTCATTTTCACCTCTCAAACAATTTACGACTTTAGGATTGCCCTAAATACTCGGTACCTTACAGGCGGATAACAACGACTATGTTTTTTTTTTAGGATAAGGAGTGTGTAACTACTTCTTACTATTTGTTCTTGGTCAAAGACGGTTTCTTTGCAGTGGCAAGCGTATGATGAGATAGTCACGTTTCATTATGTTGTTGGGTTTGTCCACAGCTACTTCTACAGCGAGAGGAGTAACACGTCGCCACATTCCAGTAGTAGACCTGACGATATTCCCGACACCGACAACAACAATCCCACGGGATCCAGTAACCGTAATCGAGATAATGGTAAGAATAAAATTTTAGTTGTAAATAACAATTACTTACATACCTTATATAAAGACCGTGATCAAAAACTAAGACAGGCAATACGGAATTTTAAACACCGTGACATTAAAAAAATCCCGACAATTTTATTTTACGTTTTCCTAACAACCACCTAATCTATCATCGATCTAGACTCAAGATATTTATTACAATGTTAATATCGTAAAATTAAAGTCACTAGTTTGTGTTAAAGAATAAAGGCGATATTACATATTAAATTTGTTTTAAATATTGTTATTGAATTAATAACTGATTGCAATTTTGCGTCCTGGGAATATATACGATACGTTTCGAACATTATGACAATATCTCAAATATATCATTAAAAGAGTACCTTTGCCATAGGAGCACACAGAGACAGCCCCAGCGACATGGAGGACTACAATGACGTCGACAACTACACCGACTCCTACAACTACGACGACTACTACAGCGACGACTCCATCTCAGATTACAGAAGTTACTCCTTCGATTTCTTCTAACGTTTCCATCGAAGCGGAACAAAATGCAGCTAACCTAGACGTCTCTTTAGATAACCTACCTGTGATTATTGTTTAAGCAGAATGTACTGCAACATACAATTAATTAAACTGATTATAACTCTTTGTACTATTTACTGTCTCGACTACCAGTGGTCATGCGGCACAAGTATGTGCAGTGCCGTGTAGAGGTCCCAGGTTCAATTTCCGGTTATGCAAAGTATAATTGAAATTTTCCCTCAGCAGCAGTATGGAAATGTGCCCGAAAAAATAGCGGCTCACCGCCAATTACGAGGGACTGAAACACCTGCCGAAATGTGGGCGGAGTAATGCACCTCCGCCTACCCCTTCGCGGAATACAGGCATGTGGTTATGTACACTACCGTTAAAAATTTTGGAAACGCTTTTTATCTATATCTATACTATTATATAAAGAGGAAAGATTTGTATTTTCGGATTTTTGGATGTTTGTTACGAATAAACTCAAAAAGTACTGAACCGATTTGGATGATTTTTGGTATGGAGATAGATGGGACTCACCGAAGTAACATAGGATACTTTTTATCCCGGAAAATGTAGTATTCCCGTGGGATTGGGTATAAAACCCTATATTTTAGTTACTCTTTCACGCTCAAACCATTCGACCGACTTTTATGATTCATGGTATGATCATAAATGAAACCTATGAAGTAACATAAACAACATTTTATTCCGGGAATATGTAGGGTTCCTGTGGGATGAGCATATATTGTTACACAAAAGTACACTACCTGAGTTATGCTTTCACGCCTAAACCATTTGACCGATTTGAATGGTTTTTGGTATGGAGATACGTAGGACCCAGCGAAGTACGAGCAACATAAGATACATTTTATCCCGGAAAATGTAGTATTCCCGTGGGAATCAGTATTTCTTGGTCTACTGAACCGATTTGAATGATTTTTGGTATGGAGATAGGTAGGAGCTACCGAAGTAATATAGGACACTTTTTATCCCGGAAAATGAAGTATTCCCGTGGAAATGGGTATTTCTGGATCTACTGAACCGATTTAAATCATTTTTGGTATGTACATAAGTAGGACCCACCGAAGTAATATAGGACACTTTTTATCCCGGAAAATGAAGTATTCCCGTGGGAATGGGTATTTCTGGATCTACTGAACCGATTTGAATGATTTTTGGTATTAAGATAGGAAGGAGCCACCGAAGTAATATAGGACACTTTATCCCGGAAAATGAAGTATTCCCATGGGAATGGGTATTTCTGGATCTACTGAACCGATTTGAATCATTTTTGGTATGGACATAAGTAGGACCCACCGAAGTAATATAGGACACTTTTTATCCCGGAAAATGAAGTATTCCGGAAAATTAAGTATTGGTAATGGATATTTCTGGATCTACTGAACCGATTTGAATGATTTTTGGTATGAAGATAGGTAAGAGCCACCGAAGTAATATAGGACACTTTTTATCCCGGAAAATGAAGTATTCCCGTGGGAATGGGTATTTCTGGATCTACTGAACCGATTTGGATGATTTTTGGTATGGAGAAGGAGATAGGTAGGACCCACCAAAATAACATAAGATACTTTTATCCCGGAAAATGTAGTTTTTCCTTATATTATAGCTATTCTTGAGATCTACTGAACCAGTGTGAGTGATTTTTGGCATAGAGATAGGTAAGACCAACCGAATTTTAATGAGATACTTTAACATGTAAATCAGTGGCGGTACTTCCATAGAAGCCCGAAAGCCCGACTTGCCTTACATAGTTCCGAATAACGAACTTAACGATTGTTTATTTATAAAATAACTCTATAAACGTGAATGTGAGTACTAACCGGTAGGTATTTATTAGTCCTACGTACCAAAAAAAATATGCTGCTACTAAATAAACATTTGGGCTTGCCTTAGTTTGACACCCTAGGCACGCCACTGATGTAAATGTATTCCCGTGGGTATGTTTACATCTTATAATTGCAAGAGTAACTCTGTAGATCTGTTACGCTTTCACGCCTAAACCGTTCGACTAAATTATATAATTTTTGGTATGAACATAATTAGGACCCTGTGAAGGAACAATTAAATATTCCTGTACAATAAAAATGTTATAATTGCGAAAATAGCTGTTTCAAAGTAAAACTTATTTGGACACTTAGGAGACGAATTAATGATTCACTTATTATCTTTCTGCACTCAACCCTAAAGCCTACGCAGACGGAGTCGCGGGCAAAAGCTATTAAAAATATATACATAAAAACGCTTTCAATGGTAGAGGAGACCCGTGCCCAGCAGTGGGACGTATATGGGCTGTAATGTTATTGTAGCAATAATCATCACTGGCCCCGCGGCCGGACAACTCGCCCACATACCGCGGATCCCAATGGTGCCGTCGGATCTCCCTATATCATTCAAAAGGTTGCAGTTTCCCATAAAAATATCATTTGCCCTTACAATAAATAAATCCCAGGGACAAACATTTTCCATGGTTGGTATCGACTTGAGAAAAGAGTGCTTTTCTCATGGACAATTATACGTTGCCCTTTCTCGAGTAGGATCCCCTGAAAATCAATATGTTTTGTTGCCACCTACAAATACTACTGCTAATATTGTATACAGCGAAGTTTTAAAGTAGAATATACTTACTTAAAATGGATCACTCTATTTCTTTAAACATATGACAGTTACAATTGTTCACAAAAAATAATTAGATAATAAAAACGGAAATAAATCTTACAAAAATACGTTGTTATTAAATTTCACTTATTATCATGATCATGCCTACAGGAATAATGAACAAAGTAACTTTTTTTGAAATAAGAACAGCACACTGGCTTTTTGACTACAAGGGTTGCTATGGTGTCAGTGTTTTTTTTTTGTATTGGTATGGCTGAGTATAAATGTAGTATTTGTTTTGAATAGAGCTCAAGTCTCTGAACTAGGTGTAAAATAAATAAAAAATAAAATTCAGTGCATTATATGGCGTTCACGTAATAATAAAAACGGTTGATGGGCACAAATTAAAATTTAAAAATATAAACAGATTTTTCTTAAATAGCGAAGTGCTATTTTAATTCAACGCAATGAAGGATTGTATAAGCCATATTGCAAAACAGTTTGGCGTGTGAAGGTGTATATTATGCTTTTACACGAAAACGAGCTATTGGGGAAAACCACGACAAGAAGAAATCTAAGCTCTGTCCTAAAAGGTTGCGATGCATCTAAAAAATTAAGAATGTCTATTACTCATAAGAAAAGAAAAAGACTGAATAAAAACCCTGTGAACGGATGAGTCTAAATTTCAGATTTTTCTAATATAATATGCGTACTGTGCAGACCGTTAAGCATTGTAATAGTAGTGTAATGATTCGTCCAAATTTACCAAAGTATCCGTGGTTTTACAAAAATTTCTGAAACACTACCTAAAAAAGGCTATCTTAAAATACTAAATGAAAATATAGTTTGCGAAGTTTTGTTTTCAAGCAAGATAACGACCTCAAACATTAATCAAATAATGTTCCTAGAGCAAAAATAAAAAGATTGAAGAATAGAAATGCCTATTAAAATCGCCGGATTTATCTATTGTAGAATAAGTATGGAATAAAATTGGTAAAGATATATTAATTTATAAAATTACGTTTACAGATTTCCAATGCTCTCATGCTCCATATTCAAATACATTTTTATTCCTGTTCCACTGCTATTTGTGTATAAAAAAAAAATATTTCAATATGAACTTCTTCATCAACCCATATACGCCCACTGCTGAGCACGGGTCTCCTCTACCATTGAGAGGGTTTAGGCCATAGTCCGCCACGCTGGCCTAGTGCGGGTTGGCGGACTACACACCTAAGAAATTCCTAAGAACTTTTAGGTGTGCAGGTTTCATCACGATGTTTTCCTTCACCGTTAAAGCAAGTGATAATTCAATTTTGAATACACACATAACTTCGAAAAGTCAGAGGCCATCACTGCTTTATGCAATATGAACTAGTGGGTTTTTAAATAAATAAATAAATACACCCAACAGCCACATACATAGTCCTGACCCCACAATAAGATACGAATCTTGTGTCGTGGGTATCAGAAACTACGAGAGACTTTTTCGGTCTCACAAACACCCAGACCCGGAACAAATATTTGTGGATCCCACAAACATTTGTCTCGGTGCGGGAATCGAACCCGCGGCCGCTCGTTTCGCAAGCTGGTGTCTAGCCAACTACGCCACGGGGCTGTCAATTCGTGTGTCCAACCAAACAGAACTCTTCAGCTTAATATGTAAAGGTAATGTAATTAGAGAGAGAAAAGTATGAGTGACATAAAAAGAAATTCATTTTAAATTTTTATTCATATTTTAATACACTATTTAGCAATAAAAATATAATAATTACAATAATCAAGATTTTCAAGTTGTGCTCTACAAACTACAAACATATTGTACAGCAAAATATATGAATGAATCAAGTAAAACTTTTAAGTTTTATGAAAGAGCATCATAAATAATACTTTTTAGTGTAAGGTATATTTATTTAATTTATTAACATATAATAATAAATGTGCTAAAACATTATTCTAACCGATATTAAAGTCTTCATTCTTAAAAACATTAAAAATGGTTTATGTAGTACACAATTATTTTTTAGTCACAAAATATTTTGAATTTAATATAATAAATATTATTAAAAATCACTACAAATTATTCTAATAAATACATTATCAAAATGATAAAATATTCTATATTATATTACAGAAAAAAAAACATAAGTACTGATAATAAATTTGCCATGAAACACTGAAGGTTTTTAGCATCAAATCACTCACATTTAATAATTTACGGTTAAAAATCAGCTAGGAAAAAATATTTAAATTAAACAATCATATGTCACTGCAATACATTACATCAAATAATTACTAATAAATAGTATGACTACATCAAGAAAAATACTACAAAGTATTTATTTTATGGAATGAATTTATACACACATGACACAGTAGATGCTAAAAGCACATTTTCATTTTATATATAGAACACAGTTTTTGGTGTTTGGCAAATATTTTTTATACATGCATCCATATTGTTTAAATCTCCGGAAATATTATAAAAGAAACTTCACAACAGTGACAATTTTAACAAGAAAAAGATACTAATAGTGACACCATTAACAACAATGGTGGTTATGTGACTGTTGGGTGTATTAATTATTATTATGGAACTATCCCAAAATTACTACTGTCTTAGTGTTAAGTATTACTATTCCAGTTCAACATATAAATTATAACACACAGCCTTAATTGAAGCCAGTTTTTAGTGAAAAATATAGTATTTAATTTATTCACCAAACTGTTTACATGCAGTAATTCTGAGGTAGCCAAACAAAGAAATTAATCATTTTTCTTATCAGCATCTTCTTGTCCTGATTCAGTAATAGCTGGTGTTCCATTTTTGGCAAGTTTTTGCTGTTGTTCCATCTCACCAGAGAAACCAAATTCATTGACACGCTTGTGATCAACCTTATACATCCAACGTTGATACAAGAAGATAAAGAACACAATATCTGAAAAAGATACAAAAATATACATATTAGTTGCAAAACTTTACTGGAAAAATCTTAATGTTTTAAATTATTTCTTTTTACTAGGGTCTAACAGTTTAAAACAATAAATAATAGGAAAAAAATTGCTCTGGAAATCTGAACATCATAAGCTTACAATCTTATCTGCACTATGAAAGATAAATATACCTATTTACCAGGAAAATGTGCAAATTAAACATTAGTTAATAATAAAATTTACTCACCATCTCTGAAGCACCCCAATCTGTACATTGTTGGCATCTTTATAACAAATGCAAAAATATCATCAATGAATGTGTTGAGGAACTTGTATGTCATCATACGCCATGGGAGGTGGGCTACAGATTTTAACTTATAGTTGATGAAGAGTTGTGGTGTCATCATAATAAAACCAAAAGTCAACAAATAGCCATACATCATATTCAGTATAAACGAATACCATCCCTTATGTTCCTGGTACAATAAAGAGTAAACACCATATCCTATAAGTAGTGGAAAACAAGCCCATCCCAGATATTGGAAAGCCAATGTGTCATATTGTTTTGTACTAGACTCTACATATGATCCTTTGTCAGTAAATGTAACCTTTGGTATACCAAATATACGCTCCTCTCTATTTATCTTCACATCCATTACTTTATTAATCTTCCAAATTTCAATTATTAATCCAATGAAGCATGAAATCCTTACCATTACATTAGTTTCATTATCAAGCACATAAAGAAGTACTATAGTTGATTGAAAAACATTGAAAAAAACTGATCTCACTGACAGTCCCTCCAAAGATTGTCTATTATTCCAAAACTGAATATCATTTTTGAATGCTAATAATTCAAATATAGAATGTAGTATGGACACAGTAATGGTCAAGGCCAGTAAATATGGGGATGTCTCTAACAATAATTCTTTAACAGTGTCTTGTTCTTCATCTTGCTCTTCAGCTCCTAATGCAGAGAACATACTCAATTTATCTCTCATTGCTTGAGCTGTATAAAGTTGCCATTTGAATAAACTTAATGGTTGAAATGTGAGCTGGAGTTTTAAATTAGTTGTGGTTTTGTTTATAGGTACATAATCACGCAACATGTTCCAATAGTCATTTAAGAATACTGCTGGTTTGTATTCTTTTCCATTAGGCAAAAAATAAATAAACTCATCTAAGGGTGGCGGAACACTGCCTTGCATCCAGTTTGTTTGGTCAGTCACCAAGTTTATAGTCAAATTTGGGTGCCAGTGTGACACAATCTCTTCTTTCAATGTTTCTGCTTTCTTGATCTCTTCTTCAGACTTTTCCGTTTGACCGGTTAACAAATTATGGGTTTTAAGATATCGTAATTTCTTGTATTTGTTTAACATTTTTTTGCCATATGCTACATATGGACCAGCATAATCTTTATGTTTGGGATCTGGAGACTTGCCTTCTTCTACAATGAATACATGTAGGTACATTGAACCATTGTTCCTAAGTGCATGTGAAGGAGTGATATCGGTTGAAAATGAATAAGTACCATCTTTATTCGGCCCAGAATTCCAATCACCATAGACTATATCAGAATGAGTCCAAATCAAATTCAATTTGTCAAACTCTCCATAAAACTCTTTGTCTGATAAATAACAATATATATCTAGTTTTGTTCCATTGGAGAATATATTAGTTGCCGGTACACGTACTACTCCAGAAGGACTATTGACGTCAGGTTTTGGTGCCGAGGGTTGTCTGAACATTGAAGTAATGAAATAAACCACTAATGCCCTAATAATAAGGGATTTGGTAATAGCAAAAAAAGATTCTAATTTTGTGGGTTGCATTCTACGACGCTCTTCATCAATTTGTGAATTGACCTGGAAAAAAAAACAATTAGAAGGCTATAAATAGGTCACGATTCTATCTCTGAGGTTATAAATGATGTGCTCGTAAATTAAATAATTTATTTAAAATTTCACAATTAAATAATTTTAAATATACATAGGTTGTAATTATAATTACTTACATCCGTATTAGCTTCAGCAACCTCATTGCCCTCGGCGACAGCAACACTATCATCATTGGTATTATCACTAGATGTACTCGTGGCCATTTTTTCTTTTATGTATTTAACAAAAAAGGCAATGAATAACTTAAGACCAACCGTTATTCTCTTAATACAATTAAACCATTTGTATTAAACTTTATATCTTTTTCGATATCTGGAGATAATATGAATCTGACCTATCACTCTTCAATGATCAATCTGCATAATGACAGTTCACCATAATGTTACCAGCTAAGGATATGAGATGTAGAAAAATCAATATCGTGAATAGGTCAAACAGAAAAACCTTCTCGACACGATTGAAGAATGATTTTTTTTACATTTTTTGTTTATAAGATAATGATAATTAGTTCTCATTTTCTTATATCTTCGCAAAATGAAAAGTTTATCTGTTTGATTGAAATTTTATCTGCTTTATTTAAAATCCAATGAAATTGTATTATTTCAAACTACGAACACCCGACGCCACGCCAAATACAGGTGTACTTTTTAAAATTGTAATTCGACCTTAAGATACTGTTTATACTTTTTTCAATTCTTTGTTCAAATATTTAATAAACTAACTATCAATAAAATATTTAAATATCTAAGCTTCACCTTGAGTATAATAAATCGATTGGTAAGTTATAGAGTCAAATCATGGTTGCGGGTGGGCGCTCGCGAGAGACACACCGCGTCGCCGCTCTCGTTCTCGGGGTAAATATCAATGAGGATGCATTATTCGCGTGCACTAGCGACCCCAAGGGCCTCTAAGAGACGACAAAGCCTCTTACGACAGGCGGTAGGCAGCGGTAAGATATGGCGGTAGAATTCTTACCCACCCTGTTACAAAGCAGCCAGTACATAACCATAGTGACAAGCGCAAGTTACATTTTAGGTCGATATTAAAATGTTGAATTGTAAATAGAGAATATTTGAAACAGTTTATTACTAGTTGACAGACTGTTTTGATACCTCATTGTTCGGGTCACTACGGCCACATGAACATAAGGCGTAAATTTTAATATTGGTGAATTAACTGTTCATTACTTTTTAACGAAATAGCTATGACGCATGTTTTGACCATGGTGTAGCTTTAATATAGCTCGAATTTATATGGTTAGAGCGATAATCTTTGATCTACGTGAGATTTATTTATTTAAACTTTATATACACTTTTATAAAGGCGGACTTAATGCCTTAGGCATTCTCTGCCAGTCTACCTTTGGACGATGCAATGATGAAAATATTTATCAAGTATTTCGCAATGCGGCTCGCATTGATTGTCATTTTGGCAACGAATTATATTATGATAATATTTTGGCGGAATAATAAGATACACATGGATTTACCATTTGTCCTTTATTAAATTTTATCATAGAGATTTTACGATAAAAATAAAAATGTAGGGGTTCTTCTACGTGAACTGCGGAACTCTAATAAAAACTCGCCCTTAACCGACTTGTAGCGATGCGTATTGAGTCAAATCAAATGGTAAGATTTTTACTGACTAGACAACAGACATCACACAATGGAACACCGACGCGACCCCATGTTCCTAGTAGCGATTAAGTGTCGTCACGTAGGATGACGTCGCATTTTAATAATGTGTTCCTTTCTTAATTGTTCATAAAATTGTTATGGCATAACGACGAAACGTTTCGTCGCGATACCTATTATTTAAATTCATGCTTTTAAGCCTTATTTGATGAATCAGGTTTAATGCGTCGACTTTAACTTAGGAAAAATAAAAAAAGTAATTAAGGTATTACTTAATAATACTAATTATTCTGATCTTGCGGATAAAGTACGTCCGGGTTCGATTCTCGACTTGATGTGAGGATGATATGTGTATTAGGTTTATCCATAACGAATTTCTCAGTAGCAACGATGAGTCTCGAAATATACCCGAAAAGCGGCACTACGCTCACCTTTACGAGGGACTGATACATAGGTACTTGGCGCAATGAACCTGTATCAGTTTTTCGGGAATATAGACATGAGGTTATATGTGTATATTTATTTAACAACTTAGAGAGTGTGTTCTCTGTTTGGGTATTGCGTCGTTTCAATAAAATAAAAAGTATAATACAATTGAAAGTTGCAATACCTATAGATGCGTTTCAATTCGATATTATCTTCATTTGGGGTTTAAATTTTTATTTGCTACCTATAAGTGCAACAGTAAATTCAACGAAACATATTGTTTTACTAATACCATGTAAATGAGAAACAGCTATGTAAATCTTACTATTTCTTATCGCTACAAATATGCCCAGTGTCATCCTTAACGCTCATTTAAAACCAACACGATTGAAATGAACAAAAAATACTCTTTTATCTTATGAAGTACCAGTACTTATTTATTTTTTTTGTCATTGTCCCGTTATTACAAAATAATTATATCTATTCAACTCGTTGCTGGTATAATATCGCTGTCTTATAACTCTTAAACATCGAATCTCTAGCCAGGTTACACACATAAATAACTGCTGCCATTTTAGATACACAATATTTATGTTATCCGAACAGTTTAAAACATTGTTTGATAGCATGTAATATCCTGATTACTAAGGAACACATTTTTCAAAATGACAACTAATATTTAGTGGAGGGTCATCTCATTCGATTATCTTTGGGATACTTATCTTGTACAGATGGAAATGTAATTTTATCTATTGAAGCAAAATGTTCTAAATTTTCACACTGCTGTGGTATTCTATACAAACGGCGGTTGTAATGTAAAAATAACAAAATATAAATATTTTTGTATTATTGCAAGTATTCCATATGCTTGACTGTAGCAGTTATTAAACCTAAAAGACAAATCTTCGATTAAATATTACTTAGGAACTTTTTAACACAATACTGGCGAGGATGCAATAATATTAAAATGCGTATAACACAGTAACACATTCATATATGTGTTTACTTATTTGATAAAAATGTTATGGTCCAAGGCATGGCTTCTTTGACTTATACCTGAAAAATTACTTAAATGCAAGTTTTAAAAGCTGTTTTAGCAGAACCAACAACTATTAATATTATTAGAAATCAAACAAATTCACTAATATTTATCATTTATTTCAAACGCAAAATTGTAAGACTGATAGTTAATCGGACCCAAATGCATTCGGAAACCTTACCTTAGGTGATTAGATTCCCAAACCATTATAAAATTAGTTTTTGCAACATTAAACAAAACATAAAAAATATTACTAACAGCAATTCACTTATAAAGTTTTCCTAGAATCTACATGTAATACTCAGATTCTGTAGCGCACATGTTGACATCCAACACTGGTTTCCATCACAGAGATTTCATTACCTACATTTGATGATTACTTAAAACCAAAATAACACTAGTTCTCTTCTAGCAACATAAATTTATGCACAATGTCTGTGTATTTACTGAAGGCGCATAACTAACTTGCACTTACAAAATATACCTTTGCTTATTGATTTCATATGTCCACTTGCATTCATCACCTTGCAGTGTTCCACGCTTTCCTCTGTACAAACTGATAAACATAACTAACATGACAGAGTGATATTTTAGAAGTGCAAGATACAACATACATAATGGCAACAGTTCACTAAAAATTTACTTAAAACTGTTATTATCATTCGATAAAAATAATCCATAATTTTAATTATAATTAACCAATTTTTCTGAGAAAAAAATATGTAGAGAAAAAACAATTAAGTACCCACTTGCAAAATTTGAACATAATTTTAGCCCTCATTAACCAAAGTTCCAAAGTTAGTAAACAAAAAATGTACATTTCAATGGTAACATGTATGTAAAACATTTTTTATGTAAATTTTACATTTTCATACACCATTTCTCTTTTTGTAGGAAGAAATTTTGTGTTTGTTACTTAATTTGCATACCTAGGCACTTATCACTACACATAGAATATTTATATAATGCTCAAGTTCTCTCATAGAGAACAATGTGCATGTACATGTTGGAACCCATAAAATAATAAATGTAAATTGGTATTATTTAAATTGATTTTCATTTATTATTCAAAGTAGGTTTGTTTCACCAATAAATGAATAAGCACACAATCTGAGTAAAATCTTTATACAATTGTATGCACTAATTATTATTAATTATATATGTTGCCAACAATTTAACTTTCATATTTCATTTGTATTAGTACAAAAGTATTAATGAAAGACAATTTAATTTCATTAGAAAGCCTGTTTGATGGATTTAATTAAAATGGGTAATAGCCATACAATGAGCCATAAAACTTTAGGTATTTTGTCACAAGATGATCAGTATTATTGGAACCAGTGATTTGTATCTCAAATAATTCTGATAGGGCATCATATTAGAAAACCAAACAGATAATGGGTATACTAAGCATATAAAATTACCTTTAGTAGCTATTGATAACCACAAACTTAGTAACATTTGCCATATTCCTTAACAGCTTACAGTCCTCCATTAAGAGCTTGTGTGTAACATACTCATCTGTCATGTCTATGTGAACTGTTACCATTTTCATACAGAATTATTTCATTTAATCTTGCATCTCTTCAGGCAACTCATGTGGATTTAAAATTCCTGGAACTGACAACTGAACTCTTCTCTTTTCTTCCTGTGCCTGGCGAAGTACAAACAAACGCTCTTCCAGGTATAAGTCACTATCATCCTCACCCGTGTACTCCTGCAAAATTCAATGAGCTATATTGAACATATAAAAAACAAACTATAACTTTACTTAATTTTTATAATATTTAATATGATTGAACTTATAAGCCATATCACATCTTCAAAAAATTATTCAATACAAGCACAGTGTAAATTAGACCCAAGTTAAAAATAGATTATGACATTGATCTCAGCCTTTGAGTAAAGTCTCAGTTTATTATTTTTATCAATATAAGACATTTTTTTAAGGAAAAATACATTAAATCAATTATAAGGGCCACAAATAACTATCCACAGACACTTACTCTAACTTGTACCAAAAAGTCTCTCAAGTGATCTTTAAAGGCAGGAATATCTTGATCCAAGTTAAACAACCCCTGAACTGTGATTTTTATTTGATTATCCATTAAATGAGGGAATGCTGTTTTTAGGAGATTTGCCACATATTCCTGAAAAAGACAATGGTAAATTAATTTCTTCCTGATACAAATTTGTATTTGCTGTACCAGTTTTGTTCCAATATTGTAATTTTTTTTTAAATACACATGCAATATAGTTACCTGAATATAAATGACATTGTCAGGTGCAGGTCCAAGGGGTACAGTAACACGTCCAGTCTCCACTAAAGAGAACATGTGTGCTAAAATAGTTGCATGCATTGTGAGTCCTGCACCATGAGATGTGTCTGTGACTACACTGAACACATGCTCTAATATGTCGCAAAAGTATGTTTGGTAAAAACTTTGCGCTGCTTGTGGATGCTGTTCTACATTATGCAGCAATCTGTACAGAATCTGTAATCCTGTGTCTGCCACATTTCTCATTGTGTGTTTAAATGCCCAAATAATGGAATCCAATACCAATTTGAATTGGGCTGGAGGTATGCTCAGGAATGCTTTAAAGCAATTTGTGTTTACTGCCTGCAATAGCAGAAAGAACTCGGTTCTGTGTTCAGGATACTCTTCAAAATCTTTGTTGATCATTTCAAGTGTGCATTCAAAAACAGCATCAAATATTTTTGGTACTTCAGAAGTAATCTGTCCTTCGAGTTTGTAAACAATGGCGGCCATACAAGACAATACTTCAGGTTCTCGGGCATCTGGCACTGCTGTCCTCTGATAATCTAAGAGAACAGCATCTAGCAAGGGTGGAATAAAATTCTCTAAAACCATGCTGTTATCTGTAGATCGTGACACCCAACTAGCAATCAGTTTTAATGTTTCTTTTTTTATTATTCTCATATTTTTGATGAGAGGCTGTTTATTTACAACAACCCCATTCAGTGCTATAGCCTGGTTAATATTTTCAGACATTACCTTATAAACATTAAGCATGTCCAAGTATATTCTACCCAACTGCACAACATATGGATGGCCCAAGGCACGACAAGCACGGACATTAGTTTTAAGAATGCTAACCAGCTGTTTGACAGCTTCTGGGTCTTTAAGTATGTCCACATTATGTGATGCTTGTGATATTATATCATCCCAAACCTGATTGGGTAGCAACATGTACTTTTCAATAAGTTGCTCTTGAGCGACTTGATCTACTTGTGCACTGATCATGTATCCTACTGCTTCATAGAATGTGTGTACTTGCAGTGTTTGTAAATCGCAGATAATGGAACTGATTGTACTTAATATTTCTTCTATAAATGGACATGCTTCTCCAACTTGGGTAGTAACAAAATGACGACGACATTTCAAAGCTATTTTTATAAATGTGTCACAGGCCATATCTTGAACACCTTCATGAGTTTCATGCATGAATTCAAACAATTTATTCACTACTGTCTTCAAAAATTTCCAATGGGCTCTCAAGAATCGTGGGTACTGCCCAACAACATACATAATGTTGCTAGCAATAATAGCCTTATTATCTTTACCTTTTTTCTGTTCACACAAACCTAACAACTCTTTGATAACAATCACTAAAAATCGCTTTTCATCCTCTTCTGATGTTGCCCCTGAGATAGATCCAATAGCCCAACATAGAGTATTCAGATTTTTCCAAGACCATTCTGTTCCATTTACCTGATTTTGTAATTTCTCTGTCATAATACGTTCAGTATCCTGGAAATCTAAATGAGTCAAATATACCAAAGTTTCCCTCATATTTTTGTACAAATTAATAGAATCTGTGTCCTTCATGAATTCTCTTACGACTTCACCATTTTCATTTTCAACTACCAAAACCTCTTCAGGTTTTGCCATTCTAGATATCATAATGTACCGAACACTACTAAGCACATCAGAGTACAATGTTTTTCTGCATATACTCTTTCCTAATGTGTAGTTGGATAAGTGTGCACATGGTACAATTTTATATAAGTCTGCCGATAATGCATGCCAGAATTCCAAACATATTTTAAACACTTCAACATCATCCACCTCTGATATCAATACAAGATATCTGAGAACATTCATTAAAGTATTTGTTAGCCCTCTTCTTTCTATCAGTTCTCCATGTTCCTTTAGGTATGTACAGAGAAATAATGCAAGATTTTGAATAAAAACCTGTTCCTGGTCTCGACCTGCAGCATATGCTTCTCGAATATTAGTAGTAAGGGGAAGCATAACCTCCAATTGCTCCATAGTTTGCACAAGCAAAGCAACAAATTGATCTTCATAATTGCTAGCAGTTACACCTGCAATTTCAGTCAAACAACTCAATGTAACATTACGGAACATTGGCACATTAAGAAACTTGAAAATTAATGTGCTTATCAATTTCATTTCGAAGATGTAACCAAGAGGAATCCAGTTGAGAAACTTCAATAGTGTGTGTAGGGTTGCATCCACTAAAGGTGCATTTTGTGAATTTTCAAGTACAAACTGACAAAGTTGAAATATTTGATTGAACTCTGTGCACATGGTATCTTTAAGATGTTTTGCTTTTGTCTGTGTGAGCTGTCCCGTACTAAACACAAACACTTCTTCACTTAGTAGTTTTAAAATAACCATATTGTTTTGACAGAGACTTTCATTGGTCTTTGAGGCACCTACAATGTCACTTATGAATGTCTCCCAATTGTGTGGCCATTCCCTTTTTAAAACTTGAATTAAAATCATATTCAACTTCTTCAAAAACACTTTATTGTTTTCCATTGTAACAGGATCGGAAGAATTTTTAATAATTAGACCAACTATATATTTCTTTATACCCTCACACTGGTTTCTTGGTAATATTTTCCATCTAGTTTGTATAACCTGTTCTAATATTTGTAGAGCATAATATTTTGTCTCTTGGTTCTGTGAATATTCAAGTATAGTATCAACGCGAGTCCAGGCATCTGGATGTTCTTTAAGGGCCGTCAATATATCCTGAGCAATTCGCTGCTGTTCTCCAACCGTCGAGTACAAGCATCCAACAATGTTATCCAGCAAGTCGATGTCTAGTTTTTGGTTAAAGTCCAAAAGTTTCGAAGCTTGTTGCTCCAAAGATGCCATTCTGATATTCTTATTATAATACAAGATTTGTTCCCTTTATTGAAAACCAACTTAGATCAATTTATACACATTCATTCCTCACCAAGTACAACACTGAAAAAAATAAAAACCTGCATTAGAAAGACTCTTACTGGCTCTAACCTCTTTTACATATCAAAGATTTAAACTTATGTTTATTAGCTAACTTATATATTCATATGTCCACAACAAACGGTTGGAATACAGAACTCAGTAAGATTACTGTAGGAAACATCACAGTATATGGTTTTTGTAGCGTTTCAAAATATAGAGCACACACCCCGCATAAATTGTCAACGACGTTAATATTCTAGAATCACACAATTCGAGTGCAAAATAAACATTAATGTATGGTACCAGTATTGATAAGGGGATAAATTTACTATAAAACACAATAAATATAATTACTTACCCGAGAAAATAATTTGCGGCGCAATCAGTCTAACGCACTACCATACATACTAATCCGTTGTTTTCATGAAGCTTGAAAAAGCTTACACACATATTGTCTATGACTAAATTATTATATCCCAAACAATTTCCGATTAAAACATTTCCATATTTTAATTGATTCGATAAATTAATATTAACTCAAGACTAATACTAAAAAAATCTATTAATTTTTATACAGGTTTTAATACATAATTATTCTAAATTTTTAATGCCATGTATGTGCGCTTTACGATGTGTTACCAACCAAATAATGTTAATAAATACTAGAGATGGGCCGAGTACTCGGTTGATACTCGGTACTCGGCGTACTCGGCGGGTTTTTTGATACTCGTACTCGGCCGAATAACTCGGTTTGAATGCCGAGTATACTCTGTTTAAAAAATGCAATATATTTCGGTAGATATCATTTAAACAACAGTCATCATCATCATCATTAGCCAATGGAAGTCGACTGCTGGACATAGGCCTCCCCCAATGACTTCCACCGGGTTTGGTCGGAAGCCTCTTGCAGCCAGCGACGTCCCGCGACCTTGACAAGGTTGAAATGACTGAATTTAAGTGATGTATTAAACATTTTATAGATTCAATAAATATTATTTTATGTCATTTCGTAAACAACTGTGTTAATCAAAAATTATTTAGTAATTTAGGAAATCTTTGAAAATCTCAATTAATAAAATCAAAATTATAGTACGTAATAAAAATAATTAATATTTAAAATTGGATAAAGCTAAGTTATGAATTATGATGCAGTGATGGCCTCGAGGTTTGGGCGCGCGGTCGAAAATCTTGACGGTCGCGGGTTCGAACCCCAGGCACACACCTCTGACTTTTCGAAGTTACGTGTGTATTCACATTGAATTATCACTTGCTTTAACGGTAAAGGAAAAACATCGTGATAAAACCTGCACACCTAAGAGTTCTTAGGAATTTCTTAAGTGTGTAGTACGCCAACTCGCACTAGGCCAGCGTGGTGGACTATGGCCTAAACCCTCTCAATGGGAGAGGAGACCCGTACTCAGCAGTGGGCGTATATGGGTTGATGATGAAGTTATGATGCAGGAGCACAAGCCTCGCTGCACGTTCTGGTAACAGCCTATTCCTCTATTATTCGTAGACGTTACCGGCCTCCGAAAACAAGCTATTTAAATTCTAATGTACCACGCGCGAATTGGAAATTTAATTGAACCGAGTTACTCGGCCGAGTACTCGGTTGAAAAAAAATTGAACCGAGTAAAACTCGGTACTCGTTACTCGGCAAAAGTGTAACTCGGCGCATCTCTAATAAATACAAAATGGCTGATACCATTGACAACAAATTTGTTATTCTCGATTATCATTGTTGAATAAATCGATTTCAGTAAAAGTCTTTGCAAAAGTATATTACTATATCATAATTTTTTTTAAAGTTTGTTTGCTCGGGGCTAGATCACTTTTAGACTTTTCAAGACAGATTGACAATAATAAATAATTATTTAATAAGGTTTTTTTTTTATAATAAAAGTGCCTGATTGATGGGGTATTGTATTAATAAAATTGTTTTATTTGATACCGTAAAACGGGGTGTATAGAAATTGCGGGGTGAATAGAAAAAAAATCAAGAGAGTTTTCAAGATAATTATTCGGCTTTTTTTCGTTATAGGATTTTAGTAGTATTTTAAACTATTACACATCAATATCTTTTCTTAGCGCTGCCAACAATTTTTTAATGTTAAATTAACATTTATCGTTAAAAATTCACTTTAAAGTTTACCTTCCGAAAACACGTTTATTTGAACTGCCGCAACTTTTGATTTTAAGTCCGAAAAATGAATTAAATGTGTTGTTTGATGTGTTCATATCATTACATGTGTCTTACTTTATTAAAATTTATTGAAATTAGGTAAAAATACACTATTACAATTCTGTATTTTGTTAAAATCATTGTACATGTAAATTTATTGTATAAAAGGGGGTAATAGAATCCATTGACGGGTGATTAGAACTGTAGTACGGGGTTAATGGAAATATTGTAAAGAATAATAGAAACGGTTAATCTGAAAATAGGTACAGATGAGGGGTCAATAGAAAAAGACGAATAGGGTTGTCAATAATTGTTAATACATAGTAAAGCTATGCAAGTACCAAGTTTAACTCGAGAACGGCAATTCGTTAATTTTGGTCTTAAAATATTCTTACAAGCCCAGAAAAGGTTGACGGTAGTGCAAAGTTCGCCGGGTCAGCGATTAAATAATATTTTACAGAGAAAGTTTTCATTTGCTGGTACATTAATTCAATATTTTTTTTTAAGAAACCTGTTTTGAGGTCTGGGTGCAAAATATGGTGGTTCCTTATTTTAACAATTTACTAGGCAAAAAGTGCTTAATTGGCGACAACCTGTCTTCACATTTATCAGCAGACTTGATAAAAACATGCAAAACCCACAACAGTTTCGGAGATAGAACATTTCCCTGTCTCACGCCTCTCTGTAGTGGAATAGCCTTAGTGCTCTGATCTTGTACTCGGACCGAAATGGTGGCGTTGCTGTATATACTTTTCAACTCCTCGGTGTACCGACAGTCAATGTGGCACCGCTGGAGAGACTCTAGCACCGCCCACGTCTCGATCGAATCAAAGGCTTTCTCGTAGTCCACAAACGCTAAACAAAGCGGCAAGTTGTATTCTTCGGTTTTCTGTATAACTTGCCGAAGCGCATGGATGTGGTCTATGGTGCTAAAGCCTTTTCGGAAACCAGCTTGTTGGGGTGGATGGAAGTCATCAAACCTGCGTTCGAGACGATTTGTGATGACCCTCGAAAACTACTTATAAACATGGCTCAGAAGCGAGATGGGCCTGTAATTCTTCAGCAAGGTGTTATCACGTTTTTTGAAGAACAGTACCACCACGCTCCTTCTCCATGCCTCTGGCGTTGAGCCCTCGAGGAGAACAGAATTGAAGAGCCTCTGAAGGAGTATAAGTACCGGCGTTCCGCCCGCTTTCAGAAGCTTTGAAGTGATTCCGTCCTCACCCGGCGCCTTGTTGTTCTTAAGTTGTTTCAAGGCCATCTCAATCTCATACAGGCTGATGTCCGAGATATCATTGCTGAAGTTTTCTCTTATCACACTATTCTTCAATCTATCTACGAATTTCACTCCACATATTATGCTTCTTAGCGCTTTCATCTCAACTGCATTAATTTTAATTTCATGCTTCTTCTGCCATATATACATCATCTTCTGCCACATATCATGTCACATTTTATTTTAATTTAGTATTTAAAAATTGTTTTGGTTTGAAAGATATATTTTTATTCAGCACCTCACATTTTTGCATGTTGGTTAAAAGTATTTTTGTGCAGCCCTAACAGTTCTTCCATTCACCCCTTTACGTGTTTTCATTGACCCCAGTCGTTGGGTAAATAGAAATGGTCAATATTTTTCAATTTTTCTGGACAACCTGTGATTATATTTAAAGAATATTGTTATAGATCTTTTCGTGTGGGTACCGGACATCATATATAATCACCCATGATGAAAAAAAAAATTAGGAACAACATATTCTTCATGCAAAGTTTGAAACCGTTGCTATTCACCCCGTTTTACGGTACCATATTTTTCAAATATTTTAATGGCTAGTCTTCATACTTGAGAATAATATTTTATTATTTTTTTGTATGGACACACGACAAAGAAATAACAAAAACCATTTGTAAGTATATATAATAAAATCAATGGGAATGAGAACGAAACTTATAAAAGGGATCGATACGGACTTGTATCTCGTAAAACATCAGGGTACATCACAATATAACATACAGAAACTAACTAAGACGACGCGGGTAAAAGACGGAAATTTTCAAATTAACACACTTTTGTTTTGCTTCAAACTCCCATTTCTCGTTTGGATATTTTGTATATTTATGATAATACTGGAAAAAAAGTAAAATGGCCATTGATATTCTATCATGACAATTGATTTATTTATTTCTTTTTCTCTCTCCTCGGGTAGTTGTTGTCTCTCTGGTAAGCGTTTACATAGTACATAGGTACCTAATGCAATAGTCTGCCGCAATGCCAAATATCAAACTTGTAGGTCATCTGGGAGTGGGCAAGGTTTATGATCTATAAGTCAGTCAGTCACAAAAATGCCGGGTTTTGAACGGTCATAATTTGGTATCTGGCGGACTTTTATGAAATTGTAGCTAAACGTTGTAGCGTTGTTAAACCTTTTAAATTTCAAGTTTGTGGGTTAAATGGGCTTTGGGTTGTAAGGGGTTAAAAAACGTAGCTTGAAATGGTTGGTAGTTTACACGCATTGTCGCCAGCTTTTTTTCTAAACTTGAAGACGCTATCGCGAATCCAGATGAATATTTATAACACAAAAAGAGATAGTAATATCGAGGAAAATTGCAAATAAGTATATAATAAGTATAAAAAAATCCTAATTTGCCAAAAATATGTTCCTAGCAATAAGCAGATACTTTACTGATGTTACAATGACCCTACAATTGTAACATTCTGGTAACGCAAGAATGGCCAAACCGAATTAAAAAAAATGTACAAACTTACCAAATCATGCACAAAACAATATTTTTCAATCGTCGTGCAATACCTACCTACCTAAGTTATGAAGTGGTTATATCATGCCATCTTAATGAAATAATGGTTGATGGTGCTCCACAATAAAAAGTCCAACAAGAGAAATCGATTTTTGATTTTGTTCTTGCCCTAAAAAAATATTTAATGGAACGTCCCGAAATTTAAATCATATGGTATTATCGCAGTGGAATCAGCAAAAAGAGTGATTTTGATTTACAAATATAAGGGGCACCATACACCTACAATAATATTGAACAATCTTTTTATTGTTCAATAATATTGAACACCCCTTTGATTCCAGACGTTCAATTAATTCTGCCAATAAAATTGACTAACCAGTCTGATCAATATTTTCATGCGAGCAACATGTTTGACGACGAAGTTTTGGCGGCAGCCACGCTGGTGATTTTGTTGAAAAGAAAAAAAAAGAAATATATTGCGCAATATTAACCCTACACAGCGCAATAAAAAAAATATTGTTCAATAAAAATTAAGCTCCCTCAATCTTTTGTTCAATCACGGCGCAATGCTTCAATATTATCCCTACACGTTCAATAATATTGTACAATCAGAATATTGTACAATCAGAATAAGCCTTCTGCTATTGCTGTCTCAGGGACAAAACTTAGAGAAAAATTGTTTTTTCGAGTCCGTACCTACATAATATTAATAATATGCCTACATCAGTATCAATACGGATGGGATTGGAACTAGAGGATTCGATCCCGGCCGATTTTTCTAATCCCGGGATTTCGGGATTTTCAACAGTTAATCTAGGGATCCCGAGATAGTCCCGGAATTGTATTGATAATAGAAAGTGGTAACAAAAAGAAAGTAAAACATATCAAAATCAACCTTTTATTTTTAATCTTCAAAAACAAAACAAAATTATAATTGCTTCTGATAAATTAAACAAATAAATAAATAAAACATCTTTTTAAGATTTGTTTATCTTAACAAAGTAACTCCATTACCATTAATAAGAAAGACTATATAAAATAGAACGATATTTATAGGACTCATATATTTTAAATGAAATAGACTAGGAACTATAATTCAATATTTAAGCCACGAAAATAAACAGCGCATCCAACGTCTCATCCGAAAGCATACTTCTTAATTTGTTGCACAAATATGAAGAAGCGTAAAATGTGCGTTGAGGCTCGATGAAAGTTGGAGGCAATCGTCAATAATTTTTTTATAAGTCTTTTCCAAATTATAGCCTCGTGTGGAACTAGCCACATAAAGACATTTTTATTGACTTATATATAAATATATCAATCCCGAAAATCCCGGGATTTATTGAATTTAATCCCGAAAATTTCGGGACTGAAATATGGCCAAGATCGAAACCTCTAACTGGAACATTTACAATCCGGAACATCCTCCTATTGAAATTGATTAATTTAAATAATATAACGTTTTTTGCTTTCTCGTATTTATAATTTTAAGCTTTTTATATAGAAATACGCAATTTATTGTTTC
Organism: Cephonodes hylas; assembly: GCA_030295005.1. Lineage (NCBI taxonomy): Eukaryota > Metazoa > Arthropoda > Insecta > Lepidoptera > Sphingidae > Cephonodes > Cephonodes hylas. Next base: position 6,091,302 of record AP025366.1, read on the forward strand.
CTTAACTTGATGCGATTTATTCGAGCACAAATTTGTCCATAGTCAACTCTGGTCAATCTCTAAAATTCTAAAGCTGGCAGATGCGCAAACTTATTATGACGTAAGAAAAAATGAACAAAAAAAGTGCGGGCATGTGCGCGTGGGGGGTCAAGGTCAAGTCAAGCTTCCTCACTTTGTTTTCCTTCACTCTTGAAGTAGGTACATGATTATTATTGCGAATACACACATAATTTCGAAAGTCAGAATAAATATCTTTGAATCGTGAACGAGTTTCAAAAGTTTATGTAAAACTAAAATGTCTCATAATTGAGTTTGGATTTGTGTACTTCACTTCACATCCTTTCGATGTTTCCATTAGGTACACGATGATTATGATGAGAATATCAAGCCAAAATTCTTTAAGAATATAGTAGTGGCGCGAATAGTTTAAGTTAATTTAAACTATTTTTTTCACGTCTTGATTGATTACATTGGACTAATTAAGATATTATTCATTAAATGGGACAGAATGATCTAATTTCTGGATATAAAATAAAGGCGATACTATTAGGGTTTGCAATCCCGCATTCCGCATTCCCGCATTCCCGCGGGATCCCGCATATTTTTGAGTACTGCGGAATTCCCGCATTCGTGCGGGAATTATTATTAGCTCCACACAACAGCGCGGGAGCGTCAGTCAGCATCAATTAACCGATCAAGCGAAGTAAAGGATTAGAATTGGTTAATCCAGTAGAAAAAAGTGAGACTTTAAAATCAAAGTGACACTTAGTTGTAGGTTGCTAAATATTGTTTCTTCTAAAGTTAATAACAAAATGATAGTAACAATTATTAATGAAATAATTGAAATAAGTGATGGCCTCGAGATTTAGGCGCACGGTAGAGAATCTTGGTGGTCGCGGGTTCATACCCCAGGCACACACCTCTGACACTTCAAAGTAATGTGTGTATTTAAAATGAATTATCACTTGCTTTAACGGTGAAGAAAAACATTCTGAGAAAATATACACACTTAAAAGTACTTGGGAAGGCTAAGGCTTAAACCCTCTCCTCAACGGTAGAGAAGGCCCGTGCCCAGTAGTGAGACATATATAGGCTGATAATGAGTAACAGTTATTGAGGGTAGGTTCATCACCATCAGCCCATAAACATCCCTCACCTGGGCACAGGCCTCCTCTGCCATTGAGAGGGTTTAGGGCTTAGTCCACCACGTTGACATAGCGTACAAACCGTAAGTTGGCGGACTACACTCCTTAAAAATTCCTAAGATTTTTTTCTATACCGTTCAAGAAAGTGATAATTGATTGTGAATAACTTGTAAAAGTCAGTGGTGTATGCCTGGGGTTTGAACCCGCGACCGCCCAGATACTCGATCGCTCTTAAAAATCTCGAGGCCATTATTGCTGTTTAGGTCAGATTGGACCATATTAACACGCAGGAAACTGTTGGAATGGAGGAACACGGATTGCGGGATTGTAAATCCCCTACCTTACCTAATAATAACTTTGGGAAAGTACTTCTTCTATTAGTTAAATTGTATGAATGTTTCTTTTTATTACTTTTTAAACAGTGTAACTAACCTACAGGTAATATAGCATTATAATAATGCATATTTTTGCTTTTTTAAATTTTTGCGGGAATTACCGCGGAATCCCGCGGGAAAGGCAAATTTCCCGCAAATTTCCTGCGGGAAAAAAATTACTGCGGGATTGCAAACCCTAGATACTATACTATACAATTTTATGTAACCTTTTATTTATTAATGCTTTTTACACAATTTGTAAAAAGGCGGACTTCATGCCGGAGGCATTCTCTTACAGTCAACCATATTATAATCATCATTCTCCTGCCCTGATCCCAATTCTTGTTTGGGGTCGGCGCAGTATGTTTTGTCCTTCATAACCAACCATATTATAATAACCTTATTTAATATTTACTTATTTTAACTACAATAAAATGTTAAAGTATTAATTCTAAGGAAAAACTATTAGTAGTAATATTTATTGTAGGCAAAAAATTGGTCAGTACGTACTTAAGAGGTTGGTATCCATGGCGTATGAATATAACACGCTTAATGCATTGAAAACCATCCATCAGGTTCGGGTAAAATATTTTTGGGCTTTCTCAGAGCTCGGGGCTTACGTGACACGACAAACAATCGACCAAATGTATATCCGGAAACGCACCTCTGCCTTATGCCGTAGGTATCTATGGTTATTCTTCTTCAGTCATTTATGATAAAATTATATTCGGGCTCGATCCCCGCACCGAGACAAATGTTTTTGTGATCCACAAACATTTGTTTCGGGTCTGGGTGTTTGTGAGACCTCAAAGTCTCTCGTCTGATACCCACGACACAAGACTTTTATCTTAATGTAGGGTCAGGACTATGTGTGTGACTTTTGGGTGAATTTTATTTATTTATATGTTAAGCCATTGTATATAACCGTTCAATATTGACTTGAAACCACAGTAGGGTACTACTTTTCATTAATTTCTAAACTTCTAGTAAAATTTATTTAGAAGACGACTGCATGCAGCAGAGATGCGAATGTTGCGATGGTTGTGTGGTATAACACGGAATGACAGAGTGAGGAATGAAAACGTTAGGGGAAGTTTGAAAGTAGCTCCTGTGATAGAAAAGATGAAAGGAAACCGTCTGTCGCGGTATGGGCACATTAGAAAAAAGGTGATGAATATGAAAGTGGATGTCTGGGTGAGCCGAGGAAGGCCAAAGAAGAGATGGATGGAGTGCGGGACTGAAGATATGAAAGAGAAAAGGGTGAATGAAGACATGACGGCTGACAGGGATGCATGGAAGTAGAAAACATACTGCGCTGACCCCAAGAATTAATTGGGACCAGGGCAAGGGGATGATAATGTCTAGTAAAATTGATAAAACTGCATTAAAGTTTACTTAAGATAGTGTTTCTAGTATTTTTTCTTGCTGTACCCCTATCAATTATGTTACAAGTTATAAGCCCGTATGGACGCACCAGACGATGTTACATTTGATGATAAAATTAGACGAACTTTAAAATAATTATTTTTATCATTAGGTACCTAGTAATATTATAAATATGTTCATTAAATGAATCATTAATATAATTATATTAATGATTCGAGAACACAATGCAGTATCATACGTAACAATACTCAATTCAAAGATCAAATTAAAAAAAGAAAAAAGTTTCATCTGTTCAATTCAAACCTATGGATCTACAGTAGATCATCTGCTGTGGTTAAATTTATAAAATGTAGGTACATATGTATGTCAAACATTCTTTAGGTAGTTTATCTCTATTTTAAGACGTAAAATATGAAAGGCACTTTTCTACTTTATTAAGTCATGTGTTCAACAAGTATTACCTACTTGTAATGAATTCCATAATAAACTTACTACAAAGAAAAGTAATTAGCGCTATTCCGACATTTATTAAGCACGTTATCTACCAAAACTTATTTATTACGCAAGGCTTAAAATTGTATTTTCTTGGTGAGCGTTATGCAGTATTCAACTTCCCAAAATTATAAATATATTTTTATATAAATAAGGAGCACTTTATGATACTCAATTTTATGCTGTATGATAACGGTATCTAATATTTTAAGTTGTACCTGTTTTTTGTTTTAGGCGCTACAAAGTATTTGAATTGGCATGTAGGTTTATCTCCTTGCATTTTATCAATAAAAGGATTTGATTTCGTTTTGTATCTTTTATAAGCTACGTAATAGAAACATACTTATAAGTATAACAATGTAATTTGTTCTCGTTGGCAAATGGGAAGAATTTTTATCATAATTTAGAAAGTATATTTATTTTTAATAAATAGGTACACTTTTTTGAAGAGAGGCTCTATATAATGTTATTTTAAGAATAAATAAAAGTAACACTAAAGAAGTTCAAATCATAGTTTAACATCTGGAAAATGTTTTGCATAACACGTGCCTAGTCCGAATTAAATAACGGTTACAACTGTATATATTCTTGGTTGATATTGGATATTTAGATCACTCTGAAAACGAAATTGGCGAGTAGTGAGCTTTTTTAAACCATAGTGAAAAAATATACGTCGAAACATCGACGTATATTTGAAACATCAAAGAAAAATCTTTTGTTGAACTTACTTAAAACATGCATTTACAGTTAGTTTTTTTTGTAGTGGCTGGTTATTTTTTTGGGAATTTAATTGGCGGTGAGTAAAACGATATCTATGAATACTGGCAAATAATGCATCGCCGCCTGCTGGCGTGTCAATTGCGGTATCAACAGTGGTGATTAGTGAGAAAAGATTTAGATTTTCTCTTTCACAGTTATGAAAAATAGTCGATAGCCTCAAATATTAAAGGTTAGGTAATGCAGAAAGAAAGCAAATATGATTGTCACTATAAATGGCTTAAAAACTGCGAATTATAAATTAAATATGCATTATTGAATGTTTTTAAGGAATAAACTCAAAAACTACTAAATTTATTTGAATTATGTATGTGTACATTTTTTTTATTAAATTGCGCGTAGGGGCGCGGGCGGAACGAAGCCCCACGTCTAATTTCATTTCTAAAACAGTGTATCTAAGTAGGTCGTATGACCCAGGTACCTAAGTGTATTATGTATTTTATCTAACGTTTTTACAGAAACCTCGTTGTTGTACAAAAATGAATATGGTCATGATTATGGTAAGGAGTGGATCTATTTTCCTGATGGCGACGGCATACCACATTTTGTTAATTTATCCGCTCCAATAGATCCTTTTATGGCAAGAGAAGTGCATCATATAAATATAGAATATAAGTTGTATAGAAGGTACAACATGTTTTTACTTACTTTTCAAACACTTTTATTTATTTGAAAACATATTTTAAGTGAAATGATCTTTAAATTAACACACATTAATAATTCCAGCAATGATCCAGAAAATTATACTTTATTTGATGATTTCGCTAAAGTAGTTGATGGAATTTCTGACCTAAACTTATCAAGTAAACCTTTAAAATTAATTACCCATGGTTGGAAATCATCAACGGAAAAATACGCAATTAAAAAAATCAAGGACGCTTATGTCGAATATAGAAATGTAAATGTGATAACTATCGATTGGAGTTACACGGCAGATTCAATTTTTTATAACTGGGTTGCAAATCAAACTGTGACTGTAGGAGCACAGATAGCCGTATTTATAGAAGAGCTGATCAAATTATACAACGTTTCCGGTGATCAAATTCATCTCATCGGACATAGTCTTGGAGCCCATGTTATGGGTATAGCTGCGCATCAAGCTAATATGTCAATTGGCCGCATTACGGGTAAGTCAATCATTTTCTTATACAGTCTGTTTTACAAGAGCGTGTACGGCAAAACTCGGGAATGAATTGGGATAAAAAATAGAAAAAAAATACACTCATTATACATGATATAGACAATGATGCTTTATTATTAATAACTTGTCCAGTCGCCTCCATTATCAATAATTGACTGGAGTCTTCGAGGCATACTTTCTACTAATTTTATTGTATAATCCAGGGAGAAAGACCTCCAAATAAGTCTAATTTCACGAACTAATCGTTTTAAAATCCAGATTTTCTTTCCTCGAAGCTTCAACTTCATGAGTGCCCAAACATTTTCTATTGGATTTGCATCCGGCGACTGTGATGGCCAATCTAGTACTTCAACGTCATTCTCTTGTTTCCACGCTGTACAAAGACGACTCCGATGTTTCGGGTCATTGTCTTCTTGCAATAGCCAATACATGTTTTTCCTTTTAAACCACTTTTGAGCAGATGGTAATAAAGCCATTTGATATATTTTGACCATTTTAGCTGCATTTAAATTACCTGTAAATATGTGCAAGGTACCAAATCCCTGTTTTGAAAAACAACCCCAAACGTGCACCTTCACCGGATGTTTAACGGTCCGCTGGATGAATTTATTGGCGTGGGTACACCAGGTATGAGTGATAGAAGAACGTGCCCAAAAAGAAGCTTCGTCCGAAAAAATTACATTGTCCCAATCCCGGTCCAAATGTTTCTGCGCCCAAGTGAGTCTCTTTTTAACATGATTTTCCGACAGTAGCGGTTTCTTTATTATGCTACGAAATTTTACATCATGAGCCAGTAAACGTCTTCTTATGACACATTAAGGCCTTTTTTAAGCAAAACCGCTTGACCACCACGTAACGATAGGCGAGAATTCTTCTCGAATACCCGTAAAATCATTTTGTCCTCCTTTTTCGTTGTTTTTTGCGTAGAGCCACGATTAAGCAGATCGTCGACATTTTTTACTTCAGAATAGCGTTTCACCCACTTACTAACAAATGTCTTTGACTTTTTCATGTATTTTGCAGCGGCTGCGTATGACATTTTGGGTCCTTTTGGATGCAAACACAAGAACACTGCTTCATAACGTGATGCGTACGTAGCACTCTTGACGAAATGCGTCCTCCTCTGACAAAGATCGAACGACAACTGAAACTCTATACACAAAGCATCTGAGGGGAAGGGGCTAGCTACCTGCCAAATTTACAACCAAGCTTCTAGCGGTACCTAAAAAAAAGTTTTGCCGTACACGCTCTTGTCAAACAGACTGTATATAAAATTCTCGTGTCACAGCTTTCGTTTCTATACTCCTCCGAAACGGCTTGACCGATTCTCATGAAATTTTATAAGCGTATTGAGTAGGTCTGAGAATCGGCCAACATCTATTTTTTATCCCTCTAAATGTTAAGGGTAGTTCACCCCAAATTTTTTATTTTTGTTTTTTAGACAAAATTTTTAGTTTCTATTTTTTTATGATACAACATACAAAAATACATACAATCCTTAATTTTCACCCTTCTACGATTAACCCTTATTTTTTTAATAGCCATTTTAGTTTTCTGGATCTACCAAAGCGATTTGAATGAAATTTGGTATAGAGAGGTAGAGCTCACAGAATTATCATGGGATAATTTTTATCCTGGAAAATGAAGTATTCCCATGGGAATGGGTATTTCTACATCTACTGAGACAGTGAAAATGATTTTTAGTATGGAGATAAATAGGAACCTAGGAAGTAACATAGGATACTTTCTATTCCAGAAAATGTAGTATTCCGGTGGGAATGGGTATTTCTGGATCTACCAAACCGATTTGAATGATTTCTAGTATGTGCATAAATAGGACTCTAAGATGTAAAATAGACTATAACATGTTTTCTATCTGAACTCAACCCTGTAGTCAACGCGGACGAAGTCGCAGGCAACAGCTAATATTACTATAATTTTGTATGGGTTATTTACGTATTTTATTCTTTTAATCCGTACATTATTTAAGGGCTTGATCCAGCGAGGCCGTTATTTGAATATCCTAGTCGTGACGATACAGAAAAATTAGATCTCAACGATGCTAACTTTGTGGATATCATCCACACCTGTGGCGGCCTGCTGGGTATTGAAGCAGCAGTTGGAACAGCAGATTTCTATCCCAACAGTGGAATCCCACCACAACCAGGTTGCAACAGCATACAAAAAATTTTAGGTAAGACTAGTATAACACTAGAGTATTCATTGCAAATATGTTATTTTAAACAAAATAAAAAGAATGTGAGAATTTTAGATGATAATTTTTATGTTTACAGAAGCATGCAGTCATGGCCGATCTCAAAATTATTTTATTGAGTCAATAAAGAATATAAAAGCATTCCCTGCATTTAAATGCGAAAGTTGGGCAGATTATTTAGGAAACAACTGTGATCAATACGGATTTATGGGAGAAGGAGTGAGAACAGACATATCAGGCAAATTTTATTTGAAGACAAATCCAAATGAACCTTTTGGACGAAGCTTTGACTCCCTCTGCATTTCGGTTTAGATTAAATTAAAATGAACATTTTCTGTGTTTTTATTTAATAAGTGGTATATATTAGAGTTGTAATATCTCATTTAGAACAGTTAATGATCACTGGGCCACATACGTATTACATCAGCCGTGGAAAATTCGAATCATGTTTTACCAAGTCCATAAAATCTGTGGTCGTAAGTACCTACCTACCTACCTATTTTTTGACTGTCGGACGGAATCACGAAAACAATGCCAAATGGGGTAGCTTTTTTAAAAATAGCATATAAAATAGTCTTAACTAACCCGTTGTTCCCATGGCATAAGTTAGGAAAAAAATATAGCCTTAATTAGTACTTCATCCTTTTACAAACCACTGATACACATTCGATCATGACTTTTCGTATCGATCCTTTCTAAAATAGCTACTGATTCGCCAGTTCCGTAGCTCCCCATACTTCCGACTTCGTACACTCTTCTTTCTCTATTCAAAATATCCTCTATGAAATGCGCTCCCGCTTAAAATAGGAGCAGCTACTACACGGCATGCGTTCAAAATGAGAGTCCGAGATCTATTTCTCAGTAAACTGGCAGAGTCAACTTGCAGAGCTTAAGTCAATTATGTTTGTATCTGTATATGTATAGGGGAAACTAGGGACACTTGATCCCCCTTATGTTTTCCAATCCTCATTTTCTTAATATTGATCGGATTTTAAATTTGTTGATACTGAAACACGTGGAATTTATTTGGCTATACTATGTTAAGTTAGTGTGTTATGTGTGATACCCAACGATCACAGTGTATTAGTTTAGTTATAATTCCACTACAAGTTACGAATAGGGAAATGTACCTAGTGTTCCCTAAATATGTACGACTTGATCCTCCTCCTCGAGGACACTTCATCCTTAGGAATATCTTCCGAATTTGGGGTCGATATGATACCATTACAAGGACTAAGTACTAAAAATATGTTCAAGATTGCTATAACCAAATTTAGGTATTTATTTGCTCATGCAATGAATAACTTTCTAGTATTATTTAAATCACTGGCATATCTTTTTAGTTTTAAAACCGCTAATCGGTATTCTTTTACCGTACCGCTACAACTTTTACGAACAATAACATTATTTACAGCCAACTTCAATATTTGTTTATCGATAGGTACCTACTATGTTTCGTGCACCTTCTCTTGTTTTGTAAATTCGAGGCGCTTGATCCGCCAAAATCCGCCTTGATCCTGGCAGATCAAGTGTCCCATAATAAAAAGGACTATGTGTACCCAACAGCACTTGGGTTACAAAACATTTAATATCTAAAAGTATTTTGAGATTAACACTTTTCTCTGTTACAAAAGGCTAGAAACATGGATAAATATTGTATTAAGCCGTACAACATCGTAAACATCTTTTCTAAATATTTTTAAACTCAAAATTAAAACTTACGAAAAAGAAGATTCAGCAACACAAATCATACATCGTCCACCACTTGCAAAAAGTGTCAAATCTGGCAGGTGTACCACTATTAAAAAGTTGGCGGGTACTATTAACTACCAGTTTAGCCACTCTAAACCTTTTAATTGCACTTGGTTGCTTTGTAAATTTAGTGTCCCTGGTCTCCCGTAAGGATCAAGTGGCCCAGTTTCCCCTATATGTATATCTATCAATATACCTACATACAGTTGAGTAGGTATATGAAGCTTTTACTCTATGGTCTTAAACTCTTCGAACCCAAATCTAAATTGTATGCGGTATTTTCATTGCATGTTGTCTGATAGGCATGATATCTATCTCTAGCAGGGGAATTATATTTAATGCTCAGGCACACTATGACAAATGCCTTCAAATAAAACGAGCCTTTAAAATGAAACGTTTCCTGGCATCTTTGATAGTTAAGACAGCGATGAGGTGCATGGTGCAGGCCTTTCCAATGTTTAGGAGACGGAGATTAAGGTTGCAAGTGATAGTTGTAACCAAGTAGTAGGTATGTAATGCTAAGCTCCGTCACGGTAATATACCTCATTCACGATAACTTGATTCTTTTGGCAGATGTAAATTTTTCTGAGACATGACTTTGAAATAAAAAACGTATTATTTTTTTTATTTTAATGATTTGATAAATATAAAAAAAAATACATACAACACAAAAGTCCCTAAAGATATAAGCGTTATCCGAAAATGTTGAGACTTTATTGCTTCAAAGTAAAATTAAAATAGGAACACTGAAAATAATAAACGCTTGTACAATGTTACATCGGTCGGACGAAAAGGGACGTAACATCGGTCATATCGATGACCACGTCGATAATTTCACTGAACACTATGATGATCATGGCTGAGCTCCTTTTTCTTAATAAATACTGTTTTAAAGATAAAACTATTTGATTTTTCAACCTTAATTTTTACATACTGGGTTATTTTTGGACCTCCCGTCAACTTTAAATAGGTGGTTTAGACCATGGAACTAAACAACTTTTCCAAAGAAATATGGGTCGAAACGTGATAAATAATTCGACCCTACCATAGAAAACTGCTCACGTCGTCGGTTTCGTGTAGGTCTGAATTTTTTTTTCACTTTTCGACCCGTATTTCTTTGGGGAATTTGTTTACTTTCGTGGTCTAATACACCTATTTAAATTTGGTGGAAGGTCTAAAAATAACCCTGTTATATTAAATAGATACTTATTATGAACTTTGACCCACCATCGCTTATCTACATAATGTTTTACATGTCGAAAGTAATAAAGAATTTCACACATAATGCAGTATTTTAAAACGCAATATTTTCGAACTACTAGATATTTTCTGTTTCCCAACACTAGTCGATATGCCAAAAGAATCAAGTTATCGTGAATGAAATATAATATCATACAGTAGTTTAACTTCATACAAACGGGCCAAAATAGAGTTATGCCTACGCGCCTGATTTCGGCATGCGTTCGGCATGCAGGCGCGACTGTGCCACAGTGACGAACGGACGGTGTCGTTTTTTAAGCAGTAACCGCGCGATTTTTATAAAGAATTACGAGTACCTATTTAAATTGAAAGTAAAATATATTGTAACATTCTTTACGTCTAAGTCGAGGCGAAAATATTTATCAGTAGCAAATTTATAAGAACGATTTAACATAAAAATGCTTTTTAAATTAAATACACTCATAAAAAAAAACATTCAGTTTTATTGAACACTTCCAAGTCAAAGCGTTGATTTATTTAAATTGCTCCAGGTGCGCAGCCCTATTACATGTTTGATGTTGTTGTGATCCCCTTTTCTGGCGGGATTATACATTTTTTTTACCACTATTATGATCTTTGGCAAGGTCTCATATAACAAAAATCATCCAAATTAATCCGGTGACTTATAAGTAAAAGCGTAACAGACACACAAAACTACGAACGCAATTATAATACAATACGAATGAATAATTAACATTAAGAATTGCATAATAAAGACAAAAATTAGGTACAAAATAGGTAGGTACCTATATGCCGGAAAAACAGTCTTCTATATAGTCTTTACGACCCACGATACTCTGTGCAAAAAACGGCATAGCTATGAATTAATCTATGGCACTTGCCAAAAAATTTATTCAATGAAGTTGTTGAATATTTAGTTAAGACCCGTTGTTTATAGTAATGGTTTAGTGTCCTGTAGTTTTAAAAAATGAACAGGAAAAGAAATGTCGCGTATATAAAACCTGAGGATCCAGAATTCTTGAAAAACATTAAACGTCAAGCAGGTTATGATGACAGAAATCATAAATTTGATAAACTCAACAATTCCGATGATGACTTTGTTGAAGACGAAGAAAATGAAAAGCCTCAAGTCGTAGTGCTCAAGAAAGGTGATCTCACAGCGGAAGAAGCAGAAATTGAGAAAAATAAGATTGAAAAATTGGAATCTGAAACTAAAGCAGATTTATCACAACGTGTTATTTTTAAGTCTAAGTCTACAAAAGATCATTTACTAAAAGAAACTCACAGAAAAGCTTCTCATTCAAAATCAAAAAAAGAGAAAACTAAGCAATTGTTATCTTTTGATGATGGTGGTGAAGGTGATGATGATGAAACTTGACAAAATAATGCTTGAAGAATCTTATATAAATTATGAAAAAATAGTGAATTTTGTAATTTCCTATTAAGTCCATGTATATCTACTTACAACCATTTTTAAATAAATTGATGGAAATAACAAGATTAAAAGGACAATACATAATAATGAATTTGGTTATTTTTTATTTAGAAATTATTCACTTTCAATATTTTTAGCATTTGTATAGTAGAACTGTCATCTGGGATCATCTAGACTTTGCCTTTTCTTTATTTTGATCTTAGATCCATTTGTTGTGATAAGATTATCATTTCTGGAGTATGTGTGTGACATTTCAACATCATTTTCATATTCCATAATTTTATGGAGCAAAAATTTTCTTTCATCTTTAACCATCAAGATGCTTTCTTGAATCTTGGCTACTTCATCACACAACGCAGCATTTTCCTGCAAAAAAGTAAAAAAAAGTTCATGATTATGAAATGGTGCTAATGTAAAAAAGTACTACAATGAAACAAAATCAATACACACATTTAAGCAATAGTTATTTTTTCAAACATATTTGCAATGATGTGGGGAATAAACACATAATGTTATTTTGATGTAAAGTTGTCTTATGGTGGCATAAACATAGTGGTGGAATGTTTTAAAGTGATAAATTTTTCCCAAAAATCTGACATTTAAATTATAAATGTAAATTAAGAAACTTAGTTTCACAATACCAAATACCACAACAAATATTTATCCATCACACATACAGGAGTCTTGGGGAAGAATCATCTTGCTCATCACAACTTAGTTAAATGCTGTTCACCATTGATGGTGGATGAAAAATTCAAGATATATATATATATTTTGTCCAACTAAAGTAGACCTCCAGATTCGGTTTCAGTCTGTATCCCTCATATACTATATATATACTCAGCCTATTGCCGTCCACTGCTGAACGTAGGCCTCCCCAAGTAAGCGCCAACCATCCCGGTCCTGAGCGGCCCTCATCCATCCGCTACCCGCCACCTTTCTCAAGTCGTCGGTCCATCGTGCTGCAGGACGTCCTACACTACGTTTGCCTAAACGCGGTCTCCACTCCAACACTTGTCTGCTCCACCGGCCGTCCGACTTACTACTTACACTTACTACTTCCGTCTGTATCCCTCGCCAAGCTAAATTTTTGTTTTTTTTTTCATTAGATAATTTTTAATAGCAGTATGGAAATTTACCCTACTATAGATTGCTGTTTTTGTTGATTGGGAGACTATTGAGTCTCACTTTCTATTATGAGGGCCTGACCAATTGCAAACTTCACAAAATATGGGTAGAGAAATGCACCTTTGCTTATTTGTATTTTTATTTTGAACACTAAATGTTGGTAACAATATCATTTATGTGTATGACCACAGCAATGTGCTTCATGTAATTGTTAACCTGTGTAAGCACTTGTTCTTAATACAATGTATGTAGTAAAGTCAATGCAATATGTTTCTTAAATAATTGAGCCTAAAATAGTAAAAGAGGATGGATTAACCAGAAATGCTGTTTAATAAGAATTGTACTGGCAAGTTCAAGGTATTACTTTTCCAAAGTTATCTAACATAACTAAAATAATAATTCTAATTAACTCTCTTGCTTTATTATACAACAAACGACCGTTACTTACAATTATCAAACTTTTTATTCTCATTTTCATATATTTATATTTCTTACGGTACCGTTTACTCTGATTTTCATCCTGAACGTTATTCATTGAAAACGTATGTCTCGTATTTTTTGAGTAGTTTGAAATAAATAAACACACTGAATATATAACAGTGAAAGTACGTATATGCTATTTCCACTGTTTACTATACCTCATTCACGATAAGTTGATTCTTTTGGCAGATGTCAATTTTTCTGAGACATGACTTTGAAATAAAAAACGTATTATTTTATTATTTTAATGATTTGATAAATATAAAAAAATACATACAACACAAAAGTCCCTAATGATATAAGCGTTATCCGAAAATTTTGAGACTTTATTGCTTCAAAGTAAAATTAAAATAGGAATACTGAAACTGATTGACGTTTATATAATGTTACATCGTTCGGACGGAAAGGGACGTAACATCGTTCATATCGATTGCCACGTCGATAATTTTATTGAACGCTATGATGATCATGGCTGTGCTCCAGTTTCTTAATAAAAACTGTTTTAAAGATAAAACTATTTAATTTTTCAACCTTAATTTTTACATACTGGGTTATTTTTGGACCTCCTGTCAACTTAAAATAGGTTGTTTAGACCATGAAACTAAACAACTTTTCCAAAGAAACATGGGTCGAAACGTGATAAATAATTCGACCCTCCCATAGAAAACTGCTCACGTGGTCGATTTCGTGTAGAAGGTCTGAATTTTTTTTTTACTTTTCGACCCGTGTTTCTTTGGGGAAGTTGTTTACTTCCGTGGTCTAAAACACCTATTTTAATTTGGCGGGAGGTCTAAAAATAACCCTGTTTAAATATTAAATAGGTACTTATTATGACCCACAACCGCTTATCTAAATAATGTTTTATATGTCGAAAGTAATAAAGAATTTTACACATAATGCAGTATTTTAAAACGCAATATTTTTGAACTTCTCGATATTTTCTGTTTCCCATCATTAGTCGATATGCCAAAAGAATCAACTTATCGTGAATGAGGTATAAATACCATAATATTATTTGGCTGACTGCTGACATATGCCAAACAAAAGTTTTTGTCACATGACAGATCCAAAGCATAGATTTTTTTTTTTTTCCTTCTCCCTTTTTTCGGGAAGGCAAAGGGTTCTTGCCCATACAGCCTCGTCATATTTAATATGAATTAGTTCAATGTGAACAGGCTTAAGCCAAGTCTTTGTAGTACAAAGCATAGATAATTAATAGATGCTTTGATTGAGACTGTCAAACGGGTACAGAAATAAACTTAAGGTAGGTAGGTAGGTAATTGTTAAGGTATATACAGGAATAAATTCCAAGGATTTACGAAAGAAACTTTAATAAAACAAATTGAAACAAATACTTTTTGTAAAAAAAGAAGTTATGGTAATCAATTCTTTTTTATTAATTTAAGTATGTTTTTAGAAAGTGATGATGGTTTATTTACAAAATCTATAGAATTCTACAATGGCCCAATAGGGATGACTGGTATTAATTTATACATAATTTAATGGATGTTATCATACATATAAACCTTCCTCTTCAATCACTCTATCTATTAAAAAAAAACCGCATCAAAATCCGTTGCGTAGTTTCAAAGATTTAAGCATACAAAGGGACAGAGAAAGCGACTTTGTTTTATACTATGTAGTGATGTACGCGCATACACAGTATAGGTACAATCATGTCTATTCCCGTAGATGTATTGGCTCTATCCCACCATACTACTCTAACTTCTATAATCAACAGCGGCACGCACAGTATCGTCACTGAGCAATGAAATTCAGCGAATTTAAGGGTTTCTAAGAGATCATGGCAAAAACGCTAAAAGTATAATAAACAGCACCAGAAATTACTAGCATGCTATTGAGTATACAGTTACGCTCATCTGACCAAAAATTTACTCCCAAAGGAGATGATGTGCGGAGGGTTTTATATTCGCAAGAATAATTTGCTACGAAAATTGCCGTGACCCGTTAAATATTGCGATACCATTAATGATCAACCTCGAGCTAAGTTTTGCTAAGCGATCGCTAACCGTAGGAAAATATTGATAAATGCTTAGTCTCTACTTCTCGCCAGCCCAGGGGGAGGGGGGAGGTAACCGTATGTAGAGTTAACTGGCCTTCTAGACCGACGCTAACGACGTCACGTCTGCGCTGGCTTTACTGGGTTGGGTCCATAACGAAATCCTTACGCCGACCAACTTACCAATAAAACCAAAATGGGCAAAATGGGGCAACGACGTTACGTAAGCGGGAAGCGGCTAAAATCACTCGCAACGCCACGCTGCGACATAAATATCTTAGTCGCAGCTGCAACCTCAGAAGCTTGGTTCAGGCGCTTGTTATATATGTACACAATTCGTAGCGCCACCTCCCCTGACGGGTCCCATTCAGTGTGAACCTGTTGCTCTCGCCACGCATCTATTGACCCAAGCCCCTCTATGAGTAGCCTTTAACAACAGGCAGGGGATACCGCCCTGGCATTTCTAGTGCCCCCTAGTCACAAGAGTGGATCCATAGTTTCTTCTTAGCCTTGCCTACTCATATTGGTAGGACCTACCCCCACAAGCGTTAATATTATATGTACCTACGCACTTATGGTGTATATAATGTATGGTGTATAATCTGAACAACTTCCAATAAATTGCATACATTATATGTTTGATTTAATTTATTTGGCAACTATTTCTAAAAATATTTCAAAATTAAACTTAACAGTAGGTATATAGAAATATTTTTTCATTTACGAATATCCAAAATATTTAAACAATCAATATATCTAGAAATTGTCTTTAATTTATATGTTTATGTCTACTTTGACTAAGTATTACTTTGCCTCTAAAAAAGAAGTACAGACAAAAGAGAAAATCAAAACATGATATAAGTAAGGTAGATGTTATTAACGATTTTATGTATTGAATACTTTATACATTTTTTTTAACAGAAATTAATACCCCTACTGAATATATACATACTTTTATGAATCAACTACCTCAAATACAAATTGTAAAAATAAGCTGCTTAAATTAAAATCTATAATAGTTACCAATATTAAGTTAAACCAGTGGTCGGCAACCCCTTGGCAGGCAAGGACCACAAGGTCACAAAATTAAATAAAGGCGGGCCGCACTTGTGAAATTTACTTCAAATGTCCAAATAAAGGCGCGATTCACAAATTATATTTGCATTATGACCCATAAAGCTCAAAGAAAATTAACTCAATACTTATACATTTAAAAATATGTACCAAAAAATGTAAACTACATAGGAGCAGTGACGGCCTCGAGGTTTGGGCGCGCGGTCGAGAATCTCGGCGGTCGCGGGTTCGAACCCCAGGCACACACCTCTGACTTTTCGAAGTTATGTGTGTATTCACATTGAATTATCACTTGCTTTAACGGTGAAGGAAAACATCGTGATGAAACCTGCACACCTAAGAGTTCTTAGGAATTTCTTAGGTGTGTAGTCCGCCAACCCGCACTAGGCCAGCGTGGTGGACTATGGCCTAAACCAGGGCTTCCCAAACTGTGCGTCGCGACGCCCTGGGGCGTCGCGGCAACATCCGAGGGGCGTCGCGAGGCGATCGGCAAATATTTGCTGACCGTATTTTTCTGATAACCTCATATTACGCTAACTAATGCTGTTTTTATTTCCAGTAAAGTAGGTAGTTTTGATGAGGGGGGGGGTGCGTCGCAAGAAAAATAATTATCATATAGGGCGTCATAGTGTAAATAAGTTTGGGAACCCCTGGCCTAAACACTCTCAATGGTAGAGGAGACCCGTGCTCAGCAGTGGGCGTATATGGGTTGATGTAGAAGAAGACATAGAAACTACTGACAAGTCAGCGATAACTATCCTATCTGTAGAATCGCTCTCAAGTTGCTCGTCTGACAAACGAGAAGCATATACTAAGTATTTTTACTTATTCAAGTAAAAATCTCGGCCCGCAAATAAGACATCCCCAGACCGCGTGTTGCCGACCACTGACTTAAAGAATCAATTTTATTTACAAATTATAATGTAAGCCGCATAAAAGGTTTTATAACAACGGATAAGTACCAAAAGCTACTAATTTATAATGCGACGACTGCAATAAAAATTAAAATTTACAGAATTTAAAGACAATAGTCGTTACGATTGCATTAAAAGATATTTGTACCATGAAATATTAATGATTCACTTTGAACATAAATTAAATTTAAAGTAAATTATAATATACCGGGTCAATACAGACCGTAAATGTAAACCAAGGCGGGTTTTGACGTTTCCATACAACAATCGGTATGAAGTGTATGCGGTTTGTTAGGAAAACGAAAACTTCTTTATTTTTAGTCAGTGTTTTTTTAATGCCAATAGGTTTGTGATCACTGTAGCTTTTACCTGCCTTAGTTTCCGATCACGGGCTGAATACACCTGTATAAGCTTTGAAGCATAATTTAATCTCTTGCCTTTTGTAATTTAGATCTGAAAGTTTACATTATATAGTATCTGCTGTTGATATTAGTCACATTTTAATATGAACAGTTTAATTGAATGTCTAATATATTTACGGACATATATTTTACGGTGGTATAACATGAGGTAAAGTTTCTCTATACTAAAAGAGTAACGAGTTAATATTTCGGTAATACTGTGTAAAAAATATCTTAATCGTACATAAGCGCTAGCAATGCAAAATTATGTCATGAACTTAAAAACAGCCATTAATCATAGAGTTGTTTGATTCCATTAGATTATAAATAACTCTAAATACATATTACTATTACTGGCGTTTAATTACTTATAAAGTAAGTGGACACCAGATGATGATAGGGTTTTAGATTTCAGGTTATTCACTTATTTTGATGAAATATATTTTGCTTTAACCTATGTTTTTCATCTGATCTTCACCTAAACTTGAGTAATTGGACACGCAGTATACTTCTTATATCATGTATATAATAATATATACGACAATACTCATACCTATAGTATCTACTTTATCTAAGCGTTAATCGGAGAAAAGGCGGCATGTTAAATTCTACCAAGTTGTAAGATTTTTCTCATACCAACATGATATGTGGTATATTTCAAAAATGTCTTGTTAATTGTAATATAATTTACAATAATTAATGATTTTATAGCATGTCTCCATTTAAAAAATACATCACAAATTAAGGTACATTATGTACTGATTCTAAAGTTACATATGTATAAGTCATAAATGCTTTGATTTTTATCTTAATAATGTCACTCATTTAGTTAACAATGTCACAAGCCAGTCTGATAAAAGCGTACTTTGTTTAAATGCAATAATATGTAATTTGTTCAACGTTCTCGCCTGGCTCGTTTGGCCCGCGGCGTTGGTAGGGACGGACTCTGATCGTCGTCATCTCGCCGTTTGGTTGGTGCCTGCGGTCTTTGCAATTGACTTTGAGCCGTCAATTGGAGTTGCAATGCATGAGTATTAAGTCTCTCTGCTAAAAGCAACGGTTTTAAAGCCGCCATTTTGTGACTATAGAGAGTTACTCGAGGTCGACTATTGACTGCTGCTGTTAACTGTTCACGGACACTCATTTCTGCATTTTCTCCATTGTTATTCCATTTCTCATTGCCATTTTCCTTTTCCTCTTTCTTCTCGGTGTCTGACTCTTCTAATTTTTCATCATAGTTGGATCGACATACGATATGAACCTGGGCTCTAACTTCTGCATCAAATTTTGATATTGTACTCACCAAAGGTTTGGCCCAACCAATGTGTAAAATGGGAGTTTGACTACCTTCTTCCCATTTACAAATTCCATCATAAAATCTAAACAATTATGAAAGCATATTAGCTTAATATTTATAATCACAATCCTAAATTTAGTGATAGTAACATTATAAAGACGGTAAACAAACCTTAACAAAGAAGCGAAACACTCGGGATCCTTTAATATGGATCTTGCAGAGTGACCTGAGCTTTCGGCTTTCATTAGCTGAGGGATTAATTCATTGGCAATTTCTGAAAACTCCTTATATATTTCTTCATCATCCCGAGAATAGTTATAACTGTAAATTAAAATTGGAACATATTCATTCATTTTGATAAATGAGATAACCTTTTCATAAATTTAATAAATTCAATTTAAGTGTTATACCACGGTAAAAGTAACATACAGTAGTTTATCTTCATACAAACGGGCCAAAATCGAGTTATACCTACGCGCCCGATCTCGGCATGCGCTCGGCAAGCAGGCAGTCGCGACTGTGCCGCAGTGACGAACGGGTACGGTGTCGTTTTAAGCAGTAACCGCGCGATTTTTATAAAATGACAAGAAGAATATATTGTGCTGTGAATGGTTGCATGAATTCTTCAATAACGCACCCAGAGATAACTTTTTTTAGATTACCTGGAAACTCTGAAAGGTAAGACTATACAATGATTATACTTATTAGTAGGTAAGTAAGTAATTTAAGTGTTTTTAAAGGATTTTTTCCCCTTGAAAAATAAATAAGCTAGACATGTAGTTGAAATGATCTCCGATTTATGTATTTCTGTTGCCGCTTTAACAACAAATACCTCTAAATAATCATACAATAAATATGTAATGGTTGGCGTTTTTTTCTCGGTACTAATATCTATGTGTTAAAACACGAACTTTGCATTGTTAACGAAAAATTCAAAAAACTTTGCACCTCTATTTACAAAAACTCTAGTAGTGTTACGTGGCAAGCGCCGACGACCCTTTGATAAATGCCGCCGAACTCACCGCGCCTGCGGCACGGTAATTAGTATTACCTTTTTGAGGCTAGCGGTGATTTCTTGAAATGTTTGACTTGATGTAAATTTTAATTAAAATATTGTTTATTTGGAAAGGACTAATTCGGTGCTGCTATTTTAAATATTAATTTAATTTTGAAATATTATTCCCTATAAAAGGATTTTTTTTCAACCGTCTTCAATGGTTGCAACTAATACGTCGAGATGATTTAGAAAGTAAACCTAAATTTACTTCCTACCGTGTTTGTGAGAAACATTTCAATATGGAGGATGTACTACAATCGTCAAACGATTTAATATAAAAATGTTTTTTAAATTAAATACACTAATAAAAAATAACATGTATTTTTATTAAACACACTTCCATTCACAAAGTATTTCATTTATTTAGATAGAAAGTCAAAGGAGGTAAATTTAATCAAAATGTTGCGGTGCGCAGCCCTATCGCATGTTTACGGCCGCGCGGCGGCAGGCCTTAGTTCTCAAAATGTGGCCGAGTTAAAATACTGTATGTTACTTTTACCGTGGTTATACACAATTGAAATAATCTTATTCAAGAACGATATTTTTAGAAACGAGAAGGAATAAAGATGAAAATGCATATCTTGTTTACATTTGTGCCTCGTAGTATCATGTTACAAGGATATGGCGTGCGATATAGTGGTTCCGGTTCTATTTTCGCGTCGGGAGAGTAAATGGGCTATTGGGTTTTTTCAGGAGGAGCACGGAGTCTAGAAGTTTTCCCGAAAAACGGCAAATGGCTTGCTCCCTTCATAACTGGAAATGTAACTCTGTCTACTCCTGCAGGGAATACAGTTCAATTTACTTTGTTATTATTAAATTGCTTGGCAGGTTTTATTAATTACTACTGATCGCCAAAAAGTTATTTGTATATTGTAAGCCAAGGTGTAATCCATTGACCGAAACGAAAGTTAATTTTGTCTGTCTCACCTAAAGTACTAGACTGATTTACATTACTTTTGCTTTAAAGATAGAATCTTAGGAAAGGGCATAATATGTTACATAATTTTATATAATGACGCACAGCTAGTGTTAGATAACTATAATCCAAACTTCACACACATGCCAAACTTTAAATGAAATAAGCCAATATTAATGTGGAATAAAAAAAATATCAGGAATACTAACTGTCGAATGACATCTCCAGCACATGCCCAAGCATGAAAAGCTTCTTTGTACATTTTATGTCGGTGATAATATCCCCCTTGGAATGTATATGGATAAACATGTCTATCTTCATAATGAGTCCTTGAAGATCGAATCGCTTGGGCATACAAGGCAGCTGAATCAGGCCTTGTGGTCCCATCAGGTTTTATACTACTAACATTGCCAGATGAACGTGGAGCATCTGCATCTTCTGAAGGTGTTGACATTCTCATATATTCATCTAAATCACCAAGATTTCCAAGTGCCATGGGATATGCATCCAGATGCCCTGTTTTAAAAGTATCAGTTATCTATTTATATAGAAATTAATGTTTGTCTTTGATTGGGATAAAATATATTTTCTATATCTATGAGGAGTGAATTATTATAAAATATGAAGGATATATTCGGTGTTGAATTTATTACAAATTGTGAATGAATAAGTTTTATATTAAATTCCCAGATAAGGATGTTTTTTTATTTCACAATATTGCTTTAACAATAAAATTGTTGAGACTAAAATTTCTTACAAAATAGCTTATACACATAACATGTTAGTGGTGTAGCATAAAATTTAATTCCCATATAAAAGTGTATAAAATGCTGTCATCTTAAGTTTGAGTATATTTTGAGTGAAGAATATTTGAACTATCCAAGGAAAACTTAAAACTTACCATTGTCATACAATAACCAGAGAAGCCTATGCTGCATTTGTGCCACCTCATGTACATCTACAGTTGGTGTTAAAGTAGGATTAATTGAAGATACTAATGCAGCCAATTCCATGAGTCTGGTACACACAACTGGCTTGCCAGCAACATACAACCATGAACATGCAGAAACACCTTCACCAACTGATCTGCCTCTTTTGTCTTCATTGCCTTTGCCATGCCAAGTTACCTGAAGATTTAACATACAAAAAAACATAAAAATCATTTTTATAAATGGGCCAACATGGTATATTTAGTTAAAAGGGAATGTCTAATGTATACTATATTATTTATTTGGTTGAACAAGCTAATCTAAGGAACTATTGGTTCTAACTTTAAAATCATTTTTGGGCTAAAAGCTTATATATCATCATTCTACACCCAATAGGTGGGTAGAAGCGATGAAAAATGATGTATAATATTAAAGTAGGCTTATAATACTTATTGCATTATTCAGGTCAATGACTTTCCATGGTTTAATCTATGTATGCTTTATTATATTAAAAAATACAGATTCGACACATAAATATACCTCTGCAGTTTCTGTGCCGTCTTTACCAAACACAACCCAAGCATGATCTTCCGATAAAGCAAGATGAACATCTTGTTTTCCCAAAACCTGGCAACCAGCAGTTACCGCGAATGCGACACCAAAACAATCAAGCTTGTTCCCTGTCAAAAAACTATATATTGACTGCAAATGAGCCCGATCCTTGTAGTAACTGCGAGTCAACGAGTTCCAGACCACATCAGCAACACGCTTAACCAAATCTCGGGTCGCGTATGAACCTACGAGGAGTTTAGAATCAACGCCACTTCGCATCAATGAAACAAATCGGTCGTGTAGAGATTTTACGTCATCCCACTCCACAGAGGGAAATTTTATTTTTATAAATTTATTTGAATGCAGATTTACATCTTTTTCACTATTTTTTACATTCGTCAAGTTGTTTTCAACTGCGCCGACAATAATAGAAAGTAAAGCTAAATCGGCCTCTTTATTACTGCGTAATTGTTCTTCAAACAGATCACATACTTTTTGTATGCTATCTATAGGAAAGAAGTGTTTGTATTCTGATAATCCTGTCATTATTAATAATCTATTTCACATTATTAAATGTTTACAACTTTTAACCCGGCATTAATATGACAACAATAATTTACCGGCTACTTCAGAGTTCAGTCTACTTTTTGGTTACAGTCAACAGATTCACAATATTATGTCATGTTTTGAAGTTAAGGTACAGATAAAAAAAATAGGTATTAACGCTTTGGAATAGTGTCTTAAAATATTTTTAATGAAAGACACTACTGCTGGAAATCTAAGTATTTTTATACCTACCTAGGTAATTGCTGGGTAATTCTACAGTAGGTACTTACCTTCTATTATAGGCCAAACCAAGTACCTACCTGACAATATGAAGTAGTTAATCTGACAAATTTTATTTTATTTTTATTAAGTTTTAGTTACCAGTGTTTATACCTACCTATTGTAAGACTATAATCGTGGCGCGTATTATCATGGATGTAATATATAAATATGTATATTACGTCCATGCGTACCTATTATAGATACGTCAAATGTCAAGGATAGTGGTCAAAGCAATGAATAAAGTTTAAAAATTATGACGTAGAAGTTTTGATGTGGATAACTTTTTTCTGCATTTATTAATTATTTACATTAAAAGGATGTCAGATAGTGGTCATGTTTAATTTCTTTGAAACCCTTACGGCGCTTGATTTAGTAAAAAAGATATCTGAAAACAATCAGTGTAATGTTTGGTAAGTTAACTATGTAGTCACAAATTAGATACATTTTGATATTATTGTTTACGCTATGAATAATTTTGAATTACAAGTTTGAATAATTTTTAGCGATAAAGCTGAAGGAACTTTTATGAGATATTCATGTGGACACTCAGCTTGTGAAGGTTGCACCTCTGATACTGGAAATTGCATGTTCTGCCTTTCACCTCTTGAAAACTTTACTCCAAATAATTCTCGGTTCGATGATGTTCTGACATCAAGAGCAGCAAATGCAAAAGCATTACTAAAGTCCTTTGAAAAAGCTTTTAAAGTGGATGGTAAGTAGTTATTTTGATGAGAAAAGTTTTTTAATAGGAGCTTAGTAATTCACTACATTGTTTTATTTAAATTATGAAAAGATGTTTGTAATTATAATTGTGTTTTGGCTTTATATATACACAAATGTATTTTAATGCTTGATTACAATTATGCTTTCGGATAATTTGTTCTACTAATAACAATAAAAAAATGTGTGATTTCAGTTCAAAAACACCAAAGACTTTCCAAACAACTAAAGTTAGAAAAAGAAATATTTCCAGAATGTATTCAAGCTCCACTAAAGTATTCCAATAAAAGAAAAAGTGTACAGACTTACACTAAAAAGAAAAGTATTAAGTTATCTGAGTTTCCTGGTGAAATTACTTATTCTGCTACAATAACAAAAATGGAGAATTCAATTAGTTCAGTGGAACAGTGGTTCAGTAAAAATAAAGAAAATTGTAAAGAAAGCCAAAAATTATGCATTAAAAATAAAAATGATGACAGTGGTATCGTTACAGATGGATCTATAATAGATTGTTCAGAAATGGATGAAGATAAAGATAGAAATGCTTTGCTAGCTGTGTATGAAGCTGATATGAAAGACCAGATGTCTCATTCATTGCATACAAATGATTGTCGTAATTGGAGTGAAGTTTGTGATGATGAATCAGGACATCCAAAGACACTCAAAGATAATAAAGTACCTTTTTTCAAAAAAGCTAAGTTAACAGAAGCTTGTTCTTTATCTAATAAAGACAATAAAATATTTATGATACATAAAAATGTTCCTGAGACAGTCAATAATATACAAATTATAATTAATCAAAATGATCATAAAAAATACATAGAAACCCTGCATAAGAATGAAACTGCACAGTCAGTCTCCATTCAAACCAACATAAGTGAAATTTCTGTTTTAAAAGAAATAACTAATCAGTTAAATGGGAGAAAAGTTCTAAGTGAAAACCAGTTTACCAACTCACAGTCTCTCAGTGGAAACGTGTACAGTCAAGATGTATTTACATCTGCAGAAATTCATGAAGATCCCTACATATCAAAAAATAAAAAAGAAAAAGTAACTAAAAGTATAGTTATTGAAGAAACTGATAGTGAAAACAGCTTTGTTATTGATAAGGAAGTGATTGCAGACAAACTCAGATATGAAAATCCAGCGTGAGTTACCATTTTTTATGAAGAACTCAAGACTTCTAAGAATATCATTAAAACCCCTTTTATTTTTCAGAATTATTGGCGTTCTGAGGAGCTTTGATAGCCATGATGAACTGAATAAATTAAAAAGGCGTAGATCGCGTGGATTAACACCAGATAGTTCTAATTCTTCTGAGAAAGAGAACATGGATCCTAAAAGATTGAAAAGAGAAAAAAATGTTAAGAAAAAAAAAAAAAAGAAGTAAATGTTTTTATAAGTGCAGTTATTGATTAAGTGTAATTGTTATTTATTTTGAAATACGTTAAACATTACAGAGATGTTGTTTTTAAATACTCAAAAGTGTAATCTTTTCTTTTGACCTTAATTTCAATAATTAAATTGAAAGTTCTTATTATACAACTATTTGGTTTCCTTTTGCCTATAGTCCCTTTCATTAGATGTTATCATTACAAAGTACTATTTTTTGGTGTGTAATTTATCATTAATTAAATTTTCATTGATATTGAGTTGCAATAAAGTTGCACTCTATGCAACACTAAATGAAAACCTCTGATTAGGTCAATCTCTTATATACATATGTATATACGCAAGATTATTTAAGCGTGCACTATCTCACCCAATATCATCATCAGCCCTTATGTTAAGTATGTCCGACTTCTGGGCACGCGTCTACCACGCTAGTTTAGTGCGGGGTGGCGGACTACATTCAACCCTCATTGGGCTATCGTGACTACATATCTAAGAAATTCGTAAGAACTTTTAAGTGCGTAGGCTTCCTCTAAATATTTTTCCTACACCGTTAAAATACCTACGGGATAAATAATTATGAATACCAATCTAACTTCGAAACGTCAGATGTGCGTGCCAGGGATTTATCCCGCAACCGCAAAGATTCTCTGCAATTCTCGCCAATATGTATGTGTTACGTGCCAATGTTATTTCGGTTCGGATCGGCACTTTTACCATCCCTTTACCATCAGCAAACCAAGGACTCTTCCTAGATTGGTTCATTTTCATTTTTTGGGAGACAACGCTTCAAGGAGACTAAAGATTGGCTTCGTAATTTACAGTAGGTATAGGTATTATATAGCTGGTTGAAGTCTAAAGATAATTAACAAATTAATTTCCTTGCTGTTATTGTTATTGTGATAGAAGATAAAGGTTGTCTTAATTCAGTATCGGGATATGTAATATTATATAGATAAATGTTGCACTAGATTTTCGCTAGTCTACTCCTTACTAGTGTTTTACGTCGGTCACTACTTACTTACTACACATCAGATTTTTGTGCGGTTGTTTTGGCGTAGCAGCTGGCAATAGTTATATCAAACAATATAAACATCTAGAAAGGCCTTTCTGCCGTCCAGTCGGACGACCACAAACTATATTAAAGGAATAGCAAAAAAATTCGCACCCGTATCCCTGAAGGCGTGGGCGGAGCATTACTTTTGCTACCACGAATTCGTTCAACGTCGTACGAACATCTTTTTTTACAAACGCTGCCTTACCCATGTGAAATATATGGTTGAATTTTAGAGAAAAGTTGTAGAACTTGATACCTAATGCCTATAAAAAAGTCGTCTTCATCAACCCATACCTATACACCCACTGCTGAGCACGGGTCTCCTCTACCATTGAGAGGGTATAGGCCATAGTCTACCACGCTGGCCTAGTGCGGTTTGGCGGACTACCCACCTATGAAATTCCTAAGAACTTTTAGGTGAGTAGGTTTCATCACGATTTTTTCTTTCATCGTTAAAGCAAGTGATAATTAAATTTGAATACACACATAACTTAGAAAAGTCAGAGGTGAATGCCTGGGGCTTGAACCCGCGACCGCCGAGATTCTCGACCGCGCGCCTAAACCTCGAGGCCATCACTGCTTCTAAAAAAATCAGCGACTGCATAATATATCTAACTTTTATAATTATGTAAGTCTAAAAAATAGTTTTTAGATTGATAAAACAATTTAAATCGTTAGGTCATGTAGGCATGCTTTTTCCTTTTACCGCATTAAATTTGCACGAATAATTAAAGAGATAATCCGACATAGGTATTGAACCGTGACTGTGCCTAGCTGTTAAGTGATATTTCTAATAGAAAAATAAAATGTAATCCTACTTTTTTGGCAGTTAGGAAATAAACAATAGCACTCAGTACCTAAGTATTAACCGAATCAAAATCATAATGTAATGACGAGTAAAAATTGTTTACCGCCCGAAGTGGGCTCGGGTCGGCTGTAACATATAGGTAAAGCAGAAAATAATAAGTATTAGGCATTACAACAATTTTACCCAATCGAAAATTGCAGTCCTCTTAATTTGAGAGAAGGTTATATGAATTGGTTTGTTTGTAATTAATGTGTTGTATGTAGGTACTTAGGTATATCATATTAATCTTTCATTTTCAAAAAGCTTTTTTTTTCTTATAACCAAACGGCTTATTATGTTATCGTGAAAAGTGATATAAAAAAAAATGCATGGAGTCATCCATTTAATTGATTAGGGGGCAACATTTACTTTAGGTTTCTAGTTGAGGGACTTTATCATTAGGTGCTTTATTAATAGTAAGTACTTAATTATTATTACTTTAATATAATGTCACATACTTATTTTATTTATATAGTTTTAGTTAAACTTTAGTAGGTATATGTAGTATATGTATTTTAAGAAACACCTTTAAATCTGGTATCTGTTCCTACATACTTTTGATATTCGTGTAGATACGCAGGAAGTATCTTTGAAACGTCCGTACCTACCTTTCTATTGATGCAGCTAGGTACGTAACCTATGTGCGGTTATGCAACATATGAATGTGTACAATTACTTATAATGTAACAGAGTTTGCGGCGAAAAACAATATTTGTATTATTTATATTATTGAGTAGACATTAGAACTATTGTAACTAATAAACTCTATACTTAGGTACTACCTACGAGTATCTAACTCGTACTGTAAAGCGGAAAAGTTGTTTGTTGTGTGTTTGAACGCGCTAATCTCAGGAACTAGACCGATTTGAAAAAATCTTTGTCTTAAATAGATTATTTATCGAGGAAAGCTATAGGCAATTTATCGCGTAATTACGATCAATAGGAGCGGCGCAGTAATGAAATATCTAGTAAAAGCAGGACAAAATTATTGCTTTGCGTTGCGTTGCAGGCAACAGCTATAGTACGTATTACTATTATGAGTAAGAAGAATCTTGGGAATAGTTTAAATAAAAAAGAATGTTTTAGGTATCAGTTTATTGAAATTTGTACTAAAGGGTCGGTAAGGTGATCACCACCAGCCAGAGGAGCCGCCGCCGCTGGACCAGCCGCCGCCGCCACCGCCGCCTCCGAGTTTCCAGCCGCCGCCGCTGCCTCCGAAACCGCCACCTCCGTAGCCGCCGCCGCCGCCTCCGCCAAGCTTCCATCCGCTGCTGCCGCCTCCGAAACCACCGCCGCCGCCAGACCAGCCTCCATGGCCACCGCCGCCTAACATTTACAAAAAATAAATGATTGTTATTGGCCTTTGACAATTAGCGACGTGTATCGGTTCACGATTTAAAGCCTTAACATTTATAACAGTTTATTAAATTCTGTATCAGTCCTAAATTGAATATTGTTCTAAAAATGGTCGTAAAATACACAAACAACGCATAATGACTAGATTGAGCTTCACAACGCCTATTGCAATGTTACGAAATGTTTAAGTGGCAGTCGAGACGCCCATCCGGCGAACGGGTGACCCTTGCAGATCTTTTGGCCTCTAAACGTTTAAGTGGTTCTTCACTACCCAGATACTACTTTTTGAAATGTATAAAACTGTTTCATCCATTTTCACGACGATTAAAAGGGAGGAACGGTTTAAGAAAGATTGGTAAAAGTATTTATTTTTGGTATTAACTTGAAATTGTGAGCAATTTAATTTGGATTTAGGATATATTTTAAGCTTCTTGTTGACATTCACATCATAAAAAACTATACACGATTCTTACCATATCCACCACCGCCGCCGCCGCCGCCGCTAGAGATGATTTTGATTATCTTGACTTCTGGAAATCGGAAACAAGCGTATTTTAATTTGATTTACACGTTACCTTTATATAAGCGCTTAAAAGATATTCACATTATTCAAATATTGCAACTATATAGAATATTGAGGGATTAAGTAACATATAGGTAGTTAAAAAGAGCTTACGTCCGCCGCTGCCGCCGCCTCCATAGCCGCCGCCACCACCTCCATGGCCGCCGCCTCCATAGCCGCCGCCGCCGCCGCTGGACCAGCCGCCACCACCGCCCCCGCTTTTCCAGCCGCCGCCGCCACCACCGTAGCCGCCGCCACCGCCGCCGCCGGACCACCCACCACTACCCCCGCCGATGAAACCGGCGTGTGTGGCCGCGGCCAGGGCTAACAAACAAATGAATACCTGCAAGTACAAAAAATAATTAATATCCTCATAAGCAAAGAAGAGGTTTACGTTGATGTCACATATCAGAAGAAAATATTTTACACTATTAATAATACTAAGTTGTGATAACTATAGGTTTAGTATAGTAAAACTTCAATATTTGTACCAGGACTACAGTAAAGAAGAGACAATAGTAATTAATAATTAATTTATGTACATACAAATGGAATGTATCACTAATAATTATTAAATATAAAATGAATCGTGTGGCATATACCTTGTTTTAAAAATTAAGGGGATCAATTTAAACATAGTGCTCTTTTAGGATTCTTATTGCTGGCGAAATACGTAATATTCAAAAAACGTAGGATTTAGGAAGTCAATAACCCGACTGTTCACCTTGTGGAAAAGATAATCAAGATCTCATCTCAAACCATTAAGAGCGGCAGTCATGTTGCAATCACGTAATAATGACATAAAAATTATAAGTGCACTTCTGTAATTGTGAAGTCGTGTTGCTTATAAAATGAAAGGAGGAATAAATTATTACATCAACGCGATCGTCTTCGCTAAAGTGAACAGAAAACAATGAAATCTTTTTGTTTTAAAGCAATTTTTAAACATAAATTAATAAAAATAAATTAATTCAATGTATAATATTTTTTTTAATATCCATAATAATATTAAGACCGAAGTAACGGCAAACCTTACTTAAAGGTATAGGTATTTGATAAATGGTATAAAGATTCTTTTTTGAAAATAGGGAGGGAAGTGAAATATATTAATATTCATTTTTTTTGTATATGCATATAGAACTATCTTAGATTTTCACATATGAATATGCACCACATTAATAATTAAAGCTAAATTAATTTTGTGAATTAAAATAATTCCAAATTTTTTTGGAGGTATGAAACAGAAACTGGTCAAAGAGCTACTGTTGAAAATACAGTGCTATGATATAATGATTTGAATTAAAGTGTGTTAGAATTGTTAGTTACCTTCATGTCGAAGCTGTATTGCTAACTGCTTGATGAAGGTTCGGTGGTATCGCATTATATATGTGCAGAGGCGTCTCCCACTCGCGGAGCTTTGGTCGCGGCCGCTGATAGTGAAGAGGCGAGCGGAAGCTGTTCTTCGGCCGATGTGACGCAACCCATTGTCCCTTTGACCACTAATCGACAGCCTCCTCAACGTAAATATGAAATGTATTTCTTCGAATTATTATACTAGCAAAGACTTATTTGATTATTTACTGACATATGTAAAACACGATCCGAATGTCTAGATTTAATATGACCTTAAATTTTGTTTGTTTTGTTTAAAACCTCAGTAATCGTGATGTTTATCTGAATTAACAGCTTAGAAGTATCAATGCCATAAGACAGATTCAGATATTGGCTATAGAAAAAAGTTACTCCCGCGTGATGTTTTATTAGCATAAATACTAGATAATATTAAATATAGCAGATATTACTAGATTTGCCAAGCTATTATTCTAGCAGTGTTTTTCTTACATTCTCTGCAATCCTCGAAAGCATATGTTACTGACTAATATCCAAATTATCATCACAATTCTCTTAACAATGTCTATACGTAGATAATAATTAAAGATTGTAGAGTTTAGGGCTTTGTTCGCGCCTTTTTCTGGGTAGACCTTAAAATTAGGTCCAGACAAAAATAAATAAATGTTTGCGTGAAAATAATATAGTATTAACATAAAAAATAATACCTAACATTGCAAATGTTAAAAAAGCCTATTTAATTGTTTAAAAGGTCTCAACTATCGCTATAGAAGATTTATAAAAATTGGTGCAGCGGTTTAGGCGTGGAAGCGTACCAAAAAAAAAACTTTTGCATTTGTGCAATATTAGGATGTAAAGTTTAGCTATTACGCAACCTTAACAAAGAGAACTTTAAGAGTTAATAAGTTAATCTAGAGCATTACAAGAGAAAGGACGTTCTGTTGTGAATGTGCATGTTAAGTTTGATAGATATTACGATATGATGCTTAAACTGAACAAAAGGGTTGTGAAATTTTAAATACCTTCAATCTTGTATTCCCAAAGCAAAAGGCAGAGATATTTTGGCTAAATTCAAAATCCTGCACCTTTTTTATTTGCTTTGTCTCAATTTCGACGAGATGACCATAAGAATAGAGTCTGTAGTTAAACAAAATCTCGGCGGTAGATTTATCAAATCCTAGGCACACGTCTCTGACATTTCGAAGTTATGTTTGTTTAGTCAATTTATGATCTCGCTCTTGAACGAAAAGGATGCGGAGAAACCAGCACATAATATTCGACGGTGAATTTTTTAGGCAATAAGAAAAGCAGTACCTAATACCGATTCTGAACTAGCCGTACCTCTCCGCCATTTTAAATTATTACATAAAAATCTAAGTATATTTCTAGAAATGTTGAAAAAAAAATCATTTATTGTTAATAAGCAGTGATGGCCTAGAGGTATGGGCGCGCGGTCGAGAATCTCGGCTGTCGCGGGTTCGAACCCCAGGCACACACCTCTGACTTTTCGAAGTTATGTGTGTATTCACATTGAATTATCACTTGCTTTAACGGTGAAGGAAAACATTAAGAGTTCTTAGGAATTTTTTAGGTGTGTAGTCCGCCAACCCGCACTAGGCGAGCGTGGTGGACTATGGCCTAAACCCTCTCAATGGTAGAGGAGACCCGTGCTCAGCAGTGGGCGTATATGGGTTGATGAAGATTGTTATTAGGTGTACAAATAAGTGTCCGCCGTTTTTTAATATACGCTGTAGCGGTAAGTGGTAGTCAAAATAAATAGATCTTAGACGTCATACAATAAGCTTAGGTATTCGTTAACATAACGTCATCGAAATATTAGTTAATTTGTTTCTGCATCATAAAGTTCTTCTCGATAAAAGATGTTAGCTTACGAGTCAAATTCTCGTCGTTTGCGGGAGGTTTTAATCTTCTGCCTTAATTTGAAGAAATCTGCGGCTGGGGCTCATAGAATACTTTGGAATACCTACGGTGAGGTCTCTATTAGTAAAAGAGCATACCAAGAGTAGTTAAAACGCTTTAAAAACGGTAATATTGGCGTCGAAGACCAGCATGGCGTTGAAAGAGAAAAGGTTTTTGAATATGTATTATTGGAGGCATTACTTGATCAAGGCTCGTGTCAAATGCAACAAAAATTGGCAGGATCATTGGAAGTGATGCAAAAAACTATTTTAAAACGCTTGAAAGTCAAGGGGATGATTCAGAAACAAGGAAATTGGGTATCGTACGAGTTGAAGCCAAGAGATGTTGAACGGCATTTGTTTGCTTGTAAAAAGCTGCTTGAAAGGTAAAGACGGAAGGGATTTCTGCATCGCATTGTTACTGGGGACGAAAAATGGGTTCATTACGATAATCCTAAGCAAAGAAAATAATGGAGATATCCAATATATGGTTCCATTTCGACGGCCAAACCGAATATTCATTTTTCTAAGGTCATGCTCAGTATTTGGTGGGATCAGCTCGGCGTAGTGTATTATGAGTTGCTAAAACTGACTGAAACAATCAACGGCGATCATTATCGAGCGAAATTAATGCGTTTGAGTCCAGCATTGAAAGACAAACGGCCGCAATACAACGAGAGACATGATAAAGGGATTTCTCAGCTCGCCTCATGTTGCAAAAGTGGTCAAGACATGCTTGGTATCGTTGAAATGGGAAGTCCTACCCCACCCGCTGTATTCTCCAGATGATGCTCCCTCGGACTACCACTTGTTTTGATCAATGGCACACAGCCTGGCTGATCAGCACTTACGGTCCTATGAAAAAGTACTAAATTGGATCGATTCGTAGATCACATCGAAAGATGACCAGATTTTTCAACTCGGGATTCGTATGCTGCTCGAAATATAGAAGAAAGTAGTGGCCAGCGATGGACAATACTTTGAATTATATATGTTAAATCAGTTTTTTACAATAAAGCCTCGAATTTCGGAAAAAACGGCGGAAACTTATTTGTACACCTAATAAGTTCCATCACAAAAATAAAATTAGGCAAAAACATAACTTTTACAAATCTTAATGATTAATATATGGGCTATACAATTTTCTAATAAAAATAGAGCATCTGTTTGCCGAACTAGGTAAAAACCTGTATTTCGGCACTCAGCGCCTCTCCCCTATTTCTTATAATATGATAGCCGCTAAAATGTTTAGAGACTGCTTGTTAAATATTTTTCAAGCCACATTTCAATAAACGCTTATTTATTTAGTTTTTAACAACTAATAAAGAATAATTGTTTTTTACTTCTTAAGGGTTGTTCCTCAAATTAAAAGTTTTTTTTTGGGTAGGGCTTATTTTAACTTTTTATAATAAGTTAACTAACCTACTGGGAAATTCAAGGAATTATAGGAATAAACTAAGAGAGTATAAAAAATATTGAAGCCAAGCATGATATGTCTATTGTAAGTTTTCGAGGAGTTGGAATCTCTGAAGATCATCCAGGTTTCAGCATCAGGTGAAAGTTTAAAATTAATTTACTAAGAATCACCGCAAGAAAAGTTGCTTTCCGATGAATAATGCCCCATTAAAATCGGTCCATCTGTTTAAGAGCTACGATGCCACAAACATGCACATACATACACGCAGACATCAACGTCAAACTTACAACACCCCTCTTTTTGTGTCGGGGGTTAAAAGTAGAAATTAAAAAGGGCCTTGTATATTGCAGTATTTATTTCTAATTAATTGAGTTTTCATCTAGATTTTTCGAATGATTCTGGAATTTCGATATAAGATTATATTTTTCTTTTTATCGGAAATATTATTTTAATTTTAATGACTCACTAACAGTTATTGTTATTTTAATATACTGGTTAAAGATACCTAACCCTTATATAACATAATAGATAGTTTTCATTTCCTCTGAACAAAGACTAGGTATAGGTAAGTAGGTACGCGAGTAGGAAACCTTATCCTCTGAACGGAAACGTAATATC
Source organism: Cephonodes hylas (assembly GCA_030295005.1). Lineage (NCBI taxonomy): Eukaryota > Metazoa > Arthropoda > Insecta > Lepidoptera > Sphingidae > Cephonodes > Cephonodes hylas. Next base: position 6,126,074 of record AP025366.1, read on the forward strand.
CGTCATAAATGTCGTTGGATAATGTAGAGAATGGTTGTTGATTTATATACTCCTTAGTCAAACTAGTACATACCTACATGTACATTTATCTGAGCAACGAAACACAAATAAATGTTAAAATTTTTATCTGGCTCATGCTAATGTTTGTACTAAATATGCACATTAATAAATGGACTTTAATGTGTTGCATGTACTAATACTATGCAAGAGATTAATTATACGCCTCGCAATGTTCGCAGTACCATATTGTTGAAGCGAGTATTGCACTCTCAATACGAAACTGGCAGTTTGCGTCCTACTGCGTGCGATGAAGTAAGTGCCTTCGAGTACATTAGTAACCATCCAGTAGCCACGATCGAGATATAAGCGCAAATTACCATTTCACATCCATGACAATACAACATTTTAAAGGAAAAGATTTATCTGCTTAGAATAGCAAGAAAAATCTTAATGTTTAATATATGCGCATGGAGGAACTGGATTACAAATATAAAAGAAACACGTCTAGAAATATACTTTAATTATTTTGTTTTATATTCTTCATTTTATTGTTAAAACTTTATAATGTAAATTAAAACATTAAAACCTTGGGATTTATTTTAAAAATAAAAAGGGCCGTAAATTTCTTGTACTTTGTCATTGCTCGTGAGCTTTTGGAAAAATTTGACAACTTATTTTTCGTACAATCTAGACGTAGTAATTCGAATGCGTTACAAAGAAGGCTGATATTATTAATAAGTATCCCTTTGTAAGGTACAGACAGACCTTTGCTCTTTATAATAGTTGTATGTAAAGAGTAGATAGAAAATAAATAGAAACTTTAGAAAAGTAGTTGGACTCGAGATATAATTAACCTTACATTTGATTTTCTAGTATTGTAGTAGTAAAACAAAATTATAGAAGCAAACCTGTTGAATTAAGTCCAGATCTGGTCAATGGTTTTGAATAATTGAGTAACTATTATTATTCACCTAAATTTAGCATTGATTTGATTGCCACCGAACGTTACTGTGTATCCACTATTTCATGTTCCTATTTTGTAAAATATACGTAAAAATAGACGATATATAACAATGTTGCGGAACAGATAATAATAGTTCAATCTCTGCAAACATGTGCCGACATCAGCCGACACAAATTAACAATTGGTCCATTAAACTAGCGAGTGTAAGAAATAGCTACAGTGGCGGGGAAGAATTAGTTTTAATGTTGACAATATAAATTTTATTGAAGGCGCCCAGGAGGAACACACATGTACGGGTAAGAAAGACAGACAAGTTTCCACTCCATATAATTATTCCAACTGCATTGCAGGTCTTACTGTATCATGGGTGCGAGTAATCCCGATTTTCAGAAATGTGCTTAAAACAGTAATAGACTCGCTGGCTCCTTAAATAAAGTAAAACGTGGGTGTATAAATACACTTCTGTACTCTGCCTACTTTAATGCGTAGTACAGTCGTTAGTATTTAATAAAAACATATATATTTGTTATATGCTGAAGATGTAAGCCGATGTGCATTTCTGTACCCATGTTCCGTTAAAACTGGTTTATCCCTCGTATTTGGGAACGACTCTATTCCCATTTTCCAGGCACATTTTTAGACTCCCTGACAAAAACCTAGAAACATTTTGCCCGACCCGGGACTTTCGGATTACTCTACACATACTTGTAGCGCTAGAAAACGAGGCAGTTTTTGATGGTTACCTATTAATAATAATAAAAATAACCCCCCCATGGGGTCACCTTGTCGTGGTGGGGGGGCTTACGAGTAGGGGTACGTGCACAAACGTGTTAATCTCCAAGATCCACTTACATCCAGGATACCTACTCAAACTAACGATCTCAAACACCCGTTTATAATGGAGAGACAGAATGAAAGATATAGTTTACGGCCGCTACCCGGGGGTCGCCGGGGCGCATCTGGAGCCGACGCTGGATGCCACAGTATACGAACCGTTGGCGACGGGGGGCTGAACAGGCGGGCTCCCCTCGATAAATTGACTACAGCCGATCAACCACTGTCACCCTCATCAAACATATCATCGCTTTTCGGTGACATCCCTTCACCGGATTCATCTCATAAATCTTTTGTTTCACTTCCATCAAATTCACCTACATCTTCATGTTCTAGTAAAACAACATCCTCATCATTACAAAACAGATATGACCTTCGGACCATACGAGGAATATGCCGACGCGAACCTGATACTGAAATAGAAAATAGAAGTAGTACCGACCCCATGAACGTATCAAATATAATCACAACCCACGCCATAGATGCTGCACAGGCGACAAGTACAGTCGTAGATTCTGTGTCCACTGTGAGCGTGCAAAATAAGCGCATGAAATGGTCCAAAGAAATTAATGAGTTCATCCTGCGCACTTACTTGGAGATAACAAGCTTAGAAACTGATAATAAAGCCTACCTAGAACCACTTTACAGTAAAGTCATTGAAAAGTTCCCAAATATTAGCGTTAGTCGGCAGCGAATAGGTGATCAACGGAGGGCCATTGTGCGGAATAACTTAATACCTAAAGATAGAATTGTAGAAATTTATAAAGAGGTAGAAACAAAATTAGCTCAGAATCCTTCTTCGCAAATAGAGATTATAAGCATGCCGTGTCTCACATCTAAACCTAACCAACGTATGAAATGGACGAATAACCATAATGAGACAATTATCCGTAGCTATTTAAGAGTCACACATCTGGAAACAAATCTAACTTCATACAGGAAACAAATGTACCGCGAATTTATAACGACTTTTCCACATCTTGAACACCTATCCGAACAGCGAATAGCTGACCAAAGACGTATAATAATAAACAATAAGTATATATCTGATGAGAGAATTCAACAAATTAGGAAAGAAGTAGCTGAAGAACTTAACATAAGCATAAACTGTAATAGCCATAGTGAATTAATTAATAAAGATACCCGTGGCTGCCAAAATAATATATCAACATCAGTAAACAGTATAGATAGACAGACCGAAGCCGTAGATGTGAATTTAATTGAACCTTTAAATAATGATAATTCCAATAGAGACACCGAAGAAGTTTCATCAAATGCAGTACGAAATAGTATTATCGATTCAATCTTTAATGAAGCCCTAAGCCAATTCACAAATACTGAACCCACTAACCGTCCGTATATCCCAAAGCAAAGAGCTTCCAAAAAATTAGCAATAGCCCTAAAATATATAAATGACATCCTTCTACCAGAAAATATTAATAATGATACTAATTTTCAAAAATTGCAATTACTTTTATACTGTAGTGCCATAACGGCTGCAAAATTCAACGGAACTAAAATTAGGACCCAAATAATAGATTTGTCAAAAAAAGCAAAAAATAACTACAAACCACCTTGGCAAAGAAGAATCGAAAAGAGAATAGAAGATTTAAGAGTTAATATAGGACGACTAACACAATTAATAAATGGTAATAAAAGTAAAAAACTAATACAGCATACAAATAAAATCTTAACTCAATATAAAAAACATGCTACATATGAACCTGACAATAACCAACCAAAACTTGTACTAGATACGCTTAAGCAAAAACTCGCGGTTGCAACCCATAGGTTAAAAAGATATAAAGAGTGTACACTTCGTAAGACACAAAATTCTCTATTTAGCAGTAATGAAAAACAGTTTTACCGGAACCTAAATAGCCATAACTCTAATAGATGCCAAAACCCTATCCCACCCGTAGAGGACTTGCGTAAATTCTGGGCTAATATCTGGGAAAATCCAATTAAACATAACGAGCAATCTGAGTGGATGAGAGAAGAAGAAGATAGATGCAATAACATAGCGGATATGGAGTTTGTGGAGATAAACTTAGAAACATTTCAGAATATTTTAAGTAAATTACAAAACTGGAAGGCCCCCGGATCTGATAATATCCACAACTATTGGTACAAAAAGCTTTTTTATATACACCGCTTTTTACTCAAACATATAAATAACTTCATATTACAACCTGAAACAGTACCTAAATACATCGCAGAAGGAGTCACGTTCATGATACCAAAGGATTCCAATCACCCTCTTGACCCCGCAAAATACAGGCCCATCACTTGTCTACAAACATTGTATAAAATCATTACATCTTGCATTGCTCAACTAGTATATAATCATATAGATACCAAGAATTTATTAAGTGAAGAACAAAAAGGATGCAGAAAACTTAGTCAGGGATGTAAAGAACAATTAACTATAGATTCTGTGATATTAAAACAAGTTTCGCATAAGAAGAAGGACATATTTACAATGTATATAGACTACAGGAAGGCTTATGATTCCATACCCCACTCGTGGCTATTTAAAATTTTAGATATTTATAAAATAAACCCGCTAGTAATAAACTTTTTACAGATTACTTCTCAAAACTGGACAACACGGTTAAAAATAAGAACAATTGATGGGTGCGTACAGACGGACAAAATTAAAATACAACGTGGAATCTTTCAAGGCGACGCCCTTAGTCCGCTGTGGTTCTGCCTAGCTTTAAACCCACTTTCAAACATTTTGAATTCCAAAAAAATCGGTTACTCTTTAGCCCATCCTGCGAACCCCATAGTAGAATACGACGAAAACGATAGAAAGCTAACACATTTATTATACATGGACGACATAAAGTTATACGCAACCACAGAAGAGGAGTTAAATATATTAGCTGAATTAACAGAAAAGTTCTCAAATTACATTTGCATGGAATTTGGTATCGACAAATGCAAAATCAGTTCCGTTAAAGCAGGAAATACCCATCAACACTATTATGCCCTAGCCACAGGCGAACAAATAGAACCTTTAGATGAAAACACCGCGTATAAATACTTAGGGTATAATCAGTCTAAACAGATATTGCAGCGCGAGACTAAATCCAAACTTACAGAACAGTTCAAACAGCGGTTAAACTTAATTTTAAAATCACAGTTAAATTCTAGAAACACAATAAAAGCAATAAATACTTTCGCTATACCAATTTTAACCTACTCATTCGGTATCATAAAGTGGACCAAAACAGAACTTAAGAACGCACAGCGTATTATTAATGTATTAATGACCAAACATAGAAAGCATCACCCCAGATCCTGTTTACAAAGACTAACACTTCCTAGAGTCGACGGAGGGAGGGGATTAATAGACATAGGTAATCTGCACAATAAACAGATATCTTCTCTCCGACAATATTTCCACAATAAGGCAGTACATTCCGCATTACATAAAACCATAATACAAAATGATAATAAATACACACCTTTGAACCTAGCAGACCCATCAGGCCAACCTAACGAAATATTAATAGATAGACAAGCCAAAATAACCGCGTGGTTGCAGAAATCTCTTCATGGAAGACATCTCCAAGACCTGAGCAAACCGGACGTCGATAAGGCAGCATCGAACGATTGGCTCGGGCGGGGAGAACTCTTCCCTGAAACAGAAGGCTTCATAATCGCGATCCAAGATCAGGTTATTGAAACCAAAAATTACCAAAAATACATCATAAAAAATTTATCGACCGACCTATGTAGAAAATGTAATAGCTCACCCGAAACCATCCAACACATAACAGGATCTTGTAAAGCAATAGTTCAAACCGAGTACAAACATAGACATGATCAAATAGCTAATATAATACACCAAAGACTTGCTCAAAAGTATAATTTTCTGGGAAACAAACACTTAGAAGCTTATTATAAATATATACCAGAAACTGTATTAGAAAATGATTCCTATAAACTTTATTACGATAGAACATTACTAACTGATAAGACAGTCCATTACAATAGGCCAGACATTACCCTCATTGACAAAATTAATAAAACAGCTCTTATTATAGACATAGCCATACCGAACACACACAATTTAATGAATACAATATCCGAAAAATTATCAAAATACACAGATTTAAAAGATGAGATTACGCGAATGTGGAGGCTGCAAAATGTGTCTATAGTCCCAATAGTTCTTTCAACGACAGGTGTCATACCGAAGCATTTACACAAAGCTATAAAATTACTGGACCTACCGACAGACATCTACCGCCTATTACAAAAAGCTGCCATTTTAAATACCTGCAGGATAGTTCGTAAGTTTTTAAAAAACGACATAGATTAAACTAACTTGTACAAACATAAGCACTCACTTGGCTTAGGCCCGTGTTTGCTTATATTACCAGCTAGAAAAGCTGAGATTACGAAAGTAAAAAAAAATAAAAATAATAATAATAAAAATCTTTATTTATAAAAAGCGATTTTACACATAAATTATAAATTATTATTATCAAGATGTCTATTATTGTCAAAGCAATCACTAAAATACCTACTATTTTTGTTTTTTAACAGTGTCAAATATTTATTAATAACTTCAAACATTTCCAAAGCCTCTACGTCGCGATACTTTGTGAACCGCCACCATGTGGGCTTTGGCTCACGTCGCCAGTTATTTACGCCGATTCTGCACAGTGAATCATCTGTCATATTGGATAACCGATCGTAGAACGGAAAGATACTGGTAGGGTAGAGATTGTAGAGCAGTTAAACTAATTTACAAACACAAATTTTGTAATTTCCAGACGGTAACTTGAGTGTAAATTACGAAACCTACATAAACCTAATGTGTTCCTACTCTGCAAATTTCCTAAAGACAAAAAGGCAAAATCGGCAACAGGTAAATGTGTAATTAGCTAATAGAATATTCAATATATTATAATGAAATGTAATTTATGCTTTTGGGTATCTTGATAAGAAATAAAATTTCACAATGTAAGATCAAAGCTTCATATTGTGAAGATAAACGCTACACACAGCGCCTCAATCAACGCGAAGCAACTTCATGGTCATGCTTCTAATTAATTGCAATTACAAAAAAAATACATTCGAAAAGATTATATATTGTTGTTAATCCTTTTTGTTTATAATATTTTTAGTTGCTTGAGGCGCAAAATAACTTCAATAAACAGGTCAATAATATCCACAAAGAAGAGATGGTGTTAATGTATTATACATAGGTATAAAGTTGAAACATAAAGTGCTGCATTACACTGCCTGTATTAAAAGATCATTATACTGCATTTAGAAATACTATTTGTGTTATAATTGTAGGTACAACTCTATTTATAAATAAATTCAAGTCGCTAAAGCCAACAAAAGAGCATGAAAGTCTATGTCATTCTGAAGTGGAATCATATAATTCTAATCGTGATATCATTGTGTTCATACTATAAATCATTTATAGGTACTGTAGTCCAAAAATACTCTGACTAACTTCTTTAAATGTTTTAGTTAAAACGATATAGTCAAAAGTATTACAAAGGCTACTGCTAAATTATGTAATACTAAAAAACTTTCAATTTTTGCGTAACTTTTACAAATTAATAATTAAATATTGCAATTTAGCATGATTGGTTCGTTATCTCTATAAAACAAGTTTCATTTTGAAAAAAAAGTAACCTAAGCATCATATTATTGGTACATCGCCTTCTACGAAGATTTCATAAAGGTTTAAAAATGACACGTTTTCTGCCCATCACCTCAGCATTGGTCGGTCACCTCTGCAGTGCCTTATGACGTATTTCGGTGATCTGATGATGATGATCGCTATGATACTGGCAAGTATTCTATAATTCAAGTACAGCCTCAAAAATACCATTGTTTTTTACTAAGCGTGTGGCGAGCGTCCTTGAGGCCCAGGGTTCGATTCCCGGGCTGGACAAACAGTGTTACACATCTCACGCAATAGGGGGTGAGCATTTTGGCATTTATCCGTTCAATACATTGCAGTGCTATTAATTTTTTTTTAATAACATATTGCCAGAACTTATAATATGCCAAATTCGGAAATGGGTCCGGAAACGTTTTGATTACACGCCACCCTTTTTTTTCAAAGCTAATGTTTTTTTTTCATATCGTACTCAAATTTTTTGGATATTTTTCTTTTAGACAATGACCCGTAATTTGACGCACCGAAGGGTGAAGCAATGGTTTCTACTATGACAGAGTAAAAATTGTCGATAACAAGGGGATAACGCATTCCCACCCCGGATATAAAAGCAAAATCTCTCTAAAGAATACCGCACACCAAGGTTGCGGCATCAATGAAATTATTCTAATACGCAACGTTAATCGAAAATAATGCAAAGTATTATAAGTCCGACGTCCTTGTTGTTAAATTACGATTTGTAGAGATGATCATGACCGAATAAAAGTAGCAGATGGGTTAAAATTCGACAGTATACGGAGGTAATGGAGGCACCGGTAATGAATGTAACCTCGACTGTGCTCATACACTCTAAACACTATCATTACAGCAACAGAGGTTCCATTAAATGATTTATCTCAATGATAAAAGCTCTGAATCTTTCGTAACGCTATATTTTTGTCGCAAGTTTAACAAAAGGTAGTACTTACCTCAGAAATGACGATTGACAAACGATAAAAGTGCCCATAATGAAAGATAAGAGGCATATAAAACTATTCTTTAATTGCCGAAGTGCAACGGATGAGTCGACCATGACATGGTATTGTGTTGATTCGTCTCGCTGATCCTAACTCAATATTCTTCGAAAGTGAATTTGTAGGTATGTTCATTTGTTTGTTTAACTATAAATTCGTGATGTATTATTAAGCGTCTCTTTAAAACTGCAAAAAATCAGAAGAAGTCAAAGGACCTATTATTATCCGTATTTATTATGAACCTAATTTTGAAAGCCAGTCTGTGTTTTATTTTATAAAGTACTAGCTGTTGCCCGCGACTTCATCCGCATAGACTACAGGGTTGAGTTTAGATAGAAAATAATTTATAGTCTATTTTACATCTCAGAGTCCTATTTATGCACATACCAAAAATCATTTAAATCGGTTTGGTAGATGCAGAAATACCCATTCCCACGGGAATACTTCATTTTCTGGGATAAAAACTATTCCATGTGAATTATGTGAGCTCTACCTCTCTCTATACCAAATTTCATTCAAATCGCTTTGGTAAATCCAGAAATACTCATTCCCACGGGAATACTACATTTTCCGGGATAAAAAGTATCCTTTGTTTTATCCTGATGTATAAGCTATATTATTGTAAAGTTTCATTAAAATCCATTCAGTAGTTTTTACGTGAAAGAGTAACAAACATCCATACATCCATAGTCCATACTTACAAACTACTTTCGCCTTTATAAATAGTAGTAGGATAACTTTAATAAACACTTAATTATAATATAAGTAGACATACATATATTATGCGTATATTGATCTCACACCAAGAAACTAGTCTTGTGTCGTCTGTTTAAAATGTATGTAAGTGCGTAATGACCGGAAAATCAAGGCTCGGTGCGTGATCTGTGCAGACACGATATTGGCGGTTGCAGGGTCATATCTCAACCCTATGACTTCCATTTTTATTTTACGACGTTATCTATTACTTTTTATTAATATTTATATCCGCGTGCCTCATGGTACAAGTATGTGCCGTGCGATCTAGAGGTCCCGGTTTCGATTCCCGGGTCGGGGAAAGTGTTATTGGGTTTTTCCATTGGGAAATTCTCAGTAACAGCACGGAGTCTGGAAATGTGCCCGAAAAACGGCAATAGGCTCGCCCCCTATTACGTGGGACTGACACATACTTGGCGAAATGTGGGTGCAGAAATGCATCCCTGCCTACCCCATCGGGGAATATAGGCGTGAGGTATGTATGTATGTATGTATATTACACAAAAAATTACATAAAAACAGCTACATTCTAATATATAATTAAAGCAAAATTTATGTACATTTAAATACAGGCATGACTGTATGTGTGTACATATAAAACATACTTCAGCATCACTGTCTCACATTACCTGCACTGTTACAAGGCAACTGGTATGCAACTTAATCCATCTACGTTTGTTGAATCTTACAATTGCTGTCCATATAAAGCAGGAACTAAGGGTAATATAAATTGTAAAATTATCTAAAACCTTATATGTAAAATGATATTCTTTGGGTTTCCAATCAAAATAAAACCCGTTTATTCGGTTTCGATAATGATCTTAAAATATTTCCATCAATCTCTAATACCTATTTCACGGCATCAAGTTAAATGATAGATTTGACAGTTATAAATAGATTGACGTGGCGCGATGTACATGTATTTTACTCATTAAAACCTCGTTACTTATATTCATCAGCTTCAGACAGCGTGAGTAGATCAGTCGCGAACGATCGTGTGATTTACCTGCAACAATACTTTATTCTTTTAACAAGAGTAAATCTTGTGTACGAGGTTACCACGAGCAATTTCGACACATTGCATCCATGTGAAGATTGGAGGATGATGTGATGGTTCTTAATAGTTTGACTCCGGTGTGTACGTTTTTGCGCGTCCTGAATACATATGTGTGTGCGTCTTACTATAAATGTGACTAAAGAACAAATTGTTTACTTAGGGCATAGTCACAGCCCACAGGTCAGGGACGCGACTTGATGACAAAATGTAATTATATACCTACTTCGTTCTAGCTAACTGTTGTGAAACAAAGATTGTGTTCATGCGGTATCTACAATCGCTCCAGTTGCTTTAAAATCTGTCACACACCTAGTGTTGTAAACATCGGGCGATCATTTTACCGCTCAGAGAAAGGACCGACTTTAAACAAACAGATATTACAGTACATGATATTGGATTACATTGCACAAACTCAAATGTTAGAGCTCTACCTTTCATAATACGGCATATTTGGCAAAATCCATCAAACAAACCGTGATTTAACTCTTAATATATAATTTGGTAAGAAATTAACGTTAATAACACAGGTATCGAGAAGCCAGCATAGAATGTACTCAACGATACTACCGTTGAGTTACAAATTAAATCTCGGAACACCAGACTCGGATTGCAAGAGTTGATCTATTATATCGTCAAAGTGTTGCATGCTGCCGTTTATTGAATGTGGAGTGAGGGAATCAACACAACGCGCCTATATAAACTCACAAAAACATAATGCGTCTACAGTTTTTATGTTACTTAGTAGCAAACATAAGGTTTTGTAAATAGACATCCGCAATATTTTTATGTCTTGGCTTAGGCAATCATCATCATATTTTCAGCTACAAGCCATCATTTTCTTAACATTGTGACAAATATGTGCCTACTTAGTACTTTAATAGAATACTTACATACAGGGTTGATTCAGACCGTGATCGGAAAATAAGGAAGGTAATAAGTAAATAAATAAATAAATAAATAAATACACCCAACAGTCACATACATAGTTCTGACCCCACATTAAGATACAAGTCTTGTGTCGTGGGTATCAGAAACTACGAGAGACTTTTCGGTCTCACAAACACCCAGACCCGAAACAAATATTTGTGGATCACACAAACATTTGTCTCGGTGCGGGGATCGAACCCGCGGCCTCTCGTTTCGCAAGCTGGTGTCTAGCCAACTGCGCCACGGGGCTGTCATCTAGGGTCAAGTAGGGTGATCGCAAACCCATGGGCGTTAAAAGAAATCCCGACAAAAAAATTACGTTTTCCATAATAACCATTCATATTCAATTCAGATAGTTGTTTGGAAAACGTCAAAATGTTTATTTTCTATCGGGATTTTCTTTATCGCTAGAGGGTTTGTGATCACTTTAGCTAATTCCTTTTTTCAATCATGTTCTAAATACACCTTGTATATGTAGGAAACCATCCTGAAGGTTGCGAGTTCAGATCCCAGGGAATCATAAATGTATTGTAGGGAATGCCACAATATACCGCAGCAAAACAAATAAGTAGGTACAAAGACTTTACGCAATAGCAGCACCTACCATTAAAAATTGCACATTATTCTCACGGTGTTGAACAGACATTAGGGACTTATGTTGCATAATTTTCTCTTAAATTACAGTTTTAAATTCTCCATGTAAAGATTTTACTACAATTAAATACATTGTAGTGTAAGTCGTGATGGCTTCGGCGCTTAGGCGCGCAGCCGACACTAAATCTCGACGGTAGCGGGTTCATATCCCAGTGACATTCGAAGTTATTTGTACATTCACCTTCTCAGGTGCGCAGGATGGATGGATGATGGCTCTTAAGAATTTCATAGGTGTGTACTCTACTAACCCACACTGTATAGATCAGCGTGGTGGACCAAGACCTAAGGAGGAGGCTAGAGCCCATCACTATAATGTATATTTGCTGATGTAATTATACCAGTTTTTGTTAAGGTTGAATTTATATTTTTCCATCACTTGTTAAAATAAATTGAAGAGGCATCACATGAACAAATAAGTGATGAATATAAGTACTAATATAATTGAATTTTGCAATTAAAACGTGCTTTATACGTTTTAAAATATAATTATGAAATTAGACACCTAGTCAGTTTACATATAAATTCACAACTAATACTTATTGCGATGCAGCAATAAGCGAAGGCCATTCGTCCTTTTAAGTTGTTATTTATATGGATAATTTACTTGATTGATTTTGTTCGAATTCGACGTAAAGTTCTTTAGTAGTTTTCCCTAAAGCAGCGTTTGCTCTAATGGACATAAGAGGAATGCTCCCGTTTACCAATTATTTGAAGAGCATCCACAAACTGTTTTTGACTTTACCAGAACTGTTGGTAACAGCTATCAGGGAAGTTACCTTTACAAGACACAGTAGTACTGGGTGGTGAACTGGCATACCGATACGAGTAATTCTCAGCAAAAAGTTACGTAGATTACTATTTATCCCAAATCATAACGCTACTTAGTATGTGGCCAAAGTCAAAACCAGGAAAAGTCAATCACAATGATTAATACGCGTTGAAGTCTTTTAGTTGAAAAACTATTCTGTTGGAAACAGCTGCACTGTAGCGATTGCGGTCCAGTTGTCTAATAGTCATGAGAGATTAAAAATTCTCTAAAAGTCGAATTTAGTGTTAAATTATCATCAGCCCATATATTTTCCGGTGCTGGGCGCGATTCTCTTCTACAAATAAGAAGATTTAGGTCTTAGTCCGCCACACTGGCTTAGTGGGGTTTTGCGGACAAATATCCTTCACCGCTAGACTAATATTTAAATGAGATTATTTATCGTAAACATACATACATATAACTTGAAAAGTCATAGGTGTGCCTATTCAATTACTTGGTAAATAAGATACTGATATTCCCTAGCGCCTCAAGAGTCATCTTAAAACCATAGCGCAAAATTATATGTGATGTGTGTAGTAATGATATACCGGATACTCCATGAATATTAGCGAACTCCAATGATTGACAATTTGGCGTTGTGGACAACAGATATTTGTTTAGAGTAAACGCTATAATAAAATATTAATCTGCAAGTATAGTAATGTAAATAAAGTAAAACTGCGATTCAACTACAATAATAATTTATTGATAAATTAAACTACAGGTAAACGAGACGCACATTATCGTTTCTTCTTTTTAATTTCACTTCTGCTTCCTCCCATGTCTTGTAATTGTTGTTTTAGCTCTATGAGTTGATTATCCGGCACGTATCGGATTTCTTCGTGTTCTATGGCATGTTCGTGAACATTCAGTGTGCAGCCCTCTGGTAGAGCCGCGCGTGCTACTCGCAACAGGGTTCCTAAAGCCCACGCCGGTACATCAGTAACCTATCAACAAAGTATTATCGATAGTTATTTTCTGAATCAAAAAACATGCTCATATAAGATACGAAGGCCTAAATACTTGTACTATGAACTACCTTGTGCCGTATACGCTACGAGACTCTATTATTCATATTGTTTTGAAATCTTATTTGTTTATACCTAGCAGACATAGTGTATATACACAAATAAAGACTGCATACATATGAATATACAGCTGTCTATTGAGTTAAAAATATACCAAAGCTTATACGCCTAAATTAATAAAAAGGTAAGTAATAGTGCAGACCCAGTGAAAAAGGGATATTTTTATGGATTCAATACGGATTGCAGTTGAACTCACTTTCACTTGGTTATTGAGTAATCATAGGAACTTATTTTGCAAGAGCTTCGTCCATTACGATCTGTGCCCCTTAGTGATGAAGACATGCTTAGAGCTAAGGTGTGGCTAGAGTTGAACTAGCTCACATTGAAACCTAACTACGTTGAAATTATTAACAAAACAGATATCGGACTGGAAATTCGAGAGTAACATCGAACTAAAATTATCCAGTCATTCTTTGCAAATCAACGTATTTGAACATTTTGTTTGAACAAAGCACAACACACATTCTTAAAGTCTAGTTGGTGAGCGTAACGGATGCTTCCAATGCAATTAGAGTTTTGGAACAAACCGCCGCTCTCCGCGTACAATCTAATAAAAAATATAAGAATCAAAGTTGTGACACGCTTTGATGTATACATTATGCAATATGTTCGTAAAACGCGAGATTTACTCGACTTACTCATACTTTCACTATAACAGTTATGGAATCTTACATGACTTTGCTTAGAGAGTTGAGAACCTATTGGAGTTCGAGAATATATTTAAAGCGAACAATAAAATAAAAATTAATAGGTTTATCAAAATATATGCCGAGCAATAGAAAAAACTCATTAATCTTTGAGTTATAATCGGTAGACCGAGCGATATCGGAGTATTAAGTAAAAAGCTGATAAAGAAGACACCCATATTTAAAAAAATCGCTAAGGGTTCATTCAATATACAAAATGATGTTAAAAAAGAGACGTAAAATAAATTTAGCAGGACGTGTTTTGATTGTTATAGAATTAACAAGGGGTTGGCATCGAATTCTGAATTTAAACATTATTTAAAAAAAATACAACGAACTTATACGAATTCAACTAATCGTTAGACATAGCACGTCATCTATGAAGGTCGTGAAACTTTCGGCATGTAATTAACTATGATTGATGCTAACAGCAATTTTTAAATAAAAAAAACGTGTTTTCTCACGGCATGTTGGATCTATAGAATATAAAAATATTTTGTTATACAAAAAGGTTGTGTTTACTTGCGCTATGACTCATCAAGGTGACGGCAATCGGAAATTAGATACACCATAGCGGTATATTTCAATAGACTTTTTTGTGCAAATAGCCGAGCTTTATTACAAAGCAATGATTAAAATAACTCTGAATTCGAATGTACCTCACTAAAGGAGGGCCTTTAAAAGTTTTTGGAAATACTTTATTTCAAATTCTATGGTAATTAAGAAATACTCTACTTAACCCGATTTACAATTTTTTGAACGTGTGCGTGCATGGCTTTCATAAGTTAAGAATAAGTATAACCTTGCCATACCGTAAGCTACTGTAACTGTTAATGTATGTATAACGACATTGAGGATTACCATGTTTCCCATTATAATCCCAGAGCGGTTTTTGACTTGCAAAACTTGTATTATGTTCTTGTATATTTTCTTTGTATGAATGCTATACTTATTAGATGCAAATGCAGATATATAATGAGGTACCCTTCACTAAAAGTCATAAGGCATTGGCACGTTAAAAAACGTTATGCAAAATATTAATAATTTGATAAAAAAGAGAATTTCCAATTTCGTAACAAATAAAATCTATAACACTTTTCTACTAAACTCTGGATCGTTTAAACGCGCGCCCTTATTGAAGCAAGCATTTATTAAAATGCGATCTAATGTGAAATATAATATATCCAACGAGGTCGTTAAAGTTTTTTTACAAAGAAAAATATAATCTGGGTCACTCTCAAAGCTTGGAAGCTTGCCCGAAATCTTCAGTATGCCAGCCTTAAGCAGACAATAACGTCAAAGTCATAACATACATAGCAGCTTTATGATTTGATGGCGAAACACTGCTATTTGTCTAACCTTATAAAATAGTGAAATAGAATAACATTATTAAAAGTTTTATTACATTAATTTACTTTTCAAAAAATAAAAAAATACAATTGAATGGGACTATGATACGAATGTAAAATGTAAATACGGCAAACGTAGTGTAGGACGCCCTCTGACTAGGTGGGGTGACGATATCCGCAAGGTGGCTGGCAGTGGTTGGATGAGGAGAGCCGAAGATCAAGCCCAGTGGCGTGCCATAAGAGGCCTATGTCCAGCAGTGGACGAATTAGGGGCTGTTGATGACATGATACGAATATTATATCGCATGGCAAAAAGCCAGTAACCCAATTACGTTGGGGCACATGGTAGGTATTATACATTGTTTTCAATATTATGTTTACCCTGACATTGCCCAGAATATATAAACAAAGATACCCACAATAATTACCTATGCAAATATACGGGATGTTAGAATCAACTAGCATTAGAAGTAATTACGAACAAGATGGCATGGCTGACCATTTGCCACTTCACACACTAGCAACAGTGTGAATATTTAGCCATATAAGATACAAAAATACCTTTGATTAATGATTGCTTCGAGCCTTCTATGCATTCTTGCCTGATTTAATATAACCCATTATAAATATTTCCTAGCTATTGGGCTAATGTGCACTTTAATGCAAAAAGGTTCAAGGATTTTCCCAAGATGTTAATATAATAATAACTAAATCTTGCCTAATAATGATGCATGCAATGTGCAAATAAGGCCTGCATGTAATGTGTGAACTCTCATTACAAGAGTACTTACCTGTACATTGCGTTCATAAATATTGAGAAGGTATTCTGTTTCCACAACAGTGCCACCAGGTTTGAATCTCTGTGCCTTCAATTTTTGTGCAGGAGTTGCCCAGCTATGTGTATGTTAAAAAAATCATATAAGATTATCTTTAGAATTGCATATTTTACTTATCAATAAATAATACAAGAAGTTTGTATATTCAAAATAAAAATTTGTTTGGTCATGTTCAAATCAAATTCTTTACTTATCATAAAAAAGAAAGCTGAAAGACAACCTTTATGAGTTATAGTGACCATTATTTACAAAAATGTACTAATATCTAAGTTTTATGTTTCCATAAAAACTTTTGTTGGCAAATATTTCATCAATGGATATTTAAGGTCAATGAGACTCTTTTTTTTTAAGTCCTCAGATTATTTGGCTAATGATGAAATTATACACACTTAGCAATTTTTAAGCAATGTTAGTTGTTACATAATATTAATGTCACTAGTTTTGTAAAGACAGTTTATAGTAGATGAAATATGACCAAAAATTTATGACCATTAAATCAATGGTAAATAGAATAAAAACTGATGGTTACCTAATTAAAAGAGTCAATTACATAATTAAGAAAATTAAATTGTTGATAAATAAAAACTTATAAAAAAACTGTAGATAAATAATGATTTATACCATACCAATCATCAACTTGTATACCCATTGCTTCTGCATATCTATGTATTTGTTTTTGGCATGCTTCTAATAGAACATAGTCATAGCCTTTCAGTTGTAAGTTCAAGCAATCATATACCGGTTCATCAGGTTCCATACTCTAAAAAAAATAACAATGTCTATAACAAATCAAATACTTACATAATATAGTACTAAATAAAAAGTGTTTAAGCAATTTTAATTGTGAAGTAGTTTGTTAGTAATTATGTCTAGGTTTGGTTTCATAAACATATTCAGACAACAAAATTCACACAGCCTATGTAATGAGTTATTTAGTGAACAATAGCATTTCAATGTTTTGTGCTGTGATGCATACTCACTATTAAGTAATCCGGCTCATACAAGTCACTTTTCATCCTTTTTTGTTGACATTGTGTTGTTGATATGATAGTCTTAATATTAGGTTTT
This sequence comes from Cephonodes hylas, assembly GCA_030295005.1. NCBI lineage: Eukaryota > Metazoa > Arthropoda > Insecta > Lepidoptera > Sphingidae > Cephonodes > Cephonodes hylas. The sequence continues at coordinate 6,143,767 of AP025366.1, forward strand.
ATCAAGCTGTGTAGTTTAATCTAAAATATAGATTTTTTTAATTAAAGTAATTCGTTTTACTTGCAGTTCGGCACTCCAGCGCAAGAGTCCCATGTCCTGCAGTAGGATTTAAATTATATTACTTACCAGAGTACCTAATCTATTTCCAAACATATTTAATTCTTCAAGTTTATTTACACCTGCAAAACAGGTATAAAGAAAATAAAAGTGGTTGCCACTAAATTTTATTTGATAAATTTTAATAAATAAACCTATCGGTATTATGTATCTTATAATACTCAACACACATATTTTTTTATTATATATGTATCTTAAACAATCCAAAGAGAAATCTTAAGGAATAATATACCTTTAATTCAGAGTATTTATTTAAAATAATCTAACCTAAAAGTTTTGACAATCCAGATGAGTATATTTTTTCAACACAGTAGGCTAAACTTAAGGTGCCTTACAGCCACATTTATTTGCTTGTTATATATAATAAATTTATTAAAAATTGTGTTAAAAACTCACTTATATTTACTACAAGATGACATTATTATTATTGTATGATATAACAGTAGACTGCGGAACCGAACTGTTTTAAATAAGGAAAGTTAGTTGTGTTTATATGCTAGGCCTTGTCTAAAGTTTGCTAGTTAGCTGCTCCAAGAATTACAAACGACTTATTTTCAGTTATTTACGACACCTGGCAGTCGGAATTTGCACATGACAAAAACAATAAACCAAAAACAATATGTCAAAAAATTGTCTATGTTTCGCTAAACCTTAGCACTAGACATCAATGAAATGGGAAGAAAAGTGTAAAATTGTAAATTTTGTGTTCAATACGTATATTTGAAGTGACTAGGTTGATGGTGAATTATTTTAATTGTTTTTTCTTTAAAACATTATATCAAAGATATGGCATCGACTGGAAGTACACCTTTTCCTAAATGGCAATTGGCCATTCTTCTCGGTGCACCTTTGGCTATCGGTTTAGGTTACCTTTATCTTCGAAATAGATTAGAAGATCCAGAAAAGAAAAAAGTCGCGGAATTGAAAGCTAAGACTACAATTTCTTTGGATAATGAGGAAAACAACACAAAATCATCGGAGAGTGCGATTGAACGAGCGATGAAGCTGAAAGGTGCCGGTAACAGAGCTTTCCATGCTGGCGAATACGACAAGGCTATTGCTCTATACAACGAAGCTATTGAAGCGTGCCCTCCTGACCGTCCAGTTGACCTGGCCACCTTCTACCAAAACCGCTCGGCATGTTACGAGAAACGAGAAATGTGGGATCAAGTTAAAGAAGATTGTACCTTTGCTTTGAAGCTTAACGAAAAATACGTTAAAGCTTTCTTACGACGATCTCGGGCCGCAGAAAAAAGTGGTGATCTTGTATTGGCCTTGGAAGATGTGACATCAGCTTGTATTCTAGAAAAATTCCAAGTGCAAAGTTCCTTGGTCAATGCTGATCGTATACTTAAGGCGTTAGGCAGGCAACACGCACGCGAAGCTCTTGCCAAACGTCGCCCAGTTATGCCATCAAAACATTTCATTAAAACATACTTTTCTGCATTTTCTGAAGACCCTATAATGAAAATCCAATTGGAGGAAAATGTCACTGGTGGTTTCGCGAAGGCCAAGCAAGCTTTGGATAATCAAGATTATGATTCAATTGTTGATGCTTGCACAGAAGAGCTAAATTCCAATGGCCAATATAAAAATGAAGCCTTGCTTCTGCGTGCCACTTTCTATCTGTTGTTAGGTAGACATGAAGAAGCCCAATCAGACCTTGGAAAAGTTATTGATAGTGATGCTCCAACCAAGGTCAAAGTGAATGCTTTGATAAAGCGTGCCTCTTTGTTTACACAATTAGAAAACACAGAACGGTGCCTGGAAGATTTTGCTCACGCTGCACAACTAGATGCTAGTAACTCTGATATCTATCATCACAGAGGACAAGTTTACCTTCTGTTGGAACGCATGGATGAGGCCACATCTGAATTTTCAAAGGCTGTTGAATTGAACCCTGATTTTTCTATTGCTTATATCCAGAAATGCTATGCTGACTATAGACACGCACAGATCAACAAGAATGTTGGTGCCCTCAATCAAGTGAGAGCAGACTTTGAGCGAGCTTTAGAAAGATTCCCCCGTTGTGCTGAGGCATACATACTATATGCCCAAGTATTGTCAGACCAGCAAGAGTGGGGACGTGCTGAAGCCTTATTTGATGCAGCCCTTGGAGTGGATCCAAGCAATGCTACTCTTTATGTGCACAAAGGATTAGTGCAACTTCAGAAGAGCACTGATTTTGATAAGGCTGTCAAACTGATAAACAAAGCTATTGAGATGGATGACAAATGTGACTTTGCCTATGAAACATTAGGTACCATTGAAGTTCAGAGGTAAGTTATGCCAAGAAGAATAATAACCCGAAATTTTATCCTTTCTCAATACCTGTTTCATTTTTATATTACTTTTATTAATATATTAAATGGAAATTTTTTCACAACTTCAGGATAATTTATGTAACTCAGATATAACCATAGAAGAAAAATTGTGCCCTTGTATGTGATGCATAAAATTTTATGAATTCATCATGTTTTATGAATGAATCAGCATAACATTACCTTACATATTTATCTTCTTACCTTAATTTATGTTACACCAATAGTCTGTACATACATACGGACTCTTGCACATTTTCTTATTTTAATTATACTATGTAGACAGATGTTCTTTTCTGCATCCATATTTCACCAATTATTTTCCAAGTCCCTATGGACAAGTTTATTGCCTTTTTTGGAACACTTCCAAGATTTGCTGCTACTTAGACTTTCCTTATTAAAAAACCCAACAACACTGCCACAATCTGTCTGACATTTTATGTGGCTATATTATTTTCTCTTATGCTTTCTCTGTGCATAAACTTTAATATTATTGCTCCAATCAAAAGGTGATGACATCACACTTATTTTTATGAATAATGCAATCCTTCTTTACACATAACATTTTAGTGGTATATCAAATTTTTACCAAATTTAATTGTAATATAACTAATATACAATTTTGTTTGTGTTTCAGGGGTAACTTGAGAAGGTCATTAGAATTATTTGAAAAGGCAATTTCATTGGCCAAGACAGAACTAGAGATGACTCACTTGTTCTCTTTGAAGGATGCAGCTGCTGCACAACTGAAGGTGTCTGAACGCTGGGGTCTTGACTGGACAGTGAGCTAGGTCTTTGTCAACCCTCTTGCCACGAAATCAACGAGAATATTATTTGGCCGTCCAAACTAGCAGTTTCTGATACATTATTATTATTGCATTTTCAATTGTATTTAATTTATATTTATGCTTTATGTTCTTTTTAAACTTTAGACATTTTTGTCACTTATTGTTATATTTGGTTAATATTGTGTGAGTATGTAGTTTATTATTTATTCATATATTACTCATTAGAAAAATGTGCCAGATTGTATTCTCGTTGCATATTTTACCGCCGCCGGCTCCATAAAGTTCGTGAGCGCGACTTTAAATCAAACAACTTTGTTGTAGTCTACAGAATTGCTATATTCCCTTAGATGTATAATTTGCCATTATAACATATCCTATTCTGTTTATCCATAAATTTGCCATGTAACACATAGTTTTTATGGCTGTACTTAATATTTTTCACATATAATGACAGCAATGAGCCTATTGTACTGAAAATATTTAAATTGCGTTCATAAGTGTTAGTACAACATCACAAAAAGAAGAATCAATGTAATTGTAAATATTTATGCAGATAAATCCTCGAGAACGCAATACTAAGTATATTCCGTTGTCAAATGTGTGTTTTTAGATGAGACTTATTAAAATGTAGCTATCAAAATTTACTTCACATTGAAGTTATTGCCTAAACCACGATAGTCATAGAGAAAGTGATTTATAATGCATTTAAATGATACAAAATTATGTTGAATTGTAACATATTTGTTTTAAAGTTAATGAACATGTACCTTGTTTTATTGATGTATTGGATAAACAATTTTGGTCATTCAATTAAGGAGATGTGCAGCTGTATCGAATTGCATACAAATAGTAGCTACATATGTTTGTTTTGTGTGTACTAAAAAAGTATTTACTATATTAGATAGCGGTCAGGTTACAGGCATTATTTGAAATGAAGATAAATGATCAGAGTAGAAAGACAATTGGAACAAATATTTTACTCAGTAATATTTTTTATTATAACATAACTTCGTTAATATCTCAGTCCCTAAATATACCATTAAATGATGTGTAGATAAGACATTGACCCAAATTGATAATAATGTTATCATTTTGTTTAACGTCAGGTGCCGATATACATATTTGTGTTCACATACTCTTAATCAATACTTTTGCATTATATAGAAATTAAAATGTTATTTTATGCACTGTGGAGTGGAAGTGTCATTATAGACAGGAACTGTTAGGTACCCTAGATTGTTACATTTAATTTTGGGTCCAATCGTTAGCATGCAAGTACTACAATTGTTGTGTAATTTTCCCGCGACCCATGGCACGAATAGGTTCTATTGCGTAGGTACAAAGAGTGTGAGGTATGTGCGGCGGTGCGTATATCATCGGTGTATTCAATACATGTTCGGCATTTAAATCGTTCTTAGTGTGTACCTGTAAAACATTAATTACTTGTATAAAGTAACTTTAATGTTCGTGTTGCTTTCAGCGAATTTATGATGTTTTGAATGCACCTTAAAATTATCAGTTAGAGTTTGTGAATTTAGAATATAGCTCGCAGCGACGGTTCTACAGAGTTGTTACCTCACCGATAGTGAATAGTTATCGATTTATGAAAACTACGAAATACATTATTGAAAAAATACCTGTATATTTCATTTATGATCCTTCAGCAGCCATTTCTCTAACTTTCCTAATTAATACAACCCTATACAGTGATAAAAATAGCTAATAAAAAACAACAATAACCGCCTACACCTTTCTAAAGGTTTCAGGTTAAGTCACTTTAACGGCATATTACCATTATACCACACTGTCTTTAAAGCTGCTACCATCAAAAGTCCAGGCTACCAGGCGGTTGGTGGTTACATGTTTCTACGCGCCTTAACGTAGACAATGCTTTTGTAACGCTGTAATGTTTGTGTAAAATATTGCTATTATTTTTAGTAGGCTTTTAATTGCTATTGCTTTTTAGGGGAATTATTTTTTAGGCTCGGAAAAACAGTGATATATTTAGAATGGCACCTGAAATTAACAGATTCTTACTTGCATTTGAGTAGTCAGTCGTTTTAGCTACTTAGCGCTGTATTGTTAAGGGAATTTTCTACAAGATGCTGATGAACCTTTAAGTCTTAAGATGTTATCTACAATGAACTAAGGACACTTATTATATTTTTTTGTTGCTTAATTGACTTGACATTAAACGTTGCAATTTAATTTTATTTCACAATATCTTTATAATTATGTACATCAAGTGTTTAACACGTTGCTTCACTTGTGTTAACTACTCGGTCGATATGATTTCTACTACTAAAATAATTTTGATGTGTCTAAGTACTACCCTACAACCAACATAATCTTGTAGTTTATAGCATTGCCCGCGACTTCGTCAGCGTAGACTTACCGGACCCATACACCATCAATAATATTGATCAATATTCTGATTGTACAATATTATTGAACGTGTAGGGATAATATTGAAGCATTGCGCCGTGATTGAGCAAAAGATTGATGGAGCTTAATTTTTATTGATCAATATTTTTTTATTGCGCTGTGTAGGGTTAATATTGCGCAATATATTTCTTTTTTTTTTCTTTTCAACAAAACCACCAGCGTGGCTTCCGCCAAAACTTCGTCGTCAGACATGTTGCTCGCACGAAAATATTGATCAGAGTGGTTTATCAATTTTATTGACAGAATTAATTGAACGTCTGGAATCAAAGGGGGTGTTCAATATTATTGAACAATAAAAAGATTGTTCAATATTATTGTAGGTGTATGGGGCCCCTTACGTATACGTACGTTTCAGTTGATGTACCCTACTAAAATACATAAATATATAGAGAAAACTGGGGACACTTGATCCTTACGGGAGACTAGGTTCACTAAATTTACGAACCAACCAAGTGCAATTAAAAGGTTTAGAGTGGCTAAACTGGTAGCTAATAGTACCCGCCAAGTTTTTAATAGTGATACACCGCTGTTGTGTTGTGTTGCTGAATCTTGTTTTTCGTAAATTTTAATTTTGAATTTAAAAAGATGATGTTGATGCTGATGATGTTGTGCGGCTTTAATACAATTAACCATGTTTCTAGCCTTTTGTAACAGAGAAAAGTGTTAATTTTAAAATACTTTTATATATTAAACGTTTTGTAACCTAAGTGCTGTTTGGTACACGTGGTCCTTGTTATTATGGGATCCCAGCGGATCAAGTGCCTTGTATTTATAAAACAAAAGAAGGTGCACGAAATATAGTACCAATCGATAAACTAATATTGGCGTTGGCTATGAATGATGTTATTGTTCGTAAAACTTGTAGCGGTACGGTAAAGGAGTATCGATTAGCGGTTACGAAACTAAAAAGATATACCAGTGACTTAAATAATACTAGAAAGTTATTCATTGCATGAGCAAATAAATACTTAAATTTGGTTATAACAATCTTGAACATATTTTTTGTACTTATTCCTTGTAGTGGTATCACATCGACCCCAAATTCGGAAGATATTCCCAAGGATCAAATGTCCCAGAGGGGGAGGATCAAGTCGTACATATATAGGGGACACTAGATACATTTCCCTATTCGTACTTATAGTGGATTTATAACTAAATGAATACACTGACATCGTTAGGTATCACACATAGTATAGCCAAATAAATTCCACGTGTTTCAGTGCCAACAAATTTAAAATCCGATCAATATTAAGAAACTGAGGGTTGAAAAACAAAAGGGGGGATCAAGTGTCCCCAGTTTCCCCAATACATATTTTTTATGCATACCGTTTTCCACAACCAGGAGGTCATGGTATTTGGATCCAGCAAACATGTCATTTATACATCAGTTATCATTTTTGTTAGTGTTTATTTTTGATGTAAGAAACACGGATTCACTTTTATGTTATAATGGTACATTCGGTTATAAAGTGTTTGGAGAGGATCCATTGTTTATGAATAGTCTTTTTATTTCAAATCGTCAAATTGCAAGAATACGATGTGCTCTTACAATAATGTGCCCAGGTAAATTCATGCTAACGATATAAAATTAAGCTTGCTTGCTTCTTATAGATGCCGAAAAAGTTGCTTAGATTCAGAATTATTTGGCATCCGCTAATTGTGAACCAGTACAATATAATTTTTATGCCGGAAAAGTTTTAAATATTTTGAAGACCTGAGTCTTATATTATCATAATGTAGCTGGTAGTATTTACGTCGTTACTAAGATTATTTTTACTTCCATTATACGGTAGGTATACCTTACTGAAATTAGCTGTCCTCGGCTATATAATTTTTTTCTCTCTGTGAAATATATGTAAAGTATGTGCGTTTTGTGGTCTTGGGTTTCAATCCCAGGTTGGGGGAATTGTACAATGTGCTTGGAAACTATCCCCATTACTTAGTAGATTAGTACAAAATTGGCAAAATGTCTACCCATCACCTTTGTCTACCCATTCGGGATCAAGGCGTCGGTATTTTAGTAGTATTTAAGAATATTAATGAAAATAATCTTTGGAGCACACCTTATTTACATAAGTATTATAATATACCTACAGTTAATAAATTAACTAACATCAGTTGCTGTGACACCAGTCGGAGGCTGAACTAGCCAATACCTATAAACCTCATTTGATGAAGCTTAGTTCTTAAAATGTAATCCATATTTTTTCTTATGACGTTGACATCAATACTTGTGGTTTATCATATGATCTATAAATACACCATGGCTGTGTCATATCTTGTACATATAATTTAGATTCTAATGTGAACCTATAATTGCAATGCAGCTAATATTATGTTTTATATTATACTTCATTCAAACAAGTACTCCATTATTCTGCTATAATTGCTCATCAACTCACCGCGATATCAGCGGTTGTGGAGGAGACTTCGTTCCGTCGGTTGTTCAGTTTAATAATACACGACAGTTTTTAGTAAATTGTAGTGAAGGTACCTATCAATAATCATGTCCCAAGCCTTACTCCTGCTTACTGATTTCCGTTTGATTGTCCCAGCGTAGAATTTATACATTTGCATCTGGCTTATTATGATAATCGGCTATTATTTTCATATCATATATTTGGAAAACAAACTGATTAATAACAATGAAAAATTAAATTAAATTGAAATAAATAAATAGATAAAACTTTACACATAGTCATTGACAGTCCATGTTAGGTAATGTTGAGATGGTTGCATAATGGGTACTTATTTTTAAAACCGCTCTATATTTGCGCATTATGTATTTAGATCAAAATCAAGATTAATATACAATATGTTCGAAAATAGATTGTAATATTTTTTAAATGAATTATTAAAATTTTTGTTATAGATAACGCTATGTGCTATGTAAGATCGTGGTCAGCTCGGGCTAAACATGCTTGGATGGTACAGCGCGGTTGTTATCAGCCAATCAAGAATGACTTCCTTCCTAGGACTTTGACAGTTCCCACCAGAGCTATGACATGCAGAAACGAAAGGTATCTACTTATATTAAAAATAATTTTATGCCATAGTAAATAATTTATTGATGCGTTCGTATATGTAATTGTATATATATTTTGAGGAAATACCAGTTAAAGAGCTTTATCTATATTAAATTGATATAAAGATAGACATCATTAATTGGTGAATATTTTTATATACACACGCTATCATAATTGATGGGATAAGCATAAATTCCTATTTGCACATTTCTACAGTCATTACATTGTACGAAAAAGGACATTTAATCTTTTTCTGAACTTCCTTTGATATTAAATTCCCTATCCAATTAATAACACTGTTGTGTCATGCTACGAATTGACCACTAGACTTCACGAGTGCCGCACACTTACCAATACCTCAGAAACAACGTGATAGTTCTTTTCAGCATTGTCAATCTTATTATTATTTTTTACATTCGTTCGCTTCTTCACTTCATCAACCCATATACGCCCACTGCTAAGCACGGGTCTCCTCTACCATTGAGAGGGTTTAGGCCATAGTCCACCACGCTGGCCTAGTGCGGGTTGGCGGACTATACACCTAAGAAATTCCTAAGAACTTTTAAGTGTGCAGGTTTTATCACGATGTTTTCCTTCACCATTAAAGCACGTGATAATTCAATTTGAATACACACATAATTTCGAAAAGTCAGAGGTGTGTGCCTGGTGTTTGAACCTGCGACCGCCAAGATTCTCGACCACGCGCCTAAACCTCGAGGCCATCACTGCTTTTTACATTAGTTCAGCCGTCTCTAAATAAAAAAAATCACGATTTTTTCAGACTTCCTGAAGCAGAATACAAAGTATGCCTTTGCAAGGCTGATTGGTGTAACTCTGCTACTTGTGTTTTTTCTTTTAACCTTCGAAAAACTGCAGCCGCGTTGAAAAATATTTTTATTAGTATTTTATTTATATTTCTACACCAATAAATATAGTTTGAGTAAAATATAAATATCTTTCATATGTCTTCAGTCCTTTATTATCAATGATTCCATATTAACAACAGAGGATCGCAATAAATGTGACTTTATGGGTTTATAAGCAGCTTTCACTTTATCTAAGGTGCATGTCTATTTCTACGAAAAGGACGGTAAGAAATGTGTGTGTTAGTGGGCCGCGTCCGCTGCGACGCGCGTGTCTTTTTTGTAGACATGCGTCAATCTACACCTACCTACATAATGAGAAAAATGGAAAATTGCTACAGTGAGATAGATTTCTTGATTGGTAGTTATTTTTGGTTTAAAAGCAAGTCCAACTTTATGCGGAGGTTGGGACTTACCTGTAAATATTACAAAATAAAAGATAAAACCTTTAGCACATAACTTATTTATACATAATTTATAGTTAAAAATAAAAGTACAATAAATAAGAAACACAATTACAAATTCCTACGTCCTTGTCTTTGACACTGCAGCCCATAATCACGTAGTACTATTAATAGTCTTTTATTTCTAACAAGTATCCGCAGGACATCAGTCGGTGGGGTCAGAATCTCCTGCAGAATTGGTGGACGTGCAAGTACGTACATACATTCTTAAATTTATTTAAGAAATGGAAGATGCGCCAATATTACTACATATTTTTTTGTTTAAGATCAACAACAGAAATGATATAATTCATCTTTCCTCTTCTTGTTCGCTACTTTCATCATTTTCAAGATCATCAACGGCATCGGCAGCATCACTAGTTACAGCTTGAGCTATAAGCCCTGTTATGCTAGTTTCATTTTTTTTACCCTCTAGAAATTTGTAAACATATTCCTCTATAGTATCTTCATCAAATGGTACAAAATCTTCAAAGTCTAACTGTCTTTTAGGCCGTTTTTCCTCAGAATTTTCAGTAGAGAATGTATAATTGTTCTCATCATTATCTACGATACCTTTTCTATATATTTCTACTGGCACGTCACTGCCATCACTTACGTCGTATTTTATTCCAACATCAGCTTCTTGAATTTCAATAGAACCAATACCCGTATCCACCAGTGACTTTAAATTTTGTGCTTTACTTACTCGGTTCATATTAGTAGTGGCAGATTTCTTTACGCTCTTATTCTTGTATGGGTGTAAATGTTTTACTTCGTTGGTTTCATTAGGTTTAGGTATTTCGTTACTTATGGTATGATTATCATCGGTAGACTTCGCCTTTGAACTGTATGTTTTAACTTTGGAATGTCCTTGTATAATTAAATACATTGGTAAAGTGGGAGATTCCTGAGTTGGTGTCAGATTTTCTGATGAAGTAGTAGATGACTCGGTTGTCGGCACTACCGTCGTATAACGCATATGAAGATATGGGTCATGTGTGAACATTGAAGGTTTATTAGTGAGTAATTTTTCAAATGTTTGGTAGTGATCCTTCTGGGTTGTTAAGCTTTCAATAAATTTGGTTGGTGGTGGTGGCTGCATTGTTTGCATAGTTTTAATTTGATTATGATCATTATTTGGATTTTCTCTATAAACGTGTTTATTTTCGGAAGCATGCGCATAAAGGTTATCTTCTGGTCTTTCTGGGCCATTGACTAAAGGCATTGTTATCATAGGACCTAGCATGTTAAGAATATTCCCCAAGGGTCTACCTTCAGGTTTCTTATCAGAAATTGAAGTTGTCTGATACGCCAAAGTTGTAGATTTTTCAGTCGATGTTTCTTGATAGTAATCCTGGTTTTCTGTAGTCGCTTCTGTAGTAGTCTCTTCTGTTGACCATGCAAATTGCGTTTGACTACTACTTAACTCATCTGTAATAGTCGGAGGTAATACAGTTGGAAGGAACGTAGGAAGATTTGAACTAGATGTTATTTTTGGCCCTGGTGGTGCTTCGGATAATACTGGTTTATAATAAGAGAACTGTGGTGTCGACGATTCCTTGTGGTCATTACTTATGTAGTTTTGTGTGTCATTGATGATTTCTTGGATAGGAGTTGTAGGTCCCCACCCTGCATAATCACTACTAACATCCCTATTCAAGGGAGGTTTTGTTTGATCCACATTAAGAATCCAATTTTGATTGGTCGTTGACGATTGGTATATCAGATTTGCCTCTTGTAGAGCATATGATGACGTCAGGGTTTCTGGTCTTCGTGTTGAATTTTTCATTACAAATTTTGGCGCAGTACTTATCTTAATATTTGAACTATGCAATGGTAACTTCTCATCTGAGAGCACATATAATGATGGTTGATATCCTGGTATTGGTGGTGGAGGTGGAACAAGAATCGTCATGGGATAATGTTCACTCAGTTTATATGTATAATCTTCATACTTTAGCGGCCTGTGTTGAATTATTTTGGGAGGTGGTGGAGGCGGTGGTGGTGGAAGAGGTGGCTGGCGAGAAGGTACACTTGGTTTTCGTGAAGAAATGCCAAGCATTAAAACTTCTGATTTTCTTTCTGGGTAATGCTCGCGTTCCAATCTGCTGTCATCTGCCCAGTAATGCACACGCTCTAAAACAGGTGGCTCATAATCATACGTTGGATCATTACGTAAAGGATCCCCACGTCCAGTCAGGGGTTTCCATTGATCGAAGTCCATACGCGGAGAAAATATAGAGGCCAGACCATTACTATTGTGGTTATCCGGTGCAACTAGAAGAAATAATAAATGCATATGAGCCATAAACGTTGCAAATTAATTCTAGATTTCAGTGTTTAATAGTAGTACTATTATAAAAAGCTTACGAGATTCGTTGTAGACTTGTCTTATTGGTCCGATTGTATCCAAGGAGCGAAGTTTCGGTATAAGAGACCGCGACGATGCTAATGTTGTAATAAACAATATCACCAACGTGTTGTGAATCTGTAACAAGATAAATGAAATGGCTCAACTTGGTACAAAATGAGTTTTTGAAATATTTTTTTTGTTCAAATATAAAATTAGCATATTATTGTATAAAAAACAAACTTTCATTTAAAACATAACGGTGTTAATTTCCGAGGGATACTCGTCAAATGTCTGTATATATATGAAAGAAAATATTTTCTTTTATCATACAAAAAGGAACTATTTAACAGTTTTGAAATTTAAAAAAAAAGCTGATATCAAACGCTGACCTGCATTGTTTAAGTAATTAAATTAAGAATATGTAAAGTGTAAGTTATAAATAAATAAAATGTATTTTTACTCTTGTTATAATACCTACTATAAGCACGGAATTAAGTAAAAGTTTCAGAGTTGTTTTACTACAGATGTACAAAATATAAGCCAAACAATCTAAAGACGTCAAAAACTGGTGATATTCACGCCCTGAATCACTTTTATCCGTTTAATGTTAATACGTATGGACTTATTTCCCGATTTATGTTAATATTTTTCGGCCATTTCCTACGAAAATATATTTGCGTGGGAGAGCATAGGTTTTTCGTTTATAATTTGACCAAATACGAATAAGACCTTACAACGGTAATAAGACGTTCATTAAAGATTTGAGTAAGATCATGGTTATCGCTAAATTACTAGTTTTGGAATGAACTTACTTTTCAGTTTTAAATAATTAATGAATGTGAACACAAATTTCAGAAATTGTTATAATTTGTTTCTTTAAAGATATGTATGTACCTCTACGATACATGGTTTTTGTCCAATTAGAGCGGTGCTCGGCTGTCAGCACTTTTTTGGCAAGTTTGGACTGGAGAGTTGCTCATTAAAATGTCTGTCGGCATGGTAAAATGAAAGAGCAGCAAATTTTATGTTTTAACCAATTTTATGTAGGTATGCAAGTGTTCGACGTAAGCGACCTCAATGACTTTCGTGCAAAAACATTGACCAAGTTCATTTTTATATCGTCGTGTGCTTAAATTCAATAATTAATCATCTCACATTTAAGTTATTTATTCTTATCACGTCTATAAAATTTTTAAATACTGTACTATATACAGGTAACTTTATGGTTACTTTAGGCCTTACCCGACCATAACGATGGCAGAATTGAAAAAAAAAAAGTAACTCCTTACTTATGTAATTCACTGGTACCAACGATTGTTAACAATCCGAGTGTATCTTATAATGCAGACTAATATTAAAATCGTGATGGTGATTTGTCTTGTTTATAATTGTTGGTTTGAAAATTAATTTAAGTGTGTTCTCATGCAGATATAAATTATAATTATGTGTATAGGTCCGTGTGTATGGATGGTTTGCGTGTGTACCCAAGCCTGTATCCCTAAAGAGGAAGGCAGAAACGCATTTCTTTCAGCAATCACAATGAGTCGTAAGTTTCACGTGTTGACAAGCGAGCTTATTGCCGTTTTTCGGACTCATTCCTACACACTATAGACTTTTTGAAAAGAATAACCAAAAACGTTGTAAGAGTCAGAGATGTCCCGAGAATTAAGTCAGCGACCTTTATATCTTTGCGCATTCTTGTCATACATAGGGCAGTCGCAATGCAAATTTTCCTTGTACACAATTCTGAAGTTCACGCAGCTAAAGACAAAAAAATCGTTATTTTTTGTCTTACCAAGATTTAATACTATAAAATTCAAAAGTTTTATTTATTTATTTTAACTTCATTGTACACACAACACTAAAACTAAGGAGTACAGAAGATAAACAAAGTACAATGGGCGGCCCTATCGCGCGGGGCGATCTCGTATAGGCTACCAAACAGGCATGGAGTTGCAGGAAGAGAAATGAAATGTAGTTGAAATGTACTAAATAAATAAAAGAAATATCGTAAATTCAAATAATAATAAAAAAATAAAAAAAGAAGTTTACTTCCATAATTGCGCTAAATTTAGGAAGCTCTGTTTCCTGTTGAATAAATCTTATATACCTAATTATATAACATACGACATATATCAGAGGAGCATCAATGAAATACATAGCAAAACAGGGGGAAGACATTTATTTTGAAGTCCAAACTTTTGCATACGAAGTTTTAGCCAAATGGAAACAGTTGGTCATTAATATAAAAAAGGCAGCCAGTAATTTATAATTGGACATAAGGAACAACAACCAGGATACGATTGATGCGATCACAGTGAAAGCAGCACGTGCGCCGAATCATTAACACATGCGTTACTCGACGGGAATCGTACTTAACCATTTTGCATCTAATTTGCCCTGTTCGATTGTCCTTTCACTCTTTTCTTCGTGGTGTAACATGAATTACCATAGATCATACTAGATAAGTAAAAATTTCGATCTCAATTTACTTTTCATGAAAAATTTCAATACCAAAGACTTACTTAAATATTCCTAACTTATATGTTAGCTATAAACTCACTCAAACTGCTTTACGTCAAAACCTTTTAATAATTCATTGAAATATTAAAAAAAAAAGTAGTAAAAAATACTTAGAAAGAAAATACGGTACGATTTAAAAGTCTCGGATTCAATTGTTGTGTCAGAGTAAGCGTTATTGGGATATTCCACTTAGAAAATTCACTGTACCAAACATCTCAAACTATGGAAATAGGCCCGAAAATGGCTATTTGGCAATTTTCCCCCATTCACTTTGGACGAAAACACAGTTATTGCATGCGGCGCATATGGAGGAAAGAACCTCTATCCTCTTTGCGACCGCAATCCTCGGGATCTATAAATTCATGCATATATTAAAATGGCAATAAAGAGGTACGTAAAAGAGGGTCCTAACTCCTATGTTAGAGGTTGGGTATTTTCAGTTGCGTTTACCCTCATCAATTTTGTAGTATCTACTACCGAAAAGTGTGTTTTGATGTATAAGTATGTATTTTTCGGTCAAGTGGACGCCGTTGATTCAATTTCTATTCTTGGCACAAGTGAGTTTCGACCTACATCAACTTTATGTACCATTGTCAACACGTGTCTCAGATACCAATTACTATTGTTTAAACATAAACAATATGTTCCTATATGTGAACATTCCATGTAGTCATGGGTCTACAAGTTCCCGCTCAGACGGTCTTATTATATTTTATCTGGTGGAAAAGTGGTCAAAAACAGCAGTGGGCTCACTTAAGTCTCTATATTAGGTCTAACGTAACTCGGGGATACAAGCTTGAATGTGTCTGTATGTTATTTATGACAAGGATATAAAATTGCCAACACAATAATGTAACAAAACTATTTTGACAATCTTAAATTAATGGAATGTATCTTGATCTATTGGGAATCCAAATATAAACTATTAAATTAAACACGTTTCGCTATACGAGTATAGTATGTTTTATCATAAAAACTTTCATAATATTCTAATACAAACATAAATTTGTAAAGCCTAATATGTTAAATATGTTTCGTCGTTATAAGGCTAAGTTTATAAAATTATGTATAAGTAGGTAGGTACCTTTAGTAAACAAATAAAAAAGCCTTATTTTTTTTATTATTTGTCAAAGGTTTTTGAAAATGAAATCGAAATAGGTATATTAAATTACTGATATATTAATTCGTTAAAAACTCTAGGCAACTCTTATGCCTATCTTAGTTTTTAATCGAATTAGCTTCTACTTACGATTTCACTTTGGTGACGCCGAACTGGAATGTAGCTAAGTTGCCATGCACAGTCAAGATATATCTACCCCGTAAAAGTTTATGAAAATCAGTTTAGCTACTGACACGGGAAAATATTTTAGTGCCTAAGAGTAATCGTTGTTATGATTACATCAAATATCGATTGAGTAATCTCACTAATCATACATCTCAAGCATTTAAGTCGCCTAGGAATAGTCTGCAATTATTATTAATTGATTTCGCTTTATTTATACTTATTTATTTTTAAATTTGCAAATTTTTATACTACTTTGATGTAAATAAAATGTAATAATATATGGATTAATGTGTTACTGCTAGTAGTTTCTGACTTATGGGCATGAAACTCAACCTGTATTTTGAACTGTAAGTGAGTATTTTTTGTGAACTTGTATAAAGTGGAGTCTTGTTTGCGACAAAATACTTGAAAAATTAGAGTCGAGAAATTTGCATTTACCTAAATTTATTAGAAAATCCTACTTTACTATCAGCGTTACAGGAGCTTAACTCTGCAAGCAGCGAATCGAATAAAGCTAAAAAATCTGATAAAATGAAAAGCTCAGAAGTTATAGTTAAACAGATAAGTAAAATCAAATCATTACTTTATTTCTTAAATAATCTTTTTTATTCCTTTATTGAGCACGTTCGACAAATATTTGCTCATTGTTCATACATCGCGCAACTTTCCATTTCTTGTTAAAAGCATTGTGGCTAGCCATATCCTCTAGTTTTACTAAGAGAATGAAATATTATATATGCACCAACGGTAAACTTCTCAAGTTAACTAGTGAAAATTCCACCTCATGCCCTATTATATGTCACTTTCATGAGATATAAGATACGTTTTGCCGATACTGTGTATGACAAATACCTTGTGCCTGAAGTAAGATTAACAAATTGAAATCGTGTAACGCTATTAGCTTTTATAACATTTATGAAGTCATTAATAACAGTAAAATACGCAAATATTTTTTTGCAGATAAAGCTTTTGCGCAAAAGGATTTTGAATAAAGACATCGATAGTGATAGGGACTGAATCAAAAAATAAATAAATGTATTAGATTACATAATAAATCGAATAACAAATTTGAACTTTGAAATTTGACTTTGTCTCAAGAATTTTACCTTGGACAAGAATTTACTCTTGTATATAGAATCTTCAAATATATTGATCACGATCATTATCCACACCTACTGCGAAACAAAGAACTCCTTTAAAGATTTCCTAAACGTTCTGATAGAAGGTTCCTGCATCCAGCAGTTTCCCGCTGTCAAGTCTATTCCTTCCAATAAATACTAGAAATACAGTTGAAGGATTTTGTTGGTAATAGCTTAAGCTAATTTTCTGAGTCTAAGACCAGAGGCCCAGAGGATAAGTTTGGCTCAGGGCCCCCATCTATTAAAATCGGTAACATTTGCCGTACTTCCTCTCCTATAGTTGTTAGCACGGAGTTGTTGTTGTTGGTTGTTAATTGTAGCACGGAGAAATAACTTTTTTAAAACATGTCCAATACTTCTTATTTAGATTTAATCTATGATATAGTTCAGTTAGTACTCCAGTGACCCATACTAATATTTAAGTTACTTAAGAAATTACTTTCGTTTTCTCCGCCATATATAAATAGAGTGTAAAACTGTAGGAATTCTCATATCATATTATGTATAATCGTATTTAGGGCATACGCATCGATAGAACTTAAGTTCACAGGCAATTTTTAAATATTTACAATAAAGATTTACGCACGAGTTTTTTTTATTTAGCCGTATACAAAACGCGTTTGTCATTAACGATTTTATGACATTCATACCGTTATGATATTAGTTTGTACAGTTGATTCGAAATTGCTTATAGTTGTGTGTACATGCCTATTACTAATTTTTAATTATCTTGCCACATTTGGCATTTATTATTGTGATAATATTGAATGTGCTTCTTGAATTAATGAAATTTTCTTGAATTAAACAGTACTTAGAAGCAGATTTTTTTTAAATTTATCACAAAAATCCCAGGTTCGTCTAACTCAGACTTAAACTTGTTCTTACGTGTATTACTCACACGTTTCCAAAAAACTTGTATAGCTATTGGCAGTGAAAGTTTTTGAGGTATTTATGTATAAAACTTGACTTTGATGTACGAGAGCCGCTGGAGGCTGCGGGGCGGGGGCGTGGGAATGGCGCGGGCGCAGACCGACTGGCGCCACGGGCGGTTTGACGCCCACGCGCTCTTTGTACTGGCGGCCCCGTACTAATGCTCACCATTTTTCTCTTGCGTCAACAAATGATAAGAAAACGGAGAATGTTCTTAAGATGATTTGCGTGAAAATATATCGAACATAAAATAGGTACCGTAAAAATGTTTTTTTTTTTTTTTTAATTTAATGTTCAAAGCTATAGGAACTGTTTAGATCAGGCAATGCTGTATAGTTTTTTGTACAGTATCTATTTACCCAGTTGTTTTCATCCAACAGCGGCGTGTAGGTGAAGAAGAAAAGGTATAACACTTTCACACAGTTGTGTCGTTGACCTGCCGTTAGGCATTGACTACACTACCCAGCAGAAGATGCCCACGCAACTTGCCGGGCCATGCACGCAACCGCCTCAAGTCTACAACTATGCACAACTTGTATTGTTATCAATTTCTTGCTACACGAGACCATTTGTCAAATTCGTCACACTACATTAAAAAAGCGATCGTTCATTTTATATAGATACATGGTAATTTAAATTTATGATAAAAATTGGAGAAACTGTACTAATTAATGGATGCGAAAAAAGTGAAGTATACAGCTATCGAATGCATTGAAATAATCAAATAAATATAGATCCCTGCAAAAATAAATATTTGATAAGAAGTAAATCCGTCAGTTTACAACTGTACGCGTTAAAATCTATTGTACTGCGTCCGCAGATCCTAGCGAGAAAATAAACATTTCCAAAGCTTCATTGCAATTCGCTGCTTTACCTACTAATTTTATGATCAGAAAATTAATGTATTTAATGATTAAGTCTTACATATTCAGTTAGATAACACGCATAAAATTAATAGATACTCTACTAAATTATAATTTATGAAGCGAAAGTTATTCGGAGAATCCACGATTAACATCACTTATCAAGAATAAAATAAAATAAAACAATTGTTTTTCTAAAAAACACATTCGAAAACAAATTATTTGGAGGACCCAAAAAATCATATTGAGCTTACCGTATTCATTTTGTTGATGTCATGTGAGTTAGGTCTAACCGTAGAAACTAAGTATCACTTCACGACACGGCGGAGTGCACGAGGACGTTCCGACCCCGGACGCGTGGAGCCCGCGGCGTCTGCGCTTCGTCTGGTCACTGCTGGACCGAGGCCGCAGCTCATTCATAGTGCACGCCCGCCGGCACAAACAACTCGTTCCCCGACCAAAACAAGCTATACACGCTTATTGTGTCATTACTTGCACTTCAATTACCAAGTACTATTCTTTTAAATTTAATCATTTGATTAGTATTATTGACTCATCAACTGTGGCAATATCCCTTACGCTTCAATAATAACTTTAATTAACTACTGGGGCTCAATGTGCGTTAGTTACAGAACTATTTTTACCTCAGCTAATGGTTTATTTAGGTTTTTAGAATTTTATACTTTTGTGATTGTAGTAAAGGTGCTTACCTGAACATAATTGTACACTTACCATTTATTTAAAACATAAATAACATAAAAAGCATACGATTTTAATATATCAGTGTTAGTTATTTTTAACTAATATTTTAATGACGTGTGATTAAATTCATGCAGAGATATGTCAACGTCCATTGCTTTCGTGTAAACGATCTTTCAATCTCTTCGTGGGAGAGAATAACAAATAATATTAAACAAGTGGTCATTAATACATCTATAGTCAGTGACCTCCTTTAAAAAGATTTTCAATATTTTTGCGTTTAATCTACGGCAGCAGATTTTGGTTTATAATTTTACGAACCGCTATTCGAGCGGGCATTGTATGTAAATTTCGGAGAATGGGGCGGTTCTGACGGCCCTATATTAATCATTATTCTGTAACCATTGAAATAGTGCTATTTTTTCGTTCGGACCCTTACAAAGCAGATAATATTCAAGCTGAAACTATCATACTACAATGCTTACAATATTTTCATATTCATAATTAAATAACAGCGACTTTTGTGAGCCTCTTAGAAAATTTTGATAAGACAGTATTCGCAGACGCAGATGTATGAACATGTAATTTTCATAATGGTAGCTTCTGACAAATGATTACTAATGGCATATATGTTACATTTAAAATTAAAAGCTTTTTGGTATTATTAAACCAACGCAGTCAAACAACACCACAAACATAGCTTTCGGTTTTCGTTAATTATTATACTATTTATAGTCACGCGAAACATGTATAGGTATTTAAAAAAAATAAAAAATGACATGTATCTTTCTTTTTTAATATTTATCTTTCTTTTGTTTTCCCGTTGGAGATTATTGGGGGAGGCCTTTGTCCTGCAATGGACTAAGATTTGCTGATGATGATGATGATTATGATGATTAGATTGGGTGCCTATACTTCATAAAAATCTTTTTATGCGGTATAGCTACGCTTATAGTGTCATATCAAGCGTTTATGACATCGCAAAGCCGTCAGTAGCAAATAACTCCTTTATTTTCTGACTTGGTTATATATTTAAAAGTGAGTATTCTTGAACTGAAAACTTCTTAATCGAGTGTCGAGTCATTCGATTCGTCTTGACGAGCATTTTGATACTAGATGGCAATCAAGGCCTGATGACGAAGCTAGAAGGAGGCTATAGAATCACCGTAATGAAACGACCAACCCCGTCGAGTTTTGGCTCATTGTATTCGTCTTGATGAAGAAGCTGAATAAATTCGTTCCTTTACTTGAATAATTAAATCTATCTACCTCTGTATCTCGAACATAGTTAATACCTATTTATACGTGTAACTCAAATTGTGAACACATTAACACACAAATTAATACTAGTTATATTTTTAGTAATATAGCTTTATTAATAAGTTACATAAGGACTATAAAGACACATTAAAATGTAAAAAAAAAAAAAAATAGAAATACATATTTGGAGCTGTACTTTTTATAGTACACCGGCGCTTATGTGTGATACTTAGCGAAACAATCTATGTCTATACACAATGTCTTTTGGCACTGGCTACACTGTCACTGCCAATCGTTTGGACAGCTTCTTAGGGTTATGTCCGTTGTTTTTTGGGCATTGTCCTGCTATTTCAGTATCAGATGGACGGCTTTTGATACTGATGTTACGCTGTAGATAATGCCTCGCTACGTGTCGCCGAAAGTCCAGCTGGTCAAAGCGTTCTTCGCTGCTCATGCTGTGCAGACGCGAAGCGTTAGATACACACATATCAAGCAAGTAGGTGAAAATAACCCACCACGACTTTTTTCCGAGTGATCCCACTCGATACTTGGAAATAGAAGCATCCATAGCATCGAATACGAACCGGGCAACAAGTGGTACTCCTAGATCTTCATCGTTGCTCCAATACTGACGCTCTCTCGATAATCTATCATATCCTGATAAAATAAGAATCCCCAGAAATCTGCGCAAATCTTCTCTATCTAACACAAATCCATGTCTGTTATTTTGTCCTGCATAAAGCAGTGTATTACTTATAATCAAATCATACATTTTGGTATCAAATATTTTATCAAAGACTTCTACTGGTGAAAGATTCTTTAGCTGTTCAATTATTTGAGTTTTTTGCGATGAACGTGTGTAATTTTCAGATGGTTGAGAAAAAGATGAGTAAGATGGTTAACATTTCCTCCATGTTGATAATATGTATATCACTTGGATTGGGACGCCTATTTTTGTTCGATAAAAGTTCATCGTTACTATCTTCTCAGTCTGACGTTTCAGATAAATGATGTCGATGACGTGTTACCTCAATTGTTCCAGGAATATCTCTCGGTAGTTCTGACGTTTGTAGTCGTCTTCATCTTCTTCTTCGTCCGTTAATACGTCAGGTCTAGGCGGCAAAATAAAAAGGTCTTGTTCATAATCACTCTAATCTTCGGCAACGGCGTTTACAGCTTCCTCAAGCCCGCAATACTGACTAGCAGCATAGAATCGAGACATTTATTCTGCAAATAAAATATGACACTAAAGCCCAGTGTACTAACAAAACGACATCAAGGTAAATCATAGTCTAAGTCACAAGATACATGAAGAATTCAAAATATTTTATTTATTATAGCAACTTAGACTCATAATCTAATAATAAAATGCATAATCACACCGATTAACATACGTAAAGCTATTTAAAAAAAATAAATAATTCACTTACCTAAGCAGCTAAAATATTTGCACACTAAAATGTAAAAAAATGGAGATAAACCGATTATTTTCTTTACTTTTTTTATGATTTTAAAGAAGTTAAGGTCATCAATTACTTATTTTAAATATTAATTTTTCTGAATCATACAAATTAAACTATTGTTTTTTATTTGAAATGGTGTCATTTATTTAGTACAGAGGGCGTTAATGGGTTAAACTCAACGACTTTATGTCGAATAAAAAACCGTCTAAATCCAAATCCTCCATAAGTCGAAATCTCTATTAGCATAACTCGATTTTTTAGGCATCTCTTATGATGTTGGACTTGTTGAGGTTGTACTCTACTTTATTTGTTTTAAAATAACCTATACCTACCTACCATAAAACAAATATATAATAGCAAAAACTACTATTCACGTAGCCATTACTACTCGCTCATAAATTAACCCTTTAGTTTTTTAATTTACCACATTATGATTACTTTTATTGGCACAATGAAAGATAGAGTAGCTTTGATAATACATTATTCTCAAACGCAAGTAGGTTCGCATACGTGCTTACTACGTAGCTATTGAATATCATAAATATATTTTATTTAGTAATGACTTATAAAATTACCATATAAAACTACAGTACAAAAGAATTCGTTATAGACAAAAACACATTCTTGCAATAACCGACTACGAACTCAAGCATTATCCACGTACACGTATTTTGTGTTATGTGAAATTTGCAGGCCGTTCATAGTCTGTATGCATACCACATTCATGCTGCCTTAGAAAGAGGTGTCCGCGACAAATATACAATAAATAGTGCCAGAGAAACGCGGCCTGTGTTCCAAATGTTCAATTAAACACATCCATAGTAGGGAGGTATTGCACGGATGCAGACGGCAACATTGTGCAACATCTCCATCGTCAATTTAAATTAATATACTTTGCATAACTGATTATGTGTTAGCATAATGTGCGATTATTTAATCGGTAACTGCTTATAAAACACTGCGTTACACAAAAACCATAGAAGAAGTGACAAATTTTATTGTTTTAACTGCTTATAATTTTCTTAAAATCTGTTGAAATGAAAATTAAGTTGATGAAGGAAATATATACCTAAGTATGGGTTAAGGCACAGCTTATTAAAAATAATACTCCAAAATTAATAATAATACCTCATTAGTAGCTGTTTCATTCTACTTATTTCTCTTAATATAATTGTATGTATTGTTTTTGACAGTTCCGTGGCGCAGTTGGCTAGACACCAACTTGAGAAACGAGCGGCCGCGGGTTCGACTTGCACCAAGACAAATATTTGTGTGATCCACAAATATTTGCTTCGTTTCTGAGTACTAAAATCTCTACTCTGGGTACCGTAGTATTTAAAAAAGCTTTATAAATTACGGGACACTCTACCCTGTATCTGTATTCATATATTATGTTTATAAAGCATGTTAAAATAAATTATTGTTTTATTGAATTACTTACGAGGTTTTTGTTTTTGAACAAAATAAGCGCATATTAATAACAATAAGCAGTGATGGCCATGAGGCTAAGGCACGCGGTTGAGAATCTCGACGGTCGCGGGTTCATACCCCTGGCACACACCTCTGTTCACACACTTTTCGAAGTAATGTGTGTATTTACAATGAGTTATCACTTGCTTTAAGGGTAAAGGAAAACATTGTGATGAAACCTGCACATCTAAAAGATCTTAGGAATTTCTCAGTTGCATAGTCTGCCAACCTGCACTAGTTACCGTGATTACAAAGTACAAACCCATTGGAATTCAAAAATTCCCATTTTTTTTTTTAAACATGATTTTCTAACCATTTACATTAATTACTGAAATGTGATTTAAAAACGGCAATAATAATTGGGAAATGCATGTGCAGAAATATTGTAACAATAGTTCTATAATTAGTTTGTTCCCAAGATACTCATTGCTTTGGTTGCATACTTTTTGGATTTACCAATTGAAAAGTTCTAAAATTAACTACTTAAAAGTTTTGTAAATGAAAAATAAGTATTCAATTATAAACTTTATTTGAAATATGTTTCATAAACTCATCAAGAGGATCATCATGATCTGGGAGATTTGAAGTTTTTCTTCCATATTCTTGAATCAATTTCATATGCTCCTCCAAGTTTTCAACTTCATTCGTTTCTGAATCAAAGTACTTATCTTCAGCATCTTGAGAAATTTGTTGTAAATCATCATATTCTTCATTATTATCTATAGTTGTATAATCAATATCAACATCTCTTCCCTCCATAAAACTATTATACATCTCTTGAAGAAATTCTTCACGCAACAAATTTCTTTCTGGAGCACTGATCATAGTCTGTTTCCTTACTTCAGGCCGAAAATCAGGCTTCACATCCAAGTCATCAAAATCTCCCCACATTTTTCGACTGTTAGAGTTCTTATTATCTGTGCTATCTATTGGTTCAGAAGTATATCTTGTAGCTTGTAAGCTACCTTCTTCTAACATTTGTTCATTTTTCTTTTCTCTCATGGCATTGTGATCTACTGTATCTAAAATTAACTTCAAAAAAGTGATATTTTCATTGTCAGAACCATCTCTGAATTTGATTTCCTCATCAGTGAGATACTGGCCAACAAGTTGCTCGTATAATAGAGGATTTCTAAACATCATTTGCTTTTCACTAAAATAATCTGTTTCCTTGATAAATTTTTGTAATGCGTTATAACGTCGATTCCGCGACCTTTTTCGTCTACTGGCATCGGAATGATATTCTTTTAACTGCTTAACATATGTACGAAAAGTGTCATTTTGATTACCGCATTGTTCAAAATACTTCATATGATTGGGCGTCAAATATTTTCCAAACTGCATAAGAAAATCCGTTGGTGAGCGACTGTACAGTTCGTGAGCTGCACTTATTTTGTCAGCCGTCTTTACTTCGTTTTCATTAATGTGAGAATTTTTAAAAGAAATTTTAGCACATCTGACTAAATAATCAATTATATCACTAACGGGATCAACTTCTTCATTTTCTTTGTTATCAGCAGCTATATTTGTATCCATATTTATAATAGATCAATTATTACAAACGACTTTATATATAGCTGTAAATGTAAGGTACAATTACGTGTGTTTATTTTATAAATTATAATTTTAGAAAACGAAAACCTAACGCTTACTACAAAAAAATTACGTGCATTGAAAATAATAAACAAATGTCAACTTCAAAAAGAGATGGAAACTGCAATTAATTTGATATTCCTTCAAGAATCGATTTTAAACTTATATGATATTTTATTAAACACACAAGGAGAAGTTATTATATTTTTATTAAATTTTAACTATAACATATTTTAAATACCCGAAGCCCGCTAACCTACGTAAGGAGGTTTATTTATGCGGCCAGGGAAGATTTGTAGCAGTCAAAAAAAATTGTAAACTCTTCATAAATCAGTCTTTCGGATTTATTTCCTAAAATTGACCCTCGAATTTTAAAATAAGGAACAGTCAATTTTCTTGTAAGCGGGACCAAATTATATCGATTTATCTCGAGGATCGATTTTTCGATTAAAGTCCGACTGTGATCTCTAATGGCAAATAACGATGACATACGAATGAAGATTGAACTATTTATTTTCCAAAATACACATATCGTAAACATATTTTAATATGCGTCAGCAGTGAATTAAATACAATTTAAGTATTATAAAAGTGTACATACTAGGGCACAGTTAGAAAACTATAATAAACACTCCTTGTACTAGGATCACATGTGTGTGATAAACTATTTAAGATAACATAAAAAATTACGGGTATTTCCTGTAAGATCCTAAATGTGGCGAATTAAATTAATTTAATAATATGGATTCATTACTTCATATAACATGGAAGTGGGAAGATATGTGTGGACCCGAGGGTTTTCATCCTTGGGACGACGTAAAGAAAGACTTTGGGTTGTGTTTTCAAGAATTGTTTCTTCAGATACCGCTTTATTTTATTATAGCAATCATATCTGGATACTATGTTGGATACAGAAGAGATTGGGTAATTCGGGACAAAATTCTCGAAAGGGCAATCGTAGTGCGTAGTTTTGTAGTGTTAGGACTGGTGTTCATACCTATAATTCAACTTTATATTTTTATTACCAAAGTTGACTACATATTATATCCTGTTGATTATTTCGCCGCTGGTGCGTCATGTTTGTCGTGGCTGGTCCATTTTGGTTATGTACTGGCACTCAAGCATCGCCTTGGATTGAGTGCACGGGGACCACTCGTCCAGTTGATCATGTGGAGTCTTGCAGTGGTCATAAACTTAGTATCTCTCCGAACAAACATTCTTACTGGCACATCAGTGGGATTTAATGTAGCATCACTATGTTGTCATGGTTTATACTTCCTAACTCTTATTCCAACAAATGATTCAAGACTTACATATTACTCTCCATGTCTTGTTGGCTCACAACATTCTCATGTAAGTATATGTCAATATGATTACTATGTTCTTGTTGGTCAACATCACAAGATCACATTTTGATCTTTGCAGAGTGAGTATACTCCATTGCTGCCTCATGTGGATGAAGGTATTCTTGGTACAGCAATGCAGGGTTCTGGATGGTTTTCTAAATTAACATTTATGTGGGTTAATCCTCTCCTTGAAAAAGGTAAGCATTGATCATAAATAACATCAGCTTAAACAAACTAGAAATTATTTTATTAACTTATAGTTAATTTTATAATAAGTAAGTTTGGGAAGCCCTGGTCTTTCATTATTCACACCATGGGTTCATCCATAATAGCATCATGTATAAGTATCTGTTAGGGCTTTAGAAAAACTTCTAATTTATTTATTTTTCTCTTCTTAATCATTCTAGCGTAAAAGGATATAAAAAATCTAATAGTAATAAACATAAACAGTAGGTGTATGTTCTGTTCCATAGGGTCAACAGTATTTTTGGCAGTGTAGTAATGAAAGCATAATATTCAATAAGTCTGTTGGGTGTTTCACTATCATACTCCATACATTTATAAATAAAATATAAAAGTGTGCATCTTATTAAAAGCAATTTTGCCAGTTAATCCTATAAAATGTTGCCTCTCTTGTGGTTTAGTTCCCTAGTTGCTTTAGAGAAAAGTAATATTGAGCTCAACTCTAGGGAATGTAGCCCGAAAACTCATTTTGCAGGTCCAACATTCCAGTTTTATTAATATTTTGTTTATTTATTTTCAGGCCTACAAAACAAGTTAAATGACTCGGAGGAGCTGTTTGATGTGCCATCAAAGTATAGTTGTTCATATATAGGAGCTAGAATGGAGAGAGCTCTTATTGGCAATGTTGACCACTATCAGCAGTATTCTGAAGTACCTCATGAACCTTTCATTCGATCAGGTAGCTATGTTTATACATTATAGCTTTTGCCCGCGACTCCGTCCGCGTAGACTACAGGGTTAAGTTCAGTAAGAAAATAAGTTATAGTCTATTTTACTTCTCAGAGTCCTATTTAGGTCCATACCAAAAATCATACAATTCGGTCAAATTGTTTAACGTGAAACCGTAACGCGCCGGTCCGTGCCTTGTGCATCATTATTGCGCGCTTGATAATTATTTTAAAACTGCGATATCTTCTAAGATACTCAGTGAAATCAAATGATGTAAAGGGCAATTTTATTTAATATTAAATACTTGTAATAAATAACGTATTTATTTGGATAAGGATTAATATCATATTAATAAAAACACATTCACAAATACAATTAATTTTAAAATAAATTTGGTTAGGATAAAAAAACGTTATACTGAGCCAACCTTAAAGAATAGACATATACATAACATAATATATGTATATATAACAATTCTCTAATACATTTGTGGCGTCACGCGCACATACAGAGAACATGCATACTTACCTGTTACCTCTCAAGACCAACCACCTTACCTTACCTTACCTTACCGTGACATACCAAATATACCATATACCAGGAATACAAGAAATAAAACACAGAGAGGGAATAATAAATAAAACACAGCGAGTAGAATAATAATACGTTTATAAGTCTTTTATAGACTTTGGATAATGGAAGGGCGCGGCATGAAAATGCCACATACTTTTGACGTCAAGTCAAGTGAAACCACAGCAAGTGCGGCGTGAAAACGCCATCACCGCTGATCACGAAGCGAAGCTCGACGACACACGCAGCACGGCCCGGCGACAGTTCTGGAGACCCACGACGAGCGACGCACACCGCACACGACGAGTAGCTGCCCGATGATTCTTCCGACGACGCGCCGCGCTGAATAACCGCGAAACCGCGACGCGCCTAATATTTATAGGTGAGCGAGAGTCGCGCGGACGCGGGGCGCGCGGGGGCACGGACGCGGGGCGCGCGTTGGCACGCGCTCGTTTCCCGCGCTTTTCGCCCGCGCTTGCCCGCAGAGGGCGCCACTCTCGCTGGACTATTTTGTATATAAGAAGTGCATGTTCCTCAATAAAATACACATTCGACATACGACAGTACAAGTGGTCTTTCACTTCAAGTAGTCCTCCAGCACACTACAATTGGTGACCCCGAAGAAGAACAGCAAGAAGCAAGAAGAAAAAAGCCATCTGAATAGAAGAA
Organism: Cephonodes hylas; assembly: GCA_030295005.1. Classification (NCBI taxonomy): domain Eukaryota; kingdom Metazoa; phylum Arthropoda; class Insecta; order Lepidoptera; family Sphingidae; genus Cephonodes; species Cephonodes hylas. The sequence continues at coordinate 6,172,845 of AP025366.1, forward strand.
CCTCTGCCCGTTTGCCCGAAGATTATTCCACATCGTCATTCTGCAAGAAATCCAGATTCCACCATGCAAAATCAAGAACATCACATCGCCGCCGTATCCCTGCAGTCCCGCATTCCGCCATTTTGGCGCCAAAACGCGCTACTATGGTTCGCGCAGTTTGAAGCCGTCGTCGCCGCATCGAAACCCAGCGAACAACAAAAGTTCGAGCTTGTCATCCCAGCCCTCGACGTGAGAGATATACAAGAAATCAGCGATATCATCCTCGACGTCCACGGCGAGAATAAATATCAGCGGACGAAAGAACGCCTAATAGCCGTATACCAAGAGTCGGCTAATAGCCAGCTGGAGAAGCTTCTCGGCGGTTTGGAGCTTGGCGATGACAAACCTAGCCAACTCCTACGCCGTATGCAAGAGCTGAACAGAAAAATGCTCACAGACGACGCGCTCAAATTAATATGGCTGAGACAAATGCCGGAGCAAATACGAAGCATTTTAGCCATAACCACGGAAAAAAGTCTCGACACGCTCGCCACAATCGCCGACAAAATACGCGAGCATACAAATCTCCGCCCCACCGTCGCCTGCGTCACCTCACCTAGCTGCACTACTGAACAAGATAGCCAAATGGACATTATAGCAAAACAAATTGAACGAATGTCCATTGAGATTGCCGAGTTACGCGCCGAAAGAAGCACATTCCGCACTCAACAGCGTCGCGGCCGTCCCTTTGATCAACGCCGCCGCGCGCGCTCGCGCAGTATTACATCAGCTGACCGCAGCGCTTCAACAATCAAACCGGGGGACGGAGAATGGTTATGCCGCTACCATGACCGTTTCGGCGATAAAGCTCGCCGGTGCATATCTCCATGCTCTAAGAAGAAGCATTTAAACTAGAAACAACACCGATAGCGGCGGGTATCGATGTTCCTAGTATTAGTCACCGCCTATGCGTCATTGACGTTCGCACGCGGGAAAAATTCCTGATCGACACCGGAGCAGACATCTCCGTGCTTGCAGCAAAGGGAAGCGATCGATCAAGAGAATCCACGTCGTATCAATTGTTCGCGGCCAACAACACGCCGATACGTACCTACGGAGAGCGTACATTAGAGCTCAACCTAGGTCTACGTCGCAGCTTTAAGTGGACATTCATCATCGCCGACGTGAAAACATCCATTTTGGGCGCAGACTTCTTGAAGAGCCATAAGTTGATCATTGACCTGCATCGTAGAAAATTAATAGACAGCGTCACTGAACTACATATAAACGCCATCAAGACAAACAGCACCGACCCAATTGTTTTCACATTAAATCAAGATCATCCATACCACGACATCTTATCTAAATATCCCGACATACTACGCCCGATGTCACTGAAAACGCCCGCGAAACACGACGTGACTCACCACATCGAAACAACGGGCGCGCCGATTTACTCAAGGCCACGCCCACTGCCGCCGGACAAGTACAAAGCCGCGAAAGAAGAATTCGAAAACATGATAAACATGGGTATTTGCAAGCCATCGAAAAGTCCCTGGGCCAGCCCACTACACGTAGTAAAGAAGAAAGATGGGTCACTACGTGTATGTGGCGACTATAGACGCCTCAACGCAGTAACAGTCCCAGACAGATATCCAATCCCGCGCATTCAAGACTTCACATACCAGCTACATGGAAAAACAATATTCTCAAAATTAGATTTAAAAATGGCATATTTCTGGATACCTATAGAAAAGGACGACGCGGCCAAAACAGCAATCATCACACCATTTGGCCTTTTCGAATTTAATTGCATGACGTTTGGCCTACGCAACTCGGGACAAACATTCCAGAGATTCATGCACGAAGTACTACGCGGCCTTGACGACATCGTATTTTGTTTTGTGGACGATTTATTAGTTTACTCAACCAACGCCGAAGAACACAGAACACATCTGGAGCAAGTGATCGAACGCCTTAACAAATACGGCGTATCACTCAACATTAACAAGTGCGAATTCGGCAAAGAAAAAATTGAATTTTTGGGATATGAAGTTAGCCAGTCAGGAATCAAACCTACCGACGAACGCACAAAAGTTATATCGAGTTACCCGAAACCACAGACGGTGCAAGAATTAAGAAGATTTCTCGGTATGATAAACTTTTATCGCGACTGCCTACCCCATCAAGCCGAATTACAACACGAATTAAATAAATATCTCCACAACAAAAAGAAGAACGATAAGACAATAATTAATTGGACACCCGAAGCTGACGCCGCCTTTGAACTATGCCGCGAAAGTATCCTGAAGGCCACTACATTAACACATCCAACGTCTAGTGCACCACTATGTCTCATGACCGACGCCTCCGACAAGAGTATAGGCGCCGTCCTTCAACAAAAAATTAATAACAAATGGAGACCGCTCGCATTTTACTCAAAAACAATGAGTGAAACACAGCGCCGCTACAGTGTGTACGATCGCGAATTATTAGCCATCTACACAGCTGTAAAACATTTTCGCCGACTCATAGAAGGAAACAACGATTTGACTATATGGACCGATCACAAGCCACTCTCGCACGCACTCACTAGACCACCGAGTAGCAGTGACACGCCCAGAAGAGAGAGACAACTACACTTCATTAGTCAATTCTGTTCATCCATAAAGTACGTGCACGGAGACCGGAACCACGCAGCAGACGCCTTATCACGCATAGAAGCAATAGAACATTTTTCAAACATCGATTACAATAAATTATCAGAAGACCAAGACACCGACGCCGAGTTACAAAAATTAAAAATCAAACCAAACTTAAAATTCACTCAAATTACGCTACCGGGAATGCATCGCTCATTGACCTGTGACATCACAACTACACATCCCCGCCCGTACCTCCCGCCCGCTTATCGTTACGCCGCATTCCAAGCGCAACACGAAATAAGTCACCCCGGAATTCGTACGACGCGGAAGATAATAACATCAAAATATTTTTGGCCGTCAATGAATAAAGATATCGGTTTATGGACTAAAGCATGCATCGGATGTCAACGCGCCAAAATAAATCGACACGTCAATAGCCCGCTTGGTCAATTCCCGCCATCAAGCCGCTTCGAACACGTGCACATCGACATAATCGGCCCGTTACCTACATCAAACGAACACAAATATTGCGTCACAATGATCGACCGATGCACGAAATGGCCCGAAGCAGTCCCGACGCGCGACATTACAGCTGAAACAATCGCGCGCGCATTTTACAAAGGATGGATCGCACGTTTCGGATGCCCCGCACGAGTGACGACCGATCAAGGACGTCAATTCGAGTCCGCGCTATTCAACGAACTCATGAAAAAGTTTGGTGTTACACGTATTCGAACAACACCATTTCACCCGCAAGCTAATGGTCAAATTGAAAGGTGGCATCGCACGCTGAAATCCGCGCTCATGGCAAGAGGCGCAAACACACACTGGACGGAAGATTTGCCCACAGTGTTACTCGGCCTACGCACAGCCCTGCGAGACAACAATGTCAGCCCTGCATTAATGACCTACGGATGCACCCTACGAGTTCCATCAGATTTTTTTGTGCCTACTCAGCCAAAAATAGAAGACACCGAATTCGTCCGCCGATTAACAGAAACTATGTCAACATTATCACCAGTACATAAAACATACGCCTCAAGCAAGAATGCATTTGTATATAAAGATCTCGCAACCTGCAGTCACGTGTTCATTCGGAACGACACGGTACGCAGTTCATTGACACCGCCCTACGACGGACCGTTTGAAGTACTTGAGCGTAGTGGCAAAACATTCAAAATAAAATTACCACTACGCACAACAATAATATCAATAGACAGACTAAAACCAGCCTACTTATTCAATGAAGAAAGCGCCGTGATTACCTCGACACCTACTTCGAGCAAGAATCCGGCAGACACCACAGTCACGGAGCCACGATCGTCAGAAGCAGCACCGCCGTCAAAGCAGCCCTACGTCACACGATCGGGACGCTCAGTGAAACCCTCCGTGCGTTTCACTTGAGGGGGAGTACTGTGGCGTCACGCGCACATACAGAGAACATGCATACTTACCTGTTACCTCTCAAGACCAACCACCTTACCTTACCTTACCTTACCGTGACATACCAAATATACCATATACCAGGAATACAAGAAATAAAACACAGAGAGGGAATAATAAATAAAACACAGCGAGTAGAATAATAATACGTTTATAAGTCTTTTATAGACTTTGGATAATGGAAGGGCGCGGCATGAAAATGCCACATACTTTTGACGTCAAGTCAAGTGAAACCACAGCAAGTGCGGCGTGAAAACGCCATCACCGCTGATCACGAAGCGAAGCTCGACGACACACGCAGCACGGCCCGGCGACAGTTCTGGAGACCCACGACGAGCGACGCACACCGCACACGACGAGTAGCTGCCCGATGATTCTTCCGACGACGCGCCGCGCTGAATAACCGCGAAACCGCGACGCGCCTAATATTTATAGGTGAGCGAGAGTCGCGCGGACGCGGGGCGCGCGGGGGCACGGACGCGGGGCGCGCGTTGGCACGCGCTCGTTTCCCGCGCTTTTCGCCCGCGCTTGCCCGCAGAGGGCGCCACTCTCGCTGGACTATTTTGTATATAAGAAGTGCATGTTCCTCAATAAAATACACATTCGACATACGACAGTACAAGTGGTCTTTCACTTCAAGTAGTCCTCCAGCACACTACACATTATTTTAGCGAAAATTTAACCGTTTGCGCAGCGCACGCAGCGGAAGCTCACAGAAAGGAAAAAATGTCCCCGATTTTGAAACATTCTTTATTGCTGCTCCGCTCCTATTGGTCGTAGCGTGATGTTATATAGCCTATAGCCTTCCTCGATAAATGTGGTATCTCACAGTGAAAGAATTTTTCAAATCGGACCCGTAGTTCCTGAGATCCTAGCGTTCAAACAAACAAACTCTTCAGCTTTATAATATTAGTATAGATTTTACATTTATGAAATGTTTATTAATTTACAATGACAACAATATTTTACTTGAATAATCTATTTTACCTGAGATAAGATAATTTTACTACATGAAACAATTAATTTCAATAGAATAGCACTTAACAGTATCATAGTGGCATCATGACTAAATCCTAATATATTTTCAGGGTATTTTTCTAAAATCTGATGTGAGCTCTAATGCTTTTTTATAAGAGGTATACTTTCTTCTATGACCAAATAAATTATTATAAAAAATTAACTTAATCAATATATATGTACTTTCACATAGTTCATACACAGCAATAAAGGAAGCTTTTTTTTATTTTTTTTATTTACAGGATATGGTTCGACAAGTGAGACAGCACCGCAAGCTTCGACTCCTGTAACACCAGTATCAAGAGTACTGGTTCGACCACCGCGCAAACAGAATGTTACATTATTGCGAGCATTACACTCGTGTTTTGCCACACAATTTTACAGTATTGGTATGTTAAAGCTAGTATCTGACATGGCCGGTTTTGCTGGACCGCTTCTTCTTAATAAATTGGTAGCATTTGTTGAAGATGAAACCATTGACCAACATCTGGGGTGAGTTAAACCTTGTTACAGTAAACAATATGACTAAATTCTTTCTTATGCTTCTTGGAGATGGTCTTGTAACGCAATAATTATATGTTGCCAGATTTGGGGCGAATTAATTGTTTAGCACTAACTCTGTCAAATGATTTTTCCCTGTCAAGCGAATTTAATTCCGATTCCGCAATGTACCGCTTGCCTAGCGTAAAAGGCAGCTATAAGGCCCTATGTGTTCCTCAGTTACTTAGCTTGACCACTTGATAGACTCAGAGATATAATTTCGTCTTAGGAAATTATCATATAATGGACCGAGTTGCATTCATTTTCAGATATGTGTATGCAGCATGCCTAATGATTGCTACTCTGATATCTACTTTCTTTATTGTACACTTCAATTGGTTAATGACAATCATTGGGCTCAAAATGCGCGGCGCTATTGTGTCAACGATTCTCAGGAAAACGCTAAGTGTGACTTCTACCACGCTTACCAAAAGTTTTTCCGTGGGTGAAATAACAAATTTCATGTCTACTGACACGGATAGAATTGTCAACTCATGTCCAAGTTTTCATGCCCTTTGGAGTATACCTCTACAGGTATGTGAATTAATAGACAAAATCAAATAATAATATAATCAACTGTCTGTTTCAATTGCCAACATTTTATATTTAATACTAAATTCACTAACTTAATTAAAATCTCAATCTCAATCGTTTGATTTAAATACTGAAAAACTTTGTTTACATTTCAGCTGTTTATTACATTATTTCTACTGTATCAACAAGTGGGCATATCTTTTCTATCCGGAGTAGCTTTCTCTGTAGTGCTGATACCTATCAACAAAATGATTGCCAACAAAATTGGAGATCTCAGTACCGAGCTCATGAAACACAAGGACCATCGAGTGAGCTTGATCAGTGATCTATTGAAAGGTATAAGGACTGTGAAAGTACATGTGTGGGAGGATTACTTCATCAACCGAGTTACAGGTATATTTACTGTAATATATTAATGAGTCAACTATAAACATACAATGCATTTAAGAGTCTGACTGTACAGACTTTAGGCCATAACTACTTATATTAATAGTTTTAATTTAACTTTATCGTTAATTACATAAAAGTTGTTTCACTTTTAATAAACATTTAATTTTTATACGTTTTTGCCAACTTTGTATATAAGTTATTAAAAAAAAAGTCATTTATATTGTTTATGATAAATGAGACATGATGAATACGATGATTTATATGGATGAGGGTTGCACAAGACCGGGATGGTTGGCGCTTTCTTGGGGAGGCCTACGTTCAGTAGTGGATGGTGAAAGGCCGAGTATATAATATATATAGTATGTATTTATAGATGTCAATAATAATTAATATTGCTGAAGAAATAAGGACTTTTACTCTTACTTATCATGAATGCAAATATGTGATAGTGTGACGTTGTGCAGAGGCGCGCGCGCTGGAGACGCGCTACCTGCGCGGGCGCAAGTACCTGGACGCGGTGTGCGTGGTGCTGTGGGCGAGCACGCCGGTGCTCGTGGCGGCGCTCACGCTCGGCACGCACGCGCTGCGCCACCAGCCGCTGGACGCGCCCACCGTGTGTATACTGATTGTCATCACTGTATTACGGGACATTCCACGTGAAACGGACAAGTAAAATAGTAGATGTTTCCAATTTCAGTAATATTCGTAATTATATTACAAAAATATTTAATACAGGAATAAAGGATGTGTATATATTTTCTATTCGACTTTTTTATTCGACCGCTTCGCGTGGAATGCCCCTTACGTATCGCTGGCTCACTATTACAAGTTTCTATGTTACAATTATAACACTTATTGATTTACTAATACTACAAAGTTCTATATAGCTCATACAACCTTGTTATAGTAAGCCAGCAATATGTATATGCTAATACTATTCCACTTGATCTACCTTCTCACCAGTGGCGGTACTTCCATAGAAGCCCGAAAGCCCGACTTGCCTTACATAGTTCCGAATAACGAACTTAACGATTGTTTATTTATAAAATAACGCTATAAACGTGAATGTAAGTACTAACCGGTAGGTATTTATTAGTCCTACGTACCAAAAAAAATATGCTGCTACTAAATAAACATTTGGGCTTGCCTTAGTTTGACACCCTAGGCACGCCACTGCTTCTCACTTATCGCTGCACTTTAGATTTGTGGCGCATGTTTAATAAGTTGGTAATCCGTTCGCTCTTTGCCTTTTCTCTAACTGTATCCTGGAACTCGCAAGAATTGGAATGAAAAATTCATAACATTCAAAGTTCATAGACCCTAATCAATTTATGACAATCTTTATTTTATTAAATTTCGTCAGTGAACTTTGAATTTAGCGCGTGCGGTTTTCAATTTTTACAACAATTCTCTTAGAGATGCTTATTACTTATGTTATGTTAAGTAAACTTAAGCACTTACGCTATGTTTTTCCTCAGGTCTCAGGATATTTCTTTAATTTTTTTACCGCCAAAGCAATCTGAACTCACTGACACCTGATGGTAAGTACATTGCGGTGCTAAAAGAAATCCGACTGATGAAAAAATAATAAGACTATTTGTCGTCACTTGAAAGGAATATCCCTGTCTGTTTCACAAATTGCTCCCAAGACTTTGTCATTGTTGTTTTACAAGAGTTGCGAGTCGAATCCATGATATTCCTACGAAAGAAAATAAAACACTATTGACTGTATATTTTTTTTTTTTTTTTTTTATATTTAAAGTAAAACCTTCTTAAACATTTGAAACTCGATGAAACGAAAAACAGAAACTAACAAAACACAAAATCTTTCATTCATCCCATGTAACGTGCGTGTAAAAAATATAATCTATAGCAACGGGAGAAAAAATAAGAAAGTAAAATTGAACATTCAATCATAGTGTTGAAGTTTACATTTAGAAATATTTTACTTTTATTGCCCGTAATCTTAAACGGGAATTCAATAAACACCATCAAAAATAATGTCAAGTAGTCAATAAGTGTTATAGGAAGTGGGTATTGTTGTTGGTCGATGTAACTACTGATAGTCTGGCTGTATGCAACTAAACAAATATTATAATTCGCAGGTAAATTTATAATGTTCTTTTTACAGGTCTTTACAACTGTAGCCCTGATTAATATGCTAATAGCGCCCTTAAACGCGTTCCCTTGGGTGCTCAATGGTCTGACGGAGGCGTGGGTTTCAATAAAACGAATTCAAAAACTCTTGGATGTATGTTTTAATTCAATTTTGTTTATTATATTTTAAACATGACTGATCATAAAATAATAAATTTAAATTTTAGCTACCAGACATGGATATGGAAACTTATTACGATAGAGTTAACACGAACCGAGATGAGGATAAAATTATTATATTCAAAAACGCGACGTTCTCTTGGGTGGATCCCTCTAAGCACAAGATAAGTCTTACAAAATCAAGGAAGAATAAAGGAAAGTCCAAAAAGAGACTATCAAGAGTTAATATCCAAAGGTCTGACTCAACGTCCTCCTCCGAAGCCGTTACACAAGAAGAACCATTCACATTAAAAGATATCTCATTGGAAATCGGTAAAAATGAGTTAATAGGGGTGGCTGGTACTAACGGAAGTGGAAAAACATCGCTATTACAAGCGATTATTGGAGAAATGGTGAAGAAAAGTGGCGATTTACAGATTCCTGAGAGTCTCAACAGTTAGTAATAAATGTTTAGTTGATGTTATTCATTTGTGACCTATTTATGTATTTATATATATTTTTAAATTGCAGGCTTTGGGTATGTGCCACAAAAACCATGGCTCGTTCGCGGCACCATCCGCGACAACATTCTCTTTGGCAAACCTTATGACGAAGCTAAATTTAAAGCTGTGATTGATGCATGTGCCCTCACAGGTAAAATCGAGAACAGAATAATTTGTCAGAGTTTATTTAATGGAAATTTTATCTGCAAACTACATTTACTTGCAGAGGATTTGAACGTTTTGGGATGGAACGCGTATGTCGGTGAAGGCGGTTGTACACTGAGTGGAGGACAACGTGCGAGAATTTCTTTGGCACGCGCCGTGTATCAGGATAAACAAGGTAATTAATTCGATTTGTAATGTTTTATTAATAAATTAATAAGTAAAGGGTTATTATGGCATCTTGTGAAATTTGTGACTAAACTCTATCAGCTGTATGTAAGTAAATAAGCATGAATGAGGTAATTCCACACTCTGGGATGGTAGGACAGAGATAAATAAGCCCTCGCTTTCCTAAGGTACCAGAAAGGGAGCTCGAAAAGATTTTCTAACTTTAAAATTATGTCTTATGACTTATTTTCTTAAAAAATATCATTTGCTTTAACCATAATGAAAAAAATATTGAGAAGAAATCTGCACATCTAAAAATTCTTAGAAATTTCTTAAGTGTGTAGTCCGCATTAAGCCAGCGTGCTGAACCCTCTCAATGGTAGAGGAGGCCAGTGCCTACTGGGACGTTTATGTGCTGATGATAATGACGGCGGTGATATGGTGCAGTGTACCTGCTGGACGACGTGCTGTGCGGCGTGGACAGTACAGTGGGCGCGCACATCATGCAGCGCTGCGTGCTGGGCCTGCTGCGGCACACCACGCGCCTGCTCGTCACGCACTCGCCGCGGCATCTGGCGCGCGCGCAACACGTGCTGCTGCTGCAACACGGACGCATACTCCGACAAGGTCACGCACTATGCCATACTCTATGCTACTTTACTTTTTTTTGTGGAAAAAGGAGGCAAACTACCAAGTGAGCCACCAAATGTTAAGTGGTCAGCACCGCCCGTGAACACTCTAATCTAAATCTCTCTAATCTAAGGAGCATTTACATTTACATAAAATGTCGCGAAATTCATAATTAACCTTCGTCCTTGTCACATCTGGTGACATTTGTAATACTCCCCCCCTTTCTAGTGTATTTGGATTTGTAACTTATCGTATCACATCCCTAACCAACTATTTATATAAACAGTCCTTATCTGTATCTCTAGATCCAAGTAATGACCCAGTCAGGTTGAAGTTTGCATGTGACCCGCTCACTTATGAAATTTTTAGGCCAATTTCGATGTAGGGATCAGGATTGTTTATTAAAAATTCCTATATAGTGGCCGTCTCCATTATTCTTTTGCGTACGGGTCGCTATTTATGAAAGGGTTTTGGTTCTTGTGTTATGCTATCATTCAAATGTTTCATGTATTTCTTGTTTCTAGACTGTTTTATTAGCGTTTTATTGTAATTTGGATAGAAATATAAATTAATTATGCCCACAATAGGTCCACCTGAAATTGTACTCAACGATATTGAAGAATTACTACCAAGTGAAACGGAGTCGATAGGCGGCGAAGAACCGCCACGTCAGCCGGAGGTTGAAGCTGAGAATCATGACGAAACGGAAAACAACGTTGAAGAAGAGGTATTTCATATAACAAAGATTAGACATCTCCGGCCGTTTGTAATTTTAATCATATTATAACAATAGCATCGGAAAAAAGTTATATCTGTTAAAACATGAGAAATGTTACCATGCAGCAAAATTTAGTTTTGAACTACCAGTCACCATCCTGACATAGTAACGGTGTCTTAATTACTGATGCTATAAATTTTGAAATAGATAAGATATATTCATTTTATACGAATTCACAGATTGCTTTTAATGATATTTTTCACAAAACTATATATTGTATTGTATCTCTATTTCTGCCTACTCATATTCAGTTTGTTTTCAGGAGACAATGTCACAAGGGACTGTAGGGTGGTGGGTTCTTGGGCTGTATTTGCGATCAGTCGGGATAATGCTCACGATAATGATAATACTCTCATTAATACTCATGCAGCTGTCGCAAAATTTTACCTTCCTCTGGCTCACTTTTTGGGTGAAGAGCAGAGCGAAAAATTCCACCTCAATAGATTCAGCGTTCATCGACGTTCCACACGAAAATACAACGGTTTTGGACCACAGCATGAACACTTTGGACAAAATCGTGAATGTTTTTATGAACACTACAATGAAGATCATTGGGACTATGGCGACGAGCAATAATACTGTGAGAACTGGACCCACAGACTCATTGCCATCATCCATTTGGAATGCGGAGCAATTGAATGCCAATGTAACGCCAGTGTATACCGACAATTTTTACCTCGAAGTGTATTTTGGTTTGGCTGGCTTGAATCTAGTCGTCACAATAATGAGAGCGTTCTTATTTGCATATGGTGGAGTACAAGCAGCCAAAAGAATACACAGAGTTCTCTTAAAAGTTATTGTCAAGGTAAGTTTAAATATTCATTTTGTCAACACAAAATCAATAATAGAGATTGCAGTTTCGACGTCGTTAGTTTTATTTGACTTAAGAAAAAAAATTTGGATGCACCATAGACGTGACGTGAAGAGTACTGCTTGACCACATTTTAGTAATGGTGTATAACAAGAGAATAAAGCTTACCTCTTTACCATAAAAAGTCCTAATACTGTAATGTTACCTGCACCGAAACGAATTTGTGTGTGATCAACAATTTTTTTATTTTGGGCATGGGTATTTGTTAAACCGAAAACTGACTTACATCTTAGTAGTCAGAATTATTAGTACGTAAATGACTGTAGAGTGTATTGTAAGTGGACAGCGTCACGTTGTGTACCGATGCTGGTGCAGCTATGGTACTGTTACGGGGTGGGTCGAAGAAGACTTTTTTAAAAAGACTTTTTATTAAAGAATTGATATTTATTTAGTATATATATTACAAATGGCCTACACCCGACGAAAGTCCGATCAAAAACTGCTTGAAAATAGCAAAGCACTAATATTTATAATGATTGAGTATTGGATTGGTTTCCTATTGCATTGACGTCAATGCGATAGGAAACGCAGCGTTTTTATTTTATATTCACGCCTGTTTTAACAAGGGTATAACAACCCCCCCGTTAAGATCGATCATCACTCATTATAGTGATGAGAGATTAAGAGATAACTAGACGTGAAGATAATATTAATTGGAAATTGATTTAATGGAAGCTATTCGGACTGTCATCGGTTTACAAATAAAATAAAATACATTATTTATTCGAAATTAAGAACTAGAATAAAAATAATTCAAATTTAAGAATTTAACATTTTTTTTTTTAAAATATCGATAAAAATACGTTTCCTAGGTGTAACATAAAAATGAATAATAAAAGTAATTGAAATCATACATTTAAGAAATAGAAAGTTACGTGACTACTTTATAGAAATAGAAAATTAAATTATATGTAGTAAACGTAAATTAAGTAAGGAAAAAGTTTATGTGTTATGTTTCTTGCCGTTTCTTCTCCAAAGCGATGGCACGTTTTGGAGCGGCACTAGTTAAAAAATAGCATAATGACGATTCAAAAGAGCTTGTAAAAGTCTATTTGAATAAAAGAGATTTGACTTTAGTAGGTATGACATTTGTTATCATACATGATATTTCTTTTCATAGGAGATCGATGTATGGTAACATCGATTTCCTCTGAAGAGGACTCTGACGTCTTGGTATCGTCCTTAATTACTATCATTTGTGTGGACGGCTTTTTAACGCATTTGGTATTGTGGCATTGGTTAAATATTTGGATGCATCCTGATTTGCCTTTAATATCGGGTCTGCAAATTAAGTTTTTGGCTTTATAGAGAATAAAAATAGAAAATACTATCCCAAATAAATAGGTTATTGACATGTAATGAATGCCATATTTATCGAAATGAGATGGATTTTCTAATCTGTTCAACTCGTTTTCAAAATGGTCGAGATGAACACTCGCATGAATTAGCGAGTTTAAATTGTCGATGTTATGCAATTGTTTAAAGGGTAATTTGGAAAATGTTTTATTTACTCTGGATTTTTCACAACAATCGTCCATTAAGACATTAAAATTTGATATAATATTAGTTGAGTTTCCTGCTAGAATTTCAACTTTAGGCGAAAACTGCAAAGTTTTAAAGAACGCATTACAATGTTTTCTCAATTTTAAAATGCCAGTTCCAAATAGAGTTTTTTCAATTTTATCCATATTATCGTTGCAAGTAATATGGCATCTACCTGGTTCTGATTGTACAAAAATCCATCGGTTACCAGAAATTTTGTGGAAGACATCAATTGAACCATGTAATAGTTTAGTCTCACAATTACTTGGAAGTTTTCTGACTATTTCACTTAACAAAGTAGTTTCACAGATAGGATTGGCTATAGTGGAATATATACTTGTCAACGAACACATATAACATTTTTCACCGATTAGTTGGCATTTGTCTATGTCGCTTATCAGTGAATAGAACATATGATCAGCTGTTATCGCTATGTAGGAGCTGGTAGGAGAAATTAGGACGAAGGTATTAGGTTTAGTAATGTCGTATGGGACAGGAAGAGGAATGACATTGAACAAGTTATAAGTTTGGGGTAATACTAAAGGTAATTTCACTACAATTATGACTTTATTCTGGTGATAGTAACATATTAATTTAGATAAGTCTATTAATTCGTGAACATTCTGTAAAGTCAAGGAAACAGGAAGTTCGTATTGTCTTGGAAGGTTATTCCTGTTTTTGTCTAGTTCATGATATAGTTGATGGGGACTAAGAACCGTTGGATGTAAAATATTTAGTTTCGCGAATAAAATGGCATTGTTCATATCGTCAATATCGAATGAGAGCGTGACAATAATCGCTTCTAATGCATTTAATAAGGAGTTAAGCTCAGCCGTAATTTGCGTACTATCAATGGAATAATAAAGTTTTTCTAAATTACTATGGATCGTTTCCATGTTATTCAATAGGTATTTTTTGTTTCTATTTACTTTGCTGATAGAGTTGTTAAAAGAAGATATGGTAGATTTTATAACATGGATGTTATCCTTCATTAAATGAACTATTTTCTGTTCGTCCGTTTGGACGTCATCAATCGCTTTAGAAAATTGCGTTGCGTCATCATGATCTAAAGTACCGAAAAATGTTTTGAGAATAGTGCCTCCAAAATCCATAAGACCTCTTTTAAAACGAGCGCTAGGTTTTTCGTCAGTTAGCAAATACGAAATGGACGAGAATTTTTTCACATTGTTATTGTGTTGATTTTGTAACGCCGATAGTGAGTTAGAACACTCCTGCATAAATTTTTGTGATGTGAATGATTTACAAAGTGATTCTATTTTTTCAAATAAAAATTCAATTTTATTGATAGTGGGCTTAACGTGACTGATGTCAATATAAGTTATTATGTTCCAGTCATCGTTAGTAAATTTGACATCGAGAAGTTTGTCGAAGTATAGACCCGGACTTCCTACTATTGTCGAGACGTATTCGGGTGACGCGGATGCATGAGCTGATCTGGAACAGAATGAACGACTATGATGTAATGATGTTTTATTGTTGTGGTATATGAGCGGCGGCGAGTTTAATTTCGTCATAATGATGACGAACATATTTTCTTCCTATCAATAAAGTGACGGTATGATTTCCGTTTATTTTAATGATTTTAAATGGGCCTTTCCACACTGGCATTAATGATTTGTTTTGTTTGTGGTGACACCTCACGTATACCATATCATTTGCATTATATGTGATGGGCTTTGCGTGTGTGTCGAAGCGGGTTTTAGATTTTTCTTTCGACGTTTGAATATTTTGAAGGGCCTTCTGTCGACTGTAATAAAGTCGGTGATTTAATGCACGAATGTAATCTGTGTATGTATTGTGATCAATGTTATCGATACTGCTAGGTATATATGGCTTATATCCAAATAATAACTCTAGGGGTGAAAACCCTGTAGTGCTATGAACGTTGGAATTGTAAGCGATCATCGCACTGGGGATATATAAATCCCAAGTGTGTTGATTTTCACCTACGTACGACCTCAAGTATTCTTTTAACGTAGCGTGACTCCTTTCTAAAGCCCCACATGTTTGCGGATGATACGGGGAAGCAAAGATGTGTTTAATACCGAATAATTTGGCTAATTGTTTGAAGACGTCTGAACAAAAATTTGTACCCTGATCTGTTATAAGCATTTTAGGTATTCCCATGTGAGAGATGTAATTAACTAAAAGTTTTGCCGTCTCCTCAGCGGAACATGATCGCATGGGATATGCTTGGGAAAATTTTGTTAAGTCGTCTTGTAACGTTAAAATGAATTTGAAGTTATTTTCGTGAGTTTCCGGAAGGGGACCGACGAGATCTAAAAATAATTTTTCGTTAGGTCTAGTCGCGGTGGATGTTATAATCATAGGCGCGCGATTGGTATGCCTAAGTGGCTTATTGATTTGGCAAGAGCGACAATTTTTAACATATTCTTCAATATCTTGCCGCATACCTTTCCACCAGAATTGGGGTTTTATTCTCTCGAGCATACGTGTACTACCGGGATGACCAGCAGAAGGAGAATCGTGGTTATCCTTAAGAATCTGCTTAACTTCGTCCGGTGTCGGGTATTTAATTGAATTGTGATATATATGCACCTTGATACTAGAATTATGAAACAAAAACGATATGATATTGTAAATTTTATTAAACGTTAGCTTACTAAATGGATCTGAGAAATCTGATATAGCGAATTCGTTTTCCTCCGGGTACCAGTATTTTATCATTTCTCGGTAATCACGGAGTAAATTAAATATATCTTTGTAAGTCATTTCGTCAAAATGATTAAGACGTACAAATAAATGTGTAAAAAGATGTCTATCATTATCTGTCGAATAGAATGTATATAATTCTCGTTCAATATCGCGGATATCGGGTTTACTTGTAGACGCGTTTATGATATCTAAGCAGTATGGCACGGATTCATCAAGATCGACCGATGTTGGGTAGGCAATAAGCTTACATTTTGCTTTGAGTAGAGATTCATTATGTTCTTCGATAACAGTGTCGTATGATATTCCTGCTTGCTTATTTATTTGGAGGAATTGTTCGTATGTTTCCGATATCGACGGCATGTTGTGTGAGTCATCGTTATTACCAACGGCTGGTGTTGGATCACATGCCAATGAATTAGGGACATTTATATTTAAGTCGTTTTCTAAGGTGTTTACCGGAAAGCGAGACAACGCGTCCGCGTTTGCGTTTAATTTGCCTTGTTTATACACTATCTCATAATCGTATTCTTCCAATTTAAGGCGCCATCTGATAAGTCTTGACCCGGGATCTTTGACACTAAATAACCATACGAGAGGTTTATGGTCGGTTATAATTTTGAATTTACGACCATAAAGATAGGGCCTAAAGGTCTTTACACCGAATAAGATAGCGAGAAGTTCTTTTTCTATCGTTGAGTAATTCCCTTCAGCTTTGTTCAGAGTTCGCGACGCATACGCGATCGGCTTGTCCTTACCTATGTCACCTTGCGATAGAATGGCACCTAATGCGTAATTCGACGCGTCAGTTGTTAATAAAAATTGGCGACTAAAATCGGGGTATTGGAGAAGTGGAGCTGAGGTTAATTTATTTTTTAGAGTACAAAAAGCTTGTTGTTGATCCTGTGACCATTGGAATACGGCGTCCTTTTTTAGAAGTGAAGTTAAAGGTTTTGTGATTTTGGAGAAATTTTCAATGAATCGACGATAATATCCGACTAGACCGAGAAATGATTTTATGTCTTTAGGAGACTTAGGGATTGGAAAATGTACGACAGCTTTGACTTTTTCTGGGTTAGGCGATACACCGTTATCGGTAATTATATGACCTAAATAACTAACTTCGCGACGTAAGAATTCGCACTTATCCGGTTGTAATTTGAGGTTAAATTGACGAAGCCTGTCGAATACTAACTTGAGCTTTTGCATGTGTGACTGAAGATCGTGGGAATAAATGATACAGTCATCTAAATACACGTAACAATGAAGTCCCTGTAATCCCGACAACACCGTGTTCATTAATTTTTGAAAGGTTGAAGGTGCATTTTTGAGCCCGAATGGCATTCGAGTAAATTCGTAATGTCCTGATGCGCTACCATTAGTGACAACTGTGAAACCCGTTTTAGGAGCATCCTCGGCCTTAATTTTGATCTGATGAAATCCGCTCACGAGATCAAGAGTAGTGAAATATTTAGAGTGTCCTAACTGATCTAAGATATCTGTTATTAAAGGAATTGGGTAAATTTCGGTTACTGTAGTATCATTGAGCTTTCTGTAATCTATTACAATTCGCCACTTTTGTTTACCGGAGGCGTCTTGTTTTTTGGGAACAACCCACACGGGAGCGCTCCATGGCGATATAGAAGGGCGAATTATGTTTTGATCTAACATTTTTTTTATTTGGCTCTCAACTTCACTTTTGTGACACTCAGGAAAACGATAAGATTTTACATGAATAGGCGCAGCATCTTTGGTATCGATTGAATGCTCTATGGCATTCGTACAAGATAGTGGTTCACCTTCCAAATAAAATATGTCGGTGTAACAAGAACAACACTCGAGTAGTGTTTTGGTCTCTTCATTATTAAGATGAGATGTTCTGATAAGATCTAGTACTTTTTGAGATCGGTCTAAGTGAGAACTATGAATGTTGTAAACGTGTTCCGTAATGTTTTTATTGAGTTGTACGGATGATTGGACATCGAAAGGAATTAAATGAACGCGATAATCTTTTATAACTACGTCAGACTCGGTAGTATTAAGTACTGATATATTGACTCTATGGTTTGGCTTGACTGTAACTATACAATTGGCTATGTAAACACCGTCCGATATGCTGTGGTCAAGAACTAGGCCTTCGGTAACGTTCATAAGTTCTGATGGTGAGTTTAAAATGGGACATTCGATAACTGCCTCCGAACGCGAAGGAATAATGTAACTAGGTTGAGAAAAATAGATGGGCAAATAATGATTTTGTATTTTGAGGCAATTTTCGGAATATTTGATGTCGGCATGAAATTTTCTTAGAAAGTCGTTGCCCAAAATGCCATCATATTCTAATTGTATATTTTCGTTGATAGCGTGAAATTTAAAAACGAATGGAATAAAGTTTGCACTACTTTTATTTGAAGAACATTGAAATTCCATTTCAAATGACCCTAGCGTTTCACAATAAGAATTTTCCGCATTAAGACCTTTAAGGTGTATTTTTTCGTTTGCCATTAAAGGTCTTACTTTAAAGTTAGAGAGTTTCGCTATACTAACGCTTGATCCGGTATCAATAAGAAAACAAAGAGGGATCTGAGAGTATTTAGTGTTTAAGAATATATGAGGTAAAGATATTTTATTCTGTAGTGTGTTTACCTCATATAAAGGAGTAGAAACGTCTGACGTACTTATAATCTTAGATTTAGATGATGTATGGACTCGCGGCGAAACATGTCGAGCTCGGTAATTTGGTTTTTGATTCAACGAAACAGTGGCTCCTGAAGGAGTGTGTTGAGGTGTAGAAGATTTAGGACTCAACGAAACAGCGGTTCCCGTAGGAATGTGTTGAGGTGTAGGAGATTTAGGACTCAACGAAACAGCGGTTCCCGAAGGAATGTGTTGAGGTGTAGAAGATTTAGGACTCAACGAAACAGTGGTTCCCGTAGGAATGTGTTGAGGTGTAAGAGATTTAGGACTCAACGAAACAGTGGTTCCCGAAGGAATGTGTTGAGGTGTAAGAGATTTAGGACTCAACGAGACAGCGGTTCCCGAAGGAATGTGTTGAGGTGTAAAGGATTTAGGACTCAACGAAACAGTGGTTCCCGAAGGAATGTGTTGAGGTGTAAGAGATTTAGGACTCAACGAGACAGCGGTTCCCGGAGGAATGTGTTGAGGTGTAAGAGATTTACGCGATAGGTCGATGTTACGATTTTTAGGTATTATAGATTTAGAAGTTAACATCGTCTTTGATTGTGACATATTGATATTTGAAACGCGCTTGGAAACAAAATGATTTGTGCCATTATTTCTCGGAATGCGCCGGCACGAGTTCGTAATCCGAGGAGCTAGTTTAAATCCGATACATCATTGACGTTGGCGTGTGCCATGTCATCGTATGTCGGCAATGACGCCAATGGTAGCGGCGGCGCTTCAGAAATATGATGAGCTACTTGCGCATGCAATTGTTTACGCCTTTCGTTGTTAAATTTGCGTTTGCGGCATTGTGAAATATCATGGCCCGGATTTTTACAGTATTTACAATAAATCTGATCGCGCGAATTTTGGGGATGTGATTGCCTATTTTGCGGAAATCGAGAGGCATTAGGACTAAATGACTGTCTAACTGGAGAAAATCGGGAGTTATTCGGTTTATTATTATTTATAGACTCCGATTTTAACGCACTCCTTGAAACGAAATTTTGTATTTTTTCTTCCTCAATTGCAACGTTTACGGCGTCGTTAAGGGACTTTGGATTTCGACAACGCACCAAATTACTAATCTGCGAATGTAATCCTAACATGAAAGTGTGCAACGCTAAGTCTTCCGTCATAGCTAACCGACCTGATAAATCTTTTTTTAACGTATCAGAATTATAAATTTCTGTCTGTAGTTCAGTTAGACATTTCTCAACCCTAAGCGAAAATTGTGTTACACTCTCACTCGGTTGTTGCTTGCAGGCCTGGAGATCTAGGAATAAATGGTTATAGTGTTTCCGTTGCCCAAAATTTTGCCTTAAGAAACTCTTTAATGATTCAAAGTCGTCGAAGACTCTGTTAGAACATGCGATTTGGGCTTTACCCTCTAATTTGGTTTTAATAAATTTAAAAAGTAATGTTTTTTGACTAGGTGATGCTGAATCTAAGGCGTCTTGACAGTTAGATAAGAAGGCTGTGAGGGTTTCGCGATCACCATTATATGAATTAATAAACTTGCATAAAACATTTAAAGAAAATTGTTCACTCATTATGATTTCGGCTGAAGCTACGTTTTTCTTTGATTCAGTCATTTTAACTGGGAAAAAGAGAAATTAAATAGAAAAATATATAAAATTATGGAGGAAATTAAATAATAATTTAATTTGGACTATGTTGGGAAAGAATATAATAGTTTTAAATAAATAAGATTATATGGATAAGGATAATTAAGGTAAGTATAACTACAAAATATTTAAAAAGGATAGTAAGGTCGGAGGATTAGCGATAACAGAGATAAGATGTTCTACTTACAGAATCAGCAGGAGCACGGCCACAGCGGCAGACATCGGGAAACTCGTACAGCAGTGGCGGTGGAGCGGCACGACAGCAAGGACAGCGGCTGCAGCGGTGACACAGGAACTACGGCTACGCTTCAGCAGCACGGATCACAGCAACGCTTCAGTGGCACAGGAAACAGGGACGCTTCAGCAGCCAGAAACGCAGCAAGTTTTCGGAGACACGTGGCACAGCAGTTCAGTGACACGTGGCTACGCGGAGACACGGAGATAGGGCAACACGGAGATACGACGAGACGGAGGCACGGAGATAGAGCAACACGGAGACACGACGAGACGGAGGCACGGAGATAGAGCAACACGGAGACACGACGAGACGGAGGCACGGAGATAGAGCAACACGGAGACACGACGAGACGGAGGCACGGAGATAGAGCAACACGGAGACACGGTGACTCAGCGACACGGCGATACGGCGACAAGTTTGTCGAGGCGTTGGTTTATGAAGCCCCGGAGTTTTTGGTTTCTTTACGGTGTAGGTCCACGGTGATTGATTTGCGACCCTTTATACCAGCGCGATTCTTCGATGTTTCTTGGCACTGGTATCCCACTTCTGACACCAATGTTACGGGGTGGGTCGAAGAAGACTTTTTTAAAAAGACTTTTTATTAAAGAATTGATATTTATTTAGTATATATATTACAAATGGCCTACACCCGACGAAAGTCCGATCAAAAACTGCTTGAAAATAGCAAAGCACTAATATTTATAATGATTGAGTATTGGATTGGTTTCCTATTGCATTGACGTCAATGCGATAGGAAACGCAGCGTTTTTATTTTATATTCACGCCTGTTTTAACAAGGGTATAACAGTACACCTGTGAGGTTATGTGATGTGGCAGCAGCAAGATAAACAAAACGACTTGTCTTGGGGCGTGCTAATGGGTGACTCTGCGTGACTCGTGTATTCATAATCTTTATTGGTATTTATATTAAAATCTGACCTAGATTAGGTTCGATGACTACGCTGACAATGTTATACTGACTCCAAAGTATTTTTTTTTTCGATGAAATACATAAAATTCCATTTTATCATATTAAGAAAAATATTTTATTTTGTGCCATTACAGGCAAAGGTGAAATTCTTCGACGTTACGCCTATTGGAAGAATTCTTAATCGTTTTTCGTCGGATACTTACACTATTGACGACTCCTTGCCCTTCATTTTAAACATCTTGCTGGCACAGTTCTTCGCACTGGTTGGTAAGTTCTAAATTGTACTTTATTATGTTGGTAACGAGCCGAAGTCTCGCTAAAAATAAAACGTATCAATAGTAAACAACATATGACACTTGAGTATTGTAGAAACTGCATATTTGTAAATACATACTGAAAGTTCTCATGATTTTCTTAACTGTGTAGTCCGCTTACCCGCACTAAACCAGCTTGGTGGACTAAGGACTAATCGTCTCAATGGTAGAGAAGGTCCATGCACAGCAGTGGGTCGTATATGGACTGATGATGAAGCATCAAAATATTTTCTGCTTTGCTCCCCAGGTGCGATAGCAGTGACCCTGTACGGCATACCGTGGCTGTTCGTGGGCGTGATTCCATTGGTGTTCATCTACTACCGGCTGCAGCGTGTGTATCGCGTCACGTCGAGACAACTCAAACGATTGCAAAGCGTCACGCTTTCGCCAGTATACACGCATTTCAACGACACACTTGAAGGTACGACTTATATGCTTTAGTAGGTTTCCAGTTGCCGGTAGATATACATACGATCTAACGTCTTCATCTCCGAAAGTGTAAGCAGAAGTACGTTCATTGTTCCGCGCGTTGAGTTAGAAGGTTCTGCTGAGATAGCGAAAGGGATGCATAAGGTGCTTTCGTTTTGGTAAAGAACAAAAGAAAAGCGCAAGTACATTCCTACCCTCATGTTTACGTAGTTTGTTTGTTTAATTAAAAAAATAATGAAGAACAAAGTGCCAAAACAAATACCTTTTTACCTTGTTTCTTTTAGGAAATGGAACCAATTATACGAGTAATTTTGGACATCGTATCTTCTAGCGAATGGATTGCAATGGAACCTCAGTTTAAAACCCTGAGGTCTACCTCAGTACGGTATGAGTGTGTGTCGTACTTCAGGTCTGTCGTGCGTGCGCGCGAGCGGGAGCGCGGGCGTGTGGGCGGAGCGCGGCGACGAGCTGGTGGTGTCGTGGCAGCGCGCGGCGCTGGCGGGCGGCGCGGCGGCGCAGTGGCTGGCGCTGCGCCTGCAGGCCGCCGCCGCCGCGCTCGTGCCCGCCGCCGCACTGCTCGCCGTGCTGCAGCGCACGCTGCACGCCGCAGACCCAGGTGCGCACACACACACACACACACACTCACGCTCCATACATACATCTCTACTAATCCGTATTCAAAAATTTTATACAATAGTGCAATAGCATTCAATACTTAGTAAATTATTTCAACCTTTAAAGTTTGAAATTACCTAATAATGTTTTAATAATTATTACATCAGTATCTCGTTTATACCATCTTGATATATTGTAGAAATGATGAGATCTGATGAACCTAAAATACACGATTAATTTCAACAATCAATGCAAAATTTCAACATTATTTTATTATAACACAAATAACTTTACTGAATGTAAATTATCCAGGACTGGTGGGACTCGCAATATCCTACACATTGTCACTGACATCGATGTTGAGCAATGTTCTTAGTGCTTTCACGGAAACCGAGAGAGAAATGATCGCTGTGGAACGTGTCGGCGAATATATTAATCAGGTGACTAGCAAATTACATTCTACAATTAGGTTACTAATGTGTCCAAAAATATTTTTCTACGATTATTCTTAACTTATAAATGAATGTCTGGGTTATAGGTTGAAATTGAAAAGGTCGACGGTAATCCGCCACCTTATGGATGGCCCTCTCAAGGCGTTATAGAATTCGACGACGTCTATCTCAATTATAGGTAAATATAAATACTCATTCTAATAAAATGTTGGATCTCTTTTTAAAAACTGTAACAATGAACCACTTTTCAAAGCAGATCAAATTGTAAATGTGTATTCCATTATTTTATAAAGAAGGTCTGACAGAATTAAATATTTTTTAAAAACATTTAGTTCTGTGTGAAATTGTTGGAATGGAAAGTATTGTGAATGTCCCAGATCGGAAGAGGGCGGCAAGGCGGCGCTGTGCGGCGTGTCGTTCAGCAGCTGGCCGGGCGAGAAGCTGGGCGTGGTGGGGCGCACGGGCGCGGGCAAGAGCTCGCTGCTGCACGCACTCACGCGCCTCGCCGCGCCCGCCGCCGGCCACCTGCGCATCGACGGCGTCGACATCGCCACGCTGCACCTGCACGCGCTCAGGTACTCTTTCTCTCATATTTACCACACACGAGTTGAGAGAGATATATAGACGAGTTGGCTATTTTACGGAGCCAGATCGTATATGTAGCATGCTTGACTGAGTAATTTGACAGCTCCTTGGCGCAGTTCGCTAGACACCAGCTTGTGAAACGACAAATAAACAAATGTTTGTGTGATCCACAAATATTTGTTTCGGGACTGGGTGTTTGTGAGACCGATAAAGTCTCTCGTAGTGTCTGATACCCTCGACACAGGTCTTGCAATCTAGTTTAGGGTCAGAGCTACTGCTATGTATGTGACTTCTTACCTAATTTATTGGATAAAACAATCGATATCCATATGTGGATTCCCAAGACTAACACGTGTATACGTTTGCAGGTCCCGAATCGGCGTGATCCCTCAGGAGCCGTTCATATTCAGCGGCAGCGTGCGCGAGAACGTGGACCCGCTGCGGCAGTACGGCGACGCGGAGGTGTGGCGCGCGCTGGAGGCGTGCGGCGCGCGGGACGCGGTGAGCGCGCTGGGCGGCCTGCTCGCCGACCCCGCCACACTCTCCCGCGGACACGCGCAGCTGCTCTGTCTCGCGCGCGCGCATCTGCAACGAGCCAAGGTACGATCCTACATGTTTCCTTCCTAGCACTCGCGGTATTTGAACTTATTTGCATTCCTAACGTCATTGCACATGTGAATAACTATTTTGTTCCAAAAAATTGCGATCCTTACTTCACACAAATTTTAAAACGTAGTCTGACTATGTTTAAGTTTAATTCGCAACGTAATCGATAATATTGCACTCAATAGATAAATGCTCGGATACTTTGACTTTCCAATCGGTTATCATGTCTACGTTTAAAAAAAAGAATTGCTTTTGTATTTCATGTTATGTAGTGATTATGTGCTTTCCCATACAGATTCTGTTGGTTGACGAGGCGACGGCAAATCTAGACCACGAGGCGGAAAGACTAGTGTTAGACTCACTCCGTTGCGCGTTCGGCGGCTCGACGATGGTGTTCGTGGCGCACCGGCTCGCGGGCGTGCTCGAGTGCTCGCGCGTGCTCGTGCTCGGCGCAGGGAAGGTGCTCGAACTGCGCACGCCTGACGACGCACTGGCCGACCACGATTCGCATCTTTACAATTTAGTATTCGGCTCGTAAAAATCAACTATTTATTTTCTCTATTTCACGTGACGCAGAATTTTTAACTATTCGTCTTACACTGTATTTTGTCTAGACTCTAGAAAGATATGTAACAGAATAAATGCGCATTAAAAATCTAGGTAGGTAAATATCAATTGTGTTACGAATATAATATTCTCAAAATATCTATGTTCTTTAGCCCAAATTAAAGTGTAGTAGTGCAATGCAATGATATTTTATATTAGGTACTATTTGACGATGTCTTGGTAGGTACATTTTGTAAATAATTGTATTAAAAATTTTGTTGCCGTGGTAATGAAATTTAATGTGAATATTTTT
Source organism: Cephonodes hylas (assembly GCA_030295005.1). Lineage (NCBI taxonomy): Eukaryota > Metazoa > Arthropoda > Insecta > Lepidoptera > Sphingidae > Cephonodes > Cephonodes hylas. Next base: position 6,198,333 of record AP025366.1, read on the forward strand.
GTTACCTAAAGCAATGTGAATTATTGTATATTTGTTAATAAGAATGAATTTGTAGACTGAATTGACTAGTCACTGAAAATCAGTGTCTTTAAGTTTTTTAGTTTGTTACATGACAACAGATTTTGTTGCAAGTTTTCAAGTAGCTGGTATTACTGTATATTGGAATAATCATTGCTAGTAAAATAGAGAGGAATCACTGACAAATAGAAAAATATAGTTTGTGAATTATATTAAGTCAGAGATAGACGTAATTTTTATGCGAGAGATAGCAAAACCACTTCAGAGACCTATGTCCAGTACTGGACGTGACTTAAGTTGTTGGTGATTTAATGATGATGAATGCTGCGAGTTACGCACACAAGTGCCAACAAGTATTCTTACATATTGCGGCGTGATTGTTAATTACGGCTCTTACTACCATCTGTATTATTATATTTGCCTGTGGGAAATGTATAATAGTTTTTCTTAGATCAGACTTTGGGTGAATTGAAATTTCTATATACTAGCAAAGCTGTTGTCTTTTAATTATGCATTTTTTTTTGTTTATAACATTTAATTATAATGTGTTTAGTAACAATTTACATGACAGTAAAAAAAATATTGTATTGATAAGTATTTTTTTCAAACTGTTGAAGCATTCCAATGTTTTTAACTAAGTATGCTGTTTTTTCATCTTCCATCCTGAATAAAATAGATAAGAAAAAAAGATAGATTGTATATAAGAATTTTATTCCTTGCCAATAAATGTTATTTTGTATGATAATAAATTATAATAAAACAAAACATTTCATTTTTATTATTTACCACAATTTTATTCACATGTTTCGTCCTTCGGGCTTCTTATATGGGTAGTCAATGTATTCAAAAATTTCTTCTTCCGATGATATTGGAACAGGATCTCCAGGGACACCTGAAATGTTTTACATTTGTACTTTAGTCTACAAAAATAAATTAAGGAAGAATAATTATTTGACAGCCCCGTGGTGCAGTTGGCTAGACACCAGCTTGCGAAACGAGGGGCCGCGGGTTCGATCCCCGCAACGAAGCAAATGTTTGTGTGATCCACAAATATTTGTTTCAGGTCTGGGTGTTCGTGAGACTGAAAAGTCTCTCGCAGTTTCTAATACCCACGACACAAGACTCGTATCTTAGTGTGGGGTCAGGACTATGTATGTGACTGATGGGTGTATTTATTTATTTATTATAGTAATAATCATTTACCAGTTACTCCAATAGGGCGCAAGCAATACTCATTCAGTGTAAATCCATGTTCAAGTGCATGTGCACGCATTGTTTTATTAAATACATCACTGCCAGTAAAATAAAGTATGGCGCAATAATATTGTTCACAAGCTAATAATCTGATATCCAGCCTTCTAAATGGAAGGTCTTTCGAAAGTTGACATATACCCTGTGAAAAAATACAAGCAATCAATAATTTTGTTTAATCAAATGTAATTATTTATGGTAATTTCTCTAAGGCAGAACTTTTAACAGCTAAGCACGTGTAGGTCAGAACCGGCGCTATAAGTTTCAAAAATCTAATTACAATAATTATTGATTGATGTTTTCCGTCTAACCATTGGTATTAAAAGTATTGGTTTGTATGGTTAACCTTAATCTTTTATCTTTTGTTGCGATTTTTTTAACCGCAATGGGTTTGTATTCACCATATCTATTAGCTGCCTTTGTTTCCAATCATGGTCTGAATACACCCTGTATATATACTTATTTCCCCTCAAAGTTGTATATCATTTGTATTGTATTTACTTGAATAGTATACAAAATGAATATCAAAATAAATAAATACAATTTTATTAGTGACATTAAGTACTTAAATTCAAATCTGTTACCAATATAGGATATAATATTTTCCACAGGATTTTTTAAATAAAAAGTAAAGGTGTTTTTAAGAGCAAATTACCATGAATTTTGTTTCTCCTAAAGATATAACATCAGTTACAAGGAAGTTTAAACTGTCAACAACATTTTTCATAATATTTTCACCACCTTTTGATTTCTTTTTATTCATTTTAAATGATGAATGTGTCATTAACACATCAATATCCCCACTTTCAGATTTTCCACGTCTGCAATATAATTATATGTACCTTAGTCTAGTTTATTACCAAAGTGATTTATCAATTTATAGGAAAAAATGTACAGCAAATTATCATATGTGTGTTTATTTTTAATTATAAATTTATTTAATTCCATTTATGCGGTACTTAGTATTATATTTTTTTATAAATTAATTTTGGCAGTTACCTATAGCTCCCACAAATAGTTACCACAAATTCAGAATCCATATTAGAAATATGCTGTTTTAAAAGTTTTTCAATGTGCTCTATTTCTTCTCTAGGAATCTTTTTTTCTAAATCTTCGAAATACCTAAAAGAAATGTGATTGAAATATTTAAAATTCTATAAGAAGTTTGAAGATTGTTAAAATTATGAAATAATTACTTTAAACCAATTAATTGATGATGATTTAGTTTACTCTTATGATTCCTCAAGTCTGCAATAGTTTTGATTCCACTTTTTACCAATTCAGCTGCTTTAACAGGTCCAACACCTGAAATTCTTGCAAGGAGACTAATTGCCTGGGCAGTTTCGTCATGATGAATATTTTCCAGTTTTTTTAACTTGCCAGTTTGAAGAAATTCATCAATTTTCTTTGCTATTTTCTCGCCTATACCATTTAGCTTTTTCGCTTCATCGCCTGATTGTATTCTTTTTTCATGCAAAGCTAAGACACTTGCTGCTTTTCTATAAGCATTATATTTATGAATGTTTCTGCTCACATTTTTCTCATAATCTGCCAATTCGATTAGAAATTCACAAAAATCTGCATTAGGATTATCGGCATTTGATGGATTTTTACGTTTACTCATATTTTGGTCCAATTTTGTACCTATAAAAAGTGATATTGTTACGACTAAGTCATTAATACAGATTAATATATTTAAAAATACTGTGAGACTTTTAATTCGGGCTAATAAGTACAAATACCTATTTTTATTTACAGTACAAAATATTAAAGAAACGCTATACGAACATGCTACATTAGCTTTTATATAGGTAATTTATTAGCTACTGGCTGTTGCCCGCGACTTCGTCCGCGTAGACTACAGGGTTGAGTTCAGAAAGAAAATAAGTTAGATTAGTCTATTTTACTCCTTAAAGTCATATTTATGCCCATACCAAAAATCATACAAATCAGTAAAATTATTTAAACGTGAAACCGTAACGCGCCGGTCGGCGCCTTGTACATAATTATTGCGCGCTTGATGATTATTTTGAAACTGCGATATCTTCTAAGATACTCATCGAAATGAAATGATGTAAAGGGCAAATTTCTTTTAAATTAAATACTTATACTGAATAACGCATTTATTTGGATAAGGATTAATATAATCTTTATAAAACTACCTTCACAAACAATGCTTTATTTTATAACAAATTTAGTTAGCATAAAAGAGGTTATAGTGAATCAACCCTAAAAGTTAGACATATGCTACCGCTGACTTTTTTGTAGATATTATCAAGCTCTACAACTTTTCTCTAGGACTCAACTATATATCTCCCATGGGTAAGGCAGCGTTTGCAAAAAACGGTTTCGTTCGCCCGTTTTTTCTCCGACTTACTTCGCAAATCCTGCTACAACAAAAAAGTCTTATCATTTTTCGGACTTATATATAGCCTATGACACTCACAAAGGACGTAGCTTTCTATTAGTAAAAGAATTTTCAAAATCGGTTCAGTAGATCGCGAGTTTACTTTCTACAACGTCACAAACATACAAACTTACAAACTCACAAACCTTACCTCTTTATAATATTAGTATAGATAACTTGATGCTTATTTCAACTTCACACTGTTGTGCATCAGGAATGGTTATGTCAAGTCAATCTGTATTGACTATGTTAACACCTTTTTACGCCGTCGCAAAATTTCACTCAAATCATAAAATCCTTCGCTATGCTTTACACTTTTTGTTTTACATTAATTTCTTTTCTTATGCTCAGTTTGTAAATGAGAAAATCAGTGTTGCAGCTGGAAAGATGTATTTATTCGACTCTATTTACTTATATTATTCTGTATTAATCTGTTGCTTTTTGATTTTTAGTCTGTGCTTCTTTGCTATTTCGAATGTCAGATCAGATTACGTATTTGTAAAATTAAGGTTGTTTACTACATTACTTAATAGTTATTTGTTTTTGTGGGGTTGGGATCAGAAATATGCAGTATGTTCTAACTCGAATGCATATTGTGATCATTACTGTTGTAACCAGATTATTTACAGTATTTGTAATGTTTATGAAACAGAAAACATCGTGATGGATATCATAAAAGAGAAATTGTTTCAATGTTTTGGATATCGCAAATTCAAAAGTGAACTTCAAGAACAGGCTATTAGAGCAATTGCTAGAGGTATTTGGTTAACTGTGGTTATGAATACTTCAATTGCTTTGCGTAGCTATTAATAAAGCTATATGAATGATACATTTGAACTTTTTTTCGGCATTGAACCGCCAAAATAGTTGCTAAATTCAATTTTCTAAAATTTTCTATAATAGTTAATTAACCATCCAGTTACCAACCAGTAACCATCCCAAATAATATTTAGAATGGTTACAGGATCTACTACAAAATGACATTACTTTTTAACAATGAATTGGTTTTCTGTTTTTCCGAGGACTTGAGTTTAAAAATGAAACTAAAGATGTTTGTTTCTATTGTATGTATGCTTTATAATTGTTTGTTTTTTCTATATTTAAATTTGTGAATATGATGTTGCTGAGGAGTATAAACCATTACATGCAATATGGTTACTTTATGAGTCCAGATTGAGCTATAAAGCAGCAGATGTATGAAAGTACTATATACCCTTTATGAGATTTGAATCTCTCAATTTCTTAATAAAACATCATTATTTTAACATAAATTTATCTATTAAGCTAAAATGTGAGAGTTGGTAATATTATATGTTCCTTAATTGGCAAAAAAATGTATTTCATTGTAGGAAAGATTTATTCAATCATAAAGAACAAGTAAAAAAATTTGTGAGAGGATCACAAATAATATTTGTATATTAATATAGTTATTTCTGTGCAGGTATTCATGATGTATTTGTATCAATGCCTACTGGCTCAGGGAAATCTCTGTGTTTCCAATTGCCTGCAATGTTGCAAGATAACAAAGTGGCAATTGTATTCTCACCATTACTTGCACTTATCAAAGACCAGATTGATCACTTAACTAAGCTAAAAATCGCAGCTGAGTCCATAAATTCCAAAATGACATCAAAAGATAGAGAGAGAGTAATAAATGATTTAAGGAGCATGAAGCCAGACACAAAGTTTTTATATGTAACACCAGAACAGGCAGCAACTGGAACATTCAAGTCTCTTATGGAGCATCTAGTCAAGTATAAAAAAGTCTCTTATGTTGTTGTTGATGAGGCACATTGTGTCAGTGAATGGGGTCATGATTTCCGTCCAGATTATATTAAACTCGGCGATTTGCGAGAAAAATACAAAATGATACCTTGGGTAGCCCTTACTGCAACAGCAAGTGTGGAAGTAGTTAAGGATATACTAGCAAATCTTAAGTTACTTAAACCAGTGGCACAATATAAGACACCAAGTTTTCGAAAAAATCTGTTTTATGATGTTGTCTATCAGAATGTAATAGATGATGAGATAGGTCATCTTTATGAATTTTTGAAGAAGAGTTTGAAAGAAGATGAAAATGTAAAGGCAGTAAGTTTACTATTATTATATTTGTTCATTTTATTTTCATAAAAAAGTATTAATGATCTAAATAAGCACCTACATATAATTTAATAGTTTCTGTTCTTTCTCAGATGGCCCTTCACTATTTCCGCCATCAAGGTCGCTTGAAAGCTTGTCAAAAGTTTTACTTGTATAAAAAATATATTTCAGAAAGACAAAAATGCTGTCATTGTTTATTGTCGCACACGTGAGCAAACCGAAGATTTGGCTAACATGCTTACAAAAAGGGGATTAAAGTCAGCTGCCTACCATGGAGGTAATTTAAATATTTTTATATTTTGCACTTTATTTCCTTGTTATAGTTTTCATATATCACAATTATGACTTGAACATTATAGAATGACTGAATAAAAATTATAGACATGTATCATAGTTTACGTGTTAAACGTGAATATCGTATTATAGGACTGAAAACGTCGGACCGTATATCGGTTCAGGAATCATGGTCGCGCGGCGAGTGTCCGTGCGTGTGCGCGACGATATCGTTCGGTATGGGCGTGGACAAGGCAAGCGTCAGGGCCGTTGCCCACTGGGGAATCGCTCAGAATGTCGCTGCTTACTATCAGGTATACAATACATATCTAATTAAGATGATACAAATAAATTATGGAAAGGATTCACGAACTCAGTAATAACATTAACATAGAAAACATTATTTGTGTTTGAACACCGAAGTGAGTGGACGTCTTGTTGCTTTTTGTTTTAAATTTTAACCCTGACTGTGTTTATTTGACTCTTATTGGTCGTCAGTGATTTATCGGTGGCTCCTTGTTTTTCTTGTGAGTCTCTTATGCAAGTCTCCACCTAGTGGGCGGATAGACAAGGATACAGCATTGGAGTGACACGCCTATCAAGGTTGGTGTGGTGGTGGCCCCCCCCTGCTTCCCCCTGCCTCAGCTTGCGCCTGCGCCGCTTTTTGCAACTTTTTTGCAACTTTTTTATTTTTTGCAATTTGCTGGATTTGAACTCGCGGTCGCTGCGCGTCGCTTGCATCATCGGGCTGTTAGGCCAACTAGCAAGTGACGTCACGTTGCTAATTTGTGGATTAGCTTTGGCTTTTGAACAATGGAGTATGTCTGCTGCCACAAACCTTTCAATACCCGAGACAGCAAAAGATTGCTAATGATATGTTCTTTATGTAAAAAAAACTACCATGTTGCGTGTGTATTTCCAAATAAAAAGGACTGGATACCAGATATTGATTATAAGTCTAAATGGGCTTGTCCTAATTGCACCCAAACTACTAAGAATGTTAAATACGATGATACACCAGTACGGAGCAACATGAACTTATGCTTGGGCACATCTGATGTCCTGGAATCTGAGACCCAAATGGGGCAATTAGTGCCATTAGATCAAGTGCGAAACATTATTCGTACAGAAATTCGAGAAGCTATCGGGGAATTCACAACAACTCTACAGGAACTGAAAGGGGAAATGTCAACACTCCAGGACACTGTTAACTTTATAAGCCAACAGTATGACTCAGTTGCTAATAAAACAGAGGAGGCCTTGGCTCAGGTTAGGGCAATACCCGAAGTCATAAACAACATAGGCAATCTCAATAACAAAATTCAAGCACTCCAAATGGAATTAGACTTGAGGGATCAATGGGCAAGACGATCGAATGTGGAAATCGTAGGTGTCCCTGAGAAGAAGGGTGAAAATCTAGTGGAACTTTTAGCCAAAATTTCTCAGCAAGCTGACTTCCACATTAATCCTGAGGTTGATTTAGATTTTATCACCAGGGTTGTTCCTATGGATAAGAGTATTAAGAAGCCCAAACCTATTATCCTTCGTTTTAATTCAAGGTACAAGAAAGACGATTTTTTGGCAAAGCTTCGCGGATTGAAGGAACTAAACGCATCGGATATTGGCTTTCAGCAGAGCTCATCGCAAATTTACTTCAACGATCATCTTACGAAAACGAATAAATTATTATTGCAATCAGTTAAAAGAAAAGCGAGCGAAAAGCAGTATAAGTATGTTTGGGTACGCAACTGTCGCATTATGGTGCGTAAAACAGATACGAGCCCTGTCATTCATATAGGTTGCCAAGACGATTTAAAAAATATACAGTAGGGGATAATTATATTCCAGGCATGGTTATACCTTTATCAAGTTTGAGATTTTTGTATCATTGGTTTGTTTTCCACTGCTATTTGTTTTTTTGTACTATATTATTTGGTATCATTCTTATTATTTTGTTAAACAAGTTTAAAATTGTACATGTTAGTATCGGAGGAACTTGCAACTTACAGTTATTGTTACATCATATTATTTATTTGTCGTTTTGTTATAATGATTTGATTTGTTCGTGGTATTGTTGGACTGAATTGGCCGTCTCTCTTATGAAATATTGTTTAATAAGATTTATAGTGATTTTTAGTTATAATGTCTAATTTTAAAATATTTTATCAAAACACTCGTGGTCTACGTAGTAAAACTAATAGTTTTTATAGAAATTTGCTTTTATGTGATTGCGATATAATCTGCTTAAGCGAGACATGGCTGTTACCAGGTATTTATGACTTTGAACTTTTTGATGAACGTTATGTGGTGTACCGCTGTGACCGGGATTATTCATCTAGGAACGATTCTATGGGTGGTGGGGTGCTGATAGCAGTGCGTAATGGAATCGTGGTCACTGCGGTTAATAAATACCCCTCCAATAGTAAGCAGTCAGGTGATATAATTTCCATTACTTTGTCTTGTGTTAACTCTAATTCTAGAAATAATATAATTCATTTGTATTGTTGCTATTTTCCTCATTGTTCTACCCAATTAAGTGATGAGGCATTATTTTTTGAAAATGTATCAGATTACGCCTTACGCCACTCGGAAGACGACTACATAATAATAGGAGATTTTAATATCAGTAATGCTTCTTGGACCATCGCCGAAAATAACCAATTACACTTGAGCAATGTGCGCAATGATGCACTTGTAATTTTATTGTACAACTTTTTGTCTATAACTGGATTTAGGCAATTCAATTCAATTACCAATTGTAATAACAGGTGCTTGGATTTGGTATTGGGAAGTTGTCAATGTACTATTGAAAGATCAAAGTCTCCCTTAGTTAAAGAGGATAATTATCACCCGTCTCTTGATATAAAAGTAAATTTCTTATGTCCCAAAATCCTACGTACTCCATCGCGTTCCACCCGATTATTTCGACGTGGAGATTATTTAGCAATAAATGAAGCTTTTACTAGTATTGATTGGGATTCTTGTTTAAATAATATGAATATAGAGTCTTCAGTTATGAGCTTTTATGAAATCCTAGAGAAAACTATTTCCGATCATATTCCGTCGCGACATTTTCGAGGGCAATCTAACAGTTTCCCGGCCTGGTACTCTCCAGCATTGATTAAAATTGTCAAAGAGAAACTCAAATGTCATAGAAAATGGAAGTGTTATGGTCGCTATGCTGATTATCGTACCTATTCTATGCTACGTGAAAGGCAAAAAAATTTGGAAATTAAATGTTATAACAGTTTCATTAGTTACTCAGAAGATAATATATTAAATTGTAGCAAACACTTCTGGAAATTTGTAAAGTCCAAAAAGAGAACCGGTGATTTGCCTGATAGTTTATTTTTAAAAGACAAATCATCTACGGATGGAAGAACAATCTGTAACCTTTTTAATAGTCACTTCAGCTCTGCATTTCAAACTATCAAGAATTCTCCAAGTACTATGATCTACAATAACAGCATAAACACCTCTTGCGATGTCTCTTCTGTCAGTATAGATGTTGGTACCGTCGCTAAATATCTTAAATCTCTTGATGTTACCAAGGGAGCTGGTCCGGATGGGATACCTCCATTGTTTCTGCGGGAATGCTGGGAAAATTTAAGTTACCCTTTATATTTATTATTTAAAAAGTCATTGCAATCTGGGGTAATGCCAACTGCATGGAAGAGGTCATTCGTAGTGCCTATCTTCAAAAATGGGGATAAGCATAACATTGAAAATTATCGACCTATATCTAAAATTAGTACTATTCCGAAATTATTTGAACGCATTATTTATGATAAAATCTTTCCACTTGTTCGGCCGTTTATAATAAACGAACAACACGGATTTCTTAGCAAAAAGTCGACAGAGTCAAATCTTTGCGAATTCGTAGATTTTGTTACTAGCGCCATAGAGGATGGGCACCAAGTCGACACCGTTTACACTGACTACTCTAAAGCGTTCGATAGAATAAGCCATGATATTCTAATAGCTAAACTTTATGCATTTGGTATTCATGGTGATCTTTTACGTTGGTTAGAGTCCTATCTTCGTGAACGTAGTCAAGCTGTTACAGTCAAAGGCTTTTGCTCCAGTTTTATTCCTGTTCCATCTGGGGTGCCTCAGGGATCACATCTGGGTCCATTATTATTTAACATTTTTATTAATGATGTGCACTTATGTTTCAAATGGTCTAAATTCATTTTATATGCTGATGATAATAAAATTTTTAAAGTTATTAAATCCTTTGATGATTGTACCCATTTACAGAGTGACCTTGATAATTTATATACCTATTGCCAAAATAATTTATTGTCATTAAATATAAAAAAGTGCAACATTATCACCTATTCTCGCAAAAAAAATAATATCCTGTTTAACTATAATTTAAATAATCAAAAACTCGAAAGAGTAACACTTGTCAGAGATTTAGGTGTATATCTGGACTCGAAACTTTTATTTGACGCACACGTAGAAAAAACTGTTGTTGTAGCTTATAGCATGTTAGGCTTTATATTAAGAGTTGGTAAGGATTTTAAGAAAGTTTCCACTATACAACTATTATATAACTCTTTTGTCCGATCCATTTTGGAATATGGTTCTGTAGTGTGGAATCCACATTATCAGAAATATATTAGTCAACTTGAACGGATTCAAAATATTTATTACAGACATTTGAGATATCGTGCTAACCAAGAAAAATTGCTAAATTATGTGAATTTTTCACTTGCGGAACGTAGAGTAATAAGAGACCAATTGTTTCTGTATAAAATAGTTAATGGCCACATTGATTCTCCAGCACTCTTGAATCGATTATTATTCAAGTGTCCTCGTATGTCTGGGCGTAAAAAAAATACATTTCAGTCCACAATCCCTCGAACTAATTATGGATCCAACATGTTTATTCGCAGGTCGACAAATGATTATAATTTACATTTCTCCGATATTGATTTATTTTTTGAATCGCTAAAAAATTACAAAAAAATACTTTTCTCCAATGTTCCTAAGTTAAGGTAATATTATAAAACAACTTTTTATTATTTGTACTTTTTTTTTTGTTTTTGTATAATATTTATTTTCGTATAATTTATTTCGTTATTTTCTTGCTTGTTCACTTACTTCTGTTTTATGATATAACTATAAGTGGAAATTGTTTATGGATTGTGTGTTATATTTTTGTTATATATTTTAAATTGTAATTGTTCTGTTGATTTCCCTAATAAAATAAAATAAAATAAAAATAAAATTATTTGCTAATAATTGTACTGCTAACTTTTGGAATGTAATTTTTAATAGATTCCTTTTGTACGGTTATGCAACATGAGTGTTGTTTTGTAGGAATCTGGAAGAGCTGGACGAGACGGTAAACCTGCGTTCTGTCGCATTTACTACTGCCGTAGTGAGAGAAACGCGGTGGACTTTCTCCTCAAAAGTGAAATAGCGCGCTCACGCACACCCGAACAAAAGCAGCGATGCAAAAATGCATACAAAAGTTTTGAAATAATGGTGAAGTACTGTGAGGACGTAAAGTAAGTTCAGATCAAAACATCTAACAAAATAAAAAGCATGTTACTTATTACTGTAAAACAAATAACGTCACCGAGTATTAATTGTCTATGCGCTGTTATTCTGCAATGTGCAATTAAAAAATTGGTATGTGTTGGTTTAATTAAAACGAATGATGCTGTTTAGTTTTTTTTAAGAAATAGCGACATAAACTGCATCATAACTAATCAAACTGGAACTCCTACTAAAAAATAAAACAAAATCACGTCAGTCACTTATGACTGCGTGCAGGTGTCGCCACCGCACGTTCTCGCAGTACTTCGGCGAGGAGGTGCCGGCGTGCGCGGGGCGGTGCGACGCGTGCGCGGACGAGCGCGCCGCCCGCCGCGCCCTCGAGCAGCACCTGCGCCGCGCCACCGCGCACACGCACGCCGCCGCGCCGCCCGCCCCGCAGGACTACGCCGACCTGTACGGAGAGGGGCGGTACGGACAGCACAGGTAAATATCTTTTGTATTAATCAGTAGTTAGAACTTTTTCACAGTACAATACCTAATACCTACCTACAATACCTACGTCCGCCTATATACAGTTTTGTGTATGAAGTTTTTTATATAAATAAATAATACCTATGTCAGCTTATTTATGTACGTCCCTTTCTTGGTCCTCTACAATAAGGAGAGGTGGGCCTTAATAAGGTAACAAATATTTATATATTTTTTTTGTTATTTAGGGAAGCGGAATCATATTATGGCGGTGACAGCGACGGTTCAGACGGGGAAAACAGTCGACGTCAAATAGCTGCAGAGACGAAATCTCTTATTATGAAAGAATTTGCTAACAGAAAAAAGAGCATCGAAGGCGCACGGCATCATCAAAATGATACGGAGTCCTCAAGACATTCAAAGTGCAGAGCGGCCGAAAGTACTGGAAATAAGGTACTTTTCGATCACTCTTATATATAACTAGCTTTTGCCCGCAACTCCGTCTGCGTGGACTACAGGGTTGGGTTCAGAAAGAGAATAAGTTGTAGTATTTTACTCCGCAGAGTCCCGTTTACTTAAATATACGAAAATCAAACAATTCGGTCAAATTGTTCAAACGTGAAACCGTAACGCGTCGATCGGCGCCTTGTGCATCATTATTGCGCGCTTGATCAATATTTTAAAACTGCAATATCTTTTAAGATACTCAGTGAAATCAAATGATGTAAAGGGCAATTTTATTTAAAATTAAATACTTGTAATGAATAACGTATTTATTTTGATAAGGATTAATATCATATTTATAAAAACACCTCCACTAATAAAACATTATTTTAAAATAAATTTGGTTAGGATAAAAAACGTTATAGTGAGCCAACCTTAAAAAATAGACATATGCTGTCGCGGACTTTTTTTTAGAACTTTTAAAGAGGAACATTTCTTTCATACATTATTTTAGCGAAACTTTAACCGTTTCCGCAGCGCACGCAGCGCAAGCTCACAAAAAGGAAAAAATGTCCCCGATTTTGAAACATTCTTTATTGCTGCTCCGCTCCTATTCGTCATAGCGTGATGTTATATAGCCTAAAGCCTTCCTCGATAAATGTTCTATCTAACAGTGAAAGAATTTTTCAAATCGGACCAGTAGTTCCTGAGATCCTAGCGTTCAAACAAACAAACAAACAAACAAACAAACAAACAAACTCTTCAGCTTTATAATATTAGTATAGATATGCTCGCGACTCCGTCCGCGTAGACTACAGGGTTGAATTCAGAAGGAAAATAAGTTGTAGTCTATTTTTACTTCTCAGAGTCCTATTTATGTCCATACCATAAATCATACAATTCGGTCAAATGGTTCAAACGTGAAACCGTAACGCGTCGATCGGCGTCTTGTGCATCATTACTGCGCGCTTGATCAATATTTTAAAGGGCAATTTTATTGAAAATTAAATGCTTGTAATGAATAACGTATTTATTTGGATAAGGATTAATATCATATTTATAAAAACACCTTCACAAATAAAACTTTATTTTAAAATAAATTTGGTTAGGTTAAGAAACGTTATAGTGAGCCAACCTTAAAAAATAGACATATGCTGTCGCGGACTTTTTTTTTAGAACTTTTAAAGAGGAACATTTATCTCAAACATTATTTTAGCGAAACTTTAACCGTTTTCGCAGCGCAAGCAGCGGAAGCTCACAAAAAGGAAAAAATGTCCCCGATTTTGAAACATTATTTATTGCTGCTCCGCTCTTATTGGTCGTAGCGTGATGATATATAGCCTATAACCTTCCTCGATAAATGTGCTATCTAACAATGAAAGAATTTTTCAAATCGGACCAGTAGTTCCTGAGATCCTAGCGTTCAAACAAACAAACAAACAAACTCTTCAGCTTTCTAATATTAGTATAGATACCTAACAACCAATAGATGTAGAGAAAAATAATAATTTAATAATGTAATAATAATTTAATGAGTATGTATGTATAAATCCCAGTGCCACATCATGAGCTATGTGGCTTCTATAGAGAGCGGCTAGACAGATTATAAATTACACTTCTTAAAATAATGGACAAAAAATATAATAAATTTTAACGCTTTTAGGTTAATGGATTGTCAATATCAAAACGAGAAAGTTATTTGTCGTTGCTAACAACTGCTTTGAATGAGAATCTTAAAATGATGAAAGGTATTGAAGAGCCTTTGAAACCGCTGTCTAAGCATGACGTTGAACAATGTGCTATCGATATGGAATATGAGGCGTTTACCAACAGCACTGTTGTGAGTCTGTACAGACGGACAATGTCGCGATTGGTGAGTGATTTATAACTTTATATTATAATTCTGTATTTTCTAAATGTTATAGCTTAGTTAATCTGGGAATAGATCCTTGGTCCTTTTGATATCATGGCAATACTTGTCCCGCTAGACCGAGAGCAGTCGTATATACTAATATTATGGACAATAAGAGTACCAGTTTCTGACAAAAGTTAAAAAAGGGTGATGTAAAATAACCCTCTCTATATTATCATCTCGATATATTTAGGTCATCGTAATGTATATTTTTAGGTAGCATCAATTAAAGCTTGTAAAGGAAACATTTACCCAACACTTAAATCTTTCGAGCCAAAAAAAAGAGGCACCCTTGGCGAATTTGTTAAGGAGTATGAAGCTAAAAAAGCACATGGAGATTTTGTAAAAGCATCGGAACTAAATGCTGGTAAGTTTGGGTATTTTTAAATGGTAGTCACAATAAATAATGTATCTATAATGTGTTTTAAATAAACTTATTATGATTATATTCAGATGGAGTATTAAGTTCGTTTGATGCCAAACAACTTTCTAAAGCAGATAAAGAAACTAAACGAAAAGTTAACACATTTAAAAGGGATCCCTTGACTCAAACAAAACTCCTGGGATTTTTCAATAAAACATCACAGAATTCTCCAGATATTTCGCAGGATGGAAGCAATGACGAAACGATGGTAATCGGGCATAGTGACTGCAACGACACCACACTTAAATTGAATGAAATAGACACTTCAAAAAAGGAAGTTGAAGAAAAGAAAATAAGTGATCTTGATAATAGTAAAGATGATTTGAAATCTGTTATGAGCGAAGATAATGACGAGCCTAAGACGTTAGTAATAAATATAACTTTACAAGGTGTATCAAGTCGAGATCAGAAATCAGATGAAACTATTAACGCTAAAAAGGATCAAAGTAAGTCTATGAACGAAAATTGCAAATCCTCTGAGGGAAGTAAATCAACGTCAAATAAAAAAATTAAAGCACTTTTTGGTGAATCGTCGGATAGTGATGCTGAATGCGATAAATCCCAAGAATTAATTAAAACACACACTAAAATAACTAAACATAAGAAAAAGGAGGCAAAAGATCGTTCCGATAAAGAACATAATAATCAGAAAATTAAAAGGGAAATTAAGAATTCTAGTCCTAAACTTATTACACCTGAGTTCAATAATTTATCAGACAGTGATTCAGATAAGGCACTAGTTATTGATGAAAAATTTGAAACTTCTGATGGTGATGACAGAGACTCTAGAACCCCGGATGTTAATCATGATGAAACTTATAATAATTATGAGAGTAAGGCGAATGACGATACAGTAGTTTTAACAAATAACAATTATCAGAATAGTTTAGATTATTCATCATCCGAAGATACTGAGAAAGTAGATCTGAATAAAGCACACAAATTAAGCATTGAAGCAGAGGAGGTTCTTCAAAAACTTAAACAATTTTCGGAAAAGCCACCAGACCCTTTTGTTGAGGTTGATTCACCAGACATTAAACTAGTGCCCATTACTGATGATACCGAAGACCATCAGCCAAAAAGTGACAAATTACGTAACCGCAAACGCAAACTGAGTTTAAATAAAGAAAAGGAACACTCAAAAAAAGTGAAAGTAATAAAAATTGAAAAAGAAACTCGCCAAGAAAAATTGATTGAAAGTATTACACCATCACATGAGAAAAAATCAAAGGAAGCTCCATTAAAAAAGAAATCTGAAAAAGTAGATGTTGCAAGTCTAGTTGTAAAGTTATTGATGCCGTATTATAAAAAGAAAAAGATCAGCAGTCGTGATCTGTTTAAAATAACAGCTAGACACATTGTTCATCAACTTTTAGCTGTACAAGTAACGGGTAAGTAAATGAAATAATTTTGTTACTGTTACATAATGAATTACTAACATGTAGCTATAAAAGAGGTACTTTTTTGCAGAAGAAGCAGCTATCGACGCATTGTTGAAGAAAGCATTCAGTAAAGACATTAAAATAGATAAAGAAAGTGACTTAACCGTAAAGTTAAACTTAAGTGAAAATATATAACCTAAGGACTATTTATTGTTACTAACCTTCGTTATTTATACTCAGTTAGCGCATCCACGTTGTGACAGTTTCTAATATTAAAATGATTTATAAGAAATGTCTTAGACATTTTATAAGTGGTGCGAGATTTATATTAATATTAATTAATAATAATAAATGAATTATTGAGTATTATGTGTTCTCCATTAAAACCTATTCTTAAAAGTTAAGTTAATTAGTTAAAATACACCTGAGCATTGTGAATTGGATCCTATTTTTGGTAGTGATGATTCCACTTGACATTTGCATGTGATCCACTTACATCTCATCTCTATACATAATATCAAAAATGTGAACCATCGAGTGAAAAAAAAAGGTTGACAACTTTTTATTTAACGTTTATTTTTATTATATATTAAAAGATAATATTTATATTAAGTTGCGAAAACTTAATTGTTTTACTAAGTGGCATCAGTACTCATATATCTACATGAATTTATTATTTTTATAAATTATTAATCATAAATAAATGTATAAATGTCTGTGTACATAGAGTTACACACGACACAATTTGGAGTTATTATCAGTATGTTCTATAAGATAAAGAGATTCTTGGTTAGATTACCGAGACAAATAGGAAAAACATTCTCTTTTTTCATTGAATTAAATAAAAGTATTATATTTATCCATAATCATTTATTTAGATTAAAAAGAAGTCACATGTTTAGTTGTTCATAATACTTTTACGTTAATATGATTCATGAGTTAAAACTCGTTGAATTTGTGTATGACAGCCTGCGCGTGAATATTTGGTGCCATGCGCGGGAAATACAGGAAAACTAAGAATCCAGTCACACTTTAGTAAAACGTTCATAGCTTAATCTCGTAAATGCATTGATACCATTATAAAATATTCTATGTTATATCTAGTTAAATCTAGCCCTAAGTTCCACGGCGATATTAACAATGACTTACACTCCCCTTATATACGTGTCATTTACAAACAATTTCATAAAACATACATACATACATACATATGAACTGGTCATACTTGTATTATTTAGGTTCAAGCTATTGTTTAAGCTAAAGTGTGTTTAAAATGAGGATTCAAAAAACGCATAAAATCATTATGTAAGCTATGTGTTCAAAATTATTTTTAAACCATATCCCTAGAATGAATAACGTTAGTTATTAAATCGTTAAAAATATACACAGTTATATTACATAAATGCATCATTGTATTATGCATAGCAATCCTTTGAAATCAACGATATTTTATTCATAGGGAATGATGTCTCATTCTTCCTAGATTTGTGTAAACTTCAATTCCAAAAACGTCATTATTGTAATATTTCAGTAGTATGCATTATACTTATTTCGAAGAGGGCAGTAATGATTTCAATTGAGATCATACATACATTTATTTCAAACGTATTACGTATTTATTTTGTTATTAATACTATAAATATGAATGTACACCGATCTATAAAATAACATCAAAAATATGTAACAAAAATTATATTTAGGACTGTGTCCTTGTAAATAAGCTCAAGATAGAAATAGAGTTGGTAAAAATTACTTAATTCCTAAATTTCCAACCAAAAGGGTTTAAAAATAAATAAAACCTAATGTATTATTCACATAATACATATAATATTGATATAAAAAATTATAGATATTGACTTTTGACACCAACTTTATGAATAGAAAATTTCTATGTTTGTAAGAATTTTTCTTATTTTAATTTTTTTAAACTTGATTCCAAATATTTCTGAGGGTAGACTGAAACGCAATTAAAAAAAGTTTTTTTGAACCGCATATTCTTTGCTGCAATTATTTCTGGACAAATTTCTCAACTAATAGATCTTATCTATCTAGTCTTTTAGGAAAAATGCATTATCTTATAAAAATGAAAACCTTTTAAAAATATATCTAATTTTAACCATTTATCCACAGTTGTTTAATGTGTTCTATTTGTTTAGTTCTCGATTTAAATTTTTGTAGTGGCATAATACTGTTAGCAGTGTGTGTGTTTATACGCGCAGCGCCCTTTTGCGGGCGGGCTCGCGGATGGCGCGCGTGGGCTTGCGGCGCGGCGCGCGCGGCGTGTCGGGGTCCGGCGGCGCGGAAGACGTCACCAGGTTGCGCGCGTTGCCGAACGATGGCGCCTGCCCGATGTTCTCCTGGAACTGCTGCACGCGCTCCACCATCTCCTCGTCGTTCTCTATCAGCTCCTCGATCTAATAATTTTTTTTATTATATTATAAACTAGATGAATTTGTTGTGCAAAATTATGATTAATAATAATAAAAAAGTAATGATTTTTTCATTCCACCATGTGTCCTCGTTAAATAATTCTTACCTAATTAGACCGCTTTAATATAGATGTTATTAAAAATATTATTCATCAGTTACTCAGAAAACTTACATTTTAGGGATGAAAAGTATTCATAAGTAGAATATAGAGTATACAAAATGATATAGTTCTTTAACAATTCTAATAAGAGATTATATTTATTTACTGTGAACTAAACAACCATACCTCTTGCCGATAATCGTTGAGCAAGTCAGTGGCGAGGCGCACGAGATAGGTGACGATTTGTCCACCCTTCGTGCGCAGCCTCGAGTACAGCCTCAACACCGCCGGCACTACTACTTCAGCAACGGTGCGTTTCATTTTCTACAAAATATTATTAAAATACTCCAATTATATTAAATTTTAGTTTTATTTATATACCACATAAAGCACGAAGAGAGTTCTAATTATATCATACTCTATGCAGCGACAGCATAAGTAGCAAATGAAGAATTTATATCACATATTTTGAATTCTACATCATATGGACAGCCATTATAAAGATTCTGTTTTATAGTATAAAAGTATATAGCATGAAATAAAAAGTAGGTAAAGTTCGGAAGATGAGATCCATAAGGGGACTACGAAATACTACAGTAATATTATTAATGCTAAAAAAATATGCAAAAAAAAGACAATGCAGCTGTTATTAACTAAGTACCTCCTGGGTCTTTTCGGACAACTATAAAACACAAATATTCGTTTTAACATCATTATTTTTAGCAAACTATTTAAGTTCATGTAAATTGCAGTACATACATGAGACACAATGTTGGTAGTAACACGTTCTTGCAGATCATCTATATCCGCAGTCTCGCTGTTCGATTGTGGTTTTTCTGAAACAAAAAAGATTTTATTTTAAATTTGACAGATCCACGAGAATCAATCCAAGGGCGGTACATATTTAATTCAATTTTTACACATGCAAAAGATCGAAATATGAAATGTTACTTAAAAAATAAGTGACAGTAGAGTATGTTTTATATGAGCGGGTGTTTCATAAATCCTCGTCGTAAGGTGTGCGTGTGTGTGTTTGCATGTTTGTGTGCGTATGCATGTAGTGTTTGCATTCGTGTGCGTGTATGTGTGCATGGGTATATGTATGACAGCATGTATGTGTACGTATAAGTGCATGCATGTGTGTGTGTGTGTGTGTGTATGACCGCGACTGACTAGGCAGCTTCATCCGAGGCCCGCAGAGCACGGTGATGGTGTCGAGCAGCGCGTCCTGCAGCTCGTGGGTGAGCGCGGCGCCCTGCACGGCCTCGTCCGTGACGTCGGCCGCGTGCTGCAGCACCTCGCGCGCCAGCCGGCACTGCACGTTCAGCTTCTGCACCAGCGACATGCGCTGCAGCATCACGTCGTAGATCAACTGGCGGGAGTCGAACGACAACTCCTCTGCAACAACCAATGCGACTCATTCACACTTGTTACTATACTGAATCTTATCGTTATGACACAAATTCAGTAGCTCTACTCATCACGTCTCCCACTGTAAATTCAGTAGCTAACATCTTTCTAAATGATCCGACTTACCCACGACAACTTTAGTGGTATGTACTATACATATAGAATTAGTATTTTATGTGATTCGGTCTTTAAACTAGTACAAGAATTATTGTTTCACGTCAGCTTTACAATTGTCACCTGCCAGTAGAGTTACCTAGATCGCATGGCGGTGGAGCCTGCTGAACCACCTATCGTTAAGCATATTATGTATTATATGTTCTCTCATCATCTCATATACGTCCCACAGCTAAGCAAGGGCCTCCGCTACCAATAATAATTTAGTGCTTGTCAGCGGAGTACAAACCTAAGAAATTCCAGTGTGCAGGTTTTATCACGATGTTTTCTTTCACTGGTAAGAAAGTGATAATTCATTGTGAATGTTTTTTTTACCTTCTAGTTACAACAAATAAAATGTCTTACCTTCGCCCTCTTTATTATAATGTATGACGCAGTCGACAAAGTGGTGGTATATGGTGTCGGAAGTGAGGCAACAAGTGACGTAATATTCTGCGGGCTCGCGCACGTCGTGGTCGTCGTCAGCCAGTAAAGCACAGTACCTGTCAGTAAAACGATTCTATCATCGCAGTTTTTTAACCGCATTGTTAGCGATATTTTAGTATAGCAATAGTATTTCCTTTTCTTAAGTTCATTCGCTTGTACGCCACTAAACAATAATACCCCTTCATGGTGACTACTTCCTTTAATTTATCATTAGCCCATATGCATTCCACTGCTCGGCACAAGCCTACTCTACATCTGTGAGGAGGTTAGGCTTAGTCCACACAATAGCCTAATTGTAGACAGTTATAAGTAAGGAAATCTAAACATGAGCTGAAAAAAACCGACTATCTGGGGTTTGATTTAAAAAAAATTGTATTGTGTTATAATCCGAGCCATGATAATGTAATATTAATGAGTAATGTGGTACCTGTAGTAGAGCGGCGTCCTGAGTCGCAAGTACCCGCCGAGCAGCAGGCGCGTGAGTGCGCGGGCCGCCGCGCGCCGCAGCTCGCCCGCCGCGCCCCGCGACAGGCACCCGCACATGCACTCCAGCAGCGGCTCCACGATGCACGTGTATCTACACCATACACACACATGACACAACATTATATATTTTCCTCAGTTGTAAAAATGAAATTAAGCAATCTTTATTGAGTTTAAAAATGTCAAATACGCATAGACTCAGTATTTTCAAACTGAGATACTTTATATTGAGATACATCAATATTCAATAGTATTATCTTTTTACTTATTTACTTTATTTTTACTTATTACCCAGTGGCGTGCCATAAGGGAGGCCTGTGTCCAGCAGTGGACGAATTAAGGGCTGTTGATGATGATGATTATTTTTTTTTATTTATTTTATAAGTAAATTGATTTTTATTTGAATTTATGACATTTTCTACCATTTCAATTTTTGTAGCGAAAATGAAATTGGTATAATGACGATAACATGGGGCCACAATCCGAATCCGTGCGTGTGGTGTGTACCTGGCGCAGATGTCGGTGAGCACGAGCAGCGCGTTGAGCCGGGGCGCGAGCGGCTGCGAGTGGTCCCGCAGCAGCAGCGCGAGCGCGGGCGCGGCGGCCGCGGCCACGGAGCGCGCGCGCACGCACAGCCGCCCCGCGCCCGCCACGCACGCGCCGCGCTGCACGCCGCACCACTCTGCACACGCACACACTGTCACACTGCACTACATACATACTGTACAGATATTAACAGTCCGCACATCACATCCTTTGGGAGTGCAATCTCTGATCGGATGAACGAACAATACGCTCAATAGCATGAATATAACGCGTGGTGTTGTTTATCATACAGACCTCGCTGAATCTATGCCTATTATTGGAAGTCTGTATAACAGTTCCCACGTTAGGTCCAATTTAAGCACTAGTATTTATCCGTGATGCGTTAATTGCGTCTAATTTCGCTAAATGTAATTGTCTTTCTTTGTGTGAGGTCAAACCTCATAACTCTGACTCTAGCATAGCGTGGACAACACTTTGTTTTTCAACTTAGTTGTGGGATTATGACAATTTAGGATTATGCTCGGTGTCAATACTGAGTGTGGTGGGATAGGGACACAGTGTAGCGAGTGCATACCGGGCGGCATGTCGTGGAGCGCGTGCAGGAAGAGCTGCACGAAGGGCGCGGAGGGCGGCACGGGCGCCACCAGCGACACGTCGGCCGCGCGCACCCACTCCCACACGCCGCCGCCCTGCAGCGCGCGACGCTCGCCTGCCGCACACATGCACACATTATATATCTTAGTCATACTTCAACATAAAGACTTTCTTGACAAAGAGACCAGTATACATTCGGCCCCTGCCCTGTGAACCGCATGCATAGGAATTTCACCAAAGCATCTATTGCTCGTTGTAAGAGGTGACTAAAAGTTGCAGTATGGCTATACATGCTGCGGACATAAGGTACCGAAATAGACAAGAGAGCTACTGCAAAAGCTTTATCCCGTGGACTGGGGTAAGATTTAGAGTAAACATAATTGGGCGGATTAACAACTTTCAAATGATAAAAAAAGTTGTATAATCTATTAAGCAGGGGTTGTCTTGATCGAATCAGATCGATAGTCACATTCTAGCAACAACAAAGCATTGCATCCCCATAACTATGTATAAAATGTATGTGTAAAATAAAGCAGCCCTTACCAATCTGCATAAGCTCCGTAGCCCACTGGAGGTTGGTAGGATCCAATTGAGCAGCCAATGTGGCGCAGGCGATTCGACATCCTAAGAAATTAAATGCAAGATTATAATAATTGCTAATTAGCAGTAACTAAGGATAATGTCCTGCTTCGTTACTTCTCCGACATGAGAAAAAGGTTTGGCACCTCGAATCTCAAATTACATAAAATAGCATCTAGTACCGTCATCGTTGGCAGTAGCCAGTCGTTCTACGAGGTGTTCACGCAGCCGACTGCGCTCTTCTCCATTCGTGAACCGCGACCACGTACTTATTAGTTCCAACGTCAACGGCATCAGACGAACGTCGCGCGACTGGAATAGTAGTCAAAATTCATTTAATATTTTAGATCGAAAAACCATGATCATAATTAATGTCATTGGTCGTCGGCATTTTTGTATTTTATATTGTGTACTGCACTGCATTCTAGCATAACCAGTAAAAAGCATAAGCAATAACCAGTAAATCCCGTGGTGGTATAATATTTCCATAGAAGCCGAAAAGCGTTACGTGTTATTTTTGTACTTTGTAATTGTTTATTGAGGGTCTAGTATGTTTTCACTTATATGTAAAATTTTTATTGTTTAATAAGGATTTAAAGATTCTTCGGATTTTGTTATGCAAGCTGGGCTTTTGGGCTTCTACGGAAGTACCGTCATTGAGCAAAGGTACCACTAGCAGTCCTTCACAAAAAGCACACTTAAGATATAATAATATAGAAGAATTTACCTTATGGTTGTCAGCGAGCATGTAATAGTAGTAAAGCACGAAGCCGATGTTTGGATAATCAATATGGCGCGCCAGACACGTCAACAATACTAAGCACTGCAAATCCCGCTCGTCGTTCACAGAATCCAAATGAGTACTTAGTATGTCCACATAACGATGGCTGAAACGATAAATTATCACATTTTTATTTTCAAAGTAACATTTACCATGATTATCATCATCATCATCATCATCTTCAGCCAAAACACGTCCACTAGTAGGTAAAGGGTTCCCCCAAACACTTGTAAGCAATGGCGGTACTTTCTTAGAAGGCAGAAGTCAAAAAGCGTTTCATGTTTGTTATCTAATTTCTTATTCATATTTGTTTATTTAAGGGTCGGGGTATTCTAATTTATATACCAAATTTCTTCTATTAAATAAAGATTTAAAGCTTAAAGACTATTCGGAATATTGAACTTCCATAGAACAAAATTACCAAATGGAGCTTCTACCAGCTTTCAAGGTGTTCTGTCGAAAGCGGCCTGCATCGAGCAACTTCTCACAATACTAATAAATAAACTACACACCTTATTGAGCCAGAGGATTTGACTAGCAAAGTGCACGCCTTCTGTAAATGCCTTCTCATGTTTCGTCTAGTTATTCCTTCAAGGAACATCCATGGTATGGGATCGCCAGAATCTTGAGACACATACTTCTGCATTCGGTCGAACAGTAACTGCTGAATCAATGTCACTACTTGCTCTTGAACCTGAAAATAAACAATTCCAAATTTGCTATCTTAAGTTAGGATATAAAGACACTGAAATAAACGTTCAAGTTAATTATTTTTATTTTGTAATATCTATCAGAAACAAAAACTACTAATATTGTATCTCCAGAATAATTTGCATTATTATTATTGACAATTGGCACAAATGATGTATATGGAATTTGTCATTATTTTTATTAAATTGATTGGCTTAGTGGTTCTTTTACCTTGCTCTCAGGATCCGACAGTTGGTGCATGGGTCCGGCAAGGAAGGCGTCAAAAGAGGTTTTGTTCGGTTTGAGAGTCACGAGATCTCCGATGGCTGCGATAGCCGCTGATCGTACGATGATGCTGGCATCTCGACATAGCCCCACTAAGATCTGTTCCATATAAATAATATTTATCATTCTTGCACCTTACTGGCTTAAAATCGACTTCTTTATTCAATTTAAACAAGGGGAAATGAAAAGTGAGAAATTAAATATCATTGAAGAACTAATTTTAATATAAGTGGTATAAGTGGATAAGAATTTTTTTTATGGAGCGGGGTAATTAAATTTTAAACTCTAACTACTAGTTTGAAACTTATTTTTTTTTTAATTATACTACTCTCTTAGATAATTAATTAATATGTAAACTGCCACAAAATTACCGCGTAATCGTTTCCTTTGAGTGGCGGATTAGGCACTATATCACTAGTGTCTGGAGTGAGCGGCTCGGGGGCGCGAGGAGTTTCTGGAGTATGAGGGACGTCTGAGTTATTGACAGCTGGATCAGAAGCTTCACCCAGGTCGGAGGTCATGGAAGTTTCTGGAGTGTTGAGTGTTGGAGGTGTTGTGGGTGTGGGAGGTGTGATGGGTGTGGGAGGTGTGGTGGGTGTGGTGGCGTGCAGGCGGTGTAGCAGCGCCACGGCGGCGCGCCGCACGGCCGCGCGCTCGTCGCACACGCTACGCGCGCACACCGACATCAGCCGGGACACCTCGCCGCTGCCGTTCAACTCCTGCACATATGCACTTATGCATACTTTTTTCATTATAATAACATTCCGCTTGACATGAAACATGACTTTACATAATCTTATAAAATAAATTTGATACTTGAAGAATTGTTTATAGGGAAACTTTCAACTAGAGCTTGCATTTTTTAAGGCTATGGACAGATTCGTTAATTTAACATGAACTACTTATTTAACATCAACAAAAGCGTAACAAGAGAGGAACAACACCTTCCAAGCAGGGTCATAAACTAAATTAATTTTATATAACTAAACTAAGCGACTTATTTGATATTCTATAGATGCAATAATTTTATTATTCAATTTTACTTCCATAAAGTTAAAAAAATAGGCAGTATTTAGCAAACCTTGACTGCGGCTACCATAGACGGTCGCTGATTAGCAACGCACTCGGTCAATATGGTAAGGGATCGAGCTCGCAGGGTACTCGACACATCGTTAACACGATCGTATACTACTCCTAATATCTCTGAATATGGAACGGTGTGAGGCCGTTGACGTAGTAGACCAGCTATCTCGTCCTCTGTCATCTCAGGATCGAGCTGTATAACAGACATTTGTAGATAAAGTATTCCAAAGTAGGTACATAATATTGCCTCTGTATAATTTCAATTGCATGGTATTACATTCTCTCTATGTATAATTGATTCCTGGGTGTCGTCGTCATCTGTCGACAACACATCCTTCTCGTTTGGTTTGGCAGCATGATCTCCAGTGGCTACCCCATTTGCATTCGGTTCTTGATTTTGATTGTCAGCTACAAAAAACACAATATTATACATGAATGAATATCCTATTTTACGTCATGGATGTTCAGTTTATTTATTACCTATTTGTGCAGAATCAGATCTTAGAACCTGTTCGTTCCTTTTCGGTCCATCGTTGTCATTGCTCAATAAATTTGATAGCATTTCCTGTAAGTCATTTCAATATTTTTAGGCACCATAAGCATCACAAAATATTTGAATGTATGCACGAAACGTACCAATGCTATTTGTCGATGCGATACCTTAGAAGTTTTAGACAATTTCAGTAACCATTTTACCATATTCCTGTAAGACTTACGAGGTAATAAGGACATTAATCCAATAACTAACGACACTCGGGCCGTCCTCACTTCGGCTCGCTCCTAAAGACAAAATTATCAAAATAAATTGAGAAGGTGTAGTACAGATTTAAATACAGTAATAAATTCATTTGGTTTAAATGTTTCAATATTACCAGTCCATCCAATGTAAAACATAAATGTTCTAGAAGTATCTTAAATCCAGATAACGCGTTTGTCCCATATTTCGTTAATATCAGTCCTGAGTACGTAACATACGACGCACGAACTAAGGTCTGGAAAATGAACATTTAACATGTTTTTCTATGCTATAAATCGAAATAAACTAATCAGATACTAATAATACAGTATTATTCTTCAGCACATTGGCTTTTAGAGCTTTGATAGCCTGATTGGACAGTGTTATTGAGATTTAGTGCCAACCGTTAATTTTTAACCATATGCAAAATTTGGCCTTTATTATGAGGCCTCAAAATGGTTGAAACAGGTGGAGAAATGTATAAAAATATAAGAACTCTATGTATTGATAGATGATTAAGCATTTTTTCCTTCCACAGTATAGTTACCCTTGTTACAGTGCTATTGAGAATGTCTAAGACATTTTTCAAGCTGAGCTAAGCTATGTTATTGTTTTCATAATTGTGATTGAAGAGTGCTATGGCTCATAACATTTTAGTCATTTGTTTTTAAATGCATAGCTTGAGTGTTACAATTTGAATATTTTTATGTTGACAGCAACTTAAATTTTATCTACATCCTCTAAAGTATGTTAAAATAAATCTTACATTTGAACTTCTGTTATCTGATGAAGCTGCAATAAGTTTGGGCTGCAGGCATTTAAATAGTAACAGTAATGCTTTAGGATTTGGGTCATTATCCATGGTACACATTAAAATATCTATCATCTCATATATTACTCTTGATATGTTGCTCAACTCAATTTTATCTGTAAATAACCAAGCATTAGTTTAGAACACAACCTCATGTTATACTACTGTATGTATGCTTATGGAAATTCAATAGAATAGAAAAACAAAGTACCTATAAAAATTACACAATGACAATATGAAAACTATAGTTATATTGAGCTATTTAATTGGATTGTACTATAATTTTTAAAGATAATTTGAAATAGTTTAATTGAAATATTTTTCCAATACCAATTGTCTGACAAAAATAGTAATACATACCAACATTTAGTTTATTGACAATAGCTCCTCCAGTAATATCAACTAAGTTACTTAAGATGTCTTCAAAATTCATATCAGTAGGATTAAGGTGTAATGACCCCATAATGCATCTTAAATCGAGGACAAAGCCTTTCAGTTCTCTGATAACTGAATTAACATCACAGGCTAATTCTTTGGTATTAAAATAACTATCCTCATTATCACACATAGCCTTAGGAAAATTAAGGCAAGCCAAGGTATGTGCAAATAGTTGTGAATGATAGATGTGATATGCTTTATATCCAGAAATTGAAAGAAGTTTGTAATACACTCGAGATGCAAGTAATGCATTGTTTCTATGTTCTTTCACAACAACATTCTTGATACCATTATTTATGAAATAAGCTAAAAATGCTAGCAGTTTCTCGTGTTGAATGAGATGTGTAAGTGTTGACCAGGATTTCTCTTCGTTAGACACAGACTCCGTGCCTTGCATCTTATCAATACTTTTCATAATATTGAAAAATGCTAAAGGCAGGTCGAGCGATTCTAATACATTAAAGGTATACAAGGCTGGAAAATCAACAAATTCCAAAAAATCGGAGCTATAAATAGCTTGACCCCAATCATCATCAAGCTGATCTAGGCTTAGGGTACTCAATTCGGTTACTACTTCGTCCATGATTTGATGTTAATTTAAAAAATGTTATACGCCAATCACTTTTAGTTCAATAATTCTCTGATAACAGTTTCGAGTAAGTACAACATTATTTTTGATAATATAAAGTGTTTGTTTTTAAATAACCGAATGACATTTATATTGTCAAAATAATCACTATAAGTTGTTATTTGATAACATTGATAATGATGTAACATAACCTATAACTATTAACTTCGTTCAGTTTTAGAGATGATAATATCGATTTCCCAAATCGATCAGACAGCTGTACTTAACTTCAGTTTCCAGACATGACGAAAGTATTGTTATCAAAGGTCAAACATTGTACAGTTTTATTATAAATAAAAATTGTAACTTAATATAATTTTAAAATATCGTATATTTTTTTACCTATGTCACTTTATATTGTAGACACCAGATGGCGTATCTATAGTATTCTAACGCTGTATTTACATGTGCGCACGAAACGCGATGCGAGATGCGTATTGATATGCGATGTGCGAGTGTGTCGTGTGAATACTAGTCTGAGTTTTCTGCGTGTTCAGTTGCATTTTTTGTCTAAAGTGAAAGCGTAAAGAGCCATAAGCCATTCAAGTACCAATCATTATTTGTGTCACGTATCATTTCACGAGGCACTTTATTCTTAAAACGCAAATTGACTGTATATTATTGATCGATAAAAGAAATGACTTTATCGTACTAGAAAATACTCCACTATACATGCCGTAACTTTATTTCAAAGTTTATCTGATGACGGCATTATTCACATTTATTTGTACGTGTTAAATATATGTATATACATCTAAGTAGCACGCAAGAGTGGCTTCAGCATTAGCGTCAGGGATGTCACACAGTCGTGGTCAGGTCACAAGAATTTATAATTTAATTTTGATAACAATAGATATAGGTAATTGATTGATATTTTCGTCATTGGGGGAGGCTGTCCAGCAATGGACCACGATTGGCTGACATGATGATAATGATGATGAGATACAGGTAAAAAGTATGTATTCTTTTTATGTATCTAAGTCTTGTACTTAAAAATAATTATATTTAAATAATGAAATCATATTTTACGTCTTCTCCCATTTTACGCGTTTTCACATCATCTACTTTAATAGATCTGTTTTGATTGACGTGGAGAAATGCCACACTAATTGGTAGTGTATATGAATCTAATGCATACACGTTTTCTTTTATTAGGATACATGACAAAATCGCAATTTGTAATAAGGACTTCTCTGCCATTTCACCATCCATAGCCGAATAATGTTTAACTATTTAAATTAGTGCCTTGACCCAGGGGAGGGTCATACACCATACGAATCTCCCTCGACCCTCTGGATCTGTCTTTGGTAGCAGGCCAAGTAAACTGAAGTTAGGGTTGTGTGATTTTTATGGTTTTAATTTTACTTATGAATACTTATTGTAAATTACTTTATAATAAATTGTAGATAAATTAATTAACACGGCTTGGCTCATACGTTTATTACTCTAGTCCCTACATGAGATTGTGCGACATTTAAATAAATCAAAGCTTGAATCGATGAATGATGTGCGAGATGAAGTTTTAGCCGTGTGTAATCGAAGTATTTACGAAAATTTTGGAATTTTTAGGACTGTATCATTTTATCTTTATAATTCTAGAAGAATGTTATAGTTGTTTATTAAGATAAATCCATGTTGGGAACTTAATTATAAGGATGGAATTTAAACTTGACTTATTTTGGAGTAATTCAGGAATAAATACCTACTATAATGCGATCAAAAATACATATGATGAGGCTGATTAGACTGCATCTCTTTGCCTTCCTTTTTTGGAAAAATTGTGAAAAAAAAAAAACTAAAAACATAACCTCAACATTTCGGCAAAGCTAAGTTTTGCTATAATTTTGTTTTATGCAATTTATGTTATAACTATAATTCCATAGTGATTTAACAATGACGACAAAAAGAGCAACGTCTTGGTTTCTGACTGAACGTGGACGAAGATTTTCTTTTGCAGTAGTAACCGGCACTGGAATTGCTCTTACAGCAGCAAGATTTGTACCTAATACCTTGCTAATATCCAAATATAAAGATTTTGTACATTATTACAGGTGAGATAAACTGTGAGCTATGCAAAATATTTATCTTGAATAATATCTGAACTATTTGATTTACTATTTATTTATTTATTTCAAATTACACACATACAGGACATACAACATACAACTCAAACCACTCTTACTAATAATTACCAGGAAGTATATACTTACTTGCCATAGGAGAGGCCTATGTCCAACAGTGGACGAAATAAAGGCTGATGATGATGATGATGATTATATACTTACTTAACAGCTTTGACAGCCCCGTGGCGCAGTTGGCTAGACACCAGCTTGCGAAACGAGCGGCCGCGGGTTCGATCCCCGCACAGAGACAAATGTGTGTGGGTCTGGGTGTTTGTGAGACCGAAAAGTCAACAACACAAGACTCGTATCTTAGTGTGGGGTCAGGACTATGTATGTGACTGTTGGGTGTATTTAGTATTTATTTATACTTAAGTGTTGTTTGTAACTATGTATTTCGGTTACTTTATAATAATTGTATGCTGAAAACATGTTTATACCAGTGTTGTCTAGAGCGGCATGGTTGGGCCTAGATACTATGATCAATATGAGTATCAAGCACTGATTGTTTTTACAATAGATTAAAATTTGCGTGTGTGATTGTGAATGAACTTAGTTATCTATATTGCAAAAGTTTATACTACTATTAGTAACAAATTGCTATTGTTTTAATACTTGGTTAAGAAGATAAGTGCATTGATACTTTAAGCCAATGACTTTATCCATAGTGCTACTGGAAAATAATAATTTTGTTTTAATAAGTTTATAAATTTCATCATTATGTTTTTCTTTTCCCAGATACCTTAACCTTTTTTGCACATATTCGGAAATGTAACATAATTTATACATGCAATTAATTATTTTTATTACAGTAACGGACAACCAGTAGAATTACCACAGCAACTTCAAGAACTCCATCAAAAATGTTTAGACATTCTAAAAATATCAGATCTGCACCGAAAGTTGATATCTCCATTTAGTGTTTATGGCTATGACCTGTTTCATGCCGGTATGTATTTTTTTTATTGTTCACTTGTAACCCGTGGCTTGGGGGCCGCATGCACCTGTCTTTATATATTTTCCCACTTTTTGGCCCATGCAAGCCAAAAGGTTGCAGACCACTGTTTTAGATAATCTTCTCATTTTGTTTTAGTGTTCATCTTTTTGTGAAATATAAAAATTTAAATCTCTTGTAAGCTCATGTTATCCACACAGCTTATTTGTAGTTGCTCTGGGTTTGTTTGAATATGGAGCACACATCAAAATCTTCATAATATTCAATTTGCAATGGTCCCTTTATTTATGCAACCCACTTGTTTATACTGCTACAAACACTTTTTGTTGAGGAAAATTGTACATCTTTAGTATTTAAGGTTTTTATTAATTATGTTGCTGCTATGCTGACCTTGCCCAGTGTGAAACATTTTAACTATTCTACTATCTTTTAGGTGTCATAATTAGGAGTTTTCTACTAAAAAGTTGCATCATTAAGTAATGAACATACACTGGCTCTTTTGAAGTCGTAAATTCAGTTATCACATAACTTTAAAAAATTGCACTAGTTGTCTGATTCGATCTGGTGTGTTGTATACTCAGCCTATTGCCGTCCACTGCTGAACGTAGGCCTCCCCAAGTAAGCGCCAACCATCCCGGTCCTGAGCGGCCCTCATCCATCCGCAACCCGCCACCTTTCTCAAGTCGTCGGTCCACCGTGCTGCAGGACGTCCTACACTACGCTTGCCTAAACGCGGTCTCCACTCCAACACTTGTCTGCTCCACCGGCCGTCCGACCGTCGGCAGACGTGGCCAGCCCACTTCCACTTCAGCGTGCTAATCTTGCGAGCAATATCAATAACTCCGGTTCTCTGGCGGATGACTTCATTACGAATTCTATCCGCCAGAGAAACTCTAAGCATTGCCCGCTCCATAGCACGCTGAGCGACCTTAAATTCGTGGACCAGGCCTTTGGTGAGTGTCCACGTTTCGGCTCCGTATGTCATTACGGGTAGGACGCACTGATTAAAGACTTTCGTCTTCAGGCACTGAGGGATCGACGACTTGAAAATATGACGCAGCTTCCCGAATGCCGCCCAGCCCAACCGTATTCTTCGGTCTGCCTCCTGCTCGAAGTTGTGCCTGCCTAGTTGTATTATTTGGCCAAGGTAGATGTATTCTTGGACAACTTCGAGAGTGGCATCCCCTACGACAACCGGCCTCGGGAGAACATGACTATTGAACATGATTTTCGTTTTGTCTAAGTTCATCCCGAGTCCTATTTGTCTTGGTGTGTTGTGGTGGTTAAAAAAAAAAACATTTCTTAACTGAAATAAGTCCATTAAAACTTGGGTGCAATGAGCAATCTATTCCACCTGCTCTTGCATAAACATTTTAACAATAAAGGTACCCCAGTTAGAAATCTTTCACATGAGTTCACATGAGATTTACTACTGGGCATATTTAACTTTTTTTTGAAGCCTGACTCCACCATGCTGTCATTGGTTGGATAAGTTGACTTTATATAATTAACCGTAGAGTGGGCGCGCCTTTTTTTGTAACGTCAGTGGGCGCGTGGAGAGCATTTTGCCGCCTGTTTTCATTGATTATTTTAATTAGGAATACAAACAAACAAACATACCTCACGCCTATATTCCCCGAAGGAGTAGGCAGAGATGCATTTCTGCACCCACATTTCGCCAAGTATGTTTCATACATACACACACAACACTGCCCGACCCAGGAATCGAACCCAGGACCTCTAGGTCGCACGGCACATACTTGTACCGCAAGACCACGAGGCAGTCAAACTTAAATTAGGTCAAACTTTAACTTTTAGTTTTACTAGGAATGACACTAATAAGTAATGATAAATCAACTTATTATTCATTAATCTTTGTTCGAAAGAACTTTAGTAAACAAGAGATTTTAGAAAAC
This sequence comes from Cephonodes hylas, assembly GCA_030295005.1. Taxonomy (NCBI): domain Eukaryota; kingdom Metazoa; phylum Arthropoda; class Insecta; order Lepidoptera; family Sphingidae; genus Cephonodes; species Cephonodes hylas. The sequence goes on from AP025366.1 coordinate 6,231,708, forward strand.
GCAATATTTTCAATGTCTTTTTAAACCTATGTGCGTCCATTTCCCGATGCCACCCACGCGCTTTCTATCTAGAATTAATTAATTAATAATTATGCTTTATTTTTTGTTAATATTGATGTCACTTCATGAACAGAGTATAATAATAATATTTTGTTCTATAAAAATAATATTAAGCAATGACGCTAATGTTGCTGTATATTGGTAAATAATATATTTTGATTTTATCGGCTTTGGTTATCAATCAAACGGAAATATTTACATCTGTTATTCAGACGGGCGAACAGATAATATAATTAATGTTACGCGTAAACCAAGGCAGTGATTTTTTGATAATAAAGAACGATAATACACCTGTGACAACTGTAAATAAGTAATAGTCGCAAATTAGTATCCAAAAATTATTATCATTGTATTTGATTTTGTGATTCAATTATTAAATGAAGTTTTTTTTAATTTCAGGAAGCACAAGCTCTAAATTCGGCGTTATTGTAGGGATTCCTGTTAATTTTAATTACAAAACAGTTGAAGATGTCAAAAAAGACGACATACAGGTTAGTTGTTATTGAAAAGCTTTTGCGAAATCATATGCCATATTATGTACAGTCACGAGCATAAATATGTTCCTATGCGAAGGTTACCAAAAATATCTGACCCATGATCGAGTTCAATAATATGTGCCGACACGTACGCAGCAAAAATATGTGACATTATCCGGCTGCATAATGCAGTACCGTCAAAATGATGTGATACACTCACGAAGCATAAATATGTGACACCACTAGGCGGCAAAAATATCTGACATAATTTTATCTTCAAATTAATATAAAAATTATACGAAATAATGAAAGAAATAAATTTTATTTTACATTGTTACAAGATGGCTGTACTTTTATACTATACTAGTCGGCCCGCGCTCGCTTCGTTGGGGGGTAAACATTTTTACTTGCGATTAAATTGTGATTTTAGTTCGGTTAACACTGAATGCCATAATTTATTTTCTGACTGCCAAAAAATATTGTATTTATCTATTTTAAATGAAAATATCACTAAATAGATTACGGCACAGTCGCGGTTGCATAACTAGGTCAGTATTATCTCTTTAACCATTCGTGCAAATTGTATGCAGTTAAAGAAAAAAATATTTTGTTTTAAACACTTGAGAGTATAATTATAAACTCACTTATTTTAATAAAAAAACATAATTATTGATAATATTAATCAATTAAGATGAAGTAATGATTTAAATTATTCTTCAATATACAAAACATTTTTTTTCAGTTATATTTAAAGTTAGACATATGCTGGCGCTGACTTTTTTATAGGCATTATCAAGCTTTACAGTACTGGGCCCGAGGTTTATGCGCACGGTTGAGAATCTCTCCGGTCGGGGGTGCACACCCCAGGCACACACCTCTGACTTTTCGAAGTAATATCTGTATTAACAATGAATTATCACTTGCAATAACGGTAAAGGAAAACACCGTGATGACTCTTGCACACCTAGAAGTTCTTAGAAATTTCTTAGGTTTGTAGTCCGCAAACCAGCACTAGGTCAGCGTGGTGGACTAAGGTCTTAACCCTCTCAATGATAGAGAAGGCTCGTGCCCAGAAGTGGGACGTAAATGGGCTGATAATGATAATGATGATCAAGCTCTATAACTTTTCTCTAGGACTCAAGCAAATATGGGGTAAAGCAACGTTCATAAAAAACGCGTTCGACTGTTTTTTCTTCGATTTACTTTGTAAAACCGGCTACAATGAAAAATTGTTATCAATTTTCCGATTAATATTTACCCTATGACACTTACAAATAACGTAGCTTTCTATTGCTAAAAGAATGTTCAAAATCGGTTTAGTAGATCCAGAGATTACTTTATAGTAGTATGTTAGTATTTGTATAGATTTCTGTCTAGATATATTCTAAATCACGACCATATAATATTCATTAAGGAATTGTTATGTTGTGTTAAACGGAAGCGGCTTTTAACACGATTGCTCCGATTAATTTATTATTTATACAGTTTATACAGTTCATTGATTTTTCTTAAATTAATTTAATTAATTAAGAGACCAGATTTAAATCCCATTGAGAATCCGCTTTTATCTGGGTTTAATGGTCCAGCTATGAGATCCAACTCGGGCTCCAACCCATGATTCTCTATGCTGATTGGCTATACTCTGTTTAAATTCATCTTTACATATGTAATTTTTTTCTGTAAGTGTAATGTTCCCAAACTCCTCCGAAACGGCAGGACCGATTTGAATGATTTTTAGTGTGTGTTTAAATGGACTCGAGGATGGTTTAGATTTACAATTCAGTTCAATTTCAATTGCTCTTTTTTTAATTATATGTTTGTTGATTTTTGATAATAAACTCTTTGGATAATATTTCAGAGCGTGACATGAGTCACAGTTCACTTTGTTTTTAAAACAGACATCAGTGACGTTTCCCTAGAGTGGCCAATATGCAGCCAGTAGCACAACCATATCGCATATTTACTAAGTCCAATAGTAAATGACACTAAAGGTATGTGTCTTCGACCAAATGTATACTAGATTCAAAAATAGCCCGGAAATAAGCGCACAACAAAAATTGTGGTCTTATTACAAATTTGGAATGTCCAATCGTCGCTAACGCTAAGACGTAACAAGAAAAAAGTTGAGTAGAGCATTTTTTAGATTCCCTAGCAGAGTTTTGATAAATTTAAAACGAATACCACTGAACTTGGTGAAAAACTAGACCATAATTCAAATTCAGATATAATTCCACAAATAATAATTGCTGGCTTGGTAGTGAGTAATATTGTAAAAAAATATTTGTAAATACTGTAAAACCGATTTTTGCGCAAAAAAAAACTATGGTTTCTTAAATTAATAGATTTAAGAGACATGGCTGATTTAACTTATACATAGTTCAAACGACGTATTAACGACTATCTGACTCTGAACGCAATTGCATTTTTCTTTGTTATAAATAGTTCTCAATACCAAAACTTGTGACGTGAATGATAGCGATTATTACTATTGCTACCGAATATTACTCGTATACACTTACGAAGTAAGACCAAACAGAATGAAAAAATAGACACTTTATGACATAATGACTGTTCGAAGTGAACGCACTAAGAAATATGTAGTACCGAAACAACGTGAATTCCAAATGTGAACAAATAATTTTCAATCTTATTACTTGCGTGTGACGTTTATTTTAAAATATTTGTCCTCATTTATTAAAGACATTATTTTAAAATGACATTTTTATTTTCTGTATTTTAATGTCATAACGTCTTAAATTCAAATTTATTGTAAGCTATATAAACTCCAATTGCAAAGATTTAAGGTTAATTGCAACCATGAGTTGTCTTTAATTTAATACTTTACAAATTGAAGTCTGAATTACAAATGTGTAAATATAATATCATGAAATATATGCAACCGGTGCCACTAAGACAAGTGATTTTGTTTGCGATCTTCAATCTAGTATAGGTATATTTGATCGAAGGTGTGTGTAGTATTCCCCAAAACGATATTGGTAAGATAGTTTAGTGAAGAACAATTTAACGATCATAATTACTATTTTAACGAACGAAACGAAATAATTAAAGAAATATTGTTTTCAAGTTAAATTTCTTTATCGAAGTAATACGAGATAACTGGTCGCCTTAACAGCGTTGAATACACAGGAATTCTTTCAGACATTTTGATACCGACAAGGCATATCAGTTATCCTGATTTAGCACCTCTTTATGTGGTGCAAGACAACAGCCCATTCCAGAACTCACGAATAACTCATGAGTGGTTTAATACGCATAGAGAGACGATAAAATTAATAGATTTCCCTCCTAAAAGCCCTGATTTGAATCCTATTGAGAACCTGTAGGGTTTAATAGTCCAACAATGGGATCCAAATCAGGCTAAAACTTACAATTCCCTGCGTTGTCACACCTTCGACATTTGGGAGTCACTCCAGGGCTCTCAAGTGTGCACTAATATTGTCTCATCCATGCGAGAGAGGCTACAGGATGTTATTAATGCAAACGGGGGGTATACTTGATTTTAATTTATAATGTTTGCATATAAAAAAAGAATTAAACTTATTAATTAAGATGATTTGATAAATTAAAATATAAGTAAATATTTAAATGTAGTCGTGATTTAGACCATAATATCTAGACATAAATCTATCTATACTAATATTATAAAGCTGAAGAGTTTGTTTGTTTGTTTGAACGCTAGGATCTCAGGAACTACTGGTCCGATTTGAAAAATTCTTTCACTGTTAGATAGCATATTTATCGCGGAAGGCTATAGGCTATATAACATCACGCTACGACGAATAAGAGCAGAGCAGCAATAAAGAATATTTCAAAATCGGGGACATTTTTTCCTTTTTGTGAGCTTCCGCTGCATGCGCTGCGAAAACGGTTAAAGTTTCGCTAAAATAATGTATGAGTGAAATGTTCCTCTTTAAAAGTTCTAAAAGAAAGTCCGCGACAGGATATGTCTATTTTTTAAGGTTGGCTCACTATAACGTTTTTTATCCTAACCAAATTTATTTTAAAATAAAGTTTTATTTGTTAAGGTGTTTTTATAAATATGATATTAATCCTTATCCAAATAAATACGTTATTCATTACAAGTATTCAATTTTAAATAAAATTGCCCTTTACATCATTTGATTTCACTGAGTATCTTAGAAGATATTGCAATTTTAAAATATTGATCAAGCGCGCAGTAATGATGCACAAGGCGCCGATCGACGCGTTACGGTTTCACGTTTGAACAATTTGACCGAATTGTATGATTTTTGGTATGGACATAAACAGGACTCTGAGAAGTAAAATAGACTACAACTTATTTTCCTTCTGAACTCAACCCTGTAGTCTACGCGGACGGAGTCGCGAGCAAAAGCTAGTATATGTATATAAAAGAAAGTCGTGTTAGTTACACCACTTATAACTCAAGAACGGCTGAAGCGATTTGGCTGAAAATTGGTGAGAAGGTAGCTTAGAACCGGGAATAAAACATAGGATACTTTTTATCCCGTTCGAAAGCGTTCCCGTGGGACTTTTCATTGTTTTCTATATCCATACAAAAGTTTCGTTTTAATAATTAAGTCAATTTGAACTTTAATACAATTCAATAAAGTTTAAATCGTAGTGGAGGAGTTCTATATTATAAAAATGAATTGCTCGATGTGTCCCTAAGCGCAAATCTCGAGAACAGCTGAACCAATTTTGCTAATTCTTTTTTTATAATATTCCTTGAAGTACGAGGATTGTTCTTATGGAGAGATACATTTCAAAAATTGCTTGAAAAGGTCTAAAAATAATACTTTTCTGAATTCCCATACAAAAGGATCGTAATGATACTTAAGTAATTTTGAACTATAACACCATACAAAATTTCTGTCATTTAATGTTTATCCCGTCGATGCAGTTAGAGGCCCCCTCAAATAAAAGAACGTATTAAAATAAGAATTTTGAATCGACAATATGCATCTATAACATTCGAATAATTGCGTATTTTAGATGTTAAAAATGCAGAATTGTCATGACAATGGATTGACATTTTTTGGCTGTCAAATTTTAAGGCGTGCTTTCAGAAATTTATTTTGTGTAACAAATCTCCTTGCTAGTGCCTAATTTTTAAATTTTTATTATGCTTGAATATTAAAAATACTCTAAATCTCCTTCAAGAAATATTAATAAATGGCCAGGGGATGCCTCTTCCATTGATCTAGCCAGTCATGGAACTGTTGGAGTCTCCCACTACTTCCTTATCCGGGACTGCAACATCCTTACCATCAGGCTAAATATCCTTACCTGCAATATCCTGTACCCAAACACACGCTATCTCTACCCCATTACCAAAACAATGAAAGTCTCAAGGAGAGTTGGTGTCAGACAGGCGGCCGGCCGTAAAACATTTGCCAAAACATTTATGCAGAATTTATAATAAGAAAGGTGACAGGGCCTAGGGCGTCTCCCGTAGCCGACGCGCAGGGGCAGCACCTGGCTCCTGTGAGAAATGGGCAAGGTTTGTTACACCAGCCCAGGCGGGGGCAACTTAAGACACTAGCCCGGGAAATAAGATTGAGGTATGCAAGTTGGAATGTAGGTACGATGAATGGTAGGTCAAGAGAGCTAGCATCTGTGCTGAAAAAGGAAAAATAAGGTTAACGAAGAAGACTTACGAAAGACGACTGCATGCAGCAATAATGCGAATATTGCGGTGGATGTGTAGTATTATAACATGGAGTGACAGAGTGAGAAATGAATACGTTAGGGTAAGTCTGAAAGTAGCTCCTGTGATAGAAAAGATGAAAGGAAACCGTCTGTCGGGGTATGGGCACATTAAGAGAAGGAATGAATCATATGTAGGAAAAAAAGGTGATGAATATGAAAGTGGATGGATGGGCGAGTCGGAGAAGGCCAAAAAAGAGATGGATGGAGTGCGTGATTGAAGATATGAAAGAGAAAGGGGTGAATGAAGACATGCCGTGTGTGGAAGAAGAAGAGATACTGCGCCGACCCCAAGTAATTAATTGGGACCAAGGCAGGGGGATGATAATATACCTAAGTAATCAAAAATTAAATTCTTTTAATAAGTAACAAAACATTCATTGGCGGGTAGGGCGATACGAATTTTGCCGGGATAGCTAGAATAGTATAAAATTACAGCCATATTAAAACAATGTAAAATACAATTTAATTCTTTCATTATTTCATACAAATTGTAAATTTAATTAAATTGAAGTTAAAATTATGTTAGATATTATTGCCGCCTAGTGGTGTCACATATTTATGCTTCGTGAGTGTATCACATCATTTTGACGGTACTGCATTATGCAGCCGGATAATGTCACATATTTTTGCTGCGTACGTGTAGGCACATATTATTGAACTCGATCATGGGTCAGATATTTTTGCCAACCTGCCCATAGGAACATATTTATGCTCGTGACTGTACCATGTCTAGTACATATATTTAATTAGTTCAAAACACGGCGTTTCTCGAGGCTGTTTTATCTTATTCTTCTCGAATCTTTTCTCATAGCTTTCTATTCACTATTTTGCACAGGCCTTTTGCACACAATTACTGTTAATCTTGCTTTGTTTGATATTTTTTACGTCAATAAACAAACCGTTTTAAGTAGTACCTTTTCAATGATACACAAATTCGAAGAATTATAATATCATTTGATGCAAATTGCGTCGATCTAGAGTTTTGGAGGTCTGGAGGCAAGATCTTTTTTTTTCGTAAAAGCGCACTTGTGTTACATTAATGAAAGGAATATTGTATTGAAATAAATAAATACAACCAACTTTCACTACCTTGAAATCGCAGTCTTTCGTTTAGCATGGTGGTGTCCATACATATGATGCAATATGTTACAGGTAAATCAAAAGAAAGTTGATTGGAGTTCTGAAGTTGGAATTAAGCTCGCAGAATCATTAGTATTACCCGAGAAAGTGAAACAGTTTGCATTATGTCGAGAAATATTGATGTCACACAATAATAAAGTAGTATACGAGTCAGTGTACCCATTCTTATCAATGTTTTTTGCTTATAACTTGACTACTTATTTGAACAGAAGACTGAACTTATATAGAGCACCATTGATGATTAGAGCTTCTTTATATTCAATTGTCGGCCTCTTCAGTGCGGGGATGTATTTTCTTATGAAAGACATGACTGAAGTTTATTACGAAACAGAAACGGACAAGAAACTTTGTGAATTGGGACCTGACTTCATTGAAAGCGGTGTAATACTATATGATAAAATATTGCAACGAAATCAAGCTTTAAGAGTGTTGATGGGAAAAGAAGGCGAGAGTAAGTACAGTAAACTTGGTAATGAAAATTTTGGGTTACGGCAACCAAGATTAGCGCTCGTACATAGAAAACAATATTTTGAAGAAAGATTAAAGGACAACCAAGAAAAAGAAATGGAAGAGTCCAATGAAGTTTAATGTAGAGATTTATTTATTTAACGTAGAACGTAGTTAATCCTCAAAAATTATTTAAGTTATGTTGACAATGTGTAAATAAAATGAATTGTTAAACAATGATTTTTTATTAACTTTAGCTATTCCCGTAGTACAACTATTACCTATACTCACGTGTCTTCTCGTGGCTTAAGTACGTACCACGGGTTCGATTCTGGCCACATGGTATTTCAATTATCCCATCAAGAAATCTACAGTAGCAAAATGGAGTCTGGAAATGAGTCTGAGAAACGGCGATAAGCTTACCCTCTTATGCCCCTCGCAAAAGTCGTAAGCAGTCGTTGTAGTGTATTATATAGAAATCTATTCAAATCCATACTTTTGACATACTTGATTAAAAGTATTTCACTGAAAAACGTACCTGTTCATTTAAGCCTCATTAAACTTAATTTCCTGTACCAGAATTAGAACTACAACAAATATGTCCATAAGTTATATATTTACAGTTTATCAAGCAGCAGTGGGTATACGAAGACTACTCACTCACCAATTGATATGGTTAGCAAAAGAATTCAATTACCGCGGATATGAATCATTTAGCAGTGAAGATATACGATCTGTTGTTACAATACAATGTATAAATCATTGACTTAAAACTAATGTATTCAATCATCAGAAATGTCTTATCTTATCTCGTAATGCGTAAAACTTATCTTTGTAAGTTTTGTTTATTAACGACACTATGACGTAAAGGTTTCAGGGACAAGGCCACCGAAAAACTTCGAGAGAATATCTACATGCTTAAATACCTAAAAGCTCTGTAAATTTTTGTAAATTATTTAGAAAACTAAGAAATTACATATTAATACACATATACACATACATAAGTAAATTTTCCATCCAAAGGCCTAGAGGTCCTGGGTTCGATTCCCATTTATTGTTTGAGCAATGTCGCTTATTCTTGCACCCTTAGCGGGCTCTACACCACGGGATCTTTGCTTTTAGTTAGTACATAAAATACCGTCGGATGGTAACAGACGCAGTAATCTACGTACCAATACTTACGACAATGCTTACATCGATTTTCATTAAAATTACTACATTAATCTTTCGAGTCAAAGAGTCTCTCCCAAAATCAAGATGAATCCATTTTTGTTCCGTGATTTTTTATACTGAATATACTTTATTACGTGAAGTTATACATTTTTAATAACATTCATTATGTTTAATATGTCATCTAAATTGCTCATATTTTTATTTTATCATATTATAAATGTTAACAAATTATTAATTTTTATGTCCAGAAGTAACAGGCAGTTAGCTTTCGAGTCAAGAAAATATGCGGGTTCGGTTCCATCAGGGGTCAATATTTAGATGACTTACTTCAACCTATATCTAGGCACGGTAAAAGTATATTTACCGTGATCTAGGGTTTCGTGGCATTTCCGTGTGTAGATACGCAAATTTGTCCTAGTATGGAATTATTAAAAAATATACCTTAAACTTGAAAGTGGGTTCAGTTACAAAACACGATAAGCGATGTAATACGTTTATCATTGTGTTTTTTTTAATCTCCATGATTTTGATCTACCGGTCGCCGACGCATCAGACAGTCAAATATTATTCTAAATATACCAATAATGAACTGGATATCACTGGATGCAAACCACTTTGATGAGCTCATCATCGTCTTGTGGTAGACGACAATATACATACGAAGATTGAGAAGACGTGGTATCCTATAACTAAAGGTACTTATACCTACTTATTTGCAAATGTAATGTGTGGTAATTTGGAAAATGCTCAGTTTATTAGAAATTGTTGATTAGAAATAGATTTAAGAAGCTTGAATTAGTCCCAGTAAAATAAAATCAAAATATTTTCGACATATTAGAGATTTTGTTATGGGGACAAAGACTTCATATTTAGATTAATGTTTTGGTGCTTTAGACTATTGGGTAGCTACTTATCAGTTTCTTGGTTTCCATAGGAGCTTAACAATGATATACGTGTTTTATCTCTTAATTATTTTATTTAATCAATAGCCAAAGTTGTTATATAAAGGACGGTACCAATATGAAACAAAGCTTAGTCTAACTGTGCTGAAATGCGGTGGTTAGTGAGTCTTCTTTTATTTGTGTATGTGGGCGAGGCGCTTGCAAGGAGGTCTCCTCATGCCGACCTTGTTGAGGAACTCTACCTAAGTGGGCCTTCTGGAAGCCGCATTTCTAATAATCTAACTGAAGATGCTTTGCTGGATATTGTAAGTATAGACTTACTTATAAATATTTTATAGTTCTGATAGATTTTTATACTACCTAGTTTGTGCTGTTTTCTTAAAAATTTCCGTATAAGTACAAATCTTAAGCGTGCCAGGTTTTAAATCCGTTGTCTTTGATCCGAATATTGTACCTATAGAAAATCTTCACGTTTCCCACGAACCTAGGTCGTATGCTAGTTGATAGGTATTAAATTAATGCAAATGCATTACATTCACTGTAGTGTAGGAAACCTATATTAACTCTATAACGATATAAGAGATCGAAAAATCCACTTCTTAGTTTTTTTCCTTGTGCCTATAGTTGAAAAAGAAAAGCGGGTATTACCACTGTCGTCCTATGCGTCCCACTTTTGGCCATAGACTTCTTCTATAATTCAGTGTGGTGATGCTTTAGACTAGTATGCTGGCCTAATTGCTAAGAATTTTTAGGGGTGCAGGTAAATAATAAGTAAATAATGTAGCGAAAAATGTATAATTCCGAAAAGACAGAGGTAGTATACCTGGAGTTTGAATCCGAGACCGTTAAGGTTTAAAACCATTCCCGAGCCTCAGCTTTAAGATCTTACAAAGTATGACATGGATTTACTAAATGCAGTTTTTGAGTTTATTCAATGCTCTTTTTAGAATAAATTAAGTACTTATGTATCCATGCTAATATAAAGTAAATAACGGTGAAAAACATATTTTAAAATCAAGCTTTTATTATGCACGAAAAATTAAAAAAATAAACTAAGAAAACATTCATAAAATTCGTAGTTTTTTAAACTTTACAAGTAACAATTTACAAAAGTGTTCGGTTTATCAGTAGAAGTATGATACATAAACATATATTATCTATAACTAGTATATTAATATTCTTAAGTGATCTAAAAGCTCGTCGCGGCCGAGGTCTTTGCATTAACGAAATTGCGCGACAAGCTTTTAAATCACTTAAGAATATTAATATACTAGTTATAGATAATATATGTTTATGTATCATACTTCTACTGATAAACCGAACACTTTTGTAAATTGTTACTTGTAAAGTTTAAAAAACTACGAATTTTATGAATGTTTTCTTAGTTTATTTTTTTAATTTTTCGTGCATAATAAAAGCTTGATTTTAAAATATGTTTTTCACCGTTAATTTATTTTTAACTTTTTAGTTGGAAATATTTCTAACTCTATCCATTTCGTAGTCATACCGAAATTCAATTCAATCGGTCCATGGAAACTAGTGTTCCTATGGGCACCTTCCAACTTCTCATGACACCAGATCAACGATACCTTGTTATTATGTTGTCACTGAAAATACAAAGGCATACCAAATTTTAGCTTAATTGGTCCACAGGAATCGGAGTTCATATGGGCTTCTTCCAACTCCTCATCAGATCAGCTTCATGATACCATATTTTTGTATTGTTACCGAAGTTACGAAGACAGACCAAATTTCAGTTCAATTGGACCACAAGAATCGGAGTTCCTATGGGCATCTTCCAACTCTTCGTCAGATCAGCTCTATGATACCTTATTATTATATTGTCACCGAAATTATATAGGTATACCAAATTTCAGCTCAATCGGTCCAAAGGAATCGGAGTTCCTGTGGGCTTCTTCCAACTCCTCAATAGATTAGCTCTATGATACCATTTTTTGTATTGTTACCGAAATTATGAAGAGATACAAAATCTCAGCTCAATTGGACCATAGGAATCGGAGTTCTTATGGGCATCCTCCAACTCCTCATCAGATCAGCTCCATGATACCATATTTTTGTATTGTTACCGAAGTTACGAAGAGATACAAAATTTCAGCTCAATTCGACCATAGGAATCGAAGTTCCTATGGGCATCTTCCAACTCTTCGTCAGATCAGCACCATGATACCATATTTGTGTATTGTTGTCGCAGTTACAAAGACATACCAAATTTCAGCTCAATCGGTCCACAAGAACCGATGTTTCTATGGTCATCTTCCAACCTCATCATCAGACCAGCTCCATGGTACCATATTATTGTATTGTCATCCAAGTTACGTAGGTATACCAAGTTTCAGCACAATCGGTCTATTGGAAGTGGTTCAAATCTTCATTGCAAGATTTGTAAACATACAAACATACATACATACATACATACATACATACATACATACATACATACATACATACATACATACATACATACATACATACATACATACATACATACATACATACATACATACATACATACATACATACATACATACAAAAGTGAAGTTAAATAAAAGCTTGTAAAATACATGTTTTGGAATAAACTTAAAAATTACTGGAATGATTGTTATTAAAGCCAACATGTATCTTCGAGAAAATACACAAAATATTTCTTTATAAAGTGACTAGTCATATACAAATAAACGTGAATTAGAATCACGACACAATTTCGCTTTGACGAACATTTTCTTCGGTTTTAAACTCCATGATATTGTACCTGTTGATTGTGCATCTTAATCCAGCGCAAATACCTATTTGTTTATCGCAGGAATTTTGTATATAATCTTGCGGGAGATTCGAATTCGTTGCGTTTCGTTTTAAGGACTAGGGTTTAACCAATTGATTGACAAAGAGTGTCTGTACCTATAGGTAAGATAATACTTACATCAGCATGGAAAATTTGAGATAGTTAAGGGGAAAACATATTTGTCTCGGAAATTTTAAGAGTTATCATTGTTCAGATCGTAAGATAAATAAGTAATTATTATATTTATCACTTTTAAATACACTCTTTATTACGAATTAAATTCAAATGATCGTTACGATAGGATATATTAAGTCGATGTTTGATAATGCCTACATATCAGGTACAAACATTTACGAATACATTAAAGAAAATACAAATGTCTTTCAGTATTTTTGTTATACTGAATAACTTTAATCTTATAGGTAGGCCTTATCACCAAATATGGTTACCCAGTGGAAGTACACAAAGTTAGGACCGAAGATGATTATATCCTTGAAATGCAAAGGATACCACATGGCCGCGACCGCAACAACCAACCTGATCCAAGGAAACCAGTAGTTCTTGTCATGCACGGACTTTGTGCGTCAGCCGCTGACTGGGTTCTTATGGGGCCTGGAACAGCTCTAGGTAAAGTTCTTGAATATGTTTATTTTTTTTTAATAAAGAAATTCCATATAATTTATACATTTAGCTATTCAGATGCATGTTTATAATATTTAATTTATATTGCAGCTTATGAGCTAGCGGAGCAAGGCTACGACGTATGGCTAGGAAATGCGCGAGGTACTTACTACTCAAGATTCCACGCGCATCTTAATCCTGACAATAGTCGCGAATTCTGGAATTTCAGTTGGGAAGAAATAGGTACCAGGGATTTACCTGCAATGATAGATTATGCTCTTGGTGTGACCGGAAAGAAACGCTTGCATTACATTGGACATTCCCAGGGTACCACTGTTTTCTGGACAATGGGATCACTACGGCCAGTCTATAATGATAAGATCATTTCTATGCAAGCGTTAGCTCCAGTTGCTTATCTATCAAACAACAAAAGTCCGTTATTTATTGCGCTTGCGCCTTTCGCCGACAGCATTGAGGTATGGCACATCTCAATATATGTGTGTGTGTATTTACAATATTGTTATAATTGACAAAGTCTAATCAGTTGATTTTTTTTCAGTCTGTTGCGAGTGTAATCGGTGTGACCGAACTCGTAGGAAGGTCTGAGTTTTTCACAAATCTAGGACAGACGTTCTGTTCAGATGATGCCGTTACTCAAGCTCTCTGCACTAATGTGATCTTCCTTATAGCTGGAGGACGCGAAGACATGTTTAATTCTGTAAATATAATATTTCCTTCTATTATGAGCTCTATGTTAAAAAAAGTTGTAAGTTTATTCATTGCCTACTTTTCTTTTCAGACAATGTTACCGGTGAAATTAGGCCACACTCCTGCAGGAATTGCAGTCAAACAATTAGTGCATTACGCTCAGCATATTCGTAAAAATTTCTTTAGACGATATGACCATGGATCATTGACGAATTGGAGAATCTATAGAAGCTTTACCCCACCAAGTTACAATTTAGGTAGAATCACCGCCCCAGTTTTCTTGCACTACGTTGATGACGACGTTTTCGCAGATGTAAGGGATGTCAACAGACTTTTCCGTGAACTTGGTCGCCCTGTTGGTATGTTCAGAGTGCCTCACGCCACATTTAGCCATCTTGACTTCATGTGGGGAATAGACGCAAAAAGATTAGTTTATGACAGAGTAATTAATCTGATGAAATCGGTCGGTGACGATTAAGACCATGAAGTACATATTACCAGATTTTTTGAATGTGAATGAAATGCATACTGAAATCATTGAAGAAATTATTTTAAATAAAGAATTATCACCAACTAAAAAACGAAATAAAGTTTAATATAATAACTGATAAATTGGTTTTATTCTGACTGTAATAAAATACCTAGTTAATCCGCATAAAAATGCTTACCCAGGTTGTTACAAGATTGTTGCTTTTACCGTAGCATAGCACTCGGCACTCGCAATAGTTGTTAATAGGAAACATTAGAAAAATGTGTAGGTATATGATCGATTTGTTATATCTTAAATGCCTCGTTGACTCTGTAGCGTATCGGTGCGGCATGTGATTAAGTGGTCTTGGATTCAAAGGTCGGAACAAGTGTATTTGACTTTTCCGTATTTAAGTATCAGTGAGTAAAGTTGTCTTATGATCCCTAAATAAGAGACAAAACGAAATAGACTTTTGGTTCTGACAAACATCCCGAAGGAAATTAATAAAATGAAACTAAAGTTATCCGTTGCATAGGTTGAATCCGCGGTCTTCCGTTTCGTTAACAGTTTTTTATAGTAAATAAAATAAATGAATAAAAACTAAAAAAAAATAGTTCATTGCTAGCCAACTCCGCTCGGGGGCTATTCGTGTTTTTCGTTTGGTTATAAAGATACCCACTCACGTGCTCAAATAAAAAATAATAAGTAAGTAGGTATGTGGCAATACGATCAAATTTCTTCAAAGTAGTCTTGGTAAAATATTAATGATTTTTATCGCCGACAGATTACGGGCCCTTAAGAAGCGCTGATATACTAGGTACATGAAACCTCTTAGCAAGGAGCGCCTCGCATTGCTCGTAGTCTCCGTATGGCAGATAGTCCACTAATTTGTGAGGGTTTTAAATGCCCACCACTTAAATCTATTGTATCAGGGATGGTCAGCCGCAATAAGTGTCTGGGACATTAACTTGGCCATTCTTTCTACACGGAATTGATATCTCGAGTTACCATGCTAACAAATCAACATAAACTATCCAACGAATGCCTTGGCTTAGTTTCTTTCCCATACGTTCTAAGAGTATATTCAGGAGTACCTACGGTCTAAAGGAACTCATCATCCCTTCGATCAAATAAATAAATAAATATCGGATCATCGATTCAAAAACGGCCCAAAAATAAGAGCACAACAAAAAGTGTGGTCTTATTTCAAATTACTATGTTCTAATTAGGGATGTTATCGATGTGATATTTCGGATCTGGATTTTTGGATTTTTATTTCGGATATCCGATTGTTTTGGTTACGGTTAGGGAGCTCCATAACATCCCTGGTTCCAATCGTTGCCAACGGTAACACGTCAACATTAATATGACTTTTCTATTTTCTCTCTTTTAATGACATAACGTCTTAAATGCAAATTTATTGTAAGCTATGTAAAATCGTTTTTTTAAGAATTAAGGTTTATATTTTAATACTTTTTTTTACATATCGAAGTCCGAAAAACAAATGTGTAAGTATATGCAATCGGTGCCACTTAAGATAAGTGATTTTGTTTGCGATCCTCAATTTGGTATATATTTGATCGAAGCATCATCTACCCATATACGTCCCACTGCTGAGCACGGGTATCCTCTACCATTGAGAGGGTTAAGGCCATAGTCCGCCACGCTGACCTAGTGCGGGTTGGCGGACTACACACCTAAGAAATTCCGAAGAACTTTTAGGTGTGCAGGTTTCATCATGATGTTTTCCTTCACCGTTAAAACAAGTGATAATTCAATGTGAATACACACATAACTGCCAAAAGGCAGAGGTGTGTGCCTTGGGCTCGAAGCCGCGACCGCCGAGATTCTCGACCGCGCGCCTAAATCTCGAGGCCATCACTTGCGTTAAAGAAACTATTATATAGAAATTTGTATATAGGTACTATGCGTAAACAAGCATTTATTGTTCTTGCTAATTGGCTTTCGGATTTGAATCGTGTCTTGGTGGCGCGGAATAATTTCGCGGCGTATAAACGAGAATCTCATTGGGTATATCCAAAAGGAAATTTTCATTAGCAGTCCGAAATCCGAAGGTAGGCACTAAAATATAATATGTTTATAGTCTTTGTCCAATCACGCAGACGAACCTATTAAAATGGCACTACACATATCATTTTAAACCACGAAGAAATAAAAGTCAGAAAATGTACTGGACATAAATGGGCTAATGTCAAAATTTTAACTAACCGAAAACCCAAATACGCTGTTAGGCTCGGCATTAAAACCAAATTGTTTTTTTAGTTTGAGTCAGTTGAATGCCGTGTGAGCTATGACTTATGAGGCACGCGAAGAGGTCGACATGACTTTTAGCTTTTACAATCATAAGCAATTACTTTTTGAATTAAAGTATTTTTTACTTTCAAATCGGATAAGAAGATTGCAATGAAAAAGAGATAAAATTGCGACCTTATGCGGTAGTTAACAATTTATATAGAGAAACTGATCTAATAAAATAAATTACAACTGGCAACACATAACATATGATGTGTTGTGGTGTGTAAATTGTGCAGCCCATTGTAGTTTAGATTTCTGCGAGGAGAATCATTCATAAATTCCTAACTGATAAAGTTTTGTTTTAATGGAGTGGTGACTTCGTACCTAGGTATAGTCATAAAATAAACAATCAAAATGTGTGGTGGATTCACTTGTTCAAAAAATGCATTGATTGCTCTAAATATTCTGTATGTGGTAAGTGGTCCTCAAAAGAGATTTTGAATAACAATTATTATATGTGTATAGTAATAGCATATTTTTTGCAACAATACTTATTAAAAAAGATCTTACGTGGAGTAGGACCTTGATAAATTACTTTTTTTGTAAAGGTCACATAATATTGACTATGCTTTGTCATAGAGACCTTATCTTATTGATACAAGCATATTTTTTAAAAATAAAATAATTCTTTATATGGATTGTTCCATACTAAATAATTATCTATAATAAAAAAAAGACTGTGCAAAAATTGTAAGGCAATGAAGTAATATAATGTTTAATGATGAATGATAAAGTTTCTCGAATTTTTCTTTAATAAACATTAACTAATAAGGTTGTTGATTGTTCACTGCATTATATTTTCATTTAAATAAAAAAATAATAATCTGTTAAAAATTAACAGGTGGTGGCAAGCATACTTATTTCAGTAGCTGTTTATGGACAAACTTCATCCTTGGTATCAAACCTTCCTATCTTGGGAGGTATTTTAGCATGTGGAGTCTTCCTTATTTTGATCTCATTGTTGGGGTTGGCTGGAGCCGTTAAGCATCATCAAGTGATGCTCTTTTTTGTATCCTTTAAAAACTTACTGTATTTGTTGTAATTGTTTGTAAAAAAACAATCATTGAAACATAGGAAAAACATTCAATTGTTTAAATACTATAAATTACGACAGACTAATGTAAACAAATGGTTTGATGTAAATAGCATTTGTAATGATTATACTTAAACAATGTGTTATAGAAATAAATGAAAGTTCTATATATATTTGAATTGAAAATTGATGCCTTAACTCAAAACAGTACATGGTTATCTTGTTCCTATTATTCCTGGTCCAGTTCTCTGTGGCCTGTGCTTGCCTTGCTGTGAATTCTGAACAGCAGGAAATGCTGGCCCAACAGGTAAACAATACACAGATTTATCAATTATTATTGTAAAGGAAATCCATATTTTAATTTAATATCTATTCATTTAATATAGTTTATCAAAACTGTTTTGGTAAACAGACTTATATTGATGATGTCGGGGTTAAGGCCAGCAGTTGAGAATCTTGGTGGTTGCGGGTTCGAACCCCATGTACACACCACTGAGATTTCGAAGTTATGTGGGTATTCACATAAGTTATACATAATAACTAACTATAATGTTGAAGGGAAACATTGTGAAGACACTGCACACCAAAGAGTTCTAAGCAATTTTTTAGATGTGTAGTCTACCAGCCCATTCTAGACCAGTATGGTGTTGTAAGGCCTAAACCTTTTCAGTTATAGAGGAGACAAGTGTCTAGCAATGGAATGGAATTATATGGACCAATGATGATAAAAGATACAGATAGAAATTAAGACTCAGCTTTGTTATACTAATATTTTTTTACATTTAGGGATGGAATGAAATGGATATGGATGTGAGAGAGCAGGTCCAAAATAGATTCCAGTGCTGCGGCTTCCAAAATAGTACAACAAATACTACAGATGATCATCCCTCCTGTAGTGCTTTGAATGTAAGATTTGGTTATTGTTCATTTATTTAATTTTATTGACAGTATTCTTAATTATATAATTGTTCTTTTAGTAACCATACTGTTGTTTTTAAAATTCTTAACTTAATGTAAGATATGGGTCTGGTGCTGTATTCAATAAAAGCTATGAGGAATTCTCAGAGAAATAAGTTATTGTTATCAGAATATTTTGACTGAACTGAACTACTGAGATTTTCACTTAGTCTTTTTGTGTTAGGCTACATTTTTTTTTTAAATTAAATGGTATCCCAACTGTAATTCACAAAATGATATGGCAATGGTTTAATTTTTCTTTATTGTATTCCAGATCATTTGCTGTAAAGATTCTAATGACACAAATTGCCACTGTAAGCCTTGTATGGAGAAACTTAAGGAAACAATTGACTACGCATTTAAACTTTGTGGGGGTATTGGATTATTTTTCAGCTTTACGGAGGTAAGTAATAAGACAGTACTTTTATCATTAGATTAATATCTGTGATTCAAATTAAAAAAAGAAAGATAGTATTTCTAATTATGTTATCTTGATCATTCTGGAATGAAGTATATAATATGTTAAATATATTTGACAATATGTGATAATGCCAGTCGTTATCAACTTGATACTACAATGCTTATAATTTTTTTTGCAATTTACGTCTTTCTGTTATTTTGATTGAAATGTCATCATCAATATTTATTCAAGGCATGATTAAGTGCATACATGCAATAAATTAAAAATTTCACTTGACTAATCAATTTTTTAAGTTTGGTTGACAAACCGGGCAGTAGGTGTACAAAGTAGGGATGAGTTGGAGCTGAATTTTATGGAATATAATCATATCTTTCCCATTTTTAGCTGCACTTAAATATTTGGCTATGTGGTATTTATAACTGTCTATTTTATTGAAAAATGTATGTGTAATATATGGTCAAATACTTCAACTGTTAAAAAAAATATTAAAAGCCGGCATATCTGATTTCATTGCAAGGCATTGTTTAAGCATCTTATGTTCACAAACATCACAAAATCTTATTCATACACAAAGCAACACCTTCAAATTATGGAATGGTAAATAGAGGTGCAAGGCCTTTTGTTTCAGATGGCATTGAAATTGGAAAGTTTCTCAGTATGCATGTTTCATTAAAGTATTACATAAACGCTACTTGTTACTCACTCACTTGCCCAATGGTCTCACTAACATTTGTGGTGGTCTAAAAATTTCATTTCCGTATGTTGAAAGACCTACATATTGTGACTAACAGCGATTGTTTTCAGTTTCTTGGTGTGTGGTTGACTGTAAGATATCGTAACCAAAAGGATCCGCGGGCTAACCCAAGTGCATTTCTGTAAATGACTCAATGCGAAGGAAGACCCATATTAATGTGATTCGAGGTGGATCGGTGTTTCGCTTACTTATGTCGCTTCTACTCGCTTATTGGAATGGCTATGTTGCATGAGCATGCAGAATTGTGAACGTTTATGTGTTGAATTACGACTCGAATTTACAAAACCGTTATCTTTATCAGTTCAGAATATCATTTTATTAATTATAGTTGCATGTGATCCATATTGTGTTCCTTTTAGGTGATTTTTTTTAAATCATGAAAATACCGCAACAAATTGTATTGTGGTTTTCTATTTCTGTTACTTTTTGTAGTTTTCACTACAAGTTTAATTCTTAGATAATAAAATTCATTGAGTTTTGTCGAATGTGCATAGAAATGAAAAAAAATCTGGAATAATTAACCTTATCCACATTAAAAGCAATTATTTCTGCTTTAGTAATCGTATTGGATGCCTTCTGAAAAAATAGATTACATAAAGACATTTTATATTGTAGTACATAGTGCTTACTCTGCCGATTGGCAGCACCTAAAACGTGTTGGTGTCAACGTTAACAGATAGTAAGGCTTGGTAACTAACTCAAAAATCACCTCAGATAGATAGCAGTTGCTTGGTATCGCTGTCCACGGTGGCGTTGCTGATAACGTATACTATATCTCTGTACCGTTCGCATCCTTATCATACTCTTATATTGACAGCCCCGTGGCGCAGTTGGCTAGACACCAGCTTGCAAAACGAGCGGCCGCGGGTTCGACTCCCGAACCGAGCCAAATGTCTATGTGATCTACAATATTTGTTTCGGGTCTGGGTGTTTATGACACCAAAAAGTCTCTCGTAGTTTCTGATACGCATGACATAGGTCTTGTATCTTAATGTGGGGTCAGGACTCAGGACTGTGTGTGTAACTGTTGAGTGTATTTATTTATTTATATATTTATTTACCGAAAAGAAGTAATAGCGCGCAGTTTCAGAGACGTATCAGTATACGTCTCTGGCTAGACAGTAGAATATTTTCTTTATCTTATGTTTACGTATAGCTTTAAGGATATGTGCCAACTGACTTATGCCAACTGTTGTATGTATTGTACATTTAAATTAACAATAAGCATGGTTACGTATTATATTTCGAAAATAATAGAATTTTTGCATGTGCTGTACGTATTTTTATAGACAATGCGCCGCGTTGTCTATTGTATGCGTATATTTATGTGTACTCAATGCAGGTTATTTATGTATGAGAGAAGTAGCGTGTTATTTAATTGTCTGTGTTTCAGCTATTTGCAGTCTGGCTTGCTCGGCGATACAGAAACCAACCAGATCCCAACTACAAAGAGCCACATGCTATTTTTCCAAGACAAAATTACCTTTATTAATGTTAAAACCAAGTTTCAACGTATACTATTCGACATCTCATACAGAGTTCATAGAATAGAATTCAAATTAGCCCTAATAGTGTCAAATATTGTCATAATCGCGTTCTGAATACGTAATACATAGGTTTTCATGGACTGCAAGTTAATGTAGTTGTAAGCGTTTGTTAGGATTGACATTTTAAACACTTGGACTATCGGTTTCCTTTCATCTGAATTGTTAAAAAAAGTGCATAATAATATTTATAAAACGTGATAAATTTGTCGGTCATCATACCATATAATTGTAATCTCGTTACAAGTAGTGTAGTAAATTAATTTCCGTTTAAATGAAAATATATTATACATACAATAAAAAAAAGTAAAATATTTTATCATGAAGTATAAAATTATGTTAGTTTTCTCTGTTTAGTTAAATTTGCTCAGTTTAACTTTTATATTATTCTTAAGAAAAATAAAATAAATTAAAATTATATCCACAATAGAATTATTATGTGATATGGCTTTTCATGTTTTGTTTTTGAAGACCTTTCTAGAAAATAAAGTACCATATTTTGATATCGTAATTCCTTTACAATTCACACGTTTAAAAATTATTTTCATACCCATAATATTTTAGAAAAATAGTTAAGTATAACTCAGTAGGAGATTTTTTTTGCAACTACCATCACGGTGACTAATTCGAGACAATATTTTGAAAACATCATAGGATTTATTATGGAAATTGAAATTGAAGTTCGAAATGTTTTCGATTCATAATTTTAATTTCACAAGGGATTTAATGCTTATTCAAACGTTTCGCTTTTCCAAAAATTACAATAAGTATTTTGGACAATGTATATTGTACTCATATTTTGTTATAATGTTGGTCACATGGTCTCAACCTATCAGTAATTCCAAGTACATCATGTCTTATGACCATTTTAGTGATTAATGTATTCATGTTAAATTTAAGGTACATTACGTCTACTAGTCAGTAGTGTAATTTTATTTTAGCATTAATTTTATTCAACTTACTAATGACGGCATAGTAATATTTTCATAACTATTATGTGGGGTCTTAATGAATCAAATGAAGTATACTCATGGACATGGTATATTAAATATGTACGTATTGCGACTGCTCCTCACTTAAAATTCACCTACACATCTAAATAAGCTTTATCGTTTTTCGTCTATGCGACTACCCTTATATGAATTATATTATTGTGATTATGATTAAACGCCAATGTCTGGTAGAGATGCTACAGATGAATTTAAGTTGTGTAATTATGTATTGTGATCCAGTTTGTGTCCTTGCCATTTACTTTGTCAGTTTGGTCTTTTGAATCTAGTAAAGCTTTAATTAGTTATTAGTAGGGCCGAATCCGACTTTGTATGCCGAATTGCTTTTACATTTCAATAATGTATTTTCGCCTATGTTTTCTGATACCAGTATAAGTTTGCATATGCTACTCGATTGTGATATCGCTATTAATGTTATAATCAATAAACTGTGCTCTTGTCGATGTATTGTAGCTTTCTTTCTTTTTCTGATATCTGCTAATATTGCCATTTCAATGATGTTTGTCAAAATTACTCCAAATAAAGTGTGCAAGCATATATTTTGTTTTCTTCTCGCTCCATTGTTTATTACCTTGTGTCTACGTATATTCACTCAATTTACAAATTACTGGTAGTTCATTCAAAATAAGCAGAGAGGTGTGAGAAAGGGCAGATTGTAGGCTTTTCTGTCGTAAAAAATTGCAAATTATAGAACCGATTAATTTCGGGCTAGCTACCTTCTGTCAGCAATAAAGATTTTATTAGCTGAAAAGTGTCGAAAAACTTCATCCAAAAATATATTTTTTACGACTAAAAGTATGAAATCGCAAAGAAAGATTATTCTCGAAATACACGTTAGGTAAATTGTGGTTAGTAAAGCGAAAAAAATTCGTATAGTCATAATATTGTCAAAATAATACGTTCGATCTTTCTATCGAATTCTCCTTCCTGTGGTGTTACACGAAAAAAAATATTATCAATTTCTGCTTAGTGACTAGATAGTTAAATATGACCAAATTATAATTATCGGTTGCTGGCCTATATGGCTTTTTAAATTTAAAGGCGTTACGAAAGTAAATTACTTGGTTATATAAAAAAGATACATGTTAATCGTATTTCTATGAATCCAAGCGATTCACTTAGGGTCTGATCGAATAAAGTAGAGAAAATTCAACAGCTAGCTTTACATGGGGCGGAGTAGCGGTGAAAATGTCATCGCGCAAAGCTTCCGCGCAAGCCCTTTGTGAGACGCCCGCTCCCTGGCGACTTTGGGCAGAAAACCTTGCGGCTGACAGTTAGGCAGTTGTGCACCGTTCGCAGTTCGCACCCATCGTTACACCCATCGATCCACCGCTGATAGAACGCTAAACGTTGATAATAAGTGTTTAGTGTTAGGTCAGCACGTCAACTACAATGTCGTTCGATAAAGATGAGCTCCGTGATGAGTGAGTATCCTTTTATATCCACTTCCATATTCTTACTTTCTACGTGCTGAAAATTATCTTTGAAACGTATGAATCATTTATTATCTGATAATAAGCACCGTGTCGAGTTTAACAATGGTATAACCTAAATATCAGCATTATTTGGATGAATTGTTCATTTTGTGAATATATTTTCTGTTGTACATTTTTTTAACTATATTATTAATTGAATTGTATTCAGTTTCTATCCTATTAAGTTTTTAAACGACATATTTACATTACGTTTCATTTGTTGAAATTAAAAAGAATAAAATGACGATATGGGTCACTGCCTTATAGTGACTAATATCATTTCTTAAAAATGTGTATACGTGACCTGAGGGAGTCCCTCCCACCTTTTAGGATAAGAAGGTTTTTATTTTGAATGTATATTATAATATGATGCTTTAATTTTAATTGTACTTTTTCACAGAGTAAGTACCTAAGTAATCTTAAACTATATATATATTTCCTGTATTATTTTAATGTATGTCTAAGTTGCGTACTCAGCAAAACGTGTTAGCATCGATAGGTAGTTATTTCAATGTTTTGTATGTAGTATCCATACCAAGCGAAGCGTTCAGTCCGGGCTAAATAAGGTCGTGATTAACTGTTCTTTATTTCGATTGATATTCCTATTAATATAATCACAGAATGTTTTATATATATTTGTTAACGACCCAACATAAGTCTATTTTGTTGTTCGTTTATAGTAAAATTTAATTTAACTAATACAATATACCCTCTCAGATAACGCTGAGCATGAAAAGCAATCCATCAGTGAGCGTAATTATATCCGCCGTTACATACCTACCTATTGTTAGTATTTGGTACGGTTTACTGTTTTTATTTGTATATGTGATGTGACCGTGGCCGTAATAAAAATACTTAGTTAGGTACTAACGTATTGTTTTAATTTTCAATAATGTTATTTAACTGCTAAATCACGTACCTATAATGCATTGAACCTTGTTTATGTGTTTCCATTTATAAAAATCAAGTAGTTAAAGTGTTTTATATTAATTTTTTAAGGTAGTCAAAATTAAAGAAATGAAAAATTTGATATGCATTAAGGTGTATTTAAAAAAAACAGGTATTATCATTCTTGCATTTATAACTGACATTCCTTTGCCAGGAATTAAATAAATATATTAAGAACGTAAATACAAAGGCTCTTACTTACTAAAATTGCCAAAAATATGTTGCGTATTTATTTGTCGTTACCGTAATTGTTTGTCCTAACTTGATGATGCTGTAACCTCAAAGGTCACTCAACAAAACAATTAAAAAAATCTCAATTATGATAATTCTAAGTAATAAGTGTAAGACGTTTGTAAACGTTAATGGGACTGAAAATACAGATAGGTAAGATAGCGAGATTAGGTAGCAACAGAATATTTATACCTCACGGTGTATTATCTTTCGATAATATGATAACATTACTATAACCAAGTTTCAATGAAATATTTCCAAAGAGGGGAATTAAAATAAAGAAATAAATTTCCAAATTGTAAACATGTAAGTACCAGTCAGCTTCAGCTAAGTTATTGGTAACAGATTTGTTTATGTGCTTAGTTTCATTCGTTGGATGTACTATGTACTTATGTATTAAATTAAGAATTACTTATTAAAAACTCAATTATTATTTGAGTAGACATTTGTTATTTTAAAATACATTTTTGTGTAATGTGAAGATTGTGTGGTGTCATAAATAAAGATGTTTTAATACGAAATGTTTACGCAATGGTTTTCTAATTTATATGAGGATATTATATTTCATTATTGAATATAACTGCCTCAGTGACTTAGCATTACAAGTGTTTACCGTGCGATCTTACGGTCAGAGGTTCGTTTCCCGGAACCGGCAGTATAATTGTTTTATTTTAATAATAAATTCTTTAACGCATTAAAGAGTTTATTATTGCATAGGTCAACCAGGGTGCAGACTGCAGAGATACACATCTGTCAGCCTTCTCGAGGCTATCCTCGAATTTTGAGAGTATCGATAGTACTTAACACAGACCGATCCAGGAATAGAACCCAGTACCTACTTTACAGTCACACGCAAGCAACTATATTATGTTTTTATACATAAATTACTTATTTGATATATGCATTCATGTTATCTATGTCAATGTATAGATTGATGTGGTTTTATAAGTGATCGAGTAACATTCAAACAATCTCATTTTTTGCATTTATAATGTTAGAATTACCGCTAGTTCCAATTTTGATCGAGAACAATAACCTACGTTACTTACACATCGTTCTAGTTTGTATATATTTTTTTATTTAGTCAGTAATGCTATCAGTTATAAAAAATGCTTCAATTTTTCTTAATAATTTATTAGGATTTGTATAGGTTGCATTTTCATAATTATTTCTAAAAGTCTTGTCTATGAACAGACGATTTTAAAATATATCGCAAATATAATAAAAGCAAATTACAAAAACAGTGCATAATGTCAGTAGGTTGTATTAATTTATGAAAGCAGAAAATTATGTTATAAAAATTGAGACTGTAAACACTTGCATTGAAATTGAGCCTAATGAATGGGTCTCTGTTGTCATAGTACCTCTAAAGTTACTAACAACGATGTTCTAAATAAAATTTGTATCCATTGACTTCGTTATTCTGAAACGTTTTTGCGCACATGATGTAAAACGTTCAATGGATCGCAAATGTGACAAATGAACATTACCGATTTGATACTTTTACGTAAACTAATAAAAGGTTGCATGGAAGCTTTGCCAATGCCCCATTCGTTGGCTATTCCTCCTCAACGAGTGGTATAAGTCATACGTTCACTATCATTTACTAACAGTGCCTAGTCCCATATACAGTGTTTTCAGTGTTATTTTGTATTGTGAATAAATTTGACGGCAAAATATCGGTTGTAATATAGGTCAGTGCGTCCATTTTAATTTTCGTGTGTATTATTTACACTTTAAGCTGTAAATTTTATTGTATTGTTTTGTTTTTAATACAAGTAAAAACAAGTATAAAAACAAGTATAAAACAAGTATAAAAAATATATAAAAATTATTATATTTTTAAGCAAATATGTGATTTTTTGCAGTTTTCTTATAAAATATTGTAAAACGCAGAATTACAAAATTTAACGGTTAAATTCAATTTAAGATTGTGGTCGAGATATAACGACACGAACAGCTATTATGATATTGCCAAATACATGATGTAAACATTACAAAATAAACATTTCGTTCCTTATCTTTTGTTATTTTTTTTACGTAAGCGCAATAAATTATATATGTATTATTTTTCGCCAGTTTTAAGGAGATAAATTTCATACAAGGTTAATATATGATGAACGGGCTCTCAGTGTATTCGCGAGGTTGTGACAATGTTATACAACGGATTCCGAAGGAAACAAATGGACATCATCAGCCACATAGGAAGCTGTACGACGATGAAGATGAAATCAAAAATTACCAAGACACGGCGGAAGCAGACGAGAATGCTGTTAGGTTGTTTTATAGTTTTATATACTTTAACCTAATTTCTTTGTAGGTTTCGCCTTTTATATCAACTTGATTCCAGAATTAAGCTTTACTTCTATGTAGATTCAATACAATTTACAGATATCTATTAATAGCCCAGACAGATCTTCGACTCTAACCGGTTGCAGACATTCTTTAGAGCATTCTGTGGAAATAACTTTGGTACTTGACTCTATTTGCACTTATAAAGTTGATAAAAAAATCAATTGTTTTCGGTTTTAATCATAAATCTACGCCGTAAGATAAGTTTAAATTTCTTACATAATGCATTTTTTCAGGTATCCAGATGGCACCGTGCGGCTGCGAAACCCTAACATCGAGCTGATGGATCAAGACATATTATATCATTTAGCACTTGGTAGTGGTTCTCATGATCTCGTTGAAATGTTCGGTGATGTGAAGGTAAGCATGAGCAACCGTTAATACATATAACTCATTTACACTTTACTGCAAAGATTCTAAATTTCTATGATATTTACCACACAAGTAGTTTTTGATTATATGCGTAGATATCGCAAACTTTGAAATTTATTTAGTTGTAATTTAAGGGCTCCATGGTCTACAAGCATTTTGCGCACTTTAGACCACGACTGACACTTTGCCTACTCTAATAAATGTAGTATAAAGGTTACTTGAATGTAGTTTTTTATTTCTTTATTCGTTACTACTCTTGTTTTTTTTGTAAAATGTCACAAATGTATTGTGTTTTGATATCTTTCCTACTAAATAAAGGACTATCATATTTTAATATTATCAATAACGTCAATAGTTTTTAAAGTGTTTACGGAAAGTTTCCTATTCTCTATATATCCTTGTAATATGTTCTGGTTTAAATTCTTATAGTGACGAAGAGGATGTATAGGTATAAAATAACTGTACATTTTTACCTTGAATGTGGCAGTATTGAGTGAACGGGAAATGCGCTGTCGGAAGGGAATTCCGCAATTCGCAATGCAAATGTAGAACACATAGCTGTTGTTAACAAAGAATATTCTAAACACTTTTGACACTTAAATAAAACTCAACCTTATTTGGTAGCCTACGATATTTTTTTGTTAACTAAATTCTTCAATAAGGGCACCGGGCTTTATTTTTTGTACCAATACAAAGAGTGTCTGAATACAGTTACCCACTAATGGAATGCTTTGGGCTTTTTGCCGTAGGAAAAAGTGATGGCTATAAAAGTGAAACCATCATTCAATGATTTTTGTCGCTTTGTTATAAAACTACTGCCCGTGACTTATTTCTTTCTATTTCCATTCCATGCATGATTAAGCCACAACTATTCAAAGAATAGTAAATTTCATATTTGCCAATAACACCATATTCCTAAAAGATGAAAGAAATCTTTAATCTTGAAACTTGGAATGATGTTTTTTTTTATGAAATAGAACTATAAGTACTTTGTACACGTAACTTAAAAATATTATTAAATACAAAATTAGTTTTGTGTACTTATCTATCTAAAGAACTATCAACTTCGGTTCAGCCGTTTAAAAAAAAACAATCAGACCCAAAAAATTATACAATTTCGAAATCGAAATAAATCAGAGTCTGGTAATCGTCATATCTGTTAATTAAGTCTAATTACATTACATTGATATATAAATTGGTTTTGATTGATATGTATTGAAAATTCAGTTTTAATATTCCGTATTGTTTCATAGTTCGTGTGTATGGGTGGCACGCCGAAACGAATGGAGCAGTTCGCGTACACCATCATGGCTGAGATCGGCCACAAGTTGCCTTGTGGGACGACACTGCAAGACATAAGCCACTTCTCCTATAGATACTCAATGTACAAAGTGGGACCAGTACTATCAATAAGTGTAAGTGTTTTATGGTTTAATTAGAAACTTTACTAGAAAAATAATCCGTGGTATCGTGTCATTATTGGTATAGAGCATCGATTCCTAACCTGTGGTCCGCGGACCCCTGGGGGTCCGCGAGTATATGTATGGGGGTCCTCGGTGTCATCTCTGGATCATACATAAATGCTAATGTCTCGTAATCGCTACGCTTACTTAACATTTTTTTTATTAAAGGGGTCCGTGAAAACTGTCCCTAATTTCCTAGGGGTCCGTGGCTGAAAAGGGTTAGGAAACGCTGGTATAGAGATAGAATTTTGGAGTGACACGCACTTGACCTAGAAAATCACAGGCCTATTAGGTGCAAGCTTCTCGCAATGTGAGTAAAATACTTTCCTTGTAAGACGTGATATTGTGAAGACATTAATCATAATAGAGATATGAGTAAAAAGGTCACCTTCGAGAGAACCGTTTCAGAAAATTCCAATTCAAAGAATATCACCTGACTGTACCTTTTAATCGTTCAATTTAAGTCGATGAAGTCTCAACTATTTTTTAATATAGTTTTGTCAACGCTAAAACCTTCCCAGAAAAAAAAGAAAACATTTTTCATTTCCTTCTAATTGGTGAGCAAAAAGTCATAGATATCAAGAACGTGAAAGTTATTTTAGGAAATGAATTAATGCCTTTTACACAGTTAGATGAAAATTTGTTATCGGTTTCATTGTGGCGGGGTCAATTATACACCGCTCAAGGTTAAGAAATCATTTGTTTACTAACTGTAGTGTTATAATTTCAGTGCGAACTATTAGTATAAATATTTAAAAAAACACAGAATTTTATCTGCAACAAGCTTGCACGTGTCTGTGTAAGTGCCACTGTTTCCGACATGAAAACGGTCACACAAAGATTGCTTTCAATTGAAACAAATTAATAAATAACTCCATTCATCAAATGTAATCATAAAACATTGGAATGTACAAGGGAACTCTTACATCAGTTCCGCTAATTTTTATAATCTCCATTGTGTTTAGGAAGTTGAACGTGATATGGATAGATTAAGAAACAAGGGGATTGTTATAGATCAATCGACAATGTTTATCGCGCGATAATGTTATTTAAGGTTTTTGCAAAGTAAAAATATTAGATCTACGATCAATTTTAGTCACAAATATGCTTTACCCAACATCTTCACAGGCAGTCATTTACAATTATATCAGTTACTTGATAGCGAGTGAAATTGATATGCACTATTACGGGCTACTATTGCTGAACTCTGAAGCATTTCTTTATCACGTGAACATGAGACGTGCACAGGTCATGTTGGGGTCCTGAACACCTACGCTAGCATGCCGACAATTTCGCAGTGACCGCTAAATGCAAAGCGTGATATCGTATAGCCCTGATGCTTCATATTTGTCATCTCTGCTGACATGCGCAAATGTACATACATACATACATAGGATTCTTAATTAGTTTAGGTGGCGCACACTGTATCTATTAATCATAGTATAGAATCATCAGTATCAGCCCATAAACATCCCACTGCTGGACAGGGGCCTCCTCTACAACTGAGAGGGTTGGCGGACTTTAGATCTAGGTATCTACATCTGAGAAATTTTGTGTGTGCAAGTTTTGCCATACACTGTTAAAGTATAATTCGTTGTAAATAAACATAAAAAAGTCGACAACGAGTGGAACTACATATAATAATGTCTCCTATAATAGGATTTTTACTTTTTATTTTAATAGTTTATTTTTATTTCTAGCACGGGATGGGGATACCATCCGTTGGGATTCTACTTCACGAAGTAATAAAACTGATGTACCACGCCAAGGTACGGGATCCTGTGTTCTTCAGGATTGGCACATGTGGCGGTATCGGGTATGAAGGTGGAACTGTTGTAATCTCCGAAGAGGCAGTGGACGGAGCCATGCGGAACGTGCTTGAGTTGGTAAATATTTACCAAATATTTTGTCATGCCTATTGTTTTGTTTTAATATTTACTGATCTACAATGACATCTACAAAAACATTAATCGATTATAAATGTCATGACAATACATAAATTGTTATTTGGACCTTATAAAGATTACTATTTGTTTACGTTTTACGGTTACTATGCAATTGCGTAGATACGAAACAATAAAAATGACGACATTTTCGTTTCTATTTGGCTGTAAGGTTGTGAACGAATTTTTCAGACCGTGTTAGGCAAGGTCGTTCAACGACCTGCTAAATTGGATCGTCGGTTGGTGCGCGAATTGAAAGGGTTGGCCGACCCGGAGGATCCGTACGACACTATCACTGGGAAGACTATGTGCACATATGATTTTTACGAAGGTATCATGACTTATTTTTATTGAGTTATCAAATAATCTTTTGATATACAAGAACAAGAAATATCGGTAATATTTGTGCCTATAGATTAAAGAAACTTGATTTTTATGATACGGCATCCTGATTGCGCTTGCTTGTGTTTCCAAGACGCCATTCTAGTATTTGGTTATTGGATATACCTACGCTTAACCTAAGTATAATATAGTATATATATGAAAATTACATATACGATATGAACAGCAAGTTTTACTTTACGTTTTGTCTACTTAAACTAAGTTATTGGTGCCCACAGTATTTGAGTATTGTGCGATTAGGTACTCTTAGTTAGATACCCAAGTCGAACGAAAATATTTTATTTTTTACTAGAAATTGCCCAATATCAGCACGGTGACAGAAAAAGTGCAAAAAAAAGATAATAGTATTTCGCGTTGTACTACTTAGGAATAAAAAACAGCTGGAATATAATAGCCACTTGAGAATTATAAACGTCGATGTAAAAATACATGATTGTATACTGTGTACATGTACATATTGTGTAGTTAATATACGACGAACATTTATAGAAATGTTATGTCAATGATGTATCTGGATTCATGCGCATTTGCAGTAGGTCATCGCAAGATAGCGTGTATTGCTTCTTTTCACGATAGCCCTTTGCCCCATGTAATTGCGCTTTTTAAACTGTTTAATGTTTTATGAGATAAAGAATTTTCTTTTGCCAACGAAAATAGTTTCTCAAAACGATAAATAATCTCGCAATAAAGAAACTCTTTAATGGTCATCGATTCATGGATTCGCTGTTGTTTTTAACTAATTTAATAAAAACAACTTATCTGTCGTAATTAGGCGGTTATAAGTCATATGCCTCGTAAATATTATGATTATAGGACAAGGGCGTTTAGACGGCGCATTTTGCGACTTCACGGAAACTGATAAGATGGAGTACTTGGAGAGTCTGCACAAGGCCGGCGTCGTCAACATCGAGATGGAATCTTTGGCTTTTGCAGCGCTGACGCACCACGCCGGAATCAAAGCGTCTGTCGTCTGTGTCACTCTACTCGATAGACTAAAGGGAGACCAGGTAAATATATGTATTCATACAGGTGTATAAAAGACCGTGATCGAAATGTAAGGCAGGAGACAGGCAACAGCCATTATATGTATGTGCAGTAGCAGTAGTGACATTATAAAAAATCTCGACACAAATAAAAAAATTACGTTTTCGTAACAACTACGAGTATTAAATGTGTGTGGTTATTGGGAATGGATAACGGTCATCACCCTGTATCACCATTTTATGATTATGTAATGCCTCCTAAAACCTTTCATCTTTTATGACGTTGTATGTATAGAAAATATTTTGCTTATGTGATACAAACTTCCTGCCTATAATTTTAAAGCTTTAATTAGTATTAATGTTTCATTGTTTGTAAGTTATCCTTTATACTCAACAGACTTTTGTGTGTAGACAAAATATAAGTACGTGATCTGTTTGTATGTTCAAGTACATTCATATTTTAAAATATTTTACCTTGTATTCCTAAAATTGTATAGCTTTTTATATCGGGGACGAACAAACATTAACGCAGGCATACGAATATACATAGTAGTGTTTTAAAATCACAATTTAAGTCAAGTAAAATAATTAGTACCTAGTTATTGCATCTATATCACATTGGATGTCAAATGAACAATCATTTAAATAATAAGCTTGATTAATAAGTTTTAACGTGTATCTTGAATACATTATCATGTGCAATCGTGCTCCAAAATAATCCTTACATTAATCGGCTTATAAAGATTAGACGATTAGACCCCCTTAATGTTTCGCCAAGCATGTTATTGTGTTTGTTTACTTTTCCAGGTGCTCGCCCCCAAGGAAGTATTAGATGAATGGCAACAACGTCCTACGAAACTTGTGTGCCGCTACATAAAAAGGTAGCCTTTACATTGAGGTATTAAACACTAGCCCACATCATAAGTATAAGTGGAGTCATCGCAATGAAATATTCTCACATTGCGTGATGTCGAGGATAATTTTACAATGCAAATTTTCTGACTTTATTCGAGGAATTTGTTGCGTAACGTAGGCGATCTATGATTCATTCATTAAGCGTAATTTCCAAAAGCCAACATACCTTTATAGCGTTCGACTTACTCAAATTAAAATGTTTTGGCGAAGTATCATGGACTATGGCTTGTCCCTCTCAATATTAAATCATACCCGAATCAATATTGAGAAAAGTGACATAGTTTACAGTACAGTACTGAATATTGTTTTACCATATTTCAAACTTGTATAATTTTTGTGATTAATATAGAATACCCTATTTAGTGGTAGACACCCTCTCAATGGTTGAGGAGACCCGTGCCCAGCAGTGGGACGATGATGATGATGATGATTAAGACCCCATGATACATGATACAGGAGATCAATTTGTCTACTATATATGTAATATTTCTTTGTTCTTGTTCTAGATATCTTCAGATGAAGGGCCGTTTATCTCTGGAGGGGCACGGCTCAGTCGCAGTGAAGAGTCCGCGTCGGTTCAAGCTAGTTCAGCAGGAATCTGAAAACTACGACTAAAATGTTCAATGGTTTTTATTTCGAATTAGTTCGATACACCAGAGTGATTTGTTTTGCAACCGTACCAAGACCAATATTTGGTATCGGTTTTTGGTTTATGATTTCAAAGGTGCATGTTATCTTAGTTTTGATTTTTATGCCTTTGCTTTTATGCAATCATCCCATCCAATTGTAAACTTGCAGTAAGCGTTATGAAAGTACGCTTTTGTCACAGTACACCGTCAGATTCTTTTCGTTTGAAAATGCTGTTTATTGTCAAAAAGATTAGAGTAACAAATATGTTTCGCTGAATCTCCAATCATTAAGGAGAACAGTGGCCTCTTTGAATAAGCTTATCTTCGTAGATTAAATATCTTCAAGCCCTATTTATTTATCTCGAATACGAATCGGCCTATGTGACAAATCTTCTGGTGGGGCTACTTGCTAATGTTTGATAACAATCGAATGTTGTTGATCATGTATTATTTTGCACTGCCGATATATTTCGTTAGACTATAACTACTTACTACTACTCAATTTTTCTTGATTCTTCTTTAAGTATATTATCGCTTATATAATCATTTTAATGACAATGTATTTTTAGAATTTTCATTTATTTATTTTTTCTAAAGGTTCTTATTTTAATTGTAATAAAATCAAAGATTCCTATTCCTACCACTTTGTCATATGACACGTGTAATGATGACTAATTTAAAATTTTTATGTTATCGTATTTGATTGCGATGCGATTACTAGTTATGATCATTATATTTAAACTAATGTGTACGAAGTGTGGAGTGTCGTCACGGAGGAAAATAGTTTCCATTAGATAGTGAAGATAAAGCTTGCCGATAGACCAGCTGAACCTAGTAACTGGCATCTACACCAACCACCGCGCGGTTGCACGAAGGCAGCAATGTGTTGACAACTTTTGTTTGTGAATCGTTGCCAACATAAGCGAAAGGGAATAAACCGATCGCAGGTTGGGTACGAAAAGGACGCTGTAATTCACATCGTAGGATTGTATTAGAGCAAATATGCGTAATAAGTACATATACATATATACACATATCGCGAAACATAAAGTTTTGAAGTGTTTTTAAAATCAAATACGCTATTTTCAATAGCAAATAATATATTAATATCGGTACAGAATATTTAATGTTGCTCAATTTTAGTGTTTGCAGGTATTTACAAGGGTTTCTAATCATCGCAACATTTAGCCACGTGCCTTGTAAAAAAATTGAACGGCATTATATAAAAACAAAATACTTGTAGTAATATTATAATGATTTGGCTGAAGAGCTTTTTGAAAACACTGTTATTTTGATATATTTCGGACCCTTCTGTACCTATATCGGTATTAACGTTCACCAACATGCCAATAAGGATATCGAATCCAAAACCGCGTGTTTTATGCCGCCTGCACCACTCAGGTCGTCAAATTATATTTATAGTCATACATTGGTTAGATTAAATTAAATATATCAATTGTATTACTCAAATGGTTTGGCAATGTTAATAAGTTTTAGAACTAATTATATGTAGCGACGACCAAACGTACGTTTGTATGCGAAGAGTGACTTAGGTGTCAATATGTTCTCTAAATGATCTCGAATGACATTGCGAATAGTAAAGAGGCTTGATAATAAAATGCAACGTGTTATATATATAATAATTGTATCGAATGAATTAGTATTAACTATTATCGTGTTGTAATGACGTGTGCTTACGAGGCAAGTGAGGGCTGCGCTGGCGCACGGCTGAGTCCTTGTTTTGATGTGCTTCCACAAATAGTTAAATTGTTGTTGTTGATACACACATGTTGCCAGTAAATTGCTTTAACTGTTATAAAAGTTGTATGGAATTTCTTGTTGTTCAAAGTACACGTAGTTTTCAATTGTATACTAATATTAAGAAAGTTTGAATTTTGGTCAAGTTGATTAAACAATTAACAAATTAGTGTTTATGAATCGTTATTATTGCCAAATGAATGTACATTTGGGAAATAACAGCTGCCCTATTTTGGATATTATATTATTATAAGACCATAGGATAAATTGTCAGACATCCTATAACATGCTTTTGTTAAGCTCTTCTACTTGTTTTATTACAAAAATTGCGGGGCCAAAGACCCTAATTTGGATTATAATGTAGTTTGGTATGCTAACTTTTAAGTACAGACATTACGGTTAAATTTGGTCTAATTTCTGTCGTTAAGTAACAACTAGGTTGTGTTTAATGTTGACTTACAGGAATGCAAGCTTGTCAACTTGTGGTGTCATTAAAAATGTGAAGGCAAATGCAAATGAATGTAATACTTAACGCCTAAATTATAAGTATGATGTGTGGGTGCGTGCACGTAATGCGCATTGAACATTGTAGTGGTAGAGATCGCAGGCACCACGGTTTAGTCACGGTTATCATCGATGTAGCTATTTGTATTTTGGATAAAGTGTATCATACAAGTGTTATACTTTATTAATATTTACGTCATCTACATACGTTTGACTTCTTACTTAGAATATTTATCGTTGTTACTTTTTAGTTTGAAAAAGTGAATTTCTTGACATTTTCGAATAACTAAGAATCAATATCCCAGATTTATGAATATAAATAATTTAGTTAAATTCATTTTAATTTATTTTGGTATTTATTTGAATAATGATTTTTTTAGCCTTAGTAATCTGCTGTAGTACATGGGCTATCATTCCGGCTTAGAAGCGGAGGAGAGAATCTTCTCGATTTCTTTAGGAACTTGTGGGTTTTTTCGCGTTTATTATCACTTCATTGCGAATATATAGAGCATCGAAAAGACAGGCGGACAAACCGAATATGAGATAACAACCTCAGCATACCTTTCCATTATACCTCATAAACAATCCTGCACGAAAGTTCAAACAAAATGTCTAAATTTTATTTGTACTTCATTTATAATTTAATTAATTGACTTAATAAAAGTTTTATGTATTCCTTACATTTTAAGCCTATACAATAAAAAGTACAGTCGTGTTAAGATTCTGAAGGACGTTTATTATTTATATCTTTTAAAAATGAACCACAACCTTTCAAAATAACAAACAGAATTCTTTACCTATATTTTTGCCTATCCTGTTCTACTTAGTGTATATAAAATTGTTTTAATTTTGATGACCTTATTTAGAATTGTGTTTTATGCTATCTACATATTTTGAATAAGTGTATTATGGGTTTATATACAATAAAAAGAAGATAGGTAATGATCACAAATTTATTATACATGAGTGGACTACCTACCTGCTATATATTAAGTTAATTATTTGTAAATGTTTTATTAACTACAATTTCAACTAAAATAAGTGAAACATGGCACCGCAGTTACACCTCTTCATTTGATACGTACCTACTTACATCTATTTTTCCTGTAAATATTGTAGAGTTTATACTATATGATACTATTACATTTCCGATCTAAAAATTTACAATATTGGTCTATGCATGTATTTAATTGTAATTAATAGACATTTGTTTGAAATATGTTTAAATTTGTGAATTTGTATACACGATTTAATTCGTACATATCATTTTCTGCATCAACCTCGCAATTTCTTATAAGCATATTATTTATTTAGTCTATTTGGTCCTTAAAGAATCTAGTTTTAAATCAAACATATTTTCCTGTTTAAATTTATTTTTTAAAAAAGATTTAAAATCTAATTTCAAAAATGTGTTATTTGTCAATCTCAATTTTTAGACTTAGAAAACATGAAATAACGCCAAGTAGGCAAAATAGATAAAGAGTAAATTGCGATGCGAAGAACAATTGCCGATAGACGTGTAGGTCATCGATTCCTAACCTGTGGTCCGCGGACCCCTGGGGGTCCTCGAGTATACGTATGGGGGTCCGCGGTGTCATCTCTGGATCATATATAAATGCTAATGTCTCGTAATCGCTACGCTTACTTAACAATTTTTTTATTAAAGGGGTCCGTGAAAACTGTCCCTAATTTCCTAGGGGTCCGTGGCTGAAAAAGGTTAGGAAACGGTGGTGTAGGTAATAAAAAGAATTGCATTTGTAAATACAAATGCAATGCAAATATTAATTTTAAGCCATCTTCCTAAGATGATACATAAGTATTAGTCGCGAGGTTAATGCAGAAATATTATAATTTTGACTTGTACACAATAAAGAAGCATGTTAAAAATATATTTTTTAAACATGATCGTAATAATAAAATTGTTTTTAAGTGAATCAAACCACGCACGAATCTAATCTGTGACGCAAGATGGACAACTTAGTCGAAAACAAACAAGCGATATTACTTGACACTATCGTTGTAATCATTCAGTCTTAATAATAAATAACGCGCTGTTAAAACGTACTTTGTTTGTTATTCTTACCATAGTTCCTATCCATTTATTGATAGTAGTAATTAAATGAGCAAATAATAATAAAGCAACTGTTTACAGCTTCAAATCGATGATGGCAACCCACTGGAACATTTACAAATATCATTAGCATTAGTTTTATATCTATCTGAGCTGTAGGAACTTCATAAGCGCATCATATATGAGTCGGGGACTAGCGTCGCTGTCGGCTGTGTACCTCACACCCCGCAGTGCTCCGTCTTCATTTCTCACAACTCCATATTCCCCAACTATAAATCCATCTGACGTTCTTTCTTCAACCCTGTATTTTTTATACTGTCTACCTTCTACCACATATCCTACTTTACAGTTGTCTTGTTTGCACTTCTCCGTACTTGTCTCTTGAACGCCGTGACTACGTCCGTTGCTTAAAATACTGAGTTTTTCATCGACTTCATAATTTTTCTCCGGTTGGTGTTCTGCATTTTTTTGCCTGTCCCCGGAAATGGAAGGATTGGTAATCATAGTAACAGGAGTTGTGTTCATGGTCGTAGTTTCTGCACCTGGCGGTGATGAATACTGTTGCCAGGGAGTAAAATTTGGGGGACTGCCATCATTTAAGTGCAATGACGCCGGTTCACTATAGAATTTCGCAGGTTCGCTATAAATTTTTGCTGGCTCACTATAGATTTTAGCTGGTTCACTGTATACTTTCGCTGGCTCACTATATATTTTAGCTGGTTCACTATAAAATTTTGCCGGCTCACTATAAATTCGTGCAGGTTCACTATAAATTTTTGGATGTTGATAAGTCTGTAACGGTTGTGCCATAGGTTGGGGTGGATTAGTAAATGTTGTTTGTTCATCATAGCCTGAAGGCACCTTTACATTATCATGCACAATGTTAAAACTAACTGTTGTAAGCCGCGGTGTAATATCGGGTGTTGTTCTAAATTCTTGTAAATAATTTTGATGTGATACTGCAGCTTCTTTATTTTGCGTTGTATCTTCATCTTCTATAATTTTTGTTGTTACTTCAATTTCGGATTTTATTGATGACTCTGCTGCTGAATCATATGTTTGATTAGAAATATTATCTTGATAAACTTCCTCTATAGAACTTTGATCATTTGTTTGCTTATCCTCAGGGTATTGAGTAATGTTTCGTATGGTCTCTTTACTAATATTACCAACTTCTAACAATATTTTTTCATTTTGTGATTCTAATAAAGTATCATTACTCAGCTGGTGTTTTAATTCTTGTTCTTCGTTCTTTAAAGAGTAAGATGTATTTGAATTTAACTGCTCATGAGATATTCTTTTGTCAGATATGTGATTTGCATATACTGATGATGGCACCTTTCTCGCTAGGGGAATATTTTCGATACTTTCTACGTCGTCATTTTCATCCAGTAAAGAATCAGTGTCTTCGAGGTTTTCGTCATTTGTGTTATAACGTTGGTTTTTTATTAACAGTTCAAAAGGATGCAGTGGTTCCGAGTTCTGTTCTTTCGCTTCTTTTTTTGCATTTAATTGTTTAATAAACTCTATATTCGCCCCAGATAAATCTGGAGGGATATCAGTCATTTTGTTTTTATAATATTCAATTATTTCTAGAGATTCTGTAGTTGGCGTAGAAGTACTATCATGATTCGTTTTGCTAAGCGAATCATTATTGTTTTTGAGGTTTTTCTGAGATTTTTCTTTTGTTCTTCCTATAGCAACCGATGATGTTATCCGGACAGATATAACTTGTTCGTTTTGGGCTTGGGAAACGCTTTCTTGCTTTGGTATGGTATCAGCCGCGGGTGACTGCTTACTAAAGTTGTCGATATCTGCGCCTTGTTGATTGCGTACAGGGTGCAGTATCACAAATGCGCATTGTAACATCTGAAAAAGAAATACACAACATGTTAAACAGAAGTATCGCTTTGTTTACACATTATACATATATGTATAAGACTACTCCAACTCGCCTACATTTCTTAGGGTTAGATATTGAATGCTATAAGCTACACCTTTTTTTTTTTTTTGTTTATCACGAGAGGAAAGCGCCTTAAGGTCCCCTGTTCGGTACCTCGGGGATTTAGGTCATAAGCTACACCCTGACAGATATTATAGCGTGTTTTATCATCCAAGCGAATGCTCATATTATATTTTGTTGATTAATTAAATATGTACCTAAATCGTCATATTCATCGGCCCATATACGTCCTACTGCTGGGCACGGGCACCTCTGCCATTGAGAGGGTTTAGGCCTTATAGTCGAGGGTCGATAATTTTTATAACCAAAAAAAATCATAATAGGATGAAACCCATTAGAAAAGGAGGGAAATATGATAAAAATGAAAGGAAAAATAATTTACGGGCGATCTGAGGTTGGGAAGGGGATGGGGGTGAGGTTTTAAGGGTAAAAAACGGTTTTTCTCGATTTCCGGCAAAACTAAAAGTCCTATCGAAAAAAGTCAAATGGAAAAGTTGTAGATAATAAAAAGACCTAAAACTTTTGTATTTACACTTTTTTCACATAACCTCAAAATTTATGTGAAAAATTCAAAAAACTAAGTTTTTGGTTTTTTATTTTTATCTTTTACAAAAAAATTTTTTTTTTAACGAAATTTTGTGAAAACTTACCTTTTTATGTCCCAAATACGCTGTAATTTATTTGATTAAAAATATTTATTTTTTCACCTTATTTTGAATTAATATCGAAAAAACACCCTAATTTTCAATCGAAAATTCACCCGTCAAAATATCAGCTTTTTTCAAAAAGTTGGTATGTTTTCTGTTCGTTGAAATCTCTACTTTCCGATGGTGAAAAAAAATATATATGTTACTATGGTAAATCTTCTCAGAAAACGCAAAAATTAATTTCAATCTTTAGGTTATGTTAAGTTAAGCATACTATTTTTTAAAGAAAATATTACGATTTTTATGGTTGAGTTGATTGATACAGATAAAAATAGAGATAGTATTTACCTTCCTATGCAGATTCGAAAAGTTTTATTGTTTTTTTAAGTAAACTTGTCACAATTATCTTCAAGAAACTCAGCGTGCACGTGTATTTTTATAAACGATGTTGTATACTTTACTGTATTTCGAATACTGGTTAGGCTAGCGGTTGTAACAGCTGCTACGAAATATATAGTATATAATAGTAGGTATGTATGTAGTAAGACCCAGACCGGCGGGTCTTAAAACTTTTCGAATCTGCATAGGAAGGTAAATACTATCTCTATTTTTATCTGTATCAATCAACTCAACCATAAAAATCGTAATATTTTCTTTAAAAAATAGTATGCTTAACTTAACATAACCTAAAGATTGAAATTAATTTTTGCGTTTTCTGAGAAGATTTACCATAGTAACATATATATATTTTTTTTCACCATCGGAAAGTAGAGATTTCAACGAACAGAAACCATACCAACTTTTTGAAAAAAGCTGATATTTTGACGGGTGAATTTTTGATTGAAAATTAGGGTGTTTTTTCGATATTAATTCAAAATAAGGTGAAAAAATAAATATTTTTAATCAAATAAATTACAGCGTATTTGGAACATAAAAAGGTAAGTTTTCACAAAATTTCGTTAAAAAAAAAAGTTTTTTGTAAAAGATAAAAATAAAAAACCAAAAACTTGGTTTTTGAATTTTTCACATAAATTTTGAGGTTATGTGAAAAAAGTGTAAATACAAAAGTTTTAGATCTTTTTATTATCTACAACTTTTCCATTTGACTTTTTTCGATAGGACTTTTAGTTTTGCCGGAAATCGAGAAAATCCGTTTTTTACCCTTAAAAACTCACCCCCATCCCCTTCCCAACCTCAGATCGCCCGTAAATTATTTTTCCTTTCATTTTTATCATATTTACCTCCTTTTCTAATGGGTTTCATTCTATTATAATTTTTTTTCACTTTTCATTATTTTTAAAGGCTTCTACCCTGGTCTATTAGTCAACCACGCTGGCCTAGATTCCAGGTCAAATTTCCGGGTTATTAATTTGGAGTAGATAGCAAATTCAAGTTTTCTTGTTGTTGACTCGTAATTACACCCCAGATCTTCAAGTTTATTACGAGTACATTAATTGATTATAACTAATAAGTTATTATTCAAATTATATGTGGGTAAGTAAAAAAGTACAATTAAGAATAACGAAAAGTATTACAAGATCGCAGGAGTTTTTACCGATGTACAAACGACTTTATCATTTAAAAAAAGGTAGTAATGGCCTTATGTTTATAATTAGAACGCAATGAGTGAAGGAGGAAAAGAGTCGCGGTTATCAGGTAAACACTGTCTTACTGGCTGTATGAGATACTATAGCAAAGCTTTTGTTTCAATCCATCAAGAGTACACTTCTGACTTGGTTTCCAACTGGCGAAATATGAATCAGTTAATCAAACATTTACTTCAATCTCATCACAAA
This sequence comes from Cephonodes hylas, assembly GCA_030295005.1. Taxonomy (NCBI): domain Eukaryota; kingdom Metazoa; phylum Arthropoda; class Insecta; order Lepidoptera; family Sphingidae; genus Cephonodes; species Cephonodes hylas. The sequence goes on from AP025366.1 coordinate 6,274,703, forward strand.
TGACCAATTTAACATGACTAAGTTAGTTGGTAGACAAGGATGGCATTTCCAAATTTTTGCGAAAACTTTCCGTTACTTTAATGGCCTCTGACAATTTTATTTAATTTATGCAATGAGCTACCAACACGGTTCGGCTAATTCGCAATGCAGCCTAAGTTGATTATATACAGTTTAGGTACTTCAAGTTACTTACCAGTTAAAGTACTTAATACATAAACATGAACCATATACTATTGAGTAAAGAATAGGAATTGAGAATATTTTTTATAAGCTATGTTTAATGTCTTACTGTTTACCAGTAAGAAAAGAAAATAAGATTAAGCTTTCGAAAATTTTACGAATTCAATTAAGCAGTACAAGCGTTTCCAATCGCTTAGCACGCGTCCAAGAATGACATGCATTTCAGGTATTCACAACTAGGTGTTCATTGGAAACGATAAAAAACCGTGTAGGTAATTTATATTACTTGGATCTAATTTGAATTAACTTAAGGATTGGCTTAGTATCTCGTGATCCTTAAATGTCATTCAGTAATTACCATTTCTTAATGCTTTAATATTCGTGTTACGTCGGACAGGAGTAATATAATAATAAAACAAAAACATATCACGGTTCCATTGGAATTTGTAAACAAAAAAAATCTTACCTCGGTCCGGAGACACCCACTCGCGAATTGAACCGGCATGCAAATTATTCAATAGAAATGAATATCAGTTCAATTGTTTTATAAAACATGGATATTATTTCATAAAAATAATTTTAAAAAGGATCATTAATATTTTCATAGGTCATAAGGAAATTTTTTAACTTATCTACTTATTAATATTGGCTTGATATTGTTTATTATCGTGTTATTGAATGTGACGTAGTAATTGGTCATAATTAATTACTGTAAATCTCCTTTTATCGCTATATTAATCGGTTTATGTAATTTAATGATTTCAATGATTGTTCTGAATTTTTAAGATGATTTAACTTGATAAGTTACTTTTATATCATGATAGAATTTTGTCCGCCACTCTTTTCCGATAGCCGCAGCATTGCAATTTTATTATTATAGTGAAGGGTTTTAAAATAAGTGAAAAAATAAACAATTATTCTCTTAACAATTGTACTACATGTCGTCAATGGACCGACTTTTTTTTTGGACAGTTGTAGACATAAAATTTATGCGCCATAACGTTATTAATGATAACATAATTCATTCTTAATTTCTTTTTTATCAATATTATTTTTCCTTGTTTATGCAATTTATTTGGTGTCCATAACGGAAAATATCAATACACTCAGTCTGCACACTGTGTTTACTCTTCTTTGATGTAGCCATTGTATGTCATCGTCATCTCGCATCTCAAGTATGTGCCTGTTCGATCTAGAGGTACGATACCCGAAGAGAAGAGTACGAAAGAGTTGTTGGGATTTTCTACTAGGAAATCTTCAATAGCAGCTCGGATTCTTGAAATGTGTCCAAAAAACAGCAATAGGGACCCCCAATTATGTAGAAATGATAGATAGAAGTACATATATTTACTACAAGTTCCTAGAGTTATTAAGTTATGGTACAAATTTGGCGGAGGCTTTTAGGAAATGTTTAGAACTATCTGTCAAAGCGAAAACATATGTTTGCATCCAAATCACAACCTTAAGACGATATGTTAAGTAAGTCTTTAATAGTGTGTGTGTGTGTTGTGGGTTGCAATTACATTGTTTAATCATAATTTTATTACATAGGTAGTTATGACGACAATAAAGTAGAAAATTAATAATTCATTCCAGAATCACTGAAATTTTCCTGTTATTTTGATGATTTAATTTTTTTGTATAAATTATTAAACTTTGTACCATAATCTTTCATCATGATATCATTTTGCCCGACCCCAGTAAAGTTTGGTTAGGTTTATATTGGGTTGGCAAAAGGCCTGATTATATATCTACGTCATCCTCTTAACCGGGTTAAAGCAGTAATTAAATAACTACGCCTGTAACATTTAAATTGTATTGCGTGCACAACAAAACAACGGAAAATGCGCATGCTCAGGCTGAGAATGATCAACATACATAGCGTACACGCCAACACCTAGACCCAGACAAATATTTCAGTTGCAGAACTAAGAAAAACATACAATTATCTCAACATCCAAGCACACAAATATTTTTTTTTGTTTCTGGGGCACATTGAGCGTCAAAATGTATTATTATTCAATTATACTTTCAAAGAAATACACAGTGGCCTTTATAAACGAATCTACAGGTAAGTCCAACGAATACGACCTCTAAAGTCTGCTCCGATTTATTAATAACTGAATGCACCCGTATACAATGTGTTATTTTAGATAATCCGATTATTTAATCATTGTAAAACACGCTATGTATGTTTAATCAATACATAGATTGCTAGCAAATTGTTTTAATTGGTTTGCTGCAACATACATTATTAAGTTAATATTTTTATTTCACGCTAACATTATTCGCCTAAGATATTCAGCATTGTGGATGTAATAAAGTTATATTATCGGGTTTTTAAAGACCAATTTGTCCTCCGCCGTGATATTGAGAATTTTACCCTTAAATTTTTCAAATACTAAACATAAGTCGATTTTATAAACACAGCAAAGACAAAGAAAATAGATGGAAAGATTAAATAAAAAATTGTAGATATGTTTCTAGTGCGAGACAGCGATGGTTTATAAGGACAAAGAGAGGCGAGTGTGGGCGCCATGCGCAGACACGTGCCTGCGCCGTGACAGTGAAAAAAGTGAAGGTCGCTAACTCATACAAAATATCAAGTATGTACTGGTGTAGCACTGAATAATGATCGTTAATTACATTTACGTACTCTATTTATTACCTTACAAAACGAGAGAGCGGTTTGGTATTATCTATAAGTGGAATGTTGTTTCGGTGGGTAATAAGTCTTGAAACACAAAATACTAGTATTTATAATTATTTTTTCAATTTGCGTCAAGATCTGTAAACAAAGTCAGGAAATATTTTAAATCTTGTAAGCATTCATCAAAAATAAAAGATTATGTGAATTGTTGTTGTTATTTTCAATGAAATATTGCTAGTGAAGGGAAAAAGGTAAGAAGTAGCGTTCTAGTTTTTTCTTTGATGTCTGTGCGAGACTTGACGTCAATCACGTACCGACATATTTTATTATTAGCGTAATAATGTGGTATATTGTATATCCTATATTCTTTCCTAATAAATGGGCTAACAAAAAAATAATTGAAAACTGAGATCCAGAAACTTAACAACTTTATATTATTTATAGATTTCAAGCAAACATTCTTGCTATTGAAGTTATTGAAGACACTACAATTGTTGAACATTAATTAATTTAAAGTCACTCAAAATAAATAAAAAGAAATTAAATGTATCAAGATTGGAAGACTAGATTAAAGCGAACATGTTGCTTTAAAAGGAATTCTGGGAAGCAATCAACATGCAATGGGCTTCAAAAGTATATAATTTATCTATACATAACCTAATAAAAAACTTCGCTCAATTGTTGGCCGACGCAAAAAAACACGAAGCGCCGGTACCTATGTTTTTAGCGCCACATTACCAGTCTTTCGTAAAACCTATAACAAGTGTTGACGTGTCATTGACACCACAGAACTGAATACATTTTAAAACTGTGAAGATTAGAGTATTTTATATAATAAGCCCTTTCATACGAGAATACCAACATAGTTATTTAAGCATATTGCAGATACAGTTAAATCATTCCCTAGACACGCAACAGAGCGCGTTGTCCCGTGAGTCGTGATTGTAAAAGTTTCGTACCGCGCTGGTCAAGTTCGTCGATTCGCATCGCACTTTTAACAACTCGCACTTAAACGGTTTCAGTGAGTAGTTCGAAGTGTCGAGGGGCTAAATTACTGACGTAAGTTATTGGTAATGACCGCGCTCAGACAACAATTTGTTTGCTCGCAAGGCTATTAGGCTAGAAACTCTAGCTTAGCTCTTCATAGACACCAAGATGGGGTCGGTATCGGGTTTCCTAAATTGAAATAAATAAAATCATTCGGAAAATAGGTGGACAATTTACCATATAATATTCGTAAAGATAGCAGCTTTACTTTTTCATTACGAATGATTCCATGCTTCTATCGTCGAGTTGACGATCATACCATAATTTGTATGCAAATTAAGTCACATACATTTCAATTTAAATGTAAAAAAAAAAACTAAAAAACACGCTTTTTATCAAAAACCGAACTAAAAAATAGAAAATAAGTTTTAATAAATTTAAATTAAGAATAGTATTAAAATTTCAATAAATATAAATTAATAATAGTGTGAATAAAAAAAAATATTTTATTTTAAAAAAAGCGTGGGGTGCATGGTGTCAATAGTTATAAATATTTTATTGACAGATATGAGTAGAGTGATTATCATTTTGATAATATCTTAAAAAGCACCCCACGCTTTTTTTAAAATAAAATATTTTTTTTTATTCACACTATTATTAATTTATATTTATTGAAATTTTTAATACTATTCTTAATTTAAATTTATTAAAACTTATTTTCTATTTTTTAGTTCGGTTTTTGATAAAAAGCGTGTTTTTTAGTTTTTTTTTAACTAAGAATTATTTATTTTCTATTTTTTTTAGTTCGTTTTTTTTATTAAATTAGTGTATTGTCATCGGTCCTCGATAAATCTAAAAAGTTTGAACGAAATCTAGTCATTTAAAGTGGGTAAAAATCGCGCCCGAAGAAGTCGGTTACAAACAAACATACAAGTGAAGCTAATATAAAGCGTGTAAAAATGTTCACTACAACAAACTGTTTCAATTTGCTAGTACATACAACCACGAATAATTTAACTACTTTAAAGTACGGCGTGAAATTGTAATAAAGTCAATGGCTATTACAATGATTAATTTTTTTCATGCACGTTATATTAAATTCATCAGGCATTAATGGATCGTTGTTGGACAGGTATGTATGGAAAGTATTTTGATAAGCTTGCGATTGAATGTGAAGGTTAATAAATGTACATATAGGTAATATACGGATATAATTTTTTACAAGTAGTCGCATTAATATAGGAACACGTGAAGCTGCCATTTGGCTTTTCATGAATTCTTGTCTAATCAATCCTTAGCATTACCGTTAATGAGGTTTCTTAGTTCTAAGGCCTAACCACTTCTAGAAACAGAGGAGGAGTTTAAAATCTGTCCTCCTAAACCAATTAAATTCAACTAAAACTGTGGCCGAAATTTTCAATACCTATAATGAAATATAAATTATTTTACATGAAACATAATTTGTTTTATTACTTTGAATAGTTTATTAGTGATTATAGTAAGGAATATAGAATACTAGCTTTTGCCCGCGACTCCGTCCGCGTAGACTGCAGGGTTGAGTTCAGAAAGAAAATAAGTTGTAGTCTATTTACTCCTCAGAGTCCTATTTATGTCCATGCCAAAAGTCATACAAATCGGTCAAATTGTTTAAACGTGAAACCGTAACGCGCCGGTCTGCGCCTTGTGCATCATTATTGCGCGCTTGATAATTATTTTGAAACTGCGATATCTTCTAAGATACTCATTGAAATCAAATGATGTAAAGGACAAATTTATTTTATATTAAATACTTGTAATGAATAACGCATTTATTTGGATAAGGATTAATATAATCTTTATATAAACACCTTCACAGACAATGCTTCATTTTAGAACAAATTTGGTTAGCATAAAAGAGGTTATAGTGAACCAACTCTAAAAGTTAGACACATGCTATCGCGGACTTTTTTGTAGGCATTATCAAGCTCTACAACTTTTCTCTAGAACTTAACTATATATCTCCCATGGGTAAGGCAGCGTTTGCAAAAAACGATTTTGTTCGACCGTTTTTTCTCCGACTTACTTCGCAAATCAAGCCACAACGAAAAAGTCTTATCATTTTTCGGAGTAATATATAGCCTATGTCCGTTCTCAGGGTCTAAAGATTGTCTGTGCCAAATTTCATCAAAATCCGTTCAGCCGTTTAGGCGTGAAAGAGTAACAGACAGACAGACAGACAGACAGAGTTACTTTCGCATTTATAATATTAGTATGGAAGTATGGATAGAGAAAGCTTTGGTTTTAAAAAAAAGCACCCTAAAAATTTATTGCCTAAATATACCTCCAAAAACTTGATAGGAGGTATAGATTTTTAAAATTTGGAGAGAAAATTCCCAAGTTGCCATCACTGTGGACAAGAGGCGTACAAGAACACATGATGAAGTTCCTTTAGAGAATATACAAAGATTACTCTTTTTAACAATACAAATACTTCAATATTTTAAAGTAACGCTTTCATGCCTTATTTTTAATTGGTTATTTGTATATTTTGGTAATATGATATTTTTTACCTGATACAATTTTTTCTACTGGATAGTAGACATTTAAAACTCTTCTTAGGTATGCAGTAGAATCAGAATATCTTTAGCTATGTGATTGTAAGTTTAGGTTCGGGCTAAGCCCACGCACATGGATTTCGTTATGTTAGTTATTTGATTTGGTATTATTATTACAGAGCAAGCGTAGAAATTAACGACTTGTCTAGTTGCCAATTTTAGACTAGTGTAAATGTGATAAAGGGCGTAGCAGCGCCTAGATAAAAGAGCAGTTTGAAGGCCGTCCACTGTGCGTGGACAATATACGAATATTATATTTGTAACTAATAGTTGTCGCGAATAACTATCACACCTGCACAACATGGTGACGTAACGACACTACTATCATTAGCAATTAATCTGTTTAATATCTATATTTTTGTGTATATCATTTACGTAACAGTAAATTATTAAATATAACCTTGCAATAAAATTTAATAATCAAGCAGTATTTGTTGTTTAGTCATTTCCTACAATACTAGTAACTATCAAATAAATTAGAAAGTATCTTGTCTCCTTGTTACATTACCGATGATGAAATGGCTGATCTAATTTTGCAGATGGTTCTTTTTTCATGTGAACTAATAATCTAGCTGGTTGAAAATTTTTATACGAGTTTAGCCCTATTGCATACATATACATTTTCAAAGGTGGCTGAGTACGATTAATTATCATTGTAGATTTTAAGGACAAAGGAAAATGTCATGGTCAAAATATAACTCGCAATGGGTTGAATGAGCTGTAATACTTCTATTAATATTTAACGAAGCCAGAACCCTGCAATACGAAATATATAGGTTCATTTAGATAATTAATAAAGCATTCAGAACTTGGAAGGCAATATAATATGCATCAAATTATTTTAAAAGAGAAGACATCCTGTTACCTTTCATTTTAATACAACTACCGTCATCCTATTTGACTTTTAGCAATTTTTCTTGCTGCACTAGTTTTTTAACCCCAAAGTAGCGCAATTCGCTGAAATATCTTATATTATTTAATTAATTACATCTTATTTGACATTCATAATTTTTTTATCATAATCGAGAAGTATAATTTAAAATAATAGTTTTAATAATAATCGTAAAAAGAAATAATTGTAATTTTCCTTTAATGATTTTATTAGCGATTCAAGTTATTATAAGACATGTGCGTCGAAGTATTAAATAAGGCCAAGGGGGTGATTTAAATAAAATAAGCCTATGTATTAATTAAATATATACAATATTTAAATGATTGCCTCGTTTCTCTCGCAGTATACCCACCATAGACATAGACACACATATGTACACCATAGACTCACCAAATCTCAAAAAATGTCAATCATCCGGCCTCCTATTGTAAGGGAATTAAAACAATGTTATCGACAGGCGGGGGCAGAAAAATGAATTTGTCTAACCTTTTTAGAAACTCAGGCTTTATTGACATTAATAGGAGCGCTGATGCTCTACCTCTACCCCCAATTGGGATAACAACTCTGAAATGAGCGTCCGTGAAAAAGACGATGAAATGAACTCGGACAACAATTCCAAGATTGTTACGGTTTAAATTTTAAAGGCAGGAAGGTGAACGTTTAATTCCTTTTTAAAAGAAAATGATGATTATTAAACTGCCTGTATAATGGCTTTGACCATAAAGAAGACGTCATTGTGACATACGAATGGTGTCTGACTCGATTTAACAACAATGTAAATTGAGTGCACCGAATTGCGCAGCGTAAAAATTTAAGTTGATTTCAATGCCTGTTAATATCTTTAGTTATACATAGATGCGTTTGTGCGGCGAATATTTAAAAATATTGGTCCATTGGCATTGGTAAGTTGGGACAGTTAGGCGCTAAAGTTTTGAAACCTTTGATTTAGATGCCATTTTTCATTGCAAATACATTCTAGTATATTATGCCCAAAATTACTCCTGTACATTTAATCTTAACAATAACAACAAGATAGTTTAAATCTATAGTTTAATGTAATGTCATAAATGATGTAGAGTTACCACATTACCTTTGATTCCATTTCAAAGGACCCTATTGCGATTTTTCTGTTCACTAAGCTACAAACTACTGCTTAAAAGGTTAATATCCCGCCATAACGTCGCGTTCTAGGACCGCCCTCTGTGCAGGTCAGCATAATTGAAAACAATTTGATAGCCTCATAACGCTGTTGGTTTGACACCAACTCGCGAAATGCGGGTTCGATCCGGCACCTAGGTCCTAGATATAATTGTATGATCGTCAAATATTTGTTACAGTTTAGGTGTCTGTGAGACTGTAAAGTCTCTGTTAGTTTCTAATATCCACAGCACAAAACTTGTACATTAGTGTGGGGTCAGCACCATGTATGTGACTGTTGAGTGTATTTATTATTTTCTTTAGTTGTAATCGTTTTTTGCGAGTCGACGGTTTATTGAGTTGCACTTCGCTCATTATCAGGCGCCAGTGCGGCAAATGACGCGAATAAAAAATATGCTTAAGGGGGGAGCCTGCTTTAGAAGCTTCAAAAAATCGTTTTTTTTTTTGCATAAATGTCTTCCCAAACTATCCAAGAATGTGCCCATAAAATTTCAAAAGCAAATTCAAATTATTTTCGGAGTTACAGAAGAAATAGTGAGCAAGCGTCAAACAGGTATACGAGCGGCCGGATCGCTCGAAGTGCCCGCGCTCCGCCCCTCGATCTATTGTATGTATTTTACCCATTGTAACCATTCTAAGAATTTAAAGGATTTATCTAAGGACGATCTGCTAACGAGGTGTTTAGGTGGACACACACAAAATACACTCGTATACTTTTGTTTCTTTTCCAAATCTTGTTTAATCCCTCAACTCCACGTTATTTAAAAAATAGGTTCCGTTTCCTTAGCGCAACACATGCACGACATCTTAGGTCCTCAGATAATCTTATCCTTGAAATACCTAAGCACAGCACCACATTCCTCAGCAATTCCTTTACAGTCCATGCTGCACGTTTATGGAATGAATTACCACTAGCACTACGAAAAGCTAAATCGCTTTTCACTTTTAAAAGGCTTCTCAAAGCTCACTACGCTCAAATTTAAATTTCCTATAGTTTTTATATATATACATATTATATATATATTTATTTATGTATGTATAGGTATATATATTTATATATATTATGTATAATGTATTTATGTTTATGTATGGGCTAGTTATATATTATTTATTTATATTTTCAAGACAACTGCCACTACTACAACTTTTTTATTCCGGTACCGTGGGTTGTCTGGAAGAAATCGCAGCTAGCGATAAGACCGCCTGTTGTAGCTATATATTTTCTGTTTTTATTAATTATTGTCAAAGTTGTTGGTTTCAATTAGTCATTAAGTTGTTATGTATTATCTGTGTATGTCACTGTATAGATAGTTTACAATAAAGTATATTAAATAAATAAATAAATAAATAAATAAAATGCGAACGAGTCGTTCAATTCCACTGTGTGGCGCATCGTACCTAAACACCTTAACTCAGGCATTAAAATCGTCGAGATTGCTGCTTACATTGCTGGAGGAATGTTCAATGAAGGCTACAGTGCAGTATTGAAAACCATGCAGTTACTAGATTTAAAAATTGGACAGCAATGCAACAATTTCGCCAAGAGAGCTGACTATGAGCGTGTCAACCGACAAAACAGGCGCGATTCATTGGAAAGTAAAGAGGCCAGAACAGCCCGCAGACTCGAACATCTGGGCGAAAATCAGTTTTTTGAAGAGTCTCAAGGGCCATTCTATGGACCAGGAATCGCTGATTAGCATATTATTGCGGTAAGTTCAAAAAAATTAAGATTTTTTATATACGAAAACTTTGACGGGCGATTTCTCGGTTTTTCATTTTTACGATTTTCCCGAGTTGGCGGGAAAGATAGAAAAAAAACTAAACGTCCTATCGAAACGAGACAAAATTGGTTGTGTTCGGGATAAAATTCTCTTCTAGTTGAACCTAAAAAAACTTGAAAAAGTAATGATTAACCATTTTTTTAAACAATCTAAAGTGAATTTTTTTTTCCAAAAAAATGAATTTATTTTTCAATTTGCGAAAAATAATTGAATTTTTCACTTTTTTTTTAATTTTCTTGGTTTAACTAGAAGCTATACTATTGAAAATTAAATTTTTTTTTGGTTTTTTAGTTTCAGATGAAAATTGCGACCTGCATCTTTCCCGCCGCACGACACCTGCATACTCGAGGCGCCTCGGCGAAATGCTTGTACCACGCATAATATGACATATATTTTGATGAAAAAATTAGAGAAGACTCTTGAAATATATAACAATAAAACCCGAAAGTTTCGTTTCAATCAAATATTTCTTTCCTTGGCAAAAAAATCCTCGAAAAAATCGATTTTTTGAAGCTTCTAAAGCAGGCTCCCCCCTTAACACATGCAAAGGTAAAATGTAACAGCTGACATTTGTTTTTATAATAACTTCAGCGGTCCTGAGGATGGACATATTTGGTTAAGGAGTTCCTCGTTCAATCTCACGCTGGGAATATTACTGTAGGATAGGAAATTGTAAAAAGCAGAATGATGTCTGAAAACGTTGACGAAAACTTACAACAGATATGGCTCTAATGTTGGGAGTTAGGACAGACCCCTGCCTACCCTTTCGGGTATGCAGTTGTGAATGCAAGTTTTACGTATTTTTATTTATTTTATTAGATAACTTGTATCAGGACAAGAACCATAGGCTCAATTCTCAGTTTTTAGGCTTTAAAAATTTTGGGTCAGAGAAGTGAATGTGTTTGAATTACTTGATTTTATGATAAAAATAACCTTAAGTTAAGTAGCGTTTTCCTCAGATGTTAAGTATATTCATTTCATAGGAACGTTCATAAATTATTCTAGTCCGATTACGTATTCTTTATAACAGATTGCTCGTAGATCTAATACCACCTTAACCACTAATTTCCCGTTATATTTCAACATTTCCTATTGTAGTGGGATGATTATCGTGTTTGTCGGTATTTTTTACGATAAAGCAATAAAATATAAAGTTTCATTGTATAATAAGGAATAGGTATTCATATTTATACGCAACTTTTAAATGTTAAGGTTTCCATTAAATAACTGTATATAAGGAAAAGTCTTATGACCGTAAAATATTTATGAAGCGAGATATTTTATTGCAACAAAAAAATTTATAAATTTGGCGTTGATAACCATCAAAGCTGCGGTTAAATCTTAATTAAAAAGCATTTAGATACAGCAACTTAATTTCAAGAGCAAAATAGTTTCATTGATATTGTACAATTGAAGAATATTTATGATAAAATAATTACTGTATGTAACACGATGTACTTAAATACAAAGCAACGATTAATTTAGTAATTCTTTGTCTTTATTACCTATAAGGCATGCGCTGCCAGTGCAGGGTGAGGCGAGTAAACCAGTTCTGATTTACCAGATCGTGAAGTATTTTAAAATCGAATGCAAATATGTTGACCCGTGGTAAAGAACTTGAGTGCACAAAGAGATAGTAACAAGTCATTCTTATGTTACTTGTCCATACACAGCACGTAAGCCAAGCACCGTTGCACGTGTAAATTAACGGATTTATTATTAAACTGTCTCTTACATTAATTCAATAGGTCCTGTATATATTTATAATATTTTTCAATATTTCAATTTATTTTTGTCAAATTGGCATATTATTTAACGAAAAAGCCTTTTTTTCATTTTTTTATTTGGCTAAAATGTAGTCACAAAATCTTTATAAAATAGAGCACGAACGCAGCAATTAGTAAAATTATAATCGTCAATACCAGTAATTGTAAAATTACAAAGCATTGTCAAACAGGTTGTGTTGATTACATTAGGAACATACTATAGAATAATTCATGATTTAATTGTAACTGTGCCCACTTATTCATTGCCGACGTTTTATAAAAACATCAGGAAGTTCTGTAGACCCGTTTCGCCCTCAACTGAAGTGAATTTAGTGTGTGGTTTCGATCCAGTTTGTTAAAGATCACTGTGACATTTATTATAGGTACTTGTGCACTGCTTATTGATGTTTATTTTTTATCTGTACTTAGTTCTTTCTACCAACATGCTCATGTTTTATACATTCACTGAAGGAATTACTCGTAATCAAATGTCGTTTCTGTAATAATAACTGGGACCTCGACACAAAAAGTCTAACAGTACTTATTTTACAATTTAGCTTTAGTTTAAAGGAAAAAGAATGTACTGTGTATATAGTTATTTTATCAGAATAAAATCAGCCTTGCCTCAGCTTGCCTACCGTTGTATTTTAATATATAATTATGTGCATAATTATGTTGTAAGTGTATGAGCCTTTTTGGTAAAAGGTAATAAACTACATCCGGTAGTAGGGTTTTCAGAACATTCCACAGCTGTGTGTCGAACAATTTCCGTTTTATATTATACTTTTCACCAGATAAGCTTAAGAAAACTTGATATTGATTAAGTTGCAGTCGCGCGTTTTAGAATGTCTACATTGGTTATGAAATGTTGTTAGAAACATTTATTTACAATTATATATTTATGGCGATTCACTCTCCTTAGGTGTGTATTACTTTAATCGGAAATAAAATTATATTCTTAAGTATGTTGTCGTGTAATGGGCGTGTGATAAAATAAAATAAATGGAACTCAATCATACCAAGAATAAAATCCATGATAAGTTGTAACTCATCTCGTCTTGAAACAAGGGCTTTGCACTTAAGTTAACACGCCTGCTGATACTATTGTATCGATAGAGACATGTCCACTTGGTCCGGAATTATTAACAAAAACATCTTTTAGAAGAGTTTTAGTATTTGTTTAATTTAAAAACACATCGAGATGGAATTGTTATTGAGTTTTTAAGGGCGCGTCAACAGTTCCAGTACAACTAAGCGAATTCCTCTATTTCGTTTTTCGATACGAATTGGAAAAAGCGATTTCGCTTCTAGTACACGAGTGGCCTGCGCGCGCGCCGCGGTCAACTACGCCGCTCAACTACCTGTGACCTTAACAATTAACAATTTTATTAATGCACTTTCTTATGACGTGTTACCTTACTGCGAACGCACGAGAAAAAATATCTGGTCCATATGATGACACAAAGAAAACACTGCATATATAATTATTTCATTAAAATAATACATTATAATAAATATTAAAATTTCATTCCATCTTTTTCTTCATAGGAAAAAAATAGACAATAAAACAATTCAAAGTGCATGGAAAGATTAATGGCCATAGTAGGGGTCGTGACCATATTGAGGAGGCCCGTAATGTGGTCCGTTGTATTGTTGTTCATACGGAGGATACGTCGGGACCTGAAACGTAAAAGTTCATTTTAAATAATGCATAGCAACCATCGTAGTTGAAGCGAGGCTTTCTAAGAAAACGTGATACGACGTCAATTGAAACAATTTTTTAACATTGACTCTCAAATGAACCAGGTTTTGTAAAATACATACTTATTGATCAATATCCGCATAAACAATTATTAGGCGTTTTAAATATAATACGAATCCGAGAGAGTTACATTTTGGTGCCTTGATTCGATACCTTCTAATTATACTATAGGTACGTAATCATTGAAATTCCAATCTTAGCAAAAATAAGCATTATATTAAGGGACAAACAACGTATTACACCGACAAGTTAAAGTCATTAGGAAACACCAATGCGGTTTAAGTGGTCCTATAAAGTGACTGAACTAGTTTTATAATACGGCAGCCAATGAAAAATTTCTAAGAATTTTTAACAAAACTCAAATGACGTTCAAAGAAAAATATGAGCTAAAATATAAATCGAAATGAAAAGGTCAGGACATTCTCAGTAAAATTTATGTTTACGGATTGGATCTCTCAGAAATCCATAGCATTTCCCGCAAGTAAGCACTTGAACCAAAACAAACTTGAACAAACCTAGAACTTATATCAAATTATTTGATAAGTAGGTAGTCGTTTTATTATTCCCTAATTTTGAAGATGCCAAAAAAAATGTTATGCCGCTTGATGACTTTTTTATCACCTAATTGCATTTTTAAGTAAATAAACATTAAAACGTGAAAGGTATGACTATTAGATACATATATAATGTTACGAATAGAAATCTTCGACAATCTGTTAAGTACAATATACCTACATATTTTGAAAACCCAATATGAAATTTTAAAGAAACTTTAAGTCAAGCTACTAAGAACAACACGATCTAGATATGAATAAACGTAATCTAAGACTTTAGGACAGATTACCAAAAATGTAGGTAGACTTAACACCGTCATGAATACATACTGATGATTGTTCTATTTTTGGCCATAAGCGCGGAGTTATTCATACTGTCGGCAATTGAGTCAAAAAGCCTAATCTAAAAGCATTGGCGACACGAGTATTTACCCTCAATGTCAAGTTCCATAAAAATGCGTACTTAAAGGCTAAAGACACAAAATGTCCGGCGACATTGAATTACTTCATATAAATTATACCAGACTTTTAACACGTGACCATTTATGTCGTTTGGACTTATAAGCTCGAGTTTTAAACGACAAACAAAAGAGATATTGCAGATTAAAAATTCAATTACATGTTCATATTAATTGTGACATTTAGACGTGTCGATATTTTTGACACGTAATAAAATGATGAAGTATCGAATTACATAGACTATGAAGCATTGAACTATACCAAAAAAAAAATAGTACATTGCTAGGACAGTTTAAGTCACAAAATATCTATGAAAATGCTCAATCTAATAAAATACCACGTACCTGATAAGCATAATACTGCTTCTTCTTTTCATTAAGTTCTTTATGCTTCTTTAAAGGTACCAAGTGATTTTCTATCAATTCCTTCAACTTTAACTTCGTTGACAGCATGTTTGCTGCCAAAGCCTTGTCAAAGGCCTTTAACTCTTTAAGTTTCGCCTTGATAGCCCACATACCGTCTTTAAGTAAGTCTAGTTTACCTAAAGATAGATCTTCTTCTTCTTGATACTCTTCATGATCGTAAGTTGGAGTGTCGTATGCCGCTCTAAATAAGTGTTGGTCTTCATCATCTAATTCATTGAATCGAGGAACATTTCTTGCTAATGCTGGTAACAAATAAAATGCAAGGTATAAACTACTTATTATTAAGTTATGTGAAAAATTGTTTTTAATTTGATAGTATATAATAAAACTTACATGAGCTGCATAATAAAATGACGCAAAATATTTGGTAAATCATTTTATGGCTTCTGTAATAACAATGAGATTTACAATGTACCGCGTGACGTATTCTTTCTTAACTACAAAAATAGGTTAAATGACTCAATTTATCTTAATGAATTATAAGACATACCTTAGAAAAATTTGCAACTACCTCATATTTATTTTTGTAAAAATACGTTCTTAAACTTAATTATTTAGTAAATAACTTTGTTAATCGTAATAAATAACTTTAACATGCCTAAGTGCCTCAAGATTTTGCGAATACTTAAATAAAAAAAATATATATAAAAGCAAACTAGTAAATACAAAAGCAAACCTTATAAGAAGCCGTAAAGTCCAAAATTAGCCTGTCTAAATAATTTTCTTTTCGAAATCTTATGGGTATCATTTTATAGCGAAAAACAAAAATCCTAGCTATAACTCTAATTAGTCGATTATAATTTACAAAATATACAATTCTTTTGTTTGGTTATGAAATAACCTGAAAACCTATACAATTAATGATTATTCTGTTTTTATTAAAATAAATTTATATTTAAAGGTTGATCAAATAACACTGGATGTTTGTTGAAAATAACTTTGGTGTAATAAAAATAACTGGTTTAAAGGCTAGTAATGTAAGGTGCTCGTAATTAGAATGGAATATAGATTAGGTGCCGCAAAAAATAGGATAAGTAATTCGAGTAAGTACATGACGTGTTTTCATCTGCATATTTAAGGGCTGTCTAAACACTACAATTGGAAGCAGGTATTTATTTTAAGCGAGGATAAAAACTCTCGGGCCTTTAATTTTTTTTGTGCACAATGTAACAATTGTGTTTAAATTACATTTAATCTATATATTTTTATATATCCATTTAAAGAATTACAATGTTTGTCTGTTTCAGTTTATCTTCTTGTCGGCTGGACCATTTTTTTATAAAGCTTCACTAAGATATAAAGCAAAGAAGGGATAAATGAGAGTAACGGGGCGGTCTCGTTACAATGGAGAACATAAAAGAGAATTATTCATATCTGATTACTGTGCCACCTATTTGAAAAAAAATAACATTTTTCGATTATCGATTAGGATCTTATTACATAATGACCATTCATATGAGTAGGTACTTGCACCTGTTATCTCAATGTGGAAAGCAGAGTTGTTCATCTGTACATACGCCCTAGGGGACGCGTTTTTAGACATTTATAGAGTTTCTGTTCTTTAATAATAATCTGCGCAAACTAAGAATAAGTAATTTATTTCTTTGTTTTAATCTTAGGGACAACCCTAATGATCATGAACTACTACGTAATTAGATTTTAGTGATGGCAGTTGTTTTGTCGTATTTTATTTGTTTACTGAATAAGATGATTAAAATTAATACTATTAAGCACATTAATTAATGGTATTTGGCAATAATCCACAGGTATAAATAGTGACAGTATTCCGCGGATGAGAATGTCCTAATTGTCTCTCCGTTCTATTCTACGTATACTAGTATGATTTTTCCTTTCCTTAAAGAAAAGCTCGCTTTTGGACCCTGGTACGAGGAAGGAAATTGAAAAAACAATACTTATTCGTTGCTGACATTAAAAATTAATTTAGTTTTTATAAAAACGTGGTATGTAATGATACCGGTAAACGTAGTGTAGGACGTCCTCTGGCGGGGGGAAGATATACTTAAGGTGGCTCGCAGAGGTCGGATGAGGAGGGCCGAAAGTTGAGCCCAGTGGCGTGCCCAGCAGTGAACTTGAGAAAGGTTGCTGATGATGATGATGATGATAAAAATCCGAAGAATGTTCAAGAATTTGCTGTATGTCAATGTGGTGAAATACCTAGCAGTGCGAAGCAAGAGACCGATGTACTTATGCACAATGAGACATCTAAATGAGGTATAATACCGCTTAATAAAATATTTCGCACTTTGCGCAATATATTTTAATTCAACTCAGATTTCTGCAATGAAATAAGTACAACAAATACAATAATTTTTTTTATATTTTACACGTTTGGTTGATTTTACATGCATTTTCAAAATGAATTTATTTGTTGTATTCTATTGCTTTTTTATGTATAACATCCAAAAAACTATTGCATACTTTTATATTCTTTTTGGTTACTAACAAAAATGTAGTTAAAACAATATTATGTTGATAGCCATACAAACTTTAACATCACATGAAAAGCTAATAAAAATCTTTCACCTTCGACTAAATCTATGAGATATGACATCTATATCTGTCTATAGTTTTGCGATATGCCTACGTGTGTCGGAAAAGATTTCAATATATACATATGTATTTATTACCTAGTAGATTTCATAATTTATCTTTAAAGCCACTACAAGTTACCAATACTATACTATTTTATACATTAAATATTCTTAAGAACTAAATTAAAACATTGCTTGCATTCTATTCAACACATATAACATTAAATGCAAAAAAACAGTACATAAATGTAAAAGTAAACGTAAAGAAACAATATAAAATATTTCATCCATAAAAGGATAGGTTGCTAAGTAATTAACGAGTATTACTTTAACTTCGATTTCGGCCCGACTTAACAAACAACTTCTGAATTAACTTGTACCTAGACTGTGTATACGTTAACTTGACATTTTGATACCCAAATTGTATAATTACATATAGTGTACAAGATGGCACAAGGAACTTAACGATAATGAATGACTTTAGCAATTCAATCAGTTTAAGGGAAGACAGGAAGACAGGTGCAAGGGGGGCAAACACCATCTTACGTCCCCAACTGCCAACCCTACCTGCACGCGGTGCACCTGCTGGTTAACGGATGTGGCTCTGGC
Organism: Cephonodes hylas; assembly: GCA_030295005.1. Classification (NCBI taxonomy): domain Eukaryota; kingdom Metazoa; phylum Arthropoda; class Insecta; order Lepidoptera; family Sphingidae; genus Cephonodes; species Cephonodes hylas. The sequence continues at coordinate 6,293,072 of AP025366.1, forward strand.
GGCCGATGAGTGGCGGCATAACCACTCCTATTAGTTGGAGTGCCTTAAATACCCAAACCCACGGTGGGCAGCAGCGCCGTAGGTTAAAGCACTCCAACCACTGCGGTCACCAACCCGCCTGCCAAGCGTGGTGACTACGGCATAATCCCCCAAATGGCAGCAACCGTAAATTCACGGCCCCCAGTTCCCGGCAGTCTCGCTGTTCCTGACCATGGTACCGGTCAGGGTAACAGCGAGATGGGGGGTGCTAAGAATCCCCGGGCTATGGTAGGGTACCATAAACGACTTTATCTGGCGACGTATAACGGACGCTCTCTGCGGTTGAACGAACACCTCTCAGAGTTGGAAGTAGAGCTAAGTCAGATTAACTGGCATGTTGTAGGGTTGTCTGAAGTCCGTAGACAGGGGGAGGACAAGATTACCCTACCTGCCGGCCACTTGCTCTACTTCCGAGAAGGACACCAACCATCCCAAGGAGGCGTCGGATTCATCATCCATAAGTCACTTCAAAGCAACGTTGTAGAAGTTGGCAGTGTGTCGGCGAGGGTGGCGTACCTTGTCTTAAAATTAACCGAGAGGTACACCCTCAAGGTTGTACAAGTGTACGCGCCGACGTCTACACACCCTGACGACGAAGTCGAGGCCATGTACGAGGACATAGTGAAAGCTATGTCTCGTACCAAGACTTCTTACAGCGTTGTTATGGGTGACTTCAATGCCAAAGTGGGAGTACAGAGTTACGGCGAATCGAGGGTAGGGCCGTTCGGTCATGGGAGCAGGAATGGTAGGGGGCAGATGCTGGTCAACTTCCTCGAAGCTCAGGGGCTTTTTCTGATGAATTCGTTCTTTCAGAAGAAGCCCCAAAGGAAGTGGACCTGGCGTAGCCCTGACAGTATCACCCGGAACGAGATTGATTTCATTATCACTGACAGGCGCCAAATATTCAGAGATGTCTCTGTGGTCAACAGGTTCAATACCGGTAGTGACCACCGACTGGTAAGAGGCACTCTGAATATTAACACCAAAATTGAACGTGCGCGGTTAATGAGATCGACTCTTCGTCCTTCACTGCCCCAGATAGAATCCGGCTGTGAAGCGTTTCAACTGGAGTTGCAAAACCGATTCGCCCTACTGGAAACCACTGAAAGCATTGACGACGCCTCCGATAGTCTGGTGCGGATTATTCGCGAAGTGGGCTACAAACACTTTCGACCGAAGAGCCGCGGACGTAGATCTAAGCTCTCTCTTGAGACTCTGGAATTGATGAAGAAACGACGAGAACTTCTAAACGCCACACCACCGGAGCGTCAGGTACTGGACCGAGAGGTGAAGAGGCTGATACGGCGCGACATAAGGCGCTCGAATACTTTGGAAATAGAAAATGCCATTGTGCAAAACAAGGGCTCCAAAGTATTCGCCAAGCCTCACACTTCCGGTTGTCACCTGACAAAGCTCAGAAGTCATCTAGGCACCACCGTCACGTCAATTCCAGAAATTCTCGGAGAAGTCGAAAGGTTCTACGGAGACCTGTGTGCTCAAAAGATACTTCCACCTGTGGCTCACAACGTGGATGATCCGCGAGCCAGACTAACCCGTCACTACTCAGACGAGCTTCCCGACATCGATTTGGGCGAGATTAGAATGGCCCTCGACCAACTTCATAACAACAAGGCTCCCGGGGATGACGGAGTTACTACTGAGCTCCTCAAGGCAGGAGGTATACCTGTCTTGAGAGAACTAGTTAAGCTCTTTAACTCCGTCATCCAAACTGGTATAACACCGCAGGCATGGAGCAAGAGTGTGGTGGTTTTATTCTTTAAAAAAGGTGATAATACCTTATTAAAGAACTATCGCCCCATCGCACTTTTGAGCCATGTCTATAAGTTGTTCTCGAGGGTCATATCGAATCGTCTCGCCCGAAAATTCGATGACTTCCAACCACCGGAGCAGGCCGGGTTTCGGCGGGGTTTTAGCACCGTGGACCACATACATACGCTGAGGCAAATAATAGAGAAGACTGAGGAATACAACCAGCCTCTATGCCTCGCGTATGTGGACTACGAGAAAGCTTTTGACTCCGTCGAGACCTGGGCTGTTCTGGAGTCCATGCGGAGATGCCTGATTGATCACCGCTACATCCAGGTGATGAGAAGTCTGTACGAAGCCGCAATGATGACCGTCCAAGTACAAGAACACAGCACAAAGCCAATCCAACTGCGACGAGGGGTAAGACAGGGAGACGTAATTTCTCCGAAACTGTTTGCCAACGTGTTGGAGGACGCTTTTAAGACGCTGGACTGGAAAGGACGGGGCATCAATATCAACGGCCAGTACATCTCTCACCTGCGATTCGCGGATGACATCGTGGTCATGGCGGAATCTCTGCAGGATTTGGAGGAAATGCTCAACAGCCTAGACCGGTCTTCAAGACAAATAGGACTCGGGATGAACTTAGACAAAACGAAAATCATGTACAATAGTCATGTTCTCCCGAGGCCGGTTGTCGTAGGGGATGCCACTCTCGAAGTTGTCCAAGAATACATCTACCTTGGCCAAACAATACAACTAGGCAGGCACAACTTCGAGCAGGAGGCAGACCGAAGAATACGGTTGGGCTGGGCGGCATTCGGGAAGCTGCGTCATATTTTCAAGTCGTCGATCCCTCAGTGCCTGAAGACGAAAGTCTTTAATCAGTGCGTCCTACCCGTAATGACATACGGAGCCGAAACGTGGACACTCACCAAAGGCCTGGTCCACAAATTCAAGGTCGCTCAGCGTGCTATGGAGCGGGCAATGCTTGGAGTTTCTCTGGCGGATAGAATTCGTAATGAAGTCATCCGCCAGAGAACCGGAGTTATTGATATTGCTCGCAAGATTAGCACGCTGAAGTGGAAGTGGGCTGGCCACGTCTGCCGACGGTCGGACGGCCGGTGGAGCAGACAAGTGTTGGAGTGGAGACCGCGTTTAGGCAAACGTAGTGTAGGACGTCCTGCAGCTCGATGGACCGACGACTTGAGAAAGGTGGCGGGTAGCGGATGGATGAGGGCCGCTCAGGACCGGGATGGTTGGCGCTTACTTGGGGAGGCCTACGTTCAGCAGTGGACGGCAATAGGCTGAGTATATAAGGGAAGACAGGGCTTTCGAGATTCTGAAGTTCGCCAACTTTTTTAAAACATTTGAGATCGATTCAAGTCATTTTGTGGCAAATCAAAATATACTTTACAAACATAACTATAAAACATAAATTGTAATGGGATAGCACTGTACTTACTGATACCAGTGCAGTCACCTTAACGTGTCCATATTAAAAGTATTAAACTATTAATCGTAACTACCACTTTAAGCATAGGAATATTTGTAGCAACTAGAAATACTTTGTCATTGTAATTAATTTACTCACTATAAATTATCAGGTATCTTTTCATATTCTTACTCGACTATTAAGGACAATTTATATCTTTATAATTAAAACAATAAAGACAATACATTTTATCGACGACACACTAAGTAAACGATTGAACACTTTTTTTTTAATAATTCAACTTCTGCTTCTGTGATTACGAATAACATTCAAGTGAAGTTTGTAATTCTTGGATTGAAAATACATTGTAACGAATTTACAAAATCATTCCATTATCTTTTTTGCTGTAGTAATCTACTGTGTGAAGAATCTATAGTAATAATGATGTGATTACTCTTTTCATCCAAGATATTACGTGGTTCATTCATAACAAGAAATATTTGTTGAAGTTTGTGCACGATTAAAATCTAGTGCGTCGTCGCGATTGTCACAAAGCCGAACGTCCCTTGTATATATCATCTTCGAGATCAAAAGCCGGGTCTGCGTAACCGGAGTCATCATACCGTAAGGATCTGAAATTAGACCAAAAACATTAATTGTTATTATAACAAGCAGTGAGGTTTAGGCGCGCGGTCGAGACTCAGCGGTCGCGGGTTCGGACCCCAGGCGCACACCTCTGACTCTGCGAAGTTATGTGTGTATTTACAATACATATACTTTAAGGTTGACGGAAAACTTCGTAATGAAACCTACACACCTAAAAAGTTCTTAGCAATTACATTGGCGTGTAGTCCGCCAACCCGCACTAGGGCAGCGTGGTGGACTAACGCCTAAAGTCTCTCAATGGTTGAGGAGGCCCGTGCCCAGCATTGGGACGTATATGGGCTGATGATGCTTATTATAACAAATAAATACACGCACACACGTTAGTATAGTCAAATGGGCAGAGAGAAGCGTGTTTTAGGTCCACGCAATAAAAGGCGAATCTTTTACTGATAGCTACAAAAGATAAATGTTAATTCGTACCAAATTAGGGTTGATAAAATCAACTAAACAAATTATTTTAGTCTAATGCTCGCTCTAAAAACGTAACAAAGCCCAAGTTAAAATATTAAACCAACCATTGTTAAATAAAACTATAATCTAGATTCTAGGTGATTCTAGAAATGTTTGGAAAAATGACGTATAATTGTGTCTCAGACAAGAATTACTGGCAGTAAAACTGTTAGAAACTGATAAAGTTGTATTATTTGATAAGATAACGCATTAAGCTCTAAAGACATTACAAGTATACAGTGACAGTATTATGTACAGTGACTGTAAACTATAATAGCAAGGAATATGCACTTCTTCCACGAAAATTTTTTTCAATAAACAATTTTTCAACAAACAAATGCTTTGAAAATGCAATTGTTTGAGATAATTTTATCAAATACTGTTGGATTGTGGAATCTTACAAGTTACAATAACATAAATCACATGTAAAAGCATTTAATTGATCCAGTATTGAAATCACATTTATGATGTCCCAAAATCTAACCTGACAGAACTTTCACTCAAAATAATTAAATCAATCAAGTGTTAAGATGGTTTGGAAATACTTACCGGTCGGGTGTCCTGGTCCGGCATCGCGAAGGCGGCGGAGAGCGAGACGAGGCACGCAATAAAGTGGGGTCGTCATACCGCCGCGAGACGACGGTGAAATCGTGGTGGGCATCTATAAGCTTCTGCAGGCGAGAGACCATCTCGAAATCAGACACCGACGCCGGCACCAAAATTCCAAGTAGTTTAGCAATTGAGTTCCTAGAGCACATAGAAAGAACGATCGCATTACAACAGAATACAGCAACCGTGAACTTTTACTGACAACGATGCCTGCGGAATTACAATTCGCTTTCGAAAGATTTGTACCGACAAAAATTTTAATACGATTTTTCACATATTTGTTCGTTCTATGTGAAATCGATTAATTTTGACCGCAAAACTAACTGTAAAATATGTATCGGCAAACCACAATGCGAATTTCGTAGTTATGAACCTATCATACAGTCTTTTTGACTTATTGACAAAAAAATCTGTTGATGTAAATTGAACTAAGGTAGGTCGCGTTCGAGCCAACATCACATTTGTACATAATGAAAATCATGTATGTATTATTGGATAATAAAAGCTTAATTTAAATATGTTAGAAGAATCGTCATGTACCGTAAAGGACAAAGAGTACAAAAAAATTCGAGTACACTTAATAAGTATTAAGTGTAGCAATAGTAGTTATCATTAGGTTAAATACTTAATAGGTACATTTGTTTCAAGCACATACGCAGTGGATCCAATTGTTTTTATATTACGATATAAACGCATGACAACGTTCGTACATGGGTTGATCATGACATGTTTCATATATTAACAACATAAATTTGAATGGCAACATCGTGAGAAGTCCAGGATGTTGTTGGAATGCGACGATAGTGCTTGCTGGTCACTGCGACGACTGATTCTGCCACCGCTAGCCCAAAGTGAACAACACAAAAAAACAAGCCAAAATCATCCTATGCAAAATGAAACTCACATACTGAAGTTGTGACCTTCTGACCCATTCTTATTTACCTAAAACTCTGTAGTTGAGCCTCTCTTCTTTGGCATTCGGCAAGCGCTTCCTTAGTTCTCGCCAGGTCATCTCGCATTATGTTGATCTGGTGTTCTGTAGTCGTACGCTCTTGCTCGAACGTTTCGCCAGTGGCCCTCACCTGGTCTTTTAAAACATTCACTTTGCGATTGTAACGAGAACGCAGTATTTCAGACTCGTCCAATTTCTTTTGCAGCTCTTCAATCTTCCGCGCTCTTTCCAACGAAGTGATCTAATTGAAAGTACTGACAATTAGTTTTTGTGCATATATTTATTTATTTAACAACTAAGTACTTCAATATTAAAACATTTATAGTTGTCGTAATTTGATTAGGTATTAAGTTTGATATATGACACTTAAGGTGTGCATAACATTCTCCGAAACAATACAATAAAGATAGCTTAGTGAAGAGAACTTTAAACTTTATTATATAACTAATACAGTTACAGTTTGAGTTACAATACATCATTGATGTATTGATACAAGTATGGTACAGGTATGCTAAGAATAAATACGATCACGATTCTAATAACTTAATCATTTCAACCTTGTTAATGTAAATGGGTATTCCAGTAATTTGCCATACACTAGAAAAGTTCGTATGGATACAAACACTATGGACCCGTATGTTTATATCTGCTTCTTTACAGCAGCTAATACAAAAATAAATTTTGATCCCTTTTAATTGTAACATATAGTTAGTGAATATACATATTGCGTATGCGTATAATATCATTGCGTGACAAAAAATACATAAGCTTTTAATTACGAAAAAGTTTTAAACACATATTTCGTCAATGTGACACTTCCGTGATAGAAGTTTTGAAGGTGAGTGTAGGCCAAGGTGTTTTGAGACTATACGACAATAGCTCACTCTTAACACGCTGGTATGCGATGGTCATACTCGACATGAGTTGTTAAAAAGGAAAAAAGCCTACATACGTATATAATTCTGACATTATCAGACAATTAATTAGCCTATATGAAACAATTTAGGTATGGATATCGCACTAGGCCAGCGAGGTGGACTATGGCCTGAACCCCCTCAATGGTAGAGGAGACCCGTGCTCAGCAGTAGTATATGGGTCGATGGTGAGGTATGGGTATGACATTTGTTGCGTATTCAGGCAATTATAACATTTAATGAAACCGAATCACGGCCATTTTCCTGTGACATTACCTTGTACTCAGCAGCGTCTGCGAGCTGTGCGTTGAGGTCACGCAGTTGCGCTCGTGCATCAGTCAACTGTACGGACAGCTTGTCGCACTGACGAGCTAATTTTTTGCTGCGACCTACCGCTTCATCGCGTTCCGCTTGTAAAACCGCCCGAACTCGGGAACTTTCATCCTTGCAAAGCATTTTTATTGTCAATATTATTTACGAAAGTAACAAAGTTTCTTTGTAATCACAAAAGTAAACTCTAAATAAATATTCGGGAATCAAACATTTGTCTAGTTTCGGGGTTCGAAGCCGCATGATCTTATTTTGATACTTTACTTGTAATGAACTATAACAGGAAGAAAGTCACTAATCGATTTTAATATTAGCTTATGCGGAATCACATATATATAAACAAAATATGGATCAGTCGATTTGGAGCATAAGATGAATTTTCTACTTTAATATTCAGTCGAAACAGTGGTTTTGTTGTAACGGAACTATCCATTAAGGTAAAGATTATTTAACTTAGTTACATTCACTGTTAAGGTGACATGTGAGTTTCGTTAAACGATTTAGTTTGCTTGATATCTAAATCTAAGAACCTTTTATGTTTGTTGAGTGTTTTTAATTAAAATAAACATATACCAACTTGTACGCTTAATTTGCGCCGAAGTAAGTCTAGGTGTAAATCTTTCCTCTGAAGTTGCTCTCTCAGGATTCGTATTCGTCTTTGTAACTGATACACTACCGCCGTCTGTAATAAAGATAATTAAAATCAAATCATTCGGTACTGCATCTGGAGATTTAGTGAGATGACAATGTATTAGAAAAATGTTACTGATACTACTTACAAATTAAAAGTAATAAAGTATGATAATAGTTGCGTTTAAAAATATTCTACAATTACGTACAAATGAGTTTACTAATGGTTGCTACTTGGTTACCCATCATGACACAACTGTTAATTATTTTATAATAGCGTGATTATTTGTTTTGCGTTTCTAGTTTGCTATTAATTTTAAATGCAATTATAACTACAATACCCAGGACATACAGACTAACCGGTTAAAAAGTAATTAAGTTTGCAGGTTCTCTAATATGTGTTTAATTATACTGCGTTGGTATAAGTTACATGCCAATTCGGAACGTATCATATCTTACTTCTTTAAGATAGGGCAAATCATGGAAAGATCGCTCTCTGCGCAGCCGCGGAAGTGTGCCATAGTATCCGTAATAAAGCAGCTACACAAAACACGACCATTATAAGTATAATAATGAAACAGTTACCATATTATTCATTGATCGGCGAGGTCATAATATACATGTATTATAAGTTGTCAAAATAATTTCTATCTTACAATTTTTTAATTTCTGACATTAAATCGCCTTTCAAATAACTTACCGACATTCTTTACTTACTATTTTAATTATAGTAATTTCCGCCAGAACTTGGCAGTGCAATTAGTTACAAATAAGTTTAAAACTTATTATTTCTAATCGGTTTATATAAAAAATGCATAAATAAGGAAACATATTATATTTTTGACAATTTTTTGACTTAAGTAGAATATATTTCACTGAAGAACCTATTTTTATTTTAAACATCCCAATAATATACCAATCAATTATCTTAAGGCAATCGTATTACCGTAAGTCAAGATCATTTCTCGCTGGGTTGGGTAGGCGTTTAAACTTACATACAACTTACTGACTGACCTTGTCAACAATTTTATCGCTCTCAAGTCTTGCTAACTGCTCGGCGCGGTGCATAATGGATTCAGTGTGCAATTCTATGCCGACGCCTTGAGTCAACTCATCCATATTTAGCGTTCGGCTTAGACGCTCCAGGAATGCTACAAACTTAAAAGAGCGCATTAATTTACTTCCGCATATTATTAAAATTATATCAATAACACCTAAATTGTAAAATGAACTTACGTTGGCTTTATCTTTCCGAAGATTGTCTCTAGATAGTTCCAAAGCATTTAGTTCCGATTCTAACTTATGTACTTTTGTTTCCAGCATGTTTCTTTCATCTTCTAGGATACGAACGCGCGTGGTTGCTTGATCGTGTAAATGAGCTGTTCTTCCTAATTGTTGAGATTCCATTCCCAATTTGTCGCGCAGTGCATCTATTTGCTAATGTTAACAGTGTTTAAACAAAAAAAAAATACGATTGAACAATTTCAAAGACACTATTATAATAATTATGTAAAAATACAAAATAATTTGGGCCTCACCACAGACTTATCCTTGTTCTCACTCAATATTTCCCGTATTCTATCTTTTATTGTACTTTCATGAGCTTCCACGAATCTTGTTGGTAAACTAAGCAGAATAGCTAAAGACTCCATTGTGTTGCGAAATTCAGTCTGAATTCGCTGGTATTTTTCATCTCGATGTCTTAAATCCTCTGCAAAAATACACAAATAATGAAAAAAAATCTCACATACTTAGTATGAATTAACAGACATGATTTTTTTACCTTTTAACTGGACTATCATTGATTCATTTTGATTAACATTATCTGTGACTACATTTAAATTTTTTGTACAGTGCGATAATTTCTCTCTAGCTTCGTGCAACTCTCTCTCTATAACTCGGTTTTGAACTGCCAATGATTCTTTTTCTTGTTTGAACCTTTCGATGTCCAGAATATGCGTTGAAAGCTGCCGTTGTAGCATATCTTTATCTGCGTTTGACCTTTCTAACGCATCTCTGCAACTTCTCAGATCTTGTTCTATAGACGAAAGGTTTTCAGTCGTATTCAAACACTTATTCTTCAGTCTGGTTATTTCTTGAACTAATTCAGCTGCTTTAATTATAAGACTTTCTGGGGAATGAGTGTGTGTCGTATCGCAGAAATCAGCATCTAAAGCGGCAGACAGTCTACGAACTAAATCGTGGAATTGACATCGCGCATTTTCTTTTTGTTGTTCTTCGTTATGGCATTCTAATTCTAGTGAACGTAGTTTTTTTTCTAGATCTTTGATTTTTTCTTCGCAATAACGATTGTCCCTTTGCAATGTTTGTACTGTAAGATCACTCCTGCCTTGTGCTGTTTGAAGATTTCTATGTAATTCTTCGAGATCTTGAATCTTCTTCTTAAGGGATGAAATAATAGCATTTTGACGGGCGTTTTGCTCACGCAGATGATCTATTTCTACTTGCTGCTCCAATATCCTTTGATCTCGTGACAACATTTGATTTCTTAAATCACTATTCTGAAAATAGGTACATAAATTTTAAATAACATAATATATGCTTGGAAATGAAATTGTAAAAAAAATGCTTACTTCGGACACTAATTTATCTCGTTTGTATTGTAGACCGGCCAAATCACTTCTCAAAGTAGTAATTAAGTCATTTCCAGAATCGGCTTCCATCTATGTAAAAAATAGAGCATATTATTTAAATACACATAATAATGTTATTACTTTAATAAATAATAGATATTGTTTTACGTACAAAATCTAAAACAGTACTGTTTAATTGAAAGTCAGTTTCACGTGCCGTGCAAAAGACGACTACTGAAGTTAAAGTACTTTTTGTTTGAAATGTAGCGTGATACGGATTGCTTGAGTCACGACATCATACTCTATAAATGTACAGCTACGATTTTTACATAAATCCGAGGACAGGATTTATTTGCGTGATCATTGGAAAAGCCACGAGGCCGTTGCCAAGACTTCATTGATTTTGGAGCGTTTTGTGGGAAGACAATAAGGGTGAAACCCATTTGTACGAGGTTTCTTATTAAGGGTTGTTATGTGTACCAACATTTAGCTAGCTAGCTACATATAGTGGAAGAGCATTTCGTACGTGGTACGAGACGATGCACGCTACAACCCTGCTTATTGTATTCAAAAATGTTTCAGTTTATTTCCATTATCAAGTACAAAACATTGGTTTAAAGCATGAAAGCTTTAGTTTTTTCAGAATATATTGACGTACTTTAATAACTTAAGTGATTTTTTATAGCAGTACCTACAAATGCTTTAAGAAAAAAATCGTAGTGGTGTTGCAATGGTCCATTAGGGTAGCCTTAGACCTAGGCACTTTAGGTTATAGGCAATACGATTTATGCCTACAACAGGCAATGCGATTTAATACAGCCCAATATTTATTCTATTTCACATAATAAGTATGTGTATCCTAAATTACTGATAGATGTATTATAAATTACTTTACTAATGCTATTTTGTAGACCTGTCTCAATGGCGCTATTGATTATGTCAGTTGTAAAGATAAATACCTATATCAAATAGTTTCTGCAACCCACGATACAGGACATGTACTGTGGATGTGTATAATAACTTGTGTGGGCTTGATGATGTGTATGTAAATAGTATTTTTTTAATAGGAGCATCAAGGTAACATCGCGTCTTCATAAATTTATATTTTCAACATTACACATGTAAAGCTCACTGTGGTCGGTCAACGCGTCTAATCAGTTGTCGTAAAGCGTCATAGTCAAATTCTGTCTTTAAATTCCGAAATTCATTAATAAATTAATATTAACACATTTCACTAACGGTAAAATAGATACAGGATACTTATATTTTATACTCTAATTCTTACTCATATGTTTATTTGCATTTATAACAAAAAATGTCTGCATTCTTATGCTTCGTTATGTAAGCGTAGGTACCTATTAATTTAATGCATGTTGTTTAGGTATACTCTATAGTCTGTACAGAGCACAGACAAAAAATGTCTCAAAATAAACCTTTTTGTTGTCACTCATGTTTGAAACAAATGGATCGTTTTTGGCGGGGCTTTTACAATTAAATGACAAAATTTTAGATAAAATATATAGTAAGCGATATATGGACCACTTTTAAGTGAACATAGAATAATATGGTAAACACTTTAAAATTAGTATTATCTTATTAGTAATCTTAAGGGGATAGGCAAAACCAAGTTTTTATATTCATAACTGTCGCCATGTTTAGATTACAGTTTTAAACTCCATGTTGGATTTAAAATTTCAAAAATACCAAAAGAAATCCAACCCGGGATCTTGTGATTGACGACACAAACTTATTTAAAACGCGCGATTAACAAGGTAATATAAATAACAATTTATGCACTAGATCAGTCTTTCCCAAAGTGGGCGATAACGCCCCCTTGTGGGCGCTGGAGGTCTCAAGGGGGGCGGTAAGAGACCCAGAAAGAAAATGGGGGCGTTGTGTAGAGCCTAGAGGCGTGGGGGGTGATTTATAATTTTATTTAGCTAGGAGCGACAAAAATCGGTAGATACGCGCCCAAAATCGGTATTAGATCGCAATATACATGACCATACTATGCAGTTCTTGTTTTTTTAGAAGAATCTTGTGTAATAGTATATAGTAATAGGGTAATAGTGGTGAAAAGTGGCCACTATTGTCCAGAGTGGCTCTTGTTTTTTTTTTTTTTTAGGATGACGGTTAAATAAATAATTTATTTTATTTTCATTTGTGGTTTCGCGCATTTTAATGGGGGCGCTAAAAATGTTTTATTCTCAAAGTGGGCAGTAGACAAAATAAGTTTGGGTACCACTGCACTAGATACTTATTTAAATGAATATATGTTTTGGAACTACAGGCGATATTTCAGAAATTCAGAATTCAATTCAGAAATTTAACCTAGGACATCACGATCGGACGCCGTACATCAACGCCGTGGGACCATGAGAAAGTGAAATATCTTTTAGAATATTTTTACCCTTATGAAGCCGTCATGCTGTGGGTCGCAGATAAAGACTAATTTAATATAGTAATTACTTAAAGGACATACCTCTGTAGGAGTTTTAATTTGGATTGTTTCGTACAGTTTCCAGTTTTCTGTTTCTTCTTGGATTTCTTTGTCTTCCATAACGTTCAAGATAACAAATATCACCTGTTTCCTAGCAGCAATGTTTTTTTATGGCTTTAACTCGCACTCAAATGTAATCCCCGCGTACTTGTCTTTTCTGTGTAACTGAACTGTCTTTCGTTGCTATGGCTCTCAAAGTAGTAAACAAGTAAATCGATTTACATATATGTTGTTTCATTCTACTAATATTGTACTGAAATTCGGCCACTTTTAAATATATTTGGTCGTTTACTTTTATTATAGAACGTGGATTTTAAAGTCCAAAAACATGTAAGCTTTAAAGGCATTTTCTTGTTATTATTTGTAACAAAGCGTGCTTCATTTTATATATGCACCACTGCTAGGCACGGGCCTCCTCTAACATTGAGAGGGTGTAGGCCTTAGTTCACCACGCTGGCCTAATGCGGGTTGGCGGACTACATACCTAAGAAATTCTTAAGAACATTTAGGTGTGCAGGTTTCATAACGATGATTTCCTTTACCTACCGTTAAAGTAAGTGATAATTCATTAGCTAGTACATACATTACTTAGAAAATTCAGAGGTATGTGCCTGGAGTTTGAACCTGCGACCGCCCTAATTAAACAGTGCGCCTAAACGTCGAGGCCATCACTGCTTCCAAATTTTATGCCGCCTCAGAATGTCAAACATCCATTCAAACATCCTACAATTTCTTCATTCACTTCTTTTTCTTTCATAATTTTCCTGACATACTCCATCCATGTTTTCTTTGGCCTTCATACTAAATATTTTTTACTTATAAATGTTTCAACCCTTCTCATTACATGCCCATGCCTAGACAGATGGTTTCCTTTTAGCCTATCTAACTTTTCACAAAAGCCGCTATCAAAATTCCAACGCGCGTAAAATTATTTATCATATCGCACTAGTAATAAAAGTGTTGTAACTCAAAAACATCGAATTTGACATAACACTATAATCAAACGTAAAATTTAATTCCTCACAAGTCATTAAAATCGTCATTGTAATAATGAAAAAAATTAATAAGTTATGACGTTTTAATACATTATCCATGACTTACCGGATGTCCAACCTCCAATCCCAATACTGTGTCATCTTTAGTTTTCTATTATTATAATTCTCTTTAATTTGTAAAAAGGTAATGTCTTTAATTGCATTCCAAAAACATATAAAACATTAATTATATTTGTACCTATTACAGGAAGTGACAAATTAGTTTTTCGTTGATTCTGAAGAATCGTCTTTTTTGAGTTACAGCAGTTGTATTACTAGTGCGATATCATCAGACAGTTCATTTCAGTCAGTTTTTAACGTTTTTTTGGGTTTTTCAAGCAATAAAAATGCAGGATGTACAAAAAATAGAAAGTATATTTAGAAAAACATCTGGAGTCTCATCAACACATAATAAAGAATCAACTTCAATGTGAGTTAAAGATGAGACACGTAAAAAACAAACTTCTTATAATTTTCTTTCATAAGTTTTAACCTTAACTTCTATTTAATCACAAAAAGTCGCCACAGAACTTAGGTCTAATATTTTTTTTTTTCTCAAAAAGTAAAGTATTATACCCTTTGTATCACAGAACACTTAACGGATGCGAATCTAATGTTCCAAATCAGTATGTATGTCATCCCGTTTTAGTCATTTTTACTATTCTAAAGACCATTTAGAAATCCTTGGCCCTGTTTAAATTTCCTTTTTTCCAAACAAGTAACGGTAAAATATTGTGTCGTATACTAACTGAATTTTTTATGTAAGTCATATAAAAATACAGATTTATAATTGACACATTACGTTAATTGGATGTTACTAGGTCTAACTTGCTAGTATTTTTTTTTATTACTATAAAAAGTAGTGCTCTAGCACTAATGTAATCGCTATATATAAGTACTTACAATAACATTTTTAAACAAACTTTCAATTACAAATAATAACAGATTTGACAATTGAAATTTCAAAACAGTAACAGTCTTCTCAATACTGAGAAATTACATAAACTCCACCAGTACTCCATGTACCCGTTGAGTTTTCAAAAAATATTTTAATATAACACTTACAACCACTAGATTTGAACTCTGAAAAACTGAGAATTTTACTCTCACTAATAAAAAAATACTTCTAACTTAAACATATAGTTGGTCTAGGAACTTACATTCCGTGCAAGAAATTATTTAGAGGAAATACAGAGTTTCATTCAGTGAGTAATGTGGCTGATTGTGTAGACTGTTGGCTGCCAAGAATGCAAGCTTGTGTGCATACTGACAGACCGAAGGCACGCGCACTTGCGAGGAGCAATTGAAGTACAAGTGCGTCAACTTGTAAGTCAGTCTTTGGATCTGAAAAATTAACAACTCGATTCATGTAATGGACATAGAATAGTTAATTATGTCACACGACGTAGGGAGGGGGTCGATAAAGTGTGACATTGTGTGACAAGGGGGTGAGAAGGGATCTAAATATCTTGACGTCACATTTCAAAATCTTGGTAAAACATGAATTTTGCGCCGTTAACAAACAAAATAAAAAAAAACTTCGCAACTCTGCTTAGGTAGGTACATAAACATAAGATTCAAATTGTTTAGTTAGCAAGTGGCTCCACTGGTGTTACGTGGCAATCGCGGACCAGATAAGTTCCTTTGAAAATAAAATTTATTTGCAACTGCTGTGATAATTTCAATAATTTTTAAGTGTTAAAATTTCAAAATATGTGACGTCACACTAAGGGGGGGGGGGGGGGGATCATCAAAGTCATCATGAGGAGTAATTTATGGATGGCCCCCCCTATTACCTATCTTAGTTTTCAAACTGTCTTTTACAGAACAAAATTGTATCTTAAGAAAAAACATACGACAGAAACACAATACTTACTCGGTCCGGATGGAGTCCAGTCGTATCCTCAATAACGTTGTATGAGGTGGGCGCGATGGTACCCTCGCGAACGTTTTGTGACACCAAATAGAAATCGTAGCTGAAATCAAATGCAAAGTTAACAAACATACTCAATTAAACGTTTCGACAAATGTGTAGGGAGCGTATTGTAAGGAGTGTCAGTTACCGTTCTGGCAGCGTGACCACATCATCAATCACCGTGCCAGGGCGAGGATTTTCCCCTGTGTTGCCGCGGTCTATGAAAATGCGCGTGTTAATGCGCTTCGACACGATTATAAATGCCAACTTGTATTCTGTTTCGGCGTATATTTCGGCCAACTTTTTCTTAACTTCAGCAACCTGAAAAGCCAATGCATACTCATTAACGAATGATGAAAAAATAACATTAAAGCTGAGGAAATCATTTCCAGCATTACCTCGTGGCTGTGGACGTATGGTATTTGTCCGTCGCCCACGCCGTCTCTATAGATGAAAATGCGTCCCGGAAGAGTACCTGTTTCAATAAAAACTTTATGAGGCTTATCTTATTTTAGATGCCACATTATTCAGTTCTAACTTTTTGACAAAGCAGCTTTTCGTTTTGACTTTTGGCGAGGAGACTATGAAGGGATATTGATCCCTTGTTTCGTACAAGGTTACCTATATGTGAGTGCCCCCACAATCAACCATGGCGCCTGATGTTCGACTCACCGACGGACTGGAGCGTGTGGGGTCATTGTGGGCGTTGTGTCTCTGTGGTTCCCAGAGTATAAGAGCTTTGATCATCTTGTTCATACTAGGAAATATTGCACAAATAGTACCGTTCTTTTCGCGGAATTTCCTGATGGCGGAGCCGATGTTGAAGCTCATGTGCGCGCTGAGTTCCTCCCCCGAGGTGTGCGCGTTGACCACAGAGTAGTATTGAGTCATTTGTCGGTCCATAGTGGCCACAAATGCGCCGAAACTCTTTTCTTTGGAACGCGTGTCGTGGCACACGTCATATCCGATCACCATCAGCGACGGCAGCGGGATGTCCACCGTCCATGGGCACCCGCCCAGCTGGAACATGCCAATGACATGTTATTAGTCTTAAGTATATAAGAAGGAGTAAGGTTAAGTCAAAGTTAACTGCAAATTCTGAGATAAAAGTATAAAAAAAATTGAAAAAATGATGCCTCACCTTGCAATTAATTTGAATGGCCACCTTGGTGGCGATGGACATGGCAGACTTGCTCGTCATGTTCCTAGCGCAGACCACCTGTGTGGGCACGGCGCGGTCAATGGTGCATTTCTTCTTTATGGCTTCGTATCTAAGTTGAATATAGGAACAAGGTTAATTCTAGTGTTGACAAACTACAATACACTGAGAATAAACCAAGTCGAACAAAAACAAATATTAGTTATCTCACCGGTCCGCGAAGTTTCGAGCCAGCACACACAGTATCATAGCAGGGTTTTTACGGGCTATGACATTCTCGCACATGTTAGCGTATTCCATAGGACCGTCGTTACGGATGGCCACTGCAACGTCACAGAAACAAATACAAGTTAGGCAAAGTCAAACCATCTTTATTCAAATAGGCTATTACGTGAAGCAGAGAAAAAAACTCAATTTATCAAAAATTCTTCTATCACATTTTTACACTTGAAGACGAATTAGGCACAAAACATACCTAATTCGGGTCGAGGCATTCTGAAACCGACTCCTGAGCCCGTCTTCATTATGAGGTCTACGAAAGACTCGGTGTCTCGTCGTTGTCTCTCTGGCATAATGACCACCCATTCGGGCAAGTTGGCGATGGTTAACAAGGATTTTGACCTATAGAAAAAGAGTCGCCAATATCAATGATGCAATTGATGTTTTAATAAACTTTAATAATAAAATTCATTTTGACGATCTTGAACTTCAGCAGTATAGTTTAATGTCAACCAATTTTTAAACAATCTCATCAGTACTGAACTGAACTATGTAAGGAAAATATATACCGCATATCTCTAGTCCAGCCTTCATTCGTATCTCCAGCCGGGTAGCGTGCGTTGTGGCCTTGAATAATTGTCTCCGGTGGCAGCTGACGACCCTTGAATCTGACTAGGTCGTTAGACAGTTTTAGATTCCAAGTACTCAGTTCCTACAATATAAACAGAATTAATTGCAGCAGTTCGCGTTTTGGTAAGTTGTTCAATAAACGAGGGTTGGGAACGTACGAACCTCCACTACTTCGCGCGTTTGAGTGAACCTGCGGTTGAAGTTGAGCAGTTTCTGTATGCGCTTGTCTGGGCCAATCTTGGTGTGCATGTCGAGGGAGCGCATGAGCTTGAAGTTGGCTCGCATCTCGTCGGAGAGACCAGTCTGTCGGCACAGCTCGGGCACCAAGTACACCAGCTCGGGCATTCCGGCGCGAATGTCGCGCGGCTTGGAACGGGATATCAGCATGGGCTGCCGGGGGTCGTGGATCCTGATGTTGTACTTCTGCAACCACCAACAAACAGGGATCGACGGACGATCGCAACACTGAAGCATTATCAGTGTTCACGATATTAGCGTTTTAATTCTGCTTACCTTGCTGTAATAGTCCATGTAGCTGACATCATCCTCTCTCATCCTAAAAGTGGATTGTGGAGTCACATTCCAGGCGACATCATCAATTCTGTATGTCTTCATGTTGTAGTCAGTGACAACAATGGTTCCTAAAATTTTTGATATTAATAATTCAGTTGAAATAAAACAAGCTAAGCTATGTCTAAGGTGTCTCAGCATATTTGTAATGAGCATAGTTAGGTATTTGAAGAAACATGTAAATAAGAGATTTTAGTATGATGAACTAACTTACCTATCACATCTTCTAGGAACACTTTCTTATAGTTGTTACCCTTTGTGGCAGCATATTCACTTAACATCTGCAGCACTGTTTCCATTCGGAGAACCTTGAAATATCAATAAATATTAAGGTATTGTTCTTTGGCTAAATCTTTAAAAATTATGTTTCATTGAATACCTTGTGTGCTATTTCCGTCACCATAAGGAGACGGTCCTCATATTGATTAATTGTGGTCTTATATCCAGGCCAAATCTGCAGCCTGTATTCCGGAATATCGATCTGCAAGACCGGCAACATTAAATTATTCAAAGAAATATACTTTATAAAAAACATAAATTAATAACTTGTTCAGTATTATATTATAAGTAACTGTTTGATATTACCTTAGCAACTGGATCGAAATAATCACGACCCATTAACTGTAGGTTTAACAAATTGAAGCATTTCCTGATGATTATGTTGAAAATTTGAATGTAATGGTAATCTCCCGGGCTGACATCACAAGTCAACTGTAAAAAATCATTAATGATCATTTGTGATACTTATTAGAAATTTATACTTCCACTTTGCTTACTCAATACTAATGTGTACCTTGATTAAAATACGCATGCGTTCTCCGTCGTTCTTACGGTCTGAATACAATTCCATTGGTTCGGGATGAAGTCTTTTAACAGTGTACAACACTGTGCCATCAAATAAATATCTGTAGAAGAATAGTAGTTTGATTTTATTATAACATATGAATAACTAAATTAATATGTGACAGCCCCCGTGGCGCAGTTGGCTAGACACCAGCTCGCGAAACGAGAGGCCGCGGGTTCGATCCCCGCACCGAGACAAATGTGTGTGGGTCTGGGTGTTTGTGAGACCGAAAAAGTCTCTCGTAGTGTCTGATACCCATGACACAGGTCTTGTAACCTAGTGTGGGGTCAGTGCTATGTATGTGTTTGTTGGGTGTATTTATTTATTTATTTTATTTATGAATAAACAATAAAAATGTATGTACCCTCCCAATGTTTTGCTGTGTATGCGCAGCAACGATTTTCGCACGCCGGTATGGTCTTCTTCGGGTGAAAAATCAACGCGGTATTGGTACAGGCGCCATTGTGGAGTTGTTTGAATAGTAAAATAATTTGCGATCAAGTCAAGTGGTGTGCCTGAGTTACCTGTGAAGATGATTTATGTCATGTATTATATATTTTAATATTTTAATTCCTTTCACAATTTCAGTACTAATCCAGATCTAAGCAGGTATTTATCATACTTAAATACATTTTATTTACATTTATTGATCTCCATGTGTCACAGAAATAACTATTGAGGAATGAAAGGTAAAATAATATTACTATGTATTATAATGTATTTATTTATTTAACATAAACAGTACCCAGACATATGATGTGTAATAATACAATGTGGGAGTTTTTAACCTTTTTTTTCTTTTTCTACAGTGAATTGTAATTTATCTGAGGACATATTAGAGGAGAAATAATCGTCACTGTATTACTTTGCTCTTCCCTGGTTAGGATGTATTTGACACTTACTTTGGTAAAGTTTAAAAAGGCTGATTAATCAAGCAAATACCTTTCTTGGATGTCACAGCAGCAGGTCGAGTACGAAGTATGCTAATTTGTTCAGGCAGCACTCGTCCGCCGCCACGACGCGACCCTCGGCCCACAACTGTGCTGCCTGGCTCACCACTCATGCCAGGTTGGGAAGTTTGGCCTAAATGTTAATAAACAACCAAAACCATTTAATATTATGTCTAAATGTAGTAGTCCTTTATATTAGTAAGACAGTCTTCTACAGGTTTTTTAAAGTTGTTATATAAATGTGTTCCATGTTGTTTTGCTGAATTTAGAAATGAGGAGAGTAAAATTAAAACGGTTTATCTTACATAGTTAATAATATTGATATAAGCTATATTGACTGGGGCTAATGTAAAAAATATATTAAGTAACAAGCAGAAAAAGATGGGGATCTTTGCCTGTATGAAATTTCATAAAGATAAGCCACTTAGGTCTATTCTCAAGTTCCAGTGTATCTCATTAGAAAATGTTCCAAATTGGCCCAGTACTCAATAGCTAAAGAGTAAACCATCTTAAGTTTCAGCACCTGAGTTATTTTACATCCAGCAATACTATGTAATATGTTTGACTATGGCCTACTTCATTAACTTATAACCCTCATTTTAGTTCAACTCAGTAACAATGTCACCCCTTATATTACTCCACTTTCTCAACCAACACTATTAATGTAACACATTAATAAATTTTAATATAAAATGTTAGAAATATCATGATTAAATGGTGTGGATTTGTATGCATGTCCTGCTCTGCATGGGCATTATTTTATAAAGAAAAAGTGTATAATTTATATTGCTTTGGCTCTCATCTATATCTATACAAAAAAACATTCATTACAAAAATACAATATAAAAGCCTTTCATCTTCATAATATTTATTTAATTATTACCAATTGAACATCTACATTAATTATTGCAAATTGCTAAAATCTTAAATAGAAGTCACCCATATTATCAAATGAGGCCACCTTATTTGTAAAGAAGACACAGCAGAAAGAAATATGTGGATTTGTACAGGATACAGGGTAGACTAATGACCTTTCTACTAAATGTGATTTTGAAAAATAAACAGAAAATCTAACTCTTTTTTGAAAAAGCAAGAACAAAAACAAAAGATAGTTTACCAAAAGCTTATTCATTACAGTAAAGCTACATATTTTTTATAAGTTTATGCAATCCAATCTCAAGAAAAAAGTTTGTTAAAAAACGTGAATAAAATTTTAGAAGTATTAAATTAAAATAAATTAAGGTGTTTGCTTTTGCTAAAACAAAGTAAATAAATTTGAACACTAAGATTGATGACGTTTTTACTGTAATGTACCAAGAAGGGTAATCAATAGGAGGCAAATTAGGTATTATTTTTATAGAAAGCAATAGGTATTTTGTAATGGGAATAAACTATTTAACAAATCGCTACAGTTTGGGATAAAGATTTTAATATATAAATATAATTAATAATTATAACACTTGCCTAAATCAATTCTCTGCATGCGTTGCTGAATATCAATGTCTCCTGGGTGCTCATGAGTAGAAGGTGTGGAGCGATGCGAAGCGCGACCAGCTTGAATTGTCGGCGTGGGAGCTCCGGCCCTGACTGGTGGTGCAATAGAAGGTGGACCCCAAGCGGTTGGCGGTTGCGGCCGAGGGCCTGACGGAGCCGGTTGCTGGTGTGGTGGCCCAGCTTGTTCGCCAGGCCTTCGTGGCGCAGGCGCTGTTGCTTCTCCACTTCGCCCAGCTCGACCTCGAGCTCGGCCCCGTCCCCGCTCAGACATCTTGACCAAATATCAATTCTTACTACAAAATTTTACTCTTTACGTATATTGATGTTATAAATCTACATAATTATAATTTCCTACTTTACTTGTAGAAGTTTGAAAACTTTTCACTAATCAAAGGGCTTCCCCGTTATTATAGTGTAATAGAATATCTTAACCGCATACCATTATCTGTGATGTTACAAAGTAGAATTTTATTAAGGCAATTAAGTTAATTTTTACTTTATGTACCTCAAGTATAAAAATGGAGGGTGAACAAAAGTACTTAGCGATTACTGAACATCTACTGAACTAGTATTTTTAAGCAAATAAACTGCATCGTAATCAATATTAAGTTAGTTGGATAATACACTACTCTAGTCTACATAAATAAATACTACAAAAAATAATATTAAATATAAAGTATTTAACAACATACACATTTGAATTTATAAAATACCTTCAACAGTCATAATTATTATTTCAATTTTATTAATTTAATAAATAAAAGTACCTTTTAAATGTATCTTTGGAAGTTCTACGAACTTAAGAATAACTGAAGAAAATTCCCTTAAAGAAACGATATTCAAATTACTCGCCTAGGGTCATGTATTAGTTGCCCGGCTAACCGCTGAAAAGTAGAAATGGCGATTTGAAGTTTGAACACAGAACGGAAATACCACAGAGTATTTTAATTTATGGACACAGAGAAATAACATTTCTATACCCTATTCAGGAAGCCATGAGATAAAAGGTAAACAAACCATAAAATGGGTACTTTATAGGTTCACGATTGTTGAAGTCAATATGTTTTATAAAAATAAGTACGAAAGTAATACACTGACAACACTGTAAATGATATTTTAGAATGATATTTGTAAAACTTGTATAATCCTTACAGACTTATTGGAATTCGAATATCATAAATGCCTTAAATATTTTTTTTTTATTTAAAATTATTAGTTATTAAGTTATGCACATGTAAAAACACCCAACAAAGACCCGATTCCCAAACTTCGACCGCATTTTAGTACTACTAAATTATAGACCACAGATCATACGATTTGTGGCTAAAAATAATAAAACCTTTAAAATTAATGAAGTTAAAGTTTTACTTGGCAAAAACATAAAAGTAGAGGATTTTCAAAGGTGCATTGACCATGTAATAAAAGAAGAAAAAAAACATGCTCAAAATTGATTATATGGTTGGATGGTATAATTGATTATAACTTTTGTTATTCATGTTGTAAGAGTTCATCAGAATCCTCGGAATTCGCTGAATAAATAATTAAATATAGGCAATCTATTGTTTCATTATGCTCGTAGTTATATACCTTCTAATAAAACTTTTGCAATTATTTGTTCATACATGTGAACTATGTAAGATAAACAAAGTACAGAAACTAAATGTAGGTATTGTTTGTTTTATCATGGAGTCAAATTAAAAAAAGAAACAGTGAAATAAAAGTTTGAGAAGCCTTGTTTTTTTTTATTTCTTTACATTTTGTCTCAAGCCCCGGTGAATAGGGTATAGATAGAATCTAGATATAAAATAAACTTAATAAATCATAGATTGGAAATTACCTTTCACTTGTCCCAATTGATCATGTTGAAGAATAAAAACATAAAAGAAAATAAAGGAACAGTATCGAATTTGTTAATACAACGTATTTTTTAAGGTTTTGTAGTTAATTTCTCAGAACTCTTATGGTTTCGTCATGTCCGACTGTACGTCCATTCTCATCTTAGGTGCCCCATACACCTACAATAATATTGCACTATATTCTGATTGTACAATATTATTGAACGTGTAGGGATAATATTGAAACATTGCGCAGTGATTGAACAAAAGATTCATCATCATTCTCCTGCCCTGATCCCAATTCTTGTTGGGGGTCGGCGCAGCATGTTTTGTCCATCCTTCCTGTGAGGAAGGACAGGTTTTGGCAGATGTTTTACGGCCGGCCGCCTGCCTGACGCCAACCCTCCTTGGGAATTGAACAAAAGATTGAGGGAGCTTAATTTTTATTGTGCAATATTTTTTTATTGCGCTGTGTAGGCTTAATATTGCGCAATATATTTCTTTTTTTTCTTTTCAACAAAATCACCAGCGTGGCTGCCGCCAAAACTTCGTCGTCAAACATGTTGCTCGCACGAAAATATTGATCAGACTCGTTAGTTAATTTTATTGACAGAATTTATTGAACGTCTGGAATTAAAGGGGGTGTTCAATATTATTGAACAATAAAAAGATTGTGCAATATTATTGTAGGTGTATGGGACGCCTTATCTTCCAAAACCAAGGCTGCCAGCAAATAAATCGCAGGTATACGGTTTAGTATCTGCAATTATACAAAATTAGATCGCATTATATAAAAGCATTGTATGCAGCTCTTGTTTTTTTTTTTGAAAAATCTTTCGTAATAGATGCTTGAAAAGAGGCCACTCCAGAATGGCTAATAAAGTATTCCTTAGGGAAAGTAGTTTTCTTTATTTTACGTACAGGCATTATAATATTAAAAAGAATTTACCTACTTTTTTTCTTAAAATCCATTGTTTGCAAAGATTTACGGAATTTATCCTTCTTTTTTAATGGTGACTTTTTTGTGAAGCATTCATGTAATGTAAATAAGTATGCCATGCCCTTGATTCCGTTTTTCCATTTAGTCAGCCTAGCTTTTATCTTGGTGTCTAAAATGTCAATATAGTAAGAATATTTTTTTTAAATATTGTAAATAGATAGATATGGAACATTTCTGCTTACTAAATGCCACCCATGAACACAAGATAATAATATGATCACAGAGGATAATATGGTATGAACAGGGTATGAAATAAACTATTGAATAGAAATAATAATATATTTAAAGAAATGTTACAATCCATGTCTTGTATAGGAAGTGAGCATTTTAATTTTAATTAAAACATAATACACTTATTCTAAATTTAAGCTATAAAAAAGAAATCATATGATAAGGCTGCATTTAATGGTTCATAATGAACAGCTTCAAGTTCATGTTTAGCAAAGGAATGGCACATGGCACTGAAGAAAAGACTAAAGGCATATAAAATTGTCAATAGACCAAGTTATAACATAATAAATACATTTAAAATCATTGGAATGAATGTTGCAACTTCATCTAATTTGTCATATTTATATTACTTCAAGAAATATTAAATAATGAAGAAACATCCGTTTTTAAGGAACTGCAAGTAAACTACACAAATACCCACTTTAACAATAGACACCAAAAATGTAATACATGTTTAATACAAAAATAGAGTATCACAGGTTTTTTAAACAGCTGTGAATGTAGACACTGGAGTAAATTCACTCGGTGGTACATGTTGATTCCTTATAGTAAAGGTAATTACAAAAAACTTAATAACGAAATAACATTAAATTCATTGGAACATTAAGAGTAATTTTCTTCTCAAAGACAATCATTTGAACTTAAACAGATCTTTGTTCTGTGAACATAATTCTATGCAAGAAATGATTTAGAGGAAATACAGAGTTTCATTCAGTGAGTAATGTGGCTGGTTGTGAAGACTGTTGGCTGCCAAGAATGCAAGCTTGTGTGCATATTGGCAGACCGCAGGTACACGCACTTGTGAGGAACAGTTGAAGTACAAGTGCGTCAACTTGTAAGTCAGTCTTTGGATCTGAAAAATTAATAGTAACTCAGTTCAGAAAAATAATGTATTTAAAGAATCATTATAATACATAGACTGAATGAAACTTGGTGAAAAGGGGCAAACCTATGAACTAAATAAAAGCCATTCTGCTCTAGTGATGACTGCCTTTTGAACTTTAAATTCAAAATATGTGCTATATTTTTAAAATTATTTTATTTAATTACAAATCTTTGTTTTCCTTTTTCCACTCATATGTTAATACGAGTAACCCTTCTGTAAACAATGAAAAGAAAATCATACATCAAAGGCCTGATCATCAACGAATAGAATATGTTTTAAGAAACCACAATAATAGGTAAAATCTTGGGATTAACTACCTACCTAAAAAAAATCACGTGGGGAAAAATAATTCACGTGTACCTTTCAAATATTCTAATCTGTGTAATGTGGCGCTTAAAAAGGTGTTTAATACAAAGGACACAAATATATTACTAATTAAGACGAAGTTACGTACTCGGTCCGGATGGAGTCCAGTCGTATCCTCAATAACGTTGTATGAGGTGGGCGCGATGGTACCCTCGCGAACGTTTTGTGACACCAAATAGAAATCGTAGCTGAAATCAAATGCAAAGTTAACAAACATACTCAATTAAACGTTTCGACAAATGTGTAGGGAGCGTATTGTAAGGAGTGTCAGTTACCGTTCTGGCAGCGTGACCACATCATCAATCACCGTGCCAGGGCGAGGATTTTCCCCTGTGTTGCCGCGGTCTATGAAAATGCGCGTGTTAATGCGCTTCGACACGATTATAAATGCCAACTTGTATTCTGTTTCGGCGTATATTTCGGCCAACTTTTTCTTAACTTCAGCAACCTGAAAAGCCAATGCATACTCATTAACGAATGATGAAAAAATAACATTAAAGCTGAGGAAATCATTTCCAGCATTACCTCGTGGCTGTGGACGTATGGTATTTGTCCGTCGCCCACGCCGTCTCTATAGATGAAGATGCGTCCCGGAAGAGTACCTGTTGCAATAAAAAAATATCAGGCTTTTATTATATCTTATTTCAGATGCCACATTATTCAGTTCTGATGATTTGACAAGGCAGCTTTTCGTTTTGAATTTTCGCGAGGAGACATTGACTCTTGCCGCGATATCCCTTGTCAGTCGTACATGGTTATCTATAGATGTGCGCCCGCAATCAACCAGGGTCCTTGATGTTTGACTTGCAAACGGACTAGAAAATGTGGGGTCAATGTGGGCGTTGTGCGTCATACTCTGAGGCTCACAGAAACAGAGCTTTAATCAGCTTGTCAATACTAAGAAATATTGCAAAAATAGTACCGTTCTTTTCGCGGAATTTTCTGATGGCTGAGCCGATGTTGAAGCTCATGTGCGCGCTGAGTTCCTCCCCCGAGGTGTGCGCGTTGACCACAGAGTAGTATTGAGTCATTTGTCGGTCCATAGTGGCCACAAATGCGCCGAAACTCTTTTCTTTGGAACGCGTGTCGTGGCACACGTCATATCCGATCACCATCAGCGACGGCAGCGGGATGTCCACCGACCATGGGCACCCGCCCAGCTGGAACATGCCAATTAAAATTTTATTAGTCTTAAGTATAGTAGTAGGAGTAGAAGAGTAGAGTTAAATCAAAGTTAATTGCAAATTCCCAGATGAAAGTATAACCGCATTGGAAAAATGTTGTCTCACCTTGCAATTAATTTGAATGGCCACCTTGGTGGCGATGGACATGGCAGACTTGCTCGTCATGTTCCTAGCGCAGACCACCTGTGTGGGCACGGCGCGGTCGATGGTGCATTTCTTCTTTATGGCTTCGTATCTAAGTTGAATAGAGGAACAAGTTGAAAGTGTTGACAAACTACAATACACTGAGTATAAACCAAGTCGAACAAAAACAAATATTAGTTATCTCACCGGTCCGCGAAGTTCCGAGCCAGCACACACAGTATCATAGCAGGGTTCTTACGGGCTATGACATTCTCGCACATGTTAGCGTATTCCATAGGACCGTCGTTACGGATGGCCACTGCAACAACATAGAAACAGACACAAGTTAGTCAAAACTATCTTTATTTAAATAAGCTATTACGTGAAGCAGAGAAAAACAAATTAGGTTACCAAAGATTCTTCTATTCAATTATTAATATGAATACGAATTTGGCACAAAACACACCTAACTCGGGTCGAGGCATTCTGAAACCGACTCCTGAGCCCGTCTTCATAATGAGGTCTACGAAAGACTCGGTGTCCCGTCGTTGTCTCTCTGGCATAATGACTACCCATTCGGGCAAGTTGGCGATGGACAACAAGGATTTTGAGCTATAAATAAAGAGTGATGCTTAAATCAATGATGCAAATCATTTTGAAGATCTTAAACTTCAACTATAGTTTAATATAAACCAATTTTCAAACAATCCCATCAGATTTAAAATATACAGAATAATATTTGCATTAACAACTGAACTGAACTACGTAAGGAAAATATATACCGCATATCTCTCGTCCAGCCTTCATTCGTATCTCCAGCCGGGTAGCGTGCGTTGTGGCCTTGAATAATTGTTTCCGGTGGCAGTTGACGAGCCTTGAATCTAACTAGGTCATTAGACAGTTTCAGATTCCAAGTACTCAGTTCCTACAATATAAACAGAATTAATTACAGCAGTTCGCGTTTTGGTAAGAAGTTGTTCAATAAACGAGGGTTGGGAACGTACGAACCTCCACTACTTCGCGCGTTTGAGTGAACCTGCGGTTAAAGTTGAGCAGTTTCTGTATGCGCTTGTCTGGGCCAATCTTGGTGTGCATGTCGAGGGAGCGCATGAGCTTGAAGTTGGCTCGCATCTCGTCGGAGAGACCAGTCTGTCGGCACAGCTCGGGCACCAAGTACACCAGCTCGGGCATTCCGGCGCGAATGTCGCGCGGCTTGGAACGGGATATCAGCATGGGCTGCCGGGGGTCGTGGATCCTGATGTTGTACTTCTGCAACCACCAACAAACAGGGATCGACGGACGATCGCAACACTGAAGCATTATCAGTGTTCACGATATTAGCGTTTTAATTCTGCTTACCTTGCTGTAATAGTCCATGTAGCTGACATCGTCCTCTCTCATCCTAAAAGTGGATTGTGGAGTCACATTCCAGGCGACATCATCAATTCTGTATGTCTTCATGTTGTAGTCAGTGACAACAATGGTTCCTAAAATTTTTAGTATTAAGAGCGTATAAACACCGCGCGGCTCGCCGAGTTTAGGTAAATGCGACGAGTGTCGATGCAGCGACGAGCGCGCGCGCCGGTTCTTACTTATTAGTCACAATTTCAATTAAAATGAATTGAAATCATAATTATTGAATATGTATAGTGTCAAATACATCACTTAGATTAATTCCTTTTAAAGTTTAATTAATCACATGTTCGGAAAGCAGAGATAATAGCAAAAATATTTACGACGCAAATTTCGATGGCGTAACGCAGAGCGATACATCCTCTCCATGGAAGGCCTCGCGGCGGTGTGATTTGCACTGGCCTGGGCCCGGCGTTTTATAGCACATTTTAAAATATTCATAAAAAAATAAAATTTCTTCAAAACAAAAATTGTACGTTTTGTTTTAAGTTGTTATTTTGTTAAATTGAGTATCGTACAGGGGTAAAAAAAATGCTATAGTAATTTTCCAATATTTTGAATGCCGTAATTTTTTTTACTTGAATATGCAATCTAAATCTTAAAATGTTTTTAACTAACTATTTGTTTGGGGATATATATAATTCAACGAAATTTTACTTTGATTAAATATATTATGAATTAATTCGAATTTTGAGCCTCGAAAATGACTCTAAAAGTGAATTTATGACAACCTTAGCTCAGTTATCTTGTTATTTATTAAAATTTACGCAAAAATCTTAAAATGTTCTTAACTAACTTTTTAGATGACAATATTCCCTATAGCAATTTGTAATTAAGGTATTTGTACGATGGTTCTTTCATCAATTTTAAGGGGTTCAAAAAGTACTGTTTTTACCGAAATATGTATAAACCCTCTTAATAATTCAGTTGAAATAAAACAAGTAAAGCTAAGTGACTAAGGTGTCTCAACACCTTCATAATAAACAGTTAGATTTTTTGAGAAACATGTAAATAAGAGATTTTAGTATAATGAACTAATTTACCTATCACATCTTCTAGGAACACTTTCTTATAGTTGTTTCCCTTTGTGGCAGCATATTCACTCAACATCTGCAGCACTGTGTCCATTCGGAGAACCTTGAAATATCAATAAATGTTAAGGTATTGTTCTTTGCCTAAATCTTTAAAAATAGTGTTTCATTGAATACCTTGTGTGCTATTTCCGTCACCATAAGGAGACGGTCCTCATATTGATTAATTGTAGTCTTATATCCAGGCCATATCTGGAGCCTGTATTCCGGAATATCGATCTGCAAGACCGGCAACATTAAATTATTCAAAGAAATATACTTTATAAAAAACATAAATTAATAACTTGTTCAGTATTATATTATAAGTAACTGTTTGATATTACCTTAGCAACTGGATCGAAATAATCACGACCCATTAACTGTAGGTTTAACAAATTGAAGCATTTCCTGATGATTATGTTGAAAATTTGAATGTAATGGTAATCTCCCGGGCTGACATCACAAGTCAACTGTAAAAAATCATTAATGATCATATGTGATACTTATTAGAAATCTACACTTCCACTTTGCTTACACAATACTCATGTGTACCTTGATTAAAATACGCATGCGTTCTCCGTCGTTCTTACGGTCCGAATACAATTCCATTGGTTCGGGATGAAGTCTTTTAACAGTGTACAACACCGTGCCATCGAATAAATATCTGTAGAAGAATAGTAGTTTAATTTTATTATAACATATTAATAAATAAAATAATTGATATATTAATAAATAATATCAATGTATGTACCCTCCCAATGTTTTGCTGTGTATGCGCAGCAAAGATTTTCGCACGCCGGTATGGTCTTCTTCGGGTGAAATATCGACGTGGTATTGGTACAGGCGCCATTGTGGAGTTGTTTGAATAGTAAAATAATTTGCGATCACATCAAGTGGTGTGCCTGAGTTACCTGTGAAGTTATTTAATATGGAATTATTGTTAAAAGTGGCAGTTGTGTATTAAGGTAATAGATAAAACAATCTGCTCCACTGATCCATTCGGCGCGTTACCATTTGTTCGGAAGGAATTGGGTAGAAAGCAGACTGCGAAACCACAATGCATTAACAGTTACCAGATATTATGTATAGTACCTGTATAGGCTGATGTATCATCATACTAGATACATAGATTGCTAGTCTATTGATATTAAATACGTGTGAACTGTAAACTCAAGTATTTTCGTTCCTGTACTTCATCATACTTATACATGAAGTGTTAGAAAAACCATATAAATAACGCAACAGGCGAAAGAAATGTACCTTTCTTTGTCGTCGCAGCTGCCGGACGGGTTCGCAAAACGCTGAGTTGTTCGGGCAGTACTCTACCGCCGCCTCGGCGCGATCCTCTCCCCACTACTGAGCTGCCTGCGTCACCACCCGCACCCATTTGAGGAGGTTGACCTGAAAAAACGTATTATTCGTAGAAACCGGCCTTGTAGCAACCAACGTTGTACCAACGTACAGACGAGACCACGTGGGAATGGAGGTCCTGATATTCAACCGGGCCAGAGGTTGGATACTATGTAACAACTTTAATTAAATTTATGTAATGTTACACAATGTCTCAATAACTATAATGTAGAGAATTAACTGACCCAACAAATAACGCCTCCGTAAGCATAGGCAAGTTTGCGAACATGATTTACCTATTTCTAACAAAGTATTTATAAAATATACATCCAGTTTTGATTTTTGAGCTGCTACTGTCTTAAGCTAAGCTAATATATGGATACAGTGGCACACTTTCGAAGATCAAAGATAATATTATATATTATGTCAGAAGCACCACCCCACTTAATTTCATAATTAATCAACTTGTGTTTTTAAGTGTGAAAGTAAGCAAAATACATCAACCTTGCTGTTAGGAATGTAATTTGACCACTGCAAAGACTCTATTTTTAAGTTTACTCATACAGTTTTTAAGCTAATGTTATGTTAATATAGGTTTAATATAATACCCAAGAACTAATTATTATTCATAAGGCTCAAATTATACCCAATTATTAAAAAAATATCAGGATAAATTTATACTGGGTGTTATAAACTTATATTATACTTAATTATATTAGCAAACATTTTTTTGAATTTCCTGAGAGGTTATATGTATTTTTTGTTAGATTTATTCAATTGTTCAATATTTTTTATTCTATCAACACAAAAAAAATAAGTTTATCTTCACAACTGACACATTTGACAACCTCTATTAGACCAGCATAGGGGACAGTAAACTAAGCCCTCATATTAGCTTAGAATGCCTTTGCCGGCAATGAAATCTATCTATAAATGCTTAGACTAAAATGTTTGTATTCATGTAATGTTGTCATGTTTGTTTAGGCCATTAATTGGTTTTACAGAATAGTTAGGTTGTTAGTCAGTGGTTAGTTCAGTAATGTAAGTTGCTTCTATATTCCATAATTGTATGAAATGCAGCTGCAGCTGTTGTGCTGATCTAACCAGATATCCCACTTTCAAATATAATATATGTATTGTTTAAACTAATGTGAAGACAATATTCAACAAAGACATGACAAATTATTAAAAAAATAAAATGTATGACAACAGAATACCTCTGTAAGCAATAACACAAAGCAGCACTTATTTTGTTAGAAGACTGCTGATAAGAGCAAGTAGCTATTATAGTGTCCCTTATCACTTATAGTTACCATGTTAACAGGCCATGAATTACAAAAAATAAATTGGTAAATATTAACTTGTATTTAGATGAGAATTTGTCGCTAGTATTTATTTTAGATTAGTAAATGGAATAAAGGGCAATTGAATGCAATTTTTATTGATGTGAACATTAAGAAAAGTAAATAAAAACAAATTTAAAACAGAATGATTTCCTTTATAGCTTATAAGATGTATTTGTGGTATAGTATAAATAAGTGATACATTTTTGTCAAACATACAACCATTACCTAAATCAATCCTCTGCATTCGCTGTTGAATATCTATATCTCCTGGATGCTCATGAACAGAGGCTGTTGACCGATGGGAGGCGCGACCAGCTGGCATTGTAGGTGTAGGTAACCCTGCTCGGACTGGTGGGGCCACTGAAGGCGGGGCCCATGCGGTAGGGGGCTGTGGCCGTGGGCCCGATGGACCAGGTTGTTGATATTGTGGACCCGGTTGCTCGCCTGGTTTACGCGGTGGTGGCGCTGTCCCCTCTCCGCCCCGACCTGCCCGTCCGCGGGCTCTACCCCTTCCGCGTTCCGACATCTAAACAAATATTTTAATAACTTTAATCACTTAAAAGACAGTGTAACATATCCTTTCGGCTTTTTTAGGTAAACTGGTACATGTGGTATTTTGTAGACTTCCTTAGGATTCATATTTCAGTCACGTTATACAAGCAAAACTAATGGTTTATAATTTGGAATGGTAACAGAAGCTAACAAAATGCTGACACAGTTGTTCTTGATCAAAATTATGTGTAAATGCAAAACTGCGTCTTGGAAAAAAATCAAGCTTCCTGAATGAAACTTATGTTTTAATTGAACAGTGATTGAAATATTTAGTTTACGTAAAGAATATAGTTTTAAAACGAAATAACTTTGTTTAATTTATACACAACGCCTCGAATTCTTAATACCTGTAACATAATATAAGCAAAAATGTACAATAGTTTAATTTAATACCTTAAAATTCAAAGCGCCCTCGTTTAAATGGCAATGAAATATTACACAAACACACGCTCAATTTTAATTACAAACATTCACATTTCACACTTCCCTTATGAAGAAAAATATGGCGTTGATCGATTGACGATATGAATGAACTGAAGTGTGAAAACTAAACTGGAATCTGGATATAAACAAACGGAAGCAGTGTTGCCAACTCTATTATCGACTAAATCTGTAGATGAGTGGTTCTTCAGTACACAGTTTTAGAGGATTTTTTGTCGAAGAACATATGAAAATAATTTCAAATTAATCGACGCTTTATTAGCAAAATGTCACTAAGGAAGAAAATAACAAAAATAATTAACAGATAACAAAAGTAATTAATGTAAAATGCCCCGAGCCATGAGGCTCGTTTTGACGGTTACTTATTTCCTGAGAGCAATATCTTGAAACAACTATATTATGACAATTCACAACGATTCTTAATTAGATGTTTTCTTACTTTTCATTCACGGAATTAAGATAAGTCTTACATTTTTTAGTGACACTTCATTAACAAATGTCGCCCCATAAAATGTGTAATTTCATTAATTGGTTTTTTGATTGTAAACACTTATTATTCGGTTAAATAACATTGATTCCTGATTGTCGGTATCGGATTCGTCTGTACGATCCGTCGCGTCAAACCGATCGTAACTTTTTTTTTTGTATTAAAATTTTTGATGCGATCAATCGTCTCGATTTTCATCAGATCGATCGTACAGACGAATCGTACCGTGTATGGCGCCCATAACAGAGAGAGAGCACGCGCTCTCGATTTAAATATTTGAAAAAAGCCGATTAAAGGTTGTCATCTGGATTTTGTTACGATGGTTGCCTAACTAATTATGATTAGATTTGATTTGTAAACTTAATATATGTTCCAATCCTATGTGGTATAAATTAAATATACAATGAAAATATTAATCAACGTTAATTGTAATTTTTTTAACATATAGTAATTAGTAACATACCTACTGTATACCATAAATCATCATCATCATCATCATTAACAGCCGTTAATTCGTCCACTGCTGAATTGCATTGAGTAATTGCATAATGCACATTAACATTATTACAAAAGCTTCAATTGCCCGTTATTCCATTTACTGATCTAAAATAAATATGCCATAAATAAAGGAATAAAATTCGATTGAAATTAAATTTCTTATTAATATGTCTAGTGTGGTTTTCAAATCTACAGTATCTTAAATAAAATACTGTATACCTATTTCAAAGGCTAAACTAAAAACTGAGCAAAATTTCAGAAAATTGTATAGGTAAGTACTTGCAAATATGTATAGGGGAAGCGACGGTAATACGGACCACTTAAGGGAAAATCAATGTAAAACAAAAAATACTATCTTTATTCTCCTTTTTTTGTTATTATATAATAGAACATTTATTAATCTAACTTTTTATTAAGGCGTACTTGAATCGAATCACAGATACAGAAGATATTGGATGATTTCCAAAACCTTCGCTTTGGTCCATTTTGCCTACACGTGAAGGTAAAACGGACCAGGCATGAAGGTAAAATGGACCTATGGCAAAATAAGAACAAAAAAAATATTTTTCGTTTCCTGTGCTTATTTAGTAGCTTCTAATTCGTCGCGATAAGATGATGATGTTATTTCGGCTGTCTTTCGTTGCTTAATATTGGTTCTAGTCCTTTTAAAAGTTCGGGCTTTCTCAATACTTAAGTCGAGTTACGCTTTAAGAAATTTTCGAGCCATTATGTCTCGTGACAGAAACTGTGATGAAGTTAATTTTGTATAGATAGCTCAATGCGATACGTCTGAGATCCTTTGTGGTGAAACCAAAAAAGCGATTTCCCATATTGTTGGCATAGGATGCTAGTTCTCTCTCTTGATCGACATAAAAAATCTTTTCATACCTGCCCATTTTCTTTTCCGTAACTACAGTTAGGTCTATAGTTCTTTCATATTTGAAAAACCTTCGTATTAATGTAGTCTTTAGAACATTAAAAGTGACAGTCGCGTTGTTAAGCCCCATTTTGCGCGTAGCTACTTTTTCAATAGCATTTTTTAGGTCTTCCTAAAGCTAAAATTGCCGGTGCGTCCTTTTTTATAGCTGTTAACCATCTGAAAGGAAAATACCGATACAAATATCAAATTATATGAGTATAATCACAAGCAAACTGTATTGAAGGTAAAACGGACTACGTGGTCCGTTTTGCCCGTTCGGTTTTGCCTTTTCGGTAGGCATGTAAACAATACATCATTTATAGTTTAAGATTGAGGACAAACTGACCTATTTATCGTTTAAACTAAGTAAAATAAACAATATTTCAAACAATAACTCAAAATCCCTGATAACTTTAATGTAATAAAACTGAAGGCAGATCAGAATTTGCTGTTGTTACATAAAAATACTCAAAAATTAACTTACCATGATAAAAACGTGTGCTGCTGCATGGCCGCTCCAAGATCACTGACCAACTCTGAATGCGAGAGGACTATCAAGTTGACGCAAGTAGATCATATATGGCGTTAACAGTTTGGAAGTTATTAGTCTGGTCCGTTTTACCTACAGGGTCCGTTATACCTTCCTGTCCCCTAATTACACATTTGTATTTATTATGTATGTATAATTACAAATAATTTCGGATCTCCAACAGTATGCATTTCGTAATAGATTCTGCGACTGCCGAGAGCTTGGAGTTTCGCCTTCGATAAAAATGAAAATATGTGACCCTAATGTAGTTTTGATGTTATCGAAGGAGCTGAAAAAGGCCCCATATATTTTGTATAGAAATTAATGGTTGTGTGACCGCGTGACGAATGGCTACAGGCACACTGTTTGACCGTCATCGGTTGTGGGAAATAAGAAGCCAGTCTTTTTATTCCAACACGGGGCCTTATAATATTTTCTTTTCTTTTTTACAACCTTTATTTATGTTGCATAGTTTCTAGTAAGTTTTTAAATATAATTTTCTAAAGCTGCTTTATTACAATAGAGTATAATGGATAGTATAATAGAGTTCATATACAAATTTCTATCAAGAAGCAACGTAAACAAAGTTTAAAGTGTATTAAATAAATGGGACAGATAAGACAGAAAAATTAAAAATATCGTAAAGTTATATATGTAAATGGAACGGAAGTGTAACTATGTGCATTGTTCTTCTTTCTTCTTCTTCTTCAACAACCCATATACGCCCACTGCTGAGCACAGGTCTCCTCTACCATTGAGAGGGTTTAGGCCATAGTCCGTCACGCTGGCCTAGTGCGGGTTGGCGGATTACACACCTAAGAAATTCCTAAGAACTCTTAGGTGTGCAGGTTTCATCACGATGTTTTCCTTCACCGTTAAAGCAAGTGATAATTCAATGTGAATACACACATAACTTCGAAAAGTCAGAGGTGTGTGCCTGGGGTTCGAACCCATGACCGCCGAGATTCTCGACCGTGCGCCCAAACCTCGAGGCCATCACTGCTATATTCTCGAGGCCATCACTGCTATATATGCATTGTGCACGTTTATATAACGAGAAATAAGAGAGCTTTTAAGTGTTGTTTACCTTAACATCAATCAGAGGGGAGGCGATATTGCAGCGTTCTTGTGTCAATAAACTGATAGCTATTTAGAGGTGAGTATGTGATTGTGGCCTATAGTAGATGGTACTGATATTTTAGATTTTTATTTCATTCACTACACTAGTCATTGCCACTAGTTCCGTACGCGTGGTAGGTAATTAACAACAGACGAGTGAATTCCTGACAACCGATTTAAATTAAATAAATTATATTTGTTTCAAATCGAAATGAATTTGTCTATGAATCTATATCCATTCCATAAATGTAGAGATATGCGTAATCAGTAGAAAAACTAACAGGGATCTAGAAATAAAGCACCTTATGTATAACTTTAAGTCGTTTACAGCTATTGAATGTTAATAAAATAAATCGAGACATTTGGCTAGTTAGTTATCTAAATAATATTTTTTTACAAACTGGGATTTATTTTCATTTGACACCGCATTAAAATAGAACGTTTTTACATTGGCATTTTTATTAGCTCTCGTTTTTCTTTTTGTAACGGGACCGGGCGCTCTCCCTCTTTAGTGGAAATTTATTTAAATTCTTAAAAGAATATTCCCGTTTCTTTGTCTTCCCATTTTCTTAGAGATTCGGAAGTATTAAGTGAGTTGGTAAATATTTCTTTTGTTTATTACTTGCCTACGTTTTGTATCTTTTTATTCTGGAATAATTTTATTTTTTCGTGTATCACTGGGGATAGGTAAAGGTTTTAGATTTATTAAAAAAAATAGATTGAAACATACCTATCATTAAAAATATTGTGATGCACTGCTGGGCAGAAGCTGTTGTAACAGTTATAAAGATTATATTCTAAATTAATTATATTTCAAAATGAAACCTGTGATAATATTTGCTTCCAACTTGAAATCCAATGGGGTTATTAAATTTTTTTAAATTGTCTTTGTATGATAATTAATATACATACATTTTGTATTACACGAATAGGATAGGTAAAATAAAATCTTCCGTTTCATTAATAAAACATAACATAATTTATTTGTAAATACTAGTTAGTACTACTACTATACTACCACATATATTTTTTTCATAGGGTTTTTTTCTTTAGTATTAGTGTTCCTTAATATTATGATAATAAAATATGATTAACTAACGAAAAAAAAAACACATAAAATTGTAACAACAAATAAATTTACTTGCATTATTTTAGGGAGCTAAAGTAGTCTTAAGATTTTCAATTTTGCTTTAACAATAAAGTTCCAGCGAGAATCACCGCGTACCTAATAGTAATTAAAATCTATTCCCTTTCCGGCTTCCCCTTAATTAAGTGCTAGTAGAGTTTTGTGTGTACCCTTCCCTAGGGAGCCGGGTGACACCGGCTTGCATAAAACATTCATGCTTCACAACCATTTAATAGCCGCAGTTTAGATGGACTAATGTACGTTGTGAGTGCTTTAAGCACCCGTCTGAATTTTACATATCTAGACATACACGATACAGTCTCAACTATAAATTACAACTTGTTTAACATTAATAGTTTTGCTTATTTAAACTTTTTATTAATACTATTTTTCGATACTTTGCAAAATATTTACAAAATAGCACATGAAACATTAATTATTATAGGGTTTTGTTTATTGTAAATGTAAAAGTACTTTCTTGCCAACACTTTTCGTTTATCCCAAAACGATATCATTGTAAACAATATATCTGCAAATTAATCAAAGTTTGAATTCATTTCAATATTGATTTAACTCCAGTAAGTAGCGAGGAGGGAGGCTGGCTGTGCAAATATTTGTCAGAGGCAAACAGTAATATCGATGCGCCTCGAGGCCATTCCCGATTCACTCGCTTCCGCAGTTGGAATGTACCCTCAATATGATAATGATGGATACGCGTAACGAATGCCGATGTGTGTAAGGCGGCTTAGGACTTGCTTTGCACAAATCCACATTTAATTTTTTAAGCCCTTACAGGATCGTGTTGTTGCAAGTATGCAGATACAGCAACGGTAGTAAAAGTACCTAAACGTTACAACCTATCACATACATACATAGGTTTATAAAATCAGGCATTGAGCTAATTATACTTATTTATTTAGCATATGTATATTTAGGCAGTGTAAATATATTTTCCGTATTTTGGATAATGATTTTTAGCTCAATTTTCGATACCTATAAAGTAATTTGGTGATTAATAATAATATTAATATTAGGGGCAAATTAAAATTTATACGAGTTAATAATACATATGTCATTATTATCCTGACATATTATGTTGCACATGTTTTGTCCTAATGGTGGACACGAGCCTGCTCTTAGCGTAAAGTGCAAAGCTTTAGCTCTCAAGCTTTAGTTATCTACCCATGCACGCTCAGAGGAGTTGATATTGCTGAATGTCTAATTAAATTAATTAAGCTATGACTACAGTTAGTAATTTTATGTTAGCTTCTTGTCTTAACAAATTTAATGAATGAATAATTTACGAACTTCTCATCTATATCCATTTGTTTTTTTACTTCTCTCTTATCTTGTTATCAATATGAGAAAGTAAACTTGGAAACATAATTAATTAAATCATTATTATTTTGATACAAGTATCAAAAATCATAATTTTCCTTTACGTAAGTTCTATTTATTTTAATTCTATTAGTGTAAGTTTGTACTACAACTATAAGTAATTAATAATAAGAATAAGATGTATGTTAATACATCTTATTTAAATTAGTCAAAATATTATCAGGAATAACTCACGTGAAATGAATGAACAGTGAAGCTAATGTTAACTGTAGTTCACGAACTACTACTTGCACGTTTTCGATACATATCAAAATAATACCTTTAAGAATCTCAAGAAATTTTGAATGAGCGAGGATGACGTGCCTTTTTTAAAGTATAGTTGATAATAAATGGCTAAGGGATGTTTTAGGGATCATAAGCTTTCGGAGTATCGGTTCATCAAAGTTTTGCGGAGCCAGCAAGTCGGACGTTAGGGAAGTTGGGTGGTAATGAAGACTTATGAGTCTGGCTGTCAGCTGTCGGCTGTCGAGTGTCGTCTCAAACTCGGTAATTGTCATGTCGGTTATTAAGACCGAGGCTCGTTATCGAGTGCGCTGTGTAACGAAGCTAACTGGCATCATCGGCAACATTTTGCACTTTAACTACTGCAGTGATCGGGCGCTTGATGTTCAAGAATTTTTGTATTTGTATATTCCGCGTCTGAGTTCGTGTAGATGAATTTTCTTTACACACAAGTGGGTTAATGGTTTTAACTTTAATAAAATATTATAATAGGGGCAAATACTATTATATTACAGTCTAGTTAACAAAGTAAAGATGAAATTACTGAAGGGAAAAATATGTATTACATACAGGTAGATTAATTTTTAAACAATTAAAATATTTTTAACCGAAAAAATTTCATCATTTTTAGTCGGAAAATGTTACTCAATAAATATTAAACTGAAAGACCTTTTTCAATATAACAGATAACTGTTTGTAATGTTTAAAATCCCCTTTTATAGCAGTCGCGGTTACGGGTATATCGGCGCCCTAATGCGTTGTACATCGTTCCGTATGAACGGGCATGATTCATCAGAGCCCATTCACACCGATCTCTGGATTCATCCGCGGTTTATCTAGAGAGGCAACTAGACTCGATGGGAATCAGTTGATATTTTTAGTAAGTTTTTATGTTAGATAAGTTTTACTGACGATAATTTTTCTTGGCTTGAAGTAAAGAAAAAATGAAAGAAAGATTAGTTATATTTTAATTAATTGGTATACGTATCATACTGTATAACAATGGACCACTTGCTAAGAGCTTGAGAAACTACACATTTATATTCATTAACATGTTTTTTTATAAGTATATTTATTCACCAGATTATTAAATAAACAACTAAGATTATTTAAACACATTTTTAAAATATTTTTTATAGAAAGTCCGACGACTTGAGAAAGGTGGCGGGTGGCGGATGGATGAGAGCCGCTCAGGACCAGGATGGTTGGCGCTTACTTGGGGAGGCCTACGTTCAGCAGTGGACGGCGATAGGCTGAGTAAAAGAAATAGTCACGATTTTTGTCCGATATTGTTTCGTAGCTGATGTCCATTACCAAATAATGACGTCAGCAGTGACTGTAGTTTAATAAAATCCTAAAAGCCCAGTTTACTCAAACAATTCTGAATAATCTTTAGGCTTTAAAAAACAAAATCAAATCGACATAGAATTGAGAATATCTCAACCGCACAATAACGATTAACTAAAGATTACACAGTTAACGTGTAATGCTTGGTCTTCTATACAAGTATCGCCACTAAAAATCGGTAGTAGTAGAGGAAATTTTGGTTGGAGGTTCCTGTTTATCGACAATGGTTGAGGGTAGTCTCTACCCGTCGTTCGACAGAGATTTAGTCGACGCGCTGTCGACGTCGCGGATTACCGTGATTTCCCGGGGGGCTCGGACCGAAAAGACACCTCTGTTGCATCCGCTATATTACTTTCCCATACTTCGGCAGCTGTCGACCACCGAGCTTCTCTTATAATTATTTTATGATGTTGTAATTATTTGTCTGAGACTGACGACGTTAATGTGTCTCGCGGTTGTGGGGCTTGCACAGAGTAATTGATTAATGAGTTTTGTCAACATTTTTAACAAAAAATTTGTGTCTTTTTTTGTAATATAAAATTTACTTCGCGTTAAAGTATGTTTAATTCAATTAGTGTGATGATGGCTGATTACTTTACAACAAATGTTATTATCACAAAGTACAGCGCCCTCATTTAATACACTACTGGAAAAAATTAAAGGATCAAAAAATATATCCAAATTTTTTGCCGATTTTCAACAGGTCGTAACTTTAAGAAAAATGGTCGTACACTAAATTTAAAAAAAGGAAATTGTAGCTCCAAGTGTCTAGTTTTTGGATTAATTCATTAAATTTTGTAGCATCAGCAGATTTTGAGTGGTCTTAGGAAAACCAGCAACAAAAAAATTTCAAATTTTTTTGTGTTTCTTTTTTGTATATACGGGCGTGGAAAAAAATGTTCTTGCGTAACCACTTAAATGATCGGATACTTTGTTTATTTAGCTTTAATTTCTTCCTTTTAGCACCTCGATACGTTTAGTTTTCGCGGAGATATCAGTCTTCAAACGGAAAAGGATGCTTTTGTATTTATTTATCGATATCTCCGCAACCAATAATTGCACACCAAGTTAAAGGTGCGTTTTAAGAACTTAAATAAATATCCTTTAACCACTACTTATTGTTTTATCGAAAAAACAAGAATTATTTTTGTCACATGAATTTGAAAATGCATCAAAAAATGGACTTTGGGTGGCTTTTTGGAAAATCAAGCGCTGGATCGAAAATATTGTGAAATCCAATAATGTTAAGTGTACGTTTTACAGTTCAATATGTCCACAAAAATCCTACAAAGTGCCAAATTAATCCATCCAGCCGTTTTTATGTTTCATTTGATCAAATTTTTGAAAAAATTAAAAGATCACGTTTTGCTCTGCAAAGCTCATAATTTAAGAAATGAAAAATGTTTATTTTTAAAGCTTGTTCCACGTTTCTGTTGAAGGAATTTGTTGTTCTGGGGCAACTTGAAGAAATTCAAGTCACTAACGCTAATATTGCACGTTGTTGCTATTGTGTGCGATTAGGGAATTATTGAACAACCAATTTCGCGTTGACGAAATATTGAATTGATTGGGCGTTGGTTTCTTAAATTTCCTTAAGTAGCCCCAGAACAACAAATTCGTTCAACAGAAACGTGAAAAAAGCTTTAAAAAATAAACATTTTTCATTTCTTAAATTATGAGCTTTGCAGAGCAAAAACGTGATCTTTTAATTTGTTCAAAAATTTGATCGAGTGAAACATAAAAACGGCTGGATAGATTAATTTGGCACTTTGTAGGGTTTTTGTGGACATATTGAACTGTAAAACGTATACTTAACATTATTGGTTTTCACAATATTTTCGATCCACTGCTTGATTTTCCAAAAAGCAACCCAAAGCCCATTTTTTGTTGCATTTTCAAATTCATGTGACAAAAAGAATTCTTGTTTTTTCGATAAAACAATAAGTAGTGGTTAAAGGATATTTATTTAAGTTCTTAAAACGCACCTTTAACTTGGTGTGCAATTATTGGTTGCGGAGATATCGATAAATAAATACAAAAGGATCCTTTTCCGTTTGAAGACTGATATCTCCGCGAAAACTAAACGTATCGAGGTGCTAAAAGGAAGAAATTAAAGCTAAATAAACAAAGTATCCGATCATTAAAGTGGTTACGCAAGAACATTTTTTTCCACGCCCGTATATACAAAAAAGAAACACAAAAAAATTTGAAATTTTTTTGTTGCTGGTCTTCCTAAGACCACTCAAAATCTGCTGATGCTACAAAATTTAATGAATTAATCCAAAAACTAGACACTTGGAGCTACAATTTCCTTTTTTAAAATTTAGTGTATGACTATTTTTCTCAAAGTTACGACCTGTTGAAAATTGGCAAAAAATTTGGATTTATTTTTTGATCCTTTAATTTTTTCCAGTAGTATAGAATGCAGAAACGTCTAAAGTTATAGAAAAACTAAGATCATAAAGACTATATCAAAGAAGAAGATGTGAAAGTAAGTTTCTTTGAACTTTTAAAACTTTTTTAATAATATTAAACATAATGGTTTAACTGAATGCATGCAAAATGCAACTTTTTTTAATTTTACTCTTATAAATCACATTATTGAGATTTTATAAAGTTTTTAATAATATATCAGATTTTAGTAATTATCGTAATGTGAATATATCTTTTGTATTTTTTTTTGTTTACGTTTACGACATTATTATGTCATAACAATAAATAAAGCACAGTCGAATGACCATATTAAGGATTGTGATAAAAATAACAGAATGAGTGTCCACCCTCCGAAGGCGACGACAATGCGTCACGAGGCGACATCCGCCGGAAGTGGCGTAACGAGGCCGTTGTTCCGCCCTCCGCGCGCTTGCACCCCGCGTTTTTACTATTTTTGCAAAAAGATATCTCGTAATTAAACTGAAATATAGTAGCGCAGATCCGTACAAAATTCAATGAGAGACATACCTCGATGAAGTGTTGAAGTGTGCATCAATTGGCTCATATTTGGACCAGCATAATAATCAAGTAATTTGTGGCATACCTATAGTTTTACATCTACATTGCAATGTCACTTCAACCTCTGCAAACTGAGAACAGATCCTCTCTGCCGATGATTGCGCCTTAATTAAAGTTTTGTGTATTAACATTTTTTAAAGTGAAATCAAATTTTCACTCGTTATTACGATCTGTTTAAAAGGCTACATAATCGTCTTATTTTTATTTTACTTCTCAATAACATTTAAATTACATCCTGATATTACGATATAGACATCACCCCAGCAGAACTCACTTACGTCATCAATTTTTACTGCGGCAAACCCCCCGCAGATTATATTCGGATCGCATTCATTCGATCTCAATAGCTCCATGGTGATGAATGCTGGCTCGTACTGATAATTTGTCCGCGGGCGGTTTGTCTACGTACATACATACATATCATAAGTTACTTGTTAACGTATAGAAATAAGTAATAATTTAATAGGCTATGGTATGAAAGGTAATGTTTTCAACGCAAATTAGATCAATTTCTGTCGCTTTATTGCCAAAAAGTTTTCGAAAATAATTTTTAAGACAAGAATTACCTTTGTTCACAAAATTTAAAAACCTTGTTAAGATT
Source organism: Cephonodes hylas (assembly GCA_030295005.1). Classification (NCBI taxonomy): domain Eukaryota; kingdom Metazoa; phylum Arthropoda; class Insecta; order Lepidoptera; family Sphingidae; genus Cephonodes; species Cephonodes hylas. The sequence goes on from AP025366.1 coordinate 6,337,828, forward strand.
CGACGAAATGTTATAAGTGTCTACTGAAATGGTTTGGAACACGATAGAATCATCTACAATAACTGGATTTCTGATATCAAAATCTATCACATAGTAAGAACACTCGATTTTAAAAATATTGAAAGGCAATTTGTTGAATAAATCCTTGTTGCCTGTAGTGTAGCAAATAGCGATGCTTGAAGCATTTATTGAGTAAGCTGCTTATATTTTAAGCTGGTCTAATTGGACCACTTTGATAATAATAGAAATAACAGTTGGCTCGTTAGGTAGCTCTTTGCTCGTGGCTTTACTCGGTAATATTCCGTGAAGCTACGTGGGAGTAACTTAAGTGCTTTACCAAGTAAATGTTATTTATAATAACTGTCTTATTTCTTCGTTGGTTCTATGATATACAGAGTGTATTCAGATTGTGATCGGAAACTAAGGTTGGTAATAGATAGCTACGGTGATCAAAAACCCTGGCAAAAAAATTAAAATTAAAATAAAATCCTGGCAAAAAAATTAAAATGTTGACGCTTTCCATACAACCATCGGTGTTAGATGTTTGCGTTAGATGGAAAGCGTCAAAATTTTTGTTTTTGTCACCGTAGCTATCAACTAATCAACCATTATTGATGAGTTGATATTCACAGAAATTCGTGTTCGTATTCGATACACAGGACAACAAAATCAAACTTTTTTTGTGTTGCATGAAGTTTTTCAATTGTTGTTTACTAATTTGGGTGCGCTGATTTCATATCTGGCCTCAGATTTTTTGTAGCAGCTCTAGTTAGTGAGATACAGGTACCGTCTTGAATTTACCTAAGAAGTCAATAGTTTCTATCAATAGCGGTGTAACTTAACTATTTCCTTTCTAAATTTCATTATGTCGTCCTCAATAAGGAAGTGGTTAAATAATCCTGGTTGTTTTTGGATTATTTGTGGAGAATATATGTTCAAAAATTTCGTTTAAATGTGTCGGACTTTATAAAAAAGGCATATTTCGACGACTTTGGGATTCTATTGCTATTAAACGTTAAAGCTTGTATACCAAGTTTGGTACGTAAAAGTTGTGTTGAATCCTTGCGACTGAGGGCCAACAAAAAAAATACCCACTTTTAAATTCAAAGCTCCTATGATTTGGCGTGAACTATCCAACTATCATGACGACTGTTATTTCTGTGTAACGAAAATCATACGTTCAAACCATAAAAATTGCTCTAAGTGGATATATCCAACTTAAAATCTGCCATAAGACCAGTCTTGAGTGTTAGTGATAAATCGTCACCACAGCAGTCACGTCCATCTTCGGAGAATCCAGACCAGTGAAGTGGACAAACCAAAAACGACGACGGTGGTAATGACAGTGATTTTATTTGCTACGGTAGTCCCTGACCACTAAATGATGGTCTAAATGACTTAATCAGGAACCTTAGACTGTCCAAAACAGCAACAGAAATTTTAGCTTCCCGATTGAAGGAAAGAAACATTTTTGGCAATAGGATGTCTGACGGCTGCATTCAGCACGCTGAACAACTGTTCAGCAACTGCTGATACCCTTCCAGCGGCTTGGATGGAACATGAGTATTAAGCTTCACTACCTTCACAGTCATCTAGACCATTTTCCTGAAAATCTCGGTGACTTCTATGCGAGGAACAAGGAGAGCGCTTTTACCAGAATATTTACACTATAATGGAATGGTATTGGGGGTACTGTAATGAACATATCTCGGTTGACTATTGTTGGAGCATTTAAAATTGTACTCATAATACATCTGACTCTAGAAAATCCAAAAAAAGGAAATTTTATTTGGAATTAATATATTTAATAAATTTTTTAAACTTAAACTTTTTGCATTTTCAATGAAAAGCCATGTCACTTCATAACTCCAAAACTAGAGCTGCTACATAAAAACGGCATATATTTTTGAAATCAGCGTGGAAAAACTGTTCAGATTCATGTATAAAATCTCATGCAACAGATATGCTGTTTTCCAGTGTAATAGTAGGTTCAAAACGAGCTTTGCCGTAAACCTTTTTTCCTTTGTGAAGTGAACAATTTTATAAGATTAATACATGTTTGTTACTATAAGATTGTACTTAAATGTGCAAATAAATTCTTTTTTTATTTTTACTTTTTATAGAGGTAAAAATGTTCACAATGTATGTAAGCTTAGTTTTAGAAGTTTGGGATAAATTTCAAATAATTGTTTTGTATTTATAACTGTTGTGTAACTAAAAAGTTTTACCCCACAACTCCAACGAAATGGTTTGCAACACAGCGTGACGCAAAAAGGGTTTAAGGTTTGCGCGACAAAATTAATTTAGCGAAATTATAACGAAGCAGCAATTTGCTACTATGTCCATTTGTGAGTTATGGTTTATTTTTGACATAAATAATACTTGACAGTCATTTTTGTATGCCAAAATTTACCATGGAAAAATTGTTTATAGATTTTTCATCTGCTTTAGCCAGATTGAATGTATCTCTTTTGACAAACGGGTATTTAATCATGGAGCAGTGATTGTCTTGTATTGAAAATGTATTGTAAATATGTAAACTTGTTATAGATTTTATGCTTGCATGGAATGTGACATTATAGCTTTGAGGGAAACATTTTTAAATAGTTCTGTAAGTGAACCTGAACTTTTTGCACAGGGTTTCATATGCTACATTAATTTAAAGAGAAGAGTGTAAAATGCACTACGTAGCCTACGTGTTTCTGTACACGTATGATTGAAGCAGATAAATCAAATATTTGGCTCTATTAAACAATGCTTTCGGGAGGAGTCCAAATATTGTATTATTTCACAAGTAATACACTTTTTAACATCTAAAATATAAAAAAAACCGCCGATATTGTACATATGTAGAGTAAACATTTTAGAATTTGAATAATTACTGTGTGCTTTATGAATCGCTTTTATGCTTCCATTGCGTGATTTAGTCGCGACATGAATCGCTCTAATGGGGACAGTCCATTAGTCAGATAATCGAGGATTTTCTGTGCTGTTGTTATCATGCATTTCCTCGAAAACAATAAAAATGCATTTATTTCATAGCCTTACATAATAATTACAGTAGGTGAAATATTTATTTGTAAGTTTTATTTTATCTAATGAACAGTCTACGTCAACATTCGAACGATAATATTATATGTTTACATTAAAATTTAAATTACTGATAATATTTTTATGACTAATATAATTTGCGTTAAAGTGCTCTTCATAGAAATATGTCCGAAAGCACTTCTATTTTGTAATTATTTTAAAAATCCCAATTTAATATTTTTTTAATTGACTAGTTGTTAGTTTTAAAATGGCATCATTTTTTGGTAAAGTTTTAATACACTTGAATAAGTGGCCAAATTTGGAAACATATTTGGAGTGTTCAAAATTTTATTCGGTAACAAACTAACAATCATCAATTGTGTGTGAATTGTGTACAAAACGTTGCATTGTATAGTTGCAAAGATTCCGTTTTATTGCCCAGTGATTTTATTTATCAATGTTTCCCTTCCTCGCAATTTACTCCCTGCGTCGGAAATTCTATTTTTATGGCGTAAATCTTCTTATCGCAGTTTCCACTCCAGCAGAAGTCGCGGGAAATAGGATTCTCGTTGCTTAAACTATGTCATTTAGCGGATTTGTGATGCAGTTTTATAACGCATTAAGTTACACAGAATTGAATGACCTTTGTGTCATTTTATTTTAAAATAGCTGTTATGATTTTGTAGTTGTGATGTTTGCGCTTTGAATAAAATAAATATGTTAGTTTTATATTTCAATTACTATGACATTTAAGTGAAAACCTGATTTCTGGTGTGATTTAGAATTTTATTTTGATATCTTCGCCTTATTTTCATGGGCTTATTTTTTGCTTTAGACGAGAGGTCAATATTTTTTTTTTGCAACTAGGTATGTCTCATATCAGGTACCTACCGATAAGGTCTTCGTAAATATTACCTAAAGAGTGTTGTAAATAGTAAAAAACGGTTTTGATATTGTGTAAGTGTGAATTATGTTAAGGTATATTGGTATATTAGGTTGCATTTCCTTTTTTGTTTGCAGAAGCGATACATGTAAATAAGATTACAAAAAAGGCCCAATACGAAAAGCAGAAATCATTATAATTTCAAAACGAATGAATGTATTTATTTGCAAAGAAGCCAGAATTAGTGTCATTTTTATTATTTAATTTAAATTATTCTGCGCACAGATTTTTTATTGGAAAATTTCAACCAGTTTACGAGGTGGGGATAGACATGGTACCGGGGGTATACTGCCGCGTGGGAGGGGTAGCGAGGAGACGCGGAAAGAGGGAGGCAGGGTGAGGTGGATGTAAACACAAAGCTTCGGCTACAGCGGCAGTCACGTGGCGCGCCCGCCGGGGGCGCATCACTTTTAAGGGTGGAAACTAAACACAACTATAACAATAACAAATAAATTTCAAAACAAAAAAAAACTCAATAAAACATTGAGTTATTTTTCTTTTTTTGCAAAAAAGAGATTTAAGTTTTTAAACGTGATGCATTCTTTTTTTAAATAACTATAGTGAAGTAGTGCTAGTTTAGTGAAAAATAAATATCCTTAAAAGTGATGAGCCCCGGGGCACGCGAAACCTATACATGTCTATCTAACATATTGTACGTAGTGTAATGTTTACGTATTGAGTTAGAGTAATTGTATATAATACACAACCACTCTAAAGAATATCAATACAGAACATATCAACATAAATATAACATATCTAGCATAATTAGTAGATTGTATAATCCAATGTTTCTTAGTACGTAGGAGTAGTATAAATAATAATTCAATTTCATACAACAAGGACTGCATCAACAGGTAAGACTTTTCTCCATCTTAGCATGTCTTATTAGTTTCCAAAAATACATAATATATTTGAGCAAAAGTGGGTTAATATTTATAGAAAGAGCCCTCAACAAGAATATGTCATGATTTATTAATTTTAGAGACTTCTTTAAATTAATTTAAAAAATAAGTTTTAAACGTTGGTATAATTTTAATGAATATGATTTTATTTTTAGTGATGTAAGCACGCTCGAGTATGTATGTATGTATGTACGTATGATTTTTGGTGTGTACCTTTCTATTTCAAACTACGTTCATAACAAAAAAATTGCTGTAAATTGTTATTACATTAAATTAAAATTAATCTATTAAAAAAAAGTTGTTGTTTAACAACATTAGCTTGACGACAGAATATTGCGACAAAGCAGTGACAAACAGTGTTAAACAGGCCATAATATTTATTCAAGAGCACTAATTACTCTATCGAGTCTGACTTGAAATTTAATCTTGACTTATTTCGGCAATTAGGCAGCAATTATGAGTACACTAATAAATAACTAGCTCCGTATATTAGTATAATGTCATTCATACTAAACAAATTTTACTTCCCAACGGGTCACTTCTCTATGCCCGTATAAAGAAACTTGAATAATTTGTGATTCATTAGGGAGAAATATTCTTGGATGACGCTTTAATGTTTCAACTTGTCCGAGATAAATGTTAACACCATTTCTCAATAATCTACAAAAATCTAACTAATTATCGTTAAAAATAAGTGTTAAAGTTCCAAATTGGTAAAATAATAACTTATGACGTATTAGAAGAATTCTAGTCTTAATATCCGTCTGTATAAATTTAAATAATTTATGTTAAAAATATTAATTCTACAATTAATTGACTTAATTTTTCATTTGAAATTTAAAAAAATATTATGGTAACTACTAGTAAACCTAGCCATAAAACGATTATTTAAGCAGATACGTTCAGTCCTTTGAAACATTTATTAAAACAAAGCGATAACAACCTTATAAAAAAACAAAAGCATAAATCTCCTTTTATTTTTATCATGATACTAATCCATATGGAAAGCTTTTAGGGTCCCTCCGTGTATCGCAGCGAACTAATTCAATAACCAACCCGCCCCTGAAAACATTTGGGCTATTATACGTCAGGAGTTGTTTGCGTCGACAAAATGTTAATAGAGTTATTAAATTCAACGTTAATTTATTCAATTTCGCTTGGGTTTGCTGAGCAAGACAATGGCAGGCAGGGGCGGGGCTCCGGATTCGCCCGCCTACCTCACCTGGTAACTCATTAACATATGTATGTGTATGTATATATTTATTAGGTGTATGTATCATTTTCACTGTTCCATGCAAATCGGGCAAATTAAACTACAGCTCGCTGGCTCCTTTGTTATAGGGATATCTGATTTCCTTTTAGCCGGTATTCCATTGGCTGTGAGGATCAATGAAAATTCGATGTACCTGGCACGGTGTTGTGATATCGATTGATAGAAGGCTGTGCTTTGGTTGAACGTCTATTTAAACTTATTTAGTATGCAATGTATAATATTAATAACCCCTAATATTTTTACAAACGTGTCACTGTATTTTTTTACTACAAATGTTGCTTAATGTGTTTGAAAATATAAGAAATACGAATTAGTAAATGTAAAAATAGAATTTGGGTCAATGATGCTATCTTCTTATTATAAAGTCTAGTGTAGGTCCTTACTTTATGACTCGGTTCAAAACAACGGTTGCCAGAGACTAGACCTTAAGGGTTCCCATTTTGGCTTAAAAGTACTGTGCAGACTTTCCAGTCTTAATTTTTTTTTTGTAAAATATTCTCATTGGAGTAGAATAAATTAAACATAACAAAACATGTCTTTAATATTATCCTATCTACCCTTTGCTAAAAAAAGATATTACGTGTGGTGGATTCTTGGGCCACAACTTTGCTACATCAGACTAACTGAATGTTTCGCAAAGTGGTATCTCAATTAATGATTCGATATGTGGGATAGTTTGGTTGGTTTGTGTACATCTTTTGACATCCATCATACTTTAAACGTATATAGCTCGCGAAAGAATTTCAGTAGTTGTAATGGTTACAACCATTATATGGTTAATAACAGACGTTTTTCTTATTGACACAGTACCATGAAATGAAACGAAATGAAATGAAATAATGCTTGTTGAATCTATAAAATGTCAAATACACCACTTAGATTCAGTCATTTCAAATTTTACCACCCTGTTCGGATGGCAGTCATCACTAGAGAAGAATGGGCAAGAAACTCTAGTGTTGCTCTTTTCCAATCAAGAGATGGTCATGCTTATGATTCATGCCAGTATCTCAAATGAAATCACATGAGCTCTAACCCGCGTTAGTCATCTACCTTATTGTGCCGTCACCTATAGTTTCTGGGTTGTACAATCTAAATAAGCACATGTGTTTGAATATGATCTTTCTTACTGTAAAGAGATAATTCTCGGGAAAATTCATATTCTGTTCATAGTTAGACAAAAAGTAAAAAGAAAGTAAACTGTAAACATCCATTTATACATATATCGTCTTTGGTTTAGGCTATTTAAATTTTTGAGTTAACCTTATAAACACTGATATCGTAGGACGTCTGATATCGTACGAAAAAAAGTTGTAGTACCTACTAAGATTGATGTTAATATCCAATACTTTCTACTTTTATTATTACGAAAGACATAGACACAGAAAGATAGTTATTGATAGTCATCATATGATTGACATTAATTCATGGTAGTACAATTTAAAAAGTCGGTTTTTTTACTAATGCAATTTGAATAAATGTAGGTACAAATATCCAAAGTCCTTCTGCCGGAGTAAAACATTTATGAATAATGATAAAATCATGAGGCCGTAGAGCTTAATTTTAGATTTAACATTCGTATAGTAATATATACGTTCCATGAGGTAGAACTGTAAAAATAAGCATTCAGATAATGTGACAAATACTTTTGTGTAAAGAACAAGTCATTCAGTTTCTGTTAGAGTATTCAGTTATTGTATTCTGATATTTAATGCGTTAAACATTATTTATTATAAATAAGTCCTATTGCTTCTCAGAAAGAAGTCGCTGTAGGCTTGGAGATTAGATTCGCGGTTTGATGATGCATTATTGGTAGACACGTATTTAAGTTCCAGCACAAATCTTTCATTATGAACTCAGTCTAAACTAGGGCCAGAAACTAGCATGATTAACCTTTGCTAATCTACACAATTATATCGGCTCAACGCTTTAAATAGATCGATCTTGAAATGCAACTCACTTGCGTATCGTGTCACTTGTTCCGTCGGGATTTACTCCTCATAGTCGATGATCGCTACACGGGAGGATATGAATATCTTTCACCTAGTCGAGCGGACATTCGAAGTGGATAACAAATAAAATGAAAACACAATCACGTTGTAGTCTTATCCAGCACTAAGGTACGTCTTATATCATCATGATCAAAAACTAAAGAGGACTTTTCGATCTCCATAACTTCCAGAACTGAAAAAATATTTGTAGACAATAAACACTTGTCTCGCCAATTACGCAACGTAGTGTCAGAAATTAACCTGTTCGATTGATATTCTTTGATAATCAGAATTATTCGGGTGGAAAAGTTTACTATGTAAGTTTTAAAATAACTAGGAATTTCCCTTTAGGCCTTGCGCACTCCTAGCCGCCGCAGTTTCAGCACCATAGCTGACTGATAGCCAGGATAAGAAATCTCCAAGTCTCATATTGTGACTTTCTTTTACGCAATCAAGGGATTGAACGATTATTTTCATAAAGAAAATAGCTAGAAAAAAATAATAATGTAAGCAATATTATTTAAAAATTGGCTTCATTGGGCATAATTGCAGGCAGAATAACTTCTTGTATTTAAAAGCTTAAATCAAAACCTAAGAACTACAATCTACAATTGATTTACTATTAGACGACAGGACTAATAAATTTAGCTTAAATTTTTGCCGTCGGACTTTAGTCCTGAATGACGCGTAGGCTTAAGCTAACTCCACAAAAAAGAATTATTATATTTTTGAAGGATTTTCAAATGCCATGGTAATGATGCAATAGGGCAAAAAGTAAAAATAAATTAGGATATCCAACTGAAAAATAGCATAACACTAATTATGTAAGAAAACTCATTGAGATTTCATAATAGAAATGGCAAATACGTATTAGTACTTAATAAAAAAAAAACAACAGACGTATCCGAATATTCTTACGTTTGTAATGTTACAATTTCTAAAAATAATGATAAGGGAATGTCCTGAAAGTAAACTCCCAAGTTTCGCCTTTTTCAATTTTTACAATTAAAAACACACAGACAATTTGACTTATTACAATAAGAGTATTTAACGTGAATAAATGAATAAGTATGGTGGTTTTTCAAGAATATTATGTTTTTATGGTCTCTTATTTAAAATGCGTTAATATAATTCGGCGGAGCTGAGATATTCATATTTGACTGCATGCTTTGGTGCATTATATTATATTCAAGTATAGGTAACACACAACTTAGCGAATTGCGCTTGTCTCTTGCAAGTTGGTAATCCGTTTTACATTGGACTTATACCTACATATCTGGCGAAACATAGATCCAAAATTGCACCTCGTTACCACTTCAAGATACAGGTGTACACGTACCAGTGTAAGTACCTACCTACTCGTGTGGAGTATGTGCATTTTTTCGCAATAAAACCGCCAGGTGACAGACCGGAAATTTATTCCGTCGGTCTTTGAAACTTTCATATTCAGTATTTATATGGCAAGATGTTATTTATTGAATTCATCCAAAAGATAAAATTGTAACTCAATGAATTGCCTTATTTAATTTACGCAAAACAGAATAAGTAATTTGTATCCTAAAATTATATTGCGTTCAAAATTGAGGGTTTGTTTAGATCTTGAGTAGTACTTTTTTGTTAGTTCGATCTATTTATATATCAGTAGTTTAGAGAAAAGAAAAATTGAAAATCCTTGATTATGAATTAAACCCGGGAAATATAAGAGTAGATTGCACGGCACACACTTAGGTATGCCTAAAAACTTATTTTTTTTAACTTAGTCCAAATGATATTATTTTATTTAAAGAAATTTATACATTAAAATGAAATCAAAAAACAATTTTCCAAAGCTTTTTTAGCAATCTACTTAACGTTACCTGTAAGGTGATAGCACTCAACATTCAAATACTGGGAAGAAAAATCACTGAATCGGTGTATGTTATTGGCAAGTACTCAATAAATATCGAAGGGTTTAGGGGCACATTTTATTGCTTTGTGAGCGCAAACTGGTTGAGTCGCGTCCCAGAGGAGCGATCGGTTGGCAAACATTACTATCTGCCACCGGAGGATACGGATTGTAGCCACATCGAACGAATCTTATTTCTGTTTATTGTTTTATTTTAAACTTTTAACCGATTTCTTATATTTAGGGTTGCATTATTTTAATCATTTATACAATGTGGATCTGTGTATCATAAAGAAATTAGATACATTTTTGCTTGTATAATTTGATAAGAATATATTTAATTTCACATTATCTCTTATGACAAGTTCAGTTTATTTAAACAATAAAATGATACAAATTGCAATGAACAAAACAGTATTAAGGGAATAAAGAGTATAAATTTATATAATACTTTTAGTAAGAAATATTATACTATTTCTTCATAATGTAAGTATACATTTTGCGTTATTATCAGGTTGAGGAGTTAATAAAGAGGCATACTTGCGATGATTCATACATATTACAAAACAGCGAATTTAATAAACTCCCTTTTCATTATCACAAAGCGTGGAAATACATTCATGTAACATGTTATTAAGCGCGAGCATGGCACGAGAATTTAATAAACTGTCTGTAAGTTATTTTCGGTCGAGTTCACAATTTTCTATATTAAATCCGGAGAGCGGGCGGGGTAGGTTGCTATGATACCTTTGAGGAGTTAATAAGTCATAAATAGAAAGTTAAAGAGGGATGGCGATATCGTTGCTACGTGGGGAGGAAGGAGAGGGATATAATCCCCAGGTAATGGCGGCGGGTGCAATCGTGTGGAAGAGAGTACGCTTGGAGAGGTTATGAGGTGTCACCAAATAGTGACTTTTAACAGTAGTGGTACAAAGTGTGACGTATTAATCCGGATTTATAGTTAAATGTCCAGGGATGTGATAAAAGTTTGTTACAAATTAATTCTGTTTAATAGTAAAAAAAAGAAAAAAAAAACGTGTATCATATTTTGTTAAGTAATTAAAAAAATATCTCAGTTATAGCGATGAAAATGTAAATTACATTTGTTTACTTACCTTGAAGCCAAGTTGAATTTAAAAACATTCGTAGCTGGGATATGATTTTCGTAAATACTCGTATTATTAAAAAAAAATTGAAATTGAAATATATCATATTGTTTATCGTTTTGTTTTCCATTCTACTGTACGTACTACCAATGACTTAACTTATTATGAAAGATTTAGAAGGTATGAATACCTATTAGTCCATTAAAATAAGATTTAAAATATAGCATTATTTTTTTAATGCTTTCAATCAAGTGAAATTGTAAAAATCTGCAAATCATTCAATATCACTAGTATATTTTGGTGCGCTAAATGATTTTCCCTACACATCGCCTTTTGTTCCTGGGCAGGGCGTGTATTGTTCGAGGGGGTGGCATCTACATGTACCACATTGTAAAGTGGTAACCGATGAAAGCCGATAAGAGCTGAGTGCGCTATCGGCGAGTGGTCGATCACCGCTAAGTGGTTGTTCGGCAGGCTCTTCAACGGCATTTTAACCTCCCTATATAACTATACATTGATGCTTATTTGTTTTCGGTAGAGGTAATAGGCCCGTATTTTGCTTGAGTCTAAAATAATTATAATAATATTTTAATCGTTAAAAAATACATATTAATCATGTCTCGAAAGTTATACATTTTCGGGACAGAATAAGAAAACGAGGATACGGTTTATATTCAGATACTACATATATATATTACAAGAAAGTAATAACATAATTATCAAGTCAAAATATGTACAATGTACATATATCATTACAAACATATAAAGCAAATTCCAAAATAACTGCATTAAATACTAATAATACAAGATAAACTACTTGTATCAATATCAACACAAAGGTTTCAAACATAAAGTTTGTTTCAGATAATTCTATGAAATTAAAACTACAGTATTACAATTGAATCAATATACAATTAAATTATAAGGAGCATGTTGAGGGATTAAAAAATATTAAGTTATCATAGTATAATAAAAGTATCAGTTAAACAAGTTATTCAATATTTACATTATAGAGAAAAGTCCATATTAGAAAATCTTGGTTAGTTAATGGTGCAAAAAAAGTTGAACGACTTTGGGTACTTGGAACTTATATAATATCTTTTTATTACATGGGTGAACAAAAAAAATACTTATGTATAAGCAACAGAATGAGTGAATTTCTATTTATAAATTATTTTAAAATTAATTTTTTATTATTACTTTCAATTATCTATTATGGGGGGCAATGTTGCTCGCGTCCGTAGGAAATTCCAGCTAGTCACTCCTAGAATCACCCTACACGTGCCCCCTGGGTGGTGCCAAATGAGCAACAACGCCGAGTCTTGGGCGGCGGAAAATAACCCGATCTGAACAAGTCTTAACAAGCTTGCAACTGTTGATAGGTAGGAAATGACCTCAACAACCCGGTACTCATGGTCATGTTTCGTGAGAGTGGGGACCTTGGCTTCATCGCCTGGGTCAAGAGAAAGACAATCTCAATAAAAAATAACCCTAATCCTAAGGTGAGGACTGCGCTGATAGGATGAATGGCTGGAGGGACTCCAGTCGCTAGCACCAACTTCGATGTGACAGGCCAACATCGTCGAATTGTGCCTTCTTGCAGAAAAGGGCGTCACTCTGCAAGCGACCGTATTATTCGTCCCGACTCGTGGGAACAAATATGAATAAACCCAATTTAATAAACTCAACCAAAACCAATACTAAAATCCTCACCCAACAAGTGTTTCATCCAGGACTATTCAATAGACCACGTTCAGCTTCATTAAGTGAAATAGCTAATTCAGACATCAGCAATCAGAACCCAAAGCCAACAGAACTTGTGGAGATAACCAATACATCTCCAATCCAACAAGCCCCACCGCCTTGGCAGCGGGTACCCAAAAACAATAAAAGGAAAAGAATCAGTGACTCGCCCCCAAATTCAACAACTCTAGAGACAAAGAACAGCTTCACGTCGCTACCTCTCGACCAATCTGAAGACCCTTCTGTTGAAAGTACAAAAGTCAAAGAAAATAAGCCGCCTCCTATTGTCTTATACGGAATTGATGATGTCAATGAACTTTCTAAGCTTCTAGAAACGGTATGTGACCCAACGCAGTTTAAAATAAAAATCGTGAACAAAAATCTCTTAAGAGTCCTAGTAAATAGTTTGGATCACTATAAAAATGTTATATCGCTTATGAGAGAAAAAGGATTGATAGCCCACACCTTCACTCCAAAAGACATGAAGCCTTATCGCATTGTCATTAAAAAACTTCACCACTCCACTCCCCATGGTGAAATTATTGAAGCAATAGAATCTACAGGAAATAAAGTTAGAGGTGAAATCATCAATGCTAGATATGGTCCCGACAAAACGCCAACCTTCACTTTCTTTGTAAACCTCGAACCAAATCAAAACAACAAAGCAGTCAAAGATATCAAGACCATCTACCATCAGCAGGTCAAGATAGAAGATCCTCGTAAGTCAACAACTATTGTTCAATGCCATCGTTGCCAACAATACGGCCACTCTAAGAACAATTGCATGAGGCCATACAGATGCGTGAAATGTGGGGAAAGTCACAAAACAGCCGACTGCTCTAAAAAGGACCGTAACTCTCCTGCCAAGTGTGCCTTATGCTCCTGTGATCACCCAGCTAATTACAAAGGCTGTCAAGTTTATAAGGAAATTCTAGCCAGGAAAGGAAACCAGAAAATACCTAACACCCACAGAGTATCTCAACAAAATAGCATAAAGAACATTCCAGCTTCAAAACCACTACCTCTCACAAGCAAACCATCATCTAAATCCCAGATACTTCAACATCAGGACAAGAGTTTATATTCCGATATCACAGCAAATCGTCCAGTTACAAACATCAACTCCGAGTCTAAAGTGATGCCTGAGAACGACCCTCATCTAAACATTGAACAAATCCTCGTAAAGCAATCTGAAAAAATAGATCAACTCATACAACAAATTGGTTCACTCTTGAGCCTTCTGACAACCATCGTCTCAAAACTACATTCTTAGTCCCATTACGAATTGCAACCTGGAACATCAATGGTTTAGCGGCGAACATCTTAGAACTGGAAGAAGTAATAAAAACCAATATGTTGGACATAGTACTGATATCTGAATCTCACGCTACTCTCAACAGTTGTTACCTGATGAAAGGGTTTAATATCTATTTTACTCCTCACCCTGGAGTCGGCAAAGCCCATGGAGGCACTGCAATAGCGATCAGATCAAACCTCAAACATACCCGGATGGATAATTATGCCACAGATCATATCCAGGCTACAACAATTAAACTACATGGAAACGACGGATCTGTAACTCTGTCTGCTATCTACTGTCCGCCTAAGCACAAAATCAGCACTCAGTTGTTTGAAAACTACTTCTTCCAACTTGGAAACAAATTCATATCTGGAGGAGACTGGAATGCTAAGCATACATCTTGGGGCTCCCGTATCACGCTACCGAGAGGACGTGCGTTAAAAACATGCATTGATGCTCATCACTATGTACCAATCTCCACTGGTGAACCAACAAATTGGCCCACTGACAAAAACAAATTACCGGACTTGTTGGACTTCTTTATAACCAAAGGTATTAATCACCTGTATCTTAGGGTAGAATCTAATCTCGATGGGTCCTCTGATCATACGCCTGTAATTCTCATCCTTAGCACGACAGTTTCCAAAATAGAACCAGCGGAGTCCTTATCAAATTGTAAAACAGACTGGGATGGATTTAGAAGCTACTTAGATGAACACCTTGAGCTAAGAATCCCCCTAAAAACAAGAGATGAAGTTGACCAGGCCTGTAAATATGTAACGAACATAATTCAGGTATCTGCATGGGAGAACACACCATTCCTACATCGTCGGCCTGATTCATCACTTCAAAGTGATGACATCAAATCTAAGCTGATGGAAAAACGACGTCTAAGAAGAATTTGGCACCAATCTCAGCACCCAATTGACAAAGCCGCGTTTAATCTAGCCGCTAAACAACTGAAGGCGTTACTACAGGAGTGTCGGAATACAAAACTTCGAAATACCCTAGAATGTATTTCGCCTCTGGGGAAGGGTGAACACTCACTATGGAAAGCTGTGAAATCTACTGGGAAGCCGCAAGATCACTACCACCCTCTTAAAACCTCATCTTCTTGGGCGCGAACAGACTCTGAAAAAGCAGATGTTTTTGCAGATCACCTGGAGATGGTTTTTAAGCCAAACGATATGGGTGGATATGAAACTGAAGTGGAAGACATACTTAATCACGATTACCAGCTATCGTTACCAATAAAACCGACTTCACCAAAAGAAATAGCGAACGGTATAAGAGAGCTGAATCCAAATAAGGCTCCCGGTTTTGACCTTATTACTCCTCAAGTGTTAAAAAACCTACCCAAAAAATGTATCACTCTACTAGCTTCATTTTTTAACGCCATACTAAGGTTATCCTATTTTCCCAAACTCTGGAAAATCTCGCAGATAATTATGCTCTACAAACCAGGAAAACCTCCTCATGAAGCTTCTTCGTACCGCCCAATTAGCCTCACTCCTTTATTATCTAAATTATGGGAGAAGATTTTCGCAACTCGCCTAAAAGAACACATGAGGAGCGTTGATATTATTCCTGAGCACCAATTTGGATTCCGGGAAAAACATTCCACAATCGAGCAGGTACACCGTGTGCATCATGAAATCAGACACTGTTTCGAAAGTAAAATGTATTGTTCGGCCGCTTTCCTAGATGTCCAGCAGGCCTTTGATAGGGTCTGGCACAAAGGTTTACTGTGTAAAATAAAAGAAAAACTGCCACACTCTCTGTGCCCTATCATAAAGTCATATCTTGAAGACAGATATTTTCAGGTAAAGCATAGGGATTCTAGGTCCACATTACGCAAGATTGAGGCTGGCGTACCTCAAGGATCCGTTCTTGGCCCTATCCTGTACAATATTTATACCTCGGATCTTCCAATATCTGATTGTGTCACAGTTGCAACTTACGCTGACGACGTCGCCTACCTTGCCAGTGATATCGACCCAACCGTTGCTAGTAGCAAGCTCCAACATCTACTAGACAAGACTCAAGCTTGGATGAAAAAGTGGCGTATCCGAACTAGCGCACAGAAGTCACAGCATATCACATTCACTCTACGGAAGGGAAACTGCCCTCCTGTCAACCTTGGATCAGTTCAATTGCCTGATGCAGAGGTTGTAAAATACCTAGGCTTCAACCTGGATCGGAGACTTACCTGGACTTACCACATACGGAAGAAGAGAGACGAAATTAACTTCAAATTTAGAAATTTGCACTGGCTGATGGGCAGAAACTCCGCATTGTCTGTCGATAACAAACTCCTAATTTACACTACAGTTCTTAAACCTATCTGGACCTATGGCATCCCACTATGGGGTACCGCCAGCAAGAGCAACATTATCTGCTTACAAAGAGTTCAAAATAATATCCTTCGTACCATCATAAACGCCCCATGGTATACCAGAACAGATGAGATACATCAGTATCTAAATGTGCCAACAGTCCAATCAGAAATTGAAAGGCTGAAAACAAAATATGCAGATCGCCTATCAGGTCATCCCAATATCCTGGCAGCCAAACTATTAAATCCACCAGTGCTACCGAAAAGGTTGAAACGCAAAGACGTGTGGTGAATTAGGCAGATAAGGCACTGGCTTTATCGCCTCCAAATCATTGTACACATCCAAGTCATCTGCTTATAGTCTAGCGACTGATTGCCGATTGTAATAACCGAAAAAAAAAAAAAAAATTACTTTCAATAATCGGGACCATCTTTGACAGGCGGAAATCTGTCTAGAATTGATCGTAGCTTGTTGTCATTAGCCTACCTCATATTTTTCATTCAGATGAGGCAGATATTACTTCTAAATTACTTATAAAACCTATAAGTGAGTTTGGTACAAGCTATCTTAATCGCTAAACCAATTTAAATGAACATGATACATACAGTGGCTTGCCATATTATTATGGACAGTCACATTTATTTCATTTTTTTTCTTTGAGCACATTTAACTGTAATCTTAAGTGGTGTAAGACTTGTTAGAAGTCTTTTACACATTCACGATACCTCTTTAACTTAAATTTTAAGTGGATTTCAAGTGTTGGAGCATTCATTTATTTCAAAAATATTTTTAAAAGCGGGAGAGTCGCAGAATCGTTGACACGCGTAAAAATAGGAGACGTTAATAATATTATTTTAAAAAGCTATTTAGTGAGTTTGTGTTATAAATATTAATTAAAAGTAATTATTATTTTATTGTTATTGATGGAAAAGTATTTTGGCGTCAATTTTTATCACAATATTATTATTATTACTTTTTAATGGTACTCAGTACGAGTCGACGGGTTGATTTGTTTCCAAAAAAAAAATCTGTGGTTAAAACCCTCCTCCTGCATCCGAATCATTCTCAAAGGAAGATAGCAGAACTTGCCGGAGGTTTTTAGTCCGCTATTAGTAAAATAAAAATAAAATTGGAATAAAAAAAGCGACTTTTGCCCAAAAGAAAAAGCAAATGTTGAAGAAAATTGATTACCACGCAATGGTCTGATTGGAAAATTCGGGATAATTATTTGCAAAACTGAAAGAAAAGTGGTGATCTTTTAACATTAATGGTTCGGGAATCTGAAATACCACTTTTTAAGAGAACTGTACCGCGGAGGTTCGCAGAGGAAGGTCTGACAAGTTATCGACGATTTGAGAGACGAGTTATTATAACGTTCGTCTGAGAAACACATCCAAAAAAAGTAATTGTATGAATAATTATGTGAAAAAATTATTTGAGAACATCAAAATAGAAGCTAGTATTAAATCTGACCATATTCCAGTCTTCGAATGGTGCTTACAAGCCCAGGCAAGCCGTTTTTTTTTCATTGCTTCAGTCAAACGCGGTTTCTCAAATCGTCGATAACTTGTCAGACCTTCCTCTGCGAACCTCCGCGGTACAGTTCTCTTAAAAAGTGGTATTTCAGATTCCCGAACTATTGACGTTAAAAGATCACCACTTTTCTTTCAGTTTTGCAAACAATTATCCCGAATTTTCCAATCAGAACATTGCGTGGTAATCAATTTTCTTCAACATTTGCTTTTTCTTTTGGGCAAAAGTGGCTTTTTTTATTCCAAATTTATTTTTATTTTACTAATAGCGGACTAAAAACCTCCGGCAAGTTCTGCTATCTTCCTTTGAGAATGATTCGGATGCAGGAGGAGGGTTTTAACCACAGATTTTTTTTTTGGAAACAAATCAACCCGTCGACTCGTACTGAGTACCATTAAAAAGTAATAATAATAATATTGTGATAAAAATTGACGCCAAAATACTTTTCCATCAATAACAATAAAATAATAATTACTTTTAATTAATATTTATAACACAAACTCACTAAATAGCTTTTTAAAATAATATTATTAACGTCTCCTATTTTTACGCGTGTCAACGATTCTGCGACTCTCCCGCTTTTAAAAATATTTTTAAAATAAATGAATGCTCCAACCCTTTAAATCAACTTAAAATTTAAGTTAAAGAGGTATCGTGAATGTGTAAAAGACTTCTAACAAGTCTTACACCACTTAAGATTACAGTTAAATGTGCTCAAAGAAAAAAAATGAAAAAAATGTGAGTGTCCATAATAATATGGCAAGCCACTGTATATAGATAAAGGTAACCTAGCAGAAGGTTAGAATACGATTTTATAGAATTGATTGACTGAATCTTTAGTAACGCAAGTCTTTATTCGTTTTTTTTACACGCTTTTTAATCCTTTAGGTTGGGAACGACTTTGACGGAAAATTCTCGGAAATAAGTTCAAGATAAAGGCAATATTTCTGAACGCGGAAAGTTAAAAAGATGAAACGGTCTGATGGGCAAATATTCTAATTCAAACGTGTTATTCACCGACCGTTGCAATATGAATCACGACCGAGAGCTACGAAGAAAACCTATTTTTTTATTTTGTGCGACCTGTGCACTGTTTGTTATCGGTTTGAATTAGTATTAAAATATTACTACCACTAAAAACTTACTAATACCCTTAATTATTATTATTATAGAATAGTGTTATTTACCTTTATTATTAACAAGAAAAAATAGTGTCAGCGGCATGCAAACATTGAAAAAATATAAGACGTCGTATTGTACAGACTTGATTAAAGCTGTGTTTGTAATCACAATAAATTTGTACATTTGAATGTAGAATCAGTAGACGAATGAAAGGATTAATATTTCTTTTGCAACCCCGCATCCATTGTAACGCAGTGGATGTATGAAATCCGGCAGAGCGCGCCCGTTGGACCGGGGAAACTTCATTTGCGAGCTCCTCTGGCCGTGAAATGAACTCGGCCCGATATTGCGCCGATATTATATCCGTATCAGCAGACGCAACGGCGCATTTAACTCAAACGCTGATCGAGCAATTGTTCTAAAGCGGAGGGTACGACTAACGCTCCTTTAATTATAATACGATAGCAAAAGGATGCTTAGGTTTTCTTAACTATGATTCTTGTGATTTTTTTTCTATTGCCATCGTTTGAAAAAGAAATTTCATTGATATTATTTAGAACTCAGTAAGAACTCTTGTTGGAGATCTAATTTTATGTATTGATTTTAGCGGGTTAATGTTACGTTATAATTAACAAAGATGAAAAATGAAACATGATATATTCTTTATTATCTTTGAAAAAAAGATTTTTTAAATTATGATTATTCTGTTTTCCATTCCGAACGATAAATGCACAGTTATTTGATAAAGAATTTAGATACTATATATGAAAATTGTTGGATAAAGCAATATTAAACACAAAATATTTCCTAATATAGAGACAATGGATTCCAAGTCACAAAATATCCTTTATCTGCATTCCCTGCAAATTCATTTGGAAACATTGATTGTATGTATCAAAGGTATATGTTTTTGGATCAACTGAAAATTTCTGAAAACTGGAAAACCCCGCCCCTCTTACAGGGCAGGCTCCGATTGGTTGAACTGTATCTACGTCCGTAGACGTAGCGGCCAATGGGTGGCGGGGCTACGCGCAGCCGTAGCGCTACGTGAGCTGCGGCGCGGGGCGCTACACGATCGACAGACGCACCGTAGGAGCTGCTACGCCAGGGATCTGAAAAAATGTAAGTATTCCATTCATTTCCATTTGTCTTTTCGTCATATTGTGTGTAACATGGTGCTTAACATGTAAGTATATATAGACGTATAATCTATATGTCTATAGACGTATATAAAATGTATGTATACATGTACATGTCTATGTCTACTGCTGAGCTTCATGTTACGTAACTTCGAAAAGATTTGTTTTTAAACTAAATCTGTGCTCTAATTGAATTTCTAAATTAAATAAGGACAGTTTATAGTAAGCCGTAGCCATTCTGATTACTCACTATAAGAAAACGTAATATGTATCTTATTCGTAACTACGGATTTTATCACAAAACATGTTATCAAAGTAGATTATTTAACCCGTTTTAAAAATATCTGTAGGTTAAGTTGCGACAAAAAATAATTTTCTTCAGAAAAAATATTAAAGAATCAAATAGTAAAATCGGGGGCTAAAAAATTTGGCTCTGATGTGTGATTGATCCAGTTTTCTATTAATACCGATAAAAATGTTATTCTATGTACTTAGAAGACGACATCGATGTAGCTAAATTAAAAACCTTTTGTGTTGAAATTATATCTGGGTTAGTCCAATCTCGTGTACTTTGAATCAGTTTTAAGTTCAATTGGCTTTAATAATTACGGAGACTTTTTAGAATAACACTTAAATTAAAAACGTAATGCTGTGGGGTTTAATATCATACCATCTTCTTAAAATTACAAATCTCGTATCTTTTCATTCATTGCATTAATGGAGACTGCTGATTGATTACCGTTAAGATTTAAAAATCCACAGCTTTGTTCAATTAAAGACATCATTTCGTGTTAATAACTTGTCGGCTGTCTATTATTTGAAGACGGCCGTAAGCAGTCGTTCTAAATTTCACGTGGGTTTTATAGTAATTCCACAGAACGGTTAAATAAGACTAGAAAGGAAATTTCGGCATTCAGAGCATGCCGAACCTACGATTAGACCATTATTTGTTTGACACACCCTCTTCTTAGTAATTCGGATTGCGTGTAATATCAGAACTTTCGAATAGAATGGGTGACAACGAATAGCAGCCCTTCAATTTTGTTTAGAATTTTTATTATTGGAGGTGACCGACAAAATATTCTGTATTTCCCGAAAATCTTATTCAGCTGTTGTGTTGTAACAACCTTTTGCACATTCTCCTCTGCTAAGAGACTGCGTGTAGCACGATAGACATCCTTTTTTATATCTACACCTATCTGCAGAAATTCTAATTTTATATCGAGTCTTAACCTCCTCGAGATTTTTGCTTCATTTGTAAGATAGGAGAATAAGATTTGTAGAATACTATTTTTTTTATTATTTAAAATACGTCTTTAATATTCATACATTTTCAACAATGTTGCTGTGTATCAGTTTAAAAGCCAGATCATTGAAGCTATGTCCTATTTCAGGAGTCGCGTATGAGTGTCATTTGATGAGGAACATCGGGCCGGCGCGATGCATGGGTTGCAGGCCGCTAAGGAGAAGGCGTCAGGCCTCTTTGCTAACAAACCTCTTTTATTCAAGTAAGTGTAGTAATATGTAGTGTCCTGTTAGTTTATTTTTCAGGAACATATTTCATTGAAAACGGCTGGATTGTTTTAGTAGAGTTATTGTGTAGTTACATAGGTATACATTACCAAATGTTGAATCAACTTATGTCTTATTGAAAACCAATGGTTACTATTTCACTGTAGCTCGGTCGATTAGCCCCGTTACAACAGTTTTACCGAAAGGGTATATTGGAGTGTATCTGTAAATCCCTGATTCGCATGGTTATTGTCCAAATAAAGGGGGTATATTGAGCAAATTTTCAGACTCGGTGCCGTTACTATAGTTTATGAACTGAGATAGAAAATAACATTGCTTCATTCGGTAATAGTAGTCAGGATTTCTTTATGTGGCAAATTATGCCAGGGCAGACAATGCAATATTTATCCTTATTTTACGTCATTCGACGTAAACGATATTTCGTCGCGTTTACAAAGAGGCTCATGCTACTTTTGTGATCCAAGATATTTTTAACTGTGTCGTAGTTATAATTAATATTTATGGCGCTCCATTTGGAAGCGTTCCAAGGTTATGGGTTTGTGGGTTAGTAGGTACTTATGTAAAAGAATTAGTTACATAACACTATTCTTATTTCCGATTATAAAATATTTGGTCTTAACATAGGGAATTAACATTGAATCTTCGGGAGGCGGAGAGTGAAACGATTATAAGGGATTCTTTTCTTTTTTTTTAATTGTTGAATAAAGATTAGTTTCTCACGCATAGAACGTTTATTAGGCACTCTGATATAAAGATGACTTATTTCAATTTTTTATTCTAATTTAACTTGTAGGGCTTTACATCGAAATGCCAGCTGACAATAACTATGAAAGATTTCAAATTGAGAAGCAATAGACATAATTAATGATGTATGATACCCTAATTATGATAGTATTTCAATATCTTTTTTTTAATCTATACTTAATGTATAATAATCTTATTGCATATGTGGACAATTTCTCAATCCGAAAATAAAACAATAGTAATAGTTTTGTAACTATTACAAACTTCCATCGCCTTTAAACTTTATTTTATTTTATTAGCCGAAACGTTACGTTACACACACACGTTACACACTATTCAAAGCATTCTTTGAATAGTGGTAAAACTTAAAAATGTTAGAAATCTAAACTATCTATCTAATTCCTCGGTGAGATAATCGCTGTATGTGGAAACCGTAGTTAATTCGGAATTCGCGCTACGTTTTCCGTCTGTGGTAATGTCATGTGGCCTTCCGCGATGAATGAACTATTAATAAAAGATTTCTTCAGTTTGATTTCTGAAATTA
The DNA here is from genome assembly GCA_030295005.1 of Cephonodes hylas. Taxonomy (NCBI): domain Eukaryota; kingdom Metazoa; phylum Arthropoda; class Insecta; order Lepidoptera; family Sphingidae; genus Cephonodes; species Cephonodes hylas. The sequence goes on from AP025366.1 coordinate 6,360,949, forward strand.
GAGCGTTCTACCAACCTAACAAACGCCTACGTTTTATCATATTAGTATAGATATTATGATATTAGAAGTGTGTACATATAATACGTTGGTTGTTCAATTATTTTTGTTTAGTTTTAATGCATCTTAGGAAATGTCTCATTTTTTTTACATCCACAGTCTATACATATATTTAGGCGCGAGGTTTCGAAATAAAGCGAATTGGCTGCTTATTTCAAATCCCCGTGACGCAGTTAGTTAGATACCAGTTTGCGAAACGAGAGGCGGCGTTCGATCCCCGCTCTAACACAAATGTTTGTGAGATCCACAAATATTTGTTTCGGGTCTGGGTGTTGGTGAGACCGAAAAGTTGTAGTTTCTTATAGGTACCTACGAAGCAGGATTTGTATATTAGTGTAAGGTCGGATCTACGTATGTGTATAGCTACTTTGCGATATCGTCATATAAGCCTTTTCAGGTAATGGTGTTTCTCGTAAAAATTGACAGTATCGCAAAACTACATTGCTTTTTATTTAGGGAACAGGTTTAGGGGAGTTTACATTTGCGGATGTAAGAATATTCGTATCTGATTGACTATCATATAATGAATCTAAGTTGCAAAACTCACCAAATAATATAAGCAGAAGTTTAGTGTTTTGGGGACAGTTTAGCGTATATGGAGTAATGAAAAAGAGTGACAGCTGATTATACGCTGTGGTTCACTCTTCAATGACCATCGTATGCTAGTGCGGTCACTGTCATGGCTGTTAACTTAATTGAACAAATCGTAACATTAGTGGTAGCTTTTTTCATTATAAGGTTATGGAGAATAGCTGTCTTTATGAAATTCCATCCAGTCTACGCTCTAAACATATAATATAAAACAATGTGGCCTAAATTTCAACGTGAAAATTTTGAGTGTAGGTACGTCATATAGGCCACGACTGAGGCGTAACGATGGGATAGTAGAAAGGCATGAATTTAAATTATAAATTTACAATAATACTTACTTCTGAAACAGGAACAAAAGAAATAGAGAAAACAATCGGCAAACGCACGGACTTGAAGCAATTTGGGGGAAGCTGCGAGTCGATCGTTGATAATATTGACAGGGGATAATACGTGTTGCAATAGAAATAAAATATAAGGGCGGGGATATCCAACTAGTCTCTAACGAGCAATGCGAATCGCAGGGCCTTTACTTGCTAATTATAAAATTCACGTGTTTCATGCACAAATACTTTTGCGCCTATTGCTTTTATCATATTTACTTAAGAAAAATTAATAACATTAACCCATTAGGTACCAACTTTTTTCTGTATTGTTTGACATATTTTTCAAAGAGTATATATAATAAGGAGCACATAAAAAAAATATAAAAAAAAAAATAACAAAATAAATTTTTAGTCCATCAGTCCAATGTTCCCATTTGGGAACATATTTAAATAAAGAAATTCAATAAGTACTGCCATCCATTGAATCAAATTACTAGTTACAAGCTATTATTTAGATACTATTTGATATTATTTTACAATAATTATAAAATACTTACATCGAATTACAGAATAATCAAAATGGAAACAATTGAAAATTTCGAAACTCGTAAAAACTACGTTCTTTGATCAACAACACATAAATGACAATAATTTCAAGTGAATAATTGGCTTGATATTTAGCACCGCACAGTGTAGAAACTAATGACATGAATAATTATTAAAACATTGCAGGTAGTTATGAATGAATCGACAAAAAGTAAGATGTCCCAAATGGGAACATTGGTACCTAATGGGTTAAGTTATGTTTATTTCTAGTGCATTATGACTACACCAATTAATTGTATTATTTTTTAAAATTAAAATTTTATAATGATCTAGTAGTTCATATTTCAAATTAATGGGCTCTTTGAAATATCAAAATAGGAACGGAAATCTCAAATTCTATTACTAAATGAAGCAATATCAATAAATAATGCGATTATTCGCCGGTTGTGGGTGGTGGCAGCCCTGCCGCCAGCGCCGACTGCCGACACAGTCGGCTGCTCAGCGCTGATAACAAACAGACATCATCCGGATTTGTGTCATCAAGCGGATCGACTTCTCAAACGTACTCACGATGCGTTACCATCCGATTTGTCTACAAATTTGACCGCATGCGGATGATTTGTTACCTACTGGTTGTAAGAAAATATAATCAAAATTTCAGTTATTATAGGTATATTGTAAAATAAAAAAAATGAAAACATAAAATTTACTCTGAATAAGTAATGGAAAAAATATTTAAATACTAGTGCTTCATCTGAACATTAATTGAAATCCAGTAATATACACTAAAACGGACAAACTGACAATATACCTGTTCCATGAGCTTGAAACGATCTACCCTTCTTGAGGTTTAAAGCTCATAAATTGCGTAGCGAGCGCAGCGGAAGGGTAACCAGTTCATTATTTAGTCCGTTTAAATCACTAAGTCCTTAAAAGACATTAGCAGGCTTTGTACCGTTATCGCAGTACACAAAAGAGATTTTGAGCCGGCTTATAGGGGGAGTAAACTGTCACTTATTACTCATAATGTACAGCTTAATGTAGCCGTGACGCTATCATTGATATGCACGAAATATAAATTAAGGATTTCACTAATTGAAACATCATATAATTTTAATTATTAAGTTGTTTAAAATGTGAGGTTTATGTAAATGTTTATGTTTATGCAATGATTAATTCATTGTAAATACGCTTTTTTTCTTGGAATACTTATAGAATTAAAATCTTTGTTCAAAAAATATTATATGTTTATTTTGTGAGTGATACATCCAATTCCAAGCCAACTAGTACTACTACTTTTTACGATATTTATCTTATTATTTAGACGGCAATAGTATATAATAGGTATGATATAATAGGTAACATTATATTAAGGCTGCTCACCGAAAAGCAAGTTGTTGTTGGTATTAATTTTTCCAATATGACATGCATATTATAAAAATGTATGAAGTCTGGGTGATATTATGGCCCAAAAGAATTCAATGGTGTGTATTTTCAGTTTACAATCAAACCCAGAATATGCTACACGAAATTCATTTCAGACATGTTTTTTTTAATTCAAAAAATAATAGGCATATCCCATATTTTAACCTTACAAGGAAATAATTTTACACACATATACATAATATATTAAGATTAATGATTTAAAATGGTAGAGTAATTTTTAGCCTTAATGGCATCAGGTCCCTGTCTAGACACAATAATATGTTCAGAGCACTCACGCTAATTGTTTCCGCCATTTGAATATTGCCGGCGACAATTACTGGATTGGTCCATCGCCTCTGGTGCACAACGGACCCCTAAATTAATTGCTCCCTGCTCACTTTGTTTTATTTTGTTCTGAGTGATATTGAAAATGAAAATGCCGCCTCTTGTTTGTTATTAAAATTGATTTGATTTTAAAATATATTTTTTTTTGTGTAATGCTCTTTCAATAAAAATATTCTCATTTCAAGGAATGTAACAATAATAAAGCTAGCATTGTCATCGAATATTTCAGTGTAATCAGCGTTTGGTTTGTAGCTTTTAGTCTTTTAAAATTAGACGACGAAAAGCTCATCTTAATTACCCAAAACAAAAAAATATTGACGACAAAAAAGGAAATACAAAAAACGTAACACGTACGTAGTATCTTTTTAATCTTACAGAAAAACATATTATATATTTTTATGATTTAGTCTTTGAAAAGTTTAAGACATTTTCTTTTGATAAATTCCTTGTGAATGCATAATTATGAAATATACTGTCCATTCATAGCTTCAGTAAAATTCTTGAGGTAAGCCCGCAAGCCACGTTGGTGTCTAATTGGCTGTCCGACGGTGACGGGCCCACAAAAGCAAGCAGTCGCTCATTAAAATTTAATCCTCAAACCCTAAGGCAAATATTTGACAACTAATTTGCTTGTACAATATGACACCCGACACCCTGTTACGTTGTGAGGCATTCATATCAAGTCTATTGTCAGTACAGGCATAGTTGCAAGTCACAACAAAAAGTTTTTAAATTTGAATATTTAATATTATTGTGGTTTAAAAAAGAATGTAGGTTTATTGATTTTTTGTTTGAAAGCAAGGTATTTGGGTGTTCTTACTTTTAATTTTAATGAATCTAAAAGAGGTAAAAAAATTAACTTGTGTTGTTGCATTGATCGATTGAGAGACCATAGGAATCTAGTACCTATAGACTTTCATACGTTTGAGAAATTTCATATGGTCAATCTGGAGGTTTGTGTGATGTGATGTGTGAATATTTCCAGAAGGGGTTATTAGAGGTTTATTTATGGAACACCTGACGAAATTTGTGTTTGTGTACTGTTTTTTTGAGTTTCTATCCAGACTCCATGTTGATGTTGATAATGAGAATTTCCTCATTAAAAACCCAATAAAACACTGTCTGATTCACAAAAATTATGTTAAAACATGCAGTTCCACAAATATATTTAAAACCGATATATCGGATTTTTATGCTTTGTTTTCCGAACGTGTCTGTATTTGTGTTAATGTTTTATTCATACTATTTTTTTTTATACACATTCACTGAAGTTCGGAATAAACAAACGTCTGATCCACACACATTATTAAAAAAAATACTTGATTTCGCTAGACTTCATACTGAAGTACGTAATTGCATCCAAAAGTGCACCGGGGATATTCCGACTTTGGGAAAAAAACAAAAAGTATTAGGAGATAAATAGGGATCGTCATGTATGAATATATGTATTATTCGAAAATATTGAGCTGAGTAGCATTATTTCGTAATTATTTAAATTAATATAAACAATAATATAATACAAACTATAAAAAAATAATCGTGAACTAGGATCGTGAACTGTAATGTGCCTATCTAATTTAATTATTCTGTTTACCTTCTTCTTGAATAAATTTTCCTTTATGTCATAAATTATGATTTTAAAATACTTTATAAAGACATGGCTCGCTATAAATGGAACAGTTTAGAAAAAAATAACAAAGAAATTTATATTAAGCCCTACTAGAAGTAAATACTTATCTTAAAAGGTTAATGAATAACTTGCCTTCGAATCTACAAAATTTTTAAACCGTCCGTCCCCCCTATGGCATTTGAAAGCGAGATAAACAAACCAATTTCAATACTTTCGCAATTAGTATGGTGACACGCAAATTTGTAGTAAAATTGTGGCACTGTGGCAATAGTGTCGTCATCTGCGGAGATCGATAGGTCGGGAGCCGCCGGGATGTCTGTCCGTCGGGACGGCGCGGCGCCCGCCGGCGGCGCCGAGGGGACGCCCAGCACTCCCGGCCTCATAAATCTCATAAGCTGCACTGTTTCCTCCGCAAATTATATTTTTATTTTTATAGTTGGTGACGGTAACTTGAAACCATTAATTAATTGTTCCAAGAGTTACGATGTGGTGATATTTTATAAAATAACAAACTTGATTTTGTAATAAGGTAACATCTTTAAGATGTAATTTACTTACTTTAAGTACTGCATTTTAGAATACCTGAGGATTAATAATAATAAGTAGTCATAAAAATTTTATTAAATTAGTTAATTTTTAAATGATGTTTAGAATACTGAACGCAATTTTATAAAGCGAGATATGTATGTAAAAAGTGTTATAACAAAATACATTCAATTTTGTTGATTATATCATAATGTCTGTCATTTATTAGAGATAAACTTATGAATGCCTCTATCACAGCTTATTTTCTTATTTTTATACTGATATAGTTAGGGGAAGTCATTGAAGGGAGCAGGACCAAACTTATTGAATCAGCTGATTTATTTTCATGTTTGACAGCATAAATTTAGATAAAAGAAGCAAATTATGATTCGTCAGAGTTACTTAATTTTTGGGCTCGTTAATAAACTTACCTCTTTTTAACCTGTTTTAACCTTAAAAGTTTCAACACAAAATATTATACCAAAATAACGGCTCCATAATATTAAAAAATACTAAACAAAGTATAACTAAAAAGTATATTAAATATCTCCTCATCTTAGTTCGTCAGTTTGGTCCATACTCATTAATGGAGCTAAATTGTTATAATGAGAATCCTCTTTGAGAGGACACGGATTTAATTTGGTGCGTGGACGCGGTCGCGGGGGCGGTACCTCCGCCGAGTTTAATCTCACTTCAAAGGACACGCTGAAATTACACACTGTAATACTACAGACGACGCTGCCGATATTGTATTCAAATGAACACGCTTTGACTTCTGCGGAATTAATTATTTTCGACTTAATTAATACAGGTTTTTCATTTCAACGGGCCATTAAAACTTATAGGGTATCCGTAATTATGTTTGCTTAGAAAAAGTTGTGTATAGGTCTATAAGTTATGTTCTTGCTTTATTAAAATTAATGATTCAAACAGAGATTTTCATTAGGAGATAGACAAAAATATGATACAGACTTCGTTACCCAAATCTCACGTAATTGTTTTTTTTTGTCGGTTAAAAAACATGTTTTGGAATGACGTGTCTTTTATAAAAAAAACTAGCTACGCTTTTTCCATGGAATTGAACCAACCACACTTATGCACCAAAGACCAATGTTCCGATTTATTTCCACAAAGCATAAGACATAGACACTGCAATTTATTTTTTGTATAGATTTAAAGGTAATCGAAGATTTCATCGATCAAATCAGATAAAAGTAACACTTTCTAGCCATTAGGCGAAAAATGTACGTCTGGCGCCGTTTATAGACGTCGGGCAGACACCGTGGCGCCCACTCATTCCGCTCTTTGGGCGTCACAAAACACGATGTGACTACATTGTACAGAGCACGCTCTTGGTTCAAACTTTCCCATGACTTTTCTTTCTAAAATGAGAAAAAATATTTTTAGGAGGAAAAATTTTTTTGACGTAGGTATTGTTTGTCACAATAATTTTTGACAATTAAATAATTTGTTGTTATAAAATTTTATTGTTGAAATATAAGCAATTGAAGTTATAAAATAAACAGGTATGGATAGAGTTCAGCCTTTCACTAATAAAAAATAATATAAATGATTACATGATTAAGAAACAAAATTGCGATTACAAGCGTGTAATAATCAAGGCGACAAGATTCTTTGCAAAGGGGATATTAAACAGATTTTCGCAAACTCTCAAGCATAGTGACTGTAGAGGCTTATAAAAACCAAATGAGCATTTTACAAATTTGTTCCTAAAAGTATTTGATATAATAAAAACATAATGTCACATCTGACTGTTCCTTACTCTGCGGTACACAAGTGACATTCGCTGTTTTGCGCGCCCAACCGTCTCCACTAATGTTGGTGGTGTGCAAATATTTGAGTTCGCCAAGACTTATTGATCAGGAGCGGGATCATGACGGCTCGCTGTCGGCGCCGCTTCCGTCACGTTTCGAGTACTTGTAAGCACTGGTGTGGTGCGCGTGATATTTCGCAAACGCACTTAGGGGATCTTACAGCGCTTTGCAGTGAGGAAATGCTTTATTGAGTGGTCGTGCGGTACTTATTGATGCGACATTAAAAATTGTAAGAACTTAGTGATCGTGTTTAGCATGTTCAATCGTGATTTTCATGTTTTATAGAGCTTTTAAACTGGTACTTTGATTTTTCTAAACTGGCTAAAGTAACTACTATGTATAACACCCATGTAATAAGGGGGTAAGCCCAAGGCCGTTAAAATATAAATTCTCACAATAAAGTTAATTTAGTTACGTCTGACAAAGAAAATTTCAACTTTTCACTTCAACAAAATATTCGTACATCAGTATTTTACTGTAATGCAAAGTTGAAGTTGTCTTTGTTTTTGTGTTTTCAAAGCGTTCCCGTGACGCGAATTCGGCCAGTGTTGCTGATAATACGCGGAGACGGGCTAAGCTCGATTGAATTTCCGGTCGGTAACGACGTTTCGGGCCAAATGCCACCGGAAATACCGTTAATGCATGTCAATTGTTGTACCCCTAACTTTGTTAGCAAAATTCTCGGAGCGTCTGATGTTTTACGTCATATTTATAACCGAGTTAAGATTTATTGTTCAATGTAAGATTTATTTATTATAAAGTATACTGTATTTGATGATTTTTTTAATAAATAAATACTAGCTAAAGTGATCCCTGTTGGTCCTGCAGGAAACGCAATGCTCTGCGATAAGGTGTTTAAGCCTTGTTACGTGTTCGCTTACCGGTTACAACAGTCTGTAGTTCTTAGCAACAGCATGGCGCGGCGTCTGGATTTGTGCGTAGGACATGAGACACAGCTGGCGGATCGTAGGTGTACCTACATATGTATTCAATTTTATGTCTTTCCGAGATAAAAGCTTGAGTCTATGTGTGTACATGCATATGCATAATTGTAGAGCTAGGTCCATTAAAATGCCATTAACTGAAACATTGTAACAAACACACATTTATCTCGGCACTATTTTAACTCAGCTTTCTTATGTTTTAAATTGGGCGGAGCAAAGTGGTATTGTATTATTCATTTACAGTATTTTTTGTGGCGGCAATAATATGAAACACATGACCGAAAAATACACACCTTATTAAGCTTAACTTAAATAACAAGAAAACATATTTTCATTATTGATTGCCGTCATTATCACTGTAAAGACGTTCACTAACAGAAGCAGGCTTCCGAGAAAAAATCTTTAGAATCCATTCCTTAACAATACAAATAAAATTTCAAAAGCAAGACATTTACGAGTATCCTTTGAGTTTGATCACCGATCACGGATGCTAACACAAGACTTGTACTATATTGTCTAGTTATACATTCTCTAGATGTAGTACGGTTGTATAAAACCCGTTAAGACTGCGTACACCTTAAACGCATCCACAATACTCTTTCCTGCGTTTATACTCACGAGTAAAAAGCTGACGGTTCATCGCGCTCGTCGCCTGTCGCATGCGGCTTTCCCTACTCGTAGGTACGTAACAAAAGGGTTGCACTCGCTGATTGCTTAATGGACAGTGAAGGCTGAGATAGGCGACGTGATAAATCACCGTCGTGATTACCGAGCCATTATCTAAAATACAATCTCGGGGGAAGACAACTCAACAAATAAAAGTTGTTGATTTCAATGAATAAATTCGTGAGAAGTAATGTCAATGATTATTTATTTCCCAAAAAAGTAAATTGTGAAGCACACGAGTTTTAATTTTTTTTCCGATTCTGACTCAGTGTTGACTATGTAAGGATAGCAAATATACATACATACCTATTTTATATTCGTTGTACTGTTGAGCAGCGGTTTCGTTTGTAAAGGAAATGAAAGTTACCTTATTCCGGATTGATAGTTTTTTCATACCTCTGTAAACATTGTAGAAAATTCAATTAGGCCATTATTTTCCACCGTTACCGCAAACGATAAACAAATTAGTAACAATGATGTTTTTAGACGTGTTTTTAAAGCGGCATTTGATAAAAATAATCACAGAATGTATATGGCTGCCAACCCGATAAATTACTAAAGTCCTTAAAATACCTTACGATATTTCAAACAGTTTTAAAAGTCTTTTAAATTTAAATTACTGTAATGTGTATGTTAGCTACGCTGTATGAATACGCTTAAGCGTCGTCAAGCTTTGGTTGACGAAGTTTGTTATCCAACCAACCTAGACAGGATAAAAAAGTTTCAGACAGATGTTCGGAAGAAATTTGGTTATAAATGTGAATACATTTACATTAGGATAAAGGAATCTTTATCTTAATTCTAGGAAGACAAATTGGATTTCTGTTTACCAAACTTGTCTATAATAATTATTAAAAAAAGAGAAACCCTATTTTTATTTTCTACTTTTCCTACCGATTATTGTCATACATGCTGTAAACAAGATGGAAGACATGAAAAGCAACTGTGACATTTTTTTTTAAATCTATTTCCTTGTTATGGTAAGGATCAATGATTGAAGATTTGTACCTTTGAATTCACAAACATCAACAGGAAAAAGGTTTCATTCCTTGCTAAAATTATTAATGTTTATTGTTTTCTATAAAAGCGAAGCAAAACATATGAAACCTTTGAAAACATTTTCGATAACAACGTCAATCCTCCCTTCAGCAGGTGCGAGTCGATCAACGGCAAACAAATAAGTGCATTGAGCTACAATCGAGTCTATTCCAAGCAAGCCCCTCAACAGACTCGCTCAAAGAGAAGCCTGTGTGAGCGACGACAGTCTCGCTAAAGGAAAAGTTACAAAGGCGGCTCACAACTATGCGGAGTAGTTGCCAGCTAAATTCATATACACTCGTACACATGTATAGTCAAATGCCGCTTTAAATTTATAATTGGTTTGCTACTTCGGACTTTGTAGTCGCTCCACTAGTAATTAAGTTTCTTTTCAGGGTGCTATTCTTTGTTTACAACTACGGGTTTTTGACAGTGATGAAAAAATATTAAATCAATAGGCTTGATCTTAGTCTTTATTGGGCACGAAATTTTACAGCAGATATAATATATTCCATCGCGTTTTAGGCTTTATTGAAAATTTACCAAATATTACCGAAAACTTACAAATTTGCTATTGCGTTCGTTCAGAAGCGTAGGCATACCAATTTCATCTAAATTTTATTACCGTCCCATAAAACTATGAATAAAATTGTATCATTACGCGAACAGTTACCATGGATTGAAGCGTTAATAAATTTTCCTCCTACGAAGCACGTATCTGAGATCGGATTGAAATGTTGGCTCAGTATTTAAATGGATTCCCATTTGTACTGCCGAAACATGAAAATAGCGTGGCTCTTAAACAGAGAGGGGTCTTGCGTAGACATAACAAGTATTCATTCAGGCCGGGCGTTTTAATTTATATGAATGTAGCTCGAGTTATAATAACATTTTCCAAAAGTAAAATAAATGAAACTGATAAGAATGATTTTTTCTATCTAAGAATTTAAAGATTGTGGCGAATCTGTGCTTGACCAATTATTATAGTTAAATCCAAGAAATCTATACTAATATTATAAAGCTGAAGAGTTTGTTTGTTTGTTTGTTTGAACGCTAGGATCTCAGGAACTACTGGTCCGATTTGAAAAATTCTTTCACTATGAGATAGCACATTTATCGGGGAAGGTTATAGGCTATATATCATCACGCTACGACCAATAGGAGCGGAGCAGCAATAAAGAATGTTTCAAAATCGGAGACTTTTTCCTTTTTGTGAGCTTCCGCTGCGCACGCTGCAGAAACGGTTAAAGTTTCGCTAAAATAATGTATGACAGAATTTTTCCCCTTTAAAAATTCTAAAAAAAAGTCCGCGACAGCATATGTCTATCTTTTAAGGTTGGCTCACTATAACGTTTTTTATTCTAACCAAATTTATTTTAAATAAAGCATTATTTGTGAAGGTGTTTTTACAAACATGACATTAATCCTTATCCAAATAAATACGTTATTCATTACAAGTATTTAATACAAAATAAATTTGTCCTTTACGTCATTTGATTTCAATGAGTATCTTAGAAGATATCGCAGTTTCAAAATAATGATCAAGTGCGCAATAATGATACTCAAGGCGTCGACCGGCGCGTTGCGGTTTCACGTTGAAACAATTTGACCGATTTGTATGATTTTTTTGTATATTTAAGTAAATGGGGCTCTGCGGAGTAAAATAATACAACTTATTTTCTTTCTGAACCCAACCCTGTAGTCCACGCAGACGGAGTTGCGGGCAAAAGCTAGTGTGTAATGTTTCTGTATAAATTATACCTTAATTGTGACACTTATACTCTGCGATGAATATATGGAAAATGGTAAATAATACAGTGATGGCCTCGAGGTTTAGGCGCGCGGTCGAGAATCTCGGCGGTCGCGGGTTCGAACCCCAGGCACACACCTCTGACTTTTCGAAGTTATGTGTGTATTCAAATTGAATTATCACTTGCTTTAAAGGTGAAGGAAAACATCGTGATGAAACCTGCACACCTAAAAAGTTCTTAGGAATTTCTTAGGTATGTAGTCCGCCAACCCGCACTAGGTCAGCGTGGTGGACTCAGTCCCCCTCAATAAGAGTAAACCCTCTCAATGGTAGAGGAGACCCGTGCTCAGCAGTGGGCGTATATGGGTTGTATTGTTAAATTTAATGAAACATTTATCAAACTTGCATTTGCAAAAACTTAGCGACTTTTAAGTTCACTTCTGAATAATTTGTGGGTCTACATTTCTACTCTAATGTATATTGCGTATGGCCGCACATACATGCGGAGGGACTTATTGTTGTTTTTCGCAGTCTATGGCAACGTAGTATTTTTGACTGAAAGGGGTGGCGGCGGTTTCACTTCGCTTCTAACAGATTTGTAGGCAACAATTGTACACTTCATCCGACGGGGTCTTTATGGTTGCGGTTGGATTTATTGAGTGTTTAGGAGCCATAAAAATGTAAATGTGAATCCATTGTAAAGTATATTTTTTACAGTCATGAATCACGAACAATTTGGCATTTAAAAATGCAGTAACTGCGACGTTTTTAATCATAGACATAAAAAGGTTTCAACCTTTTTATGAATTAAAAAGAAATAGATTTAAAAATTGAATCCTTAAACTTGTCAGTATCCTTTAGATTCTTAATTGGGTAGGAATAAGAAGCTTGATAATGTTTCACGAACGTGATAACATCAAATGACGTTGTCATTAAGACAACATTTTTGGGAGCTCGTTTGAGATAAGTTCCTTGATCCCGGCCATTGTGATAGCCATCTGTGGAAAAGTCCGTGAAAAGCTCGGGGTTCATTCGCCATTCATGGGGCGATTTGATTTACTTAAGATCCTCCGCTTGATACTGTCTATTAAGCGAATGGTTCCCAGCGAGGGTTTTTATAAAAGAATAAACGTGACATACGATGTAGGTGAGTTATTTATATAAATAAATGTAGCCCTTTTGCTGCGATAAACGAAAAATCAATTTTCTTAATTTTTTTTTAGATTATATTTACAAATATTAATGTTCTAGTACATATTTATCTTGTTAAATAACAAATATAACTCAAGCACGGTTTAATAATATAGATCATTAAAAATAAACAATAATAAAATTTTGTCGATGCTATGTAAATTTATTGAAAGTAATATTTTTACATGTTAACCATATCCGCACGAAGAGAATTTTTTTTAAGTAAGTCTTGTCCACCTCTAGAATTTCTTTACAGAGTTCTAGTAACATTGTGTCGTAAAAATGTCGATCAGACATTTCTTCAGCCAAAGATATGTTTAGTTACACTATCCCTACGACTATGTTTGTGTTATCGTTTGTCTCCAAGCGATTCTACTATTAAATCAAATCACCTGTATTTTACATCACATCAAAATTTATGTAAACAGGTATAGGTCAATTAATAATTTCAAAACGTTGAATCTATTTTTTTGGTCTCAACACTTCGTGCAAAATATACTGTTATTGTCACAGGAAAAACGGCTTTATGATTTTTAGTTTTATTCTTCAGCCGTAACACGGTTTATGGGTTGTTTTATATAGTTCGTTTATAAGGGAGGTGCATTATAGAAGGGTGAGTTAACGCGTGGTTCCGGGCGAACGGACGGACGATTTATAAAATGAGTTTGCGGTGCAACCAAGCCGTGATACCCCATTGGTTACGTCTCACTTCTTTATTAGTGGTGTTCCCAGAAGGTGTCATGTATCGATATTTTTAATAGAAGTCATGACAAAGCATAAGCATATGGATAAAATTAATCTAGAGTCAGATAATAATATTATATTAATATTAATAATTAATGTATTCATTACAGAAGGTAAGAAAGAATGTTAAGAATACGATATGGCACTACCACTAAGGACACAGGCCTAAGGTTAAAACTGTATCATAGGCAAGGTCGTAGGTAGACGTTAAGTTTCAATATAATCAAACTAATTATAAATGTTTTTTTTTTCAGTTTAAATTAATTTATGTCTCTAAGTTTTGGGTTTGCTAGGTTTATTTTCATTTAATTACTTTGTTATTTTTAAATGTTGAAGAAAAAATGATGCAGCATATATTTCATTTCGAATGTAAAAAACAATAGTTAAAACAAAATAAATAAATAGTAGTAAACGGTAACCAGGTTATTTATTGTGCATTGTGTTTTGACACATCTCAAAGAATTCGATGCGATAAGTATAAAACATCCATACTAACATTTCAATTTCCAATATAAAAACTATATTTATTGTACAAAAAATAATACAAAATTTATCGATATACACTACGGCCCATCACTAGCCGAGGGGCATTTGTCGCGGGACGTCACCATTTTTCCCTCGGTGCGCCGCCATCAGTAGAAAGTTAAAAGCATTGAAAGACATATCGCGGGTTCCTTCCAGTCTCCATTGTTCTCTCGCCCTTTGTCCCCCGCCGAATGTTTTAATGTAATTGGCTTTGTGCGACGCTTTTTTACCCCACTTTCCTTATCGTATGTGTATACGCTCTGAAAACTTTTGCTTATCCACGCCACTGCTCCCGTACTAACTGTTAACTGTTACCTAATTAGGTGATTGGATATTTTGTCACACATTAAAGTTTATTGCCCCAGGGTTTATTACCCATAAACATTTATGCGTCAATTCATAACTTTTATCGCAACCACTACTCGTAAAGTCGTTTAATATTTATGAACGTGTTACAATACTGAAAGATAATTTAAATATAATTTATATTAAATAAAGAGCGCTGTTCATAATTATCATCATATAAAAGACCTGTATTATACTATAATAATGAATTGACACTCAATGTACTCACACACACATACTCTCAACTTAATAACAAGATAGACATGTTATTACTTCTACATCCTTCCTATTTCAACTACCCTGTTCCTTTGACTTCAGTAAGTGAGTTGGATATAAATTGGGCCATTGTCTGTGAATCTGGAGCATTCGCGCGACTTTCAGCTTCATTCTGCAACAGGAGAATGTATATCGATAAAAATTCCCATTCCCGCTCGCACAGCTACATTTCCCGTTAAGTGCGACGGAGACAGCCGAACTTGATTATTAAATCGCCGCGAAATTTTTGCAGAATAAGATAGCTGATCTTCAATGAATTTCCTTTGTTTTCTCTCTCTATCACTGTTGTCATTTCGCTCTAGCACGCAGGACATAGCACTATACGCTCCGTCACTGGAATACGGGATCAATTCGCAGTGTGATTCTGCTTCGATGGTTTCAGCGATAAAAATTTTACTTCGTCAGATTAGACAAAACATTTTTTTCTTCGTAACACAAAAGATCCAATAAATAGATCGTTTCCGTGTTATAATGGAAGATAATATGACAATTAGAATTAACTTAAAAGAAACAACTTACTGTGACAATACTGAACAGTGTCAAAGAATATGTTTTCTATTTACGGTTATTATTATTTAACTAAAAGTTATAAAGTATGTACTTATATGATTTTAAGTTTTGAAAAAGAAAATCAAACATAACATTCAATCATGTAGTATTAACTTCAAATCAAAGTATTAACTGGTACAACTTTGCAAATCGTACCAAATAATTCTCACATAAATCAAAAGATTGCAGAATGTCGCCTTGAGTGAGGACAGAGGGAGCGTGGCACGCATTTCTGGCTAGTTTGATATCAGCTCTCGTGACGTCACGACTGTGTCTTCGTTCCTGATTATATCTACGATATCTTGTGTCAAAATTCACAAAGCATGTCTTAACTATTGTGAAAACATTGTGAAAAAACAGTGCGCTGTGAAAACCTTAAACGACTCAGAAAATCCAAAGTGAACTGTATCCAATATTAACATGGCTTTTCTCTTTATTTTGAGACGTGTTTAAGGAGATCCACAGGTCGTTGTTTCACAGTAGTTTCGCGTGACCGTCGTTCTTATAATTTTAGACTTTCTTATAAGGATATACGGTACGAAATTGTTTAAAAGAAAAATAAGGGTGTGAATTCTGTTATCACCTGTTGATCCCACCGAGGCAAGCTTCCAACATGTTCTGGCGTTGGTTACTGTGAGTATTTAGAAACGTTTCAGTTTATGCCCGTTTATTTTTTGCTATTACTATTTTGTACTAAATGTTTAATTTTTTTGCAAATATATTATATTGCTTATAATAATCTTTTATACATATTTTACTTGGGCTCCAGAGTATAATTGATTTTAAATAATCACGACTATAATTGTATGCTTATTGTATTTTGCACATATTCTCGTACAACAAATCTTCTTATTACTCTGACTCCAGACACGAGCACTGTAAAAAATACATTTTAAGTATTAAAACTGATATCGTTTAGTTTAAAACTTTGTAACCTTATGACAAAAGTTTAAATGTACATATGTATATCCAATATATTACTGTGTTACGTGATTGCAATTGCTTATTTTATTAATGGCCACCCAATTTAAAATGAAAAAAAATTGAAATTATCAAAATATCTTCTGTTAGGTGCTTTAAAATGTGCAATAATATCGAATCGAAATCTCTAGCAGGATGGACTGATATTGCCTTTTGATTTTGAAACAAGACAAGATGTTCCTTCAGGTCATCTATTTAAAACATTGTAATAAAAATATGTATTAGCAATCAGTTAATACTCAGGAATATGAGAGGATACATCCCAATAAAAAATATGAATGAAGAAATTGCACATTGACGAATAATAGGGGTTTCCGTGATTATCGCTTTTTTTTTAAATTGTCCAACTTATTATGCATCGACACATATTGAGTTATTTATTAAAACTTGCTTATTATTATCATGTCACGTTTATGCCTTATTATTCGGTTTAAGATAAAATTGACGGAGATTGTGAACTATCAAATCCCTTCTAAATCTGACAAAGACAGTTGTAGCTACTTTGGAAAATATGATTTCCCCTCGTCACGGTACAATAAGTGCTAGTTATGTTTATGTCTGGTTCATATATCACGGTGCCCCTTTGAAACGGCCCCCGGAGACAGTATTACGACGTCACAGGTAGCCCAATTTATTTTTATGATTGAACTATTCAGGATTTATTACCTTTCACTGATTTGTACACTAATATGTAGACTGGGTTATTTTTGTATTTTTTTTGAAAAAATACAAATATGTCTTTCTCGCTACTGGTTGATTTTTGTAGTGACGTTTTAATTTAAAATCATAGGACCAATATTTATTTGCAAATAAGTACTAAAATACTGATTGTGTCTAATATATTTATAATGACAAAACATTTTGTACAATCATCCGTGACCTAATAAATTGTATTACTTGTTGCTCAGTGTGACGTCGAGCAAGGCTCCAGGGGCTTGCGACACGAATATTAAAATTATCTACAACGATTGTCAGCGGTCCCTGTATTACATTTGAGGGAAATCACCCTTGAGACTTTTATCCGATTGCCTATTTCTGTACATCTTATTACTTACTTTTTTAAACCTCACCTGTTATTTTTTTCGAATAGGAGTGACGTAGGAACTATATCTTTGAAATGAATACTTAGTATAATAACTTAGCACAAATACTGTCATAATCAATTTTGGTAAATTTAATGTCTATTATTTAGAGTTCAATAAAAATTAAAAAACAGTCCCTGATACTTTCCCAATATGCCAGATAGATGTAGGAAAGTTATCAGGATCGTTTAGTTCTTGGCGGATATCAAGCGCCACACAATCTTTGGGTTGAAAGATTAGTGACAAAATTGACTGAGCTTTTATTAATATTCTTCACTTAAGCAACGCAAATAGTGCTAGTCTCGTTTGTTGTACTAGATGACGAATACGAGCTCTCGGAGTCGCTGAGTGTGTGATGTATTCTCAGCAAAAGTACTCGTTACCCCGAGATGTCGGCCGGTTTGCATGGTCACCCTCGACGTTGAAAGAGGGACACGGGGGAATTTCACTCTATGCCGTTGTAGAGTGTTGATTAATGGGTGACCGACTATTTTACTTACCGAATGAAAGGTGGCTAAGCTCAATCTATACCTTTAAGACATGGTATTTTACTTCAGCCAAATATTCCGTGCTTTAGCCAAGAGTATGAATCCTCAATTTATTTTATGGATAGTCTTATAGACAAAACTTCATACATTATGCACTTCAAAAACAAAACAGTCCAACTTGTAATTTTGTCTTTTTTTGGAATACTTATAAAAACTCGCAAGAAATTGAATTACACTCTTAAGGAGGGAGCTCGCGTAAAGGATTACAGCTCCTAAGCGGGCGTATTTGCGTAATTGATATTTACTACTAACCTGGATTTGGGAACGCTCTTCCCGGGATTAAACGGAGATTTGTTTGGATTTTCTTTCCTCGCGAATTCACTTCAATTTATTTACAGACTGTACCTTTATCTCCTACCAAATAACATTTACAGTTCGATGTTGAGGCGTTATCGCTCGACCCTTTTAGTATCGATTGTTGGAAAATTGATGTAAGAGCTTTCACTAAACGTGCACTTCGTCTTACGATACGATTTTAAAATACGTTATTTTGTTGAGTAATAGTCGAATAATAAAATAAATAAAAGTTGCGCTTGTATCCATGTTTAGTGGCATTAGAATTTTAAACTTAGGTACATTTTTGGTGTGAAAAGAAATATCATACTTTCTTGAAACACAATTTTGCATTGGTAAAATAAAAATGTACAAATAGAGGAGAAAATCAAGGAACAACAGAGGCGTATCCCGGACGTGAGGTCTGCGCCGCCCGACAGATTAGGCTCCGGCAAAGAGAGTAAGAATCTACGAGCCCAATGCGAGTATTCCGACAAATACAACACGCAGTCTTGTTTGCGTTCCGTTTTTATGATATTTGTTATATTCAGTGTTCGCAGCGAGAAAATAAAATTAATATTTGAAATAGAAATGTCGATTGAAAGCACGTTCGTCTGGCTTACTGATAGCATATTTTCAGTGTTCGACAAAGGTTCAGATTATGGATTAGTCATACATGTTTGATACTCGCTTGTCACATGCTTGAAGTAAATTATATCATCCGAATGAAAAAACAGTTCAATTTTGAATTATAACAGAGTTGCTGATTGCTTGAACGATATAACGTGGCTGAATAACTTATCGGCTTATTTCGTTCTTTATTTTGTTGTATTGGATCAAGGTGGAACGATAAAATGATTGTTAAGTCGCGGCTATCTCCCTTATTCGATTATGTCGGTATCCATAACGGCCATAAAATAAATCTGGCCATAAATATAAGTGAACAGACGCTAACAAGCGTCTCGGGTTCGCCGAGTGATATTTCTTGAGACGCTTCGCCATTTTTGTCATAACTCTATTATGCTCGCAAGTGTCGAAATGCGAGATCATTCATTTTATTTATTTATAACGGTCTCATGTTCGATGCTCCTGGAATTGATGGAATTGTACTTTGAAAAAATAATGAAGCGAAATGATAAATCTGTAAAATATAACTTATGAAGATTGAGTTTACTAAGTCCGTAAAACTTTTAAAAAGCATAAGCAATTTGTTAAGTCTTGATAAGTACAAATTTAAGAGTGTTACTTATATCGTACCGAAATCGGGAAAAAATGGCTGATAACTTACTCCGCGTTCAATAGTCAGACACAAGGCAGTGTTTGTTGAAGGATGCGTACCCAGATCTCTGACTTTTGGAAGTGAAATCTGGATCGGTAGTTAATTATGGCATAAATTATAGTATCAGAACATGGGGTAGGTATATCAAATTTGTGCCACAGTATTTCCAAAAAATAATTTAACTAATTGGTTCTAGGCCATTCGTGTAGACTTAGGCCATAAATGACGGTGTCCACATTGTGGTACAATATACATTTAGTGTGATAACATTTTTTTTAGTCCATAATTGCTTTTACAACAATATTTATTTCTCAAAGACAAATCTAAGGCATTCTGGTGATATACCTAATATAAAATTATTTCAATCCTTCTTCGTAAAGTATGGTTTTCGAATTCGTGGTGTATTCTGTGTGTGTTTAACAAAGTAAGGCAGTGTGCGTTCTGTCCGCATTAGGTCGTTACGTTACATCACTTACATTTATTTATTACATGTTTTATTCATCATCTCAGTGTGGTTTCGTGTTGACTAACTGCTCTGATATATTTTAAATATTTGCTTAATCTACATGGAACAACAAACCACAAACTACGAAATAGCTACGAGGAGTTTAATAGTTTTATAAACATAAAGAATTTATGTAAGTTTTTTTATGTTCATATTGAAGTCAATGTATTTAAGATACTTTTATGTTTTTTTCAACAAATTTATACAGAATTTAGAATAAAATGTAAAAGATCAGTTTTGTGGCGTGTCCATTAATCTTTGGTGAAAATTATGCATTTGCAATCGGTGATCGCTGAGGGTGGTCGGGAAACAAATTTAACCGACAATTGTAAATCAATTAGAGAGGGTGGCTTTACGGGGTGTAATAGCCGCCCCCTCCCGGCAGACTCACCAGGGACGGAATTGAAATTGATGTACATATACATACATTTCGTAACATTTATTTGAACAAGGTACCGCAGCTTTCACGCTTACGAGCCATTTTACACAGAACAAAAGGGTTATTGGAGTGTTTTATTTGTTTAAACCGAAACCAAAAATATTTACATGAACGAATGTTCCATCACTATATCTATAGAAACGACGTAATACAAATATTATTCAGTTTCATTATAATAATACTCTAAAACACTCAGCCATCGCCAATCAAAATTAAATTCAAATTTTATCAGTAACAAATTATATTAAGACTTCATTAAATTAACAATCAGTGCAGTTATAAAAAAATCGGCTCACAAAGTCAAAGTGAATAAACAAATTTCTATTTAATTTGCAATTGAGAAGTTTATTAAGCGGCTGTTGCTAACATCTGTTGTAATTAACAATGAAATCGCAGCGTTCCTCCCTGGCCCGTAGATATTCATAGCGAGTTCTCAAGTACATATTGTGATGTAGGCACACCTCCCTCCTTCAGCGCACACCCCAGCACTTCACGTCTTCTCCAGGAGTCTTCTACGAATGCCGAGAAAACTTGCACCTGCACAGCTTTGTAATTAGCTTCACGCTTCATTGAATGACTAAAGATGATATTGAGGCTGGATTTGTATTGGATGCAAACTATATTTTACAGGGAAAGCAAACTATATTTTTACAACTATATTTTACTTAATTTTATCTATGTTATAGATATCGCGAATAGTCGAAGACTATCATTCAATTAAAAATACATAATAAAAATACGATACAATGATGAAAGATATGTAATTTGATACAAAACAATAAACTACATTTTGAAGAAATACAACTATATTAAAATTGTCATACACGCACTATGTTTGCAAATAAATTAAAGTTTGTTATCCACAAATAAAAATATAGCTTTAAAAGTTGTTAACGTCTACGAAAGCTACTCAATGATGGACGAAAAATAAGCCATAAAATTACTCAATAAATCCTTAGTCAACGCTTTCATTCAAGTAAGGAGCATGAAATTTACTAAATATTATAGAATATGCCTATTCATATATTTAAGTTCAACCCGCAATGAGAGCAAACACTGCATAGTACAAGTGTCAGTAAGTAAGTTATAGTCGTGCACACAATTAAAATGACAAGAACAGTGCATTACCTCGTGGTGAGAGATGGTAACTAAGTTTAGCTAAACTTTAACTCAACGAGATGGAGCTCGGTCAACGGAAGCCCGCACTCAAAATTGTTAGGTAAACCTCGTTCTATAGCAGTTAGTACAGATTGTCCTATATACGATGAGGGTAATGTGCTTAATTATATGTGAGAGATCTTTGTTCCTCTCTGCTACAACCTTATTCGTTACGAAAGTACTCGTTTCTAGTAGACCTCCACTTGGCCTATTTTCCATATGCTTTGTTGTATTGAGCCTCCTTAAGAAACCCAAGTCAGCGCTTTCAGTTGGAGATTTTGTTACAATATATTAAGAAATACATATTTTGACGTGTTATTGAAAAATATTGCTTTTCACAATAAATACACCCTCTCAGTTGTAGAAAAGGCCCGTGCCCAGAAGTTGGACGTAAAAAGGCGGATGGAACTGATGTTTATTTTTTAATAAAAGTAAAAAGAATAATGTTTATAATAAACAAGGTTAGCAATTTATGAATTATCAAAATGGATCAGATATCCAAATGACTAGGTATCTACAACACGGCTTTGACTGAAGGGAACCGAACAGTAATTACATCGTTTTAACTTGTGTCCCATAATAATGGGTGTAGTGTATGGAATGCATTAGCGGAACAATGTCGCGTCGCGGCAATCAAGGGGACGAGCTATTTTGACAAAACATATTATCAACCATTTTGTTCGTGCCAGAGACATTTATTTCCTAACTTACATTTTATATTTAGTTTAATTATAACTTCAAATATAAAAATATTTATTATGACATGTATTTACCTAAATAAAATTTATTAATTTAAATAAAAATGTTATAAATTTCAATACAGCCTGGTCATCTATTATAGCCCTCATATTAAATTTAGATTTCACATCATTAAATTCGGTGCAATAAACAAACCTTAATGTTTTGTTTTACGATTGACTGAATCTGCGCCACCGAAGCTCGCTCGCTACAGTGTCGCAGTAGAATTGCGGGACGTTTTTTACTTTTATAGCTTTTGAGCGTAATGTGTTTACATCATAACTGTCTAATTATTGCATTTTTATGAAACAAAATGGATGAAAGATCGGTACGAGGCGAAGACCACTTTTACCTACGTATAATATGTATAGTAAAGAGTCGGTGATGTTCAAAAGCGAGGGAGGATCTCTATCCACATTTCTCTAAATAGAAGGAAAAAAGGGTTAGAAGGTCTTCGGTCATTGTTACTAAACGTGACGAGCAGCGACAGTGAAAATTGTGATAATAAATAATTAATCAGTATTTAGCGTTTAGTATGCGCGCGAATATCACAGAATCGTAAAATAACCTTGCACCCGCTTTGTAAAACGTGCGGGGTTTAAAAAAGTACATTGGTGTTTTAAAGTAGT
Source organism: Cephonodes hylas (assembly GCA_030295005.1). Lineage (NCBI taxonomy): Eukaryota > Metazoa > Arthropoda > Insecta > Lepidoptera > Sphingidae > Cephonodes > Cephonodes hylas. The sequence continues at coordinate 6,383,886 of AP025366.1, forward strand.
GTCACATCTCGTATCCCTCATCGAAATGGGATAAACGAATAATTAGCACAATGTTTGGGGCTGACGTAACAGTTGACGGCGGTATCGCGTAGTCAGCTAAACGCATTAGCGCGGGTCGGGAGTAGGCAGGGGGCGCTGCCGTCGCGCGTCGTTTCCACTTGGTTATGCCTTTTATGCAACGATTCATTACCAACAGTGTTAAACGGGGGACGGGAACAGATAGCCACATTTATTACTTTTGTCAGCGGAAAAATGAATTTACACATCGATGACTTAATGCACTCTCGTATTATGGAAATGCCTTTTTGCTTTACCATCTTAGTATGGTCGAAACGCATGATAGTAATGGAATGCTAGCTTAAGACACATACATATCCACTCACCTTTATATTTCTCGAAGGGATAGGTAGAGGTGATAGATCTACATTGCATGAGTCACTCTTCTGCCGCGAAATCACGACGTCGTATAATAAAAAAATGATTTAAAAATCGTTTATAATATAGATGTAGTGGCTATTGACAAGTCGTTGTAATAGGATAAAAGTGTTGTTAATTTTTTTTTCAATCGCTAAAATTTGTGTAGAGAACACATGACAAAAATCTCATTTGATCGTTGGTGACGGGGAAGGTGTGCGCCAGTTTGCAGACAGCGAGCCTGACAAGCGACAGACGGCGCCTAATTCAATCCGCCGGCTTAATGGAGCCACTGATTGTACACTGTTGTACACATCGTCAGCAAAAATACACACATAACTAACTTACTATCGATACCGTTAGGCTGTCAAATAAATATTTCCTAGACATGCGCTTTTTAAAACGACTGCTCATCAGCCCATATACGTACCCACTGCTGGGTATGGGTCTCCTCTACCATTGAGAGGGTTTAGGCCTTAGTCCAACACGCTGGCCTAGTGCGGGTTGGCGGACTACACACCTAAGAAATTCGTAAGAACTTTTCAGGTGTGCAGGTTTCCTCACGATGTGAACTTAAAACGACTGTCTTATTTTTATACTGGTTTACTGACATTTGGATTGTCTTGTTTGACCCGCTGTACGAATTAAGGCGAGCGGCCGTTACATTTTATCCAGCATTTGATTACCGGGCGCTATAAACATTATTAGGTTTTTGTGTCAGGGGGGTTTTAAATTATTCTCTAGTATTTTTTAACTGTGATATAAAATCTTTATAAATGTATTTTACTGTAAAACTAATAAAGTCTTAAAGTTTTTAAAACGCCGTGAAATTAGTCATACATTAATTTAATTGAATTTACTTATTATTTACACCTGGGAGCCTAATTTAAAAAACAGTAAAAAGCTGAAATAGTCTACAAAATTTCCAAAAAAGTCAAATTCTTTCACAAATCTCATTTTGGTGCGGCTTTGAATAAAAATTAGACAGTACGTTTTTTAAGTGCAACTTTTATTTAGACTGCTTGAAAACATTTCTAGATGAGCTCGTGAATTAAATTTAATCAATGTTTCATGAAGTTCCGATCATAGTTCTTGTCAAGTTCTCCAAGGATTTCAATTCGAACTCAACCATTGAAGCTAAGTAGTGTTAAACAATTCCTCTGAAGTCAGAAAAGTTAACTGCATTCAAAGATATTCTCATCAACTTCTCTCAGAAGTTACAAATGCGGTAATTGTCTGTAGATCACAAGAGTTTAATGAAATATTTATAATTTGTATAACAAATATTATATATAGATCCAACGACAAATTATTTTCTTGTTAAATTGGCGCTTTATTTATACTTCGAAATATGGTTGTGTCACAAAGAGGGAACGTGCGATCCTCGATGTCAGCCCTATTCGAGAGAGCGCATTTTAATTTTATTTTCTCGAACGAGGTGTGTCGCTTCCGATCGGTTTTAATTATGGAGAAAACACGAGCAAAATAACGCCCCGGAATAAACTTACACGTTCTATATTCTAATACCTACTTACTCTCTCTCAAACAACTCCGACTATCCGTTAGACACATTTGAACAATTATACACTTGAATTTATAGTAAGCATCTCCCTAAATAAGTGCAGTTTTAAACGATTGTCTAAAGGTTTTTGATGTTATATGGGTATATCACATTGTGGTGTGACGAGTTTATTTTTTGTTCCAGAAACAGTCAATATGAGAACTTCCACGTCGATCAGAAAGGATATGATCAGATGTACGATGGCGAGGACTTGGAAACGCCACCATCACCAGACCGGCCTCCACCACGACCCATAGGTGTGTGATAATATAGATATCCTTTTTTCTATGATGATTGAAATTGAAGCCTTCATTAAAACGAGTGCCATAGATTAGATGGTTTAACAGTCTCTACCAACGTGTTTACTTCTCAGGCTGATATAATTAAGTTGTGGCTATTGTTCCTTGCCAAAAAGTTACGATGTTTTAACACAACATGAAAGTATATTTCTTTTCATGCATTTTTCAATACTATGTTCTGTGAAATTGGTGGCAATGTAATAACATTAAATCCATTGCATGAATAATAACTTTATTAATTACTTATAATATATAATTAATCATATTCGTCTGAAATCGTTTTGTATGTTGACATAATTCATGATTTTAACTGTATTTTGTAAATTAATTTTAGTAAAGAGTACATTAGTGGAGTGTCAGACATTTAATTATTTATTTAAACTTATTTTACACATAAGAGTTAAACTATAGAGTAGCTACAATAAACTAATTAGGTGCAAAAGGCGGCTTTATTGCTTACGACGATCTTTTACAGACAACCTAGGATAGATATAGGAAAAGAAAAGTAGTCAAAGTGTACAAAATTAAAAAAATAAAATAAGAATAATTATACACAGGGTGTGTTCAGACAGTGATCGGAAACTAAGGCAGGTATTAGCTACGGTGATCACGAACCCATTGGCGTTAAAAAATCCCTACAAAAAAATGTGTTAAAGAGATGGAGATATTGTAAGTATGTGTTGTTGTGTTCGTTCAGATAAGTACATCCGCGCGGAGTGTCCGTGCCTGAGCGCGCGCTACACGGTGGCGCTGCTCGCGTGCTTCGGGTTCAGCATCATGTTCGGCATGCGGTGCAACATGAGCATGGCCAAACTTAAAATGACCGAGAATAGCAATGTAAGTCTATTTGTATTAATACTACAGTTCATTTAATTCCTTTCTTTTTCTACTAGCGGTGTATGCCTTTTATTCGAGGGTAACTCTACATTTTTTGGGATTAAATTTAGCCTTTGATATTTTCTATTTTTATTTAGGTAATTCTTGGTATAGATCATAGGCATTTAAGTGGGTTAAGCAGTTTTTATTATATTCGTTATAAACTTAAAAAAATAACCACTTATATTAGTAATTGATTGGTTATACGTTATATGCCAGGTAAATGAACGAAATAAAAAATCTTTAGTTGTATATTTGTAACAATCTGCAATATTTGTTGAACAATATTGAGGGAAAAAAATTAAACACACATAGATAGGTCTAGAAGTTTCATCATTTGCAACCGACATTTATGAGCCACTACATACAAGATGAAACTGACCTATTTTTAGGTCGTATTGAAACAACGTTGTGCCGTCATTATTCAACGATTCCCCGCGGGGCAGATGAAATGTATTTTGTACAATTGCTCAGAAAAATGTTAAATGTCAGCCTTTCATCTGACTGAATAAAGGTCACATGTCGTCGTCCTCAAATTACATTTTTCTACACATGATATGAGGGTACATACACATGTATAAACTTGACTAAAATGTTTCTATATCTACTATTCCATTGACGTCATAGGATAGGGACGAAGAGTCTCCGTTCAATTGGACTGTGGAAGTGGAATCGTCTATTGACTCGTCATACTTCGCCGGCTACCTCATCACACAAGTTCCTGGCGGTTTCCTAGCGTCCATGTATCCTGCGAACAAGATATTTGGCATCGCCATCGTGATGTCGGCTGTATTCAACATGGCTATACCCGGCGCTATGACGGTCGGGCCCGCCGCTGTTGTCATCCTAAAAGTGGCACAAGGCTTTGTTGAAGTAAGTGATTCAACCTAGATTCAGCTCCCTAGGTATTCACTCTGATAATGCAACAAGGAGCAATTTCACTCATGCCATAATAATACTTCTAGCACAAGCAAAATAATGCCTCGTGATTTTATAATACTTTAGCGCTATTTATAAACATAAATATGAATGGTTTTATTTCAATGTCGTTGTCTTTTTTCATAAAATTTAAGGTAAATTATGACATCCAGCTTTAATAAGGTTTATGACATATTTTTCTACTTTTTCTATACTTGTCTATAACATGTTATGTTAGAGCATTCCTATATAGACACATCGTGTGAACGTGTATGTGCATCGCCTTTTCATAAATGTCCATTAAATTTAAAATTGTTTGCTAATGATCGGGATTACAAGGAAACCTAACAAGTGTCAAAAGGGGTTACATGATGTAACGAATGTATGGTGTGTTAAAATTTTGGGACATTTGATATTCAGTACGTGATGGAGCATGATCAAGCTTATTACCGATGCTACAAATTTTGCAGTCGTCTCCGTGTTGAATGTGGCACTCGTCACGTTTGGATTGGGGACCCCTCTTCACTCTGAACAACAACTCCATTTTGCATATTATTAAGACCGTTTAACATGTCTAAAATACTTTGGCAAACATTTGTTATTTGTCTGCAGCTTTTAATACATCTGCTTTGAATTTACAAAATTAAAACTATCCAACATACTTTTCCAAGAGCTTTTTAATTTTTTTTTGTGCTATCGGTAGAATACGCGTTTGCAAATTCAAAGGATTTTCGATCATTACACCCACATGCATACCTTCAATCGCACTCGAGTTCGTAAATTCGACATCGCTTGCCAATGTACTTACAAAGCCTCTTTAGGATTACGGGCCCTTCGTTGTCATGGTTACGTATTTGCTCCTCACCGTATATTCCGGCTTAGATCGTCAATGCCAATACTATCCTATTTAATCTTAAATTGTGGACCATCTATAGAAACCATTTTAATGTATCAGATACTTTTTGTGTGGGAGCTTATAAATGGGGCGAAGAATACAAAGACGGATTATGGAATGTTATTATTTGTCACAAACAACATTTTCGTCGATTTCTATATTTTGACAAAATGTATGTTTATTATGTTGATATCTAGGTATTGATTTGATGTACTCTTCCTATAAGAGTTGTATGTTCGTAGGGTGTAACTTATCCATCATGCCACGGCATTTGGAGGATGTGGGCCCCGCCGCTGGAGCGCTCGCGGCTGGCAACCCTGGCGTTTTGTGGCACATACGCCGGCATAGTGGTCGGCATGCCATTGTCCGGCCTCTTGTCCGATTATATAGGCTGGCAGGCGCCGTTCTACTTTTACGGAGTTTCGGGTGTCATTTGGTAAGTGCGTCATCTCTTGTGACTCATTATTTAGTTTAGAGATTGATACTGAATGGTTACACTAATTCGAAATCTTAAATAAGTAGCAAAGACGATACTTCAATAGAAGCCTAAAAGATTTACGCATTAATTTATAATGTCTAATTGTTTATAATGGAATTAGTATATGTATTCTCATATATATCTAAAATTGTTATTCCTAAATGAAACTGGACATTTAAGCTTCTATGGAAGCGCCGCCATTGATAAATATATCTTAGTTGTAACTGACAACCTGTGACGAATATATTGAATAGAAAATAGATGTTTAGTTAATAAACAAATGAATACCTAGGTACATCTTGTGGCTGTGGCTTGTGTTCGAACGGCCCAGTAAGCACCCCAGCATTTCTGCTAAGGAGATGACGTACATCGAGCAATCCATCGGCACCGCCACGCAGGCCGCTATGCCTGGCTTCTGGGCCACACCCTGGAAAGCATTTGCCACCTCACCACCTGTGAGTAACACATATCATAAGAGATAATTCTCCGACGGCTCTTAGTGTCTTCGAAAAACATAATAAAGTGAGATCTCTATATCATGACTGGTAATTTTGAATACACACTGTAAAAATCAAAAAGAATTCGGAAACAGTAGCAAAGTATTATTTTAATTTGTATTTGGACTTTAGTTACCTTTATGAGTATTATTTGATCATGGGATTAAATAACTTAATGTTTATACGACCTATAAAAAACTATACTAAATTTTCTGTTCCGATGAAAGATTGAAAGAGCATCAATTTCAGTGAACTTTGAACTAAGTATTTTCATTGATGTTATGTTTTAGGTTTACGCTATAATCGTGGCCAACTTCTGCAGAACCTGGAATTTCTGCTTACTTGTTATATTCCAATCTGAATACTTCAAAACTAGATTCAATATGCAGATTACTGAGGTAAGTTGGAAATACCTTTGAAACAGACTTTACTTGAACAATGGGTGTTAATGGAACGGTCTCGAAGTCTATGCATTGTATAAAAAATATATAAATGTCTTTCGTCTATAATCTTTATTATGATGAATCGAACAAGAGTTTTTTCCATATTCATATTCTGTCTGGAAAAATGTAAATAATATCATATTTCGTCTTATTATTTGTTTTCGAGACTGTTCTATATATTTAGGTACATCTTTGTATATTAAAGTTAGAAATATGTTTTTTGATATGTTTTAGTCCGGGTTCGTCGGCGCGATACCTCATTTGATTATGACGTCACTGGTGCCTATTGGCGGAATGTTGGCAGATTATTTGCGTAAAAACAATATCATGTCCACTACCAACGTGCGAAAACTGTTCAACTGCGGAGGTTTCGGTTTAGAGGCGTTCTTCTTTGTTCTCGTCGCCTATGCTAATAATAAGGTAAGGATAGAAAAATGTATTAAAATATTTTGTATAGAAAAGTCCAAATTTATTATGTGAACTCTGACGTACGAAACTGTGAGAACTTTCGACTTTCGTAGAGGAACGTTTCGTAGTACGCATATTATTGTTAGATGAAAATCTTTGTAAACAGTAATGTTTTTAGTAAAATACGCTTTAAATCGATGGTCAGATTTTATTTCATTTTTTCAAAGTAACCGTGTATTCCCTGTTGTTACAATGTAGTGCCTTGATATCCTTTAGTATTACGAAATGAAATAAAAAAGAGCGTTTGATTTTTATTAATTAAATCGTTGACGAAATTTTAAAATTAAATTGCAGTTTATCATATTTGTTTAATACAGTTACAAAAGAGGTTTTATTACGCGTTGTAATTTTCTTTTTTTTTTCGAACAGTACGTGGCTACAATAGAGTTGACTCTGGGCGTGGCGTGCAGCGGTTTCGCGATATCTGGCTACAACGTCAACCATCTAGACATAGCGCCGCGGTACGCGTCCATCTTGATGGGCTTGTCCAACGGAATCGGAACCATCGCCGGCTTCGTCGTGCCCATCGTTATTGCCTACATGACTCAGGAAAAGGTAAGAGTAGTAGTATAATTGTCTGAAAAAATCTTGACTTGTTTTAATGAGTCAGTGAAATGAGTCTGTTCCAATTTTGGACATAGATTATTACTTTGGTTAATGAATAGAATAATCTGAAAAAAACCATCCAAGGTTTTTTATCACTCGTTTTTCGTTTCCCCGTGAATATAGTGTAATCCACTCAGACCAAGCGAATACAGCATGGATACATTAGTAATGAGTGTGAAGAATTCATTTGTATTTATTACTATAACATAAAATTATGAAAACACCAATGTTTTCTCGTTTGTCGCATTTCTACAATACTTTACGCTACGCATATCAAAACAAATTCTTTATGCAGATTCACCGTCCTTCAATTCTAGTTCGTGCGTTTTATTGAAAACTTTGAAGTGACACACCCCACGCAATGTAGGAGAGTTGGTAGAGTTCTTTGGGTGGTCGGTGGAGCTGCGAAACAAGGACATTCGTCCGTGGCTAATTTAAAAAAGGAAATCGAGCTCGGCGTGACGCGCGCTCTGAATATCAAATGAATAGCTTTGTGGGTGCGCGCCGATGCGTTACACACTGTATTTCGCGCTGAGCACTTTATTATCGCTTTCCCTCGCCCCCACTGCCCTATCGCAGCCTAACATTTTTGTATTGTATTCATATTGCTGTTGAACTGGTTATAATATATACACATAGTTGTTTTGGAACATAAATAATGATGTTATAATGGGCCCGTTGCCCATTTTCTTATCTTTTTAAAATTAAAATATACGTTTCCGTGTAATTTTAGTAATACGAAAGTTTATAAATTTCCCAGTTGACATATTAAGTTCATGGCATTTTTCCCACACTAATTTCAATATTTCCTTACACCATAACATTCTTGATACATCAAAGGCCTTTCTTTCTCTTCTCTGCCTTACACAGTTTCATAGCCCAAAGGTTCCTTTACTGTACTTGTGTCAAAATATACATTTTAAGCGGTTTATTGATAAGATATCAATATGTGATCCATAATAACATAGATATGCTCGGGATGTCGTCTGCGTCAAATTCAGAACTGCATTTTTTCGAAATAAATGATAAGTTATAATAGCTACATCAAAGCGTTAGATGTTTAAGAATTTTTTTTCTAAGAAATTTATTCTTCAAGTCTTTTACTTTGATTTTTATCTAGAACACGCTGGAAATGGCTATAAGAGAGTGGCGCGCGGTGTTCCTAATGGGCGCAACGGTGCACTTTATCGGCATCACTATATACGGTATATTCGCTTCTGGCGAACTGCAACCGTGGGCCGACACCGCCACCGAAGAACCACCGATCCCTATCAAGCCTTTGGATCACGAAACTACCTTTGTAAGTAACCTTTACCTATATGAAATCGTACATTTAAAAAGTTTTTGATTGTGTAATAAAATTGTTACGAGCATATCGGCTTACTTGTACAAACTTGAACCACTTTGTTAAATTTAATGTTGGGTTAGTTACTTTAGTCTTGCTTTATTAAATTATATTTAATGAAATATTAATTTAATACATTTAAAAAGCATCATTAACATGGAAATAATATAACGGCAATACAATTTCTCCTTTGTTTTTATTCCCTAAATTACCATACATATATTGTGTATGGTTTTAAATTTGTTACCCACATTCAACTAACATTATTCCCGTATTCCATAAATATCATAATCGACATTTGTAGACGGAGAAACCATCAGCGCCTCTGAAGGGTTCTGAGCCGCCCGCGTACGGTGCGATCGCGCCTCCTCGGCCGCCCGCGCCGCCGGCCGCCTCATCGGTCGCCCCGCAACATGTGCCCAACAACCCGTTCGTGTCGGGCGCCTACTACCAGACGGAGCCCGTGCAGCCGCCAGCGCAGCCCTACCAGGACCCCGCCGAAGACGGTACCTATTAATTCACAGCCTTAACCCTTAAGTTACCTCTCCTTGCCATTACAGCCATAACTTCCGCAAGACATTGCATCAAATATTTTGTTCACCATTTCTTAGCTAACAGAGTCGTTCGGTTTTCAGCACTTAAAGGTAATTTTATATTTTAGTCCTATGGATCCTTTGCAAACTAAGTTTTTATCTAAATGCAAAATTAAATTGTTTTTATTTGTAATTTTGCAGTACTTTTTCTGATAATTTGCAATTCATTGTAACGTATTCTATAGTTGATTAACTTATCTTTACTTTGATTGTAATTTTTAAATAAATATTGGTCAAAACTTATTTTTTTATCAGATCTAAAAATAACATTAGCAAAGGATCTTACATGAAACTATAGCAAAATTAGACAAAATGTATAGTGTTAATTCAATATATTTTACAAAGTGTCATATAAATATTTATAAAATTCAGCTGTATACAATTTCTGTAACCGGTGAGAGTGGCACATTGGATTTGTAATATCTAATAATATGTAATAACTATCAATCGCAAGTATTTATCTATTTTTCACGAGCTGTCGTTTGCATGTTGTTAGATATATGTATGTGTATCTTGTTACTATGTCATTGAATCGGCATCTGCAACTTTTTCGAACATAGTTAGGTAAACTGTGGCTTTTTAGTCATCGTTCGACTGTATCGCACTAATACTTTTCAAGGTGTTTAGCAGATTTAACTTAACCTCATTCATTAGACACGGGTTTAGCTTAGGGGTATACTATTCGTATGATAATGCTATTACCTTTTTAATGGACTTCTTTATAAATATCGTGTTATGATTGATGTAGTTTGTTCTGTTTGTGAATAAGTTGTGAAGGTCGTGGCTAGAATTTCAAGAATTCATCTGTGTGGTTTAATGTATTATATTAACCTATCATAGTAAAATTTAGTACAAAAATGGAAAATATACTCAACAGCAATCGTCTAGAAAAGATATACCGTATATTTAAAAAAATTAAGGAATCGTTTTAGTACAAAAATCATGTTTTGTTTTTGTTGGAATATAAATACACATATTAATATATTATTAAAGCAATATAAATGAATATCTAAATCGCAAATGTATTATGTGTAGAAGACGCTAACAGTATGTACTTACCAGTAACATCTAGCCACGGTCCGGTTCTCGAGTTACCTGTGTACGCGTTGATCTCAGTTTGAGTTATCTCACCTGTACAGTTGTATATAAGTTACATTGGCATATCATCGAAGTATAAATGTTTTATATATTTTGTATGGACAAACATATTTTCGCATATTTATGTTGATTATTTTGATCTCACATCTCGTCCTTGTTGCTAAGTTTCATAATGTTGTTGTAAAATGTTTATAAATATTTACTAAATACTTAAATTGTTCAAATCTAGTATTGTATTTATCTTCTTAACACAAGTAAGTGTGGGGCGCAGTCAGTCATTTTTGTGTTACATCTGATCTCAACATGAGATCGCATTGTACAATAGCCTCGACTTAAGTCTTACACAATACAAACTTCTAAGTGGCTGGATGACTGCGCCATAGATGTAGAAGATTTATTAAAATGTTAATATTAATAGGGGAAGTAATGTTACCGTTCTTGTTTTTAAGAAATGTTTCGTTCAATCATGTAAGTTCTAGTCTAGAGTATATTTATTTAATACGAATATGTGTGGGCTGAGTAAAACAGCATAAGGCGGTTCAATCTTGTTTTAAATAATATTAGGATTTTCCTCTCTTTAGAATGGGCTTTTTGAAAAATTCCGATAACAATAGTACGTAATGGGTTTAAAGTCGGCTAAAACATAAAAAAAAAATCAGATTAATATATGTATTAATATTTTGTTAAAAAATATAAATATTAAAACTAGATCAAAATTTAAAATAACATTATTTTGATTTGCTAGTGCTGCAATAAATTTTCTTAATTGCAACTGATTGCGAGCTGCGCAATTGTAGATAATAAAAGTTTATTTGGGATAATACTTATTATTATAAAATTATAAGTAACTTATATTCATATAAAAAGAAAAAAACACAAAAAAATGCGTATAATCATAATTATAACTATAACTGTATTTACTTTTAGGGCTGTAAAATACGCTTCTAAACTTCTGATTAGAAATCGTATTTTAAAGGAATTTATTAACTAAATTGACAATAATTTGTGTTCTGTATTGTTGTGCCGTACAATAAAAGGTATGAATTATGCAAATTCGACAATAATATCTGACTGATCGAAGCTCTTTGGTATTTGCGACCAACCCCACACTTGTTAAATTATGCACGAGAGGAGATCTATTTTTGGCTTATGTATTTTTTTTTCGGGATAAGAAAAATAATTAGAAAATTTATCTACATCCACAAACACATGTACCTTGTATTATCTTTGCAAGAACATTCAATTTTTACCACCTAAATGGTAATAATGCCTCTTATAATAATTATATTAACAACATAGTAAACAATTTACTTTGAACGGTTACAAGGAAATATGCGGATAACAAATCTGAATGTAACCAAAATTTAGCTATTTGAAAAATTTATATATTTTTTTTAAATATTGTCCAGAAATACAAAAAGTTGGAGGAAAAATATTGTTATACACCTAGTGAAAATTCTATTGTATAGAAAGTTAAAAGAAAAAAAGGTAAAAATAAAATCTTATTCCATAAATACAAATGGCTCGTAGAAAATTATCCGTAGAGTTTTTGCCATCACCTTGTTTTTATTCTCATGGTGCACAATTGTCATTAATTCATCGTTAACTTTCAACAGCGTACCAAATAGGGTTTAAAAAAGGATTTAAGACTAGTGGCCAGTCTATGTCCCAATGATCATACCAACCAAAATTTTTGAATTGTAATTGGTGCAGTTTCAACATCAACCTTTACTAAATACTTACCTTACTGAAATTATTAATTTAAAATACACGTTATGCTTTCTCATTGTTTTCATGTTTGTTTTATCTTTTCTAAATTTATTTGTACATGTAAATATCTACATAATATTATATATTATAAAGGATTGGATAAAATGCGTGATACTCATGTCAAAGTATTGTGAAAATAATTGTAGTATGTACATATTATATATTACCTATTTATGAGGCATAAGCAGACTATCTGTACTTAGTACATTGTAGTGTATATTCAGCTTATACCTATATATATACAATATACATATATTTAAAATATACATGTAGCTATATTTAGAGGACAATAATATTATTAGTCTATTGGACATCGGTGAGAATTATCATGTTTTAATTTCCTCATGTGTTGTAATTCTTACAATATTGCATCTTAAACAAAAGTTATACCATCGAATAGTTTAAATATAAAATCTTTTTAAATCCCACTAATTTTGCTGATCCGGCTCGCTGTCTTTGGAATTTTAGTAATAAAATAGCTTGAATAATTATCTTACACGGTAATTATTACACGAAGTCACAAGAACAGGGTAATACACAAAAATCACATTCATAAAGGTAATTAATAAGTTCACACTTGATGAACGTGTAAGCTGTTAAGAGAACGTTTAATAATACGACAGAATTTAAGATGAAATGATTGAAGATTTGGTCAGTCCCTATACCAAAAAAAAAACGGGAGAACAACATCCTCATACTGGCATCAATATGATTTGATGATAATCTACCCAACCAGGCCACTAGTAATTGTTAGATAATTTAATGGATTATAATCTTTAAGAAACCGCGAATATGTGAAAGATGTAATCAATTCAAAATTCTAAGTTAAATTTTAACAAAATAAGTGCTGTGGACTGCGACATGGCACACTAACGTTAACAAATCCAATAGACGACATTAGTATTTCATCCGTTTTTTTTTGTTTCAAACATTTTTATAATCTGTACATTGATAGTGCAGAAAGGAGTTTGGAATCCATTCATCAGCATGTATAAAGCATCGTCATAAGCTATTGTAATTATTGTGATAAGGATATTTGTAACAATTTACAACATTTATGTAGGTGATTATGATTTCTCCCCCGGTTAGCGTGCAACAATGCTCTTCACGAACGTGACACAAAATAAAAAAAATGGTCTAAGGTCAAAAGGAAATGATTAAGACATTTTTCTAAGACATGTAGGGTTACTTTTCTCCTTAACAGCAATTACATTAATATTTTTGCTTCAATTTAGGTATATCTTTGTTGGCAATTACACAATAGTGGAATGTAAAATATGTTTTTCTTCAATATCCATTGGACCGTAATATGTGTTAAAACAAGCAAAATCCAAATTTACATATACAATAGAAAACTTTCGAGGGTTCCTGCATAAAATATAGTTCCAGCAGTATATAAACAGGCGTAAAATTTTTGAACTGTAGCCTACTATGTAACTTAACTCTAAATATTAATTTTCATTTTGTTTTAAATTATTTTAAATGTAATGATTGTTAAATATAGTTAATTGTTGTAGTCTATAGCAAGAACATTGTTTTAAAAAGTCTCTACACCGTCAATTCTGTGATGTAAAAATGTTTTGAATAACTTTGAAGAAAATTATCACTTGGATGTGTAGTTATTGTATGTATTCATTATAACTAAAACAACATAGAATGTTATTTTAAGTGATTACTAATATATTTACATAATTTTAAAAATGATGTACTTATGCCAGTAACTGAATGTTTGTTTTCTGCGTAACAGGGAGGAGGCCGCGCACGATAATATGAAATTAACACTTTCATATGTCTGCATTTGTCATTTCTTACTTTGTGTACATATAGAGATAATGAAGAATTGACTGTGCAGAATAGAAGTATGCAGCCTTCTTTCAACAACCGTCGTAAAAGAGATTGAAAAGGCAAGTGCGACTTGTCTTACTCTTCTTTTTTTTATTGGCTGGGATATGTGCATACACTAAGATTACTTCGGATAGGAATAGCAAAGACGTTACACATCTCACAATGTTTAAGGGTTTCTATGATAATTTTCACAATGTCCAAGGCAATGGCAGAAAGGGTATGGATCCCCCCTGCACTTGTTGACGTGCACATATTGTTAAGGTATTAGCTAGTAAGAATAAATATAAAATAATACTCTTCTGATCTACCTGACTACATATTTTTTATTCTGATATACAAATTATAAACTGCTGTAATAATAAAATATTTTCGTTTTCGGCCAAAATTTCCATCTACTTCATTTATTAAATTTAGAACAAAATTATTCTATTTAGGAAAGCTATTTTTAAAATTCTTCTTTTCTGAATATATAACTTTAGATTTAAGATAATAATAAGACAATAATGGGGTGATCTCACTCTATAAGGCTGTGTTGACAATAAAGCTGTAAAAGGCGACCTTAGCGTGTAAATAAAAACTTAATATAATATCGTAGAGTGGATGGACAATAATCATGGGTAAAACGTAGCTTCGACAATATTACCCGCGTTTAAAGCATGTAGGCTGTATATAGTTACCGTAGAAATTATTTTGTTAATTTGCAATTTTAGAAACTAGTTCAGAATAATGGTTTGATTATTTATTATTCTCTCACTATTTTAATTTATTATATGATTTCATAATTTATCGCGCGGTTGAAAAATTAATACCTATTAGAAAAAAATGATCTTTTAATAATGGATTAAATAACAACTTTTTATCGTGCAGTATATTGAATTTGAGTATAGTTTATTTGAAAAAAAAACTTACTTATTTTAATTCGAGCTTTATTAAAGTAGGCAAGTTTATATTATAATAACATATTATGAGATGAGATGTAAATAAATTGTAGATACATAGTAATATATGTATTATATAAATAAATAATAATATTAAATAATCAATAAAATAAACGTTTGGAAGTAATTTAGTAAGTATGACTAGCAAAAAGGCACTGATTTGTCAATTATTGATTAGAACCATGTTTAAGGATTTTTCTTTAAAGTCCGATATTTTACTCTAAATGCTTTGAAATGCTTAAGGCTCAGTTGCTCTATTTTTAAGGCTTATAACTTAGTTCAATTTTCGTTCAAGCCTCTTCATTTTCATCATTATAATTTTTTAGGGCCATTTCTACAGTAACTTACAAGTCTGCCCTTATTTTGGCATCATTTTTGTAAGTCAGATAATACTTATAATTTTCCCGTTTATCAAGATTGTCCCTTTTTATGAATATTTAAATTATGTAAGTCTAATTACAATAGCACTTGAAATGATACTCGTAATGAAATTGAAGAACAAAATTATTTTACAAATTAATATAATATCTTCTAAATCCTTGGGACAAATCAGTATTAATAGTTTTTTTTATTACGGATATAAAATATTTGCTGAATGCTCATTTATTATAATAATGATATATAATGTGTTAATTTATTGCCATATAATATGAATAGTGTAGTGTAGAGTCATACAGCAGTAGTTGTCATAGAAGGTATTGCAATGAAATAACGCTCATAATATTTATTAATTTAGAATAAACATAGAAAAATATTGACGTATTATTATAAAATCATAAGAGTTAAGTAAAAATAAATACTTTACTTTTGTTAGTTTATTTTTCGAGTGTTTTGACAGCGGTATAGGCGGTGAGTTAGCGTTTTTTTTATTTATGATATATTTTTTAAATATATTGTAAACGAAATTTAACATTTTTTCTTTTATGAATAATATGTATAGAATTAATAGAATGTATAGATTAATTATTAACAATAATTTATTTCAAAAGTTGCGTTTCGACCCGGCCTACCGATGCTTAGACGTAGAAATATAAAATTAGACATTATATAAGGGAGTAAAATATTGTATATATAGAAAAAATATAAAATGCATGTACCAAAGATTATAGTAGAAAATAAGGTAACACAATATTTAATGATAAAAAGTAGCTTTTTTGTTAGTATTTAAAAACTGAGTTGCATGTTTGTTTCCTATTTTACTTCTTCCATTAATTCTGTATCACACATTCGTATGGGATTTATTGCTACAATTTGTAAAATGTTTATTAATATTTGATATACTTTTAAATAATTTATTTTAATAATATGTCTACTTGGGCTTTCACAATTTTTTAAGGTGTAAGTTACTTTTTGCTTTGTATATTAAAACTTACTTCAAGCCGAAGGCACTTACAAGCTAGGAGTAAGAAAGATTTTAGATATAAGCATAAATTACATAAAACGAGTACTTAAATATATAAATTATTAGAATTGAGAAAACGACACATTTATGTTTCAATTGAAGTAAGCGGTTTTAAAGAGAGGAAAATATCTTTTTATTATTTAAATGACTACAGATTTTTACTGATAAATTTTATAAATCCGTAGAGCCAATATGTATTTGATTCCACTGAGATCAGAATGGACCGGCTCGTTCGTGGTAGAACCACTGTTTTACAAAAAAACCGGGATTGTGCAATATCATTTTTGTTAGTTAAATGAGATTGCCAATGATCCAATTTAGCTGGTATTTCAATATTAGATAGCAACCAAAATCCGTAGTTCCGTTAGACCATATTTAATGTACATGCTTATATATGGATGTTGGAGTTTTACGGTTCTACTATCTATAAATAATATATAGCCACTACGCGACAAACTCGTGGTAAAGTTAGCTAGACACCACCTTGCGAACGAGAGACCACAGCTTCGATTTCCATATATATATTTTTTCGTAATAGTCTGGCTGGGGAAAAGTCCCTCATTGCTTTTGATACCCAGGACACAAGAGTCGTATTTTGGAGAGAAATGACTGCGATATTTGGGTATATGTATGAATATACTTGATTATTAAGTGACAGGAGGAAAATGGCAAGAATTCACATAGCAGTACATAGCTTTCCTTTAATATAAATTATTTAGCGTGTTAGTTTCGTTACTTAGTTTGTGATTTAGTAGTTAATATAGCGTGTGTTACTGTATATACAGGAACGATACTCTAGTGTAAAAATGCATTTATTTTTCAATTTAACACAATGATCTCATAGTGCAATGTTGAGTGTTTTGTTTTAGACGTAAGTTTTATGGTATTGTTAAATGTCGTTTCTATAAAATTTTAAACATTGTTTTGCTAGATATTATGGTGTTGTGTACAATGTTATATAGTTCTGTTATTTCAAAACGGTGACATTAACTTCCCTAATATATGTTCAAAAATGTCATTTTGTTTTATTTCTTTCGATGAACCTTTTCAATTCCCTTTTCCTTTTAGCATTGTTAATCTTGGTGAGGTGTATTAGTTAGTCCTTATGCAATACAGATTATCATCTCTCATTATTTCATAATCTGTCTGGCACTACGTTTAGTATGGTAGTTTTGTAATAGAAACTTGAATGAAAAAAATTATTGATTATAACAAATCATCGACAAATAAAAATACAAGTCCGTATTAATTAATGTATATTAACCTATATTTACATTTATAAATTACCTACACTAACTTAAAATTAAACACACGAAAACCCAGTACCAGTAATAAGCGAGATATTTTTGTCTACGCGAGTAACCATATGTTTTAAAGCTATTATCACACACTCCTCATTTCCTTATCTATTTACAATGCTTAATATAAAAGGTACGAGATATTGCATTTCATGTAATGGCTTTGACAAATAATTTACTAAAAGGAGAATATTATGTTTAGAACACATTTTATCTTCATCAACTATAGGGGGAGACAGAGCGTAGTCGCCGGCTTTTGCCTGGGAAACCGCGTGCATACGGTGGCTTTGCGTTTGTCGTCACGTAGTATACACCGCGAGCGCTGAAAATACAAAAGAAATTCAATGTCAACACTGAATAATGGTCTCATCGAATAATTGGGAGGTCTCGGGTTATTGGGTTGTAGGTTTAAGCCTAGGGAAATGTGAGTTCAGTAATGCACCATTGCCTGTTTTTCCGGGGATACAGGAGTATGCTTCCATTAATATGTCCTAAAACTTCTATATAAACAACTATTTTTTTTTTTAATAGTAAGTATATTTATATGTTGTACCATGGCACGTGGAACCCCCACAATTGATATTGATATTTACTGCAAGTAAAAAAGATCTCAACGTTTGATCTCTGTATAAGATAATATGCATGATATCAGTAAACTTACTTGCGGTCAACGTGTTCGCCCATTAGAACATAATCGGTGTCCTTTGGCTCGCACCACCCGATCAAGTAGGAGAATAAACTGGAGCATGGCCCCGCCCAAAATCCCTCGCGACTGTTGATTGATTCTATGAAGTAAGGTGTCACTTTCGTATGGTCACAAGACAGCGTTTCTGTAATAAATAGATAATCAAATTATTAATTGTGTTTGCTAATTATGCAATTAGTACATTCCTTACTTATAAATTACAACTTATTGAAATTGAACGTTAATTTATTTAAAACTAAATTAACGCCATCTTCATAAAAGTTATGGAAGTTACAATTGAATTTCGCGACAGAGCCATCTATTATACGATTAAAAAACTAAAACAATTGCAAGCGTGCTAGTTAATAAGGATTTAGTTGAGCCATCTATTGTAAAAACTTAATACTAAAACACAAAATCGTAAACTTTAAAACTAATTTGTTTATAAATATGTCCCAGTGATGGCAGTAAATGTATTTTTTTATTACAGTTGTTATATCAATGAAAAGCAGTGTTCCCTTATTGCTTAACATTACGTTGCGGCTAAGTCTAAATAAGTTTTGCAATGGATCTCTGCTGGGAATTTCAAAGAGGTATAATTTCCACTATGATTACTAGATAAGGCGTGTGGGTCACAGCAAGGTCGTTTTATATGTTGTGAAAGATAATAGACAACTGATGTAGACGGGCTTAGAATGTTAAGTTTAAAAATAACTTTTATAAATATCTAGATGTTTTTTTTTTCATCTTTTTCAGCCTTAATTACCATTAATTTAACAAAAATCATGTCTTATTTAGCAATAAATTTCTTATTTAAAATTGTCCATTACTTATTTTGGAATGAGAAAAATACTGCGATTAGGAGAAAAATAATTTTGTTGCTACAAATACTTACGGAAAATTGTATCATGTGCGCAGCCCGGTTGACTGGAACCTCCGTTGACGTAGAAATCTGCATGGCCA
Organism: Cephonodes hylas; assembly: GCA_030295005.1. Taxonomy (NCBI): domain Eukaryota; kingdom Metazoa; phylum Arthropoda; class Insecta; order Lepidoptera; family Sphingidae; genus Cephonodes; species Cephonodes hylas. The sequence goes on from AP025366.1 coordinate 6,403,278, forward strand.
TTAGGGCCCCATTGGCCTAATATCCCTGCACCGGTGTGAAGGACATCAACAAAAAGAGCATCCGTATGGTCCAAGTCTCGGGATCGGTTGTTGCCCATGTAGAACAATATTGTCGGATCCAAACCTAGAAAGAAGTTAATTCAAAATTTGTTAATTGAAAAACATTCAATACATTTAGGGACAATTGGGGAACAGTGGAACACGGGGCACTATGGAACAATGTCGATAAAAAATTGAAATTTAAACTAATTCGCGAGCTACCGCTTCGAATAATCGCAGCGCGTCCTGGCCCATATGAGGACGCAGCGAAATATAGCGCCGCGTCAACAATGGAGCTGTGAATAGAAAAATATTGGTTTTAAGGTTCAAAAGTTGAGATTTATTTTCAAAGTACTTTCGTTTTTAGTCGAAAAGTTTAAACAATAGGCAAGTGATATTTTTTTTTTATAAATCTTTATCATTTTGTTTATTTGAGACCGCTATGTATGAAGTTCAAAACAAAACCTATCTTTTCTGAAAACTTTCTTGAAATTTTGTACACGCTATGGGGCACTATGGAACGGGGCACAATGGAACACTGTTCCATTGAAACCTACTTACTTATCTTCATTTTTTGGCTGAATTTATACAAGTCCAGAATGGTGAGACACCGCGGCCAGAAAAAGTAACGGGCCTCTACTGCGAAGCTAACATACGAGAAGCTGTAGAACTCGTAGAAGGTAGTATGAGCTTGCGTGCTGCTGCATCGATATGTCCAAAAGAAAAAAGCTGCATCAGATGAAGAAGAAATTCGACATCGACAGTGAATAAAGTATTTTCAAATGACCTTGAACGAATTTGAGATAAATTATTTGCGACAAAGCGCAAAAGTTGACAATAGTTTCTATTTTCCGTTAGAGCCGGACATGGCAGTGGTTTCAGCTGAGAATATTGAACTAATCGTGCCAAAACTGTCTTTATCTGGAAAAACTAAACGTCAAAAAAGCATCTACACGTTTTATGACAAGGTATTAAAAAGAATTGATAACATTGGTTAACTTTTTGGTATGAATATAAGTCGTGTTCCAATGTGCCCCATGCCCTGTTTCATTGTACCCCAGACCTGGGGCACAGTGGAACACAGGAAGAGGTTCACAAAACCAAAGATAATTAGGTTTCAAACTGATTATTGTTCTATGATTTGCTATGCAATTATTAAGTTAAGGTATATTGTTAATGTTTGTAAGCAAAAATTATATAAAGAATAAACATTGAATTTTCTAAAAATAATAAATATTTTTTCGTACCATTGTGCCCCAACTGTCCCTACATATCGCAAAAGGGGTTATAGATTTTATAATTTGGTTGTTTCTGCTTTTTTTTATGGTTTAGGTGATATGTTTGATGCTAATGTTTTGTTAGTTGTTTTAATATTTCAACATGTATCTAAAAATCTGACCCAATTGACTCTGGAATCTGTATCAAGTATCGTAAGTAAATGGGCTCGTGTACGTCGCTAATTAAATGCGGAATTATCACTTGACTCAATGTCGTCATTCCCTTCACCGTTCAGAAAGACACGCAAAGTATGCTGTACGAGTTTATGTTTCCACACAAGTCTTTATATAGAAATAACAGTTATGCCATCGATTTATTGGCCGATTGCCTAAATATAGTTATTTATTTCCGAATAGATATATCTAACACCAAAAAATTTAAAAGCCTAAATGGATGAAACTGTAGATGGTATTATGTATATGTTATCGGTGTTTTAAATTGTTAGGTAAAAGTGAGGTTTTTATTGATTTCAGCCTTGAATATATTGATAGAAAAACCTCCAAAACTTTCTGTAATATATCATAAATCATCATTATCAGCCCACATATGTACCTCTCACTTCTGAACACGGGCCTCCTCTATTATTGCATAGGGTGATAGCCGAAGTCCACCACGCTGGTCAAGTGCGGATTAGTGAACAATAATATCATGTGATACTTTAAAGCGACTTTTTTAAAAAGCGAAGTAAATTTTTCGGCAATGTACCAGTAATTCTGCCAAGTTTTCCAACTTTGAGGTAGTTGGCGACGAGGCCTAGGATGTGTGCGCCGACGCTGTACCCTATCGTGTGAACTTGCTCCGGCTGCACCGACTTGACGGGGTGGTTCTGCAGATACTCTACCAGTTGCGTGATACACAGGCCGGCGAACCGAGGAGCCCACTCTATCTGAAAAATGTACCAACTTATACTCATTCACACTAACATATACATGCATAAGTACATTTTCGCTTGTGTAATCATATTGTCAGTTAGTTTTCCATAAAAGAGCGCTGAGTTTAGCCCAAGTATCGTATGTGATGGTGGGATAGTCCTCTCATGAGTATGTACTAACCAAACTAAAATGCCGTCATATTTTGAAAGCCCGCAACATTAACTGAGATTCACATCATGGGGCATGAAATCCAATGTCTTTCCATTGTACATTATATTGGCTATTAGTTTGTACTCAAATAACGTCTTGTGCTAGACCTAGTTTCAATTTTAATTGCGTAAAATATCATAAAGGTGAACAATTTACACCCAGTTTAAATATAAACGACAGGTATATAATGTCAGTATGTTTATGTCGCAGCCGGTTTTACATGTTTACAGAACAAGTCAATAATATAACCCTCGCTCTAATTTACTTTAAATTACTTCAATTAAAACGAATTATTTATTGACAAGCCTATTACGTGTTCAAAGTAATGCACTATATGCCATCATATTAACTAAACAGGTTGTATTAATAATCGTTAATGTAAAAAAAGCGAGTTTTATAGCATTATACATATGTAAGTCGTCCGTCGCTTAAATTCTAGACAAGCGTAATTACAAATTTTTTGCCTATTTCCTCGAAATGGTAGAGAGAGGAGCATTTCTGCACCTGCATTTAACTAATTGTTTTTTAGTACCACGTAATAACGACGAGACTAGGGACTTTTTCAAGCACATTTTTAAAGGCTGTACTTCTATTTTATTGATAATTTACTAACAGAATAACTTAATAACACTTTGATCCAACCGGATCGATGACGGGACATTCTAAATATCCACCTCCAACCATTTTGTCATTTTTTTCCGAAAACGTCCCAAGAATACTTAAGAGTTCTTCTTTTAGGATTGTTGTAGCATTACCTACAAAACTCAAAAGACATCACTGCCTAGCAGTCAAATGTACACATAAGAGCTCATATTATTAACATATTGCTTACGTGTTCAGAAAGTAAGGAACGAGTTTCGCAGGTTCATAGCTCGTCGACTTCCTAGTAACATTTTCCTCAATTTCATGTGTCGTATTAACCACATACGAGTACGCTAGGCTATAGAACGTAAAGCTTAGAGGAGCTCTAGCTGACGGGTACGATGCCTTAGTCTTTTGTATATAAAGATTGTCAAAATTATTTGGACATCTTATGACAATCTAAGTGTGTTTAAATCTCATTATTAATTCGTGAGAAGCGATCAAGATTTAAATCTAGAAAAATGCAAGTTGATTCGAAACTGGGTGTATACTGGTTGATAACAGAATGTTTGATAGAATTTGTATCGGTTCAGATAACTACTATGGGATAGGTTAGACCGGACTTACACACTTACCTATATAAGTGATTCACATTCCGGGATTATTGTAAGTATTCGTTTTGCGAAGTAATAACAGTATTATCACTTGTGATAGTAATAATTGTAAGCATTTTTTTATTTAGTTCGTACTGGAACTGCAAGGTTGTAATTACAAATTGTCAACATCAAAACGAATGAATTACTAAATTAGGCTTAATTGATCTATTCTATACTATAACATAAATGAGAAAGTAACTTAGTCAGATAAGACTTTCACGGCTATTATAGAGGAAATTGATGTATTTTTTAATAGATTTAAATGGATTGGTAATTACTTCCACATGGTCTCGCGGCACTAGTATGTGCCGTGCGATTTGGAGGACCTGTGTTGGATTCCCGGGTCGGGCACAATGTTAATTAGGTGTTTTCATTAGAATAATCTCAGTAGTAGCAGGGAGTCAAAAAAGTGCCCGAAAAAACGGTAATAGGTCGCCGATTATTACGTGAGACTGATGCATACCTGGTCTCTTCGGGAAATACGGGCATGAGATTATGTATGTATGTAAACAGTCTAAACTGGCTAAGAGGTTAATAAATAGCACAAAAATATACACTACCTGACCCAAGCAAGGCTCCTTAACCAGGCTTCCATAATCCACGATGATTATATTATAGTTTCCATGGGCGAAGTACGCTTTCCTCATGTCTGTACTAGGGGAGAGATTTCTGCCGCCTCCGAAGCCGTGCACCACTATCTTCGTAGGATGATTCGTATTAAACCTTGATGCGGTTAGTGAATCGTTGTCTAGTGTATTTAACAACTCGCCTTTTGCTTGCGTAGACCTAGAAACATAAAAGATTAAGATTACGATAATAATATGCACTAGATTCGCTGCGAGGTTAAAATTATATCGTAGCGCTTACAGTCCTAGCGTAATAAAATGTTTATAAAAATATTTAAGATAAATATACAGTTATATTTTATTATTTTACGGTATATCATATAAATAATTGCTAAAATTTAAGTGGTGTTTATTTTCACCGCAGTAGCTTTTACTGGTAATCAGGATTATTATTTAAGAATGTGAGATATTTTCAGTATAATATGTTAAATTCATACATAATATATATTTTAGATGTTTTTTTTAAATGTCACGGTTATAGATATAGCATTGGGTTAATAGCTTCCGATAAAAAAGCTAAACGTATAAAAACTTGAAGGTAATTTCAAATAAATTACGTAATATTACCTTGTATACAAATAAAACTGCATTTTTGGGTGCGGACATCTGTATGGAGGCGGTATACACGACGTTGTGTTGAATAACTGCCTCACCGACTTTGGTTTCTCCCGATTAACATCTTCAGCATCTTGTTGGGTTTCAGACACTGGGAAAATAAATAAAATAATTTTGAGTAATTATAATAATTTAAAATTCGGTATTTATATTAGGAAGTAGACAAACGCAAAAAGTAAATTATTAGCAGAACATCAGTGATGAAACATTGTCTAAAAACTTGGAAGGTTGATCGTTAAGCATTCTCAATTTTCGGTTGTTCATTCAAGATCTATCATCACTATATTTATAAAGTCCTTGATATAAATATTCTCTACCAATAAATTTGAAAAACACCCCATATTTTTTATTGTTTACACCCACATTTCACCCTTAAAACTCCAAGGCTCACAACAAGAAGCGTGTAAATCCATAAAACACTTAGTATTTTCAGAATTAAAAATACAATAGAAATAATTTCCCTAGCCAGGCCTTGATAGTGAGAACTCTTAAATGCACTTCAAAGATCGCCGCAAGACCAACTTCGCTTTAGGTTGTTGACCTTAATGTAAAACTTATAAAATTCTACAAAACATTCAACGCAAGAGCTGTTTTGCAATAAACGGTCGTCATTTTTTATTACAAAATTCAAGGTCTTGACGTGTGTTACGTATGTGTAGAAGTACAGCGTATAAGTACATTTTCCGCTCTGATTGTTTCAGACAATTAGAAGACATTAGTAAATGCTGAGTTGTTCGCATTTGTCAAGTTATATTGCGTTTAGCGTTTAGAAATCCCGTTAATTCAAGATAAGTTTAATTCCCAACGCATTAACTAATATGTTATCAGTAAAGCTAAATAACTTATCTGGAAATTATAATAAAGCAAGTTGAGCGATTTAAAAAAATGCTTATTACTGTTTTGGATTTTGTTACACGGCGGCTAATAAAAATCGGAATTGAGTAACTATGACAAATTTCTAAATATATTCATCAATAAGTGAATTTTTCATGTTATTTTTTTCTAGGATTATGGCGTTTACAAAAATGAAACGAATTTTCCTATTTTGTTATGGTTTGAAACATCACTAAAAGCGTGAATTATTGACGCCTTTTTTGGTAGTCTAGAACTTTAGCGCAGTACTACATTATGGTCACAGATAATATTTTACTCTATATATAAAAAACCGTACCAATTTTACATTTTAACGACTTTGTAACCTCAACCTTGTTATTACTACTGGCCACTATTTGTTTTAATTATATAAGCAAGATATTTAATTACCGTTTAAAGGTAAATCACAAGAACATTTTATATGGATTAAAATACCATTCAGTTATTTTTTTATTATTATGAATTCTTTCATTGGATAACAAACATCATCATACATTTACATAACCTCACGCCTATATTCCCCGAAGGCAGAGTGTGGCCCGGTGGGTGCAGAAACGCACCTTTGCCTACCCCATCTAAGAATAGACGTGAGGTTAGGTATGTACATATGTTATTGATATAAATTCTTTAGAACCTATTGTAAATTATAAGGCACAAATATTCTTTTGATCATTAAGAAATTATAATAAGTCAATTACATTTTTCCATTACATTTTAAGCAAATTAAGACTCAGCCATAATGTTGATTCATCCAAGTTTATGGAGGTTTTCGGGAATAATCAATGTCGTAAATAAAGTTTACATTGTGTGCGTAAATAAATACAGTTTTAAATAAATATTTACTCGGATATTAAATGTTTTCCTTTCTTAGTGCTCTAAGGACAGACGACGATAAAGGCACGGTATCAAAAACTTGATGTCACGCAAACAAGTAAACATAAGGTCGCGAATTAAAAAAAATATGCAACATATAATACGAAAGTTTCAATGCCTTGGAACTTTCTAGAATTTTAATCCAGACTAAAACGTTCACTTGAACCGAAATATGAATTTAATATTCACAGTAAGTGTCGGCCACACATTCTGAATATTGCATTCCTTCACGTGTTACACGGACTTTAATGTAATTAAAATTCTTGGATAATAATATTTTTATGAACAAGTATTTGAAGCTGGCAGGCTTATAATATCAAATTGAAAAAAAAATAACCTTTTGTAAGAAAACAGTGATTTCACTTCAATGATGGTTGAACCAAATACCGTGTTCTGGAGTGGAGACCACGGCTCGGCAAACGTAATGTAGGACGCCCTTTAGCAAGGTGGGATGACGATATTCGCGAGGTGACTGGCAGCGGTTGGATGAGGAGAGCCGAAGATCGAGTCCAGTGGCGTGCCATAGGAGAGGTCTATGTCAAACACTGGACGCGTTAAAGGCTGTTGATGATGATAATAGGTTGATCACGATCCAGGAACATTGTACATCTAGGATGCACTTATCAGGTTTCAGTGTTGTAAAAAGACATTTGACGACCTGCGCGTTGCATATCTCAATACACCTAGTTGCAACACGGATCGTTCGTTTAGTATAAAAAAATAAACGGAATGATAGAGTTCTTGCTTGTACATAATTCTGTGGACGGTAAGTTACAGTTCCAACATTCTCGACGCCTAGTATAGCATTAAGGTGCGTCGCGGATATTGCGCCCAAACTTAGCTTAAAATATTTCTGCTAGGTATCTTACTCTTGTAGAGACATACTTTCAAGCACCATAAAAATCATGTGATTTATATTCTTAAAACATCGATTTACGAGAAATTATAATTATTAATCCTAATCAGTGGACTTAATTATGCCCGCTTGATTCTTACGTTTTATATTAAAACACCAAGAACTAAAACAGCTTAAGATGACCTGTTAACCTCAGGTAATCTCACTTACGGAAAAAACCGCAACTGTAAAGTACAGAACATTTTGTCAATTATAGAAAAACAGAGGTACTACCCTTGTCAAGCCGGACAATACGTTCCACGGTCTCATCTGGCTGCAGCTCTACCATGTAATAAAAAGTATTAACTTTTTCTGGTATTCTACACAATGACTAATTAAAATTTTCTCGAGTGACATTTTATAAGCGTCACTTTGTAAGACAAAGCACGAAGACGTAACAATACCAAAAAGCGTTATGTTGCGTGTATTATAGCCTTGAAGCGAGGAAAAGATTGCAGATAAATGTGGCTATTTTTATACACTGCGTGTTTTTTAATTATACCGAACAAATATAGCGAATGTGGAAAGACTGAAATGTTTCGTATTTTTGCCCTTTACTTGTTTTTTTTTTACTTGACCTTTAATCGTTAAGGTTTTATCGTGATATTTAGGCCATAATTATAGGAATTGTGAAAATATTTTAATAAATGATAGAGCCCCTTATTTTTCGGAAAGTGACTATAAATCCAATCGGTTAAATATCGGATGTTCAATATTGCTCAAAAATGACGACCCTAAAAATTCTGGGTATTTATCCTCAAACAATAAATGGAGTTTGCCCTTAACAGGTCCATCTGTCACTTACATAACAGCAGGCAGATTGTGTTACGGCTGGAAAGTGCAGTGGATCCGGCGAACAGTGAAAGCGTTGAATTGTAACTTATTATGGTAACTCATTTGTATGCGATCAACGCAGTTTGACTTCAACTTAGTTCATAAGTGAGTGACAAACAGATCAGCTTATATTGGTTGGTTGTCTATTTCACCAAGCATTACGTTCACATTGTTATTGTTAAACTTTTTGCCAGGTTACGCGAATCGTTACGAGCAGTTTAACGGAGTTTATGAAAGCAGTAAACTGTGTATTAAATTGCTTTACTGCTGCGGAAGCATTTCCTATTTTATAATTGATGATGATTTCTCAGTTTTGTAGTAAAATATATATCTTTTGTTTTGTTTCAAAGGTTTGGAATATTTTAGGTTTTAAGTATTTTGTTCATACTGATTACATCTGACATTTATTCTTCTTCTTCTTCTTCATCAACCCATATACGCCCACTGCAGAGCACGGGTCTCCTCTACCATTGAGAGGGTTTAGGCCATAGTCCACCACGCTGGCCTAGTGCGGGTTGGCGGACTACACACCTAAGAAATTCCTAAAAACTCTTAAGTGTGCAGGTTTCATCACGATGTTTTCCTTCACCGTTAAAGCAAGTGATAATTCAATGTGAATACACACATAACTTCGAAAAGTCAGAGGTGTGCGCCTGGGGTTCGAACCCGCGACCGTTACACACGTTACCGTTTACATTTATTATTATAATTTATTTATAGATCTTTGATTCTTTGTGGGACAGACGCCTACCAGGATGGAGTCTGGAAAACGACAATACGCTCGTATCACGACTAAAAAACTTGGAGTTATGCATTTTTAACTACATTTTCCGGGATAGAGGTGCGACTGTGTATGTATGTAATGCTACAATTTAAATATAAGCGAAGTTATCGCATATTAACTTATGAAAGTTTATAACGTATGATAATTAATAATTAAGTTGTGCAGCAAGACGATATTTACGAGTAAACATAACGTGTTAAATCCGAGAACACTGTTGCAAATCAACACGGACATCTTAATCGTAACATCAAGTGCATACGAGTTGTATGCTCTAATAACATTACCGTAACTGCGCTATGTCATAAAGAAGTTCGCACACAATTTATTGCAATACACTGGAATGTAAATTATGTAATATCTGACTGAATTCAAAGTTTATAATTGACTTAAAATAGCTTGTAATATTCATGTACGGCCTTAGATCAATTGGAGATTTCGAAATGACATTTCCGAAATAGAAGGTTACATTGCGTTATAACCTCATCTTCTTAAACGTAAATGATTAATATGGATTGAATTTGAATAATAATAGTAGTGATGACCTCGAGGTGAAGATGCGCGATCGAGAATCTCTGTAGACGCCGGGTTAAACCCCAGGCTAACACCTCTTATTTGACGAAGATAAGCGTGTATTCATAATAAATTAATCATCGCAAACAGTAATAGTGGCGAAATTTTCATATGTAAACCTGCACAGTGAAATGTTCGTCAATAGAAAAAGTATTAATACCTACCAATACCAAATATTTTGATAATATATTGTAATAAATATTTACGCAATGTTTGATTTGGTTAACAAAGTATTTTTATGATGCTGTTGCCTTGAAAGTGGTATTTAACATGGCAAGTATAAATTACAAAAGTGTGAATAGTTTACGATTTAAACATTGATCAAAATGTCACGTCCCATAAACTTTGACCTGAGTCTTTTTAGTGTAGTAAAGAAAGCTTTTATAAATGCTGCGCTCTTTTAATATAAAACGGCAATAAACTTAAACTTTAAATATTAATTTATCCTTGATGATTGAGTGCCAGGGTTATGTTATTCCGTTAAAAAATTTACAGTATTTGTTAGTATTTGCGCGGTAAATCGCAACACGACAAATTTATCGTACTGGTGCCCCATTGGGGATATAGACATAAAGTTATAAATATGAAAAATGTTCTTCTGCAGAGAAGAAGTAATATATGTTCAGACCGTGATCAGAATCTAGGGCAGGCAATATCTAAGGTCATTACTAACATCTTGGCGTTAAAAGAAATCCCGACAAAAACAAAATACGTTTTCAATACATTCTACATAGAATTTATACCTATGGTTTGAATGCACCCTGTATATATTATTTATATCATTTAATTATCTCGTTGGATATTAATATCACTAAAAACTTGTTACGTTATCTTGACGGAACCCACAAATTTACATTTCCGATGAGTGTGCATACAAATGTAGTCATTGAAATCGCATAGACCTTCATGCAAAAATAAGGCCAAGTATAAGTATGGTAATTTACGATATGTAAAAAATATTATAACCTCAGTATTCTCACAACAGATTGTGTTTATTACATCGTTAGCATTAACATTCCTAAACGATACATTAGAATATAATTGCGAAACAAACCCGTGTTTACAAATTTTTGTGGTTGAGGTCGACTGGTTGTTTAATAGCATCTTTAACGCCTAAACTGATTGTTGTTTATACCAGTAGACATAAAGATTATCCGTAATAAGTACCACAAATACTATACACAACAACACATACCTCACGCCTATATTCCCCGAAGAGGTAGGCAGAGATGTATTTCTGCACCCACATTTCGCCAGGTACGTATCAGTCCCACGTAATAGGGGGCGAGCCTATTGCCGTTTTTCGGGCACTTTTCCAGACTCCGTGCAGCTACTGAAAATTTCCTAATGGAAAAGCCCAATAACACTTTGCCCGACCCGGGACTCGAACCCAGGACCTCTAGATCGCAGGGCACATACTTGTACCGCGAGACCACGAATTTACCACAAATACTATATTACTTTACATTTAAAGGGTGTGATAAATTATAAATATGGGTGTATTGATCACACACATTCAGTTCTAACCCTACACCATGAGTCATGGATGTCAGAAACTACGAGAGTCTTACAAACATCCAGGTTTGAGGCAAATGTTCTGTTTCTCAGAGTGGGGATCGAAACCGCGACCTCTCGTTTCGCAAGCAATGTCACACCCGGGTTTGTCTATCAAACTGTTCTATATTTCTCACGAATGCTCTAATTTTTCGTAAATTGATGATATATCCTATAGCCTTCATTAATTGTCGAACCCGTAGTTTCTGAGATTAGCGGGTTCAACTAAAAAATACAGGTTTTTCAGTTTTATTATATGAATATTGATGAGTCAGTAAAATTAAATGTAATACAAAATAAGATTTATCGTTGTATTCAAATGTAGTAAAAGAGAATCATGACAACCTCCACTTAAGGTCGAAGCTTTAGGAAATGAGCTGAAGTTATATAAAAAACTAGACACACTCAAACTATCCAATGATTTATACTCATTTTAAATACAGGAAGTATTACATAATTTTAAATCTTGGGGTGTTGGTAGGAAATGTCTAAAAGGTCAGTTTTTTACTTTAAATTTTTTTAATTAAAATCTGGCATTAGATTACTTATAAAGAAAAGAAAAAATATCGCAGTATTTGGTCAACGTTGTGTAATTTACGAAATTGTTCTTAAAAATAATAATAATCATAAATATGGATTATGTTTGTATTGCTTAATTAATCTCGATGTTCAATGTAATAATAAATTTAGATTTTTTAATCATTTATCGATATAAGTAACACTAACAATAATATTAAATCTGTTGCATAATAATATTGTATTTTTATAAAGGTGTAAATATATTACTGTTGAAAATTATATCTCAAAATTTTCGAATTATGTCGCTGGTCGCTTAAGCATTGCTGGTCGGCATAATTCCCAGTGATAAAACTCAATAACTATAACTAATTGTTCTGAATCACAATCGAATTACCATGCTCAGCAGCTGGAACACGTCCACTATTAGACCTACGCCTTCTCCCAAGGATTACAGAGCGCTCTATCAGAAGCGACTATCTTAACGCAAATAACAAAAAAAAAACATATTTATTAGACTTTCGTGCGTAAAATACTGCATATAAACACAAAACGGGAGGTAAACATAGCAATAAAATATATTATCCAAACGAATCTGCGACTATAAACTAGCATGAATCGAGATGAATGCTTCGGTTACGCAAGCCGAATGTCGGCCAGGTATTTCGGAAGTGGTCGAAGGTGCAAGCGGTACCGCAAACCACTGCCACTTCACCCACTTAACACTCACCTATAACACGTTACACAATTGTAAGATGCATGATGCATTACAAGCGCACCTTCCGATTTGTTACATGTAATTTACTGCATTCATAGTTTACACAAAAATTGTTGTCATGTAAATTATGTTTCGTTTGGTTTACAATAACATCCGCGTTGTGCGTTGTAAACTAGTTTTTATATTTAACATTGAAACGTGTAAAAGTCACGGCATAAAATAATTATTGAATGGTATTATGCAAGCCGGAATATAGGTTATAATATGTTTTGTCGGTTCAATGGAATTGCATACACCAAACGCAGAATGCTACTTAAAAAAATACTAAAATAGTATAAATAGCAGTTAAAAAATATTTACATACTCGCGAATTTAAAGAAGTAGCGCTAAATATGATAAAATTTGTTCATGAAAATTTTAATTCAGGAAGTATTCCTCTTAGAATGTTGGCTTCGTTAGATTTTTAAAATTGATAAGTCAGTAAATTTAAATTTAATATGAAACAAGATTTATCTTTGTACCCAAATGTAATAAAAGAGAACCATGACAACTTCCACGCAATGATAAAAACCATGACAACAATAAAAAAAATTCGAGCCACGCAATGAATTCCTCAATTTGTGTACCGTTTAGCACCCGTAGAAGAGGAAAGTGAACGACGCGTCGCGAAGTAAACAGACAGCACAACAGACGGCGGATTATGTAATATTTCACGTTGGAGATAACATCCGAGTTCCGACAGTTAGACCGCAAATAAAAATGTATATTTTTTAAATGTGTAAAAATATAGTTTTTGGGATTTTCTTTATTAACTTATACATAATTATTTTAAAAAAAAATAGTTAAGCAACATAAAAACATACTATTGCACTCTCACAAGGACGTAACATAAAAATAAGTTCTATAATTATACTTTTAAAACTATATCACGTATCCGAATTTTGAGAATCAAATAAAAGATCTAGGTTTGCAATAAAACTGATAAAAAAAATAAAATATTAAGTACATAGACTTATTATAAGGCTGAGCGTATAAATTTTATCGAGGCTTGCAAATGATAAAAATAGAAATTAAAATACACAATTTGTGAATGCTACTACTAACTACTTGCGAAATTAAAAAATATAGAACACAATGTCAAAACTATTTCTAAGAACCTTGTTAAAAACTTACCGGTAATCTGTATCGCAGTGATTCCAATCAAAATTAACCACTTAGAGCTTGTTAACATTTTATCGTCTTTTATTTCTTAGGCATAAATCACATATGTTACTAGTACTGGAGTAGCATTTCACTTAACCGATAGATCACAGTATGTATCACAATATTTGCGTATATTTCGTAGGCGCTGGTACTGTCGGCAGCGTGTGCAAGGTTCGTTCTCCGCCGAAGCACTATAGCGAAAGTGTTGTGCGGCCGACCTCACCACGTGCTCGCTTCCCCACTTATATGTAAATCGGTCACCCTTTACATAATTTATAGAATTCACTAGAACTTGGAATTCCGCACGGCAGTATATAAGGAAAGAAATATGAAAATATTTGTATTAATGTAATTTATTTTTTTGTCATTGCTGTTCGATACATATTAAAAAAAAATGTAAGTGTTAATAGCATAGTAATTACTTTTTAGTGTTTTGGGTAAAAATGTATTTTTATAATATTTAGTTGAGGTTTATAAGGGATCAAGTGTATTTCAAATGAAAATGAAAGAATGATAAGAATAGTACCATTAATTTTGCCTAAGTATATTACAGCAACTAGTAACGTATCTTTAATTCAAAATGTTGTAAATATAAATTCAGAATTAATTTAGTTTAACTACGTCATACATCAGTTTACTCTTAATTTATGTTTCGAACATAAAAAGTTAATGGTTGTAAACAAATATTTTTAAATGAGTATTCAAATTTAAATGCATGCAAGCGATAATAATTGTTATAACTGCCGATGTGTTATGAAGTCGAGCCATAATACATTGATTATAACTTAGTGAAGTTATAATATTACAGGAAAATACTTACCAGGAACAACATAATTTATCGACTAACTTTAACTTAACTTAACTTTAACTTTAAGGACATGTAACATTCTACATACTTAAAAGAATATTCATATTTTTTTATAAGATGCATAGTGTTTTACACAAATTAATATTTACATATGTATGCAGATTGCTTATTAATGTATTTAAGCCTTGACCGGCTTAAACAATGAACGGTCAAACAGCGTGGCATAGAGCATACAAAACATTTTGAATCTTATATTGATTCACTGAAAAAGAAATCTTTAATAAATATCAGGTATTTATAGACCTTTATTTTTTCTTATTATTATTTATAATTTTGGCAGTAAACAATAAACTATAAGTAGAAATTTAAGAAAACTGTAAGTCGAAATTTAAACAGATATTTGAATTGACGCCTTGAAGTAAAGCTATGCGAAATCCCACGAGAAGTTTCGATCATTTCTTAACGTGAATAAGGATATTGTTAGTTATTGCATCTGCAGTTTCATAACAAGTGCATGTAGGCGTGGTCACGGAGAAATTCATTGACTGTGCCACCACTTGAGCAACAGTATTACTTAATTAGCGGACGAACGATACACCCCGCGAATGCCGGCTGTTGCAATCGTGTGAATTGAGGATGGCGACAAGGATGTTTGGAAAGGTGTCCGTCCTTCTATATTGCCAAAACAGGATTTGGATACAGGAAAATACACTCAGCTGTAACGCCCGGATCAAAACTAGTTATTTTATCAATTGCATGTTTTACGAAGTTTTTTATGCAACAATAATTTATTTACGAGGTTTTCGAATGTTTTTTAACGATGAAAAAATTGCAAAGATTAGAAGTTTAATGTTAATTCTAGTTCTTTTATGTAAACACTGAATGAAGAATTTAACAATCTGGGATTTGTAATAAAAGGATAGGATCAAGGATGCTGTGGAAAAATTCGAAGAAAGAAAAAACGAGTTGACCAATGGGCTAAATTAAAAAAATTATTATCTTTTGTAACCATTGAAAAATACAAAAAAGAATTAACGTCTATACTAAATCCTCGCAGTAAAGACATTTTCAAATCGTTACAGCGCAATGTACTGCAATATTATAAACTAAATATTAAATTTGATAGTAATCTTATAGACGCACAACGTAATATGTCGAATAACCTCAGGGAAACGTCAAAGATAATAATATTATACATATTACGCATGTACTAGTATAATGAATTTATAATGACGGTGCATAGTATCCTTCTGCGAAGGCTGTTGCTAACAAATGCCACAAACAAGGAAGTAGGAACATTTCACTCTGTTTAACTTTTGAAAACCGGATTTTGAGGTAGAGTTGGTGTAATTAAAAATTCGTTTCGAAATAAGACTCCTTTACATATTTCATTTTTTTATAAAATGAGTTAATATAATATTTTTGTTTTCAATGTAAAATTACTTAGCTAAAACTGCTTTGTGGTGTCTCGGCTTAAATGTGTACCGTGTGATTTTGAGATCAACAGTTTGATTGCTGGGTCGAGTAAAGAGTTTTTGGGATTTTTCCCCTAGGAAATTCTAGGTAGCTGCAAATGCAACTCTAGAATTGTTTGCAAAAATGGCCTATTTCGAGCAAACTAAATATACCTACTTAGAGAAATGTACACCCATAAATGAGGTGCATTCCTACTTTTTCGCCGAATACAGGCGTCACATTATCTAACTTAATCATGATAGGTTTAGAAAATAATAATAACTAAATTATCATACAACTCAATAGTCATATGATTTATAGTGGTATTTTATGCTAACAGTCTAAAGGGATTTTAGGATTAGAAAGTAAAACACATAATTTAAATAGAGTCAGTACTTTTAATAAATTCAAATTCTGCAGCGGTGTCTCTGGTAGGTCTTCTGTCGTGACCTCGCGCGAACGGAGGCTCTGAGTTTGTGAAGAAGAAGTATAATCCGGACGCGCTGGAAGACAATAATTTTCGTATTCAAATAAAGATATATTATATCCTAGTCATTACTTTCATACAGGTGTAAAGATACCGTGATCGTAAACTTAGACAGAAAAATAAATAAATTAACGTTTTCCTAATCACCATTATACTCGTACATAAATTTAATAGTTATGATTTTTAAAGACGTGAAAATTGTTAATTTAGGTCAGAATTTTGAAATTTTTAACCTCAATGTGTTTGTAATCACCGTGGCTAGTATTTATCTGTGTCGTTGATCATTATCTTTTTACAACCTGTATAAGTTATACATATAACATAAGGTTATTATATAGTATTTTTAATTACAGTATTCTATCCTAATAGAAATTTAAATAATCAGGTCTTTCGTATTACAATCCACTTCTAGTATCCAACGTCCAAAAGCTACGTAATATGTTATTAGTGAAATAATAATATAATAATCAATGAAAATCAATTAATGTGACACAGCGATTATCACCATCAAATAATTAACAATTTCGAGGCGAATAAAATGATATGGGAAATGTTCTAAGTGAAAGTGTAGCCGTGTTTCGCTACTTGCACTTAATCGTGGAATAACCACTTACAAAGAAAGGGCATTTAACGTGGACACAACGTCGGCTGTTCCTTTGCAACAATGATATCTACTTATGCAACACAAAGATACGACATTTGAATTTAAGACGTAATATTTAAAACAGGGTGCATGTCTTAACGTTAAGTCTATTGCCCTTTATACGCCCTCTAACGGACATGCACAGAACTAAGAGGCTTACAAGTATAGTATATTTTTTGGCAAATGCGATTCGTAAAATATCGTAAAATTGTGTCGAATTAAAGAACAGATGTCATGTTTAAAGAAAAAATGCATGTTGCAAAACGCTGGAATTTGTGCCCGCATTAATAAAATGAAATGACTTATATTATAAGATGAAATCTGTAATTGGTAAAGTAGGTCTTCAAAATGTAAACGAGAAGCTAAATCGCTTCTAAACGATTATGTTGTCATACAACACATGCCCCAGATTATGTTATTATTATGATGATAGAATATCGTGTTGCGTAGGTATATGTATGTTATGCTTTGCAATACCTATTACGTAGCATAACAACTAGGTAACTACTACATATAGATATGTATATAAAAAATCTTGAACCATGTGTCAAAAATATAGTACAAGATCGTCCACTTCATGAAAATACATTTTTGTTATTCCAGCAGTCAGCATGCCTCATACAAGTTGTCACGCACTGATAATAATTATTTTTTTACTTTATATTTTATTTAATGCTATCACAGTCATCATTATTACCTACTCTTCAATTATATCATATTCAGTAGAATACGATGGCTCTACCTAGTTTAAGATATACAAAACTATGTATGTATATACAAGCACCGCCATCTGTCGAAAAGCTCATTTCATTTGTTATCAGTGGATAAACCTGTAATAGGTTTAAGGTAACTAACTAATATGAATTTAATGCGCCCAACACAAACTTGCCTTGACTGATATGGAGATACAGATTTGCAAAATGTAACAATTATATACAGCTGCACTAATATTATATCTATATAATGACTGAGATTTTTTGCAAAAAAATAATCTTGAAACTAAAATATGAAATAGGTCTAAAATTTTATACAAATTTATACAGGGATCTACTTGCGTAGGGTTCATGGTATTTTTAGTATAAAGAGGGTCCCGTGATTTCTAAAAATTCTTAACGGATATCAAGAAAAATCTTTAGTACACTGTAAAAATAGTATAATAGTACAGTGTCTGTATGTTAGACTTCCAGAAAACCTTTTGTTTTCTCACTAATTAGCAAAAGAAACAGACAATTATGAAATGATATACATATATATGTATATAAAGTAGGAAACATTGTCTTACTTAAGCGGCACATGTTCTCCAAACAGAATGTCGTCATCGGAGTTGAGTTCGCACCAGCCGATCATGTAGGTAATCCAAGACGCACATTTGGTTGCGTAAAAACCGATCTTGGTTATGATAGACTCGGCGAAATAAGTGGGAGCTCTAGCGTGGTCGCAGCCCGATTGCGCTGTAATTAGATAGCGTTTGTTCACTTTATTTTTGTGGTATCCTTTTGGAAGAAGAAACGACTGGAACGCATATAAAATATTTTTTTAATATAAAATATTCCAGATTCCTGTTTAATGATTAGTAGGTCAGAAAATTGTTTTTGGTGATGTCATTAGTAAACGTCGCTATCAGAATATGGGTGTTGAAAACCAGCTCTTCCATTTCAAAGATACAGGTTTTTTTTTTTTTTTTTTGTTCTCGAGGGGAAAGCTGTTTATGGCTCTACTTCCCGCCAGCCCGGGGGAGGGGGGCGGGAAGCGTATGTCGGGGTCACCGGTCTTCCAGCCCGGCGCGCGGCGACGTCATATCCGCGCAGGTGTTAGTGCCGGGCTGGGTCCCTAACAAAATCCCTAAACCGGCATACCGACCAAAACCCCCCGGTGGCCATCTCCGCGCCGAGTGGGGCGACCACGGTACGCGGGCGAGAGGCGCCCACCGTTAACCGCAGCCGCCCAGTGCGCCTCCGAGACGAAATTGTCTCGGCCGTCTCGGAGTTTTAGGGGGCGCAGTTGCACCCCCACTTCTTGGTTCGGGCGCCTCGGTTGTGGATGGGCGCCCGCGACGTGCACAGGCCACAGTGCCGCCGCCCCTCTCGGGGTCACTTTCAGTGAGGACGCGCTGCCCCCACAGCACGTCCAGCGACCCCAAGGGCCCCTTTAAGTCGCCTTTTACGACAGGCAGGGGATACCGTGGTGGGATTCTGACGCCCCCTTGCCACAGGGCAGAAAGATAAAGGCTTGAGGGAGTCAATATAGGCATTGCTTATTAGTAAATATGAATATGTAGAATGTATTTCTTGATGGACTTACTCTGTTCAGCAGTAGCTTTACAGCCGGGTTGCTTCATGCCGCCGTTTGCATAGAAGTCCACATGTCCACTGGCTTCAAGTTTCCCCTTTTCAAGCGCATTTGTATGCAAAATATCGACGTACTTGGCGTCTGTGACGTCAACTTTTTTCATCGCATCATTAGTAACAAACAGAGGCATGGCCGGATCTAGCGCTGAAACGAGTACATTTTTTAAAATTTTGTTGTCATAATACAACAATAAATAGAAAATAATAAAAAGCAGTTATGGCCCTTTGGATGGAGTTATGCGTGTATGCACATTGAATTATTACTTGGTTTAACGGTGAAGAAAAACATCGTGAGGAACTTGCACACCTAAAAGTTCTTAGGAATTTCTTAGGTGTGTAGTCCGCCAACCCGCACTAGGCCAGCGTGGTGGCCTAAACGCTCACAATGGTAGAGGAGACCCATACCCAGCAGTGGGTACGTATATGGGTTGATGATGAAGACAATAAATGCCATAATCCAGGGCCGTGGGGGGATGAAATTCGAAACATGGTAAGTAAAATTTTATAGATAACTTGCTATGAAGTTTATAATATGTATGTATATCAATGTTACATACATATATGCATATAAAGGAGACTTACCACGACAACCTAAAACTTAACCTAATTGATTTATTTTGTATTGTATCTAAATTAATATAATTTAGTAATCCAATAATATTTTGCCCTTGACGTCAAAATTACATTTTGATCGTATTGCCAATAAAAGGTTCATTGATCATTGAACATCATAAGGTGTTTTCCTGTTTATTACATTTTATGCAATTATAAACTTGTTACAAACGTCCTACTTGGAATTTCGCAGGTATTAAAAATGAAATTTGCAGATATATTTTTGTTTTATATTGTTTTTCTAATTCTGATAGCTATTAGTTTGCTATAGTTCTATCAAGCCTTATTTTTAAGGCTTTTCTCATCACTACATAGTATAAAACAAAGTAGCTTTCTCTGTCCCTATGTCCCTTTGTATGCTTAAATCTTTGAAACTACGCAACGGATTTTGATGCGTTTTTTTTTAATAGATAGAGTGATTGAAGAGGAAGGTTTATATGTATGATAACATCCATTAAATATCAGCATTGCACCCGTGCGAAGCCGGGGCGGGTCGCTAGTATCTCTATATTTTGTAGAGGCATATGCACTATCCATCCATTTACTGTAACGTTGGTATATGTCGACTTGAGAAGTTAAAAGACTACTTATTTAATGTAAGAATATTTTAAAACCATTATTTGAAAATGCAGCGGCCAACCTGATCGTTGGTAAAGGAGGCCCGTGCAAAGCAGTGCGAGTTGCGACGTTTATGGGCTGATAATGAGTTGACAATATCCATCGTGATAACAGAGTTGAATTTCTATCGGACGACTTAAGTAGATTTTATGTTGATGACATTTCATAAAGTCAATACAAAAATATTTCGTAAGTAATGTGGAGAAGGTAAACAAGCTCGTTCATCAATAGGGGGTTCTGATTCTTTTAATCTGTCCAGTACGAATTATATTTTGGTATTGGAAAATTGTAGTATGCCGGTGTGATCTGTATCAGCGCTTACATACATTTTACACGATTTTAAGACAATAGTATCTAATAAACATGCAACATTTTCATTAACATCGACTTAATTATTATTTGTAAATTAGATTTCAAAATAACAAAATACTATAACACTCTAATAGCAACTTAGGGAATGAGTGTTTTTACCTTAATTACCGTGTGTAAAAAATTGTAAATCGATTGTACACCATGATAATGTGATCGATATAATCTCCAATTAAAATTACATTTTCGTTCTTATGACACTTACCAGATATTCTGGGTAATTGTCCTGACGTCAAATAGTTCCCAACATAGCCAGCAATTTGAGCTCCAAGACTGAATCCTATTAGGTGGAATTTGTTCAGGTCAAAATTATGTTTCTTTACGAGCTCGTCAATAAAATGTGCCGTGCATTTTCCAACCAGTTCTGTGTTCCGAGCCGACTCCATGTAACACGGCTCCCGCGCTATAGGATTATAGTCAACCGACATTACGTTGTAGTCGCAGCAACTTAAATATGCTGAAATCACAAATATTTTTTAATGTCAGTCATTCGTTCTGTAGCGCATCCAATAAATAAACTGTGGAATATTGCCCACTCCATGACTCTACATGATGGAAGCTGACTCTACTTGCGTGTTATTCTAAATAAGTAGCGATACTGTAATTATATTCAAAACAGTTTAGGTGTTGAAGTTAATCTAAAACTGGGGACAAGTCGTAAGATAAACATTTAAATAAAATAACTGTGTTAGTAAATATGTTTTAATTATTCTTTAATTACTTTTTTACTAAAGCCTATTTCGATCTCAATAGACCGTATATGTCAGGTCCTTAGTCCTTTAGGTTATAGGTATTTTCATAGTGCCCACAACGGTGAATCCGCCCTTGTGCTAAAGCTCTAAGATACTTTTTGGATTGGGGCACGAACTACAAGTTGGTAGTAACTGTCAAAACACTAACCTGGCCTAATTTCAGTATTTGGCGAGTAATCTTTATGGCCCGTGTACCCGTGGATCAACATCTTGATTGGCGCATCCTTTACCCACGGAGCTGATTTTATTGTATTGGGTTCCATAGCCTTGACTTCGTGCGGTTTATCCTTGTTGGCTCTGAAATGTTATGAGGAAGAAAACACGCTTACGTCTGTGGTCCCCATAGCAGAAGTGGCAAGAGTTTTCTGCAGCCACGTTTCAATTGTGTTGTTTTTTCACAATTATAAGGGTTGAGCTTATTACCATTTTTCGGGTACATTTTCAGAAACTGAGCTTCTATAACTCTGTGCCTGACCCGAGAATCTAACCCGGGGCTTGCAGATTGAACAGTATATATTTGCGCTGCGAGGCCACATGTAGTCAGTAAAAGAAAAATGTACAATTTTTTTTATACGAGTACAATTGACGTCATACTAAAGATAGTGTTAACTACTGAAAATCTTTTGCAATTTCCACTACTGTGATTCAGACTGATCTCAGAACACAAGATAAGTAGATGGAGAGATAGATTAAGTTGCAGCATGTAAATACAATTTTTTAAATTTATTCTTGTTTTGACTAATTAAACTGTAAACTTTAATTAAGGGAAATAATAAATTTGTAATAAGCTATTGTAATAATATTGTTATTATACTTTTTTAAGTGCGATTCCTCCCTATTTGATTTTCTGTCGTTACTGGGTAGGGCTTGTAAACTCACCTCGTATACAACCAAAATGTTATGTTCACACTTGGACAATCCATTGGAGGCATCACGCAGCTTAAACATTGGTTGAACCCTGAAAACCGTTGCCGATAAGTGAATCTGCTCGTGCGTTAAATCGACAAAAACAAAATATACATACATACATTTTTAGGGACTTGATACAGAATTACCCCCCAGTTTCTTGATAAGTGATCACAATAAATACATATAAAAAAATCTGGGTCGTTCGACGCAGGTATTGCATAAAACAATGCATTTAAAAGTAGCTACTCATAGACTTATTTATGAGCGCGTCACACAGTTGAAATGGCAATGGGCAGGACATGTGGCAAGAAAGAATGAAGGTCAAAGGACAAAGTGCCTTAGCAGACAAGCCTCAACGAAGTGGTGGCATGGGGGAGGGGTACAAAAAACATAGCAGCTAGATGGTCAGATGACATATCCTATGTAACCGGAAAGCTAAGCTGAGAAAGATGGTAGCCATAAGTGTATCGCCACTTGCTCATTTCACCAGCTCTTTTTTTGTACCCTTTACCCTAACTGGCAATCGAACCCGGTCCTCTCGATCGCTCGCCATTCAATTCAGTCACACACGTAAAACGGAGTTGTACTTACAAACATTTGATTGACGACACTTTTTTTGAAGCAAATCAAATTGTCCTTAATATGAGATTTGTCACCCGATTCATGTCACAGAGAATATGGTTAAAATAACTCGATTTTTTGGATTGATTAGAGATAAAAAGATTAAGACAGGGACAAATAATAAAAAAGATGATATTACTGATGAATCAAAAGAGAGCTTTTGAATAATAAAAAAGAAAGTAAGTCTACAAACTCGGACGAGTGTATCATAGGAAAGTTAGTAAAATAGACGAGTCTTTCTCATCCAAAAAAAAAAATATTTCCTTTATATCAACAAACAGAAATCTTCTGGCCAATATTTAAGACTAGTATGGAATTTATGGTAGGACTGTAGTTTCACCATACGTAAAATAGATTTATTCTTTATAGATGAATGTGTGACGTTATCACTCAAACTTTCTCCACAGGCAACTGTATGTTATTTAATCAATTTATCATTTGCCAAATTTCAAAATCAAATACCGGCACTGTAATAAATGTTAAAAAAAAAACAATTCAAATCCAAAAAAAACATTATCAATTGCTTTTTAATAACCTAAAAAATATAATTATACCTATTTATGTATATTATTACGAAAATTATAATACTCACATAAGGAAAAAATAAATGTCGAATAAATTCCAAGATGCATCGTTGTCAAAATATGAGATGATATTAATAATAGTATATTTTATAAACACCAACTACACAACTTTTATATATATACCTTCCGAGGTTCGCCCCACTGTGCCGCCTAAGCTTTACCCGTGAGAGAGTACAGAATCTAAATACACATTTGAAACAAGGAAACCTGTAAAGTCGCTCTTTTAAATATTTCTCTTTTTACTGAAATCTAATTATTTTTTATTACAAGTTATGTGCACGGTAATTATATATGTTTAATATGCGTAAAAATGCAACACACCATTAAACAAATTTCGTTCGGTTTATTTTTTTCAGTGAAGTGTAATGCGGTAATAATAATAATAAGTTGTAGTTCTTTTACGCTTTCAAGTCATTAACTCTAATTTGATTTTACAAATATTTTCCTGTGAGATAACATAATATTAACGTCATCAATTCGAATTTATTTCTATATTTAAATCCTTCTTATCGATATAGGTTCAAACAAGTCAAAATGGACAGTCGCAAATATTTGGCTATGAATAACAATGCACGATAGTATTTCATGCTTAATTTGTTACATTTGAATATTTAAATTCATTTTCTATGACTAAGAATGAGACATCGTTGTCGCTTTAAAAAAATACTAAAACTTCTTATTTAATTCCGTGCGCAAGTAAAAAGCCAAAAAAATTCTATTTATAAAATTCTTTTGTATAAAGTGAAATCAATTTGCAAATTATGATTAAAATGCAATATCCTTACAACTCGTCAGTGGTATGTCCATGATTTAAGAACGTGGTTTAGAATCTTGAAGGTTGCGGGTTCGAATTCCAGGCACATGTCTTTGACTTTTCGAATTTATGTGTCCATGCATAATGAATCTTTGATTTAAGGATAATGCAGTTATAGCATATGTGTAAATTTGTATTTTATTACGCCAACATAATACTAGGCCAAGTGTTTAGCATGCGTGATATTTTCCTGACGCAGTTCCAATAACAAATAAAATTAAAAGTTTTCAGTGTCACCATAAAATAATTGACTCCATAGAATTTCTGTTCCAAATTATGTAAATGACATTAATATTATCGTAAAAAACACGCAGGTATATCTTATCGTGGTTACGTGTATTTTAGGCGTTTACCGTGTTTCTTTATAATTACAGTCAAGTACGCGACTGATAGTGAATTAAGGGCATTACGGTTTATGTCTTAGGATATGTTTTCTTAAGTTTAAGTACTTCCTTCCTTTTTTAATTACACAACCAAATAGCTGTGTTTGTGCCCTTAGGTGTATGTTTATTTAAGAGTAACGTACCTATAATAATAAGGTTATTTATCAGGAATAAAACAATCAAATGTTTAAATTATGTTTTATTGTTTACATAAACTTAAATCAGTCCATTCTTTTGAAGTGAAAATGCATTTGGCACATTGTTTGCTTACTAATATGGCTTGTAACAAACAATACATCGAATCTATTAGATAAAGTTGTTCAAACTAAAGTCATAGCAAACTCATCGATCCGTTGGGACATGTAATATCACAATGAAAAGGCATAATTTATTTATACATAATAATAATAAGCGTAACATTTAAATTTATTTACACACAAACCTTTGTTAAACATCGCTCTTACATTCTGAAACGGGTTTAGAGCATCGGAAATTGTTGAGCTTCTGTACAAAAACAGTGAACATATTAACTTAAAGATGTATTTTTGCTATATCTACAATAGTATGTACAAACCGAATAAACGAACTTACTAACTATATCTATCATATGGCAAAAACATTTGGTGACCTTGATACAAGGTCCCAACGATACATTTTGTACATGACCTTAAATCTGTTGAATTATTTACAATTTTATTACACTATCGATAATTTAAACGTATTCTTCAGAGGGCTTTGGCGTGCCGTTTTGATGTCTCAATGATGCAGGCATTCGGCCATTGACCGAATCCGGTAGTTCAGCAAGGTCTTTAAATACGCCGATCATGCTTTGAAAGTTAGGTCCCCAATTAAAAATGTTGTCCCATCCCAAGGCTGCTGAAGCGGGAGAGCCGTTTGCTTGTCTGTATAGAGCAGCACTAACGTGTGGAGCGAGATCATCATCGGATGCGACTAGAGTACTCAATGAACCTCGAAATGATGAATCGAAACTCTCGTAAGGTGGTGGCAATATAGGTTTTTTCGGATTGCTAGCACTGCTCACATTTTGTCTTCTAACGTCTTCTAATTTATCTGCATTGATGCTGTTATTATCATATTCTATCTCTGAACAGGTAAAGCTGTCGTTACCACTTTCGTCATCAGAACCGGTTGAGCTTCTATTGTCGTCTGGTGGAGAATGATGCCTGTGTGACATATGATGCCCGACACTAGTTGTTCGCGGTGCCTCGCTTGAACTTGAAACTGCATCTAACGTAGAAACTAAGCTGGACGTTCTTTGTCTGGCGTTCATCCTTTCTATCTCTTCTGCTGTAAGTCCGACAGCACCAGTACCAACGGAAACGACTTGAGGAACCTGCGGGGTAGCGCTAGGAGTTTTTCTGCCCGCCGACGAACTCTGTCCACTTAGTTGGGACATGACTGGACTATTTAAACTTCTTTCACTATTACTATGCAATGCATCTTTACCTACTCCTCCGGAACTAGACGTCGTAGCCAATAGTGCGCTTTGAAGAGGCTTTCCTGATATATCATGTAGTGTTAATATTCGAGGTTGTTGGCTTAGTTCACTGCTAGGTGATAATCTGGCAAGCGGAGTTGTTTGATGTTGCCTGGGTTGTGGAGGCGGTTGTGTAGACTGTGGAAGTACTCTTGATGGAAATCCGCTTGGATGATGTGGAGAGTGTCGGTGTTGGGGCGTTTGATGCTTATGGTGGTACCCAGCGATTGGTGGTGGAGTTGCTTTGTATTTTCTTGCTCCAGCTGCTTCTCGAAATCCTTTGTAATGATAAACAATGTCAATGTCAGAAGGTGCAATGGAACTGGCATTTTCTAAATCATAATGCTCTGGAACTTCTGAATTTAAATCAATACCACTGGGATGATCATGATGATGGGATGCATTTGTTGATGGTGGTGGTGGTGGGTGATGATCTTCTCTCAATGCTGGGCTTTTCCCGACAACTTCACGCTCTATAATATCAGGACGTTGGGGCCTTGGTGGGTCTATGTTCATTATTTCTCGATCTTTATATTTTTTTGACAAAAGTTCCGGACCAACAATGTGTCCAACATTGCGCGTAATATCAGCATTTTCCGACATGTAACTGGTGAGGCTAGTATCATTGTTATGTAAATTTCGATTCATAATACTATCATTGGTACCCGCGATTAAGTTTGGAGCATTCAACATCGCCGGACCCCCGTTTTGTTTAGAGTGAGCGCCATTGCTCTTGGTTCCAGTACCGGCCTTTTCTTTTTTTTGTTTACGCAGACGGTAAAAGATGGCAACTACCATTATCGCAAACAACAAAATGACAAAGAACACTATTATAATTATGATACCAGTACGCAGTGGATTAGGGTTTTGAGTGGAACCCACTGCAAAGGCACTATGGCAGCCATTTAATATTTTACCCCGACGTACTGTGGTTTTGAATATGCTGCCATTTCCAGAGAAAGGTTGAATTTCATTATTTATAGTAAAATTTGCTAAACATCCCTCAAATTTATTTTGACTGGCAACACTTAGCCACTCTGCTTTTACTCCTCCCAAAGACAAAAGTGTTAAATATGGATCTAAAAAATCATGTACTCCAGCCGCATCAAGTTCTTCTCCAACATTTTTGCCGTCTACTATCAAACTGATGCCCCTTCCCATGGACACCAACGTCACATTATGCCAAATTCCATCTGAAACATCATTTTGCTCCGTTTGCGTCATATTCACTACAGTATTCTGTTTTGAAGTATAACTCACTTTTCCTCCAATCAATTCAATTAATGTATAGTATTTGTCAGTCGCTGCGTAGAAGAGTATTCCATCTTTTTTGTGCGTTCTAAATGAAAACGAAATTGTTTTAGTTGGATTGCTTATTTTAATTGTAATTTTTCCTGGAGATTTGCTGTTTCTTTTATCCCACACAGTATTACCGCCATAAAATGATTCTAGCAGTTGTATTCGCCGATGCTTCTCTGATATCGTGTACGAAATAAATCCATTTTCACCAACCGATATTGATTGAAGAGAAAGACTGCAATCAGGTGATATGAACAGTCCATCACACTTGCAATAGTTAGATTTCCATCGATCTTGGCATTCACCTGAGCCACATATATCTTTTTTATAACAAGCTCCTTTTTCTGACCTTTCACAATTGGCTTCAACTCCACGTGATTGCAATGGATTAGTCAGATTTAGCAATCTGCCATTAATTGTTATGCTATGCATACACCCAACAAAGTCATCTGAATGTATTTGCCCAGGACGTTCCAAAACCGGGTCTGCCTTATGAAGTCCTCCAATAAGAAGTGGTTCGTTATTGAAGTTTAACGTCCTGAAATGTAATAATGTTGAATATTAGATTATAGTTGTCAAATATGCATATTATACCACCAAAATAGATAAATTAATACATACCCTGCCTGTCCAGTATCGTCACTGTAGCACGAATCATCCCCAGGTTCGCATTCCATACAAACGTCTCCATGATCTGTGCAGGCTGTTACACTCAGTGATATTACTCTGCCATTCCTCGTTGCGGTTAATTTATGCCAATTACCATCTGACAGATTTTTATTTGGATTGGTAATAGCAACTGATGTAATCGAAGTTCGTGCCCCGCCAAATGAAAAGATTGGTTTTCCACCAAGTAATTCTATTGCAATGAAATCTGATCTTCCACCGGTTTGTGCACCATAGTTGTACAGTAATAAAGCGTCTGGTTTGCTTGTTGCGAATATAATCGTTATATCGTTAGTGGAGGCATCAAGGGCGGGGAATTGCATGTATGATAATTCATTGAAACCGAAAGTAGTGCTTTCACAATGCGTGCCGTAACGACCATTTGTGCAGCTACATTTATATCCAGGTTTTAAACTAATGCATATTCCTCCAAACATGCATGGATTTGGTCGGCATGAGTCAACGAGCGCTTCACAATGATTTCCGCGGTATCCAGGTCGACATAAACAGAAGAATGAATTTCTATCCGAACTTTCTTTGCATGAACCACCATTTTTACATGGATTGCTACTACAAACGTCATCTTTCTCCAATTCACATGTTTTTCCGTCACGACGCGCTGGACAAATGCACACAAAATCATGACCTTGCTTACGACATTGACCGCCAAAGCGACAAGGATTTGGTGAACATGGATCTTGGCGCTTATCACAATTTTCGCCTATGAACCCATCTGTGCAGTGGCAAAAATAATCATGTCGAACTAAAGGTGAAGTTAGAATAAGAGTTGAACTTTCAGTTATTTTTGTATCATCTAAAACGCGGATAGAATCAGTGCAAATACCATTATTCTGACACTGTAAAGATGCACAAGGATAATATGTCACAATAATTTGACTCTTGAGTAATCTGGTAATTTCAAACTCTTTGTTTCTGAGATGTCTTTCAGTATCTTCTCTTTTTAACGTTGTATGATTTTCTGCCATAGCAATAGTTAAATCCAAGTGTCCATCAATTTCGTTTATACTGTAAAGGGTAATTTTTTCCCTACTCTTCAGACCTCCTCTCAGTATTTCTAGCAAACTTCGATAATAGTGTGTTAAAAAATCAGAAGCAGTCATATTAATTATTCTTGTAGTTATTGATTGTTCGACAGTAGCATTATCAAATGAGAAATACTCAACACTGATAGATGATGTTACGTCTTTATGAACTCCATCATTGCCCAGAACTGAAAATGAGTATCCTTGTCCTGGTTTTACTGCATTGGTATAAAGATCACATCCTGTTTTAATACTTAAAAGAATAAGCGTATTTTCCGAGGTAGAATCTCTTATAATCTTACATTTATAATCCCCAACGATATCAGGATCATTAGGTTTAATATCTGCAATTTTTCCATGAGGAACTTTATTATTAAATGCATAAACCAGTACATGTACAGATCTTGGGGAAGGAGGATTATCATTTTTATCTAATACTTTAATCTGCAACGTGTAATTAGATTTCATGACTGGTGTT
The DNA here is from genome assembly GCA_030295005.1 of Cephonodes hylas. Lineage (NCBI taxonomy): Eukaryota > Metazoa > Arthropoda > Insecta > Lepidoptera > Sphingidae > Cephonodes > Cephonodes hylas. The sequence goes on from AP025366.1 coordinate 6,433,363, forward strand.
CCACTATCTTCAATTAATACTGTAATTTCTAGAATAGGTGTTTGTTCTCTGTCTATTTTCTTAGTCGTCAAAAGTACACCGGTATGTTTGTGTACTTTTACATAGCTTTGATGTTTTCCTCCAATTATTGAGTATGAGAACGGTGCACCATTTGGTGGTAAGTCGGGATCATTTGCAGAAAGTGTTGTTATACTAGTATTAGGAGGTTCATTTTCGTATACTGATCCTTCAAAGTTTGCTACGTCAAATATTGGACCATTGTCATTTATATCAGTAAGCATTATTTTCACAGTAGCTGTTCCGGTTTGTGGAGGTATACCTGTATCTATAGCACCTACAGTCAATAAATATGCTGATACTGTTTCTCTATCCAAATGTCGTGCAACTTCGATTACTCCAGTTTGTGGATCTATCTTGAAGTTTTGATCAAGATTTCCTCCTATAATAGAGAAACTGAATTGATTGTTTTGGGGGCGGACATCTTTGTCAACTGCTTGCACTTGAATGACTTCTTCGCCAATATTAGCTCCTTCAGATATTGTCGTTTCATAATAATGTCTTGAAAATTCAGGCGGGTCATTACCATCTTGTATTGAAATTATGACTTGTGCTTCATCGGTGTCATTACCGTGTATGCTTCCAGAATTTTTTGCTAATACTGTTAATACTACTCTGTTTTGGGTTTCTCTATCCAAATATCGAGCAACTCGTATGACTCCAGTTTGTGAATTGATACTAAAACCTTTATCATTGCTGGAACCTACAAATAGGTAATAAATTATACCATCATCTCCACTATCTTGATCTGTGGCTTGAATAACACCGACATTAGTTCCAACTTCTGCAGATTCAGAGACATCAAAATGGAATACTGGTTGTTTGAATTTAGGATAATATTCGTTAACACCCGTTATATGAACAAATACTTCTGTTGTATTTTTCATAATGGAATCAGGGTTTTCCGCTCGAATTTCTAATTTATATAGTGATTTTTCTTCAAAATCAAATACTTCTCGTGAAAATATTTCACCACTGTTTTCATCTATATAGAAAATAGATGACATTTCGTTATTTATGTAGTATTTTATGATGGAATTTTTAGGTGAATCTATATCCACAGCCTTAACAGTATATATGAAGCTGTCAATAGGTGAATTTTCAGGCAAGTAAGCGGTGTAAACAGTTTGATTGAACTGTGGTGCATTATCATTAATATCTGTTAGAATAATAGTCAAAGTAGCTGTCGTCTCTTTAGATTTAAAACCAAGGTCCTTTGCAGTTATATTCAGTCGGTATTCTTGAATTGTGTCGTAATCTAAAGACCTCATAATGCTTATTGTTCCTGATATGGGATGTATTTGGAATTCCTTTTCAGTATTACCGGAGGAAATAGAATACCTCACTATTCCATTAGGTCCTTCGTCTTCATCACTAGCTTTGACTGTTAATATAGATGACCCGACTGGTTCATTTTCCGGTACGATGACTTGATAGCTAAGGGCTGTAAATCTTGGACTATGAATATTTTCACCAGTAACGACGAATGTTACCGTGGTTTCGTCAGATTGTGGAGGAACTCCCCGATCTATCGCTTTGATCCTTAATTCATAATATTGTCCTAAATAATAAAACTGTTTATTGACAATTATCCAACCATTTATTTTGTCTACTGTTAGATATGCGGTACCATTTCCACCAACTATATGGTATTCTATTTCAGCATTTATTCCAAAGTCCATATTGTCCTCTGCTGTAACTTTCATAATATGTTCTCCAAGAACTGCATCTTTCGGAACTGGCACAAACTTTTCATGATCAATAAACTTAGGCTTGTTATTGTTAGCATCGACAACGTTGATTGTTACCAAGCATTCGGATGACATTGGTGGCTTTCCGTTATCAGTAGCAACTACAACCACTGAATAAGTGTTTTCCGGTGATGAGTTGACTGAAGTCCTTTTATAATTCATCACGAACTTACTTAATATTTCACCTGTCGCAGGATCGATAGAGAATAAGTCTGAAGGTTGTTGCAGTGAATAGGATATAATAGAATTAGGTCCTTGTTTGTCTCTGTCTGTTGCAATTACTTGACCAACAAAACTATTCTTCTTTTGTAATTCAGGAAAATTAAAACTGTAAAATGAATATTCGAATTCTGGCGCATTGTCATTTTGATCTTGGATAGTAATTGTTAAAGGTGTTTCTGATCGCCATGCTCCATCTATTGCTGCTACTTTCAAGATGTACTCATCTTGAAGTTCTCTGTCCAGCGGTCGTGCTACTGTTACATTTCCACTAATGGGATCTATCACGAACTTTTCTCCAGGATTTTCAACGAAACTGTAAGTTGCATTCGCATTTGGGCCCGAATCCAAGTCAGAACTAGTGACTCTTATGACAAATGATCCTATTTCTGCATTTTCTGTAACATTTACGCTAAACAATCGAGTGAATCGGGGAGGGTTATCATTTTTATCCAAAACAGTTACAATCACTGTTGATGTGCCCACCAACTGAGGCACTCCATGGTCTATTGCCTCCACTAAAATCTCATAGAAAGGAATCGATTCGCGATCTAAGGCCATGTTTGTGTATATTTCACCTGTTTCAGAATCAATGCTGAATGTTTCCTCGTAATCGTTGACTAATTTATAAGATACTCTCCCATTTTCATTTGAATCCTCGTCGTGGGCATGAATTTCTATTACTAGTTGAGGCGGAGACTCTTCTTCTAGTACAGTTGCATTGTAGAGAGCATTTTCAATGACTGGCGGGTTATCGTTTGCATCTGTCACTTTTATTTCTATTTCAATAAACGATTTCAGTGGAGGATTGTCCGAATCTCTGACTTCAAACCATACCTCATACAACGGCATAGTTTCATAATCCAATCCTTTTCCAGTAATAAATACTTCGCCGCTCATAGGCTCTACTCTTAATGCATCACCTACATTTCCCCCTGCTATACCATACTGCAAAAGACCGATTGGTCCTTTTTTCGGTGAAGTAGCAGATAACCTAGTAACTAAAACGCCTTCGGGAGTATCCTCAGAGAAAGTAAAGGTTAATTTATTCGTGACTGTGAATTTTGGAAAATTTCTAACTGATTTTGGAATCAATATTAATTCAGCAGTACTTTGTCTAGGGTTTTCCCCGCTATCTGTGGCAACTATTATTAAATTGAATGCTGAAACATTTTTGTCTTTGTACTTCATAAGGTTTTCTTGAGCTTTTATTACGCCAGTCTCTGTGTTGATTGCAAATAAATATTCATGTTCGCCTTTTAGATCATACAAAATCTTTTTATTCAGTCCAATATCATTGTCGTTGGCTTTAACCCCGAAAACAAAATCACCTTTGACGGTCCGCTCCGAAATATGAGCTTCATATACGGGGTGTGCGAAAGTTGGCGTATTATCGTTCTCATCTTCTACTATTACTGTAAGGTTAGCCGTTGCAGTTCTAGGGTCTGTTGTAGAAGAATCTTGGGCCATTACTATTAAATAATATACGTCCCATTCTTCTCTGTCTAAGGTAGCATTTGTTGATATAACACCAGTAGCAGAATCTATTTGAAATCTTTCTGATTTATCACCAAGAAGACTGTATCTAATTTTTGCATTATTACCAAGATCTTTGTCAGTGGCTTTTGGAGTAAGTATTATAGTTCCAGCTTCTAAATTTTCTTTGACACTTGTTTTGTAGCTTTGTCTTTCAAATTCAGGGCTGTTATCGTTAACATCTTGCACTAAAATTTTGACAGTGCCAGATCCAGTAAGAGGCGGCGACCCTGAAATTAAAATGTTTGTCAATAAATATTCACTCACTAAAAATAATACGTATTCATATGTTGATACAAATTGGGATATAAATTATAATGCATTGCACTACTATCCTACAATATTAGTAATGAAGTTATATTTTAAGACATTTTACTCAATAAATTTATTTTAAATATTTATTAATAATACAATGAAAATACTCAACAACTTTTAAAAGTTTAAAACTTTAAATAATGATTATAATAATTACCAGTGTCCATTGCTACAAGAGCTAGTGTATATTCATCTTGAGTTTCGCGATCTAATGTGCGCAACAACGATATTTGTCCAGATGAAGCATTTATTTTGAAAAGGTCTGCATCGCCTTCCTTTATGAAGTAACGCACTTGATTGTTGAATGGCGGTGAATCAGCATCATAAGCATGAATAGTTATAATGTATCCTCCGTTTGGAGGAATAACATTTTCCATGACGTATGCTAAGTACGGAGAGTCTAAGAATGTGGGCGGGTTGTCGTTGATATCTTGAATGGAGATGGATAATTCTGCGGTATCATATCTGACGTCATCTTTAGCGCAATCTTCTGCCCTTATAGTGAGAACATAACGGGATTTTCTTTCAAAGTTTAAATTTTTTGCAACCCTGACGATGCCAGTATCCTCACTTATACTAAAATCTCTGTTCTCGTCACCAGAAGCAATTGAATATCTAACTCTTCCATTAGCATCTTCGTCGATATCCGTTGCTGAAACCTACAAAAATATTTCGATTAGAATATATACACATACTTTCGTAAGTATTTTCACTGAACGGACAACGTAGGTAGCCTCTCGTAAGAGGGTATCAGGCTATTGATCGTTATCCGTGCACCATATTACAGAAATTTTCTTAAAAACCAAATCCAATAACACTTTTGCAAACCCCAGAAATCAATCAGGACTAAAAGAACCAACTCATGTTATGATTCATAATTAGGCACAAATTTCATATTTATCTAGACATACATTGTAGTTATTAAGCCGTTACAAGCATTGTTCTAGTTTTTTTTTACTAATTCTAATTTGGTCTAATTTATTATTTTTCCTTTCTTATTACCGTTACTATGTTATAAGAATGTCTATGGAAACTTACTTGTAAAACACTTGCTCCAATGCTAGCATTCTCAGGTACTGATGCACTATATTGCTTTGGATCAAACACTGGACTGTTATCGTTTTCATCGAGTATGTTTATAGTTATTTTACTTTTGGTTAAGTTAGGCGGATCACCACGGTCTTTAGCAGTTACAGTGATAACATAACTCGATATTAGTTCTCTGTCAAGTTTGCCTGTAGCTCTCAATATACCATCGACGTTCCCAAGTGAAAAGTATCCGTTGATTTCTGGGTCTGGTGTCATAAAGTATTCAACGTATCCATTCCTGCCCTCGTCCTTGTCAATAGCTTTTATCGTCATCACCACGGTGTTCAACGGTATGTTTTCAGATACCGTAGTGACGTTCGGTGTTATAAATTCCGGCGCCATATCATTGATATCTTTTAGTTGTATAGTAACCTGTAAACAGTTTTAAATACACACATTAGTACTAAACAAAAGGTACAGAGTTCTATAGTTGAATACTTCACTATTATTTTCATAAGAATTGTGTTTTAATTACTTTAAGATGATTTGTAGACGGACATTTCGACACAATATTCGAAGTAAAAATTAAACATATTCAACCTAAGTAAATCCCATCTTGTTATTTACAAACTTGAAAGTGAAATAATAAAAATATTATCCTTTGAAGGAGTCTCATCAGGGGCACATTGTGAAATTCAACAATAGATAAAGTTAACAATAGGTCGTAATGAACGCGTGTGTGGCTAGAGTTACCTGCGCTTCCGCTGCTTATTTAATGATGAGTGAATTTTAATTTACAATAAAACTACTCTTACAGTCACATCAAAATATTTCGCGATTACACATATTTTTACACCCTTTTGGAAGGTACTTATAAGCCGTTATTTTAAAAATTATACTATCTAATTGCATTTGTTATTCAAATAGTTCGCATAGATCTGAATCTACTATGTAAACAAAAATAGCCGTATATGACTTCTGAACGTTGTGTGAAATACTGATAACTAGTTAGTAAGGGCTTACCAAAAGTAACACTGTCCTGCAAAAGTAAATATTATATTCCCGGTAAATTCTAACAACTCATGTCATCGGCTATAAACCTACGAAACTTCACAAGCAAGTTATACTTGGAAACTGCCGACCGACGGCAAACAGTTTTTAGACAAACGACTTTATTAGTAACAAATTATAAAATATGATTATTCTTTAACATTTTTGATGAAACCTTAAGATAAGTATTGTAAATTTTTTGATGGAATTGCGTACCTGCACAGTCGATGACAATCTAGGCTCCGGAGGTTTTGCTAAATCTCTGGCGGTGACGACCAAATTATAAATTGGAAGCGTTTCTCTATCCAACAACTTCGAAGTGTAAATAGTTCCATTGTCAGCAATTTTAAAATCTTGATTTTCATCGCCAGATGTTATACTGTACGCTACTTTTCCATTTAGACCTGCAACGTAATGCAAAATTGATAACATGTTTCGTCTATTTATAAGTAAGTTTTATTGTTTTTGTATTCGTTTACTTACTCTGTAATGCCTGTTCCATAATCCACGAAATAAAGCATTGAAAAAAGATATAAATGAGTAATTAAGTTGTTAAGGAATTTAGAATGATCTTTTAATGAATACATTTGAATGAAACCAACCTGAATCCAAATCAGTTGCACTTATGGTGACCACAGATGAGCCTATCGGTGCATCTTCCTGAATTTCGTTGGAGAAACTCATAGGATCAAATATGGGCGCATTATCATTTAGATCGATGACGTTGATGTAAACAGTGACCGTGCCAGACAAAGACGGGTGGCCACTGTCCTGCGCTTGCGAAACCAGAATGTAGTGTTGAGTCTGAAACATTCATACATCAAAGATTTTTTCGTGCGTACTCGTGACAACATTATTGTTTCGTATCGTTTATTGTCAGCACCAAATGAGACAATGGTTGTATAATGCACGGTATTGCTGCAACATTTTATGAATGACGTCGGCGTTTAGCTTTCCCATATAATAGGACACCGAAGCTTTCCAGCTATGACAAGCTGCCTCATTCGCGGATCGTGAAGCGAGATGACGACTTAAAAAACGAGGAGTGGACGCGGAATCCGGCTCGGGGATGTTTTGCAGACGGCCGCTTTGTCAGACATTGTTCGAGCCTTAATTTCGATGGCGGATCGAGCGGACAAATGCCGAATATGATGCGCGACGCGAAAAAACTGTGCCGGGATGAAATTAGCAGCTCTCTAGCAGGGTACGCGGAATTGGCGGGCGGTCGAGACAACCGACGTACGTATGTACCCAGCGAATTATTTTTACTAATTAGCAGGACCGGCGACTTGATGATTTCGTGGCGGCTGACGTCACGTCGCCTTAAATTCGTCTTCGCGAAACATGCTCTTATGGTTTCAATCTCGACTACATTCTATTGTGTAAGACGAGTTGAAAACTTTCGAGCTTCTAAAAACAATAGAACTGGTTTTATAACATTTTAGATTTCAAGTCGATTTGCAAATCGGTGCCAACACAAAACTGACTGGATGCTTACTTAATGCATGTAACTTAATTATTATTAGACACGCGTTGACTTATTCAATTTATTAAATAATTTGTATTTTAATTGATGATGTTCACTTATTTTTCTTTATAACTAATATTAGTCATGAAGAAAAATCTTTGTTCATATATTTGGTATCAGCTCTTAATAACATACGCAGTAAACATGCGAGTCGATCTTTTTACACTTTTCTTAGAAACGAACGCTCGAGTGATTTTAGAACACGGGTTATTTGTTTTTATTTTGTATTAACAGCGATCGTTGGGATCGAATGTTTCCAATAAAAAAGTGCAAAGTTACAAAGTTCACGAGCGGTGTCTAAATATTTAAACGAAATTCCCACCTCGCCTAAACTCTTCCATATTTCAGAACGACAGCTGATTTATGTCCATAGAAAATTTAACGACTTGTTTGTCATTTTACTACGGCATTGATGAGTATTACAATAAGGCAGTTACGATGCAAGTTGCCGCAAAAACAGGTTAAAATAAGCTTTGAGCTCTCTGGCATTTTATGAAAATAAAAATAGTAGCCATAACCCGTAGTCCGTTTATAGCCGTACCAATACATATGGATGTAGGCACTTGCAGTAGGTGTATGGCGATATCGTATTTGTTTTATATTCCATATTATTGTTCCTTTTTTTCAATATCTTATTGTTTATTATGAAAATGGGAGGCTCGCTAGTGTGAAGTATCGGATTAAAATTCTCGCTGGTACCAATGAGTTTTTTAACTTCAAGTCCATTATTAAAGACGGAATAAATTTTATTCGGTACAAATTTATTCTATCATTTGAGTATATTTTATAGAGCGGCTGAGGCTTTAGTAGTCAACTACAAAATAAAATACGGTAAAAGAACTGAACCCTTTTTATTTTCTACTTTGATCAAATTCACATATTATTTAATTTATTCAGAGTTAGTAACTGAGAGATCAAAAGTAAGCTCAATCTAGAGGTAGGTACATACATCCAACATACCAATTTAAAGTCCACTTAGCCAATTGGGTGATAATGAACAATAAACACTACTTCATCAAATTAAAGGTAAATATAAGTTCCATTACCAGATCCATAGCAGAATTTACTCCACAACGCGATCAAATATATAGACGAGTAGAACAATGGCCATAGTTTTTTCTTAGTAATTGATGGTAGGACTGTCTATGTTTTTGGTAGGAGGATATTTAAAAACGTAATGTTGGCTAGTTTCAACGGTCAACGCTCCATGTTAAGATCTATGTTACGATAATTCCACTAACTGCGATGCTCGGCCTCGAGCAATCAAGAGCGATGTTTGCGAATCTCCCACGGATCCTTACATTGCTGCCTCACTTGCCCGACTTATATATTTTTCGAAAAAACCTTTGAGTTTTAAACACATTGCAGTATTAGGTTTGTGATAGTTGAGCAGCGAGGCTTGATAGAAACGTGTTCTAAGAGTTTTAAGCATTTATATTTCGCTTCTCAGTTAAACTTATGCCATTAAAAATTAAGTTTATCGAATGAAATAAATAACCCCTGCAAGAATTTCATTAGATACATAAATTGTAGGTACTCACTAGACAAGCTTGTACCGAAATTACCTACCCCAGAACTCTAATCGTAGAAGCCGATTGACGCTGTTTATGGACTGCATAATGGTTTCCATTATGTGTGGTGTCATTTTGCAGTGTCCGTATAAAGAAATGCCCCGTGCCCGTCAAAGAAACGTAGGTTTATCAGCTGATATATAAAACTGTCAGCGCATATCATTTCAGTATACGCCTAAAATTTTACAACAAAGATTGTCCTATATTAAAAAGTATAAGAAAATATTCTTTTAGTCCTCATATCACTATGTTGTCGTTTTAATATCGTTGTGTTTGAACCTTACATGGACATAGTTTATATATCTATGTTATGTTCTTTTAAAGAATTTGCATTTAATTGTGATACTTATCCCTTTATTACTACCACATTCCACCCTCATTTAAGACATTAAAACATCCGACAAAAAGTAACAACAACTGCATTTTCAATTAAATACAAAAAAGGAAACTGCTCTTAATCAGATTACATATATTATAGGTTAATAATTGACTTACATTGTATGCGAGCGACTGTAAACAGACTACGTTAAGTGTCAATATTAAATGAATACAAAAACTGCCATAAAAATAAAACACAGGTAACTGCCGTATGGGACACAGTAAATTAAGAGTTGGCTCAAATCAATCAGACGAACAAAGTTAAACTGGGGTAGGCTTCTATGTTAACATGGCTATTAAGTAATTTTATGTCTTATAAGTTAGTATTAAAGTTCAAATTCAAATGAAAAATATATTTCAAGCCGTAATCAATGCTGACAAAAGTGTATCTCGCTTTTCGTAAACAGTGAATAGTCGTATTTACAATTTAAAAGTTTTCTGTTGGAAACCCGATATGTCAGGGTGTAGTGACCGTCGTCAGCTTTGTTTCTCGATTGGCTGGCAAATATTTTTCACAGTAATCACTTAATCTATTTTAAGTGTTTTTAATTGCACATTTCGTCCCTTTTTACGATGATGTCTCCGCGTTTTACGAGTGTTTTTAAACTTTGGCCGTCAGTCGGCCTGCGTTCGCAACGAGCAGCGACTTTATATTGTCAATATACATATTTACAGCTCAATCGGTTTAAAAAGCCAATTAACATTTTCTTATCATTTCATTCCGTAGTTCCTTAATGTGCGAGTAATAAGCGTGCGTTGGTTATTTATGCAGCATACTAATCTGTTTCTTATCCGCGAATTGTTTATCGGTTATCTCAGTAACAATGTGATGGAGCTATGCACATCCCTTTGTAATTTTTGCATGCATTACAATATCAGAATTTATATGGGACATTATTGGCTGTAGATAGTTGACACTTGATGTTGATGTTAGCGTAATCTAGAAATAGTGTGTAGATTTACCTCTTCGTAGTCGAGTCTAGCTGTCAAGGTAAACACCCCCGTCTGGGGGTTGAGCGAGAAGACGTCGTTGGCCCAGTCCGAGATGACGACGTACGTAAGCTGAGCGTTGGGTCCCGAGTCGGGGTCAATGGCCGCCACGGTGCCAACTACAGAACCTCTCGCTGCGTTCTCGGGAATGTCGAAAGAGTAAGCGCTCTCTTTGAACACGGGCGGGTTGTCGTTGGTGTCCGTTACCTGAAATAATTTCATCATATTTGCGTATTATGGAAGCTTGAAAATTTCTTGAGCCGCGATGTCAAACTGCATACTAACAATTTTCAACATTTAATTAATGGTCCGAACAAGTTTAATTAATAAACACATCAATTATACAAGTAAACAACAGAAAGCCATTAAACGTGAGCACTTGTATCTGTTTAATCTGTGGTAATACTTTTTGTACCACATAGCGAAGCAGCAGTAGGTGGATAAGAGCACTGATCTAAAAGCTTCAATGATTATTTAATCGCCAGTCATCCGTCGAGCCGACATGTGGATGTAGACACGATGATAAGAATTCTACTGATTGAGACCGACATGCGGCAGCGAACCGAGAGCCACATTTAGAAACACATGTACTTATAAAGCTGTATGATGCTCACACGGCACCACACAAAACAAACAAAAAATAGTCTCGATAGAAGGCCGGTGTTAAGTAAACGAAAATTCCTGTTGAAACACGCGTGGTTAAACACAGATGAAAACGACAACATTATCACTTTAACGTTGTCATAAATATAGGGCGGTAAAAAACCATGGAAATATTATACATAAGGAAGTCAAAAAACAACTTATTTTTCATTGCTTTCATGCAGGCTGTGTAAGTGCGTGCATAAGGTTACGTCCGTACACTTATTGACATTTATAAATATGTTTAATACACATTGGCTATCGACTTAATTGCCGACGCATATAAATGACCCGGAGTGTACACAACAAAATCTGTTGAAGCATAAATAAATTAAATAATAAGGCGCATCAATCTTTTTAATGGTATGATAAAGGTAAGAGAGGAAAAAGGCTTTAACGTCGAATCAAAATCATGTTCGGTGAGGTATGGAAACGCATGATGATATTTAATCTATTTTTTTCCTATAATGAACTTTTACATGAATGGAGTGAGAGCTTTTAAAATTTACTACTGAATAAAAGCATGAAGTTGATGAAAATATCATTCACGTCCATAAAACATATAGCACGTAAGTAGCTGTTTAGAACTGAATTATTACAAAGGAAATTAAGTGATCAATTGAACACCGATTCATTGGTTAACAACAGTACACTGGATAGTGCGATATTTAACTATAAAATTTGCACCAGTGCCTCGAGTGTTACAGGTGTTCTAAAGCGATGGTGACCTTTAACAAGTCAAGCAAGCCCTTTGTTTATTTGCTCTCATTTTTGCTCTTGGTAACTTTATAGATAAAACACAACTAACCTGAACAGTTACAGTGACATCAGTGAATTGAATTCCATCGTCAGCTCTCACGATAACTTGGTACTCTGACACTGTTTCTCTGTCCAAAGGGTCTTGGAGAGTCAGAACCCCTGTCTGGGCATCAAGGATGAAAGGCATTGGCTCCTCGTTCTGTATGCTGTACGTGATGCTGCCAATAGTGTCTGGGTCTTCGGCTGTAATGGTGGCGATGCGTTGTCCCGGCGCCAGGTCTTCTGACGCCATGTACGCTGGTGGAATGTTCTTGAACTCCGGCGGACTGTCATTTTTGTCCAATATGACCACTTCAACCTGAAATGAGAGATATTTGTTAAAAAATTGCCTCAATTAGATAAAATAATTTACATAAACGATACATAGAATATCACTAACAATATTTCCTGGATGAAATTACTAAACGCCTTTATTTATTTATTTATGGTTATCGGCATAATAAGGTATTATAAGATCTCTAGGTTCACCAATGTATATGACATCATTACTCATAAAATTGTGATAAACTAGCCTAGATTCTCTGAATGTTAATCGCTAATTCGTGCTGTTCGGGTAATAAGATCACTTTCATCAATGCGATGTATCCTAATTTTAATTAAGCATATCTTTAGAATAAATGGTTTCATAGATGCAAAAGAAACATACAAAAAGCTGAGTCGTTTCCAAAAATCACTATAAAACGAATCAGTTAAGCATCGTTATAAAGTATTTAAGCAAACATCAAGTGGTACAAAACAGACGCAAGGGACGGCTCGTGATGTTTTATTTATGAGGCCGATTCAAAATCGGCTACTTTAACACACTATAAGAACATGAACCAAATTAATAATTCTAAAAATGCAGCCAGCGAGCGACTGGCTCGCTCGATGTGTGACTCGGCCGGGCGCGCAGTGCGCCGACGGGACCACTAAATGTGCCCGTGGCTCTTTTATTTGAAACGGTTTTACATTCAGTATCGATTTATACACGTTTTGTACTAAATACACAATATCACGCGACCTAACGGGACACATTAATTAAAGTGTAAATCAGCGATTTATGTTTAGTTACTTAATAGTTTTGTACCGCGGAATATAGCACATTGTGTATTGAAAAAAGTTTAAAGTTTTAAAATTTATTTATAAGTCTTATCAATTAGTTATTAAGATTCTGAATTAATTTCCGAAGTTAAAAGACAATATTTTGACCATCAAAATCTATAGAACACAGCAATACATCAGTTAATATTTGATACCAATACACTTTACAAATATTTCTCTAAATGTAAGTTTGTTTGGCAGCGAGTACTTACTTATTTAACAGAAAGAATCTGTAACTAAATATTTTAGCGAAAGTTAAAATAAATTTTCGTTGGACCCTCCGAATCGATGGCAGTATCCATGATACTAAGTGCATTCATCAATATGATTAATGGAGCAGTTTTTTCCTTTCTCGTAATATAAACTTTTTTGCTTTTTCAGGGTAACATTTTTTCAAGTTTTTGATGAGTTTTTGTGTAAGATTTCGCAAAGATTGATTACATCAGAATATAATTACCTTAACATTGAATATCATTAATGGAGAGCTGATAGATTTTCTCAGAGACTTATGGGATAGTATACAATATAAATCCTTTTATATTTACGCTGAAGTTTCTATACTCATTGGGCATTAGATATTCAGAAATAGATAAGATATATACAGTCAGAAGTGAGCTTAACGGACGTCGCCGGAACTTGTTTATAAAAAATAATCGAATGGACCTCAACAAATCAACAAAAGTAGGCAGAAATAAAAGAACAAGACGAGCGATATTTCGTCATCGAAGCTGTTTAGTGGCAAGCACGATACGTCCGGAGCGGTCGGGACACAATGATCGCGGCCGTCACAGATAAGAAGAGGCCGATTGTAGAGCTCCGAGTCGGCTGGCCCGGCGTGGACAGCCTGCGCATTTGTTATGATGACTCAATCTTTTCTTTGTGGCCAGACGAGGGTGCCGTCTCAAGAAGCATGCGTGGAATACCTAACTTGACGCCCACAACACCGAAGAGCAGCAGCAATTAACATCGATTGTAGTGTCGTGCCTCTCCAACAAATAAATTGAGATGTGTTAATAAAAATTTATTGTTCAGAAGACAAGTATTGCTGAGAAAATGTGGGACGCATTGTAAACATTTACTATACAGTCGTTATCATACAAATTCCCAAAGGCTTTATTAACTCTTGAATGGGGCAATATAATACGGAAATGACAAAGTTTGTACGTCTAATTGATGCATTCAAGCTCCCGTAATGTTGAGAAAACGTGAACGTACCGACCGCAGCGCTCTCCAACAAAAACAATGTTACCAGTTAACGTAGCGGGCAAAACATATTTCACTACAAAAAGACTAAAAGATTTATTATGAACAAAAAGCTTAGACACATGTACGCATAGCTCATCTGTACGCTGTGGACCCCCTAGAGTTCATGTTTGAAGTAATCGATTAAGGGAAGAGAAATGACAGTACGTCGGTTTATTGGGATCGTCCATTAGTCAACTTTCGATAATTCATTATTGTTTGCTACTAGATTAATAATAAACACTGCCAGCTTCATTGTAATTGGTGTATTTAATAATTTTATGTAACATTTATATTTCACTTAAAACACTACTGTAATGTGGGTAACAAATTAGCAGTAGTGTTCTGTGAGAACATTATGTACTTGGGCCCTCGGCAAGATTGTTTACTAACACGTTCCGACTAACCAAAGTGATTTTGGATCTAGATCGCTACATTTCCACAAATAATTGAGTTTTAACGCAGGACAAACAGATTGTTTCATAAATTTATCGAATTTCGTTACCACACCAAGGACCGGTACAAACACACAGGGCGTTTATTTGTGCAATACATTCTAATGGTTATTTTATTGTTACATTTGACCCATTTAAGTGGTACGCGATGTCCGTTGAATATTCAATGACAGGATATGGTATATTGTCATGGCGGACAACATGATCCAGACAAGTTCGCGGGGTCAGTCTACGCCACTTATTCCTTTGATTTATCCCGGTTATAACTTACACAGATTATTATTGAAATGGAAATTACGTGCACATAAGGATAAATTGCAGCTATTTGTTTTCAAACAACTTTCTGTTTACGTTGAAAAATGCATTTTAGAAAAGCAAGAGAATAAATACATCAACAGCTCGCCTACGATATTTAAAATTAATGTATTTGTATTTATACACGTTGTTTAATATTCACGTCGAGAAGCTATTATCAAAATAGTTCGGCAAATGTTCGAAACGTGGGTCGTAAAAATAAAATTAACACGAGAGAGAAATAAAATCTCAAAGCGTATAAATAACGTACTTAACATGTTTTATAAGTATTCGTGTTATACCGGCTTTACTAAGTAACACTCGGTTTTTACATAAAAATCTTTTTTCTGCTCTAGCGCGGCTATAAAAAAGTCAAAAATGTTTATAGAACGCGTTATTAAAAATAGTTATTAAAATCTCACGAAATTCTAAATGAAACTGCCTCGTGCACGATGACTATACAGCTTTGTTGTTTTTGAAACACTGTAATTCCACGAACATCAATCACTCAAGTCGTTTACCCCAAAAATTTTGACATCGCTCCTTTTATTGCCTCATTTGATTTTTTAATGTAATTTTGGTTCATAACACTAAGGAATTTAAATTATATCGCGTAGATGCAAACATGCATGCGACCGCATTAAGTGATTCGCAGTGTTTATCGTGCACTAGACCGTACACCAGGAGCGTGTAAGTCACAGCTACAAGCGCTGTTTAAATAAATACATAGGAGACAAGCGTTGAATCGTCGCGGCCGCTGATACGATGTATAAACCGTTTTATTTATACAAAATCGGCGCCGTGAGCGAGGGCTACACGAACTTATGAGTGGATGTTGTCGGCCGACGGATATGGTGGCATCGTTTAGGGCTAGACTCTGTGTTTAGAGCGCTTCGTGACCGCAGCGCGGCTGCGTTCTCGGCACTCGAGGTTCTCGCGCGCCCGCGCCGCTATACCCTCGGGACTATGCACAATTATGTTACGGTGTCAGAGATTAGTGCGCACTGCGCGAGACGCGATACCGATCTTTATTGCTTCTATTTATTTTATGTCGCAACATTAAAAATTTAAATTAATTACAAGTCAATGAAAATTGCAACACCTTATCTCGATGCATTATAAAATACATCCACTCATTTAGCTCTCAAATGGCCACTTGCGCGACGGCTTGAATAATAGAAACCTGAATGGGAAGTAATGTTTTGATACTGAGCACAAAAGCAATGGTTACTGGTTTTGTGATAGTTAACTTATGTTTAAATTACCTAATACCGCGTCTGCGTGTGCGCCGCAGTTTGCGGCAGCGGCATGCATTAGCATGCGGGCGCTGGGTCCGCCCACACCGGCTATCGCATCCCCGCAAATATATGTAAAATATGTACAAAAGTACCCCGGATAAAGTGCACCGATAAGAGGCGACGCAATTTGCATCGCCTTCAGCACATCGATCCAAACCTTTCGGACCTATATTTACCGAAAACAACGAATATGTAGTACACATTGCGTTATCTAAAATTATAAGGGGCCATTATCTACGTTAGCTTGAAATTATTGAGACACTTATTGATACTTTAAAATAATGATTTTCGCCAACCATCCCGATACCGGTAACTTTATGTCCCACACATTTATCGAGCGACTTATTTAACTACCTGCGAAAAATCTTTAGTTTTGTAAATAAACGAAAGTTAATCGATTAAGTAGGCATTCCAAAATAAATAGGGTACCGTTGAAGCAATCTTCTCAGAATTAATCAGCTGAATTTTTGTGTTCGTGAAGGGATCTTACATGTGGCATATGATCTCGTGGCGAATAGTCTTTATTGCTATTATGCATGAGAGGATTATACAGCTTGCGGGAAGGCACGCAAGCATCCTCAATTTCTCCTAAATTCACCACCCGCGGGCACTATCCTCGTGTTATTGCCTGATCGATAGTATAATTTCGTAATAACTACGCGCATATCAAACATTTTTTGGAAAAACTTGAACGAGCGCATCAGGTTCTCGAAACGACGTGCTTTGTTCTGTATGCCGTTATTTATATTAACTACATGCATTACTGCTACAATTGCAGCTCCGTAAATTATGCAAATGCAAAATGTATCTACATACAATTTCAGTAATAATGTGTAATAATATAATATAATTAAATTGTGTTCACTGAAATCTGCACAAACATTGAATGTGGTCCTAGCTTGAAGAAATTTTCTAATAATGTGAAAGCCGGAAACAGGTCTAACAGTACTGCAGTAAACAATATTCGCAGTCTCCCGCTCTCAGCAAATAAATGAAGTACACGAACCAAAATCACGAGCTCTGAATTTTTCAACGTCGGTCTTGGATCGAGATCGGCGCAAGCGCAGCGGCGAGCACAAAGCGGCTAACGATTAACCAACTCAAACCAAATGAGACCATGTCATTTTTATTTTTAGTAGATTATATTTTATTTGATTATTTCACGATTGTTGTAAAATGTGTAAATAACAAAGGCGTTCAGTTTTCGCTATCGAACCCGGTTCATGATGACAAAGAAGTCGCTCATGACTGTACATACTCGTGATCAAATCCGTGGACGGACATTAAACCATTCTTCAATTTGAACAATGTTTTTTCCAATCGATATTATCTCTCTGCCAATACCGGCCAAATATTACGAGTCATCACGATGAAAATAATAGCAATAGTAACAAAAGAATTATAATGTCCGCTGCCAAAACTGTACAATAACACCGACGGTATCGCAGGTGGTTCTAGCGATTTATCAGTGGGCGATCCGAGCGCTCGATAATGAGTGGCCACTCGGCCGCCACTCGAGCGGCTCTCGGCCGACACAGGAGAGAGATGTCGCAACTTGCTCGCCGATTTCGGTCTGCCCGTCGGTCATCTCTAACGATGGAGCGATAATTAAGATCGGACATCGGCATTATTTACGCCCGCAGCATCCTGGCTGACCCGGGCGCGAGTCGGTCACGACTTTTTCCATGTCGAGTAGACTATTGTTGCATTTACTCGTGTTCACCTAACTCAGATTTGTTGCATGATTTGTTTTCCGAGATAACATCGGCCGCCATTTTTATATAAGCTTTATATTAACTGTTGCCATTTGTTTTAAAGGGTTTGAGTTCGTTAGTGTTCAATTCTGAAAGAGAATATTTGTGCTTTATAACATAGCTATTTTCCTGAGTCGTCATATAGTAACTATTTTTCCGTGAATATTCGGACAAGATAAAATTAAAACTTTACACTTTTACTTTTTTTTTTTGTGCGATCATAAGAGTCCGGTCCGATTTCTTGGACATATGCTATGTAAGCTCATCACTTAAAATGTTCTCTAAAGCAAGGATCCTGTAAATGTATCGGGTAAATAAACTCAGTAGTTGGACCTCGGTTTAACAGACCCATTAGTGCCGCACTCCAATCTACTTGCCGCGGCTCTACCACTTACAAATCCGTACTTGTATTGGAAAATTTCCACTTTTAGCCTAAATGTTATATCTCAATTATTATTGAGTCGTATTTTATATCGATTAGTTAAGTGTACTATTGTTAATCTACAGTAACGAGGTCAATAAATTGCTAAATGACTATGATTGCTTCATTTGGACACCTGGATATTGTTACCATTCTAGGTTTTACATTTAAATACGAACTTTTTATTACATAATCGTATTTAATAGATAGAAGTAATACAATAATCTGTTACATTCGCATATACAGCTCAAAGAATAATTTGTTTAATGTCTAACTACGTGTTCAAACTTTTCTAACTATCCAAAACATTTAGCCAGTTTTAAATATTTATGTCGAAATGTTTACTTATTACAATAATAAATATTTTTTTGAAAATTCTCCACTTTGTACTCAAATATTTTAATTCCTTTTTTATAGTTCTGAAATGCTTGTAATTTTGCTTCGCAGTAACGTTTACAGTATCAATAAAATATTTATTTTAGATAAACTTATTTTGTCTTTAAGTTAGAACTTACACTTCAAATAGAGGAAATGATAGCTAACTAAGCAACAAGAACAATGTCCTTAAGTTATAAGAATTGTTGTTAGCGCAAGAATGTTACACCAAGTTATTTTATATATTTTATGAAACATACCTAGATAATATAATTGAAAAGCCGTGGCAGCATTGTTAAGTATTCACGCTTGGGGTTTTCATTAAAATTCTGCTTTTTAACCGTAAGGTAGAATGTTATCGAGTGGATCCAAAGCACACAATGGGAGTGAGATCGTTGTCGGCCGGCAGGCCACGACGCCGTGTGCACGGGTTCGATTCCCGTTCGAGGAAATTCAGGTTAAAGAACGGCCCTTCGGTACTCTTGTTACCTAAATAACTTTTGAACAAAGCTTTAGTTAACTACTTAAATATCATTTTGTGAAATTAAACCTACTATTACTGTACTTGATTGTTAACTCAATATATGTATTTACATTACAAAGAAGGTAACGTATTTTGTAGTATTTTGGCAACAAGTGAAAATAATAAATACCCAAGACGATACTAAAATGATCCCCAACAATTTCCCATTAAGATTACGTTGCGAGCTTGATTTCATGTCAAAATTCTTAAGTTGCCGAAGAATGACGAGCCAAACTAATGTAATTAGCATGGTATCCACCATACGAGGGGTTCATTACGTCCCTATATTAATCAAAAGGCCAAAAATTTATGACGCGTCACAACAAAAATAATTCACACTCGAAGCAATTTCGTAAGGCATATGCATCGAAAGCAGCATAAAATGATTCCTTACGGCGTCCTTTATAACTGTACATTGAAATACTGTACGAAAATGGTCTGGTAACTCACTTAGCATTGTGGTATTGTGTATTCTGACAATTGTGTACTTAGATTTGATGTTATGAGCTCACGATGAGGAAATAGCTCATCTTTTTGTGCTGATTCAAGTGAAATGGCAGCGGTAATGGGACCACACTCGGGCGAGGACAATGTGCATAGCTAATATTATAAATGTACTACATACCATTTTAGAAGCAAATGCTACCAGAACGCTACGGACCTAGATACAAATGTATCGTCATAGAACCAGTAGCAAACCTTTGATGCAGTTGTATATTACGTAGTTTTTTGGACAACACATCAATAGTCATTAGTTTTATATATTTTCATACAAACTCATAATTTAAATCAGTAAAAGCGGAAGCAGTGATGGCCTCGAGGTTTAAGCGCGCGGTCGAGAATCTCGGCGGTCGCGGGTTCGAACCCCAGGCACACACCTCTGACTTTTCGAAGTTATGTGCGTATTCACATTGAATTATCACTTGCTTTAACGGTGAAGGAAAACATCGTGATGAAACCTGCACACCTAAGAGTCCTTAGGAATTTCTTAGGTGTGTAGTCCGCCAACCCGCACTAGGCCAGCGTGGTGGACTACGGCCTAAAACCCTCTCAATGGTAGAGGAGACCCGTGCTCAGCAGTGGGCGTATATGGGTTGATGAAGAAGAAGAAGAAGAAGAAAAGCGTAACAAAACTATTAATAAGTTTGGAAACAATAAAAAAACTAATTAAATTATATATCGAGTTTTTCCACGTTCGTGATTTTAGTAAAATATATATACTGTATGCAAAAAGATTCTATAAATGTTTTAACCGTCGTTGTCTCATTTAAGAAACTATCCATTAACGGGCAAATAATGTACGAATGGTTGCGACAAATTCACATAAAACTGGAATTGCCCGCTTCAAGAAACAAACGCAAGACTTCACGGCTCACAACTTAGTTAATTTGTTACCAGAGATAAGAGAGAATTATGTATTTTAGCTGCTAGTTAGCATTATTTAAACATCCGATGTTCAATCACATAATCTTTTTGCACCTTTTCTTTAAGAACTGGGAAAAATATAATTTTTCATACAGTCATGAAAGCCTCATGAAGTACTAAATGTATTTTGTATATTATTTTGTGTATTTAGGTGAACATATTATAGTTTTAAGAGCATTAGGTTAATTTTACCTTGATACCTTGATTGATGCTCCTGTTTGCCGTACAATGTACATTTACCAAATCATATTATTCTCAAGGTATTGTCACGGTTTAAGAACGTAATAATATTGTAATTTAAAATACTATCACGTCTTAACAAAAGAGTTAGAATTCAATTTATTTCGTCTTTAGTAGAAAACAAATATATTATCTTAGTTATTCCATACATTTTCCGCCGTTAAATTTCGATTAAAATATTACAATGAAGATACCGTAAATAACTTCATATTTAATGCTATGAATGGTAACTCAGAAAAATTGAAGCTACAATTATATTTTTTAAAAAGAAATACACTGCTAAAGATATAATATAAAAAGCGGTACACACCAAGCTACTCACTTCCAAGAAAATGTTTGTCAATTCAAATTCATTTTTACCACGTTGAAAATTCGTAGGACACCTAACCCAATTCGCCTGGCTATATCAGAAACAGAACTACAACATAAACGGCATCAATATTCTTATTCTGGTTCTGCATTGAAGTTTTAAATCAAAATAAAATTACACCAAAAAATCATTGCGTAAAAATCTAGAGACCTTTATTAGATCATGATCAAGTGCTCAAAAGTTTCCATTTCAATATTTGATCTCAATTTCAAATGATATCAAGAAGGCTAGCTGATCACTTTCAACCGCATGGGTGGCTCGTGCCAGTGAAATATAGATAGGCTGGGTTTAGTTTACAACGCTCCAATTCTTAAGATTTTTAAAGAATTACTTAATAAAGCGATCATCATTGTTCAAAAACACTTCTCGACTACAGTATAGAGGAAGGGTAGAGGAAATAAAAAGGAGAGATTGCGTTCGAGGGCGACTGTTGTATCCAATGTTAATTTTGTCTTTGTAAAGTTGTATAGCCAATATAGTCAGCATTAATTTTGTAGTTTTAAGCAACTACGTTATTTTCTACTATTTTGGATGGCTATGTCATGGCAATCGCCACATAATACAACATTAATTCGAACTTGTCACAAGCAATTTATTTGTACATGAGAACGCAATATCTTTTTCACGGTTAACTTCTATTTTATTAAAAAGACGAAGTTAGAGATTGTGTAGCTAACGGTTGTACTTTTTGTAAACCAAATTTTATTTTATACAATGTAAAAGTATCTGTAGGCTGAATGTAGTCAATTTAGACAAGTTCGATTCCGATTCCCAAAACAAAGACAACAGTTACGGTTCGCGCTAGATACACTATCTTCTAAATTGATTCTTTGTTATATTTTTGCCAATTTTGTTTTATTATCGTTTGATATCCGGACAATAGTAATTTTTTTGCTATTTCATTTCTGACCATTCCAAAATATGCTATAAAAACACTACAATAAATAAAACATTGATTTTTCTGTATCTATAAGAAACAAACATTTTAAAAAGCCGTAATTATCATTATAAGTTTAAATTTGATATTTTTAGTTTTATGGATATTCAATATTTAATATAAAATTAAAATAGAAGTGGAGAATATACACGTACAATACCTTACACAACAATTTCATCATATACTATACCTATAAAAAAAACTTTAAGCCGATTTATTTTTAAAATGGCCTTAGGGCATTTTTGGCTTTACAGATAAAATATTTTATAACATTTTTTGTTTTAGTAATTCCAATTCGTTTTCATCATAACTAACTTAACTACGCGAATAAGATTTGGAACGATAATGTTATTTTCCTCCAAAGAAACGTAAATACTCGCCCGTGAGAATCCCAGCGCGTAATGAGGAGAACTACTTACATTGTAGAAAGGTAAAAAGCAAGAATGTTAAAACGGGCACAATCTACTTAATACGAGATATCACGTTAAGAAACATCCGATAATATTAATCCAATCCACTTAAACACCCTATATCATTAAGACCATTTCTTAATATGCTTGTTTACTTTCGACTTATGACAAAATTTATATTAGAATCTGATAAATTATAATATATTATGAAACGGAAAACACATTTTCAAATTTCAGTGTTTTTTTAGGTATTGATTTCTATTGCATAGAAAGGGATCATTGTACTTAATCTTTGAATGAGGTTTATTGATATCGTTTTAAAGCAAAACAAAATGTTTCAAAACATCCAATTAACAACCAACAGAGATGGAACGTACTTATATTAGCGTGGAGCGCTCTAGAGAAATGTTCCAGATACATAAATATTAAAACTTAGCAACTTTATACCTCGCACCAGTCCGATAGCTCGCCGCAACGGGACACGTAAATCAATTCATGTTAATATCTGCGCCAGCATAACTGTCAAACTGACAGCCACGCGAAAAACCCTGCCTACTGTCACTGGTGTGTCAGTGAAAGTCCTTAATTACCGACTAAGATATATGGCTTTATGAGATTAGTTCTTTTTTGTGGCGTAAGCGCGGCAAATGGGTTCGCGGCTAATCTGATGGAAACTATTCTCTCGGACATAAGACAGCCCCGTGGCGTAGTCGACCAGACACCACAGCTTGTGAAATGAGGCTACGGTTCCAACTTGCACCGAGATAAATATTTGTGAGATTTACTAATATTTGTTTCGGCTCTGGGTGTTTGTGAGACCGAAAAGTATCTAATAGTGTCTGATACCCATGACAAAAGACTTGTATCTTAGTGTAGAGTCAAAGCTACTCGTATGTATGACTCGAGCGCTCCACATCTTAAATACAAGCTTTAATAATATTTATACAACTTCATTGTATGTTGTATCACACCTAAGCTATTAAATTAATTGTCATAAATGTTCGTTAAGTGAAATCGTGGTGAAAGAGAAGAGAATGAGGGATCGCTTCCATGTTCGAGGAACCAATTACTTCACAAGGCAGGCCGTATATATATACATACGTACAATCGCGCCTGTATCTTATCTTTAATTCATTTTCAGTAATTATGACCACGCGACTTCTAAATATATGAAATTTTCGCTGAGTATTAGATCAAACACTGTCGAGATAATGCACATACCGCGTGCCTTATATTCACATAATCCTTCTAATATTGTTTAAAACTTCTAATAATGTTTAAAAACTATATTTAAAATCCTATTTGGTAATAATGTAATATAAATTATTTCACGGATATTACGCCTTTTAATTTACACGTCATTAGTGAATTTTAAATTAGTTTTGCACTTAACAGCGCCGTATTATAAATTGCACGAACGAGAGACATGTCACGTTAATGTAATGAAGGCGGGTATTAAGAGAAACCCCAAGTGATTCCATTCAATAACATATGCCTGCTTTTTTATTCGCCGTCCTTTTAAAAATCCTTTTTATTCTTTAGTAACTAATTAACTACAGCAGCGTATAACACCCAAATTTCTTCTAAATATACGGCATAGTAAGAATTTTACGAGCTTGTTTTTAAGTGAAAAGGCAGCGTACAGAATTACTTTCACAATTTATAATATTATGTAATCTTTTAGCATGATATATCTATAGCCAATAAATATGGCAATGCGATAATTTTTACATGCATATCTATACAATTTTTACCTTTTTAATATGACTTTACACATAAGTTTTTAAGACATTTACCCCACAAACAATCTCTAACACTAATCATAATACAAAATAATGATAATGACTACTTCAAGTTCAAAGCAGCTGATGTTTTACTCGGAATAACTGTTTTACACAATTCCTTCCGCATTCATGTCAGATGTATTAATTTGTCTGAATATTTTACTAGCTCCCAGAAACAAAAATTAAAAATGACGACCTATTTATGACACCGAATGAAATATTTGGAATGGTTTTATGACAGTGAAAGAGTAATAATTAATTGCTTTTTAAATAGAGGTCTAGTTCGTTTTTAGGTGCTTTACGTCAAGATTAGATATTTTTTCTTTATAAATTAAACTTTCCAGTACCTGCCATCAAAAGTAATACAATAATATAGTATAGTACTATTGTGCCACTAATACTTTCACCTCCAATGGAATAACATAAGTTTTAGGCCAAAAGATAACATATATATACAATAGCTATTGTGTAATGTATTTTTATAATTTACTGAAACTACAAGCGGTGTCGATAAGCAAGCAATTAGCAATGAAAGCGATCGTAACACATACTAGATCTTCTAATGCAGCTCGTAAAGCAATGAGCAGTGTTAAAAAACCGTTGTTCCTAGTATCTAGCAGGCGAGTCTTGCGAAACGATATATCCGCCTTTCGGCGCAGTTTGTTTTAGATAATTACGGCTAGCTGTCCGCCCTCGACTGGCCTTGAGTTTCCCTCTAATGGCCGTGCCATCGTTCAAATGGTGCCAGTTGTGTGACGGCAACATGGGTTCATTAGCGCTATCACTCCGCTCCGCACCCGAGATTGTGAGGATGTAAGTATACCTTATCTATAGATGCTTTTAACGCTCAGATTGCTGTTTCTAACCCTTTAAAAACTACTCGTTTTTGTCACACTCTTCAATAGATTTACTTATCCGCTCTCGCTGTAATGCCGCGCTTGTTGTGACTTCTCTAATTGGTACCTACCAAATAACCGTTGCATATAAAAGCTTAAAAGGCGAGTACGAATAAATTAAACCCGACCAACAATGTAAGATACAAAGGTGTTTATCTCTAGTTTTGTTTCCAGTAATTGGCTGTTGCAAGCAAATGCAAAAGGAAATAAGTAATTTTAAAATAATTGCTATTTATTTACTCTTTCTAAAACTGTGTAACGTCGCATATATAATTCAAGATAAGCTCGATCGAACAATTTGTTATTCAAATGTACAAGAGCACCGAAACATGAATAGTTTGACAAGCGGTTGACAAGCTACCAAGTCCGATAAAAGATGTAACTACCTTATATACTCAAACTATAGACTGGCCGGTGTGGTAATTTGCAATGTGGACCTTGGCTACCGAAACTCATATGATCAATCATAATTGATAATTTGATGGCAGCAAAAACACATTTAAATATGGAATGCTATTACGGGATGAATAATTAAAGATATGATATAAACAAAATGAAATGAAATGTATATTCATTGGTAAGGGAGTGAGATCGCAAGGCGACGCGTAAAACTGTCCCGATAAGAATCGATCGCTGAGATACGGATCGGCTCGGGATCGCTCTGACGGTCAATGGTACGACAATTGCGATGTGAGAGAAAGCGGCTTAGCACTTAGCAACATCAACCTTAATGAACATGACATAAAAGGTTTACCAACGGCTGAATCATAGCTGCCGAGTGAAGTATGCATTACGTGTTTTTGTTGATAAATTAAAGCAGGTATCCCGTTTCCTATCCGTCTAAAAGGTGCCTACAATTTAATTACATTTGTGTCCGTAATCTACGTTCGAAATTACTTGTCATAAAACTAATTTGTCGTTATTAAAATATCGTTGAAACTATAAAATGTCTTTGAGTAATTAATAGATAGATCTCATTTCAAATGGAATGACTTTTAAATTTTTACTTACGAAAAAAATTAAGCGCCATAAAAAACTTATAAACGGTTGATTGTTAATAAATTAAAATACAATCATAAGTATGACTACTTCTATAACTTGTCAGTATAGACATTAATAAATCATTAGGTACTTTGTTGGCAATTGCGCGTTCTTTACAGCTTACTGGAATAAATATTTAAAAATAAACCATTTGTTTATGATATTTAAACTGAGCATGCCTTAATACGTTTTACATCAGAAAGTAAATGAAGTTTTAGTTAATTCAATAACTATATTTACATTCACAGCTTAAAATGTTATTGTAAATTGTAATCACTGTAAAGCTCTCAGCACTCTACATAAACTATATCTTCCGTCGTTAACGTTGATTGAAATCGGTAACCTTTCGCCATGATTTAAATATCTGGGCTTAATAGTCGGCGGTACATATTGGCAGCACAGACACGCTGTACCGTAATATATCTATACTGCTGTAGCATGTACTTTCTAACAATCACTGTCATGTCTGACTGCAGAGCTATACTCGTTACATACGTACTTGACTATTAAGTGATTATAAGTAACTGCGTAGTAATATGTGATAATTTGGACCAAAGCTTTACGAACCTTAGAAAACAATTTCAAAAACGAATTGGGTATATTCGACTTTTGTTTTACATTTAGCTTATAGGAATAACCTTGAAATATGATACTTTTTAATTAAAAAATTAGGCATTTGTTAATCGTTTTACGATTCCTTTTTAGTCTTCTTGAATCTCACCTAAACCTTGTTAAAGTTTCATTGTCATGTCAATATTTTGAAGTTTTTTTTTTCTAAAATTTTGCTCTTTGGTTCTCCTTTAAATTTATGCTAAATCAGCGATGCATTTTGAGCTATTGTAGTGTATCTTAGGCATATAAGTAATAGTCTACGCCAAGATAAAACTTGTTAAGTCTTGTCGATCTCACAGCCCTAAGATCAGCGACGAATCAAGTGAAGATAAAACGAATCGCGCTAGAAATAGGCAAATTTTAGTCTCATCGTATAAACATGCCATCTCCTGATCTTTAAATATTTTTTAAAATAAAAGTTAGCGAATGTGTTTTAATGTAAATTTATAGTTATTTAACATAAAGATAAAATGAGATACTGTGTATAAGATTTATTGTTTGTTAAATGAAGGTGATACTTTATCCTCTGGCCACGTTTTCGTTACACTGACTACTCAGTAAACGCAATATATTTGTTGGTAAAACACATACCACGGTCGGGCACTTTAAGAAATTGTTACAGAAGTACGTAGGGGCGATGCTGTGGGCCGCTCATTCAATCTCGTCCAATTTATTTACGTTTTTTCCCAGGTGTAGTGTTACGCTATAAAATTCAGTTTTTGTTGGTCGGGCGCATGCTCGGGCTAGATCTCCCGTCGCGAGATATGTTGATTTACGTTTAACGCGCGTGACCCCTCGTCGGAGCCGATCATAGACTCGATAGACGATTCGAACTGGCGCGCTCCTATGATATCGCTGCATCGCACTCGTGCCGATGTATCTTGAGAAATATTTCGCGGTATATAGCCTCCGACGGACAATCCAGCAAACATTCGAACATTTCTTTGTGTTTCACAAACTTCCTCCATATCTCAAGGTGTTCGTAAATTCCTCATTGGCAGTGTCAGCTAATTATAACTGAGTTGTCGCGGACGACAAAGTTGTATATTCGCTTGTTTAACTTGAACTAAATTAGGTAGGTAAGTTTAGCCTTACAAACCAATGGGCATGTAGAACGTTCAAATAGAGGTTATTTCAATTAGCTTCAGACACAACAATGTATTATTGTATGGAAATATTGGACTCATTACATTAAAGTCTCTGCGTTAGATCCGACAGCCGCGATGTGCTTAACCTTTCCCCTCATAAGACAACATTTGTCTTGTAGATCCTAGATACATTCCAAAACGAAGCTTTAGTAAGGAGCTGTATCAGTTTGGCGATCGGAGTCATGAATGATTTTTATATGTACATTTTTTATGTTTTAATATTTTTTCTGAGCCTTTTACTAATAAAATCTCAGTTTTAAGTAATATAATTATGAATAATACAGACTGAAGGCCATAAATATATGTGTTTCGTTAAATGAGGTTTAAACCTATTTACGGTGGACTAATGCAGTTCGATACACTTTCAGACCCTCGCAAATCTTGTGCAGACCTATTAGACAAGCAGGTTTCCGCGCAATCTAATCCTTTGACATTAAAATCCAACATAATTAATATGTAAATACTACACAATACATTGCTACGAAATATACCGATGGTTTATGTTATAAATATTGACTATAATTAATTCATTATTCCATGAGAAAATATTGGTTTAACCACAACACAGGTAAGCTTATAAAACCTGCTGACATTTTTGTCAGAGCGTAGAAACGGCGCGCTAAAAGACATAAAAAATAGGTAAAAAGAAATACGAAACAACATCAAAACTTGAAGGTGAACATATCTTTAAAACACATTACGGCTTATCCGACAAATAAAAAGCTTCGGCTCAGATAACCACACTTCATTAGCATTTCGCTGTGTGCTTAGTTAGCGACGCGTATATGAAATAAGCATGTAAAATATGCAAATATATCGTAACACAAACACATTTTTTCATCGTAGTGGAAATTATCTATAAGAGGTATTTTTGACGTAATTTATAGTCAGATTTATCACATATTTACATTCTAAATTAGGCAGGGTTTAAAAGTACACTTGTCTAAATTATACAAATTATTAAAAGGAAATAAGTATGTTTATGTGTGTGAAGACTATAAAAGGAAAATGTATAAATGTTTTGACGCCATTAAGGTAATCATTTCAGAGTTAATTATGTATCACACAATCCATGTATCGCAAAAGACATGAATAACAAAAATGTGTTTGTGAACATTGGTCCTCCTTGTCGTGTTTATTATAATTCATTTTCATTTAAAATTATACAATAAGTAAATCTGTACGTTTTGGACTAACAGCTTTTTTGATTATTATGCAAATGCATCAGAAGCTACAAATATAGCGAATAAATTCCCCGCTGCGAGAATACGACGCTTATTTATGGCAATGTTATTATTTTTACAAACTTTATGAAAACAGAATTTTAAAGGCGTGTGGACGTGTCTTTTTAAACATTCTGGAAATTATAATTTACGGCTTTTTTATTCTACTCACTAAAATGTCGGGGTTTCCTACTTATGACCCCAATAAATCAAATAATTTTATATTATTAGGTGCATATGCATTGTTAGTGGTCAGTCGCAATAAAGTGCTACATAGTTGGTTGTCTTCCGGCATTCGTCACTCGGACAATGTTATGCAACCCGCCGCCGCCACCCAACTAGTTGGGAGTCGACAACCCACCAACCGGGGACAATTGAGTGATTTGTCAACCTTAACATTAGGTAACCGGTCAGTGGAAGCGACAGCCCATTCGCCGGATCGTGTGCTGATTATGCCCCCATCCAATTCCCCCTCAACAACACCGATTTGGATAAAAGTTAGTTCCGACGCGGCAATGGATACTACATCAATCAATAGTGACGTGGTACCTCTAGCGTGGGTAGAAACGAGAGTTCGCAAGAATCGCAAGCTTCTTACGCAAGATATATCTGCTAGGAACACAATGGACGGGGAATTCTCGCAGAACAAGCTTTTTGGATATTTATTGGATGGATTTTGTGTGGGATGGATTTACTTTGGTGAGTTACACGCAACGTCTACCGACATTATAGTAAATAGTTTGGCTTGAGCTGAAATTATTTTAATAGTGCCACTCCATAAATAATTCATAAATACTTGCAACGGGTTCAAGTATTTAAGCCGCTGAACATACACGTTATTTTTCTGTGATAGGTGCAGCTCGTCGTCGAGATTTTCCTTGTTTGGGAGCCGATACAATACATTTAAACATTTCCTAGATGTTGGTATCGAAAATACAGCAAAGCTACAATACTATCAGGTCATGACGATCGAAGCGGGTGTTATTATACCATGTAAGCCATAAATATGTAACTATAGAACTGTTTAGCGGCATTAGCAGATATCTTTCTGCAGATACTGTAATGTTTTCACATATTAAATTCAATTACGAGTCGATCGATGTTTATGATTAAATAAAAACATACAAAAGGGATAGAAAACACTTAAACTTTTAACCTCGGCCACAATAAAATCTCACGGAATTCAGTCTCGATACCTACTTATGTCCTTTGCATATTTCTCCCATTTAAACACTCGTCGTTTTCTATCAATGAAATATTTATCTTTATTTCTTCTTCGCGCGCGCGCTCATAAAAATGAGCGTTTATATGGGTAATGATTTTTACTTCAATTACAGTTGGTGCGGTATCAATTTACATTACAGACTTATTTGCCCGACCCCCGTGAACCGTAGGTGAGTTGGCACCGACACCCGGTTTAGTGGGTCGACATAGATGCTCGGCTCGCAGTGCGAACTATTTGTACCGTTCAAACCCACAGTTAAGGTTACACGCGTGCTAATCCAATACCAGATAAATGATACTCTGCTATGTAGGACGACGTTTTGCCTTTAGGACAAGTTGCGACTTCGTGTACTCTACACTGTACACTTGCAAATTATATTGCACTGTGCTGTTGACGTCCACTGGAATGCCTCACGTTTTGCATAAATATTTTTAAACTTTTTTTGTATAATTCTATTTTCGTTACTGAACACTTTTAGCACTTCTGTTTTACTGGCAATCGGTTACACTGGGATCGCGCATAAACTGATAACAATTATTAAAATCTTCTTTGTCGTTTTCTATGCATCTTCAAAACAAGCTAACATTTTTTATGTCATAATTTTTTATAAATACCCAGGTCTTGAACAAGCTCAGCTAGCTCCACTAGTAATCGGTAATCACAACCATGGACCGCTTAGAATCAGAATGCCGCACGGCAATATGGAAATGGTAAGAAATATGAATTATTATTAGTATAATTAAAATCTGTTAAACGTTTGGAAACATCCAGGGTTCTTAAAATATTTAATTACTTAACCGTTACGAGGATATTCAATGTATACGCGCCTGTAAATGGCAAGGGAATAATACGTAGGCCGAAGTCCGGCATTCACATTAAAGGCAGACACCACATTACACCGCATTAAAGTCACAAATTTCAGACATAAATCAAAATGAATGATTAGAAACTTATTGAAACTAAAACATAATAAACAAGCATATTTATAACAATAATATACAAACATTTTGCATAGTAAAATGTTATGTGCTCGTAAAATCAAAAGGGTATTACAAGGAGAAAGTCGTAAACTTGTATGTTTCTTTAGGACTATACTCTTATGACCGTGGTGCGGAACAATAATGCCAAACCGGTATAAGCAATAGATAGAAAATTATATTCCATAGACCAATAATAATTCTTCTTGATAAATTTTGAGGCACCCTTTCTTTAATAAAAATTATTTAACAAAAAAATCTAGTTATTATTTTGACATGGAACTAAATTTTAGGGTACAGTACATTCTTCATCAACCCATATACGCCCACTGCTGAGCACGGGTCTCCTCTACCATTGAGAGGGTTTAGGCCATAGTCCATCACGCTGGCCTAGTGCGGGTTGGCGGACTACACACCTAAGAAAATCCTAAGAACTCTTAGGTGTGCAAGTTTCATCACGATGTTTACCTTCACCGTTAAAGCAAGTGATAATTCAATGTGAATACACACATAACTTCGAAAAGTCAGAGGTGTGTGCCTGGGGTCCGAACCCGCGACCGCCGAGATTCTCGACCGCGCGTCCAAACCTCGAGGCCATCACTACTCATCACAGTACATTATTATGTAGTTTCCTATATTGCTGAACGAAACACATATACCTTCATATAAAGCCATACTATTGTATAATTTCACCGAGACTAAAGTGTGTTTTGTATAAAATGTTAGTATTATAAGACGTAGTGTGTTTGTATGGTCCTGGAAGTTGCGGGCAGGCGCGTGTGCTCGGACGTCTAACGGTGGATGCGCCCACTCTAGGTGTCGTCCGATCGCGCCGCCCGCCAGCCATCCGTCCGCCGCTCTATCACCGATTTACGACACACCTTTTACTTTATTGGGAGAAGGAATTCACAATCGTCTAAAGGTATTTCAGATTGTCGTCTACAACTTTTGCTACGAAGCCAGTTAATTACTTTATCGATATTTGATTCGATTTCTGTTTGGTACTTGAGTATTGTTTTAAAATCTATTATATAATACATCCGATTGTCAATTAGTATTCTATAAATGTATGGTAAATACATCAGGGAAAAAAGTAAAACTAAAAACTTATTAATACATTGAAAAGATCTCCTCGTTAAAATTAGCTGATTATGCATGTGCACTGGTTGTAGGCGAGTGATCCTTGTAACAAACTCATAACAAAATCAAACGGAGCTCATCAATATATTCAAGATTTCATCTCAAATATCTTGCATAAATTGAAACGGGTACAAAGTAGGCACACGTCCATTGTACAGCCAACTTTGTTGGGCGATGTATAAAGTACGAGCATCGTGTTCGCGGGAACGTGGAGCATGGAGGCAGTAAAATTTGTTCAGTGTCGCATGTACTACTTATTTGTTGAGTTTGCTTATAATCGGCTGAAAGATTGAGTGACAGGACAGACGCGACTGGGGCCGTCACGGCTCGCCCGTGTACGACTACGTCTTGAGTCGGACGCGCCCGTTACGCATTCAGCCAGTACACAGTACCCGGAATCTCGCTAGATATCATCTCTGACCGTTCGTTATTTGTTGACTTGCAAGTGGACGGAAATATTGATAGAACAAGTAAACTTTACATACCATATCATACCTCAAAACAGTTATGGATTTGCTTATGTTTATTTTACCTTAGTATGTACATGCATAAGTTAAGAAGTAACGATTAACTGTGTAGGTTTATCGTTTTACTTATTCCTATAATTCTAAAATATAATTATCTTTTTCATGTATTATCAAGAACTCTAACAGTGCAGGAAATCATCGTGAAGAGACATTCAAAGCAAAAAATACATCAATAGAATTTTTTAGGTATATGATATACCTATTTAGTCTGCCATTGCTGATGCTTAATAATTGTTAATAATTGAGAGTCGATATCATGGCATAATGTGGACTAATGTAGTTTATTTCATGCTCGTTTTCCAATTCCTTCAAGACTATAAAACTAAGTAGGTACATCGTTATATCAAACCGAGCGTTGATTGTTTAATAGGTAATAGAGTCAATCTACAAAATAATTGTGACAACGGCCGTAACAGTACCTGTTTTATTTGCCACTATAAATTGGTATCTGCCTCGACGGCGGGATAACGCCACAAATCAAGGCAGACATAGTTGATTACCAGGGTTGGTGCACGTCGCCTCATCCA
Source organism: Cephonodes hylas (assembly GCA_030295005.1). Taxonomy (NCBI): domain Eukaryota; kingdom Metazoa; phylum Arthropoda; class Insecta; order Lepidoptera; family Sphingidae; genus Cephonodes; species Cephonodes hylas. The sequence continues at coordinate 6,467,172 of AP025366.1, forward strand.
CCTTATATCGTGGAGCTAAATGTACGCATTTCGCATGTACATAATACTATTGAAAGTAACCGTTTTATTCGCTATATTAGACAAAATTGCACTCACACTGAAAATATTTTTATTACTTTTGTAATTACTATAAGATAAAACAAAATATATGACGACTTAACGACTAATGAAATTGAAATGCGCATGAACATTTTAATTAACATTAAAATAATATTCAGGCTGTTTTGTACGGTAAACCACATTCCTTTTCACAATTATCTGAACTAGTCATATCATACACGCTTAGGTATACTTAATCCTAAAAATAATAATCTTTTATAAGCTTAAAAGTTCTGTAAGAAAATTTATAGCGTGGAGCGTGAACATGATAGAGATAGAATTTAAAATGTGCCAGGCATATAATGAATAAGTTCCCGTTTACGTTCAAATTCTCGTATATATAACGACGATGGACAGTTAAATGTAACAAAGCAGTAGATTTACAAAAAAAAGAAAACATTAAAACGTATAGCAATCAGTTTTGAAAGAAATCTTTTGAAACTGAGCCAATAAAATATATTGATCACGAGTTAAAGTGACAGTAAAACCTGAAATCAACCTTTCTGCAACAAATCTAATACCCCATGCACATAGGGAAAAACAAAAATAATGTAAATTATCTTACAGTAATAAATCCCATGAACAAATGATAGTTGATCAATCACGCGTCACACTTAACCTTTGCGTAAGTTAAATCGTACTTATAAAGACTACTATAAAAGGCAAAGTTTATGGTGTTATTGCATAAAAACAATATCTCAGGTGGAATCTGAACATTTGTATTTCGTTCACACGCTGTTTAACATTATATTTCTACGAGTAAAGTCACGTACTACGTAGAATACGATACCGCGCTGAGGGCACCTAACCAATATTTTTAACTATCAGTATTGCATTGAGAAATAAGTATTAGCTTCTTACGTTTAATAAATTCAAACTTGTTTTGTATTTCTTAGAATATATCATTAGATTAAGATGCGTTAGATAATACCTATGTATTTAATCACAATGAAATATATTAACCATTCAAATTCATAAAGAAATGGTTTTATTTTCGGTTGCTAAAACCACAGAGGCTATTCAAAAGTGCAAGCCCAACCAATGCATAGCTGAGAAAATGGTTATCGAAGTTCACATAAAACGCCCTAAGTAAATATTAGTTGACCATATAAACATTTGACTCGATGCGGTGGTCATTCCACAGACTCAAGTTTTACTACCGGCCTTTCACCGACGACACTAAGGAAGCACTCATAAAAATAAAATAGAATATCTTTATATCAAATGTGAAATGGCTCATTGCAGGAGTCCAAAGTTGCATAAAGCCATTAGTGGTGCCAACAATAATTATAGAAGTAATACTTAAACTAAATTTGTAATCAACGTAAGCAACGTCTCGATTGATCTATAAAAGTCAGAACTATTTTTATTTCATTACGTGGCCCTCGTGATGACGGTAATTGGGTACTGGAGAAAAAGTTAAAAGTTGCACGATATCTCCATCTCGATCACAGATAACAGACTTTCTAATCGGGTCAAATAACGTTTGTGTTTACAATCTAGACGGCAGCGGATGTATCTCGTTGATTCTAGTGACAAATGTCGACCAAACACTCGCATAATACTATTACAAACATCGATACAGTTTTTATATCATATTTCCTAATCGTTATCTGTGGTTATATTTTAGAACACGATAACGTTTCCTACGAATCAATTAAAAAGTTATTGCTCATTTTAATCTCTGTATTATTATAACATTAAATCGTGCTTTTAAGCGCCGCTGTGGAATTTATGACATATTTCAATGTTCTCAATATATGCAGCACACGCAACGGCGCTGTCGTGGCGTAAAATGAATAAAAAACCCACAACAAGGCCTGCGGTCAGCAGTTTTATATTTATAATCATCATCTACTTTATAATAACGCGCACTGAAAAAGTTAAAAAGCGTATAACCTGCATTTATTCGCACGTACGGACGTGCAACTACGTCTAAAAAGTTTTATGCATAAACACAGGATAACTACGGGCTGGTGTAACTTTATGGGATAATCTGTGGCTCTTTTAATTCTTATAACGCTCGCGAGTGTACGGCGGTTAATAAATATTTTATTACAGATTTAACTTTCGCGCAGTTATTCCATGTAATCTTTGTATAATATATGTTGCGACAGGTGTTTTTAGATTCAAATTGCTTAACAAGAACTATCTCTATGACCCATTTGGAGCGCTTAAGTGCGTTTGATATTCTTCATTAAAAAACCTAATAAAATACCTTTAATATGGCTATATTTAAATAAGCCATATAATTTATGGTTGAAAACGTGGAATTAATTATATAATGCGACAACGTGAAGCATTTCTCCAAGACAAAGAATTGTGGCCTGAAGGTATTGTGTGCTCATGATATTCTCGTATAGTAATCGAATAGAGACATAATACGTTTCATAGTGGTTTCATATAAGGAAGCTTTACTAATAAAGCGTGATTAATTCGTTAGTGGAGCCGCGAGGTGTGGTCGCCGACCAGCCCGCATTAGGACCAGCCTTCAGGCATCACGGACATTTCAACCAGTATTTATTATCCGTGCCTACAAATTTTATTTACGAAATAATTCATAACACTAGGTATTACGAACAGGCGGCTTGAATTAATGAATACATTTCGTCACTATGGCAACCAAGTCAAATTTGGAGTGTTTAATGAATTATGTTGTACTCTGTGACATTATTATTTAATTATATTTCGTTTCTTAGATGTTTAGTAAATAGATTTTCCAACTGCACTTTAATATATAATTCGTAGAGTATTCTTTTTAATATTAGAAAATGGTAAAAAGTTTCACTTTAAGACTGTCATTTTTAGACTGCTATCTTATATTAGGAGGCAAGTTAGGGATAGGAATCTCAATTGAGTTTTGTAGAGTAATGTAACAAATTTAAGTCGAGCTATTAACAGAGAATTTGAATAAATACTTCATATTGCAAAGCGTTTAACCCGAGGCGTTTTCTGTGAGTACGTCTTATGGCGATATTAATATTAATATGTAATAAAATATACATTAAATATTGAAACAGATTATTCATATATACAGACAATGCACGAGTTAATGAATCATCTCTGCTTCTTCGTTTATTAACATTAACAACGAGTATGAGGTCGAAATTAACTTTTAAAAAGGAGATTATTTGTTAACGTTTAAATGCAAAAATAATCGTATATTTGTTTATTATAAATTATAAACCTCAAATCAAAAATAAATTCCTTAACCGCTTAATTTATTTAAGGAATTCAAGTTATGATAATTCTCGTAAAGCAATGCGAACATTAGTTGAATATTCACAACGATATCCGCGATATAATCTGTGGCATAGTTCACGGAGAACAATTTAAACGCCATAATAATGGGTGCGTTTATTATCCGCTGAGATGGACAGAAGTGTGTCGGAACATCGGTAGTAAATAGCCGCTCGTGATAGCAGGCTGCGTGTGAACTCACACAGGTTACCTAGCAACCGCCGTGGATACCTTTTTAATGCATTTATCATAAATACTGATAATAATTACATTAGCGTGAAGCCTTCGTGATCCTAAGGTTAATGGGCCGCATTATTATTTTTAATATTCAATCGAAATATTTTTTTTGTAAAAACACTTAGTTTACATATGTGTAGTTTTATTGAGATGGTAAACATTTATTTGGTGTGGTAACATTTATTTGTGGAAAAATGTTTTCTACTATAATAACTAGTTCCATAAGGAATTAAATTTAGAGTGCCAAACATAATTGTGGTTTATCCAGAGTTTGCCCGCGTATCTTAAGCTTGCATTCTTGCCTCGACTGACGAAGAACAGATGTTACAATTTCTCACCTGCCGACTCTGCGCTCATTATAAATCTACTTGATGCTGTTACTTAGACACCAGCTTGTAAAAAGAGGAAAGAGTTCGTTTCTTGCTCCGAGACGTACTTCTAAGACCTAGAAGTAACTTGTATATTCTGAACCTTTGTGTAGTGTCAGAACGTTTATCGCTTAGATATATAGATTAGTATCAAATACCAATGAGGGCAAATAGTCACTTCAAAAATTTCGATAAAAAAAATCCTTCATTTTAATGCGACGGAAGCCTGTTAAATACTGTTAGCCATACTGAACTGCGGATTTTTGGGGTCTCATGTCAATGGTGATACCGTGTTATAGAGGAAAGCTACATACATCTTAGTCGTCATGCTCGTCCGATGGTTAATATTTACCGATCCACTTGACCGTGTCTACGTCTTACGCCATTAAAATATCCGAAGCAGCCTGTGAGTACAATATTTACATTTTTACAACTTTTTTATGTTTTGCGGCATCGTCTACACGAATTCTTCTGACTTCACGATATCAATCGTGTGTACATAATTAATTTGTAGGAAGTTTGGAAACAAGCCTACATGCTTAACTAAATTTGGCATATTTATGATATAAAGAAGATTGCCAATAAGAAGCCAAAAGCCAAGAAGACACCAGAGCAACGAGGCTCTAAAAATTCTTAAAACTTTTAATCGTAAAAAAAGATTTAATAACAAGACTTAGATTACTAATACCATGCTGACCTTAGGTGTGTTAATTCATGAAATAATTTCATTCGCTTTCAAATACAATTTATGACATATATTTAATTAGATAAAGACATTTTACATTTGGCCCCACAGCTCAATCTGACGCTATACAACTTGAAGCAGCGTGCTCTCAAAATTAATTGTAATTACAAAATTATAAATTATTACACAACATTAATATTCAAGATTATTATTTTGAATTTTTTTTTTTAATTACAAAAAGAGAAATCAATAACCAGTTTATCACGAAGCAAGGTATAATATTTTTTATGCACAAAACACATTCTAATCGGTAATTTTTCACTTGAATGTTAACATAAATTACGAGTTGGAATTAATGAGATGTAATCACGTAACTGACACACAAATAGACAATACAAACACGCATTGCCAGACTACAAATCACGAGTAGGTTCGCTATCTACGGCGAAATCTGCAAGAAGGTGGCGAACGAACAAAAATTGATGAATCACAACACAACGCGGTACCTACTCGGCAACGTTTGATTCAACCATTGCCAATAACAATTTCCCGGACGCCATCTTAGTTCACGATTCAGTAAGCCACAGAACCATAAAGGTACGGAAGGTTTTTGGTCTAAAAGTTTTTTATACTTGTTTTTTAAAACTGAGTAAAAACTACTACGTTAAAAATTGTAACATGGTTGACTTTTAATGAGGACATATCAACTCAGCTTCGATTATTATATGCAGCTCTACATTAGCTTTATCAAGAAAAACCTTTGTTTCAATTATTATGCAAGCGGATTTGTTAAACAATTCGTTGCTTTGTGAAGACCTCCCAAAAGTCCCAAACACTCACATAAAATAATAAAAAGTGTCAAAAATGTTATTACATAGAAGTTATTTATAACACAAATAAATAAGTCATAAAAATAAATTATTTAAATTGTGGTGTGCATGTATGCGTTCATAACTCTGTGTAGATATTCCTGCGCCCAGAGAGCGATATGATCGGACTCCCCGTCGCCTTATTGATAAGGTTTCCATACTTCCCGTGTGTATCGGAATGCTTCTGAGTTTATTTAATGTAATTTCTATACGAGTATAGTTACCATGTACTTACACGGTTTATTTATTTATTGTTTATATCGTGGCGAGACCGGGAGCTTCGGAGTTCAGCGGCGCGGTACTCTAATGTAATGATTACTCTTATTAGTAAAGAAACGGTAAACAAGTTGACGATTCTATGCCAGTGATCAAGTTTCCTTAGCCCGTACAAAATAAGGAGTACCGTTACACACGGCAATAGGTTAAACAATTTCATGCAACAAGCAACATCAACAATCGAACAGCGCCATACATCAAACGATAGAATAGCCACCGTAAATTGAAAGCAGCGATTATGATGGGTAAAATAGATTTGCCCGGGGTCGAGGCGACATCACGAGCCGAGCTCAGGGTTAAAGAGCGATCCTTCTAAGCTAGTTCGAGTTATGAGCTCGGCCGACACAATGGCCAATTTCATAGAATTTCCTTTGATGGATACGAGTTAAGCTGAAACTTTTAACCGACCTTTGAAATAGTTTAAGGCTTAGCGGAACGTTATATTGATGTTGCTAATGATAAATAATAAATAACTTGTTCGTATCAGGGCCCGTGATACATATCGTCGGATACTTTTATTAATCGTTGAAAGCTTTAGTTATGACGGATATGATTCAAGTAATCCGTAACAAGAGGGCAGAGAAAGGGAGTCTATTCTTGTATGGATTTGTCACGGACGACACAGTGGGCATCGACGCCTGACACCGTCGCTGGTACTCCTCCACTCGACGGCCGACACTCCTCTACTTACCAATTTCCAATAATATTTGAACATTGCACAAGATATTTTATAATTTAATACATTGTGGTTAACGAGGCGCCTCATTATTTATTGTTATTAGGTCAATTGCTGTGTAGTATAATAAATTGTTTGCAACAACTTGATAGGCAAGGGCCTCATATTATAATTATGTATATTGAAGCATTAAAACAGATTTATATTATTTAAAATATATTTGTAATACAATAAGATGAAGAGGTAACAACATATTTATTTTAATAAATCTAAAATTTGAAAGCTAACTCAATTTTTAAAGTGCATGTAGTAGAATAATATGTATGCATATTGCATAAAACATGTCTTCATAATAATAAATGAGTGCAATTGACGACCATTTTTTTCATAAAGGATAAGTCTAAGTTTAAACTAACATTTACGTGAAAGCTTCTTACTTATAAAACTGTAGTAAGAACAATAACCACAACCTGGAGTAATACAATAATCTCATTAGGATGTAAACAATATACAGTTTTACTTGAAAAACATATGTCATTTTTTGTGGGAATTATAAATATTGAAGCAGTCGCAATCCTTGTAAAATAAAACGTTGAACATCAGAGCGACAATTCGACACAGCGTCGAGTGGCTCAGCGATCACAAAGCTTTCTCATTAAACCGTCACCGGTCGAAGCCGTGACACTAAAAGTCATTCTTACAAAAAAAATCTCCAACCCGTTTTGTTACATTTCTCAACGCTCGAGAAAAAAGCACAAAAGATTTTTCTTAGTTGAAGCGTGACTGTCGTAATTAGGTGAAGAGAGTGCACTCTCCGCATTAAAGCGGGTACCATGGTGCTGCCACCCTCAACCACCATCCATCCATCCACCGCCGTGTGATTCACTACAACAAATCCTGCAACTAATAGATTATACTTAAATTATATCCATTAAACGACATGTCCACTCGGGCGCAATTAGTCGGCCATGTTTACGAGTACTCGCTAACCGCTGCTAGTCTAGAACACGTACGCCCTTGCACTAGGCATACAAAACATTATGCGCTAAGCTTAATTGTAAAATATTGTAGTACATCGGTAAGTTGTAATGCCACCGTGGCATTCGAACCGCCAATCATTTACAATGTCCCATCACATAAAACGCAAGTTTAATAAGTTGCTTCCAATTTAAAATCAAAATTATTTTTAAGCCCGCTGTCTCTGAGAAGAGGGGACCCGTCGGGGGCCGGATTATAAATCATAAATGCCACGTTAGCCCTGCCAGCCGACCCGGTTCGTATCGAAATTATCGCCCGCGAGCCCCGCGTAAAATATACAAAACAGTTTCAGGTTACTACGTCAAATATTTCTCCCGAGACGTCTAAAATAAACTGCGCTGACTCATTAGCAAATAATTCTGAGTGTTTATTTTTCAAAAACAATAACCCTTTTGTATTTTCGTGTTCCCTCGGCGTCGGCGTCAATAAAACAAATAGATATATTTTACACCGACGGATGTTGCGCGGCAAACCATATATTTATTTGTTATGAACTTGATATCGCGCCGATGCACACCATTATTATACATGGTAAAATGTATACATCAATACGAAATTCTTAGCTTATTTGGAACAAAAACAGGTCCCACAAGGCTAATATGAATACAGTGTAGATTTACACACATATTAAGCTTCCAGTTGTAAAGAATATAATTAATTAGGAAGTTTAATTGAACGATTCCATATTATAAAATCGTTTATTGACTCATTAATAACTAAGATACATATGATTAAGTTAAGTATTATAATTAATCAAAGAATGGACCTCCCATACGAATTGTGGCCATTTATCTAGTTGTTCTCACAGAGCAGACACGTTACTATTTACACGCTACTCGAACTGGCTCATGACTTCCGTACACACGCTTCGGAACGAGTAGAAATTGAGACATTAATATACAAAAAACATAAACGACCAACCACTCAAACGACAAACGAAATCATGTTAAGTGATCTAAATAAAACAACTTTCTTCCTTTTTCTGCTATTAAAATTGTGTCCCATGTCACTTTCGATCAATTAATGCGGATTAACGTTCGACGTGACATGGCGCTCGAGAAATAATCGTTTCTCATAGATTATAAATGGATCGAGATCTGAAACACTTACGTGCCACTTAGCAACACAAATATAGGAAGTGCGACACTGAAATATGTACGTCGCTAAAAAGGTTGAAAAGTTTAATTCCCCACTAAAATTCATTAGTATCCTTATGTTTTATCTATTTACACCGCCACTAACTCATGGCCCTTCGGTGCAGCCAGTTTGACATGTCTACCCACCATCTGACGTATAAAGATTTAAAATCTATGTCGTGTACACACATCGAACACCAAACTCGTGTGGGCTAGAAAAGCTGAGCACATAAATTACGTGCATTCATTGTTCCGAAAGGTACATGATAAATGTATTTGTGTTCTTAATTTAACGTAAGTTATTGGTAAAAGTAGACCAGTCCGGTGCAGGAAATCTCGAAAGTTACGTTAGAACCTTGTTTGGCAAAGTCGATTCGAATTGGGTAGTAACGTTAATTGGTCAACGTTTATTGTACAACTAACAAATGCCTACTCGTTTTTGTATACCACGATTGGGAAAAAAATGCTTAGCGGGTTTGTAAAAGAGGATTTACTACGATAAGCATCGAATCATGACTTGCGCGATGTAAACATTTTTCTTGCAACTGTCAATTATTTTAAACATTTTTCATGTTTTTAGCATGTGTTATATACTGGTATCCCTCTGGCGCAAACGGAATGTTTTGACGCAATTATCATCTGATTCATGTGTATTGAACGGTAGAAATGTTTTTAAATATTTCAAAACATACTTTTGAGGCAAATTAAACTCGTGCTATGTGATATAGCTTGTTCGACAAATCGATAGATTTAACAATATGAAATACTGATATTGATAACCAAAAACAGTTCTTAACATTTGATCTATTTCTTTCTAGAAATCATTTTTTTAAGTTAATATTCAAACTTCTTTCCGAATATTAAGGTATTTAATGGCAATTTATAATACTCGGTAAGTTTCGGAGCAATAGAATATTTCCACACTTCGACTAACATTCCCAGAGCACCATTTAAATAGTAGCGAATGATGTCCTACTTAAATTGTAAAGAAAATATTTAAACGCATGTCTACAACAAAAAACACCAGATTTCTGTAATTCTTTGCCTTATTGGTTGCTACAAATATTTTTTCAAGTTGCAGTCGGGCATTCATTGAAACCATAACATCGCTTTCCTACTTTAAGTATGCAAGTACAACATCCTAAAACGACATAATTTGCAAGAACATGTTGTAATGCAACATCTGTTCCTATTTATACTGCTTAAGATAGTTATCAGTGTGTTTACACATAAAGATCGGAATAAGGCAAGCTTTTACGCAGCGTATAATTCTCGTCTAAGTCTACCAATATATCTTGGGAAATAGCAAAAACTGGTGTCAGATCGTAGCGACAGTAATCACGGCTGCAAAAACTTCCTCACATGCACCTTCAATTACAAACCATTTATGGTGGCTACGTGCCTGACATATCTATGATCAAATCTATCATTCTATATCGCTAATAATATTATGCATTTTTATTGTCTACTTTATATATAATTATAATTTTGTTTGTTTTATTTATTTGTTCAGTGACTCTTTATTTTTGGTTGATTAGAATTAAATCTTAATTTATATCTTAGTAAATACGCTGGAACACTCAAAATGTTCAAAATATTTCATTGATAAAAAAATGTGATATTGTTTGTTAAATATTAGATATTTTAAAGTTTTTTTAAACAATGTAACTAGTATAAAAGACGGAAGCGTCCTATTAAAAAGATTCATTAAATGTTTTTATTAGTGCTGCAAATCAAACGAGACCGAAGAGGTGACGGCACTTTTTAGACATCGTAAAAACAGTCAGATTCGTACAGGACGCTTTGTGAAAGCAAAGATTAAGCACAAACGACGCGACGGTATCAAACGCCATTCGCAGTATTTTACTATTTTATAAAAACTGCTTACGGCGAATAGCGTCGCAATTATAGTTGGAGCGTCTTCTCGTCCGTCCGTTTGTTCGTCCGTGAAGCCAAGATGGCCGCCACATGCCTGCCCAAGATTGACTAGTAGCTGAATGCTTTGCCGACGGCGATCTAGCTTGTAGACGATCTATCTGAGAGCATGCTGGCATGCAGGAATGAGGCTCTTGCCCCTCAGTAAATTAAAATACTTTTTATTTGATAAACGTTCTGTGATTATCTTAAGTGTAAAACGTACGTAAGCGCACATCTTGCCACAAAGGCTAAAAGTATTTGCTAAGTATTAGCTCACCCACACGCTCGCACTTACGCTACGACACGACCGCGCGCACTTCATACCTGAAACATTAAAGAAGCAAATTAATTCATAACGCTCGTGTTAACGAGCTTGTTTCACATTTTAATAAAGAAACAAAACAAAAGGATATCGTTGCTGTACAAATTGGAAACACTTTAACATGAGCGCGCATGGCTCTCAAAAAACATAATAATACCGTTCACACATTAAACGGTCCACGCCTAAACTGCACAAAACCCGTCATTACACAAATGTATTCGCCGTTAACCCGAAACCACATAAGTCACATTTATCGCCACATCAAAAAGCAATCAAGCGACAAAAATTGGAGGGAGTCATTGGAACTTGGACCAAAATATGTTTGAAACGCACCTAATCGATTCCACGAGGGCACAGGTAAGACCTGACATCACATAATTTACAGAAATGCCCTATAAAAAGATGGAGCGTCAGGAGCTCAATATAGAATTTTATTAACAACAATAAAACGCACTTATTTATGCGACTGCTCTGGTGTAAACCCACATAATATACTCGCGTTGGCTCTTCATTGGTACATGCTATTTGCTGGAATAATTACCGATAACTTGCAACCGCACGCAGGTAGGTTCACACTGGTCGTTAGTTGAACACAACACATTCTGTTGGAGACATAACGTAATATGTAGATACGTTATAAAAACACTCGTTCCCAATTAATTATTGGCTGTTCCCGTCTACGGTTTCTCTGTGCCCCAGAAGCCCCCCGCTGCCACAAGAAATATTACCTGCCGGCAGATGAAGGAAATAGCTAACCTATTGACGAGCTAATAAATACCCAAAATGACCGTTAATTCCAATTAAAATTCTCATTTTGGCGTGACTTATTTACCCTTTTTGATCCAAATTCTAATAGTTCGGCTAAAATACGAGTAACACAGCTTTTTTTATTCACAGGATGTGTGTTACTAGCTTTTTTTTTTATTGAAATAAATGAAAAATATATCCGCTGTGATAGAAATCAGAATACTTACACTATCTTTTAATCGCCATAACATACTCGAGTACCTACTAAAAATGGAACGTCCTTTAATTATATACAAAAAAAATCAAATGTCTCTCTTAATATATGAATGTATTAAGTATAGAGACTATTAGCGGTAACAATAGCGATAATGTTAGCCATAAAATAATGTGGTATGAAGTTTACGGGCACGCATAAAAGGTAATTCACTAGGAGGTCTGCAAATGCTCGGCCGTACGCCGGAAGCCTATCTACGTACCTGCTGTGAATCTGCGACTTACCGCGGTAAACCGACATTAACTACTAGTTCAACCCAGTTAGGCAACGCCTTACTTTTGATTACACAGTAATTACGATATGATTTGTTGTTTAAATCGCTTTGTGATACAAAGACTGAGGATCGAGATGAAAACAAAATGCAGCGCCACTCACTCTTCCGTTGACTCGTATAAAAAGTAGCCACATTTCTCTGACGGAGCAGTAAAATTAAAGTAAAGCTTACTTGGAAAAGAAGTAATCGGATTCCACGAGAGATAATCTATTTTATATACGATTCCAACACATTTCTCCCTTGTGAGTCGGTTTGATGAACCAAAAAATGTTAAGATTTTTATTTCATCATCATCGTCATTATTATTGCAATGTATTTTATTTCTCGTAGATATTTAAAATTCGGAAACCAAACATTGATTTTATATATTAATTTTTCGACAGCGTATGCTAAAATGACAAGTTCTAATCGATAGTATAAAATTCTTATACAAAGGGATATCGCCGAGGCCCGTGTCGTAGTAACTAGTTGGACTATAAAAATGTTTATTGCTTTTCTTCCCACTTGTTGGAAAGTTCATCAACCTCATATATTTGGAGTTGAATTTACAATACAACTAAATATGTACATACGATTATCATCAATTAATCAATATAAGTTTAAGTATAGCCGCACATCTCTGACTGTCACATTAATTATATAGTTTATTTTATGTGTTATAAATAAATCCAGCATTATAGGATCGACACAACGCCGTCTGAGTTTAAATAAACACTTCAGCAAATTTCAGACCTGTAATAATAATTTTAGAATCTAGTTCACAACTGGTATTACTTTTCCTTTTATCAAAGGTAGTTAACAAAATGTATTGAAAAAAAGGGCTTGACATCGGCCCGATACTTGAATAGGCACGTTATAGTTTTGTTTGGCATCATTGGTGAGAAAAGTCGTGAGAATAAAATCATCCGAATTCGTGACTCAGTGGGTTTGTTATTATACTTGCAGCATTCGCCACGGAGGATCTAATTATAAAGTTTTCATTTGGCCGATGAAAATTTCATCACAGAACGTTGTGAAGACTCCTCATAGATATTTAAGTATTATTGAATTGGTGTGATCGTATTGCATTTGGTTGTCTATAGCAGTGCAATTGCACGATTACGATCTACGATTGTTCCCAGTCCGATGTAAAATGAGAGTGCCGTAATCTGACCTTGGCAGGGGCGATATATATAGAGCAATATTAATTGTATGGGAAATACAGGATCCCATTAAATCACCTAACTCAAAACACGCTACCGGTATCGAGGACTAATTGAAAATAGCGAATACCCAATGCCTAGATTCAGTGTATTAATTAAAAGTAAAGATTCTCGCCTCTCCTCGCTTACGCTCAAATACCTAGTCACTTGTTACTATTTGTAAGAGTTAATGTTCACCTATGTTAATACAAATTACGCATTAAGTCTGAGTATTAAGGATTAAATTTCATCGCCGTATATTATTAAACCGGTAAGCAACAATGTACCTTGAACAAACGAATGAAGGTTTATTTTTAAAAGGCTGCGGTAAGTATGAATGTAAAATCAAACAAGAAGCGCAGTTAATAATTTATTGATATAAGACATGCGAAGCCCATAAAGTTACCTTTGGCACACGTCTCGGTCTCTTTTAATTTGTAACTCGTTAGCATTAAGCAGCCAGTATAGGAGCCGTGCTTAGATTAAGATTTTAGCCGTGGACAACGCGCGTTTTCCATATCTTAGTATTTTATTTCAGTCCCCATTGTGAGGCCAGGTCACTATAATTTAATGCCCTTGTGTCACCGCTATAAAACCGCTGCCAGAATATCACGTTTTCTTAATTTTTAACACTTTATTGCCATGTTTTACGACAGAAATAAAATTTGTCCATAATTCATATAAATCGTTACTTAACATAAATATAAGAAAATGAGGTAACACAGCTTCATTATAAAAGCAAACACTGGCAAGCATAACAAGGGTCGATGTGTCGGACAATAGTCATAAGTTCATAACTGTTGAACAAACAAAAGTTATCGGTGGAGCCAGCCGTTTGGCCGAAATAGAGGGGGCGGCGCGCGCGGAGAATGTTAGAAAAACTTATAGAAAATGACAAGCAGCTGACGAGGACAGACATAGTCCCGCCGTAGAAACGACAAGGACGGATAGAAAACTTGTTCTTCGGCATTCCGCCGCATGGTGGATTTAGGAACGGGGGCAGAACGATACGATTTAGAAGGTTATGCTGCGTTATGTTTATGATTACTTTAAGTAATTAGATATCTATAACTAAGTGGAAAATTATAGCTTATAAACCACTTACATTATTACTCAATATTAAGTAATTAATCTTGCAGTTTTTTGCAAATATTTTGATAGAGGATCCGAAAGAAAAATCAATTAGTGATTTGCCAACTGATGTTTTGAATCAAATAAATCATATCGACCCACGTCGGTTAGCTGCAACATTAAAAATATAAATTATATGTATACACTTCATGCAATTTAATAATCCTAACGCGGCCCTACGCAAAAGCTGCATAACCCTGGAACAAATTTATAATTAAAGGTTTTTAAAATACCGTTTGAGATGTATCATAACTTTACTGACAATATAATGTGTATAGGATAGGGGTATATCAAAGTTTTTCTCCGGCGTAAGAGGAAATTATTAACATATAAATAACAAATTTAGGTCCCTATTTTTACTAAGCTTTCTATACTCAAGCCACGAGGCCCGAAATCATTGACCGGAAATCATGACTTACAAACAATGACAACGCGCTATAAAACGGAGTTATTACTTTAACTTTTATAATCAACATAAATATGTTAATGCTCATTATTTTGTGCATGACAAGAGCTTATATTCCTCGATTAATTATTCTGTTACGTTAGTGATATGTCAAGATAGCTGTTACAAAATAATAGTAAAACTATTATTATGAATTGCTTTTCATTTTAGACTTTCCGTGATGTCGCGGAACAATGTTGCGAGTGCGGAGGCGACAAGCGTGGAGCGACGCGCGCGGGCTCGGCCAGCACAGTCGCACGCAACACGCAACCCAGTGTCTGGTTGCTTGTCGCGTTATGTTACCGCCCTGTAACCTACCTCACCGAGCCAAGTTATGACACGACAACAAACGCCGCCACTGCCCGTGCTAACAATTTTAATGCATATCTGATATGCTTTATTTTTAATAACAAATTGTATTGGTATACAACATAAACATTGACACGGTCAGCTCTTGTGTAAGCGAATATATAGGTACACACAGTAACAGTCCTTAAAACATATCAAGTCAATCTATGTAAATTTTCGCTCTCATAATACAAATTAACTGAGAAAGCTACTTATAAGACATCTGGATATTTGGAATAATGCAAGTATCAAATCTTTCGTTTAAAAAACGGCGTCCATATAACTGAGTTGTACAAACGCTTAAATAACGTTGCATAGAATGGAAAATACCATACATACTTGACATGCTTTGACAGTTTTGTAGACTTTTATCAGCGTCAGAAATACATACATTTCAGCATTGGTGTGAAAGCATAAATCGTTTTTTGTTGTAACGCTATCGCATGACATGTGAACCATAAAAATATTTTAGCATATTTCGCAAAGCGGTTGCGGCCGGTCGGCTGCCGGCAGTAGGCACTATCTCATGGGAACAAACGCCCAGATAGAAGCTCCTTCCTCAGTTAGTTGCCGTATAATGCGTGCATGTTAGGTTACCTTTCATACAAACAAGCTTATGCGTTTACTCTGAACATCATTATTTATTATTCATGATTTAATTACTTGCTGCATACAAAATACGACTCTACCATTGTTTTAATTAACTACGCAGTTACATTTACAAATGTTTGAGTATTTAAATAATTTCATTAATATGTCTTATACATTATGAATGAATTAAATAATATTATTTAATAAACTGCACTATTAAATGTCCGCAGTAAATATGTTCGCATAAGATTACGAGTGCAATAATATTTATGTATATCGTACATATAAAATTGAAGTGTCGGTGCGCGCACAGGAACATGTGCATACTTAACGAGCCACGTTCAATCATAACCGTGTAACTACGTATTTAGTGCATTAACATAAAATAATAAAAAATATCCATCATAAACTCAATCGATACCCACAACCCTCGAGCAACAAATACGGTATTTTTAAAAATTTAAAAACGATATGTTATAGGGAAAAATTCCGAACACGGGCGCGACAATCCGCAGGCAGCAACGTGTCCTAATAATATAGCAATAAGTCATAAAGTTCTTTGGTATAATTTTACCCTCTGATACTCATTATGAATAATTCGCCTGCGAAACTTTTTCGAAAACTGTGTACACAACAGGAATTCTTAAGCAGCATCCTTTTTGTACTCATTAATCGAATTCGCCGTGAAACACTACTTAAGTACCTACATCGAAGTTAGTTTTAACGGAGTGATCCTATCTCTACACAGATAACGTCATTAAACTCTATACAAACATGTGAGTGTTCTAACGCGACTTGGAATAATATAAGAAAGTACAACATAATCCGAGGCACATTCTGCCCACCTAAACAAACGCACTAGACATAGTTATAAAAGCGCTCTTGGCTTAACATTATTTACCTAGCAACAACATGTGACTTTCTATGGAAGAGAAAAAACAGAATGAAAAACCTACAGGCTTTTTACTTTTTTCTCGGAAATATCTGAGTCGACGCGCGAAGTGATAAAATTCATGTCTGTATACGGTAACAAGTCGTAGAAACAATGCCATGGTTTTTGTGAGCTTAGCCAGTGACAGCCCCTAGCCTAGATCACAATAGCATAAAGTAGCCAGTTATGAAGCGGCCGCAGGTAGCCTTGTGAGAACGCGCTCCCCGACCGGTTTGTATGCTTTAACGCTTTTTATAAGAAAAACGATCCGGTGTAATCCGAGCAATTTTTCAATACGTCCAAACTTTGAAAACATGTCAATAATTACTCGTTTACACGAGATGTAATGTTGCACGATAGAAATTGTCGAGCGAACGGCGCGTCAGTGTGTTTGGGAAGCCACCGGACGCGTCGGCTCCAATCCCCATACGTATTATAACATAAAAGAACGATCTCGAATTATCGATACACCGCGAACAACCGATCCATAAAAGTCACAAAAAGAAAAATGGAATATCGTATAAAATCGTAACGGCAAAGATAAGGGCGGCGACGCGTCCGTGTTGCGTAGCCCACGGCTGCCACTCGATATTTCAAGAAAGGCCCGATTTATATTCGCTGCCGCGGTCCAGCGAAATTTTAATGTTCGCTGTACATAATTACTGGCGCACAAGTGAATATAAAGCACAATAACCGAAACACGAACCGACCGCCTCGTACCTCTCATTAATACCTTCATGACTTTATCTGCATTTAATATTTTTATAATTCGCAATTGGACGTAACCGTTATGGCTTCGGTCATATAAATAACATACAATTTCATTCACAGACAACATTCTTAGAGAGGATTTCAGGCACAATAAAATTAACTGTCTTAAAAATTACATGTTAATATAAATATAAGTTTTATAATAATAACAAAATTACAAAAGTGAGTAAACCTACATAAAGCTATTATCTTAAATCCCGTACGATTTATTAGGCGACGTCCATATTAAGAACTAAACACTCAATTATCCACACTCGGCGTATAACTCGAGTTAGGAAATGACATTCGGGCTTTATTTTGATGTCGTCTATAAAACTTTATTTTCTCCCAAAAAAACTTAATATTTCTAATAATAAAAAACTGGTTTATATTTTCTGTTCTAATTTGCCTAATTAATTGCTCAGAGCTTGAAGCGATTTGCTTCAATTAATTGTCGATCTACTAAAGTGAGGGATTAAAAGTGACACACGCAATGCTTCGAGTTGACAAGTTACAACAATAATAAGCGAAGTAATTCGAACATTTCATTTAGGCAGTCTCTGGCACTTGTCAGTTACAACAGTTATCTGGCAGAACGTATCAGCGACTCACATATTTCAGTCCTCGCGTTGCTACACCAGTTTACTTAAGATACCTATCTTGATGTATTCGGATTTTAGGACAGTTACTTTTTTATATAAAAAAAAGAAGCTTAGGACACGTTTGGAATAGTTTCTTCTGTTCCCACATGCTACACTCATACATGTACAAATACAATTTGTCCATGCATGTAGCAGTAAGTAACTTATGGTTCATGAACTGATTATTTAAACTTTAGATAACAACAAAGAGTAACTCTTATCATGTGAAGATAAACATATAATAAATATTTCAGTATAAAATAAAAATTCGCATTTTTATTAGTCGTTACAAGCATTTCCAGATTCTATACGATGATAACAAAGCGGTTTCAACCAGTTCTGTTGATATAGATTAAAGGTGTGTTTTATATTAAGACATTAAACTTATTTCTATACATTAATAAGATTTTCTATCTTCATAGGCTATTTAAACAATTAAAAATATATATTTTAAAAGTTGGTTAAAATTATTTCCATTACATTTTCGAGTTTGTGAAAAGAATGCAATACAATGACGCGTAAATGGTATTGTTAAACGCACTTACGGAACCCTAAGCATCACAAACGTTTTTTGTACAACTCATGCTTTAATACTTATTACTGTGACAGGTTTATGCCCTTATCTGCGCCCAGTGTCTGATGGATCGATGTTAAAAAGCCACTCTTGTTGCTCGTGGGCTCGTTCCCTAATCGAACGGTCTTTAATGGAAGCCGCAAAGCGTTTTTAGACTTTGTATTTTAATGTTTACACAGTTTTCTGCTATATTGTCTTTTATTGTAAGCAATTGAATCTTTGTTTTTTTTTTTATTGTAGGTGTAAAATTATCTATTGTTAAACAAATATTCAGAAATAAAATTGAAGAAAATTCCATCTTTTATTATAAGATACTCAATTGTTTTTTTTTAATAAAGAAATGAATCATAACGACTTACAGTTTCTTAGGTGAATATTTCAAATGTTGTTGATACGTACAATAACGTGCTCATAGATACAAAAGCCGGACTCCTACTAAACGCACACAGCCAGCGACCACAATAGAACATGTCAGATTAAAAGATGAATGATTCGAAATTTGGCGTCCCACCCAACTCTACCTGAGATAAAACACGTTATTCACTTAATGCAACTCACAAATGTAACGATTTAACATCCTACAGCGGAATGCGCTTTATAAAATACATTTTTTTAATTAAGCTGTGTTCAGAAATTTTAATAGCTGATCGTGAATTCATCAATGCTATAGCTAATTATGTTGGGATTGCGTTTATTAAGGAATGGATTGTGCACAGGCGAACCAGTTCTGCATATTAAAAGTGTCGGATATCCGACGTTCAACTATAAGTACCGTCAGCTAATGCGGCAAAAATGCCGTCAAATTAATTTTGCATACGATTCAAAATTCTTCGCCTTCTGTTCGCATATTTAAGAACAGGTTTACTAAATATGATAAGTAAATGAACAGAATTGTTTCATGCGCAAAAATATGCATAACGTTTGAATGCAGGCGAAAAATAAACATGTTTGTAATAGGAGGATTAATTAAAGCAAATGTATTTTGGTTAAATGCACGCATTTCTCAGCGCAAATGCGTCGAAGTGTGCTCCTGACCGTACCGAGCAATCCTGAACAATGGCTGCTAATAATAAGGGACGTCGTATTTACGAGCATACGTGCCCTCAGAGCTGAGACGAGCACACCCTATTGTGCTCAGCCAGACCTCCTATGATTATTTCAGTCCTTTACACTTTTCCAGAAATCCCCTTTTTAAGTTTAGATTTTATTGCCTTTAGATGAAATGAATCAAGCGTTTGCCGCGTAAATCTAATTTACGATTTACCGAAACATTCATTGTGTAGGAATTTTAAGCTGCACTCAGCCATAAGTCAGCTTTAATGCGGACGCTTTGCTGTGACTGAAGAAAACTTAGCTATTTTATTTTTATAACACAATTTCGACGGCAATATTTCATTCGTAGTCTTTTTATTTGTTGCTAATAAGCTTATGTTTATTTCTGGGAATCATAAAATTGTATTTTAATATTGAAGTATAGAATAGTGTTTGTTGCAGTCGTCATTATTTTTGGCACCGTTGGTGAGTGAGCCAGTAGAGACATGATGTTGTAATATTTAGCCATGAATAGTTATTCAGGCAGTTGCTATACTAGACCCACGCGGTGACCTAAATACATGAGCGCCTGCGCACCGGGCGCCCGCCAATCACACACAGCCATTCAATTCATGAGCCGGCGCCGCGCTGTATCCAACATCTATAAATCCACAATATTATGTACACGCCACAAATTATAGACAACGCTGCTATTAAATAATATTAGCAAATTCCCTTTGAAATATATAGATATATACCAGCACTTACAGTAACATCGGGTATAAAATATTACATGTTAATTGGAGACTACAATATAGACCTTATACTGAAAAGCTTCCTGATATCATCACTTTGAAATTTAATGTCTGTAAGTGTTAATCGACATTGTTTCTAAATCAAAATAAATTGTAAATTGAAGTTGACAACAGCTAAAAATACTGTTAAACTAAAATTATGTTAGTACAAAACATCATATTAGTTTCTTACTTAATGTAATGACTATATTAGTTATTATAGGAACAGTATTCAATGCTATTTAATTTTTATACTACTACTGAGTAACTTGGCTAGTGCAAGAGCAATCCAGTACCGAGAAAGTGTTACTATCTCACAGAAATCTTAGCCGATGTGGTGTAACTACTTAGGTGTGTCTGTTCACAGTCAAGTCTAAAACTCTGAATATAAAATCAACTGCACCCTATTACGCTCCATAATCAAAAACTAGCTAAAGACCTACGCTAATAAAAAATATTTACATGTTGATGAATGGCACAGTCGGCTTTAAGCAACACTCGCTCTAGAGTGAATGAGTTGGTTCCTTCGGTAAATTACCACTGTAGACAGTTTTAAATGAAACCGGCGTAAAACAACAGTTTTATTAGCCCATTGCTTTTGGATAGTTATATAGTCTAAGAGCTTCGTTTCACTTTACTACTTCCCTTCTGTCATATATTCTTGAACTGACAACGCACCTATACTTATAGCAATGAAACGAGGCGGTCATTTATATATAATGAACCTAAAACTAATTTGTCGAACTCCAAAATTAAAAATAAAATAAACGCTTCCACGTTTCACTCTCGCGTGGATTAAAAACGGAACTTAATTACAAATCGGTTTTACCTTAGCTTTGGAAACGACAGGCCGCGGGTTTGATCCCCTGACCAAGACAAATGTTTGTATGCACCACCAATATTTTCTTTCGTGTTTAAGTGTTTTTGAGGCCGAAAATGTGTGTTTAGTAGTAGTAGTGTTTGATACCCATGACATAGGACTTGCATCTTAGTGTGGGGTCAGAACTATGTGACAGTTAGATGTATTTATTTCTATATATTTCAGATTTACCAATGAGAAACAGGAGCTGTTTAGAATAAGATAAAGCATTTCACAAGCCCGCAGATTCTTGCGTGGCGCTTAACTTTCCATTGTTAGTTGTGTCACAATTGAAACATTTAATTTATGCATTTCAAGTTGCACGAGCCTGCTCTATTCGAGTGTAATGTATCTAATGCAGTCTATTCTAGTTAACACAACTTGTTAGCCATCTTCTTATCACTACTCGTGTTTAAGTTGTTATCAATTATTCAAGTAGATATCTGTATTAAACACCTTAGACTTCACTTTCACATTCCTGTACCTTCTAATACCCTATTTAATAGAATACCTATTTCTGACATATTCCATTGCGATAAGCACGGAATAGAAATTTAAATTGTGTATTTAGGAAATCTTCAAAGTGATAAATTTACATGTTTGTAAAAAATTCACCTCTTTTCATAATCTTGAATTAACTACAAACTTGAAAACTATAAAAAAGGAGAAATATCCTTAATGAACTATTGTTATTAACTCTCCTTTGCTTTATAAATTATGCAGTTAAGTTAATAATTGGGTCATGGTAAAAGGTAACAAGCAAATCCGCTTTCAAATTGAGTAAACACTGGCTTTATGGCTTAAAATTCCTCACACAAAAATTTTAAAGTAAAATAAAATACGGCACATATTATAAGCCCCTTTTATAGCTTTATATAGAGCTAGTAACATTGTCGCGTAAACCTGTTTCCGGCTTAATATTTGCCGCAATAAATCCGTGCTTCGGCAAAAAAGTTAAAGTCCTTTACACAATTCCGATGTTAGGAACACGAGAACCGTTTCTGTTGAACAGCCGACAAAGCGGTTTAAAGCGAATTGTTACGTCTTGGCCGTTGCTGCGTAAAAGTCTGTCGTAAAATACGATAGAACCGAGTCACCAGCGGGGTCACTTAACACGTACTTTTAAATCGGACAAAATACGAGACTAACTTTACAAATATTACATTAAAATGTCCTTATACTCTACGTGTGAGCTCTATACTATTTTACTTTGATTTACTTAGAATATTAATTTATTTTATTAATACCACACAAATCACCCTTTGTACCGAATTCATCAATTCAAAGTCACAATCATCAATCAATATTAATTAACGTAATGTGATTTTCGCCACAAGCACTTGCCGAGTAATGTATAAGTATAATAGAATTTGTTGAATAGATGCGCAAAAAATATCATACAAAAACGAGCAATACTTAACCTCCGCCGCGTTACTAACTTACCTGTAAGTGAGCAAAAAAATATTATTGTCCACCTTCTATTTTTTTCTCACAAATGCCTAGCAGGCAATAAACGTTTTAATGGCCGCAGCGGAGATTTGACAGAGATTAAAATGCATGTGAGTCATAAGGTCCGTTCATGCATAATGTAGTCTGTGCTACGAATATTTCCATGAACTGAACGGCAATATTTTGCGTTTCGTGCATCACATTTTGAAACAAAAAGAAACAACTTACAGCGATTTCGCCAAATAATTTTCTTGTATGTGTTTTGTGTATATTTTATTTTAATCATAAAATTCTAGATCTGTATCATGAACATACAGACATTTTAAAAAATATAAAAAATGAAGATCAAAAGGAGTATTTGTCAAACTGACATTACGACACGAATATTTTAGTTCAAACAAGATTGCGCATATAAATGAATTGCTTATACTAAGTACGCATGTATTATTTTCCACGGCATTGTGATGTACGTATTAAGAAGAAACCTATGTGTTAAAGCGTTAGAATCACATTTAGAATATCTAACTTTATTCTTAATTGTACCTCTTAAATGGCAATTAAAACTTTGATAAATAACTTGAAAACGTACTGAGTTTTATAAAATATGTATAGTTTTATTAGCGTTAGAGACTGTTTGCATCGTTTCGGATATAAAAAGTACGCAAATTTAAGCGAAAAGTAATGCTTTAATTGAAACAAGGTTCTCATCCATCTATAAACAGATTATTATTAATGTGGATTCGCAACATTCAGCCAACATACAAAGAGCCATAGGACATTCCATAAACGAGATTAATAAAGATATTTTTACATAATCCTCCTACTTTAATCAACACTGAAAACTTGGTGATTTGAGGTACAAGCAACTTATTATAAAATATTAGAATATTAAACTCAATCTAATATTCTATGCATGAATTTTATCCTTTGTTCGTAATGTATCGTATGAATATAAAGATTTTCGTCCGTACTTCACTAATTTAATGGGGTATAAGACTACATATCATCATGAGCTGATTTCATTTTCACCGCTATTAATTAAAACTCAATGACACCAGACTTCCTCAAACGTTTAAAAAAATATTTTAACATACTTTTTGTAACCTGTACATTACAACAGCTTTCGAAAGCAGTGGCAGTGTCGTGGCATACACTAGTAAGATAATCCTAATCATTGACAAGACAGATTAGTGATTAGATGCAAGTCCGATAAGTGGCGCACCGTCAAACGACAAGATGAAAAATTAATTTCAACAATGTAAATAAACATAAGTTTATAAATTTATAATAAGTTATTTGTGTATTCAAATAAATCATGACTGGGTATTTGCAATTTAAGCATCATGGGTATGTGACAGGTCGGCTTGTTAGATTAATGATTGGCTATCAGAAATGTTGTGATACGCATAATCAACTACTTAGAACTTAGTCGTAACATTATTGTGGCCGAGCGAAGTGTCTACGCTGAATATTCATCGAATACCGTCTGTGTATTAAGTTTTTACTCAAACAATAAGTCTTCGAAGATAATAAATACGCTTTTAAAGGTTAGACAATATAGAGTTATCTTTTATTTATGCTAAAAAATTTGCAGTGTGTCAGTTCAATTCTTGTTTTAAACACCTGGTGACAGATTAAAACTATTTTTAATATTTGTTAACTTTTTATAGCGCAGGTGACTACAATGAATTCCACGGCACATGTTACAATGTAACATTAGTGCGACAAAGTCTTAGTTACTAAGTATCATCATCTGTCCATATACATAGGTTTCGCTTCTGTGTACGGGTCTCTTCTACAACTAAGAGGAGGTAGGCCTTAGTACACCACGCTGATCTATAGTGGGTTGGCAAGTTTCAATGTTAAAATACATTTTTTTAACTTCACTTCTATAAGCGGTTCTTTCTCTGCCTGTATTTAATTTTGTATTAATAGTAACCCACATCATCTTACTGATATAACAACATTTCTCTGCCCGTCTTGTTTTTCCAAGTCCAGTCATAATAGCCAAAAGTTATATGCATTTCTGTATTATTTGCTTATATATTTCTTTGCGCCAGTTCTAAATGCAGACTTCAAGGGTTTAGTTCATTAACAGAGTCCTAAGAAAACTTATCACGACAAAACGAGTAAAATAATGTGAACAAGTAAATCAGCGGTGGTAACTAGTAACAAACGAGAGCGTGGCAGCGTTGTGTGCGCGGACACGGGCATCGTCGTTAGAGGGATGAGCGAACATTTTAAAAGCTTTTCCGAGGCCGTGCGGGGCATTAAGCCAAAGTGAAGATAAACTTAGTAACAACCGGCCGGCGATATGCTGCCTGCGCCATAAATACACTTATCTACTTTGCTTTTGTTTTGACGATAAATCCAGCCGTTTGACTAGGGCATCGTTTTCGATTGAAATATAAGTTTTATGACGCGTCCACCTTGTGTTTGCGAGTCTCGGGGTTTTTATAAATTTTCAAATGGCTATAGTCCGAAAGGAAAAATAAAGTTTTAAGTATCGCTACATCTTAAAAATGTAATCTCACATTTTTTTACATACAACTGTATTCTTTGCAACATGATAGCTATTGATGGTTCAGATCTTTGTCTACAGAACCTTAACCACACCCTAAATGGTTAGTGTAAAAGTCTTTAAACCATGTTAATATTAACACCGGTTAACTGTATCACTTTATGTTGATGGACCGAGATTACGCATTAGTCTCAGGTAGAATATTTTCCTTTGCCATATTTTCCTTAAAAAAAAATTAACTGCATATAAAAGGTATAATAAAGGTCTTAATTACGCATACCTTCAATCGGGTCTTTTGATGTCGACTAAAATATCTTCATTTACTTAACGGTCCTAAATAAATCAGTAATTTCAATCTATATGTACACAATTAAATAATATGCTACCCATACTTGAACTATTTAATTATGAGGCTTGTATAATGAAAATCTTATTTAGTTACTCAATTAGGTATGTATTTCACGTCAATGAAACGCAGCTTGTCGATAAAATTTCAAATATATTGATTATAGCAATTACTTGTAATATACCGTTAAATAATAATTAATATCCTTCGTTAAAATAGCTTATTCCGTTTAATGTCCATTGCAAAATAGCCAACTATGCAGAGGACCTCAATGTCAAGGGAGCTATGAACCAAGATCGTTTCTGTTTCCTTGATTTACTAGCTGCTTTTGTATCAACCAGCTTTACTCGTGACTTTACTTCTAACGTTTTCTACATACTATGCACTGTTTTACTAACTATCGCCGTAAAATGATTTTCACTGATTGTTTTTTTAGAAAAGAACAATGAAATACATGCGTCATAATAATAATCAATAAAAATCGACTATTGACAATCACACTATTATTTGAAAAAAAAATTAAGCATTAAATATGTGGTTAAAGCAACATTTTACTTTAAGCTGCGCAGATAACAATCAAATTGTATAAAAATTGACTTGATTAAAAAGGTCCGAGATATTCAAAGAATATAATCCATGCGAGTGTTTTTGTGGCTCTATATATAAAACTGAGAGGCAGCCGTGTACCCTTGTCAAACAAATTTGTTCAAACGCACCTTTTACACAAGAATTCAGTTATAAAAACATCAATATTCTTATATTTGGGTAATAAGGAGACGTCACTCGCCGATGCCTCGACATTTATTAGCGTTTTACTTCTGCTTTAGAGGCGAATTATATAGCACTATTTGGTCTTGAAGTTCTCCAGTTCTCATGAGATTTTTTTTTTATGCAAGTAGAATGTCTATTGGTGAGAGAAGCCACGTTTCCATGGAATAATCAAGTTTATAGGTGTGTTCTTAAAGGAATGTAAAATCAGAAGGGACATGGTCATAGATCGAGTCTCAGCAACAGCCCTATTAGAGCCTGATTGCACTGAGGTATTGCTCATAAACCATTCAGCTATTTATTCATTACATTATGATTCCAATATTAATTCATGTATAAACAAGCAAACATACAGATACACTTATTCTTAAAAGACAGACAAAAGCTTATTCTAAATTAAAACAGATTTCGTCAGAATTTCGCACCGTCACTTAACTTTATTTTATAGAGCGCGAATCTATATCCATTTTTCTTAAAAACTTCCGAATAAGAGAAGTAATATTACTTTATCTGATCCAAGTATACACCTTAAATTTTTTCACGTCGAACACTTACACTAACCCATAGATAGCTTCAATATTCAATTAACACATTGTATTCATAACAAATAACTTGAAGAGGAATGAAACACAAAATATGTGTACAATATTTTACAACACTATTATATTATTAACATGCTTTAACTTCCTATCTTATCTGAAAGGGAATGTCTTGTAAATTTTGCGAGTTGTCAAGAAAATAGCAACATTATTTAAAATGAAATATGAATATATTTAAATGATACATGTACATATCTCACGCGTGCAAGATAAAACATATAAAAACATTTCAACGGCAACAAGAAAAGTAGAAAAGGCGTGAAACTCCCTCGTAGTTGAATAATAAAAGAGTGAAATAAATTATTGCATTACATTACAATTGACGATCACAAAAATAAAGTAATCCCGCGTCAGGGCCAATGACAAAACCCTCCCGATCCGGAAACACATTCTTAGGCCAGATAATGTATGAGTGTCGCTTAAGCAAAAGTAAGTTCGATATTTCAAGCTGCAGTTAAGTTATTGGATGTTATTAATAACGCGCCTTTCCTAACTTAATCTGACTTGAAAGGCATTGAGTCGTATGTCGTGTAGGCAATGCATTGTTCAGACAACAAATAGAATACTTTATACGTTGTCTCACATGTACCCTCACTACACGTATGGCGTGTTTAACACTTGGCTTTAGTATCAACATATATTTTATTACTTTTATAAAAGTAAAATATTCATTGCACTCGATTTAGCAGTTCATCTATGTCGATTAGAACTATTTTCTCAAAACAATACTATGATATTATGAATTCGAATAAAAAATACAATAATGTGAATGTAAATATGATAATCATGGTGGTCGTTGTTTGTTTTAAAAGAAAATTAGTATCTTAATAATGCCTTATCACCGTAACAAAAAGCCAGCCAACAGACCCTTCTATAACCCTTCAGTATGCAAACAAGACTAATCAGGAACAGTAAAGTTTACAACATTCAATTATAGATTTTATTTTTTATAATGAAATACAGAAAACGGCCACATCCGATCCCTTGGACCCCATTTGAATTGAATGTGGAAAACATTGGACGCAACGTGCGTGGGCGTGTCCTACCGTCTCCTGGTACAAATTCAAATGTTCGTATAAATAAATAACCAGCGACTGCTTTAAATAATTAAGTGGCTAAAAAATGGTACTCCAATGACTTTCTAACTTGTGTAAACAGTTCTATTTTATTGAAATTGACTTGTGTGTGTCGAAATATACCGTGTGTAGAGTGTGGCATAAATTTGGTTATCTGATACAGTGGTTTTAATGTAAGAAATCTTTTCTTGGTTACAAAATAATAAATATCTTTTATCCCTGTATTACAAATGAGTACGATGCTTAAAACAAAAACAATTATAAGCAAAGTGTTCCGCAGAAGTGTACGTGCAATACAAATAAATGAATATCCACGCATGTGGGTAACAGTATCTCATTGTTTATTGTTATTACATCGGATATTATTTATAAATCATTAAGGCATCGGGTTTATGTACTCAAAAGTGCTCAAGTCAATCGTTACTCGTTAGCTGGGCTGGCTCAAAGTTACTTCTAAAGAATCGAAGTACCTCTTCACAGTAAGCGCTGTGTCATTGCTCTAAGTAAATGAAACAGAGATTTAATGAGTAGTCTTTATTTTTTTGTTCAATGTTGGTTCAACATTTTAATTTAATCACCATTCCAATTGGTATACCGTTTGCAAAACAGTTATCATTAATTTAACAAAGTTGTATTTTTTTCAAATGTACGTCATGTGCAACTCTCTTTTATATATGTATGTGAGATTATCTTAAAAAAAGATATGAAACTAATAGATTTTCTATTGATAATAAACACACAAAAAATGTGTATGAAAAATGTTTGAAGAAACAGCTTTGTGTCCGGTTAAAAATTTACAGCGCATTGATTCATCTCCATGAGTTTTTGTGTGCTACTGGTGGAATACGAACGATTGAGTGGCCATAGGCTGGCGTGTGGGCCGTCGAGGACTATTGAGGATTTATTTTTTTATGCGTACGCGCCTCGTGGCAGCCATGACCGAGGTTACGTCGGCATTGTCCACCGTAGACTAAAATAACCCGCATTTTAGTGCTCGAGCAAAATGTTCGAATAAAATGAATTTCAACTTATAACGTTCGCGCTCGTACAACCTAAATGATTTATCGACGTGCCGTTTTTATTTTAGTCTTGTTGTCGTTTCATTTAGAAATTTGCGTTTATAAACTGTACAAATACGTACATAATGAGTCGTTACCACAAATAGGCAAGACACCGGAGCGAGTATCGGCCGATGTAAAAACAGGGAGAGTAATCACCGGCGACTCAAGCCGCATTGTTCATTAACGTTATATGCGCATTGTTTTTTCATTAAGTCATAGATGTTGTGGGCTCGTACGCTTTCAGAGCGGTTAATAAACATGTGCGTCATATTTCACTGCATTGTTTACGGGCACTTCACACGGACACTCTAATGTCTTGTAGGGGACATAAAAATCACCTGGACTGCACGAGGAAAGATAGCAACTATCTGAACGATTACTCAGCGGAGACATTGGAGGAATAAAGCGCACCCTTATCACAATGTAAGTAAGGACATTGGAAACAATGTCGTAATTTTGAACGTAGTGCGCCGGCGCACAATGTGTGCACTTACTATGCCTCGTGGTGATTTGTCGCAGCTTTTATTTATAACCGCTTTTTACCAACGTCTGCCTCCTTGCGGTCACATACCATACTATATTTTGTACGGTCTAAGTGGAAAGTCAATTTCAAAAGTCTGAATTACTGTTTTATAATTTGATCGTCTCTTTAATATATTGTAACCTACTGACTGCTCGTTTTAGATAATTTTAGTGTAATAAAATTTTATTGAAAATCAAACCTTTAATTCTGGATTAAATTGGAGACCATCGTTAAAGCATAATCATTCTTTCTTTTTCAAATTTTATAAAATACGCTTGGTCAATCTCACTTTAATGTGGGATATAGAGACAAATTGAATAACAACAACACTTACAAATTTTTTTGAACACCAATAGAGTTTAAAAAATCTTATTTAACACCATTTTCTCCGTATTCCAAATATAAAAAGTACTGTGTAAGTTAATAAGGAAACAATGGACACTTAATACATTTACTAAAAGCTCGACCGTTTAAATTGCGCCATAGATAGTATCGTGATGAGCGTAAATATTTTCTAATGCGTTTGAAACGCGTAGGACGAAAATTTCTCCTTATCCTCGCCTATATGGGTTCTTATCACAGGGTTAGGCGTGGTCGTAAAGCCTAATGTACTTTACGCCAGATGCTTTTAAAATCTAATTTACAATAAAATAATATATTTAACAATTATCAGAAAATAAAATTTATACGTACTTTATAACCATTTGTTATGAAACTTATTGTATTTTGAAACGCCAAGAAAAGTACACTGACCTCGATAAAATTCTCTATCATAAAGACAAAATGGTACTTCAGACAGCCTTTGTTGTAACATGCGGAATGTTTCTATTCATATAAGGTATGGCTAATCAAAATAATAAATCTTATATAATGCGCAGATCTCTTAAGCGGGGAATAGGATTTCTGTGGGCTTAATCGTATCAGTTCAAAATAATATTCTTTAAATTATGAATGAGCTTGGAATAAAATATAAAAATATCTAATTGATGTTGTCATAAAACAAAATAATTGTTACTTCGCCGTATCATTGGGGAAGACTCCGTTTAACCCAAAAAACACAGCTGAGCCTTTTAATGATATAGAAGTATTATTAATATATAATTAAGTAATTTTCATTCATTGCAAATAATATTTCACTCTTAAACTTTTAATATAGCACCTAAAGGACTTTAATGCTTTCATAGTTTGCGTGACGTGAACTACAAATCTGCATTACACACGTCTACATCATTATCCAAATACAAAAGTACATAAAAATTTAATTAATAGCATGGTAGTAATTACCCTGCTACAACACAGCCGAACATTCTAAGAGAAATTTAAACTATGCATGTTGGTAAGGCTCGATAAAATCAATTTTGTACTTTACTGTCGGATGTCATAATAAATACTGCTATATAGCTTTTCATTCCCAGGTTTATTTTGAATTAACTACCGTGGAGCTGTTTAACCGAAAACAAGTCTTAGTTACTTTTATTTTAGAATAAATTCGTGTTGGCAAATGTTTTAATATGACGATATTACCTTTCTCATGTTTCGTGGAGAGTATTTATTTTTGTGTGAGTCCAAATTCTTGTTAGAATCGAGTGGCGCGAGGGAACTGGTTTCGGATTGAGCCTGCTATAAATATGTAGATAGTAACGCCCCCGAGGTGATCACTACTTGTTATGAAGCATTTTAAATATTACATCGCATATCAAATAATATCATATTTAGTATCTCTATCAGCGCCGTAGTGTTTATTTTGACACGCACGTTATATTATCCATGTTAAATTCCTTTATAACTAGCAAATTAAAACATAAATTCATATTTATTCACATGATCATATTCACTGTTCTTTTTTTAAAATGTGGACAATTATCGTACACTACGGTAACCGACGCCACAAACTAACACAAATGGAACATTGAAAAGAAAAGAATTTAATTAAAAATAATTTGAAGATACTTTAAAAACAACATGACAGAAACAAGTTACTCCGTGAAATTTTTCAATCGATAACAGTTCTTTAAATTAATAAAAAAGGCAGTCATAATATTTAATTTAAAAAGATATCACAGTTTAAGAGACATATGTTGCCCAATTATGGTTACGAGCTTGTATAAGAAGGTATGTACATCTCGGTAGCCCTTCAAATCAATCAGTATTCAGATCTCATGTGGCAGTGAGAAAGAATTAAGGCAACATGTTGTGATCGGACAGGGAACAATAGAGACGGAGCACGGGCAAAAAGCAGCACTCATGCAAGCACAAAAGCGTCTCCGACCGTTCGCTGCGTCCGTCCCGCAGCCTCATCGAGAGTATTAATTAGTAGCCATAGGGTGACAATGCGTCAAAAAGTCAATTGCCAATAATTATACTAGGCCACGATTGTGCCTTAACGAGCACTCAAAAACACCTTATACTATGGCATTTTAAAGGCCAAACGTGCTCCCCATGTTCCGTACCGTATACATTTTGAATATCGTTTAAGGATTCTAGTTTTTGCTATAGTGCGCACGAGTTCGTTGTCCGGAAAATTAGCCGTAATCATGGTTCTCCTAATTAACGAAAAAGTGTCGCCATATCGAGGCGCCAGAAAAGGATGCCCGAATTACTCGTACATTGGCCGTCGTGAAACTCAAAAAACCGTTTAAAAA
Source organism: Cephonodes hylas (assembly GCA_030295005.1). Lineage (NCBI taxonomy): Eukaryota > Metazoa > Arthropoda > Insecta > Lepidoptera > Sphingidae > Cephonodes > Cephonodes hylas. Next base: position 6,499,592 of record AP025366.1, read on the forward strand.
TCACTCGCTCCGCCCATCGTCCGCCCAGCGACTCCTGCTCACTTATGATTTATCGTTACGAGGACAACCCGCCCCTCAGACTAACTAGCCGGCTTCCGTCCCGCTAATTATACGTACACATCGCCCTTACAAAATCTCAAATCGCATTCTCAAGCCCGGCGTCGGCGGCAACTCGAGTCCCCGCTCGCCGTAATCAAATTCGACACGGCTTATCCGTCTTAATCGTTCCACTTCTATACACGTGCTGTATCCGCTGCGTGCCAGCTGTTTACCTTCTTTCAATCGAACTTGCCCCAACCGACTCCGTTGTTGTAACACGCGATCACACATACGTCACGTCCGTTTGTAACAACCACACTAAAAAGACCACGCACAACTGGCTTCTGCATGTACGTTTGCAAAGGCACAGGTTAGTGTAATCCTTGTATTAAATGTTTATAGTTACATATAAACAAGTAGCCGTACTTGCTTGAAGTACGTGCAAAGTAAAATAATACGTCGTTCTTCGGTATTGTTTGCTGATTTAGTAACCGGTCACGCATCAAGGACGTGGATCGAACGTATTCAGAATAATTTGGAAGTGGACATGGCCAGTTCTCACGCTATTGGCATTCTTACTCTGTAGATAAGAAATATTCATATGCATACGCATAATTGCGCGATATCTCGAAAAATTCTCTGCGTTCGTGACGCGCCACTTGCCACTTGCCACTTGTGAAGTTGACACGTCGGAGAAGTAATATCCGACGCAGCCGTGACCTCTGACACCGTTGAATATTTTATTCATAAAACATTAAATAATTCTTCTACGCGTTTGCGTTGACAGGGAACCATACATTTTAAAACGTATAAAAACCTAATTTAGGCGAGTATAAAGTAAATTAAGCTAATTTATGAAATAATATAAACGCAGTTATTTCAAATATTATAAGTACAGAAAGCGTGTATTCACATTAACAGTGATAAATAATGGATGCGTTCTAAGTTTCGTTCAAAACTTACAAGCACCTTCAAAAAGGCTGCCGGTAAAACTAATAGGCAGACAATTTTATCCATGACAAATTGGTCGCTTAACCGACGCACGCTGTTCTGAATAAATTATTAACAAGCTCACTTCGAAAAAACGTTGTTGTTTAATGTGGCCCATACTGGATGTACCGCGGCTGCGCGGGCTAGCTGCAGCGGGCCTACAACTTAGCCAAACATTTATAGAATATTTGCATGGAAATAATTCTTGTGTGTCCGCTATTTGGAAATCTATTCATTGTACGACGAAAAAATTCTGTGGACTTGTGAACATTAAAAAATATAAATTATTAAAATAACATAATCAATATGAAAATTAAAGTCTATGTTATTTTTTTTTATTCTTTTAAAAGTATAATACGTACTTGTAATTATAATACTTAAAAAAAAAATGTGGTGTAAAATCATTTTATGGACGAATAAGAATTCGACAGTTCATGTTAACAAATATCTATTCGTTTATGACCATAGAATATATTATGTTTTTAATATCACTATTAATGAAAGAAATTTTACTACAAGCACGCGGCCCATTTAGAATATTACCTACAATACGCATTAATCATATCGCTCATTAATTTATAATATCGTTGGTACAGCTTTTAGTGCCCGTACATAAAGTAGTCATGACTTATCTATAGTTGATACGAAATCGTATGGGAATCAATATAAATAAATTGCCCAATAGAATTGCCCGAGGTACACGCTTGGCCTGAGATCAGATACTATAACTCAACACGCAACATATCAATTAAAGGGTGTATTAAACATCCTCATCTACATATACAGTGTGATTTAAATGCGAATACACAATTTATTTATTTATTAACTTGTTGCTAGCCTTGACAATCTTAAGTGTCAACTGTGAAATAATACGTTGCTTTCATTTAAACTATTCTATACTTATACATTCATATACCTACTGTGTGTAGGTATGTATGTACAGAGTATGGACGTTCCCAAGCAGAAGACATTGTGTGGAATAGAAATTACACCGATATGCACAAAGCGTCGCGAAACCATTTAGTTTTAAATCTCGATGCTATCTCACAGCGGATTACCTGAATGTTTTGGAAAATACGAGTGATACGGTGCAAGTTTAAGGATGCAGTTAAACGTGTAATCGGCGGCATAAGTTACGTCACTTTGTGAGTTTGCAGCCAATATTATTATACAATTATTTACTTGAAAGCTGACATTTCCATCAGGCAGGGGAGCAAAGGCTATCGCACTGTGTGTTGGTACCACTTTACACGCGGCTCTAACGCCGGGAGATATCTTTGTTTTGTCATAAATCGCGACTTTATTTACGATCAATATCTATTGTGATTTATTCGTCACTATTACACCCCATCAATACCCCGTGTATGAGCATCCTTTGTCTCACGGGACGCCCATAACGTCCAGCTTATTGGAATATAAATAAAGTAGTTTTACTAGGATGCTATTGAACGTTTTGAATTGTGTAGCCTCCTGGGCAAGCCATTAGTTCTCTGTCTGTAAAATCTTCCTACGGAATATTACAATGAGGAGAGAGGTTCTGACTTTTTCTTTTTACTTAAGCTTTGGAACTAAATATAATAAGTGCTAAATTGTGGAAGAAAGCAGATATAATACATTTTTAGGCTTTGTCCTAAAAAAAAAATAAACTAACTGTTGTCCTTCATATGAAATATTCGAGAACAATTTAACACAACGTGAAATAATGCAACGTGCCATTGTAATTTGTATAAAATGTAGACAACTAGTTGGTGACAAATCAAATTGGTGATTGGGAACGCAACTACCACGGGCAGAATCACGTGACGTCTAAAACACCTGCACTACTCGTACATGTGCAAACATAACATTTTGATCTGAACGATTTTATTTCTTTCACGAGGCTCCATCGATGTCGCTCTCAGACTTGTCGACAAGAAATAACTTTACATAAAAAGGTAGTAGAACATCAATTTTGATAAATAACTGCCATATCCAAAGCTGAATTGCAAAAAGGTTACAATGGCATTTATGTGGACAGCTTGATGACTATGTCAAGAATTAATTTATTATCTGGTTCCGACGATACGGCCGGATCACGTACATTCTAATTAAAAATTTACCACCAGTACTTTCTATATATTCTACTGGATAACTGTGTAAGCTTACCTGGACGAGTTTTTTTTATAATCCCTTAATGGCTTTAGATACGACTCGGAGACCGAGCCGGCGATCATAACTTTCTACTGAATGGGAAAAATTTGCTTGTAGATTCAACACGCCATTTCATTTTACAACAAAACCTGTTTTAATCACTGCTAAAAGATATCGTCTTCGTCACTTCGCTAATCTTTGGTTTCCTCAAACATAAAGTTAAACAACAAAGATTTTCTTTAACTGAAATTATCTTTTGAATAGACGTTAAAATCTTTAAAATACCCAACAACTTGGATTTAGCATCGATGTAATTTGTATAAAAAAAATGTGAAAACCAAAGTATTATTTTTTATAATATACTATAATTCATAAACCGATTCAAATATTTTTATTGACACAGTAAAAATATTGCATGTAATAATAAAGTTTACAATGTGATTACAAGCTGTCGGCCGGGTCGGCGGGTTATCGCTGTGCTTGCGTCTACGATCCTTGTCAATGTCCTCTTAAGCACACGCACTAAGGCAGTAGACAGAGTCAGATCCCTAACGTATTTATCAGTGATAAATTAAGCAATAGGTACACAATTGCCGACGCTACTCCTATTAAAGAGCAACGTTGTTGGATGATAATTCGATATGCACCTTCATGTAACTACACGACAGGCATAACTGAATCAATTATCTTTTTATGAAACTGTAGAAGGGAAAACTTAGTTGAAAACTTTCCTTATATCCGTCCCCTTAAATGTTTAATAAGACATATAAACAAGCGTAAAAGACGTCCTGAGAATCTCAAATACATTTCATTCTATTATAAGTATCAATAATAGAATAAATGAAGTTTATTTTGGTTTTAATCACGTCTTCGAGAGCTTGAATAAAACTTCGACTTAGTTAATTCGCATTAAGACAAATCAGATTTTTATTCCTGTACCCTAAAACCAGATCGACAACAGCAACTGCAACAAAAAGTATTGCATTGAGAACGTTGTATTATATAAGAGTTAAATCAATGGTACCAGTAAGTAACAAGTTAAGCAAAATGCGCAGTGCGTAAGTCAACTGCCCTTTGTAAGTATTTGACTCCGCGCAAAGATCGACGATTAACCAAAAACGTTCGTATAGACTATCGCCATCTAAACATCCAAAGATTAGGACCAATTAGTACCTTGTTCACTCGAAAACCGCTTCTAAATATCACCTTATTTGTGAATAACAATATAGAAATTAAATACATATTAATAGTATTTAGAATATCAAGCACATACAAGTAGACACTACAAACGAACCGAATACGTAAATAAATATTTGATATCGAAACGGGCCAACTTAATTTAATATAACACAATAATATTCAAATGAATAAAAAAATCTCAAGCTTTGGATTTCCAAATTTTTTTAGTAGTCATTAAATTTAATTTATTGCTACGGTGCTACTATTAAAAGGCTTAGTAGGAACTTATCTCTAGTTTCGTTTCCAGTGGACATTTTAGGGTTCAATAGTAAAATACAAAGAACGAGAAACCTTCATTAAAAATATTTTAGCCACGTTTAAGATCATATATATGTATTAGAATTATTCTTTCCAATTAAAATAAATCATGTGATATGTGTTATATTCATAATCTCTTTTAAATTCCTTCATTTATTGATACCCTATTCGACAGCCTTGACTAATAATTAAATTATATGCTTTGTTATGTTTTAAGACTTATGATTTGGCACAAAAAAATCGCTTTTTAAATTTAAATAAATTTCACGTACTGTACTGTACACATGTACTTTCATGTGTCACCCACGTCATCAAGAGGAATACGTTTCAATCAAAATTAGTTCTGCTGTTCAGTAATGACGAGAGAACATAGGAATGGATAAGAGTACATTCATACGAACACACATACACACAAATTTTAGGTAGGAGCTAGGAGCTCTATAATCAACTTTCTGTAAACATAAATTATACTGGATAATACTTACGATTTTCCTTTTTCTTTGAAAGTACATAATAGATGAATGAAGAATATCTTTAGCCTGGTGTGATAAAGACAGTCTACGTGCTATAGAATCGAGATTTAGAAAAAATATCTCCAGATTGGAAATCCTTACTCCCCAAATCAAAAATATAATATAAACTAGTTATGTTGTATACATATTAAAAACTCTTGCTTCAAATACAAACACACACTAATGTTACAAATGCACTAATACAAGTTTTAAATTATGCATAGTTTTGAGAAATGTGTAGCAAGCACGCACATTAGAACCAAATGTTATGTACTGAGCGCGGGAATTCCTTATTTGGACAAGTTATGGTCATACTTGACTCTTGAATCTAATAAAAAAAACTTCATTCTTGGTAATAAAATGCAATGATATCAAGAAGGTAACATGTATACTCACATTTTAAATCACACCTTGTAAAAGCAATTGTTTACCTGAAAAAGAACAAAATACAAATTAATTAAAAAAATATGATTACATTCTTTATGCTAGTTAATTTAAACAAGGCCAGAATGTTTTGTATCGATCTAATGGCGTTCAAACAATAAAATTGTTTCCTCGATTTATGAAATTGACTGTTGATAATTGAATACGCTGAAGCTATACCGCACTCTTATAAAATACACAACTTAAACTACAAACCTTGCCTTGAAAATATTTTTCCTATCCGTAATATTTGAACAAAGAAGCAAGATTCGATTTGTTACGAGTAACCCTAAAGTTCAAGGTAAATCGAACATTTATGGTTGTACGCGATGTACACGTATATTTATATATTAAAGGCTGTTTTATCGTGAGTAGCTCTATATCGCGTGGTCATTTAGATCATAAAACAATAGAACAGTTGCAACTGAGAGAATGCAATGCGCAGTTATGCAAATAGAAGGGGTCGCGACCGTAAGCATGAATATTGATACAGCATTGTCGAGATCGCAGATTTCACCAGCGATAGCCCCGCCATCTACTCTCTATAAAATACAAGCACGTTTCGTAAACGAATTAAACCGAACTGATTGTCTTACTATGGTGATTATCTTTTTAAACCAACCCTCAATATAGAACTCAGACTTAAACACGTTCACGAGTACTACATCCAAACGTAATGAGAAACTTAAAAAGAAATACCATTCGCCGGCAATAGCGTAATACTTTTAGAATAATAAGAATGGCACGAAGATTCAGCGGAGTGGTCACGCAGCCACAATGGTCGGTCCGACTGAGAAATGGCTTCAAAAACGTATATAACTTCGTCAAATGGTCATAAAATGGGACCCGTTTTATGGCGCACCTTTATAGCCGCGAGCTACGTAAGGATGAGCGGCGAATGCCACGGAGCTGGCCCCAAAGTTGAATCCGGCTGTCCATTTGCGAGGAAATGGCGCGTTGCACACTGCTGACTAATCATCCACTGATAACTATCTATGCGCTTTATTAAAACTTGCTGTGGAATAAAACTTGTGTATGGCCACCTACAGACACGAAAATACAATTTGCTTACAAATATAATATTTATTCGTAACTGCTATTTCGAAACAGAAACCACTAAATCAATTACGTAAGATTAGCGCGCATTCCACTGAAGCATTTTATACATTAAATCTATTTATATGCTTCGCGGCGCAATTTCTGATCGGTAACAATAATTGACAACGCTGAAGGCGGTAATTGCAGACGCTATTGTTTCATAGCGATAAATTTAAAGACATTTTAATACATAAATTGTTTTGATTTAAAGTCTGTTCGAGCACTTGAGCTCATAATTATTTATGGTTTAAATGAAGCTATATCGTAAATGTCCTGGAGATTTATATACGAATCTAAAGTTATTAAACGATCTCTATGTAAATTATGTGCATCTTTCCTATGTATATCGGTTCGAAATACTTGCCTGTTTTGTATTTTAGCATTGACATTTCACATTTAGCATGGGACAATGTTGCTTCGTTTCTTTAATCTACTTTTTGAATAATCAGAAGCTAAAGAAATTACTTAAGAGTGTTAAATATTTTATGATACTAATAGTCAGCTGGCGTGAAACAAAATAGAGGACATAATAAATGTTCTGCCTTTGCATAACTGGATACTGTTTAAACGTATGCATTTCGTTATTCAGTTTACCTGGACTCTTAATAAAATTTCTACAGTTACCGGTTTGAAATTGTGTCTTTTAGTTTTTTTTTTGTTATTGAAGCAGGACGATAAAGCGTTTCTTTAAAAAATATTTGTCATAGTCTGTTAAGGAATGCGAAAGTGCGGTATAATGGTTCCATAACAGTCCAGAGGCGCGATAGCATTCTCTAATACTACCTGCTGCAGGTAGCTAAACGACAGCGACGTTCTCATCTTTATTTGAAAAAGGAACCAAGCCTCATTTGTTTAGAATTTTTTTCACAATGTATTGAGTTACAAATATGAATTAAGGAATGTGCGAAGTAACGTGCAAATACTGGGCTTAATAAGTATGAATGCGTCTTTGTTAAGAATATTAAAATAGTACGTGTTACTGAGCAGGTAACAGTGCCATTTTTCAATTACACTTGCTTTATTTAAGATAGAGTTTACTTTTATGTAAAAAGTCATTTATAACCGACGAATACAAAAGTAAAAGGACCTTTAATGCTATAAAATAATAATAATATAAAACATATTTCGTATGTATTTTAATTGAATAGGTCCATAACGAATAAAGTGATCATAACAGCACTACAAAGGCTACTTTAACTTTATAAAAGCGCGATATAATTGAATTAAAAACATAATGAACTTTGTTTGAATGGATCGATTTTATTTTATTAAGCATAAAATTTTAACACTACGCAAATATTGACAGAGCAATAAACGCCGACATATTAATGATTTAGGCAAACATTTAATATGTACGGTTGCCTACACTTCACAAAGAAATAGTCTGAGCTAAGTGAATCACTCTAAGTATAAGCCGTTCGTAACGTAAAGCGGTGGAGCAGCAAGGAAGAATCAAACTTGTTCCCCGCCATCGAACGCAGGTTTTGGAGCAAGTGTGAGAAATACTCGGCACTATAAAACAAAACCGACGAGCGTTTCGCTGTAATAATAAGCCTATTCATTTAAATAATTCAGTTTAAAGGAAGGGTTGGGACCATTCAACAGTTCGCTTATAAACGAGTTCTATTGAGACAGACATTCTTGAAGGCTCAAATTAAAAGAAAATTATGATGGTAATATATCCGCGCAATTGCCAGCGGACAATAAAATTAAAGCGGAAAGTATGTACTCTGAAAGTGTTTTTGCAAAATCGTGTCATTGATAGATGAAATTAGCACAAAAGAATAATAACGTCCCTTTTTCTCCGTCCACCTGTTTGTCAAGTAAGAAAATATATTCAATTAAATTCATATTTTTCATTCTGTATTGCAGATTGATATGGTACAGCTATATTTCATATTCAAAGTATAAATAGAATATTATCCTTTTATACTAATTAACGGTTGTCTTTTAAGGTCCAAATTCTTTGTATCTAGAACTAACGTACTGATTTTCAATATTCGTGAGCAAATTTATGATTTAAAATCTTTATTACCTTGGTTCCCCTTTTTCTAAGTCGGTGCTGTTTTACAGTTCAAAATTTACAGTAAACATTATTCAAAACTGAAGCCTATATAACAAAATTGACCTACAATATGTGGATAACCATGAATAACAATTCATCGTGTAATTGCGGGTTACGCGCTAACCAAATTAAATATTTTTAACGGCCCGTTTCCTCCACTAGTGACGGTAATGCGGCTTGAAATATATCGACCATAAAAGTGTTTTTCCACATGCGATGGCGTCACCTAAGCTGCATTCTATCGACTTTTATAAAACAGGTGCTTTAAACTTGGAATACGGTACATAAATATTTTTTGTATAAATATTCACTTTGTGTCCTTAGTGCGTCTCATAAGCAGTCTTTGTTAATTATAACAAAATCTTTGCCTAATTAGTTGTGACATTTTTAATGAACTGTCTAAGGAATAACATATAAGGACGCATTAAATAAATAAAACAAGAATAGTTGAACAGTAGAGATCGTTGTTTGTAAAATATTGAATCGATAGTTGATCGCACATAAAATCCCGTCCCTAACAACAAAATGGCGTTTAGCTGCCGTAAGGGGGCGGTGGATCATCGACGGCCGGCACCACAGGCCCTATACAATTATTGGATGAAATGTAGTCTCCACCACAATCTATTGTCTTGCCTATCCATTTCTTACAAATGGAACTCCTGACATTAAAATTAAGCAACCTACGTATAATTGTTTTATTTAATAATAAAATTAAGTAACAGCCGGGTTTTTTATTTATCTTTATGGCTTTTACTGCAGCGTGTTCTTGAGAAAGCACGATAACATTTAACACGTAAATACAATTACAAATGTGTCCAAATTAACGTGTTACAAAGTACTACTTCTTCTAATGTTATAAATCCATCCATAAAGAGTTTAACGGCCTTTTTGGTAAATACGTAATCTTAATAAAATATCTGTGTGAAAATACAAGGTGAATAAAATAACGGTGCCAAAGCTGGGCGTGGGCGTAAGATTCTTAACATTTCACTAGCGCCATTAGCATTTTACAACTTTTATCGATGTACTAAACGAGATTGTGCCGCGGAACGCGAGAATCGGTACTTCTTCCATATTGCTTACATTTTATCTTATGACCCGAGGCGTTAAAAGGATTAGACATCGCATATATGAAGTACGCTTAATTGCACTATCTGTATGGGTGTATTTGTCATGTATAATATTGCCGATTTATAAGTCTAGTCATTTTTATTACGGAATCATCTTGCTTCATATACGCCCTGTTGCCTTCGTATACGGCAAGAAAATTCAGATAGGCCATAACTCACTTTGTTGCACTGATAGCTATTGGGATTTGGAAATCTCTGCTATAATTCATTAATATTAAACAAAAAGATCTTTTCCCCCTCATTAATTAAGCCATAATAATAAATTGTCACCGAGTAAAATAATAAACATGTTTTATAAATAAAAATGCAATTTTATTCAAGAAACTTGTGTTTATGAGACGCCTCGAATACCCTCCGAAAATGGCGATCCGAATCGAAACAACGATAATATCAGGGTTTATGTTTCTTTATGGTGTAAAATTAAATAGCCGTATATAAATATTTGTGGAACAAGTAATTAAAGTGAATATACATATTAATTTGTAATCTCAAGCGATTAATAAAACTTCTGTGACTTTATTTCCTGATAAATATAAAACTACATTATATGAACCAACAACATAAGCAAGGCTCTAATTTTCTCAAGTGCACAAGTTGTCTGGAACATATCAAAACGATCACACTCTTGTTACATTGTTTAATAAGTGGCTGCAAGAAGCGTTAACAACGCTAAGAAACTCTACAGTAATTATAACCATTGTATTCACTCGCATTTTGCAGTTCTATACAGACACTTTGCTGCATGGAATGTTAAAAAAGCACCACATACATCCAAGGAATACCCATAAAATCGCATAATTCGATACATCAAGCACGAAGTCCTAATTGTAATTTAATAGGTAACATCGAAGCGGGAGATATCAAGATCAAAACGGCGAGCCTCACTCTTTTAGCCTTTCTGAAATTTATTTTACTTATGCGAATGTTGAACAGAACACCATATACAATAACGCACTAAATCATATCAAAACGTAATGCGACGGAGGTGTGTCGGGCGAGGAATTAAAATGCAATAATATCCCGGCCGTGCTGTAATTCTGGCCTGTCTCTGATCTCTGGAGATTATCGTAAAGTATTTATTTATCCAACGTTCCCTCAGGAGGTTAGATACCATCAGGAAATCAATTTTGCAACCAACGTCATTGAGGCGTAAGGTTTGTGCCCTTTTAGTTGCAGGTGCTGCTATTAACTTGATTTAAATCTGTAGAAATATTACCTTACTTATATGTACAACAATTGTTAAAAAAATCTCAAACCGACCTCTATTTTACGGACCTTTATTATTCCGGGTGTCTACTTCATGGTACGTTTATATTAACTTCAAATGTAATAAGTAGCGTTTTGTTTATATAATTACTGAGATAAGCAACATATTATTTTTACAGCATAAAATTATTCCTACGTGTTATCACTTTGAATCTTACGACATAACAATACATAGTACGGTTTTATGCAATGCATACGTAAATAAATATAAACGGTATAGGTTTTTTAACCATTCAAATTAAAATTCCGTGCATTCGGTTAAGTAATTTGAATAATCAATACACATAAATTATTCCGTAAGGGTTATTATTGTAATTTTATTTTCCGTCGGGTTATTTTATATTTTTGAGCTTGTTCAAACAGCGCACAAATTACGAAAACAACATGATAGTTAAACGTTAACCAAATGTTGAAGGCTTGAAATGTGTGCGTGGACCGCTGAGCACTTTTCTGTATGGAGAACATACATGAGTATTTAATTGCTGTTGCCTCGTGGTTAAAGCAAATATAATATCCGTGATAAAGCGAAATCTTCGGTTATGTCTCAATCGTTCTTCATGTATAACATACGATAGATATAAAGGTAATAAAAACGACAGCTACAAGTCCGCTCCAACTAAACTCCCATCACGCCTCCGCCAATGATACACAAATCATAATAAGCTTCATACAAGTTCAAACTTATGAACTACATCCACCGCGCGCTCTCATAACTATCTCTACATAAACGCCGATGTATGACGTAGAAAGCAACAGACCCACTAGAACCGGTTCAACTTCACATGAATGCACACACATATAGTGTCCAATTAAGTGAGGCCTATGACAGCCTGACCAGTGTCTCCGCTCGGTAACCGCCGAGGAATGTTCACGGGGGGCGGGGCGGCTCACGCTGGATTGGGCCTTACAGTCAACAACGATAAGAAAGCGGACTCAGTTGAGGGTCTGTCAAGCAACAATCTATATTATGATTACAAACAGATATTGAAAGCATGTCCATGCAAAAATGTACAAATATAATGTACTTTGAAAGGGTTTATATTCTTGTCACAAACGATTTTGTGAAACGGATTCAGTATAATATTTGAAGGGTCCACTGCAAAAATGATGAATGTCCAAAAAAATTTCATTCCTAACCAATAATGCTAATTATTGGTTAGGAATGATTTTTTTTTTGGTTTTGGTTTGAGTTTTATTACACTATTTATACATTTAAAATTCAATTATTAAAAAAAAAAAAAAGGACATTCATCATTATTGCAGTGGACTCTTCATTTGGTATTTTCCGTAATAGACTTCGTGGTAAGTTATGAATATTTTGTTATCAATTATATAAAGGCAAGAATATACGATGAATGAATGAATACGGCGGGCGGATGTTCTAGATTGTTCATTATTTCTGTTAATGAAATACTCTGGATCTAACGTAATAAAATATTCAACTTTACTTAACTAATTTGACGGTCAGGTGTTGTTCCATTTAGTAGTCCCGGGTTCGATTCTCCGGTTAGACAAAAATGTTGTTAGAGTTTTCCTTTTACAAAGCTCTCAGAAGCAAAATAGAGTAAGGAAATGTATCCAGAAAGGATAATGGCTCCTCTATTTTTCGGGAATTAAAAAACTTGGGTGGTAAAATTCAATGTCATTAAGATTATTACTTCAGAACGTACTGGAAACTAGATGTTTTGAGCTCACATAATTAATTACTTAATAATAACACATACGTATTTCACGACACGGAACCACTTAAAATTGTTAACATCCATTGACTAATCATAATTAATTATAAGAAATAAATTGATTTCTCTATTTACAGTGATTTGCAATTCTAACCGCATCACTTGGTATTGACGACTTGAACTACAGCTTTAATTACTAATTAACTATACCTAAGTCTATATCAATCATTAAAAGTACTATATAAGGTGTGGACAAGTGCATGTACCCCACTAGAGAATTTAAACCTCAGTTGATCACACTCTCCTAATGCCAATTGGCTTCATCATCTAGTGCTTCCAGGTATACTTATTTTAAGTGTTTTACTTACAAGTAAAAACCATTATCGAACTAGTATGTGATGTAGTATGTGATAAGGCCGCCTGTTGTACCTTTCCTCTTCTTTTTTGTGTATATTCTGTTTGTTAAAATGTGTACAATAAAGAGTTTAAATAAATAAATAAATAAATATAAATATATAGGTAATGATAGAAATAGCAAGGACTAAAATGACGTAACTTTGTTTGTATTTAACTAATGTTAAACCTTGCCCTACTCTTGCCTGGTATTCAAAAGTATGTAGTATGTATTGATACTACATATTTTAAGTGGAATATCACTTGGACAAAGTATACATACAACAATCGGTATTAAATGTATGTGGTTCTTAGAAAAACCTCAAAAAAAAAAAATTGTCGGGACTTTCTTTAAAGCCACGAGGTTTGTAGTCACCTTAGCTATTACCTGCGTTAGTTTCCGATCACAGTCTGCATGCACCTTGTATATTATGTACTACATACTGGATAATGATGGTGATGCATGTATTATAAGAAAATAACATCAAAATAAAAGCTTTTACTTAATGTCTTACAACAAAAGACAAATTAACATTAATTTCATATTTTTCCACACGTCTAACAATTCATCACCGTGTAAATTAGTGCGTGAGCTCGTTCAGTAATAACACAATGCAAAAGTAGATTCGTTTGTCGTCCACCCAGTATTTCCAGTTTTGAATACTGATGTATGTTTTAGAGAAAAACTGTGACTTGAATTTTATAGGCGTATTTTGCGAGGACGGACATGTTAGTACACAAAATCTAGTTTTAAATATATTACCGAGATAAAAATAGGATATCTTAAGCGTGAAATATTTATTGACATGAATAATAATAAGGTTTACTTTATTAAGAAAAGCGAGTTGATAGCAATAGGCATTACTAAAATTTAACATAAATTATAATAATTATGGCTCAGATCAATTTACGAGAGAAAATGTATCCTTTTATTTCGGAACAAACTTTTAATTCAAAATTATACTTGATAAATACAGAAATAATACTAGAAATAATTAAGCGCATATAATATACCAAACCTTTTTTTTTATTATACTGGGGACATAAGCGTAGCCACATTTCATCACAACACGATACTAGGAAGCCAAGTTATAAAGTAAGGTTGTCACTTACACATGCGTGCTCAGCGAGTGCGAGAATGGCGGACGGACGGCCCGGCAGTAACACGTTGGACACATTTTATTATGTTCACACTTTATTATCAGAGCACCTGGTATGTAATGCTTATGTGAATAAAATTCTGAATAAAAAGGAGAAATACACTAAAAAAAAATAGATGGAGCTGGTGCTCATGACTTTCTCTATCTCTACTTCAAGTATCCTTTATCATAGCATATGAGTTATGTATGCATAAGCCATATTATTGTATGATTTCAAATTTTATTTTTGATAGTCCCGTGGCGCAGATGGTTAGCCACCATCTTGTGAAACAGGAGGCCGAAATTTCGATCTCCGAACCAAGATAAATGTTTGTGTGACCCGCAAATATTTGTTTCTAATCTGGGTGTTTGTGGAATTGAAAATCTTTTGTAGTTTCTGATGCCAACAATGGAAGATTTGTATCTTACTGTAGAGGCAAAACTATGTTTGTGACTGTTTTGACAGCCCCCGTGGCGCAGTTGGCTAGACAACAGCTTGCGAAACGAGAGGCCGCGGGTTCGATCCCCGCACCGAGACAAATGTTTGTGTGAACCACAAATATTTGTTTCGGGTCTGGGTGTTTGTGAGACCGAAAAAGTCTCTCGTAGTGTCTGATACCCACGACACAGGTCTTGCAATCTAGTGTGGGGTCAGAGCTATGTATGTGACTGTTGGGTATATTTATTTATTATTTATTTATTTATTTATTATGTTGGGTGTATTTTGTAAAATTGTTTTTAAATCCTTTTAGTACCTACTCTTTACGTTAAAGAGTGACAAACTTCTATATATATTTAATTATTTACAGTTAGTTACTGTAGTTACATAACACAAATGTGCCCTATGCACAATAATGAACTCCTCGCGTTTAATGGGCTAAGCAGCTACAAAAAGAGATTTAACCCGTGGGTTTTGAAATTTTATATATGTTTTCCAAAAAAAATCATGATTACCGGTGAAAATAAAATTTTAGAACAGTCGACATTTTACAAGGAAATAAGTTCGAAAATACGCGAACCATGTAAATAAATCATAGGCTATTAGTAAGTAGGTATTAATAAGCTTAAGTACGATAATTCTATACATACATTTTCTATATAGGATAGATGTATGTAAGTAGAATGGCATTTACCATTTAACGTATTAAGTATAATATAGACTGTATGAAAACAATTCTTCATAACCATCAACTGATTAATTGCGTCTTGTTCCACTCATTGAAACCAATTATCTTTTTTATATTAAGATGAAATCCCATAGTTAAATGTTTTGTCTCCCACTTTACTTCAGTAAGATATGGACAGCTTTTTATTTTCCAGCTCCTTCTCTACATTTCATGACAAATCAGGTTCATTAAAATTCCATTAGTTTCAGTGATCGTTGTCAATATAGTGCGTACCGCTGTTGATCCTTGAGCTCAGGGGACACGGTAGCAGGTGTGTGATGGGATTGGGCCAACAAAAACCATCAATTCGAGCAAATTGTAACAATCTTTGAAATATATAATTAAAACGTCACAATATAATTTAGTGCAGTATAATGTGTTAAAATGCACAATTAGGCTATTTTTCAATAATTCACAATATTGTGAAACATCAACACAGCTTTAAATAATGTAATTAAATAATCTGTGAATTATTTGTGTCATATTGAAGTTCAAGAAATTAACATAATCCTGTGATTTATCTTTAATAGTTGAACGTTAAAAATATAGAGGCCGAGATTAAAAGGCACATGTTCACGTGTTTTTTAACATTAACACAAAGAATGTTGCTTATACTGCCATAAGTCTTCTTCAACAGCCTCTTAATTCGTCCACTATTGGACAAATAGTAACTTAGCACTAAGTACTAATTTATGATTCAAAGAAAGATTAACGAACGAGAAATGATTACGTGTATCAATTTTTGCAAATTTGAAATAAGTGACATTGTCTATTTTTTAGAGTTGACTAAATTTATAACCTATTAAAATTAATTAACCTCAGTTAAAATTGAAACTAAATGCAGTCATTGGCGATTACGTATCACCGTGAAGAACTAATAACTCCCGAGCAAGTTATGTGCCACCCTGGTATGTGAATTAAAACAACAGAACGGAAATCGGTTAATGCATTTTGGAGATACGACAATTTTTTTTGTTTATCCAAGTCTCAAAAAGCAAGGTAAGTGATTTTTTTCCAATGATAACGCTTTTAGGGTGCGTACCACCCAAACTCGTTATCAATTGAGCCTCAGAACGCATTTAGGCAAACTACAGATCGAAATAAGCGTTGATTTAACATTTAAAGTTTTAGTCCACTTGGCACGTAAGTCTTGCCTTCCAATAAATTTATTGATAAAATGCGAAACGCTAATAAGTTAAAAACAGCCGGCAGTAAATCGGCGAGTGTGTTGGACTCTCATTGACGATGAGAATTATCGAATTTAGTTTGCACCAATTAATTTATTAAGCCGACCTCATTGGATCACCGTATCTTCATGCTATGCTCCCTCTTGATTGCATACCTAATACATTAAAGTTATCGTTCACGCATTGATTTTAAACTTTGATCATAATAAATTGTATCCGTAATCAAAATGCCATAAATACTTTTCCAGGACTTCATTTACATATATGCTATAACATCAGCCCCCTGACGCAATAATTGACTGCGAATGAAAGCATTCTCGCAACAAGACAATTTCCAAATAACCACTACACATTTTAATTTTAATTTAATATTTAGTATTAATTTAATTTTGTGATACATTTCATTGTAATATTTGATCCTAATACGTGTCGGTCTTTTTTACTTATAATTTCTTAGTATCGGCATGCTGTACTTATTCAGATGTACAAGGCATCACATAAATTCTAAAGTTAATTGAATTTCCTTTTTGTCTATAGGTTCTCCGTTTTATAACCTCAGTAAGTACTTGGACGGGGAGAGTAAAAACAATTACAATAATGGCCGGTTAAACGTGGCTCATAGACACTGAACAATTAGTATCTAGGTATTGGCATGAAATAATGAAAGCCATTTCACACTATAACGTAACTTGTACGTTCATTAAGGCGGGTGTCGATGGCCGCGCTGGCGGGTGCAACTTGCATAAATCAGTCCGGGGAATGCTGCCTGGCGCCCTAATGCGCTTTCGGTGTCGGTTGATAGCTCACCACTCTTCCCTTCCAACCTTCACAAATCACACAACAATCATACCCCTAATGATGCTTATGGCATTTTTAATAACACCTTAATCATTCAGTTTTGCATCAAAATCGTGACAGGTACAAGTATCTTTTTTTTTTTTTTTTTTTTATTTGCCTTAGCAGGCAGACGAGCTGACGGCCCGCCTGATGGTAAGCGGTCACCGTCGCCCATGGACTTGGCAATGCCAGGGGCACAGCCACGCCACTGCCTACCGTGAGGAAAATCTATCATAATCATCATATCATATCATATCATAATCTATCATAATATAATATCTAAAATGGCGACTGGCGAAAATTTTAAACCTCAAGCAATTTCGTCATGGATACTGTGTGATTCATTTGTGCACAAATCTACCGGAATCGAACAAGTTTAACAAACATGTAAATAAGCATACCCCTTAATTAATATCTTACTTATACTAAACAGTACGAGAATGATTCTAGTAGGCGGGAACCTATCGCCAAGACGATCATAAAATTTTACAAGAGGGAAATAAATCAATAACCACTTCGATTTCTTTTTTTAAACGTCTACGCCTGCAAAAAATTCACTGGTGATAAAACAAAAATTAAAACTAATCATAGAGGCTCTACAATTTATATGACTGCTATGCTTTCGAAGAGTATTCAGTCATTACTCATTTTGGGTAACGTTTGGAAAGAGTTATTGATGACTATAATTAGTAGGAATGTTGTGATATACAACTCGTTTTAATTTTATGCTTGTGATTGAGGTGATCACATTTCGTAGTGTAACCACAGAGACCACACATTTATTGACATACAAATAAAAGTAATTACATAAGGAGCCATGAAATATTAAACGAAAGGCACGCCAAGGCTTTAGCACACATCTTAAATTTTCGTAGTTATTACTGTAATTAATTATCAAAGTTCCATTTAGGATAATTTAGACGAAGAATATGCAAGCAATTTTAATCAGAGATTATTCGTTGTAAGGATGTGTGCATAATTACATTTATCTTAAAAAAGAGTTCTAGACGTAGAAATCATCACATCCATACTAATACTGAATATATGAATGTAACTCTATCCATCGGCCGGTGACACTAAAACAGGGTAGGACACGGGAACTTTATTTTATAAAATTAATCCCGGGTGATGCCCGGCCGCACGGCTAGTGCTCAATTAATACGTTCATTTAAGATTGAGACGATATATTATTATCATTACTCACCACTACATCTACTACTGCATACACACTTCTCTCAAAGACATGTAAATCGACCTGGCAGTAGCCTGCAACGTTTATCATGTCTGTTCACTTGGCTAGTGGCCGTCCAACGCTGCATTTACACTTCTATTTAATTGAATACCAGTATTATATTATATAAATACTAGACTTAAAAAAGTAAAAGATTTTTCATGTATTCACTAAAAAAAATATAAAATATAGAGTTGTCTTAGACTGCCGACAAAGTAACTCGAAAAATGGCAATAGACTCGTCCCCTATTATGCGGGACGAAAACGGAATGAGCAAAAGTTTAGAGAATTGCAACTCTGCTTATCATATCGGTGAATACAGACACGAGTTTATATACTTATGTATGTATGTACCTTAGACGGTTGGGTCTAATATTTCAGATATGGCCTCAGAAATATTTAAAGACGTAATTTAGACTCTACATTACTGAAAAAATTATGATTTAAAAAACAAAAGACGCTTTAAGAAAAGGATTGTTAATTTAAATAATTATTTAATCTGTTGTAACATTACAATAAAGCAGTGATGGCCTTGAGGTTTAGGCGCGCGGTCGAGAATCTCGGCGGTCGCGGGTTCGAACCCAGGCACACACCTCTGACTTTTCGAAGTTATGTGTGTATTCAAATTGAATTATCACTTGCTTTAACGGTGAAGGATAACATCGTGATGAAACCTGCACACCTAAAAAAGTTCTTAGGAATTTCTTAGGTGTGTAGTCCGCCAACCCGCACTAGGCCAGCGTGGTGGACTATGGCCTAAACCCTCTCAATGGTAGAGGAGACCCGTGCTCAGCAGTGGGCGTATATGGGTTGATGAAGAAGAAGAACATTACAATATGTAAATATTTAATTTGCTGATTGCTTAAAATTTTACTTCAATCTATAAGAAAAAATGAGTTTTTATATAAAGTTCTCAGTAACAGAATTCCTGACTTGGTTGCAATGAGTCCCTTGATTTACATTAATAGTGGTGAAACATGAATTTCTGCCAAAAGCAACGGAATATAGGCATAAACGTAAGTGTGAGTGTTCTTTTTTAAAATGTACACCTGTGCTATGGGTAGAAATAAGGCCCAAAACGTGAGAGTAATTAATTTTGATTATCTTTTAAGAAAAAATATAACATAACAATATCTTTCATTAGTTTCCTGATTCCTTGTCAAAATTTTCACAAAATGAAGTCTAATGTTTACGCTATCTTAAATCAATCAGTTACAAAAACATACTTTTAATTATTATTTTTCGACCTAAATAAAAATAGCCACCATGCTTCTTTAGATCCAATGTTACAACAGTCCACGCAATACGCATATTACAACGATCAGCTCTAAAGGGTAAGCCATGTTTTATTTATAAGTACTTATTGTTAAGCGTAATCTAAACAAATCTTGGTTTCCCACTATCCAATTTCCTACATTTTTGTTGTACACGATGACTACCTGACTTGCCTTTAAATCATACATTAGGGCGTTCTCAGCTCTATCATTTATTAATTACGAATGCATGAGATATTTTCAATAGCTTGTATTATAAGAAATCATCCCGATTAATACTGTTCCTATGCTGCTCCATACGTAATGCGACGATTACAGGCACGCACGTGAATATCAACTACATGCAAATGACTATATTGTAATAACAAGATACCAAGTTACGAAAATAAAATTTCGTTAATGTGTCTTATTTTATGGTAAAATACCGCGTCGCGCATTTAATACATGCTATGCTCAATTTGTTTCCGTCATTCGAGTGAAATATTCGATACATATTCAAATGCAAGTTTCAAACACGCATATATTAAAAACATCTTTCGGCAATTTTTGCAACGGGCACGCCATTCGGTTCGGCGAGTTAAAGATAACGGTGGTGACAACATTGAAGTAACTCAGGCAACGTTATGGCGCAGCCCGTATAATTTGGATGAGTTTTTTTATTATAAAAAATGCCTGCTGAATTGCTCATTATAAGCTATTTATATGTAGATGAAATTAAGATAAGTTTATATATGCGCTGTTTTTGATTTACATATGCGATATTTATATTTTTTGTAGGTGTTATAATTTCAGCAAAAAGCTCTAACAATATTAATAAGCCGCGCGTGGCACGGATAAGTTATGACCAATACTTCCAGGCTAAAGTTTTAATTCATAATTACGAAACTCAACATATATCTGAAAAATACATAATATGTGTAGCTGCCATTTAAATTATTATTTGAGGTGTAGAAAATTCAGCACTGCCATTGATAAAACTCAATTACATTGCGCATTATTGGACCAATATTTAAAGTAATTTCATATCAAGAATCCCAACAAGAACTTTAAGGAAGGTAAACCAGCTCGAACTTTATTCCTGTTAAATAGCCCTTTGAGGATAAGTGACGAGCGAAAATAAAATTTCAAAATCAATGCGCGGTTTATACCTCCTATATACAATTTTAGTGCAATAATCGAAGCTTTCGATCCGCGATATGGGGACTATAATACTTGTGAGGTTTTTTAACGCTTGAGAAGAAAATAATGTACTTAATCCCTATAATATTGTGGTGGTACATTTACTTATACAATTTTTTTTGCCAAGCACTTTTATGTTAATTTTTTGTCAATATCCAAGGGTCAGTATCCAGATAATATTTTTGCATTATTAGAACTAAAGTTATAAATGTGGTATAGAAATTGAGGAAACATAACTCGTTGTCGTAAATAATCTAACAAAATATAACAGCGGTCTACTTTTAACCACACCCGTATATTTCAGCTTCAACATTTTATATGCCCACGTCAAAAGGTGAAGAACAGTATCGTAATCGCAATGCGACGAGCACTTTTACGAGCACGGGACCTGTTTCAGGCGCTTTTTATTTCTCAGCTTGGGAAATAACAAAATAACATCTGAACTTGTGACTCAAAATGCTTTTTTACGGTCCTAAGGTTTAAGGTTATTTCGAATTCGTTGAAATTCATCTCCGTTTTAAAATTGGCTGGGCAGCGGATAAAAAAAATATTGTCGCGGTATATCCAAAAACTCTTTATTAACATGGATTCATTTATTAATAACACCTTTAACGCTACGATAATATCTCTGATTGTTTATACTTACCATTATCATCCAATATGAGTAACAGAAATACACAACAGGAATGGTAAGTACCATTGGAATGTTAAATATTGCCAAGCTTGTTAAGAAACTAACATGAATTACAATCGAAAGTTATGTTTCACGTACCTACCGTAATCTTTAGGTGGTTTCTGAACGAATGTTTGATATCGTTTGTGAGAAGCGGCTTATCGTAATTTAGAGCCTCCGATTAGACCTCGCCAGCCGACATACGCTAACGAGCATTCGTTTAAATTTATTTTTATTTTAACAACAGTACGGTGCCGATGTTTTGTCTTCTACCGACGATTTTGCCAAGTTAATTGGATTGTCCCCAGTGAATTGTTAACCGTTGTTAGTGAATGTGGAAATAGTATCGGGAGATCAATCTCAGCGTGTCATTGTTGATTTACAGTGCCCACTAAACAATACAGAACCGCCAGATTACTTATTATTTAAATATTAATATGCTTACCTTAGTTGTAGTAGTTTTGAGCGGCGCCCCCGTAGAAACAGCACATATCTCCACCTCGTACCGATCAATCCCTGCTTCGCGATCCAAAGACACGGCCGTTGACAAAATCCCCAAGGAAGAATCTATGTCAAACAATCTATCCACTTGTCTACCGTCACCAGTCACATTCACTATATAATATTCTAATCCTAATTTGTAATTGTTTGTCAGATTTAAAACAGCGGTACCGGCAGGTTCATTTTCCGCGACCGACACTGATTCTACGTTTATCCACGTGACACCTTCAAGCTCGGTGCCTCCCATTATAACACTAAGATATGTCTCCGTACTTTTCTGTTCACTCAACACCGCCTCGTCCGTAGCTTTTATGACCAAGTTCCATCTAGCCTCCGGCGTCGCGGGTGGATACCGTAATGTTAAAGCACCATTACTTCTATGCAAGTCGAATAAGTCATTTCCGCCGTGTATCAGCTTGTACGTTACTAATCCATTTGTCCCAGAGTCTAAGTCACGTGCCAAAACATTCATAATGAATATACCACGGCTAGCACTCCGCCCCATTCTTTCAGAACTAATAACAGCAGCGTTCATTGACACAAAAATTGGAGCATTGTCGTTTATATCTTCAACGATCACAGTAACTAATTTTTCAGCGGAGAGTCTTGCCGATGGAGGCTCAGCACGGTCGTAAGCGACCACGGTTATTCTAAATGTGTCGATGCTTTCTCTGTCAATAGGCAATAATGTATGTATGACACCGGTAATGTTGTTTATGGCAAAGTGCCGCCTGTTATCGTTTGGATCTTGATGCGTTATAGAGTAGTAAACTTTCCCATTCAGCCCTGAATCTGGGTCCTCCGCGGTAACGGTTACTATGGGAGTATGTTTGGGTATGCCCTCTCTTATTTGACGCACAATGGCTGTATTTGTGAAAATAGGGGCATTGTCGTTAGCGTCGATAACATTTACTATAAATGATATGCTTGACGATAGACTTGGGCTACCATTATCTGTAGCTGTGATGTTCAAAACATACGACGTCAAGTCTTCGTAGTCCAGTTGTTTATGCAAAAACAATTCGCCGGAATAGCTATCTATAAAAAATGCTTCTTTTCTGTTCCCTGATGTAATAGAGAATTGTAATTCTTGGTTTATACCTAAATCAGCATCTGTCGCATGGAATTTTATTATTTTCTTATTCACTGGTTCTGTTTCTAAAACTGAAACTTTCATTTGTGTTTGAGTAAATACTGGAGCGTTATCATTTTCATCCAGCACATCGACGGTAATTGTAGTCGTCGCAGATAGACGTACAGAAGATCCAGAATCGTGTGCCATTATTGTTAGTTGATAATGGTCTTGAGTTTCTCGATCTAAACGTTTATTAATTAGTAATTGACCAGTAGCTTCATCTAATGCAAACTTCCCATAGTCATCACCGCTTATAAGTTTGTAGTAAATGTCACCATTCAAGCCTTCATCTGCATCAGTTGAATATACTCTCATTATTGAAGCTCCCACAGCTGCACCCTCTGAGACTTCAACTTTGTAAGGAGTGCGGATAAATACAGGTGCATTGTCGTTCACATCCGTTATGTAAATTGTTACTCTCACGGAATCCGATAATTTTACTTTTCCATTGTCACTGACAGTTACTGTCAAAGTAATATAGTTCTGACCTGTGTTACGAGCCAATATTTCTCTGTCAAATGATTTCAAAGTTTTTATAAACCCATTTCTAGGATCGATTCTAAAATCACTTTGTGCAATAGGTAATGAAAAAGTTAATTCAGCATTTCGTCCAACGTCTCTATCTGTAGCTGTTAATTTTCCCACAAACGTGTCAGCAGGTTCATTCTCTTTAATTTTGAATATAAATGTGGTATTTGTAAATTGTGGGCTATTATCATTTTCGTCAAGTACGTGTATAACCACTGGAACTTGAGAAGATCTCGGCGGTTTTCCATGATCCGTTGCCACTATTGTTAAAGAATAATAATCGCGCTCTTCCCGGTCTAAGAGACTTTTCACATACAAAAAACCATCCGGAAACACACCAAATTTTCCATCTGTATTTCCTTCTTCTATGTAGTAAGATATTCTACCACTCATTCCTAAATCAGCATCAGAAGCAGAAATAGCAAAAAATCTTGTATTGACCAAAGTAGACTCTAAAAGTGACGTTTCATATGAAGTATGATCGAATACTGGAGTGTGGTCGTTGACATCGTCAATTATTGCTGATATGGAGTGTTTTGTGGCCAGTGCAGGACTACCATTATCTGTCGCTGTAACTTCAATAAATATTACGCTGCCTGGTTCATTTGTAATTGGCTTATTCAAGTAGATCACACCAGTCGTATCAGATATTCGAAAGTTATTATCAGGGTTATAACTCAGAGTATAAAATATGGTCCTATTAGAGCCTGAATCACGGTCTGTTGCTCTGGCGAAATATACTTCCTGCCCGACTGCCATATTTTCCGAAATATGAATTTCATCTTTATCTTCTATGAATATTGGGTAATTATCATTCACATCTAATACAGATATATTTACTGTAGTGAAACCATATGCAACACCAGTTTTAGCCATTACTTTTAGGTGATAAGTCATTTTATCTTCGCGATCCACATTTGAGTCCGTAGTTATGATGCCACTTTTTTCGTCTATTTTAAAAATTCGTTTGGGATCACCTTCTAAAATGTAATAGGATATGGTGTCACTAGATATTCTTGCACTCACTTTGCCTACGTATCGGCCGGTTTCTGGTTTGGAGACTCCTTCATCTTCAACTATTTTGAAATTATAACCATTATAGCCATCAAACTGAAGAGTCTTACTCTGTGATGTTTTAACTATTTCTACAATTGCATCTTGCGCTGCGCGTCTATTTCCTTTATCTTTGCATGAAATCTTCAATGTGTAGAGCGTTTCTGCTGCTTTACGGAAATCTTTTTGCAAAATTACATTTCCAGTCCAAGGTTCCACGTCAAAATAACCGTCTCCACCACTTTCTAACTTATACATCACACGAGCATTTTCACCCTCATCTAAATCAAAGGCGTTAACTTGTAAAACTTGAGAACCAGGTGTAAGTTCATCGTTTATACTTTCTATGTACCGTTGAGGGTAAAATATAGGATCATTATCATTGACATCCAGTACTTTCAAAAATATTGTGGCAGTTGAAGATTGGGGAGGGAAACCTTGATCTTTAGCGAGAACCTGTAATTCGTAAACAGGAATTCTTTCTCTATCCAATTCAAGCACCGTACTTAATTGACCGGTAATCGGATCAAGAATAAATGTATTCGGATATTTTCTTTCTATACTTAACGGTAAGTAATATGAAACCGATCCGTTTGTACCTTGATCATAATCTGCTGCAGTTAAAATAAGGATTTCTTTAACAGGTTTGATATTTTCTGGAAGTGTTGCATTAATTTGACTTTGCGGGAAGGATGGTGCTTCATCATTTTCATCTAAAATAGTCACTTTTAATCTTGTGTACGCCCACTTTGGGTTAGGGCCGCCGTCTCTTGCTGAAACGTTTAGCTCCACAGTTCCTTGTATCTCTCGATCTAACATTGACTTTGTTGTTACCAATCCAGTTAGGTGATCTATAAAAAACCATTGTTGTTGATTTCCATCGTAAAAGTCGTAGTATATTTCAGCGTTCACCCCTGTATCTTCATCAGTGGCTGTAATACTAGCAACATAAGTTCCAGAAGGCGCGAGTTCAGATAAAACCGCCGAATATTCCGATTTTTCAAATACAGGTTCGTGATCATTCACATCATTTACATGAATCACTAAAAATGAGGTAGCGGTACGAGGTGGCGTCCCTCGATCTGTTGCGACTACAGTTAAATTATATTTACTTATCTCTTCTCTATCTAAAATTCCATTGACATGCACTATATACACGCTCGAGGAATTTTCCAAACGAAAATGATTTAATTCATTACCGGACACAATATGGACGCTTGTGATTCCATTCAATCCTGCATCCAAATCCGTAACGGTGATGGCTGCTACGAGGGAGCCATTTTTGGCGTTTTCATCAACTGTAGCAAAACTTGCAGTAGACGGCACATAAGTGAAAGTTATGACAGGATCATGATCATTTGCATCTATAAGATTAACAGTCACATATGTCCTTGCATCTTGTCTTGGTACCCCATGGTCCTTGGCAATTACAGTAAGCACACAAGTCATATTACAAGTAGTATTGCTACAATACTTTGGACAATTTAATTTCTTTATTGTGGTAATTACACCGGATTCTGGATCGACAGCAAATTGTTTTTCTGTATCAGTCACTTCATAAGTAATTTTACTATTATCTCCCAAATCACTATCTGTGGCCGTTACTTTTAAAACGACTGTTCCAGGGGGAACACTTTCATTAAGGGAGACTGAAAAGTCACTCTGATCAAAAATAGGAGGATTATCATTAACATCCAAAATGCTAACATTCACTTGAAGATACCCGTACTTTGGAGGATTACCACCATCACGTGCTGATATATTAAGAATATAAAAGTCTGTGGTTTCTCTATCCAATTTTCCAGTAGTTTCTAAATGTAAATAAGATGTTTGCCCACTTGGATTTACCGTAACATTTAAACGGAACTTGCCTTCTGTATCACCATCTACTATTCTATAGTCATTGGTAATACCATTTTCTCCTAAGTCTTTGTCTGTTGCAGCATCCAGAAGTAATTTTGTACCAGCTGAAGAACTTTCCGAAAAAGCAACGGCTATGCTGGGCTCAGGAAACTCTGGGTAATTGTCGTTCACATCCGTTACCCGTAATCTCACTTCAATAGGATATGTCGGTTGGCTAGATAGAACCACAAACGCGTATCGGTCAACCGTCTCCCTATCTAAAACTACATTTGTCCTTATTTCACCGGATACTGGATCGAGGATGAATTCCTTAGGCGGTTCGTTAAATCGGTAAGTAAAACCAGGTTTTATAGGAATTCTTCCGACAAGAGTTCCGGCGGGCTGGTCCTCAGGCACTCGAAGATCGACGCCGGTGTCGACGGCGCGGGACTGCATCTGTTCGGCGATGGCGTCTACGCGCGCGCCGCAGAACAGCACCAGCGCCGCCAGCGCCACGTGCCATCGCCCCATCCTCGTCATGACATCCACAAAAACATCGCAAGGTCTGTTCCTCGTCAGCGAAAGTCAACGCGCACCGGGAGCGCTCGCTATGTCCCGTTCGCGCAGAGTCGCGCACTCGCTCTCCTCAGGTATGCAGCATGGCCGCGACGACCTGCGCGCGCACGAATATCTCACGGAGAGTGCGACTCACTGCGGCAGCGCCTACGCCGTCACATTCATTCGTAAACACACGTGACACCACACAAACCACGACAGTACGAACAATAAGTCAAACAACAACACACTGTAAACGCGTTCCGTAACAGTCACTCGATCAAGTTAAACACAAACGAAAACACTTTTCAGTTATGATCTGTAAGTTTGACAGTTTGGTCGGGTGATACAAGCGGCACGCGGATTGCGTCGCAGTCGGCGCGGCACTGGCAGGCGGAGGCTGTCGGCCGCCCCGCGTCCCTCCCGCCGTCGCGCCGACCCCTCCCCTGTACCACTGAAAAGCTCCCACTGTGACTGCGTGATGATGATGCCACGATAATGGCCGCCGAAGGATTCTAGTATTTATTGTTCGATACGTTAGTCGCTTTTTAATGAAAATTACCACAATATCAAAGCTAGTTAGAGTAACGGTTACATCTATCCATAATTAAATAAATATTGAGTATAATACAAAAAAAAAACTCTTTTTGTTCTTTTAAACTAGATAAAAATAAAAAGGTAACTCAATAAGTTGGTTAAAAATTATCGAAATAATTTCTTATTATATGAATGATGTTATAACCTATAATAATATTGTTTAGCGTGCGTTGAAATCTATTGTATGGAAAATCAGGAAGCGTAGCTACGCAACAATATTAGCTAAATACTACGCGTTCGTATTCGAAAAAAATATTGTTTCTTAGAAAACTTTAATATTTTCTTAGAAATTATCGATTACGTTTATGTTTTTACATTAACAGAAGAGAGATTAAAGTTTGTCCTAAATTTAATGACGCGAACTAAACTTGCCGCAGCTGACTACTGAAAATACTATAGTATATATTAGTTAAGTCATGTTATTATGGTAAACGTGTTTATAAAATTTCATAAACATGGTTTTATTACGTATATTTTCCAAATAAAGGCTAGCGATTTGGTAAAATATTCTTATTGTACAAACAAAATGTAGATACTCAATCTCTATGGGTATTTAACATTTAAACAACATAATATACTAAACATTTTTTTACACGTAAATAAACAGCTATTTTTAAGTACAATAATATTCTAGTTGTCGAAGTAAAATATAAGCGTTATTAATTATTTTAAATTTACTCTTAATGCTATTTTCGAGTTGTTAATTACAACTAAAACATATTTTCATGTGTGAATAGAGTTATAAGTAATTTATAATATGAAATTATAATTAGTCCAATGACATACAAAATTGTAATATGAAACCATTAGAAGCTTCCAACCATTTTCACTTTCATTATTGGATAAACACATCTTCCCTCTTTGTAGTTTATTAAGGCCTATTAAAAATATATGCCTACTTATTTATGTAAAAGAAGTTCAAATTCGTAAACAAGGCCTATTACATACAAGAAAAAACATAGCACTAAAGTTATAGAAAGTAAAAAATTATAGATAAACTGCTAGTTTTCCTATCACATACATAGTTCTGTTCTATTCTGAATAAAGATACACCTCTCTTATTGTATCAGGAATAAACTTAAGCGTTTTAAATTTGTTTTATATCGTTGCTAACTCCTTAAGATCAGGATGTGTTGCGTGAATTTGGGTAGCATTTCTTTCAGCAACGAATGGCCATAGTCTCAGGTTTTTTATCCCTATGTCCTCTCAAACAAAGTTAATTCATCTGTTAATACAAAAAAAAATGTCGTCAATAATTGATACGTGTTTATATAAAGGTACATACATACCTCAATTCCCCCAAGGGGTAGACCGTAGAAGAGGTGCTTTTCCTAATCCACATTTCGCCAAATGTGTTTACATCCCACGTAACAGAAGGACGAGCAGGTTGCTGTTATAGCAGAATCTCTATATGCTGCTGCTGCTGAGAATGCTATATACCCAAAACCCTCCAAAAAGGCCGAAAATCTTAAGCGATCTAAAAACGTGCTGTCCAGTGGTGTTAACGGGCCAATTGCCACTCTTATTATTATAACCGTATAGCACTTAGTGCAAAAGTCATTTTTCCTTCACGTCGACTCGAATATTAAAAAACACCACGGTCCACGAAACTCTTCAACAAATGAGATGTACTCGCTCATGGTAGGTTTTTTATGGCTATTTAAAATTTTATTAGAACTACATTTACGGTTATAAGCCGATGCATTCCCAAACAGAGCCGCGAGATGTGTGACGCTACAAAATTATATACATCTCAAGATTTACATT
This sequence comes from Cephonodes hylas, assembly GCA_030295005.1. Lineage (NCBI taxonomy): Eukaryota > Metazoa > Arthropoda > Insecta > Lepidoptera > Sphingidae > Cephonodes > Cephonodes hylas. The sequence continues at coordinate 6,529,478 of AP025366.1, forward strand.
CCGTTTCAACTTAAGATATTTCAAAATGTTATAAAATTTAATCCCGTTTTCTTCGATAAAATGTCTTCTATGTATATACTTCGTGATGAGACAGTCTGATTTAAAATCAAAATTTCGAAAGCGTGTCGTTAAATACAGCTTCTATTTATCTTTGTAAATAGAAATGACAGGACATTACAGATATATTTCTAAGACGTAAGACTTACAAGCATAATCTTCTAAATATCTGAAACTAGGAAATTTATACATATTTACTTAATTTTTTTTTACATGAAATATTTATATAATAAAGAAAAAACACAAATACACTTTTAACAAAAATAAATTGATTTTTAAAACATAAGGAACGTATACACAAAAGCTCTGAGAAAATATATACGTTCATACATATTTCTCGTACATATTACGTGTCTTCATGACAAAGAACTAATATATTATAAGCAAATTAATCTTGAAGTAGGCACAGCAAACGTAGATTGCGTACAGTTCGAAGATTTGTTTTATTATGTGCTCATGATGATGATCATAGGAACTTGAATAATTTATCTTAAAACTTTTATATACATATTTCGGATTACTTATGTACATAATAAACGCCCCCTCTTTTGTTTCAACATTATGACTTTTCTTACTATTTTATTTCAAATGAAAACTTGTACTATAAATTCACACTTACGCTTTACAATAAATTTAACTATTTATTACAAATTCTAATAACCATATGCGTATTACTAACTTATTAACTTCAACACTCCATCTATTGAATTCTCCGGAAAGCTTCAACTTGGGTTGGTATACAACCTTTACGAATGTCTTATTCTGCGACAGGAAAAGCTCCCTGTGTTTTTTATCTATGACACTAGATGGCGCTTTACCAAGTATTAAATAGAAATGGAAAATATTCTTTTTTCATTAATCGAAACAAGATATTAATTAAATAATTATTTTTACTTTGTAGACGTTATCAGCCTTCAATAATTACAATTATCACAGAATAAAGATTCAATGCACGGCTATTTATAGAAACAGTTCTATAAAGAAAATTGGGCGTCCCAATTAGACTTCATGCGTATTACATTATAGACAGTTAAATTGTATCGTTCGATTTTTCTCAACGGGGGTGGGGTGTTTGTGACAAGAGGGGAGGAGTTCGAATGTTTCTGTCTCCAACATAGACAATTTATGACTGTCTATATTTGAAACGATTGTCTAGCGGCGTATGGATTTCTATTTTTATATGACCTACTGAACCTTACTGCGTTTCAGATTTAAAAGAATGTAATATTGTGTAATTTATGCGATGTTACTTAGTAATTTAATATACAATTTCCATCTTTTTTAGACTGCTTGAAAACGTAAGACATGAACCAAAAAGATAAAAACCAAAAATCAATCGTAATCGATAATGAAATATCCACGCTTAGAGAAACCCGAAACCAATAATTATTATTCTACGATCAAAGTTTTATTCGAGTCCGACCAAACCGGCGACATTTCGTTTTACAGTCGGCTTATCGGTCATTATGCCTCGGATGCTCTCCATGTGTACAGCATGCGTAACACAATCGATCACAACGGTCAAAGGTACTTCTGTCCCACTACATGTGCGCTATTAATAGTCAACATGATTTGTCTTTAATAACGATGATCGATTGATGTCATATCATAAATAGCTTCCAGAACCTCTTTATTCACCCCACTTTTAACATCACACATTAGAGTAATACCAATTGTAAATCGAACTACGATTATTACTCTTTCTCCTTCACTTAAACGTCCACAAATATTTAAAGTTGGGTACTTAAAATATTTACGTAGTGAACAGACAGTAATATTATTTGTAGTAGGTTCTTCTGATAGCTTTTTCAATTCACAACAAACCTTATTTGGTCTCATTGAAATCTCTTTTGTTGTTCAAGTCGATATTTAGAACACAGAGCGCTGGGAGAACCTTTTCATCAGGTTAAAAATAGCCTAACATCTGTACCTAGTACATGTTCTATGATAACACTTGTTGCGCAAAAGCTTTGACGTCATCCCTCCCCTTTCCAGTAAGTGTTCTGGTTCCGACGAGCGAGGGGGCCGCGCCTCCACAGTGGGCTAACTGCTGACGTAAGGACTTACATTCATGAATGGATTCCAACGAAAAAATATCATGAGCTGACTCACAAGGCAGACTATTACGCATATGTAGCGACACTAGTTTAATTCACGAGTCATACAGCGGTGATCAATACTACTGTGTTAATGAAATAACTACTCTGTTATTATTTTATTTGTAATTATAATTTGACCGTAATTATTAAAGCTTTTAATTAAATTTACGTATTATGATTCATTTACACGTAAAATATAGTAGATCATGACTAATTTGTACTATATAAAAATTAACGACAGTTTAACTCCAATAATAGTATGCGACTATCCTAAAAATAACTAATTTATCAGATCCAATAACTGCGGTAACATATGAAAATCGCTCACAAAATTATTGGTCGACCAGCAGGTTCTAAATATAGCCTGAGCTATCCTTTTGAAGTGAAAGAGACGGAATGAGGCTCTTGTACGCAAGCGGAACGGGAGCACACCTGCGCACCTCTTCGGATGTCATTTATGTATTCATAGGAGATGTTGCAGTAACAATTCAATCTAAGTTGCCTACGCGAACCATTTTCCTTTACTTTTGAGTGAAACTATCATTACATTATATAGACACGTGAGCAAGATTAAATTTTACACAGTTGAGTTAAAACAATTCAGTTGAATGAAAACAAAGTGGTTTCTTTGAAGTACTGGCTTCATTAATATTGTAATGTTTTCTACCAATAGAATTTAATAATAAACGATGTTTCATGGACAAAGATTTTTGCCATCGTACATTGTTATTGACTACAAAGGCAACCGAGTCAACCTACGCACGATGATGTGGGCGTTTAATATCGCTTGAAGCTTCCCTGCAGTCGCCTTATTAGTACTTACCAACAGAAAATTAATTACAATTGTAATATTACGTACATTACAATGTATTTCATTTTGAAGCAAATTAATACAGATTATTATTGCCGTCAATACAAAAGACAGTATGCCTGTTCTTGGACCAGGAACAAATCCTATGACCCCTGAATCGCACGCATCAATTTACCAAGCGAAAGAAGCAGTGACCGTAAAGGAATACGATATTACATAAAACCGAAACGACAGGTAATTTAATAAAAAATAATGGCCTCATATCTTTTTTATTTTATTAATATTATTAAAAATCGCCTTAACAAGAAATGTACCACCAGTTCGCATTGCATAGCTAAGTATTAATAAAGCAATACAAACCATGCGCACTAGAGCGGTATGCATCCCGTTCTTACTTGAGCGCTGTGGCACAGATTCTGCGGCCTGGAGAACACCTGAATCTTGCCCTAGTAAATCTTCTAGGTCACCTGTTTAGTCCACTGCGATCAATGCATCTCGGGACGTTTAAGCACTCCTTTTGAAAGAAATATATGAAAATGAAAGATACATTCGCAATGGCACGCCTACGACTTGATTATTACAACCACGTGTAAACCTTATATTAAAATAGACGGATGAAAATGAATGTCAAGGAAATTAATAATTCACCGGCAACACGAGTCATGTCAGAGTCTTTTAAATTACCAAGTTATTTACAAGAAACGTGTTGTAATATCTAAATTACAGTTTTTTAATTAATAACGTATCTATTCAGCTTACTTTTTACGTTGTTGTTGCGTTCTTATTAGAACTACTTTAAATTATTAATTTTTAAATAATTAATTATTAATTATTCTTTTACATTTTAATTCAACAAAACTCCAGAACAACTAGACCGATGATATCTTTGATTTTATTTCTTACTTGTTGATATGGATAGTTATTTCAGTACATGCGTTTCTGCACCCGAATTTAAAGTGTTCGTGTAATAAGCGAAACAGCGTATTTTACGTAAACTCTTATAAAAGTGTAAAAATCAGCTTACCTCGGCAGTAGTTCGAAATGAATACAACTTAGAGCCGTTCCAGAAAATTAAGTGGCTCAAAAGCTCATTTGCGTCCAATCCTATAAAAAAATTATAAAAGATGAAAGACTACAAAAACATTTAAACTAGTGGAATTTTACATCTATTTTCAACTATACTTCAAACCTAAAAATAATGTACCAACAAAGGCCCCTTTGTATCAAAGGGTATGTTTGCTATGACGTAGACTTGCATAACATATTCCTATGATTAAAGCACACAGACACAACACAAGCTAAAGGAAAATGTCGCATGGAAAATTGCACGCCATTGGAATAAGGAATGGTGACGTGGGCGGGATATTAGTGTCTACCGTAGCTAGTCAGGTCTCAAAGCAGCGTGGGTGGTCTTACTCTAGCAACTTCTATATCAATTCACTATAAAGGCTAAAAGTGTTTTACAGAGGTCGGAAGCCTTTGAAATATTTTCTAGCACATTCTACAACCGCTCTTAATTTGGTGCTAATTCCAAAATGAGATTTAATATGCCATTAAAAACATTTAGTAAAACATTAACAATAGTTAAATTAGTTTAATTTAACATTTAGTTAACAATCAAAATATTTTCGGGAGTATATTTTTGCTTATAAAATAAAAACATTGTCAAAATAATAACTTATAAGATAGATGCAATATTAACGATCAAATAAGTATCTGGAGATAAAATATTAACGTCAAAAGTTCCTGTAACAGCATAATAACTCTGATAAGACATTATCTACGCATACATTGTTGTTACATTGTGCATATTAAATTCTCATCGCACAAAGATATTACCGCCCCACCTGATAAAATGTATGTGGAGTGTACTAATACTCTTTCATATAGTGAACATTGAACATGTTTAAGTGTTTTCGTTTGTACATTCAATTATCTTACATTATTATTTATTTTATCTTATTACCTACATATGCTAGCAATAATATAACTCTATTTTCCTTTTGAGGATGTAAATTTTTGTTAATATTATCCGAATTTTTATATTTTACCGATGATAGAAATATAAGCAATGAAAAACGTTGCGTTTATTTAAATTTGGGTTAATTTAAAATTTGGAAACCACATAAACTAGTGACCTAAACTGAACCTATTACACACTGAGCGTACCCCCTATATTAGAGGCTTGTAAAGTTGTAATAAATGATGCACTAATCAATATCTTAGGTATGCTCGTTTATATTAATTGGAGACGTCGTAACTCCCAAAATCCCGTCTCAGGCTCTGCCACTACTATTTAATTAAAAAAAAAAAACTCATACGCTATTATGCAATAATAACAATATTTACGATAAAATCAATTGCTAAAAGTCTATGCGGGGCTCTCTAACTGATAATTTAAAAGGTTTCACAGTTTCGTAGCAATTTTCGAGATAGGCACTGGGAATGGTCTCATAAAATTAATAGAGAAATTCCAAATAGGTTTTAATTTATTTTGTTATGTTAAAATATCCATAAAGGCTATTTAACGACGGCATTACCTTAGATAATTATTTTCGTGTCCTATGATCTCGGCTTGTCGACGTGAGGGCGCCAGTCGGTCAATAACCCCGTGTTTGTGACGATTTCCGCATCCGACCTGACGATGCACTTCGACTCTGCCGAACTGCACCCGAATATCCCCCAACCCCTGACTACCCCATAGGGTTAGGTAACCAAGTACTTCCATGTCGCTTATTGGGAATAGAGGATTTTGTTACATGAAATGTACAGACAGTTACTCATACAAAACAGTTTTATTTTATTTTAATTTTATTACTTAGAATCATTTTGGAAATACTTCGTTTACCAATTTTCAACATTGCGGATTAGGTTCGTTAAAGCCGATAAAAAACATATTGTAATACAAGTGGACTTTAATAAATTATTACAGAATTTAAATTAATGGTTTTATTTACAAATAATTTCTTTATTTTTCTCTATAGATTATAACAGTAAATACAATTAAAAATCAAATTCTTACGTACTTACTAAAATTGTCTAAATAACTTTTTTTCATATAAAGGTATGTCGATTGCATTGTAAATATTGCAAATATTTTTTTTCTCATAATATAATAGCCTTCGTACGAATGTACAACATAAATAACTTACTATTCCTCCTTAAAGAATATTGATAACATCTACAGTGCATGGAAACGAAGACATACAAAAAGCTGAAATGAAACAAATGAAAACAGAAGGCCCGCGTTTAATCTCCGCACCGATGGAAGTATTTGCATAGCTCACCTTTACTTGTTTTGGTTGTAAGAATTATATTGTGTCATATAAGCATGACTGCAGTGTATCTTTTTTATTTCATTAAGCTCTATTAGCATAATTCAAAATAATAACACAAAAGATACTCATGTTCATATTTTTCAGAAATTGACCTTAAATGAAAAACGTTACGGGAAAGAATATTTCTGATAACAAAGATTCTTCGTTAGCAAAGCAAAATGGAAGTTGTCTCGCTCACGTGAACATTAAATATTTCAAACAGTGTTATTGAAATTTTAGTTAGTAATTTAAAATATTCTGGGATTAATGTAGCCTATACATCTGAAGGATCTAAATATTTCACTGCCAAAACATGTCAAAATATATCTTTCGTCAAAGCATATATAACAAGCAGACTAAAACAATAATTATAATTCAAAATATTAGCTAGGTTTCCGAATTGCACATATAAGAAAAGTACATTTTATTTTCGCTAGACATTTCTTAATATCATTATGTGAGTCAACCGGTTATTTTTATTTCATAAAAAGCTTAACGTGTGGTATAGGTCGTACTGTGGATATCGAAGAATACTTTGTACGAAACGTAAAAAATAATCATATTTTTAAGATTCAGAAAGACTAAACGGATAATAGCAGATGAATATAATTTACCTTAGTTGTTAATCTCTGCCCTACAGCAAATTATTTCTGACATCAAATACTATTCCCATGTTGCTACATCTGAGTACAGAGCAGAAAAGTTTTCAGACAAGTCATCGTAAACAACGTCAGCGTAACAAATGATACAACCGTGTTGTTAGGAATATTACATTTTTGTTACAAGCAATGTCAAAAAAGGACTCTGCAGTTATTCTAAATATAAATCGGAGCAGTAATGTATTTAACGAGTATCTAATGCTGCCTGCGCGGCTCGCGTCCCCACCTGCTAGCCATTGCCTCCCAGACGACATTCAGCAGCCGCAACAATAGTATACACTTCGAGTTAGTTCTTAATTAAATGGAACTAGAAAAATCATAGTCTATAACCAATAATTTAAAACAGTTGTATTATAAAAAATATTCGTGCTAAGATTAAAAACAAAGTCTCAGTTTAGTAAGATGAATAATCTGTGGACGCGATCGATAGCAGAATGCCGTGGGTTGAGGGAGAAAGGGTGGTGGGAGGTACGAGGGTAAGATGGGGTGGGGGTGTACGCAGGGGGTGATGTTTCATTGAGAACGTGTGGGCGGCGCGCGTGGGCGACCTGCTTATAAAGCCGCCGGGGCCTCCCTCCAACGTGTAGTCGAGTCCCAGTCGCGCCTAAACCAACATCCCAGTGAGTGAAATGTGCAATATGCAACTAACGAGCTTAAGGTGAGTCACAATTACTTTTACCTTCACTCCTTTTGCGCGAAAAAACTAATAACAACAAATTAAAATTTTTGAATATTTAATTTTAATGAATAAAAATCTTTGTTTTTCAAGTTCACAAAATTTTGTGAAAATATTACAAATGTAGACAATTAAAGAATATACATTAAACAGCACAACAATAATTTTAACGATAAATATTTGTGATTGAAGAAAATCATTTTCTTTATCGAAATAATTACTTGCAGGCTATTCGCTGTCTTGCTTGGCTACTTGGTAGCGCAAGTGAAGACATATCCTACGCAAGGATGGCCGTATCAGCAAGTGTCACGAGAATACCCAGATGATGAATATTACTATGCCCCTAAAATACAATACTATTACGATGCGCCTGCTATTAGCGTGCCCGAGGTGCATGTAGGTCAAGTCCCTTACCCATACTTCTATGACCCCTATGGTCATTTTATGGAAAATGAAGCACCAAAGCGGCAAGAAGAAAGACTCGCGGCTCTGCCAATCGGACAGGAGACATGGTTCGAGAGCGACACCACGCCCCGATGGAGACCAAACGAAATTGATGACGTCAGTGCTGCTTTCCTCGACAATTTAATTCTCACACAGATGGCTCAAGACGCACAGAGGCGACGCGAAAATGCCCGCGCAGCATTCCCGCCTGTTGATTATGAGGAAAGAGATCTTGAAGATGAAGATGTTAGGGACTTAAAAGCATTAGCAGGTAAACCACTTTCTCATGTGCCCAAAACTGCTCCTATGTACGAAGAAGAAGACTATCCTTCCGATGATGGATTTATCAACTGGAACAGCAAGAAGAGAAGCGTTACCACCACAACACCTGTAAGCACAGTGGTACCTAAGACCGGTCAAAAAGAAGTAGTCATGCCACGACCGGCACAAAATCCTCATAATCATCAGGGCAAACATGCAAAAAGGGGCGACTTTTACGAAACCATTGCACAATTACTGGCAAACAAATCTCCGAATACTCAATCTCATGTAAGTATAACAATATAATTTAACATATTATGTACACTCGCCAGACGTAATGTAACGACGTCAGGATTTACCTAGATATGTACAAGTACTTTGTTCACTGCTTCGAATTCAGTTTGTCGGTGGAAACTCCGATGTCTAAAAATAGCGTGGCCGGGCCGGGGGTGGTGGGTGACACAGTGGGCCCAGAGGCCGGGTCAACCGACGCGGGGAGGAGTACACTCCCAATGCCATCTAGATGAGTCTTCCTGCCTAGTGGAAACTTATTCAACTTTCTTTCATTAATAAACTTAGTTCGGTGATTGAATTTTTCTGTTTTTGTCAACAGGATGCTGGCAAGGAACGAAGAATTGAAAAACGCTTCGTGGCCGGTGATTCTGACCTGGTGCTAGAACTAAGGGGATTAAAACATCGCATCGCAACTTAAACGGAAACATCTAATTTTCGCCAAAAATATGAGACTGAGTATTACGTAGATTTATTAGATATGCAAACGCGAACAGAAAAGTCGCAACCCAGGCACTCAAAATGGAAAAAAAATCTTAGACTATTTTAAAATTCGTATAAATCGCCAATCATAAAGTTAATCAGCCAGTATAAATATAAATTACTGTTTTCATCGTGTCATGGTAGTACGTACGATATGTATCTTTGTGACGTTACTCGATTCCTAAAATGTTTTGAAAACTTTTCTATCTTTAGATACTTACTTCGGGCGTGTAAATGATCGTACAAAATGTGACTATAATATCCGTAAACAAATTGAAGAGCAGACTGTGAAATGAATGAATTTGTGACATATTATTATAATTAAAATTGTATAATTATAAAGGTTGCTCCCTTCAACCGGCAGCTAAGATATCGCACAACGTGATGTGCTGTGTAAATATGTGTAGGTACTAATTATATGTAAGGTCTATTATTATTTAGATAGAAATCAATACATCAAATACATATTGATAATATGATTCTGAACAGAAAATGCTTTTGTATTATGTTTCATTCTTGGTGATACGATGTAATAAAACGATATGTGTAGCGAGTGGGGATTTGACCTCCAACTCTTATTACTGCTGCAAAATCTATATTTCTGGCCTATTTGTATGATATATATTATCAAATTATTTTTGATTACAGTCTATACAGACAATACCAGAAACTTTTTGCATAGCAAAAATAAAATAAAGTATACATGTTTATAAATAGTAAATATTAAGGATTCTCTCGTGGAACAGAGGATTAAGTGATACTTTCAGCTTTACAGCTTCTTACCTAACATATATAATACGTAATGGGTCTATAAGACCATTTAATTACACTTAATATTTAGTGATTGCGTCCTAATATGCTTAACACTTTTTTAATTTTTACAAAAACAAGTTCGGTACTAATTTTCCTAAAATACTGTTATTTCTATCGCGTCATTTCAAATCGGTAGCGTTATATCTTTGAAAGTACATATCTGTATTATATAACTTCAAATTACATCGTTTCCTATGTTGATATATCTAGTCCTGCCCACGCCATTTAGTATTATATGTAGTTTGTAATGATTAATTATCACGTCCAATAAATGGACCCTAATTTGTTATGTTTTTCGTTTATTTAAAGTTAGCCCTTTGCTCCAGTTTTTACCCAAAATCTTTTGATTATGGAATTAAGTTTCACTAAATCAGACTGTAACAATAAAATAGTGAAAGCCTTATGCAAATATGTTATAATAATAGATACTTCTTAGAAGAACTGTCCAGTGACCTCTGAATACTTAAATTATTGCTCAGAATACATTTCTTACGATAGATACATGGTAGAGCACATTGCTGTCTGTGTATTTATATTTTTAATAGATATTACATTACTGTATTTGTAATAGATAGGTATTTTTTTAATTATTGCCTAATCGTAAAAATGTATGTATCTATAGATGTGAATTCAAATCTAATTGTTAGTGAATAATAATGAAGTTGTATGAATATACTTACATAAATGATGAAAATAAAATCATTACATCAAAAAACGAGTAGTTTAATTAAATACCTAACATCTAAAAGTATCATCCATAATACATGTACGTACCTAGCAGTGGCGTGCCTAGGGTGTCAAACTAAGGCAAGCCCAAATGTTTATTTAGTAGCAGCATATTTTTTTTGGCACGTAGGACTAGTAAATACCTACCGGTAAGTACTCACATTCACGTTTATAGCGTTATTTTATAAATAAACAATCGTTAAGTTCGTTATTCGGAACTATGTAAAGCAAGTCAGGCTTTCGGGCTTCTATGGAAGTACCGCCACTGGTACCTATATAAAAAACGTAAAAATACCATGAACGATAACTAAAACAGACAATAGTTACGTTAATACGTTTTTCTAACTAACATAATATTCAGTTTATGTTGGTATTTTTTTACGTTTATCAGCACCGTTACTTGTACTAGTTTTAGTTTTCGATCACGGTTTTTTTACACTCTCATATTAATATTTGCGAATCCAGAGTAATAAAACGTGAGAGCCCATAAAATTATTTAGGTCACGCACAAATCTACTTGTCCACAGTGGAGAGTACAAACCTTTATTAAGCTATAAATCGATATCAAAATCATCATTAGTTTAAAACCTGATACGTCAAAGCTTTTGTGAATAGATGGTTTATTTATTATATGTTATGTATTAAAATGTACGTAAAAAAGAGTATCTAATATTTATTTTACACGGAACATTAAATTAATGTAAAAAAAATATCCTCATTACTGTTTAAGATTATACATTCGCGATTTACGACCCTCTTTTTTCAAAAAAAGAAACAATTCTGTCAAATTGAAAACATCGATTTATTTGTGTAGGCCTAGTTTCAGTACATTGCACTCTGAGGCAGTTAAAACTTCGCTAAAATTATTGGGAATTAAATCGACATATGAAAAGGATTTAGTAGGTGTAGTATATTAGAATTTTACCTTATCTTGGCAGAAATAACTTAGGAAATGCATTATAGTAGGAAAAAAATAACAAAATAATTCTAGATACATCCGATTTCAACTCATTGTAGTGCATTGTCGAGGTGGAAAATCGATAACAAAGGTAAAAGTTCAACCTGGGGTATATGTACGTGGGTGGGAGCCTATATATTCAAATGTGAAAGAGATGTTCCAAGAATCAAGTCTATTTTGTGTCGAGTGCTCTGCAGTTATTTTTAACTACAATAGCAACAATCAAAATGTGTGAAGGCGAGCTCTGGGCGCATCAAATCGCATTGACACACTTCTGGTATACGCCTTAGTGTGTGGAATTATATGTATCGTCAGGGTTGAAAGAATAGAGTCAGTTTATTGAAGTCATTTAAGCACACATATTCAAGTCAAGCTAATTATATTTAAGTTTAAATAATAAAATTTACTACTTCTATTCTCTAGAATTCTTTTGATAGGTAATTTGGAGGTTTTTGGGTGCAGTTTCATAAGCACGATACCCTAGTACGCTTTGACGGACTAAATATAGTATGAAAAATTATCTGTAAGGAAGCTTTGGTATTGCAGATTCCTCACTTAGATTTGAACATTTTAATATACCTAGTTATTACATAAATTTAACGTTTTATTGACATTATTTCTCTTCTAGATATTATTGCAAATCCTTAAAACATCAAAGAACACTCTTATATTAATGAGATGCGCAATTACATATTCCCAACGGGCATAAATTATTAATCATAATTATTATCCCACAATTTCGCCGTGTATTTGAACATTACTTTATATTATCTCTGTAAATAAAGTATCCCTAATAAAAATGAGAAAAGGGATAAAATGTTACGCAACGTTGATACTCCCTAGTACAAACAGCGGTAACCTTTGACATTTTTTCTACTTGTGGATATAGACGCCCACTTTATTCCAATTTGCGCAACTCTGTAAAAACAAAAACAGAAACCCGACAAATAGTAAGTTGCTTTGTTTATCCATAAAAGTACTTATTTTTTAAAGAAATATAAACACAAAAGTATTTTTCTTTTGCAAGAAACCTAACAAATTAAGCATTGGAAAGTTTCTAGACCGCCCTATTGTTCGTTTTTTGCTACTTATGGGAAAAAATGGTTTTCCAAGTAGATACGTACTTCGTACCCATAACTAAATTTCGTAAGTGAAAAAAAATGTTGTTAACTGTATTTCTACCACCTGCATCCCCAAAAGGGTAAGTAGACTATTCGCCCTGTGGATTGAGAGCGTAAATATTTTTAGGATCTATTGAACCTCGGTATCGTAAACAATAATTTAAAAATCTGCCTATCGCAAACGAATACGAAAAATACGAAGGCCACTAAGATAACTAGGCATTCTGCATCGGTGGTACGTCGTCGAAGAGATCCTAAGAATTGCGGATGACGGTTAAGAATGCTAATCCACACTTCGTCCATAGTAATGAAAAAGTAGGGATCATCTCAAGTCCTTTCATGTTACCAGCGGCACCATCGGCACCAACGCGGCGGGATTTAGACATATAAGAAACTTAGGTCAATTAAAGCATAAGTGTTTTTTTTTCAAACGGTCAGGTTTAACTGTACTAACCAGTGCAGTAAATGCTTGTCTCATGTTATCTTCTTATTTGGACATTTTTAAATACACAGAAATAAAAAACAACTAGGAAACGCATCCATCAAGATGTAATGGGATTTAAGAAGCGTTACCAAGGCCAATATACTTAAAGCATGATAGGAGACTATATTTGGGGATTATTTTTAATAAGTGATAAGAAAAACTTTTACTGAACATGATAGGAAAACTATTCATTTTTAAACATTTGAACTCTATTTTAAAACCTGCATCGTCGGAAAAAATCATAAATTGATGCTCGGTTTTTGTTAATAAATCGTCTTTATGACAGCCCCGTGGCGCAGTTGGCTAGACACCAGCTTGCGAAACGAGCGGCCGCGGGTTCGATCCCCGCACCGAGACAAATGTTTGTGTGATCCACAAATATTTGTTTCGGGTCTAGGTCTTTGTGAGACCGAAAAGTCTCACGTAGTTTCTGATACCCACGACACAAGACTCGTATCTTAGTGTGGGGTCAGGACTATGTGTGTGACTGTTGGGTGTATTTATTATTATTTATTATTAATTTTTAGTGTTTTTTAATTGATTTTAATAGCCCCAATTTTTACTCATAAAAACAAATTAGGAGCTATTTTTTGTTCTAATTTTTTAATTCTACATAGAAAAATAATAAAAATAAAGTACCTAGGTATGTATAATACGTGTGCGAAAGTGGTTTAGTACCAAACCATTTTATAATATCGGAATAGAGCTGACTACACAACTAAATATTCGTTCCTATAACTACAATAATTAAAATAAAGATATATACAAAATCAGAACTCGGAGTTGTAAATTATGAAGTTAAATAGTTATATTTTTGTTATATCAGAGCAGCGATGAAAATGTGGCAAAAACGAAAAAGTATGTGCTTATTTATATTAATTTTTAGTCTAAAGTTTCTCATAAGCGAAGCGAACCCTCAGCTACTATGTTTTCCAAAACATCTATAACTTTATTATACCCGTTTTTAAATGGTTTAAAAATATATCACAGTTTTTAATAGAACATTGCTAACTTACGCTACATAAGGTAAACTGTAGGTAAAAGGTAGACTATATCTATTGTGCTTATTAAAAGTAGAATTAAAAATATTTTAGTTTTATTTACAATACGTATGTAGGTTCTTACCGACTTAACCAAAAAAATTGCTTGTAGTATGGAAGACGACAAGAAACTAAATTTAACGTGTTAGTTAATCGCACTGTAGAGCTGACATTTTTGTTTTTTAATCCATCTACATTAAATGTATTTTAAATTTAATATGAGGCATATTTTATGTGTATTCCTATTTGATTTTTAATTTTAATATGTACCTACACATATATCATGATTCATGTGCCTCCACCAGTTCGTTATTTATGTGCATATTTTCCTCTATGTAGGTATCTCTGCCTCACCCAAGGGTTCACTGTAAGAGAATGGTTAAGGCATTATACAAATTGTAAAAAAACATAAATAGGTAAATATTTTAAGATATTTAAGTACATATGGTAAAGAAAAATAAAGTAAACAATGTATTCAAAGAAATAAAAATCAGAGATCAGTCATCCATCACTCATTGCTTAAGAGCTACTAGAAAGTTTTGCTAATGTAACATCCATACAACCGATTATTATGACTTTTGGCACGACATATTTGTACTTAAAATAAATATTACTGGCTCTATTACTTTTAGAATTTCCGAACATTTCAAAAGTTTTAATAGCGATTTATTGACGTATACACTTAGAAAAAAAGTCATCCTACCAATTCCTACCTCCAAAGTGACAAGCATAGTAATAAACATTGGGTATTAACAAGTGATTGCCTATTCTGTGGATACAACTTTTCAATGTCAAAATTAAGTACCAACGGAAGCTGCAGTGTTGAACATGACGATATATTCATCTCATTCACACTTTTAGAAATTTTGTATACATCTGCTTGCTGTCAAAAAAATGTTTGTGTGTCTCGTCCTGAGACAAACTTAGAGATTTGTTTATAATAACTTTTATTTTGTCTTTAACTTTTATCTTCTAACAATAGATATGTAGGTATACTATGCCCGACACTTACTATATTAAGAGCTATGTTTGATCGTAAGGAGAATATAGTAACTGTATTAATCATGTACTCATTTTAAAGCGAAATATTTCTAAAGCACTTCCATTCCCGTTAGCCGACGTTTATAGATTGTACTCCACGTCAGAAGGGTTTTTTTGTGTTTTTATTGTGATATTAATATATGAGAAGATGCGTCGTGCGAAAGGATATCAGGACTTGGATGATAGCAACGTGGGACCTCGGTCTCCACCATCGATGCCGCCACCTCAGGAAATAGAGATGGCATCAGTAACAGTCGTCCCAGACGGTAAGAACACCTAGGAATTCTCGCTCATAATACTTGAATCATTATACAAACAATAATTAACTAAGACCTAAAAAGTTAAACCAACTTTCCCTTTTTTTATCATTTCCTTTTCTGCTTTTTTCCTACCGAAGAAAATGATTTTGAAATGAGCATAACAGATAATTATTTATATGATTTCAGACACATTTACTGTTACTCAAGCTGTAAATGCACTTGGGTTTGGTTGGTTCCAAGTGAAGCTATCCCTTTGCACTGGTTTATGCTGGATGGCTGATTCTATGGAAATGACTATATTAAGTATTCTGTCCCCAGCACTTCACTGTGAATGGAATATCAGCAAGTATGAACACTATAATTTTTATTTAAAGAACATTTTACCATGATTTGTAATTTAAATATTAATTACTTATTAAAATAATTACTTTCTGTGTTATGCAGATATCAACAAGCTTTAACAACAACAGTTGTATTTATGGGAATGATGCTAAGTTCAACATTTTGGGGAAATATTAGTGATCGGTATGGAAGAAAAACAGTGAGTTAATTGATACATTGCTTGTAAATAAAATGTTACTTATTAACACTCAACCATGAGCAGGATTTTATTTTATTTGAATGACAGCTCATCATGTATCTAATTAAGAAATTAGATAGATAGCTTTTAATAATAAATTTATAGAAATATGGGTATACTATAACATGCAATTCCACATTTCCAAAATTGACTTTAATGTTTAAAAGATTGATGAACAACTTTAGGTGTAATGTATGATAGCTTATTCCATGTTGTTTTATTCATTTTTATAGACAAAAAGTTGTTTATTTAAGAAAAATTATGCATACTATTACTATCAATGCAAATGACACTCTGACATCAGTGGCATGCCTAGGGTGTCAAACTAAGGCAAGCCCAAATGTTTATTTAGTAGCAGCATATTTTTTTTGGTACATAGGACTAATAAATACCTACCGGTTAGTACTCACATTCACGTTTATAGCGTTATTTTATAAATAAACAATCGTTAAGTTCGTTATTCGGAACTATGTAAGGCAAGTCGGGCTTTCGGGCTTCTATGGAAGTACCGCCACTGTCTGGCATGTGTTATAATTCCACACAAAAACCACTCAATTGATTCAGAATAGGCAGAATCTTGGGAAAAACATTATGATACTTTTTGTGTAATATTTCCATGTCATTGTACCTGAGCAAGCCTGAGTCCACATACTACTATGTAATTTAGGACACTAAAGGAACTTGATTAATATATAACTTAATAACAATATTGAACTTCCAGGCGTTAAGTATGTGTGGAGTGTTGCTGTTTTACTATGGACTGTTGAGTGCAATAGCACCTAACTTCTTATGGCTGTTGTTCTTACGAGGACTTGTTGGCTTTGCTATAGGATGTGTACCACAATCGTAAGTTAATGTCTAAATATATATAATTTATTTTAACCCTACTTAACACAATTACAAGATGTTTATTGCTACACCAACATTCTGTCAGTTATGTTATATGAAAATGTTGCATGTTCAAAGGGGTTCACAAAACATATTTATAAAGTCCAAGCTGTTCCAATGAAGGTTAAATTTCTAAGTTGCAAAGTCCAAAAGTTAACCAAACTCTAGTATTTAAGCTCAGATGACATTGAGAATAGTTGACATTCCATGAATATTTTCGTTTCTAAATGAACCTATCATACCAAAGATTTTAACTTTATCAATATTACTTTCAGTGTCACATTATATGCTGAATTTTTGCCAACAAAACAAAGGGCTAAATGTGTTGTGCTGTTGGATGTAAGTACTTTACTATATTTTAATAAAAAGTATTATTTAAAACATTTATGTATAACATGACAGCCCCGTGGCGCAGTTAGCTAGACACCAGCTAGCGAAACGATAGATTGTGGGTTTGATCCGCACACCAAGACAATTTTTTGTGTGATCCACAGATATTTGGTTTGTGTCTGGGTGTTTGTGAGAATGAAAAGTCTCTCGTAGTTTCTGATGCCCACGACACAAGACTCGGATCTCAATGTGGCGTGAGGACTATTATTAGAGTATTATTTATATTACAAATAAATGCTCACAATATTTTTTGTTCATTTCAGTGTTTTTGGGCCCTAGGGGCCTGTTTGGAGGTAGCGCTAGCCTTGGTGGTGATGCCGACATTGGGTGTGCACTGGCTGTTGGCGTTGTCTACCATTCCGCTGTTAATATTCGCTCTCATATGTCCAGTAAGTTAGATAACAAATTGAAGGCAAATTGTTCAATAAACTTTGTAATTATTTTTTAAAAACACATTATAGTAACAGGAGGTTCAAGGGGATGTAATAAGTATTAACTGTGTTAATACTTAAGTTGTAATTAATTAATATGTTTTCTTTGTGTTAAAAAACATTTTTCGTTAATTTGTCAAAACTGATATTAAATTATAATTATTATTTAAAATTGACATGTTATACCAAATTTCCATTTTCGTATTTTCTAAGTGATGATGATGATTAATCACAACAGCCAGCTGCCAATACAACTTTTATTAATAGTTGGTAATAATGTCTATAAAAATCGCTTTTTTTCAGTGGCTGCCCGAATCTGCTAGATATCATGTTGCTAGTGGTGACCCAGACCGAGCCTTGGCGACCCTTGAACAGGTAATGAATACAAAAAAATATTTTTCTCAAATAATGATGCTTCTCTCTTTGAGTTTCTCTGCACAAACTTCGTATTTACATATGTAATAATATCATTATCAGCCCATATACGTCCCACTGTTGGGCTTAGGCATCCTCTATTACAGTGGAGATTTAGGCATTTATCGACCACGCTGGGAATGGCGCGTTATTGAACTACACATCAAAGAAAGAAAATTTATCACTTAAGCTTAATACAGGATGTACACAGACCGCCATCGGAAACTAACGATGTTTTCCTTACAGTTACATTGTCATGTAAATCTGATTGATAAAGTGTTACCTGTAATCAAGGCTGTATGTATGTTTGTACGTTGTCCAGATAGCCCAAGACAACGGTCGTCCGATGTTGCTGGGTCGGCTGGTATGTGACGACTCGGTGGGCATCGGGCAGCGCGGCCGACTCAAACATCTGCTCATACCGCACCTCAGGAACACCAGCCTGCTGCTCTGGTTCATATGGTACGTGAAATCAACACTTACATAATGATTTTCATCGTCATTATCAATATCATCATTGTCATCATCATCATAATCATTCATCAAATGAGGACCCGGATTTGATCCCGTCGTTGACTAATGCGTAATTATTTTGGTGTCTGAGTGTTAGTTCGAAAAGTATTGCGTAGTTTCTTATACCCACGACATAAGACTCCATAATATTTGATGTGGGGTCAGAACTTAGAACTATGTAAATTGTAAGTAATTGTTAGGTGTATTTATTATTTATAAACCCATGCACGCCGTATTACTGGGTACGGACCACTTCTAAAACTGAGAGGCCGTATAACTGCGACCACCCCAACCTAGTATATTTTAGCAGACTACAAACCTTAAGAAGTAATATACTCTACTTTCCATCCCAAAAAAAATGTTTTCCCTCCATGATAAAACTACAACAAAAAAGATCAAATAACGTAGCATATGTCGCAGGATGTCCTGCGCGTTCTGCTACTACGGGCTGGTGCTGATGGCGACGGAGCTGTTTGAATCCAAGCCGGGCGAGCTGGAGGAGGCGTGCGCCGCCGACTGCCGCCCGCTGCAGACCACCGACTACATGGACCTGCTGTGGACCACGCTCGCTGAATTCCCTGGTAATGTATAATTATCATAATCGTCTTTATCGTTTTCATCAGCCAATAAACCTCCCACTGCTGGGTGCGGGCATTCAACTATTAAATTCCTAGGAATTTTAGGGTCTTCAGGTTTCATCACAATGTTTTCCTGTAGCTTTATAATACGTGATAATACATAAGTAACATCCAAGTCTAAAGTTTGTGCCTTAAATTTTAACTTGCAACCGTCAATTTCTTTAAATCACCGGAATTCTTGCGAACCGACCATGTCAAAAATAATATGATGTTCTAATCGTAGGTTCGGCACTCTCAGCGTTCTCTTTCCACTCTTATTCAACTGTTCTGTAGTATTATTACAAAATAGTTTTGGCAATAAATTGATTTTATTAGTTCTCCTTTAGGCACCAACAAGTGCAGTTTTTTGCTGTGGCAGTATAAAATTTTAATTCTCATTTCAAATTGCAGGTATATTTGCAACAATATTTATAATAGAACGCTTCGGAAGGAAGAGAACGATGGCCTCACAATTCGTCATATTCGCCATCTGCGTTTGCGTGCTAATATACAACACAAAGTAAGTTATTCTTTTTTGCATATTCAATATGTACCTAGATTAGAATATCAATAGAATTGTAGATAGATTTTTACTGCTTCTCATTTCCATTATCAGTTTTAAGTTGTCCAGTTTACATAGGCCTGCCCAAAGTCTTCTAGACCTCATCAAAGTGAATATCTATCTAGCAATTATTATTAAAATACCAGGTGCTTGTTTCTCTAATAGATCATCAAGACTCGTTTGCTAACATTAAAAGACCCTGTTTTTAAAGTTAAATTACTATTAAAAAGTATTATTGTAAGTTCGCATCCCCTGTAAATCCTGTTACGAAATAAGTGTATAAAATTTTAATGCCAACATATTATAAAGTTCCCCAATCTCGTACGAGTAACTCATGATAAAAATACTTTTTTCAGTCGAACTTTCCTAACGTGCGTACTGTTTCTGGCCCGTGGCATCATCGCTGGTCTCTTCCAAGCTGCTTACGTCTACACACCAGAGGTAAATTTTTAATATGATGAATAAAAAATCTACATCACCCCTCTAATTTTTGTTGGGAGAATGTTTACTCCAGCTGTTCTAGTAAAGATTTTCACTCTATACATAAAATGTAAATTGTTTGTGTACTCTTCTTAAAAATGCAGAAAACTGTTATGGATTTTGATCGCGATGTTTTTTACCCGTAAATTTAATATTTTGGATCATTCGTGCCGCTAAAAATTAGTCTCGACTGCATTATTTCGCATAATTATCTGCCTTATCCTCGAGTATGTCACGGTTTCAGCAGGAATTAATAATATCTTTAAAATATATTCTTTTTCTTTTACTACTGATACCCTCTCCATGTTCTCTTCAGCATGTTAATTGACTAAGCTATGTTGAAACCTTTCTCCTATCTCCTCAATCCTGATGATATTTTATTGAAACCATACAATATCCTATACTACCTTGTGCAGGTGTACCCGACGGCGCTGCGTGCGACGGCGGTGGGCGCGTGCAGCGGCGTGGCGCGCCTCGGAGCCATGATCACTCCCTACGTGGCGCAGGCAAGTACTCACACACTACATCATCATTACCATCATCAGCAGCAGCAGCGTAATAATCATCAACAACAGCAGCATAATCATCATCATCTTCTTTATCAACAACATCATCATCATCGTCACCATCACCATCAGCCAATATGCGTCTCACTGCTGAGCACGGGTCTCCTCTACAACTAAGAGGGTTGAGGCCTTAATTCACTACGTGGGCCTTAATTAATTGACTACAAACTTAAGGAATTTCTTAGAACTTTTAGGGTTGCAGGTTTACCCACGATGATTTCCTAAAGTACGCGATAATTCATTTTTAAAACACGCATAACTTTGAAAGTCAAAGGTGTGCGAATAAGACTTGTACCCTTGCCTAAATCTCGAGGACATTTTTTTGAAAATTATATTGAATTTCAGGTGCTGTTGAAGAATTCCATAGTAATAGCGACTGGAGTTTATTCGTTGGCCGCAGTGTTAGCAGCGATCGCGTGTCTGGCGCTACCCATCGAAACCAAAGGCAGGGAAATGCGGGACACAGTCACAGTAACTACCTAATTAAATTCACACATCGCCTTATTTTCAGGGCTGCCACGTTGTATAATCGTATACAAATCTTGTATAGTCGGATGTGGTATTGTATCCATGACCATTTCGTATAATACGATACAAAGGCATACAAGATGAAATGATTTGTCTACCTAAATAATAACAAGAGCTACTGTGGAGTTTCCACTTTTCGACCTTTTACTTTTCGAGCAACATAGAATTTTGTATGATTGCAGATACTAAATCGTATAGCTGCAATTTATTTGCTGGCAGCCCTGCTTATTTCGTATACGTATACGTCAAACAGTGATTGTTTTTATATCGAACGGCCTTTGGAAACTTTAGGTCAATTATTTAAGACGAAGTATTAAAGAGACACTATACTATTAAGAGGGCTATCTGAAACGATATCTCCAATGTTTAACAATAGTTTTTTTTACTGCAAAAAATGCAATAATAATCGTTATTTACACTTAATTAATAATATTCACGAAACAATTTTTAAGAATACGTAAATTTTATTCTAAAAAGGACAATACTTCTTTTAAGATACTTATATATTAATAGCGACCTAAATAAAAGGTGCGTATGTGATAGTAATCATTGCGACTTACCTGATATATACTCAATCTCGTGAATTAATTATTATCGATATGTTTTTATTTTTTTTTTTTATTGACTTAGCACCGTTGTACTATATTTAAAAAAATATTAATGTGCTTTTTTGTTGTAATTGACATTAATTTAAATTACGTTATGTGAAGGTATTTGGTTACAACGCTCTTTGAGCGAAAACCGCTTAGTAATTTTGAAACAATTCACGATTAGGGTTCTTAAGGTTACAGCCCCGTGGCGCAGTTGGTTAGACACCAGCTTGCGAAACGAGCGGCCGCGGGTTCGATCCCCGCACCGAGACAAATGTTTGTGTGATCCACAAATATTTGTTTCGGGTCTGGGTGTTTGTGAGACCGAAAAGTCTCTCGTGGTTTCTGATACCCACGACACAAGACTCGTATCTTAGTGTGGGGTCAGGACTATGTATGTGACTGTTGGGTGTATTTATTTATTTATTTATTATTTTTAAAGTTTATATCATAGGCCTCTTATCCCCACTTTATAAGTATATAATAAACTATGTGGCAATGTCAATAATGCGACTTTATGACGCTGAAATATTTTGGGCATAAGGCACATTAAAATAATTCTTGATTTATTGGCTTAACATTTTTTTGAATTTTTTTGCTTAGAACAATAAATTGACTGCATATGTAATCTTATATGACTTGTAAAAAGTACTTATTGTTTTTTTTTATTATTCTTTAAATACCATTATTTATTTTGTTGTAAATAAGTTTGTAATACTCTTATACGAACAATAATTTTACGATATTATTTTATGTTGCACTGCCTTTTTACTGCGTATTAATATAAGTGTTTTTGTCGACAACCTACTATTTCTATACTTAGTAAGATATGTATGAATTTTCACAATGTGTAAAGCATAATACAAGGAAGCGGAAGTTACCACATTAAAACAATGCACTGCTGAAGAAATATTATATCATAGATCTGATTACTAAAGTAACCGTGTCTCACTAACTATTAAATTATGCAACAAATAATTTTATTCACAAATTAAAAATAATAAAACAGTGCTTCGCATCTTCATCATCATCAACCCATATACGCCCACTGCTGAGCACGGGTCTCCTCTAGCATTGAGAGGCTTCGCATCTAAAGTATAAAAATCCAAATACTATATTTACTAGATTAGCAGTAACATTCAATTTAATAAAAGCAAAAGGCTGTTCGATTCAAGCCAAATTTAATATGACACGTTGTATTTTCGGCTTTATCGCCGCCATCGCCATCGGAGCTTTATCCAAAGTCAGACTTTAGCTTAGACATAATATTCTACGAAAAGGTTGTATTATATACTTACATAAAAATTGTGTCCAACTAAACTAGAAGCTAACATAAAGTTCGAAAATAAAGTGCTGGCAGCCTGAACACTATTTCATATTCTTCATACGAATTGACTGAATTGTTTATTTTAGCTTTTATATTGTAATGTGCATTTCGAGCACAGTCTATTGAATGCCCGACTGATTTTCAAATGTATTCGTTTTAATTATAAATTTTAGTTGTATTCTTTTCGCTTTAAAAATATTTAATAGACTAATATTTTATAATATTCATAATTCCAATTGAGGTATCCATTGAAAAATGTTTATATCGTCACATTATTCTCGAGAACATATTTCCGTCCGTAAATTATTAATATTATACGACTGCCTCGTGGTCTCGCGGTACAAGTATGTGCCGTGCGATCTAGAGGTCCTGGGTTCGATTCCCAGGTCGGGCAAAGTGTTATTGGGTTTTTCCATTAGGAAATTCTCAGTAGCAGCACGGAGTCTGGAAATGTGCCCGTAAAACGGCAATATGCTCGCCCCCTATTACGTGGGACTGATACATACCTGGCGAAATGTGGGTGCAGAAATGTATCTCTGCCTACTGCCTACCCCTTCGGGGAATATAGGCGTGAGTTATGTATGTATGTATGTTATTTAATTATTTTTTGGTTGTGACATCTTGAAGTACTTAAATACGTTACATGATAATTCATGTATTATATATCTATTCACTGGCATGACGTAGCAGCCTTGGCTCAGATTTTTAAAATCAGGCGGTTAGAGAAGAGGCGAGATTAGAGTGCGATCCCATAAATGTATACCACACCGCCAAATTTTGTTTCTAAGTTTGGTTGTTTATGAAATCAAACACGCGCAGGTTCCGATATGTATTACGTTAGAATCGTGATTTTGTGTGGAGATCAATGTGTGTGACTGTTGTTTATATTTTTTTTTTCTATTATGAATCTCTATATTGTATTTTTTTATAAGGAAATATTATTTATATAAATGCTTATATTTTATTTTCAACACTCCGACTTACTAGTGTATACTCATGTAGCAATATTTTTGTAAACGATTTATGTCTATTGGACAATAACATTTTAATCCTCAGATTGTAAATAATTTATTATACATTTGTGATAAATTTCCGTTTTAAGATAAGAAAATGTAAAGGCGTTTCAGATAATGTTTTATATAGATCTTATCGTGATTGAATCACAGATGTAACACCAAATATTTATGTGCGTAATTATAAATGTTATTGTTAAGTTTTACACCATTTTTTAATAAAATGCACAACCACCTAACAGTATATTTTAATAATATCAGTTTTAAGAAATGCGACTTATTAATTAAAGTGATTTATTTCCTTATTTTTCACGAAGATTGCGTCAGTGTGGGAATGGACAAAAAATATTCAGTTATTGTAAGAGCTAGTTATTTATTACTATTTTTTAATACTCACACATTATTCGTCTGCGGCAACAAACAAAAATTTGGAATCACAGTATAAATCACACAATTGAATATATTAATGTCAATTGTATCATGTCAAGTGCGATAAAACTTCTTACATAAATTAATTTTACAAACGTGCAGTCAGTCAAACAAAGACATAAAGCTAATAAAACGTTATCCTAGCAGACTTGACAAAGCATTTTCAAGTTCATATTTAGGCATAACAATACTTGAACTCTGAACTAAAGGAGGTCTCCACTATTAATTGAAAGGCTTCACCCTAATTATTGATATATAATCTATTAGTTTTTCAATTAGAAAACTTACAAAAATAAATAATGCGTGACTATCATCGCATAAGAGAACTCAATAATGTATCTAAAATATTTAACAGTTGCATATCTTAATAATTTTTTGTGATACAAATGCAATATTCGGCTCTATTTATCAACAATGATCTATTTAAAATTGAGTTATAATTGCATAAATATTTGAATATACAAAATCTTTTTATAATCTGGCTAGGATAACAACCACTTAAAAATATATACCAATAGGTATAGCAGATGATGTTGATAAATCTTATACCTATCAATAATAAATAAAACTGGCTAAGTCTTCTGTAAAATGGAAAATAATCAGACAAACATATTTACATCTCATAGCCTTTAACTTCTTAACACACAAAATATTCTAGTAACATTTATTTATATTTAAAGTAAGGTAATTACTTTAAATCTAATACACTTTCTATTAACGTGAGCAGAATTTTTTGCAGAGTAAAATATCCACAAATTACATTTAAATGTACAATGTTTTTTCATACCTATTTGTGATGATCTATGAGTTAATCCAATTACACAAACCAATTTTACTTTCAAACTGAGATCATTAGATTTTTTTCTTGTTTATTAGTTTGTTGTCAGTTTTCATAATATCAACAAATGAGTTACATATAGCACAACGAAATATATTTTTTTGCGATTTTCAGTTTCATCAAACACTGATAGTAAATTATTTTGTATTAGACCTGATCAACAAGAACAATGGGGTAAATTTCAGGTTTTAAATTTGGAACATTATAACATATTATGAATTTATGGCTGTTTATATATTCAAGAACAATATAGTTGTGCATTTTTCTTAATAAATATAAAAGGGGCTCTCATTCTGGAAAGAATCCCAAACAAATTATATTATATTATTAGTTAATATACAAATATAGTTTTGTGAAACACATTCAGAGTGTAGCTGCCAAGAATGAAATCAATGTGGGAATTGAAATCAAGAAAGTAATCATTTAAAGCAATTTTTCATATTACAGCTACTCAATAATAATAAACTTAATTGAATGGCTTATCAAATTAACTTTTTTCCTTATACTGCAGGTTACAGATATCTAACTATAGGATATTTAAAGCCTAAACAAATAAAATACAGCCTATGTCCTAAGTGTTTAAATAATAGCAAGTTATTAAGATAGCAAAGATACAGAAATATTAAAGTCTTATTATTTAAGATGCGGTGGGATTTAGTTACAAAGCTTACTCCCGAAATTTAAGGTTTATGAAAAGTAAGTCCGTATTTATACTACTACATCACACATATGTCCCCACTCAAATATACAAATAATCTTTCAAAGTACTTCTTGAAAAGAACCTTCCTTCTTACACACTGGGCCACAAAATCAAACATAAATGTTTTGTGTAATTACAATCAATTTTTTTTTAAATTAAATATATCTCAATTGCCAGTCATCTGAAATCATAATAAAATAATGAACACTAATCAAATTATAAGCTAATGACATAAATAGCATTGTCAAAACATCAGAACTTACATAAACAAGTAATGTTACTTGCAATGACAATAAACTATATCCTTACGTTATACACTTCATCATTTGATACAAAAATGATTTACACCTTTTACACAAATTGTAATTGAGACATTATATTTAAGATGTGGCTCACTTTGTACTACATAATATATTTTCAATCATTTAATCATCATCCAACTCTATTACAATTGGTTCAACATTTGTGGTGGCTTTTGTGTATTCATCTTTTAACTGGGTTAACAATGTACAACTTGGAATTTTAAGTTCATCAGCTTCATCAATGAGAACTTTTAATTTTTGAAGTTTCCCAATATCTGGTGCAGTGGGTAGTAAAATATTCTTAGTCTCGGTCATCCATTTATCGAAACTGTTCACTCTAAAGTCTATTGTTTGCAGCATAATATGTAGTTCATCCATGTCATAACGATAGTTCAAAGTCTTATGTTCAAATTTACACTGACAAGAAATCTTTGCATGTTGTAAACAAGCCATGTGCTTACAATTACTGCATGACACTGAAGACAAGAAACATGTTGTTTTACAAACTTCACAAAGTCTTTCATCATCAGGAAGCATCTCAAATGCTGTTCTTTGGACATTCTTTAACCCCTTTTTGGCCATTTGGGCTCTTAGAGTACCTTCCTCTTCTGTTGCACGTACTAATTCTTTTTGTGTAACTAATGCTGTTTCTAAATCTAAACGATCACCTTCTAAAGCCATTTTACATATAAGCTCATCATGAGAAAACACACAAAACCTTTTTAAGTTTTTATAGTGCAATATGCATTCCCGACCTATAGGGAGCCAGTCAGGGGGTGCAAAATTTACTGCTTCTGCAAAATTATAACCTTGGTTGAAACCAGCATGATATGCTCTGGGAAAAGTCACAACAAACTCTCCTGCATTCTGATCTGTTCTGTATATTGGCACACCTGCAGCCATTAATATATTTGGATTCATTATTGTAACCAGTTGATGCAATAAATCTGGTTGTGATTTGAATAAATCAGGAGCTGCTGCTTTCATAGCATTTTCAAGCAGCTCTGCTCCTTTACCTGGTACTCCATACCAAGTTTTGGCTTCTCCCCAGTGTAAATAGTTTATAGAATAGCTCCAATGATCTTCATTGTGCCAACAAAATGCAGAAAAACACATACCTACATACATCCATGGCACAGTCATACCTGAAATGTCAGCATTAATAAACCGTAAAACAGACCCTTCCAAAACTGGCAAATTATTTAAATTCCATCCAGAATCAACATATTCTTGATCACCTGGATAAACATTTATAGACGACTTTGTCGGGAAACCTGAGCCATGATCCATGGAATGCAAATCAGCCCCATATTCTACTGTCACATCTTCTTCAACTGAGGATATAATTCTCCAAAATTCTTTCTCACCTATATTTGTTGGAACCAAATGGCCTGACATTCCAAAATAGTTAGATTTAAATTTATCTGCCATTTCCCCAAATTGTTGAAGGGTATATTCCCTTTCAGCTTGGGCAAATCCAAAAGCTTCTGGTGGTTTGTGAACTTCCTCAGCTATGCAACAGGGGCATCGCCAATCACCATCAGGTACTGAATTAAGTGGGGGTTTTAAGCAAAATGTGTGATAAGTATCTGAACAGCCATTGCAAATGAGAAGCAAATCATCTCTATTATCTTTTTGACAAATGGCACATGTGTAAATGGCTAAAGGGTCTAAATCATATCTGGGCCTTTTTCTACATTTGGTGATGTCAAATTCCTCATCATTCAGTCCAGGCATTTTAGGTCCTGGACCATAACAGGCCAATCTTCTCAGTTCTCTACTTCTCTTTGTTTCTTCAGCTTCAGCTTTTTGTTGGGAATGATCCATATCCAATTTAATATCAGATCCTGTTTTTGTTTTCTTAATACTTGTGTGAGGCTTTACTTCTGTCAGATTACACTCACTTTTTATTTTAGTAATATTTTCTATAGGTACTTCTTTGAAACCATCTTTACTGCTTTCTCCATCAAACTTAATGTCAATTTTAGTATCTCCCTTTTTTACTGTTTTCAATATATCAGCTTTACTTTTTTCAAATATTTCGTACGGAAGCAGAATTTTCTCATAATTACTCCGCAAAAAATTCATGGTGCTTGCACTCTGACTGTAACCCATCGAGTTAGCTATTTTCCGCCATCTTTTTGGACTATTGCAATTTTGAAATCCACCTTCCTCATCGACCCAAAATTTTAAACAGTATAAATCTAATGTTTTATTTTCTATCATTGGTATTTTTAAAGGCGAACCTTGCAATTCCCAGAATTTTAATATTTTTTCCAGAAACAAAAGTTTCAATCGCGTTATGGCTTCCAATTCATTAACTTTTTGTATCCGTGGAACAAACTTCAATTTATCTACGTCTAATGAAAAAGGTGGTTGCCATCGCGGCGGCGGTTTTATTTTACATATTCCCGTTTTCTCCGCCACGGGCCTTATTTTCGCTATATATCCCAAAGGATCCAAAAATTCTTCCGGTGTAGGCTCAAATACGGGCGCTTCTGGCGGTGGAGTGAAAGTGAATTCAGCGCTTTTTTGCATGGCATTTTTCTGTATATTCTTGATATCCATTTCTTCAAATTGCCGAAAATTATCTTTAAACACTGAATAACTATTTTTACTAGTGATTATTATTTTTCAAAAGAATCATTTCGTTTCACCCACAATAAAAAAGTGTACGTGACTTTTAGCCATGTGTAAATGGCTCCTAATACACAAATGTTATGTACTAATGAAATGTATAACTATATTCATTTCATAAAATACAACTTAGTCCCACGTTTTTAGTCCACTTTGTTTATCAAGCGTCCACAAAACACAATTTGGTAGTTTTTGGAATTAATACGTAACTTAACATAATATTGATTAATCGTGCCTACTATGATTTACAAAAGCCGTACAACAATAAATACCAGCCCGAATAAGCGAACGAACCAGCGTTTATAACATTGTAATTGTGACGTGCTTGACGTTTTCATCAACCTAGCATTCATTCACTCATTCTTCCTGGGCGTTCAATCTTCCCAATTTAAAAACGCGAATGTATTAAAATAAAATGTTATACCCATATGCTTACCTATTTCTACCCTTAGTTCATTATATTACTATCACGGCCAAGGTATAGAACTCGACGGTTGAACAAAGTAATAAATGGTCATGGTAAGTAACAATTGGGTTCGAGTTCAAATAATTAAATGTAACAAATTGAAAGAGTTACGATGTAGACGAGGCCACAATTAATGTTTTTCATTAGTAGACAACAATAAGTGTACTAAACTCCTGCTACTATGCCCGAAATATACACTTTCACCTACGTTGTCATACGATAGAACTGAACATTTTTAATTGTTGTAGACGACCCTATTAATTCAGACAATATTCAAAATAAAATTATCGGGATTTGTTTTATTTTCAATAGTTAAGACGTTAGCTTATTCCGTTACGGTTTTCCAGGAAAAATCTTCCGGTTTTTATCGTCTGATCCTTATGATTGTGGATACTACGTATAGTACGTGTTTCCATCAAACTTAAAAGCTTGGATAAATATCAACTATCATAAATGTACCTACTAGAAAAAGTTGCAGGTAAAAAATTAGTATTAAGTAGATAATTTATTAATGTAAGTATGTAAGAAAGGAGGAGGGTAGCGGATGGATGAGGGCCGCTCAAGACCGCAAAGGGTGACGCTTACTTAGGGAGGCCTACGTTCAGCAGTAGACGACGATAGGCTGAGTATATATAGTAATTAGTAAGTATGCAAGGACCGTATTTAAAAATGTGGTAGAAAAATGCGTTTGCAAAAAAAATTATGTTTAAAATTTTAATTAGAGGTCCATTTAGGTCAGGTTGGAGGGTTGTCACCCATATGACTCACCCCCTTGATTTGATCTTGGTACCTGGCTGCATTAAGAATTAAATACTAAGAAGTACCGTCGTGGTACCTTCTTCACCACCTTCACTGCATGTGACGGCTACTGGACAGTTTTAGCTGGATGCCCAACGCTATCGAATTTATTGTTAAAAGTTTGTATTTCGCCTTTGTGCATCCGTTTTAAAAGTTTTAGACCCTCATATTCCACACTACTCATTTACATTGTTAAAAAGATAGCGTGAAAGTTTTTTTAGTGAGAAAAATATAGCGTTACTACAAAAAAATGTTAGCAAATGAACGTATTTTGAAGGTTTTGGATTGTGATTATAATTTGTAAATCTGAAAGTACTCTGTGGTGATAGAGAGTATCTTACGAAGTAATCTGTTGAAACTTGACAGTAGTCACTAGTCAGTATTGAATGACTGGTGATATAACCTCAAAATACGAATTGTAATTTAATTTCAGAGAATTGTAAATATTTTAATCTTTTTAAATGAAATTATTGATACAATTAGATTGTTACTGAAATATTTACAACGTATGATGTATATTTATTACCTCGTTACAGTGAGTTGAAGATGTTTAAGTCATTTCGTGGTGTCTGGGCGGCTAATATACAATTACAACAAATTAGATTAGGTCACAGAGTGCGAGGAAAGGCCCCGATATTCTGTCGAACTATAAAAGAGCGCTTAGACGAATTGAATTATAAAGATGAACTATATACTGCGAAAGTTGATATTGGATTTCCACCTGAAAAGTAAGTACATTTAACAATGTAAACAATTCATAAATTCAATCAATTTCTTCATTTTTAAAAAACATAAAAGTAATTAAAAAAAATTCCAGAAAAAATACGCAAGAGTTACAAAAATCTAGAAATAAACATGTGAAGAAATTAAAAAATGACCCTAAATTAGAACAGTTGGCTCGTACTCATCAACTTGAAATTGATTTAACTGAAGTAAGGAAAGAATGGCTACAAACATTAGGCCCACATCATAAGAAACAAATTGCAGATCACTATGCTATATATGAGCACCTTTATGGAGAGGGATATTTTATACCATATTTAAATTTGGAAGTGTTATTTGACATAGATAATGGAACATCTTTACCTGTTTGCTCTGGAAACGTTATAAAACCTAAAGAAGCAGCAAACCCACCCACCGTCACCTTTGAAAGTGATAGTGATAGTTTATGGACATTAGCTTTGACTAATTTGGATGGTCATTTACAAGAAAATGATAAGGAATATGTCCACTGGCTTGTTGCAAATATACCTGGTAATTCTATAGAAAAGGGTGATGCACTAGTTGAATATTTACGCCCATTCCCCTTAAAAGGTACAGGGTATCATAGATATGTGTTTGTTCTTTACAAACAAAACAATGAAGTGACTTATGATATACCTAGAGGTAAGTTGAGATACTTTTGCAGTTGTTAGAGTGTTCTTTCATAAAGAAAATATATATTTTTTGCTATTACTTTCCATTGACAGAAAAAAAACTTGTTACCTATAAAATAAAGAAGGATGTAACAACTAAGATATTAGACTATTAGATATTAGACAGAAACAAAAGAAAAAGTTAATTTAAAAATAGATATTGCCATCTTAACATAAAAAAATTATGTAATATTAAAGTATTTTTATTCAAGTGTATTATATGCTTATATATTTACAAAATTAGCTTTTCAATTAGTATGTTTAAAAATTTCAGTTACTTCAACATCATCTCTACAAGACAGGACATTTGTAACACGAGATTGGTATAAGAAATATCAAGACAACATTACACCTGCTGGTCTTGCATTTTATCAATGTGATTGGGATGAGAGTGTAAATGACTTTTTCAACAATGTCCTTCAAATGAAAGAGCCAGGTGATACTCCTTATTTATTAAATTATTATTTACTAGCTTTTGCTCGCGACTCCGTCCGCGTAGACTACAGGGTTGAGTTCAGAAGGAAAATAAGTTGTAGTCTATTTTACTTCTCAGAGTCCTATTTATGTCCATACCAAAAATCATACAATTCGGTCAAATTGTTCAAACGTGAAACCGTAACGCGTCGATCGGCGCCTTGTGCATCATTATTGCGCGCTTGATCAATATTTTAAAACTGCAATATCTTTTAAGATACTCAGTGAAATCAAATGATGTAAAGGGCAATTTTATTTAAAATTAAATACTTGTAACGAATAACGTATTTATTTGGATAAGGATTAAAATCATATGTATAAAAACACCTCCACAAATAAAACATTATTTTTACATAAATTTGGTTAGGATAAAAAACGTTATAGTGAGCCAACCTTAAAAAATAGACATATGCTGTCGCGGACTTTTTTTTAGAACTTTTAAAGAGGAACGTTTCTCTCATACATTATTTTAGCGAAACTTTAACCGTTTCCGCAGTGCACGCAGCGGAAGCTCACAAAAAGGAAAAAATGTCCCCGATTTTGAAACATTCTTTATTGCTGCTCCGCTCCTATTCGTCGTAGCGTGATGTTATATAGCCTAAAGCCTTCCTCGATAAATCTTCTATCTAACAGTGAAAGAATTTTTCAAATCGGACCAGTAGTTCCTGAGATCCTAGCGTTCAAACAAACAAACAAACAAACTCTTCAGCTTTATAATATTACTAGCTTTTGCTCGCGACTCCGTCCGCGTAGACTACAGGGTTGAGATCAAAAGGAAAATAAGTTGTAGTCTATTTTACTTCTCAGAGTCCTATTTATGTCCATACCAAAATTCATACAATCCGGTCAAATTGTTCAAACGTGAAACCGTAACGCGTCGATCGGCGCCTTGTGCATCATTACTGCGCGCTTGATCAATATTTTAAAACTGCAATATCTTCTAAGATACTCAGTGAAATCAAATGATGTAAAGGGCAATTTTATTTAAAATTAAATACTTGTAATGAATAACGTATTAATTTGGATAAGGATTAGTATAATATTTATAAAAACACCCTCACAAATAAAACTTTATTTTAAAATAAATTTGGTTAGGATAAAAAACGTTATAGTGAGCCAACCTTAAAAAATAGACATATGCTGTCGCGGACTTTTTTTTAGAACTTTTGAAGGAGAATAATTCTCTCATACATTATTTTAGCGAAACTTTAACCGTTTTCGCAGCGCACGCCGCGGAAGCTCACAAAAAGGAAAAAATGTCCCCGATTTCGAAACATTCTTTATTGCTGCTCCGCTCCTATTCGTCGTAGCGTGATGTTATATAGCCTATAGCCTTCCTCGATAAACGTGCTATCTAACAGTGAAAGAATTTTTCAAATCGGACCAGTAGTTCCTGAGATCCTAGCGTTCAAACAAACAAACAAACAAACAAACAAACAAACAAACAAACTCTTCAGCTTTATAATATTAGTATAGATTAGTATAGATTATCTATTCTTTCTAACAATAACAAATATCTCATTCCATTATAATTTTGCCCATTGCTGTTATATGGCAATAACACCAGTTGTAAAATAAAAAGTAAAATATTATTTGAGTGTCTCATGGATTTGCCTCACCAGAACAAGCCATGCTTTCTAGATTTTACAGGTTTAATTCTTAGGTCAGGCAAAGTGGTATTGAGTTTTCCATAAGCAAATTCTTAGTAGCAGTACAAAGTCTAGAAGGAAGCCTAAAATAGCAGTAGGCTTCTCCTCCCATTATGTGGGACCGATACACTACTACTGAAATGTGGGTGCAGAAATGTACCTTTACCTACTCCTCTGAGGAGATTTTTTATCTATCTATCTATGTATATAAATACACCCACACCCACATTTTTCCAGGTAATCACTTTAATCAACTAGGGAATCTACCATTGAATAATTTGATTCATATTTCGTTTTTTTATTATTTATCCTGACCTGTATTATAATATTACATTTCAGTTTTCGAGTATGATTTTCCTGCACCATACATCAGGCCTCAAGAGTGGTTTCCGCGCAGAAAACCCTTTAATCTTTACATGGACAAATATCGCGATCCGAAACAGATTAATAAGGAGTACTTATTACGAAAGCTTAAAAACGAGGATCCTTTCCAAGCACCACAGCCGCCATTGAAATTTCCAAATGCTCAACCGCTACCCAACAACATGCCTTCGTGGTTGAAACTCCATGAAAAGAAAATAAGATTAGGCTGGGGAAGAGTGAATGATGTTTAGCTTAAATAAAATGTAGTGCTTAGAAATATTCATTGGATTTTTGTTTTAACCCAGATCCCGATTAATGTACTCTATTAATAATTTAATGTCAAACAGATATACAGATTTAAAAAGACGGTTATCAATACTAATACAGGAAATGGTTAGGGTGGTAATGGTTTTAGGGCCGGCGCTCACTGCCGTCATAGCATAGCAGATTCAACTGCAGCATGCCGTGGCATGCCGTAGCATCCCGCAGCATGCCGTAGCATGCCGCGGCATGTCGTGGCATCGCTGAAAGCCCAACCACTCCGGTATCAGTTTTGCTCCGCGTGGATTCGAAGTTGGTTGTGTCGTTGCGCTACGGCATGCTGTGGAATGACGCGGCATGCTGTAGCATCCCGCGGCATGCCGCGTCATTTCACAACGCGCCGCGCCATCGCGTACCGTAATAAATTAACTTGAATTTTGACATCCTTGAAATAAGATTCAAAATAGCTTTATTACTAAAGAAATGCTTTGCTATGCTATGGGCCGGCGCTCACTGCCGTCATAGCATAGCAAAGCATTTCTTTAGTAATAAAGCTATTTTGAATCTTATTTCAAGGAAGTCAAAATTCAAGTTAATTTATAAGGGCCGGCGCTCACTGCCGTCATAGCATAGCAAAGCATTTCTTTAGTAATAAAGCTATTTTGAATCTTATTTCAAGGATGTCAAAATTCAAGTTAATTTATTACGGTACGCGATGGCGCGGCGCGTTGTGAAATGACGCGGCATGCCGCGGGATGCTACAGCATGCCGCGTCATTCCACAGCATGCCGTAGCGCAATGACACAACCAACGTCGAATCCGCGCGGAGCAAAACTGATACCGGAGTGGTTGGGCTTTCAGCGATGCCACGACATGCCGCGGCATGCTACGGCATGCTGCGGGATGCTACGGCATGCCACGGCATGCTGCAGTTGAATCTGCTATGCTATGACGGCAGTGAGCGCCGGCCCTTACGGTACGCGATGGCGCGGCACGTTGTGAAATGACGCGGCATGCCGCGGGATGCTACAGCATGCCGCGTCATTCCACAGCATGCCGTAGCGCAACGACACAACCAACTTCGAATCCGCGCGGAGCAAAACTGATACCGGAGTGGTTGGGCTTTCAGCGATGCCACGACATGCCGCGGCATGCTACGGCATGCTGCGGGATGCTACGGCATGCCACGGCATGCTGCAGTTGAATCTGCTATGCTATGACGGCAGTGAGCGCCGGCCCTATGACGGCAGTGAGCGCCGGCCCTATGACGGCAGTGAGCGCCGGCCCTTACTTTGCATAGTTATCATGTCATCATGATATGTCAACTGTATAATTTTGAATTTTGTGCTCATCTTATGGGGTCACTGCATTTTTCCGGGATAATCTCTGTATCCCAAGGCGTTATCCGTCTAATCCAAAAATTAATTTAATCGCCTCATGTTTTAAGATACACAGACCGTATTTTTCGCAGTTGTTAAACATATTAAATAAGTATCATCAGATGATTCAGTCCAACGTTGATCGAGATTAATAGGTATATCTATCTGAAGGAAAAATCCAATCCAATATTGTTTATTTAAACACACACTCCCATCTGTATTCCAAAAAAAACGTAGGCATATTATATTTGAACACACATCCTGCAAATTAATTTAATTGCAGACACCGTGTTTATGTTAAGAATTTCCTGATTGAAAACCCTAATATCTACCCGACCAGGGACTTTTATATTGCATGGTAAGTACATGGATACATGCCCCGCGAGAACACGATAGTCAACTGAATCTCTAAGAAAAATTCCTTAAGTCTTTACAAGCATAGGTTTCATCGTGATATTTCGCCTCACTGTACTGGTATCACTACATAGTATAAACAAAGTCGCTTTCTCTGTCCCTTTGTATGCTTAAATCTTTGTAACTACGCAACGGATTTTGATGCGGTTTTTTTAAATAGATAGAGTGATTGAAGAGGAAGGTTTATATGTATGATAACATCCATTAAATATCAGCATTGCACCCGTGCGAAGCCGGGGCGGGTCGCTAGTTTTTTTTATAAATACACAATATTTTTTGCAAGATATAGATATGTACCAGGGCTTTAGGCCCGAAAATATGCATATAAACCTTTAAGGTTAATACGACTATTCACAAGAAACTAGATTTTTTTATTGACCATCTTATCTCCGAAGTAAATAAATAAATACACCCAACAGTCACATACATAGTCCTGACCCCACACTAAGATACCGAGTCTTGTGTCGTGGGTATCAGAAACTACGAGAGACTTTTCGGTCTCACAAACACCCAGACCCGAAACAAATATTTGTGGATCACACAAACATTTGTCTCGGTGCGGAGAACGAACCCGCGGCCGCTCGTTTCGCAAGCTGGTGTCTAGCCAACTGCGCCACGGGGCTGTCAAAGTCAAGGGGAAGTCAGGGTTTTTTGTGGCTAAGTGTAAGTAGGTATTTAATTCCTTGATTGATCACACCAAATTTTTATTGTATAGTTTTATTGCATTCACAATTTTGCATGATTACGCTACTTCATGTGGTATTAATAGATTTTATATCATGTTTAGATTTGGCACTCTATCTAGATGAGACGATCGAATGTAAGCAAGCGGATAATAATGGAATAACCTTTATTTATTTTTAATGCTTTATAAGGGTGACAAATTCGAAAAATTACGAAAAAGAGAAACAAAAATGTACTTATGCACTTTTACTGATTATAAAATACACAGATTATTAGACAAAAGATTACACGATGAGCGTTAACTCCTTCGTATTCTACAAAAGCCGTGACTGTGAGGCGTGTAAGGCGTGCATGTACCGCGACCGGTTAATGGTGGGAGAAAAATTTATCTTTCGCTATTCATCAAATTTTATCGTATAATCAGTTTAGTTGGGTACAAATAATAATTAAAATTTACTTTCCAAAATAAATGCGTTTAAAACAAATAACACGTGTTAGCACCCCTGCTCGCATCAAGGCCACCTCACATGAAAGTTCAAAACAATATAGGTACAAAAAATATCGGGTTACATAACCAACATAAAATATGCGAGAGCACTTGTTGGACATAATAAATGGAAATCAATATCATACTCTTCTCATATAAACTTAGGTAATGGAACAGTAAACAATATAAAGTACCCTCTTCATAGTGCGACATGTGATGAAACATGTTGCTGTGAAAGGAACGCTATATTTAATTAATCATATCATTACTTTGAAATAATAAAAAAATATGAATTTAGTCGAGTCCAACGTCATCGTCTGTGGGCGGCTTTGGTCCTGCGTTGGGTGCGCCACCAGCTCCACCGAATCCTGAAAATAGATTGTTATTGATTTTTACGAATAATAGGTACATGTTAACAAATATATTCATATTGAATAAAGTGTTTTTTTTTAACCGAATTATTAAAATGATTACCTGGGAAGCCGCCAGAAAATGCTCCAGCACCACCCTTTCCTAATTTCGTCTGGAGCTTTTCTATGACGGACGCGATCTTAGGGTTGTTTTGATACTTCATGAAATTGGCCGGATTCGAAGACACATCTTGGAAAGCTGCAGCTACTTCTGGGTCCTAGAACAATTTGAAATATAAAACATCCCTGCAGTTAGTAATGCCATTATGTCGCGTGACTGATTATTTATTAATTAAATTAACTTGATAACATCAATTACAGTGTAAACTAATGCAATGCTATAAACAAAACCCCTTAACTTCATTATTACAAGTTTCTTTTCATTACCCATAATATACCATTCCCCTGTGATCACCTTCGCTGCTACCTGCCTCAGTTTTCGATCACGGTCTAAATACACCCTGTAGGCGGCTTTGGCGAATTTTAGTAGGGTACAACTAAACGTATCAACTAATTGTGCAATTACATTTTTGACTATCTAAAAGCGCGTGTGAAGGTAGGGTATTTTACTTTACGAGCTGTACCTGGAAAGCGGACATGATTTCCGGATCAAATAGCAGATTGCTGAAGTCCTGAGGGTTCATGCCACCAGGGAAGCCGCCTGCGCCGGGCATACCACCAGGCATGCCGCCGGGCATACCACCAGGCATACCGCCGGGCATTCCACCAGGCATCCCGCCGCCCATGCCGGCCGCCGCCGCCTCCGCCTGCGCCCGCGCCGCCCGCGCGCGAGCCTCCTGCGCCTTGCGGGCGCGACGGATCTTCTCGCGATGCTGTCGAGTAACAATTATCATAGGGTCATTTAATTATTATACATAGATAACACTGTTTTTTTAGCATGGGTTTTACTTCATATATTCTGAATATTATGTAAAGAAATAAAAAAAAAATGTTTTTTTTTTAATAACTGTCAATTTTTTTATACCTTCATTGATTTTCATTTTCCGATTTTTGACTCTCAAAAGCAAATAATTCTTTGTTCTAATTCTCATTTATAGGTATAAAAGTAATAAAAATAAATTATATATAACCCGTATGGAAAATTGTTGTTGAGCGGTGTGACACGAGTACTACTGTGAGTGTTACGACAAAGACATTAATCTAGTAATGCAGTATTTTGATACGCATTCTGCAAACAATAATATAAAATATTATTTATTACCTCTCTTTCTTCCTTTTTACGCTGAACGCTGAGTTTGTGTTGGCGCAGCTTTTCAGCATTTGGTTTAACCTCATTGAGCCAATCATTAGTCTGATCATCATAATCAATCTTCAAAGATTCACACAGATCATGTGATGCTTCTTCGAATTTGCCCAACAGCCTATTAGAGTAGAAAATAATAATAATTAAAATGTGGTCGATCGTATGTTTGCTGCAGAAAGTGCGTCCTAAAAGTATGGAAGATACGATTTATGACGGTTCTTATGAGTGATTGTTCGTGAAGTTGGCTATATTCTATGTTGCGAAAAAAAGGGTCGCGGACTCGATTCGTGTACTGAGCTATATGTTTGTTCGATCCGTAAGTATTTTTCACGGATCTGGGTATTTGTGAGACTGAAGAATCTCTCATAGTTTCTATTACCTACGATAGAGTATATGAATTTTGGGTGTATTTATTTATGTATAGGAGATAGTTAAAATGGAGAATAAGTCAATCTTTTTTTAAATCAGCCTGTCTGAGGTCATCGCCAGATAAGCCAATTTAGTTTCAAACTTCAGTTGTGGTGTGACTATAATTATTTATGTAAACAAATATACAATGACGCCATATTTTGCATCACTTACGTAAACCATACACAAATGACTGCAAATTCAATGTACAAGGTCATTGTTACTTAGCCTAAAAAATAATAGCACTTTTCATTTAAGCAGTGTTCTAACAATTGTATTTTTTTGGGAAATAGTTTTATTCATTTTACAAAATACAAGTTACAGCACATTTCGAGGAGTTTCAGCATTTCCTACATAATATGTGCTAAATTAAATTGAACTATGCATGAAGACATCTATATTTGCAATAACAGGAACTGATGCCAATATAAAATGAATATCATCCCTATTAAGAGGGTATAAATCTTAAAAGCTATTGTAATACTGCAGAAAAATATTAAAAAGAATTAGAATGTGGTTCTTAATTTAAGTACCTGTAAGCCCGACCACGAAACTTGTAGGCTGCAGCACTGTCACAATTGAGGTTCAAAGCATGTGTGCAGTCTTTGATACAGGCATTTGGTTTGTTCAGTTTCAAATATATCTGGAAAAAAGGGGTGCAAATTTAATACTACTAACTGTTTTGACGGAAACACAGCCCCAGCCAGATATGACAATGCTATCATTCTCTTGCCCTGTTTTTGATATTTATTTAGGGGTTGTAGGCTATCTGAGCTAAGTGATGAAAGGCTTTTAACACATATGAATTGACATATGGCATGAGACATATTTCATGCCACATTGTTGTTTTTTCTGTCTTTTGGTGTTTTCTTTAGTAACAGTTTGCCTGTGATAAAAAAATGGGTATGGTTACTACCTGTCCTCTCTTTGCAAAGAGTAAAGCACTCTGAGGGTTCAACTTGATAGCTTCAGTGTAAAGTTTCAGAGCTTCATCATAGTTTTGTTCAGAGAAGGCATGCATGGCCTCTGATCTCTTCTCATCAGATTGGTCTTTCTCTTCTTCGGTAGATTCTTTAGATTGATCACCCATTTCCTGAGAGCTCTCAATGGAGTCTCCTTCTATAACACCTGCAAAGGTATCAAAAATATTCTCAAATGACAAAACATATTCTGAATAAACAGTTGTGAAGTTGCAAAATAATAAGTATATTTACAATGTAATCATAGTAGTGACCAAATCACCATAATGTGCAATTTTTTTTACCTACTTGGGGAGTACATATTCAAGACATTATGTCATACTCCACTATGCCAAAGACAGAAACACCGAACTGACTGGTGATACAGTATAATAAGAAAGATAACTATTGTTCATATAGGCCTATAAGGCATCACAAACCTCGGCAATGAGGAAAATCATGCAAGGAGGAGGAGTATCTATATATTTTTTCCTTGAATAGAAATTTCTGTAAACTCTTTATTACTTAAAATAATGATAAAAATGCTTACCTTCCATGTCCAGTTCCACATCTGATTCAGATTCTGATTCTTCTTCTGATGACTGTGCTTTTTCTTCTGCATTGTTGTTACTTGTATTTGTATTACTAAAATTAAAATGAATTAGTTTATATGTGTTTAAAAGTAGTACAGTGAAATCAATTAAAACAACTGAATGGCAAATTCCCAACTAAAAACTACATTGTGGATAATGCTTATTACAACTATTCAACATAATAATGGCCCCTTTAATGTTATTATATTCATTTTCAACTGCTTTAACATAATGTGATCAGCTGGCATTAGCATGGCAGGTGTA
The DNA here is from genome assembly GCA_030295005.1 of Cephonodes hylas. Classification (NCBI taxonomy): domain Eukaryota; kingdom Metazoa; phylum Arthropoda; class Insecta; order Lepidoptera; family Sphingidae; genus Cephonodes; species Cephonodes hylas. The sequence continues at coordinate 6,571,112 of AP025366.1, forward strand.
CAGGATAAGGTTTGATTTTGGTGCACTTACTTAATTTACTCATTTGGTGGAAACTCCTCAAGAGATCTAACTAGCATAGTTTGCTACATTTTTTATAGATGTCATACAAATAACAGATTTCAAGGTAATGCATGTAAGTAAATGGCTATAAGGATCTTTCTATATACTGATAGGAGAGATTACACCCATTTCAAACATTTTCCATAAATCCAATTTTCATGTACCTTTTATACAATTTGTAATGGAGTTAAGTACGTCCCTTTTAATATTTCTTATTTATCCAATTCTCAGAAGTATTAATTTGGTATGAAAAGGCCGGTATAAATTTATCCACTAGTATTTTTTTTTCAAAATACAAAACATATAAGTAGAACAATACGAGCACATTTAGAGAAAGAGCTTTATTATAATAGATTGTGTTACTTACGTGTCCCCAGAAGCCGTAAAGTTTTTAGCACCGAAAGTCGCAGTGGGAATGGTTACTCCCAGAGATACCAAATAATCTTTGAAGAATGCTAATTTAGGATGGTGCAGTATTTGCGGCTGAGTTTTACAAAGTTCCACGAACACCTTTAATTGCGCTAATTGTTCTTCGTTGAAAGGGCAACTCATTTTTGTTCTTTTTTAATGGTTATTCTGCCGGCAAAACAATATGTATATAATAATTTAATACAAATGGAGTAATATACATTAAACGGATAATGGTATACTTAAATATCATTAATGATTAACATGAATTATAAATTAAATATTTGGAAATAGCGAAATATATTTTATTTTAAAATTTACATACCGTATGAAACAAATACACTTGTCATTCAATTGATGGCTGACTTTATGGATTGTGCGCGTAGCAAAACGGAGAGAATTTTCTCGACTCATAGACAATTTTTCTTTATTTTTTTTATTATGTTGGTAATTGGTGGATATAGATCTGACCACAGATGTATTTAAACATTATTATATTTTTTAGCTTTCCTTGCATATGAATTGATGTCCTTTATAAGGAAAAGTAATTTGTATGATTGCAAAGTAGGTACTTTAATACTCACTAGTTAGTGTGATAAACCAAAATTAATTTTTATGCTTCTTTTTAAAAAAGAGTTCCATTTACTTTAAATACTATTGGGAAAAGTTTTTTTTATTTTTGATGTGATAATATTATTCAAAAAGTTCTTAACAGTAATAAGGGATCAAATCTTGTATTTTCTTTTAAATAAATGTAATAACATGTTCGGATGTAGTCAACAAAGCCTTGCATTGAGTTGAAGTGAGGTTTAAAAACACTTAACGGGGTAGACTACTTAGAGATTTCTATTTGATTACTTACCTATTTTTTTTTACAGAGGGAATTTTTATTAAAATATAATTTTGCTGTAAAAAGTAGACATGTAATGGAATTTAAGACATGTTAACAGAAAATAATTTCGTACATTCTTATTATCAATGCAATTTGCAATTGTAAAATTATTATACGATTTCATTTCGTGAGAGATATGTTTATATCCTGCATTTTTCCATGATTACAAGCTTTAAAGAGACGATCCGTCTAATTTTTGATAGCAATTATCTTGAACTGACTTATAAATATAGTCACGATAGAGGTCACTATCATAAATTCCCAACTGTTTACCTTTTACTATAACTTTAAGTATACATAGTTTCATGTTTTTTACAATAGATGTCGTTGCCACTTATTTCTAAAGGGTAGTTAAATAGTTAAAATAAAAGAGGGCAGGACTTGGGTATATTATTGCCTTCATACGATTTCGAATTTTAATATTGTGTTAGAAAATCTTCGAGTAATTATGTATTTACTCTCATCTCTTTTTATCTTTGTAAAACCGAAAAAGGCTCTCGTAGTTTCTCATACCCATGATATGACACTTTTATCTTAGTATAGGGTCAGAACTAGGGTTTGCAATCCCGCACCATTTTTTTCCCGCGGGAAATTTGTGGGAAATTTGCCTTTCCCGCGGGATCCCGCGGGAATTCCCGCAAAATTTAAAAAATGCAAAAATATGCATATAGTAATTTTATATTACCTGTAGATTAGTTACACTATGTTATTGGGTTTTTCCATTAGGAAAATTCTCAGTAGCAGCACGGAGTCTGGAAATGTGCCCGAAAAACGGCAATAGGCTCGCCCCCTATTACGTGGGACTGAAACATACCTGGCGAAATGTGGGTGCAGAAATGCATCTCTGCCTACTCCTTCGGGGAATATAGGCGTGAGGTATGTTTGTTTGTTTGTATATTAAAAAATGTGATAATAGAGACATTCATAAATTTATCTAATAGAAAAAGTACTTTTTCATAGTTCTTATGAGGTTAGGTTATGGTTTGCTATCCCATATGCCGCGTTCCTATATTCCGAAATAGTAACCTAAACATCAATCATGCTCTCGAGGTAAAGGCAAGGTTGAGTGTCTAGACGGTTGCAGATTCTTTTCGAATTCATAATGAATTATCACTTGCTTTAACGGTAAGGGAAAACATCGTGAGGAAACCTGCACAAAACAAAACTAAAAGTTCTTAAGAATTTTTTAGGTGTATATTTCGCCAACCCCTACTAGGATATAGTGATGATTAAGACCTACATACTCAATGGTAAAGGAGATCTGTGCCCAGGCGTAAAAGGTTTATGGGCTGATGATTATGATGAACCTAACCTAAATAATTATTGCTACGATTTAGTTATTTATTTACCTACTCAGCCTATCGCCGTCCACTGCTGAACGTAGGCCTCCCCAAGAAAGCGTCAACTATCCTGGTCTTGAGAGACCCTCATCTATTCGTTACTCAGTTAGCTGTTACCGTTTAGTTATTTACTTTATCGATAATTTACTGCATCGATTTCTGCTAATTACTTTGTGCAATAAATAAACGGATATACAAGAAGACAAAACTTTTACATACAACAACAACAAATTGGCACTTTTTTCTAACACAATTCCAATCTTTTACTTCGCTCGATCGGTTGATCGATACTGTCTGACGCGCCCGCGCTGTTGTGATGGAGCTAATAGACCTTCAGTGATAGCTGAATTACCTTGCCGAGTCAAAAAATTTCCGCGCGGAATTTCCTGCACAAATGCAGGAATTCCGCAGGACAAAAAAACATGCGGGATCCTGCGGGAAAACGGGAACGCGGAATGCGGGATTGCAAACCCTAGTCAGAACTATGTAAATATGTATTTGACTGTGGGCGGGCTGTATGTATTCATTTATCTGAACTGATTTAAACTATGTGACTTCGATTAAAATAGTCCCTAATTCACCGCCGGCAGAATTCTTCCGAAAGATATAATAAATATGACATCGGCGTTCGTTTATTGCTGATTTAGTGCTTCAAAGGGTTTATTTGCTCTTATTTTTTATTGTATTAGGAAATATGCCAGTTCCGCATATTATATTCTAAAAAAAGCAAGAAGAATCAATTGTTCTCAACTTTATAATGTAAACTGTCTTAAAAATAACTAAGTAACGGACCTTGTGGCAACAGTACAACAAATAATTTAAGTTTTAATCGTTTAGATAGCCTTGTTTCCTATAAAGAAGTAATAGTTTAGAATTTCCAGGAAATGGAAACTTCTCTTTATGTAATTAATTTAATGATATCTACAAAATACGAGGGATACGTGGAAGCTTCATCTATACGGATGTACAGACTTTGTTGAGATTCTGCAAAACTCTCAGCGGCCGTGGCTTTAAACCCCGGGCACACGACTCTGACTTTTGAAAGTCGTCCAAACAACACATATTCAAGATGTACTTAGATAGTAAAAAGTATCACATATTTATCACTAAAATAGTTTGTACTCGACTTTTTTTTATTTATTTGACAAGTAAGGCTTAATTATAATAGACAATACAGTATATGGATAGAATGTGCAAGGCAAATAATTAAAATACAGACTTTAATATTCTATCGCAACAATCTGGCAGAATCAAGCTGTTGCACACATTTTATTTATAAACTCGCAACGTACAACATGTTAAAATATATGTGAGTTCTCTTCTTTGTATTGCACGCCGTAATAAAAAGTAAAAGAAATGCGGCTCATTATAAAAACCTTGCAAAAGCTTGAAGAACCAGTTGTGCAAACCTCCGTAACGATGACTACCGAGAGATGCTCACCTTTCGTGGGCTGTGGATTTTTTAGGATTAGCCTGTACTTACAACGAGCTTGTGTGGTTAGATTTTCTGATATAAAATAAAGAGAAATACCAGCTGACCCGTGAGAATGTTTCGACCGTGTTGTAGCAAGCATTGAATAAGGTAAAAAAGTCCTGCTGGTCTTTATTTAAAAATAGAAACGAGAAATAAGGTTTTAAAAGTCGTGTATGACAACGATTCGTATTTTGAATTGGGGAAGCTGTTGCTTGCAGACGAAACATATTCAAGAAATATCAAACTATGTGAAAAAAACTATTATTAGGGAAAGGAAATGTAAAATGGAGGAAATGTAACTCAATGATCCCTACGCGGAATGTGCCATATGTTTTTGAGATACAGAAACGAGAAATGTTTATCCATTATTACCAACGTCATATAAAGCTCATTTCTTGCACCGAACTAATGCCAAACAAATTACTCCTATAAAAATCATAAGATGTCGGTAGATTTCCGAAATTAATTGATCTTTATTGATTGAAAAAACACTTTATACGTTTTGTAAAGATACTTACTTTCTCGGATTAAAGGTATTTTTTTTCTTTTATCGCAACCCTGGAAAATGAGCAAGCAAAAAGTTTCTAATGATTTTTAGAAGATTTTCAAGACGTCGTGTCGTAATAAAACTTTTTGCAACTGACAATGGGACAAGGTAACCGAAATTCGTGCAGAAACCATCAGTATTTTCTTTTAATTTCCTCAGAATACCTATTGCGTGGTATCATTACATACGGAATTAATTTTTCGAGACATAGCTACTTCGTTAAAAATAATCATAATTTTTCATAAGCAGCCTGCATATCTTGTCTCCTGTGTATGTGTCTCAAAAATTCATATGTGTCTCGTTGCGGCAATTAAGCCTTTAGTCTTGATTACATAAATAGATTAAAATTATGTAGTAATTAAAATTTGTTTAATAGTAACGGGCCTGTGGATTTTATGAAAAAAATATGGAAGTAAATGAATCTGGAAAGCATGGGTTATAGCCGATACATGCTGTTATGAAATCCAGGAGGCATTTAAAGAAAACAACACTTAAAAACGAAATTAACAATTTGTGTCGTTCGTGTTACAGCCGCAGCTTTAAAATGTAAATTAATCAATGGTCTCTCCATCTTTATTTTACGTTTTCATCGAAAACGGGGTAGCCGAGTAAATCTTATTTATTCATTGGTCAATTAGGGGACTTTCCGCGTCGCCTTTTTATTTAACAAAAATAATATACAGGGAAATTCCGAAATCATTCAATATCCAAATTATTCATTAAATTAAAACACATAAGTGCAGAGGTGATACAGTATAATGATATATAGTTTTTTTATAGATGCAAAAAACTTTCGAAGAAAACTGAAATTTATAAAGTGAGAATTTATTTTAACGAAGCTTAAATCCCTTATATTTGGGCGCGGCGCTGTCACATAATCCACACGGCTACATAGTTTATTATTTACCTACGAAGCGGGTCAAAACGTCCCGTGACATGAACATCCGAAAGAAAACTTTAAAATTTTTGATCTCGATTTCTTTAAAAACTTCCAAAAGGTTTATGCTCAATTTTAAACACCGTGAGAGAATTGTGTCAAAAGAAACGCTATAAATTCGCAACTGGCATAAAATTATATTATTCGTTACGTGGTAGATTTGCAGTACAACAACATTTAAAAAGTGTATAAAATAATATATATTACATTTATATTTCTCGAATTTTTCAATATAAATAACGGTGAAAAACATATTTTAAAATCAAGCTTTTATTATGCACGAAAAATAAAAAAAATAAACTAAGAAAACATTCATAAAATTCGTAGTTTTTTAAACTTTACAAGTAACAATTTACAAAAGTGTTCGGTTTATCACTAGAAGTATGATACATAAACATATATTATCTATAACTAGTATATTAATATTCTTAAGTGATCTAAAAACTCGTCGCGGCGGAGGTCTTTGCATTAACGAAATTACGCGACAAGCTTTTAAATCCCTTAAGAATATTAATATACTAGTTATAGATAATATATGTTTATGTATCATACTTCTACTGATAAACCGAACACTTTTGTAAATTGTTACTTGTAAAGTTTAAAAAACTACGAATTTTATGAATGTTTTCTTAGTTTATTTTTTTTATTTTTCGTGCATAATAAAAGCTTGATTTTAAAATATGTTTTTCACCGTTAATTTATTTTTAACTTTTTAGTTGGAAATATTTCTAAGTCTATCCATTTCGTAGTCATACCGAAATTCAACTCAATCGGTCCATGGAAACTAGTGTTCCTATGGGCACCTTCCAACTCTTCGTCAGATCAGCTCTATGATACCTTGTTATTATATTGTCACCGAAATTACTTAGGTATACCAAATTTCAGCACAATCGGTTCAAAGGAATCGGAGTTCCTGTGGGCTTCTTCCAACTCCTCAATAGATTAGCTAATCTATTGAGGAGTTCATAGAGCTCTATGATACCATTTTTTGTATTGTTACCGAAATTATGAAGAGATACAAAATTTCAGCTCAATTGGACCATCGGAATCGGAGTTCTTATGGGCATCCTCCAACTCCTCATCAGATTAGCTCCATGATACCATATTTTTGTATTGTTACCGAAGTTACGAAGAGATATAAAATTTCAGCTCAATTCGACCATAGGAATCGGAGTTCCTATGGCCATCCTCCAACTCCTCATCAGATCAGCTCCATAATATCACATTTTTGTATTGTTACCGAAGCTACGAAGACATACCAAATTTCAGCTCAATTGGACCACAAAAATCGAAGTTCCTATGGGCATCTTCCAACTCTTCGTCAGATCAGCACCATGATACCATATTTGTGTATTTTTGTCGAAGTTACAAAGACATACCAAATTTCAGCTCAATCCTTCCACAAGAACCGATGTTTCTATGGTCATCTTCCAACCTCATCATCAGACCAGCTCCATGGTACCATATTATTGTATTGTCATCCAAGTTACGTAGGTATACCAAGTTTCAGCACAATCGGTCTATTGGAAGTGGTTCAAATCTTCATTGCAAGATTTGTAAACATACAAACATACATACATACATACAAAAGTGAAGTTAAATAAAAGCTTGTAAAAAGAAAAGAAATCCAATATTGAATTTCTTTGACACCTTCCTTATAGAAGCCGAATTTTATGGCATAATTTAGTAATAAAATCCGAATGCAAGTCTTCTCTTAGCATCGCCGAAGCTCCGGAGTTTCTTAACATGTAGTAACAATGTTTTCTATCAAACGGTTGGAATTGCTATTGGTAACGACCGCACGATCCAGTACGATTGCCGAGATCTGAAAGTAGCGCTTGTAGCAAAGCTACATATTCCTTGTAACGTTCAGCAGATTTTTAGCTCTCTAGTTTTGTGTTAGCCCATACAGAGGAAACTTCACGGTAACTTTATTTGTTTTTTTTTTTGTTTTGAAGTGTAAAATGAATGAAAAATATGAGTATAAAACAATTTAAAGGGATTACAGAATACTTTAAAATAAACGAAGTTCTAAATATTATGGGATAATTATATGCTAGATGATAAGAATAATCTCATCTCAATAGCCGGTTGCTGGTGTAGGATTTTGGTAAGGGACTCAAATTAGCAAAGCGAACAATTGAAAAAAAAATGCAAGAAGTTTACCTAAGTCATGTAAAAGAATTATTATTCTGTCTAATACCTTCTGGTATTAGACTTAATGCTTCCGGATTATATTTCCTCCGTTTTCCTGTTTTCCTATGCTGTTCTACCTTATTTTTATCTATGTATTTACTTCATAAAATAAGGACGAATAGAACAGTTAAATTGGATCAATTTAAAATAGTTGGTTAAGTTACTGTATAATCATATACGAACTAAGTGAATATTGATATAATATGTATTATAATAACATTTTTACGATAATATTCGATTTTTATCGAGTTGTTTTTACTTCCCGGTTCAAGTCACCATATTATATATCATTTTAAACAAGTTTTAGTTTGGATTATTATTGATCGTTGTTCGTAATCTTTTCAGCCACACCATTTTGTTTATTGTTTTATCCGCCCATGGAAGTTAAATACTACCTTTATTTTGTTGTGAAACAACAAGAATTTTCTTTTTATTCTTGCCGTTCTCGGGTGCGATTTTTTAATAATCTATAACTAATCTCTTTGAAGGCGTGTACAATAAATACCGACACTTGACCTCTTTTGATTATAAAAAGATTAAGAGTGGCGATAAGGCTAAGAGGGCAAAAGGTGGAGTGCCGAGCATAAAGGGTATATGCCTTGGAAATTGTATAAAAGCACTCTCGACTGAATCTCGACCTCTGAGTGCGTTTATATTGTCATACAGCGAATATGCCGACTGGTCGTTATTTATTAGATTACCGCTACACTGAAGCTATGTATACCTAGTTAAAATGTATAGAAACGATCTTAAAAAGACAGTTTTATTATGCTATACTGATTTGCAAAGAACTTTTTTGAATGTCTCTTTTAAAATGAGATTAATCATAATTCTTAGACACCAACCGATATAAAGATACATTCATACATATGTATCAGTAGCGGTACTTCCATAGAAGCCCGAAAGCCCGACTTGCCTTACATAGTTCCGAATAACGAACTTAACAATTGTTTATTTATAAAATAACGCTATAAACGTGAATGTGAGTACTAACCGGTAGGTATTTATTAGTCCTACGTACCAAAAAAAATATGCTGCTACTAAATAAACATTTGGACTTGCCTTAATTTGACACCCTAGGCACGCCACTGATATGTATAATATACAATATACATATATGCAGTTTCGTTAATAAGATCTAATTAATAAATAAGTATACCCAACTGTCACATGTGACATACATACTTGTGACATGTACTGAGTCGTGGGTATCTACGATGACAACGAAACTACGAAACGCTTCAGTCTCACAAACACCCAGACCCGAAAATAATATTTGTGGATTACACAAAGATTTGTCTCGGTGCGAGGATCAAACCGTTTCGCACCTCTCGTGTCGCAGTGGGGCTCTCGAGACCGATATTAAGGGAAAATTAAATAAAATATGATATTTTAGATATGTTTATTTACGGATGTTTTATTATTACAACTGTTAGCTTCGGAAATGTTCCGTTCTCAATTTACATAGACCGAAAAATACAAAAAAAACATTCTTTCCAAGTTAAAAATTTGAGCGTAACTCTGAAATAAACAAAGCAGAGAAAACGAGTCGTCTGAAAAGCGGTATCCATAAAAATGTTCCGAAAAAACAGGAAAAGGGAAAATAATTGCGATATGGATCGGTTTTCCACGTGTTTTTCGCCGCGTAACTCAGCTCTGGCGTGCATGTGGGAGAAATACGTGTAATGGGGCGACACTATCTCGTAGTTCCCGATATGTACCATCAGCCGAGATATGCATCAGGGCCATGCTTCATTGACTCGAACACGCGGTATGTGAGAAATGCGCTCCCATTAATTCCTCCATGTGCTAAACTGGAAAATGTTTGCATGTTTGTATTTCGATCACGCAACTAATATAGAACTTTGCGCTGAGACCGTTTTGCATTAATATCAAATGTATTTTGCGTTTTCGAATGTCGCGTCTCAGACGTATACCTATGCTTTGTACGTTTGTACCTATAAGTAAGTTGTGACAGTATTTTGGATAAACAATTATACATACTATCGATACATAAAAAAAGATGCGGAAGTGTTATTAAGAATTAAATATCGTGTTACGCAGATACTTAAATACGTGAAGACAAAAACAATGTGCGATAAAGGGCAAATGGGCTTCACTTCTCGTTGGAATGATAATAATAAAATAAATAAACTTTCCGTGTTTGTGGTGCCGCCGCGTAATGTTATTATTATTAAGACAAAATTAAGTCACAGATACGGAATTACCGTACAAACAGTCGCATTAACAATTTGTTAGCGTAAACAGTGAAAGTCTTCCTTTCTTATATCTCTGAATTAAGTAGCTCACAGTTAACTAAGTAAGTCTTGGTAAACACAATTAAAACGGCATCTCGCATGTGGACGGATTCCGTGAGACTTAGGTATAATTTTCCGATGTAAATCCGGGCTTTAAGGAGCCCTTTCAAATTCTCCGTTTGCCCTTAAGGGAATTTTAATGTACTTCGATGTTATTTACTTTCTGAATAAATTCAGTATTTGAGTGTAAATGCCGTCATTATAAACTTCAGTTTACTGAAGTGTTTCATCAAAACGAGAAATGGTCGGCAAGCTGGCAAGTTATGCTTGAGAAACATAGACACTGTTTAAAATTATATTTTGCAGTGTATAAATTTATCTAGTATTATTTAATAAAGTTTATCATTTTAAAATGTTGATTGAATTGATTATTACAATAAATGTCTTTAATCTCTTCTGAATCAAAAACTAGCGGCTTTAACATACTTTTTCTTAACAGAAAATTCCAATAGCACATTATATGTAATCATAAGACATATTAAAGACAGATGTTTATAAACCACAATTGAACTATACTCACGTCATAAGCCGTGAGTAAAGGCCTAATGTTCAATGCGACAAAAGGGATTCGACATTTCAACAACAAATCGCAATTGGTGATCATCCGGGATTTAAACATCATTCGTACGAGGTAATCACGTATCCTTTGTGACAAATTCGTCATTATTCAGTGCCTTATTTAGGTAGGTACGTAATGCATCAAGTTGGTAGGATCGCGTCTATTGCTTGCTCAATGATATTAATAAAATTGTAATATTAGTACAAAGAAGTAAAGTTCATGCGTTTTGGTCTTATTATAGGGGTTCGGGCCAAATTCGCCTCAAATATGATTACTCGATCATGCTGATCCAATATTTATGCATGAACGGTTGGCTTTGAATTACCGGCTACTGGAATTACAGAGAATTCAGCTCAATTTGTTTCCGAGGTTTCTAAATAATGAGTGTAGTTTGGACATCAAAATTTACCGTCCTCTGCTTAGATCACCTAGATACAAATTATTCAGAATTCTAATAGTACCTATTAAAAATTCCATCGAAATAAAATACGTCTTATCTTCTTTTATAAAGTGGCAACCAATTTTGAGTAATTTTGTGTTATACAGCATAGAACGTAGTGTAATAGTTTCTATAAGGAATACCTGAAAAAAGTATCTGGAAAATTTAATTAGGCATGCGGAAAATTACTGCAGAGATTCAATAAAATTTTAAATACTACTTTTTCTGTAGAGTGTTCTTTATTATATATTTATATATTGGTGTACTCAGAGGAAAGTGTAGTATTTGCCATCAATCTCAGTAGTGCAGGTTGCACTCTTATAAATAGCTTTATTAAAATTGTCATACCAAGAACAAAACAATTTATTATCGATGGCAAGCTTTACATATTGTAAATTTTTAATTAAAATATTGTCTGTAATGGTAGCAGGAACTATTTGCAGCTTCAAGTTATTTGTTTTTTATACTTGGTTCGCTTTTAAATTTAATGATATCCATACACAAAGCAATATATATAAAACAAGCATAATATAAAATTACAATTTATGTCTATAAATAATTCTAATATTAGTGTTTGACTCTGTAGAGCTCTGCCTAAACAAAACCCAGCAGCAATTAATTAAAAGCTAAGAGACCTATTTGAACAATGAAATTGTACGGTACCATCCCAAACAGCTATTTATCGCTACGGAAATGTTCACTATATAGGTAATCAAGATATTCCTTTTGTATCATTTAATATTGGCCAAGGTTATTTCATTACCAAATTAAAATAACATCCAACATGTAAAGGATTAGCGAGTTAAAGTGACAGTAGGCAGGTTCACATCTATTGCCTGCCCTGTGGTAAGGGGGCGTTAGAATCCAACCACGGTATCCACTGCCTGTCGTAGGCGACTTTAGGTCGTCCTTGGCTGTGAGTGCAGCGCGTCTTCACTGAAAATTAACCCGAAATGTGCAGTGGTCCTGTGCCCTGTGTCAGTCGCGGGCACTCAAGCACAAGCCTACAACTCTGAAACGGCTACGGCATGTGCCCATAATATCAATGACTTTATTCCATAAGTTTTTTCTAACTAACAATGATACGAGGGTGTCAATTTACACTCATATTTTCAATCGTCCCCTTGTGCTCTCTAGCTTCTAGCACACTCGAAGTATTAACTACGTTTTGTTAGACAATTGAGCGGAATTCTTTTTTACGTTAGTATTTTTGGATACAGTTAGTACTCATATACAAGTAAGTAAGCGTAAGTATTATAAAATCTGTAGAAAAAATCTAGATATCGTAAATGGGTTTATTGTCGTGCTTTTTGTTGAGTAATGATTTAAAGTAACAATAAATTTTATAATTTAGAATGATGAGACGTAAAATACATAATTAAATTGGAAGACTAATGAAACAATCTCTAGTTAACGTAATCGGTCAAGTGTAAGTAACCAGACGTTGATTCAGAACTGCAGTACAGCAATGCCTTACTCGAGAAATGCTCTAGAGGAAAGCACTTATTATGATTGGGTATCGTAACGGAAATGTATTTATATTTTGATTTGCCTACGGTCTCTTCATCTTAATTTTTACAAAGGTTTTATTCTATCCACAATCTTTTGTCTGCTGACTTCGTCCACGGGGAAATTTCAGTCAGATGCAGTCCATGTTGAAATCCGTAACGTAAAAAACTACGTCCTACTAAAATTCAATTGACATTTTTAGATGGTACTTTATTTATATTAGTTGTAAAAGGTTGAAGAAATATGTAATGAAAAATTTTATACATATGAGATTAATTGTCTTAACAGGTCATCGTAATGTACTAAGTACTTTCCGAAATCTTCTAAGACACAAAAAAATAAAATGCTACTGTAACTTATACCTCATTTTCTATTTAGTACGAGGAAAGAGCTCATGTTTTCTTTAATGACTGTATAATATGTATAAAGAATAATTTAAGCAATACTTACCTGATCTCCCAAAGTCCCATTAACGTACTTTTTGTATTGTACTTTATACAGACAATTTGCGAAGCGGTAGTAGTTCTTTCCTAATTGACGATTCAAAGATGCCTTGAAAGTCTTATTTGAATACCGATTGTTTTAATTTTGAGAATATTGTTAAGATTTTTCGAACTGTATTTAATAATAATCTAAAATAACTTTATGTTATGAGTAAAACGATTTTATATTTTGTCTCCTGAATGCGAGCATAAGGAGCTTATGCAACATTTATTCCGTTTCCATTGTAACAGTTTTTCACCATAGCTCCAACACTGCCGATACCAGTGTGTCCGCTTTCCCACTCAATCGGGTCTACTATATCTGATTATCTTTGATAACAACGGGTTGGGAGCACATGGTGGCATTCCCGGCGCTTTAAGTTTACACTTAAATATACGATACGCTTAAAATGAAATAAAATTCACATAGTCAATTGCGATTCCATTGATGATTGAAGTGAATAGCATTGAATTAGGTACTCTACCTACTTTCACATTCATTTTAAATGTTGTTTTAGTGTTAATACCCTTTATATTACTTTTATACACATAAATATATAAAAATATACCGACGATTTAAACATTTTACGCTAAAGATAACAGGATCGGTGAAAATGTTATTAAAACTTTACTTTCAAAGTAGCCACGTTGCAAAATTATATTTTTTTCTTTCTTCTACTCATAGCAGGAGCGTTTTTTCAACTTTCGAGGTTGAAAAATCATCCGAGCGCAAGCTTAGAAGTAAATTAATTAGTTATTAAACGGCCAAGTTAATTAAGGAGTCCATAAGTATTTATTAAGGAGCAACTTAGTACCTCTCAATATTGCTCCGAAAAATTTGTGTACACATTTTTGCTATTACGAAAATTATTAAGCTTCCTAGCTGATTTAAAAAATAATATTACGCATTTTTGTTATTTTAATATTTAATTTAAGCAGTTGTGTTTACAGCCTACCATAATTACAATAATAATCAACTTGATTGGAATTTCAGTTAGCCTTCTGCGAAATCGAAAGCCACATGCAAGCTTTTTGAAACCGCTAACATTCGCGTATTGGTAGTTTAGTGTTCCCGAGGAAGGACATAATACGTTTATTTTATCTCAAAGCCAGATTCTATAGCGCCCGGGATGGTGTATCTTTGCTTCATTTCATTGCAACAGCGCTCCGAAGACCTGTAAAAAAAGAACCACTTGGCTATATTAGGCACTTGGAGCATGTCGCGTGCAGTGTACCTATAGCGTTATAAATTTATCCGTTCTACTTTTCTTCTTTGTAGTCGACACGTAAACGGCGTGTTTGACAGTCAAAAACGAATCCAGTTTCTCTCGCAAAGGTTTAATGTGCTTTTACTTTCAAAAGTAATGCCAGATGTTCTTACTTTACCTTTTTTATCACATCACTGAAAGAGGTTTTAGTGTTAATGGAAATGTTGGTAATTTATGTTTGAATAGCAGTATTATAAATAAATATTAGGTTTTTCCTCCTATCTAAAGAACAGATGCACCATTGTTTAGTGCCTTGTTACATTACAAATTTGTTTTTAAGTAGCCTGTATCCCTGAAGAGGTAGGTAAGGTGGATGAACTTCTATGTTTATTTGTTGTAAAAATCCTTTGGCCACAAATTTCTATGTTGTATGACACCTTTAACAGTTCGTACGCGTAACACTGCTGGGCAGGGGTCTCCTGATTTTTAAACTAAGAGGTGTGTCTTAGTTGTCCAAGCTGGTGCAGCTTGTTAGTTGTATTATACAGGGTGTATTTAGACCGTGATCGAAAACTGAGGCAGGTAATAGCGATAGTGATTACAAACCCCCTGGCATTAAAAAAAATCCCGATAAAGAATATTTTTTTTGCGGTTTTCCATACAAACCACATACTTTTAACACCGATGGTTGTATGGAAAACGTCAAAAATTTTATTTTTTGTCAGGATTTTTAATATCGCCATTAGATTTGTGATCACCCTTGCTATTACCTGCCTCAGTTTTCGATCACGGTCTGAATACACCCTGTATATAACATCATCATTATTATCATCAGCCTAACGACATCCACTGCTGGACATAGGACTCCCCCAAAGATTTTGAAGTGTACTGCTGGAAGAGGCCCGCATCCAGCGGCTTCCCGCGATTTTTTATGACCTTGAATAATCCGTATATACAGGTTTAATCTGACAACAGTTTAATCCTAACAAAAATCAAGTTGGAATAAACAAAAGTTTAATGTACTTGGAAAGAACTGCATATTTTACAAGGCGGGCGACCGTCGGCTTTAGCATTTTCTAATTCCTCATAACATATGTAAAGTATAAAACATGCACACGTCACGCTTCAAGTGCACGTTTTACGTTGTTCTCTTTTTAACGGCCGTCCCACTACATTCTCATTTGAATTTACTCATGTATTTAATACTTAATGTGCAACTGTGGTACACTACGATTCTATTCTAAAATATTTTCATTTAACAGAACTCTTCTTTATTAATGTAGTTGATTTTTATTGTTTTCCTTTGATTTAACACTAAACCTACCATGGGCGGTCAAATGACCGTTTTTGAAGTTTGGCTTAAAAAATCTCGTGCAAAATGTTACTGTGTCCCAATTTCGCTTTTTGACTTTTCCTATAATATACATACAACCCATTTTTTCATATTTACGACTTTCTTTTTTGTTTAGTTTTCGAAAAAATTTTAAAGGGTGTCTAGTCTACCACGCGCGGTCATTTGACCGCTTGATGAAGTCGTGTTGCTAACAACTATATTCTTTAGAAAGTGTTATTCTTTTTGATTCTAGAATGTAATTGTGGATATATAATGTCAAAAGAAGTGCAATTAGAGTCTATGCATATCGTTCGTACCTCATATAGAGCATCAGAATTTGCATATGTACGTATATACCCTCACGCCTGTATACCCCGAAGGGAGTAGGTAGAAGTGCATTTTTGCATCCACATTTCGCCAGGTATGGACAGTTGGATGTAATAGGGAGCGAGCCTATTGGTGTTTTTGGACACATTTCCAGATTCCGTGCTGCTACTGAGATTTTTCTCATGGAAAAACCTTATAAAACTTTGCCCGACCCGGGAATCGAACCCAGGACCTCTAGATCGCACTTTACATGCTTGTACCGAAGCAGACAATCATTTGAATAATTTCAAAGTGAATAATTGAAATTATTACATGGACTGAAGAGACCACGATCACTTATACAACGGTATAAATGTGAGGTTTCGACAAAGGCAGCAAAGTCAAAAATACGACCTCGTTTGATTTACATTACAGTTTTTTCTTTATTATTTGTATATTCATCCTCAAAAACGTCAAGACATTGAGAAATATCAAGTTATTGTGCCAATTTTTCTGAAAAAATATCTAGGCAAGAGCTTTTATTTCAATTGCTAGAAGAGCTTGAGACCGAATATCAGAAGGAGAAATAGCGAAGCAAAGAATGTTCATCAAAAACAATAACAAATACGGTAACAGATTCTCTTAGACGGATATCTTGTCAAATGACATATTGTAAAGTCAATAAGACTAACAAAGTTTGTTTAGTGTAAAAGCTGTGTATGTGGAAAAATTTCAATACGAAATACTGTAATTGGTAAAAATGTGATAAAAATGCTTAAAGATAAAGAAAACATATATTAGAGCACAAGAAAAATATGTTGTTTACTATACCATTGGCTAAAATTTATTTTTTTAAATTTATTTGTGAAACGGTCATTTGACCGCGCGTGGTAGAAATAGGTATACATGGAATGTCGGTAGGTTTAGTGTTAAAACATTGTTCGACGTGCTAGGTATTATTATTTTAATAAGCATGCTATTTCATGACAAGGAACCGAGAAGCCTATGTTCTATAATATTTTCATTCTTACATTATTAATTCGTTTACTATATGTGCAGAGAAATACATATGTCACTATAAAATTACCAAGTGACTTATAAAAATACTACATAATACGGTTGATGGATTTTATCTCAATATTGATTAACTGAAAATTTTACTTCAAACGAAATTATAGCTAATAGATTTTGTTACTGTTGTTATGAACATATACAAAATATTTAAACAACACATTTTTAAGTTTACGAGAGCCCTTTAAGTTTTCATAAACTCCATTATTCGGAGTTTATAAACAAAAATAAAGTGAATAAAGCGAACCACTCCGTATATTTATTAGAAACATCAAAAACCAAACACAACGCCATTTATAATAAACAAAAAGTTTTATCATTGATTTATTTTAATGGATTGGTAATTCGTCTATCCCTTTATTTCGTTGGGAAAAGATTTTAATGCGGTTTCAGTGTAAGGGTGAGTTGCGAAACAGTATTAACTAACTTGAGATCCCCACGAAAGATTTAAGCTGATCAAAAGTTTCGCCGCACAGATTTGAAACTGATCGTATCAGTAGTGCGTACCAAAAAGACGTGGAATTTAAACAACACACATATAACATTTAATAATGAAAGATCCCTTTTAAATAAATGATGTGGTTCGGGATCAATCCTTGTACATTCAGTTGGCATCAGTATGGCATCAATGTGTAGATCGGTCTAGTGGAAGATTAATAAATAAATACTCAAAGAGTCACATACATACGTACATACATAGTTCTGACCCCACGCTAGGATGAAAGTCCTGTAATAATGTTGTGATCATTCATATATATAACGAGTAAATATACCTAAACTAAAAAAAAAATGATTTATGTAGTGCATTTACATAGGAATAGTGTTCTTATCAGTGGTAAATATGCAGACAGGTGTCTAAAGAGAACAATTTACACTGGCACTGTTTGTACACTCACCAGATGTCCAAGAGACTTGTCAGCGATGAATGCAATTCGGACATAAACGTAAAACATGGTTGGTAAGACTGAAAAATGTAACACAAAGAGGATTTTCGCAACTGATAGCAGTCTGCCCGATTTGACATTTAAAGTATATTAAATGACATCGAGGTTCAGCCACAGGTGAATTATCACTTGCTTTAACGGTGAAGGAAAACATCGTGAGGAAACCTGCATACTAAAAAGTTCTTGGGAATTTCTTAGGTGTGTATTCCGCCAACCCGCACTAGGCCAGCGTGGTGGACTAAGGCCTAAACCCTCTCAATGGTAGAGAACACTAGTACCCAGCAGTGAAACGTATATGATAATGATGATGATTTTGATTTGGCATTGGTTAGGGATCGTATAAGTATTATGTGAACTAATTTTACGTTAAATTCATTTATTTTGTATACTGTCTGATGGCAGAATACTCTCTTTAAAAACCTTTCTGACTATGACGAGTTTTATACCTTATGTACGGTGGTCCTTGTTCCGGCGAATACGAATATCTTACTAGCAATCCACTTGAAACTTCTGTCCGATGAGTTTGCACTTCACTGGGATACAAAGATAATAACAATTGAAAACTTGCAGAGGCTTAAGAATATTATAATCTTATACCTATATTATATAAATAAAAAATCTTTTGCATTTTTAAATAAACATTAAAAGTGAAAAAGCTCAAGGCTTTCATTATCTTCGTTTTTAGGATGTCAGTTAATTCATAAACAGAAGTGTACAATTTTTAAATTAAACAATGTTCTTATTTTATGCGTTAATTACTTATACATGTTTATTGTCGTTACAGTATTTGCATACTCTTCAAACTAGTAGTGACTTCATTGCTACACTTACTGGTTACTCGTGTAAAACTATGGTTATCGCTATAATACAGATATTTTATATTTATTCCGCATCAATAGCGGCTATTCAATGTTAAATCCACGTTAAACGTGGACCTTTTAATGCCATTGTTATACTTTGCAAGTGGAGTCATAACAGTTGATCCCGATTTTATTGCGGTTCTGGATGCAATATGCAACTGTAAGTACGCTCGGCCGCAAATTCTGCGTAGGTGGATAATGGTGCCAGACTCACTCTCCACGGCTAACTGGAATTGTGTCGTGTAATAGAAAAATAATGAGACTGACATTTCATTGTACAGTTTGCAATGGTCTTTACGTTAGCATTTTTAATACACGTCACATTAAAAACTTCAATAGTATGTATATCTATTTTAACGAACATTTTGTATATAAATTATAACTACAAACATCTTTTATCTCATGAAAAGGAAATAGCGTGGAATAAAATTGATATATACGAGCCAGACGAGCTGAAGAATGCGCAAGAAAATAATCAAGAACAGGTGTCAAACAATCCTTTTATATTGGTCCCGACCGCGCTCACCAACGGGTAGTCGTAAAAACTTACCACTTCATCGAGTAGGGGTTTCATGAATCGGGATCGGATCGGATGCGCTCGGCTACCTTCGGAAGTGCTCGGCGCGTTTGGGCGGGCGGAAGGAAACTCAGTCTTGAAACACTGCGAACGTAGGCTGTCGTGTCGCTGCATCGCAGTCTATACAGTGTAACATCGTTAAATACAAATAATTGTTAATCAACATACACAGGAAGTGCCACACTTTTTATGCACATATTTGAAAAATATTTTTAAACAAAGTTTTTATGTGTTTTAGTTTGTGTTTGAAGTTTTTAGTGCAACAGAATAGTGAATAAAATTGACTTGTACAAAGGAAAATGTTAAGGCTGCCAACTTACAATGTGACACTCACACAGGTGAGAATAAGGTTTCCAAATTAAATTATGCCACCGTTACTTTATTACACGCTAAAGAATTCATAGTGATTAGTACTCGGACATTATTTAAAGCATTATCTACTTCATTTTTTCTATGGTTACTATATTATGTGAACTGAAACTATCTTACTTTTAAATTTGACAGCAAGTTCTTCTGAAATGTTGTATTAAGTATAATTATTTATATACATATATGGATTATGCATATTTGCTTCGTAGTAAAAAGAGAAAAAAGAAAATCGCTGCGTGGCGTTGTTGTGAAAAATCATTTATATTAAATGTAATTCACTTGTCGTGTATGAAATATAGCCACGTGCAATGCATGTGTGGTTTTAAGTAAAAATTATGTGTCGGAAATGATTTTACATTATATTTTTTGGTCAGTTCCATATAAAAGGGTATAATTAGTAGCACGAAGAGAATAAAAGGAGTCCCATCCGGTCCGATATTTTATTCGGAAGCTTTTTAACAGTTGATGGATGGTCGAGCATATTTGCGATTCATTAAAAAATACAAAATTCTTTATTTCCATTAAAAACTCGATTATCTCTTCGTTCATAAAATTGACTTAAATGACATTTTGACAGCGTGAAATAATGAAATATATCATTCGTCGGAGTGGTGACACCATTACGCGTGCTTTTGTAATGATGTTCGTTACATCATGTTTTCAACTCAACACGTTTGTGAAACATTTTTTCCTTATTCTAAACATGCATGCGAAATAAATTTCGAAGCACTAAATCGTGTAATATGGTCTTTGTCTGAGACAAAATCGATTTTTGTAGTTATTAAGTATCAGAACTGTAATGTAATGATTCATATTCCTTTTCATTACAATATACAAATTTTTAATATACAAACCCTCTCAATGGTAGAGGAGACCCGTGCTCAGCAGTGGGCGTATGGGTTGATGAAGAAGATAAAATTTTTTAAGTATTAATATTGGAATCCAAAAATTCATAAAATATTTCTGCTTTACCTATACTTTTTTAACTTCGTGTAAGCTTCATACAATATCCACAGCCCTTTCTAATATTTTTAAAGGTTGTGCATTTTTCAAACCGCTTTTTATTTGTAACATGAATATCTAACAATCGTGTATGCATAGCTGATGGAATGAGAACAATTTGAAACTTTTCAAATTGAATGCATAGACACGCACGTTGGTTTTCTGTATAGGTTCGTTCGAATACCGTATAATATGTGGACATATATTTATATCATTTATTAAATATAATTCAATTTAGGCAATTTTTCATTGATAATTGTTTGGTTTATAATTCAAATTTAGTAATCAAAATATTAATATGGCTTGGTTCTGATACATTTCTAGCCACATTATTCTAAAATTCGTGGATTAAACGCAAAATAAGCGTGTGGCATGCGATTGACATTTCTCGGGTTTATTTCTCAACCCAGCCAATTTTAAAATGATTTTATCAATAGATAATTTTCGTTTGCTGCCTCTAGAATGAAAGAAGTCTAGAATTGTCTCCAGGAACTAACAATAGTTTCACTCCTTAAAACTATAATTGTTTATTAATTATAATTATTGTTGGTTCATAGGAGAAATAGGTATATCATAGGCTTCTGCCTATCGTTAATGAAAATGAAATAAAGGGACCGTTTGTTAATCATTGAGACAATTAAATAGCACTTGTGAGAAGTTAATGAAACAATAAATAAATTTATCAAATAAATATATACGGAGTAACTAGATGTTGGATCGATAATATAATATAGTATAATAAGAATGTAAAATTTTGGATTTATTATAATGTTTAGCAACGTAAATAATATTTATCTTGATGATTTTTCTCTCTGTGGAATGGGCTTCCGTTTCAAGCAATATTAATAGTGTTCGGTATTCGGAACCTTGTACCCGTAGTTCTGCTGCGGGAAATGAACGTACATTTGCATCTTACGACCAGCTTCAGGGAGAATCTTCGAATTAGAAATGGATTGTTCTGGTCAATTTGCATTATGGTAACTGTTACAAAACTTAATTATAATCAAATAATATCACTCTTCAGTGGCTTTGTGTTCACGTGACTCAAGTATGTACCGAGCGATTTATAGGTTTCAGGTTCGATTTCCAGGTCGGACAAAGTGTAACTAGTGTTATTAGGTTTTCCATTAGGAAATACTTAGAAGCAGATGGAGTCTAGAAATGTGCCAATAACGGCGATAGGTTCGTCCCTTATTATATACATGATACGCGGGGCTGATACACACCTAGCGAAATATGGGTGCAGAAATACATCTCACTACCGCCTAAACCTCCAGGGAATACAGGCGTGAGGCTATGTGTGTATGTAATATGTAAAACCAGAGGGACAGGATAATCTAAGCGCATTAATAGCCATTTGCCTGAATGAAATAATTCATACCACTAACAAAATTAGTTTTATGTAATCGCTGCTTTCATCGCGTAATATTCATCACAAAATGTCTTAAAACACTCCAATTTTCAACCTACATATACATAGAAAGAGTTTTGTGTCACAATCAATCATGCTGGTGCAAAAAGATGGATAGACTGATGGATTTTCGATTAGCAACCAGTTTAATGCCGGAATTTCAAAATAACTACTGTTTTATATAACATCGTACACGAATGCTATTAGGAACGTTAGGGTTCTCATTTCTATGTTGTTTTATGAATTACTAAATATTAATGTATAATTAAATACTTTCAACAATATTTTTTACGAATACAAATGGAACCTGTCTCGTTGAGCGTAAAACATGTTATGTCGTGAAAACTGTAGTAAAGATAACTAAACGGTAAATATGACTTGGCACCGCTACCAAAAACCTACGGGCGCTGAGTTATCCATTAGATAAAATGATTCAATACTATTCAGTTTTGTTTTGCTGTCGAATTTTTGGACTTTTGTACGTGCATTCGAAATAGTGGTGGCATTATTTTTTTCTGCATTTTATAAATTTCCATTACCAGATGATTTTGTGCTTAATGCAAATGTTTGTAATTTTGTTATATTAAAAATTAAATAAATTTTTAATTTTTCTTAGTGGTCAGGATAGTTCTAAATTCAAGTAGGTACATACCTACGTTAAACTAAATAGTTCTAGTCAATGGAGACGTGTCGTTCAAGTCGCAGTCAAATTCCTATTTATTCCTTGCACTAAAGCAAAAGTTGTAAAGTACGATTTGTTCGAAGGTTGTGCAAGAAAAAACAGTGGATTTATTTCAATCACTTTTTTCCAAAAACTATATAAAGGTATGTCCATTATTTCTACTGCTAAGCTCAGTTAGGTCATAAATACATTTTATTCACCTATAGATTTCGCGAGATATATTATTACGACTGTTGGAAAATGTTTGGAAACAAAATAAATACCCACTGCAATACTGTAAACGTACGGAAATTGTATTAATTCTAATGTAGTTTAGTGTTGAGTAGAATGTAACAGTAAAAATAGTTGCCTGAAAATAACCTTTTGGTTAAAAATAACATCTTTGTTACGTCTGGGACACCTGTGGTCTTTTTAGCGTAGAGATTTATTTATTTCAAAAGTTTACTAAGACACTAAGATATTTTTTTCTTGAATTATAATTCAAAACAATTGTTCTATGGCGACGGTTTGATTTAGCTTTGTTACAAAGCATTAGTTGAATATATGTGAGGTGTAATCTCTGGACCTCTTGAACTGATTGCAAAAATTTTTTTCGTATTGGACGATAAAGTTTATTAGCCATTTATCGAGAAACGTTATAGGCTTTATATTATCGCACTACAGTCACAAGGAGCAGCAGTAAAAAAATGTGGCAAAAATGAGGAAAAATATCTCATTTAAAGTCGAAAGTTCGCATATGAAGTTGAGAGTAACAGTTAGTAAGACATATAGCGGCAAGATAGTGAGCTTAAAATCGCATGAAAATATATTTTAATTACAAGGATTTTTGCTTTGCCTTTACTCTTATTTAATAGTTGTCTGCAAGAGACTGCTTTGTGAGATAAGATCGCCATTTGCATTTGTTAATTTACTTTATATTAACACTATATTTATAAAGTTATTACTATACGAAATTATGAACTTTCTATTTGTGTGGAAACAACAAACTGTTTTTGTTTAATTGTATACTATTGAGTTATGCCATGTAACACAATGGGTACATAGTACGTTTCATTCGCACATTGAGTGACTGAAATACCGCATAATAGGGTTATACAGAGAAATAATAAAATTAATTTTACTGAAAAATGATAACTCGTTTCAAATATCACAATTCTATCCAACAAAACAATATATTGGTATTTTTATACACTTTGATACCGCACTCTCACTACTATCAAAGGTATAACACTATAAATACTATAAATATAATAATATAGTTAGAGCAAGTTTTGAATGTGCCAATGTTTGTTAGTATGTCTCTGCTAAAATTTGTTACCAGTTCGTAAAATATCCTGTAATAGCCTGTGTTAATGGTTTTCCGTTCCGTCGTATAACTCTATAACTTCTATATATATAACGCTGTAAGTCTATATACTACATACATTTACCGTCCATTTCTGTAGCACTATAAACCATCTCTTGCATCAAAGCTTTCAAATTGGTGGTATTTTTTTCACCAGGAATTTCGTAGCAGAAGTAAATTTTAGTTTTTAAATTTATATAAGAAAAGGCTTCCTTGATATTCTGTGGGATTGATATATTTCTAAGTGGATGTAGGAATACACCTCAGCCTAGCCCTTTGTATACAGGCGCCAAAAAGCTATTTTTCATTTGTTTTAGTCAAGGTTTTATCCCAAGACCATTTTGTTTGGGTTTTTCGAGTGTTTTGAGACCAAAATTGTTTCGCAGATTAGTAGCTTACCAATACGAGATTTACACTTAATTACCTACATTCCTTTGATTAAAATTATATCTTAATTGACAAACACTCAGTTCCAAAATATTTTCATATTTTATTTTTTTTGTGCACCGTGAATAAGCAGCAATTAAGCAGTGATGGCCTCGAGGTTTGGGCGCGCGGTCTAGAATCTAGGCGGTCGCGAGTTTGAACCACAGGCACACACCTCTGACTTTTCGAAGTTATGTGTGTATTCACATTGAATTATCACTTGCTTTAACGGTGAAGGAAAACATCGTTATGAAACCTGCACACCTAAGAGTTCTTAGGAATTTCTTAGATGTGTAGTCCGCCAACCCGCACTAGGCCAGCGTGGTGGACTATGACCTAAAACCCTCTCAATGGTAGAAGAGACCCGTGCTCAGCAGTGGGCGTATGAATGGGTTGATATGTATGGGTTGATGAAAAAGAAGAAGAAGAATATCTTTACATTTTTATTTATTACGCACAACCACATATACTCGTTTAAGGTACTACGGTTGATATACATGACACTTAAGATGTGCATAGGATTCTCAGAAATGATATAAGATTGGTATCGTAGTGAAGAAAAAACTATAAAGAATAATAAAATGTAAGAGAAAAAAAAAATAGAGATTTACGGTAGAAAAACAAATATTATAATATCGTGTTACCTTCAGATAACAAGATATTATTTGTTAAATAAAATGGAATTCTAGAGATAGAGCAAAGATTTTAATTGCCTACATAAATATGAAATACGATGTGAAAACAATGGATATTGTCATGACAAAATTTATAGATACTTAATTTACTTTTAAATTATGTTAATAAGACCGGGCTGGTTGGCGCTTTTTTGGTGAGGCCTACCTACAGCAGACGGTAGCGAAATGCTAAGTATAAAATGTAAATAATGTCATAAAAGTAGTAAAAATCACATTGGAAGGTAACTAGAGTGCAAACCGCGCGAATGAAGTCCGAGCAAAAGCCATTATTCATAATTGAGTTAGGTTGTTCCATGCTAGAGGTCTCTCTTTGCTTAAACAAGAGAAATTCGACCCAACTACGCATGTACGAACGCGCACTGTCACGTCCCTTCAATTATTATCCGCAGCCTGTATTTATCTGAGCGATTTATTTATCGAATTACGATTTCGACTACTATTTAATTAACGCTTGACAAATTCGGTAAATTGGTTAAATCAATATTTACTTAACGGAATTGGAATGATAAAAACTCTTCGTTTCAGCATTTCTTACCGCAGATTATTGCTTCTTGGTTTCAAGCGCTTGCTATTTGGGTTTTGTGCTACATATTTTAATTATAATATAAGTATTGGTTATATGTATGTAATTAAAAGTACAGTAAGTATATTAAATTATTATAACTATTGTTTAAATTGATTTCATTAAATATAACCGAGTTTATATTTGGGGTACATACTTCATCATTCGCAAAATTTATCAATTCTATGAGATGTCAAGTTTTGATTTCCGCTTTCGAAAAAAAATAGAGTAAAGTTAGATAATATATGACGCAATTACAAAAAGGTATATAGCAACAATATAGCAACATGAAAGTGTTTCTCGGTCCGCTCTCTGCGCTTATTTCGGTGTTAAAAAATAATAACTAGTCGGTCAGAGATTATTTGCATTTACACCATTACTGTCTAATAAGGAGGCTATTACAACTCCCTACGATCTATAATAACCACGTGCCTCAAATTAGGTCTCTGAATCACATGGAATGCAAATCCGCCGATGTAAAGTTTCAAAATAGCCCAAAGTGCAATCGCTGGTCATCTGCCTAGGACCTGGCTAGTTCGTTACCCACTAAGGGGATTATCGGCGCTCGCCCCGGCTGCACATCCATGACATGTTAACACATACGTTTATGTAGTGTTACTAGTATCTACCATTGGCACGTGATTCGACAACATGCTTCACGGCAAACTATTTATTGGCCGTGTCTTCCTCAGAGATACGGTGTTTGTCTTGACCAAATAATAGCTGGCTCTTAGTCATGTATTACGCATCTGTGTCAGCCCACCTTAATGTAACCAACGGGATGCATCATGTTTATTTAGAGGATTTTTCGCATGGTTGAGCAGTGTACATACTACAGGTATTTGCTAAGACCTACCAGATCGTGAGAGAAATGAAATTATTTCAGGACAATGAAAAATAATGCAACATTTTCACTTCATTTCTAAATATTGGTCAGAGGGTTAAGGCGTAAAAGCAAAAATTAACCGCCTTTTGCATTTATAATTTTAAAAAAAGATTGAAAAAATTTAATGTTAGCATTGAGCAAAGATTAAAACCGCAGTCTGTGGTTTCGTTGACGAGTTCTAGCTAACTTAGTTACGTACGTCTAAAAAATAATGGCCATTACTATGGTATCATCTTTTCAATCAATCATCAGCCTATCGCCGTCCACTGCTGAACGTAGGCCTCCCCTAGAAAGCGCCAACCATCCCGGTCTTCTGCAGCCCTCATCCATCCGTTACCCGCCACCTTTCTCAAGTCGTCGGACCATCGTGCTGCAGGTCGTCCTACACTACGTTTGCCTACGCGCGGTCTCCACTCCAACACTTGTCTGCTCCACCGACCGTCCGACCGTCGGCAGACATGGCCGGCCCATTTCCACTTCAGCGTGCTAATCTTGCGAGCAATGTCAATTACTCCGGTTCTCTGGCGGATGACTTCATTACGAATTCTATCCGCCAGAGAAACTCCAAGCATTGCTCGCTCCATAGCACGCTGAGCGACCTTGAATTTGTGGACCAGACCTTTGGTGAGTGTCCACGTTTCGGCTCCGTATGATCATCTTTTAAATTGTCTAAACTCTCCTACATATAAATTAATTGACAGCAGGATCAATGTTTGTGTTGGTGTTGAATTCTGATAATTTCTGATTCGGCTGTGGTTAAAGATGCGTATCTTATTATTGAATTAAAATTATGCGTGTAACTAACGACCTTACAGTTTATTTCCACTGATATTGCCAAAGTTAAATTCAAAATTATTTTCATACAAAAAGGCTTTTACCAACTTATTTTTACTTGTCAAGTTTATAAATCATATTTATATAGTAGTCGTACATGTTCAACCATTTCCGAACACGCATAACGTCGATCCGTGTGATGCTCTATTTATTAACCAGTATTTAATGTAATAACTTATTTATAGTATACCCTATTACTACGATATCTAATTGAATTGGTCCATGAATACATATTACGCAAGACGTGATTTGGGTGTGTTCGTAAATAGTCCTTATATTAACTTATCATGATTACAATGTAAGAATAAATTGCGGGGAACATTTTTTCTGCTTCCCTGGCACTCTGGGATTATACCCACGGGATTAACGAAGCAGTTTAAGTAACATTTAAATGTGCATACGTTTCCTTATCACAAGCGCTTTAAATTTTTAAATTTTCTTTTACTTCCCACTACAATAATTTAAATGTTTTTATGTCCCGCTTGTTTTTCTAATATACACATGAATCGCGACACTATAAAAAGGTAATTTCACATGTTAATTTAAACTCAGATAATGGGATATAATTACGTACTTGAACTGAGTCACTGAGAGAGCGGTACGGATTATTTCGATCTATTTGTAGCGAGTTCTACTTGTACTATACCTACACGTCATCCAATTATAAATGTACTCATTAATCTCGATTTAAATGATCAAATTAATGGGATTCAGTATATACGAATATCCTTACTTATTATACGTTGACGAAAAGGCTGCTTGACTAAGAAGTCTCCCGGCATATGTATTTGTCGTGCAATCTAGAGGTCTTGGGTTGGGTTCTCAAGACGGGCGAAGTTTTATTGGATTTCTTCATCGGATCACTCCATGCTGATGATTCTGGAAGTATAATGTACGAAAAGTGTATGACTATCTCCTTAGGCGTCATTATTATTTATTTTTCATGGGTATATTTCCTTATCTTTGACGTTAATGATTATAAAATAGTGAATTAGGAATTTGTCTATCAATCACATCATATGATTGAAAAATGTCAGGAAAAGGGTTTTTATTATCTCAGGCAGTTGTCGAGGCAGTCTAATGATAAAAATGTTAAAATACACAAAAAATGAAGTCGGCAATATCTTCCATTATTGTATGCATGTCAGGAGTGGTCCAATCATAATTCCGAATCAATAAATTGCTATCCAATTGGCCTAACAGCGAGATTTACCGTAATTGTAGCAGCATTTTGACATTAATATAAATTTACGATTATTACTGGCGCGGACATTATAATTAGCAGCTTTTGTATTGAGTGACCGTCGTTTACACAAATAGATTGTTAAAAGAGTTGGTTAATTTTTGTTTTATGTTTTGTAATCGGTTGGCACTTTAAATCGCTTTAGCTGCCCGTTTAATTGGCTACTACGGGGACAACCAATTTCGAGAGCACGTTAAAATGCCCCATAAATTCTCAACGTCACAGATAAACACGACAAAATAATATTCCTCATGTTATCTTTATTAATTCGTAGGCCACTCTTTGGACAACTGAAATATGAAAATAAACAGAACGTTGAGGTCTTATCGAGTTCATATAATATTTTCTATTGCAACAATACAATTTCTTATGCCAGGTATTTATAATATACATCGAATCGTGGCAAACGCAAGAGGGAAGCTTTAGCCGAACTAAAAACCGCGAGAATTTCGTCAAATATAGGTACGTTTCGAATAGTTCGGTGCGGGTTTTTTTCTTTATGTGCTGCAAAGTAATCAAGCTCCCGTTTTAGATTTATAGGGGATGCTGAGAGTTGAAATGCCATAAAGGGTCCCCTATAAAAGTCTAGACTCGATCAACATATACTGACTAAACTTTATTCGTGCGTTTGTTTAATTGCGTTGGCTCCTGGATATTTCAAAGCGACAGATAGTCGAAGAAAATAACAAAATACAAAATTTCGCGTTCAGACTTTCATTCTGAATCAAACAATTTTTATTGTCATTACGTAGTAGGACCTCTTTCAGTCGTGGTCAATGTATTTTGCGATAGTCTATCTACCTACTCTAATTTAGTCGATAGGTTTATATACTTAGATCAAGCCTGGCAAAGTCCCTACGTCATTTTATCACAATCTCTACAGAGAGACATACCCTTTTTGTTCTTCCCCGGACCTGACAAAACAGAAAGTGAAAAATTGCTTACTTAAAAAAAAAAGCGAGATTTTGTGATTTTATATTTCACATCGACATAGTATTTCATAGTATCACTTATATATTATTGAGCATAAATTTCTGGATGCTCATTACGTAGGCGACGTTCAACGTCAAAGTACACTTAGCCAAAAGATCGTAAAACTCAGTCAGTTCAGATATTTGAAATCTCGAAACACGTAATCCTCTATAAGTTACACCACGAGTAACGACGCATTGTGGTGACAATTAAAAGTTACCGTTGACGCGTTTTCCTGGCCTTCAGACTTACAAGCGTTGGAAAACTGTATGATGGCAGAAACAACTGTTTAGATAGGACAAAAGGTTGAACTAGGCCACTTACATCGTCTCATGTCGTTCTACTTATCGTGGTAAACTCGCATGAATATGGTACAAGAAACAGTTTATGTTGTCTGCGCCTTGAAATATAGATAATGCTCAAGGATGTTCGCTTTACGGGCGTACTTTTATGTGAAGATTATATGGATTATGTCTTTATACGTGTAATGTTTTAACTCTGGAATCGATGTGGATTATGTTATAAGCAGTGTGCGCAAAGGAATTCGACGCTATTTCATCTGTTTTGTAATCCTTAAATACTGAAGTTAACTGCCTGCTTACGTACCAAGTCAACCTCTATCTTAGATTTTCAGAGAATGGCACACCCGTATCTTGATATGAAATTCAATTGTGCCGTGGCTAGCCAAATGGCCCATACATGTTGACGACATGTGGCCTGCCCATAAAATTTAATATTATCTACTTATATTGCCTGTGCCTCCTTTTTATAATGCACAATAAAGTTCTCGTTATATCTTGGTGGCTACAACAGAAGTGAAGTAATTTTGTATTCAGAAATTTGCTTTTAACTATAGACGCAATTTTTTATTAGTACGTAGTACAGTGTTGCAAATTATTTAAAACAATTTTAAGTACTGAAAACGAATCGCAAAAGAAATTAATGTACTTCGTGGTCAATAAACATTTATGTCCTCATAAAACTTTAGGAAAGCAATAATGAAGTACCACAAAGTGAAACAACATTCCATTATGGTACAATAAATTATATTTATGACACTTAAAATAGTTATGCGGATAGTTTGATTTGTGCTTTCTTGTCAAGGGCTGGCATTGTTTCAAATATCGGAAAACGAAGCACGTCCTAAGTTCTGCGTGTGCCGAATGGTAACCTTACGCTTTCAATATTTTTGTTATAAACAGAATAGGTAAGTAGAGTAATATATTACTTACTCTAATGTTTATCGGTTATACGTTGTATTATTTTAATAATGCTCAAGGTTTTCTAACGACACTCGTTTATTAGTTATGATCTTTCCAAATAATACTAGGGAAAGAGGGCGAATGCTCGCTTTATTCGAAATTACGTGCGCGTTACATTGTAAACGAAATCTTAAATTTAAATATTTTTCCCTTGGTTCATTTTTATGTTGCAAGTGCGAGGTTTTGCAGAAGCTGTTCTCAGCCAAATAGTATTAAAATGAAATCCACGAGCCGTGAAGGTCTCCCCGCCCCGCGACGTCCTATTTTATCATGAAACAATTTAGTGTTAATTAGAAATTGTTCGTTACTCAACTGCCTACAATTAAAGTTCACGTAATTTAATTATATCCACTTACCAGGCGACAACTTAGTTTACCGTATTCGTAATTGAAATGTTATTGACTTCTCTGAGGAGGGCTCCTTCGGCAAAATCGAATCTCATTAACTATTGGTACGGCTATTCGTATTGGCCATTCTTGTACGAAATTCAATTTCATAGCTGTATGTTTTTGCTAAAAGCGTCTGACTTGCGAGAAATACGCTTAGAAATATGGATTAAAGCGAGTTTTCGGTTTCAACAAATCTCTTTGTAGGCTCTTTTAAAGTTTTAGACGTAAGTATGTACACACTCTCGACCCGCCCGCCGACTATCCAAACCCCATTCTCTAGTTTATTCTGAAATACACTCTGTTGGTGAAATAGAGTGCACGACATTTGGACGAAATATGCTGTATTATTCGGAGGGTCCACAGTTTTGTTGACAACACACTGCCATTGCAATAACTGTCGTCAGAGAATGTTGGCGGTAATATTTGTATATGAGTTCTTATGTTTTGTGATAAAAACGAATACTTAAATATCATGTGCCTTAATGCTTGATGAAAAGTCGTGATGGCCCCAAGATTTAAGATCGCGGTCGAGTTAAAATAGCGATCGTAGATTTAAATATCACCCAACTCACAAACTTTTCGAATTTGTGTGTATGCAAAAGGAATTGTTACGTATTTTAACGTTGAAGGAAAACATTGTGAGTCGCCCTGCACATCTACGAATCCTTAGAAATACTTAGGTGTGTATTTCGCTAACCCACACTAGGCCAGCGTAGTGAACTATGGACTAACCCCTCTTAGTTGCAAAGCAAATTCGAGCATAGCAGAGGGATGCTTAATTTTTTAAGGATACTGAGGTATCAAATCGTTCTACAACATTTTGTTTTTTTTTTGTTTACTCCTTGTTAATATGGGACAAGTTTAGTTATTATGAAAAGTTACACAACAGCTCTTGATATATTAAAATATTTGTAACGTATACTTATACTGAAGGGCAGACAAAGCGACCTACTTCGATATTTACACCAGAATTTAGACAGAACAGTTGCCAATAACCTTATACCATGTTATTTTATTCTTATACATATATTTTACTATTTATTTCAATGTATCTATTGGTATAAAGAGTAATTAATATAGTAATTAATGATCAAGTTTAAAATCACCCGTAAAATATATGTATGCCTGTAATGCCAAGTATTGGTGAAAAGGGTCTCTGTGTTAGAATTGTTGTACGACAGTCGTGGATACGGACACAACATACAAACATTCGTCTTCTTAACACATGTTTGTTCCATTTGAGAAATATTCTCGAGTTGTAGAGCTAAATCTTTGGTCCAAGACATCTTAGGAGACATCCAGATTTAACAACATTGACGATGTTATGTAACGTAAAAATCAAACAATACAATGAAAACGAAAGTATTCAAATTTTGGACAAATCAACATACAAGGTTGTAGGTGGCCTTCAGATCCAAAAGTAAAAGGGGTACTAAATAAATGAGCCACTGAAAAGTTGTTTAAGTAATGAGGAATAAGTCTCTATTTTGAAAGCAACGCCTTCCCATCAGTATAACAAAGCACATAGTATAGAGAAGGTGTCGAAATATCACAGTCTCATTGTGTCAGAAAATCGAAGTTAAGAAACTGTATTCATTAAGATTTTTAAGACATTAGTGTGATGTAGTTAGTTGTTAAGCTTTGGAAGACTTTTCGTTTGTTTTTTCAAATCTGGGATAAGTATTAGCATCCTGCGCGGTTTTTTAACGCCTCGTCTTGTTTTTATAGCTCAGATCTCAACAAATGCATTTCAGAGGCTATAAATTTATGCGAGACGGTTATGTTCAGCAGGGAACATTTAGTGAGTAGACAATTCATAAAATTATAAATTACGGCATAAAATTCATAGATCCTAACAGTTAAATAGCGTTATAACATCGTTATAACGTAAGGAAAAAAACTATGCACATAATATAAAGGCCTGTATTCCACAAAGAGGATTGCAGAGGTGCATTTCTGGACCCACATTTCACCAAGTATGTATCGGTCCCACGTAACAGGCGTAAGTGTATTTTCGTTTTCGCGTATATTACCAGACTCCGTACCGCTACTGAGAATTTACTAATGGAAAAACCCAAGCAAAAATTTGACTGACCCGGTAATCGAACTGGAGACGTCTACATCGCACGGAGTTTACTTGTACCACGAGATTAAGAGGCAGTCGACATTGACGCTATTTGCAAATTTATTTGAAATCTCAGGAGTTTTAGTAAATATAGCTAATCGGGAAAATTAAATTTAACAGATACAACTTCCATAATGTTGGTACATAATATGTATGTTCCATGTTGGGAACGTATCCGGCATCAATGGCACAGCTTCCTGCGGGTTCTGTTTGCTCTACATAAGTTTGCGGTTGGTTGAATTACTTTTCATTTCCGCACCATTTGATGTTTGATTGTTTTCAAATACGATGCAGTATCTAATTATCTAGTTTATATGTATTCTAATCAACCTCTTTTTGTGCATACAGGTTTTCATTCAGGCTTTTCGTTTTTCACCACCATATTAGCAAGCAAAGCAGCCTATTTTTTTCTAAGGTTGCGTTCATGCCGACACCAATGTTAATCTATATTATTTTAACAATTGACTGCCTTGCGACCTCACGGATCAAACTTGTGCTAGGCCATATCGGGGTACCGGGTTTTCGGGTCACTAAGAAATTCTCAGTAGCAGCTCGGAGTCTTGAATTATTCCCGGAAAACAACCGTAGCCTTACCATTTATTACCACTTCGAGGAATACAGGCGTGACTGTGTGTATGTATATATTTGTAGTACGAATTTAGTATTTCACTGCTTATAATCTCTATGTCACAAAAATGTAACAATCTCACTGTAGGATTGGAATGTGCAATGATTTTTCATTTCGACAAACTATTGCTATAAATGAACGTGCAATTCGATTCCAAACGATTTAACTTCACAAAAGTTATCAGTCATCCAAGCGATATCAAACTGTGTTTAAGCTATCCTCATAACGAGTTTGAGAACTAAGAGCAAAAAGTAGTTTTAAACAAATACTGTAGGTGCTTTAGTTCCTAGTGTTATAATAGTAGCGGTGAACAAGTTTCAACATACATTACAACCGGCAGCGACTAAGTATTATTTTGTAAGGACAGGAACTTCCATTCGGAGTCGTATAGTTTGCGATTTACGAGCAGGTATGCAGCAGTAAATGCGTTCTGGCCGGGTGTAGCATCGGCCCGTATAAATCTGAAATGAGTCCTTGCAGTTTCACATACTCGGCTACATTATGTCGCACTTAACAGAAACATTTGCCTTGATAAATTTATTAAACGAATTTTAGTGTTCTTTATTCATTACTTATTAGCTATTAAGTGAAAGATAAGATGAAAGAAAAAAGCTTATGCTATTGCTAGTAAACATACAAAAAATTAACAAAGATGTGGGTATTATAATTTGCACAGTTAACAATGATCTCTTCATTCAGTTACATGTTAAAATTTCAGCTTCCATGGTACTGCAGCGTTAATTTTCAAAGAAGGGACCAAGTGGCAAAGAACGCTAGGTAAACAGTTAAAAAAAAAAACAAAATAAACAATACGAATAATGGAAGCCCCCTCTTTACTATTAGTTTTTGAGGAAAGTAAATTTTTTTGCGTTTATTTTTTTCAGATTTCTTGTGGTCTGGATGGAAGACTGTGATTTATTCCTAATATATTTGTTACAAATAGATATAGACTTTAGCATCTATAATAGTGATATGTTAAATGTGAAAAAAATATGTTACATTTAATTTTTTCTGTCACTGTTGAAGGTCTTTTATATAATGTTATGAAGCAATTTTAATAAAGTATTTGCATTTTTATAGAGAAAAATTACATTACCTATTATTATAGGCACCCAACTTAAAATATATTCGCTAAGTAGCGTAATATTACTAAAGAACCGTTTTATTTAACGTTTCGGAGCTTGTTGTAATAATTAGCCGCATAATATTGCTATGAACAAAACAAATTAGGAATAACCGCAACGAGTAAGATTAACCGGGGTTCTTCCATAGTAATTCGAATACTACTGAAACCCAATCTAATTTAAGAAGGTAATTAGGCTGTTAATTATATCGTCACAACCTTCATTAGTACTTCAATATTACTTTATTAGTTAAATATCGTATTTGATAACTTGCAAGTGGGGGATTACATCCAATTTTGGATTGCTAAAAATAGACGACTTAGTTAACTATTAAGATGATTACGATATAGTTCAGGTACTACACGCATATTTTTACGTATGTAGGGCGAGTCATATTTCTTGACCGAGATGTAGTCACCTAAGTTTTAAGTGCCGCATTATTGAACAAAGGGCTATTTGAAACTGCTGCGATCATTTCCAGATTATATAATGAATATTTTTAAACTCGATTGCCTCAACATTGAACCACGGGTGGAATCTTATGTATACATTTTATATTGATACATTTCCAACATCATAATAAGTTATAAAAAATTACGTATTTATAAGCATGTTTGTAAGTTGGCCGAAGACTAGCTAAACAAAGAAAAATAGTGTCTCGTGAAGACCTTTTAGTAGACTTTCTACACAACATCGAGCGTTTCGATGTTATCGTGAACATGAAACAAATGAATAAATAAAGTCCTGAGCAACCACAGCATCCTGAAGCTAGCGCTCTCAGAGGTTTATCCTACTTTAAGCTACCTCGGATATATTGTTTGAAAGCAATCAACTCATGTGTTATAATATGTAGGCACTTGTTTTCTCCAACATGAATAAATTACCATGTCTGATATTTATTCTGAACTTATGCTAAAGTAAGTATCAAACCTGTACAAATATTATAAATATTAATATTTTGGACATACAGTCCACAAAATGCAATCTAGGTATGAGATCTGCAATAAGTAAAATAATTTTGTGTATGAAAATAAAAAATATACACAAAAAAATACGTTCCCATATATAGTTCTGACCCCACACTAAGACACCAGTTTTGAGCCGTCGAAATCAGAAAATACAAGATACTTTTTGTCTTTATGGTCACCGAAACACCCAGGCAACAAATAAACATTTGTCGCTCATACAAATATTTTGCTCTGTGCGAGCAAATCAACTGCGCCACGGGACTGCCGTGTGTAATCTATGAATTTTAATTTCATGTTTAACTTCTAATAAATGTAAATAATAGTCACATTGGTATCATTAATTATCCCTTAGTAAAAATAAGGGACAAGGACTAAAATAAATGGACAAATTCCACCTGGGTTGTTAGCTTTAGAGGGCATTAAAAGTATTCCGATAATTTCACCGATTTAATTTCATTACATGATAGCATTTACTGCCACTGCATATATTTCGTAACACGGAGCAGTAGATTGAGGATGCAGTCTTCATGACTAGATACTCTATATATTTATTATAAGTATTATATTTTATAATATAATAAATATATTGACTGCCTCGTGGTCTCACGGTACAAGTATGTGCCGTGCGATCTAGAGGTCCTGGGTTCGATTCCCGGGTCGGGCAAAGTGTTATTGGGTTTTTCCATTAGGAAATTCTCAATAGCAGCACGGAGTCTGGAAATGTGCCCGAAAAACGGCAATAGGCTCGCCCCCTATTACGTGGGACTGATACATACCTGGCGAAATGTGGGTGCAGAAATGCATCTCTGCCTACCCCTTCGGGGAATATAGGCGTGAGGTATGTATGTATTATATTTTATAATACTCTATATATTCTTAAATAAAGCCCTGATTAATGTACTCGTAATCAGTATAAATAGTATAGTATTTTTATTGTGTACGGTAAGAGTTGGCAGCTATCTAGAGTCTGATCCACACTTGAACACGCATAAACTTTGCATATGTAGTTACTGGGTTTTAAAAAACACATAGTGAAGGAAGGGGAGAGGTTTTAGGAATGATTGTGCATTTAACGTTTTTAGTCGAGTGTAACCCGCTCAATCTCAGCGGTCCTTTCTCAATTTGGAAATTATTGAATTACTTAAGGATAATTCGGTAATGAACAAAGTTCCAAAATATAAACATATTATGTTGTGGACACAGAAGGGTGTTGTATTTAAGATAAATTACACGTGTTTGTCATAAGGCAGTAATGTTGTCGGCGGATTATAAGGCTTCCGTTGACGAGGGTCACTGCCCACTATCGGCTCAACTTTATTAAATAATAACAACATTGCTTTTAAATATTTACAGATAAATTGTTATTTCGACGAACCCATACAGCTGCAATAGACAAGTTTGATTAATGTCGAATGCCGGTATCATTTTATAATAAAATACTAATATGAATTAACTGCTTTTGTTGTGTTTGAAATTTCAACTGCTTTTATTTGTGGCATATATTGTAATCGTTATACTACAAATGAAGTTATTCACAATGTTTTTTAGAATTAGCAAAATAACGATTATTTACTTTATATTACCAATAAAAAGTCAGTTAATACTTCATTAGATAATTTAAACAGTATAAATTTCTTGAGCAAACATTTAACAAAATAACGCATGATAAAGCATTTTCAAATTTGATATACTTATTTTGGGCTACTCGTATTTTTGCAAAGAAAACAAAAAAGAAGATAAGGATATTGACGTAATGATTATTTTTTATACTAAACGCAAGAAATTGATCGTTGATTAGTTTATTACTGTTCAAACATTGTTGACAGTCACTGTACACTGTTGGTGTATGTCAAACGATTAATTTATCACTAGTCAACAAGTTTATGACAGCCTATTTGTAACCAGATGTTCCGGTATTGTGACTATCACTACATCGCAGATCGCTCTCGTAATAGCAGGCTAAAAAGTAACTTCACTGCATATTATCATCACTATAGTAACATTAAAAATATGGAATGCAGGTCATTTGCGTAGGTTTTTATCTCTTCATTTTAGACTAGCTGTTAGGCTACCTCTACACGTTCGAAAGAAAAATTCCTACTCTAAATCCTTAGAAAATAAGATAGTTATGAGGTTATAGGATATAGGATTATGTATTTTTATAAGATCCTGTGTATCTAAATATCAAAATTATTCAAAGCAGTCCAGCAGTTTAGTCGTGAAACAGTTACAGACAAATATATATTAACTTTCAATTTTATAGTATTAGTTTGGTTATTCAGACGATTATTGAGCCACCAAAATTACATTTTAAGATTTCTACACGCAGTTTAATCGTGATAATTTCAATTGGTTCCTCCCCTGGTTTTATGAGGATAAACAAATTGTCCGTATTGTAAATAAGAAACGCATTGATAGTTGCGCCTTCTCGACAGTGACTTCTACCCCTTGGGATCCTATCATATGAATAGAACATAATCCATACAATTTACGTTAGTGTGACGTCATTGATAGATTTACTCGGGAGGTTAACAGCACACCGCGATAAGTCTTCAGTCTTTAGTCCAGTCTTCAGCTTTAATGAAGCCAGCTACGTTCGTTTTAAATCTAGCTTGTGTGGGATAGCTTTGGATAAATTTGTTATTTACAACACAGTTACTTCTTGACACCTGAAACCTCATCAATCCATCATTGCATTCGGGTAATGTTCACGTCAATGTCTAATGCTCTCTAAGCATAAACTCGGTCATTCTGTTTTTAAGAGTTGTTAAAAGGTTCCTTTGTGTATTACTTAATTAGTTATAATTTTACAACCAAATTAAATTCATTCATTAAATAACCAGTCCAACGACTTCATTATTTTTAATAGGAATACTATGTGGGGTCAGTCAAATCTTTTTGAATCTTTAACTGTGGAAAAAGGATGAAGAGTATAAAAAATGCATTTGGCTCTGTACCGAAGTGTTGTGCAAAATGATGTTTATACAGAAGTTCTGTTTATCACTCCATTCCATTTTAATACCACAAAAAGCTTTAACAAAGATCAAGATAAAAAAAGCAAGGAATACCTAAATGTAAAAGAATTATGGTTATTTTAACATTGTTTATTTTCAAAACCATAACTACGAACAATAATGTTAAAGGTACGCATAAAAGATAAATATTTAATAAGACTCAGTTCTTATTTAGAGGATAGACTTGTAGCAAAAATCTTTTTAGTTTCCCACTTTGGATTTTCATTTATTACAAACCCACTTCGTAAAGATGCAAACATTCACAACAAAAAAGTTGAAGATGGAAACTCGAAGCATCCATCGTAAAAGGATGGCTCCAACTCACAGATTCTACGGGTTCTTCGTAATTGACCGCTGACAAGGGAGACTTTTTGCAAAAAAACGATAACCAAAAGCAAAAACAGAGTTAACGATGGAATAGGTCAGCCAAGTGATTCGTGATGAGAATCAATTATGACCGTTTTCCTTTTCCCTTTACTCAAGTTATCGTAGTTTAGAAATGGCAATATCCAAAATTCCCATAATGTTATGCGGGTAGCATACCAATCAAGCGAATATTTTAACCTCTCCTATACTTTGGCATTACATCTGTATTTACACGGAGCCAACAATGAAGGTAACTTTGGAAATAAAACCATCCAGTTTTAATTTATTACTTTTGTTCTTTTAAACAGCTTATTATTATCTTCGATGGGAATTAAAAAGTCAAGAGACAAAGCGTCAATGCCTATTGATTTCGAAAAATTAAAATATTGTACTTGAAACAAAGCGATTCCCATTATGCGAAGAAAGTTTTTAACAAGGATCCTTGATAAAATACGTGCCACGCTGAAGTTTTCACGACAATATTTTCTGTAAGATTGTTATTTTCTTAAATTAAAAAGTTTACGGCTACGCGCATCCATCGAGGTGGAATTTTAGGCAGATATTTTTATAGAGAGTTCGTATACACACTAGCACACATATTTCTGCATTCGACTTACTAATTGGACGCGCCGCGACTTTCATCCTGACTTGAACACGTAATATAATGAGCCTTACTCTGTAATGATCCTCTACGGAAACTGGGCAACAACGCAGACGCGCTACCACAATTCTATAGGAAAATAAACCATCTACAGAATATTTCGCACATATTTAAGTATCACTGTTTTCCCATATCACGGCCATCATAATAATATTCAATTAACATAAAGAACAGGATCGCTCGAAGAGAACGCGAGACAATTTGATTACTTGGAAAAATATAACGGTAGAATATTTAAAATTATTTGCCAAGTATCGGATGCTTATGCTAACTGAAAACAAATATTTATTGATTATGATATTGTTGACATTGAATTCAATAATTTTTGTTATACCGAGAACATATTCGTTTTGTTCAACATATTCGTACCAGATAAGAGCTGAGTGATAACTGACAGAGGTTAATGAAGCGTACTAGATTTGTGTAAAGTGTTGCGAGTAGGCATCTGTTGTGGGATGTATAAGGACCTTTTTGAATACAAACTTGTTGGGCACTTTCAGTCGCGGGCCCCGAGCGAATGAGGTCAATGCGTGCGACCTGAAAATACCGCACGGCATTACCACGCCACCGCTGCATTCTTGTTGTAAGGAATAATTTACATATGTTGATATGTCGCAAGGAGTTCCAGCGCTATATTTAAATGTTTTGAATGATAAGTACGCATATGAAACGGTGAATGCGCCGCATTTCATGTTGAAGAATTTAATGTAACTTACGGTTCAGGTGACGCAGTTAATTTATTCATTTCTATATAAACTTCTACTGAATCTAAGAGAGCGTAGACAAGTATGTATTTATGCCTCCAAGATGATAATATAATACCACGTTGTGAATAATTTTGTTTTATTTTTATTTAAACAATATTTTTATAATAGATATTAATAAACCTGGCTTGCTAGTAATCATAACAGAAAGTTGTGAAATATAAGAACTGTATAAAGATGACATTTCTATTCAGAATTAAGAATGAAACGAAGAGAACTAGAACAATGCAAATTTAAAATAAGTAAATGATTCACAGCCCACAGGTCTTTGTTCAAACGTTTCAACCGACCGAATACGACGTTGAGATTGCGTTCGATTAAGGCGAAGTAGGTAGAAATCAATAACATATAAATTTGGTGTACCATTCATAAAGGCTGTCTGCGTTGAATGGCCTTATTCACATGAAAACCGGAGTTGTATTTGGGTCAAGTCGGCTGCTTGACGGCTGGTCGGCTGTGAGCACTCGCGTTGTAGGTAGCCGACTCTAGCTGGCCCGATGGCTCTACAAAAACTGGGGTCCGGCGCGGGCACGCGATCGCGTGATGCCGAAAGGGCACACTACAATTACACGCCGAATGACCCTGTTCATTGCGCACGCAAATGTCGCTGTTAAAACGAAGACTTCAAATTGACGGGTATAAATAAAGCAGATAAGGCCACGTGTCACGTGTGCTACATTGTTTCGCAAATTTAACGTAACGCAACTTTATAACTAGTTATTTTAACGCTACGGCTTTTTAATTGGTCATGTTGGTATTGTTCGCTTTACGGAATTATGTAAGCACTTTCTGGGAATTTTATTCGGTTCATAAAACATGCCAACTATTTAATAACACGTTACTATTATGACTGTTGGGCAAAATTGTACAGTGGAGTCAATTTAACAAACATTTGTATAATTGGCGATTTGATTGTTTGTTTGAAGTACGAATATTTGGACGTGCATTATTTTGTTTTTAGTTCGAAAAATTAATGAACTGAAATAAAAAGCGACAGCAAGGAATTTACTTTCAGTTCGGATTGAATATTGGTAGTTGGTACCGGGGTTAGGGGTAACCTTTTGTACCTACATTATTTTAAGTTATATGCTTTTATGGGATCATTAATTAATTTAAATGTCATTGCTTCAACGATTGAATTAAATAATTGAAATAATTTAAAAGCACTTTAAGTGGCAATTAAGTGAACATCTTACATATCAAAATAAGAGAAGAAAATAAATCTGAAATAAAATACCATCATATCGCAAAACTTCTTTCCAGGTGTTAGTATCGGGGCAGTATTTATTCCATACGCCGTTTTTGAAATTTATTCCAGTTGCTTAGGTTTACTTAGAAATGGTAGCGATATTTTCTGTGGTGCAATATTTAATGACCGACAGTCAGACCAGTGCGGACTGTCAGTTATGACGTGCAGTGTCAAGTCGAGGACACTCATGGAGAGCGTAGATCGTCGGTTTAAGTTCGCACAACGAGAAAAGGAGCTGTATACTTTTAGGTATTTTTTTAG
This sequence comes from Cephonodes hylas, assembly GCA_030295005.1. Lineage (NCBI taxonomy): Eukaryota > Metazoa > Arthropoda > Insecta > Lepidoptera > Sphingidae > Cephonodes > Cephonodes hylas. The sequence continues at coordinate 6,613,810 of AP025366.1, forward strand.
TGATGAGATCCCTGAAGTACTAACGTAACCAATACTTCTTTTGGAATGAAGTTGAAGGAACAGTAAACGAGATGTTGGCTGTAGGTTTTTAAAGTATTGTTGTGGAGAAAACCTGGATGAAACTTTAGCGTAGATCGAGCCCACGCTCGCTTATTCAACTTCCTGAGGAAAGTAATCAAAAGTAATATAAATAGAAGGTATGTATATGTATATCGACGCTCGGATATCGTAAAGTGTAAAAGATTATGTCTATTTGGTGCAGTTTAAAATGAAGTTGTATTATTTAAGATATTTTATACGGTTTATAGTTTATAATATCTTATGATATTTCATTTGTTTTATAATTGATTCCATGAAATACAATAAATATTTAAAAGTCGGATCGTTTACGTTCAGATAGCTATTTATTTTGAGAGCAGTAAATATTTTTAACGACCTATACTTATTGTTACTTAGTAGTTCTTCGAGTGTTTCGATGGTATCGCGTGTGGTCCGCCCACTAGAAACCGGCCAGGTGCGAGTGGGATTCGCGCACGAACGGTCCCGAACCATTATTCATAAAACTAAACAAACTTACTTTTAGCATTTGTTGATATAGCGGCAACAGAAGTACATTACGGACGGAAAAACGGATTGACGGACAGCGAAATCTTAGTAATCCGGTTTCGTTTTATCTCTTAGGTACGGAATCCTGAAAAGAAATATACACAATCTAGACAAGTCTATAGACGTTCTATACCCACAGCCCACGCATAAGCTTTCGTTCGGCTATATTAGTGTCTCCATACATTTCCTCGCACGAACCACAATGTGCTGGACTTATCGGAGAGACACGCTGTGATTGCGTAAGTGTTAGATGAAGTATTGCACCTTCTCTTCTTCATCAACCCATATACGCCCACTGCTGAGCACGGGTCTCCTCTACCATTGAGAGGGTTTACGCCATAGTCCACCACGCTGGCCTAGTGCGGGTTGGCGGACTACACACTTAAGAAATTCCTAAGAACTTTTAGGTGTGCAGGTTTTATCACGATGTTTTCCTTCACCGTTAAAGCAAGTGATAATTCAATTTGAATACACACATAACTTTCGAAAAATCAGAGGTGTGTGCCTGGGGTTTGAACCCGCGACCGCCGAGATTCTCGACCGCGCGCCTAAACCTCGAGGCCATCAATGCTTCAAGAATATATTTCACCTTCTAGAATATATTTATTAGAAGCGACGGACAGGTCAAAATATAAGGATCGGAAAAAAAATTGTTTTGCGATAGAATTTTGTGGCAAGCGTAACAATTTTCGGCTTATAATTGTTTCCATGACGATAAATTTATAATGAGGCGAGGAATACAATATCAGACTTACGTAATTCGGCTAAAAGAGTAGTTACCGGGACGTAAATTATATACTCCATAAATTGTCCCAAAGAGTAATATCCCGAATTCTGACTATTCATTTTAAGAGATTTGTATTGCTCTCGTTATGTAGTTAGAACACTTTTGTGTTTGTATTTGCGACCCATTTTATTGTCGGATGTACACACTTCCGCTGTAATTATAACAAAAAGCCGTTTAGAGTTGTGATCAAAATCAAAGCGAAATAGGGAACAAAGAAACAATTTGTCTAAATCTGGATTTCAATTTCAAATTAAAATTAACAGTGGATTCATATCTTACATTAGTAAAGGTTGCGAAATAAAGTACAACAAAATTGAGTGTTAAATTTATAATCACACAGACACGCCTACGCCACAAGTAGAAGGTAGAAGGGCAAACTTTTTGCTTTTTTCTTTTGCTACAGATCCAGACGCCGTGCTTCAATTAAGATTTTTGATTATGAAAAACATGATAGCCCTGCCTCTAAAAATTAAACGGGATACCCAAATCTTACGGCACACTTTTGTGCCGCGAGACCACGAGATAAAGGTACAAACAGTGACGGGAACTTAAGAAAAATGACCACTAACACTTCAATAAACAAGTTAATGCTAAGTTTATTAACTAAAGTATAATTAATTCATTTAGTACCTAGCTAAATTTCATAAAATGAAGTTGTGACATTTAAAATATCGAATACCTATAGCGCAAAATAAAATTTATTTAACGTTGAAGCAGTCTCAATTTACAAAAAGTTGAAATTAATTCATCCCACAAAAATCACAATATTGTAAAGGAAAACCCTTCACATTTCATCCCTAACACGTAGGCAAATCATGGTTACAATAAAATAGATATACAAGTAGTCCCAAATAAGATATCGGAGTAAATCTATCTACGATGCGCGCGTGTGTGATTTGTCCACAATAATGAGATGCCAATCGATTTTCTTTTACCGAATGTATTCAAATGTTAATGTATTGAGACGTAATGCTTTAAGTAACAGCAAACTGAAGATATTGTGACTGAATATTTTGTGAATTTACAAACTTATACGTTTATAAAATCATCATCATCATCAGCTTACATATTTTTCACTGCTGGGCATTAGCCTCGCCTACGACTTGAGAGGGTCCAGGCCTTAGTCCACCGCGCTGGCCTTTTGCAGGTTGGTAGACTGCCTAATAAAATATGAAATACCAATACATTAATTAGACAATTCCTGTACCGTATCGATGATATTGTTTATAAAATGTTTTAGTAAGTAAAATTTAGGATGTTATACAATATATAAAGTGTATATTATGTATCATGTGTAGTTCACAAAATTAAACAGAGAATAGTCAAAGTTGGTGGATTTAATTTCCGTTCGGATGGTTTCGTGTCAGAAACGTCAGCACCTTTCGTGCTTCGCGAAGCAGGTTAAGCTCTGGCAGTAACGTTTGTCGTCTTTGTTGACAAGTACCTTTCAGCCAGCTGTTTATTGTACTTAAGTAGATTCTGTTCCACACTAGACATATTAATGTGAGAGCCTTGTGTCTCGGATTAAACGATTGATATCTGTATTGTAATAAACGGCGTGTTTGATATTAGTTTCACAGAAGTTCCTTGGGTATTGAATTCAGAATATATTCCCCGTATCCAAATAGAATATTCAAGGGTTAATGATGTATGTTGTCTATAATCGATATGTCGAAAATCTGTTTACACCGTTTTAAAAATTCTCATGAATACATTGTTATTTTCTTAAATACATTTATTATATTAAAATATCTTTATTTCGATTCTCCGTTCTGTTCTCACAAATGCAATGTCTAAATTTGTAAATAAATTTCAGTACACGTCAGAATGACGATATTTTATATGCGAAAAATAATAAAACTTCTTTTTATTGACAAGTTGTAAAATTTTTAGATTTATGTGTTAGGAGTTTTAAAAAGAAACATAAATTTGCTGCGCCAGTTGATGATAGGGAAAGATAAAGTTCTCCAGTAAAATATAAACATGCACTCTGTGTCCCCGAAGAGGCACTCAGAAGTGTATGTTAACCATCAAGTTTTACCAGATATGTTGTTAATCCCTCGTAATATGGGGCGAGTCAAATTCTTTTTAAATATCTTCTTCTTCTTCTTCATCAACCCATATACGCTCACTGCTGAGCACGGGTCTCCTCTACCATTGAGAGGGTTTAAATATATCATATAGAAAATTTACTAAGAATTCGTTATTTCAATAATATGATGCAGGGTTTACCGACCAGGTAATAAAAAAATAAGTATTATAATACTTCGTTAATTTGCTAATAAAAAACAAATAGAATGTTCGGAAAAGTTAGCTAGAATGAATTTATCTACTTTAAGGACTCATGTCTTTTCACTTGATACTGAGAGAAGGGATGAGCCATGCGATGTAATGGCGGCTGGCAAGACCATTGTTATCATTTACATACATTATAAGAATATGTTTCTCATTAGAAAAACATCTGGAGTAAAGAACTATAGGGAAAGGTAATTCCACAGCGGGTTTTATCGTTAACATGTACTCATCGGCTTAGTTATCATTTTAAACATAAAGCTAGTACTAAAACTGCGTCTATTACAAATTGCAACGGGGTTTTAAACTATCGTGCTTGCTGTAATATTTCGAACAGAAGGCAAATAAATATATTTTTCAAAATAAAATACATCAGTAAAGTATGTAATGCAATTTAGCCGATATTCATTACCATACATTCAATAAAGGGGCATACAGTAAAGAAGACGTTCAAGGAAAACGAGTTAATATTTACGTAGAGCAAGAACTCGTAGCGCACTTTCGTATTCGTGTTCACGAATAGCATTTTCATGAATACGAGTGCAGTATATTTTGTATGTTGTAACATGTATATATACAGGATGTATACAGACCGTGATCGGTAACTAAGGCAGGTAACAGCTACGGCGATCATAAACCCATAGGCTTTAAAAAAATCCCGACGAATGTAGTAACATCTAAATCAATGAAACTTTACAACGGCACAATATAAACATTTCAGATACGTTGAATATAAGTTCATATGTATATTTTTTTAGTTAACATTTTTGTGACATATTTTTTTAAGTCCATGATTCTTTCGATATTCTAAAGCGAACATGTTATATTGTTTTTTAAAATAAGAACAGTATAATAGTATTTATAATAAAATAGTATATATAACATAATATAACAGTATTTGTAACGAATCAAAAAATGCATCATAATTATTATTATTCTTGTTGATTCGCATTCTGAAATAAAATTTGAAATTTGCTGAAGTGCGGCGATCGAACTAAAATGTGTCTTAAGCGGTTTATTTTTGGTTGCAGAGTCGCCTGAACGGTGGCGAGCTAAGGACAGTGAGAATTTGAGGTGAGTTGGTAATTAGTGCAATCGATCATTAACACATCCCGCGAGTTGATGACGTCCGCATTTCCTATTATTCGTACCTAATCGCCGTTGGTTCCACACAAAGGTGTTAGGTGACGAAAGATGAGTGGCTCTTTCCACTGATGCTCTATTTGGACAGTATCGCACGTACCATTAGATACGGTGTTGTCAATTTTTTGAACAGTATCGTATAAAAAAATTGTGAACCCTTTACTAGTTAATTTTGCCTAGTATTGCAGTTAAATATATTTAATCACTCAAAAAAGCAAAGAAAAGATTTAAAAAATATATAACCCTAGTTAATCATTTCTCCTGGAGAGGTGCAACGTAGTTATTAAAGGCAAACTTTCTGTGGAAAAAGACTGTGAGAAAAAAAATGCATTTAGTCATAATTTAATGCGACAGCAAAGTGATTGCTTTGACATGTGATGTTATGTGCACGGTAAATACAGTATGGCCCAAATAGAATGTCGACGGGGGAGAACCCGTTGTTGTTTTTTATCGTCAGTTGCTACAATTATGCCAGCCCATTAGTAACCAAATATATGTATGTACATAAACTCATTCTAGAACCCGTGTGATCGTAGTAGAATGTATACGTGACAGACAAGCGGCGGCACCCGTCCTCGTACAAAACACTGTTTAAATCCGTCAAATCTTACTTAGTTGTTCTGAGTTTAAAAACATTAGCATTAAGTCTCTTATACAATATCACAAAAATATAAATTAATTTTGACAAAAGGTAATATTCAACTATAAGAAAAACTATTTATCAAAGACGTGAATAAAAAGCAGTGGCGTGTTAAATTTTGTGTTAGAAAGTTATATTCCGTCTCCAACAAGGAAACCTGCTGATTTTACTTTGGAATAATTTATAAAGCTTTTACTCGACGAGCCACATATGTAAAAATGCATTTACTCACGTTTTCGCTCGTGCATCTCAATCACTTGCCTCTGCACTACCCAATTCGGAAGAGTGAAACTAGTCTTGGTTCATGCTTCGTTGGCGAATTTATTAACTTATTTTGACGTAAACACATGTGTGTACGAACATACATAGTATATACGTTCCAAGTTCCAACGTATAGTATTTATTTAAAAGAAAGCCTATTAGTTTTGTTGCTAGTAGTAATTGTTTGGTTGGTAATGGGTAATCAATGCTAATCGATGACAATTAATATATTATTCATAATTACTATTCAAATACTTGCTTGCTTTCGAATACGAATACAAGATTTAGGTTGTATAAATAGAAATCTTCTATGATAAATACAGGTGATACAGAGACCGCGATAGGAAACTAATTCTAACTGCGATTTAATCAGTCTAACAAATTAAATCAGTATAACTATTACTGTTTCTATTGCCTGTCTTAGTTTTCCATCCCGGTCTGTTTACAACCCATATATTTTTGTTACATATCTATCGTTTGTTATTAATAAAGTTTCGTAAACCCACAAAAATATGTAAATATTGTTACGCTTTTTAATTCGCCTGCTCAGTCACTTATCCACATTCCACACTTCAGAACTATTCAACAAAAATATATGTTGCATTCTGACATGCTTATGACGCAAGAGGCAATTCAGGAAATAGGACGTCGCGAACACGCACTAAAACTAAACAAATTAATGTATCGTAGAGTGTTATGGCTGAGGATTCTGTGAAAACAAATAACAAAGTTATAAATATCGATAAAAGTACGATAGTTGACGCGTGTCGACACGTATAAACAAGAAGTGTCATTTGCGGACACGCACATGTGCCACAAAGCCACTGGAACAGGGTATTGCTAACCGCTCATTCAACCCTATTCATGGAGGTGTGCCCTGAATTTACTATTCGATAGTGTCTTTACACTTACGTACTGCTACATTGTCTGAATATTTCATCATTGTTACATTTGTGACGGAAGAATCTGCTGGTGAACTGACTTAAGTTTAGAGTTTACTTTAAGGAATAGTTTTATTTTTCAGAGGCGGTACTTCCATGAAAGTTCAAAAGTCCAGCATGCCTTACAAAACTTCATATGTCTAAACTAAATCTTTGAAATTAAAATCTTTATTTAACAAAAGCAATTTGCCACACTCGCACTTGTATAAATGAGAATATGATGATCCCTTAGTAAATAATTATAAACTTGACATTACACAATTCCCATGTAATGCTTTTGGCGCACTATCAGAAAGGCCTATGTCCAGCGGTAGAGGAAATGAGGGCTGTTGATGATGATGATGCTTTCGGCCGTCTATAGAAATACCTCCTCTGTAATTTTTATAGAATTCCTGAATGGTGTTATAACGACAATCATTTATTTTTATTTATTTAAAATACTTCATATACAAAACTGTATATAGGCGGACTTAATGCCGGTGGCATTCTCTACCAGTCTACCTTAGGGTGGTGGAGAGATGAAGTATGGTTGGTGTGAAAAATAACAAAGAGATACAAACATATATTCATAATAAAAATATACATAAAATATCTAAGATATATATATATATATAAATATATAAAAATAAATATAGATACATACACATAAACTCAACAAGAAGACTCTGCCAGTTTATTGAGAAATAGATCTCGGACTCTCCTTTTGAAAGTATCCCGTGTAGTGGACGTCCTTATTTCGAGCGGGAGCGCATTCCAGAGAAGGATAGATTGAACAGAAAAAGAAGAGTGTAGAAAATTTGAAGTATGAGGAGGGCAACGAAGAAGAAGATTGTGCTTAGAACGAAGATTTTTGGTGTGGGAGGACCCTAGGAATTGAAAATATGGAGTTAAATAAGAAGGTGGATTAGGAGAAAATAAAATAGAAAAAAGTGTACCAAGAGCGTGCAAACTACGGCGCTGACGAATCGGTAGCCATTTTAGTTTGCATCGATAGGAAGAGACATGATCGAATTTACGGAGATTGAAAATGAATCGAATGCAGTTATTGAGAAGGCGGTCGAGTTTATTGAGAAGATCTGCATTCAGGTCGAAATAGCACACATCACCATAGTCGATTATAGGAAAAACTAAGGCTTGTACAAGCATTGTCTTGGTTTTGGACGGAAGGAAATTCTTAAGACGATAAAGTGCACGCAGTGTATTTGTGACTCTCTGACACACAGAGGTGACCTGGGCTCGCCAGTTCAGGCTGGAGTCAATAAGCAGGCCTAAGTTTTCATTTCTTTATGTTTTTTTTTTAAATCAGATAAAGGCTTTGCTTATGGACCAACGTCATCTACGCAATTTATCTAAATCTATTGGTGCATTCAGAGCCGCTGATATTTTGATCCGAACTTAGCCCGATTTTTGGCTCGTTTGTGGTAGTTTCATAGCCGCTTTTTTGACTTGACATTCGTCCTAATTAACCAGAGATGAGATTAACGTTTTATTCATTAAATAATATTTGCTTAGTGAGTCCTACTGCTGGCACTGGCCATTTCTACAACTGAGAGGGTTTAGGCCTTAGTCCACCACGTTGGCCTAGTGCGGGTTGGCGGATTACGCATCTAAGAAACTATGCATCATGCATCACTAAGAAACTATCATTGCATTATTTAAAAGTGTTAATTTCATCATTCTCAATTTTTTTAAATATTAAAAAATTTAGGTAATACTTTGATTGCTCCTAAAGAAAGTATACAAAGCAGAAGGTCTGTCTTTGAATGTGTGAACATATTTTAGTCCACAAAGTTTACGAGTGTTAAAGATTTGACCCTTGAGGAATTATTCTTCTCGCAGCAAGCTTGTAGTCATACATAAGGGGACATTAAATTTAGGAGGGTTGAGTTGCAAAGTCGGTGCTTCTTGACTTCTAACCCCAAAGTTTGGTCCTCTGTAGTAAATCTAAACCTATATTAAAACTTCCTCACTTTTCTTCATCTAGGGCTTTGAGTTTCTATGTGATAGCAAGCTTTGGCAAAAGCCGCTTATAGTTCATGAAGGCCCGTTTAATTTCGATTTTTTATAAACCTATGGTAAAATAGTACTTTGCAATGTTTTCAGTGCTCTTACCTTCGGACACAGTGTACATTAAGAATGAATTGCTTAGCTAAAACTGTGTACTCTAAAGCCTTAAACACTCTTCTAAATTTTTTACGTGAAGAGTATGCGCGTAAGTTCAGTTTGTAAGAGGGGATGGAACAGATAGTTTTATCTTGGAAAATGAAAAGTTCCTCAGGGAAAACCGATAAAATTGTTTAGACTTGCGAGGCTGGGCGAAAAGCTTGTAATCTATGTGCTCTTTGTAGCTTCACGGCGTGTTTAGTTGGTTAGCAACAGTGTTTTGCTCTAAGCGCAGACCACACAAAGATAATTCATGGCTTGCGGTAATTTTGGGAAATTGTGCCACAGAGCTGCCAAACAAAACAGTTTTGATTGGAATTTTAGAAGCTTCCTAAACTGTTATCCGATGAGTTGTGTATGTTCTTACCTAACTAAGAACTAATAGTTACGCATATACAAGGGGTCTCAATAGAAAGATTATGTTTATTGGATCGATTTAAAAAAGTAAGGTTTATATTGAATAATGTTTATTAATTATAATTAAAGTACACAATTTTGAATTTATTTCTTAAAAATAATATCAGATACCTGATAACATCTACAAATTGTTTACCCTTGCGTTTGTGGCACTAAATCGAACAGTAAATGATTTTATGATGGCTTGGCAGGTAGACTCAGTGATGGCTGCCATAATTTCATGAGGCATATTTTCTTTTAAATCCGCGAGTGAATATGGTTTTTTGATGTAAACTTTAGTAAATGTAACATCATAGAAGAATACCGTAAAAAACAGGAATACATTGAGGCCAATTTGTCTCCAGGAGATTCGTTTTCTCAAAAAAAAAAAAAAAATAAGAACTCGTAGCAGAGATGTATAGGACAGGATACATACGTGACGTTGCTTTATAGTTTAGGAACTTTGTTCTCTGGTTCTAGCTGGGAATATTTTGCAGTTCAGGGACCAAGAAGAGAGAGACCCCTTTTTATCTTCAAAATAGTAAGAGTCTACAATTCCTCGCGCCGACGCTGCAGTACATACGGTAACTTTAGAGGAAATTCTTTAGGCGTTTTAGGGATTTCTGAAACTTGCATTTCGGATTCATTACACTCCAGTAACAGCAACTCTGATTTTTTACGTGTCCATTAACATGAAAATAATCTTCATCTGAAAACAAGATACTGGTAAACGTTGAAAAGCACTCAATTATCTCATTGACGATATATAATTATAATTGCTTTTTGAGACACTTTGTAAGTTATAATTTTGGTTGAGATTGTCCATATATTGTCTTTGGATAGTTCTTTGTCTTCAACCTTTACATCGCTTGCCTCATGTTTGTGCCATGGGATCACTAGGCATTCTTAAGCATTGTCTTCGTTCATAAAATTTTGTGGCGTTTTTCCTTATACCACTTTATATATTTTTAAGTTTAAGCGACATTTATTAATTTTATTATTATTAATTCTTTGTTTCGTTTCAATTGCTGTTGGAGGCGAAATGTAAGAGTTTTTCCAGTTTATTACATATACTGATTTTAAATTGTGCCTCAATATCGACTAAACTAACATCAATTTGTATAAAGTAATTGAAATCACTTTAGTTAGTAATTGTAAATATGACATTAACATTAATAATTGCAGTACATTCGTACGTAGCGTTATTCCTACATTCATTATCCCAATAAACATCAGTATAAGCTTGTACAAATAAACAAATATGTAAATCACCTGTATATGAGAAATATGTTTGGCCACGGATTACATGATTTAAAATAATTATAGTTAGAATAATGATACCAAAATAGGGATGCTGCGGTTGATTGAGTAACAATAATGGAAATTAGTTATTCAGTCTAGTTACTCGTATGTTGGCCGTTGATTATCATCAATAGTTACAAATTTAATGGACACTCCAAAATCATTTTGAATCATTGTCTGATTTGGAAGGCCCACACTATTGTCATTTTAGATTTTTGCCATTAACATAAATTGTGTGTCACCAATGTCCTATAGAAGATCACAGCAAAGAAAAAGTAGGCGTGGTATTTAGGGAGAGAGCTTTTTAGAAGACTGAAATTGTCCATTATAAATTGAATCTCTTGAGGCGAACGTACATATAATGATTTCTGATGCCCAAAGTATAAAAATAGATCCTTTGGAGAACTCGTATAGTTAATAAGTTTTAAGACAGATTTGATGATATGTAGAATGTATCATATAGATCGTATAGTATATCTTATCGTAGAGTATATTACCAACTACGATCATATAGTAGGTCATCACGTCGTTACGAACCCGCGATAGAAGTTAAAGAGTCTTCTGGTGCTGAAAAAGGTTCAGAAAGATGACATGATTTCGAATTAATTTACTACTACAAAACTTTTGGCTTCGTTCGCTTTATTTCACACTGTGATAAGCTCACGGGCTAGTTAATTTGATTTATAGACATTATATTATGTTTTGCAAATAAACTATTGCTTGTAGTGATTAAAGCTTCGTAAATATAAATGTACGTAGCTTTATATCCACTCTCCATCCCAGTATAATACGTCCGCAATTTCGCCTACTATAAGTAGTCTTGATTGATTACATTGGACGGTTCTATTGTTGGGTGACAGCAATCTTATGGTGTAAATGAACAACTAAACAAAATTAAATTTTATCCTGTATACATAGCTGGCGTTTGTGGTTTGCTTCTACTCAAAGAGTACTTTTTTCCTCCTCGCTGAGGACGTCGCGGAAAACATACATATTTTTTTTCTTTTTAGAATAAATTTATATATTATAAATCTGCAGTGAGATATCCTTGCTACCTTTTTAGTATCTGAAGATTTCAATCATAACAATGTGCAGCCCAATAAGTCCCTAAGAAAATAAGTAAGGTCATGGAAGAAAGTAGGGGGCATGCAACTTATAGGTAGCATAATGTTTAATAGTCATAAGTATTGAACTACTGATTAGAAAATAAACAGAATCTATATAAGGTATTAGCAGAATACATTTAAATCTAATAAATCGGAATATCTCGGTACTTCGTCGAGCAGTCCACGAAGCGTTCGAGTAAACATTTAAAGTATCGCGCATTATAGTATAAACTATAAACGTTTCCTCAATATCGTGCTGTACTTACGGTTTTATAATGGCGATACGAAACGGTTATTCTGCATCTGACGGTAATTGCAGTGTAGTCAGTAAATCTTGCCAGTCGTCCCCGTTATGACGGTCCAATAAAGAGGCAAAGTAGTCCACTCCGTTCAAAAGGCTCTTTTGCACTGGCGTCGGAAAATACTAATATTGCATTGCGTAGCGTCTTACTCCAGCAGGAATGTACGTAATAAAAATAGCATCTTATATCGCCTAAAGATATTTTTAGTGCACAAGAATTACATTTATTGCGTATTGTCCGCTTGAAATTAAATAATATTTTAAAGATAGAAAATTACATTATTCTTTTATGAGATTTAACATAAATATCATACTTAGAACATCATGGTTTATATTAAAATTTGTTTGTTAACTAAATGTTATTTGAATTTGGAAATTAAGTAGGCTTTAGGTTTTTAAAAGGGCCGAGAAATTTGTGTCTTGGAATAGTGCTGGGCGGCTGCGAAATAATTACCGGTGTTTCTAGTCCAATCACAGGAGTTGGACTTGAAAAGGCCCACTAGAGGATTAAAAAAATTTCCCAGCGAAGAGATTACTTTTGGTATGGACCCAGCGCGGTATTTACACCTGGTTTTATTTGTGGCTTCCGCACATCGACATACCCTTTCGGCTCCTTCTTTCTTCTTTGCTTTCGGCCCATACCTTATTATTGTAGTAGGAAGCTTATAATTAGGTGACCTTTTATAATTTCTTCTTGAAGATTTCTTTGTTTTTTGTGAATTAAATTGACTTCTAAAATAAGATGAGATTCTTTATATCGCCAACTCTTCTTATCTGCAATGAATTTTAACACTTATGAGTAACTAAAACACTTGAGAAACCTACATCATTTATTTTTAATTGTGTTTTACAAAACGAAGAATCTTTTCACATCCCTTCATTCGTATATTACTTTGGTGTAATCTAGAATTTAATTTAACTCTAGTTTCTAGTAACCTGGATAATATTACGGAAAGTTTAATGTAGGTTGCAGGTGTACCAAAGAGGTTATTGACGTAAATTCCTAGAAAAACCGATCCATACATGCATGAGTTGGGTAATTAAAGCCAGGTTCACTATCATAAATTTGCCAGAGAAAATGGTTCTAATTAGGTCGCTTTTCATCAGATTCTTCATTCGTTTCTTTAAGTTATTCTAACTTTTGTAAGTATAATATAGAATTCTTTCGTAAAAATGTCTTCCTTTTTTGGTTAATCTACTTTTAGAGCTTTTTTTGTTAAGCATTGAAAGGCTTTTTTAATATCATTGTTTTGATGCTCGTTCTTTTTTTAGTGAAATCAGATTTACTAAACATTACCAAAATTCAATCAATCATCATCAACCCATATACGTCCCACAGCTGGGCACGGGTCTCCTCTACCATTGAGAGGGTTTAGGCCATAGTGCACTACACTGGCCTATATCGTCCTTTAATTAATTCTGCATTGTGGTTTGATGAAAAATGTATATTGAGCACATTAGTTTAAAAATAAAGACAATATATTTGTGATTGCCGAACATGAACTGAACATAATATAAATGTTACATTAAAAGAGGCGCAACACTCGGTAAATCTAAAGCACCAAAGCGCGCTCGTAAATAATTGGGACATTTAACCCCGCGATGTATTCAACTGGATATTTAGTCGATAAATAAAGAGTTCTCTCTGCTTTTGTGTGAAGAATTATTAAGTCAATTCGTTATAGAGTCGATGGCAGGCAGGCTAAAGTTACGTGGGAGTAAAACGTCTATTTAAGGAAATAGAGAGATTTTTTGAATGCGTGTCATTAACACTGGATTCGGTCTGTATTTTAAGATAGGTGTCATAATGGCAGGTGGCTAAAATTTTATTGAAGTATCCTTTTAATGTAGTGACTTGACTGTGGACGGGTCTATAATGTGCATCATATTAATTACTTTAAGGTGTGATAACATGAGAAGCTTAAGCCATGTATCGGTACAGCTTTTTACTTGCATGTATTTATTGCGGATATTGGATGTGTTTTCAGGGTATTCGTCTAAATAACTAATACTCAGATTGTATTGTTGTAATTGAACTGGCGTATAAAACTGGTCCTCCAAGTAATATTGAAATTGAGATGGGATTATTATTTTCGATCACCATGTACACACACACCTCTGACTTTTCGAAGTTATGTGTGTATTCAAATTGAATTATCACTTGCTTTAACGGTGAAGGAAAACATCGTGATGAAACCTGCACACCTAAAAGTTCTACGGAATTTCTTAGGTGTGTAGTCCGCCAACCCGCACTAGGCCAGCGTGGCGGACTATGGCCTAAACCCTCTCAATGGTAGAGGAGACCCGTGCTCAGCAGTGGGCGTATATGGGTTGATGAAGAAGATGAAGACCATGTATTTGAAAATGATAAAATATAGGGTAACAGATAATCAGTTAGAATAGAGTAAAGAACATGCATTAGTGGTTGGTATAAATTCGACAGTGGTCTCGGCTACCAATGTAAACGATCTGAAATGTGGTTGCCACAATGTAATAAACAATGGCAATACCACAGCTTTTCGTATTTAATTGTTATTTAATGGTTAGCGCATAAAACGAAATTAGTATCAAGTCAGTGATGACATGTAAAAAAAACGAACATTGTTATTTTGCTCAGAAAAAAGTAAAACTGACGTAATCGAATCTGTCGTGATTGCTCTTTAATAACTTGATATATACGTTATGGGCTATTTCTATCTTAGACGTTTTCAAACTAATAATATATTTACAATTTACACATCACTTAAACAGTTAGGGGCCGCTTGGCCTTCGAAGTAGCTGCCAGAACTATAACTTCGATTTTGTTGAATAAAATACAGTAATTGAATTTAATTATATATAATATTTACTTCACGATTATATTTAAATAGTTACGATTCAATTAGTGATTATAAAAAAAGAAAAAATAAAGGTTTTTTAAGCTTTTACGATACATTTTTTTAACTACGTTAGTTATAACATGAGTGATTTATTTACAATGCAACCTTAGTTTTAAACATTTAACAATATTAATACTGTGATTACGATTTTAATTTAGCCGCTACCCCACTTTTTTATTAATAGTAAAGAAATAGGATGTACATTTGTATGTATTATAAACATTACGAATTAAGGCTACTGCTGAAATTGACCTTATGTATAGATACAAAAATTAAAATGTACAATATCTAATTCCACGATGTTGTTTTTATTCGACAAATTAATTTAAAACATAAAATAAGCACTTGTAGTATTTGCTAAAATGCACTGTTACACGAAGTTAAGCGAAAATGAGGACAAATTACCAACGTTTAGGTGTTTAGTGCATAAATTGTGGGATTCTGCTGGAGCTGTTGAAACAATGAGAATAGGTACCTACTGTTTATTGTCAGACAAATGCACATATATCATTATAATATATCCATGTAGTGTAAACGAGCAGAATTAACACCGCAGTATATCGGATGCCAAACTATCTTTAAATAATGAAAATCGGGATTTAGAGTAATGAAAGAATGTAAAAGGTTTCGATGCGGGAATACGGTCATAGAATCTTTTTATGTATCTTCTAACGAAAAAATAACATATTTAATGCGTATTACCGCAAATGTATATGGTTTGATCTTATTGAAATAAAATTCGATAATGTCATTTGAGTAAGATTCTAATGAACGTATTCTAGGTGACATTTGTAGCCTTAATATAATGTTAATATTTTTTTTGTATCCACTCTATACGCATCACATTTAAGAACCCACTTCATTAAAATTAATGCTCATAATATCCATTGCGGCGTTCGCTATTCTAAATTCATTTGAAACCTTTATTACTAAGTTGTTGTTTAGAAAACAAATTAGAAACGTTTTAGTTCACTTTCCGCGGCGCCAGATATTAACAAAATTTTAGTATATCGTAAAAGCAAGTGTGGACGTTGGTTCGATTTACTGGGTCCCCGTAAAGTGTAACAACGGATTTTGGTGTTTTAGGTGCCCGTGCAGCTATTTGTATTTGCAAAGCAGCCGCAAAGCTGCAAACTAATACTTGGCACGAAAGCTAAGCTCTACCGAATTGTGGCAAGGTGGCGTTAAATTTAATGTTTCTGAAACTATTACATAAGTGCTTCACGCCTGTACTTTACAAAAGGAATATTGTCCTTCTGTTCAAACTGATTTCCAACGGCCAAAAGTATTGTTCGCACATAAAATGTAGTTAAACTTAGTTGAAGCTAAACAAACTTGTGGTTTTATTCGCAGAACTTCTAACACGAAACGACAACAAAATAATAAAAGCTTACTTTTTAGGTCGTGTTTCATAAGAGTCGACAAACATTGGGCCTGTGCTAAAAGCTTTTATAAAACATAAGTCACCATTGCTTTGCTAGATTTTAGTTCGTGTTACATGAGGGCTCACATAAATAAAAAAAATGTAACAAGAATCGGCACCAGCATTGAATGTTACTAACACCTTTGTACATTGGTATAGCATTAAATGGAAATAAGAAATGAGAACGTTTTTATTATTGAATTTGGGTGATCGTCTCCGTTCTCGACCATATTTTTAATCCAAGGTGTTTGAATAATACTTATACCAATTAAAAGCCTAGCTGTCTGTGTCTGTAATCTACCCTGACTTTTAAAATCTTTAAGTAATCTTTTAAAATAATGTTACTCATTTTAGGACCCTTATTTAAAATTAAATCTAGTCGTTGTAATTGAATCGTAATCTGTTTTATTGTTTTCCAGGAAGAAGACCATTCAGGGCATGACGCTGGAAGGTGAAGACGAACGGTGCGGCGCCGGTTGAGTTGTCGCAGGGCATGTGGGTTTTGCTGATGCTCTCGCTGGCGGCGGCCGCCACCGCCGACTGTCCGCGCCACTGCGAGTGCAAGTGGCGCAGCGGCAAGGAGTCAGCACTGTGTGCACGAGCAGGACTCACCTCAGTTCCTCCGCGCCTTGACCCCACCACTCAATTGCTCGACCTATCAGATAATCGATTGCCACTTCTTAGAGATGACGCATTTGCTGCTGCGGGTCTTCTCAACTTACAACGACTGTACCTGTCCGGCTGCACCGTAAGAACAATACGACAGTATGCGTTTCGTGCTCTCGTTAATCTCGTCGAGCTTGATCTATCGCGAAATCGCATAGATAGTGTTCCATCTCATACATTTGACTCAATACCAGAGCTCCGTGAATTAAAACTTGCAGGCAACCCTATAACAAAAATAGAAGATGAAGCGTTTGTATCTTTGCCCCACTTGGTGCGGCTCAGTTTGAGTGCTTGTAAAATTGCTGAAATAGAACCTCGGGGCTTTACAGGATTGGAATCCTCTTTGGAATATTTGGAGCTCAGTAAAAACAGACTACAAATTGTTCACGTTGCAGTTTTGGCGCCGTTACGATCACTTAAGGGATTAGAACTTGCGAATAATCCGTGGGAGTGTACTTGCGCTTTAAGGCCCCTTCGTGATTGGATGATTAGAAAAAATGTACCAGCCACTGTAGTACCCGAGTGTGCATTACCTCCACGATTAATGTCTCATCCCTGGGACAAATTAGATTTGGAAGATTTCGCTTGTCAACCTGAAGTAAGTTCAATGTCTAGTCAAATGAAAGGAATCGAAGGTGAAGAAGTCACTTTAATTTGCAAAGTAACAGGTGTCCCCGCGCCTAGAGTCCGGTGGGTACGGGCGGGCCGCTTACTATCTAACACGTCTTCAACGCACGTCAGTTCTGGTAGAGCTTTCATGTTACGCAGTGAAGGACAAACCAGTAATTTAACTATAAAGTCAGCGGATATTCAAGATACGGGAATTTATACCTGTACCGCTGAGAATCGTGCTGGTAAGGCCGAAGTAATTCTGAACTTAGCGATAGAGAAGAAACCAGATAGTAAAACGTTTGGTGGGCGTGCACTCATGGCAGGAATGGCGGTATCTGCAGTTATAGTGTTAAGTTCGTGTCTCATAGGACTTTGTGCATATGAAACTAGGAAAAAAAGACAGTTAGAACGATGGAATGAGCAAATAGTGACGACGAATCATCGTGATGATAGTTATGAGAAAATAGATGCTAGTATAAAAAATATTGCAGAATTGCCACGTGTAGTAAATAACGACAATGGCCGTAAAAGAGGTGATTACAGAAATGTTCCAATGCACGATCCAGAGGATGATATGGAACGATGTTTAAGAGGAGACCTGCAAGAGGAAAGAGAGTGTTCTATTACACCTCCATTGGAGGGAAAGTGGCGGCGGGCTGACTTTGAATCTATGGGCGGAAGAGATGGAACTACTGAAAGGGATCTTCACATACCACGACTTAGCGAATACACTATGAGGTAAAAGAATAATTCTAATTGTAACTTTACTTTTTATAATATAGGTTGATACCAAGTTAGTGGCCTAGTGATCGAAAGTATTGTCACTTATGAATGTCAGCTATTGTATAAAAATGATATAAAAAAAAATTAATATAATGGCAACCATTTTTGATATGTTTTATTTATTAATTTTAGTCCAGTTTTTCTAAGTTGAGAGAGATTCCGCGAACACCTGATGGTGTAAAGAGAAGATTGGAAAGTAACGATTTTTTTTTTCCTTTTCGATAAAAATCTTCTTGGGTTGTTTGGAAATGGATATAGTTTTGCTATTGGCGGACAAAGGTTTTTTTTGTCAATATTGAATATACTTATAAATAAAATTCGAGGAAGTTAAAATTTTAATATCTAATGGATTAATGAATAAACAACCGGCAGTAGTCGCTGTAATGATTTTATGGGAAAAATGTTTGTAAAAGTTAGGTCTTATTTGAACAGGTAAATAGATTTTCATCTTTGTATCAAGCTAATGTATACTCATCTTTCCAGGTCTGAGGCAACTTCGGAATCTATTCAAAGTTCTAATTCTACGGGCATCATGAGCGCACATGTTGAAATATTATCTGATAACAGTCGATATAATAACAATCGGACTTGTTCTCGATCTAGACCTCGTGACCGGCTTGACAACGACCTATCTGGTAGTGATAGTGAAAAGAACTATCCAGATCTCATAGAAATGAGTACGTTAGGCACCTCAAGTTATTTGCGAAGTGAAATGAAACACGATTCTTATTATTTTTACACAATTCCACGGAGAAAAGATGGGGATAGCCGGAGTCCCTTACTAAATAGCCGAAGAAATAGTTCTGGTGGCGATTCTACTACCTTCCTTGATAGAACTTATGATAAGAGACAGAAACCATCCGGTCGACGGTCAAACAGTTTTTTAGATCTTTCTTCTGGTGCAAATCGGATACGAAGAAATCCAAGTCTGCCAGCTTCACCAACTAGAGACCAACCTACTGTGCCATCAGCGACACCGTTATTAGATTTATCTGGGCTTCGCGATTACTCACGCACAGGTCAAACATTAGAGGATTTCGATTTTAGGGCATCACAGCTTGAAAAATTTTTAGAGGAATATAGAAGTTTAAGGGAACAATTATCAAGAATGAAAGAAACAAGAGAAAATCTGCAGAGAACTCGGGCAGTAGAAAGTGATGAGTTGAGATCAGTTTTAAAAGGTAAACCTAGTATAGCTGTGACGGAAACATCATCATCTGTAGCTTTAGCTGATGCTGCGTCCCCGTTGGCTCTCAGTCCGCCGGAATACAAACCACAACAACAGAGACCGGAATGGCTCACTACTCTACTTTATCGTAACTAGTTCCATTTAACTGTAATTGTAAAACAATCAAAATGGGTATTAATAATGTAAAACATGCTGTTATTAGGACAACTAGCGATGACTTCAATGTTCCAATTTATTAAATGGAACGTATTGATAATTGTATTAGAAAAATAAAATCAATTTGTAAATATATTAATTTGAACTGATGTCGAAAGTAAGATAGTTAAGTGAACAGTTGTTTATAAGTGAATGCGATTGAGCATTATTTTAATGTTGAATTGAAATAAACAAATTTCAATAAATTTATTTAGTTTTATTTTATAATTACACACACATGTATGTGACATGCATATTTCCTCCCGCGTTTTGTAAAAAATGTTTAACTCTGTGACTTGAGCTGATGTCTGTAACATGACAATTAATTTGTGAGTACGCTTGTCGCTAGCCATAAAACCAACCACAGTAGATAAAGAAAGAAATTTGGGCATCAGTAGATGTTCTCAATAGAAGAATTTTTCGCAAGAAAGAGATTAACTTAGTAATGGAACTGACGAGTCTTTATATCAAAAATGGCAGTAATTTAAACCAGTCGCTATATAATAGTGATAAAAAAATGCCTTTCAATTATTAAGCGTTCGATTAATTGCACTGCCTTTGGTTTATCAATTATTTGATGATTAAACCGTATTAATAACCGTATTAATTTGGGTGACAATTGAATTGCTTTTGGAAATTTAACTAAATTTCATGATATGCACTTTTTCACTTGTTATGTTCTATTGATTAATAATTGTAGTGAAACAAACAAGGGTGGATATTCTCTTTGATCCATGTAGGTGTTGTCTTTGGTTTGCATAGACAAATTCTTTTCTTCCTGCTCCGACACACTTTTACTTCGTTTGGTACCGCTAAGCGTACTATGAAATGTACTGGCAGTACCAACTGCAGGCCCATGTTGGGCGTGAGGCGTGATAAATTTATATTCAACGGACATCCAAGAAGAAGCATGATACGGCCCACGCATCTTTAAAATCCAGACAAACATGGTGAGTTCTATGTTCTATGTGGAGTTTCATATTCAAAGCTATTTTTTGCAGTTTATTTGTTAAATTGACGCTTTTTCTTCTTTTGGGATCCCCCAAACCCATATGATGGAATTTTCTACCAAAAGCTAATGAGGATGTTAAAAATTAGGAGCAGAGTGTTTTTGTTTTGATAACTTAGTTGTACAACACTAACAGAAATAGTAGGTGTTATAAAATCTACAAATAAAAAACCGAGTATTAAATAATAATTACCTTAAAAAGGATTAGGGAAACTCGTTACGTACGTACTACATTGCTTATAGAATTTTGTTTGATTTGAAGCCATAAAATCAAAAATATATTAAATAATAGAACTAAATGCGTAATATTTGCATGGAGAAATAAATAAATAAAAAAATACACCCAACAGTCACATCCATAGCTCTGACCCCACACTAGGTTACAAGACCTGTGTCGTGGGTATCAGACACTACCAGAGACATTTTCGGTCTCACAAACACCCAGACCCGAAACAAATATTTGTGGTTCACACAAACATTTATCTCGGTGCGGGGATCGAACCCGCGGCCTCTCGTTTCGCAAGCTGGTGTCTAGCCAACTGCGCCACGGGGGCTGTCTAATATTGGGTTAATATTAGAGTAAAAAGAAAGAAAAGCCACTTAACTAAAACCCCTATACAAAGACGCATTGATAAACTGAGTAGACACACAAATGCATGTGTATGTACGATTATTTTCAAATTTAATCGTATTGCGACGACATCCAAACGTACACAAAATAGCAAAATGATATCCACGTCCCGTTTCAGAAATTCGTTACAAAGAACAACAAAAGGGACATTAATCCGAATTCACAAAAACGAGAATAGCGGCGATTCACGTGACTGAAATCGGGAAAATGACTTTCAAAGTTGATATAAAAAAAGTTGATGTAACAGCCGCCAAGCTCGTTAGCGTGTAGTGCTAGAGTTGTACATGAGACACGCTACCAAATCGATTATACGGGTAGGTACTGCGTATTTAAAGAGAACGGAAATCAGTCTATTCACAGACGAATACTACTTTATTTCTGCGCACATACTCTTTTCGCTCAACATAAATTCCCTACAAAGTTTCTTTCGCAAGCAAATGCTTTTCTATGCTGTAAATTCTTATTCAAAGTTTCATTTTTATAAACCACAGTCAAAGGTTGCATAAATACTACAAAGTAATGAGGAGCAGTAGCGGAAATAACGATTCGGTTTGGTATCGGAATAAAACTATTTACAATTCCTTTTGCTTGCAAACTCAAACGTCTTCTTTGGTCATATTACAAACCAGTTTTCTTGCGGAACGCAAATAAAACATTACACTAGAATCAGTCACGAGAATTTTAATAATTGGTATGTATAATCCGCCTTTGTGATTTTATCTTTGTTGTGCTTTATTCATTTCAGTTTTTCACCGAAATAATTGGTCTCTGCATTGATTTTCTTAGAGATACTTCAATTTATTATTTTTCTTCAATATGATCTGGCTACCTATGTTTATTTTTATTACCTTTGTACCGTCCACTAACTTTGCACAGTATAGGTTCAAGCAGAAATGTTGCTTCTCTACAATAATAAAAATAGTATCCACACGAAACATGTGTTGTGTTACAAATTAGCGGGACTTTTAATTGGCGTCGAAATCTCAAACAAGAGCAAAAAGCAAACGGCGTATGATAATGAGTGAACTTTCTATCATTTTACAGAATACCAACAGTTATGAATACTATGAGTATGTGCAATTTTAAAGTAGGTTATGGCTGAAAAATATCCAAATTTTATATGGAATAAAAATTCTTAAGTCCCACTACTTCAAAGGGAATCCGTATCCATTAAAATTCTTAGACACGAATGCAAAAGAATTTGTAGAAAGTTATAAAAAGATTGCTTGAATGGAATCGAGTAATACATATACTTGCTAGTAATACTGTTATAGTCAGATCTTGGATAATTGGAAAGCAATCTGTGTAGCAGCATCTTGAAGGTAATCTATGTAGGTTTGCTCACAAAGGCTTATAACGAGTTTCAATTCTATACAAAGTGTGCATTTGGATATCACAAATCGAATCATGGCGAACGTTGATTGCTGTATTTCGTTGAATCTGAAACTTTTATGAGTCATTTTAAACAATTCTTGGGTTTAAATAGTATGCATATAGATTATTTATTATTTCTACATGCGAGAAGCGGATCATAATGGAACAGAAGCAGTCGCCTTGGCCGAAAATCGGTTGGAGGAATATATATTTATTATTTACATTACCTAGTTTATGATAAACTTTAGTTTTGGCAATGACGTTAAAACTTGTAAAAATAAAACTAAACCATTTTAATTACCTTGGCCTCACACAAAGATTTCTATCAAGTTGTTAAAAGCAGTTTGAGATTTAACATTTATTTATATAATATAGAATTAAATGTTAGTCGTAACCTCGTTATAAGCACAGAGTACTGCAATATCACGGTCTCATCAAATAAGTTTTGATTATTTCCGTACAAGGATATAAAAGTGTAAGACAAGTTCGTTGTTAGTGATAACATATTTTTTACAGCGGTTCTCGGCTGGACATGTATGAAAAGAGGACAGTGTTTTGTAGTATGCAATTTGGGAAATTTGTTATTTTTATAGCTGTTGACGGCCAGACCGCTAGTTGATAAAATCGAAGTTGAAGTTGAATAACACATTTTTAAAATGAAGAATTTTAGCATTGTTAAAATTTAACTTTCATTCTATCTAATAAATTAATGAATGCATCCAATAGTTACGTACATATTACGTCTGATCCCAAACTAAGATTCAAGTCTGTGTTGTTCGTATCAGAAGCTACGAGAGACTTTTTGGTCTGACAAATTCTTAGACACGAATCATATATAATATTTGTGCATCACACAAAACATTTGTCTTTGTGTGGGATCAAAGCCGCGGCCGTTTCGAAAACTAGAGCCTAGCCAACTGCGCCACGGGGCTGTCAAAATGTTATACCCAGATTCACACAAAAGTATAATAAGATAAGATAAATAATATTCATATAAAAACAGGAGCTAACGCTTTAACGAATACGAGGCTTCGCTAAAATAGAAGTACCAAGATCTTATTAGAATGTTCGTCCGACCGTTGTATTTCAAAAAACCTTTTGTAATTTATAGCCTGAAAATAACACAAAAGAGGGAAGTATTAAGATTAGTTGGGTAAAAAATCGCTGCGTAACGAAATAAAAGTAAAAAGAATTTTTACATAGAATAAAATTATACCGCGGATTTTTTGCATCTTTATCGTTTTTGCAGTAAAAAGTAGGTATAATGTGATAACAAATCATCATATATTTTTTAAACTTTCTTCACAACTTTTGAGGTTTACTTTCTCAGTAATATAATAGGCTTTATATTTTTCCGAGATTTAATTTATGTAATGCATTCATTTATTTACCAAAAAAAGTGTTCGACACCAGTGGCGGTACTTCTATAGAAGTCAAAAAACGCTGCACTTAATCATGTTCTGTCTAGCTTTAATTTTTTTGTAAGGGGGCTAGGATACTCTCACTTTAACGCCAAACTGCTTAACATTATTCGGAACTTTGAAAGGCTAGCTACGCTTTTTGGCTTCTATGAAAGTATAGCAACAGTAGTTGGTACTAAGCTAGATTTTGGAGCAGGATGAATATCAGAGTGGCCCGCTTAGAATAGCGTACATGATGTTAAAACAGTGGCATCTAAATTACGAAACCAATAGACAGTGCGAGTGTTCGCAATTACAGCTGTCCGAACGAATTGTGTGTTCGACAATAAAAGCGATACTTTTATTGTTGCTGTAAATTGCCTTTTCGTTGTCGAGACGATGTCGTCGCGTCCCCGTTGCGTGGCCCCCCTTCCACATAACTTCATGTTGATATAATGTTATTGTCCAGTAAATCTAGCAGTGTTAACTGCCTTAAAATGCGAAGGAGATGGCAATATCAATTATATTGTTGTGTCAAATGTAATAAAATTTTACAGTTGTTGCACAGGGAAACGGAAAAATGTGCGATGTAAAACGGAACTGTGTTCATCGGAATATTCAATATTAGCTTGACTACGGCGTCAAACTTACGTTATTCAATATTGCGGACAGGTTTGCTCCAGTCTGTTATAGCATACAGTGCCAATATTTTCAAGACTTCGCATAAATCGTTATAGTAAGTAGGTATTTTTCATGTGCAATTTGATGATCGTTAATGCATTTATATTCTAGTAAATTTTACTAAAGTTTAATGCAGTTATGAAAATGTGAAATCGGAGGTATAATTAGTATTTTCATATTAAAAGAAATTTCCTAAGTATTGTATCAGTGGTGAAATTAATTGTTCTTTTTGTGGTTTTTTATATAATATTTATTGCTAATAATTAAGCGATGTAGCTGTTTCATAATGCATAAGTAAAGAAAATAGTTAATTATGATTAAGGATACATACAGCCTAACAAAATGACGTACAGTCACGAGCATAAATATGTTCCTATGGGCAGGTTGGCAAAAATATCTGACCCATGATCGAGTTCAATAATATGTGCCTACACGTACGCAGCAAAAATATGTGACATTATCCGGCTGCATAATGCAGTACCGTCAAAATTATGTGATACACTCACGAAGCATAAATATGTGACACCACTAGGCGGCAATAATATCTGACATAATTTTATCTTCAATGTAATTTAATTTACAATTTATATGAAATAATGAAACAAATAAATTGTATTTTACATTATTTTAATATGGCTGTAATTTTATACTATTCTAGCTATCCCGGCAAACTTCGTATCGCCCTACCCGCCAATGAATGTTACATTACTTATTATCAGAATTTAATTTTTAATTACTTAGGTATATTATCATCCCCCTGCCCTGGTCCCAATTAATTACTTGGGGTCGGCGCAGTATCTCTTCTTCTTCCACACATCCCTGTCAGCCGTCATGTCTTCATTCACCTCTTTCTCTTTCATATCTTCAGTCACGCACTCCATCCATCTCTTTTTTGGCCTTCCTCGACCCGCCCAACCCTTCTTGTTTCATATTCATCACCTTTTTTCCTACATATGATTCATTCCTTCTTATAATGTGCCCATACCACGACAGACGGTTTCCTTTCATCTTTTCTATCACAGGAGTTACTTTCAGACTTACCCTAACGTATTCATTTCTCACTCTGTCACTCCGTGTTATAATACCACACATCCACCGCAATATTCGCATCATTGCTGCATGCAGTCGTCTTTCGTAAGTCTTCTTCGTTGACCATTTTTTTTTCTTTTTCAGCACAGATGGTAGCTCTCTTGACCTACCATTCATCGTACCTACATTCCAACTTGCATACCTCAATCTCATTTCCCGGGCTAGTGTCTTACGTTGCCCCCGCCTGGGCTGGTGTAATAAACCTTGCCCATTTCATTTGCTTGCCCTTTTCATTGCCAACAGGAGCCAGGTGCTGCCCCTGCGCGTCGGCTACGGGAGACGTCCTACGCCCTGTCACCTTTCTTATTATAAATTCTGCATAAATGTTTCGGCAAATGTTTTGCAAATGTTTATGTCTGACACCAACTCTCCTTGGGACTTTCATTGTTTTGGTAATGGGGTAGAGATAGCGTGTGTTTGGGTACAGGATATTGCAGGTAAGGATATTTGGCCTGATGGTAAGGATGCTGCAGTCCCGGATAAGGAAGTAGTGGGAGACTCCAACAGCTCGGGGGTCCGAGGTCGCGTACTCGCAGCCCTGTTCCATGACTGGCTAGATCAATGGAAAAGGCATCCCCTGGCCATTTATTAATATTTCTTGAAGGAGATTTAGAGTATTTATAATATTCAAGCATAATAAAAATTTAAAAATTAGGCACTACCAAGGAGATTTGTTACACAAAATAAATTTCTGAAAGCACGCCTTAATATTTGACAGCCAAAAAATGTCAATCCATTGTCAAGACAATTCTGCATTTTTAACATCTAAAATACGCAATTATTCGAATGTTATAGATGCATATTGTCGATTCAAAATGCTTATTTTAATACGTTCATTTATTTGAGGGGGCCTCTAACTGCATCGACGGGATAAACATTAAATGACAGGAAATTCTGTATGGTGTTAAAGTTCAAAATGACTTAAGTATCATTACGATCCTTTTGTATGGGAATTTAGAAAAGTATTATTTTTAGACATTTTCAGGCAATTGTTAAAATGTATCTCTCCGTAAGAACAATCCTCGTACTTCAAGGAATATTATAAAAAAAGAATTAGCGATTCGGTTCAGCTGTTCTCGAGATTTGCGCTTAGAGACACATCGAGCAATTCATTTTTATAATATAGAACTCCTCCACTACGATTTAAACTTTATTGTATAGTATTAAAGTTCAAATTAACTTAATTATTAAAACGAAACTTTTGTATGGATAAAGAAAACAATGAAAAGTCCCACGGGAACGCTGTCAAACGGGATAAAGAGTATCCTGTTTTATTCCCGGTTCTAAGCTACCTCCCCACCAATTTTCAGCCAAATCGATTCAGCCGTTCTTGAGTTATAAGTGGTGTAACTAACACGACTTTCTTTTATATATATAAGTTTATGTCTAGATATTATGGTCTAAATCACGACTAAATTTAAATATTTACTTATATTTTT
This sequence comes from Cephonodes hylas, assembly GCA_030295005.1. Lineage (NCBI taxonomy): Eukaryota > Metazoa > Arthropoda > Insecta > Lepidoptera > Sphingidae > Cephonodes > Cephonodes hylas. Next base: position 6,641,118 of record AP025366.1, read on the forward strand.
GTGTATTTTAATTTATCAAATCATCTTAATTAATAATTTTAATTCTTTTTTATAAACATTATAAATTAAAATCTAGTATACCCCCCGTTTGCATTAATAACATCCTGTAGCCTCTCTCGCATGAGACGATATTAGTGAACACTTAAGAGCCCCGGAGTGACTCCCAAATATCGAAGGTGTGACAACGCAGGGAATTGTAAGTTGTAGCCTGATTTGGATCCCATTGTTGGACTATTAAACCCCACAGGTTCTCAATAGGATTCAAATCAGGGCTTTTAGGAGGGAAATCTATTAATTTTATCGTCTCTCTTTGTGTATTAAACCACTCACAAGTTATTCGTGAGTTGTGGATCGGGCTGTTGTCTTGCATCACATAAAGAGGTGCTAAATCAGGATAACTGATACGCCTTGTCGGTGTCAAAATGTCTGAAAGAATTCCTGTATATTCAACGCTGTTAAGGCGACCAGTTATCTCGTATTACTTCGATAAAGAAATATTTAACTTCAAAACAATATTTCTTTAATTATTTCGTCTTCGTTCGTTAAAATAGTAATTATGATCGTTAAATTATTCTTCACTAAACAATCTTACCAATATTGTTTTGGGGAATACTAAACACACCTTCGATCAAATATACCTATACTAGATTGAAGATCGCAAACAAAATCACTTGTCTTAGTGGCACCGGTTGCATATATTTCATGATATATTTACACATTTGTAATTCAGACTTCGATTTGTAAAGTATTAAATTAAAGACGACTCCTGGTTACAATTAACCTTAAATCTTTGCAATTGGATTTTATATAGCTTACAATAAATTTGAATTTAAGACGTTATGACATTAAAATACAGAAAATAAAAATGTCATTTTAAAATAATGTCTTTAATAAATGAGGACAAATATTTTAAAATAAACGTCACGCGCAAGTAATAAGATTGAAAATTATTTGTTCACATTTGGCATTCACGTTGTTTTGGTACTAAATATTTCTTAGTGCGTTTACTTCGAACAGTCATTATGTCATAAAGTGTCTGTTTTTTCATTCTGTTTGGCCTTACTTCGTAAGTGTATACGAGTAATATTCGGTAGCAATAGCAAAAAACCTTATCATTCACGTCACAAGTTATGGTATTGAGAACTAATTATTGAAAAGAAAAATGCAGTTGCGTTCAGAGTCAGATAGTCGTTAATACGTCGTTTGAACTATGTATAAGTTAAATCAACCATGTCTCTTAAATCTATTCATTTAAGAAACCATAGTTTTTCTTTTGCGCAAAAATCGGCTTTACAGTATTTAGTATTTACAATATTACTCACTACCAAGCCAGCAATTATTATTTGTGGAATTATATCTGAATTTGAATTATGGTCTACTTTTTCACCAAATTCAGTGGTATTCGTTTTAAATTTATCAAAACTCTGCTAGGGAATCTAAAAAATTAAATTAATTTAAGAAAAATCAATAAACTGTATAAATAATAAATTAATCGGAGCAATCGTGTTAAAATCCGCTTCCGTTTAACACAACATAATAATTCCTTAATGTCACAGCAGCCGTAGGCAAAATATATCTACGTATTAAATGAATATTTGAATTTGGTCGTGATTTAGAATATATCTAGACAAAAATCTATACAAATAATTTAAAGAGGTAAAGCTTGTGACTTTGTATAAAGTAATCTCTAGATCTACTTAACCGATTTTGAACATTCTTTTAGCAATAGAAAGCTACGTTATTTGTGAGTGTCATAGGGTAAATATTAATCAGAAAATTGATAACAATTTTTCATTGTAGCCGGTTTTACAAAGTAAACCGAAGAAAAAACTGTCGAACGAAAACGTTTTTTTATGAACGCTGCTTTTTTACCCATGAGAGATATTTGCTTGAGTCCCAGAGAAAAGTTATAGAGCTTGATCACCATTATCACTATCAGCCCATATACGTGCCACTTCTGGGTACGAGTCTTCTCTATCATTGAGAGGGTTAAGACCTTAATCCACCACGCTGACCTAGTACGGGTTTACGGACTACAAACCTTAGAAATTTCTAAGAACTTCTAGGTGTGCAAGAGTCATCATGATGTTGTCCTTTACCGTTAATGCAAGTGATATGATAATTCATTGTTATTCATTGGCTATAAAAAGTCAGCGACAGCATAATATGTCTAACTATAAAAATATAACTGTAAAAAAATGTTTTGTATATTGAAGAATAATTTAAATCATTACTTCATGTTAATTGATCAATATTATCAACAATTATGATTTTTTATTAAAATAAGTGAGTTTATAGATATACTCTCAAGTGTTTAAAATAAAATATTTTTTTCTTTAACTGCATACTGACTGTTAAAGAGATAATACTGACCTAGTTATGCAACCGCAACTGTGCCGTAATTTATTTAGTGATATTTTCATTAAAAATAGATAAATACAATATTTTTTCGCAATCAGGAAATAAATGATGGCATTCAGTATTAACCGAACTAAAATCACAATTTAATCGCAAGTAAAAATGTTTACCCCCCAACGAAGCGAGCGCGGGTCGGCTAGTATAGTATAAAAGTACAGCCATCTTGAAACAATGTAAAATAAAATGTATTTCTTTCATTATTTCGTATAATTATTATATTAAATTGAAGTTTAAAATTATGTCAGATATTATTGCCGCCTAGTGGTGTCACATATTTATGCTTCGTGAGTGTATCACATCATTTTGACGGCACTGCATTATGCAGCCGGATAATGTCACATATTTTTGCTGCGTACGTGTAGGCACATATTATTGAACTCGATCATGGGTCAGATATTTTTGGTAACCTTCGCATAGGAACATATTTATGCTCGTGACTGTACATAAACAGTCGAAGTTGATAAAACTACGGTCGAATAAACCTCATGGCAACTAAAAATATGCAACAACACGAAGCAAAACATGAGTTTGTTTTGAATTTATTCGTCCGTCAGTTGTTTAGAATCCAGGGCACAAACTTTTGTCTTTTCACGTGTGTTATTCAAAATTAATTATCAAACACTGCAGTGGTTAAGTAACAAGAGATTTCCATTAAAAAAATCCACGTACTCGTATATATGCAAAGTCTAAACTGCAGCTAGGCCAGCTACACAAAAGCTTTACAATCGTAGAGTAAATCTATGCATAGCGAAAGGCTTGTGAATAGATTTTTGAGGTACACCACACGTTATTAATCCTTCTTTTTTGGGTAAATATTTCAACATACGATGTATTTTCTTTGAGAACTTTATTTTCGTATAGTTCATTCGATCAGCCGCTTGTACGTATTTGGGATTAATTTGTAAGTTTATTTCTATAATTTATAGAAGGAAGGAGAGTCAACGGAGCGAAGTTGGTAATGCCACGCGTCGTGCCGCATGCAGCTGACTGGTTATGAAAGTAGAATGCAACATGCAAAGGAACTGTACGGAAATTCAATATGTTCCTTCCTAACGTACAGTCACGAGCATAAATATGTTCCTATGCGAAGGTTACCAAAAATATCTGACCCATGATCGAGTTCAATAATATGTGCCTACACGTACGCTGCAAAAATATGTGACATTATCCGGCTGCATAATGCAGTACCGTCAAAATGATGTGATACACTCACGAAGCATAAATATGTGACACCACTAGGCGGCAATAATATCTGACATAATTTTATCTTCAATTTAATATAATAATTATACGAAATTATGAAAGAAATAAATTTTATTTTACATTGTTTCAAGATGGCTGTACTTTTATACTATACTAGCCGGCTCGCGCTCGCTTCGTTGGGGGGTAAACATTTTTACTTGCGATTAAATTGTGATTTTAGTTCGGTTAATACTGAATGCCATCATTTATTTCCTGATTGCGAAAAAATATTGTATTTATCAATTTTTAATGAAACTAAATAAATTACGGCACAGTTGCGGTTGCATAACTAGATCAGTATTACCTCTTTAACCATTCGTGCCAATTGTATGCAGTTAAAGAAAAAAATATTTTGTTTTAAACACTTGAAAGTATATCTATAATATATATAAACTCACATATTTTAATAAAAAATCATAATTGTTGATAATATTGATCAATTAACATGAAGTAATGATTTAAATTATTCATCAATATACAAAACATTTTTTTACAGTTATATTTTTATAGTTAGACATATTATGCTGTCGCTGACTTTTTATAAGCATTATCAAGCTTCACAGTGCTGGGCTCGAGATTTACGCGCACGGTTGAGAATCTCTCCGGTCGTGGGCGTACACCCCATCACGCCCATCTGTATTAACAATGAATTATCATATCACTTGCATTAACGGTAAAGGACAACATCGTGATGACTCTTGCACACCTAGAAGTTCTTAGAAATTTCTTAGGTTTGTAGTCCGTAAACCCGTACTAGGTCAGCGTGGTGGATTAAGGTCTTAACCCTCTCAATGATAGAGAAGACTCGTGCCCAGAAGTGGCACGTATATGGGCTGATAGTGATAATGGTGATCAAGCTCTATAACTTTTCTCTAGGTCTCAAGCAAATATCTCTCATGGGTAAAAAAGCAGCGTTCATAAAAAACGTTTTCGTTCGACAGTTTTTTCTTCGGTTTACTTTGTAAAACCGGCTACAATGAAAAATTGTTATCAATTTTCTGATTAATATTTACCCTATGATACTCACAAATAACGTAGCTTTCTATTGCTAAAAGAATGTTCAAAATCGGTTAAGTAGATCTAGAGATTACTTTATACTTTACCTCTTTAAATTATTTGTATAGATTTTTGTCTAGATATATTCTAAATCATGACCAAATTCATATATTCATTTAATACGTAGATTTATTTTGCCTACGGCTGCCGTGACATTAAGGAATTATTATGTTGTGTTAAACGGAAGCGGATTTTAACACGATTGCTCCGATTAATTTATTATTTATACAGTTTATACAGTTTATTGATTTTTCTTAAATTAATTTAATTTTTTAGATTCCCTAGCAGAGTTTTGATAAATTTAAAACGAATACCACTGAATTTGGTGAAAAAGTAGACCATAATTCAAATTCAGATATAATTCCACAAATAATAATTGCTGGCTTGTTAGTGAGTAATATTGTAAATACTGTAAAGCCGATTTTTGCGCAAAAGAAAAACTACGGTTTCTTAAATTAATAGATTTAAGAGACATAGTTGATTTAACTTATACATAGTTCAAACGACGTATTAACGACTATCTGACTCTGAACGCAATTGCATTTTTCTTTTCAATAATTACTTCTCAATACCATAACTTGTGACGTGAATGATAAGGTTCTTGCTATTGCTACCGAATATTACTCGTATACACTTACGAAGTAAGGCCAAACAGAATGAAAAAACAGACACTTTATGACATAATGACTGTTCGAAGTGAACGCACTAAGAAATATTTAGTACCAAAACAACGTGAATGCCAAATGTGAACAAATAATTTTCAATCTTATTACTTGCGCGTGACGTTTATTTTAAAATATTTGTCCTCATTTATTAAAGACATTATTTTAAAATGACATTTTTATTTTCTATATTTTAATGTCATAACGTCTTAAATTCAAATTTATTGTAAGCTATATAAAATCCAATTGAAAAGATTTAAGGTTAATTGTAACCAGGAGTCGTCTTTAATTTAATACTTTACAAATCGAAGTCTGAATTACAAATGTGTAAATATATCATGAAATATATGCAACCGGTGCCACTAAGACAAGTGATTTTGTTTGCGATCTTCAATCTAGTATATTTGATCGAAGGTGTGTGTAGTATTCCCCAAAACAATATTGGTAAGATTGTTTAGTGAAGAACAATTTAACGATCATATTTACTATTTTAACGAACGAAGACGAAATAATTAAAGAAATATTGTTTTGAAGTTAAATTTCTTTATCGAAGTAATACGAGATAACTGGTCGCCTTAACAGCGTTGAATATACAGGAATTCTTTCAGACATTTTGATACCGACAAGGCGTATCATCATCATCATCATCATCAACCCATATACGCCCACTGCTGAGCACGGGTCTCCTCTACTATTGAGAGGGTTTAGGCCATAGTCCGCCACGCTGGCCTAGTGCGGATTGGCGGACTACACACCTAAGAAATTCCTAAGAACTTTTTAGGTGTGCAGGTTTCATCACGATGTTTTCCTTCACCGTTAAAGCAAGTGATAATTCAATTTGAATACACACATAACTTCGAAAAGTCAGAGGTGTGTGCCTGGGGTTCGAACCCGCGACCGTCGAGATTCACGACCGCGCGCCTAAACCTCGAGGCCATCACTGCTTTTTTATCGTACAAGGCGTATCAGTTATCCTGATTTAGCACCTCTTTATGTGGTGTAAGACAACAGCCCGATCCACAACTCACGAATAACTCGTGAGTGGTTTAATACGCAAAGAGAGACGATAAAATTAATAGATTTCCCTCCTAAAAGCCCTGATTTGAATCCTATTAAGAACCTGTGGGGTTTAATAGTCCAACAATGGGATCCAAATCAGGCTAGAACTTACAATTCCCTGCGTTGTCACATCTTCGACATTTGGGAGTCACTCCGGCGCTCTCAAGTGTGCACTAATATTGTCTCATTCATGCGAGAGAGGCTACAGGATGTTATTAATGCAAACGGGGGGTATACTAGATTTTAATTTATAATGTTTATAAAAAAAGAATTAAAATTATTAATTAAGATGATTTGATACATTAAAATACAAAAAAATATAAGTAAATATTTAAATTTAGTCGTGATTTAGACCATAAATCTATATATATATAAGAAAGTCGTGTTAGTTACACCACTTATAACTCAAGAACGGCTGAAGCGATTTGGCTGAAAATTGGTGGGGAGGTAGCTTAGAACCGGGAATAAAACATAGGATACTTTTTATCCCGTTTGACAGCGTTCCCGTGGGACTTTTCATTGTTTTCTTTATCCATACAAAAGTTTCGTTTTAATAATTAAGTCAATTTGAACTTTAATACAATACAATAAAGTTTAAATCGTAGTGGAGGAGTTCTATATTATAAAAATGAATTGCTCGATGTGTCTCTAAGCGCAAATCTCGAGAACAGCTGAACCGATTTCGCTAATTCTTTTTTTATAATATTCCTTGAAGTACGAGGATTGTTCTTACGGAGAGATACATTTTAACAATTGCCTGAAAATGTCTAAAAATAATACTTTTCTAAATTCCCATACAAAAGGATCGTAATGATTAATGATACTTAAGTCATTTTGAACTTTAACACCATACAAAATTTCCTGTCATTTAATGTTTATCCCGTCGATGCAGTTAGAGACCCCTCAAATAAAAGAACGTACTAAAATAAGCATTTTGAATCGACAATATGTATCTATAACATTCGAATAATTGCCTATTTTAGATGTTAAAAATGCAGAATTCTCATGACAATGGATTGACATTTTTTGGCTGTCAAATATTAAGGCGTGCTTTCAGAAATTTATTTTGTGTAACAAATCTCCTTGGTAGTGCCTAATTTTTATTATGCTTGAATATTATAAATATTCTAAATCTCCTTCAAGAAATATTGATAAATGGCCAGGGGATGCCTTTTCCATTGATCTAGCCAGTCATGAAACAGGGCTGCGAGTACGCGACCTCGGCCCCCCAAGCTGTTGGAGTCTCCCACTACTTCCTTATCCGGGACTGCAGCATCCTTACCATCAGGCCAAATATCCTTACCTGCAATATCCTGTACCCAAACACACGCTATCTCTACCCCATTACCAAAACAATGAAAGTCCCAAGGAGAATTGGTGTCAGACATAAACATTTGCAAAACATTTGCCAAAACATTTATGCAGAATGTATAATAAGAAAGGTGACAGGGCCTAGGGCGTCTCCCGTAGCCGACGCGCAGGGGCAGCACCTGGCTCCTGTGAGAAATGGGCAAGGTTTGTTACACCAGCTCAGGCGGGGGCAACGTAAGACACTAGGCCGGGAAATGAGATTGAGGTATGCAAGTTGGAATGTAGGTACGATGAATGGTAGGTCAAGAGAGTTAGCATCTGTGCTGAAAAAGAAAAAAAATGGTCAACGAAGAAGACTTACGAAAGACGACTGCATGCAGCAATGATGCGAATATTGCGGTTGATGTGTGGTATTATAACACGGAGTGACAGAGTGAGAAATGAATACGTTAGGGTAAGTCTGAAATTAGCTCCTGTGATAGAAAAGATGAAAGGAAACCGTCTGTCGTGGTATGGGCACATTATAAGAAGGAATGAATCATATGTAGGAAAAAAGGTGATGAATATGAAAGTGGATGGATGGGCGAGTCGAGGAAGGCCAAAAAAGAGATGGATGGAGTGCGTGACTGAAAATATGAAAGAGAAAGGGGTGAATGAAGACATGACGGCTGACAGGGATGTGTGGAAGAAGAAGAGATACTGCGCCGACCCCAAGTAATTAACTGGGACCAGGGCAGGGGGATGATAATATACCTAAGTAATTAAAAATTAAATTTTGTTAATAAGTAACAAAACATTCATTGGCGGGTAGGGCGATACGAAGTTTGCCGGGATAGCTAGAATAGTATAAAATTACAGCCATATTAAAATAATGTAAAATACAATTTATTTCTTTCATTATTTCATATAAATTGTAAATTAAATTAAATTGAAGATAAAATTATGTCACATATTATTGCCGCCTAGTGGTGTCACATATTTATGTTTCGTGAGTGTATCACATCATTTTGACGGTACTGCATTATGCAGCCGGATAATGTCACATATTTTTGCTGCGTACGTGTAGGCACATATTATTGAACTCGATCATGGGTCAGATATTTTTGCCAACCTGCCCATAGGAACATATTTATGCTCGTGACTGTACTTAGTATAATATTTATGAGTTTTGAAATGCTGAGCAAATATTAACTGCATCAGTTCTAAATGCTGCACATGTTAGTTTTGGAGTGAGAGCTATTGCTAAACTTAGCGAACGGGGTAGAAATAATATACATTAAACGGACATTTCTGAAACATTGTTAAATTATTTTAGTCTCATCAAGTCCTACCTCTTCTTATTAATCTATTCTAATAGTTAAAATAATATGTTGCTATGCATCGTAGTTAATTAAGTGTGTATAAGCTGTCAAAAAGGATCACACATACAAGGAAGCAGGATATAAACTGTGGGTTTAGAACCAATTCTTTGAGCACACACGTTCATTTTATGATTTAACGTTTAAAGGTTAATCAAAAGCGAAAAAATAAACCACATACTCGGATGGAATTTATATCTTTAGACAAAAGCACTTTATATCGATTGTTCGGGCCGCTAAATGAAAGCGACCCGACCCTCGCATACCCACTCGACGGCTAGGTGTGGAACAAAGAACTCTATTTGAAACTACCATAAATAGAATTGACACTAGTATGATTTTTTTCAAGAAAGACCTAAAGCTTCCCACAAGGGTCGCCGGCGTCGTTTTTTCGGCCACAACCCGGCCGCGCAGTACCGCGCTCCGCTCGTTTAGCAAAATGACGGACGGACCTTTTTTATCTCGCCCAACCGCAATTTGTTGCTGGCGATCTCTGCTTGCGATACACGGCCTCAGCTCCCTACCCGAACACATTTAAAATTCGTATCCTATAAATATTTAGTTATTTCAATGGCGACATCTATGCATTTAGATTTCACTAGACAAAACGTATGCTAATAACCACGGTGATTGATTTCAGATCGTGTATAGATATGCACATGAGGTACCGGGTACGTCCTGAATACCAAATTATTTGTCTCTAACAATGAAAATAACCAATTCATGACACGATAATAGGGCGATATTTGTTGAAATATAAACAGTAATTCATTAAAAGAGGCATACATTCATTTAAAAATCTTATACACGGTGTATTCCAAATTGTTGCATTAATAGCATTAGTGTCGGTCTCCTTAATGCTAAACGTTGCTTCTTATATGTATTATGTCCGGCTTAGGATTATGCTCCATATGTTGTAGTATCTCTAATTCTCAATATGTGGTTTTTAGAAGTAGTGTTGGCTAGCCTGAGTCATTGTGGTACCATAACTACACATTTGACTACATTATTTATTCCAACAGCAATCTCTGAAAGTCCTATTAATTTTTTTTATAAGTAAAACGAAAACAAAGTCTTTTTATTCTGGTGCCGTTAATTAACATCATTCGACTTGCTGAAACATATGAAGGGTACTGTCCCATTAGAGTATTAAGTAGCCGAAGATGGCTATCTCGCAATATAATTACGTAGACGATCATCAGGTTAGAATGGTTTCCCACAATTTTTAATGTTCTAAAAATAATTCATCGTTTGAAAATTATACCAGAAAAGTTTTTTGTGTTTAAGTTAACTTGTTGTAAAACCCAGACCTTCAATTGTTTATTTCGTTAAACAGCCACTAAAAAGTGACAACACCACACTTGATCATGAGTATAGCTGTGGGAGTCTCAGCAGAGCATCCAATGGTGACAGCTAGCAATCTTAAGTTGTAATACAGAGAAGTAGCACTACTTGCCTAAGGCTACGACATCCTAGTCCATAAGAGTGAAGAATCTTTTTTAATACTGATGGCGATACTAAAATGCTTAATATTTGTAGCTCTCTTCGACTTTTATGGAATGTTGGTTGTTAGGCACAGTTACGCTCGAGTTATCAAGTTTATAGGTTATGCTTATGGAAACATTTATTTTTCCTGAATAAAAATGCATGGCTAGCTCGTTATTCGGTTATGTTTTTCTATATTTTGAATAGCGACCCGTTCCAGCTCCGTCGGAATAAAATGTAATAAAAATAGTCTATGTACAATAATACACCAAGGTCTTGCCGCTGTCCGTATCGAAAGTTCTTTTTTGTACTAATTTTATAAACATGTACGCATGTACAAATAAAAAAAAAAGAAACATTTATTAATCACATACACAGTATTTGGGAAATATGATTGCTAGGAAACTTAAATATATAAGTAGCTATGTAGGCACGATGGGGTTATGACAGGTGGAAGGTGTCCACTTAGCTTTAGACTGAAATATAACAACAGAAAATGACAGCCATGATTGGTGAAGGTGAATTTTAAAGACACCCCCATGTTCGACAATGGAACCCGGTGGTGTTGTCGAGAGTTCCACCACGAGGAACTTTTTCAATTCATGTCATGCTTAATATTATTTTCTGCGAAAGACGCCGATCTTTTGACTTAACAAAGAAATTTCTGAACGCTGAAACTTGCCGACGCGATATCTGGAGAGCGTTGTGTTTCAATAAAATAAAAGTTTACGGTCTTGTGTACGCACTCCTTTTTTTGCAAGTCATAAGCTTCATAACTTAATAAATTACTTACTCGTACATAGCGGCCTACTTTGCTTTTTCCTTTAATTTTGTAATGTAAGAATGAATCAGATTTCTCGAGCTTCTGGAAGTTAAAATCGTATTAATGCGTAATTGAGTAAATGAGTTTATGCTTCTATGACACTCTTGAGAGTTTTCCGTACAGAAATTTCTGATGTCTGATTCTAAATACAAATGAGGCCTATAAAATCAAAAGCAGCTAAATCCAAGTGAGTCAAATATTCAGTAATCTACAAAAATCGATAACTTTGTTTAGGTGGCTATGATATTTTATATCTTAAAAGAGATTTATAAAGAATGTGAATACCACTAAAAATCAGAATTTTAAAATACCACAATATTTGAGTACAGACTGAATAAATTTGTATTTAACTGTCTTTGATTCCAACTGGCGTTTAGCTGGTTTTGATTCTATAGGCCTCAAATATAATATAGTATTAAGCTATGATTTTTGGATTTATTTTAACCGAGACGGTGTTTGGTTTTTACTAAGTTGTTTTAGTAACATAGTAAGGTATTGTAATTGACTGGAATAAATGTTGGCTCATGTAGAGGCGTACTAAGTGTATTTTTTCCTGAATAGTTGCCTCAAGTGGGTTTATGGAATGGAAACCAGTAAAGAGGAAACTCTCACAAATTTGCTAGACTGATAACAATTTGATAAAGTTATTGATCTGTTAACACCCGAAATATCTTTATAAAAAAACGAACGAATAGTTCATTGTTCTTTCATGCACACCTATTTAAAAGAACAACTTACGTCAAGTCAATAATCAAGATCTCATCTATCTCCATACCAAATATGATTCAATTTGGTTTATTGATTTGGGCGTGAAGGTTTCTGTCACATTTAAAATATTACTATAAATGACATAAAAAGAAGAAACCTTTATAAATGTAAGAATTATTAGTTCGTTGGACGCAAATAAATAATAAGCTACTTAGAAGTAGAAAACAACTTAATGACTTTACATTGAGACTGCAAATATTCTTATTGCAATTCCGTTTTACGAAGAAAAAATGTAATAAGATCGCTAAGAAGCAATTAATATGAAACATTTCTACGTCAACGCTTCAGTTACTCGGAGGAGTAAAGAAATCAATTTATTCTTGAACGAAAAAACGGCATTTCAATTTGAATGTTACAGACGATCAATCGCGCATTGCATAATGTAAAGTAGGTCATAAGGGAAAATGTCTAGGGCTCAAGTAGACTGATGTGTTAAACTATTTAAAGATAAACCTAGTGTAAGATTAAAAACGGATTATAGACAAAGCAAAACTTGACTATACGATGAACGTCGACAAACTTGCACGCAACGCTGCAGTGTGATGCCCCGGAACCATTCGTACATGGGTTTTCTTTATACTCAATTTTTGCATTTTGTTACATTAGCTTTGTGTGTACCAGTGGCAGTACTCCCATAGAAACCCAAAAGCCCAACTTGTGAGATGACAATGAAAATATCCTGACCTCACAAGTCACAATAAATATTTATAAGTGAATGCATCCAACAGTGACATAGGTTTAACTCCACACTAGGATACCAAGCCCCGTATCGTGGGTATCAGAAATTATAAAGTAGACATTACACAGTGCAGGTTTTGTAATGTTTTCTTTACTATAAAGTACCTGATAATTAATAATGTGGGTAAATCAGAGGTATTCCGCGGGTATGAACCTCCCCGATTCGACTCGCTTACGCGCTAAAATTTCTATTTTATAACTGAGGAAAACAAAGTTTTCGGCTTGGCCGAATCGACTTCTACTGCATGAGAAACAGTGTCCTATATTTTTCATTATATTGCAGCAAACACCGGTAGCTTAGTAACATGCAGCTCATGCACCTACAACGCTCGAGTGATGCGGATCGGAATTGTAGATGGGGAATGTTAGCTTTGGTGCCTACTAGCTTTTGCCCGCGACTACAGACGTATACAGCTCCTTCGCATGAGAAATTGCAAATATACTCAAGAAAAGGCTAATTTGACTGCATCTACCTAGTTTATGTTGACCTAGACTGTGAAGAGAACTCGGTGTATATCGAATTTTATTTTAATGTAACCTAAGAAGGTTGTTTAGTGTTAGTGGTTTATCCGTTAGAATCCTGGTTTAGTTAAGTTTTTTATATTAAGAAACTAGTTTCAGCACGGCGTCTGAAAATTTTAACCGACTTCAGTTTTCTTATAGCATAATAATCTAACATGATAATTTAGTTTTTATAGTCTAAGTATTGAATATACAGGACAGCTGAATAAGAATAAAAGGGATATTACAGTATTTTGTATGGGGACGAGTGTCGCCACTTGTCTGTCAACTACTCATTCTTCTACGATTACCCGACCAATGCTAGCAAGCAAAAATAAAGGGCGTCTATTGGTTGCCTCACATTAATAAAGATTTTGATGTATGTATGTAATACGTTATTCAAATTACTATTCCTCATTCACGATAACTTGATTTTTTTGGCAGATGTTAATTTTGCTGAGACAAGTTTGAAATAAAAAACGTATTATTTTAATGATTTGATAAATATAAAAAAATACATACAACACAATAGTCCCTAAAGATTTAACCGTTATCCGAAAATTTTGAGACTATATTGCTTCAAAGTAAAATTAAAATAGGAACACTGAAAATAATAGACGCTTGTACAATGTTACATCGGTCGGACGGAAAGGGACGTAACATCGTTCATATCGATGTCCACGTCGACACTTTTATTGAACACTAAATAATAATTGAAGTTAGAGATGATGACACAAGCTCCGACGACTTCGGTGGTGATGATGATCTTGTCTGGGCTCCAATTCCTAATAAAAACTGTTTTAAAGATCATCATCATCATCATCATGTCAGCCCTGTGTTGGTCCACTGCTGGACATAGGCCTCCCCCAATGACTTCCACCGGGAACGGTCGGAAGCCGCCTGCAGCCAGCGACGTCCCGCTACCTTGACAAGGTCGTCGGACCACCTTGTCGAGGGACGTCCCACGCTGCGCTTGCCAGTACGTGGCCTCCACTGGAGAACTTTCTGGCCCCATCGGCCATCAGTTCTCCGCGCCATGTGGCCGGCCCATTGCCACTTCAACGAGCTAATCCGTTGGGCTATGTCGGTTACTTTAGTTCTCCTACGGATCTCCTCATTTCTGATTCGATCACGTAGGGAAACCCCGAGCATAGCCCTCTCCATAGCTCGTTGAGTGACCCTGAGCCGTCCCATGACGCCTTTAGTGAGAGGCCACGTCTCAGTGCCGTAAGTCATCACTGGTAACACACAACTATTGAAGACTTTTGTCTTCAGGCACTGAGGTATTTTGGACGAGAAGACGTCTCCTAACTTTCCGAACGCTGCTCAGATAAAATTATTTAATTTTTCAACCATAATTTTTACATACTGGGTTATTTTTGGACCTCCCGCCAACTTAAAATAGGTGGTTTTGACCATGAAACTAAACAACTTTTCCAAAGAAAGATGGGTCGAAACGTGATAAATAATTCGACCCTCCCATAGAAAACTGCTCGATCACGTGTTCGAATTCGTGTAGAAGGTCTGAATTTTTTTTTTCACTTTTCGACCCGTGTTTCTTTAGGGAAGTTGTTTACTTTCGTGGTCTGAAACACCTATTTAAGTTTGGCGGGAGGTCTAAAAATAACCCTGTTATATTAAATAGGTACTTATTATGAACTTTGACCCACCGTCGCTTATCTACATAATGTTTTACATGTCGAGAGCAATAAAGAATGTCACACATAATGCAGTATTTTAAATCGAAATATTTTTGAACTACTAGATATTTTCTGTTTCCCATCACTAGTCGATATGCCAAAAGAATCAAGCTATCGTGAATAAGATATAAGAAGCCGCGGTGTCAAACATATGATAGGACAATCGTAGGTTAGGCACGCTTGGCATGCTTACATTTATTTTCGTGTCTTATTGAAAAGTTCTGTAGCTGAATAAGTAGGTACTACATATGTACTTTGACCCTCCTTGGCTATCAATTAACGCAGAGTATGTGCTCGTTTGAATGTTCTTCAGGTAGGTACACATGGCATCCAAACTATAACCAGGATTTAATGATGAAGTAGGAAGGTAGCCATAGCATATCTAAGATGACAGTAAAAAAAAAATTAAATTAAAAGCCTGATTTTGTCAAGAGATAGGCAGGGGTGAATATCGCCACCTTTATTTTGCCAGTTATGTATTAATACCACGTTATAGAGAGAATCCTATTATCGTTTTACGGGCACATTTCCAGACTCCGTGATGCTATTGTATTTAATGATAGAAAAAAAAAAATAGTACTTCGCCCGACCTGGGAATCAAATCCGGGACCTCAAGAGCGTAAGGCATAAACTTGTGCCGCGAGACCTCGAGGCAGTCGAGTAAATAATATACATAGATGAAACACATTTTAATAAATGCATCTTTTTTAATGTATTTCAACTGGATGCAAGTTAATTAATATTTTTAATTAAAGATATAATTTAACTAAATGGGAACAATAATGAAAAGATCTGAAATTCATGTGAAATATTTATGTAAAAATGTTGTGCACTTAATTGTTTTCCACGGTAGTTTCGAGACAAATTAATTGCTTATGAGTTTTCACGATTTAATACGAAAACATTATCCCGCTGTCGAAACATAAAGTGTTAAAGTTTTGATTACATTTTTTTCCAATTCGCCTGGCTGGCAAAAAGACAAGATTTCAGTAGGAAGCAACCGTTTTGTGTTTTCCTAACTTTGCAGCAGGTAGTTGCACAAATTTTGTTTACGGCCACAAACTCACCTCGATTGGATAAAGTTGACAAAAACTTTTCGTCCGTAAATAAGTTGAATTGAATATCCAACTCGGCGTGACAAGTACATAAGTGATGTTGGACGGCCATGGATTTTGTGTCTCGCTCGTTTGTAATGTAAATTTACCTTTCCTTAGCTAGTTTGCCGGCGCCGGCTGCGGACGACCAATGGGAGTTAAAATGGCCGTTGCCGTGTCCTACCGGCGCCCTCCCTGATGGCTTGTTATTAAGTTTTAATTAACGTATTGAGAATTACTAAGATTGTTTCTAACAGCTTTTTGCAGATTAATGTCCTTCGTTGATGAAATATAAACATTGAAATAAATGGCACGGCTGCCCTTAATATGTGCTGCGGTTGCTTTTAGGAGCTCATGTATTATGGTTTAATTAATGTAAGATTTAAAGTAAAGAGGATTTTTTCGCTGGGTATAAGAGAAAAAGATCAAACGCGGGCTTTAGATTCTCTCTACTTGCTAAATGCAAAGTTAATGTTTACCTAAGCGTTGATCGTGGCAGTATACTACGAAGCAACAACGTTTTAGCATCAGAGCCCGCAGAAATAGACTCTGTACAAAGCGCGGAGTCAATTTTCAAAAATGGCATCGTTAAAAATAGTAGGGAGCTAGTAACAGTCTTCAAGGGAACTCATTACCGAACTCCTTGAGGTACTATTTCGGGTGAATGGGATGGCGGCGCGGAGAGATAGTGCGCGCTTATGAGCGATATCGCGACAAACGAAGTGCACCCGCCCCGCCGCCCCCGCACACCCCGCACCTCGCCCGCACCGCCTCCCTTGCGAGCGTGCCCAACCCTTACACTGAACAGATTGGAGTGGGTCTGCAAAAAATGTTGTACGTAACTTTGAAACCAGCTGTAACAATTCCGAAGCGAATAGAATTATTTGCCTTTGCTCTGCACTCTAACTATCGTTCGTGGTTTTTAGCTGTATTAAGATTGGAAAACATTTTAACGTGTTTTACATTCCGTTATTTAAGTTTGTAGATAGTAAAATTTACGTAGTTTTTCGTTCCATGCATGAGGATGAATGGAAGGTAAAATATACTGCATACAAACGGGGCTAACCTATGAAATTCTAATGCGATGTAATGTAAAGAATAATAAATTAGCGGTTTTACATGCTCGGCTTTATCAATATACTCCGAGAATGCAGTACACGAACATAGTGAAGAATGCTTAGTAATGTTCTTTTCGTGAGGCCATTTTTAGAATATTTATTATTAACTTTAATTTAAAAAGCACCCTTGAGTTTTTAACGAACCGAGGATTTTTTAAGTTAAGAAATATTAGAATTCGCGCGGAAAGTAACAAATTCAGTTTAATTTTAGAGAAAAGGGATATTCAAAATAGCAACCGTCGGTTTGCGGTCGGGAGAAAATAGAGCGAGAAACAAATTGCAGCCCGACTAAGATAAAAAGGGCCCGTCATTTTGTTAAACGACTCGCAGTCCGACCCGGAGCAAATAACGCAGATACTGGATCTGCCTCAATACCGCCCGCTCTTATATAAAAATGTCGAATTCAATTAGCTAATTTCCTTTAACACAAATTAAAAATTGCATGCTTGTGCCTCTCCGAAACGTAATTCCATTTTCGTGCTTTACACAGGCACTAGTCTAATTGGCATATTCAGCCCGTAATACGCAATGCCTACAGTTTTGAATTATTAAATTCACAATGCTTTGGTAGCTTTCATATGTATAACGCGTCACACAATAATCAAATTTTATTTGAATAATGTATAGAGTTTGAAGGAGTCATTAACTGTTATCACGGCACACACAGCCCTCGCAAAACTCTGGCTGGGAGCTCGGAGACGTATGAAAAGCTCTTTCATCGCGCGCACTCTTTGTCTATCCCCGAATTCATGTGTAAGCTGTCACGGGGGAAGCGGGCTGTGATGACGCCACAATAAAGTGGCGCACACTTGCTTGCACTCAAAACTATCACACTCGTGACAAACCAAGTTTTAATTACTACTCGACAATTTCCTAGCGACTGTTCCTCATTCCGCCACTTTGAAATTTGATTTGACATTTGAAATTTATTAATAGCTTCCCTTCATTTTGTTGTTAAGAATGTTTGGATTTTGTTGAAAATAAATTTTAGATAATTTCAATATAATCAATAAGAGATTGATTTAATGATGACTGGGGTTTTGTTTACGGCTTTTTAGCTACATGTTTTTAATGAAATATGAAAAGGTAACTGAAATTCAATCCACCAATTCAATTTATAAACAACTTATTTTAAAAGTACAATTTATTTAAAAAAAAAAAATCACGAGGCCCGATTATTTTGCACGCAAGTGTTTACTCTTTCAAAGCAGGAAAAAATCGTCCTGGGCTTAGCATTTAAAGTCTAATAGCTGAGTAAAGGAATGAATGGAAAAAGTAAACGTCTCAGAAAACGGCGAGTAACTCGACTTGAGGAAAAGTGATAACCTAAATTACCAATGGCTTAAAAAAGTGTTAAAGAAGATTATAATTTTATTCGGAGCGCGACGCGGCGAGGCGGATGGCAATCTAAAGACGTTACGACTTCGCACATTCGTGTTTACGATTCCAGTGGGTCGTGTATCATCCCATCGAAGCCAGTCACCTGCGTCGATTTAACCTGATATTTCAAGCATTAGCTACCGGTTTCAAAACTTATCTCCCGTCCTCATCGATTATTGTCAAGATAACTTTTTAGTGTAGTCTCATTCTCGCGAAATTCCTATGAAAAAATTGATTCAATTTTTTAGAATTTTTAGACAGTTATAAAATGGACGAAGCTATCAGCGTAGTTGGCACGAATCGTTGAGGTGAAAGTCTTGGCGTCGATTCCAAGCCCTCAATTGTTAATTATCGCAGTTTGACGGTTATGCAATGTATTGGAAATCATCAAAGCTGATTTTTTACGATATTTTTAGTATCTTCAATCCAGGTCTTTTAAATCCATAAAATAGCGACCAATTGTAAGTTCATAACCCGATTTGCCCGGTAGTTTATAAACCAATTATTCAGCTGCCAACGTAGGTGTGGGATAAGGAACACGCAGCTTTTTATTTCGTGGTCTAAAAGCAAGGGAAAACTGTAATCTTTTTATAAAAATGTTTCATTCATTTAGTCTGTAAACTTATTTATGATATTAAATAAAATGTTTACAACTCGGTGTAAGTGTGCTAAACTAAGTGGTAGCTATTTATAACATCAACGCAACCAACAAGAGGGAATGGTTTCTTCAACTAATTTATCTAGTTCAAGTAACTTTAAGCAAGCGAAAGAATGACTAGGTGGGTGCTACAGAATAAATGAAATTGCTCAGCTGCTGCTGCCAAGAAAATGCCCTCGTCTAAGTAAAGAAGGAGCAGCCGACGTGATTAATTACCTAGTAAAATAAAAGGTATTTGCTAGGTACAGTTACATACAGATTTAAGGCTAATTTGCAGGTACGCGTTAGACTTCCTCGCAACTCAAACAAATTAATCGATTTCTATGATTCCACGTGCAATATAGAATCTCAGAATTGAAACTACGCTTTCGTTGGCTGATACTACGCTTTTAATGGGCGTCTTGACCGAAAGGATACCATTCTTACAGAAAACCAGCTAGAAGGAGCAACTTTTGCGTTGCTTCACTCAATTCGCCGGAGGCCTCAAAAATACTTGCCCCTCTGTTGCTTTTTTCTTCTTTCATTTTTCAATCCTTTTGAAGGAAATATCGTATTAGATTTTTTTTATTATTGGACCACGTTATACACGGGTGTTTCTTTTTCACTTTTTAGGCTAGTTTTATTAATTAGCTCTTCATGAATATTGACTAATAAAAAAGAAACACATTTAATAGCTGTTTTGCGTGTTCATGGAGAGCAATGTTAACTTATAGGTAGCAGATATTCGTTGTTTAACGCCGTTTAATGCATAATAAGAAATCAAACTACCAACACGACTCTAACAAAAATTTTGTCACACTTAAGGCCAAACTTCGTCGGGGCTACCGCAGTTTTTATAGCCCCTCGGTGCTTTTTTGTTTTACCAAGTAATGATAATTATATTTCTGCGTACTTAAATACGTTGAACAGTAATTTAAACAAGGAAAACAGCATTTAGTATGAAATAATAATGTATTTAAATGCAACTTTTACCATTGACATGTATGTATAAAAGATGTATGCATAAACGTGTATTTATGGATGTTTTTGGAAAAATCTGTGTTCGATTCCAAGCTGGTTTTTGCTAGTTATCGTAGTATTTTGGTAACTATTTTGTTTCTTTAAACTGCATTGGGTAGTAAACCAACAGTTTCATTAATTTATCAATTTATGACCTCTGATATCTATGAACACGTAACTCAGGAAATATAGCCATTTTTCCGGTCTAAGGGCCAGTTACCAACATTGGTATAAGTATATATAATTGTATAAGCATAGGACGTAAAGATATTGAAACGGCGGTAAATATCGGTAGTCAAACAAAAGAAGTATGCAGGGGTATACTTCATGTGCCTTTTTATTATTGCGTGACGTGGCAAAAATGCCTCTTTCATTGGCTATAACCAATATGACACCAGCGAGGTTTAATTACTGCCCACATTACTTTTTATACTACGATGTAAAAGTGAGACCATTGACGATAAGTGAAGTGGCGGCCAAAAAGAGTGTCTACTGCCATTCTTCTCGTTATTACAGTAAATAAAGGTGAAACTAGTTGAGTTTTCGCAATCTTACTTTCAAGAAGTGAGGGCCTCAATGTTCACGTGCGGTCACCGCTCTCAGACTTTTCGAAGTTATGCAGGAAGTATGTGTGTCATAATTAATTATCATATACCTACTTAAATGATGAAGGAAAATATCACGAGGAAACTTGTACACTAAAGTGAGTAGAAGTCAGCGTGGTGGACTGATGCCTAAACCCTCTCAGTTGTGGAGGAGACCCGTGTCCAGCAGGGGAACGTATATGGGCTGATAATACAATGATGATAATAATATGACTGATAATAAAACTTAAAAATATGATATACTATTGAAATCAAATTGTAATACCATTCCAGTCAAATTGATTCATTGATGTTAGTTTTTAAATAAACATGGATAAAATATGAAAGATTAAGTTAGTTTAGTAGGTCTCAAGTGACCCCTTTTACTGGGTATACCCTCTATATCATTTTACTAATCTCTAAGACAGTCTATCTATACAAAATGTATTTTAATTTGCTACAGGATGTCACTTGAACACCTTTACGAATAAACGTTCTATTTTTTACGTCTTCGTATTTCATTGTTATTAACATATCCTTAACGAAATGCAATCATGGCGACGTCAAAAACCTGGTGAATATGACGTCTGCAAAATAATAAGCACTCGTGACCCGGCATAATAAATAGCCGAGTTAATTTACGCGACCCAATCTTATGAGTGGCACATTAAAAGATTCTCGTGGGAAGTCCCTGTCATATAATTTAATTAACTTAATGAATGCATGAATTGTTTTTGACCGAGTCCCCGCCATCGCAGCGGGAACTCACGAGTTGAAAATTAATTCAATTTCTAATCAGTACGCCATGTTTGTATTGCCGGATTTAGCTGCGTATCAGTGTTGTAACCGCTGTACGTAGAATAAATTGGATATCAGACTCGTTCCGTTTAGTGCGGGCTTAAACTAATTAATACCGATCAATGAAACTGACGAATAACAAAACAACTCCCTTACGGCTGAAAAGTAATATAGGCATTTAGATAAAACACTACAATACATGTCAAATGTTCTCGGCTGATAGTATTTCACCGATACCACCGTTGTAAATGAATCAAATACCCAATGTTTTACTATAAATTATTCCTTTTAAGCAGAAATTTGCCTAGTAACAATGTTACGGCCGTGAGGTAGTGGCAGCATAAAGTTTATCAATAAATTGAGTCCATTGTTGCCAAGGGAAAATTATTTGACGGATAATGCCACTCGCCGTGTCATCCTCAATTTGTTTTCAAAACATTGGTGATAAATTATTCCATTTTTTAGAGTCTCATTTCCTGTCATTTCTAAAACAACAGTGCATTTACATCGCTAACTCCAAGACGTGAAGCGCAATTAAATATTAGCGCTTTAATCAAATAAGCGCGCGCTCGGTTCGCTTTGAGATCACTAAGCAGTAAATAACTTCGGTAATAGCATGTTTCGTAATTTATCTAGCGGAAAACCAACGAGACTTTTGAACCTTATGACGCGCCGGATGTTTCTATAAATCATTCGCAATTTTTTTTAATAAAATTGTATGGTTCATACGTAGTTTTATGTGGCGGCGCAAAAAACGAGCGCGAACCGGGGAGCTGCAGCGATACCAACACGCAGAAAAAATAAAAGGAACGAAATAAAAGAGTGTCTCAGCCTATTTCAAATGTAAATCTCTGTCGTAGTAACGGGTCGGCTCTCCTGAAAAATAAGACGTAGGTCGTTGAGATTGTCGCTTCTTGCTTTCGTTGACTTGGAAAATTTTTGAGACGGCGCTCTCAAACCCCCTGCAGGATTTGCGATGAGTTTATGTGTCGCGCTCAGAGAGAAAAGTTAAACAATACGCGAATAGATGTTTCTGCGCGAGGGGAAGGAATTGTTGGAGCCAGTTGGAGTACACTTCCGTGCTGAGGACACAACGTGATTCAATTGCACGGCGGATTCTTTGTGACGTTCACAAATACAACATTATTGCTTTTGTTTTCGGGGACACAGGTGACTTATGATGGAATTATTAACTGTATTGCCAAATTTATGCATTGTGTTATGCCAACCTGGAACTAATAAATAGTCCATATTACAAATTTTGAATATTAATAATAATCAACATTAAATTTAAAGAATTTATTTTCTCGAAACCTTTTTTCAGAGATAATATTATTATAGAGATAGAGATCCGATGAAAATTTCTTTACAAAATAAAAACAATGTAAAAGCCTTATCTCAACTACTTTTTAATTATTTGTAATGTTTAACTTAACGCTGATTTTATAGAACTGCGATGAATTCATACTGTCATCACTCCTTATTCGTCAGCGTGTAGCCATACATCATAAGTCATGGTTTAGTGATATTCAATTTTAGCTTCTAACAAATTCTTCAAAAATATCTATTTATTCTTATTATACCATATTGCTTTTTCAATAGCCCGAATTGGAAATAAAGAGATGAATTCAAGTGATGTATTCATAGCTTAAGTGTTTCACTCACTTTTGTGCAGTAATTACGATCGAAAATCGCGAAACAAACGCTTTACATTTTTGATAAAACGCTTCGCTCCCGTAATTTCCGCTTTACAGATATGAATCATTGAGTCAATATTTTCACAAAAGTATTTGTTATTTGGATAAGGAAAAAGAAATAATAATTGGAGAAATATCACATTGACGGCCAAGTCGGACATGATTTTTAATGAAGTGACGATTTACTTAAAGTCCTTATTCGATTTTTGCGTCACATACATACATAAGCAGTGGTCTAATTATCATGATTAGCTGCATCCATTGCTGGTTACTTCTACTTCAAAGACTTACTCAGTAACCTGTTGGAAGCGGCGTGAATCATCATATTATATAAGTATAGGAACGTCTCACTATTGGCCACGGGTGTCTGCTACATGAGAGAATATTTTGGTCAAGTCCACCATGCTGGCCCAGTGCGCGTTGGCAAGCGGCTTAGATGGGGCCTTAAATATAAACAAAGATACTTAGTCGTGTTACCGGGATAGCAACTATTTAATTCATTCATTTGTGTTATGTGTTTAAAAAACACTAAATACAGGTATAACTTACTTTTTATGTAAACAAACATTAAAATAAAATTTTAATAAAAACTATAAAGTTAGCTACTCTTTGAATTACGACTACTTTAAATATTCAACAGTCTCCGTTTCTGTATGATAATCGGTTATAAGCCATTAAAGCAACCGCGGCTTCAGGAGACGATAAGCTGTATGAGAGTACTAGCTTTAAGTACCATTACTGGGTGAGCTGTTACCTACACATACGAGTAGGAATATCTTCGCATTTTTGTAGTTATGTTTTTGTGCTAGAAGTTATAATAAATAAAGTTGCTATCAGTATATAAATAGTGTATAATGCTGAAATTTATTCATATGAGTTGTATTTAAAATTGATGTTTTGACGGCCTTAGTAAATATGGGAGGATGTGAGTGATAGCAACAAGCATCAATAATAATTATTAAGTTTTTAACAGTTCTCTAAATGACATGACAGGGATGTAGCTCATTGCAAACTTAAAAATTAACTTATAAAGTCAACATTGATTGCAGCCGTGCTATGTCTTACAGCAACACCTACCATGACATTTACGAAGATCATTACATAACTCAGCGTTCGTTTTAGTTCTTGTATCGACGTCGTATTCGATATAACATTATTTTACTTTCTAGGACAATCACAACCCACTTCTATAATAATATACATAAAATAGTTTATTGAAGTTTAAACAATGTCATAGAAGACACTTAAAACAAATCTTAAGTGTTTTAGAAAGTTCTGGTGTCCACATAAAGATATAACTTCTGTATTGGGCAATAGTAAATTACAATGAGGCATTGCCCGTTACCCTAAAATGCGGAAGTACCTATATACGAAATAAAAATTAATAAAAACTAAAACAAAATAAAAAATATATTTTTAAGGATTAGGAATATAGTTCACTTGTGTTTGTTGGCTTATACTTCATCTACTAAAGCCATATGGAGAATGGCTGAGACAGCATTTCCTTCATTGCGACAGACGGCTATAAACCGGTTACGATACGAGAATCCGTCACTTCTATCCCTTGATTCAGAAACCAATACGTGTGATTTTAGTACATTTGGTCTGGATCTGGGCGTCGGACTAACACTTTTCCAAGTATAAAAATCGCACTTATGTTTGGATTGAAGGCGAGGCGTACATTGCAAATACATTCATTTGTCTTCATTGTAATCTGTTAAAGTACACTAAACTGATTGCTAAAACTCATCCATTAGGAAAAAACTTCAGAATTTTGAAATAAAATGTTCTTAACCAAAACCACGAAAGCCATTTCTCTTAAAATAGTACGGACAGGTAATGAGACAAGTCGAACAGTTGTATGAAAAAACTACAGCAATTTTAAACGAAGACAGAAGACAGCTGTCAGCTATACGGTAGTTAAAGTCGTAAATTTGTTCTCACAGATGTTAAGTGTGTTATAAAACTTGAAAGTATGTGTTTTATAGACTAAAATCTACCATCCCTAAAGAATTCGACCATAATGACCTTTTATTAACATGTTTATTGTTTGTCTAATTAATGTACTAGTGATGAAAGAATAGTAGTTTGTTGTATATCCCGCGTGAATAAATCTGGCGATCAGGCTTATATTTATCCTCTCAAGAGTAGTGCGCGTTTTATAACAGTAGAGTGGGAATACCTGTTCATTGACAAGCCTTCCATGAGAACCAAACAAGGAAAATGCATTTACAGATCGTATTACAAATTTGGACTGGCGCATCTGAAAATCACTGTAAAATCGCTCTAGTTGAAACGTTAATCTTTTCAACCGACTGAGATGACAACTTGCAAATAAATAGGAATTGAATTACTTCAAATAGTTTACGCGAAGACGGAGTTGAGCAGCGCTGTTTATTTTAACGTCAAATGCATAATAAAAACTTGTTTGTTTTGTTCGTAATTTTGAGTTAATTATAATGAATGTATTTAGTATTAACGCGTTAATTGCAACTATCTTGCAACTAACTACTAACTAACGACTGGGTCGCAATCCCATAGCTCTTCAATTAATATGTATATTCACCCCTTGATTATATAAACCATAGCGAAAAAATCTAAGCCATTACTAACAATGTAATTAAATGTGCTAGCATGGCTTGGACAGCTCGAGTCGTGAAGATTTTAGGGTAGGGTATTTTATTTTAATTAACATATTGGCACTTGGACTGGTTTATAATATATTTGACTGTAAGAACTAGCATTTGTCAAAAAAGAATGATATGATACAAGTTAGTGTATGAAGTAATTCATAAAATAGCCCCAAAAGACAAAGCGTTAATTTAAGTTTCGTCTGTGCAATGTGCCGGATAGAGTATCAACCACTTCTCGTTATTTGAAGTTGTCATGCCGGCTCGCTAAGAATTTATAATACTCGAGTTACATACTTTATAATAAAATATTTAATTTTTCAGATTCTTCTCGGAACTAAAGTTAATATTTGCAGTCTCAACAGATGCAAAAAATAAGTAAAAAGAACCAAGAAAGTTGTAAAACTTGTCTAGAGCAGTGACGAGGTAATCCGAGTTCCTTTATTGATTGGGACAGTGCGAGTTGAAACACAATTCCATTGGTGTTTACTGGGACATAATACCCGGATCGTTCGATAGATAAGTCTTGTGGAGTAGTTATCGGACCACAAGGGCAGTAAAAGCTAATTGGTGGGGAGGCAGTTACGAGCAGAACGTTAACGCGGCGGCGGGATTGGGAAAATTAACCACTTCCGAGCGGCCCAATTGGTGGACTATGATTAGTTTGTAATTTGTGACGGGCTTTGCGAATAGCTCGCGACCCCATTGTGCGGTTGCACTAAAAAACGGATAATCTCTGGTGGACGCCCTTGAATCGTGAAATTTTGCTTTCGATGGCTTTTGAAACAAGTCTACTTCTCATTTCTTTTTTAAGGAGCATTCATTTCCTTTAAGGTCGTAAACTATCAAATAAACATTTGCTACATTAATAGCAATCGTCTTGCAATATCGAATCCCGGCGACTGCAATTACAGAAATCACTAAGTAGAAAAGAAGCTATCAACTGACGTTTACTCAATTGTAATTATTATTTTGAGGCTGATTAATGATTATTATTTCCATTGTGATAAATAAAAATTAGTACTGTATTATATATTTAATGTATAAAACAAGAAATCCAAATGATATAACCTTGAAGTTTATTACTTTTAATCAAAGCAGGTGTGGAAACGTACCCGAAAACGACTACAGGACCTTGATTCATTGACGAATCGTGAATGTACTAATGCATGATTCCTCTTTTAAAATAGCTATGTTCTCTTAACCAACCTGATAATTTATACATGATAGTATCTATATACATATATATACATACGAACTTTAATACATAAAGAGTACAAAACCTGATATTTAGCAAATTGTCTTCAGTGGAATAAATTTCAACTAATCCTTGGAGATTGATTTTAGTTTACACTTTGTGGTTTTTCTAATAAGTCCTTTATAAAGAGTATAAAGGGACAGTTTATTGTTACGTCTTTTTTGTTTTTAACCTTTTAATACATGGTTTGAGTTTTCATATACCCCTACTTAGACTTATAAATAAGGATAGTTATATGCTGGTCAGTACCAAATAAGATTACGATATAGCCCTTATATTTAAGCCAATTCTTTTAGTGTGACTAGAGAAAGATGGACAATTAATGTTATGTTCAACATTTAAGCATCCACTGATCCTAATAAAATCGTTTTATACGTTCATAAATACAAAATAAACGATATTTTGTGGAATATTCCAAGTATTTGCGTAGTACAATTTTCTCTTAACCCAATTGTTGAAGTCGAAAGGCCATTTTCCCGAGTCTCGGGTGAAGTTTATCGATGAATCTATCGCCAACGACGGTGCAGATTATAATAATCTGCCGAGAAGTGCCCAAAAGATTAACCAGCAATTTTCAAGTTTTTAACGTTTTATAAATGTTGCAAGACTTGCTTTAATACTGTTTTAATTCAGTTTGGGGTAATTAAGCGTTGTTTATTGTTGGTTAGATTTGAAATTTATTCAATCTCAATAATTTTAGTAGTGGTATCTTTTTACTTTCTTTTAGCAGTTAGGATATCATTTACCCTTGTATTGATAAATGTGGTTTCTCGTCTGCCTAAATTGATGAGGAAAGAAAAAACCCAGTAAGGGAAGTGGAGAAAAAAAGTGTTATGCAATATTTTTCTCGTAGGTAAGTTTGCCGTAGTTTAATCTAAGTAAGGTACTTGGAATAGGTTTTTGCATTGTAGTATTATAGTTCAAGCTAAACTACGAAATCAAATACAATAATAAAAACATAGTTAATACCATAATTGGCAGCAGTATTTTAATAAACACAATTTACTATTTTATGTGATTATTTGGTATCCAACAAAAGATTTGTCAATCCCTTTATATACTACAGCAATTAACAAATTATAATATTTAAAAGATTAATTTGTTTTGCTGTACAGTTCTAGTGATCACATTCCTACAGTACATAATATACATCCATTCAATGAATGTAAAATGGAACAAAAACAGTTGCGATGTTGAAGGGGAAACTAATCGCGCTCTTTTTAATTCAATCCGATGGGCCATTAGTCAGCTTTGAAATCGTAACAAGATTTATTCAGTCTGTGCGGATGTACTGCGTTGTAAATAACGTGAATATGGCGTCCTCTCTATATAAAACAGATAACAAAGGCAAGCGCACAGAACATTTCCATCTTGTTAGATACCTACAAAGCGGAATTATTCAAGAAGTCCTAAAGGAGTCGAAGGGACTCGCAGGACGACTCAATTGTGGCACAGCGAGATCGGACGAGGGTACGGGCCTTTTTATGGCCTATATTATTGAGCCATAAACCATAAAGGCCTCCGGGTTTATAAACGCTAAAACAAAACACCAGGCGACCGCATATTTCTTGTTTATTCACTCCCAGTTACATTATGTCCCGCAATGAACTCGAGTGAGATTTTTACGGAGCACTTTTAATTTTCTCTTTGGACGAGGGTGAGGAATTGTTTATTACCAAAATATATTATAAAAGTGCATTAATAACAAATGATTTAAGCGCGAGAACATTGTTCCGAACCAGGCAAGGAAATTGTTTTAGGATAGAATACACTTATAAGTTACAGATTGTTCAATTCTGTTTGAAACTTTGAACACAATGCTTTTAGTAGCAGCTACTTCGTTATTGTATCTGGCCACCTTTGTTATAATCAAGATTGAGAAAGGCATGAATTATGAACGACACAATGAGGGGACCGAATTCAAGCATTAAAATAAGTAGATACGATTGCGACGCAGTACGATAGGGTACGTACAAACTGTGATTAATTCATTTCCATAGTGACAGAGGGTTTAATGCTCGTCTATAATCTTCCTAATGGGTAATGTGGAACTACGCAAACGGATTAAATGTAAAACATAAATTATTTATAAAGGCAGAATGTAGATTAGTAGTATACTTCACCGCAATCGCAGTTAACGTTGTCACATAACTTAACTAGTTACCGTTTCTTCGCGCTAAATGCTCGACAGTTTCCCTTCGTGATACGTTGGATTCTGTCTGCTTCTTTTAAACATCTTAATTACCTAATTCTGTATATCAAAGAGCTTTAATGTAGCTAAATATTAATATTGCAATTTTAATACGGTCTGATTTATTAAAAGTTGCTCCTTTTCGCGTGAAAATTTTAATTTTCGTTAATAATTAAAGTAACCGATCCTTTCGCCTCGCAGTTGCTAACCATCTAATTCCGTATTCCGGCAGGTGCAATACAATTCTTTAGTATGATTAAAACTCAATGTTATCAAATGTCCGGCAGGTTTGTTTCATTCGGCCCCAGTGTTAATGATGTCAATTATTTACACAGTTGAAGAGCGAAGTGTACCGAATAAAATTATTTGAATTAATATTGGTGTATACAAAATGTTTTATTTTTTTAAAATATTTTTATATTCAATTTATTGTCTTATAAATTTGGGTCTTTAATTAATTTAGCGTACATTTTAATGAGTTCCACTAGTTCTTGATGTTTTTGATGTACAAACAAGAAGTAAAAGGATCGACTCGACTAATATTGTACCGACATCAAATAAAATGTGTAAATGGGATTATTGAAAGACTTTTTTTATTATAATACTGATGGGAGTTTGTTACTTACTAGAAAGAATTAGAGAGCTCCCTTATTGACAAACCGTTTTTTTATTTTAGAGGTTTAATTAAATATACATTTATGAAAGCAAAAAGTGAGGAAGCACCAGTGAGCTTATATATTGTTTAACATTCCGTTGCGACGCAGAACTCAATAATAGAAAGTTTAATTACAGTACAAGAGTCCACATTACAGCGGTAAAAGTATTTTTGTTTTGCGTTGAAGTGGTTTAAACACAAGTTTCATTATTGCACTGGCTCAGTTAGAGTCTATAAAAAGCCTCATGCTAAGCCCAATAAAACTAAATGGTTGGCATTTTTAATACATATTTGCAATTGGTTTTTATAAAAGTTGACCGAACAACTTGCAGCCTGCCGTAGACCGCTTACTGATCGAGTGGCTATCCGTGTTCAGAATCCGCAACAAACTTTGTTTAAATTTTAGACCTTGCTGACAAATCAACTCGCCCGGGAGCCATTCTGAAAGATCTCCATTGTGAATATTTTCAATAGGCTCACTTTTTACATTTTCGATATTCA
Organism: Cephonodes hylas; assembly: GCA_030295005.1. Lineage (NCBI taxonomy): Eukaryota > Metazoa > Arthropoda > Insecta > Lepidoptera > Sphingidae > Cephonodes > Cephonodes hylas. Next base: position 6,671,802 of record AP025366.1, read on the forward strand.
GCAGCGAATTTTTAGCTTCAAATATTAGTTTGAACTTTCTGCCCCCTTTTGCGGTATCGTGATTGGTTTGCTTATTTCTGTGTTTCTATTTCACTTTATTAGGATTCATATTTTTAATCTGGTATTTCGAATGGCTATTTTGTTGTACGGCTCGCCATTAATTACTGCTAAGTGAAGGCTTCGTCATTTTTATTGTACCACAATCTTGTTTCCAAACAGTACCTTTGTGTACAAAGTTGGTAATTCATCTATAAATTTTAATTTTATATGATAAACAAATTAATAAGGACTACAAAATCAAGTAGTTCTTGTCTATCCTCACACGAAGGAAGAAAGTTTTGTCTATTATATTTGAGAGTAGCGGTTTTAATTAAAAACAGATTATTTTCCATAAACCTCGCGATATTATCGGTATAGATTTAATAAATATCCTGTTATGTTTTCGAAGAAAGCAATCTAGAAATTTAGATTCGTATTCATAAAATATTGAAGGATTCGAAGCTATTAGTTTAACAACAGAACAGAGTAATATTTTTATATAGTAAAATGGTGGAGGAGTCCCGTGCCCTGATAAGATGAGATTGAAAAAAATAGCAACAGACATGTTTAGATCCAATACAAGGAAGAATGAATCAGAAAGATCTCTGATACTACATATGTCTATTATCATATGTATATTATGTATATGTACTGTATGACGGCTGTATATGTACTGTATGTTTGCCAGTGCATCTTTGGTATGTCCCATATCGTGACTCATGTTTTGTTTGGTGAGACCGTGCAAACTCTAATTAACAACTAAAAACCAAGCAATAAATTCATACTTCTTTTTCAACCATTTTAATCACCTCACGATAAAACACCCCGACCGACGTTCTTACACATAATCGGTAGGTTTTAGTTTGATTCTTTAGTTTTTATAAGTATACAAAATATCATTATATCTTCATTGATATGTATCTAATTTTGTCCATAACTTTATGATCATTCTCATCTTTGCTTGTCCAGTACAAGCAAATATGGAGATAAAATATTTAATAAAAAAAATAACTTTCCATTTACTGTATCGGCAAGGCCATTGTAGCTAAGGTTGTAATTAGGCCACCTTTCTGTGTAAATAATGTTCCTGTACGATGTTTCAGTGTGAACAAATAGCCGTGGCCTCAGCGAACGTTACTTGGGTCACAGATGGTGCGCCGTGCACCAACAGTTTCGTGTAGCGAAGCGACAATTTAAACATCCCCCGCAAACTTCTACACTTCTTGCTTCCTCGCAGAAATAATGTGAAAACTTTACCTTCTTTTTACCACTGGTGTCATACGCCAGTTTGAAACTTAAAGTTACATGGAGTGTGTATTACTGACGGGCTCTCCCTACTTACCTAATACTTACCTTGTTAGCGTCACTTGGCTCCTTAAACATTTTGACAATTTGGATTTTGACATAGTCTACTTTATAATCTAGTTTTTCATGACAACAATAACTAAATAAAGGTTATAGACCAAAATATTTCCTTTGTCAAATACATTGTTATCTATCGTTGATTACTAAAATGATTTTTTTGTGTAAAAGTGGAGATACCAGAATTTGCCAAATCATCGTTTCATCCACTCTTTATCCCAAATCTTTCTGACTTCATTACCGCGTTCTTCTTGACGTCATTCCTTAGTCCAATCACTTAAAATTCCAATCACTTTGGGGTTTTTGTGGAATACTCGGGAAAATCGGACAAATCACATTGTCAGACGAAAAGAACTGACAAAGCGTTACTAAAAGACAGTAATTATGAAAAGGGGATTTATAATTATTTGGGCTGAGTGTGAAAAATGGCTGCTTTCACATAATAATAAAAACGTACTTTTAATGTTAAGTTATTATTATTGAAAAAGACAGTAATTCTTCGAATATTTTGTTTGAAATTTTCGGATTGATATTCTACACAAATAGACATTTACTGGAAAATACGATAATAATTAATCAAAACAATTTTATTTAATATGATGTATTTTAAAAGCCCCAAATCATAAATTTTACGTTTTGGATTTAATTTGGTGAAATTAAGGTTTCATGCCTATAGTTTGCATTATTTTTTGTAAGCGAAAGTAGATGTTGAAACACGAGAAATGTTGACATTAAAGGATTTAGGTCAGTTCCTAATGGGCCGTTGGTAAATAGGTCTGCTTTTAGTCGCTGTTTTGGAGAAAATCCTCCCCTTCACTCTCTCGAACACTACGCTTCATAATCCCGTATAAATTACCTGCCAATGAAAAGAACTTATCTACGTAATAAAAAAATCAATCAATTTAACTGATTCAAAGACTCCAACACCGAAAACGATTGATACATATATTAATTTCTAGAGCCCTATGTTTTTTATATTTCTGTCTGATCTCAGTACGACAGCAATCATTATATTTTTAACTTTAGCGTGTTGTGAATTGATTCTCCGAGAAGGAAATCAAATTGGTTAGCGTGGTTGGAAGATCATGGATACGACTGGCCCAGGACAGAGATGAATGGCATGCAAGAAGAGAGGCCTATGCCCAGCAGTGGGTCGAAAAAGGGCTGTAAATGATGATGATGAAGGAAATCACTTATGTACGTACTTCAGAGTTAGCCATAATTTGTATTTAAAATAAATAAATAGGTAATACCTATTTGAGCTTAACTCAGGTTATTAAAATAAGAACCTACGGAAGAAGTTAACAAATATTCTGTGAAATAACACTTCGCATAAAATATTACATTGAGCAAATGTATTGTTGGTTAGTGTCATTGTACTTTATATTAAGTCTCTATACCGAGAAAACATAAAAAATTGCCTAGAGAATCGTTGATTTCGATGTGAACGAATTGTCTGGATTTTGTGAACATGTAAATTGTCCGCAAGGCGTTACTATGCGCTTTAATAATCTCAAATCATAGCTTATTGTTATTAATTATTACCGTATTAAGGATTCATCTATCTAACTAACAGTAAAAGTCATATTGTATAATATGTAAATTTCGCCCACAATTTTTTATATTTAAAATATCTAAGAAACTAAACATATGTGATTAAAACTATATGTAAGTAGAGATATACTATCTCTATATCAGAAATCTCATTTCAGTACACCAGTGTTGGCAAATAGGCAGCAAATAAACCTACTTATTTAATAATATGCAGCATTAATATACGTGAAATACTTTTTTCTATACGTGATACGAATGTTTACTTACAACCGTGCTGCGAAAACTTATATCTGTTCTATTTGTACATTTAATGTAAAGTATACGTGCTTGGGAAAACGACAGCCAGTTGTAGGATTTTAAGCCGATTATATTGTAATGTTTACAAAAACCACGTGACAAGCATTGCATACATTCAGTAAAGGATATTGAGAACGCACTTATGTCGATGTGACAGAGCTACTATATTCCTAATTACTTAACGGTATCAATAGGTTAATTAATCCGTAAATCAAAGCCACAGTAGTGTACCTTTGGTTGAATGCACATAACGTTATGCTGGTTTCATACCTACATATGTATGTTTGTATTTTAAATAGGCCTTGCTGAATCTATGCAGTGATTATATATTTCGTTCTTTGCCAAGGTAACTATTTATTTAATCCTGTCACGGCTTGTGAGCTTATGGCATATGTGATTCTTGTGTAGGAAACAGCACTTCTGGAAAAAGTCCAAACTTTTATAAAATAAACATTAATACCGCGGCATATGAGTATATTTACGAGAATTTTATGGTACATAAAATATTGACGAAGTCACCCAATTGTTCGAACTACGTAATAAGAATACTAGGAACCAATACAATCTCGTTCAACACACTACCGGTCTCAATAGAATTAATAACTCTTTATGGATCAGTGAGTATTTTTAAAACTAGTTTTCTAAGGCCGTAACTGAAGAATTTTATGAAACTTAAAAGTTATTATAGATGAGTATACGTGACTTCTCCTATTTCGCCCCATAAAACACAAATGTATTCACACTGGGATTTTATTTGGGCCGGTGTTAATGAGGTTCTTTGGTAAGTGGTTATCATGAACTCCTTGGTTCGATTCTAGGAATAAAAGTAGTGAATGACCTGATAGACATGAAACTTAACAAATATTAAAATTAAACAGTCTGGAAATGTACCCGTTAAACGGTGATAGGTTCGCTCTCTCTGGCGAAATGCCTACACCTTTGAGATATACAGTCGTGAGGTTATGCATGTATTTACTTAAGGATAAAAGAACATGCATACATTCTGCTTCAGATTTTTTTTGTGGTTGTGATTTCAATTTCATCATAAATTGTAGAATAGTCATTATTGTTCTATGTGATACATAATAATCGGTCGCCTTATAAGTTTGGCGGGTGTACAGACCAAACCCCATACGGTTGTACACTTGGCAAATATACCGAAATGATTTTTTTTCACAAGCCGTCGATGGATCCGGATTAAAAACTGCATTTGCGAGATTCAGAACTCGAAATGGATTTTTGCTTGATTGAATTTGTCGGATTAAAATTCATTCACAATCTTCTCGAGTTAGTTCAATTTAATAATGTGGAATGTTGATTTTATGTAATATGCATCATCGTGATTTTACGTCGCTCGCGGAACCAAAATTAAACCGAACCAAATTTAATATTTTTATTGTTGGCTGTTGGTCACTCGTGGCACAAGTAAATGCCGTATGACTTATAGTCCCCTTAATAACACTTTCCCTAGCCCAGGAGTTCGACTCCTTCGAATTTTATAGGAAATTTCCACATGCAGCACGGAGCCTGTAAAAGTACAGTAGGTACTAATCATTTTCTTCATTGTCAGTTAGGTATGTGTGTCTGGTATGCAGTTGGTAAAATTCCAGCTATGAAATAAGAGGCCCGTGTTTAAAACACACCGGTATATGTTTCGATCACAGTCCTTGAACTGACTAGAATTAATTTATGCCGACTTAAAAAACCTGAATCCGACCAGAAGTGTTTTATGACAGACTAGCGACCCGCCACGGCTTCGCACGGGTGCAATGCTGATATTTAATGGATGTTATCATACATATAAACCTTCCTCTTCAATCACTCTATCTATTAAAAAAAACCGCATCAAAATCCGTTGCGTAGTTTCAAAGATTTAAGCATACAAAGGGACATAGGGACAGAGAAAGCGACTTTGTTTTATACTATGTAGTGATAGGAAACTGAACAAAATGAAATTCGCGACACACAAAACAAACTTGGCCTATGAGTTTGTGCAACGGTGTAATGACAATTTTGTTTATGACACGAAAAAATTAATAATTTTGATCCTTGCAGGAACAAAATAGTGTTTTTCTTGGAATTTTCATAGTTTTATGCAGATATTATGATATTTAATATAACGAAGCGAACAATGCCGGTAAATTCCGTCTTTCTCAATTTACTGTTGAAAGAAAGGTATGCTATGGATTTACCGTGGTCCAATTAGTTAAAAGCCGGCTGCGCAAAGCAAGACTGAGGATCCAATCTGCGCGCTGAAATAATTGAAACGCCACTGATATATTAGTTAAATGGTTATGAGGAGATATGATACCTGTGCTAGTGCGGTGTTTATATCTATTTACTTTTTAAAATAATATTTACAAAAACTTTAACCGCAAGTCACGCTCACCCACGACTGGGTTTGTTTTTAGAAACACGTAGGCATGCGATAATTGAGAACCCAAAAGGTTTTTTTCTGCATCGCCTATTGATAGTAGCGTGATGATAAATGGTTTATAGACTTCCTCGATAAATGGACTATTCAACATCAATATATTTTTTAATTTCGAACCAGCAATTATTGAGATTGGGATTGTTGGGATGGTTGGCGCTTACTTGGGGAGGCCTACGTTCAGCAGTGGACGGCAATAGGCTGAGTATATAATTATTGAGATTACGATGTTTAACCAACAAAATAAACTTTTCGTTCGACTACATTTAAAAGAGTACGAGAAGAGCGGTGTGCGAGTATATATGTATGTACATATTATTATGACAATATTCAATGCTTTTACAGGGTGATTTGTGGAGTCGAGACTCGTATCAGGACTCTAGTAAGTAATTCGCAGTTGTGTTCAGAAGTCTTAAAATGTGTGAAATAATCTTGTTTGTGAAATTGTTTATTTAGTAAGTTTTCACGGCCTGCTGACCTTTAAAGTAATATTCCTACGCGTTTTTGCTTTCGTAATCTAAGAAATCTGTGTTGTTGATATAGTAAGAGCATTTTTGTAATCCTCATACAAAAATATTTAATCATCTTAGTTTTAATACACTTCAGAAGTCGTTTGTTTGTTAAACTTTTACTCATAATTATTTTGGATTTTGTTTTTTTTTATAACAGTACATACAAAAGGATCTCACCGACTACTATTTTTGGTTTTTGTAGCAAGTTATAATACGAAGAATAACAATAAATTCAAACTATCAATACAATCTAATATCTGTTTTTTTTTTCGCCGCTAGCCTGGGCTGACAGCAGGATTTGGCTTACAAATGTATAGCGGCCTATTTCATGTCGATTTGTGTAGGAATGAGAAAGTTTCGAATAAATCGCGTTTATCGGAGTGAACGAGTTTTTACCCAGCTTGAAATTCGCATTCAGGACCTAACAGGCAACTCCCCACCCAGCATTATATACCACATAAAATTATTTTGAAAATAATGTGATTGCGAAATTGTTTATATGATCATACTGTGAAATAAATGTATAAGTGCACATGGCCTCACGCATTTGTTATTAGAAAGTGTAGTGAGTAGCGCATTTCAGAAACCACACCGTCTGGTGTGCTATCGTCCCACGTGGCAGCGAGGGACTCTATAGTCGTTTTTCGGCCACTCTTCCATGCTTTATGCTAAAGAATTCTTAACACTGCCAAACAAGGAATTGAAATCCGCACCTGTAAATCGTACGGCAAATTCTGGCGCCAAATAAATGTAGTCGATCTATTAAGTAATTGATCTAGTAAGTTTATCTGTCTATCCAATGTTACATGTTCCATTAGGTCCATCACGTTGACCTTGCCCTGCTTGGAATACTAGGCATTGAGATATGTAAAACCTATCAGAAAAAAAATCAGCAATTATTTGTTATTTACAAACCTTTTAAGTAACAAATATATACATCAAATTATTATCAGATGTTACAACGTACGCTGTAAATACGCAAAAACGTCTATTTAATAATTGTTAAACACACATAAATCAGCGACAAAATACGGCGAGCCCGTGGAATCTGAGGCCGTAATGCCTCCCTGTTTTGTCGTGATTTTCTCTGAATTCAGTTGGGACTGCTAATGAGGTAAGACGTTAATGAACATTATTATTCTCACATTTGTTACGATATTTAATTTATGCGAAATGAGAACGGAATTGAAATGTGAACATTTTCAGGTAAAGAATTAGCTGCGTCTTTAATTTACAACAGGAAACGCTAAATGAACCTTAGATTGTAGATGCCAAAGATTGTTCTGATGTGAAATCTAAGTCGTTGAACCGATATCTAAGTCGTTGTCGATAATGACAGCAGATTATTTGGATTTAGAAAGGCAAATTATTACTTTTTCTAAAGTAATAATTTGTGATTAAAACTAATTCGTTATTGAAATAAACAATCAATTCGTGAGATAAAATTATTTGTTTTTTTTTTTTTATTATCAAACAAAGTCTGTTACATTTTTCTTAGATATGATCTTAATCGCATTTTAAATTTTAAACATAAAGAAGCATAGGTATGTCTAGTCTCGGCATCACAGTGTAACGAGTTATTTTCTTATAGAAAATTAAACACAAGGTGGACTCTGGTCTTACGAGAAGTAACGAATTTAAAAAGTATTTTAAACACTTATGTCAATACCCAGACGCAGTACCATAAAAACCATCTATTAATCTGAATGTATTAATCATCATCATCATTCTCAGCCAATTCTGGTGCACTGCTGAACATAGACCTCTCCCAATGACCTCCACCGGGAACGGTCGGAAGCCGCCTGCAGCCAGCGACGTCCGGCGACCTTGACGAGCCTTTTATATTTTAATATATTAAATATTACGAATGTATTAATATACAAGCCTATTTAAGCATTTTTGGACCACATTTCGTCGGAGCCTATCCCTGTTTTTTGGATGCAGTAAATAATAAACGTATTTGAATTTTTAATGACTTGCATATTCACATCTAGCGTAACAACATTTCACTTCATGTAAACTCCGTAGTATAATTTATTTGCAAGATGCAAATTTCCTAGCCCTGCTTAAAGTGTTTTAAACTGTATGTAAATTATTGTTTCTCATTATTCACAGAGAGTCATTTTTGTACACCGCACAGTTAACGGTTTAAATAAGCAGTAGAGCATTAATAAAAAGACATTTTAAAGTGTACAATTTTTGTATAACTTGCGTTAAAAACTAATAAGTCAAATAATTATTTATAAATGAATTTTGCCATATCCTGACTTTAAATAACAAGATTGACAACAACCGCGTTGACCTCAAATGAAAGAATGTTTCAAATTTTCACTTATCCGTAAGGGGCCGAAAATGTAAGATTGAAGCGCAGAAACTAGGTCGAGTGGTTATCATACGAAAGGACTCGTTTATACATTCCGAAAATATTTTAATTTTATACCGCGCCCTCTCTGAGTTTTGACAATAATTTTATGAGTTTGTTGAAAGAGGGATAGCATTATTCTGAAACGGAATTTTCACGGCATTATTTGTAAATTATTGTTTTTCCTCTTAGTAAATGCGTCTTGCTTCATTAGATAATTATACACGTTGATATAAAATACAGTAAGTAACGAGGACAAAATAAAATATGGGTGTTTTTAATATTTTTCATTATGTAATATATTTTTCATTTTATGGCACCCGCAATTCTTGACTGCCCAAAAAGATATAAGTCTCACAAATATTCACATCAAAAACAAAAATTTGTAAATCACACAAACAAATGTCTCGATGTGTGAATGGAAACCGCGCGCTCTTCTTTCACAAGTTGGTGAGCGACCAAATGGGCCACGAAGCTGTCTAGACAGCTTAAGTAACTAGTTATTTAAGCCTTATGCAATGTTGAGGCCCTTTGGTCTGATCTTAGTACATTTCCAATCCCCGTGCGACTGAATATTATAATTAAATGGAAAACCTAATTCCAGGGAAACGAATTTTTCTATTTTAATAATGAGGCAGTCGTAAACTCGACAATTTTTTTTACATATTTGCTAATGGAACAATCTATTAAAACTTCACCCGACTTGAAAACGACGAAGTAGTATTTAGTGGACAAAGTGATCTAAATAATTATTAAACAATAAATAAGTCATTCAGAAAAGTGACCTTTAATCGATCGCAAACTTTCCACATTACTTAAATCTACGTTTCAATATATTTTTTTAAATGGAGTTAATAAAGAAACTACAAATTTTTCTTGGATACTTTAAGCGCATGTAAAATCCCTGTGAAATTGACACAAATATTCAAGACGCAAGACAAAGAAACAAGGCAGAAAAATGGTGCTCAGTTTTCTTCAATCTCATGTGAGTAAATAGTCGACGTTCGCGGGCTATCCATTTTAGAAGCTTATGTTGTGAAATCGAGCGCTCGAAAATATGGATTCCCGTGTTTTCGTAGTCTAGTTGTTGAAGTAAAGGGGCAAAGCTCAACTGTTGCCGTGAAAGAATCCGCACAAAGTACGGCGATGCTTACACGCGACGCTGCCAAGAAATTGGTTCCACAAAAGACGGCGACATAATATTGATAGCTACATTACACAGGCTATAGGAAATTGTTATCGATTTACGATGTATTACGGACAACTATTTTGTTTGGCATATAAAAGAAAGTTTACAAGTCTTGAGCGCTGAAGCTATAAAAGAGAAACGCAATCTCACGTTATACAAATTTCCGTAAAATGGGAGTGCACTATAAATAACCGTACGCGTATATTGACTGGGGATTTGTCGAGGTCTTTACGATAATACTGACATGGAAAGTACGATGAATGAACTGGATGACTACCACATTTTAAGGCTGAGAATACTCTTACACTCAAAACTTTTGAGATAAATTTATTAAGTTATAACATGTTTGCGTCGAGTGACAGTGAGACAGGGATGTTTTTTTTGACAATTTTTATGAGTTCATTGAAAAAATTATGGTTTTACTAATAACCGTTGCAAACAACAGTATTGATGATAGTTCTCTAAAATGTAATATGTCAATGTTAGTTTTAAATTTAAAATTACACGTATAATGTACTTAATGTGCCTTATATCAACGTTATACAACCTATGAAAAAGAATAATAAATGAATGCGCATAACGGAACATTTTTGCTTTACAGTTAAGTTGCATGTTTGGCTGAATCGCTCCTTGAACAACGAGTACGATCGCCAGGCAGTTTATTTTTATTCCGATGTCTGTTCCTTATACAATACTTACGTACAGCCAAAACTTAAATGTGAGAATAGACATGAGTTGGCGGGCTGCCAGCGTAATCATCGCTGAATAATAGCTAAGTAGTCGTATTTGCAAAGCGTTTGTGATATTGCCAAGTAAATTTGCACACATTCGTAACCTGTGATTAACATCCTGGAAACGCGCTCCCTAAACTTATGCATTACATGTCTCCACTGATATTTCTTAAGGCTATTTTGAGTCTTGCAACACTTTAACAAGTAATTTCATCTGGGTAAATTGGGATACAAATGATAAGCTCGTCCAAAAATTTCATTGTTTAAATACGATATTTGAAAAAATACTATGTAGGTAATACCGGTGTTTAGGCACAACTGAATCCCTTTTTTCATATATTATGTTCACTACTTTATTACTTGTGTATAATATGATAATAAAAATAAAAGTCTCAATATCTAGGATGAAGTGCAAAAAATATCTATTATTTATAAATTTGTATACCTACCGAAGATAAAATATCCTATGTACTTTTTTTCTTAGGTCACTTTTAAAAGCATTTTATTTATCCATAGTACACGGATGTACATTGAAATCCGCCATGACGGTAGTCGGTTAGACGCCAGCTTGTGTCTGTTTGTGAGATTAAGAAGTCCCTCGTAGTTCGTGATACCCACGATGAACCACCCAACGAACAACGGGTAAGTTGCAATAGCATGGGATCAGAATTATCTATGTATGTCACTGTTACGTGCATTTACATATTATTATTAATGTTATTAAAACTAAAAAGGCTTGTAAAAAAACTTAATTAAGAACATCTTCGTTTCTAGTTACAATAGCATTTCCTCTGTTTTGGTATTTTTACGCGTTCTCCGCAAATAATACTGTATTGAATTTACTTAATGAAATGAAAACAGGATATTTTTATCCCGTATTGGTAAAGAATACAACGTTTCCTTTATTTTTCACAAATGACCACCACTACAACTAACTTTACGTTCGGTTGCGTTCCGCGAAGTAATTTCCTATTTATATGCTGACTATTTTGTAGTGAGTTACTCTTTTAGAACTCATATGAGTTTTGAATATGTGTAATATTAAAATGCTGGGAAAAGTTCTCGTCATTATCCAGTCATGATTACTTTCTATGAAGCTTGAGCTCGGCCAGTCGTGGAATACTGCCGTCATATTCGGAACGCAATCGCAAAACACATACTCGATGCTTTGCATAATTTGTAGTTCCTATATGGCGCGTAGGACACTGACTCGTTTTGCGCTGTCATAATGAAAGGATTTTCAATTTTACCATTTTAATTGGGCTGTACGTGTACCTTGAAATTTTCTAGTTTACCAATCATTAAGCCGTGGAATAGTTTGCCGGCTCACGTGCTTCCACCCTCCACAATGTGAGGTCTTTTAAACGAAGCGTGAAAAAGCAATTAAGCAAACTAGCGTAATTACGCCGGCCATTGAGAAACCCTGTTGCCAGTTGATATTTTTTTATGCTGGTCTCATCTTTTTTGATGCAGTCATTTAGTTTGATTGCATAAATCTAATTTAAATAATAATTATGTAGGTTTATGCATTCAGTATCGTTTCTTCAATGTTATAAATATCATATTGTTTATAAATGATTTTTAAATAGAATTTGTAGGTCCGCTGGTAGAGAATACCTTAGGAATTAAGTCTGTATATACAAACTTTGTATAAAGGTTAAATTGAGAGTCAAACGCAACGAAGTTAAAAAAAAGTAGTTGCTAGTCAGTCAAATCACGTTCTTGGTAATATTTAGGAGAAATCTTTAAAATGCCGCAACACCATTAGAAGCGTTCATGGGGGAAGTTTACCTAAAGCAGTTGGGTGTTCTCACGATCTGATTAATATCGCAAGTCGACTTGTGTAAATGGCTAACAAAAACTTGGTCTTTAAATAATTACGGAAAACTCAGGATTCTGCTGTAAAAAAAATCATATAACTGTTGATGATACTGATGATGATGAGTCTTTTCTGTCATTTGTTGAGCCTATTTATAATTATGAAAATAAACTTCAATTTGATTTCAAATAATGGTCTATAGCCGACTGCGTAATTTAATTAGTTACAGTATCCCACTTTAGTATGAAACTAAGTCAAAAAAGCTTTAGAAGTAGAAGCGCCACAAATAAACAACTGTTTTTGTTTTATGTACGCAATTTAGATTTTGAGTGCAAGAACTTTAGTTTATGGCCCTGCATTGTCATAGAAGAGACTACTAAATCGGTAAATTCAAATATTGTAAGTGATAGCTTCAACAGAATTTGTAAATTGTATTTCAAGTAATGACTTATATCGCATATCATCTTGTCCATATCTCGCAACTGTAACAGTCCATAAACCTTTTGTTTCCAGGTAAATAAACAATGGAACATGCTTTATTATGCGGTGGAGCTCTGTCAGGGAAAGGAATACTGGATCGGACGTCCACATTACGAGTAATACGTCAACCCATATCAAATAATACAATGTTTAAGAAATTAAAACGCAACCTTTTTGTACCGTTTGAGGCTTGTACATTTTGTTGCTGTGTAATTTTATAATGTTAACATTTGTTACAAGTTGAATAGAATCGTATACCATAATATTAATATAATTTTTTAATAAGAAATATATTTATATTAATAAAGGTAAAGGAAGAGAGTAAACTTTAAAAGCTTAAAGTGTGGTTTTTCCGTTATAGAAAAATAAACATATCATTCAATAAACATCACAAAAACTATTTGGCTATTATTTACAGTAGCCTATATCTTCTCGTGTTGTGTAGACTATCATGAAATTCGTCACGTATGATAAGCTAAGAATCTCAGTGTAAATTACCCTTCAATTTACAAAAGTGATGAAATTTTTGTATTAAAACGACACGATAAAATATTAGTGTTGAAAAGTCCTGTAGTTCCGAGCAGCTATTATGACCAATCGTTTCTAATGTGGTGGACACAAATAAATGGTTGTCAATGCGTTATCGTAGAAACTTGTTATGGCGCTATTCAGTTCTGGTGTATGCGTGTATTTTGGGGTAAAAACCGCGGACACTAAAATAACCCTAGCTCAGACTACTTAAGCCAAAACAGTGCGCTACAAGCTTTATAAAGATACAATGCTTCAAAAGTATAAAAAACGAAATAAAACGTGTCACCTTTAACCGTTCTATAGCGTGTAATATTATTATGTGTCTCTCACAGAACCCCTGGAAGCGAATTTTCCAACAGCAAAATTGTTCGCCATGGACAGGAACTCATCACTCGTTGCCAGGTCCGAACTATAAGGTGACAAATTCGAAACACAGGCTTGTAAAAATCGAATGTGACGCAAAAATACTTAATTTATTTTTACTACACTTATCCTAAAAATCTCATGCAAAGCTGTGTTTAAAGGTAATTGTGATTAAAGTAATTAGTTAACGGCGACCGAAATGAGGTATGCGTTAGTTTGGTATTGATCACAATGCACGAATGTTGTAATGTGGTTACAGCAACCAAACCTAATTATTCACACACCAAGCTGATTGCTATAATCGACTTCCAACAGTATATGCGATATTCATGCAGCTCTACCAAATCGTACGTAAATACGTTGAACGTATTTTCAATTATTGATAATCCGCACAAAATCTGCTATCATATGCATGAACCGCTGACGCTCACTTTTTTAGTATTTAATTTTTTGTTGAATTTAAAAATTTGCATAAACACCGATATAGTAACTGGGGTCAGCGAGTAAAATATAATAACACTTTGGTTATGCAGGCAAGCCATACGTACACGACATACCCGAGTAGAAATCAAATAAGGCACAACCAGATCATGTATCGGGTCCTGATCAGGATAGAATAAGGCATGCCCGATCCGGCAAGCCCGATCAGGACCAGATCGGGACCTGATCAGGATAGCCTTATTTTAAATGTTTTCAAGTATTGTACGGCAAGCCCGATCAGGACCAGATCGGGACCTGATCAGGATAGCCTTATGTTAAATGTTATCAAATATTGTAAGGCATATTGGATCAGGACCAGATCGGGACCAGATCAGGATAGCCTTATTTAAAATGTTTTCAAGTATTGTAAGGCAAGCCCGATCAGGACCAGATCGGGACCTGATCAGGATAGCCTTATGTTAAATGTTATCAAATATTGTAAGGCAAGCCCGATCAGGACCAGATCGGGACCTGATCAGGATAGCCTTATGTTAAATGTTGTCAAGTATTGTACGACAAGCCCGATCAGGACCAGATCGGGACCTGATCAGGATAGCCTTATGTTAAATGTTTTCAAGTATTGTAAGGCAAGCCCGATCAGGACCAGATCGGGACCTGATCAGGATAGCCTTATGTTAAATGTTATCAAATATTGTAAGGCAAGCCCGATCAGGACCAGATCGGGACCTGATCAGGATAGCCTTATGTTAAATGTTGTCAAGTATTGTACGACAAGCCCGATCAGGACCAGATCGGGACCTGATCAGGATAGCCTTATGTTAAATGTTTTCAAGTATTGTAAGGCAAGCCCGATCAGGATCTGATCAGGATAGCCTTATGTTAAATGTTATCAAATATTGTAAGGCAAGCCCGATCAGGACCAGATCGGGACCTGATCAGGATAGCCTTATGTTAAATGTTATCAAATATTGTAAGGCAAGCCCGATCAGGACCAGATCGGGACCTGATCAGGATAGCCTTATGTTAAATGTTTTCAAGTATTGTAAGGCAAGCCCGATCAGGACCAGATCGGGACCAGATCAGGATAGCCTTATGTTAAATGTTATCAAATATTGTAAGGTATATTGGATCAGGACCAGATCGGGACCAGATAAGGATAGCCTTATGTTAAATGTTATCAAATATTGTAAGGTATATTGGATCAGGACCAGATCGGGACCAGATAAGGATAGCCTTATGTTAAATGTTATCAAGTATTGTAAGGTATATTGGATCAGGACCAGATCGGGACCAGATCAGGATAGCCTTATGTTAAATTTTTTCAAGTATTGTAAGGCATACTGCATTAGGCCAAGGTCCGGATCAAATAGGGCTAGCCTGGTATTAAAAAATATTCAGTATGATAAGACATGTAGTATCAAGCCCAGATACCGTTATCCTAATTGTCAAAGCAAGAAAAGATGCTTTTAAACATATATTCCAGAAATACAATTCAAAACTTATTATTGTTTTGGACGTGAACGGTGAAACTCAACTCATGACGTGTATCATATCATGATTGCCATATTTATGTCACGGTGTAAATTTTATTTGCATCAGATCAGGTTATACTGGTAATTTATTTTACAAAAATCTTTTACCATAAATTTTGTTTGTCAATAACGAATTTCTACAACTTTACAAATTCACAAACATTATCTCTTTATAATATTAGTATAGATTTGATAACGCATGAAAAGTATTTTATTTGTTATGGCAACATTAGGTACTTGATAAACCGCCAGGCGACAACAGGAAGTGTAGGAATTAGGTGCATAAATAGAAAGTTATTTATTATCGTATTTATTTTTTTCCAGAAAATGTTAGGTAAAATAATACGTGATAAAACCATTATAATTAAAAACAAGTATTGCGGATGTTACTAACTTGGTGCGCAACTTAAAATAATGCAATACCGCTTTTGGGCATTTCCCGCCTTTTACTACAAACGGCAATTCTACATACAGTCTATAGAACACGGGAGTTAATTTTTATTTTATGTCAAGAAGACGGTATCAGTGGATTGAATTGATTGAATATGCCGATTGGTATATTAATGTAAAGATTAAATAAGTTCATTACAAAAACTAAATCGCCTTAACAGTAGTTACAGAATAATTAATATATTGTGTGTTTACCAAAACAAAGTGTATCAAGGACTATAAACTTATATCTAGACATTTACTAAGTGGGTATTGTGTATAAAATACTAAATTGTGGAGTAAACTACTTAAGTAGATAAAAATTTACATGTTGTGTGTAAAGTTTCGTTATTAAATTGAATTACCTAAAACATTCAAGGATAGTAAAAAAGTATTTAAAAATACATTACAATTCTTTGCTATTTTTCATTATAAATTTATATTTCAATAATCCGTATTTTTTTTCAGATGAAATTATAGTTTTATTTGTAAATGATTTATCCAATGAAGTAATTGATACAGTATCAAGTTCTTGGTTAGATCATTACATAGAATATAGTGGTACTGGATGTAAATATTATATGCCTGCATCATTGTTAAAAAGTACTAAGTATTGTAAATTATTACAAACAATAGTGAAACATTGTGAAGAGCCTGATCCGACAAGACCAACATTTCATGTTCAAATATGTGGCACAGCAGGTAATTTATTGTTATTTGAATTATAGATTTATGAGAATTGATATCTTATTGTCAAAACAATAAAACAGTAATTAATTTATACAATTAATGTTATCAGAAACTATGAAAGAGGCAGAGGAAAAATTAATAAGATTGGAAAAATAACCCTATGCTTTCTCTACTGATAATGAGCAGTCCACTAAAGCAAAAGCAGCTGCTGTTGAAAAAACTTTCAAAATAAAAGCATTATCAAAGAATCAATTAAAAATAGATAAAATATTCAGCCAAACAGCTTTGGAGTTAACCGATAAACCCACTGAAATTTGAGGTAATATCTCTTATTTAAAATGTAAATATTGTTGATTAATTTCTAATATTTTTTTACTAATGATTTTTTTTAACAAAGCATATTAACTGACATATTTTTATTATTGTTAATTTTGATACAAATAATTAAGTTATACTACTGTTGTTTTACTTCTAATAATAATAGTACATTATCAATAATTGCTGATAATCTATTTAGCATCTTTATAGTAATAAATCCAAAACAGAAACTGAAATGACTATATTAGCAGCTAGATCATCAACAAAAAATACTGTATCCAATGGTAAAAAACAAATTAATCATTACAATACCTATCTAATAATTATTAGTAACTAAGGTCATAATATGGATTCTATTCTGAAATTGTGGAGTGTTGGTAATTGTTATAATATTTATATTTACATCAGTGTTGGAATTTTGATATTTTAATAAATGTATAATCAGTGTAAAAATTTGTATTAATATATATTTTATTTTTAACAGATTCTTTGCTTGAATGTTTCAGGCATAATTATAACAGTCTATCAAAACAATTAGGGAATTTAAGAGGTCAAATTGTAAGCATATCTGCTGTTGTTGCCCAAATCCTGTGTGAAATTAAAAAGAATAACAGTACTCAACTGTTAGATTCCAGTCGAATAGATACTGAAGGATCAACAGATGTGGCTCAAAAATTAGAATTTCCACTATCAACAATGGAAAACTTTGATAAATTCAATGAAAAGTTGAAAGACAATAAAAAAATGTGAGTTTCTAAAAAACTATACTCTTATATATAAATATATGAAAGAACTAATATTTGCTCTATCTGACCATATTATTGAAATTGTCATATTTAAAAAAATGCTCCTCATTATAAATAATAATAAATTTGCTTTTCCAGAATAAACTTATATACTTTTCCATTGATGGAAAACACTATTACCCATAATATGGGCAATATTATTAGTTTTTTACATTTCAAGAGATATGGCCATGTCATATGTAGCTGCAACTCCAAAAAAAGTTTTAAAAGATACAACTTTTTTCACTTTGGTAAAAAGTATGTTAATCATTATATAGTGCAGGATACTTTCATTGATACCAAATTAATTATTTCTTAATTGTATGTTATTACTTTATAAATATTAACATGTTTTATTATTATTACTTATTAAATTACAACATAATTGAATCAAATTTTGTATTTCAGCTGCAATGAGACAGAAATTTCTAAATAAGCAAGATATTCCTGACAGTAAATTACAGCAAGCATTGTCGTCAATATTAAATAAAGCTAACGATTGGGATGGTTACTGCTTAAAAAGCCTTTTTAAGAAGGTCAATAAAAGACACTAACAGCTTTTATTTAAATTCCTTGTATTTTTTTTTATTGTTTAAATATGTTTTACCATACAAAAAATAAATAAATTCATTAATATTGAATTGTTAAAAAATAAATAATAAAATGTTAAGTAACATATTTATAATAACAATTCATATTTTTTTAACAAACAATTTTTTCATGACTATAATATTATATTCATGTTTTTTAAAAGGACCGGACTGGGCATACTCAATTTGGATCAGGCAAGGTATTACATGATACAGATGATTGATTGGGACCCGATCAGGCATTCCTAGTTTGAACCCGATCAGGCATTCCTAGTCTGGACCCGATCAGCCATTCCTAGTCTGGACCCGATCAGGCATTCCTAGTTTGAACCCGATCAGGCATTCCTAGTCTGGACCCCATCAGCCATTCCTAGTCTGGACCCGATCAGGCATGCCCGATCTGGACCCGATCAGGCATGCCCGATCTGGACCCGATCAGGCATTCCTGATCGGGTCCAGACCAATGTTCTGCGTTACATGCCCGATCTGGACCCGATCAGGCTTGCCCGATCTGGACCCGATCAGGCATGCCCGATCTGGACCCGATCAGGCATGCCCGATCTGGACCCGATCAGGCATGCCCGATCGGGTCCAGACTAGGAATGCCTGATCGGGTCCAGACCAATGTTCTGCGTTACATGCCTTATCTGGACCCGATCAGGCATTCCTGATCGGGTCCAGATCAGGAACACGAAAAAATTTCTACTCGGGTATTTGACTGTACTGGTGCAATCATACGTTCATAATATAGACACATGAAGTAACAAGCCCTGAAACAGCAGGAGAAAGGACTGGCTAGAAGCTAACATGTTTCCGATGCTTGTATTTTCTTCTGATTGATTTCTTTGAGGATTAAGACAAGCCAAGTCTACTAAGAGACTACGGTCACCTTTACTTTTATTGCTCAGCACCATTTCTATGTGCGCTCTTATCAGTTCTATTAGGTTTATATGAGTTTCACCGGTGTTTGCGTGGTGATAGTCACAATGACCAGGAACCGTCAGATTTTTTAACAATCGACCTCTAACTTATACAGTTAAACCCGACATTAGGATATGGAAATAAACAACTTGAACAACAAACTAAAAGTCAATAATACATATACTCTTTTTATCATGGAAACAAAAATAAAGAAGTATATTTTTAAACAAAACTTAACTCAATAAAACAAGTAGCAATTTTAACAGACCATTTATCTGCAGTACTTCGACGCTGCATCGTCGCAGAATCCACGCAGCTATATAGTTTGTCACAGAGTAGGGCGGGGCGCCCCGCTGCATGGACAGCGAACTACAAATCTTAACATCTTTGTTTGAGCTTTTTGGCATAACAGTCGTTTATGACATAAAGCACATGTGTAATTAATATCTTATATTCGCTTTTACGTCAGTATTCTCGAAGGGGTGGACAGAAGTGTATTTTTGCTCCTATAATTCACCAGGCCAGTCGCCATCACTCCCACATAATAGGGGGCGAGTATGCCGTTTTTCTGGCACATTTCCCTGCTTCGTGGCTACTGTTGTTAAGAATTCTGTAAACCTGATTTCTTCCTGTTAGGACACTTCAATGTTAGTTTTACCAAACCCCTTCGAATATGAGAAATGGTCGCTGACACAAGTCGTTCTAGACTATAGAGGCGCTGACACTGACTAACGCTGACCTTCATACCTATTCTTGGCATCAACAATAGCCTTTTTATTCTCACTAAAAACTCTCCGGATTATAGCAGCGACGGATGAGTGAAGTCCCAATTACATACTATATCTGGACGACTTTGTATTTGCCATCAAATGGAGTGTCACAAATAAAAACAAATGACATTCACGTTTCAGCGTCATTTTTCAAAAACATTCGTGCCTGAATTCAGTTAGTTTCGGCAGGTGGCCATTAAGTGGCATATTGCAGTGGAATAATTAGGCTATTTAGTGTCGTTGCAAACCAATGCGCTTTATATTAATGGTCCAATATACCCATGTCGGTGTACCTGAATCAAGTTAATTTGACCAACTTGGCAAATAAATTACTTTCAATCACGGCGCAATGAAATGAATATTAGTTACCGACTGCCGCCGCTGCGGTATGCATTCTGTAATTTACCGCTTCTCCTTTGTGTTCCACATACCGCTTCAAACATGTAATAGTGTAAAGTGAAGTAATAAAAATAACCATCGGAAAAGTAAATATTTTTATTGTTATGTTCTTAAAGTTTTTCACTGCCTGTGTGCTTGTAAAACTTTACTGCCCGCGTTTTATGGAATTTCTGTTGAAACTTTTCTTATAGTATGATTTTATACTGGTGAGAAAAAACTTTAAATGATTTTGCACTACGGTCCCAATTGGCTGTCAACTAATGAGAAACACCTACGGTTATACCAAAAAAAATAAACCGGTCTGGTGTAAATGTGATACAAAATAGTCTGACAATCAAATATTGCGACACTGTCACTTTGGCTGGTTTTAAACTACAATTTTACAACGCGCACACGCACAGACCTGTATACTACCGAAAAGTAATAGAGGTACATTTCTGCATACCTGTTTTCGGTGTTTGATCTACTCTCTTATTCTGGCATCCCCACAGAACAGATCCTCACAGAACTATTTATTTGACCGTTGCATGTATTTTTTATTGATCACCTTTGTCTAAGTTTACTTTTAAGTTCATGATTCATTTTCTATATATATTTTTAGATTTCGGGCTGCTTTTAACATGGAAAAGTTCAAAAACACATTACATGACCCTGAAATCGGACGAGTTATCTCCAGATTGCATATACATATATATTTTTTCAACTACGTATTTAACGTAGGTACCATAAAATAGCAGATACCCACTTAGTCTGCATACTCAGATGGGTACAGGTGCATTCCCGATCTTAAGCCTGCTTAAGCCATCTCTCAATAATATTTCTTGCGAAAGATAAAAGAATACGAGCCGTATTATCTTATCTTTACCACTGGTATACATGTATTGTATGACAAGCAGTCCCAAAAGAAAGGAGTGCTCACGACATTTTATCACGCAGAGACGTGCCGTCATGAGAAGAAATCCTTTAATAAAACGTAAAAACTTTGTGTCTTCAGTATATGTTTACGACACTTTATTCACGTAAATCGGAGATATTTTGTAGATTTTTCGATTTGCCGCTACACACGCGGGTGGCGCGATTGATTGACTTTGCAATTCGTCGTCGTAGCATTTCCCATTTATATGAAGATATCACGAGTTTCCTTAAGAGATACTTATGTCGCTAATGCCTGGTGTATATTGTTGTTGGGGACAATTTAAATGTAATAACTTTGAATAACTGAAAGCATCCATCGCTGCCCTTAATTGTTCTTTTAAACAAGTTCCTAAGGATATAATGTGAAAATTCGTCAGTAGTATTTGATGGCGACAGGTGCGGCACGAAAGTAACAATGTAATTACGCAAACAAAGGCAAACACGGCTCTGTGCATGGTCTTTTGTAAACAAGAAAACAAACTCCCCTAATACCCGCTCCAAAATATAAAGGAAAAATTTAAAATGAGATAAATATACATTGAAACAAAAATGACGTGTTTTTCCCTGTTTTTTTTTTTGTTACATTATTAATTGTTCCTAAAAACTGAATCAAGGAACATCTACGTACATCTATTATTTAATTATATAAGTTAATGTTTAGCAATTTAATTATTAATTTACCGCTAAAATTAATTTCCGAAAAATTGTAAAAGTAAATGCAGAATGAAACCGACATTATGACATTTATGTAACCAAATGTTTGTCATGACATCCTCAAACAATGTATAATATTTAAGCAAAAACCGCATGGCGGTTTTACAAAAAATCGCGATTTAAGATTTAAAAGTTCCGATGTATGTGTGCGCTGCTATTATGTGTTGATAATAAACTATGTAGTTGTGTGAAATGTGGGAAGTTGCCGCGCCGAAGTAAACATAGTCGACAATTTTTTTTATTGAACTAAATTTTGTTTTAGAACTCATATGTTTGTTTTGCTTCTTCAGCAATATATTATCTTTTGCTTAGTTGTTTATGTGTGATCCGATGGCGAGATTAGTACGTCCATCTCATATTTAATTTCTTCTCAATTTTTTTTGAATGTGAAAATATAAGAAAAAGATATGTAATTATTATTAAGTAAAAATTTCAATGGCTTTCTTTAAAAGTATAGCATCCACCTGGCTTCCTAGCAATCATCATCATCATCATCATCAACCCATATACGCCCACTGCTGAGCACGGGTCTCCTCTACCATTGAGAGGGTTTAGGCCATAGTCCACCACGCTGGCCTAGTGCGGGTTGGCGGACTACACACCTAAGAAATTCCTAAGAACTTTTAGGTGTGCAGGTTTTATCACGATGTTTTCCTTCACCGTTAAAGCAAGTGATAATTCAATTTGAATACACACATAACTTCGAAAAGTCAGAGGTGTGTGCCTGGGGTTCGAACCCGCGACCGCCGAAATTCTCGACCGCGCGCCTAAACCTCGAGGCCATCACTTTCCTAGCAATATAGTTAAATAATTTTAAGTCTCTTAGATTATGAGTACTTATTTTTTTAGTGGCATAATGTAAGGTTCTTTCTTTCTAATTACTATATCTCTAATTATAAACTAATTCCGTATAAATATGCTACTTTTTGACTTTGAAGCAAGAGATAAAAGTATTTAAATGAAGAACTAGTTATGAAACACAACCATATTTTTACACTATATAGATATGTGCGCGTTGTAGTGTATCAGACAGATGTAGAGATCGTTTTTTATTATTTTTATCGAGTGCCATAAAAAATACATCAATATTTGATATAGTAAAGCAATACGTTTTGTC
This sequence comes from Cephonodes hylas, assembly GCA_030295005.1. NCBI lineage: Eukaryota > Metazoa > Arthropoda > Insecta > Lepidoptera > Sphingidae > Cephonodes > Cephonodes hylas. The sequence continues at coordinate 6,695,093 of AP025366.1, forward strand.
CATACAAATCCGTCACATTTCTTTGTTCATTTTCAACTTTAAACAAAGAAAAACATTTTTGCACTTTCGGTGTTTTAATAATTTTTTGACTTATATTAAATAGGTACTCCTTTAATCAAAACATACTTTAATTAATGTTCTACGTGTACTTTCAAGTTAAGAGGTATCTCCGTTAGGGCTCAGGTGGACCTCTCAGCTAAATTATGTAGTTGTAGGTAAGTGTAAAATAAGAAATCACTTTAGAAAATTACTTAGTGTTCACTAGGCCATTGTTCAATCTTCGAATAAATGTAATGTTTAAAAAAGCCCTGAAGTAAAAAATGCCAAGACGATAATTTATATCGTGAATTTTAAAAAGGAAAGTGTCGACGCGAAAGTTGTCTGATTTCGGTTTGAAAACCTTTTGAATTGATTGTCCAGTGTCAGGAAATTGTTGCGTGTTGGCATTGTTTCTGAGCCTCACGAAGGCTATCCAACTTTTCTCATTAGAGCGATCTGTTGCGGCGCACCATCGAAACGCTTACGATATTACGGTCACAGTGCGCGTTATGAACAATAGGTAATTTCGCCGAAAGACGAGTTTCAATTAAAATTGCTACAATTAATTGCGCTTCAACGATCGGCCCCGTGTAACTCCCCGCGATAAACAATTTAATGGTTCGCGAACTCGGAATTCTAATAACATTTCACATGGAGGGTAAAGTTTTTGATAGTCGCTTTCAAGTACACGTTGCTGGAAATTGTAACTTCTTATGTGCTCGCATAGGTAACTACAGGAGCATGTAGCTACATGTTATACGTTTAATATCGAACGGTGGCAAGTATTTCCTAACTAAGCATAATTTGGCGTTATTGAATATGATCTCGGCGAGAGATAAGAATCTGCGGTCAAAGCAGAATATCGTGGTTGTGTACTTAATTGGAAATGCGCGCAGTAATAGATATCTACTTAATCGAATCTCATTCCATTAGGCAAATTTATTCATAACAAGCTCAGCGCGCACCATCTGCCCATTTGCAAAAAAGTTTTCCTAATTCGTGAAGAGAAATTTATGTTTTATCGCCAAATAGTGATTACAAAGGCAAGCTCATCTTAGCTTTACTTATAATACTGGGCGATAAGTGAACCAATTCTTCTCCGCAAAATTTCAGCCAAGAGTAAGTATATAAGATAAATATTATAAAATATAAATAATAAAATAAGATATAAAAATAAAATTGAGTCGTTGTTAATGTGTTATTGGATTTTTACATCAGGAAAAACGGCAATAGGTTCGCCTCCTATTACGTGAGACAGCTACATACCTTGCGAAATATGTGTTCAGAACTGCACCTTTGTCGACCCTTCCGTCAAAAAGGCTTGAAGTTATGCACGTGTGTTTTGGTTAAGTGTAAATATATCAATCACATATTATTATTATATTAGGTACAAAATTTCATTTATGCTTTCTATGGTGCCTAGGCGTACTTCATCCCACTGATTATTTATTTATTAGTTCGTAATTTACGTGTGCGTGTAAACCGTGGACACATACATAAATAACAAGCAGATTGTATTCAAAATATGTTGAATAAAACAGAGTTGGCGAAACAAACAGTTCGCACAGGTGAGATTTCTCGGTGGCAAGTGGAGTTACCAATTCTAAAACATACTCACGTAGCTCATTTCCTTAGTAATGGGCTTATATTCCGTGGCACAATTTTCAATTTCCTCACCTTTTACTGCATAAAATCCATTTTTTCACGGCGAATTGTGTTTTGGCAAGTAAAAGACTACTGCTTTCTTTTAAAATTTGGGCGTTTTGTAAGCGATGTTATTTTTAAGGGCTTTATTCGTCATGAGAAAGTAATGGTTGTTTGATAGCAGAACATCGCGCGTTCCAATCCAGTTTTATGTACATGTATGTTTATGAAATTTTATTGGATCATGCTTTAATTTCCTATAATTTGCTTTCGTTTCGCTATTTTTTGGGTAATCGTTTTTTTGTAATTTGTGATTTGAAAATTTTATAATTTGTTATCGATAAGTGTGTAACCATAAGTGATTAGGTGTAACCATATTACATTATTTAAAAAATATATTACTTGGGGCTTTTATATGACCGCAAGCATGGTCTTATATATGTATGTATATTAATAAGTAACCTAGCACCTGCCTATATGGCATAGTAAAATATCTTGAGACAACGATATTCAAGAATGTATGATATTTACCTCTCCACAAGATAACAGACTAAAGCCTAATCTGTTTTCCAAAAATGTTGACGTGTAGCAAAGGCGTCCCCATTCTATTGTAGTCGAACACGAAAATATCTCTCACCAACAGAGTCGTGAGAATGAGTGAATTTAATTTCTTGCGAATAAATTTTAAGATTAACAAGCTCATGTGTATTTCTGAAATTTTCAACTAGTAATACCACTATCAAAATTGTATACGAACCCAGACCAATAAAGTATTTCAATTTCTCCCGTTATTCGGTATCTCGACATAATATGAAAATTAATTGAGTTGGGTAATCATTAGGGCCTACGTGACTTGAATGTTATAAATAATAATTAATATTTCATCTTCTTGAACCTTGAAGGTTAAAAAGAGGATTATTTCACGAATTAATAGAGCTATATACATGAGAGAGAGGAGCTTATGGAATAATCGTTCAGCATGCTGTCCAGCATTTGGCCCTATAGATATGTGTTGATGATAATAAAAAAAGGTTGTTGGATAAATAAGGTCAGTTCCACTGTACCCTAAGAAAAACAGGCCAGTAACTTGCTATACATTTAAAAAGCCTTATAATAAATTCATCCATTAAAAGCGCGGCTTAAAATATGTGTATCATAGTAATCGTAATTGAAGTGTCATTTTGTTTTGGAAACATGTAAAAAAACTATGTTAAAGTATTAAAAGCATAATTAGAACAAAAAAAATTGCTTGTTTGCGGAAATCAACGCATCCTTACGTTTCACAGTCGGTTGCGCGCCCGCTGTGCCACGGAGATGAGATTTTTTTTTACATTTTGCTCCATAATTGCAGAAAGTTGGAATGTTTATGGCAAAATTACATTTCTATCGCCATAATTCGATCCACGGGCGAACTGATAAAACTTCGGCTCCCATTTTCATCCTCATTACGCGGAAAAAAAGGGTCGAACCCGATTCTGAAAACTTTTATCCGTTTCAAATTTCAAAGCCAACCGTTCCATCTTTCATTTCGATACCCTTAAAAAAGCTTCTTCACTTAATTATAATTTTGCAGACACTTTTAAATGGTATATTGGACTAGTATAGTTTAAATAGTTGTTAGAGCAGCCCTATTGTAAGGTTTAAATGATCATTTGTATGTTGGAAAAATATAAATCAAATGCTGATGGATTGTTCGCCTCGCAGCTTCGTGGCGGATGCATATCCAGCGTGACAAATGCGGACAGAACTTAGATGAGATCCACAATACATATGTATATTGGAGTTGGTGTCATATTATTCGTTTCGCTCTGCTTGGGTGCGCATTTGCATACTCTGTTATGCCAGTTTGTGTGTTTTTGGCTTTAATACAGCATATGGATTAGGTGTGCTTTTTGAAGAGGATGCTCAATCTGGGTTCATTGTCGCCATCGGTCACGTTACCGAACATAGTATAATTTGTAGCATTAATTTTTTTTAATTATACCACGAATGCTCCTCGATTTAGAGGTTCGGAGTTTGATTACCGGTCAGGCAAGTTGTTATAGTTTTTTTCTAATCTGTTTTCTTAGTCCTCCGCTTGTATATTTATTTTATTGTTTAATGTAACGATATCTGTTGCTATGTTTAAAAATATCAGAATATACTACAGCAGAAGAATAAATACCTACTCGTTATTACTTCTTTTATTTCCGAAGTACAAAAAAGTCCATATAGTAATAATAAAAGTGATAAAATTGGAGTAAAATATATGCAGACCCGACAATGTTTTATTACATCAGTTGTAAAAAATTTATAAGTTTACCTTCTAGTACTGCGGGTTTTGAGCAGACGGATTTTTGTATTTGGAATCTAAGCCGGTTCGCATACTAATGCTATTGCCAAGCCAGGCTTTGCCCCAAAGCCGAAACTTCTCATCGACGGTCACGTGCATTGGGGGCGGCTTGGGACGTCCCGAATGAGAAGCGCCCGGTATTGCTCATTGTATCTGTCTGACAGCTGACTTAGCCCCCCATCAATCCACCTATTGGATAAAATATTAATACCTACTGGCCACAAAAAGGATTACTATAGCACAGATATTTGTAACTTGAGAATTACCTAAATTACCGTCATACCATCATCAACCTATCAACGACAGTTGTGGTTTGCGCGTTTCGTTACGATATTTTCTTCATATTTTTTTATAATTGAAAAGTAAAAGGTTTTGAACCCGCGACCGCTGACATCTTCAACTCCGTGCCTAAATACCGAGGCTATTACGACAGTTCAACTTAATTTCCTTTCATTAATGCTTTATTAACGATGTCGTAATAATGTCAGTTGAGGAAGCGAGTGTGTTTCGACCGTAGAGTTTGCCGCTTTGAAATCACATCCTATCCCAATATCACAAAAGTGTAAGATTTTTTATGTACCAACGTTTATGACCGTTGTCGATGAGAAAGAACAATATACACAATTTTGTTTCTATCAGTATATTTATTAAGATCTAATACTCAACCCCAAAAATCATCCCTGTGTGGCGAAAGATATATCGATTAAGTAGTGGACAAAACAAATGACACACTTTCAGAGTGATTGCACCAAATATTTTCTCCTTTCTCCTTATGAGCGTCAGTCTATACAACGATCTAATAACTAAAACTGACAACTGAAATTCTATTAATATAACACTCTGTACTTGGAAAATGATGAAAATATCCGATTTCATTAGTTAACAATTCACGGCGCACACAATTTTTGCTTTATTTGCATTAGACGTGGAACGTAGATAGATTACAGGCGAGATTGTGGCGGAGTGTTTCAAAACTGTATTTCAATTTCGCTACAGAACAAAATTTAATATTACGTGGAGACTGAGCCGACAGGTCTTTAAATTAGCTTTGCTACAACGTACGATAAAAAATAACTTTAAACGTCTGTAATATTTTTGCAGACGTATTTTTGTTTTGATTTAAATTATAATTAATATTTTGAGAATTATAAAGGAAGAATAGTTACGAGAAACATTAACATAACTATTTCCCGTAAGAGGAAGGTTTTTTTCTATCCTTTGTTTTCCACGCCCACATTCCGCTAATTATTCTAAGAACCGTGGAATAATTACCAACTACCAAACACGACCCAAATTCTATTATGTGACTGAACATTTTCTATGAAAAAATTCGTTACACTACGTAAAAGCTAAACAAAACCAGGACCTCTCAATCGCACGCACGTACTTATGTTGCTGGACTAAAAAATCAATAGAAAAATAAACTAAAACAAAATATTCCACCATCACGATCAACAAAGAAATATTGTAGTTTTTGCCAAGGACTTCATTGTTTATTTGTTAAAACACATGTGCGAGATGTTGCTGTCTTTGATGGACATAAATATATTAAGCGAACATCTGCGTCACGAATAAACTTCCCTGTTACTCACGGGCCCCTCACAGCGATGTCAATGTGTCTTAGAGCCCTTCAGAAACGCCATAAATGGTGTACATATTCAAATTCTCGATTGAAAGCTAGGGCCTACGTCCCTTGCAGTAACTGACGTTGGATTATCAAACCTGCAAACACGTATAAAATTACGAATGGACCGACAATACAGATGTGGCAGATGTCTTAAGTGGTCTCTATCAACAAATAATGTTATTTGATCAGCATGTTCTGCGTAAATATAATGACTTATTACATTACTAGGACTAAGGCCCAGTGCTCAACAATGGGACACATATGGGGTGATAATGATGATGATGATGACGATAATTATATTACTTTATGATAGATCCAAAAGCAATGTTGATGCAACTTAGACATAAATAAAGTCTCATTTTACAGTAGACGCCCAACGTTTTCGAACTATATTCATTGTTAGCGTGGTATTGACTATGTTTCCAATAAATTCTTTGTCTACAAAAATAATATAAATAATATAAAAAATTATTTGTCTACATTATAATTTGATACTTTATTGTACACCGATGATTTACCGTCTAGTTAACGCAGCATTTATATTTTGAACCAATAATGAGGCAAATAATTTCATAAGCTGTACACTTATGGATGCTTGCGTTGCCAAAATCAGTTATAATGCCCTGGAATCAGCCACACATACGTGGCCAGACCGCAATTACCTCAAGCGATTCATGTTATCAGCGAAGCTTCGACGCCCTCATTATTTGCATGCCATATTGTCAACTACGTTTACATATGGTGATAACGTAGCGCCGAATGTCTAAATCGAGAAGACGGCTCCAGGCTAAGCCCGCGAGAGCAGAGCGCAGTGATGGCACTTTTAATTAAGAGAGACGAGGGTGCTGGCACGTCTTTAATTATAACAAATGCCTTTTGTATAACAGGTACGGATAGATATTCAGCCTTTGATTTACAGGTGTTGCAGATAAATTTGAACAAGATATGAGTTAGAGAGCTCATTGATTAGTTATAGTTACTTTAAAAATACATGAAGAGACTGTGGCACGGCATCCTTACAATAAGATGACTTTTAGGCTCGCGGAGATCGTCAAAGAGAAGCTTAAAAAGAAGCTCTATAGAAGCCTTTTTTATTACTCTTTCTTCAAATTTATTCTATTATTTTCTACGTTACCAAAACATAATTACTTATATTAGCTATCAGAATTTTGTGGTCCTTGCCACACTGTTCCAAATAAAAGAGTCATAAGTTCTTAGCTTTGCCGTATCATGAAGCTATTGCTGCTGGTCTACATAATAGCAGCATGATTTCAATGAATGACAATTGCAAGACACTCCTGGTTGTGTTATATTTAGATTACTCCTCCATAGAATCATCTAAAATTTCACCATTTCATCATACCAGTTCGAAAGAAAAAGCAATAATTACTGCAATAATTCAAATACACTCACTGTGCAAGAATGAAATGCATGTAAGCGACGTTATTCGTCGAAGTGAATATTTCACATATTGAGATAACTCTTGTGTTAAACATTTCGTTGGCTACTTATTAATCCAATGAAAATGCGGCATGGAAACTATAGTGGGATTTTAACTTAAATCGCAAGTGCATTTGTTATATTTATTCACGACTGAATGTGACTGAATTCGTTAACGTTGGCGCGGTGTTTTAAAACAACGTCATAAATGATTTAAAGTGTACTGGTGCTGCATTCATCTAGTATATTTCTTTAGCAATGTTTACAGTTGGAGTTTTTATCATTGTGGACTTTAAATAAGTTAACGTTAGCGACTGTAAGTGTTTTATACAGCGTTCCATTAACCTACATTCAATTATCTACAAATATTGTTAAGTATTGCATCCAACGGGTTGCAGTGTTTATGGTTCAGTGAAAATTTCCAGTATAGAATTTAGTTATTTTTACGTATCACATTCTGCATCTCTTCTTTTTCTACCATTGAAAACAATTAGTCGTTAGACTATTCACTTATACCAACAAAATGTTTTAATTTTGATTTCTGTGCTCATTCCACGAGACCGCTTTTGTACTGGATGAAAAGTACCCTCTGACCTTTTCTAAAGTTTCCTATCTATCGCCATATTAATTATTCAATTCAGTCCAGAAGGATTCTTTCACAACTATAGCATTATAATGGATGGAGGAAAAGAAAATATATTAAGTCCGCCTTTATATAATATATACGTGTATATAAAGATTTAATAAATAAATAAAAATATGACTCTTTCTTTCATCAAACTCTAGAAATAAAATGATACGTGGGCCCATTTAAATCCTTTAATTAAATTTTCATTCGGTAGAAATGGGAAGGAACTATCACCATAATAGGCGAAATAACAACGTGTCTAGATATACAAGCTAATCTTAGGACACATACAAGTATTCACTGAATGAGATGTAACTTCACAGCCGTTTTCAGTGAGTCAAGATTCAAGCTCTACTGCATAGTCTACGTTATGATTCACTTGGAATATATCGAAATCTGCTCACTTTTTCTTTTAGTTCGTGCCTCCGTGGTGCAGGTAACTGGACACTAGCTTTTGAAACGAGAAGCCGCAGGTACAATGCACCGAGTCAAAACATGGCCAAAATGCATTGCTTCGGATCCTTGTATTTGTGAGACCGAAAAATCTTTCATAGTTCTGATACCCCCGACATAAGACTTGTATTTTAGTTTGTGGCGATGACTATGTTTGTATGTGACAGTTCGGTAATGGGGTGTATTGTTTGTATTGAACACTGTATTTCCCAGTTTAATTATAGCTTCTGCGGCTAGGATTATAATAAGCGCCTACCAATATTGACACGGAAATCGACTGAACTCAGATCCTTATTCAACCCGTTATAATTAAAATAGATTATAGTGTTTCTACACAAAGCTGTTAAAATCACTTTTCCAGGAAGGAAACTAGGAATTTTTTGACGCTACAAAGTACTTTTTTCTATTTCATTAACTGGAAAACCCTGGCTTCTAAGCGTGAAAAGGGAAGGTGTGTGAAGACTTCATTCTTACTTTTAGGAGAGGAAAGCACCGTCAGCTCCCCGTTTGATTCCTCGACGGTGGCAGAAAAGGGTCTACCGGGGTCTGCGGTCTTCCAACTGAACACGCCGGGCTCGTCTGAGTTGGGTCCCTAACCAAAAATACTTACTACTCTGGCATACCGATTAAATCTCTCGATGGCCGTCTTGGGTATTTAGAGCAGTAAGAAAAAAACTAGTTGATAAGCCCCCTTAAAAATTTCTTAGATAGAATAATTCAGATGTCTCCCACTTGGGTCTGTTTCGGACACACATTTGGTGTGATCGTCCGCAACATTCACCAGGCCCTGCGCTCCGGATATTTACATACATGTACGTAAGAACGTCGATTTGTTGTCTCTTACGACAGGCAGAAGATGCCGTGGTGGAATTCATACGCCCTCAACCCACAGGGCACTAAGACTGTTATAAACTTGGTCAATCCCAACTAATTTTTCTAAACAGAATTTTAAAAACATAACAATTTCAAAAATGTCGTTATTGAATAAAGCGAAGGGCAATTTTCTTTTCAAGAAATTTTATTATTTATGTTACCTATGTTTATACCTATATAATAAAAATTTATATAATCAAATGCTTTATAAAGTTAAAGATTTTACACAACGTGTAATCCACTCTGTAATATAATCGTTATCTAAGAAAACTTAATTATTTCGTTTGTAATTTACCTCAAAAGTAACTCAACAACCAGACATAATAAATTACGTTATTGTGTTTAACACAATAAGAGATTACCATTCCGTTTCGTATCATAAAATTGTCATGCTTCTACAGCTATCTTGTAAAATACAGTCTCACAAAAAGACAATTACAAGTATACACATTAACGGGAATTCAAAGGATTTGAGGAAAAAGGTAGGCAAAGATAGCAAATATAAATTCGACTTGTCAGTTTTTGCCTCAGAGGCCGTCCCTTGTCAAAGCAGGCCTTCCTGTCGACGTCGGGCGCATTTTTTCTGACTCAATGGATTACCTAAATAAAAACATAAATATGTTTTGATTTCATGCGAGTTCCATTTTTGGGCTGTGCGCACTTTATGTCAAGGGAAATAGCATGGTACAAAATATTTCACAAACAATGTAACGGAAAGGGAAAAAGGTTGCCAACAATGAAATTAAGTGCTGCCAATAAAAAAAATACAATTTTTATTGAGTGATGGCGTTATCAATCAACAACTGCAGTCGGAAGCAAAAAAGTATAAAAAATATTGTTTATTAATTATTTAGTTCATCATTTTTATTCATATAACATTTTTTTTCTGTATTTTGTGAAGTATGCGCATCCAAATTCGGAACCTGATTTCTTTTGAGCTTAGCTTAGTCGTATTGCGATACAGGCCGCTATTCACAGAACTGTTGAATAAGAATAAAAAGGAAATGTCAGCATGCCGAGCGTGCCGAAACTACGATTAGACAGAGTGAGTAGAGTTTAATAGCTTGATATTATCTTTTTGTTAATTTGTAACAACTAACAGGAGCAGATCCTTTTCGTTGGAATTTTTTATCTTTGGCCGAGTGTATTCATAGTATAATGTTTATTACCCTTGTAATCTTATTACGCTCCAAATCATTTGTAAGAACCTTAGTCAAACAATATTGCCAATGCTGTATAATATTAGCAATTTTACAAACAAAGGTTGGCTCAATTAAGTAAGAAAAACTATACAAATTTCAAACTAGAAGCAATCTACTTGCATCTACCATCTGAACATAAACTGAATCACATCCCTATAGCACGTGGCGTCACCAAAACCACTCATTATAATTACACTGTGATAAGATCGCCATGACTAGGGAACTTTTTGCACCGACCAGATTAAGTTTTCTAATTATCTTAGAAAATTAATGTCATTTTCAGGTCGCGTAAAATATTCAAAATTTGCCAAGAAGACCTTGTTTCACGAGAAAGGGACATTTATTCCATCGATAAGGGTTCCGCGGTCGGCAGGACCCTAGAGAGACTGCAGCAATTTAACCGACGGCGACCAAGGTTAAGATTAAATTAAATGAAAACACATTCCTCCCTAATTTAAAAGGCACGTAAATTCAATACCAAGAGACTCCCATGGCACATCTCTCTTCCAAAGTTACTCGTTTTTTTATAAAAAGTTAATTGAGGAAATGCATTATATGAGTAAAATTCACAGAATATATTAAAATCCCTATTGTAGGTCCGTATGAGGGATTGTATTAAATTACAGTTTCAGGAACCGGGAATCCTCATGACATTTTTCAAACAGAATTCATTACCATAGATAGGAAATTTCATGGTAATTAATAGTGGCTGTTGGTTTGAGAAATGAGGGTTACGTCTGACCACTTCATTCCCGTTGGACAAGATTAATGGAATGATGCCACGCAAATATTAACGTGTACGGTAATTGAATATTTTAATAAGCATTCTAGACTGATTGGCGAGGAATTCTGGTACAATGAATGAACATTTTGAGATAGATATCTCGAATAGATATATGAATACGGAAACTGGTTTGGATTGTGCATTTTTTTAATGTCATACTTTTGACAGTATTAGTTTTTTTTTACAAATCAATGAGATATATAAATAAGCACATTTTTGTTATTTTTTATTAGTCTATATAATTGGTTATTTACTTCGCCGGCATAAACTATAACTTGTATGTTTGCCATCAAGTAATATGAAAAGTACTAAGCAATAAAATAATATTGATTATATATTTTCTGTTCATTGCAAAATAGAATTGGAACTAACTTAAACGTGGAAAATTAAGTACCAAAATTTTGGGGGGGTGATTTGAATTTTGGAGTCTGGTAAAGTCTCAAATTGAAAAAAATGCATAGTTGAGGGCTAACCACAAGACTCCCCTTGGTTCTTTAAATAATGTAGGCAGTAACATCAAGTACTGTTAACGTAGTGAAAAGCCTTTGTTTTGTTAATTACTGAGCTCGGGGCAGTCCGCACCTGCTTTCACCGCACTAGAATAAACCGTGCGACTAAATTTCCTCTGTTTAAATTAAAAGATACTCCTGACCAATAGTTACTTCCGCTCGCACAGAATGGAATTTCAAATTAACTTAAATTTGTGGTTTTCAATATATGCATTTGCGAATATATTCCACCTTTGTCCCAAATTGTTCAGATAGATGGTCTTCTGGTTGTCACGTGTGACACGCTCGGCCCGTGTGCCCCGACAGGTTGTAAACGTCATGTAGCGTCATTAGATGCTATCGAATTGAAAAATGACAACTGAGCTACAACGCAATATTATATTTCATGAAAGCATTTGAATTGTAATGGAATATTGTTGTTCCAGTAGAGATGAATGGATAAAACAACATTTTCCTGAATTCAATCTGATATTAATTATAAAAATGGTATTGCTTTACAAAAACATTGCGTTAATTGTTATTAATTTCTTGGCACAGTTATGATTTATACATTATTAATTCATTTGTAAAACTTCTTGATCTACCTGAATTATATTTTGATATGAAAATAATTATATTTTTAATATCAATTCAGAGAGTGGATAAAGTAAGGGAGGTGTGGTGAGTAGGTGGGGGGTTGAAGAAAAGTTAATGGTAGAGATTATATGTATTTGTAAGAATGTTTCCCACAACTTGTGAAGACTTGATTTCTGTAGCGACTAGATTTTCATTTAAACTTGCCCAAGTTTCTTTACGCTTGGAATAAGTCCAATGTAAAAGTCCTCGCCAAATTAGTTACGTAGGTTTGGTTATTTTCTAAAAAAGGATACTCGTTAGCTTCGGTTAATAAATACCTTGAGATAGTATGATATAGATTTGAACTTTATAAGGACTATAAAATTGGTTTATTGGTATAGAGCGTTCATATCTTTTAATCAAGGTCACCCCAGGTTCTATGGGACACGCCTAGGATGTTTTCCTTGCTTCAAAATAAGACGATTTTGGTGCATTACTGCTAATCATAATAACAATAATCTATTTGATAGCTAAATGGGGCTGTTGAAGACTATTTGGAGAGTGATTTTACATGGGGTCTTTGTTTCATTCAAATGTAAAAAAATTATAAACATTGATATAATTTTATCATTATTATTCCAAATTTATTTTCTCTCGAAATCGGACATAAAAATATCAAGTTACTACAAATGTCATTTGATATCCAATAAACTTGAATTGTGATATCTCTCTAGTGAGATTCAATTTACATGTGTTTAATTAATTTAGCAATAATTTTATAGCAGTTTTTAATTTTTAATGTTTTAAAAGTTACGCTTAATACCTGCGCAAAACATCTCTAAACTAGATTAGACAAAAATGAAAAGCGAAAAGAGTAAGTAAAAGTGACTTATAGAAGCTATTCTAGAGAAACGCTATTTTCGTAGTAGTCTATATTGGCAAGACTGGCTGTGTGGCGTAATTTTTTTCGAGGAATTATCTAAGTTTCTTGAAGTCGTTGTCTCAAAGTAGCATCTTTGTCTCGAATGTTAATCCTAGGACGTCTGGATTCAGCTCGCGATCGCTAAGCTTTTTACGCTATGGCCTTGAAGTGTGCTCAAATCTTGTCTTAATGATAATGTCGCTTTCTCATATTCATTATAATCAATATAAATATCCATTAAAATAGCTAGCAGTTTAAAATAGCCAATTTGAGTCACGTTTATTAATCCGGTTGATTTATAAATACTTTTTTCGGCTTATTGCGCTGGATAAAAAATTTATTACTTTATATGTATATCAAGTTTTTAATAAAAATATGTCAATCAATGCCTAAAAAATTCATAAATAATAATTTAAAGCACAAAATATGAAACCAAAACACTCGGTAGAACAAAAACAATGTCATGGCAAGGCAGCATTTTTTCTCCAACGGTGTTATTCTGAAGGTGAAACAATTGCAGGCACATTGTGAGGATAATGGAAGACGGTGACGCGTGCGCTATCAGTGCGCAAGGGTACTGAGGGCCGAGCCAAGGAGGTTTTGTCGAGAGGGCTGTCTGAAATGTACTCCTCGCCCTCTCGGAGACGCGACACGATCAAACCACGCATTTACAACTACACATATGAGTTCGGTGCCTCAATAAATCTTTACGGTCTTTAATGATTTTATTTTATATAGATATTTGAAATTGATGAAATTTATAATCGTTATTTATTTATGCTTTTAATAGAGTAAGTTTAAAAGCGGGTATAATGCGTAAAGGATTCTCTTACAGTCGACCTTTGGGTGACGCAGAGATAAGCTAGTTATTAATAATTCACTTTTCTTTTCAAAATATATTCTGTTAGTGCATTTTCAGTAATCTTCGAAGTATAACGTCATTGTTAAAAACATAAATATGTATGCGCACTGGGTTTTAAAATAGTAAAATCTAAAATTGGCCCAAAAACGTCCGCCTTGGGTGAAAATTCGTTTCTAAACAAAGCCGCCTTGTTGGCCAAACCTGTGAAATAGAAACAATACAACAGTTTTTATACTGTAGAATTGACAAAAGAGCCGCTTTCTCACCTGATACACAGTAGCGTATAGTAATAGTTTCCAGCTATTTATTTGAAAAAAGTGAAACAAATACAAATATTGATAATAAAATATGTTGGTCAGTTATGAAATCCGAGTAAATCCGCGATAAAAATCATAAGCCAGAGCATACCTTTGTAGCTTCAATAAAGTCCTGCTCAATATGTCCGTGTCTATCTAAACAGCTGCAAAAATGTCGCGTTATAATCACAGGTCTGGATAGCATGTCCTGAAAACGAAAGCTTTGTATGTTTCTAAACTCTTGTATATCCATTTTTTTTTGTTTAGGTTTGAAATGTGAATGTTGTTTTTTTTCTTTTTTTGTAAACTCTTCAAAACCCTTGCAAGTGCAAAAAAACATTTTTTTTGGTTCCTATAGGAACATAAAGAATTCTGTTATTTTTTTGCATTCAATTGTTTACAAATTTCGCATATTGAATTGGTGAGCTCTTGAAGTTGTCTGGGAGCAGTGAGTGCATATAAGGCCTTTATGATGAGAAAACCACTTATGCTATAACAATCATTTGTTTACTCAAGTGTCGACGAGTGTTTTGGGGTGTGAGAGCTAACGAAGAATGTACAGACAATAATACCACAGAGTGTGCATATGGTTATTCGTAAGTCACAATATGACATTTTGAAAACATAAAATATGATTTTTTAAGGATTATGCATACTTTTTCTCCTACAATCTCCCACATTCCATATTAAGGAGTTAAAAATGTAATGATCTTTTATTTAATTTTTAGTGTCAGGTGACAATTGGCTTAGTATGTAAAATTATTTTATATACCCCAAAAAGCCCAAGGAAGTTCCTTTTGGTTCTAGCAAACAATATTTGACTATGAATTTCTACGTTATTTTAGAGTCAGAAGTAGACCCTTCGAAAGCGTGATCCATTTCTTGGAAGTCCGTATGAGCGCAAATAATATGTATATGTAATAAATATGATTTCGTATTGAATATTTCAGCTTTAATATATTATTGTATTTGTGAATAGTGCAATATTTTTCGCCTCGTAAATATATCGAAATTCGCTCTTTAACAAATATCACATATAACGTCGCTTAAATGAATGTCTAAGTTAAATAAAATATGTATAAATAAACAATCGTTTTTATAAACTTTTATACATACGAGTAAAAATATATGGAGTAATCGTTGAATGCACCTTTCGTAGTGCATCTTCGTTAAGCAGTTCTTTACCAGTGGCGGTACTTTTATTGAAACTCAAAAGCGTTACACGTTAATTATGTAGCGTTCAGTTTATAATTGTTTATGTGTTTATGTGTAGGGTTAAATAATGATTAAAAGCTTAAAAAAGTAATGTCATTTTAAAGGCTTATCCACCGCCATTAATCTTATCCAGGCTGTAAATCATTAATCTTTAACTCAAAGATAGATTTGTTTTAACACTGCTCCAACTGCAGTGAGCTCAATAAGCCGGTACAAATCTCAGTAAATGTGCACTTATTTTTAGTTTCCGATATGACAAATAGCGTGTGCAGGCGGTGTATCGGGCACAAATTACGCAGAACATTGGAAACCATTACGGCAATGACATGCGGATTCGCCTGCGGCATTTCACTTGACCGTAAGAGCATGATATATACGAGGTCCTCGCCTCTCCATAAACTCTCGTTTATTCTGTTTTGCATTCGCATATCTCGTTAAGCGCATAATTCATATTCAACAATATTATTTTTCTTTCATTGCCGTGTTGGGCCCGTGGGTTGATTTTGCGCCGTGTAAAAAGAATTCTGTCGATCCCTGAGTAAAGCAGTGTGATTGGAGATTTCCTACAAGGAAATTTCCGGTAACAGTACAGATTCTGTAAAAGTTGTCGAAAAACGGTATACACTTTGCCCTTGATTACAAAGGATTTTAAACACAGTTAGCGAATCATTTTTTTAAATAATGATCTGACTATTCTTGCCGAATACAGTGTCAATTTTTTTGCACGTTCATTTAATTAGGTATTTAAATTTTCTTACATGTTTTGAATATTATTCATTTAACCTTTTCATCCTATTCTTTTAGCTTTATCCCGCATTGTCCTACTAAAGCGTGGTGAAAACGTTTTCCTTTAACGACACTGCATTCCAACCATTGGTAAGTGCAGTGCGGTCTAAATAGAACTTTGACTAGCAAAAAAACGACACACTTGCGTGAGTCGCTCTTGTGGACTTTGAACTTTATGTTCGGTGTTGGCTACCCGATACAAACATCGTACCGCCAGCTAATTGGGCCTCTGACCACTCACAGAACGAAAAACATACTTCCTATTCCACTTTAAAATAGACTTAGATTTAAAAAAAATGACTTTTCAAAATTTCTGAATAATATCATATTGAGTACTTAGCTACATTTTCTTTTTTTCCTCGGATTTATTATAATATTATCTTGCTTCGAAAATATTTCAAGGCAATTTACGTATAACTTAGCGATCATGTAACGTGTTAGGACTAATTCAATACTAGTCTAGTTTAAAATGCAATACATATATACCCACTATGTCGCAGTAGAAGTTCTCATTTAACACCAGAATGCACATCTATAAAAAAATACCTCGTGAAAGTTATACCGTCTTCAAACCGAAATTCTGTCGTCAAAAGTCCATCTTAATAATGAATTTGAAAAGGTCCTTTGTAAGAAAGTCTCAAAATATGCCTTCGGATTTTAGCGCATTATGACGTTTATAAAGGGTGTCTGGAAAACTCGCTGATAGGATACTCCGCCTTTGCATTTCTGTTCCTTTTTGACACGTTAATTAACAAATACCTCTTTATTTATCACATACTGATCTTAATCATGAGGTTATAGGCGGTTGGTAAATTTGATAAAAGTTTGGTTAACGTATTAATGATTATCTTTTTATGTATTGAATTTTCTTTAGCATTGAATAATTTTAAAACAAAAATATTCACGAATTCTGCGCGAGAACAGATTCAGTAAAGTTACCGAAAAGTTAGGATAAATGTTATTATAAACAATATTTTGAGTGTTCTAAGGTTACATAATATATACAAACATAATTCATCATGCAAATGTTGTGTACAATTGCTCTTAATATTAAAGTAGCTTTAGGTAACTAGCTCCACGAATTTAACTAAGTTCTAACGCAAGCATTCACCATTGCTTCGGAAGCAATCAGCAAATGCCACAAGTATAAGTACGTATAGTGAAGTCGCCTTCAGTGCCAAAGTAAAGCCCCCAACACAGTCACTCCCCTTCTAACGTAATAATAGAGTATAGAACGAATTAAGTTAAAAGTTAATTTAAATAAAAGTACCTAGTAGAGGAAAATTGTACAGTTTGGCATAACGCTGGCTTGCATAATCTTATTAAACTGCATTCTGTGTTCTTTTTATGTTTTCCATTTGTTTGAATAGTGCTTGTTGAAAGTGTTTAGATGAACAACATTGTCAGATGGAGAAAACAGACTGAATAAATAATTTCAAAACGTTACAGTTGAGTGAGCGTCTGCTTAGGTACGAATACAATAGATAGGTATTTGATTTTGATTTGCGAGTTCGGACCTAGTACTAGCACCTCTGTTTTTGTGTGTGTGTAACTTGGCTACTATTATTTTACTAAGTGCTGTAGAAACTCTTTTTCATTTGTTTTGGTCTAGCTGTTTCTAACACACTACTTTCTATACCTTACGCTTCTACAAACATGTTACATACATATCGGTTAAATGTACGCGACTGGTTATAACTATGACATTAATCGCTTAATACTAAATTTTCAAATAAAACCCTAATGCTAAAAATTATAAAATTTTTGCTTAAATTAAACACGTAAGCTTTTTGCATAGTGTAAACTAGATTTTCACTCGAAATTTTAAACAAGAATTTTCTTTACAAAATAATGTAACGATGTAAGTTTCTTCAAATTAAAAGTATGAAATCTTATACTTCATGAGATAAAAATGTGTTCAAATAAACATAACGAGTTCTAAGATGCAGAACTTAATTGGCTCTCCCTTATTTATTTAAAGTGTTGTGTATAAAGACTGCGAGGGCGCGCTATAAGTTTATTTTAAAACAAATTGCGCATTCATTTTGTTCGCAGCGAGAATAAAGTTTGTTTTAATACATTTTTGTATCGGAAAGCGGAATATATTTAATAGATACCATAAAACACATCTACGTAATAGATACTGGCTTAATTGAGGTCGTTTCAATTTTGTTACATTTTTATTGTTACAGCTGAGCTCTTTGGATCCAATAAAGCGGGCTTGGTGATGTGGGATTTACGCACTGGGCATTAACCACATTATCTCGGACATCCAGAACTACGGTCTGTTTATCGAACCCTAATCCGCAGATTTCCCGAGCTTTTGTCCAGATTCCCTTCGTGACTAATTGGAAGACTTTTTCAACACCGCACAATTGCTTTTAAATGAACAATTTACTTTATGACCGGGTCGTAATTAACACTGTATATTATCCATCAAATTAAGTGCTTTACCTAATAAAACATTGCTTTGAACCGTCATTCTAATTTAATTTACATGATAGCGTATTGCGTAATGACCTCTACAATTAGGCGCGTGGTCTCGGCGATTACTAGTTCGAATTCCAGGCTCATACTAGTACTTATATAGAATTTACATATTACTCGCACTTACATTTATGTACTTTATATTTTGTGTGATGTACGTATTCTTGACTAAAAGTAACTGTTGCTTAAAATAGACACCATTCCTTAAGTATGTCCACAAATAAACTCTCAATAATAAAGAAAACATCTCGCGGAATCATTATAAGGAATGGCACGTTATAATTGAAAGATATTAATCTACTAAGCATATTACGTCCACGTGCCCACTGCTGGGCTCGGCTACCATACTGTCCTAGTGCGGGTTGACGGACTACACACATAATTTCGAAAATTCAGAGGTGCCTTGGGTGAAAACTTACGTACCCTAAGATACTCGATTACGTACCTAATACTCGAGGGCATCGGCAACTAAAATATAAAGTAAAGTAAAAAATAAAGCAGAAGTACTTAAATAATAATAAACACATTAGAACCAGTAGAGGAACAATTGATAGTAGAAATCGAAATTGTATTAGAAGTCCACCAACGGTATTTACTTGCGAGGTTTTAAAAGAGACGGAACTTCTGGTCGCATCTGCGGAGATTCAATTCACAAATCAAATTTCTTAGTCGAGTAACGAAACTTCCATAAAATGTCTCCGACTAGATAAATTTAATATAACGCTTAATAGAACTAGTGGTGTAGAATATTTTCGTAACATCAGCTCCTTATATTGATTTTACGCAGCGCAGAACTTCTGATGACATATTATTTTTATGGGTACATTTTTTACATTTAGCTTTAACGCTGGGCATCGAACTTGCTATTGGTGTGTTACATATATTCAGATATCTCCGAATTATTTTGTATATGTACGTCATAGTTTCACTAACATTAGTGTCTTAATTTCTCGTAAGATTTAATATTCTCTTTCAAGAATCGACGCACTGTAATAAGATTAGAATAAATGCGTGTATCGCAAGCTGCAGATATAACGTGACAATATTTCATACTGCTATTTCATAACACTCTAAATGACCAGTTTTACGTACTCTTCGGGCCGTGGAGTTATTTAAGGGTAAAGCAACGCAATGTTAGCAACTCAACGTGTTTCTGTATTTAAAAATTTACGTTTATTTTACATTATACTTTTTTTTGTTTATTAACAACTTGTGTATGCGCAGTTGGCGACAGTGACAGCGAAAGTTTTTCCTAGTTTCTAGTACCCATGACACAGAATATGAATCTTAGTGTGGGGTTAGAATTGTATATGGGACGGATGGATGTAATTATTTATTATTGAACTTCTTGAGGAGACAGAATTAAAGTTATTAAATGAGGCTGTCATACTAGTTCCAATTTATCTATCTTATCACTAATATCGATATTTATCTACCTTTCACAGCTGGGAGTGAGAAGTATCAATAAATTTTATACATTATATTTTGTGTAACACGCTGGCTTAGTGTAAATTTGCGGCCATTTGTATAAACTTGAAGACAATTTTAAGGTGAGCAGATTTCTTCCATATTTTCCTTCACCATATAGGTATCAAAAATTTTTACATGTAAAACAAATACGAATTTCTGTTATAGATATGAAGGAAATTCACAATTATTCATATATTAAAAATTAAAAAAACAGTGTTTAATAAAATGTAGATGCGCCGTGAGCCCGTGATACAGTAAGTAGGTGACTGAGCTGCCAGACTTCATTTCCTACTCAAAATAGCTTTTGGCGGGACAAACGGGGGAGGACGATGAGAAATTTTACGCTCACAAACCGAACCGCGTCAATTTGTTCTGGAAGAAAAAAATCAATTACATTATTGCAATATTACTAGCTTTAAAAGCAATTAATGACATAATATTGTTATTTGCTAAGTTTTTGTTATCAATACACCTTATTGTTTAAGTACGTTTCATCAGTTTTTTTGTATACCATTTGCCAGAATAGTATTCAATATAAATGTTTTACGAGTCCAAGGGTTAGTAATTGAAATATTTTCAATGTCAATCTTGCAATATCTCGCGATGATTCCCTTTCCCCTAATGGACATACACTCAATTAGGTTTTATTGCCCCGGCGCCATTCAATTTAACGCCTAACAGCGGCCACACTCCGCCCAGGTACCTATTTATTTTTATTGACGGCAAAAATACACTTTTTCATTCGTACCATCAACTGTATTTATTTTTTTTTTCATTGATGAGTTTACGATTTTATTGATTGTGAGTTTTTGTGCAGATTTATGGAAGCTAGTTAAAAGTTTCCAGGTTAGTTTTCCATTTATGTTCAAGCCAAAACAAAGAAAAGTTTTTCACCGATAAATTTTATAGAGTGGCTAAAAAAAAGATGCAGTAACCTAATTCGTTCCGTTCCCATTTTTGGTATTGTGTATTTTAATAATTCTAATAGTAGTTTTAATATCGGTTTTATTTATTCAATTTGTTATAAGTAAAACGAAAACAATGTATAACAAAGACTTGACAAAATATAAAAAATGTCATTAAGAAGAATATTCTGAATAGCTGCATAATACATAAGTGTGTATGATGTATACATAAGGCAGTAGTTATAACATGGGAGGATGTGGCATATTTTTTTTGTCATCGTTGAAACAAGTCCTTGTTGAAGCGATTGAGCTGTTTCACGAGCAAGGACACCGAAAAATACTACCTTTCGTTTCACAAACCTACCTCTAAAGCTTTTATTATTTCAAAATCAGCGTATACAAAATAGTATATTATATGTGATCGCTAAACGCCAAAACTGTTTGACCTCTCACTATTAAAATTGTCACTCGTTACAAATATTTAAACGCGGAAGTGAGTTTATTTGTTTGTGACGGTTTCACGCCTAAACCGCTTACTCTATTTTAATGAATTTCGGTATAGAGATTGACAGAATTTTGCATACATTGGATATAAATGGCTAACCTTTTATGACGGAAACATCGAGTGATTTTCATTATAACAACATGAGGCACTTCGAAGTTTTTATGAGTTGCATATTTATTGCGGGACACAATTCCAATAACCTCGTAAGAAGCCGCGTCACCAGCTAGTATTTTATTTTTTCTTAG
This sequence comes from Cephonodes hylas, assembly GCA_030295005.1. NCBI lineage: Eukaryota > Metazoa > Arthropoda > Insecta > Lepidoptera > Sphingidae > Cephonodes > Cephonodes hylas. Next base: position 6,716,872 of record AP025366.1, read on the forward strand.
ATGTTTTATACCAAAAAATTTGTATGTCAAAAATAAAGTCAAGGTTAGAAGACTTGGAAGCAATCGTAATTAATAAATATGTTTCCATAATAACTTTTATTTTTTTTTTCAAATTTCTAATTATTACACTGAAATAAGTGTAATAATAACCATGTTAAAATATGAAAAAGGATATTTTTTACTCTAAATACATACAACAATTTTTTCAAACAAATACAATTTGTTAAAAATGAATAATATTATAAATTCCCGTAGAATATTCTAGAACCGATTCAATTATCCCCACATCTGAAAACGCAGCGATGGCAACGTGGCCATTTGATTGCTCAACTTTGCTAATAAATGTTAGAACAATCATTTCAGCTAGGCTTAGTGGGCGGTGCGAGTGTTGCAGGAGTGAACAGTTCTGAGCCGCCACTTGCGAGTGCCACCTCAAGTATTCAAACGGAGAAATGGGATTGTTATCACGTTCTTGTGCGCCGAGCAATTTGCCGCTTTAAATATAATATGTGCAAATATTTGGAACGGTAAGTAATAAAAAGTGTTACGGTATTTGATACAGTGGTGTTACATGTATGTGATTTGTGCATACTTATGTTAAGGCAGGTAGTTTTCTCTAAGAAATTTCTTGGCGTAGAATGCCTTTGAGAATTCTTCACAGCAAACTAGAGTATGGCCTAACCATAAAACAGTGTTATAACACTAAAAAGGAAATGTCATATGTTTGACACGGTTGCTTCTTAGCCATTCGGGATCGTGTCAAAATTTTTCAGGATTTTTTTGAACGGCAATGGATTTATAATCACCGTAGCTAATGCTTGGCTTAGTTTCCGAGCACAGTCTAGATACATCCTGTACACATATACAGATATGTACGTGCAGATAGATCGACGATTAACGATGATAAATATAATTTTTAATTTTATTATTGAAATTAAATTCATTATTCTTTAAATATTTTATAATTATATACATAAAACATTCACGGCATTGCATAATTGAACAGCCTCAGGGCATTTCACCTTTGTATGTGAAGTCATGTTACGGTAATTTTAAGATATGAAAATGTGAAACAAAATACAACTTTGACTCGAATAACGTAACGTGGCGTCCGACTGACGGCTGTCATTGGGAATCATTCATAATTTGTCTTGTGCAAATGTAATACTAAAATATTTGGAATAATAATAGGGCTAGAGTCAACAATGTTTTCGGAACTTAATTGTTTTTAATATTATAGCAGAGTAATGGTATCTGACCGTAAACTAGGCTATCTGTTCAGAGACTTGACACGCAAGTAACTTCGATGATTCTTGACATCAAATGACAAATTGACATAATTTTCCGGCCCGATTATGTGATTTTTGTATGTATGATATGTATACATATGTATGTATGAGTATTGATGTGTGAGTGTTGAGCCATTGTACAATAGCAAATACAGCCTGATTGAAATATGTTTACTAGTTGGATGTTGGGAGAATGGTTTTTAAAAGTTTATCGTCCGCTATGCTGTTTAGAAAAAAAATACAAAGAGTTTGAGAGTAAATTATCTACATATTAAACAAATATTATTACTTTTATTGTTTTGGAGGTACGACTGTTGGTTAAATTTGTAACATTTCAGCACGGACTAAGAAGTTCGCAAGTTCATCTTTGACTTCCATTGTGGAACAGTGGGTCGACCCCTCTATTCCTGCTTTCCTACAATCTTAGCCCTCTGAAGTACGTCTAAAGTGTAGCGTGAAGAAGTCTCTCGCCATTATGTATACAATAGCTAACGCCTTTCTCAATCAAGAAATGTTTTGTCTTGTTCTGTTGACCTGTGACTTTATAGGATGCGAGAAACACATTTCTTAATTTGAAAGATGCTAGCAATTTTGTAAGTAAGCTTTTTTATAGACAACGCTTTCATCGTGTTATAACGCATTATAATATGAACTACGATGAGCTCAAGATAAGTAAAAACCATTTTTTACTAAAATTTATTTAAACTTCGGTTATTCGTTAGTGATAGGCGGGACATGTACAGACAAAATAAACTTTACAAAACATTTTAATCGTAACTTATAATATTTTTTTAAATCATCTTAAAGCTTGACTTATTTTTATACTTTTGAAAATGATTTTTTCTTAAGTAAAGCTAATGAATAGGTCAATAGTCCTATCAGCCGATCTGGAACGTGTACTCCTACAGGCTTCTCACTGATTACTAATTTACCTCTAAACGATTCTAAAGTCCAAACTACAAGACCACGGGCAAAAGCTAGCTCATTTTATGAACAACTTTCGACCACTGAATGTCGCCAAACAATGGAACTTCATAGCAAAGCGTGCTCAACGTATTACGCAAGTACGCAATCCGATGGTTTCAATTAACTAGAATTAAACAGTCAGAGATTTAGTTTGTAAACGTATGCAGTGCACATGGCCACATTTGTGCAAATGTGATGGGCAACACTCGGCACAGCGGTGTGACAGTGTTGCTAGACTTGGCGCACTACACAACGATTTATACGTTGGCACATAATGTTATTTGCATCACGGACTTAGACGGCTACTTGTGTTGCACAGATGTTGATATTAAGCTTTTATTACAAATCCTCTATATAAACTTTTAAATAAATATCTGAAGGATCACGGATTCCAACCCCAGACACTCCCCTATGGCTTTTCGAAATTATGTCTGTACTCAAAATGCATTAGTCTCACTTTATCGGTGACGGTTTACGTTTTTGGCACTTAAAACTTAGTTACGAAGAAGCGGAAAAAATTGTAATAATGCACTAAAATAAATTACACTCATACACACAAAAACTCACATTAATACGTATAAAGACACTTTTATATGTAATTAGATTTTAATTTCAGAAATTGTTAATATAATTACTTATTATAATATTTGACAGATGACTACACAAATTATACAATTACAATAGAAAAAAATTAATAATTACTATAAATTAAAAAAAAATTACCTTATAGCAAAATATTTTCTAATAAAACATAGCCTTGAACATTGATTTAAACGCTACATTTTAATACATCCAAAGCCTTTGTAGGTGTTTGTAAAATAACTGAATGCAAAACAAAAGGTATCGGATTTGATTTCACGTTGACGTAAATATTTGTTTTGTGTCGTTGTAAGCCTGAAAGCTCCCGTAGTTTTCAACCAAAACAACGTATATATTTATACAAGCTATAAATATTTATAGGTTTAGAACTGTATTTGAATATTAGATTTTTCTATATTGGCCGCATCGTGGTCTCGCAGTACAAGTACGGGCCGCGTGAATCGTGGGTCCCCAGTTCGAATAACAGGTCGCGCAAAAAACATATATGCCTGTATTCTTTGAAGTAGTAGGCATTCCTACACCTTAATTTTTTCAAGTATATAGCAGCCCTACGTAATGGGCAGCAGGGAAAACCCTTATAACACATGTTTCTCGACCCAGGAATCGAACTCGTTACCTCTAAATCGAACGTACATACTGTACACTATCACGTGAATTTCAATAATGCATTGGATTAAATTTCAACCTGCATACTACACGAGGCAAGTAAAGGCACTCGCAAGCATTGAGTGGAATCGTAAAAAACTCGAACATTTTTAGGAGCGGAGCGTATGTAACTTTTAATAAAATACCCTCCATGTAAACAGGGAAGCGTAAGTATCACATTATGTCTTGCTCGGCTTACGACGGAATCGTTCACGTATCCCATCCAAGAGTTCTTGCAGCTTACAACTCAATTTCCTTTGGCAAATCCTGGATCAAGAAAGGTGTACACTGTGCTGCTGTATACGTATGAATATGTCAGGGTACAAGTCGGCTTGTTAATCAACGTTTTGATACTTTAATATATTATACAATTACGTGTTCCGATGTTCATTTGTTTCTATTCTTTTATGCCTACTTTGGAAAATTTCGTACAAATATTTAATGTAATGGGTAGCATATAAGAATGGTTGACTACCTCGTGCCTACCTAGTTTAATTCCGGTAGAATAAGAACTATTTTGTTTTCCTAATATCAAACTCGTAATAGCAAAAAACAGTCTGGAGTCTTTATACAATTATGACTATTCTAAATCCATAAACGTGTGATTTAACATTTGCTATACGAAGGTGCAGAATTGCGACTGGTTACCCTTAGGAATATCGAAGTAAATTTATGTAAAATATTTTTTTTTGTCGTCACAGATATCAGACATATCTGTAGTTTATGCAAAACAGTTCCACGGAAGATTGAATACGTAGCTCAGACGGCAAGGAAACTTGCTGTTTTGAAGATCGGTCGTGAACTTTATTACTTTTATAGATTTGTGCGTTGCGTAAAACAGAACAGAGGCGGGCTAAATAGATAATAAAAACGTTATGACGACGCGACCCATAAAAAGTAATTTAATAAAAAAATATTAATAACTTTGCAAATTTCTTTTATACGCAGTGATCGTAATAATTGAACGTCCTGACGGTAATACTTTGTGTTTTAAGCGATAAAAATATTTTTTGTTGTTAAATATTTGACTTGCGAATATTATACTTGTGTGACTGTGCAGTCAAGTCTGTCAGTGGAGTTATTGAATTTATTGTCGTTACATTTATGGCATCAAATGGAGTATGTCAGTTGCATGTGCTATTTTAACAAATAAAAAAGTATCATTTTATATAATCACTCACGCCTGTATTTCCCGAAAAGCTTGTATTTTCGGATGTGCATTTCTGTCCCTCTTTCATGAAAAACAAAAATAAAAAAAGATATGTATTTCATGCCAAATTTTATCACTTGTGTTTTCGTGCTATGTAATTGGGAGCGGCTCTATTCACAGTCACATTTCCGAACTCTATTCTGCTATTGAGAATTTCCAAATAGAAAAACTTAGTCCTTTGCCCGACCCGGGAATTAAAACCACGGCCCCACACTACAAAGCTGACTATGAGACAGTAGACGATTTATTATGATAATAAATTAATGTATGTTCTATTTTATAGTTATTTATCTCGTTTTATCAATTATTATAACGCCTAATCAATTTACTGGACTAGATAAAATAATACCATTAAGAACTAATTGAATGACATAAAAACTAAAGTTCCAATACAAATATAATTTGGTATTTACTTGCTTCTTCCACGAGAAAGTGGACGGAATATGTCGTTAGGAGTGATAAATGGCGAACCTATCGCGATGTCCGATATAAATAACGGATTTATTAGTAATTACACTTTAACGACGTTCCGTCTTTCCTTCACTCGTTTTCCTTTATAGCTACTTACGAAATTAAAGAGTATGTTAGGTATGTCGGGTTTAATTATATTTTTAATTGGATAGCGTTTCCTATAAAAAAATGTATTTAATAGTTTTAAAATGACGATTCAAAAGCTCTTCAATAAAGATGATTTGACTTTGACTTTACATTTTTTTCCTTTTTCAGGTCTTACGAACGAGTAAACAACACGTCAACCCGAGTTTATAATTGTATGAAATAATTTTAATGTTACATATAAATAAGAAATATTTTTAACATATTTTTATGTCAACACTAAAATATGGACTATTGCGAGAATAAAAAAACGCCTTTTGCCTTCCTCGAATTGGATTCCGAAAATGTATTTTTGTATCACACAAATATTTTGATTTACGCTTCTGATTCCCAGTCGGCAATTATATCACACAATTATACTTATATCAAACGATTGAGAATATTAATTCCTTTTTCTGAGCTTTACAATAATAATAAACTTAACTTTGTGAATATTAAATTATCAAACCTAAATCTATGTGACATTAATAAATCCAATTTGAGCAAAAGTTTTCGATATAAAAATAATTACTTCGAAGCCATAATATGTTTAAATTATGTTTACTACATTTTACTGGCAGCTTTGATGGCTTTACTACTAATTATGTTGGCATTATCGATGTTAAATTAGAAATTTAATCTCTCTCTTTAACAAAATTTTGTTAAACAAATAAACATGGATACGCATCATAAACTGACCATATTATTTATAATTGTCTATTTAAATTTCTATTATATCTGTGATAGAGTGTATATTGCGAGAAATTATTGCAAACACATGAAGTGTCCGCATGCAAAACCGCTTTATAAGTGAATGTACGTGCCTAGGGCTCGGAAGTGATAATCATATCTCAATACGTTGACAAATTACTTAGTCATGATAATTATGTGATCCGCCGTTCCCAAAATGGCGGTGGCCGTCATTAAGTGAGAGTGCCCTCGTTTAGGTCCGCGGCGCGTAAACACCGGCGGAAGGAAGGCAGGCTAAAAGCTTCGGGACCGGTGCAGCTTGCAAATTAGCCACGCTCGCTGCCTGGAACACGTGAGGACGGGCTAAGAGATTACTTCCTACGAAACTGCTCTGTATTTGCGTACTGAGCGCCTCAATCTTGGCGCATGTGACGTTTTTACTGCGCTCGCCGATGGCGTCGCGTATATTTAATGATTCCGTATCTTTAAACACCTGCACCGCGCTAATTACTCTAATGAATATTCGCTTGCAGACGATACTTAATGCTACGCGCTAATGCGAATAGGAAATTTCTTCCTCTTTACCCGAAAGACGCTGCCAAAAAATAGGCCAGCTATAAATTTTCATACTCCGTGGTTTTGTGTCGGCTGCATCCAAGTGCTCCGCGCCACTTTTAATTTTAAATTTCATCCACGATTTAAGTTTATGACAATTTTTTTCATTACATCGAGAATTGAATCACTGGCAGCTGATAAAGTGAAAAAGTGTTGGCCGAGAAAAAGGCGCGAGCATTATTTCGTCCGTCCACAATAGTTTGGTGGCAAAAACCACATCTTCAGTAATAGGCCCGCAATCTCGTTCTGCTTTCTGTCAAATATTTCACAATGAAGCCGAGCTCATTTTTCCGTTCGTAGACCACAACTTGTATTATTTGTCTTCTTATGTTGCTACACAATGAAGCATTTAAATGTGCTAACGAAAAATGGAAATTATAAAGCGTTCTCACATAGACAAAAGGCAACATATTTTCCCCTTTTCAACCTAGTTACAAAAAGTCGTTGACCTCTATTGAGGTGTCAGTCTATATAAAAGAGGGATAAGTTGATTCAGACTTGAACATAAAGGGTTCCGCATCCATCAATATCGGGCACTATGAAGAAAAAAGTGAAGAATGACTTTATGAAAAATACTTGTCATTGAACTTTTGGTGGCACCAAGAACAGAAACAGCTCTATACAAATATATTTTTATTTCTTTAGGATACGGCGTTGTCATTTTAACCTGCCCGTTTAAAAAATATTTAAACAAATCACTATGAAGCTGCCTGATGAATCTATAACTTCTATTTTTTCAAAATTAAGTCCTTTAGTTATTTAATTTAATGAGACTAAAGCTATTCAAAGTCTCCCTCCCGGTCTATTGGAGAAACTCTTAGTTGGTGTCTTTAGACTATCAGCTTTGGGAGTACATACGTGTAATAGTTTTTAACTTTATTTCTACTTACAAAATAGTAACCATCTTTACCAAGTAGTAGTAATAGAGCAAACAAGTACCGAGAGACATCTTCCCTTATAATTTGATACCTAACAGACTACCTCTAAAAGCCAACGTAATTATACGAGTACTGTTACTAATAAAAAACGTACATAGGGGCGATATATCTATGTTTTCGTCTTAATAAAGCTAAGATCTCGCCAGCCGGTGTTATATAGTCCCAACTGTCCTTCGCTAGCCACAATTTAAGGGGGGCCATAATTCACTGATCATTGAGGCTGTCATAAATTCCTACATGAAACACACAAATAATAAATACGTATGTATTTTTCGTCCTATACCTACTTATAATATTCGATTATAATACACATCCTTTTGCAGAGCACGAGACTTTTGTTTGACTTCCAGATTAAATGAATAAATGAAGTAACAATTTAATTTCCGGCTGTCTGGCTTTGGAACGGATTTTCGGTTGACGTCGGTGCTCAATTCTTTAAAAATATTCTGACGAAGAACAACCATTTCTGCAGTCATTATTTTAATTTTGATTATTCCTTTAGGGATTTTTAATATTAATTATCAGATGTTTTAATCAATAATATCTGCATACATGCTCACGCCTTTATCTCTGTAGGCAGGGGTGTTGCTTCGTGTCCAAGTTTTACAAACATTAATTTAAGTCCCATGGGCCTATTTTCGGGCCATGCAACTACTATTAAATGCTACATGTTCCATGCTACAACTTATAATATAATTTACTAATGTAAACAGTGTGTTTCATCCCGGAATACGATTTAGGACCTCTTAATTCTATGGAACATTCTTTTATGGCATCATCATATATAAATCATTTTTGTTGGAATCTAATCTTTCGCTATAAGATCGCCTGGGTACAACAGCACAATTCAAAATGACACTGATCTTCGAAAAATTATTCTCTTGCATATACATATGTGTTACAAAATACTAGATGGCATTAATGCTCTATATCGTCCAAAGAAATACAAATTGTGAGATTCATCCACCTGATATCGTTAAAAACTGGAATTGTCAAGATATGCGTATCGTACAGAAGAGCATTAGTTTCACGTCGGATTTTATTACCTACTATTGACAAGTAAAGATAAACAGTTTTCGGTAGTGAACTCGTAAACTTTGCCTTTAACAGTATAGTTAACTTTTTATTAATTTTGGAATATCCTTTTTTCAAACTGTTTTAATTTATTAGAATAATGGGCGAACTTCAGATTAATTGTAGTTTCCTTCTACACACTGGCCATATTGTCCGAGCAAAGGTTAATATTGCGTTGTTGCCGATTTTGTTTTCTGTATGGATATATTTTGCCTACCCTGAGGCTAAAAGTAGACGCTCGTAAGGTCAATGGCACAGATGTAACTTTTATAAGGGATCTCAACCGCCACCATGCGGAGGATTTGATGACTTATTACATTGAAACATGAGGAAATGAGATATAAAGTGTATTGCAATAAAGTTGCTACGCGCACGCACTTTTATCTACCATATATAGTACTGGATGTTTCCACTTTATTCTCTTTGAAGACGATATTGAATTATTTACTATTATTAATTACCGGCTACATATTGTTGACGACTTGCTGTTTTGTTTATATAATACTGGTAATATGTAAATTCATATTGCGTGGTAATTAATTCTTGTTTAAAATACATGACGGTTTTTGCGTATGGAATATCTATATTAATTAATATTTACGTTATCATGTTATGCGACCGACAGGTTCTAGTTTATGTTTCCGGGCAATTTAAAATGTTATTGGGCTTTTCCGTTAGTAAAATGACAGTTACACGAAGTCTGGAAATGTGCCAGGTAAACGGCAATTGGCTCGCACCTCGTTGAAACGTTTGTGTAGAAATGCACCTCTACGTTCTCTTTCGTGGGTACAGGCGCGACTATGTAAGTCACTTTTCGATGGATGTGCGCTACAGACTTCTGATAGAAAAATTTTACCAGAAAGAAGCCAAACATTCTTTTCAAAAAAACTGGCGCGACAAAATGAATCCGCGTCGCCTAATTGTAAGTCGGAGCCTGAATCTGATGAAAGAGTATCGACCAGGTAGAGGTAAATTCGTAGTTAAACGAAAATATACTGGGAATTCACAATTGAAAGATGGGAAAGGAGGGCTAGAGAATTTCACGGCTTAGTCGTTTATCTCTGTATTAAAATTTCACGTGTCCTTTATTAATAATGCAGTTTGCAATATTTCTTTATTCAACTACTTAAACCATTTTCAGTTGTATTGTTTATGAAACAACTAAGGAAAAAATAAACTAGAGAAAGATTATGTGTGTAGTCCGCCACCTTGCATGACATCGACGAGGTGGACTGATGCCCACCCCTAAAGAGGACGCTTTTTTTTTTGCTCCTCCGTAGCAGCACATTTTGCTGCGATGATGGTGATGATGATAACAGATAATAATAATCTTCAGCACTTACTTTCAGATGCCAAAAGCGTTATTGTGGCAGGAGTAAATCAAAGTAGACATGAATAGTATGAAAAGTAATCAATACCGTGATTGAACATAGAGCGAGCAACGGAGAAATTCACGTTTATTATATTCATTTAGTGTAAACGTTGAGAATAAAAGGCTATTAAAATATATTTTACAGTCATACATACTGCACAATAATCAATGGTCTCAATTGTTTTATACATTAAAACGCATTGTGTTTCCATCTCATTTGCAATTAATAGTTTGTAGTTATAAACTGCAATCAAAGGTGCATAATATCCAATAGCTCGAAGTTGTACGGAATTCAGTTGAAATCATAAATATGCACTGAAGTATTCAAACTTGCTTTAGCTTCGTGCAGAATATTTAAGACGAAGATTGTCCGATCGAACTTTAATAAATAAACGATTAAGTCTACCCTCACCTTGGCAATGTTGTAAATGAACAAGCGGCACTTAATTTAATACGTGTTCATAATATATGACATAATGACACAGCGCAGTTGAAAATTGGCACTAATTATGTTGAAATGGTTTAATTCTTGTCTGAATGCTCAGTTGAAACCATTGAAATTCATTATGTTCGGCTTAATGGTAGCATTGACCTTTTTTATAGCCGTTGGAAATTTAAAGTTATTTTAAAATATTTTTTAAACCTCCATAATTCTCGTTTCGAAGAAAAGCTGCGTAGTTATTTTGTGAATGGAGTTGCGAGTACTTAAGGCAAAATAATCGTGAAACTATATACAAGTGATGATTTATAATATGATCAAAGAAATAAGCTAAATATAGGCGTTTATTTTTCTTCCTCGTCCTGTTACTGCTAAAGATCGCGACCACGTAGAATCATCATTTTCCACTGGAAGCAGTCATAGAGATATAGTCATTTACTGTGTCAGACCATCTTGTAGGTGCCTTTCCACGCGCACGCCTGCCGTTCATTTTGTCTAAGTTATTTTTCTTCCTAAATGGTGCTTTGAGAATCGTATTACATATGTTCCTAAAAAAACGAAGATCTCTTTGTTAAAAGAACACACAGAGTCGTATGTTGATATCTAACCCTTTAAATATGGACTCGGTCGTTCTTGTAGCGGTCCATGGTATACGTAGCAGGGTTCCCCAACACTCAGATAATGTGTAAGATGTGTTTCGAAAGCATGCTGTTTATAGTCCTTTAAAATCGTCGTTTTAAATAAGCTGTAGCCACTTCGCAACGTGTCAGTCCTGTTTCTGAGGTCATATTACAACGTTATAGTTTCCTTCTAATGGATGTCCGACCTGGTAAAAGTTGCAGGACGTTGTAAGATATTTACGTAGATGATAAAAAAATCTGGAATACTTTGGGACAGGTGACGTCCTGTGTGATGACAATAAATGAGGCTATATTCAAAATATATGTATATCCCATACTAGGCCGTCATTCTGAACAAGTGTAAATTTAATTCTTCCCAAGTAAAACTTCCGATTCCAGTAAGTTGTTAGTATAAATGACAATTCACCCGAGCGGCTGTGTGGTGTTAAACAAGACGTCGGGGTCCAATGTTGCAAAGATTTACCGCGGTCAAACTTAGACGGCTACCCCGCGGGACCGCCACAACTAGACACGCGCGGAACTTCCCCTAAACATGCGTAAATACTTATTCTCTATACATGCACTGACATAAGATATTATTTAACTTACTTTGGTTTCAATATTATTATTTTTTTAAGTTAGAACTTTAAATGTATAGGTATAAATATAAGTACGTCATGTATTGCTATGTCGAAGATTTAAAAATTCAAATCGCATTTAAATGCTTTAAGCATATTAAAATATTGCTTCCAAAGAATAGAGACGTTACTTTATATGTAGTATAGATATAATATACAGGGTGTATTTAGTCCGTGATTGAAAACTGAGGCAGGTAATAGCGAGGGTGATCACAAACCCAGTGGCGATATTAAAAATCGCGACAAAAAATAAAAATTTTGACGTTTTCTATACAACCATCGGTGTTAAAAGTATGTGGTTTGTATGGAAAACCTCAAAAATTTTATCGTTTGTCGGGATTTTCTTTAATGCCAGGAGGTTTGTAATCACTATCGCTATTACCTGCCTCAGTTTTCGATCACGGTCTAAATACACCCTGTATATTATTTTGTATGTACCTATATAATGTTGAAGAACTTCAGTGCTTACATGATAAGATCATAGGAATTGCCAGCCAATTTATATGATCACAGCCCATTTAAATGTTTGATAGAAATCTTATACTAACAAATAACGTAAGATTAGATTGTATTACCCCATGGGGTAAACAATTCTACACAGACATTTCGGCAACTGTTTTCATCCCACTTTATAGAGGGGACGCTTAGCTCCCGTTTTTCGATCACATTTTCAGGCTATGAAAAATTTACAGTGAATAAATTCAAACCACTGCCTGATCCTCAGTCGAACTCAGAACCTCTAGCTCGTATGACCGAAAGCGGATACTTAGATATTTCATCATAATATGTTTCACGTTGACTTAGATACATATAGTTTAACAGCGGAGCTAACCCTAGTTTGTCCTGATTCCGGGATTTACACTTTAATTTGTAACAGGAAGGCGTGTGAAAACAATCTGCTTTAAAGAGAGAAGGATTTAAAGCGTGGGTTTCAAAGGATTTGCTTTTTTACAAGTACCTACTATTTTTGTTAGTCTATCCTAGCTTAGGTGTATGTATGCCACCGAAAATCTGAACGGAATACAATTAAAACGATAACGTTAATGTCAAATGAATATATTTGTGTTTAAGATCTTCTATATCTACAGAATTATTTTCAATTTAATGTTTCAAATCAGTTGCAGAGGAGGACCATGCCCAGCAGTGGGACGTGGTCTCATGGGCTCATGACGGTTGTGACACTCACGCCTTCTAAAAGCCAATGATATGGAGCCTGATATTCGAAAGTGGGTCTTATTTTCAGTGCTATCAACGTTTTGTATTATATTGCAGTAATTAAACACACTTTACCTTGTCGCTATTAAGAATGAGAAACACTTTTACTGTAATGGACTTTTTCAAGTATGCCAGATTTATTTGAATACTTCTTAGTAATGTGGCAACAAATCTTTACGCAATTTTATGTTGTAAACATGAACGTTAATTGAATTTAATGGCGAAAAGTTTAAACAGTTAAAAATTACTTAAAAATCATTTAAAGGTAGAATATTTAATTAAATTTATTTATATATATAATTGTTTGGTTCTGAAGTTAAATAAATTACTACCGTGTAAGAAATATTTTTTTAAACCATGAATTACAAAATCATAAGATGGAGTCAATTCGATTGTTTCAGCTGCACTTGAATTCACCAATTTCTCAAAAGTGTACTTTTTGCGATTTTGTATTGGATTGGGTAAGACGATTAACTAAATAGAACATATTAGGCTATCTAGGCGTTAAGACTTGGTAATTATCGAGCTCATGAAGCACTTCTACGCTAGCTCAAAGTTAATTCTGCACTTATCGTAGTTTATTCTTCGAGCGGTGACTGAAAAAAAGAACAAAATTCCCTATCTCGTTTGGTGCAGTCAGTGAATTAGTTTACTCTTTATTGCACTTCTTATAGGTACTTTGTCCCGGCAATCCTTTTATAATTCCTTACGGTTGTGTTTTTATCTTTCTACCAAATACTAAGAATTATGAAAAATAATCATTAACAGAGACAACATTTAAAATTATCGATTCCATATTTCGAAAGACCTGGTAGAAAAGAAACAGATTCAATATAAGGCTTCATTATTACCTTTTAATGTTAAAAATATTTTTATTTCACACGTTAGTATAAGCGCGAAACGCTGTGGAAGAACTGTGAAAATAAAATAATCATTGTATTAAGCTTCGGTCCATAATTCCTTCTACGTCTGGTGAGGATTTAAACGGTCGAAAAAGCATTCAGCAAGCTAATCCCAGGTATTAACAACTGTTTGTTGTTACGTGACCTTAGTCCGGGTCTATTTCTACAAGATTTTAGAAACGGTCTATTAACTTAGCCCTGTTTACCTTTTGTCGCCGCACAGAACGCGTTACATGAACAATACAATTATTTAATTAATGCTCCACGAAAATTGCAAATAAATAAATAGACCCAACAGTCACATACATAGCTCTGACCCCATACTAGATTACAAGACCTGTGTCGTGGGTATCAGACACTACGAGAGACTTTTCGGTCTCACAAACACCCAGACCCGAAACAAATATTTGTGGTTCACACAAACATTTGTCTCGGTGCGGGGATCGAACCCGCGGCCTCTCGTTTTGCAAGCTGGTGTCTAGCCAACTGCGCCACGAAGGCTGTCTTAATACTTTATAGTTATATTGCAGTCAGGTATAATATGAAAATGACGTAGCTATTTTGGAAGTTTTGTTATCATGGGTCAATGTAAAACTGTTTTATCTAACGAACTCGGAAGTAAATAATTATTCTCCTAACATTGGGTAATCGAATCGGCGTTGCCCCTCTTCAGAGCACAACTATCGCATTAAAGACATAATTTTATTTTATTATTGCAATATGATACCTACTTATACCTGCACACCTAAAAGTTCTGAGAATTTCTTAGGTGTGTAGTCCACCAACCCGCACTAGGCCAGCGTGGTGGACTATGGCCTAAACCCTCTCAAGGAATGAGGAGACCCGTGCTCAGCAGTGAGACGTATATGATGATACTTATAAGTTACTAGTTATAAACCATTAGGTGTAAAATCTAATGTATGGCATTTGGCTCCGCCGTGAAATTGTGCATACATATTGCAAATAGATCATAGTAATCACCCAAGTTTGTGATCAATAAATACGACAGATTTATTACAAAACATCAAGAAAGCATAAAAACGACTTAATATGTGACTGTCAAGTGGTTCGGCGTCACATGTAGGATGTGCTGTTCGATGTAGCGGTCTCGAGTTTGATTCTCGAGTAGTGCAAGGTATTATTCGTTTTTTTTCGTTAGGAAATTTTTTAATTTAGCCTGAGAACGGCAACAGGCTCGCCTTCTATTACGTGGAACCAGAAGACTATTGGCAAAATGTAGGTGCAGAAATGCACCTAAATAAACGTGAGTACATTGTATATTGGTCTGTGAATGAACAAAGCTGAATTGATATACTATTGTTGTTCAAAGTCTACGTCTTAGTACATACTATTACTTTAAATTATATAGCTATGCATGTATATGTATGTATTCTATATATCACGTCTCGGAATTATTATCTTCCACCCATCGTACAATACTCGTATTAAAACATACCATAGTAGTGCCTCAAAAGTTTTCGCTACAAAGAATATAAAATCTAAAAAGTCTGCTCGAAAAAATATTCTGTAATGCACTCTTCGCATGGGCAAATGTGCCTACCGCTCAAATTCCATTAAAAGTCCATCCAATAGAAGTTGAGTCATAAGCGAATAGGCTTCACGCTTCTAAATACAGAAGCTAGGAAGTTTTAACCCCGGTAATGCATTTAGTACTGAGCTCGAAGCTTAGTTGGTATAACGCCTCGTCCTGATGCTATTCCGATTGAACGCCGCACAAATACGCTATAGCTAGCATTGAACAGTAGTAATAGACCTAAAGAGTATTGCTACTAATAATAATGAATAAATTAAAAGGAAATGAAAATGTTGCGAGAAATAATTCAAAATTATTAAATAAAGAATTCATGCGAATTATAATTTTGCTTTGTTTCTAGTTCTATTTGAGTGAATTCATGTATGAGGGTAAAATGAAGAATTGTTTATCTAATATGAAACAAATAACGACGAAACTATTAGGCAAATTTTTACTGTAACATTTTTAATAGAACTCTGTGACTCATGTTCAAAACTTAACTTGTTACTTTTTCGATACCAAAAGTTGTAATTTCATATGGTAAATATACATTTATTACGGGTAAAAATATTCAGGTCTCATTCCTTGAAGTGACCATGCGTGCTTACCATACTTACGTTTAGGTACATTCCACCACGTAAGTTTTTATTTTTCAAGAAAATATCTAATGATAGAATAAGATTCTCGAATCCATTCTATAAATAAGAATATCCTTACCAAGAAACCCATTTTTTGCCCGACTTATAAGTGAAACTCAGGACCATCTCGGTCACAACAACCAATTTATGCTGAAGGACCAATCAGACAGTCGACGCAGGCAGTAAAATTCGTTCAATAAAATTAATCCATCCATTAAACCACATTGGGCAAATTCGTCATCTCAAACCCATTCCGTATCCATAATAAAAGGACATTCCGTACATCACAGTAGAAACATTTGTTTTATTTTGAATATATTTAAATGAAGTACCACAGGATAACCAACATTGGCACTGATATTGATTAAGTCTTTTTTAAGTTGCTTTGGTAGTTCAAACATTACACTTATATTATATTTTGTTATAACATTTCAAAGAAATTGTGACTAAACAAACAACGGCTAACACGTTGGGTTGTTTACATACGAAATTAGTTTTCCAAAACTTTATTTAACCGCCTATAAAAGTGGTGAGACTGTCCGTTCCATGAGGCCTTTTTAATGTAGATTTTAAAACACTCCCAAATCCCAAATGTGTTGTATAAATATTAAATCTAAATAGTCTTGTGATGTTTCGTGAAAGACATTTAAAGGGAATTAAATGGCTTTTCCCTTCTTAAACTGAGTGGCTTGCACAAGTCCAAATGCAATTCTCATGAATAAGGCATGTTGCAACCAAGTACTGCTTGTATCTACCGTACTATTCGTGTCTTATTCTTGGTTTTGATGTAATTTGCTCTTGGATCAAGTACAGAAGCCATTAAGTATCTCGTAATTATATTAACATTTACTTTAAAAATAACAAAAAAATATTAACACTTATTTAAATTTACTTCTATTTTCAATCCTCATCAAGAACTCTTGACTTTTCTTGTTATATTTCTTTGCATCATTAAAGAATTTGAGAGAAAGTAAGTGTACTTTGTGAAACGTTTGAAATCAGGATTCGGACACATGACACATCAAATCATTATAATATTGTGGATGATATCCATATCACATGTTTATTATTCTTCACAACAGTTTGTTCTGTCCTGTTATTTCACGACTGTGAAACTTTGTTACAAACGCAATAATTGTTATTGGATGACAATATTGAGTTATTCTTTCATAGTCCAAGAATTCCCGATGTTTGCTAGCTACGTGAGTATTCGTAGCTAATTCTCATGAACTACGTCATTGAAGGAAGGCGGACAGAGTAAATCTCTATTCTATGGAAAGGAGAGCAAATAATACAGAATCTATGTAATCCTTATATAATGGGCTTAGAACTACCTTTCGCTTGGCCCGTATTTTGTCTTGCCACAGTACTGTTCAGTTGCAATGCGTAGTAGTCCTAAATATTAAGTATTTATATATCTATGGAATTGAGACAACTTGTTTGTAGCTGCTTCTAATCTTAGTCACACAACTCTCATAACTATTCAGTATTCATAACGAATTATCACACACTTTTACGGTTGAGAAAAACATGGTTAGGAAACGTTCATAACTTAGAATTTACCACATGATATTTGTGTTTATGAGATGTCTGTCAAACGTTACTAGACCAAACTGATCGACTAAAACTAGACCTTTCTGTGAAGATAAAGATTTACTGCGCTTATATATTATATAATAGTTCTAGCATAAACATTTAATAGCAGCATGTGGAGGAGTAATTATCTAAACTCAAAACTGCATACTATCAGCTAAGTTTGCACTCGGCCTTATAAACGTTCGTTGTTTTGGCCGACATCCAACTGCTTGTTAAGGAAACTAGGGAATTTCGCAGAGTCACCATTGTTTCTTGTTTTGTATATAAAGGAGCGACAGACAGGATCGGCCAATGGTGTAGTAGCGATCTAAATAGAATCCAAACCACGATGTCGAGGACTGAATCTGTACATTAAGTAATTGTGGGGCTGTCGATTTTTTTCTATAGAATTTTATATTTCGGACAAGATTTTTTACAATGTGATCTCTAGCTCTCTTGGTCTAGCGATACAAGTGTACTCAGGGTCATCTCGAAATCCAGGGTTGGATTGACGGACCGAGCAAAGTATTATAAGATTATTCCATTAGGAAACCATGGCGCCACGGAGGCAACAAATGTTCCCGAAAAACGGCAATAGGCTTGTCCTGAATACTGTTTACGAACATATATACGTTCACAAAGATACTACATTAGGCTAAAATTATTACTATATATTTTTTTTTAAAGATTAAAGAAATAATAGATGTATAATTTCTTTCTACATAATGTCCATTTACATTTTTTCTTTATATTCTTTTCAATCACATGGCTATTTAATTTAATATCTAAAATATAAAATACAAAAACGATAAGATAAAATTTCTCAAATGTAAAAAACAGCATATTTGATTTATCTACATAAAAAGGACAGCCGTTATAGGATTGAAATTAGATTTCTTAGGATTATATAATGTTTCTAGCGATTTATGACCAAAAAAACAAAAAGAAAACTCAAAGGGCGCATATTATGTATGCCAGTGTCAAATATTTTTAATACAGCTACATAGCGGTATTAAGAATTATAGGTGGACTTAGGACTAGAAGAGCTACAACACGCCGAAGTCGTGAGGTGCGAATGTCTCTTATGGTGGTAAACTGCCGAAGATCACGGTGAAACTGTATCAGTACGATTAGCTAGCTTATTTCATTTTCTCAGACAAAACTAATAGTGTGATACACTCAATTACAGCAGGTTTCAAGCTCTTTAGCATCACCAGCCTCTTTACATCCTACTGCTAGGCACGAGCTTCGTCGACACCTAAGAGGGTTAGCCTTAGTCCCCCACGCTGGCCTGGTGCGGCTTAGTGGACTACACACATGGGATTTTTCTAAGAACGTTTAAGCATGCAGTCCTTTTTACGATGTTTTTTTTTCACCCTTAATCAGACAGTGATAACTCAACAAGAATATTATAAGTATAACATATTATAATAATTTTTAGTTTAATATTTATGTACGTTATGATAATTAAAAAAAAACTCGTATAACATCAATAAATCAGAGGGATTTAAACACAATACCGCCGAGATTCTTGTCCTGAACCTCGAGGCCATCACTACTTCAAGATAATTTTATGTATTTGCAGTAAAAAATATGCTAATAAATTTGTGTCTACTGTTAAGGGATATTGTTAATAGTTTCTAGGCAATTTATTTTTAACGTTTAGGGTGCTAGTAAAAGCAATTTTTTGAGCCAATATGTCAAAAACAATAAAAGAAAGCTGAATCCAGAAGCTGTTTCGTTCACTTTTTTTATATTCATATTGTATAGTTCTGTAAAATAAATACAATTAAATATTTCGTTCCCTTTCATTATATTTTACATTTAATAATAAAACATTCAATTGTTTGCGTCGTCGAGAACAATTCAGTGTGTAAATCACGAATCAAAAGATCTTGTGAAATGCTACATGAATAAATGAATTTGAATTCATTTTAATGAAAATTTTCAACGTTGTTTTCAATTGTTTTTGTAAGTATGAGGAAACGTACCGGCAGTACTTAAAAGATGCTTACTTTTAATAAATGAATACGCAGAGTAAAGTAAATATATGGCATTTGTTATACAAAAACTGTCAAAGATAACTCAAAACCTTCCTAACAGTACTATTTATAACGAAAATGCTCGTATCGAAGGTTCGTGTCGAAGTGTTCTCTGTTGGCTAAGCTTAGCTAATTACACAAGGTAACCACATGAAGATTAACCCACATCGTTTCCCTGTAATTACCCGTAATCTTGCAGGATATTATGTGATTTTTCCCTTACAATTATTTTTTGGTTGCTCGCCGGACCACAAACTTGAGTAGCGTATTAATCACACTTCGCCTTCTCCCATTCAATTAATATATTTGGTCTCTCGGGATTTTTGTACCTGTGATTTATTTGTGTCCGTAAGTTACTTATTTGTTTTCGTCTCAGAAAATCTATAAGAGGCGTTCCAACTTAATCTAATTATAATTACTGTACGTATAAATTAAAACAGATGAATCAGTATTCCACATCTAGTTTACTTCTGAAATGTTATTTTTTTTTTTGTGTTTTTGAATCATTTGATGTATTTTTAATATAATGAGTATTGTAACAATAGTGCATATATACATATTTGAGATGCAGCAAATTATAACACGCCGTTTTTTCAAATTAGAATGATGACATATTATAAATACTAACATTATATTCCGCGTTATTACCGCTTTGTAAATTAAAATGTCCCAATTAGTTAGAGATTGAAAGAAACCCGACCACTCAATGTCGTTAGTGCGGCTGATGTTTTTATGGCTTGTTCATTCACTTCAATTTAAATAGGACACAAACCTACCAGAGACGAATCCTTATTTGATTGAATCTCTCTTTACAAGCTAGGGAGGACCGTTTTACTCAACGAATTTGAATTTTATTCCAATCATGGAAATGTTACGGCGAATGTTCCAAATAGGTTTAACTTAAGAAGGAAAAGTGCACTTTCAGGGTCACATTCGACTACAATCGTGCCACAATTTACTTGATTCCGGTTCGTGTGGAAATATTGATAACAGAGATATGTATATATTACGCATGGGGCCTCTAAAATGATATTACAATGCGTTTGGTTTATAATTACGGTATCATTGATATTTATCATGATGCGATGACGACACACATTGAATTAGTTGAGCTAATTAACGAAATACTGTCCTTTTTCGTAATCAAGGCTACACCTTGATAGTCAAATACAAAATAAAAACTTATTAGGACTCATAAAAATGCTACAATAATTTAAGTAGTACATGCATAAATTACAATAATTTAGGTAGTTACTGTTTTTTGTTAGGCTAAATCGCATTTAGTCCATTGATTCAGTTTCAGGCGTGTTTTTAGGTAGAGTTTTTGCGTTGCGACAATTTTCGCGCATTCGCAGCAACAGGAAACCATTGAAATTGACGCGGTTTAGGGAAAATACGTACGCGAAAATGTAAGCGAACGCCAGTCAACGCAATCATGTATTCAATTTGCGTGTGGATTACTTACACTTTGTTTTCC
Organism: Cephonodes hylas; assembly: GCA_030295005.1. Classification (NCBI taxonomy): domain Eukaryota; kingdom Metazoa; phylum Arthropoda; class Insecta; order Lepidoptera; family Sphingidae; genus Cephonodes; species Cephonodes hylas. The sequence goes on from AP025366.1 coordinate 6,737,945, forward strand.
AGTGTTTTGTTCAGTTCACAAATGTAAAGCGGATTTCGTGTTTTTCTTTTATCATAACTGGAATATTGCTGAGTCTTATGGGATTGCCGCCGAGACGACGTATAAAGGCTTTGATCGCTCTCGTAAGCCGGATATAAACTCATTCTTAGGTGCATAATTAAAGGACTTTAAACCTATGCCTACTTTCAAGTACAAAGTGCGAATAAAAATTCTGCGAAACTATCTGGTCTTTGTGTTATTAACGAGGAGTGGAGTCAGCAGAATCCGCACTGGCCGAATGGTCGTTTGCATGAAAAAACATCAAAGGAACCCGAAGTCCATTATATCGACATTAGGAAAGCTGAATGTCACGCCACGCGGACCGTAGAGTCGACTTAAATTAAGAATTTTATTTACAAAGCTTTTTTTCTTTTAATTGCTTGTTCTCTTTTTAATTTGTGGGAAAAAAGAACAATCGGTTTACCTGTTTGTAAACACCCACAATAGCCGAAGAAATACGAGTATGGTGGGTTTGATGAACTTTGAAATAGAACAGAGTGAAGAGGACCCAAGTATGCAGTTGATTAAAGAAATAAGTTGATTAGAAATACACGCAGTAGCGTATGTATTATTCAAAACATGTATTATATTTTTTTATACTATTTGAGCTTTCCAGAAACACAGTAATGCGTATTTATAAAGAAGAAATGTATCTATTTGAGTAACATAAAAAACAAAAAGTCTTCATCGTCGCATTACAGCTCACACAAACGATGTTTACATTCCGATATATCAAATAAAGTGTAGTGGATAAAATAAACCTTACTTTTCATGCTCAACCGTAACCCCAGATTTGTGTAAGCGACGTCTATGTAAAACAAATCAAGTCACTTTATTCGAATCAGTCCCTGATCCTCACTCTGAAAAACTTGTATGCCAAGGATTGTCCCAAAATCCCGATATAAGAATACGCACTGTCTCCCGATGATTTATATCTTAAACCTTCTTTAAATGGTAATGGAATTACGTTGAATTTTGTTTGAAGTGGTAGTTTGGCAAGCGCGGGTGATATTTTTTCGTCGTGTCTCTCACTCACTCGACGGTCTCGTTACCTTTGTCGTGTTTCTAAATCTTGTTAGGCTACTCAAATTCTATTACATTCTGCAAACACTGCCGAATGAAAATATAATATCTGTTACGGAATATGCTACTTTTCGCTAAAAAGGTTAAATAAAGGGTACTTGTATCTACATTACTTTCTTTTTAGTACATTTTTTTTTACAATTTCATTTAATAAAGACTAAATTCAAATAATAAGTTTAATATCGAAATGAATCTTTTCTTGTTGCAGGGCTGAACTTTATCCGAAATAAGAAGAGAATTCGTTCGGATGTCGGTAAGTACATGCGTAAATAGGCTCCATAAATTTGGACGCAACACGTCCGCATCTGATGTGGGTTAATTAGGTTTCATTGTTGTAATTGTGTTATAATCGGACGCAAGATGGATACCGCGCTCTCGCGTAACCTCTCACTATATTTATTAATATTAAAGCGAGAAAAGGGTATTTCCTCCGTCCAAATAATATTTTTCGCTAATGCGTCGTGCAAGTTCGCGGGTACGTCCTCGATTCTGTCGTAGCGGGGCCGAGTAGCGATAATTTTGCGAAAATGGCCGCCTTGTCGACAGCAGTGCCTCTGCTGCGAGCTCGGGTGAAATAATAACCACATTATGATTTTAGACAGGCCACCGCTTAAAGTGGTTTAAGGTGACGCAAAGTGAGAGCGCGGCTTTGTGCCACTGTGAAAAATGTAATCAGGATGTCCTCCCTTTCTTGTTTTGCTAATTTATGTACTCGCCAAGATAAAAGTCAAAGGAGTTTGTTCATCATAAAGCGCTTTCAAAATTCGGTTTTGTCGTATGCTAGTCATGGATTGCAGCTTAGTATCAGAATTTGCACAAATAATTAAACATTCCTTACGTATGAATATATAATTCTACTGGTAATTATAAGCGCAATAAAGTCTACAATGGCGAACAGATTCACTCAACAACCACCGCAGAGCAGCCAAAACAACGTGAAATGATTTGATTTAATAAATAATAAGTAAAGCTTTTACTGGTAACAAATTATAGAAATTATCCGTAACATTTGCGGGCGGCGCGCGCGAGTACAAAGATACCACCACATCGATGTTGTTAAAGTAACAAAGAAATTAATTTCCTCCGTCTCGGCTTTCAGAAGTAATTATTTGAAAACAGATTGCGTCTGTCGCTAGACAAGGCGCCGTGTACCTACAGATTTGTGACACTTTAAAATGGATTTTTCTTGTTACGCTTCGGGAAAAAAACGTCTTTTTCGTATTTAGTTTGTTTGTCATAACATCCTTGAGAAACGGTTACTCCTAAATAAATAGACGATGGCAGATAAATCGCACACAAGGGCTTACTTAGGGAGAAACTAATCGAAATAAGCCCCCCGACAAGAGTCCATGAATAATTTGTACTTTCAATTTACATATGAGTAAAAATTTAATCAACTTACACAGAATAACAGTTGATAATACTTTCAGAACTTATTTAGATGTTTGTCCCTTTTAAAACTCTCATAACTCATTATTATAAAAGACATTTTAAATTAAGTTTTTAAATTGGCGACAATGTCTTCAAAATGGGTCGAAAGAATAGCACCCTAATCCATGCTACATTTAATTACTCGTACATGAAACTTATCGTAACAGAAGCTGTTAGCCAAGGGAAGATTTAATATCCTTTCATATAATGAAATCTTTTCATTATACCATAAGGCTCTTCTTTCGATCAGGACTTAATCTTTTTGAATGTAGCGAGCGAAGAAACAAGTTGGAAATTTTACATACAAATTTCCCGCGACTGTAAATAAAAGGGTAACGAACAAAAGCAAGTAAAATTACATGCTAGTAAAGTTGAGTGGATAAAGCTTTATTCAAACTGGCGGCTCAATCGCGTACTCGATACGAGAACATCTCTGTAGTCTGTACGGAATCTTTGGCAAGCTAGAGGATTTTCTTTTGTGCAATACACAACATGAGTATGCCTTAAACTTATTATTGTTAGAAAATTAAGATCATACGAAACGTTATTCCGTCTCAATGACGAGTTCTCCGTCACAAAACTATGCAAGTGTGAACACAGTTGCGAAAAAAGACCCACACATAGGTACATACATAGATAAACATTTGTCTGAGTCACAATTTTCGTTTTAGGTCTAGGTGGGACAAAAGGAATTTATTATTTAGGCGTGCGAGGACAACGTCGCGCCTTAATGAGTGGTCAAGGCTCTGCAGTTTTTGGTTCAAAGTTTATTGCTTGAACGTTTACTTATAGTCTTGAAAACGCCTGCCAAAGCAAAAAAAAATTGTAAAATCGATTTTCGTTAGACTTTATTTTAGAAAAAGGAAAATATCAGTTCGCCTACTGTGAATATTAAAAGAAAATGATTACATTACATACATTTATACAAGTTATATTATATTATGCAACATAAAAATACAATTATATAGATTTTGATGGAAAAGTTATTAAAGAATAAAATAGCCGTTCCTCTTGGTCTATAGCTATTAGAAATTCGAAAGTTAATTCGTAAAATTTCGTTAATAGTAGGTATCTCTAAGCCTGAAGATCGGAAATTGGCATACGCTAATGGATGTACGTAATAGGTTATGTAGTACTAAATTACAATTGTTGAATAGTGGGAGGAGAAATGTACCTACTATGACGGGGATTCAAGCTTTAGTGTGTATTGAACAAATAATTCAGTTTTTTCCTTTCAATTTATTTATATTGTTCTGATTTTTCAATAAAAGCTCTCTCACCGTTTGATACTTCATTTCAATATCATTGTGGTTATCGAGTACCATGTCGTCGCTTTGCCTCGGAAATAAAATATAGCAGAGCCAAAGCATAAACCCATATTTTTTTATTGCTTTCAAAACACATACAGAGTTGAGAGCGTTTAACACGCACTATACGGATTGGAATCTGCAAGTGGCATCGATAGAACATAAACATTACACAATCACCCTTCCGATATTATTTTCAGGTGAAACTCGGCAGTGTACTAATATATTTTTTGTAGGGTTCAGATAAGAGTTAGTCCGTCAGTCTAACAACACCAATGTTGTCAACAAATATTTGTTTTACAATTGGGTGTTTGTGACCGAAAAGTTTCTCGCATTTTTAAGATGCCCTTGATACAAAACGTACAAACTTCATATTAATAATATGTACATTACATGTCAGTTGGTCTTATTAATTTATTTAGAAACTTTGAGATTTGCGAATACAAAATAAATTAATATCGACATTTTTTTTTAATTGTCCGCGATTCTTACAAGATGACTTTTGATGATGTGAACTAAAATTATTATATATGAAACAAATAATTGCCAACTGCCTCCTATTTCTTTGGCATTGGAACTATAGCTAGTGGGACGGCGCGTACAATGTATTTCTACGCAAAGCGGTACAGCTACATGACTTGTTGACTCTATGTAGAATCAAAATTATCAATTTTATATCCGTAGAATATATTGAATGTCAGATGAAGGGAATATCTATATCTATTAATTCAACATATCAATATATATCAGTGGGAGAACTGTATGAAATAGTTGGTATTACTTGTCACCGTGGCGCGGTCGATCCCGTCCAATTCAAAGCTCACCGATTTTCCCGGTATATATGGACGTGCAAAATGGGATTATTGAATGAACAAGACACACGTCACGGACTGTTAAAATGGAAAAATGTTTTAAACTATGGCCAACGTTTTGCAAAATGTTATCCACTATTTGATATGATAGGGTTGTATGGAGGAAAAAGGTGTTTTTTTTACTTGTTAGAGTTGTTATAGGGTAACTTTTTTGTAACAAGATGACTATAACTATTTATAAAGTAATATAAGCTTCACATGAATTTTACATTAAATAAATATGAATTACATTTACAAGGTTCAAAGATTTTGGATAGATTATAATTATCTACAGTGATTTTAGACGGCTTTTTACCATTTATATTTTAGTAAAAATATTTAGTTGTTATGTTAAATAGGACCTGTTTCACAGCAATCCCATTTATTTCTATTCAAAACTCTAGAGTCTATGTAGACGATGTCTTATTTGGTTTTAAAAATGAATGCTTAAGCATCAATTAATTTTATCTTCGACGTAAAGGCTTTGATCGCTCTCGTAAGCCGGATATAAACTCATTCTTAGGTGCATAATTAAAGGACTTTAAACCTATGCCTACTTTCAATTACAAAGTGCGAATAAAATTCTGCGAAACTATCTGGTCTTTGTGTTATTTACGAGGAGTGGAGTCAGCAGAATCCGCAGTGGCCGAATGGTCGTTTGCATGAAAAAACATCAAAGGAACGCGAAGTCCATTATATCGACATTAGGAAAGCTGAATGTCACGCCACGCGGACCGTAGAGTCGACTTAAATTAAGAATTTTATTTACAATGCCTTTTTTCTTTTAATTGCTTGTTCTCTTTTTAATTTGTGGGAAAAAAGAGCAATCGGTTTACCTGTTTGTAAACACCCACAATAGCCGAAGAAATACGAGTATGGTGGGTTTGATGAACTTTGAAATAGAACAGAGTGAAGAGGACCCAAGTATGCAGTTGATTAAAGAAATAAGTTGATTACAAATACACGCAGTAGCGTATGTATTCCTATTTGAGTAACATAAAAAACAAAAAGTCTTCATCGTCGCATTACAGCTCACACAAACGATGTTTACATTCCGATATATCAAATAAAGTGTAGTGGATAAAATAAACCTTACTTTTTATGCTCAACCGTAACCCCAGATTTGTGTAAGCGACCAACTATTTCATACAGTTCTCCCACTGATATATATTGATATGTTGAATTAATAGATATAGATATTCCCTTCATCTGACATTCAATATATTCTACGGATATAAAATTGATAATTTTGATTCTACATATTAATTCAACATATCAATATATATCAGTGGGAGAACTGTATGAAATAGTTGGTATTACTTGTCACCGTGGCGCGGTCGATCCCGTCCAATTCAAAGCTCACCGATTTTCCCGGTATATATGGACATGCAAAATGGGATTATTGAATGAACAAGACACACGTCACGGACTGTTAAAATGGAAAAATGTTTTAAACTATGGCCAACGTTTTGCAAAATGTTATCCACTATTTGATATGATAGGGTTGTATGGAGGAAAAAGGTGTTTTTTTTACTTGTTAGAGTTGTTATAGGGTAACTTTTTTGTAACAAGATGACTATAACTATTTATAAAGTAATATAAGCTTCACATGAATTTTACATTAAATAAATATGAATTACATTTACAAGGTTCAAAGATTTTGGATAGATTATAATTATCTACAGTGATTTTAGACGGCTTTTTACCATTTATATTTTAGTAAAAATATTTAGTTGTTATGTTAAATAGGACCTGTTTCACAGCAATCCCATTTATTTCTATTCAAAACTCTAGAGTCTATGTAGACGATGTCTTATTTGGTTTTAAAAATGAATGCTTAAGCATCAATTAATTTTATCTTCCGGGGAAAAAACGTTTATTAAAATACAGAAGTTAAGTTTTATCAAAGATAGGACTTAAGATTTGTCACGTGAAAAAGCAAGCTTCGTAGAAAAAGAAATCCTGCTTAAACTATTTTTCATCTTAAGTTGAGTTCTTCTGATGTACCTAATGTGGGAAAACAGACCCAGTTGTCATTCATTCATTAAATATGCCCTAGGATTTTGTGTTGTATCGATATGAATTTTTTTCTGAGTACCTATATAAAATTTTATATAAGCTTAAATAAACAACTTACAATTTCGTTTATTCTTTGTGGTGACAAATCGTTAAAGTCCAGGATGGTAGGTACCAGGTACGTAGGTACGTATAAAAAAAAACAAACAAGAAAATAGTGTACACATTCGCGTGTACTGACATGAATAAGTAAAATAACCATGATATTAAAAAATATAATTATAACAACTACTACTAACAACTACGCAATTTCGGTTTCGAGTGTAAAAACGACATTAATAGTTTAAGAATTCACAATATTCCATTGGGTGACTATTGTGAAAACTTTAAAAGTATGGAAGAAAGCAATGCGACTTTTAGGCGTTGCAAGTTTACATGAAGAATTCCAAACAAAGGAAAACATAGTATTCTCACATACATAATATGTAGTTCATCTGATCTCTATATCCTCGAGGTGGAAGGCAAAAGTGTATTTCTGCGGTCACGTCACGCCAAATGTATTTTAAGTCCAACGCGATTCAGGGTTGTTACGGTTTTCGGATTACCCTCCATGCTGCTATGCTGCCACTGAAATTACTTACATATTAAAAAATAGGTTTATACTATGTTTGACACATATAGTATTATTCTATTATAGCCAAGCACTTGAACCGCGGGAATTATAAGCCAATCCAATAGTCAATCTCCCACTATAACCTGGTCTGTTGAACAAGCCTCAATGTAAGCGCACGGCACTTTGATAAAGCGCCATGATATGGTGGAGAAGAACAAAGTTAATTAAACTCAAGTATTTTTAATGGACCTTTACGGTCCTCGCATAAAAGACGCGAAAGTTGCTTTATTAACTTTTCACTTGAAACACGACCTCTTTCTATCGCGCTTCATGTAACAAGCTATACATGGTTTGTAGCTAATGCCTTGATAGATTTATTTCTATATACATAACGCGTTGTTTGTACATGCCTTAATCCTATTAAATTATGTTATGTACTTTTTTATAGGAAAGACTAGATTGTCGCGGATTATCGTAGTATTTTGAAACATAGTTTTTTTACCTCAAGTCTGGAAACTACCTAGGCTTAAACAATTTAAATTTAGCAAGTCCCTTGCACTGTTAATAATTAATAATTATAAAAACTTTAATAATATAAAAAGCCTTTCATTTGTTGCATTTTTAAGAAATAAATTTTCATCTGTTATAATTCTAACTATATACATATTTGCGCACAATAGTATTAATTACCACATCGTAAATAATTAATTATTGTTAAATGACAAGGGCGCCGTAAAAAAATATAACATTATTTCCTTTTACTCACACCATGGACTCTTTTTTGTTGGATCCCCGCATGGAATATTCCATAAAATGAATTTAAAGTCCAATGGTATCAGCGCTAGGCGCCAATCGAAAATTGGTTTTGAAGCCAAAAAGCAACAGCTTACAAATAACGTGCGTGCATATTGGATACAAAATGAATTTTTCGCAACAAAAACCCATTTCATACTGCCAAAAGGGTCTTAGAATGATTTTACGTGCTTTAGAGATTACTGGTATAAAAAATAATAATAAATTACAAAAGTTTTTTCGTTGCTCTACTGCGACAGTCAAACTGGAATATGTTGATGAAATTATTTTCATATATTTCTTATGCTGATTTATTACAATGCCTTCCATAATCCTTTAACTAATGCACAAGTATTCAGCAGTCAAGACCACTAAGTTAGCAGTCTGGCAACGACCAAATAAGCTATCAAGCAGTTCGACGTTCTTCGATGTTGATTATGGTACTTCGATTGGGTACGGTAACTTACTCGTTTCGATTCCTAGCTTGCATGTATTCATTTGACATCCTTCGTGGAGCAGTAAATTTTGTGGTTGATCGTAAATGGAACCAAGACACAAGAACTAACGCTTATGTGATACACAAATGTTTCCTGAGTCTCAGTGCTTATTTAATTCTGAAAAATACCAACCTACAGTGTATATAGATTATATAATTATTATTTCCTGAGACGAAACACTTATATGTTCGCGTAATTGACGAGTATATTTTTTTTTGCGTTTGACGTTTCGAACATGCATAAAACATAGTCCATAATATTCCTTTTGTAACTAAAGCCGAAATTTCGTTAGAAAATATTAATGTATCTTTAAGTTTTGTTAAAGTTTATTCACGAAAACACGAAACTATATATATATATATATATTTTTTTTTAATTATATCCAACGATCGCAATATGTTATAAACAATACGAAATCTTTAGTAATAACAACAGGTAAAAGTTATTAGCGTGCTATTCTCATTTAAATCTATGTATTTGCTTTCACTCAAAAGATGGACGTAAGGCTAAATCCACGAACTATATTGTATTCAAGTGCTGTATGCCTTTAATTTAGTCACTTGTGATTTGGCAATGACTGCATTGCACCATAAGATACAACGTAGGCTAGTGAGACCACTGACTGTGATTTGTACCCGACAGTCGCTGTCGCGGCGCGGCTGCAGGATTGATGCTGTCACAAATTGAATATTATACAAAATGGCAAGAATATATTGAATCCCGCAAAGAATAAACTACGAATCCAAATAATACTATGGCATTTTAGAAAGCTTTGACTGAAAACTACAACAAAAGGTATGAGAAAATAACAAAATTCTTAACAATCTATGCATAATAAACGCTAAGTATAATAGAAATTAGCATTACACGTATGGAAAGATTCATTTAATAAGCTATTAAGCGTAAGTAATGCCAAGATTCTGTTATCATTTGGAACGACGCCAGTTCGCCAAGAATCTAGCAAGACACTGCAGCCAATTCTGTAGCCATTAAAAATTCGACACGAGTAAATTAGTTCATTATCGTACGAAACATTTTGCTTTTTGTTGTGAGTTGCATTTTGTTGCTTTAAATTAAATAGTTGTGGTGTTATTATACACCCATAAATTCACAGGCAGAGGTGCATTTCTACACCCATGTTTTTTCAGTTTTATATTAAGTCCGAGGTCGCGAATAGGGTGTGGTTTTGCGGACTCTCTTAAAGACTCCTTGCTGCTGTTAATAATTAACTAATGGAAAAAATGTAACCCGAGACCTCTAGATCGCGCTCTACAGATTCGTAATGCGGAAACAACTACTTACTATGTATTTGAGTTTATTGGTTTATTACTCGCTTGAATCACGGAACCATTTTTATGAAACTTAGTACAGAGGTAGCCGTTTATAGTATTACGCCAAAAAACGGCTGCCTGGGTCACTAGTACAATAATAAAAATTTGAATACACGAAATGCAATGTAGGTAGTTAGCGCTGATGACTAAAAATGCATAATTCATTGCACGAAAAAGTTCAAATGCCTATTTTTCTTTTCCACGAAGAATCATAAACAATTATTTTTTACAGATGTCTCAGTTAAAATGACTATGAATGTATGAGCCGTTGTAAGTCCTTTTTATTTAACGGAAAATTTTAATTCTATTTTAAACTTGTTAGATGTTAAACAAAATATTGTAATATCAATAATAAAATTGCTTAATTTTTTTAAACTTAACACAAAATCATTTTAAAAAAATCATTATAACCTCAATCATAACATTTCTGCTTATCAAGTCATTACTATAACGGAAACTAAAATAAAACATCCTTTTATTGCGTAGTTAATATTTATGAACATTTTAATAGGTTAGCATTTTGCAATCTGTTTTATTAAATTCTAAAATAAGAAAGTGTTGTGATTCATATGCTGTTGAATATGCAAGAAATCAAGAATATTCATAGCTGGCTCGTTAGCGGCCGCGTCGGCTGTATTTATAGAAAGTATTATTAAATGATACAGCTCTACATCTGTTACGTAATTCTCAAAAAAATATTGTCAGCTGCCAGTGATTTAATTCATTTCGTGCTAAATATTTGCATTAAAAACTACATGTACTAATTTAAAAAATAACAGTAAAAACGATTTTTTTTTAATGCCGCTTATTATTTATTATACTCATTGAGTTACATATATTTAAATCGTCAAGTTATATGTACAATGTACATATTTATTGATGCAATTAAAGAAGATACCTGGCTGGTACCAAACACCATACCATGTACCGCTTTTCTTAATTTTTTACCAACCATCGGTTCGACTTGAAATTACTTTTGTGCACCCAAGATAGTCTAGAACAGGACGATATAAAGTAAGACTAAAGAAGGAAAAATGAGAGGAGAGAAAATTTGAGTTCCAAGGAAATAGTGAAAGAATGTGCAGTTTTTCGGACAAATTTGGTAAGAAAGAGGCACACACTACCCGGGCGCTTAGCAAAAAGTGAAGAAGAGTGAAGTGTTAAAAGAATATTTCACGCGAGCAAAGTACGGCGCTACGACCATATGTATAAAAGCTTGCATATTTTTATCGTTCATACTTTACGAGTTCTTGTTAAATGCATTTTTGTTATCTCCAAAAATTCATTGCGTCAGATTTTATAATACATATTTTAATATAAAAATGCCACATTTAATATTGAAGCCAAACCTAAATAAAGTTTGTTTATAATTTTAAAATAAGCTATAATAATTCAATCTTTCACTTTTAATTCCTAAATGTGTAATTACGTAAAGTAAATTCCTATGAAAAATAATCTACCTATGTTTTAGTCACAGTAAACGCATTGTGAATTTTATTAAATTATATTTATGATTACTGTACTAGTATGATAATTTTTTCCGTATCGTATATTTCGGTTAATATTTTTGAAAACGTTAACAAGGGCCAGATAATATTTGCGACCGAACATGTATCTGAAGAGATCTCACTGCTCAGGTCTGAGATCCGTAGGAGCGAAATATGTCCAACGTAGCTCTGATTTGTGTGACAGGGTAAGCACCGATATATTTTTTCATCAACGTTATTTATATTTGGAAGGTACATTTATAGCATCATAACGAGCACAAAGTGTGCGGAACGTCTTGCAAACCTTTGAAAAAACACTTTCGTATGTAACAGTGGTTTTTCCGGGTTGCTACGCGCTCGTGCCGTTTCAGATGTAAACCATTTAGAATCATGACACTACACATTCGAGAAAATGCTTTGATAAATATGACGGTTGTGGAAGAGTGCGTGTCTTTTGTGTACCCGGCCGCACTCACAGTTCAACCATCTATGTGCTCCGTAATATTTGATGCGGAAGACATTTTACCTTATATTGCTCTGATTCGCGTTTTGCTTTTATTAGAATACGATTTTATTCAGATTAAAAGAATTTTTGCTGTGTGTATTCGCTGTTACTGTAATTGTAGTTTAAGACACGTGTAGCAATTATTTAGATAGTATGAAAAGATACCCCTGTATTTTCTGTGTCAAATGCACTTGAATGATGAATTGCTCTGAAATTTTTGCGGAAAATAAAAAGTGGGTTTAAAAAATCGCACTGCGGTATTAGACTGAGATTTACTCGACCCTAGTCATAAGTAAGGTACAAAATATATATAAGTAAAGAATAAATTGACATAGATGGGTCATATATTCCCAGACATAAAAACCTAATTAGTAAACGTAACCTAATTAGTAAACATAATTCAATAAATTATTTACAAAAAATTTTAAACAACACCATAAGGTAAAGTGGCATCATTCGTTTCCCAACAACCTGATTGTTTTAAATAACCGCCAACAAACAACGACTTTACGTTCTACAAACACGCACAACGCAAACCAAACATTGGACTTTCCATGCGCGCTTTATAAGCAAATTCGATAATTGACGTTCGGAACGAATTCGAAATAAAAGCACTCCGGAATCTGGTCGCAGTAAAGAAAGTCCCTTTTTGGAAAGATTAAAGCGATGTTTAACACACGCTTATTAAATTCGAGTTGGAAAAGGCGGCCTTAATGGGATTGTCACCACTGAGGAAATGATCTTCAAACGTGACCTGACATTTGAATTCGTTAAGGTCTTATGTCACCTAATTATTTTTATAACCTTTAAAATGTATTTTACTTTCATCATCTGTTGATATCAGGGGAATTTCGTTTTCGCTTCAACCTAACACATTATTTTGAAGATTTGGATCAAAATAATATTTTTAAAGCGTACATGTTTGTGATTGATGTTGAATTGCGATATATTATTTTTATTCGTTTTCAATTCTCGAATATTATTATATCAATAGACAGGTGTATATATCTCTGTGTCGTTGTCATATGTATGTTTGCCTTAGATTTTCATGTTGGCTTAACCCATTTGTGGCCAAGCAGAAACTACAAGAACAAATTCAGAAATTTCTTTATTTAATCATAGTTGGGGATACAAATAAGTATAAAAATGAAAAAAAAAATAAAAATTATTTATAATTTTGAAATTATAGGGGTGTGCCCAAATTGGCACAATGGCCACTTAAGGGTAAAATAGTGTGCAAGTCTATCGGATCCTATTATAACGGATAAGTCCACAAAAACGCTTTGGAAACTTTTTCTTTAACATATTCGCTGCCGTCCAGTTGTAACCATTCGATGACAATGATATCTGACGAGTAACATGATGATGAGGTGATTTTCCAAGACAAAATGTAGCTATACTTCAGCGAAAATATAACTGATCCATTACATCTTCTTTAGACGTAGCTGTAATGGTCACGCATTTGGTAATGCCACATCTATCATGTGTTTGAAGGGAACCCACCTCCATTTGTTTGCCATGGACTTCAACTCCATACAACGATATTGATTGGGCCATTTTCAGCGAACCTAAAGTATCTCATTATTTGTATCAAATTTATACTCGATCTCTGTTCTTTCAACGTTTCTTTCATACTACTCTCGTTAAGTAATTGGTCAATCGATGATGGATAAGTCTAAGGATAAGAAGGAGCCAAGGAGGAACAATCAGCCTGCCCTGAGGTAAAGGGGGCTTTGAATCCCAGCACGGTATCCCCTGCATATCGTAAAAGGCGACTCAATTGTTCCCTTGGGGTCGCTGGACGTGCTGCGGGGGCAGGGCGTCCTCAAGTGACTCCAAGAGAGGTGGCGGCACTTTGGCCTCTGTACATCGCGGGGCCCCCACCCACAACCGGGGCGCCCGAAACAAGGTAGAGGTTGCTTAACTGCGTTCCCTTTGACTCCGAGGCGACCGAGACAAGTACGTCTCGGAGGCGCACCGGGCGCCTGTGGACAACGGTGGCCGCCTCTCGCTCACGTACCATGGTCGCCCAACTCGGCACGAAGATGGCCACCGGGGGGTTTTGGCCGGTATGCCGGTTTAGAGACTGTATTAAGGACTCAGCCCGTCACTAACAACTGCGCAAATATGACGTCGCCGCGCGCCGGGCTGGAAGGCCTGTGACCCTGATATACGCTTCCCGCCCCCCACTGCCCCCGGGCTGGCGGGAAGTAGAGCCATAAACAGCTTTCCCCTCGAGAATAAAAAAAAGGAGGCACAATCAGCACTGACCAATTTCGTCCAATCGCAGGTACATCAGGTGCACTAGCGGTGGTTTAATATTTGCGGTCTTATGTTCGTTTCCATTGGCAGTTCACCATCACTGCTATCCTCATACTCAGAAAGAGTATCTACATTATGAACACCTAAATACCTCGATTTCTCCTATAACATGAATTGGCAATATTGAAGACATTTGTTCATTATCAAAACCATCTCCTTCGTCAGTATCAATAAAAAGTTCCAATGGAATTATAGCCAAATCATAGTCCAAGCCGTGGTCACAATCTTCGAGGATTGTATTTACCTCTTCCTCTTATCCACGGCAATTGTTACCGACACTATAACGTCGTTAGCAGTTTCTCCTAATGATATGCAAAAATAACACTTGTGGCCAGTGTACCCAAATTGGCACAGCAATGTTTAAGGTGCTATAAAATGGTAAAAAATGAATCATTATTTTTTAAATTCTGTTTATAAGATAGACAATTTATCGTATTTGAATAATAATAACTATTTACGATGATAAACTTAATATGCAAAATATAATAATCGCAAACAGTCAAGTACCTCGACAGGTCCTTCAAAAGCAAAATTCGACTAATTATTGTAATAAATCTATAATATATAACTAAATTGTTTAATATTATATGTAATCACCACACTTTCAACTACCCAATAATGTGAGAATTTATTAACTTACATAAATACTTTTTTCATGTACCCTCAAAAAGTAAGTGTTCCCAAATTGGCACGGCGGTCAAGAATGGGTTAATCCGACAAACAAGGTAGCAATTAAGATTTATCGAAAATGATTTCCTGTAAGGTAAGGTAAAACTATATAAGGCGAAAACCTTTGACTTTTCGAAGTTATGTGTGTATTCACATTGAATTATCACTTGCTTTAACGTTGAAGGAAAAAAATGTGACGAAACCTGCACACCTAAAAGAGCTCAAATAATTACTATAAATTCTTTTAGGCGATGTGAACGAAAGCAAAAACCAAATTTCAAAACACTCGTTATAAAAATATTTATTTTGTAAGATATTTTAAATATGATCCCAACACGAAAAATAAAATTTCTATTCAGTTTCGCCGCCTATTCCGTGAAGATCCACACGTCATTAAAATATACTTTATGTGCATATAAGATAGGGGAAAATAAAAAAAAATTAACATTACTTTTAGAAACCTATTCGTATTCACTACTATGTTTTATTAATTTGATTTGGAAAGCAGCGCTGCACACGATATTTTATGGTGTTTATACAGAACTGACTTATTTAAGAGAATGTGTTAAACAAGATAATGTTATTAAAATTCTGCAAGTGTGTTTTTCACACGAAATATGATTTTGCTCAGTAATTTTTCACAATACCTAGCGAGTGAATGAAACATCTGGCTGCTAATTAAAATAAGAGAAGTAATTAATATAAGCCGCAGGTGTCGACCACAAGGGACAAATTGACAAATTATATTTTAATATGAAAATATTTCAGTTACATTCTCATGAAATTAAATTAAGCACAACTTGAAATATTTTAACGTTAAATTTATTTTATGTTCGGCGAAAATAATACTAATAAAACATCAGAAATAATCGTGATCTCAGACGAAGATGAGTTTAGGTATTGAAAATTACTAAATACTATAAATAATAATACTTTTATCAACGAAAAAAAGAGATTAATTACAAACACAGATTTATCGCTCCGAAAATCGACTCTACGGCCTTTCTTTCGACTGACCATATTAAAACAATTACGGCAGTATGAATGTCACATGTAATGAAATCTTAAATAAAATACTCATATTGCCTCTATAATTATTATATCTCATGAGTAAACATTATAAGTATGAAGATTACGGAGAATGTCAAACAATGTTGTGCGTGCCTAATAAAGACTTTTGAAATACTAAATTAATAACACAACATTTATCATATTGTTATATTAATTTTCCATCAACAAAAGGTTTCTTAAAACTTTATTATGATCGGCTACATAAAGAAAATTTCAGTGCAAGTAATTTGAACATCACGAACATTACAATATAAGGTAGTATGTTCACTCACAATTTCACATTCCGTTCCTCTTATGAGCAAGCAAATAGACTTGGATTGGAGCTGGTAAATTCTCGTGGTAGGAGAGCAAAAAACGGAAAAAGAAATACAAAAGGCACAAGCCCACAAAATTACTTTGAGCAGCTTTGCAACACGTTATCGACCCTATATCGAAGCGGGTAAGAAAGATGTTGGTTTTATTACGCGGTTGGTAGAAATGTTCGTGAGCTTCATTTGGGCAAAGGGAGGTCAAACACTTAAACTCCGGAGATACAAGATTGTAGACGAGTTGAGGCAAACGAAGCAAGCCTTATGAATCGCTTTCGTGCATGCGAAGGGGAATTTTGAGGGCCGCTGTGTAATAAACCTACTCTTTTTCGGTTCTACCTTATATTTAAGATGTTTAATCTTTGAGGTCGGGATCATCATCTCTTCATTTCATATGTTGGAGTAAATATTGAGTGAAAAGTTACATACTCTTTTAAATAGGTAATTTGAGAGTTGGCCTAAATACTGCAGTCGAGGTTATGATATTTTTAACCCAGATAATATTGTTTTTTATCGTTCAAATATATCTGAAAATTCTTATGTACAATATTTTTTATTTATATTATGCGTAAGTTTTTATCAAAATAAATTATTGTATCTAAATTCAAAATAAATGTCATATGGAATTGAGTTAAAAGCGCTTTTAAAATTATATCAATGTAGTACGTATACGGAATTGTACATTTCGGAATCAAAAATAATAATTTATTCGCAACCGCTACAGCAAAAAGAAATAGACGGCAATATTGATGTAGGGGCAATTGATGTTCCTTTGAAAAAAGAGGAAAAAACCGTGCGAAAAATAAGCTTTTTCCAGTCGAAAAGGCGTGAACGAGACGCATCAGCTATTTCAAAAGCGGGCAAATAAACGCACCTTGGAGGAGTGCGTTTGAATTGACACACGTTCACTCCTCCAAGCCTCAAGTCAACAGACAACCGACGACACTATTCTGAAAAGGAATCGCCACTAATACACTCCACACCTTTGAGCCCTTCTCATCACTATGTAGTATACACATATATTTCTATACCAACACGTGTTTAATAAAGCTATGAACAATGTGACGAGGAAAGGTTGCTCAATCCACATTAATAGGTTTGTATTAAACTTATATAAACTACAAACAATTTTCCCGTACATGTGTTTACGAAGGTAATTAATTTTAAATCACAATAGGTCTGTTGACGAAAGTTGTTGTTCGAACACGTACGTATATTTTGATAAATTGATCTCCGATTTTGCAAATTGTAATTAAAATTTGTTGTTTGTTTCATTAATAAGAAGTTCGATTTATAATTAATTTTACTTTATATTGAAATGTGTTTCGATTGAATCACTGTACGTACTACATACATATTATATACATTTTTGATGATATTTTTGTATGTGTAATATTAATGTTGTAATCTTTTTTGCTTTACATTACTTCTGTATAAGTGCAAATTTTATTCACACTTACATAATAATTATATTTTTGAATGAGCATAGTATAACATAACAATTTCAGTACCAACAAAACCGTTAAAAACTGGCAACCGAGGTATTTAATTCTCCTACGTTATTTACTTAATTGAAAGCTTCCGGTGTATGTCCTGTGGGGGCGCGCCCACTCCAAATGCATTTCCAGCTTGTTAGACACGTTGATGTTTGTAGATAGCTTAGAAGAGTCGTTTGTTCCAACGTTCAATTCCGGTGCTATTCAGCTGCGAGTGCCGAAGATCTCGTATCGTGAGCCAGCTATGTTTGTACAAGCCACTGGATTTAGTTATTGTTACTGTACGCTCCCGCTGTATCGTCGAGTTACGAGCTATTTCCTTGTTTCTATCTCATTTAAATAATGAATAATGTCCAAATTCGGGAACATGGCGTCGTGTAATAGGTTTATATTTAACTCTATAGTACCGGATTAAAAAGAATAATCCCTTCTATCGCTGAGTAGGTATTTCATGGAAACGTTTCTAATTACCACAACTCAGTGGTGGCGGTTGGCTTTGCCACGTCATCAAAGAGATTGCAAGTGACGTTGCTCCTCGCAAACAAAACCCTTTTTATTTCTCGGAAATAGACTCGGAGGAGATAGCGATACCTCATACATAACATAATAGCTGGCTATTAGCTGTTATGACAGTTAGTTTATTAACAGTCCGATAGATTAACGTTTCAATTTGCGTTTGATACAAGATTTTGTATGTATTTTCCTTTGTCTTTTGATTATTTTTTCATCAGTAAATGACACTTACGGCTTACCATGCTTTGTCAAGTTTTTATTTAACGCTACAGATCAACAAATTGAATGGTCCAAAGTACGCTTAGGGAGAAATAAAATTCTGTGACGATTATTTAAACATAAGTAAGGCCCTTAGTAATTAATACTCGGCTTGATTATAGTAAAATAATCACAGCTGCATTGTTTTAATATAAACTGAGATTTGCAAAGCGTTTGCCTCTTATTTATATAGGTAGAACAATTTTCCTTCAGAACTGCCCCTAATTTTTAATTGTGTATGCAATATAACTTTTCAAAATATTTGTACAGGCTCCTTCATTATAAAACGAGACTATTCAGGCAATTAATTATGTCTCTGAATTATAAAAATGTTTTTGAATGTTTTACTGGGTGTCAATATATACGTTAACCTTAATTGACCTAATTTGATCTGAAATTTTAAATGATTTCACATTAATTGATTCAACAGCCTTTCATAATTTTGACGATTCGAATAATGCGCGTGGAATTCCTTTATGCTGTGCATTTGGCATGTAGTTTCTACACTTATTTTATTGATATTGCTGTATTGAGCAGTATAAAATGAGTTCGTGTTAATTAAAAAATAATTTTATGGGTTTTGTTCGTTTTTAATCTATGTAAAGTGAAGACTAAAGAGCGCCTCTAATGCGTTCGAAGGTTATGAACAAATATCATTGAATCGAGCCACTTATATGAATAAATCTAAGCTCGTAGCGCAAGAGAACAAAGTTCTGAGAGCAAGCTCCGCTGTAAATCTAGAACGCGAACTGACATTAATCGTCCGTGGAGAACAAACTAGTTTCTCTAATTATTTCCTCGACTTCGACCTTCCGGTTTTGTCTCTCAAATTGCTGCATTCGAGTAATGACACCATTAATCTTGAATCTCGAATGGAATTTTAAATTGCTGTGTATTTATTTATTCACTTTCTTATTGTATTCTCTGTGTTTACTTTTTGCTCCTGATTTACATTTTGTTTTATTAACCTTAGAAATAATTTAAATTAATTGATTTTAATATTTAATAACAAAAGAAATAAAATATTTAAATATTCTAGAACGTCGTGCGTATGTTAAGAAACTAACCATGATAAAGACAGATCCATTAATTAAGTATGCAAAAAGGATATTATCCATACTACTTGATATACCTACTTCATATTTTGTTGGCACGTCTTTAAAATCAGAAAATTTTCTTTGCAACATTATTTTTAATCACAGAGTAGGCTTTCTCTGACGACAGTTTTAATTCAGAGAATGACTAGAAGCTTTGTTTGTATTACTAAGCTCTCGTTTACAAAACTTTCTTGCTCGTAATCATGTCGTGGCGTTTTCCAAGATGATGTTATACAAAACTATTAATCATACAATAGAAGTAAACTGCGATGCTAAACTGTAATCAGACGGGTTATTCAACATAATGTCTTTAAACATTAAAGATTCACCATAAATTTTCACGACTCCTACGTATAATGCAACGATGTATTATTATGATCTGATAAAGGTCGTATAGAGCTATTAAATGCAGGCGGCACGATACCGCAAGTAGTCGAATCAATGAGGAGGGTCATGCACGGCAGTAAATGTGTTTGTGTGGAAAAAATGAGAAGAAATAAAGTATGATTTATTGCAAACATATTTGTAATTACTTTCGCAGATTGAAATGCACCAGATATGTTTTTTACTGCTCCAGTTTTTTTAAGAACAAAATACGTGTAGAGATATTTACGAAACACGAGTTCACCGAGACGGTAGCATATTGGGAAGCTCCCATGGGAATATATTTCGTAATATGTATCTGATTTATCCGCAACATCGTATTAGATTTGCCTTTCCTTATATCTCTAATGGATATAGATTTGTATTAAAAGCCACCAATTACAAATTGGGCGAAGCTTAGTGAGGTAATGTTCGTAGAAAGTAATGCGATAAAGTTAAAGTATTCTTTACTTGAATTTTTGCAATAAAGAAACACAGAAAAAAATAAGCTATTCCGGGACTTATTGGACCCACACTATTATATTAAAGCTGCTAAGAGAAGGATTATGAGTAAGATTCTGCTAAGTAATTTTTGGTATCCGCAAATTATTTATATTGTGAGTCTAAATTTATGTATGCTGACTTCTTTTGGCATTCAAACATGAATACACATATATATATAACACGATAAAGCGAAAAATATCATACGTAGTTGGAAACACTTTTCGGAAATATTACAGCAGCCCAATACTTTCAATGAATATTTGCATATACTTCCGTGCTACTTTTCTTAATGAAGTAGTCCGCAGAATTTCAATACTGTTACCATTTATTTTTCGAACAGCCTTTGATATCGCTATACTGACACGCTCTTTAAATATTTAATGACGTTAATGAGATGATTAAAATACGATGGAAAAACCTAACGAATGGAGCAAGTCTTATCGGGATGAATCGATAAAATCGTACTTAGGTCTGAATCTAGGCCCTGAACTATTGACTTTTCGAAAGATAACTTAAATCTCTCGGAGTCTATTCCCTTCGATTTGTGTCATTGGAGCTTTATCCGTTCAGAGAAACGTATCAATAACTCAATTACATAATTGTAGAAAAGAAATGATTCCTAAAATTTGCTGTAGTAGCAATTTATTACTTTGTTTTTCTAAAACACAACAGTTTCTTGTTAGGAGAATGAGTTATACACAGTGTTATAATTTAACAACTAATATTTACGGTAACAGATAGGATACACGAACATAACTATCCCAACTATGTTAATTAACTAACTACCCCACTTGTTCTTGTTGTTTCTAAAGCTGTTGATACTTCGATCGCGTGTGAAGGTCTCTTTTAATTCGTATTTGCCCGGAATTCCATTAACTCTATACAGATGTGTTTTAAAATTAAATAAATGATTTAGGCCGTCAATCATCAAAGCACGAGTCGCACAATTTTTTTTATAAACATATTGCTAAAAATTGGCTTCAATCGAAAATTCTCATAATGAAACGTTTATTTCAAAGGTAGGCACAAAATTACACGGCGCAAAATCGTTAAAACAAAAATATAATTATACTGTTTATCGAGTCTACAATCGAATGCTTATTCAGCTTTCGTTTGGGAAATTAGGCCGATGATGGCGGGAGGGTTTCCCCCTCGAGAGTTTTGCAAATAAATACCCTCGGTCCTTGAATAAACAGCACCCGTGATTGCACGAATATATTAAGGCAGCGAATCCGAACCGTGTAAGACTGGCGACACTTGAAGTTCTCGCTAGTGCATCCATTTTAGATATTCTATTTCCTGACTCCGCCGGAATTATTGTTCTCTGCAATAATCCCGTGTAAAATGTTTCGGATGATATGATAAATGTCGCTGTCAAGAAGAGAGATTAGCCCAACAAACGCTCTGTTTCTAATTGCTTATTCGGGTACGTTGTAAGATTTGCACATAGTTGTAGATGTATTTGCTACATATGACGTAGAACATTGGTAATAATAAAATAAAAATATGGTAGATGTTTTCAAACTCATTTTACGAATTAATCGCTTGGAAATAGATTAAGGAAATTGACAAAAATTTTGAACAACAAAAATAATAATTATTTTTAAAATCGAACATAGATTTACGAGTAAGAAAGAATAAATGAATAGTTTATCTAAATTAAATTTTTATAGTCTGTATGTATGTACTTATTCACAAAATATATACCTTGACTAAATAGAAAGCTCAAATTATTTTTCGAATTACTGGAATTAAGAACATATTAGGCGTAACCGGTGTAGAAGTGCAAATTTGCCTTCATGTTTGCCTTTGGGTAAAAGCGTTATCTAAATAATTTAAAATGCGAGAAGCAAAATGATTACTTTGGATACACAATAAAAAGTTTAACCTATTCGACTATTACAGTCAATTTATAAATTTAAAATCAACAGTCAGTTAATCTTTAATCACAAGCCAAATTCAATCACTCGTTAAAATAATTTTGAACGAATTCAATCATCACCATTGTTTTTAATAGGCGGCAACGACTACTTCGCAAATGAAAAGGAGTTTTCAATTAAAATGGAAAAGCGAATGAAAGCCTGTTTGATAGGTTAGTGGCGAAGCACGAACGCAGTAAGTACCACAACGACAAAAGACTTCGCAATTAAATTTTTGGGATGTCAAAGCCGTTAATCCGATTTCATGAATTTTTAGGTTCCACTTGTAATCAAACATCGATTCATTAGGAACCGGTAATCGAATTTGACCACACAATTTGTATTCATTCTACCGTTGGCCATACTCTGATTGAACGTTTGTCTGACACAAAACTTTTTTGCTAAAGTATTTGATCTTACACAATCGAGATATTTAATTTTCTGCTTTGAATCGTTCTCGGATGTTTGAAATATAAAAAGTACTTTTAGTATGTTTCACTTGAGCATTATTTCGATAGTGATATCACACTCATTTAGGAATCAGTCTTTTAAACGACTGATTATTGAAAATTATTAAAAATTATTACGCTGGATGCAGGCCGCTTCCAATAGAGCGCTTTGGAAGTCTCTGGGGGAGGCCTATGTCCAGCAGTGGACGTCCTTTGGCCGATGATGATGATGATGATTATTGAAAAATATACCTTATACCACGGATAAAGATTGGTATGTAAGTTAATTTTTATACATAAGAAAACATAAGCTTACATAAGCCCGAACATTACTTAATAATAAAAAATAATTTAAGTTACTTTTCATTTGAACGGACTCATAGGCCAACTTGAGAAATGTAGACAACGTATTCCGCCTATAAACTTTGTTGTTTCCATTGTTATTCTAGAAACAAGAGCCTGTCGACCGTCTCAAGACATCGTCTTCCAGCCATAAAAATATTTCGTTTTCAATACAGATATTGTGTACCGCACTTTATATACACCGGGATTTTCTATTCAGAAATGTTGGAGAGGTTGTTCCTACAAACATTGCTGTTTTTATTATATTTATACTGCATATTGTGCTAATTTTATCCGATCCACAACAAAATTTATTATATATTTTTTATTAGTAAATGTATTTTTCGGATGAATTTGGCATTCCATTTTGCTTTACGATCGCGAAAACAAATATTTTCTATAATATTAAACGCTATATCGTGAACTCGTTCTCGATAGGTACGTTAAAGCATGTTTAGTATTCTCAGCGTCTATAAGTAGGTAATACTATCTTGTTGGCTTATATTTTGCTATCCAGACGACTTGGGAGCAGTATATCCTAAACTTTACCCAAAACCGTTTTGCAATATTAATGTATCGTACGTGGCTATCTTACTGATGGCGATGTTCAACTAAACAACTGAAATTATAATAAATGTCTTCCGGCTTCAACGTTGCCTCATTTAGGCAGAAAACTTATTACCTTGGAGTAATAACACCTCGTTTTATTCATATCTTATGTTTAAGGCGTCGGTCAGGGGAAAAAACGCAAAAAGATTTATTTCCTCAATATAGAAAATTGTTTACAGCCTCTGAACGGTTTTCAGTTAGATACTAGGTTGAAAACGTGGGGTCGTTTATTCGTTTCCTATACCGCGATAAATGTATGATTCATAAATATTTGTTTTAGGTCTGGGTGTTTTTCTCAAAAATCTATTTAATTATTAACTTAGTTTTTCAAAAAAATCCACTGCAGCTAAATTCGTTATAATTGAGAACGTACCTACCGTACGTAATTCTGAAAAGAGAAAATAACTTGGCTATCACATTTTTAATGTATGTGCAAGGGTTATCCACTAGTTTCCGAAAGACTGATCAAGGCAGAAATTAACAACTTTGCAGTAAAATTTCCTACTACGTAACATTCGATTTGGTAAACGCATGAAATTTCAATTCGTGAGTTAAGAGAGCTCTGACGTAATATTTGAAAATCATGTCAGTAAAATGTTCAAATAACGTATTTACTTTAGTTTCATGACATAATTATAATCGTTTCAGACTAGGTGAATTTTCACTGTATATCGAATGTAGCTTAATAAGAATGTAATAGCTTAGTTAATTAGTCTTTCTAAAATTCGAGGTTGGCATATACATTTTAAACACTAATTAAATTTGAGTTTGTTACCTACACAATTCTATATCACTGTATGGAATTATTTATTAAGATATATTTTTTCATAGAACCAGCCTGAGGCGCAATTGGTTTTACACAAGACTAAAACGAGAGGCCAAGGACATGATCCCCGAATCGAGTCAAATGTTAGTGTGATCAACAAATATTTATTTCAGTTTCTCGTAAATTCTGACACCCAAAACTTGTTTCTTAGTTTAAGGACAGAACTATTGGATACGTATATAACGATTTCCTTTTGAGATTGAAACAATTTGCACTGAATAAGTTATTGAAGATAGTTTAGGTATTTATGTACTTACTACATGCCCTTAGCCTGGAAAAGTATTGCTTTTTAACTTTTTTCCTTCTAAATGTTTTATATACAATTGAATGTTATGTACCGAATACCGAAGGTGAACGTTCACCTAATCAAACATCGATACATTTGGCATTGTTCACTAACTCGGTCAACTAGTTTGATGCGGGCGCCCTCGCTCTCCGTAAAAACAAACAAATACTTTTTGTATTTATAATTTCCCTTCAGTAATGTGACCCGGGAATTTATTTTATCCCTATATTTATACCTCATTCGCTCCCCAACACATCAATGATGAACTACTCTACTAGGAAAATAAATTAAAAAATCTCCACAAAGAATTTCATAAGCTACATGAATTCAACCAAAGTTTATTATATCAACTGAATTTTAATATAAATTCTGAAGTAGAAGTGCTCTTTAGTAAGACGTTTTTAGACTGGTATATAAGATCTTACACAACTCGGCACAATTTTAGAGAAAAAATTGACCATATTTTATCGCCTGAAACCTAATTATATAGATCAGGCAAGTAATTAATTAAATATTCTCTCCCCAAACTGTATTATGAATCAGCCGAATAATAAATTAATTTTACCGGTTGAAATAAATCACTCTGCAATCAACACCTGAGCCACAAAATAACCCCAAAATGTAGAAATACACTCAACCTAGGTTATGGCAGCGCTGTTAATTTTTACTCACAGAACATTGTTATTTTGAACGTTCTGAAATTTAAGCGTACTTTGGGGGTTTCCTTAAATAAATTGTTGGTTTTAACAATCGTACACTTGCCTAGTGTAAATTTGGTATAGTTATAAAGTTGTTTTTTAGAGTATGAGATTTAATTCTCCACATTTGCTCATACCTCGGTTACATTTCCTCTTAAGAATGAAGTGAAAAAATAACGTCTACCTATTACCAACTCGTCATACATAACTAGTAGTTTTGTGGTTCATGCCTCCCTGGATGTTTCAATAACCTTGGTGATAGAAAACTGACAGAAGATGAATAACCAGCATTAAGAATAAACGTACATATATCTGGTTGTCAGGCATTAAACCATGTTCGCGATCCTCAGTAAAATAATCATCGTTCATCGTAAGATTTCTACTACCACTTAAATCTAAAACATTTGATGAATAACTGAATATTAAAGCCACAATGACCCTAAAATTATTTTCTGAAAGTTTTTAAAGTACTTTGTGTGAAAAGGCATACTATATGACAATTCTATTCAAAGACAAAATCTATGAATTCATTAATAGATTTGTAAATAGAATTTTCCAAAAAGATTCATAAAAGGACTTTTATTCTTCATTATCATGAACAAAGATACCTAATAAGTAGAAGCGCTGCTCGTAATATAGTCACATTATCAGAACATGATTAGAAGAAGAAGATTTATATTTCCTTATTATGAGATTCCATGAAGTTGTCTTTATAAGCGTATATAGCACAATGAGTGATACACCTAACGAAATGGAATTCAATAGCTCTTGCAAAATTTTAATTTGGGATCACGGCCTGTTTCATTAACGGTCTCATTATTTTGTGGAATGCACATAACACCAGGAAACTATAGCACTGGGAAATTTAATTTCACCTCAGCTCTGTCAATGTGGTAATTGCGAAGGCATAATAGTTTTGTTGTTTATCACATTACCGGAATTACAAACTAGTAAGTCTATTGCTGTCATTTCTTTTTTAAGAGCTTACAGTTAGAATACAAAATTCTTTACGAATTTCACTTATATTTGTTTCCCAAGGGTAGGCAGAGATACAAATATGCCTGTTGTTTTAAGTTCCTTGTAGCAGGGAATGAAATTAAATACTGGGAATAAGAAGAAGAATAAGCTAAATATTCAGAGTTTCCTCATGGAATTGATTCTTCTGGAATTGAACCCAAAAATTGATTCTTCCTTTGTACCTATGATTGAAATAATATTGGAAACCTTTTATTAATGAAAGCCTAACTCTATTAACTATACGTGTACTTTATGCATCAATATATTATACAGACGGAAAAAATACCTCTTGAAAGGTAGAAAGTCATTACAGCCAGTTAAGAGTTCGATTGTTATAGTGCCTCATAGGAAATTGAAGTCAAGTAGGACTTGTTCTCTGGTTTCATTCATTCCATTTGTTATTTCCTTTTGGTTAACATAGCCTTGTAAAGATATTTAAAGCAAGTAGATCCTTAAAACGGCTGGTGGTTGAAACCATTGGAAGTGAATTGAAACCCATTTAGTGGCTTAGATCGACTTCGATCAATTTCTAGTGCATAATTTATTATTTTGTATTGAAGAAGTAATCTACTATATATTAACTATGGAATGTTTTGTTAATATGTCCTTATTAAAACTGTCTCTTATTTATTTTTTCACAAAAGCGGTGAATGAATTTGTTAGACTAATTTTTGCTGTAATAATTTCTACTGGAGTAAAGAATACTTTAAAAAAATCTGTACTTTATTAATAAAGGATATCTAATATTCATAATAATAATATTCGTAGAGAGATTCAGGCATTTTCTACGACTTCCCTTCTATATGAAAGGTTTTGTTGGCAAAAAAATTTGGCAACTAAAAAATTAAGTTGCAATACCCGCGAGTCTCAATAATATTTTCAGTGTAAAAAAAGCCTTAAGCTGACGTCAGGACGCGAAATATTTCTTTCGGAATTGGTTTAACGGTTTAAGCGTGAAAACGTAATAAATATTTTCACTTTCACATTTATAATGCTACTGTTTTCTTATTGTTGCCTGCTGCTTCACTAATATGGACTTTTAAAACAAATGACTCTCCGTCGTTAAGATTATATAACTCTTTATGTGTCCAATCTACTTATGATATTTATAAAATTTGTTATGATGAGTCAGGATAAGACTAACACCTAAATGTATTTGACAAGGTCGAATATATTTGTTTTAATCCAGTTTCAGATATAGTTATGGAAAAAACACTTGGCCCTGCTCGAGAATCGAACCCGAGACCTCTGGGTTTCACGACACACACCACTAGGCAGCCAGTCTACATATGAAGTAAGTGACGAACTTGCCTGTGGCATGTTGCTCCTCGTATCAGTGAGTAGTTCACTGGGACGAAATATCAGTCAATCGGAATGGCGGGTGGTTATCTCCGGTGACTCGGAATCGAATACGCGTGGCTGCGAGGAATGTGGTGTGTTCGACTTGTACTGTCATAACTCTGAACTAATGTTAGGAGCTAGTAAAATAATAGACACTCCCACAAAGGTCCAAGAGGCAATCGAAGGTGAATTTCTGTTTTGTTCCTCGATTGTATGCAACGTATTAAGAAATATGTTATTGATCACTGGGAATATTTCCTGATCCCATGTGCCATTGAAAACTCTCCAAATTCCTAACGCAAAACCTAGTTACATCTCCTGACCCGGGAATCGAATTCTCTGATCTTTCGATGGCACGTCGTACACGTACGGCATAAGCAAATGCACTAGAGCCGAGTTCAGTAAATTTAGTACTGTGGATATTTGGGCTAGCTGAAAAAAGTTAGATAGTTCGCGCGTTTTATATATATGTACTATAAACATTGGCATCATTTCATTCCATTGAATGCATCTATATCATCTCTTCATCATTTCGTAGAACAATCCACGTAGGCAATCTCAGAATACTGTAAATTTTATTTGAGAATGAATATAATAAATAAATAGGTATATATATAATATATTATGATATATATATATATTACATATTATGATTGTATAACGACATAATTCTAGCCCTACACTAAGATACAAGTCCTGTGTCGTGAGTATTAGAAACTACGACAGTTTTTTCGGACTTACAATAACCCAGACCCTGAGCAAATAATTGTGGTTCCTTACAACATTTCTCTCGGTGATAAATGAACCTATATCACTACAATAATAACAGGGGAACAAAAATCACTGGCTTTCCTTTTCGGTTGTATAAATGTGAAATAGATACAGAAAAAAATCTACGAAATTGACAGGAATAAAAAGGGGATTGACGAATGTGCCGTATAAATCAGTCCAAGACGTCTTGAGGATGAAGGTCGACCTTTGTCCAACTTCTGGTAGCGCGGAGGTCACGAGTATGTAATATTATTTAATGTCCCCAACTTAGGTCGAATGTAGTAGGAGAAACTACTTCAGCGAGGATTCCGTTTTACAATAGGTTTATAGTACGCGTATTTAGACGGAACATCGTACAATAGTGCTTTGACTTGATGGATATCTCTTACACACGTGCAATTAATTCGTGCGGCGCACGCCGGCGTCGTGTCTCCGTTTTAAAACTTGGACATGAATTGTACCTGAGCGACATAAATCATCAGCTGTTGACATTACATGCAGTATAACTAATTAAATGTGTAATTTACAAGCAGTAGCACAAAATGTACTCTACAATACAAATCTACTATATGTTGTGTAAAATTTTGTCTGTATTTCCCACAGATGTAGGCAGAGGTGCATTTTGCACCCTTCTATCTATAGGTAACAGGTATATATTAGTCCCATGTAAAAGGAGGTGAGCATATTTCCAGATCCACACTCCATGCTGCTCTTAAGAATAACCCCATGAAAAAACCCAATAACATATTGCCCGACCCGGGAATCGAACCAAGACAAGACGAGGGGTATCAAATATTGCATGGCAAATGTTTACCCCTCAAACTCTTTTAACTTTATTATGGCATACATCTTACACAGATTGTGAGACAGGTGGACTAGAGATCAATCAGCGGCGATGAGATCTAGGATATCCCGTAGCATCCCCAATGCGCCTGACGCCCACCAAAAGGCCTTCATACTTTTATTAAATCTTCTCTCACATAATGTGCCCTATTGACGACGTTTCTGTAAATGATATATACATACAAAAATATACTATAATATCTATACAAGTAAACAGTTTTTACTTTTACTAAATTCATGTATTGTAAATAAATACAATTCTTGTTTTTCCGTGTGTTTGTTTCAAATAATCGCTGAAGCAGTTGATATGACTTTCACTGGCAAATACCTGATGGAATATGATGTTACTTAAGCTATTTTTATTTTATAAATTTATAAGGTAAAGTGAACTGATGGCCTCGAGGTTTGGGCGCGCGGTCGAGAATCTCGACGGTCGCGGGTTCCAACCCCAAGCACACACCTCTGACTTTTCGAAGTTATGTGTGTATTCAAATTGAATTATCACTTGCTTTAACGGTGAAGGAAAACATCGTGATGAAACCTGCATACCTGAGAGTTCTTAGGAATTTCTTAGGTGTGTAGTCCGCCAACCCGCACTAGGCCAGCGTGGTGGATTATGGCCTAAACCCTCTCAATGGTAGAGGAGACCCGTGCCCAGCAGTGGGCGAATATGGGTTGATGATGATGATGAACTCTGCGGACTTAATCCAAAAAAATCACATTTGAAACAAAATTTTATAAACTAAACGGTTTTTTCGTATTCCTACTACAAAAAAAAATTATAAAACTCTTAAAGGTATTTTTAATTGCGGTGTAATACTATTTCAGTATATAAAATAGAACGGAGCTGGTACATGTCACATTATTAGTAGTCGGTGGTTAACCGAGCACGGGTCGGTACAAACAGTACACCGCTGTGGGTACTATTAGATACTGCATTACTGTGGGGACAACAATATCGTGTATCCTTAAGGATTTGTGCTAGACAATATGAATTACTTTGTTAAAAATTAATTAAAAAAATTTTGCATGTTTGTAACGAAAAAATGGAAAAACGATCCATCAAGTAGTGATGGATTTGAATGACTTTCAAAAATCACTTTTGGAACTAAATAAGTACGTTAGCTATTTTTTTTAAATTACGCCTGGGTGGTGCTGGGGCCCAAAATGACATAAAACAAATTTACCAAAGGTTTTACCCAGAAAGTTTTCACTGACGTTATGTATTTTTGAACTATTCTCATGAGATGATTATGGGATTCCAATTACGCTCCTTTGTTACATTTTAATTCTAAAGTCTCTCGAAAGAAATAAAACAAACGAATTCTTTTACATCTACTCGTATATTACGAGTTAAAAATACTTCAACCAACGTCAATTTGTCAATGGCTCTATTCTTGTAACAACACACGCACTTTTAATGTAGAACAAAGGAAATTGTTCCACAGATATATGTACGGGACGTCGGAAGAATACTTACTGCAAAATATTTCAACTGCTATATTTGTCTGTATTTGTCTTGGTGTATTTGAAGTCTCTCTGTGAGCATTGGAACATTTAAGTGATATTAATGCCATTCGAAATAAGAATTGTTTGTTTTATATATTTTATTGATAACAGAGAAACAAAAGATAACAAAATCTCAACTTTTACACCCACGTTAGTTGAAATAATACTTTAGAATTCTTTATTCAATACAAAGAAAATCATACTTTCTGTTGGTCTTGATTTAGTTAC
Source organism: Cephonodes hylas (assembly GCA_030295005.1). Classification (NCBI taxonomy): domain Eukaryota; kingdom Metazoa; phylum Arthropoda; class Insecta; order Lepidoptera; family Sphingidae; genus Cephonodes; species Cephonodes hylas. Next base: position 6,769,336 of record AP025366.1, read on the forward strand.
ATTATAGTGTGTTACAGTAGATTTTTTAGTTGCATTGATATCTTTAACATTTTGATAAGTTGAGAATTATTAAATGACTCTCGTTAAAATCAGTCTTGTTTATTTAAATAACAATATTCTCAGCATGGTAAGTTTTCTATACTTACGTCAATTTTATTAAGTTACATATATTACGTATAATTTTGTCTCCAATATATAAAAACAGCTCTCATCCACCCGTTACCCGCCACCTTTCTCAAGTCGTCGGTCCATCGTGCTACAAGACGTTCCACGCTACGTCTGCCTAAGCGCGGTCTCCACTCCAACACTTGTCTGCTCCACCGGCCGTCCGACCGTCGGCAGACCTGGCTAGCCCACTTCCACTTCCACACACATGAGAGCTGCTCAAGACCGGGATGGTTGGTGCTATCTTGGGGAGGCCTACGTTCAGCAGTGGACGGCGATAAGCTGAGTTATAGTTATTATATTTATATAAAAACACCACTTTTAGGTACAATGTATTTCTTTTTCCTATAAAATTGTTACGATATTCTATTGGTATATCGTAAAGATTCATCAAATTACAAAATAATATTGTCGACTAATATATTTTTCTCTTTGTAATTTCCGCTGGTACGGTTACTTTACCGTGTTATTATGAAAACACAATCAAATCGAACTTATACAACACTAAGGATCACAAGGTGGAGTCTGGCGATTTCCTAGAACCACCTCGTGATAATAAAATATACTTGTATAATACACAACACGAAAACAAGAAAATATCGCCCTTTTATAAGAAAGGCAGGAAAAGGTGCCATGGAAATGTAAGATCTAATTGAAGTTTATTTGTAGAAAGGTTATAAAAACAAACCAAAGCTGGTATAATTGAACCCGTTGCTTTGTAACACGGGTTTCTCTTCAACCTAATTAAAACGTGTTTACAAATAATATTACCTAACTATACCAACATTATAAACCCAAAAGTTGGTAAATTTGTCCATGTTTATTATTCGTAATACTGGCACTGAGCTAAATAACATATTTGTCCAATTAAGTTTTTAGCATTTAGATGAGGAATAAACGTGACAATTAAACTTTGTATACGATTATTAAATGTAATAGATCTCCATTTTGCAGCAACTTACATCTGTCTCACTTTGACGAACAGGTTTTTACATTCGTGAGGTTTTAAACCATCTGCCCTGTGGCAAGAGGGTGTCAAAATTCCATCATGAAATTTCCTGTGGATTTTAAAAGGTGACTTATAGGGGTCTTAGGAGTTTCTGGTTACAATGCGCCAGCCTTCACCGAAAATTATCTCATAAAGGGCAGTTACAAGTGACGCTTTGTGTGTGCACTTAAACTAATATTAATTTCATTTTAACGAAAGTAGAGGGCTACAACTGGCTTCATGTCTACAAGACGTGATGTGACCATCCATCTTTCAAAAATGGGGGACATTTTTTGCCAAGGTTCCCGGTTATTTGCAAGTCTGTAATTTTGTTTTGCCAAGGCTTCTTTTGTATGTAAAACACAGCAAACTTATAATAATAATATCAGAGTTATGCCCTTAACCAGCACCAGATTTGGTAGTATCGAACGCTTCACTAACAGTCTACTCTCTGACTTCAATAAAAATATATGAAATGGATAATTTCTCCCCGATCAAAGATATGAAATTAAAAAGTTTTATATACTTAACTCTCTCAGCACGATTTTATAACTTAGAGCGCTATTGGTACAACAAGCACAGGTGTGACTCGAGAGCAAAAATTAACTCCCCGTTAGCTTACTTCCATTTTCAATTACACACTCGTAACACTTGACCTAAGAAGTATTTTGTATAGAACCTTTGTGGTAAAATAAAATTTAGTTATGGTGCTAAGTCGTATAGCTCGTTGAGTTGACTTTTTACTCGGAATTAAGTAGTATTAACATTTTAGTCCAGTAGTAAAATACGAGTAGCTCTGGCTATATAATTACGGATAGTCTTTAGCTACCTTAGTCTCGCAATACACATGTTGTGCTTTCCAGTGGTCCAGGGTCGGGTTTTAGGTCGCGCGTTTTCAAGTAAAAACCTGGAGAACACATTTTCGACCACCTACTAAAATTCAGCCTCGGCAAATTTCGCGACTTAAACTCAAGGCTATTACGGGCCGTTATAGAACTAAAATTTGGTTAAGATTTAGTAGTTACAGTTACAGTTAGGAACACATACTTTGGTAATGGTTTGAACGAAACGTGCGAGATTAATTTAGTTCATAGCGTACTTTTTTTACCTTCAAAACAAATTAAATTGACGGGGTCAACGTTCGCTTGCATAGTTTTATCAATATGCCGTACGCTCTGAAATTCCCGCACAGTTTTACCACACAAAAATTTCACGCAGTATGTCAAAAAATGTAGTTAATTTACCACATGTCAATCAAACGTTATCTTTACACAATCCTGTCACGGTAAAGCAAAAGCTGCGGGTTCACGTTTTAAGGTTCTATACCCACCCGCATAAAATGCTCTTATATGTAATAATTTGTACAAGTAATATCTTCATTTTATAAATAGTTAAAATTAAAATGGCGCCCAGTGGCGTTCCATAATAAAGACCTACATATGCAGTGGATGTGGGAGAGACTAGTAATAATGATGATGATGTCGTGATGATTTATTCATAGTATGTCTAAAATTAACTTACCAAAGAATGTTAAATAATATTACCCCTATACCTATGTATTTCTCTGACGGCAAGGAACTCTTCCATGATTGAAAATTAGCTCTCCTGAGTGCTCAATATTAAAAATTTGCATATTTGATAGACGAGCTGATAGGCTTTTCTGTTACGATAGACTAGGTAATTTAGGGCCTCTTCTTGTACCTACCACCGCCGATGTTATGTCGGGAACTGCAGCCAATTCTAGCTGACCAGGCAAAGTTCGTGACTAGGTTTGTTTAAAATTGTACCATACTTGACGCCGTGGGTGATATCATATAAAAAGGCACACACTAATTTGTGTAACGCTACTACCCAGTCTATTGTCCAACGACGAACTTCACAAGGTTGGAAGGGCTGAAGTTGCGTCTTACTTGTGTCTCGTGGTAACACTTACTTAAATAAACCTCCGTGATCATCACTAGGTCGAGTGATTTTCTACATGCTGAGGTTACATCACACCTGAAAAAATCCTAAGAACTTATAGGTGTCAAGTTTTATCACGCTGTTTTCCTTTACCGTTGAAGAACGTAATAATTCTTTGTAAATACACACGTAACTTCTGCCTGGGTTTTGAACCCGCAACCACCGAGATACCCGACCCTGTGCCTACACCTCGAGGCCATTACAATTCTGATCTGTGATTACACACTATTCTATTATGTCTACATCTACATATTTAATATTTTTAGAAGCTTCTGATATTATATTTTACTATTCATACCGCAAATAAAATCTTCTGCAAAACAAAGTAAAATATAAACGTTCGCATTATTATTCTCGGCAGCGAGTTGAAGTATCATAAGTAGCTATTCATAATTTTATTTTCAATGCTCTTAAAATACGTTATACTTTCTTTGCGCCACATAAATGCAAATAGTTTACAAAATACAGTTAGCTACGATGCAGAGCTGGAATATAACTGAATGTCCACAAAATAGCGTGATATTTTCAATAGTAATAAAACCGTCGTCCTTAATCTTCTTTTAATATTAGAAGCGGTTTGAATAATCATTTTTATCATTCCGTCGGATATCAGTCGGCATTTAGGCAATAAAAGCACAGCAGAGCGCTCCGGCGGGTTTCTGCGCCTTATCTCCGCCGAACAGGGACGCAAATATAAATCTAAAAAAATTGATAGCAATTTATATGTTAAACATTGGCACGAATGAGATATTTCGCATCTTGTACGTTCCTGTGTGATGTGATATGGGGTTATTCGTTTGAAGCTCCCCGTCTGATACGTAATTTACATTCGCCCCATATTAACTTTCATGTGGCTATTCACTCTGTATTACTCGTACGTTTTATTAACATTTTGTCACGATTACATACATTTTCATTTAAAGGATTAGTAGTCACCTCCATATTAACATGTTTCAAAATTACTGTACATATTTGAGATGTATGCTTTCACCGTTGAAAATTATTATGGACGGTGTGTTTGGCGCGGAATCATTACTTATTCAACGTGATAGGCGAGAGAAGAAATGAAGCACGTAAGTTTATATTAGCAAACGCGTGAATTCTGCCAAAGTATATCGTAATGAGTAGCCGAGTATATTTTGGCAGCGGTTGAGACAACGCTTGGGAGAAAATGTAGAAAATTTCCTGAATCGAAAAGTTCACAAACTTCCTCTGCCACTTACTATGCCGGAGCGAGGCATAAGTGATTTTGAAAGCCGGCGTTCATAAAGAACTTTTGTGCAATAATTTTGTACGCCTATTTATTTAGCACCACAATGGCTTGTGCAACGAATTACTTATTCATCATAACGATTCTAAGCCTACGTGCAAATTGAATGTATAATAATACCGCTTTTCTTTAGAAATTTCACTCGAAGGATTTTATTTACAGGTAGTATAAATTGGTATAAAATTGGTTCTCTTGTTTAATATTGAATTGTTTTCGTTCACAGCTCCAGTTCTAGCATAGATTCTTCGTCGAATTGATCGTTTAAAAGACAAGTTATGAAATTTAAAAAAAAAAGATTTTATTACAAAATTGTAGTAACAATAAACTTATAAAGCAATAAATTAATTACAAAACAGCAAGATAGCCATTAGTAAGGGATAAACTATTTCCAATCTACGCCATTATTTACTGAGCAGGTAGCAAAGAGCAGTATCGTAACAGAATATTTGATGTATCGCCCAACTCCAATGCCTTATAAGCAGTAAATTTTGTTATTTAGTTGGCAAGTTGGTCGGGAACTGCTGTCACTACACATCTACGTCGGATTAGCTGTAAATTATAACTGAAGTTGCTATTTTCATGCCGGCGTTTTGGTATGTTTAACGTATTACGGAACTTTTCAATTAACTCTGTTTCTTACGTTGAATGGCCGGTGTATTTTCGCGAAGGCTTATTCAGAGTTTATTTATAAACAGTGAGGATTCACGGCAGCCATTTGTCCGAAGCATATTCACGTTACTTGTAAGCGGTTGACATTTGTTTCCTGAGATCTCTTCGTACAAAGGATTCTTTGTGTCTTATAAAAAGCGTTTGTCTGTATAAGACGTTAAATAGAAGCTATTCCCTTTCGCCTTATACATAAATACTTTATCAAATTAAATAAAAGTCATTCGCTCGTACCTACATTCTCAACAGACAGGTAAATGGTTATTTTACTAAAACGACTCGTAGATCTCGCGACATTTGGTCCAATTCAGGGAAAGCCAAGAACTGTTCTAAGAAAATAGCATGTTTCTTTTCTGAAGAATTTTGATCGTATGAACCTGCCTTACATCTCATTGTTCCTACATAAGAGCCTAAAGCTTGAACGCTCTTCGACAGTCTCCGTGGCGCAGTTACTTAGGCACCGGTTTGTGAAACGATAGGCCTTGGGTTTGTTCCTCACACAATGATAAATGTTTGCAGGACTACAAATATTTGTATCGCGTTCGGATATTAATGTTCTCTTGGAGATTCCGACACCCACGTTACCATTCCTGTACTTTAGAACAACATGTGTTTGTGACTGTAGGCTATATTTATTTATAGACTATGTCAAAAATGCGGCGTTTATGGTCTGCCACAAACAAAAATTGATTCGAATAATCTCCAAAAAGATTCATAGAAAATATAATTAAATAAAAACATTATAAAAGCATTATATTCTGAGGTTATAAAAGTTAGCAAATAATTCTGTCAGCCTAAAGTATTTTCTCAAAGAGACGTCAACATTAATGAATCTCCATTCAGATCGTCCATCGGAGATGCTTTTATTAAATAAATATAACTTCATCAAGAGACGTTAGTATATCTGTGCCGTATCCATTAATTTGCCTTAATTGCTTAAGCTATGCTGATCCCATTAAAGTGTTTTATTGCTACATTATGTAACATATGCATTAACAATACCGTCACATTATTTATATCTAGTTATATAACCAGAATTTCGTTCCAATTGATGTTATTTTCCATATATTTCTATACCATAGCTATCCATCCTACGTTCTTGTACATTGAACAACATAATGAAAAAGTACATTATCACACAGGAGTATGCAGATGAATTGATCACTTGATAATTAATCAATAGAACCACTAGTTTTTTAACGTCATATGGTAACGTTTTAGTTATAGAGACTAACAGTTACTAATTGATGGCCAAACTTTTTGAAAATAATTTTTCAATAGTGCTTTTGTATTTTTTATAAAATGTAAGCGGTATTTTTTATATTATTTTATAACGTTATTTTGAATTTATTTTACTACTGCAAGTTTTGCTTTTTTGTTCAACGGGATACACAGGTTGGTGGAGACCAAATTAGATATAATTCGTTTCTATTTTTATTATACTTTAGCAGTGATGACATACCATCAGATGAACCAGTTAATGATTTACCATAATTACATACAAGTTTACTGGGTGTTGTAAGAATAATAAACCAAGCTTTTCGAAGTACCTTGTATTTTAGTGGTATTCGGTGTTTATAAAATGTATCACTCAAACTGAATTAACTTTCTTTTCCTCAAGGAAACACGAATCAAGCACGGCGTCAATCTAGCCGTCATTTTGTTTTGGGTCTTCTTACAATTTTATATACTCAAAACATAAACGTATATAAATTTTAACGTAATTCGAAAAATAATGTGAATTTATAAAATTTTACAAACATAGTTTATTCTAAACGTGTAGGGGTAAGTGGTCACCCTTCGTACGCGGGGCACATCCGTACAGTTAAAATAACAGAAAAACTAAACGGCACATAAACACGCCTTTGCTTGTATACATAGACATACTGGTCCCCATGTTCCTAGTGGAGTGTCACGCCAGTCGCCTCACCATGTATTGGTTGACAAGACGGAAAGTGTTTTCGCGCGCGGTAAGTAAATTTTTTTAGTTAAGTTTGATTCGTAATGTTGAGTAAAATTGTTATGTTTTTGAAAAAATGACGATGATTAATTAATGTTAACATTGTTAATTTTGAGCTTTAATTGTTATATTTCTCAAACTAAATAAGAATTTGTATAAAGTTGAATTTAAATTTTTTTGCAAGGTGTGGGGTGCATTCGGACAGCCTAACAGGGGGCACATTCGTACGCGTACGAATGCTCCCCTTTAAATTTTATCAATCACCTGAACATCTAAATTAGATTTTTATGAAAGAAAATATAGTTAGTAACATTTTAAAATGACCGTGCAGCCAGCAATAAAATATTTTTACTTTTATAAAGTATTCTACTTCTAACAAAATGAAAGATTTATGTTAAGTAAACCTTATAATTAATATTTTATTGCAGAATCATGGTAAGAAAATATAAAAAAAAGGGTACGCGTACTCAGGAGGTGGATGAAGAATCCATGAAATTAGCAATTGATGACGTTATTCAAAAACGGTTGTCGTATAGGAAAGCCGCGTTGAAATATAACTTCAAGACATAAACGTTGAAAGCGGAGTCAAGAAATTCAACGACAGCTTTAACGCCGATGGACCCCGAAAACCGGAAAATACAAACGCAGCTAGATCGTTCGTCTTTAATAAGATTGCAGTCCAAGAGTTCTATAATAATTTGGCTGATGTGTTACAAAGGCATAATTTTGCTGCCGACAGGACATTTATCTTTGACGAGTCAGGCGTGTCTACAGTTTTAGAAACTCCTAAAAGTTTGGTTCCTAAATCACAGAAACAAGTGAGACAAATCGTGTCAGCGGAAAGAGGCGAATTGATGACATTTGGTGCAATTATTTCTGCAAGCGGAAATACTATCCCTTCGCTATTTACATTTTCACGTGTACAATTTGAAAAATCTGAAATTTGTAAGATATAAAATAGGCTTCATCAAATAAACATCTCGGTGAAGGTCGTTGTATAGCGGCATCTTAGACTAATTGTAAAGATCTCATTTAGACTGATTGTAAAGCTTAAAATTATCAGTAAGTAAACTAAGGATAAATGATTTATTTTTTTGTAATTTTTCTAATGAAAGATTTATCGACCGAGTCAAGTCAAATATTACCTATTAAGTTAGTTTTTTGATATATTCATATTTTTATAATAACACTGGTCTGCAGTGAAATCCTCCTTTAAAAAAAATTGTCATAAATATTAAGATTCCAGTGTCCTGAATCTATCCCCGTTGGTCGATTTTTTCCATCACGTCTAGATTTTTTTATATGAATTTTTAAAATTTCAAAAATTTGAGTTTTCTTTACAATTTTTTTGCCCGTCATTGTTACAAAAAGAGTATATACAAACATTGTATGTACAAAATATGTTTTAGCGAGTTGTAAGAGAAAGAATGAAAGTGCTTTTATGGTATGGCGAAGGTGATTTTTATGGTAGTAGGTACATAGGCGCATGCGCAGCATTCGCTGTGACTTCACATTTTGTATCAAATATTTTGGTAAGTTTTGCATAAAGGTCATATTCTCTATATTGGTTTTGAGTATTTTATATGTAGTTTATATATTTGTCGCCGGGTAGGCGACAAGCAATATCGGCGGGTAGACGACAGCAATATCGGCGGGTAGGCGACAAACAAATTGACAACACTGCACAGCACAGCTTTCCCCCACCGGCTGAAGCTATTATAAAACGGCGTGCACTACGATGGCTCGCGAGAGTCTCCAGTCTACGCGCGGACAGTAAACATCCAATTTACTGGGAAATAACAAGCAGTTGTGATTGAAGTTGATTCTTTGAGTTACTTCTCATAACGTCCTCCCATAATAGTGATGTCACTGCTGTTCCGAGCAACATAGGACTGCGTACCTCTTTAGTTATATCATTTAATCATAATCATAAAGAGTTATTGTAAAACCAACCAGTGTGATGTCAGTCTAATTGTAATACTGTCTTTATAGTGCTTCTTATCTTATTTATTGTAAAGAAATAATGATTGTGAGAATCTATGGTAATAAAGTGCAACTAATTAAATATTGTGTTACGCTGAGGGAGTTTCTTGCCGCTTCTTCTTCACAGCAAGGACACATTGTGAAGCGGCACTAGATTGAGTTTTATAATATATTGAGTTGCACATTTAATGATGGTGTTATTTCCTGTAATGTCCTCCGTACTCTTTGAGTCTAATATAATTTACAGTTAGTCAAACTAGCCTACCCGCCATCTATCTATCTATCTATATATCTCTCTATCATCACTATCACTCTTACTCTCCGACATATTTTTAATGAGCAGAGCCATTAAATATAAGATAGATGTTTGATATTTTCATAATATTGTTTGTTAACTAAATAAAAATTATATTGGAAATTTACGTGTGGTACTTAATTGTATGTCAGATTCCATGTTTAGAGCACAAAATATGATGAATTCATGCATGGAAACCAGAAGGAGCAAAAAAATTTTTTTTTTGCAGACCAGTGTAATTAATAAAAATTTAACGACTTTAATAGGCTTCTTAATTACCCTGTATCAATCTAACTCATGGCGTATGAAAGTGCCCCACCTACTGTACGAATGTACCCCGTACGTGGGGTACGTTCGTACGAATATCTTATCGTAGAAAAATATATAACTTTTTAATCTTTTGATATAAAAGTTTCAAACTTTTTTGGAACAAACTACAATGTATTTGTTACACTTAGATACATAAACTGGGTAAATTCGACAATTAATCACAAATTTAAAAAATAAAATCTAAAATGTGTACGAAGGGTGACCACTTTCCCCTACTGTACAAAGTTGTAACAATAATACAGCTGAGCTATTTACGCCATAACATAATTTAGCCTTAATTTTGAATAGAAACGTAAATATTCAAGTATTAAACATGTCCCATAAGTAGTAAAATTATCGCAGCCACGAAAATAAAATTACACGCATACATAGTCCCGGGCCGCCGCTGACAGTCCTATTACAGGATACGGTCTGCTAGTCCCCGTAATATGGACAACATTTGTACAATTATTTCGAGACAAATACGGTGTAACAACTCACAAATTATTGCTGTGCGGAACACGTAAGAATCTTGTAAAGAAAACTCGGTATCGGCGAACGAGTAAGATGTTGATTCAATTGTTTACGATATCCGAACCGTATGTATTGTTTTTTTCAATGTATTGTTCGTGAAAACAATAGTAGTAAACGGTGTTTCCACTCCAGTGAGATATCATTTGAGCGGTAGCCAGCGAGACGCGTAAGTGTAAACACGGGGGCGCGTCTCTACAGGAAGGTATTTGTCGCGCAGCCTTGTCGCTCTTTCCTTTCATCGTTATGATTAATGACACGTTATTTTTCATTGAAACAGCTGCTGCGTATTTTTTCCTACTTTCGAGTCTTCTGTTCCATGACGTGCACCTATTAGTCACGCTCTGAAAACTTCTCGATGTGGATTTTTAAGCTCGTTTTTTCTTTCGGCCTTCGACATTGGTTTGACTTTTATTTCGTCCTTTCACGGTCAATTTTTGGTGTCGGCCTCAATAATCACAAATATGATTACGTGTGCAAAATTGACTTAAAATAACTTAGGTAATAACGCCTTCGCATTATTACGATAAAGCCTTTTTAACTGTAATATTTTCAAGTGCTTATGAAATTGAATTACCCTTCTGTTTTATATGTACAGTTTCATAATTCGTTCTAGTATGATCAAGGCACCAGATTTGACCTTTCGTACAAGCAAGAAATATTTATTTGACATTGACATCGGTCGAATCACAGATCGAATATTATCTATACAAGTTATCCTATATTAGTTGTTTGGTAATAAAGATAGAAGAAAACTTATTTTACCTGCAAATGGGTATTTACTTAGCAACTAATAAAATTTACAGCATAACCCTGCAGTACAAGTAAACGGTGTAATTTGAACAAATAAAATGAAAAAATATTATGCGAAATTAAATCTTATTTCACAAATAAATAACGGTCATTTCTGTAATGTAAAATCCCTGTGAAGTAAATTGTACGAACAACGATAGGTAGATGGGTATGGTACGTGACAACCGGCGGCGACACTTTCATTCATTTCCGTTTTGCGAGGAAGTTTTCGACTCTTCCTGCCTGTGATGGACTCAACTGAAATCCATTTTATAGAAAAATGTGTACTCATAAAAACAATCCAACTAACACTTGATATTAATTTATTTTCAATTAATTTATTTTGGTGGTGTTTGTTCAGTAGGTAAATTGAATTGATTTTAGCAACATAAGCGTTTTAGTACACACTGTAAGCATGATTTTAATTTCATAAATACGGATATGGAAGTCTAACTCTCGTGTTCCAAATGATTTGATTCGAAATCGGATCGGTGATATTTTTATTAAATTTCATTAACGTATACACAAGTATACCTTTCAACATCGTTATTAATTGAGAATATTTTATTTTACAACGTTTACGACAATACATTGTGGTGCTTTGTTTCCAGGTCACAATGTTAATTATATTATTTAATTACACCATTCCTGCACAAAATGAATAAATTAATTAATTTGGAAATCGTTTATTCTCATTATCAATACCAATAAAATTAAAATGACTATTTTATTCCTACGTGTCTTTTTAATGCAATTAGTAAAAATAATGACTTATGTCCTCCTTCGTAGTAAATGTCAAAGCAAAGTCAGGCAACAGGGACATTCTTTGGACACCCCAAAGATAATAACATAGAATTGTGCCAGCTATTTCGCCGTCACGACTAGGCAAATAGTCCCTTAGCTCGAATTTCACAAATTACTGCGGCGGAAGCGCGGGCAAATATATAGAGTGAGTCTTTGCCCAGCTATAAAAAGGGCTTACTGAAATCTCCGGAGACCTAGTACTTAATTGTAGGGAGATATTTAATATGTCCTGTGGTTTCTATTTTTGCCCTCGTTGGTACAATTTCGCAACTTACTCTGTAACTGAGCGGCTAAATATGTTAATTGAAATGTATATTTGCGTGCGTAATGCAGTAAGCGTTGTTGTGTGTAAACACAACGGGAGAGAATGAGAAAATATTGTAAATTATCCGTTGTTTTTCTATGTGAAACAGACATTAAAGGGTAAATAATTGTTTATTCCCATTCATGGTAGTCATCAGTGTAAGCAGTCAAATTGTTAAATAGGTACTTAATTCTTACGATTATAATATAGGAGAACGTAGCTTATGATTTGGTTTTACTGTAATAATAATAAAATATAATAAATAGGCAGTGATACCCTCGAGGTTGAGGTACGCGGTCGAAAGTTTGGGCAAACCCGTTCAAAACCCAGGCACCTCTGACTTTTCGAAGTTATATGTGTATTCGTAATTAATTATTACTTGCTTTAACGGTGAAGGAAAACATCGTGATGAAACCTGCACACCTAGTAGTCTATAGGCTGATTATGATAAGGTACGCAGCATTACCTACACATAAAGATATTCGTAACTTTGCCTTCTTGCTATAGTTTTTAATGTTGTCACTTCTAAAACTTTCACACTTCCCTAAAACGGATCTACTAATATGTATTCGTTGTGTTACTGTTTTAAAAACATCACATAGAAGTAGCCACAAAGGAACTTTAGAGTGAGGGCTTTTTCATAAACGTTGACGCCAGTGTACGTACATTCATTGACTTACTTTGTATGTAAAATAATACATTTATATTTTTACGTCATTGAATAATTTGCCAATATGATGCTGCGCTCGTCAATAAGAGCCTAGTTGTCAAGCCTGTGCTGTTTAATATGACCGTATACATTGACGAGCAATATTAATAAATAAATATTTTTCATACTCAACAGCTGAAGTATGAGCGTGAATTTATACATTTGTTTGCACGAATATTCCAATTTAATGGAAGCAAAACTGCTATAGAGACTACGGATTATTGAAATGTTATATAAAACACTTCGCTTAGTATATTAAATTTTCGTAAAAGCTAAAAATATATCAGTCGGCAGGCGGTCGGGTATCGCTTTATCACGTAACCACAAGCGTGTCTCCTCTATTTATTACGTTATTTATTAAATCCGTTAGGATGAAACTATCGCCATTTCATTATCTAAAATGCAGAATAGGTTTAGTATTTCAATAAAATAAAAACAAAAAGAAAATGCAGTATTGTCTTTCTTCTTCCTCAAGAAGTCAAAGAGAAACGAAAAATATACATAGTTACCTAACATATTTACATAAAGTGTCAAAACTAGTCGCGTTGTTTCGTTCAAGTATAGGAAAACCTCTTCGCAAAGTTCATTAGACGTGCATTAACTTCCATCGTGGTGCTGCAAATACTGACGATGGAAAACTAGCCTCGGGGTATAGAAGCATTTCCGTGTTCATCACATTATAATTTCAACATCAAAAATTAATCACAAAGAAACTTTGTTCCGCTACCGCTCAATGAAAAACCTTTGACAATTTAAATGTTCGGTTAACGTCCATTATTCGCATTGAAACATGGTAAAAAGCTCATTAAGTTCCGCCAAAATGTATTGTGTAAAACGGCAAAAAAGGCAACATTTTTGTGAAAAGATATGTGAACTAACGAACCAATGTGAGGCGGGAAGCGTGCATTTTTCTTTTATGTTCGATCATAGTGAAACGGCTGAACAGTTCACACAAAACCTTCCCACGGAGTAGCAGGCGCGCCGTGCCAACATGTACACTATTTTACATTTTACTGTGTTGCAGTTTCGCAGGAACACTACGAGTGGTCATAGCCGAGCCAAGTCGAAGCCATACCTCTTCCATTCTTTGTTTCACTACAAATACAAAGGAATACGCGAGGATTGTGTCCCGTAATAACATAGGATAACACGCCTTATTTTACGATTGAATGTATTTCTAAAGAAAAGATTTTAAAGCGACCGAAGCCAATAAAACTAGTTATTTTATAAAATATTTCCTATTTTATAAAGGATAGTCTGACTTAGATAATACTATACACTAATGCAGTCTAATGTTTCTATTTTTTAATAGAAATACGTGGGTTACATTATTTCCTTTCTCTTTTGGCATGTATAAAGTCTGATAAAGAAAGAATGACGCGCGCTCGCCGCAGTTAAAATTACCGTTGAGCTCGATTTGCATACTTAATGACACCAAAAGTATTCGCAATTAAGAAACCAAAATAATCGCAGTGGTCCAAGTATGCACGTACCTACTATTATATGTTTATTAAATTCCAATTTTAGTTGTGAAACTCCAAAAGAGGACTATTTTAATATCTCTTAGTATTTAATTCAATTTGAAGACTAAAACGAGCTTTTATTTAGTAGATATATTGATTCGCAATAATTTCTTTCATTAATCGTAAAGAGGCGCTTGAAAAAGTGCGATTCTCGAATAGAGTTCTGGGTTGAGCAAAATTTTGTTGAGTTATTTCGGTAGAAAATTTGCAACAACAGCATGTACCGATACACAGATATAGGCTTACCTACAATATTTTTTATGAATTAATTTTTAATTAAAAGCAAAATAATAATAAATTTATTACATACCAATACCTACTTGAAATACCTCACTGACATTTGTACACAACTACACAAATGACCTCCAAAAACTCGATAATATTAGCGGACTGAATCAATAGCATTCTATAAACTACTATCGAATTCATACGTACATATAATCAAATAAATAACTTTACATCACAATGTAATACTGTCATTCTGGGAATGTTTGAAAACTAGAATGCTACATGATTTCAATATACGTAATAGCTTGTCAGTTTAAGTAGCTACATGGGCCGATGTGTAAACAGTTTTCGGCAAAACGTACAGCGAATGTTTTTGTTTCCTCAAAAACTTTGCTCAAAGCTAACAAAGCTGCCACAAACGAAAATTAGATTATTCGGAAGCACCGAATACAAGTGGGAATTGGGAGTAACGAATAATTATGAATTTTAAATGTGTAAATAAAGTTAAATTACGGAGTGCCGTTCTGATTAGGTAGCCACCTCGATGGTCGACGGCCGCTGTGATCGTAATTTTGTTAGTCTGCGAGATCAAGGAAGATACCATTTTGTTTTTTTTTTACGAAAATGCTTAGGTATATATTGTACTTGAATGTCCATATTAATCAGTGTTTGAAATAGAGTATAAATACCTACCTACTCACATCTGTATTCCCGTAGGTGCAGGAAGATATGTAATAGACGCGAACCTATTGACGTTATATGGAGTTTCCAAACGTAATTAACCTAATAACAGTTAGTCCTACCCGAGAATTGAACTCAGGCCTTTCGATTCCTGGGACAGAGAATGTGTTATTGGGTTTTTCCTTCAGGTAATTCTCACTAGCAACACGGTGACTGGAAATGTCCCCGATAAACGAAAGTCTCGCCCTTTTTACCTGGAACTTATACATACGTAGGGAAATGCACTTTTCACTAACCCTTCGGAGAATACAGACGTGATGTATTGTACGTACACATAAAATAAACAAAAAAGTGTTTAATAAAGCATCGGACAGTCCATTGCGCAATAATCAGCTTATAAAACTATACCTACATATAGCAGGTTAATGACACAAAACAATTCAAGTGGATTACGATGTAGTTGGGTTGTATTGTTTTGTTCAAATAATGTATAATCGGCTAATTATGATTCGTCGGGTTGCGTTAATTCCGAATTAAATTATTGGTCAAATGTATATTAATTTAGCCCTGACACATAAATAATTTATTGTAATTCGTCGCACATTTGACTATTGCGAAAACCAAAATCAATATGGACAGTTTCAATAGAACGCAGAAGATTTTCTAGCAGCTTAATTCGTTCTACATTAAAATCGCTGGCACTTTAACCATGAACAAGGTCTATTATCGACTCTACGAATTGGCATGTTATTTCGAAAAAATAAAATTCTTGAATCATAATGAGTACTAATTTCAGCCAAAACTCCAAATAATTCGACCAAATTATATAAAAAAAAAGAAGGCGCAAAATTTCCTTTCGTCCGTCATAAAATTAGTATAGGTAGATTTAATGATCACATATTATTTATAGATTTTATGTTAAATATATTGGCAAAAATAACGATTTTATCAAAAGTACTTTCATGTTTTATAGACAACGTCTGCAAAGTTTAAAGCGAATATATGTGAAGATTATTTTTATTACAAACATTCGAAGAACCGTAATACAAAGCTCCGAAAGTGAACGCGTGGTACAACGAGTGCTATCGCGGGTTAATGTTCTTGTGGCAAGTTGTATAAATCGGCCTTATCGCTGCCAAGTGTAACGAGAGATCCATACATTCAGTGCGGCCCGACAGGCGCTCATGTCTCACTCTGGTTAGCAAACCAAATCACGCGATATGAGCTGCATTTGTAAATGACCCCATGCTCATATCGCAAAACATCGTGTTTATACATATGTATGGGAAAGCCAGTGTTTGTCTCTCCATCTGTTTTGTGACCAGTTTTAAAGGAAGTCGGATGTAACATAATCATTTTGGGAAAACTTGAGCTCGGCAGTGTCAGATAAAACTTTTCCAAGAATAACAACAAATGTCGTTAGTTTTAGATTATACAATACAAAAATTATATTTTTTTATACTTACACGGCTTGCACTGGCTCTCGATATCAATTACAGTGTCGTTCGCACCAAGGACTGACGAGAAACGGTTACGATTATCTCTGGCCCCTCGACACAATTATGACAGCCAGTTCCTTTCCGTAAATACACGAGGTATGTAGGTTATGTCATGTGCGCTACAATAGCTTTGAACCGCAAGCGTCGCGGCTACTAACCAAGCTGATAATTGGATGTCCAGCAACTGAACGAAAGGCAACAGTTTCATTAATATTTTCTATGTCGACAGCCCCGTGGCGCAGTTGGCTAGACACCAGCTTGCGAAACGCGCGGCCGCGGGTTCGATCCCCGCACCGAGACAAATGTTAGTGTGATCCACAAATATTTGTTTCGGGTCTGGGTGTGTGAGACCAAAAAAGTCTCTCGTAGTTTCTGATACCCACGACACAAGACTCGTATCTTAATGTATGATCAGGACTATGTATGTGACTGTTGGGTGTATTTCTTTATTTATATGCAATTACTGTTGATGAAATGCCTACCAATGATTCAAGAAACATTCTAAATTATTTTAATCTTCTATGCCCCAATTTTACCCCAGATTATAGTGAGTGTGTCGTTGCGTGTTGTTATCGACTATTTAACACAAACGATTTTTTCAATTCGAAACAGTAGTTCCTGATATTGACACGTTCAACTAAACAAATAAACTCTTCAAATAAATAATATTAGTATAGATTGGAGGGGTGATATGTCATTTGGTAGTGTTATTATAAATAATAATAATATTATGTCTCCATATGGACGGCTTGTCCGTTAATTAAAACTATTTGAATTTTACGAATTTACTGTTAGTTATTGCATACAATTATAATTGAAATAACTGACGTTCGTAGTTGTGAGTCGTAACTGAATTGCTTTTGAATTCGAAGCCAAATTTGACCAAATTTATGGCACTTCGTCATAAATTAATTGAAGTTAGGAGGATCTTTATACATATCATGTTAGAGTGTTGATGACCATTTATATTTTCAATCACCATCATATTTTTTCACGATACTGTAATAAATATTTAATTTTACACCTAGACAACTACCATGCTTGGTAGCTGTTTTCACTCTGAACCTAAACGAATCTTTATGAGGTGGCTGTGAAGGTGACGGTGGTCAAATAACTGAAGACTTATCTTCAAATGTGGCTCTTACTCTTCGAAGGACTACAAGATACGAAAAATTTCCCCCCGATCATTTCATTATAGCACCGCTACTATTAAACTTTTCAAATTATATGTGTCGTAAGCGCAATAAATACATATCTATATGTACTACATCATTCCACATTCATCCCACTGCCGGGAACGACGTACTCTACAACTCAGAGGTGTTAAAACCAGAGTCTATCACGCTGGCATTATGCGGTTTGATTAGCTATGTAGGTACGGATTTGCTCTATCACACATATATTTATACAAACTTGTGAGCGTGTTACGGATTCTTTACAATTCCAGGAAGGGGACGTAGTTGATACACAAAATTACCGCTAGCGATCCCGATATCGTATCGTATTTGTAAGCCAAGATATAATAGAATACGTGACGTGGATGCAGTATTTGAACATCACAAAATTGACAGCTCCAAACAAACAAGTTTTCGTAAGCTTTACTGACACAGAATATAATATTAATGTAGAATACATGATCATACAATTTTTATTTGAATTTAATACTATTACCTAACTTTGTATTAAATAGTTACTCCCTTTTTATTTTTAAGGTTTGTACCGACGTATTCTGATATTAAAGTTCTGATGTTTATCGATCCCTCACTTTTATCGTCATCGATATGTTTTTTTCACCTAGAAATAGGTCTGTAAAATATAAATGTAAGGTTAGATTTCTATCAGTAAACAATGAGACTGTGTAGTAAAACAGCTCGTAGAATTATAGTTTCTCATTTGTAAAGTATGTTTATATATTGCATACATTGCATATGAGTTGTCTTAAAAATTTCAAATGATTAATTAATAATTAAAAAAAAAACATTTCAACGGTTTTATTAATTACATTAGATTAATTTCATAATATTTTTGTTGGCATATTAAATTTATTTTAAAATAGGTGTCATCAAATACACAGCTCGGTGAAGGTCGTTATATATAGCAGGATCTTATATTATTACGGTATAACATAAAGCAATATAAATGATATGAAGAATTTGCTTACCTACAGAGAATTCAAATAGCGGCCCGATTGAGTGATCTTGGAAACTATGTGAAAGAATCATAAAAAATGCCAGCCGGAAAAGTAAAAAGAGTGATAAACAGAGAGAGAGAGAACGGCTGTAATTTGCGTTTAATGTTGATAGATTATCATCTGATCTGCAATTACTTCACCATGCCTAGTCTTAAAATAAATAACATGATAAACGATTCAGCGATCACAATTACTATTGCAATTATCTGTGGCCAGTTTTAAAAGAACAATTCTGCGGATTTATTTTTGTTTTGCCGACATATCATTTCAAGCGGTTGAAGCGTTCTTCGTCCAGTATTATTAGCAGAGTAGCTTATATGTTTCGTAAAGGTTTATCTGTCTGCATACCAAAAATAATGCAAATCGGTCCAGCGGTATACACAGTAACAGATTTAAATTATGTTAATATAGTATGAATTTACCCCAAACTGCCTATTATTCAATATTTTAATAAATATATACATTGGTTTTTGTAGTAGGGCATCTATGTTTAATATTTGCTAGAGCGCCAAATTTAATTGCAGAATGGTATATAGATATATGCTCTACCAAATGAATCGTCATATTTTCCCAGAATAATGAATGTTACGGGCCTCTCTTCTGATGAATAGGTTTCCTAATTAAAATTAGACGTACAATTGAATAGGAGCGAAAATTGAGACGAGTCTCCCACGCGGACCAAATTATTGTCATTATTTAGTGACTGTGAGAAAGGTTAGGCTTAGAAAAGTCATATAAATGCGTTGGGAAAGTAAAGGAGATTCAAGTGGAGTTGTCCCTTTTTACGCCCTATTGATTCACATACGCAACCTTCTAATTAGCACGATCTTCAACGCGTTTGTCAGTTCGTAAGATAATTATTAAATTAAATCAGTACGGTAAGCAAGTCAGGAGGCAACAAGCCATAACTCAGAAGTGGAGACCGACTCGCGGCCCATAACATTCAATCGTCCGCACGAGGGGAGAATTTTGATGACCTCAAGGAAAACTTTCCGTCAGGGAACACTCTGTATAAATCCGGGGAGTCATGTCGGGATTTCCTAAATCGCTTTTTTTATTTATTGCCAGCCTACTATGCTAGGCAACCGTTTAGGGAGTGACGCCGTAACATCTACGTGATACTATCTCCTCAGCCGGATAAAATACGACTACGTTTGTCTCTATTTCTTGTGTAAGCTATAAGCATTTACTACCCGAAGATAAATCTTTTAACACATTTATAAAAAGGGTCGGCTATTAAATCACACGTATCACTCATTTAAAGGACGAAACTTGTTACAAATCGTAAAAATCTCGCAATATTTATATGGATTATTTATTTTCAAGGTCTATTTTAGGTAACATTATAAATGACATTATTAAATAAAGAGTCGCCCTAACGGAATATTTTCGTATACAAATTGGGATGCGTGGGCTGTTACTTTGGATCATGAAGCTCTTAATTATGAAATAATACCACAAATTTAAGCTTATTGGTGTAACGGAAAATTCTTTGTTCCGACCTAATCTAATAGACGGCATCATTGTAACTTCCATTGAAAAATAAAACGGACACATTAAGTTCTTTACTACCCTTAGCCCTCTTTACCCACTTTGAGCATTCGCCACTAAGACTTGCAATTTTACGATCCATGAACACTAACATTTGTCGTCATAGTCTGTGCTATGTCCTGGCACCTTAGAGACGCCGCCGGTCGGGTACGGTCTTTATCTACCGATTATCGGTTCTCCTCGACAAATTTTCTACTTACAGACATTCTTAGTGACGCATTTTTTAACATCGAACCACTCACGATCAGGATAAAAACATGACTAGTGCAATTTGATCATTAAGATACTCTAAGATACAATATGTTAGTCGTATAACTTTATAGTATTATAGTTACATTATTTCAATCTAACGCTGAGGCCCAACTTCACCCAGGGGCAATTTTGAATCCCTTATCCCACAGGTACACTTCATACAAAAATGCAAAACGTCTGTCATAATTCTCTGTGCAATATGTTTCATCATTGTTTTTCACATTGTTTCACTTTGGGCGGTTTCCGTATCCTTTGGTAAACCGGTACCACTGGTTGCCATTTTATGTTTATACATTAATTGTGATTCGACATAATTTCATTTTTATTACACTTGTGTATTGACTAGGAAAATAACATTAGAGTTCTTTTGGTATTTAATGTAAGGAGGTTGTCAATTATTAATGAAGTACCGTTTTAACTGGTCGTTTAACTCCGTTTAAAGAAATTACTACGCAATCGATATTCTATCCTGCCACGCTAAACGTGTTTTCTGCTCTCATCAAACTTATGCACAGAATAATTAATATTTTTATAATTAATTCTTTAAGTGCTAAATATTAATTTATAAAGTCAAAAGTTAATTCTGAGAGTGGCATTTACATAAAAGTGGTGTGTAGCAGATGGAAGATTCTAGAAACTAGGATGGTTGATGGTATAAAGTTATGATATACATAAGTAAAAGAAAAGTACTTAATGAAAACATGATATTCAAATTTGCAACAGCACTGCATTAGACACATGTGTTCCCTAGCGCCTTTCAAATTACTTGTTACAATGCTTTGGATATAAAATCCGTTAGAAAATCTCTACACAGTCACAATATTATAAAAATATTTTCACCAAGAGGGTCTTGCTGTTCGCTAGTGTTTGTTCAATAAGCTGTGGGCGATGCTGCTCCTTTTCAAAACACGCGAATATTCCGCGCTGTTTATTTATTTAGCTTTTTATGAACTCTCAAATGGGAACGGGAGTCGCAGCTACGTATGTTTTAAAAGAGATCATTTATCGGCAGTTGATAGAGCGAGCTGCGATACCTCATTCGTTATATTAGCTCTCGCATGCGCGCATAAAAGTGTATTGAACTTACTGTTTCACACATGTTGCAATAAAAAGGTTTGCATCAAAGGGCCTTAATGTAATTGCCGAGTGGGAGCCACTGTGAGGTATAAGCTCTAGCTGGCGTTAAAATAATTCCCCTCAGTGCGGCGGATGCGACGATGGCGCGGGCACCGGTAGCGGGCTACGGCACGGAGCGTCCTTCCGCCGCCGGTCTCCCAGCCCCTTAGGT
Organism: Cephonodes hylas; assembly: GCA_030295005.1. NCBI lineage: Eukaryota > Metazoa > Arthropoda > Insecta > Lepidoptera > Sphingidae > Cephonodes > Cephonodes hylas. The sequence goes on from AP025366.1 coordinate 6,791,287, forward strand.
GGCTTTCATGTCATCACTATGAGAAAATTATACAGACACATTTAATGCAACTGCGACTTCTCCATTTACATCGCGGAATGTGCTAATACTTGGACATATTTCAATCTATGCGCCGTGATATGAGGTGCCCCGCCTATACGAGCTCACATTTGCATATTCAGTGTATGCGCGGCGAGTAAAATAAAATTACGTACTAATGTTTACGACTGCTTCTGCTAAAATATTATTTAGTTTTAATTTCGTATGTTTTTGACATAATTATTTCACTATTATATTAACGCATATGTGAGAGAAATGTGTAAAAATAAACAGGTATTAAAATATTGTCTGTGGTAATTGATATAATCGTACACAAAAGGCTATATAACATTTTTGCATACCAAAATTGAAGGCAAAAATGAGTGTAATATAAAATGGAAGGCGAAAGAACAAATAAGATTGTTCAATCTTTGAAATCTCGTAATGGACGTAAACGACATCGCGAGTACAAACCGCCGTTTGTCACATCACTAATGGTGTGGAAAATCGCAAAAGTCCCGCTTTCTAACAACGTCTGAGTTAAAATCGATAGATTGAAAACGAATAGCGCATAATATATTAGGCACGCTTGAGTTTTTATGGACTTGAAAAACTCTGATTATTATATAACATTTTACTTTGGAAAGCATTTACGACGAACTAATGGACACGGCGTCTCTACCATGAGTGGGAGTAGCCTTTTAAATTTATTATCAGTATTTCTTTTCTAACAGTTTGGTTAGGTATTTCGAATCGTTTGGCAAGATGTGTTTAGTATCATTCTTGCTCTCATGAAGTTATACTTTATACTAATACTTGTATCATAATATTATTGTTACGTTCACAATGATAAAAAGACTTAGTTTTAAGTGCGCACCTAATGTCAGTTTACAGAAGACGAAAGAGCCAGAATAACTAAGGTCGTTCAAAGAAAAATAAATGAAAATGTTTTATAACGTAAGAATTGCCGTCAAAACTCCGCTCCTTAAATGGAATTGGCGAAAGGAAACTCCGGTCATAAGGACATCCTTTCTCTGCAACGTACAAATATATAATAAGAATGCTCGGGATTTTTTTATCTTAGAAAATCTAAAATACATTTGATGATGATGATTTTGCTCCATTGACATGTTTCGTTTCGTATAGGTGAATAAAATTTAAGCTGTAAAAGAAAAAGAAATGGCATAAATTGTCGTACACTTTTGGCACAGTAATAGTAGTAATTTTTTTGTCATCGCTTATTTTGTAACTCAACGTCATGTCTCTTTGCTTTTGACAGAGTGAGAGCATTGATGCTAGAGTATGTCACTGATATGATAAGGACTACTCACCGATTTGGATTTGGAGAACGACTACGAGATCTTTTACCCTCGACTTGCCCTTTTAACACCATTCGTTTCAAAGTCTCTAAATTACGTATGACTTGCCCGGAAAACTAAATTCGTTAGATGATAACTGTTCTTTGATGTCGAGTTTCTCTAGATTGGAACGTTAGTTCAATGCGCGGTCCACAGGATTCTAAGTACGAGTCTCCAACAACGATTCCAGGGCGATCTTATATTATGACAGTCCTTGATCCTCACATACCAATGTATTTATTACTGAACAATGTATAATACGGACCGCACCGAAAATTATATCAAGTTTAAGTACAATAGCATGTTTAATTTTGCATATATGCCTAAAATAATATAAAGCGATTATTCATAGACAGAAAAAAATGCACCAAACCTAACCTCTTCATTTTAAAAATAAAATTATCTTACCATGTTTCTAGTTATGATTAAAACTAAATTATTTATCATTTCCGCCGACATTAAACCCAAAATACTTTAGACAAAATATTTATGTTAATTAATACATTAAGTTTTTTTAAAAATAATCTCCAACTCAACAATTTGAAGAGGAACTGGCCGTCATCGTCGCAGCGAAAAATAAACATTTGGCAAAAGAAACAAATAAAGTGGTGGCTCATTACGAAGGTTTCTTAGTAAAATGCGGCGGAATAAATTAAAATATTGAGTGAAGTTACTTAATATTTTAAATAGGCAAGCCAAGGTGTACTTGTGAGCGGAAACCAAAGCAGGTAATTTTACTCTCAGTAATGTTGAATACACAGATTGTGGTACGTTAGTTGCAAGCTTTGTGTTTTCCTTTGACTAAGTGTTTTTAAGAAAAGTTATGTTCTTGCTTTTAGTTAACGTGCGCGGTGGGCGGACCACAAAACCGTTATAAAGGAACTCGGAGCGATTATCTTACATGCGAAAATTTCTATTTGATATAATGTAGAAGTGCATTAAAGTTTGTGTACACGTAACATACGAGGCTTTTGTAACCGACTATTTGATTGTGTGTCTTGTAACTAAATTATTTTTTAACATCGCATATGTTTTTATGTATACCGCTTATCAGTTTATTACATAAATATCCTATTTCTTTATACCTACCTTAATTCTTTACATAGCCCTGATATATAATTCATATATGCGATACACAGTTTCCTTTGTTCTCTTCTGGATTCAAAGTTTCTGAGAATTAAAATTCATTAGCATACAAAATTATTAACCATAGCACTTTTATGACTAAATCCATTCAGTTTTCACAGTACAACAATTGGTTGTAAAATTAATATAAGGATTAATATGTCCGCAATTCCTATAGAGATATTATGATGCCAACCAAAATAATTTCTATGAATTGATGATAACAAGCAAGTGATGACTTGATGATAAGTGAGATATACAGGTTCTGAGGAATTTGTTAGGTGCGTGGACTGCCAAGGTGTACACTGTACAGGTATCCTATATTTCCTTGTCTAGGGGTTATGTCAAACGTATTTTCACATCTCGGATCTGTATTTATATATAAGAATACCCATATTTTATACATCACAAATAGTACAGATTAGTTGCATATCGATAAAAAAGAAACAGTGCAACGTATAAAATTTAATTTGAGCATCGCTAAATTACTTTGTTACAAATTTAAGTGAATAGAGTTGCTTTACATAAGGACTTTACTTATTAACCTTATTTTTAATTAGTCCGTGCTTATTGAAGTTAGCAAATATTAAACTTACTTCCATAGAGGCTCGAAAGCGTTACCCGGTGATTGCGTTATGTCTAGTTTATATTTTTCTATTGTGGGGTCAGAATATTCCCAGTTATTATTTTATGGAAGTAATTTGGGCTTCTATGTGAGTAACGCCATTGCTGCGTTTGAGAAAAAGAAATCTTTAAGTAGTAGTCACGTTTATAAGGTCGTACATATCTGAAAAAGCCATATTTCTGAAATATAATAAATAATTTATACAGCGCATAGCCTTGACAAAAACGTATACATTCATGCCACAAAAGCGTAGGGAACGCAAAGATTATACGCCTGATTAAATATTTTCGCTCCATTGCAAATAAAGGCTGTGCCTACGAAAGAGAATTTTCGCGCGAACATTTCGATATCACGCTGTAGGCACATGTACGTTTACTTACTCTTATGCACGAGGTTTAGACCCTCCACTATATACACTATATCGTAAATATAATATCCTATATACATTACACAAAGCTCGTTACGAAATTATTTTAATAAAAATTTATTTAGCATTCAAGTCGCTTAGTAATACCTACGACTGATTGTATCACTTGTTCCTCGTTTACAGAAGTCGTTGTAACGCGATTGGTGTGTCGTAGGTTCCAGTTAAGGCAAGTTTAATGGAACAAAGTGACGAAGTTTCTCGCAAATGCGCGTAAACTGTTACCACGTAAAAAATGTGCAGAAAAGCGCCCCAAGTTTTATTAGAAAGCTACATTGAAAATGAACATAGATACTTCCAGTCAGCTACTGCAAATAAAAACATTTTGAAACGAACGCTAATTAATATTCCGGAGTGGAAAAGGCAGTTTAAAAAATTTTAAAACTCGCTTATGCCGGCCGGTGAGTCTTAAATCCACGTGAATTATAAATGGGTCACGTTTCGGTTGGATAAGCACTACCTACGTTTCTAATTTAAATAATATTTATCAACGTTACACGAATGTAAGAGGTGACCCGAATACGTGACATCTCGCCATAAAAAGGTAGGTGAGACTTATTAATGTGACACAAAAAGTGGACCTTTCCGCCTATCCAAATGACAACATTAAAATTGAATGAGGAATTTTCACCGAAACACAATTTGCGGGAACATCAAACGGGCCCTTGAATGAATCAACGTTATGCATTTTCTTCGCGATAGTCCATTTTGTTGATTCTTTTGAGCGCGCTAGAACTAATTTATTTGGAGTCGGCATTCAAGAAATGAAAAGTTTAGGATTTTTTTTTATTAATAATACAATGAAATAAAACTTGTTCGCCTAGCGACAACTGAATCTATACAATAAAAGCTTGTTTGTGTACCTGTATAATTTTTATAATCGCGATAGTTCCAACGCAGTGCCAAATTTTATTCGGTACTAAACTTAACATCGTAAAAAATAACAATAATAAATATTTATTACCAACAAATACACAAACAACGCATAAAAAACTAGTTACATTTATGCACTACAAATATAAAATAAAGTTGATGAAATAACGTTCTTTGACGACAACAACATGAAGAAAATACAATAACGTTTTACGCTATGCATTCAGTGGGTGAAATTCTTTATTTTAAAAGTTACACGGGAACTAGAAGAATATAAAATGCGCTTGCTAACAATAAGCCTGAAACGTTTACTAAATGCAAAAAATAAGAAGATTGCATTTCTTAATAAATATATACAGTTTTCACACCGTGATCGAAAACTAAGGTGGATAATAGCTACCGGTGTTACGAAACAATTGACACTTTAAAAAAATCCCGACAAAATTTAAAAAAATTGATGTTTTCCTAACAACCATAGGTATGAAATAGATTATTCTTAATGTCACGGTACTAAATCCATTCTCTTATTTAACTAACCAAACTATCTAAAATACTTATTCGCCAGTATTAGTTATGTGGAAAAAAGCGATCCGTTCCACAATCGATGTGAGCGATGCATTAAAGTAATATAAAATATTATTTGTCGATAAATGACGTTACGAGCCGACAGCGCGGGGAGAATATACCCCTCAGTAAACGGGAAGGAAGCCATGATACAACTACTGTGCCGTAGAAAATTGCTCACTCAACCAGCATAGGGTTGTCGTAATTAAGGAAAGTTTTTCATTCCATCGCTTGTAATGTATGCAGCTGCGAGCGCATGATCGGGTCGCAATTTGTTTTATTAAGTTTCGCTGACACAATTAACAGTTTCCTATCCTTAGTTCTAAATATACCCGAGTTCAGTTCAATGAATTGTCGCCTCCCCTTCCAACGGGTACAGTAGACAAAGAGTATTGGTAATTTTAAACGATAGTGAACTAAATCCCAATACCTTGTAACAAGACTTTATATTTCCATAAATAAATTCGAAGAACAATGACTGATTTTACAGGCAGTATAAAAATAATAATTCTTATTCTTGTAACAGCAAAATTTGCCAGTGCTTCCAATATATGGGTATATTGGATTGGATATTGTAGCTTAAGGTTATAAAATCGACGTAATCCTTTATCCCATTTCACAACAAACTATATGTATAAAGTTACACAATGTCCAAGGAGAGCGTTATAAAGAGCTGTCTTATTGTCCGTTTCACAATACTGGCCGATGATATACGTCGATGAAAAATATCTCCACTCAGCTGAAATGAGGGTCCCAAGAATAGACAGGATTAGGAATGAATGAAGGTGCTTACATAAAAGAAAAGTTTGAAAATGGCTGTGCTGTCTATTGGACGTAGTTTAGGTCTGAGGGCTTACGTTTTAATATAGATTGAGATTACAATACGCGTTTAGGACAAAAAAGTAAGTCTCTTTAAAATAAGAAATTGTATCTAATAGTTTTTACCCCTTCGTGATCTTGGTTCGAACAATTAATAATTAAACTTATTAGAAATTTGTTTAATACATTTACGTTAATACCAGTGGCGGTACTTCCATAGAAGCCCGAAAGCCCGACTTGCCTTGCATAGTTCCGAATAACGAACTTAACGATTGTTTATTTATAAAATAACGCTATAAACGTGAATGTGAGTACTAACCGGTAGGTATTTATTAGTCCTACGTACCAAAAAAAATATGCTGCTACTAAATAAACATCTGGGCTTGCCTTAGTTTGACGCCCTAGGCACGCCACTGGTTAATACGTATTCTAATGATATAAACAGCGTTAGTTTTGTTTTGTTTGATCCAAAATATATAGCCCAAGAGAAAGAAACTTATAAGTTTGTTTCGTGAAGAAAAACCCTAAATTTGGATATTTTTGTGATCAACTGATATAGCGTCTGGCAGCAGTTTGTTTATTAAGTGGAAATTTAATACGACGTCCGAATTTGGTTTAGTGAGGTGAAATTCTCACGGAATATTTTCAGAATATTTTTTCGATATTCTCATTATGATAAAATAGTAACTGGATACAAACAGCCTTAGCCGGTATGATTACTCTGCTAAAACAACTTGACGCACTAATATTGTGGCAGTTGATATTAATCTCTGGAAAGCATTTTAGTACATATCCCAGATATTTCTCACCATGTACACGTCCCCTATCATGATCCAAATTTTTTTTCCATCCTGCAAGGGTAAAAATTTTAGGTATTGGCGTAAGCTAGTTTTACACAATTTAAAATGCACACATTACTTATAAATGCGCTAACATTCATATGTCAATATAAAAATAAATCTTTATTGAATATTAAAATGGAATTTCAATCCTACCGCGGCATGGCGTCGTGCGTCGTCCTCAAAAATATTTCGTAAGACATAAATCTATGGAACGAGTACGCATCGTACAGTGTCGCCCGTCGATTATCACGCGGGAAGCGATTTGGGTGTACGGCATTCGCAAATTACAAAAGATAGCGATCACAAGAAAATGGAACGGCGGTATCGCGTTCCACGTTTAAACGCAGATATGAACGTATCGAATCTTACTTGTGGCTAGAAATGGTGCGTATGGACCAAATCATAAGAACTTTTCATAATAATTTGTAAATGCTGGCAACATCATAATTTTACCAAAAAAAATATAACCGTTGTGTTGTCCACATGAAACATTGGCGGACAGGCAATTTATCTCTAGCCTTTCGACACAATAATTCCCATTGATCCCGGAACTCTGACATGGGTAACTATGACAGGCTATACTTTGTACTTTTTCGTATTGTTTTTAAAATATTTGTTCAAATGGTTTATTTCTAAACATACTGTCACAACAATGCTGATAGTGACAAACTTTGTGGGTATTTATTGTTTAGTCAGCTCATCCACAACCGCTGATGGGTATGGGCCTCCTCTACGATTGGTACAGGTTCTAAACCAGTAGTGGTTCTTCTATAGAAGCCCTCAAGCGTTACATATGTATAGTGCATTGACTAGTTTGCAATTTTTTATTGTATAGTCAAGATATTCATTCAAAAATTCAAAAAAAGCAAACAAGTAACATAAATTTAGCGGCCAACATATCCCCTATTTTCTATGTTCTATAATTTTGTGCCCTTAAAAGCGTAAAACTTTTAGATATAGGTAGAGGTAGTGAAGCATTTATATTTTCGGTACGAGTCGTAGAGACTAGGGACATCCCCGAGCAAAATGTTTGCCTAAGTATTACTTTAGTAATTTCCTTATATATAAATAAATACACCCAACAGTCACATACATAGTCCTGACCCCACACTAAGATACAAGTCTTGTGTCGTGGGTATCAGAAACTACAAGAGACTTTTCGGTCTCACAAACACCCAGACCCGAAACAAATATTTGTGAATCACACAAACATTTGTCTCGGTGCGGGGTTCGAACCCGCGGCCGCTCGTTTCGCAAGGGTGTTTGACCAACTGCGCCACGGGGCTGTCTTAAATTAATTTGAAGCGTTTCTCGGGATCACCATACTTGAGAACGCCTAAGTTCTGCTAACTAATCTTCTCTACGCACTTCCGGGAATGGACTTGATCTAGAAGGCTCTTGTAGAATAGTCATGTGTACCTACTCAAGAAAAAAGGTAAATAACACAGCGCTTTTAGAGACACGAGCACTAACGGGTAGTATTAAATAAAAAGTGTATGGTTTGTACAACGTTAGGAGACTGGCGTTGCGTTTCACAATAAAAAAACTTTTCAAATGCTATCTAATATATATATGTAATAGAAAGAAAGAGGACCAGCAGCTTTACAATGCTATACCTACTCGTAAGTCTTAAGGTGAGTTCATCGTACACATAAGAGGATTGAAATTCAAAATATGGAAAAAGTATGTTAATGTAATGTTAACTGTAATTTGTAAAATAGAGTTTCTATTAAATTTCTATTGAATGATTGAATTTATTTTTGGCGCACAGTTAAATGAGTAAAAGGTATTAATCACAATTAATCATGAGATGTATTTTAAATTTTTCTTACAAGTAAATAAATACGGATACACAAAATCGTTCCACCTCATGTCTTAAGGCAATCGAGATATGGCGCGTTCAAAATACTCCCCTAGCCCCTAGGTAATCGGATAGCGGCTTTCAGCGAAAATTTTCATAGCTATTTATAAATTGATCTCGCGTTCGCGAATTCTTTCCAGTGTCACGATTTTTTATATTTTGTTGTGTTCATACCTCTTGTAATGTGAACGTTAAAAGATACGTCGATCATATTATTATGTTCTAGTCTACGAAACTTTAGAATAGTATTACGTTTAATTTTATTGTTTGGTACACAGTATACTATATCTTCGACTACTATTTACTACAGAATGAACTCGTAAAATAATTACATATATTCATTTTTTTCTGAATTGTTCGAATAAATTAAATAACGATTATTTTTACATAACCATTTTTGAACTAAATGTCAAATTTCTTCGTAATCTAACTCATCCCAACAGAATACTAAGCAATGACTACAATTTAACTAAAGTTCCATATCAAATTTGTAGAAAATTTTCTGTTGTTGTTGTTTTGCTGTTGTATAAGTTAAAAAAAGCAGAAAAATAGGCATGTATATCAACCATATTAAACTTTCAGCTCGTGTGAAGAAATAGACAAGCATATAAGCAAAGTAATAACCCCTTGGTGAAACAAAACGAGTTAGTCTGCGACGAAGGTTTAAACAAAAGATTCGATGGCTCTTATCTTACCCTTGCCTACTCGTCAGGTTGCCGAGCAACTTCCCGTAAGCTTATTACATAGTCACGTTTGACAAATTCACTTAGATTTTGTTCATGACGCTCGCTTCCGACAACTTTTCAACTCGGTTAGTCACAGTCGAGTTTCGTAACTGATGTAACGAAGATTGTAAACATGTCGGAAATAGGTTTTACCTCCACGTAAGCGAAGTTAATAATTAAACTTCGTCACTACCACAGAGCCTAAACCAAGTTGCGTATGTTGTCGTCTATCACAACAACAGTTATATACCTATAAAAGAAAATTATCCGTTCGATATCACCTTTATTGAAATACAACATGTATTTCTTGCGATTTATAACATACGTTGAACTCTGGAGGCAACGAGGCGCTGAGCATTTCTCTGCTTCTTATATTTTTATTTCTAGCGTTTTCAATTGTTTCCTTATTACAATAGATTTATCACGTTTGTTATGTGCGAATAATATGTAATATAGCTGTAGTTAGCAAGAACATATAGAAAGCATTTAGCATATACCTCAGATCTATCAAATAGCAGGTAAAACGTAGAGTCTATACTTTTCCCGCTGGGCAATCCTTTTAACATCAAGCAAACTGCATAAACGCGAAATATTAGTGGGGAGCTATGTAAAGCGATTTTGATTCACATTTGCGACCATGCTTGTAACAAATTTCCAACTAGTTAGTCATCTTTCACGGTTCATGCATCGGCTAAATCACGTTCGTTGCATGCACTATTCACACGGAATCCGGTTAAAGCGATCCCTGATTGCGTACGTATTCCACATCGCAAATTGTTATCCATGAATTGAACCAATACATTTAAGTTTAAATTGAAACCACTTTTAGGCTTTTAACTGATAGCCATTCGCCATATCACATTTACGGAATATTTTGTATTTGGTCATTTGTAATGTACAATTTGGACTGAACATGTTTAATGAAACTATTGCTGACATAATTAGTGAATGTACTTCCATCAGTAATAAGCCTTTTGCGCTAGCTGTATTTCATCTTAATATAATTATAATAAACAACTTTTTTGATTTTTTAACAATCTCTTCTCTTCAATTGAACAAACCGTAATATTATGTTTCAATTGTAAAAGTATGATGAAGTTTTCATAAAACCTATCAGGGCGTGCCAAAAAACTAATATTTGATTTGGACTCAAAAAGATTACGATTTGAGTTCTTGAACTTAAATTCGATATACTTTTAGTTTTAATACTATTCATGGAAGAAAATAGATCAAACTTTAAAAGTTGTTTTTACGTAAATGTATTACTTAGTAAGTTCTAAGTTCAATTATAGTTAATAAAGAGACATATACATAATATTCCATTAATATAATGCATGTGAATCAAAAAATTTATAATTTTGTGTCTATGTTAATTTACAAAATGTTTGCTAATTTCTATTGTTACTCGTTGATGTAGATCGTGTACATAATTTAATACGGGTGATTGATAGTTTTATACAATTGCTCTGTCGAGGGTGCTATACGTAAAGGCAGCACGCCATACAGCGATTTATTTTCGGTAAATATATCATCAACTGTAGTGGTAGACGAGTTGTTAATGTGTACGGAAAACGCAACAAACTCAGTATGGCTGGCTTAATTCTTACGATTTTTGATTTCATGTACCTACTATCAAGCCCTCTACCCCATAAAAGGGACCAGTATCCTTTAGTTGAACAGGCAAAAGGTCATTGTAACATTATACTCGTATTATTTTATCCAATTTCGAACATATACATACATGGAGAAATACTCTAAAGGAATGTATACTAATAACTTATCTACAAGTCTTATTTGTATACTGTTGGTAATCTATGCGATAGAATTAAACATGTAATGTACATTGAATATTTAGTCCGCTTCCTCCAGTGTTCATCTAGTTACGTTGTTATTAACATGTATACAAATCATCAAGTCTCCGACTAGATCGCATTCGAGACAGGTACAGAACATGTTACCGCGTTACTCGCACATTACGTACATTATTTATTACAGCTCGTGCAGTTGTAGCGTGTGGCTGTCTTAATGGTCCAAGTCATAGCTTTTGATCTCAAATTGCGGAGGTCAATGCGTCATAGCTCTCATAGCAATGGTGATACTTCCATAGAAGCCCAAAAATCCAGGTGGCCTTCCAAAATTCTGAATAAAATCTTTAAACAACTAATTTTTTTTCACCAAAACCAATTGAACATGGAAATCAGATTATGTTGCCTTCACAATAAACGTGTGATACTTTTGGGCTTCTACAGAAGTACCGCCACTGATTCATAGTGTCAAATGCATACAAAAATCACCAATAAAAGTATTTGTAAAGGTTTGGTGAAATAATCCTTTGCATGCCAATTTAATAACTGAACTAATAATATGTGCTATGTAGTCCCATTATAATTGTCACCTTCTGGCTAAATAGGGTTATCTATAAACAAGGGACTTGCAGCAGTTAAATGAGTAGGTAGGCCGGAAGATCGAGCCCTGTAGTGTGACTAGGGTTTGCAATCCCGCAGTCATTTTTTTCCCGCGGGAAATTTGCGGGAAATTTATCTTTCCCGCGGGATCCCGCGAGAATTCCCGCAAAAAATTAAAAATGCAAAAATATGCATTATAATAATGCTATATTGCCTGTAGGTTAGTAACACTGTTTAAAAAAAAAAAAACATTCATACAATTTAACTAATAGAAAAAGTACTTTCCCATAGTTATTATTAGGTAAGGTAGGGGATTTGCAATCCCGCAATCTGTGTGTATTGTGTTTCTCTATTCCAACAGTTTCCTGCGTGTTAATATGGTCCAATCTGACCTAAACAGCAATCATAGCCTCGAGATTTAGAAGAGCGATCGAGTATCTGGGCGGTTGCGGGTTCAAACCCCAGGCATACACGACTGACTTTTACAAGTTATGTGTGTATTCACAATGAATTATCACTTTCTTGAACGGTGTAGAAAAAGATCTTGGGAATTTTTAAGGTGTGTAGTCCGCCAACTTACGGTTTGTACGCGTAGTACGCTATGTCATCGTGGTGGACTAAGCCCTAAACCCTCTAAATGGTAGAGGAGGCCTGTGCTCAGGCAAGGAATGTTTATGGGCCGATGGTGATGAACGTAACCATTCTCAGCCCATATATTATGTCTCACTGCTGGGCACGGGCATCCTCTACCATTGACAGGGTTTAGGCCTTAGCCCACCACGCTGGCCTAGTGCGGGTTGGCGAACTACACTCCTTAAAAATTCCTAAGAACTTTTAGGTGTGCATATTTTCTCAGGATGTTTTTCTTCACCGTTAAAGCAAGTGAACAAGTTATACACATTACTTTGAAAAGTCAGAGGTGTGTCCCTGAGGTATAAACCCGCGCCCACCAAGATTCTCGACCGTGCGCCTAAACCTCAAGCCTCAAAGCCCATCACTTACTTCAATTATTTAACTAATAATTGTTACGATAATTTAGTTATTAACTTTAGAAGAAACAACATTTAGCAACCTACAACTAAGTGTCACTTTGATTGTAAAGTCTCACTTTTTTCTACTAGAATAACCAAACCGCCGCCAATTTTAATCCTTTACTTCGCTTGATCGGTTAATCGATGCTGACTGACGCGCCCGCGCTGTTGTGTTTAGCTAATAGGCCTTCAGTGATAGCTGTAGCGCTGAATTTATTACCAAGCGAAGTCAAAAACTTTCCGCACAAATGCGGGAATTCCGCAGTACTCAAAAACATGCGGGATCCCGCGGGAATGCGGGAACGCGGAATGCGGGATTGCAAACCCTAAGTGTGACATTGGAGAGGCCTTTATATCATTATAGGCGTGAAAAAGGCTGCTGATAAAGATGAGTCTGCTAAGACTATTCAACTGTCGGAATATAAAAAATCTCTCAACACCTGACACATTTATATCGGTATTGCGGCTTTTACGACTTTAAAAAATGGCATTTTACACTCGCGGCATCCTTATAAAATGTGTTCATTAAATGTCGGCATTAAAATTAAAGGCAAATAGTATTATGAAACAACCAATAGCCAGCTATCGTCCTAGAACACGCGCTTCAGCTTTTCATATCAAAGAGAGAGAGTAGAGTTCCAAAGTAACCTTAAACTAGTGGTATGAAGAATTTATATGATTTTCCATTTCTTTAATCCTCGATGTTTACATTACTGGTCATTCAACGAATTTGATTAACATGAACGTAATTAAAAACCTTATCACGAATAACCAGAGCTACATAAGGTACATATAGTATACACAAACCCTAAACTCAAAATGTTAAAGTTTCGACAGCAAACACATCGATGTAAGTGAATGGGCTATATTTTTAGCATTTAACTCTAAGGTCTTTAACTACTTAAGTTTTATGCAATCCACGGTAGAAGTTCAAAAGATTTTAATCCAAAGCTTAGCTGTAAGCTACTTTAAGAAACAAAATTAAGTTTTGTTCCTCTACAAGAGAAAAGGGATCACAATTAATCTCCTTGCTTTGGCCTCCAAATTATGGGTATTTTTAGGTCTCGTCGAAGGAATTATTAATTTATATTTAAATTCCTCTCCCTTGATGTAAAATGATAATACCTTAAACAAAATGGCTTTATTATTATCACGAATTTATATTAGAAATATTTCCAAGTAAAATCATCATATGAAATTAGTTCTATATAACTTCTTTGATACAAGAAGAGTTGTTTACGAAGAAATTACAATAAAAAGTCAAATAAGTATGCCTGAAAAAGTATTCTATTAAAATGTTGGAAACGTGAAGTACAGAGGGCCCCACTTCGATTCCCGAGACCGACAAAAAAAAATATTTCTTTTTAGTATCAGAATATTTTAGAAGCAGCCCGCAGTCAGGAGACGTGCCTGAAAAAGGGCAATTGGCTGACTTTTACGTCAAACTTGATACTGCCGAAATATATGTATTGAAATATACTTCTGCTCGCCCCTTGTTGGATACAGGCGTGAGTGTTTTGCTTATTTAAACACAACAAACACGAAATTTGCGAGTGATTTTTACATATGTAACTCTAGCTTTATTCAGAACCATGCACATTCAAAACAAAATGGAATTTCTGGTATTCAGTTGCCTACACGGCATCAATCCTTCTGGGAAATGACAAACTTTGCATAGGAGAACTTATAGAATGCTACGGTCGACGCAGGAAACAACCTATTCGTTCACAAAGTGTGGGAATGCCCTAAAGGCAAAGCGCAGATAATGTATCCACTTGTAGCTCACCTCGGCTACACTTCAGTAAAATGTAAGTTTTTTACACTGCTGTAATTCTGCCATACGCATTTCAAGAATCCGCAGTTCGTATTCCAAAATTACTTGAACTTAAATTTATCATACCAAAAATTCGTCTTTTTAATTACACTTGCGACTTCTTCATAAGTAAAAATACGAGTAACAAATTTAAGGATTTAGAAGTCGTACATAGTCTTCTGGGTTATACAGCTCACATGTGTGTCAATTTACTTCGGGCCTGAATGTTTAATACAGGTTTCTTTGTGTCTATTTATAAGTGGTTAAACAAAATGAAAAAATATTAAGACTTGCGATTTTGGATAGTCATTAAAGTTGTGGGTTGTATTTAAATTTAAAACCGCTACAAAAATAAAGTAAAAATTTTTTTATTCTAAAATGTTAATACTGACGGACGATAACACTCTTCCTTTCGCGTTTTGCTCAAATATTTATTTATTAAATTATGTATAGTAAATACGAATATTCATATTCCTGATACCCACGGAATCGACGTATGCCGTGTCTACAAATATTTGCTAGGGTAAGTATTAACATACAGGACTGAATATATTAAATTATTAAACATAATATAAACTATAACTAAATTTCTTACGCCTGTATGCCCTTATGGAATAGACAGAGGTACATTTCTGCATCCACATTTCGCCTATTGTTTTTTCGTCCCACTTAATAAAGAGCGGGCCTATTGCCGTTATCTGGGCACAATTCCAGACACTGTTCTGCCACTCAACATTTCCCGATGAAAAATCTTAATACTACTGACCCGAGAATCAAACTGTACTATCGTACAGCATTGTACCGCAAGAGACCACGAGGAAGTCTATAAATAACTCAATTAATAATAAAATACATGGTATTTGTGTTTCATATTTGTGTGATGCCCTCATAAACGAAGCTATCCATATAGAGCATCACAAAGGATAAATAAATCGTACCATTATGCTAACAAATGTGGGTAAGCGATGTTCCAATCTCAGTTTGGTCTGACATTCTGAATAACGACTTTTTTCTTTATTGTTCAACGCTGTAATGCCATGCCATGATATTAAATATCGACCATATTTATTTCCCAAGGGTTAAGGTCGAGAATAATAATTCTATGAAATACAACCCCTTGTTATCTAATGTACATAATCAATGTGGAATTGGGAATTGTTTACAGTGTTTATATACATCAAACAATTTAATAATCGGCTTAATTTAACAATGACCAGTGTTTGCGGCTTGCGGAAACTTTGCACGATATTTCGTAATGGAATTATTTTTAGACATGTTTACAAGAAACATCTTTTTGTTCATCTTCGGTATGGCTTGATGGTTCTTTACCAAAATACGTAAATTGAGTATAGCACTTTATTATATTACAAAGTTTCGAGAAAATTATTTTCCTCCAAGTAGCGCCATCTACTGGAAAACGGACGATTCTTGTGCTTAGTTGTGGAACCTTCCTTACAAAAGCTGCAACAGGCGCCATGAATATAAACATAAGTTAGTTTCAGAAATAAAATACAGAGGAAGCTTTACTAAATATTTCAGCATACATAAATATGATATATTTCTAATAATGTAATGAGAATGACGACACCTTTAAAATAATAATGATTTTTCACGATTAAGGATTTGCAATATAAATTAAAAAAAAAATTCTAAATCAGACAAGAGAACTGCCCCATTTACTTTAAAATATTTTTTACATTTAACCTTATAACTTTGACCTCCAAAACGGCTTTGAAGTAATTTTAAAAGGCTAGATTCTCTTTTGTTGATAATAGTCATTTAAAAATCAATGATGTTTTGCAACACAAGGGTGCTCTTTTAAATTTAAAGCAGCTTTAGCGCTTCAATCAATGAATCATGGATCCAAAACACATTTTAATAGATACTAATTACATTTTTTTTTCATTTTGGTGAACTAATATAGTATAATATAAAACCATGATGATAATAAATCTAACTATTTTTATTCTGATATTTAACCGCAAACGTAATATGTCAAATTACAATAAAAAGTATTGTTACTTAATTCTATCCAAGTATTTCAAATAACTATGAAAATATACACATATTTATAATTTTTCATACTCGCAATTAATCAAAAATAGCGCATAAGACTACTTTCTTTTCAGGCACGTTCCATATTAATTCGTCTTTTACAGCCGCTGAATTCGCTGAAATGGAGGACAACACGCGACGACAGCGCTCCCAAAACCCAGTTTAGTTTCATGGTTAGCCCGCCACGATACGGTTGTATACGCCTGTAGCACTACAAACTACCACCTGGTGTTCATATACGCGTGATGGAATTTAATGAAAGTGCTCTGTATCATATTTAGTGCTTACATACAGGTAAGTACAGGGAAATTTCAATACTATTTTTCAATACACTATGATCAATAAACACGATTCCATTCCTTATTCAAATATTAAGACCAGAGAATCAAATAAAATTTATACATTATGTACGAATATCAGACGACAAAATCTTGAGCTAATGGATGAGAGCAGTCAGTACGCACCAATACATACAACAACGCCCAGATTGAAGCTATTCTGAAGTAAACGCCCTACCTAATGCGTAGAGAATCATAGTTCGCAATATTTATTTATATGATGATAACACACAATAGACGTATTATTTCACAAAATTGTTTAGCCTGAAAAATATAGAAATAAATAGGCAAAATATTACGCTGATACAAAGCTATGATAATTAATTATGAAATTTTAAACTTTTTAAATCGACAATCAATAAGCATAAAAACATACGATCTGCATAGAACTCTATTGCTTAATAAAATTTCATTAACACAATAACAGCAAACGTTAGAAAAAATCCTGTGACCGTATTATTTTTATAATTCCCTAAATCAAAGATTTATTAGCTACATTACCAGATGTTGTATGAAAAGAGGTACTATATAGATTAAGTATTGAATCTGTGGCTACTGTAATCTTATGAAAATTAGCTGGGAAGCTAATTAAAAAGCTCACTTTATTGGCATTAACGCAGAGTTCCTTACTGCATCAGCGCTTACGTTAAACTGCAGGTCTCTGCAGATGCCAAATATTCGCAATAGTTATGCCAACCCCAAATCTCTATGCATGGCATGAAAATTGGGACAATATGAATTCAAGTAGTGAGGAAAATCAATTCACAATTTTAATGTTGAGCGACTTGTGCTGTAGAAGACGATTAACAATCTCAAATTATTATCCAACGCACATAATTTGAATTTACAAAATTCATCTATATTAAAAAATAATGCAGTCCAATTTTTTGCTGTTGTTAACACAGAAACATATTATGAAGTTCGATCGGAAATCTATACTATTTGTCGAGCGGCATCCGCTGACCTTATTGGCCTAAATCCATACCTCAGCCTTTGATGACTAGGTTAGAGTTAGCCTTCTACAAGGATACTTAAATTTTATAGATTATAAAATGTTGTTTTCGCATGAAGTCTATCACACCTTCAATGTTTTAACAACTTTATTTTTATGATTAAATCAACAAACAAAAGGTGCATTTAAAATAATAATTTCTAAAATATTCGTAAACAATCTAAATTGTTTGATGTTATTAATGTATCTGCATTTACAAATACATAGAACAATCATGCGATTATTTATTTTATTTCAAGACGAATTTCGGTAAATCATAATGCATTACAGTCTATAATCATTTACAATCTATAATTTTTCTTCGTCGATATTATTTCTACATAGCTGTCCCATGCTTTGAGAAAACAATATAGTAATCTTACTTCCATAATATTAAATAAAATAGCCCTCGTGTACGAATGTAAATATTTCATTATTATTGTGCAGAATTGTTCAGTGTTTCATGAACTCCCCATGTCCGTGACACTATTGTTATCACTATACGCAAATTCCATTATCGCTCATACAAATATACCGTATCAGGGCTTCTGTATTATTTTATTTAGATAGACCACCCGCGGGTACAATTCTTTTTGTGTACTTTGTTATTTTTTTACATTTGTTTATTTAATTTTATAATGGCAGCATATATTGTTGATCTGAAACAATTAACTGTATCATTTTAAAAAAATAATATACCTATGTATAGATTTCTTATTGTATTTTTATATAATTCGATTTCAAGTACATTTGACATACTAGCAAGGTCATTTAAACAAAAATCTTTCCTTTATTGAGAGTTGTATATAATCAAAGCTTATACATCGAAAAAATACTCGTATACTTGTATTTCACGCCTTTATACCCAAAGGCGAAGAGCTAAACCTATGTTACGCTGGCTATTAAATCCATTGAAATGGAGATGAGCGTATCGCCAGTCTCCAGACACATTTCCATACCCCGCGTTGTGGCCGAGTAATTTTATAACAAGAAGAAAATAATACTTTGCATGACCATTTAATCAGATTATAAGCCCAACGACAAGTCAGTCTTGTAAAATTTCGAAACAGCTTCTCAAATTAAGTTGTATTAATGAAATGACCTTGCGAAAATGGCTATTCTGATCGCATTCAGGTAACAAAGAGCTCATTTACGCCGCATCTGTAACATTTCAGAGCAAACTTATTGTATGAGCCCTCATTATTCTTCAGAGTAAGAGGCTGAAGAAAACTCTTTCCACATATTTTTAAGTACAAACACGCTTGCTAAGCATTCAGAGGTTGCAAAGTTTTATCGTCTTTTTTACGTGAACAATACATTTCTTCATCTTACGTCAAGGTTTGGAAACATATCGATTACAATGTATAGAACTTTACCATATCGTCATTTCTTGAGATATTTCATAATTTGCTATCATGGAGATTCTATAGACTATTGTGAAACCACAAAATCTAGTTTGAGGAGTATTTTGAAATCCTGATTTACGTAATGTCACCTTAGGTAGTCTAAATAGCAGATATATTATTTGATCGGTTTTAGGATCACGGGTCACCAAGCCAACACAGAGGTGGTTGATGAACTTTGCTCTTGAGGGAAGAGTCTCGAATTATTAGATCTTACTAACCCTTAAAAGTAGTTTACGGGGATGATGTACAAATAACCAAACCTAAAAAACAGTCGAACGAATTATTAGTTTTAAAAATATCTTTAAACGACATAATGAATCAATTCAAAGCAACAATATAATCACTAACAATGATCCGATATTTTAAGTACAATTTCAAATGTATTGTCCTTAGAACATTTCATAAGCAATGACTTTGAATAACACGAAATCCTGATTTATAACAATACTTCGCATGTAAAGTACGTACATAAACACGTTATAAAGCTCAGGTTGATGGAGACGTAACATCTCTGAAGCCAGCTTGCGGCAATAATGGCACTCAATACCACCACTATAAGGGTGACTCCATCCTTCTCCAAGGTCATTTGTCGCCGCATTCATTATTTGGAACGGTTCCAACTTTTTCCAATATCACTTTTGTAGATAATTTTTAAAATTGATATTTTTCTGTATAAAGCTTTCTGATAAAGCGTTACCGATATGTACGGAAGTAGGGTAAGAATAAAAGGAAAAAAAATCATCACAGCCAGACCTACATTTCACGCATAGGTATTTAACAGCATAAATGCGATAGTAGAAAGTGCGATAATAAAACGGCTTAACCACTCGTCACCGCAGTAGAGTTCATCCATTTCACCTGGAGACGTACCGAACGCGTACGGTGCGTTTCCAGAGGTCATTTTTACCACATACGTGCAAGCTCTGGAATGAACTCCCTGCCACGGTGTTTCCCGAGCGCTATGACATGGCCTTCTTGAAACGAGGCTTAAAAAGAGTTTTTTTCTCACGGTTGGCAGCGGTGTGACTGTGCCCCTGGCATTGCCAAGTCCATGAGCGGCGATGACCGCTTACCATCAGGTGGGCCGTCTGCTCGTCTGCCTGCTTAGGCGATAAAAAAAAATCATATTGAATATATTTTTAGTTAGAATACATATTATAGGTAAATATTCGTTAACTAAGTATATAAACAGTAACTTACAAAAATATAACTTCACGATTTCTCAGATACTCTGAATTTATGGTGTTTAAAATAATTTATCATTTATTGCAAATTTTAAAAACTTAACTTTAAACAACAATAACTTTAAAGGTTTCAAATAGATATAATGTGTTTTAAATGAAGGTCTGTTACTTTCACTTAAATCATATTTACAATCTGTTGATCATCAACTTAATTTATTTGGGTTTCCTAAAATCAGTTCTATTATTTTCTAAAGTAGGTACGGTTTTCACAGACCTTGTGTCTTTTTTACGACTATTTAACTCTATTTGTGCACCACCCAAGTTGGCTGGTAAATAATAAATAGTAAATAATCCGTTTAGAATATTGACATTATCTAACCAAACCGGTAGTATAAATAGGTATTATTGGTAGTATTGAGTATCTTGTAATTTACTCCCTAGTCATCTACTCAACCACGCCTGGATTTGCGACGGCTAAATATTTGATCAAACTCAAGCTTATGACGCCCGCATCCCACGGTGTCCTGCTTCTGTTACGTCATATCCATTTTAAGAGGTTTTCCATACATGTATTAGCTATTAACATTCATACTTTTCGACTACAGATAACTGCTTTTGGTATTTTTATAAATTAGGTATTAAAATATTTCATTAGTCCGCTTTCGTTTTGTGCAGTGTTTCATTATAATAAGTTCTGAGACTCAAAAACTTTTTAACAAATAAATTATGTAAAGATAATTATTTTTAGTGATTACTCATAGTGCATAAGTTCCTTTGAACTGATAATTTACGTACCTAATTTAAGTAGATACCTACTAGTAAAATCCAAGTGAATACAGATTCTTTTGATTTTCACATGTATGTCGCACGCTTAAAAATATAGTGACCTAATTCGAAATGTTGTATTTTCACCTTCATTCAATTTGTGATTAAATATAGTCGGATTAAATAATACAATTGTAATGTATTTAATATTACTATTTAGTGTATATATTTTTTAAATATAATGATTATTTTTATATTTTCTACAAAATGTATTTGAAGAAGTAACATTTTTTTCCTATTTACTTACCTTAGACTCGGCTTTTTGAATTAGGTCACTATATTATTAAGCGTGTGATGTATTTCATGTGAAAAAAATCAATTTATTATTTAATTCAGATCAGAAGTACATATTAGTCAATCAAACAAGTTTCGCATAAAGTGCTTTGCTTTAAGTAACACAATCAGTTAAAAGGAGATCAAGACAACGACATTTCCTACCTAGCACAATAATAAAATTAATCCACTCTTATATAACCTTGAAGAAGTCGAAGGTTTGTTGCTCAGTTGTTATGCATTTTCTTTCATTGTTCTTCTTGTGGCTTCACTTTAAAAAAAAACATTTAGAATGTAAGTCAAAGTATAAATATTCGGGATTATACGCACGCCCTGATGTCGCCTAGTCTGTGGTTTATTAGGCTAATAAATTATCCTACTACTGTAATAAGACCTTTATATTAATACAAGTAATTTTTTTCCAAGCAATACGAATAAGAAGTTTGTCCATCGTCAGTATTCACTCTCGGTTTTTAGTCTTAAAAAATAAATTTGGGAGCAAGTAATGTGTTCAAATCTTATGGTACAAATCAGTACTAGTAGAAGGATTTTAACTTACGAATTTTATTTTTGGCTGACTTCAAAAAAGGAGGAGGTTATCAATTCGTCTATTTTTTTTTTTCAAAACAAAAAACATTCAACAGATCTAAACTAATACATGTACCTACATATGTTGTGGGGTACACCCCCACGCCCTGTTTAGAGTAATGTTAATATGTATTAATTTGTTGTCTGATATCTAGAAGATTCTTAACGTTTATATTTATAGCATCGGGGTGAGACTTCTCATAGCTATTGTTCTAAGGTTACAAGCACTGCGTAGGCGGTGCGGCGGCGTCTAGTCGCACCTCCATTCAAGTGTGATACAAGTTCACTTAAATTATATTCAACCTTAAAGGTCTTAATCGTTTGACATTTAAACTATACAATAAAAAGATTTCATCTATTTTGTCGTATTATTTAAGTATTACAAAAATATTCTATGAAAACTGAAAAGCGTTTACTGGAATTGGAGTTTAATCTTTTCAACACCAAATTATTATTTTTTATTTCAAGAGTGCTGGGCGGATTTTGAAAAACAGAATAAGAATAAACAATTTTTTTTATTAGACAATCGATCTTAATATTATTGAGTATTAATTAAATAGTGTAGCGTACTTACTATATTAAGCTTTTTGGATCTTAATAATGACATGAGGGTTCTATACTATTAGATCTTAACATTTCTTACCTTAATTATATTACTATACATCAATAATAACATTAATTCAAGGATTCATTAGGATAAAATGATGTGACTTATCATTGACTGTCCCGTGATTTCAGATAATATATTTTGAGGTCGAAATGAATCAAATAATGATAATTTTGGTTCAGCGCGCAGATTACGCTACGCCCATTTTTAGGCCAAACAATTATAATTTGTTTTTTATATCTCTTAGGTATTATACTAAAAATTAAATTGTGATTTACTTTTCTCAATCTTTGATTTAAACGTATATCCTTGTATCCATTTTTTTATTAATAAGTACGTAATATACCAAAGTTATTATACGGTAATATGAAAGACCCATCAACAGTATTCCATAAAGCTAGATTAAATTTAGATGTGGAATATAGGATGGGGATGCGCGTACAGCACACATCCAACCATTAAGATTTTAAGCTAAGTCGTCAATGTACGCAGCGAGTGACGTAAACATCGTGACTTGGCGAGGAACTGAAAACGGAAAAGCATCGCATCGCGCAGCAGCAATCGATCGCATGCGCGCGCACCCGCGCCATCCTGGCCTCACTACTGCCAAGAGCTACCAGTCCCATATAATATTCCACAGAAATGAACCAAACTTGTGCAAAGTGACTACATAAATAAAAAACGGTACAGCCAGTGACAAGTTTCGCCATAAGGGATCAATAGAAGGTCAGTAGTGAAGAAATCTCAGCTATCGTTCGCTTGCCTTCTGCCATTACGGCGTTCAGTGTTCGTAGCGATTCGTATCTGCGGTTCACTGGTTTTCAAGTAAGTGCCACTTTAGCTGGATTTAGAGCCCTTTTACAAATAGAAATACGATGTCTAAATAGGATTACACCTTACGTCTTCAAATCTAACCTTCTTAATACTAAGGCGTGAATCAAGCATACTCCTAGGTTTTCATTTAGGAATTCAACGTTTATACTTATATTGAAAACTAAGTTATTAAGAAACCCATTTGTTACAGCTATTTTTTTCTTGTAGTTTGAAAAAGAATACGGTCATTTTTATCTATAATTTCAGTCTATAATTTTCCAGGCAAATTATTTTGAAGCCTTTTGTCGTAATGTATGAGATCACGATTAATTTTATAAATTAAAGGTTTTTTTAACGTTACAAAAAATTAAAAATCAATTAGCTTTGGTAGTTTATAAGACTAAGTACAAAATGCTGATATTACATCACAGCACAAATCAATAATGAAAATCAGTATAAAATTGTATTACTGTTAATAATTTTACGTCGCTTAATGAATATATCGATAACCAACTCCACATTAACAGTCTTGGTTGTTCATTCTATTTTTATCGACGTAACACCTACCTACACATACAGGTTAATGTAGTGAATTTTAAATGCAAATTCCATTTTCCTATGAAATAAGTAAGCATTAATATTTTTTAAAGCTTAAATATGCAAATGGGTAGCAAAATTGCATATTTCAGTGCATGAATTGAAGACCCTTATTTGACAGGTCTAAGGATGTCACCGATGTTGGGAGCGCATATACGGTGGCGCCGCGAGGCGGGGCCACCTGAAACTGTTCCAGAAGAGAATAAGGAAATTGACGTTCAAAAGCCTAATAATATCAGTGAGTGTATTCTACCACTTATATTGTACTGTAAATTCCCGTTCCTACGATTTATAATAGATCAACAATCTATAAGCTTAAAATTATCGTGTCTCATCACATACAACCACAAAAAATTAAGTTAATCGTACGGCGAAGACAATTAGATCAATTCATTTCAATTCACTTAATTCATCAGTAGTCTTGAAATTGATTGGTGAAGACAATTGTAAAGTAAACGTAACGTGTCTTTAACATTCAAGATTTAAAAAAACAGAAGGGAATATGTAAGTGAATCTTCGTATTATTACAGCCGAATCTACGACAACTCCACCACCATCTTCAACCGTTGCTGTAGTACAGGAAACCATTCCCGGCCAGGAAAAGGCAGCAGAATGGGCTCGAAAGATGAACATGGAGACTTGGCAACTTGTAGCCATACTTGTCGGTAAGTTCAGCATTTCGGAACACATAAAATCTCAATTATACGTAACTAATGAAAAAATATATAATCACACACATATTACACACTGTTATTTATAACAAAATTTAAATTTTATAAAAATTTCTTATATATATTGTAATAAACTTTTAAAAATATTTCTAATACAAAGATTTTTTTATTTAGGCGTCGCAGTGGTTGTGCTCGGGATATGTTTCTGCTGCATCAGGAGGTGTTTCCGCAAACGACGATCCAAGGATGGCAAGAAGGGAATGAAAGGTGTAGACCTCAAATCCGTCCAGCTCCTAGGTTCAGCTTACAAAGAGAAGGTAATGTTTCTGTAAATCTGTAAATCAGAGTATTAAAACGATAACAGTAAACAAAAGAAATGTTACCAACATCTTTTTGTATCAACGGGGGAATAGTTTATATACTTCACGTAGACTATTCAATAAACAAAGGTTATTAACCCTCATATATTCAAAGATAGTGACAGAAATGTAACAAGAAAAAGACATGTACGTAAAACCTTAACAAAGTATTGAGGCTAGAATTGTGATCTAATAATAAGAAATATTGTATTCATGTGAAATTTGCCGCGGGACGTGCATTTAGGTTCAGCCTGACATGGAAGAGCTCACGGAGAATGCTGAGGAACCGGATGATGGCGATTCTAAGAAGGAGGAACAAAAACTAGGGAAACTCCAATATAAGGTGGGTCGTTATTCGATTTTATTTACAGAAAACGACTACGGACTACAGACTAACACACGGTATGATTGTAAAATAACTTACAAATAATAACTCCAAAGCTGAATGTTTTTTTTCAATAACTTTATTTTTGTAGCTAGAAGATATACCTTAGAATTTCGTTCAGCTTCATTATTTTATTTTTCTGGCATTTAAATTAGTTGAAAACATCAAAATTTAGTTATGTCGTCGAATTTCATTTTATAAACTGTTAACTGTAATATATTTATTGGTAGTGGTTCATTTAGAAATTTAACTTAAATACATGGAACCCTGCATAATGTTCATCATTATTTGAACTTAGTTGCGTCAAACAAAATAGTGTTTAAAGCTCATAAAGCGGACAAAATATGAATTTGAAATTTTGCTTGCAGCTTGAATATGACTTCAATAGTAACAGTTTGTCTGTAACTGTAATCCAAGCTGAAGAGTTGCCTGCTTTGGACATGGGGGGTACATCGGATCCTTACGTAAAAGTTTACTTGCTGCCCGACAAAAAGAAAAAGTTTGAGACCAAAGTACACCGAAAAACTCTGAGCCCTGTATTCAATGAAACTTTCGTTTTCAAGGTTAGTTGAAAAAAACTGTATTTCCTTTTAATATCGTCTTATCTGTAGAACAAAATAATGCATCCACTACATGATTAATTTCATTCAGAATGTACCATATGCTGATGCAATGAATAAAACCCTCGTGTTCGCTATCTTCGACTTCGACCGGTTCTCGAAGCACGACCAAATTGGTGAGGTGAAAGTACCGCTATGCCAGGTGGACTTGGCACAAACCATTGAGGAATGGCGTGAACTCCAGAGCGTGGAAGGTGAAGGAGGGCAGGTACGAACATGCATACAAACTGTAACATCTGGATCTACTGTAAACACTCATCTCTATAAGCTTCTATACAATTGTAAAAATTTAATACTATTAAGTATTCTATAGGTTGTACAATTCATGTGCTGGTCCGATATTAGCACAGAAGCTAATGACCGCAAACGCTTTATACTCAACTGGTAACGACTACTAGATTTTACGAATAATGTCAATTTTACAAGGCTTCAATTTTCAGCATATCACGACAAACATGACTTGGTGTGAATAGCTTGACCACCAACATTGACATTCAACATTTTAATCACGCTTGGTTGTTGCAAAGAGAGTTGACGAACAAATGCAGTGCATTAATAAAATGTTACGTTGTATAAGTTCGTTAAAAGAGAATAAAAATTGTTGCCAAGATAACCATTTCATGCAATCACACGTGTTACGCATGTAAGGCGTTGTACTGGAATTGTGGTTAATCATTTTCTATTGATATATTTAAAAATATAGGTACACATGAACGTAATGTTGCAATAAATCACGATTGGTAAAGTTGACAACATCGTTAACAGTAACACCCAGGTCACATCAACAGTTATTCTGACTTACACAAAACCATAGATATTTAACATTTCTCAAGAATCCACATAACTTACGCAAAGGTATACTACTACAACACCAATGGGATACGTAGGTACTCAATAATTTTGACTAAGGATTTTATTTAATCTTATTTTATTAGCTTAGGCTAGACTGGCAAAACACACATACAATCAATTCAAACTACAATTTAAGTATACTTTCCTTCGAATTATTACTATTAGAATTTTGTGTTTTGGCAGAACAGCGTTGTTTTCATGAATTTCCATTCTTTCATGTGAATTTATTACACATTTAACGCTTATTTTGGAGTCTATGATTTGTGAAGTAAATATTGGCGAAACCATAAGCATAAACCCTGAAAGAATGGTAACATTTTTACGATTTTACTGCACTTTTTAAATCAGAGGGACCTTGACGGAACAATACAGCCGTGTCTCTTAGCTATGTTCTCGCAAATTTAGAGAAAAGTGGAGATTCACTAAGGGCGTCGCACATCGCCGCAGTCAAGGAACCTCAACATGGTTTGAGTCGTTATTTATTTTTCTGATAACGTTAATTTCGACAGCAAAAATGTATTTACTTGGTTTTTCTCTTTTTCTCCATATTTTCTCTGCTCTGCTTGGCTGTGTTTGATTGTGTCCTGAACAATCTTGCATGCCGCTTCAAAAACGAAATGATCATTCACGTAAGTATTATTTTGAGACACATCAAGGTACAAAATAAAAAATATACTAAATGATTAAGTGTTACCTTACAAGTTCCACAGCATTAAATAAATCTTTGATGAAACATTAAGACCTATTGACAGCGATTTAAAATAATTGGTACGGTATTATTACGTTACCTGCATTGTTTACGGGACGGTACGATGTAATACTTATTAGCATAATTGATTCATGTTGGAATAATGAGTCGATAAATCATTCACCTTTTACCTATTAACCTATCATACCATATTTTTGTTATTTTATATTTTTATTTTCATCCATCCAACACTTTGTTTTGATTTGTACGGCGGCTGGGGAATGTTGCATGTTAATCGTTAATATCCAACCTATTATATGTTGAGGTATCACCTTGGGGCTTATTGTAGTTCAATATATGTGTTGTCACCAGCTTTACTGTTATCGTTGTGCTATAGTCTGGCGTTCAGCTGTACTTTGGTTGAAGTCATTGAATTTGTTTGAGGAGTTCAAAAATAAATATTCGTAAATACTGAAACCGAACTAAAGTATAACTAAACGCTTTCTGGCAGCAGCGCAGACAGTATTTTTTTAACTTCTTCAATCAATGTTTTAACAGTCTTCAAATTTTATTTATGTATAACATATTCAATGTTAAATAATAACAAAAAACATAATTTTGTTTTACCCATTTCAATTTTAACCAATACATAATAATTTCTACTCTGCTGCTAATACTTCAAGACTTGGGGCTAAATATATGTATTATGTATGTCTTTAAATCATATGTGTTAATTTTAGTATTAATACTTATTTCAGTATAATAAAGTGTTACTTAATGTACCTATTTAAATTTAAAAATTACGATATCTTTAGTTCCGGGTTATTGCGTTTTTAGAAAATCTGCTTAATACACAGTATTTGTAATATACCGTGCACTCCTTATAATTATGTGATTTGTCTAGTATTGCTTTGTTCAATAAAATTTATAGTACCTATATTATTTTATATGTATAGTTCCGAAATAGTTCACTAACGACACTACATGAATTATTTTTTTTCCAAATTTTGTTCTACACGCACTCATTACAAAATACCTAGGACGATGCGAAATTAGGAAACGTACTGGCGTATGCGGATAATTAGTGAAAGAATACGTTAGTGAATATTTTGGCTAGCTGTGTTTGTTGATCCCCTTGCGTATCTCTGTATTAAGTTTAATATTCCTAATTGCGATCTGTTTCTAAAATGGTTAGTCTTTCTTTGCAGACTAGGCTACATCATGCAAGGTAATTTTGCAGTTAGCTTATAGGCATCCACTAATAGGATCAAATATCTAACAGTTATTGACATCAGGTAAGCGACCGAACAGGTACCTATATAACATGTACATTTTGATGATCTGAGCTGGGTGTCACGAATTTTCAATTGGCTTCATTTCGGCAACAGATCGTAATGATTTACAATCCATTTATTGTCTAAAATTACTGATATAAATATATATTTGAGCGGATTAAAAGTGCTTTATAATTATTATGTTTGATATATGAACGTTGTTGTGTGTTATTTGTTTTATGTTTTGTTCGTTTAGAATTTACCTATGTATGTTAACAACAATTATATGTAATGTATTTACTTTCATGTTATTAGATAAAATTACCTAATGTATGTGCTAAAACGTTATATGTAACGCAATGAAAGTGTTCGTCAAATGTGAGTATGTCTAGTTGCAAACTCCATTCTGTCTGAGGCTATGGACTCGACTGTTTATGGGCTATGCGTTCCAAGCACGACTGTTGGCGCAGATTTTCAGTTCCAACTCTCGTTCTTACAGTACTTAGTTCGTAGCTAATAAACTTACTAACCCAACTGAAATTCTGTGCCAATAAACCAACAACCATAATTACGCTTTTAGGTGACACGGAGCTAATATTATTTTCATTTATGTTTTTTTGGTGTTACGAAGTTTTCAGTGCCCTTATCCGCCCTATGCCGCGTTACTCAAGGCCCGTACCTATTATTTGTATATTTTCTATACAGCTTTTGAACCCGATCTATAAGAGCTATTATATCCTTATACACTACTTTCCCTAAATTATCTTCCACACTCACTATCCAATGACTACTAAAATCAATAGGAAATAAAATATAAATCCACATCCTATGAAAGAACAATCATATTACCCGACTAAATCGCCACAAATAAATAAATTCACTAGCACATAACAAGATACTTATAACATATTGAATCTTAACATAAAACTTAGCTGCATAGTCTAGAAATGGTTTTCAGATTCATTTATTTTTGAGTAACATAATGTTAAAATCGTACGCGCAATAGATAAATTTACTTGTCTCTGTATATTTCCAGGATAACAAGTTGGGAGACATTTGTTTCTCATTGCGTTACGTACCGACGGCCGGGAAACTGACAGTTGTCATCTTGGAAGCGAAGAACTTGAAGAAAATGGATGTCGGTGGTCTCTCAGGTAACAGGAAGATCACTCAACACAACACAGATAATACGACACATTTAACAAATTTTCTGATTCCACAGGATTTAGGTTTATGTACCTTTTAACAACTTGATGGTGTGTATCGCCCATAGACTACTATTGAGTGCCCAAAATATAGTTATCTAACCACCGTGCATGTGCAGCTAGTTCTTTGACAAGCCTTAACATTTATATATTACATATTACCCACTAGTACTGACCTCAATAATAAGCTTATATCATCGTATAATATCTACTTACTCAATGTAATTTATCCTTTTCGAAGCGATAAGTTAGTTTAGTTGATTACTATACCCGCACTCACTCTATTGCCTTTTACCGCCGGACATGAGACACTTTCATTCCATCCACATTTCTAATACATAGCTAGTAGACTTCTTATGCACGTCTGCCAATATTTATATTTATATATTGCCACATGTGCATAAATAATTAAAACATTTTTTATTTTCACAGCGCGTACTAGACAGTCATTACCTATTATGCTTTATTTTTTATAATTATTACTTAAACTTAGCAACTACAAACATGCCACAAAACATGATAACGTCAATAAATTCACTAATCAGTGATTGATTTTCTTTTTCATATGCGACTCCGGCACTCACCATCAACAGATCCGTACGTAAAGATAGCTCTCATGCAAAACGGAAAACGTCTCAAGAAGAAGAAAACGAGCATCAAGAAATGCACACTGAATCCCTATTACAACGAGTCATTTACTTTTGAAGTACCATTCGAACAAATACAGGTGCGAGCCGAGATTCATAAGAGATTTGATACAGTGCACAGCTTAGACATGTGTAGAATGAAAAACATGCAAAAAGCAATGAAAATAGTCACGTCGTTAAGACATAATATATTTTTCATTATAAACTGTCTTCCCTGTGCACGATTTGGTGTTGTGTACTAAATGTTGTAAGCATTATATTGTTTACACCACTTGCATCCAAACCCGTCCTTCTCCTTAGTGTTATGTCTTCAATGTTTGTTTATTTTTGTTATGACATAAAAAGCCCGCCTGATTGAATTTTTAACAAAAAAATGAATGACAGTATTTTGTTGTTTTAGGCATGTCCTAAAACTTTTTTTTATTTTTCCTATTTTATCACTTTGGAATTAAACCTATTAGGTTAAAATCTTTTTTGTTCTATCTCTTCCTATAACTTAATATTTCTCTTCTCCAATTTACCACTGCACCTGATGTTACCCCCACTTTGTATTCGTTGAAGCCATATTTCTTTAGATTTTTATATGGAGGATCCTAATCTTTATGTTTGACTGGATGTCACATATAGAGATTTTTATTTTCGCAAAGATCTTTTGAAATTTGACTTCAATTAATATGAAGCCAATCCTAACCTTGCAATATAGTGGTGTTTAGCAATCTCCCCTCGTGACTGCATTGCAATTTGGTGACTTCAAATTGTAATTACTTATGGTTTAAGGAATCCAGTCCCTCGTTCTTCTTCTATCTATACTATTTTTCTTTTTTCTTCTTGTATTTTATGCTTATGTCCGCTATTATAATTTTGAATGTGTGAAGTAAGTATATATTATTATTGTGTATGTTCAAACACTGCAAAGCATGATTTGTATCTACCTATATAATTTTTACGAAAGTTTAATATCAATTTATTTAATACTAGCTGTTGCCCGCGACTTCGTCCGCATAGACTACAGGGTTGAGTTCAGAAAGGAAATAAGTTATAGTCTATTTTACTCCTTAAAGTCCTATTTATGCCCATACCAAAAATCATACAAATTGGTAAAATTATTTAAACGTGAAACCGTAACGCGCCGGTCGGCGCCTTGTACATAATTATTGCGCGCTTGATGATTATTTTGAAACTGCGATATCTTCTAAGATACTCATCGAAATCAAATGATGAAAAGGGAAAATTTCTTTTAAATTAATTACTTATACTGAATAACGCATTTATTTGGATAAGGATTAATATAATCTTTATAAAAATACCTCCACAAACAATGCTTTATTTTATAACAAATTTAGTTAGCATAAAAGAGGTTCTAGTGAATCAACCCTAAAAGTTAGACATATGCTACCGCTGACTTTTTTGTAGATATTATCAAGCTCTACAACTTTTCTCTAGGACTCAACTATATATCTCCCATGGGTAAGGCAGCGTTTGCAAAAAACGGTTACGTTCGCCCGTTTTTTCTCCGACTTACTTCGCAAATCCTGCTACAAACGTAAAGTCTTATCATTTTTCGGACTGATATATAGCCTATGACACTCACAAAGAACGTAGCTTTCTATTGGTAAAAGAATTTTCAAAATCGGTTCAGTAGATCGCGAGTTTACTTTCTACAACGTCACAAACATACAAACATACAAACATACAAACTTACAAACATACAAACATACAAACTCACAAACCTTACCTCTTTATAATATTAGTATAGATATTAAACAAAACAACTCCTAAGTCAATGACTCTTACTGTCTATGTAACTGCTTAGTATTACATTTTAAGAACTACATAGGTACATTGTAAATTAAAAAAAGAATAGTCACAGTCGATTTGCACAATCCTATAAAAATCCATTCCTGCAGTAGTGTGGGCAGCACGATAATAATAATTAAACAATGTATTTGCATGCGCAGCTCATACTTTGTTTGTTGTATGCCATGGTACCGCCATTGCTTTCTTTAATCATAACGCTCATATGTTTTTAAAAATGGAAACTAAATTTGAATTGCACTTCAGAAAGTGAATCTAGTGATTACCGTGGTTGACTACGATCGCATCGGCACTTCGGAGCCCATCGGAAAGGTGGTTCTCGGATACAACGCGTCGGGCACAGAGCTGCGCCACTGGTCCGACATGCTGGCTAGCCCCCGACGCCCCATCGCTCAATGGCACACCCTCAAAGATCCTGAAGATGGAGAGAAGAAGGATTAAATTCCAGATGGAGGTACTTTAAGCTTTCCTCTACTACGTCTCAATTTATCTTGATAAAGTATAATAACATTCGTTACAGGCAAACGACACAAGAGTTCGAGATGAGAAGACAACAATGAACATAAATATTGTTTACTTTAATGAATCTTTGTTCTCATGCTATTTATACTATAATTTGGCGTGAGCATGTTTGTTAACGCATATTTGCTGTGACATTATTTTAACGTTATCAAACTATGCTTAACTGACTTATATCAAAATATTATGAATGGAAACTCGTTATTTTAAAGAAAAGTCTATAGTTATGCAAAAGTCTATATTAGATCAGTAGGGTTATCTACACATTTTCGTTTGTTACTTTATCGCGTTACAGTATCTTTAATTTTACTTAACTTCTAGTATTATATCAAATCGGTATATATATTTTCATATTATTATTAGATTCAGAACCAATCTCACATGGCTACACTAGTCAGTTGATAGAGTAAATTTATTATTAAGGACAATGACAAATTTCCAATTTAGTCAGTAGTTACAGAATGGAGAGCAGAAAAACATCGATTACCTTGGCACAATGCGTAGCTGTTGATTTCTTTCATATAACACCGCAGATATTGCCTAAAAATAAACTAAATAGTAAGGTTCAACTGTAAACAAAGAACCAACTCTTAATCTAATAATGAATGTATAAAATGTATCCTTTGTTTTGTCTATTACGGCGTGTGAAGTTTAAAAGTTCATTACATAAGATTTTAAATAATAGCTTCATTATCAAGTAAAATTTAACTATTTGTTGATTCAACAATATTTTTGTAGGCTTGTAGTAACCAAAATTGATTTGATAAAATTTATACCTAAAGCGATTTCAAATAATATTCGTTTTTGTTGTTGATGTAGATACCTACTAACCATGTAATTAAAATAAATTTTTCATGTAAAATCCTATAAAATAATGCTATGTAAATAAGTTGGATCCTGTTAAATTTATTACATTCTATTTTACTATTGTATAAGTGTTATAGTGTTGATACCCCTTTATTGTACTTAATGTAACGTTCCTCTAAGGAAGAGAAAAAATAGATAACCAAATTGTGTATTAGCTAATCTGAGTTGTATTTATAGTAGATATTAGTTTGTCGTGGATGTTATACTTTTCCCTTCCTGTGAGGAACTATAGGCCTATTGTGTAAGAATTCAACATTTATTATTTAGGCATGGCATATTAAATTATCTGAAATATTATGTCGGTGTCCAATTCGTCCAAAATCATGTTATTTGTGTATTTTTATTAAATTTCATTTTATTTTATACTAATTTATTTTAATGAATTTGGACACAATATACGCGGTATCATCGAAGATTAGTCAAATATATAAGACTACCAATAATTAAATAACATATTTAAAGTTGTTAAATAGTTCAAAATCGTTTGGTGGTTCTTTACTATCTATAACTATGAATTATGATTAGACTGCCGTTTGTGTCGTTGATGAAATATTGGTTACAATTAATTCTATAATATTCTGTTTAAAATTTCCAGTAGCGAATTGTCTACGCTTATGTAGATTCATATACTCAAATCCTTCTAATTCTATGCGAAGTGAGTATTTATATTATACCTACGTATTTAGCTAAAGCTTGACTGTTGTTGATCTCAAGAATATGTGTTAATGTATATAATGTAATCACATGTTAAATTTCACGATCACTAAATATGTATCTATCTACCGATAGGGGTAATGGAGTCGGGCTTAAAGTAAAGTTAGAGTTGCACCAACACGAATCAAGTAGAGATAGACTTGTGGTTCAAGTACTGTATTTAAAAATAAATTATTTAAATGATGTTCAAGACATAACATTAGAATTTGGAATAAGCGACCCTGAATTCGATAACGACATCAATGCTGAGAAATTGGCTTCGAATGCAATCGAGATAATATCTATTCAAAGAATAAATTTTATTTCTGTAAACTTAAATTAATAATGTCGCACATTTATATGGTGGTTCATAAATTCGATCATTATAAGTGAAGGCACCGCTATATTCGGTGTACCTTTGAATAGAATTGACAATATAGACATTTCAAGCGCTGTTTAATATAATACTTTGTAATATTAAGACAAATATGCCACGAAGTATGTGAATAATCGCTAGAATAACTATGTTAAGAGCCGTTAGCAATCAGTATTTCCATCACACAGGTATATGCACATATACCTACCTCAATAAAGTACCGTATTCATTTTGATATCTATTGGGTTGATTGTCATCATATATAAATTTTATTGTAACCTGGATTGAAAAAAATAATTGCTCCAAAAATAAAGGAACACAATCATTTGCCAAAATTTAAAATAAATAAACTTCTTTACATTCTCATTAGATTAACCATAAAAAGGAAATTAAATGCACAATAATTATTTTCTAATTAATTACCTTCTTAACGAATAATGTTACTTCATATTTGAGATAGCAGTTAAATTTGTTTTGAAGTTAAAATTAAATTCTTCAGTGTGCTGACAAGAGAAAAAAAACTGAACAAAGATACTCTTGGTGCAGTTATCAAAGTCATGATGATTCTCAAAAACATCATTCAGAATTGAGATTAAATGAAGGTCTTGTAAATGTCTTTTATCGAACACAATCTAATCATAAATCTATATATATATATATGTGTTGAGATGTTACAGCTATTGCTATAAAACTTGTATCAACCTTAGTTACAAAGTGTAATCAATTTTCAAATAGTAGTCAGCTCACATAATGAGTGCAGTGTTTTACTGTATTCAGTTCTCATACTTTGCACCAAATCAATAGAATTAAATTAATTCCAATGCGAAAAGATTGTTATCATAGATTTAATGTACATACCTATCAATGGAATAAATTCATTAAAATTAGAATATCATATCACTTGCCATTTAAATAAAAAATATTGTGTTATGAAAAGTTTAATATTTTGTTTAAAAGTACATAGATTATTATTTCATATTTTTATTTCGAAAATTTAATAGTAATGAACTATGTACACTATAAAAATGTCTATAATACATAATTACATAGACACAAGCCTTTTATTTTATTAAATTACATCCAAAAACTTTTTAAATATACATATATTTTATAATTATTATTAAATAAATTGATAATTAATCAATTTATTTAATACACTGAGTTAAAGTCCTAAATACTATATGTTTTTAACAATATATTTTTTTCAAAAATATGCTTTCCATACTTTTCCATGATAAAACTATGAAATTGTACATGTTTGTTAAAAATATACTAAAATAAATTGATGGGTTATCAAAGCTTACTATTTTGATATAATAATTATATTTTCAATGCTAGAATAAACCAATTTTTCCTGCGCAGCTGCAATCACAGCAGATTTGATATAGATTAAATCTATGCATCAAACCAGATAAATATATCTTTTACACAGATATAAAATTAAGCTCATTTAGTAAGACTAATTTTAGGTTTACTATAATTTTGTTTGCGAATTAATTTCACAACACTACTAATAAGTAAAGTATTACAAATAAAATTTGTGCATAAAAGTTGGTCCCAGTTTAAACTAGCTGTCATCATAATACCTCCTTTTCATAGCTCTATATTTTTTAAGTTTGTAAAGTGCTTCAATTTCCTTTACCACAAATTCGCCATGTTTTACCATTATTTTAATTTTATTTGGATCTGTTTCCTCGCTGTTCTTAGAAAAGACTTTGTGTAATCTTTTTCTAAAGAGGTCATAACCTTGGGGCCAGTCTCGCCCTAAGTATAATAACTGAAACAAATATGTGTTATCAAGTACCTTCAACACTATTCAATCAACATTCAATTATCTTACCAAACTATGAGTAAACTAATAAAAACAACTTTGAAAATTAAACATACCGTTTTATAAAGATTTAGGACAGCCTTTCTGTGTGGTTGAGACATTATTTATCTTAAATTGTAATGTTCTTCTAGATACGATATCAAAAAGAAATTCAAAAACAAGGTTCATAGTCCAAAACCACTAAACATTATCTTTTTCTATAACCAAATAAATACTTAATCATTTAATCGCATAGAGAGAAAAGTATATTTCATTTCATAAGTTAAACAAAGATAGCGTAATTGTCATGATCAAAAAGTAAATTTAACCTCCAGTGAACAAAGGTTTGATGACATTTGGTTTAAGGGTGTACATTGGCGATATGACATCGATTCGACATTAATCGATATTTCGCTATAGATAATCAAGTTCTAATTATTCCATTATACTAGGAAGGTAAGTACATCTAATAAATTAACAAAAATTATTACTTATTTATTGACTGACACCTTTAATATTAATTTTAATTTTATATTCCACCTTAAACATTTAGCATACTTACACTCGACCGTGAGTCTTATATGGAAATGAATTTGAATTTTTACATGAAATAAAATGTTAATGATCAACAATCGTGATATAATATTCCACAAAATTAAACATATAAAATTATGACGTAAAAAACCAGGTAACAATAATTTAGGTATAAGAACTCATGAGTATTAATTATTTTAATTACCCGGCAAAAGTCATTATTATTATAAATGTATGTCACAATAACTCGTATGAGAGATTTTTCACATCGATGGTTGGATGGTTTTCTTTTAAATCAAAAACTTTTTAATATTATTTTGTAAAGGGTATCTAATATTCATACTGGACCAACGATTTGACAATTTTTTAAGTCTAAACGCCTCCTTAACTCCAACTCTACTTGGTAGGTTCATTGTTTAGGGCAGGGGTTCCCAAACTTATTTACACTATGACGCCCTACAGAATTATTATTTTTCTTGCGACGCACCCCCCCCCCCCCCCCTCCCATCATCAAAACTACCTGCTTTACTGGAAATAAAAACAGCAGTAGTTAGCGTAATATGAGGTTATCAGAAAAATACGAACAGAGAATGTTTTCCGATCACCTCGCGACGCCCCAGGGCGTCGCGACGCACAGTTTGGGAAGCCCTGGTTTAGGGAATGGGTTAGGGATTAGTGAATATGGGTATAGAATATTAAAGGTAAAGAGATGTGACCTAAAGGGTGAATTCTATAGTCACGGAGAAGGAAATTATAGGCGACTGCAGCAGCTCGGGGGGGCGAGGTCACGTACTTAATAAACTTGGTATCCTCTGACCTTGGTATGACCTGAGTATGGAAGAAACGTATGGACAAGCAAAAATATACCAAAAAATGTAAGAAATGCATGAGAGAAGATAATTATGAACGACAATAAGTGAAAAAAATAATGACGGCCGATAGAGATGTTTGGAAAAATAAATATACTATGTGGATCGCAAATAAAAATGGAAACAGGGCAAGATAATTATGATGATTTCATATAAACAAATAAACATTAACAAAAAGGTGTCGAAAGAGTTTTCATTAAAAATGATATATTGTAACATTATTAAAATTTATTTATTACATTCTATTTAGTATTAGGTACTTCAATAGGTAGCGTTGTGGACAAATCTTTATTGCCAAAAATCAATACGACGCAGACTCAACCTTAAAAAGGTTTTGAATTAAGCGGGAAATTTAAAAATAAAATTAGGTTGTCATAGAAACCGAATATATTATTGTTGTGAGGTCGATTGCTCTGATTATTCTTAATAGTTTCGCATCTTGTGTATTTCATCTTGTATATTTGAACAAAATATAACTAAAAACAATGGCGGATGAAGAACCTGAGGCTCGTGGAGAGGGTAAGTCGGCATAAAAGAATATTTTTATTTTTTCCGCGCAGAGTAAAAAACATAAGAATTCAGTAACATTCGTGTATGTTCTTTAGACACATGTTCTTTAGACGAGTATGAAATGAGTATACTTACTAGTAATATAATGACTGTTCAAAGAGTTAAGGGTTTTTGAAATGTTTACCAACCGTTGAGCATGCAGTACTTCAAAACTGAAAACCAATTATAAATTAAAATAACACTAGGATTAATACTTTTTATTGAATATTTTCATCGCAAGGATACTAAAGATTTTTTTTCACTGAAAGAAAACAATTTAACTTTTTAAACTTGACTTTAAGGAAGTATGACTAAATATTTTTTTTATTTTTTTCCTGAAAGAAGCTTCTATCGTATAAAAAACCTTTACAATTTTTTATAATAGAGGTGGAAATGGATTAGAAGCTAGACTGAAAATACTGTCGCACGTCGCCACTTGCGTGAATTTAGTGTAATTTTCATAAGAACTCATGCATGAAAACTATATACGTTTATTTATTATATAGTGTAAAAATAAGGGTGGGAATTTAGGAAAAATATGTTTCGAAACCTAAAGAAACATTGCGAGGCAAAGTAATTAAGCGATAATTTCAATGAGTAAATATACGTTTAAAGGCGAAGAGGAGGAAATTCCTGTCCCTGAACCTGAGCCCGAGGAGGTAGAAGAAGAAGTAGAAGAGGAATCCATTTTGACAGAATACGACCCTGATGATTTTATATCCGGCGCCGTGAATACTTTGGATTCAACTATACCGCTCGATT
Source organism: Cephonodes hylas (assembly GCA_030295005.1). Lineage (NCBI taxonomy): Eukaryota > Metazoa > Arthropoda > Insecta > Lepidoptera > Sphingidae > Cephonodes > Cephonodes hylas. Next base: position 6,830,942 of record AP025366.1, read on the forward strand.
TATTCGAATTTGAGTATCCTTTTCTATAATCACTAGTGATTATTTCCCGCTCTATCAGATAACAAAATTTTCTCCATTATTTAATTATTGAATTTTACGCCCCCTTAAATCTGCCGCCATGGGCTCCACCTGCCTACTCAGCTTGCAGGTAAAACTGCTACTGAATTTAGTCCTTCATGTCAGTAAACATATTACACTATTAAATTGTGACTGATTGATTTCTTAATACGATATTATATTAGACGCATGTTTTTTATTGTAATTACGATAAAATTGATTGGCCCCTGATACAAATAAGTAGATAAGTACACATATAAAACAATGCTACGAATATAAAATAATTAATTAGTTAATTTATTAGATAAACAGTGGTGGCCGCGAGGTTAAGGAGCGCGGTCGAGAATCTCGGCGGTCGCGGGTTCGAACCCCAGGCACACACCTCTGACTTTTCGAAGTTATGTGTGTATTCAAATTGAATAATCACTTGCTTTAACGGTGAAGGAAAACATTGTGATGAAACCTGCACACCTAAAAGTTCTTAGGAATTTCTTAGGTGTGTAGTCCGCCGACCCGCACTAGGCCAGCGTGGTGGACTTTGGCCTAAACCCTCTCAATGATAGAGGAGACCCGTGCTCAGCAGTGGGTGAGCATGGGTTGATCAAGAAGAAGAACTAGAAGATAAAATAATTGTTATTATCCCTTATATATATATGAATTACGGCCAACATCTAGTAGGTAATTATTCGTACAAAGTAAATCTTAATAACCTAATTAAGGAATTAATGAAAGATTTACTTACTTACTTTCTGCTAAATTGAGATTAGTTACTATACCGTTCCATATATTTAATAGTGCTGTTGCTGCATTTCCTTAACAAAATAAACAGATATTCATATGGTTATAACTGTCACAAATATTTTAACTTATGCGCTTGCGATGATACCGTCGTTTGTTGGTCAGCTGGCAGCATAATGTCATTCCTAGACGTTACCACGAAACAAACTTGGTTCAAAAGAAGTACCACAGGAGGGTCAATTGGAAGTATTACGGTAATCTCTAAAAAGAAATACCCGTAGAACAATTAGATAAACATTATATTATCATTAGTAAATATGAGTCTTTGGAATTTAAAATAGGAATGCTTGATTCTAAATAACAATCTATGTTAAGATTATAAAACTGAAGAGTTTGTGTGTTTGTTTAAACCCCATTTATTAGGAAAGTCTAGATGGCCAGTAACAAAGGATATGGAAAAAAGCGAAAAAACATTCCTTAGTAGTAGACTACTGTAACGTATGTTTCGCATACGTTACTGGCAACAACTTCGTACATTCTCATTATCGGAAAGCAAATAAAAGAAAAATTAAAATTAATAATATTTTTTATTTTCATAGTCTTACAGAAAGGATCCGAATTATCGTATCGCAGTTGCAGAAGGCAGAGAAGGTTACCGAGACCCGGTAATAATTCTATACACGTGGCCACAGATGGATATAGACGCCGTGCTCCGCGACGGAACTACTAATGCGTATTCTATACTCGATTTTAGGTATATGTATTGTATAATTTTTCTTTTAAATAAAAAAAAAATCTTTACAATGTGGAACAGGAAATGCAATGTATCCCACACCAAGAAATTCCAGTTTTTAACTTAAATTCTGATTGTAATTTTTCTTGATTTCATTTATTGTCATATTTTTTCTACTCCATATTACATTCGCTTGTAAAAAAATATGAGCTCATAATAACGTACATATAACATTCCGTTCAGTCCTGACGGAGAACTCCTAGCATCGGTAGGTAAAGAGCCGGACTACAACTTGACTATTTGGAATTGGAAGCGTCACAAGATTCTTCTTAGAACTAGCGCTTTCACATTCGACGTGAACACTGTTATGTTCTCGCCGTATTGTCCTGGACAACTGACCACGGCAGGTAAACGTTTATATTTTAACCACCAAAAATGCGATCAAATTTAACTTATCAAAAGAAAAATAATTGCTGCAAATGAAATTCACAAACTTGCACTAGAGAAGTAACCACCTTTGTTTATAAAATTTTTAGGGGACCTGTAGGTACTTAGGAGAAAGATTTAAAGTTATCTACTTTTACAATTAATTATTATATTTTTAGGGGCCGCGCACATAAAGTTTTGGAAAATGGCTGAAACTTTCACCGGATTGAAACTAAAAGGAGAGTTAGGTAGATTCGGTAAAACAGAAATCTGCGATGTTCTAGGAGTGTACCCAATGCCAGATGAGAAGGTAATAATTATAACCTTGCCATAGGATAATAAAACAAGGAATCCATATTAGAGCCAATATTACCAAGCGAAGCAATTTCACTACTATATATATATATATATATATATATATATATACGTTAAAAAAAACATTAACACTAAACCTGACCTCGGGCCCGGGACCTCTAGATCCCGTACTATAAGACCACAGGGCAGTGGATTTAATATTTACATTGTTTTGTTAGGTGCTGTCAGGTTGCGAGTGGGGCAACATCTTAGTTTGGGAAGCGGGTCTCGTGAAACTGGAAGTAACGCAGCGCGGAAGGAAGACTTGTCACAAAGCTCCCGTTGTATGTAATATTATTTATTCATCTTTTGTTACAAAACGTAGTATGCACCAAAGAATAACTGCCCTATTTAGGAGGAACGATATAAGATTTTTCTTCAATTACAATTAAAAAAACAGACTAAACATATATTTCTGTAACAAAATTATTTAAAAATAATAAACTAATTCGAATGAAGTTCATGTGATTATCGAGCTTCGAGATGGATTTTTTATGATGTTCTTTCGTACAAAATAACGGGGCTACTAAAACATTAAAAAATGCCTTGACAATTCTTAACCATCTGAAATTACTTAAACTAAGTTAAAATACCCACTTTCTTTATAAGCCGGGTATGTTTATGTCGTGTTACAATTCATCGTCGCGTGTTACGCTTTCACGCCTTAGCGCTGAAGCAATTTAGAAAATTGATGGGATGGTGTGTGACTGCGTAAGAACGATGCACTAATATTTGCATGTAATTTATAAAGGGTAGAATTTTTAGTTTACCTTTGAAATGCGCAATCAACACATCAAATTTTTTGTAACCTATGCGGTCTAATAAAATTAAGTTTTTTTTTACTTTCGAGCCTCTTTTCAGGCTTATAGTGAAGAGCCTGATGCTTACTAACCATCAATTGACCTGCACGCTCTTTTGTCGTATCTATAGCAGAAGAGTACAGTATTCTATAAGATTTAATTTCCTTAACCTCTCTTACACTATCTTATAGTATCAATCCTCAAATTCTATAATAAAAGTAGAACAATAATATAATGAATCTATTATTTTAAAAATATGCATACATACTTCATCGTAGTCACGTTCATATACGAATTATATGTGTATTGGCATCTTGATTTCTATATATACTTGTAGATCCAATTTATGCTGAGCCCCGCTGGTGACGAAGTGACAACTATAGCTCGTGACGGTTGTGTGCGCGCGTGGTACTGGGACACGGTGGAACAAGCAGATCCACCTGAAGATGACCAATACGTAGAACTCAATCCAGTTGCTGAAACTTGTGTATGTAATAAAATATCAAAGACAAACCCCACCCCGTTAATTCATTGTACAATCTATTAGGCTCAGTATTTTAACTCATAGGTGTACAGGTAATAATTTTTTTGCAGGTACCAAGCTGTCAAATAATGTGTCTGAAACACCAGAAAGACATGTATTGGTACGCTCAAGTAAGTTACGTTCTCTTTAGGTTACACTCTATGTGATTTCCTTTTGGATTTAAATATAATCCTTTTATTACCTATACAACGTTCTAGGACGGGAACGGTGGCATATGGACCACGGACCTAGAGATCGATAAAATAGAATGCAACCACCACAAGGTGATGACGTGTCATGCCGGCAGTGTGGTTGCGATGGCAGCTTTGCGTACTCACCCAATATTGATAACCGCTGGAGAGGACGGAGCGTTACAGGCCTACAACACAGAGACTCATGTGTTACTGGCTCGATATCAGTTCCCGAAACCAGTTACTTGCTTGTATTACCCGCCTATTGATGTGAGTATAGTAGTTGCTAATGTCTAGAATGATGAAGGGGTTTGATTTTAGCTTAAAAACTGATTAAGGATAGATTTTTACCTTAAATTGGTGACTTTTTTTTTATTAAAGTAGTCGGATTGATTGTGTCAATCAAAAATATGAGTAGATGCTGTTACTGTTTATTTTTGTTAAACGAGGAAATTCCTTTACGGATCGTCCCCATATCAGACTCGATTTAATTAGAACCATTAATTGATTTAGAATTAACCATTTAAAAATATTTATATCTTGATGTATTCATTAAAATAAATTCCTATTTTTTATGGCGTGTTTATAGTGATATTCGATGCGATATTTTAACACAGGTGGATGAAACCTCGCGTATACTGATGATAGGTTTTGGCGATGGTATAATGCGAACGCTACTGATGCATCCAGAGCGCCTGGAGTCACAGTCCGCAATGATTGACATTCGGGTGCATTCCGCTCTCACTATACACAGCGACGATTCTCTGCATGCCGACGTGATTGACATGATTTCTGTGAGTCATGGATATTTTCCAAGAAATTCATATGTGTGGCACTTTCCTTAATAAATATTTTGATAGTTATTGGTAAAATTTAAAGTAACGATTTCAGTTTATGCAGCTTTTTATTAAAGCCGTTCCTACATGAAAAGTTTTAAAAGCTGAAAATAGGGTCATATGACTAAAAATCAATCAAATTAACAAAAAATTATTGACGTTACCGATCAGCACTATACGCTCTAGTTAATCTGGCTTATTTAACATAGAATATTAAAAAGATTTTGTTTACTAAATGAACTGATTTAGTTTCACTGATAAAAAAAATTAATAAAATCTAATGATTTTTTTCTCCCCTTGCTTTTACCATATATTTGTAAATTTGCAGCTTTTGAAGCCGCACTCAAAAGCTTTAACTCAAATAACAGTAAACGAACAACGTACACTGCTGGTCACATGCGGAGAAGACAGCACCATATTCATGTATAAGCTACAATTGGGTACGCCCTTTACTTTAGAACGACTGGGATTTATTGAAACACCTAATAATATTGCTTATATGACGTGGAAGCCAGGAGAGGTAAGTAGGCTCATCGTGATATTTATAATTTTTCTTTATGTTTTGGACCGCTCCATTAATTTTTGTTATTTACGTATGTACTAGGGAATGCAATCCCGACTCGAGATTGCAAATTCGAGATCCCGCGGGATTAGAAATATCAATCCCGCGGGATCCCGGAATTTTCGGGATCCCGTCTAGTTTTAAAAAAATAAAAAACTTGGATGACTAAAAAACTAATAACTGCTTGTTTGTGATAGTGAGGTTAAGTAAAATAACATAATAAAATATGACCACGTCTCTGAATTTCGTGATAAACTCAAGTGGGTATCTATGCGCCTATCCCGGAATACTCGTATTCTTTCGCTACTCTTTCAAATTTTATTCAATCCCACTGCTCCCCGTTATCTTAAATATAGGTTCCGTTTTCTAAGCGCTACACATGCACGACCGCTTAGGTCCTCAGAAAATTTTACACTTGAAATTCCTCAACATAGCCCCAAATATCTTAATAATTATTTTACAGTCCATGCTGCACGTCTGTGGAATGAATTGCCACTAACAATTCGTAAAGCTAAATCGCTTTCCACTTTTAAAAAACTTCTCAGAACTTACTATTCTTAACTTTATATTTTATTAGGTAAATGCGTATAATATGTATGTATGTCGTTTAGTATTTATATTTGTTTTGATTTCTGTAAATTACTCATGCAATCTTTACACTAATATCTTCTATAAAATGTTAAGTTAACATATCTTCTTTTTACATTCATGTATGTTTATGTATGTATTTGTTATTGATAAACATTATTAGATTTTTTCTGTTTCTTTTTTACAATTCTGAAGACAACTGCCAGAACTACGACCTTTCATTCCAGTCGCGTAAGTTGTCTGGAAGAGATCGCAGCTAGCGATAAGACCGCCTATTGTGCTTATATTGTATTCGTTATGCTTCATTAATGTTTTATATTTATTTTTTTGTATAGTGTACAAAAAGTATACAAATAAATATTACTCGAAAGAAAATAAAAACCTTTATTCTTTAATCTTACCAACCAAAAATAATTATCAGGTTTTAAGGAAATTAACGTAGGTAAATTAGGTAATCAAAATAATAAACATATTTCAAAGGAATTAGATAGTAGGCAGTGATGGCCTCGAGGTGTGGTCACGCGGTCGAGAATCTCGGCGGTCGCGGGTTCGAACCCCAGGCACACACCTCTGACTTTTCGAAGTTATGTGTGTATTCACATTGAATTATCACTTGATTTAACGGTGAAGGAAAACATCGTGATGAAACCTGCACACCTAAGTGTTCTTAGGAATTTCTTAGGTGTGTAGTCCGCCAACCCGCACTACGCCAGCGTGGCGGACTATGGCCTAAACCCTCTCAATGGTAGAGGAGACCCGTGCTCAGCAGTGGGCGTATATGGGTTGATGAAGAAAGTAGTTACCTAAAACGAGTGATTTTGAGAATGACTCCTTAAAAAACAAAGGGTACCTATTAATAGTATCATCTACTAAACGGCATCTAATGTCCTTTGCAATGTAACGCGCTGCTGAGAATGCCCTCTCCGACTCAACACTGGTTGGCAATAGCGTGGCGAAGCAATTATATGCAAACTGCAAAAATCGCCCCCTTGTTCCTCCACACTGAGATAAATCCTGACTACTGCCGCCCAATCCCGTCAATCTCGAACGGGATCTCGTCATATGATGCGTCGGGATTGATCCCGAAAAATTACTCGGGATCCCGCGGGATCCCGATCTCGCGGGATCGGGATTGCATTCCCTAGTATGTACTATTAAAATCGATCAGTCTACCTATTATATTTAATTCGATATGATACTACAGATAACAGATTTTTTTGAAAGGTTCACCACTATTGCCATAAAATTATAAGTTTTTTTTTACTGAAAACTCATCTTTGAAATAAAGACTCGTTATCAAAGAAAAAAAGCTATTCCTTCTAATGAACCTTGGTTCTAGGAGCGAGTTTTACTCTTGTGTGGTCAAGTGGGATTTGTAATGGAAGCTGTACTCCCAGAAGTGCAAATTCGCAAATACAGTGAAGTTACAACTTTCAAACTAGACTTCATATCATACAAAGAAACTCTGGTGAAAAAACAGTAGTAAGTGTATCATATTAAATTATAATTCATGATTGTATTTTCATGCTTTTATGCAAATTGCGTGCGAAGGAAGGATGACTGATGTTTATTCAGTCGAAATTTGGCTTAACAAACAGTACCAAATGTACATGACACTAATCACTTGAAAATAAATTGAATAAGTATTTAAATAACCATAATATTATTGTTAAGCATGCGCAATCGTCCATTTCCTACGGAGGAGGACCTCGCTAGCATCGACGAAGAGGCTCTCAAAGCAAAAGACGAACAAGATAAAGAGGAAGAGGAAGAAGAGTGGATTGGAGAAATACAACTCGGTAAGTTTTGTCATCGCACGAAGCATTTTGGACTTAAATTACGTGGCTTGCTAGTAACAGTTGCTTGCGTCTCCTTAAAGGGATTTACTTATAAACTTTATTTAATTTAACTACTTAATCGTGCTTTGACCTGTGACAGTAGCTGATTGGGAGTAACATTTATGAGTAAGGCCGTATATTAACAGTGTTTTGCCTGTCTGTGTTAACATATATCTGTGAATGTAGGAATATTAATGAACTCACTTTGGCCAGCCTGCATCTAACGGAACAAACTTTTGCAGCAGTCCAAATGACATAGCCTATTTCTAATTTCAGTGGAAAGTGAAAGCATGTTGGGCACAACGATCACCTGGGCACAGTACTGTGATGAAGGCATATGGGTGGTGCAAAAGGGCACCGGGGCTTTGCTATTAATAAACCCGGGGAATAACAAGATTCTCAAATACGGACCTTTCTCTGGCGCTTGGTGTGACGACATCACATCATTAAAATTCATGCAAGTTATTTTTAAAATGATTGAGTACATAACGAGTACCTACATTGGATTTTAAATAAATATTAAGTTAATTTTTTAAAGCTTTTGAAAAAAGAAAATATGTGCTTCTGGTTTAAGGAATTATTATATTAAAACTCATCGTAATTTTGATACCCAAGACGTAAGTGAAGTTTCAGTCATATAATAAGCATGTAATTTTGTCCTACGGCCTAAAAAAACAAGATACTGGCTCTTTAAAACATTATTTTTTTTCTTCTGATGCTAATGTACAATGCTTCCGAAACAAGTTAGGTACATCATGTATTCTTCTTGGTCATCTAGTTAACCAATTACTCATTGTTCATGTTGTTTAAAACATCTTAAATACAGTTGTGAGGGTCGGTACCTAATTATTGGTACTAACACTGGTTACATTCGCGTGGTACGAATGCCCAATGAAGAAGAGGATACACCAGAACAGCATTACATGACATGGATGATGGCGCAACAAAAACTGCTCAAGAAACTGAAAGGACGTCGATTGGCAAAGGAAGAGGTAAAATTTAAATATGTAATATTCTTTAGGTATTTTGGTATTTTACTGAATTTTCAAATCTGTTTTTATAGACGAAGAAAAGTTTATCAATAGCTAGTGTGTTTAGCTTATGACTATAAATTTGTTTAAAAGGGTACCCAGTGCGCAATTTTCTTAACCTACTGGGAAAAAGTGTAAAGGCGACGTATGTATTTCGTTTCAGACTCAACCAACGCCTCGTCTCGATTTCTTTGACAACTATTATCTCCCAATGCATGATTATTACACCGGAGCCATTACATGTTTGGAAATCAGTAACGATGGAACGTAAGATCTTTTTCGTAACTAATTCTATAATTCGGACGAGACATGAATGAAACATGATTATGATGAATGCAGAATAATAAATACTTTTAAGAACCAATTATATTAAATTTCAGTCATTTCTACACAAGCGGAGAAGATGGTAATATATTTTCCTACGTTATCAATTTTCACGAACCTTTGATACCTACTGAAAAAGCGCCACATCTAGTAGAAATGCCGGTAAGTAACCTTAAATTATTTAGTTTTTATATTTATATAGCCATCATAAAATTTTTTTTTGGCTAAATTTTATTTTATAAGACGTCCAAAAATCGTAATTTAACATGTATTTACATAAAATTTTTCATTAGAACATTTGAATTTAATCACAAAATCTAGATGCAATTTAATTGTTCTATAGCAATATTCTTAGATATCTTAAATTTTGATATAAACATTAATGAAACACTATCCTTATAGAAAGTCCAGAAGCTGCGGGAACCGAGTACAGTAGAAGGAGAACTAATGTCTCATGAGCAGTTAAAACGGAAAGAAGAATACGACAAAATGATGGCAATAGCCAATGCACATAAAAAACGCGTGAGAGATCAACTGGCAGAACTAACTGTAGAATACAACAAACTTATTAAGGCGTAAGTGTCTTGAATATAGCTTGGGATTAAACTGTATTGTAATATAACATATGCACAACTTATATAAATACCGAAACATTTTTTGTGCTGGATATTATTTTATAATTTGGTTTAGTAGTTAAATGAATTGCAGATTGTGTTGTCTTTTTGAAAGAACCTGATCTTCTGTTCAATATCTTAAAGTTCTCTTTCGTACGTAGTCGCAGATTGGACCTTGTAGGGATAACAAAACGTACTTTATCGAATCTAAATAATGGGAGATGTTTTTGATAGGAATCGATTATTACCAGCATCACAGCAAATCGACATTACATTAGATCCTCGACCTTTGGAAGTGCAAGAACGGGAATTAGACGATGCCAAGGCATTGACTCGAAGAAAACTGGCTCACAGACTTGAAGCTTCTGATTTAGGGCTTTACAAGATGTACTCTAGGAATGTTATACAGGTCGATGTGTTCCCGTTCACTCTGAGAGCAATCAGGTAGGCAGTTAATCAATTGATGACCATAAATACCATCTCGTCTAATGTAAATTTAAGCAATGTTTCTATTACTTTTCATATTTAAGCTTTTACTAAAGTAAGTGTCTTCGAGGCAGATTTAAAATTGGTTTTTATTAACTTTATCGGTAATGCTTTAGAGACCCCGATGTTATGATCAGACCTTTGCGACAGAAGAATCTTTCGAAGGCGTTTTTCAACCAGCTTGAAGAAGTGCATCAGAAAATGGCTGAAGCAGCTTTACGTGGAAGGTACATTTTGTTTTACATGTGTATAATATATGATTAAAATTTAGCACATTATATTATCTGAATATCATACAATTTGAAAAATTACATGCTGCTAAAGGAATATGAATTTGTTGGAAATGGCAGAAAAACAGTTGAAGTAAGTACATTTTTTAACATATTTGATTACAAATTTTCCTAGTTAAGATAGCCTACATGGATTGAGCAATTTTGTATATTTATTTATTTATTTTATTTAAACTTTATTGTACACACAACACTTAAACTAAGGAGGATTTATTCTACGTCTTTAATATTATTGAGCACTACGCATTACTTAAACATCATTTGCTTGTAATAAAATTTAATGCACGTGCCATGATGCTAGATTTTTTCTTAAATTATTAACTAAAGGCATTTTCAGACATAACTACTTTATACACAGGCGTACAGCATCAGTTGCTCGTCGTGCAACGGCTAGAAAATCCTCGTGGGGTCCTCCCAGAGTGGCGTCGTTCTTACTAGGCCTGCCTCCGAAGCCGCCACATCCTTTAAAGAAAGCACTCAGAAATTATCGCCAACGACTTCATAGGCACCATATACAGTTTATTGAGGTAACATATTTGGATCTACATTCTACTCTGTTTGCCGCTAATCGAGTGACCTATCTCATTACCTTTATCTTACTAGAGTAACATATTTATTGCCTGCTATGTGCAATAGTCAGTTAAAGTGAGGTCGTATTTAATCAAACCTGTTCCATATCCATTAACACTGAATAACATGCCCTGAAATATATTGTTAAAAAGAAAAACAATACATAAATTAAAATAATCTCCGATCAAAAACACATCTAAAGCAAACGTTACTCATTTTTGGGTTAAATTGTTACGAGAAAAGACTTGTATGGAATATTTTCAATATGTTCAGTGGCAAGAGCATCTGTCACACAAACCGGACCCTCACGCGATGCCGCCGGGGGCAGCCGAAGCGCTGAAGGAGGCGGAAGCATCCATCGGCAACAGACTGCTGAAGACTCAGCCGGACTACGTCGCGCCGCCTGGACACAACACGCAGCTCCGCGTCTGCCTCAACAGGAAAGAGGCACGTTAATGAATCGTTTATTTTATCAACTTTAACTTCATTGAAAATCAACTTATTCCAACTGACACTTCGCTGGTAAGGTGTAGGTGTGGAAGTGGCGAATAAAGCCTCTCAATCCAATAAATTCTTGAGGATTTGAGAATGCTCTAACACCAAAAAGTTTACATCCGTTGATTTGGAGGAATTAATGTACTTAATATTGTGAAGGCTGGGTAAAGCTTAGCAACAGAAATTATTTTCTTTACAAAATTTCCCAATATTACAAATATTACAAATCAGGCTCAATAACCGTTTATTAGATGACTCTTCGTATAAACGAACATTACACGATTACACGATCGTCATTTGTTAACCAAATAAGGGTATATCAAAGCACAATGTACCCACAGATTTACGACAACAAAAGAGAGTTCAATGCGAAAGTGCTAGAGCTACGCGATCACAAAAAGCGTATGGTGGATCGCATGAAACAGATCGGGGAGAGACTGGCCGAGATCCGAGCAGAGATACCGCCGAAACAAGTGAAGCCGCCGCCACTCATACCACACATAGACGACGAACTAGAGTTCCCAGAGAAACATCTTGAAGTAAGTAAAATACTAAATACTAAAGTTAGTAAAATACTATTGTTATAAAGTTGAAGAGTTTGTTTGTTTCACTAATCCAGGATCCAGTATGGATTGAACTGTGATTTTTTTGTGTTAAATAGTCCTTTTAATGAGGAAGGCTGTAAGAGATACTCGTGTATAGGCTACGACCAGTAGGAACGCAGTATCAATGAGAAATGCGTCAAAAATAGGGGAACATTATTCATTTTGTACGTTATTTTTACGCTCTATGAAGTCACTCTGGTCTCTATTATATGTGTAGGCAACGATAACAGCTATTGTATGAAAATATCAATGTGGACTCGTACTTCGTAGATAAAACCCGAGCCGATACAGTTAACAACTAAGTCTGCCGCTGCCAAGAAACCGCCTCCAGAACGAAGGAAATCAACCTTGTACCCGCAACCAAGAACGCGGCAGCCTCGGGTAGCTAAATTTGTTCCTCTCACAGGTAAAGTTATTCATTTTTATTATAAAGTTTAAGTACAGGTCATCATGCTTCTTCAGAAAAAAATCGGATAAGCTTTACACTCATTTTTGAGTGCGAGGAATGTTTATCTAGTAGTTACTATGTGTACCTACATACTTTAAGAACTGAATACTTTAGCTATGTCAAGCTGAATATTTAAATATCCCACTTAGGAGCCTATAAAATTGTGATCACGTAAATCTTTAATCGTATTATTAGGCGTTGCGAATCGTAAGCAAAAGCTATTACTACTTTAGAGTCACGGCCGCTCGCCGCCTCGTGGGAGCTGTTGAAACCGAGGCCCGATCACGAGTTCTCACCCATAGAAATAGAAATACGTGAGAGGCGTATACAACGGTAAGATCATTTATGTAATAACAGTATTGGCAATCATACAAACTACCTGGTTCTGTCGCGGTAAAAGTGTAAGCCAAGCTAGAGACCCCGGATTCGATTCCATTGATAATTTCACCCCCAATTACTTTCGAATCAAAACACAATTTGTGAATAATGGGTACAGTAATACTACTACCTCTATGGGGATAAAGAATGAATATGTATGTAAGTTCATATTATTAATCCAAAAAACGTTTGTAATGTGTGGAATTTCAAAAAATAACTCAATATATTTAAAAATAGGCATATGTACGAACAAGACATGTTACTTGCTGACGCGGAGGTGTCGGTACAACACTTCGATTCCCGTTTGAGGCAACTACAGAGAGAGCGCATTCGAGTTCAGGTACCGTTCATTATTATTTCGTTCTTGTCGATCTTTATTTTAAATTTTCGGTCTCTTTTAATGTTCTTCCTCGTTAAATCAAAAATTATCATATACCTATATCACTTATTTTTATTATTTATGTTATTTTTATTTAAAATACATATATAAAATTCTTACATAAAAGTCGAGTTTGAAACTATCTAAAATCAACCTAATAATGTTACTCTTAGGCTTTCGCAAGGTATACTGGAATTATCTCTACTTTTCACCTCCAAACGAATCACCTAATATAATAATCTCATATTGACCTGTAAAACACAATCATCAATTTACTCTTATGATTAAAGCTACACCAATAAAGATGAGGTACAAGCAGTATCGGCCTCAAAAAACTATTGGGAAAAAAGGGATTACCAAATACTGATGAACGATGAATTCGTTCGTAGATTTATACTGTTGAATATCATTTTAGGAAAGGAATCAACTTTTGGAACTTCACCTGTACCAACTACACAGAGAAATGAATGTATTGAATCGCTTTGAAGCTCACGAAGATAGGTTGGCGGAACGTGTATATGCTAAACTAATGCAGGTGGGTCTCAAAGAAAGCAAAAACAAATGTATTGTTCCTAGGAAAAAAATTGCGTTTGAGTTTAGACGCAGAATACGTCATAATCGTTTGGATACCACGTTAAGGAATGGAGTAAATTATATTATTCTTGGGGCTTTATTTAATTTTAAGCTCCTCGAACCAAGACCATATGTGTGGTCTAGAAATATTCGGGTTTCGGGTTTATAAGGACGGAAGGTTTCGAAGTTGGTGATTCCCACTACCAACAATTTCATGTGTGGGAGGTCAGGTATATGTATGTACGGGTTTATTAATTGATTTAATTTGAAAATGACTTCCAGGTGCGAGGTGTCCAAGACCAAATAATGGAGTGCGAACATCGCATAGAGGAACACAAAGCTGAAAAAGAGCAGTTGGATTTGAATTGTCAAGAACTTCAGAGACAATTCAAACGACTCGTTGTTGACAACAAGTTTGCTGACTTCTTGCGTAGGATATTTAAGAAGAAGTATCGTCCGCCACGTGACAGAGATGAAGATGGTATGGCTTATCTGCTTATAACATACAAAAAAATAAAAGACATGTTTAAAAACACAAAATGGAGCAGTTCTAAAGAAAAGAATGTATTTTTTTATTAGTTTTCTAATCCAGATTATCTTTTGAAAAGGGCGAATAAGTAAAAGATAAGAAAATGAATATTTCAGAGTCATCTGAATCTGAATCATCGTCGTCTTCAAGTGAGGAAGAAGACGAAGGAAGCGTAGACAGTCGTGACATCGGCCCTATACGGCTAGACCCTAACGTTTGTCCAGAAGGCTGTGACAAGGATATTTACGACAAAACATATGATTTGCGAAATACCAGGTACCATCAATAATCGAAAGTAAAAAAATCGCCACTGACAATAAAACTGTGAAACCCAACCCATCAATAGACATGTAATTACGCATATTGCAACCGTTAAAATCATGTTCAATGTTACATGCTCCTTCATAGTCCATTAACAGTGAATGCGTAATAGAAATTAAAAATTATGCATACTAAACTTGCTCTATCAATATTCATTAGGTCGTTGTAATTATGAAAAGTGATCTAGTAAATTGATAATCATGATTTTTCTACACTAATGGACGATGTTAACGCTTTTTCTGTTGACATTGACAATCTAGAATAACTTTGTAAATGCACAAAATAAATGAATTTCAAGTTCCTAGGGTATTCGAAAAGTAATGTAGTAACTGCGTTCTATTGAAATAAAAATTAAGTAGTCTTCTGATGCCCCCAAAAAATTGTAGGTACCTGACGTGTATCAATATCAATATAAGGCAGCACACGTTTTATGTATATTTCAATAAAAAAGACGTTGGTACAGAGAGACAATATCTTTCAATTTAATTGATAATTTTTTCACACAATGACTAATAATATTTTGTTAATTCAGACATTTAAACGAACAACAAATGATGGAGCAAGACCGTATGGTGGATATGTTGCGAAAGGACATAGAATCGCATAACAAAGTGAAACACAAACTTTCCGTGCAACTAGATAAGAGGAAGAATGAGCTCCGAGAGTTTATGGTAAATACAATAATTAACAATCCAATAACTTTGAAAATTACCAATCGAAAAAACATTATTTAAATTCAAGCCAAGTCAATCCCTAACCTTCTCATTATACATATTTGACTATTTAAAAATATGTAATATAAAAAAATTGTAAAAAAAATACATAACAAAAACTTAATAATAACAGTGCACTGAACATTTCTAAATTCTTTGTTCATCATGTCTTCAAAAGAAAACGAATTTCTCTTATACTTTACCAACCATTAAATATGCAATGGCGATAATAGTTTAGGTACTCCCGCACAAAATGTATATTAATACAAATTTCAATATTATAAAACTAAAAGTGTACATATAAGCATATCAAAATTCCATAGATGGAGAAGCAAAGCTGTCTCAACGATGTAGACCAGGTGATTATTCTGCGGTACGATCAGATCAGAGCGTCTGCACTGCGCGGCTGCACCGGGCCGCAGGGACTGTCGCAGACAGTAGTGTTCCCAGTACAAATGCTCCTTAAACTGCGAAGACGAGTGCTCGAATTGCAGGACGAAATAAAACAGCAGAAACAAAGACAAAAGTAAGTAGAAAGATGACTAGACAAGAGGTAAGGTGGGTTCAGTATGACCATTTAGTTAGTAGGTAGAAGTATTAGGTAGTTCGGTTGGTCGTGAAGACAACGCTGTAATCAAAGTACTAAGCCGATTTGTTCTGAGTAAGGAACTTGTTCTTACTAGTCTTATAAAGCTCAACTCGAAAAAATATGGATATAAACATAAAGTCAGCTACAGAACCTACTTCGAGTACTGTTACAGCGAGCTTCTCTGCAGCCATATTAAATTCCACTTTACTGTAATCACTAATGTATACTTGCAGAGTAAACCGAACGCATTTGTTTCGTATGAACATAGACCTGCGAGAAATGGAGGCCAAAGCGGAAGAGTTGCGCGCCCAAATGCGAGATGTGTTGACTCGTAAGCTCGGCAAACCGCGGAAAGTGGACAAAACACTCGACGACCTGCTGAAGCAAATGGCGAGAAGACACAAGTTCGTTGCCACGCTTGGTACCACACCGCAAATGATAGCCCAGCTGAGGAAATGGCGGGTGAGATCTTGTATTAACTCATCATTATCTACTTCTTTTAAAAACCGTTGAAGGTTTAAAAAACATTTTTTATACTATCCCAACAAAGTGATAACACTGCATCAGATGCTATTCACGATGCCATCTCAATATTTCATAAATGACGAGATACGCACATTTCTTGTCATTCCACTACTACAGGTTTTACATATCGCCTATATCGACATATAGGTCGACACCTATCCGCAGAATAAAGTTAATTTAGCAAAATCTCAACTTTACAGAGGAGCGACTTGAACTTAATTGGGTACAAAATTGTCTGTAGCTTTTTTTGTCCTACTAACAACAATAAAAGTTATGATTATTATTACTTCACTAGTGCAATATATAAACAAATTTAATACTATAAACACTTAAAAAAATACTTTGGTGTTATAGTCATAAGTAACCTATATTTTATGTAGGTATAGGTTGATGTTATGTTATAGGTTCTTGATTTGTAAAATGTCTTTAACCGTTTTCAAAATTTCACTATACAACCCGAGGCCGTACTGTGTTATAAGCATTACACATAATTTTCTAGGAGCGTCACAGCGAATTGGAGAAGAAGTATCTGCAACTCATTAATCGTATTTCGGATCGTCTGCGCCTGGCAGCAGCTCTTCAAGCAGATGTTCTACCGCAGAAGGTTCATATATACTACACTAGTTATGGGGCTCGGCTCTCCCTAGTCACTGTTTTAAAGTTCGTGCCAAATGCCAGGAAACTTGACATTGTCCCGGAATAAAAAACTTCCCTTTTGTCCTTCCACAAGGTCCTGTCATTCTTAATGCCTATAAAAAAATATTCAAATCAGTTAATCAATTTACGCACGGGAGCGTAACAAATAAACAAACAAAGTAACTTTCGCATTTATAACAAAGTAACCCTTTTACCGTAGCATAGCCCAGTACTGTAACCCGCAATCAATTGCAAGTGAATAATTCTATTAATTATAGCTAATGCCCGCGACTTCGTCCGCTTAGACTACAGGGTTGAGTTCAGATAGAAAATAAGTTATAGTCTACTTTACTTCTCAGAGTCCTATTTATGCATATACCAAAAATCATCGTATAATTAAATTACTCTATAAAGTTGTAACAAATTGTGCGAACAGAGTTTTTAAATAGTAAGATCTTATAAGCTGTTTATTTGTTTAAAAACATGTATATAGCCAGCAAAGAATCCGTCGGAAATGGCTGGTGGTTACAAACCACAAGAATATCGACGGGACGTTGTACGCTTGCGTATTATAAACGATCAACAACTGCAACAGATTCAAGTAAGTTTGCATATATTTTATGTTTCATTTGGTATCCATTCTGTGATGTATTTTTTTACTTCCGTCATTTAATCTTACGAGTACATTATTAAAGCCATTTTGAGTTTCAGTACACTTCCTATCAAGATACAGATTAAATTTGTTTTCCGAGTAAGAATGTTCGTAAATACTGCCTATAGATTATTCCATTATCCTAATTGGGTCATTACCATGTGTATATCAGATGCTTCGCGAAGAGATACAGAGTCTCAGTTTGAAGCCTTTATCACCTCGACCCCAGCCGATGGTGTACTCACCGCCGGAATCGGTTCACTCCGAAATAAATTTGTTCATAGTGCCTCGTCACGGCAGATCACAGCGGAAAAAGTTCTTCCCAATGTAAGTTTAACACTAAGGAATTTCATTACTCTTCAGATTATTCTGTATAATTTAATTCTATGCGAAAATAAATCTTTTGTTATAAGAATATATAGAGAAAACCTTTACCGAATCAATTACGAATAAGGGATTTTAGTTGATGCATAGGTACCCATGACTTAATGATATTCAAATAAGTACTATTGATCTTAGAACCCGAAACACACACATCTGACTTTGAATCGAAGTTATGTGTGTATTCATAATGAAGTACAACTTACTTTCACGGCAAAGGAAATCATCGTTAGGAACAGCAACAAAAGAAATTTGTTAGCTGTATAGTCTTACCCACTTAACGCAAGCGTGGTGAACAAAGGCCTTAAACCTCTCAATTGTAGAGGAAGCCCGTGCCTAGCAGTAGGACGTATATGAGCTGGCGATGATGACGATACACTCACTTTGTTCTGCGTCTCCAACTGTGGCTTGTCTACAGAACTCCTTTGGGATCTCCGCAAAGAACCATTTATGACGTGAACGTGGTGAAACTTCTTTACGATTGTTTGGACGCAATGCGAGTGACTCGGGACGACGCCGATGAACTGCTAAAAGACATTTCTGCAGAGCTACCTGGTATCACTGCTGGGTGAGAAGAAACATTTTAAATAATAAAATGTGCTGCAGTTTCTCTGTTCTGTAATAAACGCTATTCCGAAATTTACTTGTGAATGGAAATTATTACTTCACGTGGGACATCAGGACCACGTAGTATTTCTTCCATTCAAATATTCTATTATTGGGATATTCCGTTACATAAATATAAGTTATTTATGATTGCAGAACTATATCTCGTTATGATGTGGTGGACGCTATGGTCCGTAAATGGGTAGTGAAATACGGCGGTGATCCGAGTCAATATAAGAAACAAACTCGTGCGTTCGACGCATTGGCTGCTTTGGTAGACCGCCTTGTACGGGAACATGTAAGTCATAATGATCTAGAATGTATAAGATATAAACTGGATAGTGCCACAACTTACACAGAGATTTATTTATACGACCATTCTTAGGTCCAAGCAATGGAGGGCACACCGGCAGATACTCAAGACGTGATGGAATCATTAGAGCAAGCACTCAAAGGTGTTGCTGACGCTGACCAACCCCTCAACCAACGATTGGGTCCTGCATTAGCAGCACTGTTTCATACAGCTGAAACACCTGATCTTGGTGAGGTTACACCAAAACATATTTCCAATAGCTGGAATTAAAAAATGTTCATACAAACAATTTATTGTAAATAGATAATTGGTAATAACTTAAATGTGTTATTAGTCTTAGCTTTCCTGCAAGTAATAGAAATATTTCGCAAAACTATACCTACTTCCAAAGTAGCAGACACATGTAGGTAATAAGAGGTCAGCCGAATATTTATTAACTTTTTAAAGTAAACGCATGAAAGTAAGTCCATTGTGTTCCTTTGCGTTGAAACAATTGCCGTCTTTTCTTATAAATATACTTAGTTATGCTGGCTGTACAATTTTTTCTCATATCGAATCGCGGTAGACTAAGCGGTAGGTAAGTACCTACAGAAATACTTACGAGTATTATTTATCAATTTATTATGGCTGTTGTAAAACCGATTAACCTTGTATTTGAAGAATTATTTGTTTGTTTTCCATGACTTTTAATACATATCTATAACGGGATCAGTGCAGGAATATTTATATCATGATTAAAAACATTGTAATTACTAGATTAAAATTGTACCTTATCCCATATTTACAATAGTATAATATTTCACTTTAATCAATTGATAGTGAAATTAAATCTTCTCAAACTGTACTGAGTTAACACTAAATGTTATAGATTTAGATAAACACTTGAATGCATCTTCCATTTTTTGATTAAATCTAAGTTACAATGCTACTAAACATGAAGCTACATTATGCACCGATTTTACAGAATCTGCAGAAACTATGACATCGCTTGTGAACTCTCTGGTTGATGAACAGCATCCGCTCACATCAGAGGCTATAAATGAAATCGATGTGGACATCGTTATACAAGATATAAAAGGTTCTAATTACAAATTTTATATTTTCCTTTAATATGAATAGTACTTAAAAATATTATTACATTTAAAAATTATAGCCTTTTCTGTTAAATTAAAAATCAGAACTTATTTTAAAAACCTATTCAGTGTACATTAGATTAAAAGATAACTATATTGGACTTGGCAGATTGCGGCGTGCAAACTCCGGAAGATGAGTTGAAGTACATAATACAACTTGCTATTAATTGTCTGAAAGCACAATTGGTTGGGTCTGAAGAAGCGGCTCAACTGGACAAGGAAGTCGAAAAGGCAATGGACATGATGTCTGTAAGTATTTAGGGCTCAAATCATGATATTTACTATGGGACAAATAATTTAGTTATATTAGCAAATTAAGAAATAAATTGCTAAGTTCTTCACGGGCGAGTATGAATTAAAGGACCTTGAATTAAGAATACTTTGGATAAAAATTATAGCTTTTGGACTTTTAATCTTAAGTCTTCATTATATAAACTAAGTCGGGATCAAAACCTGTTATTAAATTTTTTATTGGTTTGAAAGTTTATGAGTAATAAATAAATTAATATTTATATATGATTTGAGAATAATATTATTTATTTTTACAGGAAAAGCTGCCGAAATAATTACCACACACAACGTATCAAATATTTTCATGGATTTTTTGCGAAGATTTTACGTTACTAATATTTCTCTGTCTTATTTATTAGTTATTTAGTATGCAATCCGTGCTTATTTAGTGTCTAATTATTATAATGAAACAATTATTGTTTATAACTTTACTTAAATAGTTATGTGTTACAATAAATTTATTAAGAAAAAAATATTCTCATTATTTTATGAAGGTTATTAATACAAAAATTATCATACGGTTGTAAATTAAATAGACTTAAAAATGCTTTTTAAGGAAAACGTATCATCTATATCTCATTCACGATAACTTGATTCTTTTGGCATATCGACTAATGATGGGAAACAGAAAATATCTAGTAGCAACGGCTTTTTTGAAAACTTGGGGGAAGATACCAGATACAAGAGAAAGATTAAAAACATGTTTAAGAACTGGGGTAAGGATGTCTTTATTGGACTTGATAACGGCTGTGGAAATGCCATCCCAGCCAACTGCACATTTATCTTTAAGATTAGAAATAATACTATCTATTTCATTGTTATTTACTTCAAACAAAGCCATAGAATTTACATTAGAAGGATGTTTGTGAGAATCAATATAAATGCATGTTATATTGATTCTCACAAACATCCTTCTAATGTAAATTCTATGGCTTTGTTTGAAGTAAATAACAATGAAATAGATAGTATTATTTCTAATCTTAAAGATAAATGTGCAGTTGGCTGGGATGGCATTTCCACAGCCGTTATCAAGTCCAATAAAGACATCCTTACCCCAGTTCTTAAACATGTTTTTAATCTTTCTCTTGTATCTGGTATCTTCCCCCAAGTTTTCAAAAAAGCCGTTGTTCACCCTATTTTTAAGACCGGTGATAAGTGTAACGTGAACAATTATAGGCCAATATCGGTGTTGACTGTATTATCAAAAATTTTTGAAAAAATTATCAATAAAAGACTTCTACAATTTATTAACGAACATAACATTCTTTCAGAAAACCAATATGGGTTTAGAAATGGAAAGTCAACAGAAGATGCAGTTTTAGAACTGTCCGACACTGTTATTAAAAACCTTGATATAAAAGCAAAGACTATTGGCGCATTTCTAGATCTAACTAAGGCGTTCGATACTGTTTCTATTCCCATACTTCTATCTAAACTTGAACACGTAGGTGTCAGAGGCATTGCTCTCGACATGTTCCGTAGCTACCTCTCTAATCGCTCTCAGTGCGTATTAGTAGATGACATTGAAAGTATTGAACTCCCCTTAACTTACGGTGTACCTCAAGGCAGTGTCCTTGGCCCGACCCTCTTCCTTATTTATATCAACGAGCTCTGCAATATAAAACTCCCAAATTCCAGAATTATCACGTATGCTGATGATACTGTTCTCCTTGTTCACGGCAATAGCTGGGCAGAGGCTCGTGATACTACAGAAAACGCACTGAGAGTGATAATGAACTGGATGTCTTCTAATTCTCTCACACTTAATTTATCTAAAACTAAATATATAACATTTTCTCCCAATCTTTCACTCCAACCCCCTTCATCATTTCAGCTACAAGCTCACAACTGCCATATGGATGGTAATCCGACACCCTGCAATTGCACATTTATTGAAAGAACATCTACAATAAAGTACCTAGGAGTAGTAATTGATAGCTGTATGACCTGGAAATTTCACATTCATCATCTTGTCTCGCGAGTTAGAAAATTAATATTTGTCTTTAAAAGATTAAGATCAACTTTAGATTTTAATTACCTTAAGATGGTTTATTATGCCTTGATACAGTCTATAATAACATATTGCATCACAGCTTGGGGTGGGTCTGGGAAAACTGTTATGCTGAGGCTAGAACGAGCACAGCGGGCAGTACTCAAAGTTCTTGCTAAAAAACATTTTCGCTTCCCTACAGTTGAACTGTATTCTCTTTGTGTAGTTCTTAGCGTACGTAAACTATTTATTCTGAATACAATTGTACGTAAACATTCCCAAATTTCCTTTGATCCTAATTTTGTAATGAACCATCGTAAATCTGACCGGATCTGTAAAATCGAATATTGTCGAACAACAATCGCACATCAACACTACACATACCTAAGTCCCAAACTGTACAACAAGATTAATAGTGTATTGAATATTTATCCATTAGTACTACATAAATGCAAAATGAAATGCGTCGAATGGCTCCAGCCTTTAACATATGAAGAAACAGAAGACTTAATATATACGAGTACTTAATTATTGTACATACACACACACACACATACACACACACACACACATACACACACACACACACACACATATACACACATTCTGTTACACATACTTATTTAGTTTCTAAGAATTTTATAATTCCTTTATGTTTTTAATGTTATTATTTTATTAATTGTCTAATTTTTCTATTTCACTTACTTTGATATTATTTGTAAGAATTTTATGATTCAATTATGTTTTACTAATCCAAATGTTGTTAGTTTATAAATTGTTTAATTTTTCTTTTACACTACCTACCTATAGTTTAAGAAATTTATGATTTGCTCTTTTAAATGTCTTTATTTTGTTATTTGTTTAATATTGTATTTATTTTTTGTTTTTTTTTTTTGTTTTTTGATATTCGCTGTTGTGATTTAGAAGGGTGCTTGATGTCTGCGACACAGTTACAATACTCCTGCAGGCATCATCACTCAATCTATATTTTCATGTTTCTGAATTGTTTTTTTTTTTTTTTCTGGATTTTACTTTAATAAACTTTTAATAATAAAACTTTAATAATATTGCGTTTTAAAATACTGCATTATGTGTGAAATTCGATGCACACGATATGTAGCACTAATAATAGATGGCGCTTTACGACTAACAAATATATGCAGTCTATGTGAATCTGTCGCTTTCCGTCAGTCTGTGGTCTGTGGTATTTTTTACGTGATTGTTGAATGAAATGAAATGATACGTCTTCGCGAAATTAATTCATTACTATAGTAAAAACGAGTGAAAATTAATTGCAACCGAGCCATTACGTGACAAACAGACGAATGACCAAGCAAACATTTCACTTAGTGATTATGTGCAAAATACGTAAAACAATATTTTACTATTTAGTTTATGTTCAATATAACTGCTTATTTTGACTTCTCAAGAACGTACTAATCGTTTACTACTTTATTATGGATTTAAAATGCAAGTTTAAAAGTGGAATCCTATGATAGCTATAGTGAAATCAGAAATGCAATAGTAGTACACCTCAAATAATGCCATGTACGCTCAAGATAACAGAAGAAAGGAAACGAAAGATGTTATTTATCGCAGTAATTCAAGCCTTGACTTGATATACGCCGAACATCCTTCTGGGAACGGCTTGAGACGTGAGTATGGGAGTCACGGGTCAATCGATGTGATCGGCGGAGCAAACGAACGTCTGCCCGCAATGGTGCATAACTACAGCGGAGTATCTGTGCCGGACAAACCTCAGGGCCTGAATCGGACATCCGAAAGGCTCGCAGACGTAGTGAACAGCGACCACGCCGATGGCCCGCCACCAAGAGCTAGTGCCAGCCCTAAACCACGATTGAAACTTAACAAATTATGGGGTGGGGCTGGAGCTGCTATCTCTCGTCAGCCACTTGACGATGTGTCCTTGACACACGTTACCTATACTAATAACAGAAGACAATTTGCACACTATGACTGCCAGTCATTGATGGCAAATTTAAGTTATGCAGCTGAAGTGAGAGGAGCACTGCTTAGTCGAAGACGTAACACAACCACTGGAGCATCTGCTGCATCTCTACTTGCAACCCGGGGCCTGCCTCCTGGTGAAGATTCAGTGCCAGATACGGGTGATGGAAGATCTAATGAATTACTTGAAAGCTGTCCTTTCTTCAGGAATGAACTTGGTGGTAAGTCATCATCATCATTACCATTATACAATGTGAAATTAAATCAAATATTTTTTAAAATAGATAATTTGAATCTGAAGTGTAATAGTTCAGTATGTACTCATCCACAGATTCACTAATGTTTAACATTTTTAACCAACACATGGAACATCCATACAGATATTATTGTATGAATATTTCACAAACATGAGTCTGTATGTTTTATCATACAAGACACTATTACAATACAATTAAACCATTATAAACTGACAGCAGAATGCTACAACTTACTATGGAATGACCATTGTGTCATCTGTGAATTGGGTGACACACAAATACCTTTCTCACATGAACATTTTTCTTATTGCAATGAATTATGTATGACTAACGCATTATGTTGAGACAAAAATGTGAAATGGTCTATTATTAAGATGTTAACCTAATTTCTGCTACATTATAATGCAATAAACTTGTTACATAATGTGAATATTTATGTTAAATATTGCATGCAATACATACATTTCACAGACTAGTCAATTGATTTACGTAAATCAGTGATCACATTTTTGCTTATTATTTATTTATTCTTGTATTTTCTTTATCATGACATTAAAAAATATGTTAATAAATTAGGTTGCATTATTTGATGATGGGATGAAATATGCATAAAATAAAAAATCTTTATTATACTTGAATACACTTATTTGTCAATGCAAGACTATTCTTGCACAGTGGTCTTTAGTCTATACTAAAGACCACTACGCAAAATTTGAGGCTGTGCATTTGATTCTAATGAAAAGAGTATGAAATGCTTTTATACATTCTTCAAAAGTGCATTATTTTATCTTACATACACACTCAGCTCTGTACTCACTCCAAGGAGTAGGCAAAAATTGTCTGCATTCACATTTTTCCAATCATAGTTTGTGTCATACAATAGTAGATTATTATATTGCAATTTTTTGGGTATATTTTCTAATTCTGCAAGGCAACTGAGAATTCTCTTATAATTAAACCCAGTAACATTAAGAAGTTTTGTATTATAAGCAGACTTCTAGATATATGAAACTTTATTTTGTGTAATGTCATCCTAAAATCCTTAACTGCATCTCTTTAAAGAGATCCTATAGATAAGAATGTGATGAAACATCTTAAATAGAAATTATTATAATATTCAATGTTGTATATATTTTTCACAGGTTACTTTATTTAAAAGTGGTAGATAGTCTTCAGTCCTAAATATACAGGAAAGTCATACTATAATAAATGTGAATCAGTATCATTCTTTGAAAAATGTTAACCACTTATTATCAACCTGTTATACTCATAATTTCTTATAATTAAAATATATGAAAAATATTATAAGTGCATTGTCATGTATTTTGAATCAATATTAACATTAGTTATGCATTGGCATAATGTATTGAAATTAAATGTATTATTAATCACAATTTGTAATCACATTATATTAATTACATCACATATTATAATAAAAACATATTGTTGTTATGGAAATAAATGGGATCCTGGGAAGAATTAGGGTAGTTTTCATCTCGAGAATGTATGTTCATATGGGAGGATTATGGAATTTGTAATTACACTCCCGCCGGGCTGGGCCCCACTGCTAATATGCTATGAACTTTGTTATATTACCTTATAGCTTTATCAATCTATATTATAATAGAATACTACAGAAATCGAACCAATTTCAATTTATATTCATTCATTAAAAAAATATATTCAATCCTTATTTGTATGCCAACTACTTTAAGGCTGTGCGTGTATTTTTTAAGGCTTTTTTTCTAAAATAAAACAATAATACGAATTGCCAGTTTCCATAAACAATATAACATGTATCAGGCGAAGAAGAAAGATGTGTATCCCTGTGCTGGAGGACTGCTCGCGGCGCCATCCCCGGGCAGTCGGGCGGCTGGCATCGACCTCGGGCCGCGTACGGCTTGTCCATGCTCGAGTTCCCACCGGGCCAGACTCATTGGCGCAATGGCTGCCCTTTCGCCAAGTCATTGGCACCGCTTCCCATCGAGAGTCAAGATCAGGGCGCTTTGTATTATCGCAACTACTTTTATACACAACGTGAGTTAATATTATGTTATGTAAAATAATGTTACTGTGTCGATTCTAAATGATTAACGCCAGACCCCAGACCAAAATTAAGTCATTTTTACAGAATTTGCTTTTTTTAAAGACAATATTTTCCTGAATAACATGATTTGTAATACCGTATTTATTTACAGCTCATCAAAACTGGTTCGGAATGGACGAGAGTCTTGGCCCAATAGCGATATCTATAAAGAAAGAGCGAGTGGAACTTCGTCGAGGTAGCAGTGGAGATGTCTCCGCACCGAATTCCCAACTCGTGTGGCAGTATCGGCTAGTTATACGCACATCGGAACTTCTCACATTACGCGGTTCCGTACTTGAAGATGCTTTACCCAATGTCAAACCAACCAACAATAGCGCCACATACAATACTAAAGAAGTGTTGGAGTACGTCGCGCCTGAACTGCAACTTAATTGCTTGAGGTAACAACATATACCAGCTATTGTTTTTCACGTCAGTCCAGCTTGTAAAGAATTTTCCCTAATACCCAAAACGTAATTAACGATATAGTTGTTGTAAAACGATATTAATTTGCCGCATACTTATCAGATTAGTAATTGGATATTGTACAAACTCGCAATATCATGGTTGCGTCCGCGTCGTTGTTTGACCGCTGGCGTCAGCTGGTATTATAATTATATAACGTTGTTTGCAAACAAACGATACAGTGATGAAAAATATAATTATTAAAGTATAAAATCAGGTTACATGTGAAATGTAATTATTAAATTATTTTTTTTTTTTATTATCTATTTGTTTCCATTTTTAATTTAGTAGCTGTTTTTAATAACAACGACTAAGCCTCAAATAAGTATTTATAGTCTGATAAATGATCTATCAATGATGATTGATCTATCAACCACAAGTCGCATGTTACAACTATCTGAAAGATTATGTTTCAGCGGTATTTGCATATCAATATTTCATTAATTTATTTTATTTATTCAATAAGTACGATTACACCAATTACACTAATCGACAATAATGTATACAATTTAAAAATCACAAAATTAAAGAACATTACAAAACAAAAAACATAGCAATAAAATTATAAATTAACATTAACATTATATAAAATTATATTACAATCAACAATCGTATCATATCCAGGCTGGGTGTTACAAACAGTGGTGCTGAAGAACAACTATTACGACTGGACGAACAATGTGTGACCCGCCACTACAAAGTGGGCGTGATGTATTGCAAAAGTGGCCAGTCCACGGAGGAAGAAATGTATAACAACCAAGAAGCTGGGCCAGCGTTTGTGGAGTTTCTCCAAATGTTGGGTCAAACAGTGAGATTAAAAGACTTCGATAAGTACAAGGCCGGGTTGGACAACAAGTCCGACTCGACGGGCTTGTACTCGGTATTCACGACGTACCAAAACTGCGATATAATGTTTCATGTGTCCACAATGCTTCCGTACACGCCTAACAACAGGCAGCAGTTATTGAGGAAACGGCATATTGGCAACGATATTGTTACGATAGTTTTTCAAGAGCCCGGTGCGGCGCCATTTACGCCGAGAAACATTCGGTCCCAGTTCCAACACGTGTTTATAGTAGTACGAGCAATAGATCCGTGTACAGAGAATACGCACTACAGCATAGCTGTGAGCAGAGCTAAAGAAGTGCCTTTATTCGGACCTCCGATAAAAGAAGGAGCTGTCTACCCCAAAGGAGAGACCTTTACAGACCTACTTCTTAGTAAGGTGAGCCACCAAACTGTTGTTTTTAATGAAAATTGGCCTGAAGGCGGAAATGAAGTTTTTTAAATGCATATAAGGAAAGAATGTCATCCATTAGTCTTTTTATATCATATCAGTTACAAAAGTTGTGTATTTACAGTACTTTCACGAGACAGTTGTAAAAACTTACGACTAATGGCCAAAAAAAATGTGTCTCTACTTAATAGCATTTTAATAACTGCACACTGTTTTAGGTAATAAATGGCGAGAATGCCGCAATCCAATCACCAAAGTTCAGTACAATGGCCACGCGCACGCGACAAGAATATCTTAAAGACCTAGCTAAGAACTACGTCACAGCCACTACCGTCGAGACTGGACAGAAGTTTTGTGAGTTATATTTTATTTTGTAATAGACATTCAATACAAAATTAATTTGCATTGAAATAAGTATTATTTTGAAATACTAAATTAAGTATTTTATTTTAATTACCGAGCAATACCATGAGATATTTGAAATATTAATGATCTATTTATTATATATGCTCAAATTAAGGGATCATAACATTTTTCCAGGATAAAAAGTATATGATGTTACTTCGGTGGATCCCATCTATTTCCGCACTTTGCATAATTCAAATTTATCCAATAGTTTTTGAATTTAACCGTAATAAACATACAAAAATACAAACCTTTTCTCTTTACAAATATGAAAACAGATAAAAAAAAATGTTTTTGTAAAATTAAATGACAGATTTTATTTTTGATTTGAATTTTGTGTTTTAAAACAACCAAGGCATTATAATGAAAATTTTACCTTATTGATTAGTTAATTTTTCCTGTTATTAAATATATTTAAAACGCATTATACGGTTTACAATTCGTTTTCAATTCTTTAATAAATAATTTAATGTCAAGGTGGGAGATCAAAGACCTAAAATTTTTATGATAACATTTTTTTTTGTAAATTGTTAAAAAGTATTAGAAAGATTGAGTTTAATTACATCTCGAAAATCATCGAGGCTTATCAATGCTATGTATCCACCTATCCATCTGTATCTTTATCTACAAGCCTCACTACTAAACATAGATATCCTGTAAAAAATGTTCGGATTTAGATACACCATGCTAACTGTTAGTAAAGTCTCACAAGTCTTTGATATTATTTTCATCAGGACTAATTTCTTCAGTTTAAAATTTTACATCTATAAGAGATGATTCATTATAAATTCTCGAAAGCTCTAAAGTGTTGGTGCTGTGTGGACTTTGAACCTGTGATGCATTTCCTCGAAGGTATTTTTGTTAATGTTTTACTCATAAACTTTCAGCAATTTTCTCGTCGCTGCTAATGAAAAGCGGCAACAACTCTAGCAACAACGCGGTTGTACCTCGAGTCGAGAATTGTACCAACGACGTACTAGTGGGCGGGGCCCTCTGCTTTCACGTAAGTAATAACACTATTTAAAAGTAAAATGTATGTCTTTCATAATGCTAGTCCAATACAATTTTTTTAGTGGAAATAGATGGTTGCAACCTGCAATAATTAGATTTTTTTATAGTTCATGTTTTGTCTGAGTTATAAGAATAATTAATAAATAGAAACAAAACACTTCCAGACTAAAAAATATGAACGTGTATTAATTTAATAACATTTTTAATTCTTAAAAGTAATAAATAATTGTTTAATTAATAACTATTAGTGAAAACTATTTTGTACATATTTTTTACTTCATATTTTTAAGCTTTGTTTTAATTCTCCCAAAAAATTAAAATGCATTTTCAGGTCCAAGTACAAGATGAAGGTGCCGGAGGGACACTATTGGAATGTATAATGGGAGTATCCGCTGATACCATAGTGTTTGTAGAGGACAGCACTCGGCAAATCATACTTGTCATACCCACTTATACATTACTTGGTAAATATCATTTAAAATATATGTAAGAAATTGTTTTCACGATAATGATGAATAATAAAATAGAAATGTAATAATTTGAAACAATATTTTTTAATTCCTTTATATTGACTAAAAAAAATATCTTTTAGTCTTTAGCCAACAAAAAAAGTTTTCTTAATGTAATCGTAAAGTCTTAGTTGTGTAGATTATTATTTTATTTTGCTATAACTACATTTCTTCTCTACATTAGTCGACTTTTGTGATTATCTCCACAATAACGCTTTTTTATAATATTCATCATTCTCCTGCCCTGATCCCAATTCTTGTTTGGGGTCGGCGCAGCATGTTTTGTCCTTCCTTCCTGTATGGAAGGATAAAACATGCTGCATAAGAGTTTTGGTATATGTTTTACGGCCGGCCGCCTGCCTGACGCCAACCCTCCTTGGGAATAACGCTTTTTTATAATATTATGTAAATAATAAAAAAATCTGCCTAAGTGGGTGTCACCCCTTGGGGTCTTGGGGTGCCACCTCCAACATAGGCAAATCTAGAATCGCCTGAAATTGTAGTTTACTACTACTATTGTAACTAATATGCAGTGTTCCTATGTGTCATTAACGTGTATGTGCAGGCTGGGTGTGCAGCGGCGGCTGGTGGCGCGTGTACTACCACCGCGGCGCGTCCGTGCGCGTGCGCGGCGCGGGGGACGCGCTGTGGCGCCGCCTGGCCGCCGTCGCGCCGCCGCACGCCGCCACGCTGCCGGAGATCGCGCTCGAGCGGGGCGCCGCCGCGCAACTCGGTATACACACATATATTGTTTGTTCACACAATCTTCACTATACTCCACATAGGTTGTGTGTCCTCGACCTTAGTGCCTAACTGTTCATGCAATACAACTGCTGCCAGAATAAACGAGTCTTTTGTATCTAGTATAGGCTTTAGCATAATAAAATTGAAAGGTTGGAGACAAAATATGCAAAACACATCTCAGCTCATTTCAATAATAGCAACCCGTCATTTAAACCCATTAGTGCTACAGAAAAGCTCGGGAAAGAAAACCTTAGTGATTTAGATAGATGTGGCAATTGTCTCATCTATGTTATATCTGCTTATAAACTAACGCTTAAATATTGAATAAAAACCCAGAAAATCCAATAATGTTTGTATGCGCCAGGGTTCCACGTGCAGCCGGACGGGCTGGTGACGGCGGTGGAGGGCGGCGGGTGCGCGGCGCGGGCCGGCATCCGTCGCGGCGCGCGCCTGCTCGAGGTGTGTCGCGCCGCCGTCGTGGCGCTGCACCACGAACAACTCGTCGACCTGCTCAAGACCTCCGACCCAGTCACGGTACTGTATACATTTGTATAAGTAGCATTTTCTGGATATAATACTATAATTGGTCATAATGTAGTGCAGGTGAAACAGAACCACGCTTTTAAATAAAACCAATTAGTTAAGTACGTAAAAATACTATATGCATTTTTTTTTAAAACGCAGTTGTGAAACCGAAAAAATTCAACCAAAAAATACAGACGAATTCGTCTCCTCCTCCTTTAAAAAAACACTTCTTCGGGTGGAGTAATAAAATTATTGAAAACTTTAATCGTATTACTTTAATTTTGGTCTAAATTTTCACAAATGTCAGGAAACGCTATCCGCAAACCTGGTTAAAAAAATACCTATCGATTACCAAAGAGTCTGTATACCTAAGTATGTATATTCCAGGTGCGCGTGACGTTCGCGTCGAGCGCGAAGTGCCAGTGCGAGAGCGGCGTGGAGGAGTGCGCGGTGGGGCGGGCGGACGCGCAGCAGCCCGCGCGCCGCCGACACCACGACCGCGCGCTGTCGCCGCCGCGCTCCGACAGCTCCGGATACGGCACCGGTACTGCACACACACACTTTATACATTATAATGATTGGTTTCAAATTTAGATTCGTCAGGCAAAACGTATACAAGGGATAAATATAGTACAAACATTTGAACGTAATAAACCCCAAAGAAAAAATGTTTACCATTGTCTGCTTATAACTCATATAAATTCGAAAATTAAAATTAGACTGATTAAAATTTTTATTCTCAATCACATGAAGTCATAAATTAATCAAAAAATTAGTAAAGGTGTAGCATAGTTAGAGTTAAGAGGAAACTAAATTGTTTTTTATGTCAATGTGTTTGTTACCCCCGTAACTATTACTTTCCTTAGTTTTCGATCATGGACTGTATAAAAAAAATATATCTGAATTTATATCCAAAATACACGAATACCACTTAGGTTTGATATGTTGTAATGTTGTGCAGGCGGGTCTGGTCGCAGCGGGCGGCGGTCCCCGCAGTCGTCCCCGGTGTGCGACGCGGTGCTGCGGCGGCGCTCGCACGACGACGCCGCCTCGCCACGACACTCGCGGCACAAGCGCGCCTCCGCCAATACTAGCTCACTCACAGTACGCATCTCCCATTCACTTACCGGCTACAGCTTCATCACCCCATATACATACTACTTCTGGAGACGGGTCTTCTCTGCTGAGAACTAGACACCTAAAAAAAATATAAAAATGATGTGCAGGTTTCCTCACTATGTTTACCTGATGTGAAATATTACACTATAAAATTATCATTTTGCCTTGCCTGAACAAAAAACATGTAAAGCTACTGTAAGAGATGACACAGTTTTTAAATTAACATCTCGTTTTTATTCCATGCATTTTTCTAGGAGGAACTGATGCGCCTTATGGATGCAGAGTTGGGTGAAACTCGCGCCAACAGTGCTGCGAGTTTATCCGGCAGTGGAATGGGTGGCGTTAATTCTATGAGCGGTAGTGGAGGCGGTATGGGCGGCGGTGGCGGAATGTGCAGCGGCGGCGGAATGGTCGGAGGTGGCGGAATGGGTGGAGGTGGCGGAATGGGCGGAGGTGGTGGAATGGGCGGCGGCGGCGGAATGGGCGGCGGAGGCGGAATCGGTGGCGGCGGCGGAATGGGCGGCGGCGGCGGAATAAGTGGCGCAGGCAACACAGCCATGCAAAGCCGCGCCGCACCACTGCCTCTACCTGACGCTGCGGCGTTGGACTGGGCGACTCTGGTGCATACAGCCACTCGGGCTATGCTGCAGGTTTGTCTAACTACTAATTATCTTTATTTATTGAATTATATTCTACTTTTGTAGCCGTGGCAAAAAAACATTTGAATTTCGATTTTTCGTGTATTGCATGAATAAAATAGTACTCCACAAATAGTGTTCAAAATGATACTAACAGTCTTGTTTTTATTTTTTAGATTTGTGAAGAACACCATTACCCTTCTATGGACAGTTCGGATACATTATTGGAGCCTATTCCTTCAGAAAATATTAATGATTCCTGGTCTGATGTCACCAATGTAAGTTTTAATACTTTATTATTTTATTTTTCTTTGTGACTACAGAATTTCTTTAATTTTAGCAGATTGATACGTTTCTATGGAATGAGAGATTGTGATTGCTGAAATGCTGCACCCTATTAATATGGGTTGGATGAGATGCCCTGAGTATTATCTTCATATAGATTTCTTTCACTAAAACATGAACAAAAACTTACCTCGACAACGACAAAAACTGCAGCTGTTAATGGCAGTTCATTCTACTTACTCCTTAAATTTTGTTTTCTATTAGCTATAACAATTCTTCATAAAGTTTAAGCAATATTTTTCCCTGACAGAGTGCAGAAGTAAGTAGTTCTATGAGTGGCGGCGCGCAGGCCCCCTCGTCAGTGGCGACGGCAACACCCACCAACGTGTCGGGGAGTGGCGCGGCTGTGGGTCCAGTGGGTGCAGTGGGTGTGGGTGCGGGCGGCGCGGGGTGCGGGTGCGGGCTGGCGGCGCGCGTGGCGGCGCTCGAGGCCGACGCCGCCTGCGAGCAGAGACAACGCTCGCAGCTAGAGGAAGAGGTATACTTACTACTTCACTCGTATAACATTTAACCTACTAACACATAAAATGTCACTCATAGTTAATTCTCCCCATCTTCTCTTATGTTATTCCCAATTTAAATGACTCTTAATTTTTATAACCTATGTCGAAAGTGTGTTAAAAATCTACTACGCATTCGATTAGCAACAAGTTTCCCGTAATTAGCGTTCCTCGATAAGTAAAAAAAACAAATTAAGAGATTGCAACAAAAACACAGAAATGAGTACGAGATATCTAGCACGATAAGCGAACAATAGTTACTTATGTTGCTAATGTTTACGTCAATAAGTAATGAATGATTGATTCATATAACCATATTATCTAATTTCTCCTAATCTCTTTTTCAATAACCAACTCGTTCTCGTGACTCCGTCCATATAGACTTCAGAAATGAGTTCGAAAATAAAATTCCCATTGGATTATTACATATTTCCCGGATAATAAGTAACCTATGTTACTTCAGTGGGTCCCATGACCCATCACTATAGAGTATAGAAAATTCAATAGTCTTTAAATTTATTCATCATGTACTGAATAAACTCATAACAAACATACAAAAATACAAACCTTTCCTCTTTGTAATAATAGTTTAGATTAAATCCAAACAATCCTATTGCACATCGTGCCAAATTATCTAATTCACATTCCTATCAAATTGAACTGACGTATTTGTATTATTTATAGTTAAGAACATAAAAACGGTTATCTTTATAATTTTGTGTGCTCTTATCACATTCAATTAACTATCGTCTAAACAGTATCTATGAAGAATGATAACATGAAAACTAAATGATTTATAATGATTAAAAAGGCACTTTATTTATTTACGTAGATAGAGTCGTCAGAGCACTGATATTATAGGGGCAAAGGTTTAACTCTTTCCGATTCGATCAACATGTGTCTGAATCTAAAGTCATTATTGATGGATGGTCTAAGGCATATTTTAGTATTACCTTGAAGAAATTTTACAATAATTAATCCCCCATCTCCTATATCAAGAAAAGTGAGTAATAGTAATATAGTACTCTCCTACTTCTATGCTTACGTGAGTATTAATGTAATTTTTTCAATGTGTTCCTTTTTTATAAAGAAATAGAAGGAAAAAATGACGTAGGAAATCATAAAAATACTTAACCAAGTGTGGTTACGTCAAACTGCAATCGGCATAGACTAGAGTGCTAACGTGCTATGTTCCGCACAGGTGCGTCGTCTGCGGCGGCACAACGCGCGCCTGCGCGAGGAGTCCGCGCGCGCCGTGTGGCAGCTGCGACACTTCACGCAGTGGCTCAAACGGACCGTCGACAGGCAGTAACGCACTAGTACCAACCGCACCATCGATACTATGTGTACCAACATGCTAATTATATCTTTCAATTTGGAACATACAAACAACCACAAGTTATGAACACAGTTTTCCCACAGATATAATAATAGTCGAAACTGAACAGGCTAAAATTGTCCGGTTGTAAAACTCCGTGTATAATTGTCTACGAAAAATCACTGTTAAAGTTAAAGCAACTGAGTTTACGAGTTTTGGAACTTTATGTGTGGAAATATAAGTCAAGAAAGCACTAGTAATGCTTTAATAGAAGAATGATACCAGTATTTAAAAAATCTGGGAATTGATAACGTTCCAATCCCAACATGGCACATTGTAAGTAAAATCAAAGTCCTAGTGAACAAAAGATTATAAATTTACATAATGAATTTGTTACACGAGGCGTAAATTACTCAAAGGTGCCCCTTATCGTTAATCGATAGTAATAATATCCTTAATTGATACTTTTTATTCATTGTCGGGTAATTATTTACTACTTTGACAGACAGGGCTGACACAAAATCATGAATCAAAGATAATAAATGTGTTTTTTTTTTCATAGCCATTTAAAAATAAATTTGATCTACAGTGAAACTAAAACAAATGTCGTCACAAGCGTCTTGTCAGAGAGCCTAAAAACTTATTCAGTGAGACGAAGTATCTTTTTAAACTGGCATACTGAAATCAAGGATCAATAAGCTTGTTTTATTTTTTTTGTTGTCGAGTCTCTGATACCTATGAATTTATACTAATGTCCGGATTTATCAGTAGTCTTACTAAATTTTTACCTTAATCGTAGACCAGAAGAATGGCTACCTTATTTTATTATCACTTGCAACACATAATTTAGCACTGTGCAATTATTTATCTTCTTTCTGATAAATTTAACTCACATTTCACCCATTGATCATACCTATTAAATATTATGATAAATCAATAGATTACAATGTCTTCCTAAATTTTATCTTAAAATTAACATCCAGTTTTCTTCCATAGCAATGATATATTCTGATCCATTTTCTGCTCTCGGTAGTTTTAGTTTGTAGAAGTGCTAAATAAATATGACACAGTTTACCTTAACTGCAATAAGATGAGGGATGCAACATGCACCTAATTAAAACAATGATCATAGAAAAGAAAATATGCTTCAATAATAGTTATTAATAATAGATACAAAATTATTATAGGCAATGAATTGTGGCAATGCCACTATAATAGATCTTATGAAAAAGTATAGCATTGAAAATTATGATATACGAAACGTAATAAATTCAGCGCTGTATCTTATGAAATTTTGTGCCTTTTCTGTGCTTCTAGTGAAGCCTTTGTTTTCGCGTAGTCTTTACGTACCTAATGTTAAATTATATATATCGACGTAAGCGTACATAGTGGGTTTGTTTGTTGCTCTGTATTTACTATAAGTAATGTTTCATTATCTGTTTTGATTTCAATTCAATTGAGTCTGCTGTAAAGCTAGCTTTAAGGTGATAAATATGATACATAATTGTTTGGATGTATAAAAATATTAAGAACCAGTTAAATGGTGCAAAATCACCTCTAAAGGCACTAAGAAATATTTTCGTAATTACCAGTAATATACAAATCGTCTATACAATGAATTATGACGTTGTATCGAATGTTCGCTCTGTCTTAAATGTAAGTAAAAAAACCTTCTTTATACAGACTTATTAGTAGGTTAATTCAGAAGTACAATACGTGAATTTAGATATTTTACTAGTTTGTCAATTATCTTTGGTTATTATAGACAGTGCCTTTAGAATAACTTGCAATGTACAATGGACTTGTTCGGGTGATTGTGAAGTTTATTGAATATCTTTGATTTCAATTGACATACCTATGACAGCTGATGCTTTATTAGATTGCATAAATTTAGATAATAAGTATATTTGAACTTGTAAGGAGAACACCAATTACTGTAAGCTAGAGTCGAAATCAAATGCGTGGCATTTGTGGATGAAGGGCTAAATCACAGGTCTGCCGTACTCCATATACAATACATTTTATGCAAGTTGTACACTGTACGGGGTGAGCCGAGAAATTCTTTCTCACATTTAACACGCATTTGAATTTGACAATATTGTTATGACGATTACAACATAAAAATTAAGTACCTTGTATACTAGTAAATTAATAAACATTTTAATTCTAATTTAAATACAGACTTGAAAACCTGCCAAATATTAATACAATAAGAAAATTGCGTAAGCACAAACTATATTTGTTTAAAGTTATGTTTATAGACTGAACATAGTTCATATTGAAAACTTTTGATGGATTTTCTTTAGGCTTACATATTGTAGTAGATTCAAAATTCTTTTGCTTCGCTACTGAGGCCTACGTGTTACATGTTTCATGGCTTTGCAGAAGAGATTGTTTCCGTGCTTATAGCTATAGGTGCTCGCCTATAAAACGACAAATTTATCACAAGCTTTAGGAATGTTGAAACCGCTTCATACACAATGTTCGATGCGAGAGTGTCGATACCTGACCAGTTCTTATTGTCTCCGTTGTATTTTATGTTTGTGTATATATGAGTCTCACGTGTTAGATGTAATGACGAAAGCTTTATTAATTTAGACTAGTATAAGGTTGTTTTATCGTTAGTGTAAGATACTTAATGCTTTTTGAGATTATATACGCATTCTTATTTCTAAATATTTTAAGATCTATACTGAACAATTGTTTGTTACGAGTCGGATGCTCCGTTGCTTGTCATTACCACTAATGTGCTCAGCTTTTATAATGATTTATTGTCCCTAGTATTATTCGGGCCTAAACGTTAGTCCCAACTGTGGTCAAGCTTAAAGTAAGCTTGTCTTGTCTTATCCATGACCTACAGCGTAAGTGGAACGAGATTAAACGTAAAATTAACATCGATGTCAATGACCTTATATCAGTATCTTGTCCGATAGTAATTATGGCGGGATAATAAATATTTATAGTGCCTTATACGTAGCTTAACTTAAATACAATTTCAGGCAAAAATTTCTTTGCTGAACGAGTTCGTTTGAATGCAGCCAGGTGATACGTAATGTCAATTATTGAATGTTAGTGTTTTCAGTAACGGGACATCGTCGACTCGACTCATGTTGATCTCTTTGTTAACAATCAGGCTTACATCAAAACTCCACGTGTTTACTTTTTTATTGTTATTTGAAATCTGGTACTCTCAGCGCATACATTAGAAAGCATTCGCAACACATCAAGAGATTTATATAAATTTCAGTACAACGGCTCGGAGTGTTGGATTCCGCAATTCAGGAGATCCCACCTAGAGCCAGGCCAGTACAATTGTATTAGTTGAGGGAAAGTAAATTCTCCAGTGGATGCTCACATTCGCGCTCGGAGCACTGGCCATATTCACTTAGCGGAACATGTTGACAAGAATTGCGGAATGCACTTACTCTTCAAACAAATCTTACGAATTGTCAGCAAAAAATTAATATCGGAATCCGAATGTTGCAGATAGATAGTGTAAGTTATGTTAATGTCGTAATTTATTCCATTTTGTCATAAATAAATTCAAGAACATGGAAAACTTAGTCACGTTTGGTTTTCGAAGTGCATAATATTCTTAAAAGCGTAGTTAACCAAAATTAATTTATTGTAGTATTATTTAGCCAAATAATATTTGTTTCCGCGAGTGATTTCTATGTTCTTGATTCGTCCAATAAGTATATTTATTTAGATCAGTTTTGATAGTGTAAGTTTTGTTCACACAAGTTTTAGGACGACTCGTCCGCGATTTTAGAAAATGTAGTTCCATACAGTTTTGTATTTTTATGTTTATATATTATTAACTTTCGCAGAAAATATATATTTTGTTCAGCACTAAAGTAACGTTATAAGTACTTGTGACATAGCAGAAATTAGCATCAATACTATTTTTATATTGTGTGCTTATGCTACTTTAGACAAATACCCACCATTCATGTTAGATTACGTTAGATTATTTTTTTAAATATTTTTCTTAGACTGTATAGTTTACATTACTACAAGCATCAGTTACATTGAAGTTATGAACTTATTATTATTTTAACCTTTACTCCCGCAGTTTGTATTTAGAAGCAACACTATACTTTTGGAAACAATAGTCGATTATGGTATTTGAAACAATTCAACCATATTCTAAAACAACTGCGTGCCCTTTATTATTTGTAAATGTTTTTATGTAACCAAAGCAATTACTGTTAACCTCCATATTATAAACTTGGGTTTTTCTTGTAGCAGTGTCTATGTTTGTAAGCATAACTAATTATTTGTATTTTGTAAATGTTTATAATGGACATTCCAATAAAATTACCTGTATACCAAATATACTCTCATTGTTGTCTCATTTTATGGTTCCCGTGAACTGTGCAGTACTTTCACTTTAGGTTTCTAAAAACGTTACACGTCAATTATGTACTGTCTAGTTTATATTTGTTTTTGGAAGGCCAGGATATTCGCAATTACTTGTCAAATTGCTTTTGAGCTTCTATGTAAGTAAAGCTACCGGCTCCATGTAAAAATAGGGTTTCCGTTTCATTTCTGAGCACATATTAAGTTTTCGTGCTCTTGCTACGAATTCCCTTATCGGAAAAGCCTAATGACACTGATTGACCTAACAATGGAACCTGGATCTCTTGATTGCGACGAAGCAGTATGTATCTATACCTAATATCTAGATCGATATAATCGATCGATATTCTCTCTAGTTTAGATTGACCGCTGTGGATTTTTTTGGGAGACAAAATCTAAAATTTTTCCTTTGGCAGAGGCATAGTGGCAGTTTGGATAAAACAACACGAGACATTTATTTTTGGTCTTGAGCAGTGTTTCTTCTGCCTCAGTGCACCTTATGATTTTTAAATTTTATCCTAAGATCACATCGATCATAAACGTTTTTGTAGTATCAACATGATTTATCTTAAATAGAGGTTTTGTCTTATCATAACTTATAACTGTTATTATGTACTGATCAATGATTAAATACAGATTACATTGAGTTACGTCAAACAAAGTTGATAAGTACTCTATAATAAAGATAAACGCCAGCATAGAAGTCATTTGCCTTATTTAATAATTTCCTTGAGAATTTACAAAAATGAGCATTCACAAAATCAAAAGTAACGGTTTTGTCGATGTCGATGATACTTTATATTCAATTAATGTAACCAAATAAACATTTTATTGGGTTCATCCACACACACGTGTTATCACACGACCGAAATATAATAATCAAATAGCTGGCACCTACACAGGCACCTACGAAATAATAAATTATGGTGATTAGGCATATTTTTTTTAACTCTGTCAACTTTTTGCATACATTCTTTTAAACATATTGGCTAACACAATTCATAACTTTGTTCTAGTTAGACACAACCCGGTCATAACACCTTTTAAATTTAATTTTAGCATCAATAAAGCTAAGTCACTATGTAATCTTTTAGTGACAATTATCTAGATTAATCATGAAACAATTGGGGTTTTGCCAAACATTAAAGTATTATTGACGATTCACGTGCTAGTAATCTTGAAGAATTAGTCATATATGATAATCTAATTATTATTTGTAGTAATAAGTACTTAAGGTACCTACACAAATGTTTGAAGTAGGCTGCCATTGTTATTTTCGCATAGACTCAGTAAAGTGCATCACTACAGTAACAACTAACAACGCTGCGTGTGTGCTCGAATCTCTCGAGGCTCGACACACTCTTACTGACTTGCTTGCCACTACTAATCACTTCATTTCCTCACGTAGGTTTTATTCTATACTAACATTTTCATTTACATTTTATACTAATCCAATACATATAACCGTGTTCAGAGATAAAAGTCTTGTAAAGCAAGCAAACCCGCCAAACGTCACTAATTTTCTAACGCACGAAATTTGTTGTGGAAATAATAATTTATTTTAAGAAGACTAACAATTAAAATGTTTTTTTTTTTTCTATACACCTGAGACCTTTTTGAAAACTTGCTGGCTATGTACCATGTACTAATATTAGGTACTTTACCTATCCTTCAAAAGTAATAACGACGTGTCGTTTGACCTTATCTTTTTGAGAACTGAACAAATTTTGTAATATTTTAATTTAATGAGTTCATCTCCTGTTACATAGCACGCAAATATCTATGTATCGCGAAATATGAAATTATAAAGACTCTCTTTTTACAAGCTTTTATTTAACTTCACTTTTGTATGTATGTATGTATGTATGTATGTATGTTTGTATGTTTACAAATCTTGCAATGAAGATTTGAACCACTTCCAATAGACCGATTGAGCTGAAACTTGGTATACCTACGTAACTTGGATGACAATACAATAATATGGTACCATGGAGCTGGTCTGATGATGAGGTTGGAAGATGACCATAGAAACATCGGTTCTTGTGGACCGATTGAGCTGAAATTTGGTATGTCTTTGTAACTTCTACAATAATACACAAATATGGTATCATGGTGCTGATCTGACGAAGAGTTGGAAGATGCCCATAGGAACTTCGATTTCTGTGGTCCAATTGAGCTGAAATTTGGTATGTCTTCGTAGCTTCGGTAACAATACAAAAATATGATATTATGGAGCTGAGCTGATGAGGAGTTGGAGGATGGCTATAGGAACTCCGAATCCTATGGTCGAATTGAACTAAAATTTTGTGTGTCTTCGTAACTTTGGTAACAATAGAAAAACATGGTGTCATGAAGCTGATCTGATGAGGAGTTGGAAGAAGCCCATAGGAACTTCGATTCCTGTGGACCAATTAAGCTAAAATTTGGTATGCCTTTGTATTTTCAGTGACAACATAACAAGGTATCGTTAATCGGGTGTCATGAGAAGTTGGAAGGTGGCCATAGGAACACTAGCTTCCATGGACCGATTGAGTTGAATTTCGGTATGGCTACGAAATGGATAGACTTAGAAATATTTTCTACTAAAAAGTTAAAAATAAATTAACGGTGAAAAACATATTTTAAAATCAAGCTTTTATTATGCACGAAAAATTAAAAAAATAAACTAAGAAAACATTCATAAAATTCGTAGTTTTTTAAACTTTACAAGTAACAATTTACAAAAGTGTTCGGTTTATCAGTAGAAGTATGATACATAAACATATATTATCTATAACTAGTATATTAATATTCTTAAGTGATTTAAAAGCTTGTCGCGCAATTTCGTTAATGCAAAGACCTCGGCCGCGACGAGCTTTTAGATCACCTAAGAATATTAATATACTAGTTATAGATAATATATGTTTATGTATCATACTTCTACTGATAAACCGAACACTTTTGTAAATTGTTACTTGTAAAGTTTAAAAAACTACGAATTTTATGAATGTTTTCTTAGTTTATTTTTTTAATTTTTCGTGCATAATAATTGATAAATAGTCTAGGACAGAGAGTGTATAAATGTATGTAGGTAGGTACATTGACTTTATTCTTTCGGTGCACAGCACTGATTTTATTGCCAATTACGATCGAGACATGTTACCTACTCATGAATTAAAATACGTTACGATAATATTACGATGGCAAACCTTTATCTAAAGGCATTACAATAAAGTAGGTACATACTTAGAAGTTATTTATCTGATGGTACGAAAACAAAATATTAATGTAAGTTGACTTTAAGTTAGATGTCGTAATTACCTGGAATTTCCGTTCATATAGCGCAACACTGCTTGTAGGCATATAAAAATATTTGAATTAAAAACGTATAAATTGTAATATTACTAAGAAATGCTGTAGAATAGATCACGCAAGCAGCACCTGTTCATAAGTATGAACACGATGATACTATTACCGTGGTAAGACAAACATGTATGTGCCCGCGATCGGCCTCCTAAATAATGGCGCAGGGAAATGACCGATACTACACA
Source organism: Cephonodes hylas (assembly GCA_030295005.1). Taxonomy (NCBI): domain Eukaryota; kingdom Metazoa; phylum Arthropoda; class Insecta; order Lepidoptera; family Sphingidae; genus Cephonodes; species Cephonodes hylas. The sequence goes on from AP025366.1 coordinate 6,874,479, forward strand.
CTTTTTTTCCGAGTATGATTTATACAAATTGCTATAAAATCAAGAGTACAATAATATTTAATCACTTCATTCCATAAATTAATCCTCTAATTACTAATACGACCTACATCGATAGTACGGAAAGGAGTTCAATGACATTTACTCGTATATTTTAATTAGCTTTGTAAAAGATGTAGGAAACTGTCACAAAATTGGGCTACGAAGGGAACAAAGTCTAACAATAAATTTTAGCTCGGCCCCTAAACAACATTGAAAGCTTTACCTCTATGAGTCGCGACTCTGACTTCTGTTGTACGATAGCCCAATACCACGTTAAATATAATCTCCAAGCAAAAGCCTGTATCAGCAATGATATAGGTAAATCTAGTAATTAAGATTAATAAATATATTATAGTACCCCATGTTGCGTCCGATCTTGATGATCACGAGTAGCGCATTTATTTTTATTGAATTGTAAACATGCAAGTATTATATAAAATTTTAGAAAACAAAGGAAAGGTAATTTTTCTTAGTAAGTCTTGCAATAAGTATAATAAACTCTCATTGTTGTCTCATTTTATGGTATGTTAAATAAATATGTAAACATAGGTAAAATTAATTATTTTAACTATGTATTTATGATTTGTGCCTTTGACATCGGTACGCAAAGATTGTCTTGCTTTCCTATATATAGCCTTGCAACATATTTAGTTCTGAATGTGTAACCTTTCTATACGTATTTAAACAGTGTAATAACAAAACTAAACTTGGGAACCATGGCGCATTATTTAAACGATAAACTATTGATTAGGTTTCTATTTGTTCTCATGGATAAGATGAGATGGGATGGGATGGGATGGGGTGGGATGGTGGATTAAGGTCTCACCCCTTATCAGTTGAAGAGGAGGCCAGTAGTGGAACACAATATATGGATTGCTTGGATAATTTAATGACTTGTCTAGGCGTCTAGATCTACCAGATGATAACGACAATTTACTATGCGATATTAAAGCCTATAAAAATACATGTATTGAAAATTGAGTAAGTTTCCTCATATTAACTATTGTTTACTGACGCTGGTTTTTAAAGGGCTATTTTCATACAGATATCTACATTAATATTCAATATCCGTGTTTCATTGTGTACTGTGTAGGTACTATCTCGACCTCTTAGATAAAGTGAAACTAAAATGTGTCGCAAGGAAAATATATTGATTTTAATTACTATAAATGTACATTGATTATTTATCGGAATATTAAGCGTACGAAAAGATTAATAGATAATTTATCGGGTATATATAGGAGTCGCGCGAGTAATTAATAAATTGTAATTAGTTTTAATCAAGGGTCCAGAGCTGAATTAAAATGAAATTATTGGTTTTATTAGCCTTAATTGGAACCGCTTTGGGTAAGTCAATTTTTCCTATTTTCTCATTTTCAACACGTGACTGGCATGTAGGCTTAAGGCATTAGTGTGTCTTACGATTTAGAGATTCTGCGTTCAATTCTCCGGTGGGTTAATGCTATTGAGTTTTTCCAGTAGAAAAAAGCCAGTCATAATCGAAGCACGGGGTCTGGAAATATTTCCGAAACGTCGCTGCAAAAGCACGCCGAAAATAGACTAGGCCCTATGATGTAATGCCACTAGCAGAACGTGAATCAATAAAATGCGCCTCAGTCTAAGTCTACCCTTTTATAAAAAAGAGGCGTGAGGTTATGTATATATTATGACTTTGTATTTTAAATACTTACATATCTGCCCACCCAACTAGCCGTCCGTAACCATTCTTCTTTATATTTCCTATATAGTAAAATATTTTTCATGCGGGCCCTAACAGTATAGCATCTATGTTATACTGTTAATTATCCGTAGAAAATAAAGAAAAACTATCTTCCAATGTTATATCATCTTGTAGGCCAATTGACAGTGGCTATTGTCCCTAGTTTTTAGGTTATAGAAGGTCGAGGTGCTTTGTACTCTTCAACTAAGTAATTTTTGTAGTTATCTTCATCAACGCATCAACCGAAACATCTTCATAACACTCACACGCATTGGCAAGACACGTGATATCCTCGTATTTAAATGCTGATTTAAATACTACCCACATAATAGGTAGAGACCAATTTATGGTATAAATTTAAACTTTATACTTAGCCTATCGCCATCCACTGCCGCTCGTAGGCCTCCCCAAGATAGCGCCAACCATCCCGGTCTTCAGCGGCCCTCATCCATCCGTTTCCTACCACCTTTCTCAAGAGAAATTTAAACTGACTAATACATTTCGACTATTTCTACAGCGGTGCCAAGGAGCAGCAACCGCATCGTCGGTGGCTCGGTCACTTCCGTGGAGCAGTACCCCTACATGTCTAACCTGCAGTACGCATGGTGGGGTATCTTCTGGGCCCAGACCTGCGGTGGAACTTTGATTACCTCCAACAGCGTCCTCTCTGCTGCTCACTGCTTCGAGTATGTTACTATTATCTATTTAATTATATCATAAGTTTAGATATTTTAGCAGATTTTTTTAAATGGATTGTACTTTAGAAAACAAGACAAGACGACTAGTATTCAAAAGAAAAATAATTAAATTAAATACATAACCATTCATCAAACTTATTAAAGTAATATTTCAAAATCGTTATTTACTTCAGCATGTGCATGCCACAGTAATGCTATTAATTTACCTATTTACATATTTTTCTCGCCCTAGTTTACATTTAGATAAGTGTACGTTACTGCGTATAAAAAGCTGTTGCTTTCGTCTTATTCTGTTTGTAACCTATTCGAAAAATCCTACTATTATTATAAAGGCGAAAGTTTGTAAGTATGGATGTTTGTTACTCTTTCACGTAAAAACTACTGAATGGATTTGAATGAAACTTTACCACAATATAGCTTATACATCAGAATAACACATAGGATACTTTTTATCCCAGAAAATGTAGTATTCCCGTGGGAATGGGTATTTCTGAATCTACCAAAGTGATTTGAATGAAATTTGGTATAGAGAGAGGTAGAGCTCACAGAATTAACATGGGATAGTTTTTATCCCGGAAAATTAAGTATTCCCGTGGGAATGGGTATTTCTGGATCTACCAAATCGATTTGAATGATTTTTGGTATAGAGGTAGGTAGGGCTCACAGAATTAACATGGGATAATTTTATCCTGGAAAATGTAATCCCGTGGGATAAACATGTTATAAATGCAAAAATCTCTCTGCACTTAACCCTAGAGTCTACGCGGACGGAGTCGCGGGCAAAAGCTAGTATTTAATAAATTATACGTAAAAGTATTTAAGCGTCTTCGCTGAATTCACACTTACTTATATATCGAATGCTTCATTGTAATCATTACTTATAAGAATTCTATTGACTATTTTCTCGTTTATTTACAGGGGAGACCATCCATCTGAATGGCGTGTGCGTCTTGGTACTTCGTCTGCTTCAAGCGGCGGCGTCTTACACAACGTCGCTCAGATTGTCATTCACCCCTCCTACATATCCCGCAATCTGGACCCTGATCTAGCCATCCTCCGCCTGTCCTCTCCTGCTCAGCTGTCTGCCACCGTCGGAATCGCGCGCATTGCGTCCAGGGGATACAACCTCCCTGACGGTACCGTGACCTACAGCATTGGATGGGGCGATATCGCGGTAAGTTACCTTTTTTCGCAACACACTAATATCGCCTAAATACATTCTTTAGTTTTTTTCCGTCCACTGGCGGAAGCTTCATCTATAATTTCGTGTTTCTTAATCCACTCCTCTGGACTTTCGTGGAATTATAATAGCAAAGAACAAGGAGCTTTGAGCAAATGTAAAGAAAAGATTTTTAGTTCATTAGCATTGGCTGCTATGTACATACATCAACATATGTAGACGCTTAGATCGCTTTGTTGATTTTTATTTGATTTCGAAAAGCCGTATTTTGGAGATAAATATTAGTCACGTCTGCACAGGCAACATCATAAATCAATTTGTCGAGAATAACAATAGCACAGCACTGACTTACAGCAAGATAAATTCATCAATTTTTACGTCAATAGAGTAAAATTGACAAACATATCAAGTAAAATCTGATTTGGTCTCCATACAATATTTAACTATGAAGCCTTTGGGAGGTTTATGACACGGATTTCTTAACTATATTTTCCATATTGTTTTTAGACCGGTGGCCCTGCTAGTGAGCAGCTCAGACACGTAGACCTGAACATCATCAACCACCAACTGTGCACTCAGCGCTACGCCTTCCTCAAGACTCAGCCCAACTTCGCTCACTGGCCCGACGTTACCCCTGGTATGCTTTGCACTGGTATTTTGGACATCGGTGGCAAGGACGCTTGCCAAGGCGACTCCGGCGGTCCCCTCGTCTACGACGGAGACGTCCTCGTCGGTGTCACATCCTGGGGCTTCAGATGCGGTGATCCCTTCTACCCCGGCGTGAACGCTCGCGTCTCCTACTACAGTGACTGGATCGCGTCCGTCGCCTAAACTTCGCCTTTTAAAAAAGACATTACTTTCAATAAGCAATGAATATACATGTAAAACGAAAAATTGGAATTTTATTTATCATAACATTTTATATTTAAGGTGGTAAACTTTTAGAATTGGTCGAATTCTGAATTATTCTTATTCATTTATTTAAAGTTCGACGGAGGCTGTATCAAATGATGACTAAGCACGAGGCTCTAAAAACTAGCGTTATCTTTTATCCGCTTATATATGTCCATTTTATAGTCACAAGTAAACAACGGGGAATCAATTAATATTGGGGATATTGGACACACCATGATAATGGCTGTAGGAAGTAGGAACGTGGAGTAGATTAATTAATTTTCCGTAAATTCGGCATGATCACAAAATTTGCATCTATTAATTCGTGGGAAGTAAGCTTCAGTTGTCTCAGTTTTTATGCTGGGCACCGGTTAGAATGTCAATGCCTGATACGCGAATAAACACAACCCATCTCAAGAGCCTTTGCGTTGAATTGTCATACGTCGTAAGACCGACGCACAGCACCTTGAACACAGCAAATCCAATAAAGCTATAATGTTTTATTTATAGCTATTTAAATTTATAGCTATAATTTCTAATTCTTAGATTGTAATATGGAGACTACGTACATATTTCCTTATACCTTTCACTAAAATTTTATTTTAATTTCTTGAATTATAAATGAACCAGAGCAGATTATAAAATATACATTATTATATACTAATGCTAACGTAAGCATGGGAAGACCCGTAAAATATTCGGATACCTTTTCTGGAGTAGGAAGATTCAATAATTGTAAAGAAATACTAACGTTACAGGAACTTGAACGGCCCCTAACGCGCATTAGGGCTAGCACGAGTTTTAGTCAAAAAACTGTCGTAAGTTTTGTTTAAGTATTTGCTCGAAATGAAGGATGATTGTCTTCTATACAGGGTCCGCGGACGCGACATAGATACTCCTTTCGAAATAACCCGAAATAACGCTGTCTATGCTTCGAGGTCAATTAAAATTACTGAACGTGTTATCGAAACAATAGGACGTATTATCATACCTGTTTGATAATGACAGCTACTTAGATATTTAAGCGGAATTATGCAGTTTTTTTCACGTAATTATCTCGCCCCAGCAGTGACGGCCTCGAGGTTGAGGCGCACGTTTGTGAATCTCGTCGGCCGAGGGTTCGAACCCCAGACTTCGATTTTGAAGTTATGTGTGTATTCAAAATTAATTAATTAACGGTGAAGTAAAACAAAAAACAAGTTCTAAGGAATTTCTTAGGTGTATAGTCCGCCAACCCACCCTGAGCCAGCGTGGTGGACTAAGGCCTCATTCCTCTAAATGGTAGAGGAGGGCCATGCCCAGTAGTGGGATGTATATGAGCTGATGAATTGATGATGATTCTCAGAACCCACACGGAGGCCTTACCTGAATTGAATAAGTCATCCATGTTACATTGGGTTCACTAAACCCTACCAACCAAATGATTACGCAAGCATTTTTTTACATTTAGTTATTAAAACCCCCTTCTTAAAATAATAATTCCTAAAAAAAAATCTTACTTCTCTCATGCTTACATAAGCATTAGTATTAAATTTTGGAGAAAATTGGTAAAAGAAAAAAATCGGACGTAATCCCAATCTAAACCCTTGCTATCAAAAATAAAGCAAGGATGGAAATCCCCAGCTACCTTTAGTCCTTACGTAATACTTGAATTCCCCCACATCGGTACGTATGTTTATTAAAACGTTTCCATCAGCGGAAAAATAAGTGGAGCTCTATAACAGCGCCATAAAACGGATTTATTGTAATATAGAAATGGATTATCAGCTGTTAGTGCGAACAATTTACAGGCTGTTTCAAATATGTATCATACCATACTTAATTTTTAACAGCCCCGTAGCGGAGACAAATATTTATGTTATCCACAAATATTGTGCTGGTCTACATACACGACCCAAAACATTGCTATTTTCATTACCTTTTTTAATCTCGTATTACTATTTGGGTTATCTATTGATTAACTATATTTACAATTTGAAATCCAGGCACTTTACCGTTATCGGTGCTGCAACTGCTGTATAATAATTTTGAAGCAAAATTACCCAAAACATCAAACAAACAATCCAACAATCCGACTTCCTAGCTCCAAAATAAAACTAGAATCCTGAACAACATGCATCCGTGGACGTCACAATAATTTTCACATTGGTTAATTGCATAATACACTAGTGAACGTTGTATGACATATATAAGTAGTTTTAGATTTAGTTGTACAAATCTATTCTCTTTATATGACAAAACCAGTTTGAAATATTGAGCAACCTGTATCTCGAAGAGTGGAGGGTTTTCCGATGCCACTGGTTTTTTTCTTCAATTTTTTACGTATAAATCAGTAAGTAATTCCGTTATCATTATTTTTATAACCGTGCTTATTTACTACTACCTTTATCTACTTATTTATTCATACTTACATTAACTATTATAATAAAACAAAACTATTTCATTTCTTATGCCTTACGAGGAATATGTGGAGAGTTTACAAGCGCAGGGGTTTGTTTTTTGATTCTTTTTATAATCCTGGGTCCTTCAAACATGAAGGAATCATTTTGGAAGGTCAGGTATTGAATAATAACATATGGCAGTCTCACAGCACTTTATGCTCTATTGAGTCTCTATCGTACTTACCATCGAGTGTTGCGATAGTACTTTTCCGAGACCGTAGAAAAAATACTTCAAGGTATTCAGCAGTTGCAATTTACAAGGTTTTAATAGTACATAGGAACTAGTATAGCCAAGTCATATAGTCAAAAGAGACGGAGATCGTTGCTAGTAAAGTCGAGGGCAAATGTCTGGGAGGCCGGTGCCCTATCTGATGGTCGGACCAAATCGGCTTGACGACTCTATGTAGCGCTCCACGATTCTAAAGACAGGAAAAGATAACGTAACATAGTAAGAAGGACAAGTACTTTGATGCAGGGGATCACGACCTTCAGCAATGAAGAAAACGATGCGTGGAGGAGGAGGAATAGTACTTAAATACGCCTAAAACATACTACATTACACATTATTACCCTACACTAATTTACAAGGCAAGCTGTAACCTTCGTCATCAATCCATAAATGTGTGCTAATGTGTGTAATTCAACGTGCTGGGCACAGGCTTCCTCTACCATTAAGAGGATTTACGCCTTAGTACCTACACCAAACTGGCCTAACTTGTAATAGTCATCGCAAACTCCGAGGGATATTTTCGTCTCACAAACAGTCTGAAAAATGCCAAACAAACATTGTGTCTCAGTCTTGTGAGCGGACTTACGTAAAGCTTGTCAAAACGAAATGTGTCGTACGTAGACTTAGTTCACAATTGTAGTAAGAACCTCTATGATATTTCGTACCGTTTTCTATTACGATATTGCTCATGAAATATTATGAGACTAACTTTATAATACAGGTAATCTTATGCCAAAAATATAAAAAAATTTAATATTTTTTACACTAATTTGTTCAAAATCATAATCACGATTTTATTGGGACTTTCAAGGAGAGGTATATTTAGTATGAAGTCTAGAATTACAGTTTTAGAAAATATTTACGTTCCTTCGCAAGATAACGCGGGCGAAGTCATGGGCTTAAACACAGCACCGCCTTCAAAACTTTTATCACACAGTTTATCGTGTTACTAAACATACAGGTGTCAATAATCTATATATATAAAAGAAAGTCGTGTTAGTTACACCACTTATAACTCAAGAACGGCAGAACAGATTTGGCTGAAAATTGGTAGGGAGGTAGCTTAGAGCCAGGAGACGGACATAGGATACTTTTTATCCCGTTCGATAGCGTTCCCGTGGGACTTTTCATTGTTTTCTTTATCCATACAAAAGTTTCGTTTTAATAATTAAGTCAATTTGAACTTTAATACAATACAATAAAGTTTAAATCGTAGTGGAGGAGTTCTATGTTATAAAAATGAATTGCTCGATGTGTTCCTAAGCGCAAATCTCGAGAACAGCTGAACCGATTTCGCTAATTCTTTTTTTATAATATTCCTTGAAGTACGAGGATTGTTCTTACGGAGAGATACATTTTAATAATTGCCTGAAAAGGTCTAAAAATAATACTTTTCTATATTCCCATACAAAAGGTTCGTAATGATACTTAAGTCATTTTGAACTTTAACACCATACAAAATTTCCTGTCATTTAATGTTTATCCCGTCGATGCAGTTAGAGGCCCCCTCAAATAAAAGAACGTATTAAAATAAGCATTTTGAATCGACAATATGTATCTATAACATTCGAATAATTGCGTATTTTAGATGTTAAAAATGCAGAATTCTCATGACAATGGATTGACATTTTTTGGCTGTCAAATATTAAGGCGTTCAGAAATTTATTTTGTGTAACAAATCTCCTTGGTAGTGCCTAATTTTTTATTTTTTATTATGCTTGAATATCTAAAATACTCTAAATCTCCTTCAACAAATCGTAATAAATGTTCAGGGGATGCCTTTGCCATTGATCTAGCCAGTCATGGAACAGGGCTATGAGTTCGCGACCTCGGCCCCCCGAGCTGTTGGAGTCTCCCACTATTTCCTTATCCGGGACTGTGGCATCCTTACCATCAGGCCAAAAATCGTTACCTGCAATATCCTGTACCCAAACACACGCTATCTCTACCCCTTTACCAAAAGAACGAAAGCCCCAAGGAGAGTTGGTGTCAGACAGGCGGGCGGCCGTAAAACATTTGCCAAAACATTTATACAGTATGTATAATAAGAAAGGTGATAGGGCCTAGGCCGTCCCCCGTAGCCGACGCGCAGGGGCAGCATCCGGTTCCTATGAGAAATGGGCAAGGTTTGTTACACCAGCCCGGGCGGGGGCAACGTAAGACACTAGCCCGGGAAATGAGATTGAGGTATGCAAGTTGGAATGTAGGTACGACAAATGGTAGGTCAAGGGAAAAAGAAAAAAAAATGGTCAACGACGAAGACTTACGAAAGACGACTGCATGCAGCAAAGATGCCGAATGTTGCGGTGGATGTGTGGTATAACACGGAGTGACAGAGTCAGAAATGAATACTTTAGGGTAAGTCTGAAAGTAGCTCCTGTGATAGAAAAGATGAAAGGAAACCGTCTGTCGTGGTATGGGCACATTAAGAGAAAGAATTAATCATATGTAGGAAAAAAAAAGTGATGAACATGAAAGTGGATGGATGGGCGAGCTGAGGGAGGCCAAAAAAGAGATGGATGGAGTGCGTGACTGAAGATATGAAAAAGAAAGGGGTGAATGAAAACATGACGGCTGACAGGGATGTGTGGAAAAAGAAGAGATACTGCGCCGACCCCAAGTAATTAATTGGGACAAGGGCAAGGGGATGATGATATACCTAAGTAATTAAAAATTAAATTCTGTTAATAAGTAACAAGACATTCATTGACTGGTAGGGCGATACGAAGTTTGCCGGGACAGCTAGTCCATAATAAATGTATATAAATGATTCGCCTAATTAACATTAAGGTTTTACCTGGATAGTTTCCAAGTGGGAACATCGTGGGAACAAAAATGAAGCTTGTTTTGGCGTTGTTAGCCCTTGCTGGTGTGGCTTTCGGTAAGTGCATATTTTTACATAATATAGTCCTGTTTATATGACAAAAAAAACTATGTAAGTAAAATTTTAATCCAAGTCTTTCAATGAAATTAAATAAATATGTGGTTAAATCACCGATCATCATCATCAACATCATCAGCTCATATACGTCTCACTGCTAGGCACGGGCCCCCTCTACTATTAAGAGGGTTTAGACCTTGGTGGAGCTAGCCTAGTGCGGGTTGGCGGACTACACACCTAGGAAATTCCTAAGCAGTTTTAGGTGTGCAGGTTTTATCACGATTTTTTTCTTCACCGTTAAAGCAAGTAATAATTCATTGTCAATTCACACATAACTTCAAAATGTCAGAGGTGAGTGCCCGGTGTTCAAACTCGCGACGGCCAAGATTCTCGACTGCGCGCCCAAACCACGAGGCCATCACCGATAAAATATGTTATAACGATGACATGGTAATTTTCTTATTCTGTACAGTTTGACAAAAACTAGGTTTTATAAAACAAACGTTATGAAATAAGACTAAACTTTACTAAACTAGAAACATGCTAAGTAGCAAATCAAATTTAAAGACGATTTTCCAACTATACAATGTCCAATGTTTGACAGCGGAGCCGGCGAACACCCGCATAGTCGGCGGTACCTACGCTTTAATCGAAGACTACCCGTTCCTCGGGAGCGTACAACTGCTGCACGACGAGGTGTGGTGGTACCACGTGACCGGGGGTACCTTGCTCACCAGAGTTATAGTACTCACCTCTGCCAGATACCTATGGTTTGTAGGACATAATGAATTTGTTTCAATTAGGATGAATGTAAGGGCTTGAATAAAAGATAGAATAAAAAAATTACATTACTAGAAGTTTACAAAAAGAGACCTAAATATTTAAATAACAATGAAAAATGTGTAAATTAAATTGGAAATCCCTAAGGACATGCGAAAGACTAACAATGAAAATCATTTGAATCACAATTCCAAACCACTTGGCACGTCGGGGGGATTGGATTATTTGGAAATAAAGCTATCCGTATTTTTTACAGGAATGGGCCTCCAGCAGATTGGCGCGTCCGCCTCGGCGCTCGCACAGCGTCTAGCGGCGGATCTTTACACCCTGTGTCCGAAATAGTGATCCATCCCGAGTTCCACAGCAACTTCTACAACGACGTAGCAATCCTTCGTCTCGCTATTCCTGCCGTCTATTCCAACACCGTCCAAAGAGCATATATCGCAGGTCCTAACTACATTCTTCCTGAAGGAACTCCCGTACACGCTGCTGGATGGGGTTCAGGCATGGTACGAGAATTTTTTATTTCTGCAATTGCAATCTACAGAACATCTTAGTGTACGAGTTAATCAATCGAGATAATGTCGATTAAGGGGACATAATATGTAGATCATCTCTCACTTGTAACTTTGTATGCAGAGCACTGCATTTACCATTATTATGAAGTACCTGTTTAGAAGACATAAAAAAGTTATTTTTCTTCTCAGAAATAATCGCATACTCCATCCATTTGTATGTAACTGAGTAGTAATGAAGGGGAATTTATTTCAGCTCGCCCGACCTGCTTACGAGCTCCTGCGAAGCGTGAACATGAACATTATCAATCACGAGTTCTGCACTGAACAATACGCGGCTCTATCGTCCTGGCCCAATGTCACAGATCGCATGATCTGCGCTGGTATTGATAGCAGAAGTACTTGCGACAACGATGCAGGCGGTCCAGTCATACACAACCGTGACGTGATTGTGGGCGTCATCTCGTTCAGCTACGGCTGCGGCCATCCCGATTATCCCGCCGTTCATTCACGTGTCTCCTATTATGCCAACTGGATCGGCTCTTTTTCGTAAACTGGTTAGAATAGGAAAAATAATAGATATAATTCAGTATGAAATACCTTAAAAAATATATATTCAAACTTATCGAGTAAAATTATTACAATGATGATGTGTATCATGGAAGTCTACTTCCAAGTTTTATTTTATTATATTAAGTCTCGTTTATAGATGACATTTCAGCAATAATTATGCGACGTTTTGTGAATTAACTAAAAAGTCTTTAAATGTAAAGTTTGAATTTGAAGTTTAAGGATGAATTTTAAAATTATACTTACACAAACATAATGTTTGTTCTCTATCCGGAGCCAGATATAGCTGTTTCCGCGCATATGCATGGAAACATATGATTACCATAACTACTTTCTCCAAGACAAAAGTTTGTGTGATCCTCGAGTTTTTGTTTCATGTCAGGGTGTATGTGAGACCAAAAAGTCTCTTGTAGTTCAAGAACCCAGGACTCAAAACATATCATATTGTGGCCTTAGAACAGTCTTTTTTTTTAACATTCCTATATAAACAATGTTATATTTATTTTATATTCATTTGTGGTTTCGCGCGTTTTAATGGGGGCGCTAAAAAAATTTTATTCACAAACTGGGCAGTAGACAAAATAAGTTTGGGTACCAGTTACCACTGCCCTAAAACTATATATGTCACTGTTGGGTGTATTTTTTATTATTGTTTCAATGCTTTTGTCACAGTTGTTCTGCCATACGTTTTATGTAATAAAAGTAGACAGATGTGTTTTTCTACAACGACGTATCGCTAATATCTATGATATCTATCCTATGTAATTGACATAGGATAGATATTGTTGATTACGAGGCACTTTTTCATAATCCATGTTATTAATGATAATTTCTAAGAAAAACCAAATAGTTATTTTTTTCAACCAGGGACTAAAACTAGAATCCTGAAGAGCGTGTTTACACTTGTACGAGGACGTCCAAATTAGCATTTTACGCTGTTCATTATTTTATTTCCCCGATCATTGTTTAATGGCATAAAAATAAATTGAAATCAACAGTAGTTTTGAAATTAATTATAAACAATAAAAAATACAATTCCTCCATCCATCAGCCATTGGTGGTCCACTGCTGGAGATAGGCCTCCCCCAATTACTTCCACTGGGTTCTATCGAAAGCCACCTGCAACCAGCGACGTCCCTAGCTGTATCCGGATGTTTTGCGATGCAACTCATTTGTTTTTAAATGTTTACGTATAAATCAGGAATTCCGTTATCATACCTCCATGCTTATTACTTTTACACTCCTACTTATATTTACTTAAATATCACAACAAATTAATTTCTATGACGTACCATAAATATGGGGGGAGTATTCAGACACTTGTTTTCTCCAGTCCTATAGTTCATTTATATGAAATTTATATTTTATATCCCCGACATGATTTCTCACCCTACTTATAACGTAACTCAAATCTCGGGTAAATCATGTTACTTAACCCATTAGTTCCCAAGGGTCGAAATAAAAGCATATTTAATAATTTTATTATTTATACCGTTTATAAATACATCAATTAAGAGGAAATTTCAGTAAAAAAAAATATTGATTTATTAGTTTACATTCCACAAAATGTTGCTTTTACGCAACGTTGGGATTACTGAACTTAATTTTTACCGCCAAGTCTAACAACGCTGGAGTATAAGCGTGAGTGAAATATTTTCAACCAATCACCATGAAGATGTACACTTGACATTTTTTACACATATATATTGTTTTACTGCTGCACTGTTGACATTTTCTTCGACGTTTACTTTCATGCTCTTCAACATGACCAACATTATCGAAGCAAATATTCTAAGGTAAAGTGTTTTTGGATGGTTTCCCTAGGTTTGTATTTGAATTGCCCGAAAAATGGGAAACATCTGCAAGTTGGGCTTCTTCAGTTTTCATCAAACTTACAGCAACGTATGATTTGAATTCCAATTGACTCAAAGATCGCTCATTCACCAGATTGTAAATTTTCCATGAGTTTACCAGAACGCTGTCTATCAAGTGATGAACAGAGGCCACCACCACTTTTTCCCTCTTACTCGAGTCCTGTAATTGGCTATTCCATTATCATGGAGATCTATGCCTCCCATATTTTTATTGTAATCTGCTATAACCTGAGGCTATGGCACATTCACCTTCTTTTTAATTTTCTATCGTAACGTTTTGCTGTGACCTATGGTTGGATTTTTGCGTTGTTAGTAGCCACATTTACCACAGAATTGACATTCCACCGAACCAACAGTACTTCATGTTTTTGGTCAAAGCTATAGTCAAATGACCCCCTCTCTACCAGCGACAACAGTGGGCACAGTATTGCCGTAATCACCTAGCGCTTCATCCAGATCTTCCTCGTCTTTTAAGTTGTCAACCGTTGGAGGGATGTAAACGGCATCGATTTGATTGGAATCTTGTAAATCCTGTTCCTCATCTAATATACTCAGAACTTCTTGAGAAGATAATGCTCGTTGCCAAGCCATAATGTTCCAGTTTTACTTTTTAGTGACTGATTTGTGTACACACACTTATATTTTTTTAAGAATTATTGTATGACACGATTAGCTTCACGTTCTGTAAGCGACTAACTAATAAAACAAAAGTGCTTGTACTCTTTAAACACCAAAAACACATTGTTTACAATACATTTTTAACGTCATTGGCAACCTGAGTTACAATAACAATTGATCATTATTACTCCCAACGTTGCGTATGCGCAACGTTTACTGGAAGTGTAAGCTAAACAACATGTGTAAGTAGTTTTGTCCAAAATAAGAGTTTATATCATAAATAAGATATTGCTAAAGGTTTATACAATATAAAAAGTTTAGATTTTTTCATTTAATATTTTTTTATGATTGGTTGAATCTGTCGATCTTGCGATGACACAATTAGCAGTTTTTGAAAAATAAAAATAATATGAATTTACAAAAAAGAAAGTATAAAAAAATATTTAATCCACCTGTAAGCTATTCTTCTCGAAACTTACGTGCATGTCACAGATTTATTTTTTTATTTTTAAGATGAAAAAAAATCAAAACTAAAATGTTGCGTTCTCGCAACGTTGGGTAAAGATGGGTTAATAACTGGCTTGCCTACATCCCTATCCCATCCCATCCTTACTTTTATAAGTATGGTGAGAAATCATGTAGGCAAGCCACTTATTAAGTGATACAATATGGAAGTCCCCCGGCATTCGATGCTTTATTGGACTTACCATTAGGTCCTGCGTTGGCACTTGGCACTTTCCCGTACCATTCTAAGAAAAATATTTCTTGGTATGCTCAATTACAATTTGCTAGGCATGATAGTAGCTAAAGGAATACGCCTAACTTTACACTATTTAACATATTAGTACCCATGACTAATATAAGTGTCCTCTGACTATAAGCTTTGTAAGAAACCTTAAGGTTACTTACCGAGCTATGCATTGCATTTCCCTACGCGATAGAATCGAGACTGACTAATGTCCACAACCGTAAGTTCCGATATAAACTTAAAATTTTTACTTTCGAATTAGTCTAAGTGTTAAGTCTGACTTACGGTTCTAGAAAACATTTATGATCCCGTCCAAAACAAGCGCGCACGAATTCGCGCGCTTGAACAGTCCGCCGCGTCTTAAAATAAGATTAAGTTGTATTATTTTATCAAGCTATTTTATCGTACCTATTGCTAATTGCATGTGTGAATTAATGATAATAAATTTATATAAAAAGATTCGCTCAATGGACTCAACATATTACGAGGATAGTATCAAAGAAGACACATCGTCGCACCGAAAATGAAGCTTGTTTTGGCTTTGTTAGCCCTTGCTGGCGTAACTTTAGGTAAGTACATAGTTTTTTAAATTTATATTCCTGCTTAACAAACACAATCTATTTACGTAATAATTTTAACCAAATTCTTTCACCAAAGTGGTTTTCATTTTAAACAGAATAAGAAGAGACAGAATCATAATGTTAAGGACATTGGGATTCGATAATCCATTATCTCATGCGTTAATCCCACTAATCCCATAATTTGCCAATCGTTTCTGCGATTACCCAGCAAATCTAGTTACGAACAGGAAATTGAAAGAAGTGAACATCTAACAATTCATATTGTTAGACAATTTCTCGATAGTTTCTCTACTCCATATGTAATACCTACAATAAGAATCAGATGCCAATAAACGCTAATAATTCTGTTCAATTTACTAAATTAATTATGTCAATTTGTCAACTAAATAAAGTTCAACGTAATATGATTCACAGCGGAGACGGTGGACACCCGCGTGGTCGGCGGTACCTACGCGCCCATCGAAGACTACCCGTTCCTTGGGAGCGTTCAACTGTTACACGACGAGGTGTGGTGGTACCACGCCTGTGGGGGTACCTTGCTCACCAGAGTTATAGTACTCACCACTGCCAGATACCTATGGTACGTGTCGCATACTTTTGTTAAAAAAATATAAGTCTATAAGAACATTTTATTTTCTTAGTATAAGATGTAACTATACGTTCAATTTAACTTATATCCTTATACCGACGCTATATCCTAAATATTTAAAAAGTTTGAGCGAGCATATAAAAATTAATACTTCCAAACGTAATATTTTGGCAAAAATCACGATTTAAAATTTTCGTTCAGCTTTTTTATGTTATACCTATATATTTTATACTTTGTATTTTGTGCTAAGTTATTAGAACTAACTCTCGTTTTCTTTATTTATATGTGAAAACGCCTTGTATATATCCGTATATAGATTTGTAATTTTAATGTTACACGAAATCTTAATCGCACTGTCAATGAAAATTTTTAGTTAATTTTACGTAAAAAATATTGGGAATCTTGAGGATATTTAAAAGACCAAAAGAAAAACAGCTTAATCAAAATCTAAACTTCATGAAACTTCATGAGTACTTAAGCACTTGACGAGAGCGTTAAACAAGTTATGACGCAGTACCAAAGCAGTCGTAGTTTCCTAAGTCATAAATAAAACTATCCGTATTTTTTTTCAGGGCCGGACCTCCAGCACATTGGCGCGTCCGCCTCGGCGCTCGCACAGCGTCTAGCGGCGGATCTTTACACCCTGTGTCCGAAATAGTGATCCATCCCGAGTTCCACAGCAACTTCTACAACGACGTGGCAATCCTTCGTCTCGCTATTCCTGCCGTCTATTCGAACACTGTCCAAAGAGCGGGTGTCGCAGGTCCTAACTACATTCTTCCTGAAGGAACTCCTGTACGTGCTGCCGGATGGGGCTCAGGCATGGTAGGTGCAGTAGTATGGAATAAATAGTATTGTATTTTTGCAATTCGCCAGCTGTGCGAAAAATACAGGAGAGCGCATAAAAACTTGCACATGGTATTCGTTGACCTCAAAAAGGCTTTCGATCGGGTTCCGCGTGAAGTTGTATGGTGGGCCCTTAAGAAGAAATGCGTGCCTGAGAAGTACCTGCAGTTGATTCAGGCCATGTATCGTAAATATAATGCCCAAGTCAGGACGGCAGCTGGCATTACAACCAGATTCGATGTCGCTGTTGGGGTGCACCCAGGGGGCGGCTCTTAGTCCTTACCTCTTCCTGTTGGTTATGGATGCTATTACTGCAGATATAAAGGAAGAGGCACCCTGGTGCATGCTGTTTGCTGATGACATTGTTCTGGTGTCAGAAAGTGGCCACGAGGTGCAGAACAGATTGGAGGCGTGGCGGCATAGACTTGGAAATGTTGGCCTTAATGTCAGCAGAACAAAACCTCAATATATGTTTTGCGACTTTGGCGGTTTTTCAAGTTCTGTGTCCGTCAAACTTGAAGGAATGCCGATACCAGTCTGTTCCGAATTCCGCTACCTTGGGTCACTTATGCAAAGTGACGGGGGTATACATCACGATATAGGGCAGTGAATCAACTCAGGATGGATGAAATGGCAACAGGACTCATCCAGGATGCCCCTCAAATTGAAGGGCCGAATATACAAGTCCATGATAAGACCTGTCGTTATCTATGGATCGAAGTGTTGGGCTACGAAGAAGACGGACGAAAGACGACTGCATGCAGCAGAAATGCGAATGTTGCGATGGATGTGTGGGGTAACTCTGACTGATAGAGTGAAGAATGAATACGTTAGAGGAAGTTTGAAAGTAGCTCCTGTGATTGATAAGCTGAAAGGACACCGTCTGTCGTGGTGTGGGCATATTATGAGGAGGGACGAAACATATGTTGGTAAAAAAGTAATGAGCATGAAAGTTGAAGGATGGACAAGCCGATGAAGGCCAAAGAAAACATGGATGGAGTGCGTGAGAGGAAATATGAAAAAGAAAGGCATGACTGATGACTTGACGGCTGATAGGGATGTGTGGAAGGACAAAACATGCTGCGCCGACCCCAAATAAAAAATTGGGAGCAGGGCAAGAGAATGATGATGAAAGTTAATGTAATTATGAAAGTATGGAAGAGAATAATTGAGCGATGCCTGCGAGAGGAGTGTGAGATAACAAGGAACTAGTTCGATTTTATGCCTGGCCGTAGGACAGTAAATGCCATTTTTGGAACCACCAGTTGTGCGAAAAATACCGAAGACCACACAAAACTTGCATATGGCATTCATTGACCTCGAAAAGGCGATCAGCTTCCACGTAAAGTTGTACGATGGGCACTTTAGAAGAAATGTGTGCCTGAGAAATACCTGCAGTTGCTTCCGGCCATGTATTGCAAATGCAGTACACAGGTCCGGACTACAGTTGGTCTTACAGCCAGTTTCGATGTCGCTGTTGGTGTGCATCAAGGGTCGGCTCTTAGCCCTTACCTCTTCTTGTTGATTATGGATGCCGCTACTGCAGGTATACAAAAAGAGGAACACTGGTGCATGCTGTTTGCTGACGACATCGTGCTGGTGTAAGAAAGTGGGCACGAGGTGCAGAACAGATTGGAGGTGTGGCGGCATAGACTTGAAAATGTTGGCCTTAAAGTCAGCAAAACAAAAACACAGTATATGTTTTGCGACTATGGCGGTCTTTCAAGTTCTGTGTCACTCACATGTGGAATGCCGGTACCAGTCTGTTCCGAATTTTGCTATTTTGGGTCACTTTTGCAAAGCGATGGAGATATAGACCAGGGCGTAAGGCAGAGAATCACCTCAGGGTGGATGAAATGGCGTCAGGTCTCAGCCACAATATGTGACCCCAAATTGAAGGGCAGAATATATAAGTCCATTATAAGACCTTTCGTACTGTATGGATCGGAGTGTTGGGCTACGAAGAAGACGGACAAAGGACGACTGCATGCCGCAGTCTGAAAGTAGCTCCTGTAATAGAAAAGATGAAAGGAAACCGTCTGTCGTGGTATGAGCATATTATGAGAAGGGATGAATCATATGTAGGAAAAACAAGTGATGAATATGAAAGTGGATTGATGGATGGAGCCGAGGAAGGCCAAAGAAAAGGTGGATGGAATGTGTGACTAAAGATATAAAAGAGAAAGGTGTGAATGCAGACATGACGGGTGATAGGGATGTATGGAAG
This sequence comes from Cephonodes hylas, assembly GCA_030295005.1. Lineage (NCBI taxonomy): Eukaryota > Metazoa > Arthropoda > Insecta > Lepidoptera > Sphingidae > Cephonodes > Cephonodes hylas. The sequence goes on from AP025366.1 coordinate 6,893,909, forward strand.
TACAAAACATACTGCGCCGACTCCAAATAAACTGAGAACAGGGCAAAGAGAAAAAAATGTTCTCGAGAAATAACCAACTTTTGAAAACATTTTATATCCATAACAGTCAAGCAGGAAAAGTAGTAATAAAAGGAAATATCTTTCATTCCCGTACATGCTGCCGGATGGGGTTCGGGCAGCGTAGGTGCAGTAGTATTTCTGCAATTTTAATGTTAAAAACACCTTATCAAGTACCACTAAGTGCGTGTGCCTTATACAAATTTAAAAAGTACAGATCGCATTTTGACAATGTGGAACTAACTTATAGTGTATCCTAATATATTAGTTCCTCCAGATTGTCCTCAATAAATAATCAACTTTTCAAAACATTCATTCAATCTTTCAGCTCGCCCGACCTGCTTACGAACTTCTGCGAAGCGTGGACATGAACATCATCAATCATGAGTTCTGCACTGAACAATACGCGGCTCTGTCGTCCTGGCCCAATGTCACAGATCGCATGATCTGCGCTGGTATTGATGGCAGAAGTACTTGCGACACCGACGCTGGCGGCCCGGTCATACACAACCGTGACGTGGTGGTGGGCGTCATCTCGTTCAGCTACGGCTGCGGCGATCCCGAGTATCCCGCTGTTCATGCACGGGTCTCCTATTACGCCAACTGGATCGGCTCTTTTTCCTAAACTGACTAGAATAGCAAAAACAATAAATATTTCAATATAATCTATCGGTCCTTTTTTATATTTTTTGTCCATGGTCTATCGTGGCAACCTTTTGCAGTGTGGTTTTACCTTACATTCACATTGACTTGCATAAATAAATACACCCCACAGTCACATACATAGCTCTGACCCCACACTAGATTACTAGACCTGTATCGTGAGTATCAGACATTACGAGAGACATTTTTGGTCTCAAAAACATCCAGACCCGAAACAACCCCGACCCCGACCCGAAACTGGTATCTAGCCAACTGCGCCACGGGGTCTATAATATTTAACTACACGTACCTGACGTGTTGACTATGTTTCTTCTGCAATTATTGTGGGTAATCTATAATCTGGCTCGCATTATAGACCAGGGTAGAAGCCTGTAAAAATAACAAAAAGTGAAAAAAAATAATAGTAGGACGAAACCCATTAGAAAGGCGGAGAATATTATAAAAATGAGAGGAAAAAAATTTACCTTAATGTGTTTCTACATAGCGCAAATATTTATTCATTATCTCTTTCACTGTTTTATTTTTTCTGCCAAATTACTTTGTGCAGTAAAAATCTACCGATGTCGATGACATGCACTACACCGTCAGAAAGCGTTGGTCACAAACAAATCGTAAAGTTAAGATTCAACATTTTTCTTAAGACCATTTTTTCGATTTCGATTTTTTGCACTTTATGAGAAGATTTATAATACCAACTTTTTGAAAAAAGCTGATATTTGGACGGATGAATTTTTCGATTGAAAATCACCCTAATTTTTTCGATATTAATTCAAAATAAGACGAAAATATAAATATTTGTAATCAAATAAATTACGGCGTATTTGGAACATAAAAAGGTAAGTTATCACCAAATTTCATGAAAAGATATTTTTTTTTGTAAAAGATAAAAATAAAAGAAAGAAACTTGGTTTTTTGAATTTTTCACATCAATTTGAGGTTGTATGAGAAAAGTGTAAATACAATAGTTTTAGATCTTTTTATTATCTGCAACTTTGCCATTTTTCCCACAGGTCTTTCAGTTTTGCCGGAAATCGAGATAAACCGTTTTTACCCTTAAAGAAAGAATTATATTATGTATTAATGTATTTGGGGCATTCCACGAGAAGCGGACAGGTAAAAATAATCGATGTTTCCGTTTTCAGTAATATTCGAGTATGTTATAGATATACATGTCCTTTACACGGGGATAATTATTATTATTTTTTAATATAATGACTGGTTACAGAGTTACGGGACTTTGAACTTGTGACCGGCGTGTGGGCATGCATTACTTCAAAGCCCATTACCGAGTTATAAGATTATAGATTTAAATAATTAAACTAGTGGATTAATTACTTCATTTAATGGGTGTTTAAACTGCATTTTTGTATAGTAACAAAAAAAAATCATAAAAAAAATAGCAATTAAAATTTTTAAACCTGATTTTCACAAAGAGTACCCCCTTTATTTTTTATTTTTCTTGAAAAAAGCTCATACTGTGTAGAATATCCTCAACTAAGTTGTATAATGGGCGTGAAAGTAGTTTAGGAGCTAGACCAAAAATATTGACGTAGCGTTCACGTCCAGCGCCGCGTCGAACGCCCGCCACTTGTTCGAATTTAATAAAACTTTTAATCAAAATAACAAAATAACTCCTTATCGAACATTCTGCATACAATTGATAATACTAATACGTTAATATCTATCTATTTAATACTGTTTACTTTAAATCTACACTTTCAATATCACGATTTTTAAAATATGACGAACTATTCTATGCCATTTCCACTGTAATAACGACCAGGCAATACTCCTGACATTTGTATATTAACACAAAAAAGGTAAAACTTAAAACAAGGAAGTATTATAATATTGGATGACCTAAAACATGACACAGCAAGGATTTATACCTTCCACAAAATTTTTAATCAACATCCCTCAAATAAATAATTTCTTAAAATCAAAATAATTTCTTAGGTGTGTAGTCCGCCAACCCGCACTAGGCCAGCGTGGTGGACTATGGCCTAAACCCTCTCAATGGTAGAGGAGACCCGTGCTCAGCAGTGGGACGAATATGGGCTGGTGATGATGATGATCCCTCAAATGGGCCATACAAACTAAGAAATATATATTTAAATAACTGATGGTGCACCCCCGCACTTTCAAAATAGATTTAATTTCATTAACCAATCATTAACAAGATTTTGCTACAGGAGCAAAATTACATTTCCATGCCACTTCTCATGGAAAAGGATTGTGATGAGCTCGGGGACAACTTAAAGGGGCTGGCTACTTAAATTAGTCTACAGTCGATATCAAACCAAGCAATTACCACACCTAAGCGTTTGTATGAATGGGCGAGAAAATGACTTTTTCATACATAAACTCACGGCTATATTTCCTGAAGGGGGAAGCAGAGGTGCATTTCTACACCCACATTTCGCCGGTCTCAGGAACTACTGGTCCGATCTGAAAAATTCTTTTACTGTTAGATAGCACATTTATCGAGAAAGGCTATAGGCTATATAACATCACGCTACGACGAATAGGAGCGGAGCAGCAATAAAGAATGTTTCAAAATCGGGGAGATTTTTTCCTTTTTGTGAGCTTCCGCTGCGTATAATATTAATAATGTTTGAGAGAAATGTTCCTCTTTAAAAGTTCTAAAAAAAAGTCCGCGACAGCATATGTCTATTTTTTAAGGTTGGCTCACTATAACGTTTTTTATCCTAAACAAATTTATTTTAAAATAAAGTTTTATTTGTGAACGTGTTTTTATAAATATGATATTAATCCTTATCCAAATAAATACGTTATTCATTACAAGTATGTCATTTTAAATAAAATTGCCCTTAACATCATTTGATTTCACTGAATATCTTAGAAGATATTGCAGTTTTAAAATTGATCAAGCGCGCAGTAATGATGCACAAGGCGCCGATCGACGCGTTACGGTTTCACGTTTGAACAATTTGACCGAATTGTATGAATTTTGGTATGGACATAAATAGGACTCTGAGAAGTAAAATAGACTACAACTTATTTTCCTTCTGAACTCAACCCTGTAGTCTACGCGGACGGAGTCGCGAGCAAAAGCTAGTTTTAATTATAATTTATAAATAAAATATTTAGATATAGCCCACCGATAAAAATATAAAAATAAACATGTGCATAAAAAATAATACTGATAGTACAATGTATCCACAAATCGAATCAGATTAAGCGCGTATATGATTTATTACTTCCTAAGTACTCCTTTCCTGTTAGATAAAAAAGACAAATAGCAAGACAAAACAAGAGCTAAATTATATTTAGTTGATTTTTATCTTCTGAGCTACTTTTACCTATACGAGCTGATTACCTCAAGGTTGTCTTTGTACCTCAAACTAATAGAGACGAAGAAGACATTTAGACGTATTATATTTAAATTAAAAGAAAGGATCTGTGCTTGAATTTATAAATGAGCATGAATTATTTCACATGTGGAGGTGGACCTCTGCAACTGTTTCTAACTCGACGACCACAAATGACGTCACAATCATAACGTTAACACCTCATGATTGCAGTGCAAGTGCCTAAACGTGATGAATTTCAAAGTAAAAGAATAGGGTAGAAACTCTGGATCGGACTTAACAGGACACACCAACTTATAAAACGATCCCCGACAAGAGACCAAAATATGTGTAACCCATTATTTACTCTTAAAACTTGTTAGACAAACAAATCTCGCAATATCAGACCCCCAAGACAAAACTTGTGAAAAGATTTGTGGATATTGTATTATGTAGGTACTGTATTATCTGCCCTGTGGCAAGGGGGCGTCAGAATCCCACCACGGTATCCCCTGCCTGTCGTAAAAGGCGACTTAAAGGGACCCTTGGGGTCGCTGGACGTGCTGTGGGGGCAGCGCGTCCTCACTGAAAGTGACCCCGAGAGGGGCGGCGGCACTGTGGCCTGTGTACGTCGTGGGCGCCCATCCACAACCGAGGCGCCCGAACCAAGAAGTGGGGGTGGTAAAACTCCGAGACGGCCGAGACAATTTCGTCTCGGAAGCGCACCGGGCGGCTGTGGTTAACGGTGTGCGCTTCTCGCTCACGTACCATGGTCGCCCAATCTGGCGCGGAGATGGCCACCGGGGGGTTTTGGTCGGTATGCCGGTTTAGGGATTATGTTAGGGACCCAGCCCGGCACTAACACCTGCGCGGATATGACGTCGCCGCGCGCCGGGCTGGAAGACCGGTGACCCCGACATACGCTTCCCGCCCCCCTCCCCCGGGCTGGCGGGAAGTAGAGCCATAAATAGCTTTCCCCTCGAGAACAAAAAAAAAAAAAAAAAGGTACTGTATTATATTGTTCCTAACCAAAATCCTGCGCCAACTTACCCAATTAAACCTCCGATGGCTGCCTTGCGCATTTGAAACGGTACGAGATACATCCTCATATATCGAAGCAGTGATGGCCTCGAGGGTTAGGCACGCGGACGAGAATCTCGGCGGTCGCGGGTTCGAACCCCAGGCACAACACCTCTGACTTTTCGAAGTTATGTGTGTAATCACATTGAATTATCACTTGCTTTAACGATGAAGGAAAATATTGTGATGAAACCTGCACACCTAAAAGTTCTTAGGAATTTCTTAGGTGTGTATCGCCAACCCGCACTAGGCCAGCGTGGTGAACTATGGCCTAAACCTTCTGAATGGTAGAGGAGACCCGTGCCCAGCAGTGGGACGTATGTATATGGGTTGATGATGATATCGGGGCGATAAGTCCCCTAATTGTTTCTGGTTGCTACCTGGTCTGAATATCGACTGGTCCAAGTTGGAGGGACTTACTCGTAGGATGTTTCACACTTTCCCTCATTTTACGCGTTCAATTCAAGTGAGCAACATTTACGAGGTCATGCGATACATCTCGAAATCGCGTTTTCACACACCGCTTATTAAACGTGTGCCACTATTCCCATAACTCCAATGAATCGCCTCTTACTACAGTCAGGAGAGTGTTAAACCGAGTGTGATACTGAAGCTGTCAAGTGAATATTAAACTGAATCCATAGAATGTATCCCGATATTTTTAGGACCATGTTATAACCTAAACATAATGACAATAGATCATCCTATTTATGTTGACCATGTACTTGACTATTTCTATTAATAAATGTATTTACTTCACTCAATAATATACTTATTATATGCATTCAGATTGTCACTCATTTCCATTGACGTTTTCAATCATTCATATCAGCTTAGAGTTTGCCGTAAACCTTCTCTGTAAATAGCATTGTATAATAACGCAACGATAATAATTTATTGTTATAATACATGATAACACTGGTCAACACGATTTTTGGGTCTGGCTCCTGAATATGAAATTTTAGTTTCTCCTACGTCACAAATAAATAAAAATATATCTATTCCGATCCAAGTTTGCTTTTGTAGAAAATAGAGCAATTTTATGAAGTTTAAAAAAATGTATACAATTTCTTATCTATTCTCTTAAATTTTTATTAAAATTATAATAAGATATTTTTTATTGAACACAAAAAGTGTTTTTATATAAGAAATATGACAAATAATAGTAAACAAATAGAAAATAACAAAAAGTCGAGTTCTAAAACGATTTTTTTTGTGGACTTTTTTTATGCTTGTATGGGCTTTTTTCGTATGAACCCCTAAATACCAGTTTGGACTTTAGCATTAGATAATATGGGAAAGAATATCTTAAAATATTTAAAAGCTCCAGAATTATGATCTAAAGCTTTCAAAATGTTCTTCATTAGACCTAACTTTACACATAACGGTGGTATCAATATATATTTGGGCTTTATATAAGATTGATTTAGCATTCATATTATATTATCCAATTTGAAATTAAAGTCGATCGGGCCACATACGCCGTTGGTAATGTTCTAAATTTGCTCTGCTATCCGATAAGCATAGGTGACAATAATATTTGGTTTATCTATACTAATATTATAAAGAGGTAAGGTTTGTGAGTGTATATGTTTGTGACGTTTTAGAAAGTAAGCTCGGAATCTACTGAACGGATCTTGAAAATTCTTTTACCAATAGAAAGCTACGTTCTTTGTGAGTGTCATAGGCTATATATTAGTCCAAAAATGATAAGACTTTTTTGTTGTAGCAGGATTGGCGAAGTCGGAGAAACAACGGGCGAACGAAAGCGTTTTTTGCAAACGCTGCTTTATCCATGGGAGATATATAGTTAAGTCCTAGAGAAAAGTTGTAGAGCTTGATAATGTCTACAAAAAAAAAGTCAGCGGTAGCATATGTCTAACTTTTAGGGTTGGTTCACTGTAACCTCTTTTATGCTAGCCAAATTTGTTCTAAAATAATGGATTTTTTGGGAAGGTGTTTTTATAAAGATTATATTTATCCTTATCCAAATACATGCGTTATTTAGTATAAGTATTTAATTTTAAATAATTTTGCCGTGACATCATTTGATTTCAATGAGTATCTTAGAAGATATCGCAGTTTCAAAAAAATGATCAAGCGCGCAAAAATGTTTTATAAGGCGCCGAACGGCCCGTTACGGTGTCACGTTTAAATAATTTGAGCGATTTGTATAACTTTTGGTATGGGCATAAATAGGCCTCTGAAGAGTAGCATAGACCTAAAATACGACATATACAACACGTATATATTGTTTTAAGAAATAAATTGCTTTATCAGTAAAGAAGATCTATTTAGATAAAATGTTTTTTGAAGTGTTTTATGGTTCCCGTCAAGATCTCTTTTTTCCTCAAAATTAATAAGTCTCAGGGCCAAACATTCTCTTTGGTGGGCATAGACCTAAGAAAGGAATGTTTTTCTCATGGACATTTATATGTTGCCTTATCTCGGGTTGGAACTCCTGAAAGACAATATATATATTTTGGTACCCAATAATAACATTACGTCTAATATATACAAAGAAGTTTTAAAAATTAAAATAAACATAATTAGTTCAATTTTAATGAATTCATTTACACACAAATAAGCAGTTAAAATATAACCTTTGCTTTGCAGTCGGAAAATAAATCATTTCTCAGTGTTAACCTTAACAAAGTGATAATTTAATCATAAGTAAAAATATTTACTGCCCAACGAAGTGGGCACGGGCCCGCTAGTTTTTGATAAATTCACCGCAAATAAATTAGAATTAATCAAAATCTTCTTTACACAGTCTTGTTACAAGTGTAATACTTAGGCTTTTTTAATAGTAATGGACAAGTAAACACTCACTAGTGTCATATAGAAATAATGCACTATTTGCAATTATTTATTTTTTCGTTGACCTGTGTAATCTGTGACGTTGCTGATTGGATATACATATAAATACACTGTACAATATATAGACAGATAGAGCGGCTAAAGTTAGATAAATTAAAGTCTTTTATCGAAATTAGCTGAGTGTTGATTATATAATAATCTTTTTTATTTATAACTAACTAAGTAACTGCTGGGCACGAGTCTTAGTCCAAAACGTTTTCCTAATGAAGTTTAGCGGGTTACACACTTAAAAACTTTATTGGTGAGAAATTTTAGACTACTACAGAGCCTACAAATTTCTGATCTACGTTAGAACAATGATCATATTAGAGGGTTTTGAAATATAATCGGTAATCAGATAGTACAACACTTTTAACTACTTTAGGTATTAAACAAAGCTCGAATTAAATGGGGACGCAAATATTATATTACACATTGCTTAAACATAATTACAATCAGCAATCAATCTAGGTTCAAAACTTCAATAAATGCAATAAAATGTATAGTATGTGACTTTGATTACAGTTTCTGAAATGTCGGAAAATTCATAGCTTTCTACGGTTTCCATTATTCAAGGACTCAAGGTAGTTTTTTGCTAAAAAACGAAGTGACTACAATTTACCGTGTTTTCATACTTCTTACTTAACATTTGAGCGATAAGCACACCGCTTTTGAATAAGATAACCCGCACTAGGCCAGCGTGGTGGACTATGGCCTAAAACCCTCTCAAAGGTAGAGAAAATCCGTGCCCAGCAGTGGGACGTATATGGGTTGATGACGACGTATCTTCTTTGGCATTTGTGGCTGTTTTTTGAAGTTTCAATTGATTTGTTTTTGTTCCTCTTTTCAAAAAATAACAAAAAAATGTTACTGCACGCTGACATTACCTACGCTTATTATAACTGGATTTTCTTTAACGGCAAGGGGTATGTAATCACTTTAACTATTACCTGCCCTATTTTCCGATCACGGCTTGAATACATTCTATATTATTGGTGAATTTGCAATATGGGTATTGTTTCTAAATACCGGATTCTTAAATTATCGATGTCTCAAAACCGTTCTCGTGATGTTAAGTAATAAATATTAAGAAGATTAAGCAGTGATGGCCTCGGGGTTTGGACGCGCGGTCGAGAATCTCGGCGGTCGCGGGTTCGAACCCCAGGCACACACCTCTGACTTTTCGAAGTTATGTGTGTATTCACATTGAATTATCACTAGCTTCAACGGTGAAGGAAAACATCGTGATAAAACCTGCACACCTAAGAGTTCTTAGGAATTTCTTAGGTGTGTAGTCCGCCAACCCGCACTAGGCCAGCGTGGTGGACTATGGCCTAAACCCTCTCAATGGTAGAGGAGACCCGTGCTCAGCAGTGGGCGAATATGGGTTGATGAAGAAGAAGATTAAGAAGATTAAAATTTAAAAATAGTTAATATCACTAGTTGTTGATAAAATATTATCACATGGATAACTTGGTATAACAAAAGATAATCATCAGAATTCAGATATACATATTCAAATTATATGTATTGATGTCATCTTGGCTCTTATGGGTTGGCAAAGGTTCAAGTAGGTATGTTCTTTTTTCTTTAAACCATAATAAATCATTATGTAACGTACCTATATGTATGTACCAATGAGGAAATATATTGGTATGAACTATGGTCGCTATTCTGCAGCACGATGGTCCGACGACTTGAGAAAGGTGGCGGGTAACGGATGGATGAGGGCTGCAGAAGACCGGGATGGTTGGCGCTTTCTTGGGAAGGCCTACGTTCAGCAGTGGACGGCGATAGGCTGAGGATATATGGTCGCTATTTAGAGTTTTATATTCTCAACGGTATTTTCTAACAAACGTAATCATAAATGTTTATTTATTTATTTATTTATTTAACACTTTCTTGTACATAATACAGAAATAATAGGAAGAAACTTAACTATAGAAAGAAGACAAGAGGCGGCCTTATCGCTATAAGCAATTTCTTACAGGCAACCTTTGGATGGATAATAAGAGAGGAGTAATAAAAAGGGTAGAATAAAGTGTTCAGAAAGAAGTAAAAGAGGGAAGAAAAAAAAAACTAAAATAAAAATAAATACTTATAACTAGTTAACATAAATAATATATAGATATATATAATAAATATACTTACACATGAGTAAAAAAAAATAATAATAATAAACATATACAATATATATACAAAATAAATTAAATAAACATAAATTTACAAATATACATACACAAATATAATATAATAAAGCATATAAAATAGGTGAGTGGAGAAAAGATAGACTACAGAGAAAGGTAATAATCTTTCACTTGTTTTTTAAATGAGTGAATAGTTTTTGCTCGTCTTATTGCAGGCGGAAGGGCATTCCACAAACGGACAGCCTGGACCCTAAATGACTTGTCCATAAAACTCGTTGTATGCACAGCCATTCTCAATTTCAAGTCCTCTGACGGCCTCAAGGATCTAGAATGTGAGTTTTTAAGAAATATAAAGCAGTTTTTGAGATAAGAAGGAGTAAATGTTCTGCAAATTAACAACCTGCAATATTCATCTTGTCGGGCTTAGTGGAAATAACTTGTGATACAAAATAAGATACCTAATTACTGCGAGAATTGACTATTACCTATGTTTTATGCATGTAAATCTGCCCATATAATTACGAGTATACATTGAAGACAAAAATACGTATGATTCATATGTAATACACAAAAACCTTGGCGGTAAGAGTATCGATCCTATTTCCGAAATTGATTTCCAACTAGAATTCGGCTCCTATAATAATAATTTGGCCATCGTCCCACTGAGGATAACACCTCGTAGGAAGAACAATATTTCAGTTACCCCATTGATATGGAGGGAAGTAGGCAACTTTTTGTTTTCATGGTTTCCAGAAAAAAAAATCCCCTGAAATTGACTGATCAAGGGATTAGTCAATTGAAAATGTCACGCAAATTGTATTCACTTCCAGCTGTTTTTGGGTCACACAACGAGATGACTATATTTAATATATAACATAGCCTTGTGTTCCCCGATGGAATGGGCAGAACATTTGTGCAGAACACATTTCGCTAAGACTTTTTGGTACATTATTAGACCTCGCGCCGAACATTTTTCAGTGGAAAGAAACTAGTAACCCTAAAACCGATCTAAGAATCAAATCTATTACCTCTACATCGCATGGGGATACATGCTTACTTGTACCGAGAGACCACACGGTACGATTATGTATATTATTACCATCAGATCAGTAGGTACTTCTATAGAGTCCCAAAGCCCTACACGTAATGTCTAATCACTACATAGTATGCTTAAATCTTTGAAACTACGCAGCGGATTTTGATGCGGTTTTTTTAATAGATAGAGTGATTGAAGAGGAAGGTTTATATGTATGATAACATCCATTAAATATCAGCATTGCACCCGTGCGAAGCCGGGACTGGTCGCTAGTTTATAATAAGCTACAGTGTGTACTGCTATTTAGGATACGTTTTAACAATTGTTGTTAAAGTACCGAAACATATTATTGTAAAATTACAATTGTGAATTCGGTCAATATTTCTGGGGTTTTTGAAAAAGCGCACGCGCACGTCATCGTTTCATATTATTATTTTAAAAATCCAATAATAATTATCAATCGCTAAAAATGGATTTACTGCAGTTTAATACCAAACCTCTTTATCATCTTATATAATCCGATATTTTGTGTGACGTATTTAAGCGAAGCTTAGCATTGATAACAATTTTTGATGTGACTAAGCTTTATTTTTGTCAAAACAGTTTATAATAGAAGTATAAACGTTCATTGACCCAAAACTACTCTATGTTTCCACTTTAGAAATGATCCTTTGTTTGTGGTATAGGTTTGTTGTATACCACTGATGAGACCCCAATACATATTTATAAAATAATGAAATATTAAGGGCGTAAAATACGATTTCATTATTCAATACGTTTTATTTTATTGTAATGTTTGATTTTTCTGATGAACCTGGCTACTCTGATTCAGCTTTCTGGAAGCATATGTATGTTTCCCATTACTTCTGGTAAAATAAATTGTATTCTATTATTATCAGTTTTTAAGCCTTGTCATTATCAATATCAGGTCATACTAAGATAAAATTGAATTATTTACGTTTCCTCTTTAAATTATTTTTATCGTAATAATTGGGGGAAGCTGGGGATATGTGACAAAAATATAGTAAAAATACTTTTATAATTGTGTATATTATGAAAAAGAATACTCCGAAAAATAATAAAGTTGTAAAATAATATGATAATAAAAATTGCCGAAAAAAACACCTACAGACTCGCTAAGTTTGCATCGTTCGGTGTCTATGCCTATTCGTATTTTATTTAAGGCCAATGGGTTCATGATCACCGTAGCTATTATCTGCCTTAGTTTCCGATAAGGGTCTGAATACATCCTGTATTAAATAAATTAAATAATTAAATTTATTTGTACAACAACAAAATTACAATAAAATAACAATTCATACAAAAATATATGGGCTGTACAATCACAGTGTGCCATTTATGTCTCATTGACTCCCAAACTAGGAATGAACCTGTTACTTGTATCCTCTTACATTATACTTATCGGATAATAGGAGGAGGGGCTAGTTGGACCAATTATAATTATAATAACAAAACAAGAAGAACGGAGGACACTACAGGAAATAACACAAGCATTACATGTGCAACTCTATATACAAAACTAAATCTAGTGCCGCTTCGCAATGTGTCTTTGCTGATAAGAAGAAGCGACGAGAAACTTTTTCCGCATGTAACAATATTTTATTTGTAGCACTTTATTATAATAGATACACACAATCATTTTCGTTGTAATAAATCAGAAGCAATACAAAGATGATATTACAATTAGACTGATTGGGTTGAAACAGTCCTGAATTGCTAAGAACAGGATGTTATGAGTAGTAATTCAAAGAATTATCTTCATTCATAACTCCTCCTCATATGGAACCCGGTTCCAAGTAACCCGCATTCCATTAAATACCTTTTTTTCTTAGATCTTCTCATGTCTCGAACTTAACTGTGACCAAAGCCGCAGTGGAAAAGAAAGAGTTGTACCAATGCGTACATGATTAACGCTGCAAAAGCAGTAAGAGAAAAGAAAATAGGTCTGAAAAAAACACTTTTACTGTATAGTGTTCCAAAACCTACTTTGCAAAGGTTTGTGCACAGTGACCAGTCCCCGATGAGGTTCTAAATACTACTGTAGGAAGAAGACCTGTCCTGCTAACTTATCTTGAAAAGCCTTGTGGCATTATTGCCATGTGTATGCTCAGCCAACATCAAGACGCTTCTTGCATTTTTTGCTTTGAAAATTACTCCAATTATTAAGAGGGTGAAACTTGGATTGAGTGCCAATCATGTAGGTTGTAGGCACATATTGAATGCTCAGGGTGTGCCGCGGAGTGTAATAGTTGGGATTTTTGTATGCAAATTTATTTCATACTTGTAATTTGGAACCCAGGTCAAATATTACCAGCAACAAATCTTCGACCACGTTTTTCCAATAAAGCAATTTTCCTATAATGAGTGATTTTATTTTATCATTACTTTCTAATATAGAAAGTTAATAAGTTTTTAAATATAAAGAGAGTTTCGTGATGATTAGTCGTACTCCTATTCGTAAAAAACTATTTGAGTTTTCTTGAAATAGTCAAAAAAACAAAGTTCTAAATTACCACCCCTCCTTTACTTTTTAGAATAAACAATAAGAAAATCGCAGGAAAGATATTGCAAAGAGTTAAAACAGAGGAAACACGTATTTGAAACTTTAAAAACTTTTGAACGTTATCGAACTACTACTAGTACAAACGATGATTCATCACTTAATACTTGTCTATTTCCTATGTATCTGTTATGGGCAAAGTGATTAATGCGAACAGTATTTATAATGCACGGGCAATACAAATAATGCCTTATAAGAATGGGCAATGTTATTAATTACAGTCTAGTCACCTATTTTTCACATTGCCCGGCATTATGAATATGGCTACATGATGATCTGGCAATGTGATTAAAATGTACATTTTTACGTGGTGCTTAAAATGCAATCACAGCAGCAGTTGTTTTAATAAATAGATCAACTTATTTTTTTTAACAAACCTATTTTTGATTATTTAAACGAAACTGATGACTTAAATTATTTTAATTTTTATATAATTTGAAGCTTTTTAACTTAAGCGTAAAAAGCTTTTTGTACTTTAAACTTGAGAATTGATTTTAAGTTTCATGATCACAGATCAATCCGTGTGTGGTTTAAATTTTATTTTTTAAGTTATATTTGATTGTAAAGTTTGAAGTATCTGCTGCAGCTTACTCGCAATATCTACCTACATGTGAGTGAAAGCGAGTGCGAAATACTTCCAAACTGCATTACTATAGACTACAGTTTCTAAATGTAGCCCTTCGTATATCCATGTTAAACCGAAGTATAATTATTTAAGTTTTAAAAATAAATACTAAACTATAAAAGATATTTTTATTATTACTCTACCCGATAATTGATTTCATTTGAAAGTATTAAACATGCTTACATCACTCTGCCCAATAGGCACTTAGCATTATCCATACCGCCCGGGCAATGTGATAAATTGATTGTTTATAATCACATTGCCCCCTCTTATTGGGCATTATTCATATTGCCCGGGCACTATGAATAATGCCAAATTAATCACATTGCCCATAACATATCCACCGATCTTCAAAGCAGATTTAACAAATAGGTACTTACATATTACAATTAATGAATGACTATTACAGTTATTCTCATATTTAACTTGTAAAAGGCAATAGTTTCTTTAGTCAATAGGATGACGTACCACTTTTCAACAGAACATTTTACACTTATTTAGTCAACTATCCCCTGTCTTCCCTCCTACAAATAGATAATGACGATATATAAATAGTTTAAGAAACAGGCACATAGGAAGTTTCAGTAGGTAAGTGTCCCTGAACAGACACATCATTGAACCGACAATGAAGCTCCTTGCTCTATTTGCCCTTATCACCTTCGTAAGCGGTAAGTATAACATTTTTATTTTAGATTATATTTTCTTATTAGATTTTATCTTCATAAGCATTTATCCTTCATTGTCTTATAGAAACAAATAATACTGAATATAACAAATGTGGTCCCTACTTGAGAATACCGCTAAAAACCGATTACTCTTGTTAACATAGTCCCTTTTATAGTTATTTATATGAGTTCGAATGATATTCGAATTAAGGAAAAAAGTGTAAAACATTAAAAAGCTCAAACCATGGGCGATATCCCGTGCCCAGCAGTGGGACGTGTAAGGGCTGTTGATGATGAGGTACGCAAGAAAGTTTTTCTACATTCACTTTTACCAATTGCCTTAAAAGTTCGATAACGAGTTGAAGGGCTACTATTCTGTCATATTTGACAGCCCCGTGGCGCAGTTGGTTAGACACCAGCTTGCGAAACGAGCGGCCGCGGGTTCGATCCCCGCACCGAGACAAATGTTTGTGTGATCCACAAATATTTGTTTCGGGTCTGGGTGTTTGTGAGACCGAAAAGTCTCTCGTAATTTCTGATACCCACGACACAAGACTTGTATCTTAGTGTGGGGTCAGGACTATGTGTGTGACTGTTGGGTGTATTTATTTATTTATTTATTTATTTCCAAAGTACGGCCTACTAAGATTTCTTAACGGAAAAACCCAAACGTTTTGTTCCGACCTGAAATACATTCAAATATTTTTCATTTGTGTATATTTTAGCGAAGCAGGCCAGCACACGCATCGCGGGTGGATCTGCAGCTTCTATCGAACAATACCCCTTCATAGCAAATGTGCAACTGCTACATGACGAAGTTTGGTGGTACCAAGTTGTAGGTGGCTCTCTACTCACCAGAGTCATAGTACTGACCTCTGGAAGATATATGAGGTGAATATAATTTGCATTCCTTCATATAAGCAACGTCTAAATTTGCTATCGATGAGATTTATTATATGTGTCGGAAAGGTGATAGATAAGAGAGAGATATGAGGGCGGTGATGTACTGCTACGAACAGCAGTGACATCCTATTATGGGAGGACGTTAGGAGAAGTAATTCATAGAATCCACTTCAATCATAACTCCTTGTAGTTTCCTAATAAATTGGATGTTTACTGTAGACTGAAGATTCTCGCGAGCCATCGTAGTGCACGCCGTTTTATAATAACTTCAATCGGTGAGGGAACAGCAGTGTTGTCATTTTGTTTGTCACCTACCCGCCGATATTGCTTGTCGCCTACCCGGCGATAGGCGACTATAATAATTTTGTTTTATTTGTTGTCCAGTTCTTTTGCATTATTACTTATGTAACCACGAAAACCACCTCTTACTTTTTACACTTTTATTTTCTGGATTGTCAGCAAGAGATCGCTAATAGCGATAAGACCGTCCTTTGTGACACAATATTTTATAGCAAAGCATTTTATTTCTGTTTATATGGTTTTTAATAAAGCACATTAATTACATTAAATAATTTTGTGTTTACAATAATCTCTAACTTAGTGATACTAGTACTTATAAACATAGGACAAAGCGTAGGTAACTACGAAAATGTTTACAAAAAATGCTACTAGAATAGTGGGAATTTTAACAATTATAACTTTAAGAAAGCCAATTTCAAAAGTCAGCCCGATCGAGTTTTATTTTGGCCAGTATCAGCTATCTCGTTACAAATCATTTTATGACGACCGAGCGATCAATGCGTAATTAAACGTGACAGATAAAAAGCATGCAAGTTGCCATGAAGTTTTATATAAGATCACGGTTTTACAATTATAAATAGGTAATTATTGAATGTAATTATGAAGTCACTTTTTTGAAGGTAAAACTATATTGTTTTTTAGGTCAATAGTCAGATATTTTATCATTAAAAATATTTTTATTTTTCCTTAAATCCCTTCTTGTTACAGAAATGGCCCACCTAGTGACTGGCGCGTACGCCTCGGTACTAATTTAGCTTCCAGCGGCGGTAGTGTGCACCCTGTGTCCGAAATCACTCTCCACCCCGAGTTCGACAACTTTTACAATGATTTGGCAATCTTGCGCCTTTCCGTTCCCGCTGTGTATTCCGACACCGTCCAACGAGCCAGCATTGCAGGCCCCAACTACATTCTTCCTGAAGGAACCGTCGTACACGCTGCAGGATGGGGCTCAACAAACGTAAGTTGAATTATTTGTATCTGTAACAATTTTAATACTGTCTAGCAATTAGCTACTGGGCAGTAGTGACGCATCTTAATACCAAAGGCACAATCCTTTCTTGATTTGGTACAATTTCGGTAGCTTAACGTTAAAACCTAGAATTTAAATATGAATGCATAATACATACTTCACAGTTCGATATAATCGAATAGATAATAATTTGTTTCAGTTTGCACGTGCTTCAAGTGAGATATTGCAACGCGTGGATATGAACATCATCAACCAAGATGTTTGCGTTGAACGTTATGCTTCCTTGCCGGACTGGCCCAACGTCACCGAAGGTATGATCTGCGCTGGTATCGACGGCAGAGGAGTCTGCGGCGGCGACGCTGGTGGTCCTGTTGTACACAACCGTGACGTCATCGTCGGCGTCATCGCATTCAGCTACGGCTGCGCTCATCCAGACTACCCCGGCGTTCACACCCGAGTATCACATTACGCAAGCTGGATCGCCTCTTTCTCGTAAACTTACTGAAACATTTCTGAATAAATTATGAACAGCACCCAATATACGAATATTTAAATAAGAAAATATTTTGTCGTTTCTTTCTTAATCTTACTTTATTATCTTTTTAATTACAAATATAGTAATTAGCCTTGTACACTTTGTCTGGATTCTAAACTCATTTTGCTAGTTATTGCTATCTGAAAAATGTAGTAAAAAGAAGAAAAATAACGGGTGGCACTCCAGACGTCCCGACACAAGTGGATACATTCTGCATTCTTTAAAATATTATACTTGTATAATGTCCATAACTCTAAATCCTTTACTAAAATATGTCCGTCTCTTTTTAATGTCGCTTTATTTCGCTTTCGTATCAAAGCCGAAGTCAGGCGTCGAAAATAATACTGGAACAAAATACCATCAAAATGTAATACACGCTCATAACAACCTTAAAGTTAATAGGGTTGCTTCATTTAATGCGTAATTACGGATTTCCCGTGGCCACCTTCCAGCTCCATCATCAGACCCTGGTTACCACTTAGTTTCAAAGTGCTCGTCAAGACGAATCAAATAGGCCCAAAGGCGATGGGATTGCGTCGTTTAATAACGGAGTTCCTATGGCCATCTTCCAGCTCCATCATCATAGGTTATCATCTAGTACCAAAGTTATATTTAAGACGAATCTTCAAACTCGATGGATTTGCGTCGTTTAGTTGCAGAGTTTATTGCCACCTTCCAACTCCATCATATCAAATCAGCTCTATATCAAAATATATTTAAATTGTCATCCAGTTAATATATGCATGCAAAATTTAAGCTCAATCGAAAACCGAAACGCGAATGAAATTTAACTTGCAAGATTTTTTACTTTTTTTACTTTAAGATTACCGACAAACAACGGGTCAGGTGAAACTAAATAAATTTGTAATAAAAAATACATAATTTTCAATACAAATATTAGAAATAAAATTACTGCGCCAGCTTTACGAGAGTTTAACATTTTTGCCTCATCTGACGTTGCCCACCCAGCGCCGCTAAAAAAGTTTTCACTTCTAAAAATCTCTCAACCAATGCAAACACTCACTCTTAGGCCGCCCATGTGAAACTGGCAATATACGTTAAATATAATATTATTAAAATATTCTACCTATATAATATTATAATATTCAACGTATTTGTACGTAGAGCGGACCTTCTTCATCAACCCATATACGCCCACTGTTGAGCACGGGTCTCCTCTACCATTGAGAGGGTTTAGGCCAAAGTCCACCACGCTGGCCTAGTACGGGTTGGCGGACTACACACCTAAGAAATTCCTAAGAACTCTTAGGTGTGCAGGTTTCATCACGATGTTTTCCTTCACCGTTAAAGCAAGTGATAATTCAATGTGAATACACACATAACTTCGAAAAGTCAGAGGTGTGTGCCTGGGGTTCGAACCCGCGACCGCCAAGATTCTCGACCGCGCGCCCAAACCTCGAGGCCATCACTGCTTGCATGCTGCAGAGCGGACCTGCATACGAGCATTTTACACATTTTTCCGGTGGAACCTTTCCTTTATTGAAAGGAAAGTCATTAAACTCCCCTTAAAACTAAAGGGATAAGCTGAAATGTTTATAGGAATGTAGGCTGGGTACACGACACGTACGTCAACACTAGAACCCTAATAAATAACTTTGTAACCCTAATAAATAAATTTTACTTACTATGCATATTAAATGTTGGCAGTGCCACATACACCGGAACAAAAGCGCTTCCGTAGTTGTTTTCTCACTGCTTTACTCCCAAAACGCTTTAATTTTTTAGAAAAATGCAACAAGATTTTTTTTGTAGATAACTTCACACCAAAAATTCGTCTATTAACCCTTTATCGACCTCCGAACAATAGGTCGACATTTGCGAAAAATGAATTTTCATGACCTTATGACTTTAAAACTTTTTAGCCGGCACGATATCAATACCGACATTTCACATCTTCATTACGACACCGTAATAATGCTGTAAAGAATAGTTTTGCTCACTGGGAATTGTCCCGAGGATAAAACTTGAGATGACTAGACTATTCTTAAGTATACAATATCATAAGCGAATCCGCAAGAAAAAGAAGATACTTTATGAAAAACAGGCTATCGTCGTGGTGTACGTTGTTTTGGGACCGTAAATTCAAAAATATATTATCTAGAATACATATATTCCTTTGCGGTAACTTTCTCCAAAAAGTGTACAGCAGTGTATTATTTAAGGCGACACACGCACAAAGATGGAAAAAAAGGCAAACAAAGGAAACACAATACTAATTTCCTCAGTAATTATTGAGGAACACCCAAGAGGTTCTGAGTCAAGTTACTGACTAGTACCTACCTTCTAGTAAACTGAATTGAATTCTAAAATTATCAGTTTTAAACCCATCTTTATGATAATTATAAACATAAGTAGCTTATCCTTAAAATAATATCAAATGACTCTTTTTTTATCTTGATTTAAATATTTATACATTTGGATATTTTTATCGCATTAGGAAGAGGAGGCCGGGGATGATTTTAAAATGTCACTCTATTTGTTTTTGGGTATTTTCTTTAATTAAACCAATATATAGATATGTTCAGTATACGATTCATTTGTCAAAATAAGGCTACTAACAGTATTACATTGAACAAGTACAAAAGGCTTCTTGTCATTTTAATGCCGGGCTGAGTCAAAAATCATCAACAATGATGTTGCAGCTGCTCGATTCGCCTCCGAGACGAAAACGTCTTAGACGCTTCAGAGTTGCGGCGCAGTTGCACCCCCACCTGCTTAGTTTGGGCGTGCCGGTTGTTGGCCCGCGACGGACACAGGCAACCGCGCCGCCGCCTCTCGGGGACACTTTCAGTGACCTCCAGAGTCACATAAAGGGCCCTTCGAGTCGCCTTTTACGATAGGCAGGGGATACCGTAGCTTGATTCTTGCACCCCCTTGCCGCAGAGCTGCCCTTGCCGCTTGGTAAATTCACTTAAACAATATTTGTGCATGCATATAGTACCTGTTATTGGTGCAGAAATTTGGAAAAACAGAAATTAATGGTAATTATATCTTAGATTTGAATCAACAAACCCGTGAACAATCAGAAAATTAGAGAATATATGCTGTTAAGAGCTGAAACAAAAGATATGTTGTCTTCAGCATAACGCGTACAGCAGGTGTTCTTAATTATGAATATGTATATTTATTCAATAATGCTATCTATCTTTATTTGCGATTACAGATTATCGTATATGACATAACGCCTTTCAACGGTTTGAGTATTTCCAATTAGTCAACCGTCCCCAGTCTTCTCTTCCGGTAATAGATAATGAGTATATATAAATACAGTTTGGCTAACAGATTCGGAAGAAGTTTCAGTAAGTGTCTCTGAGCAGAATATCTTTGAAACGACGATGAAGCTCCTTGCTCTATTTGCCCTAATTGCCTTTGCATATGGTAAGTTCTTATTAAGTACTTAACCTGCGATTTAACTTTAAACTAGAAGCCTACTGACCACTTTATAGACATACTGAACATAGTTCTGTCTACATAACCATGGGGTCGGCATTTAGCATTCTTTTATTTAAATTTTCGGACATTTTCACACATTTTCGGAGTTCCTGCTTCTAAAGGATTTTTTCTTATAGAAAAACTGAATAAAGACATTTGATTCGAAAATCAAAATTTCTATTCCCATTTGCCGGGTCGCAATCCGGTACTGGGCCGTCAAAATGAAATACGGGGACGCAACATACAAAATATTATTATTATCTTTTTTGTGGAACCAGTTTGGATTTAAAAGTATTCAGTGGGTCACGAACGGGCAGTGTAAATATAACCGGGACGTGGCTGAACAACAATTTTTTTTTCAAACTATTTTTTTTGAAACCACTGCTCTTGACTTTCCGGCACCCACTGTAGCAACGAGACCTCCGCGAACTAGAGGTCGGCATTTAAATATTGTGTTTCATTACATTTAAGTGATTGTTTAACTGTGTATGTTATAGCGGACGAAAGTAGCACCCGCATCATGGGTGGATCTTCTGCTTCCATAGAACAATATCCCTTCATAGCAAATGTGCAGTTGTTACATGACGAAGTTTGGTGGTACCATGTTACGGGTGGCACTCTACTCACCAGAGTCATCGTACTGACCGCTGGAAGATTTATCGGGTAAACATAATTTTAAAAAAATATTTTAAAAAGTACAAAATTTGTTATAATTAGAAAAAAAACGGAATTAATCTTGTTCCATAAAAACAAACATTGATAGTATTAATTACAGTTACAATATATAACTTTAGACAGAACCACTTCTCATCCAATATCATCCGAAAGAATGAGCTTTGAAGTTACTTAGTTTAGCTTTTTTAATATGTGTCCTTTTTGTTACAGAAATAACCCATCGAGATTATGGCGCGTACGCCTCGGCTCTGCTTTGGCGTCCAGCGGCGGTAGTCTTCACCCTGTATCCGAAATCACTCTCCACCCCGAGTTCGACCAATTTTACAATGATTTGGCAATCTTGCGCCTTTCCGTTCCCGCTGTGTATTCCGACACCGTCCAACGAGCCAGCATTGCAGGCCCCAACTACATACTTCCTGAAGGAACCGTCGTGCAAGCTGCAGGATGGGGCTCAAACATGGTATTCTTTATTTACTTTTGCACATTCATATTCCTAGGAAGTCATTATGTCCCAAAATTAAATGATCAATGACAGAATCCAACGTAAATCAACCATCCTTCCAAATTACATTTTATTATAGGTCACCCATGTCCATATTTAAACTATTAAGTATTAACTCTTACTAGTTGATGTTTTAGTATTCGCGCTCAATGAAGTAAATATTGAAATTCTGAGAATTTAACTTACGAGAAGAACACTGTTAAAATTATATATAATTACAAACTCAATAATCACACCGTTTGTTTTAGCTCGCTCGCCCTACGTCTGAAATACTGCGAGGCGTGGATGTCGACATCATCAACCAAGAATACTGCGTTGAACGTTATGACACTTTACCGAACTGGCCCAACGTGACGGACCGTATGTTCTGCGCTGGAATAAACGGCAAAGGTTTCTGCGGTGGGGACGCCGGTGGCCCTGTTGTGCACAACCGTAACGTCCTCGTTGGCGTCATCGCATTCAGCTACGGCTGCGGCCAACCCGAATACCCCGGCGTTCACACTAAAGTGTCATATTACGCAAGCTGGATCGCCTCTTTCTCCTAATTTTGATGAAATATTTGTAAATAAATGAGGTCCTGAAATAAATTAAATTATTATTATTTTTTTGTATTATCCTACTCTTTCTTTTGGGTCTTTTTATTAATAAATACAATAAGGCATTTTCCTACTTTCACAAGTGGCGGAACTGGAAACCTTTACAAAATTTGACTTCAATATAAAAAAAATATTCATAAAACTTTTATTCTTAATCTTATTTTAATTGTCTTTTTTTGTTGAATACACAGTAAGAAGCCTTTACTTTTGTCTGACTTCCATAGCCCATATTTATAAATAAATAAATACACCCAACAGTCAGATACATAGTTCTGACCCCACACTAGGATACAAGTCCTGTGTCGTGGGTATCAGAAACTATGAGAGATTTTTCGGTCTCACAAACACCTAGACCCGAAAGAAATATGTGTGGATCAAACAAACATTTGTCTCGGTGCGAGGATCGAACCCGCGGCCGCTCGTTTCACGAGCTGGTGTCTAGCCAACTGCGCCACGGGGCTGTCATATTGTTACATTACATTTGCTTTACATGTAGTAAAAAACACTGCAAATATCCCAATTCCCAACCTCGGGCCAACCGAGTAACACGACTGGCAATTTACGTTTAATATTTCATCTCATTTGTACGTAAAGCGGACCTGCACACGAACTTATTAACCTTTTCCACCAGCGCCTTTTGTTTATTTCTCCTTCCAACTGACGGGAATGGCTGAAATGGATTATTTAGATTATACAGACCTCCACATTAACACATACATCCAAACTGGGACTCTCATAATTACCCTCCTAACAACGTCATGTTCAACTACATATTATTTATTTATTTATTTATTTAATCTTTATATACAGTATGTATAAAGGCGGACTTAATGCCGTAGACATTTTCTGCCAGTCTACCTTTGGGCGATGCAGTGATGAAAATCGGTAGGTGTATAGGTACTAAAGACGTGTGATTGTCTCAAGCATTTAGTTTAGTGCCGTATTTACCGGAACAAAAACGCTTTCAACTAATAACAGCCTGGCGCACCCTTTCATATCTCATTAAGAAGGACGCCCATGCTCCACTGCCACAACACTGAAATCTTGTTATTAAACAACCTTGATATTAATTAAGGTCGTCCCCGAAGCCTATCGTCTCAATAAGCCCCAATTAAAATCTATCAATCTTTTTAGAGCCGACTCGTTAGTGGCTTTTGCTCCTTAGATTTACTGTGTAGGCCTACCATTCTCCAGTACATAATTAGGTGTGGCTCTCATTATAGCGAGTTTTGACTTCTCGTGGTAGATTTAATCAAGTGATCTGGGAACTGAACTGACTTCCAATTATTTTGGAAATTGTAATTTTGAGGTATTTTAGACTATTTGCATTTAATCACACCGATACCAAACACATTGATTCTAAGAATACCTACTAAATTACTGGAGTACGTAACGGACCAGCTTGCTAAACTAAAAATAGCAACTTGATAGAGTGGTTATCTGAAAGCTATCTACTTTACTCTTTCTTATGTTATTTATATCATATCTCTCCTATTTACACATTTTATTTATTGAGCGATGAGCAAACCCAATTAAATTCTAAGAAGTCCTCATGGACATACAGTCCCGTTTTCATCAAAAGAAATGTACAACAGAAAGTGTTACTTTGTGATCCTTTTGTATAAAAGAATTTAAGTTTAAAATTTTTAGATAAATATCAATTAATAACTGTGTAAAATCTAAAAACTGAGTTGTAATACATCAACCAAATAAGTTTTTTGCATGACGTTTAAGCTTTATTGACGCCTTAACCTGTATATATTTTTACGTATTTAGTTTTTTATTTTAATTAGCGTAAAATTTTCTTAGATTAATGCACGAGCGCAACGGCCAGACCTAAAAAATTAAAGTCATTTAGTAGTCTCGTATACCATTTTAATTTTATTTCAAAATTAAATTGTTGAGAAAAAATATGTTGCAATATACATATATCGCTTCTTAAATATACGAGTACAATATAATTACAAATCCGCAGGAAAAAATTACCATTAAAAAAAGATCTACTAATTTTCTGTAACTACGGGGCAGTAAATTCATAATAATAATAACCGGATTTTATTCATATGAAATAACTTTCTTAAAGAAGTGTACTGTTTCGTATTTATTTGCTTCTTATAAATGTGATCGTAGTTGTTTGATGCGGGCTTAAAGTTTTTAAAGACGACACACGCACAAAGATGGAAAAAAGGCAAACAAAGGAAACACAATACTAATTCCCTCAGTAATTACTGAGGAACACCCAAGAGGTTCTGAGTCAAGCTACTGACTAGTACCTTCTAGTAAACTGAATTGAATTCTAAAATTATCAGTTTTAAACCCATCTTTATGATAATTATAAACATAAGTAGCTTATCCTTAAAATAATATCAAATGACTCTACTTTATCTTGATTTAAATATTTATACATATGGATATGTTTATCGCATTAGGAAGGGGAGCTCGGGGATTATTTACAAATGTCATTCTTTTTGCTTTTGTGTATATTCCTGAAAGACCCAATATATATATATATATATCTTTAGGATACGATTAATCTTTCAAAATAAGTGTTAAACATCGCTTTTAATAGTATTACATTGGACAAGCATAATAGGTTTGTCAATGGTGGTAATTTAACCTGCAAAATGGTTAGTGCATACACGTATTATCTATTCATATATAGGTTTTTAAAAAAATAGGAATTAATAGTAGTTATCTCGTAGATTTGAATTAACAAACTCGTAAACAATCAGAAAATTAGAGCATATATTATGCTGTTAAGAGCCGAAACAAAAGACATGTTGTCCTCAGCATAACGCTTACACCAGGTGACATTATTTACGAATATACAGGGTGTATTCAGACCGTTATCGAAAACTAAGGTAGGTAATAGCCAAGGTGATTACAAAACCCCTGGTGTTAAAGAAAATCCCGACAAAAGATAAAAATTTTGTCGTTTTCCATACAACCATCGATAATAAATGTATGCGGTTTGTATGGAAAACGTCAAAAAAATTTTTTTTGTCGGGATTTTCTTTAATGCCAAGGGGTTTGTAATGACCTTATATATCGCCTGCGTTCGTTTTCGATCACGGTCTGACTACACTCTATATATACGATGCCGTACGATGCGGTAGCAGATGACCAAGTGCAGGTAAAACGGATTTAGATTTAAATAATGGTAACTATTGCTATAAAAAAATTGAAATTGTGTTAGCTACACAACTGTAGTTATATTTTTTTTAAGCAACCAGCAGTCCATGAAAGTCCATGAAACAGTTTATGCATACTTAAAAATCACCATTGTTACTTTTCACGTTTAGCTTGTGTGGTCGTTGCTAACCCGATGTGTTGTTAGATACAAAGCATTTAACCCCTAATTAGACAGATATTTTTTTATTGACAGTCCCGTAGCGCAGTTGATTAAACACCGGCTAGGGAGACGAGAGGCCGCGGTCTTATTCCCATACCAAGAAAAATGATTGTGTGATCTACTAATATTTATTTCGGCGCTGGGTGTTTTTAACACCGACAAAGTCTCTCGCAGTTTATAATATCTACGTCACTTGTATCCCAGCGTGGGGCCAAAACAATATAGTGACTGTTAAGAGAGGTCCTTAAAAAATAATCGAAAAAGTCTACCCATATCAGCATTCTAAAAAATCTGCGTCTACTATAAGAGACATTTTCGAAGTAAATTCATGTTTTTTCTGCTGAGAACTATAGGTCTAATCACAGAAATCTAAATTATAAGGTAATAGAAGTGCTAAGTCCACATGACCTTGTCACCACTTTGGTGTCTAAAACGACACCAGCGCGCGAACTTCCGCTCAGTCGCCCGCGAAACTTTGTCACAAAAATTGCGGTTAAAAGTGGTGTTTTGCAGTTTTGTGTGGATTAGCGAACCCATACAACGCAATGTCAAACCTAACGCATTAAATATAAGGTTTAGTACGATTTGGAGAGTGTTCTCGATTCTTATGTGTACGTGCTTGTGTAGTTATTTGTCATGAATGTGGTGGTGTCCCGCCCACCTGCGTTTCGATAGATCACCGCGGTACATAATATCGTTTCTACTTTCTATTACCTTATTATTTAGATTTCTATAGGTCTAATTAAGGATTTAAATCTAATACACAAGCGTTCTGAGAATAAAGGAGGCGACAAAGGAAAGGAACAACATTCAAAATGAAAGAAATAGTATTAGTGTAACAGATTGTTTTATAAAAACATCACTTTCTTAAAGATATCTTTGAGATTATTCATATAAGGAGCTTATGATTTAAGAAAAGATTAAATAGTATTATTTCTTTTATTACCATATTTTAATCGTATTTCCGGCTATATGTAATTTACACTGATAAAATTTCATATATATAGTTCGGCGAACAGCTGTGTCGCCATGTTTTGATAAGTATCTCTGAAGAGAAATATATTTGAAACAATAATGAAGCTCTTTATTATATTAGCTATTTTCGGATATACGTGTGGTAAGTAATTTTTTATTAACAAGTATGATACTAAACAAAAGATTGACAATATGAAAGTAGATACTTATATTAAATGGTAGTTCTACTACTTAAGATATACATATTCTGCCCAATTCAATTGTAACCACGTGAAACTTAACAAACCCTCAATTCTTATGGCCACCGCCACAACTGGTTTTGAGACAGGACTTTTAAAACGGAAGGTGTAGGTACTCCAAATCACATTCGTTCTTATAAGAAATAGTAGTGGAAAGGTTCGCCATCAATGGAGATCATCACCATTAAAGTACTTTTTTATTTAGCTACGGAGCAAGACAGCACACGCATCGTGGGTGGAACCGTCGCTTCCATAGAACAATACCCCTTCATTGCAAGTGTGCAGTTGCTGGAAAGCAATGTTTGGTGGTTCCACCTCGCTGGCGGTACCCTGCTTACCAGAGTCATTGTACTGTCCTCCAGCGGATTTTTCAGGTATAAATCCTTTGAAGTTCTTTTCTGTATGTCCAACAAGTTTAGTTTTACAAATTCAGATCACAGACGAATAGAAACTCGTATAAACTTATAATTATGTATAAGTAATATAAAAACTCGGCATTCATAAGAATGCAGAAGCAAATGACTAAGTAAGCAAAAATGTGGTTATTAAACATAAGTAGCTTTTATCAACAGACCACCAATAAATAAATAATTTTCCGAATAGAAAACGGCTCTTGAACAGAATATATATCTTTATAAAAAGACGAAGTCTTAAATTGTTGTCTCCCTAGCCGTTTATTTTACTTATTTAAAATTTAATTTTCTTTTGTTACAGAGATTACCCCGAGAATAGGTGGCGCGTCCGCCTCGGCTCTAATCAAGCTTCAAGCGGTGGAAGTATCCATCCTGTGTCTGAAATTGTTGTGAACCCCGAGACAGACTCTCAGATTTTATTAACAATCATTCGCCTGTCTATTCCCGCTGTGTATTCGGACTCAATACAAAGAGCAAGCATTGCAGGTCCTAACTACATTCTTCCTGAAGGAACTACCGTACATGCCGCTGGATGGGGCTCATTAAGGGTGAGTATTAACTACTTTTGCAATTCATATTCTTTCTCCAAAAAACATCTAACGATAATGGCCTATGTCCATATCCCCGTTTTGTATGAAGATGTAAGTATGAACAAGAGAAAAAAAAAGTATGAACAAGAGATAATTTTTAACTTCTTGCAACATTGTTTTTTTCTTCAGTTCTTTAACAATTACATCTATTTTGATAAGAACAATAAAGTTGATTTTCCTACTACATAAACACAATAAGGAAATCGTTTGTTTCAGCTGGCTCACCGTTCTTCTGAGATACTGCATCGTGTGGATATGGAAATCGTCAGCCAAGACTACTGCGTCGAACGTTATGACGCTTTGCCTCACTGGCCCAATGTCACAGATACAATGTTCTGCGCTGGTATTGATGGCAGAAGTACTTGCGACTTCGACAGGGGCGGCCCGGTCATACACAACAGTGATGTCCTCTTCGGCGTTATCGCATTCAGCTACGGTTGTGGCACCCGCAGCTACCCTGCCGTTCACTATCGTGTGTCTGATTACTCAAGCTGGATTGCCTCTTTTTCGTAAAGTGCTAATGGTTACTAAATAAATGAATATTTGAATGTGATAATGTATTTATTGACGCGAATACTTAGACTTAGTTACTTATTATTCATGGCCTTCTTATAATTAATATGTGAAACTCAAAAGTCGGGAATTGTTTTCACTACCCGTCATGTGCTCTTCCCGTCGTCTCTCCAGGTTAACATTAAGGCACAACTAGATGTGATATGAGATATGATCAACATCTTGCTAAGCTCATTTATGTCCTACCAATAGACACTGGGCTCCGCTATATATGCGACAGATTCGTGAAGGGTTGGCAGTCTGCACACCTAGGAAATTCTTAAAAGTGCAGGTTTTCTCAAGATATTTTCCTTTAGTGTTAATATATATTTACTTTATCGTCGTCCATAATTAAACATGGCCTCCCTAAAGTAATTGCTGAAATATGTGTAACGTGGTCGATCAACTTTTATCTGTCCTGTCAGTACCTACTATGTAAATTTGTCCCCCAGTAGGTTATTACAATGAAACATTAATTTTTCCAAAAAAAATATATATGGCAATCAATTACAATTGCGCATAATTATTTATTACAATATCTACTATGATGCTAGCAACTAGATTTTGTTTGCTTTAAAAGTTTAACGACCCTTTAGCATGTTTATTTTGGTCCCTATTATATTTTATTATCCTGACTTCCACCGGACAACGGTAAAAAAGTTCCAAAATCCAAACATATAGAGCGTGACTACTGCTCGAGTCGATTCATTTCGTGACAACACTCATCCAGCCACGATTTTGATTTCATTTTTGCGGCGGCGCTAGACGACTGAGTGTGTTTTGACAGTACAAGTACACAAAAAAAGTAAAAGTATTTTAATATATTGTAGTAAATTAAAGTGGAACATATTCCATTTAATGTATATTTTTTACTGCTCGTAAGACTTATCCAAAATATTATTATTTATTACCAGGGAGCGGAAAGACTAATACCTATACAGGGTGTATTCAGACCGTGATCGAAAACGAAGGCAAGTGATATATAAGATCATTACATACCCCCTGGCATTAAAGAAAATACCGTCAAAAAAAAATCGACGTTTTCCATACAAATTTTCCATACATTTATTATCGACGGTTGTATGGAAAACGACAATTTTTTTATCTTTTGTCGGGATTTTCTTTAACACCAGGGGTTTTGTAATCACCTTGGCTATTACCTACCTTAGTTTTCGATAACGGTCTGAATACACCCTGTATATCACTCGGACCACCAGTCCCTTGGACAACCAAGACCGTAGTCTGCATTATTCAATATTTTTTCTTTCAATAATTTGTCACTGATGAGTCTCCTTCAAGGGCTAGAGCATTTTTAATTGTTTAACACATTCCACCACTCGGATCCGAGCGAGCGTCCCATTCATTTTGTAGTAGTCAGTAAGCCGCCAGAGTTCAAACTATATCCATAGTTTCAAACATTCATATGTACATAATCAAAATTCGCCTTGGTTTTGGTTAGTTTTGGTTCCCAGCTATTATTTTTAATTTTCTTGTAAGTGTTGTATGTGTTAATATAAATTAGTCGGCCATTCTGAGCAATTTCAACTTACTACTTCTTGACGTTTTTGGAACACCATTTTGCTATGTCTTATAGTTCTCTTTTATCTTCTCTTTTTTCTATTCTTAATTATTATTGTTTATTATCTTTTTGCTTTTGCTGGTTGCAAGCCGCTTCCAATAGAACGCTTTGGAAGTCTCTGGGGGAGGCCTATGTCCAGCAGTGGGCGTCCTTTGGCTGATGATGATGATGAGGATTATCTTTTTGTTCACTTTTCTACCATTTCTGGCGGAATTACCAATTGAACAGGCTTGTGGCAAAAACGCAACTGATGTTGAAAATGAATCATGATGGTGATATGGAATGAAGATATGAAAATATATAATAAGTCTCTATTGAAAGAAGTTTTCGTACTATCCGGCAAGTGTTTAGGATGGCAGCTTTTTGCATAAGAGTGTAGGTAAGTGGATGGATTTGGAGTGTTTTCAGGCTATTATGGAGGTACTTAGAGATGACACCAGTGGTAGATATAACGATGGGCACAGTGCGCACAGTATCTACCCGCCACTGTGTCTTTAGTTCTATGGCTAAGTCTGTATATTTTGATATTTTTTTCGGTATGTGTTTTGCAAATTATGCGTATTAGGAATGGCGACGTCGAATAGTAAAACAGCTTTATTCTTCTTATCATGTAAGGTAATGTCTGGTCTATTGTGATGAATGGTCTTGTCTGACATGATAGTCCTGTCCCACAAAATTTTATACACGTCGAATTCTAAAATTAAATTAATTCTAAAATTCTCATGTAAAAGCGACCAAGTGGTAATTAACCCACTTGTCGTAATTTTAAGTACGATGTAAATGCAGACAATTGCAAATATCTCATAAAGTAAAAGTAATTCGAAAAAACTAAATATAGGCATAAATGCCTTATTTAATAATAAAGCATTTATGGAAATTTTAACAAATTTGGTTTGAAATTAACAAAATGGGAGTTTTTTCTTATTTTGCGCTCTCCTCAAAAGTACCTGTTTTGTAGATAACCGTTTTTACTTTGCTCCCGACGAAATATCACCGACACAAAAATAATTATCACATCTCCATTTACCAGTTTTAAAATACAATTTTCACACACGACATTAGGCTAAAGAAATAATACATTTTAAATTTATTATTTACATCAAGAATTAAAATATAAACACTGCGACAGCTGCACAATACAAATTGAATGCATATGCTCCAAGTAAGATGGTAATATGGAGTCTAATGCTCCCATCAGCGCTTTTTTCTTCTGTGGGTGGGCAAACGCGGTAAGCAAGGTCTAAAAGAAGCGGATATGGGTGCGAATTCCGAAATCGCGTCTTCCAAAGCCCTTCTTCAAACGCTGATTGTCATCAGAACTTACTATGTTGTCCAAATTGTTTACATCAAAACTAGGGTCAGGTGGTAGTGACGGGTGTACAGTTCGCAGTGTGTGAACAGAATTGGAATTCTCTTGGACAACACGTAAGTCTGTACGCAACCGATCAAGTACCTCATCACCCAGCGCTTTACGACGTTGAATGTACCGCACTTGATCCGACAATCGTTGAGCTTACACATCGATTGTTGGCTCCAACGCCTGAAACAAAGCAAGCATTTTAGAGCGGTACGCCGTGAGTTTAGTTCCCCCCTCGGTGGCCCCAAAATAGGCCCGCATGACATTTTCTTTTATTGACGTAGTCCATCTCTTGCGGTACACTACTCCACCGGTAGCGGGGGCCGCAGGGAGGACACGAGGTCCGGCTAGTCCCAAGCATGCCGGAGGAGGTCGTCGTCCAGCCCGCCGCGCAGGTCTTGGTGGCGGCGTGGACGACTGCAGCCCGTCAACTTGGCTCGACACATCGTTATCTGGCGACGGTTGGAGAATCTCCGATGCCGCGCCCACGACGCGGAGCTCGACGAGCTGGAGGTTGATATTTGGCGTGCGCGTTTCTTTTTGGCGTTGTTCATTCCGGCTTTGTAAAATTTTCACACTATTGTCATGATGACAATATTGTTGTCAGAAGAATTAATCTTGTATATATCATACTCGTATTTTGTCGGATGAATTTTAAATGAATAACATATGTCCAAAAAAAATGTAATGTATTACATCATATTGTACTATTTTTGATAAAAAAAAATCGATATAAAAATATTTTATATTCAAACACAAAATAAAGACGTTTCGCCGGTATTATTATTATTATCATTAAATGTATCTCTAATCTGCCGTATTGAGCTACTGGTCATAAAATCAATAATTGTATAAGTTTCAGTCTCCATTTCATTTTATCTCTGATTCTCTAACACGACTAAATGGTGTGGTACATGCACAATGTGGCGCTAGAAAATCCGACAAGAAATAAAAATTTTCACCATAAATTATCATTTAATTTAGGGGTGAAAGAAATCATCGTAAGGACACCGGCACCCTTAATTTTTTTAGGAGTTTCAAAGGGGTGTTATCCGCAACCCGAACTAAGCCAGCGTAGTGAATTATGGTTTAAACCTTCTTAGTAGTAGAGGAGGCCTTCCAGCATTGGGACGCATTTTTTTGGTGTTACAATGATGATTAAAAATGCCGGGTCGCTAGAAAAAATCATTGTAACAATAATAAAATAATTGTTCCAAATAAGAATCAGGTGGCCTTATCGAATTTATTTTTGGAAAATCCGCTTTGAAATCCATTAATACTTATTCGTAATGTAATTATATTCATAGAAGATAATAATGTCGCGTGATATGTATTGCCTTCATATCTAAATATAATCGCATAAGAACGGTATAATAAATTAAAAATAGATCATTTCAAATTCTATCGTCGATGCTAGAGGAACAATGCGCCAAATATAATTTTTATTAGCCATACTTAGCTCCGCTTGCGGTAAGGATTTTTATATTTAATAAAAAAATTGAAAACTAATCCTTAAAAATACTAAAACTATGTCAAATAAAAGCATTTATACTCCAGAAATGGATCGACTAGACCGAGATTGAACCAATAAATCACAAGAAACGAACATGAAGTGTTATAGCTGTATTTCGTTTGACATAAGTATATAGGATTAATTTTACTTCTCAGAGACCTATATATGCACATACAAAAAATCATTTAAATTGGTTTGGTAGATCCAGAAATACTCATTCCCGCGGGAATACTTCATTTTGCGGGATAAAAACTATTCCATGTGAATTCTGTGAGCTCTACTTCTCTCTATACCAAATTTCATTCAAATCGCTTTAGTAGATCTAGAAATACTCATTCCCACGGGAATACCACATTTTCCGGGATAAAAGTATCCTATGTTTTATCCTGATGTATAAGCTATATTATTGTAAAGTTTCATTAAAATCCATTCAATAGTTTTTACGTGAAAGCGTAACAGACAGATAGAGTTACTTTCGCATTTATAATATTATTAGTATATTAGTAATTAGTATTAGTATAAGTATATTAGTATTACTATATTAGTATACCTATTAGTATGGATACAGGGTGTATTCAGACCGTGATCGAAAACGAAGGCAAGTGACATATAAGATCATTACAAACCCCCTGGCATTAAAGAAAATTCCGACAAAAAATAATAATTTTGACGTTTTCCAAACAAACCGCATACATTTATTATCGATGGTTGTATGGAAAACGACAAAATTTTTATCTTTTGTCGGGATTTTCTTTATCACCAGGGGTTAGGTAATCACCTTGGCTATTACCTACCTTAGTTTTCGATAACGGTCTGAATACACCCTGTATATAGGATAGGATAGTAACCACGAAACACAACGTGTAGGTACTAGGTACAACGCGCCATAACAACTTTCCTAGCTCTCTAAAGTTACCATATTACAGGTACAGTTAGAATTAACGTAACGTTGAATTTATTCTTCAGTTCTTTTACCGCGTCCATTATCGGATGGCCATGCTGCTATTCGGAGTGCCAATATAAAATATTTTAGGTCTAATTTTGCACACTTAAAAAAGGCCGTTCATTATCACACAAAAAATACCATTGTGTTACAAAATAAAGAGATAAAGAAAACAAAAAGAATTGAGTTATCAAAATGTTTTTTTCTCGTTATTCCTATCTAAATTTATAAAGAAATAAATAATATTCACAGCGGAGCCGGCGGGTAGTCGAGTTGTAGGTGGAAGCCAGGCTACAATGGAGCAATACCCTTACTTTGCAAATGTACAGCGATTTTATGACGAAATGTGATGGTATCACACCTGCTTCGGATCATTGATAAGCAGAGTCGTAGTACTATCTGCTGGGCGTTCCTAGCCCACGTACCGTGGTCGCCCTACTTGGCGCAAAGACGGCAAGTTAAAAAAAAAAAAAAGTACTATCTGCTGGTCACTGCATTAGGTAGGCAAACACTTATAAATGTTAATTTTAAAAATAGTGCTGAAGTCTTTACAAATATGTTTTATATTTTGCCTTAACACATATTTTTTATAACAGGGATGAAGAAACTCCATTTTTCTGGGCGTTCGTTCGAGTTCCCGTTTAGCTTCAAACAGTGTAGACCGGTCAATTTAGACCAAAAAATGAGAGTGAAGTTACATAAAGTCCCAACAAGCTGAATTTTTGTGAAGTTGTTCAAAACATAATTATAAACAATGTCTGGAAGTTCCCCATCATTCCCCTGTAAGGAAAAAATTTAATTCAAGGTCAAAGGTAAAAAAAATGAGCTTTTCGCGATTTTCAGCAAAACGGTAAGTTTTATCATAAAAGTACCTCAGACAAAAATTGTAGATCATAAAATTATCTATAAAAAATATGTCAATACTTTTTTTCTTACGAGCCACCGTTTCTGAGTTATAACGATTCTAAAAGTTATAAAAGTTTTCCTATTATCTGTTACTTGCTTAACTATTCCATCCTATCAAATTCCTTTCCTGCTGCATGGAAAGATGCTCATATTATCCCCATTCCTAAGAAAAATAATGCTTTATCCCTCTCTGATTTCCGTCCAATTTCAATTTTACCTTTCCTTTCCAAAGTCCTTGAGCGTCTTGTCCATGCACAACTGAGCGATTACCTATCTAAGAACAATCTCCTCAATCCTCTTCAATCCGGTTTTCGCTCAGGGCACAGTACCTCTACCACCCTTATACATGTTACGGATGATATCAGGTTGGGCATGGAGGAAGGGAAGCTAACTGTCATGGCATTACTTGACTTTAGCAATGCCTTCAACACCGTCGACTTAGATCTTCTAATTAGCATTCTGGGTTCTCTTAACATATCTCCAACGGCAGTTGAATGGTTTCGTAGTTACCTGTTCGGTCGCCGGCAACGAATTTGTGTTGAAGATTCTCTTTCCTCTTGGAGCAACACATTTGCTGGCGTACCACAGGGCGGCGTTTTATCTCCTCTACTTTTCGCAATATTTATAAATTCTATTAGCCTTCATCTTCATTCATCCTACCACCTTTATGCAGATGATCTCCAGATTTATGCTCAAGCCAACATTGACAGGATCAACGAGGCAGTGTCTATGATCAATGGTGACATCTCAAATATCTGCCAATGGAGTAGATCTCATGGTCTTACGGTTAACCCATCCAAAACACAGGCTATTATAATTGGTAGCCCGAAGATGATTGCCAAAATCAACTGGCCTGCATTGCCCCCTGTGTTTTGTGATGGGGTTCACATTGATTACAGCGACACTGTCAGAAACTTAGGGTTGCACCTAGATAAATTTTTGTCGTGGGGTCCGCAACTGCGTGAGGTTAGCCGTAAACTTTTTGCTTCAGCAGGAACCTTGCGAAGATTGCGCAACTTTCTGCCCATTACTACGAAAATTACGCTTGCACAAACCCTTCTCCTCCCCATCCTTGATTATGCGGATGTCAGCTATCTTAATCTCACGGAAGAACAATTAAACAAACTTGAGCGCCTTCAAAATTTCTGCATCAGATTCATATTTGGCTTGCGCAAATATGATCACGTTTCTGAATTTCGTTCTCAGCTCAAGTGGTTACCTATTCGACTTCGCCGGAATACTCACGTTCTTTCTCTCCTATATAACATTCTCTTTAATCCTCTCACTCCTTCCTATCTCAAAACTCGTTTTCATTTCCTACATGATTCTCATTCAAGGTTCTTGAGGTCATCAGATAACTTGAAACTTAAAACACCAGTCCACACTTCCAGTTACATGGACAACTCTTTTACTGTCAAAGCAGCTAGATTGTGGAACTCGCTTCCTGAGTCCATAAGACTGGCTAAGTCACTGCCTATTTTTAAGAAAATGTTAAAAGATTATTACTTGTCACACTAAATTACGACTTATCTATGTATGTATATATGTATGCTAGAATACATGTATGTATGTATGTATGTTTGTATGTATGTATGTATGTTTGTATGTATGTTTGTATGTATGTTTGTATGTATGTATGTATGTATTTTTGTTTTATTGAAATATATATTTTGTTGTACACTCGTAACTACCTTATGTTTCTACTTCTACGTGTCCATCCCCGGTTGCCTGTAAGAGATCGCCTTAGGCGATAAGGCCGCCAATTGTACTTGTGTTATTTTTAACTGTGTCTCATTTTATTTTCTTCTGTTTACGTGTACAATAAAGTTTTAAATAAATAAATAAATAAAAGTTGTTATCGTCATAATATGCATGAGTACGCCACGTATATACATCTAGAGTTGTAAAATGTTATAATATATATATATATATACTTACAATATAAAATATACATAAGTAAATATACATAAAATATAAAAAAAACTACCTGTTTAGATAAACATCGATATGCATGTTTCGTTAACAACAAACAAGCTCAATTAGCTTGTCTTCCTCCAACTTCAGTTGCTGCTCACCAACATCTTTTTCGAGATATATTACCAAGTTCAAGTGTGGCTTGGTTATCAGCTAGACCCTACAGACTGGGGTTGGAAGTTGGTCAACAATATATTAGAGCCAGTTCAAACTTTACTTCCACCTGCGCCGGAAAAACTGCTGAACATTATTTTTTGCAACTGCAAAAAGGGATGCAGTGCTAAATGTGGTTGCAAAAAAGTCAGACTGTCTTGTTCTTTGACATGCACAAATTGTCAAGGCCGGTCGTGCTCTAATATTGAATCACAAACAATGGAGGATTCGTTTGACTCCGACGAAGTATTATGCGATACATCGCTATTGACGCAATTTACTTGCATCCAAAATGAAGATGAAGAAGAAGCAGGAGAAGAAGAACAAGAAGAAGATCAAGAAGAAGAACAAGAATTTGAAACTTACGAATAAGACGAATAAACTTCAACACTTTTTTTTTCATTTACATCGCTTTTATCTTTCCCAATCTTTGAAAATATCCGTTATTTTGCAATAGTTTTACATTAAACAGGATCACAACTGACCCGTGGAGTAGGCCTACTGGGGAAACCACGTTAACAAAAACACGCTAAGTACACTACCTCATAGGTGGCGTGGAAACGTGTGCATATTATGACGATAACAACTTTTATAACTTTTAGAATCGTTATATCTCAGAAACGGTGGCTCGTAAGAAAAAAAGTATTGATACATTTTTTATAGATAATTTTATGATCTACAATTTTTGTCTGAGGTACTTTTATGATAAAACTTACCGTTTTGCTGAATATCGCGAAAAACTCATTTTTTTTACCTTTGACCTTGAATTAATTTTTTTCCTTACAGGGGAATGATGGGGAACTTCTAGACATTGTTTGTAATTATGTTTTGAACAACTTCACAGAAATTCAGCTTGTTGGGACTTTATGTAACTTCGAATGTCTAAATTGACCGGACTAGTGGTAGCATCCATGCCATGCAAAGGATTATCTTTCATCCTGAATACGATTTCTTGACTAATGACGTGGCGCTGCTCCGTCTTACATTGCCTGCTGTATAATCGATAGCTTTGAACCGCGCTCGTATTGCTGGACCAAGCTACATAGTTTCAGATAGTACCGTAGTCCATTTCGCTGAATGGGGAACTATCATGGTCAGTATAAAAAAATATTTTTCAAAACAGAAAATGCCAGTGATTGCCTCCTGGTCTCGCGGCTCAAGTCCGTGCCGTGCGGTCTAGAGATCCCGAAATCAATTCCCGGGTCGGGCAAGGTGTTATTGGTTTTTTCCATCAGAAAATTCTCCGTAGCAGGACGAAGTCTGAAAATGTGACCGAAAAACAGCAATAACCACAACCTAAAAAAAATCATGAATTTCGTGTTACGTAATTTATGGATGACCCTATGTAAGGTGAGACACGCACGAAAATTATTTTATGTTCCCTCATGTTCCCTTTACCCCGAAACAGCTGGCAACATTTATTTGTAGGTGTCAACTGTCAACACTCAACTGTGATGTATGATTGTTGATTGTATTGTATAGTTGAATCTGAGTAGTGATTATGAATAAAAATTCAATGTAAATATTTATATTTAATCCTTGATTAAATATAAGTTCTGAGTTATAGAGCCACTAATTTAATTATACACTAATGTATAACTTAATTTTAATTTATTATTAACCATTTATATTAACAACAATCGACTGCATTAATAACATTGTACATTATGAGTAAGTATTGATATTTTAATCTAACTAAATTAATAATAACTAACTTGTTTTTCGATATAAAGTTTATATAAGTATAAGTAAGTTTTATAAGTACAGTATTACTACAGTTTATTGATATTTTTTAAGATTCTCAAAACGTAATATACCCGGCACAAAATTATACAGAAGTTTACCTCCTACAAATGGATCCGCCTATCAGACCAGCATCTACGGATTCAATAATGCCTCATGAAATGTTTGAAAGTGTAAGTATATTCTCGGTAAATTATATTTACTAATAATAAAATGATAGAAATGATGATTCAATTTTTTCAAAATTTAGATCAGAAGGATCTAAAGTCTCTAATTACTTTTAGAGCAAAACGGCATAACTGTATCTTGGAAATGCCAAGGAAT
This sequence comes from Cephonodes hylas, assembly GCA_030295005.1. NCBI lineage: Eukaryota > Metazoa > Arthropoda > Insecta > Lepidoptera > Sphingidae > Cephonodes > Cephonodes hylas. Next base: position 6,933,480 of record AP025366.1, read on the forward strand.
ATCATCTGTTACCTATGAATTCCTGGTTTGGGTGAAACACCCCTAATACTGATTTATAGTGCATTAACATTCAATAATTAACATAATTATTTCTTCAATCAATCGATCAATCCATGAAAGTCCACTGCTGGATGTAGGCCTCCCCCAAAGTCCTCCTCCGAGGCCCTTCTATCTCTATTACAAATTGTTTCAAAGGTTTGAATATCACAATCAATTAATTTGTCTTATATAATTAACATTTTTAATCAATATTTTCAGACTTATCAAGAATACAGCCAAACCACTAATTTCACACCATTTGGCACACCCAGACATAATGAAGGCATGGGTTTATTGCCAGTCCTAGGTAAGATTCTTATACAATAACTAAAAAGGATGAATATCTTATAGGAATATTGAATCTCATGCCTTTTGTTTTTAAATTACTAATTACATCAAAAGTTTTGTTTCATTTTTTCACTACACAATACTTATTTGTTTCATGAATAAAATGCAATTAATGCTGTAATATTAAAGTACTATGATATTCAGTATGATCAATATCAAATATAAATTTAAATATCAATAGTACTATGAAAACAAATTAACCTAATTGAATGCACATAATTTGGCATTACAGGTACACAGAATGACTTAGTACAGATAATACAATTAAAAGTTGACAAACCTCTACAAAGCAATATTAAAACTATGCCAATAGAAACTCAATCAAATATTCCATCAGACATGCCTTCAGGACTTGAAGATGTTGGCGATGATCAGAAGAGATCCATGTATAGCCAGGCAAATGAATATACATATAACTCAAAAACAGAACATACAGAGAATGAAAACCCATTAAAATTCAATTATAGTAAGTACTTATATTTTATATTGTTTTTTTTAGTCACTTCCCTTCAATGCAATTTTCCACCTGTTCAAAGTCTTATTATTATACTATTTCTTTAGCCCATACAGTGGATATGTGCCAATTCTGGACTCACACCTTCTTTTGAACTGAACATTGTTAGGCCAATAACACTGCGTCAATTATAATTATTTTATTTTGATTTTTTAGTTCATATTGCGGACAGAAGTGTTCCTCAACGCGCCGTGGCTGTATTGCCTCCCGCCTTACAAATCAAACGCGGTGTAGTGACGCCACGGAGGTTATTACCGCCTCTCATACGATTTGGACCCGTACAAGGTGCGTACTATTGTTTAAGTTCAAATAGGCAATGCACTAGAGAAAAAAATGTAATGCGTAAAAATAGGACCATATTACTTACAGATATGTCTTAAACTTGGGAATAAATGCTAATAAAATACTTAAATGTACCATAGTAACCTAGAACACAAGTTCAATTTGTATACTGTGAAATAATAATTATATAGATTTCTTCCTTTTTCCCAGGCATAAAGCGAACTGTATCTTACCTAAGAGCAGATGAACTGATATCCGATGCTGCTAAAAAAAAAACACCCGTATTTTTGTTGAAACAAGATAGTGATTCCTTTACCCATATTGATGTGTCTGATAAAGGTAAGTATTTCATCATTTCCTTGGCACATATTTCTGAAAAATCCTGTGACATCTGTTCATCTAAACAAAATTCAATATAAGAACTATGCTTGTAAGTATTTTATCATACTACATCAGTGTTTTACGACTTAAAAGGTTTGATGTTGTACTCTATAGTGTTTGCAGGTCTTTATAGCTGATGGCTTCTCATGAGACCTCACAGCTAAGTTTGTAGACCGTTATCCACCTAATGCTATTTATTTTTTCTTTTTTATTTATCTCTACCCTCCAGGAAATAAAAGCAACCTCTAGTATTGATTACTATAATGTAACATAAATATAATTACTCTTTCACAGATAAATCAAACTGGATATGTCTTTTACCACTCGCTAGTGACAGTGCGGCTAACGTGTGGATTTATGAAGAAAATAACGAATTGTATGGAATAACCACTGAGTCTATTCACCCGAGAAAGCCTTTAACACTAGGTTATAGCAAATCATATGCAGACAAACATGGATTACCAAACGGACAGCCTGTACTAGATCTTAAGGAAGGTATGCAGTATTAAATATATTTTACCACATAATATTTGCCTCTTGGTCTTGCGGTACATGTGTTATGGAGTCTAGAGGTACCGAGTTAATTTCCCGAATAGGGTATTGCATTCCTTCGGTAAAAAAATACCAGTAGCAACGCGTAGTGGATTTGTGGGTGAAAAGCCGCTATAAGTATATTTCTAAGTATATTTTGTGTATTATCTATATCTCTGCACCACCCTAAGATTGACCGTGTAGATAATGCCTTGGGCATTAAGTCCGCCTTTATACATGGTTTGTATAAAAAGCATAAATAAATATACATTATTATTTTTTTCTCAGCAAACGTTGATCGAAAGCAGTGGTGGTGCCACGAATGTCGGAGGCCAATGGGATCGGAACTGTTATTAAAAAGACATGCAGAGGCTCACCATAAGGTATTTGTACTTTCATTGTATAAGTTTTTATTTTATATGAATGTTGGAAAATCACAAATTTATATATTTTATGCTGTAAAAATTTCAGGACGGAATGCCGACGATGCGCGGCAGATATCGTTGCCGCCATTGCAAAAAGACGTTCTGTAGGCTTTACACGTAAGTTTTTCTATAGTTCGATTGCCTGTTGGTCAGTTTTCTTCTGTTTCAAACGTTTAATCTAGGAAATTGTTGTAAATTATTATTATTTATGGGTATATTTATTAAACGAAAATTATCTTGCCTTTATTATGCAAAACTTGAACGAGCAAACCTAATTCACACCTAAGACGATGTATGAATGTTAGAAGTCAAAGTCACAATACTTTTTATTAAATAGACTCTGAGAGTGTTTTGAATCGTCAATTTTTAAATATTTGTATTTGTGGATTTTTTTTGTTCATCAGCAACACGATATATATTTTTTTTTATTTGAAATCTATAATGACTTTTTTCACAGAATGAAGAGGCACGTCATGTCTCGCTTTTGTCTCAAGAATACCTCAGAAACGTAAGTTTTTTTTTGGTTAACATTAATCAATGTGTTTTCTACAGTAATTGGTTACTTCAACATGTATAAACATTAACACAAAATAATATAAAAGAAACTATAACAAGCATCTTTATATATTTTATGTCATGGGTCAAAAGTAAATTAATCTGAATCTGGCATATGCATGTCAATGTTTACGTTCACATTTACACGAATTTACATAAAAATTACTACAAATGTTAGTTTTCAATTTACCTATACCTACGTAAATCTGATTATTACAGGTCTAACGAAAAACAAACAGAGGAACCACCCGACGTGGGTCTGAACATAACACAAAGTACGGACGATAGCAGAATACCTTCAGACGAAAGTTTCCAGAATTATTCCAACGGCTTGGACTTCTCCACCAATCTGTTCGACGACAGAATGCCCAGCCTGGACATTTCGGGCAATTCCAGGGGTGAAAACGATTTCAACCCTTATACAATGGACAGGGAGGAAAACTTGGTTGGCGATTTAGGATTTAGCAACGGCCTCACTTGCTCCCAGAATACGCCGCTTGAAATCAACATATTGGATAACACTATGGTACGTGTTTGACTCTCATTAATATCAATTGACTGTTTTTTTTCTGTTTATTATTATAATTCGCGAAGAAAAAAATATTTTTACATAGAAACTTACTTCGATACCCAATATTTTAAAATAACAAATACAATAAACATATATAATTTTAATACTTAAGAATTAAAGTAACTAAAGAATTGCAACTTAACAACTTGTTTGTAATGGGTCAAATGCTAATTTTGCTTTCAGGAACTCCAAGAGAATGCGGCACCAGCATTAATATTGGCCGAACCTCGAAACCAAACTGTAGCAAAAAAGAAAAAGAAACAAAATTTAATGTAAGTCCGTGCATTATTATTACAAGAACAATTGTGCGTGTATCTTGGGGTTTAGCATGTACTTATTCCTTATTTAACCTTCATAAGGTCTTCGGGTCAATTTTGACCCATTTTGTTATAAAAATGCAATTTTCTCAGAAAGTATGCGTTCAAGGAGTTTGATATTCTATGACTTTTAATTATTCGCTTCAATTTACTTAATTATGGAAAAAGTTTATAAAAAATGATTAAAATATTCCACGTATGATTTTTTTTACTCTAACGGTCTTCGGGTCAGAATTGACCCCAACTAATAACAAGCGCACAGTGCATCTGTTATCGTTCGAATTGTTTATGCTTCGCATAACTTTTTGAATAAGACGCTCTTTTGTTCTACTCAAATAAATATTAGTATTATGTTATACATCAAATCAACAACCCAACCTAAGTTTACAATGGTAAAAACGTTATTTGCTTATAAGAAATGATACGACAGTCAAATACATAAGACAGTTTTATTGGATGATATGACGGATAGTAATGAATCTTGTTCTAAAACAGAAGATTATATCATAGAAGCTGAACTATCTGATAGCTCGGATAGTGACAGTGCATCAGTGATTATACTTTCAATGACGTCAAAGTATGGGCTAGTACAATAATCCAGAAACCGTGTCACACAATCTTGTGGCAAAGCCTTCAGAGAAAACATAATTTACTTGACACCAGGTTTCTATTCTTGCTCAAGAATGATCTGGGAAGAAAACATATCACTGTAGTAGAAACCATACGTATCATAAGCCGGAATTACCCACAGAAAGAGTAGCAACAAAGGGAAGTCTGTTATGTTCATCATGTTGCTTTTACCAAAGATACTACACTTGTTCCTTACACAACCAAAATAATAAGTCGGTGAACCTTCTCAGCACTTTTGACCACAGCTTAGAAGTGAGTAATTGCTCAGATACAAAGCCTGTAGTAATTTTACACTACAACAAATGTAAGGGTGGCGTTGATACACTGGATGAAGCTGTCTTCGGTTACAGTAGCAATAGAAAACAAAACGATGGCCTCAAGTGATATTTAGTAACATGGTAAACATATCAGCCCACATTACTTTCATATTATTCACGACTGGCAATAGCAGCTGGAAGGAAGGCTGCCTAGCAAAACATTATTTGGATAACTTAGGTATGCAGCTGGTGAGAGTATACATAAAAAACAGGCAAACATTTTCATGGACACCCTTTTCAATACAAATTGCAAAAAAGCTTCGTCAATGTATTGACAACGTACATAATCCATCGATTTTGACCCACCAACTCTCAAACAATACTTGTTTAGCTAAAAAGGCTCCCAAAGAAGTTGTTGCCAACTTTGAACTAAAAGTGACAATAAAACACCTTTGATTGTCCACAATTGTTTTATATACCAAAATTATATCTTATTACACTTATAGGATATAATTTCATTTACTTTTTTTTAAATATTGCTTAGTTTCTTGTTACATAAATGTCTAACAATGTAGTAACTTTTTTTCTATTAAGTGTATTAAATTAAAATTTAAATAAAAAAATCATACTTATTCAGTAGAAATAAATATGATATGTTAAATAAATCCATTACATATTTGTATTTTTATTTTTTGTTCATTTTTCAGTTTAATTTTACTACTGGGTCAAATCTGACCCGAAGCACGGCAACGTTTGTGAAATTAAAGACCGTATGAAGGTTAAGAGCGTATAAACACCGCGCGGCTCGCCGAGTTTAGGTAAATGCGACGAGTGTCGATGCAGCGACGAGCGCGCACGCCGGTTCTTACTTATTACTCATAACATCAAATAAAATGAAATGAAATCATTAGTATTGAATATGTATAGTGTCAAATACATCACTTAGATTAATTCCTTTTCAAGTTTAATTAATCACATATTCGGAAAGCAGAGATAATAGCAAAAATATTTACGACGCAAATTTCGATGGCGTAGCGCAGAGCGATACGTCCTCTCCTTGGAAGGCCTTGCGGCGGTGTGATTTGCACTGGCATGGGCCCGGCGTTTTATAACACATTTTAAAATATTCATAAAAAAATAAAGAAATAAAATTTCTTCAAAACAAAAATTGTACGTTTTCAAGTACACGTTCTTTTATTAAGGAAAGTTGTTATTTTGTTAAATTGAGTATCGTACAGGGTTAAAAAAAATGCTATAGTAACAGTAATTTCCCAATATTTTGAATGCCTTAATTTTTTTTTTACTTGAATATGCAATCTAAATCTTAAAATGTTTTTAACTAACTATTTGCTTGGGGATATATACAATTCAACAAAATTTTATTTTGATTAAAAATATTATGAATTAATTCGAATTTTGAGCCTCGAAAATGACTCTAAAAGTGAATTTATGACAACCTTAGCTCAGTTATCTTGTTATTTATTAAAATATACGCAAAAATCTTAAAATGTTCTTAACTAACTTTTTAGATGACAATATTCCCTATAATAATTGGTAATTAAAATATTTGTACGATGGGTCTTTCATCAATTTTAAGGGCTTCGAAAAGTACTGTTTTCGCCGAAATATGTATAAACCCTCTTAAGATACGAAATTGTTAAACCTCAGTCTTTATATTTTCGACGGCGAATAATTGACATCTTTAGCAATCACTTTTTTTAACAAGAAAATTGAAAAATAAACTAACTGAAAAATATATGAATCATTTAAGAACATCTAATTAATACTAAAGTATTAATTACTAATACTATTACATGTTGGCATAGAGTGTCCGAATTTATTGCGTCTTATCAATACATATTTCTTCGATTTTAATCTTTATTTAGTAATTTCTTTTTAGACTCAAATTGACGCTAACGTTTTGTTCGCAGGCAAAGTAAACAGCAGTTTCAATGTAAATGTGGACGCACATACAACAGCAGGGACAAACTCATCAAACATGTGCACAACACGTGCCCCGACAGACTAGCGGCGCAAACGGTGTTACTTTATCAATACATACATATTACATACTCACTTACACCCAACAAATGAGTTTTAGCAACCACATGATATTAAAATAATGTCAATTATACAAAAATACATACATAACCTCAGTCCTTATGCCTGTCTTTCCTAGACACATTTCAAGAACCCTATGCTGCTATTATACCTACTGAGTTTTTCCTAATAGAAAATTCCAATAACACTTTGCCCAAGTCTTAATTCTATTGTGCTTGTAATTATATCCACAAAATGTTTAATTAAAACGTTTTTTTATTTCAGGTCTCCGCCGTTCCCGAATCTAAATACAAATGCGAAGAGTGTATCATTAACTTCAAAGTAAGTATTAGAATGCTTATCGTGTAAATATTGTAATAACTGTTTAAAAATACATATTTTTTTTAGCGTCGTGGCATGCTTGTGAATCACCTATGGCGCGTGCACAACACTGCTTCTACATCTGTGCCATTAGAGAAACGTATCCGACAATATCCGTGTGTCGCCTGCCCCAAAATATATCGAACTGCAGCAAAACGAGACAGTCACGTTGTACTGCACCATCCGGGTAAATATTTATTTGAGAACAAGTAAAAATGCAATTTCATAACTCAGTCAATGGTATTGGTGGATTTAACCGGAATACTGTTCAGCAAAATTTGCAATTATCGCAAGGCGAAGTTGTTAATTTCCTACATTTTCGCCCTACCCTATTACGATACATTAACTACGGTATATAGTTTATTAGTAACTTAATTATACATTATTTAATTATTATTCGTTCGTACACCGGCGTGCGTGCGTGCGTGCTATCCTGAAGTTGCGATTAATAAATGTGTGTATGTGTGTGTTAGAGTGCGCCGGTCGTCGCGCGGCGGCGATCGAGTGCGGCGTGGTGTGTGGCGAGCCGGCCGCGTGCGCCGCGTGCCCGCGCCAGTACGGCACGCGCGCCAAGCTGCTGCAGCACCTGCGCCACAGCCACCCGCACCTGGTACGTGCACACTACTGCTCACTTTTGTTTTATTTTTATTTTTTTCTGCGGGAAAAATCCTGTTTACGGACGGTGTGCCGGACTCACCGGCGCCTTCCGGCCCAGCATGGATGTTACCGCCCATGGTTATGTCGGGCGGCCGCTGAGCCGGGGCCCTACCAATATCTTTGCGCCATAATGCCGACTAAAAACCCCGCAACTGCCACCATCGGCGCAAATGAGATGGCCCCCGTTTACCCTAAAGCAGGAGCTATAGATTGTACCGGAACCGCCTCTGCGCAATGCCAAAAGGAACGCTGACACCATTAAATACCGTCTCGGAGGCCCCAAGCAGGGGACGGCGGCCCCGTGCACACACTACTCACTGCTACTCCTCTACACCAGGGGTCACTAATTAGTTTTGTTCGGGGTCCCTTTTAAGAAATATAATAACCATCCTGGACCGCAGTGATGGCCTCGAGGCTTAGGCCCGCGGTCGAGAATTTCGGCGATCGCGGGTTCGAACCCCAGGCACACACCTCTGAGTTTTCGAAGTTATGTGTGTAATTCACAAAGAATTATCACTTTCTTTAACGTGAAGGAAAACATCGTGATCAAACCTGCACACCTAAAAGTTCATAGGAATTTCTTAGGTGTGTAGTCCGCCAACCCGCACTACGCCAGCATGGTGGACTATGGCCTAAACCCTCTCAATGTTAGAGGAGACCCGTGCCCAGCAGTGGGACGTATATGGGTTGATGATGATCCTGGACCGCACATTTAATTTATGAGAAAAAAAAAATGAAACAAATGTAATTAAGGAAATAACAAAGGTATTTTGTTACATTGCGGTGTTCTCGCAGTCCGCACAAAATGGGTGACACCCACAACAGTGACGACACTTCCATAAAAGACCAAACCCAACTTGCTTCAAATAAATTGTGAATAATATAGTTTTTAAACTTTAAATCTTTATTTAACAATTTGACATATAAATTAGAATATTCTAACCTCATAATAAACAAATAAACGAAACATTACATAAATAATGTATAACACTCTTAGGCTTCTATGAAAGTACTGCCACTGACTTATATAGGCATGGAGAGGATCTCTCAAGGGTTCGCCCATACCTACATTTTGGGACAGGTCAACATAGCAATCGGAGTATAATATGAGCTTTAATTTCATATTTAAAATTATTTATAGGAAATAAATATACTTACAAATTTAAATTTTACTCTAAATGAACAGATGTACTTACTGTTATATTTTTGTATAAAATAAATAATAAATAATGACTTACTACTCTGTGATGTTACAAGTATATTTACTATATTAAATAGTCGCTAACGTTAAAATTAGGAATTCAATTTAGATCACTCAATACCACCTTTTAATATGAATATTTTTTTCAGGCTCCACTTTTGAAGAACAAACCCAAAGAACAGAAGTAAACACATTCCATAGAAGCGATGATACGCTGTTAATGAAATATGTACATCGTATCGTATTTGAAATTATTTATTTATTTGTGATAAAATATCGTGATACTACTGTGTCGGTTTTTTAATTAAAAATAAAGTATTAAAAATAAATTAATTTGCAGTTACTCACTTATTTTTTTAATATCCCCTTTTAAGTTCTCTAGATTATTAAACGCCTATAAGTGCACCACAAGGCTCTGTACGTTGCTTTAATTTATTACTTTTACACAAATTGCAATTGTTCTGAAATACCCTTAAAAATACAGTTTATAATTTAAGGTCTATATGCACTACCTACATAGCTTTATTCTAAGACACAAAATGTCAGCAAATGAAAATAGGGCACAGAAAAAGTTCTTTCATGCTCTTTCTAAAGACGTCAATTCAAAAGTTTCAAGTCAATAGAAAAGATAAATGAACCCAGAAACGCCTCCGGAGTTTTCGGTAGAGCAAAAAATTAGTCGATGCGTTTGACTAGCGAAGCGTCTATTCGATAATAAGTACCTATTTTTAATTATATTTTTAAAGGTGGAGCAAAATTGTCTCTCAATGTGATACTTATTTACAAAAACAACATCATAACAAAGTAAATGCCGATAACTAGTAACTTTTATTGATAACACTATTTTGATAAGCAAAAAAAATGATCACAATGCGTTTAGTATCTCTTTTACACATATGCCTGTCAAACGCCATGTGAGCAGCAGCACAAAATGTGTTTTTGACTTGTCAAACGTCAAACAAAGAATGTTTTCATTTTACTACTGCAGTGCAGTAAACTGTAGTGCTTTTAATACAAGGATAAAAGACTTTTTAACTTAAGTTTGAAAGTTGTTTATTTTATTTGATATGCATTGGTTTTCGCGTCAATTCTAAGATAAATAAGGCGAATTATATCGAAGACTTAAAGAAAAAGTAGAGTGTACAAGTGTAAGTAATGAAATGTGTTAATTGTATTGGTAAAATGGAATATGGAGTGGAAGAAGGACAATTACCAAGTGAATTTATTGAATACGACTTCGCAGAAGATGCACTTGATTTTGAGGTTAGTGTATCTTATTACACAAACTATATTATCCTATATCCATACGTAATATGTTAAGTTAATATATAAGGTATTGACCTAGGTCAATATAATTTAAAAGTAAAAGTTCTACTAATCTGAATTAACACACCAAAGACCAATAAATATTCCTTATATTAAGAATATATTATAATTAATTTAATGCGCAGATTCTCTATAAAAAATATCAACGTTTGTTGATACAGGTCTCCTTCCACAGCTAGTTCTAGTGTTGTAAACGCGTTTTTAAGAAATTCTTGTAGGAAGTATTTTTTATCCCATTTTGTAAATCTAAACAAAAAAATTGACAATTCTTAAAACCTGACACAAATTAAATTATCTTACTTGGGAAACAAGCCTTCACAACTATTGCATAATATTTTTTGACAACGCAAGTCAATTAAATAGTATATTAGAACATTTATCAAAACACCAGAACTTATCCAATACTTAGGTATAGCGTACGTCGCGTCGTGTATTATTATTCCATCGATTAATGAACGCTGACCTATCATCATCAGCCTTAGAAGTCCCACGTACTGCTTGGCACGAGCATTTCTATAACCGTCAGGAGTCAAGCTTTAGTTTACCTCGCTGGCTAAGCCATGGTGGCTATACAAAAAAATATAAATGTCGTTATATTATCGTAGATATCGTATCTAAATAAAATCTGTCATTTAATATTTCTAAAAACAACTAAGTACATTTAATGGCATCAGAAACTACAGTAAATATTTTTTTCTCAGAAACACCCAAACATTTGTTAAGATGCGGGAAAACCCGCGATATTTATTACCTTAAATTAATTTCTTATAATAGCTGACAATTCTTTATTTTACTTATAGCCCATACATGTATAAGTGGCTATGGATGCATTTTTTATGAAAGTTTCAAACTGTGTCGTGTTTATAAAACTAAATTTATCATTATTGTGATTTGTGGTTAGAATGAACCTTCTTTATATGCCTTAGCGTGACTATTATGTCATTCATGATATAAATAGACGTTCATGTCCTTGATCTCGGATGCGTTTTTGCTGTTTAGATTACGACCTGTTATCGTGTAGTACCTACTTACTGATAGATTGACTGTTAAACATTTTATGCTGTTTACTTGCCTCTTACTTTATATAATTATTAATATAAATAAATACGCCCAGCAGTCACATAAGGACATTATTATGCAGTTTCGATATATCTTATTGCAGTGTTTGAACCCGCAAACAATCAAGGAACAAGCTGGTACCTTTAAATATTTGTTATTGTAAACCTTTCATTTAAATAATTGTGTAAATCAATGACTCCTCTGCATAGTCCAACACTCAGTTCGTTAACTCATGTTTCGGCCTTCTATGTCATCATCAGCGAGAAACTTACCCTGAGAATCATAAACATTTCAAGAAATTTGTCCACAAATGCCATTTTATCGTATTAGTTATTCCGTATGTTTGTTTTTCCAACATGAATTATAACGGACAACATTGTCATATCGGACATAAGTGATGCCAACTCAAATACTATTCAAAGAAATAGTATCTACCTGAAACTAATAAATAATATTATCGGTTAACAACCTAACTACGCATTTAACAACAGATCGACAAAATAATGATAATATTTATAAATCCTTTCAATATTGTCTACATGTCATACGTGTGTCCCTGAATATTGGATCCTAGTCCCGTTGAGAGAGATTCTCAGCAGACTATACGCTTAATCCTTAAATAATGTTACATAGTTGAATAAGGCTAGAAAGAAAAAGTCAGCAAGCGGATCGTGGCGAACCTACGATTAGTCTATCATAACATGTTTGACACGCAGGGCTGCCAGCGAATAAATTGCACCTATACAGTTTAGTATCTGCAATTATACAAAATTTGATTAGGTAGCTTTTTTTTAGAAGGATCTTGCGTAAATAAACGGTACAAAAGTAGAGTACTCCAGAGTAGCTCTTTCTTTTTTAGGTAGACAAATAACAGGCGAACTCATGTTCCATTGCATCCCGTATGCCTTTGTATCGTATTATACGAAATGGTCATGGATACAATATCGCATCCAATTATGGGTTTAATCAAATTAGTGGAATTGTTCACCATATAAATACGTCGTACATATTATGTTCACCAGTGAACATTTAACACTTTACTACAAACAGTTAACATGACATACCAGTAGCATAATAAAACATGTTCTACGTATGCAATTTCAGCGCACTTTGGATCGACGTTCTGATTATAAAGGTAATTTGATCATTGCCATGATTTAGCTTTGATAAATCCCTTCAAACCCGCTTCTACTAATATTTTTAACACTACTAATATTCATCCATGGACTTTTCCCTGAGAAGTCAACTTAAAAAAAATCAAACGTATTTTTTGTAGGTGCTTACATACCTAAAATCTAAATACCGTCAGAAATAAAACAGCGATAAAATCTTGAAACTACCTGTAATTACATTATATTAGCGCCAATAAAATTATAAATATTGCAGCTCAGTTGTTATCTATTAGCCCGAACCGAAATAACAGAGCGGTTTCCGATTGCTAAGAAATGTTATATTACTTAAGTTATCATTATGAAATTCGGAAACAGCGTAAGGTAAGAAAAGTGCTATGTAGTCGTTTACAAAGTGTCAATATTTATCCAAATAACTTAACGTGCGGTTCATTATCTTGTCATGCGTATTCGTCAGTTAAATAAATATAATAAATGTAGGTGTAGCAACGCTAGCTTTCGTGTTGGAAGTGTGACCCAGACGCTAATCGTAGAAGCACGGGCAGTGTACGGCGAGCGGATATTTTAGTTCGAGTGATTGCGGTCTCGCGACCGACTGTCTCACTGTTTTGTGCCGCGCTCTCAGTGCAGTGAGCGTATTTTGTGATGGTCTGTCAAGGCAGACGCGGTTGCAGTGCGTTTTGTCGGCGTATGTTATGTCGCGCCAAACCAGAAACAGATGACAGTGATAACGAAAATGCGCCGGTTACTCTGGTAAACACTGTAGTGATAAGAGAGCAGCTACCATTCTTACCTATTCATATTGTATAATGTCGTGCATAATATGGTACTACCATATTGATAATGCTTTTATCTGGCGATTTATTTAAATTTGTAATGACGAGGGTAAATCGCAAATATTTATAATTTACATTAAAAAAAAATTGTAAGCAAATAATTTGTCATCAGTTAATATTCCTAAGTGTGATTCAGCTTTGCAAAGGTAGCAATGACGCATACTTTGCAAAAAATATGCAGTTTAAACGTACAACAAAAACATATTTAAATGAACGTGAGATACTTATGTCCATTTATGAAGTAGCAACATAGACAGTGTATTTTGTAAACGAAACGTAGATGAAAATATTATTATTTGTAATTAAATATTCTTTACCTAATACCATTATTAATGGAGCATCTGTGCAATGTAGCGCTAATATCAGTTTATTATTGAGAGTAGAACAATCCATAAATCTCAGTTATTATATAGGAATTATGTGTACATGTATGAATTAAATTTCATTGAAATGCGTACAATTTATTAGGAAAGAAACGTTTAATTTCATATCTATAGTGTTTCGCAAAACCGATGGAAAATGTCTTTTTGACAGCATGCCTTATCAACTATTTAGTATGTCAGAATAATAAACACTAAATAAATTTATTTCGCTCGCCTTCTTTCTTATTCGATACATTTCTACAATCAGCAAAGGCTTTTTTAACACAGTTATTTCTTCCATTATTCATCGTAAACCCGTGACATAATGTCGGATTCAGAGTTATTTGTATGTGCGACGTCCGATTTTATTTTCAGTGTGAAGGCTAATGAGAGGATGATCTCATAGCGGTTTTTAAATTAATATCCGATAAAATCCTTAATGTTCGATATAAAGTAGGTGACCTCATTACTTAGGCCTATATATATAAAGGGCAATCGGGGCTTACCTACAACCAATGACCTTAAAACCGTTGGTTAATGGGGGAAACGTAATGGGGAAAGTGGTAAAATCTTTTATAGCATGGTACACTATGTTTGTAATAAGTACATTCACAATGTAGATTGTAGTAAACAAAAATAAATATCCTCCGAATTCGGAACAAAAAGTTTAAAAGTATTTGAATTGTATACTTCATTAGAGGTTTAGGTTAAAGTAAAAATACTTTATGTACAGCTAGTTAAAATTTGTTTCAATTTAATACGACAAAACTGCTTATCATATTGATTTAATACGGTAGGTTATTTTGTTGACCCGCTATAGCGGTCTATTGGGTTTATTATTCTTAGTCACGCGATATGTTTGCGTTGGCCTAGGGAGCTATAAGCTTCTATTGATTTAAATAAGTACAATTTTTAAACGTCACATTTTTAAACTAAATTAGTTAATCAGGAACCACAAACATAGGAGTCAATGTCTTAACGAAACCCTGACACTAATTAAGAGTTGGCGTTTTGATGACCTCATACTTTACAAAGTGATTCACTTGTCTAACGTTAATGGCGAAAGAATTCGTGATACCTTTGTTAATAAGTTTTATTGGCAGCTTAAAATAGCAGGCACACGTCACATTACTAATAAGGTATACCTACGTGATAAGAGATTAATTAACTTGTTAAAGGAAGCGTTACTTTATTTAAATCTAAACGGATTGGCCTAAGAATGGAATAGCGATAAGAAAGGTTAAATCGAAGAATCAGGTTAATTTCTGTCTTAATGAAGAAAAAGAGAAACGTTTCATAAATTTATTAAGGCATGTTTAAAAAAAAATTCGTCAACAGTCGGGTTTATACTTTTACCGATTTGGAAAGTATTATCATTGTTTTGTTAACCTACTAGAGGAAACTATCGCAAGGTCCCCACAAAAAACGCGTTATATTTTATCATCGTGCAGGGTATCAGGCGATCATTTTATGCATTTCTTTATTCATCATCATCATCATCAACAGCCCTCAATTCGTCCACTGCTGGACGTAGGCCTCTCTTATGGCACGCCACTGGGCTCGATCTTCGGCTCTCTTCATTTCTTTATTATCACTGTAAAATTAAGAATGATTCCATCTGGCGTTTATGCTTTTGATGTTTCTATTACCGGGAAACTTTAAAACGTTCAAGGAAATTCAATCAAACAGGAAATGTTAATTCAAAACATGAATCTGTTTGTTTCCAGTGCCAATTGGCGGAGGCGCGGGACGTGAAGTTTACGCAGACCTTGTCGGAGCCCTTGACGATCGGTGCGCATATCATTTGCACCGGAACACCCAGCGAGGATTTACCATGGTAACTATGGCCGCATAAAAACTCATTACTCACATACTTATTAGGCTATAAAATCTGAATCTGCAATAATTAAATGGAATTGATCATACTTATTATGTCGTGTCGACTTGTCTCAAAACCCACTAAGTATATTAAATACCTACATTAATTATATCTTGAATCGCTCAAATAGAAGGAAACATTTCAATAATCATAATAGGTACCTACCTACCGACCGACCCAGTCTTGTTACAATTATGCCGATCAGGCCAAGAACGCTTTTAATTAAAATACTGTACTAAGTAAATATAATATTTATGTGTACGTAGGTATTGAAGTTTGAATCATGTTCCATTGTTCTTCTACTACGCGTTAAGTTAAATGTGGTGGGAACTTTTATATATCCTTTGTCATATAGTTTTTGTTTAACTTTATATTTTAATATTAGGATTTTTTCAAACCTGAAACTCAATCCCCATAATTGGTTACAGTTAACATACATAAAAAGAAAATAATATTTACTTATACAAATTCGTTCATATCAAACAGCCAATTCTCTTCTTAGTTTTAAGTGTGCAGTAATTGATTGTTTTTTTTTAACCATTTACGAATTATTCATTTCGATAGTTTTATTCTTTCAGTGTCGTTTCTTCTACAAACTGTCATCACAAATATAATAGTACTTAATATATGAACATAATATTTAACAAATTATATGCTGAATGGCCTTCAACGCTATTTAACGCAAAAGTAAAAATCCATTCCTACCTTTGAATCAATTTAAATTTCTTATATCCTTCTGTCATAGTGAATTTAATTGTTACAGGTTCGCTTTGAATATAGGGAGTGGCGATGTGGATTCAGGTCGTGCGGATATTGCAGTGCATTTCAACGTACGCATGCCGCAATGTTATGTTGTACGGAACACACGCCGGCATGGGAAATGGGGGATGGAGGAAACTACCGCATATAGGTGACATGTCAAAAGTAAATTAATAACAGGCAATCCACTACATATTTTTAAATAAGATAGTTTAACTATTTGCAGCGTTCCGTTTCATTAAATTATTAACGTCCGGAAATCTTTTTTGCTATCATATTTCGCAGTCGCTATTTTGATTACTTCAATAGTGATGTAAAATCAGATTTAGTAGCTATACTCGTAGCTTTGGTTAGGGAACCGTTGTATGGGTTTTAAATAATATCCGCACATGTTTTATTTCGATTACATTTCAGGTTGTTCCCATTTAAATTGGATCGCCCTTTTACTATAGAAATCCTAATGGATGAAAAAGAGACATTGTTTGCTGTGGATGGCGAACATTATTGCAGTTACGCGCACAGAAACCCAAGTCCCACTACTGCAACATGGGTGCAAGTAACAGGAATAAAAAACGCAACTTTAAATATCCAGAAGACCACTATTTATCCTGTATTATCACCTCCAATAGAAGAAGTGAGTAAATTTTGATTCTTACAATCACCCGGAAAACATCAAACATACATTCGTTTTTTACACTCGAAAAAATACATAAATTGTTAGAAGTAAGGTCAACTGTCAGTGAATTAAGTCAGTCAATATCTGAATGACGAATATCGGTAGTTATAAATAGAATTTAAAAAAAAACACGAACTCACATAAACCTAAAAGAAGGCCACAGCTGCTGTAACAACAGCAGTAAAACTCTGAACACGCAATACACATAACTGCTTTATAGCGCAAGAGCCCGTGAACGCCAGACAACAGTCATTTTAATAAAGCTGAAAATTTGTCAGTACATGCTCCCAACACAGGTAAGAACGATGGCCAATTATGAAGTTTAGGTTGCAGTGGCTTTGGCAGGTACACGGTACTAAAGGTGTGAAAATACCGGCCTATTTTCGTCATTTTATTAAGGCTAATATTTTGATATTACCTTCAGAATATCATTAAAAATTACATTCTTCATTGACAGACACTTTCCATGGTGGAAACCCCTCGCCAGACACCCTTAAAGGTCAGTAAATTTTGATTCTAATTTCGTCATTTTATAAATGCTGATTTTTATACATATTACTTGGGTAATGATTATATGATGTTTCCTCAGTAGCCAGACACTTTTGATAGTTCTAACCCCTGCCAGACAAGCGTATAAGGTTGCTGTAAAAGCAAGCGCGAGGCAGGATATATGCACATGGGTGGATGCGAGTGAGATACGTCTGTATTGTTTTAGTATTTTGTACCCGTGTATATCAGCCAAAAATAATATTTTAGCTATCTTGAAGTTTGTATAAGTATTTTAAGTCCGAAAATAGACTATCATACTGCATGTAGGATTCACTTTAATAATAAAATATCTTCAACGGAGAAATCATCCGTTAAAAGTGATTGGCACCATTATCGAAAGTACCACCAAGAAGATTTTATTGAAATTAGTAGCATCATAGAAAAATATATTATTAATAATGGTCGTAGTCATTTATTGCTTGATTTATATGACTTATGTACTGATTCGTTGGAGAGAATATATGCAGATAATTCCATTGAAATAGTTGCTTTTTTTACTGAACACCACCTAAAAAATAGATAAGAAGTTTTCTAAAGATATTAAATTCTTTACGGTCCAAAATAAAAAATACTAGCACCCAATTGACGAAACAGTACAGTAATATTTTGACAGTAAGATCGTATTTGAAGAATACATTTTATGCTATTTTTTCGTTTCTACCTATAAGAGCAAAATATTTTTTTTTCGTAAGATTAATGCTGCTTTCTGTAGAATATTTTTGGATTTTAAGTTGTCCAATACTGTTTCGTCAATTGGGTGCTAGTATTTTTTATAAAACAGTATTGGACAACTGAATGTAAGATTAATGCTGCTTTCTGTAGAATATTTTCGGATTTAATATTACGAAAAAAAATATATTTTGCTGTTATAGGTAGAAACAAAGCATAAAATGTATTCTTCAAATACGATCTTACTGTCAAAATATTACTGTACTGTTTCGTCAATTGGGTGCTAGTATTTTTTATTTTGGACCGTAAAGAATTTAATATCTTTAGAAAACTTCTTATCTATTTTTTTAGGTGGTGTTCAGTAAAAAAAGCAACTATTTCAATGGAATTATCTGCATATATTCTCTCCAACGAATCAGTACATAAGTCATATAAATCAAGCAATAAATGACTACGACCATTATTAATAATATATTTTTCTATGATGCTACTAATTTCAATAAAATCTTCTTGGTGGTACTTTCGATAATGGTGCCAATCACTTTTAACGGATGATTTCTCCGTTGAAGATATTTTATTATTAAAGTGAATCCTAGATGCAGTATGATAGTATATTTTCGGACTTAAAATACTTATACAAACTTCAAGATAGCTAAAATATTATTTTTGGCTGATATACACGGGTACAAAATACTAAACAATACAGACGTATCTCACTCGCATCCACCCATGTGCATATATCCTGCCTCGCGCTTGCTTTTACAGCAACCTTATACGCTTGTCTGGCAGGGGTTAGAACTATCAAAAGTGTCTGGCTACTGAGGAAACATCATATAATCATTACCCAACTAATATGTATAAAAATCAGCATTTATAAAATGACGAAATTAGAATCATAATTTACTGACCTTTAAGGGTGTCTGGCGAGGGGTTTCCACCATGGAAAGTGTCTGTCAATGAAGAATGTAATTTTTAATGATATTCTGAAGGTAATATCAAAATATTAGCCTTTATAAAATGACGAAAATAGGCCGGTATTTTCACACCTTTAGTACCGTGTACCTGCCAAAGCCACTGCAACCTAAACTTCATAATTGGCCATCGTTCTTACCTGTGTTGGGAGCATGTACTGACAAATTTTCAGCTTTATTAAAATGACTGTTGTCTGGCGTTCACGGGCTCTTGGGCTATTATTTTCTAATAGTAGAAAAGCAAACGATGTAACGACAAGCAATCACAACAGGGTCTATGCATTTCTGTCTGAAATGACCTTAAAATTAAAAAAGCTGATATGAGGATGTAATAATAAAATAAGATTTCATTAGTATTTTACCTTATGAAAATTAGATATGAAACATTACAGGCACCCATACGAGCGAGCATAGACATTCCAGATGGCGAGAAGATCTGTTGGCGACCTAACGTAGTAGCTAGGTTATCCAACGGCGTGCCTGAAGGGCATCAAGTAGTTGTTTATGGAAGGTATGTTAAAGTTTCTTAGGTGTGTAGTCCGGCAAACCGCACTAGGCCAGCGTGGTGGACTATGGCCTAAAACCCTCTCAATGCTGGAGGAGACCCGTGCTCAGCAGTGGGCGTATATGGGTTGATGAAGAAGAAGATGTTAAAGTTTTAGAATTTGATGAACTTCTTTTGCCATTCTACTTATTTTATTGTAAATATTCTTTGCATTTGACATATTTCTGAAAAATAATAATTTTCATTTGAATTTTCAACAATTTTTTTTTATGATAAAGGTTAGCTCATGAAACACATTAACAAATTAGGATACGTGCCTAAACGTGACCAATAATCTACCAAAAGCTTCTATTTACACATGCATAATGAAATCCCTTTGTAAACCTCAAGTCTCATTACAGTTAGTAAATGTTATCAACTACCTATATTAATATTGGACGTATCGCCATAAACGCCCTTGACGCTTATATTTGAATAAAAACTTGGACATACATACATAAACCCACGAGACTAACTTACAGTAGGTATGTAGCAGTCCCACGTAATAGGGTGCGAGCCTATTGCAGTTTTTCGGGCACACACATTTCCAGACTCCGTGCTGCTACTGAGAATTTCCTAATGGAAAAGTCAAAAATACTGCCCGACCCGGGAATCGAACCCAAAACCTCTGGATCGCACGGCACATGCTTGTACCGCGAGACCACGAGGCAGTCAAGAACATTAAATAAATTAATTAATTAAATTCCAACTATATTACTTTTATAAATAATATGCTTATTACCAGTACATTTAAATGCGGGCGAAGCAAAATAACTTCTTTTGACAAATAAGCAAGTCGAATACCATTAAGATAATATGTTTATTCACCTCTTTTGTTACTAAAGTACGTGACCAGGCATTTTTACACCATTATAATATATGATTTCAGACTCCGTCCAATGCTGCATTCATTCGCTATTGACTTAATGGACGAACCAAGAGAATGGCCTCGTCCCAATATCCTGATGCATGCAAATGTACGAGCCCACGTAGAGTCTCAACGGGAACGCCAGCTCGTCGTGTTGAACACGTGGCTCGGAGAATGGGGACCAGAGAGGCGACAACGTACGGCAAGACTTATACCTGGGACTTATGTAAGTTTACCTCAAACTCTTTATTTGTCTGCTTTAAAAGCATGGTATAATTTTAGGTCGTATATTTTTAATATTTGGCTGCATATATTTACTCTTATACTTCTTCTTATATTTGTCTTAGTAATGTTGCATGAAAACATATGAATTTTTATTGTTTTAAAATATATGATGCATACTTATAAATTATACACATGAATATTTTTTTCCACATCCAGACAACATTTCGGATAGTGCGTGGTCCTGCAGGGTGGTTGGTATTTGCTGATGACGTCCTCATAGGAGAACTTGAAGAAAGAGGCTCTGCAAATGGAGTAAAAGCTATTCGTATTAGAGGCGACCTTTATCCTGAAGACATTTTCGTTTGCCCTTCCACAAGCTCCCCTGTTCGGGAAGAAAACAATTGAATTATAAATTCAGGAGCCTTACATGACACAAGGACATGCATCCTTTTGCTGCCAAATATTAAAAAGGAAATAACATATACATGAGTTTATTCTCTTAATGCAAAATTGTACACTGCCTCAAATATATCAAATGGCGCTGGCGACCAGAACCAAGTACATGAAAACTCTATAACTTTTAAGTATACATTCTGCGATATTTTTGATGTGTTAACCTCGTCTTTCTATTGCTTCCATATTTAAGAAAAGCATGATGTTAAAATACATCTACCCAGTGGAAATCTCTTAGATCAGTATGATTGTTTATTTATAGACAAGTAGATTAGTTAAGTTAGTCAAATTTTTGACGCAATAGCTGTTACTTATGAAAGACTACAAAATATAATATTTTAAATGAGACTGCCTGGTACCTTAATTTGTTAATTTAGTACTTCATTGTTTTATAATTAAATATTTGTATGAAGATTAAAATATACAAAGCATTAAATGCAACATATCTAACTGAAGTTGATTGAATGAATTACTTTATGTTACCAAAACTCTTCTTAATTTACTTAGATATTACAGAGAAGTGTACCAGTATAAGAAAATGTATAAGCATTTAACAAAAAAATATTTTTATTAACAGTGTAGATTTGTGTATATATTTTGTTTTTATAAGATGTTATGTCTGTTGTTAACAAATCAAATATTTAAGACTATGGTAACTACAAGCTGTAATCAATTGTGTGTAATAAAATAATGAATGATATTTACTGTGTAATTTTAACCTAAACCAAGTATTAAATTTTTTATTATGCTATTAACAGTTATAGGCAAATGCACATATTTTGAGACATATGCCATACATAAGATAGGAATCCCAATATATTATATTGATTGCTTATGAAATGGCAGATAATTTATATTATGATAAATGATAAGACAAGAGAAATTCTAAAAAAATCACATTTGAAGTTAAATGAATGGCAGAAGCAAAAAACTTCTATGGTATATGGAGTATCTTCTTCATCAACCCATATACGCCCACTGCTGAGCACGGGTCTCCTCTACCATTGAGAGGGTTTAGGCCATAGTCCGCCACGCTGGCCTAGTGCGGGTTGGCGGACTACACACCTAAGAAATTCCTAAGAACTTTTAGGTGTGCAGGTTTCATCACGATGTTTTCCTTCACCGTTAAAGCAAGTGATAATTCAATTTGAATACACACATAACTTCGAAAAGTCAGAGGTGTGTGCCTGGGGTTCGAACCCGCGACCTCCGAGATTCTCGACCGCGCGCCCAAACCTCGAGGCCATCACTGCTTATACTTAATTATATGGACTATAATAATAAATTACTATATTAACAGCCCCGTAGCGCAGTTGGTTAGACACCAGCTTGCAAAACGAGAGGCAGTGGGTTTGATCCCCGCACTGAGACAAATGTTTGTGTGATCTGCAAATATATGTTTCCGGTCTGGGTGTTTGTAAGACCAAAAAATTCTCTCGTAGTTTCTGATACCCACTACACAGGACTTGTACCCTAGTGTGAGGTCAGAACTATGTATGTGACTGTTGGGTGTGTTTATTTATTATATTCTTCGAAACAATATAGCAGCCTTGCCAAGGTCTAGCAACTTTTAATAGTCACCTCCGTGACACACATAACA
This sequence comes from Cephonodes hylas, assembly GCA_030295005.1. NCBI lineage: Eukaryota > Metazoa > Arthropoda > Insecta > Lepidoptera > Sphingidae > Cephonodes > Cephonodes hylas. The sequence goes on from AP025366.1 coordinate 6,956,515, forward strand.
TCCCACGTAGCTCCTTAATATGACACTTTAGGTCACATTTGTGTACCATATTATGCCATCTATACATACACAATGGTTTAATTCTAAAGTCCCCTTAATATGAAGCATAACATTTTGCCCAAATATGAAATTATTTGCTTCTGCTGTTTTAAATTGGAAGTTGATTTACCCCTGTTAGAGTTACTGGCCTATTATGTTTTGATCTCTAACTCATCAAATGCATAACAAAGTTAAGGCAAGAGTGAGTTTCTTTATCAAAATTTAAATCAAATCAATATTCACCCATAGCAACTTGTCTACTATTCTTGGTGTGGTAAAGTAACAGGCAGAATTACATTAACCTTCAAATAATCACTATAATTGTCTTGAATTTCAGACTTTTGATTTATTTTATTATAGTCTGCGGTTTTCTGCCGAAACACTCACTGCAAGCAGTCGTGAGTTCCAATAGTAAACTCTCATTTTGACTTTTTAAAGAATTTATTAGTGTAGTTTCACTAGTAGTATTAATATATAATTAGAGGGAAAATATAGTGAAGAAATTAGTGCACCTTATGAGACCCATCTCCTAAGGTTTTAAGTATGTGGTGTCCATCAATGCGCAGACACAATATTATTACTATTACCCGCACACCTAATTTAAATAGAGAGGAGTAACCTCAGTTGCATATAATCATGAGTATGTTGTTAATAAAAAGAAATAGTTTACCATTGCTCTTTGTTATATACCGACAACCAATGCTATAAAGCATTGATAATATTTTTTTTATATGAAGCAGTAGTTTATGTACCTATATAGAAACATTTAAACTTACTTAAAATCATAGAAGACACAAACCTAATACCTATGTCCGAACTCCAATGGAACCGATATAATTTTTTTTTCCCGCCTTACCGTAAGAAAAAATGTTGCCAGGTATAATAATATGTTTTAGGGGCCCCATACACCTACAATAATATTGAACAATCTTTTTATTGTTCAATAATATTGAACACCCCCTTTGATTCCAGACGTTCAATAAATTCTGTCAATAAAATTGATAAACCACTCTGATCAATATTTTCGTGCGAGCAACATGTCTGGCGACGAAGTTTTGGCGGCAGCCACGCTGGTGATTTTGTTGAAAAAAAAAAAAAAGAAATATATTGCGCAATATTAACCCTACACAGCGCAATAAAAAAATATTGATCAATAAAAATTAAGCTCCATCAATCTTTTGCTCAATCACGGCGCAATGCTTCAATATTATCCCTACACGTTCAATAATATTGTACAATCAGAATATTGATCAATATTATTGATGGTGTATGGGTCCGGTTATAGTGTTTCACTGTCAACTATCCCTTCATTTATAAGAACCGTATAAAAAATAACAATTTATTAAATAATGTAATGTAAAAAAAATGTATAACAAAATACAGATACAGTTTAAATAATACGTAATTCTTTATAGTTAATAATCGTAAGTTGTGCGCCGGAAGAAACCGATCAACAAATTGATTTCGTACCTAAACAATTTGCTGCTACAGTGCATTGTTGACCATCGCGCATCATCATTTGACATAAAGAAACATGTACTACCGGCTAATTGAGTCTGTGGCGGTTTTATATGTTTGACCTTCTCAAGGTGACCGATATCGTGAACTGCGGTGGACTAGTCAGGGTTGACAGGGTCTGGTGGGTGCACGGGTCCTCCCTGAATTGAAAGATCGAAATAATTCAAAATGAGCGTACAAACTGACGCGGATAAAAGAAAGCAGATCTCTGTCAGAGGGATAGTTGCAGTTGAAAATGTTACTGAAGTGAAGAAAGCGTTTAATAGACACGTCCATTACACCCTGGTGAAGGACAGAAATGTTGCGACACCCAGGGACTACTACTTCGCTCTCGCACATACCGTCAGGGATCATCTTGTTTCCAGATGGATCCGCACACAACAATATTACTATGAAAAAGATCCCAAGGTAATTCAATTTATTTCTTGTCTTTAAATTTACCCCCAAAATAAGATCTAAAATAAAAACAGATAAATGTTGTATTACAATTAATTATAAATGTACAAAATTGCTTATAATTATTTAAGAAAGCACTATAATCCTTATAACTTTAAATATTTATTGTCTGAGAAATTAAAAGCAAACAATTAGGTGATAATTTCTTTCATTTTTAAGGATTAAAGTAGTCAAAACATAAACATAGTAGTAAACCTCACTGTATCATACAATGGAATTTTAAAAGATAACTTTTTGTTTTCAACCATATATAAAAATATATTATACAGTACAGATTAACAGAGTTAAATACCACATGTGTGATTTAACTTTCACTTTCTTATGATTACTTGATTATAATGTTGTACACTGATAATTATGTAAATCGAAATTAATAGTAACATAATTGCTACACTTTGTGCTAATGATACCCATTAGTAATAATAAGATTAAATTATACAAAGTTATAAGAAATTGCTGAGCCACAATAATAGTACAATACATTAAATTTTCTACATATTTGGTTCTAATAAATCAATATTTTAATTAATGTTATATTGATAAATGTGAATACATTTATTCCTCCTATACTTAAAATAAAATCATGGCATTTTTCCATTTAGCGTGTCTATTATCTCTCCTTGGAGTACTACATGGGCCGTTCCCTTCAGAATACCATGATCAATTTGGGTATTCAAGGTACTGTAGATGAAGCTTTATATCAACTCGGATTGGACATTGAAGAACTTGAAGAACTGGAGGAAGATGCTGGTCTTGGCAATGGAGGTCTTGGCCGTTTGGCTGCCTGCTTCCTTGACTCCATGGCTACCCTGGGTTTAGCCGCATATGGTTATGGTATGTTATAATAAATTAGTATTTAAAAAAATGTGTTGCTTAAAGTCATAATGTGTTGTTGTTGTTGTCATATCTCACAGCATCACAGACAGCACAGACCTGCTTCGCAGTCCTTGTCAAAAATAGAATTGTGTATATTTGACATTTTGTATGTAGAGCATAATGTGAGTCACAGCTTATGTAAATATTCAACTGAAACTGGCCATTAAAATAACGAAGAAAGCTGTTTTTAATTGGATGTAATAAACCATCCAGGCTGTTGTCATTTGTTTTGTACTAAATAAAATAATTTACAGACAGCAATTGAGGTCACTAAGGGTCATAAGAAACATTGAAACACTTGATATCAACTCACCTCGGTATAAACTAATTTAAAGCCGTTGACAACGCCAATGCTGGCGCTTGGCCAAATAAACATACAAGCTAAATGGAATATTTGAAACATCTATACATATTTATTGTTTTCAGCAATATGTACTAGGACTTTTACATAGAGCCTAACTTGTAAACATTTTTCTTAAATTCGGCGTACCCGATATCGTAACCAAGGTCAATAGGGTCAGACGACACCGCCCTCTAATCGCATAGTCAACCTTCATAATACGAGAAAAGAATTTCATTCACAACATTCAAGGACATTGGGGTCACATGATATTACATTCCATTTTTTCTCTTGACAATAGACTCGACTCGTTTTACGGGATCCCTACCTCGAAAGGATAAATAAAACGCATATGGTATTATTTGCGTCTATGCCACGTAATTTTCTCCAGATCTCATATTTAAATACACTCATTTATTTATTCCATCATAATGGAATAGGCATTATTTCATTATTTACTGATTTATTATTATTATTACTTGATTTGACAAAATATATAAAGTTCGTGTTTATAACGTAACTATATATTTCGTAGGTATTAGGTACGAATACGGTATTTTCGCGCAGAAGATCGAAAATGGTGAACAACAGGAGGAACCCGATGACTGGCTCCGTTTCGGCAACCCTTGGGAGAAAGCCCGACCCGAATTTATGTTACCTGTCAACTTTTACGGACGCGTAGTGGACACCCCGCAAGGAAAAAAATGGATTGACACTCAGGTAATAACACAAACAAAAGCAACTAATACAATGTGATTTTTTTTTCTATGTGTCCAACAAAGAGTTACTATCTACACCCAGTAGATGCGTCACCGAGATTTAACTATAGTTGGACAGCAGAAATAAAATCTGGAAAGGATAATTGGACGTCCGGCAATCTTATTCGTCCTTTCGAACGGAAAATTATCATTGAAATTTATTACTACAATATATTACCCCCACCAGAGTAGCCTACGCTAGACCATTGCACTTCGGGTTAAACTAGTTTACATCCAGTTTCAAACGGGCTATTATTATATAATTTATCGCTGTTTATTAAGTCTGGTAATACGTCAGATAAATGAAAGAGACTATCCTCCTATTTCGAGGGTTTTAAAACATAGCTGGCGGTATAATATTGTAGAAAAGCACCTGTGTGTACATAACCCCTAGGTATGTGAAAATATGAACTAGTTTATAATTATTTGATTCCATGCGGAATTAAAGCCATGCTATGCCAAAACCAATCATCAAATTCACTGAAATAAAAAAATACGTGTAACATGATGACCACAAGCTTTGTTTATTCAAATATTATTCTTATTGTACCGTGACGCTTTGAGCATCAATAATTTAGGTATTCTATTTTTGATTCTATTACAAGTACGCAGTTTCAACATACGTAAAATGGCTTTCGGTATATACAATCGAATAGCTGTACTGTTTCTGTTATAGTCACTTTTACGATCAATTTTCAAGCTCATATCATTTTTTATCTATTAATTATATATCTGATTATTAATTTCTGAACATACTATTCCCTACGAGATAAGAATAGTATAATAGTATATTGCTGATCGTAACATGACACGATGTTATCATATGTTCGCATAACAATACCGTCAATAACTTGTTGTTGTAGATGTTCATGAACTCTCATGAGCTAACAGTCTTACTTAGTTTATCTATGCGATAGGTCGCGGATAGTGTCCTTAATGCATCATTGAGAATTGCATATACATTATCATCAGAAGAATGCTGATTTACTTATTTAAATCTTCTATTATAAATTGCGTACACAATTAAACGACGAAATGAGGCGAAGTATTTAAAATTTATAGCTAGACTATAGTCAATCATAATATGAATGCGCCGGCTTCGACGACCATTATGGAATAAATGTGTCGCACTTTTTTTAGTCAAAGAGCCAGCAGGCTCTTCATCGAAGCCAATCGATTTCCTTCAATTCTTCACCTATCTGGTTTATCTCAAATAGCTGGATACGAATTTAATAACACTTAAGTTTTTTATAATCGGCTGGGGTGACAAGCCTAAAAAATATCGGAGGTCATATACCGTCTGCCGTTAAAATACTTTGTAAGAACGTAATATTTATATTTAATTTTGTGTTTTTAATACAGTACTATAATGTTTTTTGTTGTTCCCAGGTGGTGTTTGCTATGCCTTATGATAACCCCATTCCCGGCTACAACAATAACGTTGTCAACACCCTGAGACTGTGGTCAGCTAAGAGTCCGATCGATTTTAACCTTCGATTCTGTTAGTATGAATTTTTTCACGTAAAATTGGATATTATCTAACATTACACATTACGGAACATTGAGATCTGATAAAAAAATTCATTTCAGTCAACTCCGGTGACTACATTCAAGCCGTGCTCGACCGCAATGTCGCAGAAAATATTTCCCGTGTGCTCTATCCCAACGACAACTTCTTCGAGGGCAAGGAGCTCCGTCTTCGCCAAGAGTACTTCATGTGCGCCGCCACCCTTCAGGACATCATCAGAAGATACAAAGCTTCCAAGTTCGGCAGCCGCGAGGCCGTCAGGACGACATTCGAAAGTCTTCCCGACAAAGTAGCGATTCAACTGAACGACACTCACCCAGCCCTGGCAATCCCTGAGCTGCTGAGGATTTTGCTGGATATTGAGAAGGTTCCTTATGATGAGGCGTGGGACCTCGTGGTGCGTTGCTGCGCGTACACGAACCACACAGTACTGCCCGAGGCCTTGGAGCGCTGGCCCTGCTCCATGCTCGAGAACGTGCTGCCCAGACACATGCAACTCATCTACCACATCAACTTCCTGCATCTGCAAGAAGTGGAGAAGCGCTGGCCGGGCGACATGGACCGCATGCGCAGAATGTCCCTCATCGAGGAGGAAGGAGAGAAGCGCGTCAACATGGCCAATTTGTGCGTCGTCGGCTCCCACGCCGTGAACGGTGTCGCGGCCATCCACTCCGAGATCCTCAAAGCAACAGTGTTCCGCGATTTCTTTGAAATGTGGCCGGAAAAATTCCAGAACAAAACCAACGGCATCACCCCGCGTCGTTGGCTGCTGTTGTGCAACCCCGGATTGTCCGATCTGATCTGCGACAAGATTGGAGAAGACTGGATCGTACATTTGGAGAAGTTGAAAGATCTGAAGCGCTGGGCCAAAGACCCGGCGTTCCAGCGCGCCGTGATGAAAGTGAAGCAGGAGAACAAGCTGAAGCTGGCGGCGTTGATCGAGAGGGACACCGGCGTGAAGATCAACCCGGCGTCCATGTTCGACGTGCAGGTGAAGCGTATCCACGAGTACAAGCGGCAGCTGCTGAACATCCTGCACGTCATCACCATGTACAACCGCATCAAGCGCGACCCCTCCGCGCCGTTCACCCCGAGAACTGTGATGATCGGCGGCAAGGCGGCGCCAGGATATTTCATGGCTAAGCAGATTATTGCTCTGGCTTGTGCTGTTGGCAATACTGTAAGTTTAAACTTTTATAACCGTTACTTTAAAAAACGAGTATTTCAAAAACAAATCAATAGAAAAGACTTATTTGACAAAAAATAATAATTTATAAGTATTTTAAATGAGTTTGTAATTGCCAGGTGAACAATGACCCCGATGTGGGCGACAAGCTGAAGCTGATCTTCCTTGAGAACTACCGCGTCACTCTCGCCGAGCGCATTATGCCGGCGGCTGACCTCAGCGAACAGGTGAGACTTTTTATGTCACGATCACATGTCTTATAAGTTCAACCTCGATTTAGCCACAATCATTTGCTGTGGATTAATTAAAACCTAATATAAGATACAACCAATTTAAATAGTGATAATTATTTATTTACTTGATGAAATTGCTGAATTGTTAAAGAATTTAAAAATGTCGATTAATTTACATTGGTTAAATTAAATCTAATGTCTTAAACATATCTGCTTGAAGTCTGAGCTGAATTAAACCCGTATTATCATTATTTATTACATGAATATATTTTTTTTTTAAGTTTAATCTGGCCTGGTATGTCAGTTCTATAGGTTATAGGGATATTCTATAGATTCTATAGATTACAAGGACACATACAGTCCTTATTACGATAACAACTAAGACGATGCGGCTACACAATATATTGTTATTGTATTCTTCATCATCTTCATCAACCCATATACGCCCACTGCTGAGCACGGGTCTCCTCTAGCATTGAGAGGGTTTAGGCCATAGTCCGCCACGCTGGCCTAGTGCGGGTTGGCGGACTACACACCTAACAAATTCCTAAGAACTTTTAAAGCTTCACTGTTAAAGCAAGTGATAATTCAATGTGAATACACACATAACTTCCAAAAGTCAGAGGTGTTAGCCTGGGGTTCGAACTCGCGACCGCCGAGATTCTCGACCGCGCGCCCAAACCTCGAGGCCATCACTGCTCATTAGTATTTATTATATTAGTATTCGTTATTGTATTAGTTCTAATTAATGACAATACAGTATAAATATGAATTGAATTGTTTCAGATCTCTACGGCGGGTACGGAGGCGTCGGGTACGGGCAACATGAAGTTCATGTTGAACGGCGCGCTCACCATCGGCACCATGGACGGCGCCAACGTCGAGATGGCGGAGGAGGCCGGCGAGAACAACCTCTTCATCTTCGGCATGCGGGTCGACGACGTAGAGGCCTTGCAGAAACGCGGGTGATTACTATTATTTGTTGTAATGATAATATCTAAATTTGGGTCGTCAGTTCGACGCCAGGCACTCACTCTGACGTAAGGTGAAATAATATATCGTGAGTAAACCTACAACATGAAAGTTCCCAAGAATTGTTTTTCACTGTGTAATTCGCTAACGTGCATTAGACAAGCCGTAAAATTATGCCCATCATGGAGAATTTATATATTGTGGCTGCATCAAAAAAAGAAGGCAAATGGTAGAATAAAGCTAAAAAGTCAAATAAACAGCAATTCATTTACATCTAAATTGAATTGATTGTAGAAAATATTGTTCGCCATAAACATTTACAAATGCTTGTCCAGACATCAATATGCAACGTACATTTATTTCTAAATGTAGCCTTGTATCGTTTCATTTCAACGATCATATTCACACATTTCTCGAAATAACTCAGGATGACCTTCAGAATATGCATCTTGTATGTCGTATACTCCACGATATTGCAATGGATTCTTTTAGCACATCGCCAGACAGATAAATACACCCAAAGATCTTGTAATTAATGTTATGGCTCCGTTTCAACACATATTTCAAGATATAATTTACAGCGAATTCAAGTAGAATTAATGCAAATGTATAAAAGCAATATAGTGCAATCTAGTTTTTATAGCTTTGTTGTAGTCGAGCCAATTGATAAACAATTGATATTCAAGTTTTTATAACTTCTTTGTTAGTCAAGCGTCAGTTGGCACGTGTAGTCGGGAGGTTGCGCCGATTCTCTGTATGAAAAGGAGTTATTGGATATTTTCGATATATAGCAATAGGCTTCCCCCGCATTACTTGCAGTATAAAATATGTCTGACCAAGAAAATCAATTTTTCCACCCATTTTAATGTAAAGCTACGTATGCATTTTTATCGAAGAAATGCCTTATAAAAGAAAATATTGAATTATGAACACACACAAACCACATACAGGGTGTATTCAGATCGTGATCGGAAACTGAAACAGGTAATAGCTAAGGTGATCAAAAATCCATTGGCATTAAAAAAATCCCAACACAAAAGAAAAATGTTGACGTTTTCCACACAACTATCGGTATTAAACGTATGTAGTTTGTATGAAAATTAGAATTTTTATTTTCTATCTCGATTTTTGTTCAACTTCAGTAGGTTTGTGATCACCTTACCCATTACCTGTTTTAGTTTCCAATCACGGTCTGAGTACACATTTTTTTGCGGACAGAACTTTATACATACATAAAGCATAATTTACTAAAACTGGTATTTACAGACCTAAAAAAAGGTCTCCACCATAACCAAGAACAAAAAATACTAAAATATTGACAACCTTTTTGTTGGGCAGTTACAACGCGTTCGAGTACTACTCGCGCAACCCGGAGCTGCAGCAGTGCGTGGAGCAGATCCGCAGCGGGTTCTTCTCGCCGGGCGCGCCGGGCAAGTTCAGCGCCGTGGCCGACGTGCTGCTGCACCACGACCGCTTCCTGCACCTCGCCGACTACGACGCATACATACAGGCGCAGATGAAGGTCTCCGCCGTCTACCAGGTACATACTTATTTCATTTTATTCTTCATCGTACACCACCATTGGCGTGCCATAGAAGAGGCCTATGGCCAACAGTGGACGCAATAAAGGCTGATGATGATGATTGTACACCACAATAAAAACAACATTTATATGAATAATTCGAAATAACGTAGTGTAACAAATGGCGGCCTTATCGCTGTTAGGGATATCTTCCAGACAACCATTAGATGGGTTGGTGAGATCAGAGGTAAAGTAGGTGTCACAATTAATGTAAATGTTGAAATTCTATAATAAATGAGCTTCATCAATCATTGTAAATAAATAAGAACTATATAATAATTCGGTTACACTATATACACACTTATTGGGTCTCTACAGCGGGAAATTCATCCTCTAAATATCAGTTCACCTCCCGTCATCTCATCAACCCATCATCATCAACCCATGTCACTGGTGGACACGGGACTCTTCTACTATTCAGAGGTTTTAGGCTTTAGTTCACCACGCTGGCCTAATGCGGCATCATCAGCCTATACACGTCACAATACTGGGCACAGGCGTCTACAACACTGCTGGCCTAGTGCGGTTTGGCGTATTTCAAACCTAAAAAATCTTTAAAAAAATTAAATGGGCAGATTTCCTCACGATGTTGTCCTTCACAGTTAACGTAAGTGATATTTCATTAAAATACACACATAACTTCGAAATTTCAGAGGTGTGTGCTTAGGGATTGATCACGCAACCGCCAGAGATTCTCGATTAACCCTGGTATAAGCGTTTATATTACATATTACTATTGATCATTTTTTCAAATAACAAACCCAATTATTCATCAGGACCAGGCGAAATGGGCCGAGATGGTGATCGAGAACATTTCGTCGTCGGGCAAATTCTCTTCAGACCGCACGATCGCCGAGTACGCGCGGGAAATCTGGGGCATGGAGCCCACGTGGGAGAAACTGCCGGCGCCCCACGAATCTGCATAGATTTAATATTACTATACAATATTTACTGTTTTAATTATAAGCGACATTTTGTCTTATTACAAGTTTAACGTTTTGTCTGCTTTTGTCCAACATCACGTGTTAATTAAAGGACAAAGCATAGTTGTAATAACAAATGAAGCTTTCAAATAAGATCCCTACTGTTACACAAATATATAGGCGTTCTGTCTTTGTAATGAAATATAAATCAATGTTGCTAAAAATGTTAAAAACCTTGTATTAAATTTGTCACAACTTACAATAAACCCCGGTAATAAACTATATTTATTACATACAATATGTGTAATATTTAAAAACTAACTCGAACTCAAGTCTGTATTCCTATTTTATCTGTAAGCTTAATGGTGTGGAATATTACAAAAAGCATAAACCTCGAACAACACAGTAATCTATTTATTGTCCCATTAACTAGCTAATAATTAACATTTTATGGTAGCTGAATTTGTCTGTTGCATCAATTAATCCTCGACGTCATTTGACGTTGTTAACAATCGATAATTAATCGATATAGTCTATTTAAATATTTATAATGTTTAAAGCGCTATAGAATATTGTAACATGTATTCAATTTAAGAGTTAAAAAGCTGAAATTAGTACTAATTGAAATAACCACATTTGGTAGTTGTTAAAATTTTTAGAAGACTATCTGTAACATTAGATAGATATTTTACGAATTTACTTTTATGTGCCATAAATTATTTTTATAATATTTTTCTTACTGCGGTACATCGTCCTGTAATTTTATATAAAAAAATAAATAAAACCAAAGGTACTATTTTATGTGAAATTATTATAAAAGAAATATATAAATGTTTATATGTTCCTACTACTTATGATATTACTGAATACTGCCACTCTAATGTCGTATATTTGATTATTTTATAATACAGTTTATTATTGAATAAACGATATAATCAATTTGTTTTTATTAATACTTGTTAACTAAAGTGCCTAGCAATAACTACGATACTAACAATGAGTTCATACAATACTGACTAATAATTACTCATTTTGCGTGACTAATTGTTATTATACAATCAGGATGTACGAGTATATTTAGACTGATTCTGCAGGTTTTTTGCCTTTCTCATTCGTTATTCTTACTGAAGTAGTATTTAAGACTTATCCAAGCTCGTATGCCGAAGGTCAAACAAATTATTTTGGAAATGTGGAATTTGAAAGTATTTATTTATTTATTTATTTAACACTTTCTTGTTTACAAAAATAAAAAAAAAAAGAAACAAAGTAACAAAGTACTTACGCCATTTCAAAAAATCTTAGAAAAAGTGAGAACGTAACGACGTTTAAGTCATGTTCTTGTTTATTAAGGAAGTAGTTGTAAATTCGCTATAGATTGTAATGGAATTTACGGTGAAAGACAACATTGTGAGTAAATCCAAGCATCCTGTCAACCTTGAAATTTTTATGTATTTTAAGTCTACCGTACAAGGCCAGCGCAACCTACTGATGCCTAACGAGTTCAGTAAAGGTTTCAAAGGATCGCTTTACATAGTTATTACCACACAAATAAATTTTATTGATGTCCATGACACCATCGAAGAATCAGTCAGGGACCATCGGCGTCTAATAAGCACGTAGTCTTTGTAAAAGACAAGCTTTATGAATCAAAATTGTTAATAACAAAACATTATAAGCCGGTGTTGACATTGGCATATTAAACAAATGCTATTAAATTATAATAGCGACTCGAGCGCACCTTATCGCTGTTTATGTGTGAAGGTAAACATACTTTCAATAGAAGTAAATGCAGTAGGCGCTGTAATATACATTTATCAGATATAAAACACTCCACTTTGAGTTAGATCAATTGCTGTCGCACCTCCCTTATTTTCACAAACGACTTTACATGACGAATTTCCTGCGTGCGCAGAACACGGGTCCTGTGACCCTCGGCGAAAATCACTCCGACTCGGCCAAAATCGTCCTTGTTCATTCGTTGAACTATAAAAGAGATAGGATATTGCAGCCATCCTTTTCTTTCGTTGGATGTCATCGGCCATTTATATCATAGGTACGAAAGTTACTCATACCGCTTCGGTTGCTCGGACGGGTCGGTTGTCGCCGCTCGTCCTCTCGTGTGTGTTGTGGTTCTAGTGTTGTGGGTGCAGCGCTACACCATCTCCTCATCTCCGCAGGTAAGCATTATTGTATTGTGCACTAGGTACCATATTCCATGATATTTTCTGTTACAAAAAGTATTTTGCAAACATCGCCGAGCCGGCGAATGCGCGACCACGATCGATAACGATGTCTTGACCGGGTGGGTATCCGATCGTATTATCGTCTTTAGTTTTAGATTCCCTTTCCCGATGCTACATTTGGTAATGTTTTTATTATTAAAATGCAGCATAATGTAGAGTTTCATTAAGGACTCTATGTCGTTCATTGCTCGATGTGGCGCGGCGTGCTTCGGGCGACGGAGTGGCATGAGCACTTTTTTAATTAAGCCGAATATACGGGCTCAATGCTTTAATATTACATTTATTTGAAACGGAAATTGTAGAATGGATTCTACACATTGTTATGTTATAGCCTTGCACGACACTAAATACTTGTGGGTGGCGGATATTGGGAAACGGTCAGTAACCACTCACATTTCGCAATCTACTCGAAGTGAGATTTTATAAAAACAAATCTTATTTCGCATTACCCAAATGTACAATACTTTAAATGCATTAGCGCTCCAGTGGATATAAATTTTGGCTTTAAATGATTAGATAAACAGACTACAATATAAATGACCAATGCGTGTTTTATTAATCATAGTTAATGAATGAAATAATCGCTTGGTTTCTTTTATATGCGTAATTGCGCGTGAACCTAGGCGAGTTCTGAATAAGCCCCTATTGCTGTGATTCATTCATCGTAAGTCCGAGCACGTGGTACGTTCCTTTTTCGGAATACTAGGGATAGCTGAATTTGAGCTAATGTCCGGGCCTATAAATCATTCATATATGTGTGTACAGTCAAAAATAAAATAAAAATAACTATAGGTAAATATCGATTTTTAAGTTAGAGAGAAGTCCTTATGTAGAGATCTAAAACTCGTACAAACACGGTTTATTACTATCATGTATTAAATTTCTTAAACATTATTCGAATATTCATGTTTTATTAATCAATGAAATGTGATTAAAATCACACCAAACTTTTGTATGAGACGATAACATAAAAATAGCCACATTCATCTCTTTAGCTTGAGCCGTTTGGCGACAGGTGTGGTTTTCGAATCAGCGGAACGCTTTTTTGTTGAAATTTGAGAACTTAAAAAGATAGCAGGTAGAGAGCCTCTTCTAGAAAACCCTCAGTTTAAACCCTTAAATACATATGTAATAATAATTTACTACATTTCATTTTGCAATTATGTCGCATTTCAACTTAAAATGAGTATAGTTTTTAACCATTGCAATATTTCTGAAACATTAATGGTTGGATATTGAAATTTAAGTGTGACTAAGATTTTTCGATATGGTTATAAAGAAGTAAGAGCTATGTACCTATGTTTTCATTATAACACATAATTGAAATAAAAAATAATGAACTCATGTTACATATGGAAGCTGAACGAACATATCGCCTATAACTTGTTAAAAGAATCTGTAAAGAGCTTTCAACCATAGGTTCTGATATAAGTTTCTGCGTGGGCACTGCAAGGGGGGTATCGCAGACGCGAGATGGGGGGGACGCCAAGACGGAATTTCCTATCTTCGCGTCTACTTCGTTAAGGCGCAAGTATTGAGGGGGCGCTGGTATTGCAGCCTCCCAGACGGCTTAGAAACGAGTCGATCGTTGCGTTGCTAAGGATCTCCGATAAAATATATGTATGTATAAACGCATATATAGAATGGAGTTATTGAAAACTTAACACGTCTTGGTTGTGTAAGACGCTTCTGCTCGACAGACCGTAAGTGTTGATTTCCGGTCTCATTTTATTTGTCTGGCCAACGATCTATGCATTGAAAATAATATACTACTTAAATTTTTTTCTTTAGTAATGTAATGATTATAATTTGTTTGTAAATGTTGCATGCTTGTCATTTAAATCTTCAAAAAAGATGAACAAAATAAACTTTGAAACCAACTAAGGTCTAAAGATTACTCCTCGATCCATCAACAAGATTATCTGTCATTACTAACACATAGGTAGTCCCATCAGTCGTATACCTTGAAAAAACATCGTTAGAAAAGCTGCTCTCATTACTATGTAATTTCTTCGTAGTAATTTAACAGACACTTGTGTGTGGTCATAAAAAAGATTTTCTAGCAGCGTGTAAGACGGCTGCAGACGTATTTTATAACACCAGTGAAAGCTTGATGTGATTTCAGCGTATTTTCTGCCTAGTGAAAAGAATTGTGTACTGGGTAAAACAATTATATAAGAATTCTTCAAATTTTATAGGATTAAAGCTTATCTATTCACCGTGAAGCAAAGTTTAATGGTTTTTATAGATTTACAAATTAATTATTGACGCTTTATAGGTTTTTTTTTACAAGCAAGTGATATATTCATATAAATATTATCAATCGATAAAATTAAAAATTATCAAGATAAATTAAACACACACTAAAATCAATAAAAATCTTTGAAGTCAGAGACGAGAAAGCTTCTGGTGACCAAAAACTCAAATCATGTGTATCATAATATCTCACTGCGTAGATTGAACTTTCAGCCACCTCTAACAGAATTACGGGAGCTGGGTAATAAGTCTTTATAAGAAGAGCCACGCTTTAATCAATTAAGATTACGCCAAGAAAGAGCCGACTGTGCTGTGGACACTCTCACACTATTAAAACGTATTTTATGTCTGGTTCGTGTTAACAAGACAGTGTCTCATCATTTTTAACCCGGCACGTCTCTTTTCACCCCTTTTCCATTATTTTTCGAAACTTCCAAAGTAGCTCCGCGTGATATAAGTACCTTGCGAGTACTTTCCATCAAGTGAACGACAGGAAGCTGCAGACAGGTGTGGTAATATTTGAGGGGCGGTACACCTGCCATTGATGCATAAATACTCGTCAAATTTACTTAAAATAAATCTAGATATCCAAAATTCTTACGCTAATTTTGGTCATTTATTCATTAATTCTCATAAACCAATCACTCTTCTGTAGGTTTTTAAAAATAATTAAACACAATACCTAGACTAGAAAATTCTACTTTTTCTGTTTGTGGAGGCATTGTTTTTTCACTGGAACACACACAATATTAACCTGGTCTTAGTTTCATAAGAAATGACCATCAATTGGCCTCAGTTAAGCCTAATGGACTGAAGCCTCTAATGGATAGGGAGCCCATGGCTATATAAATTTAAACTTTATAGCCTTCTAAGTCTGTGACTTATTTTTTTATATATACTTGCTAAATGTTTGTTTATATTTTATTACCTCATCGCAATGTAGTAAACTTAGACAGACTTGTTCGATACAAGCGAAAATTGCCATTGATACATCATTATGTCTAGTGCAAAAAATGAATAATTTCAATGTCATTTCGTTGCCCAGTGCTGCCAATCAGTTCGATTGGATTAGATAAGATATAATGTGGACTTATCAGGTTCAGTAGATAATATAAAAATGTGCTACTTTAATGTAAACATATCGGCGAGCCTTCCCTCTGAAGTTTCGAAAATCAATATATGTAAGTGAGGTCGTTAAACCGCAACAAGATGATCGCTACTCGTAAAATGAGGATGAGCATCTCGTAAATTGATTGGCTTTTTATAATGATTTCTTCGGTATTAAAGTATTCACACATTGGATATAAATTCGAACGCCGCGTGGCCCTTTCTGGATAATGGAGCTGAAAATAGTCTTCCGACATGTACGTACGAACATGCGTGGAAGTTTATACCACGCGCTGTTGTGTGAATGTTGTACCGCAGACGTACAGTATTCTGGCGGCCTGGATAACAACAAAATGATTGCTTACTCTACTGCATGTGTGTATCTTAAATGCTCCAGATTCATACATGTGATCAGTAAAACAGAAACCTTCTATACAGTTTAAGAGCTTCGTACTATACATTTATTTCGGTATGAAATCAAAATAACAAACATAATATGATTTGATCAAAATATTTCAAATTTTTGTCAATAAAGGAAAATCTTTAAATTAATAGCTAATGTTTAATATGAAACAAACCTTTAACGTATCATTTTTGTAGACATGTGTTGTTAAATATGATTAACGAAGGTTGCAGCCGTTAAAACACGAAACTTTGCCATTATACTCGGCGGAAGCCACTAAGTTTATAAATTGAAACCAACGATGATGTCATTGCAAATTACTAAATGTTTATATGTCAGTTACATTAACTTGCTATTGTAGGTTGCACACTCAAATTAAAAGAACAAATTCAAAAAGTAGGTACAGAAGCCTGGCGTTAATAGATTTGGGTTTTGATGATGTTCAGATTAAATTTTATTCATCGAAAATATTGTCATTTTAAAGTCTTTTATTGATTGAAGCATAACAGTAGCTACATTAAAAATACATGAATTTTCATATTTTAATTTAGTAAGTATTAGAATTTCAGCTTGCAAAGAACTAGTACAGTACTATTTATTAAATCAATAATTTAAAGATAGTGCACTTGCTTATTATCTTTGAGTGTAAAACAAAACGTCATCTACTCATTCGAAATATAAATAGAGTTGAATGCCCCTGCAGCACTGCCCTTTTTTCGGATACCCCAGTTTTACAAGTATGAGTTGAGGGTGTGAATTGAATGTTCCTTTTTACACATGGCAATCTAACGCATAAAGGGCGGCGGCAGTCTAAAGTAGCCATTATTTTTTTGTATATGAAGTCGGTCTTTCATATCCTGTTGCTTATAGCAAGCTAACTCCGCATGCGTTGCATTTTAGTTATAGCATATCTGTATACCAATGAAGTAATTTTCCTAAAACTATATACATTGCTGTATGTAATAAAATCTTACGAACGGGCTGTAAAATAGATCTATACGATTTGAGCTGTTTTCTAACATTCGTAATTTTACCGTTTCATGTTTAATGTTGTGGGTAATAACACGAGTCATGATGCACGTTACATCCTGTTATAAAGTTCCAAATGTGTATTGACGACATCAACGCCATGCGTGTTAGTAAAATTAAAGTCTACGCATGACCGAGTTCGACCCGTCCCCACTCCAAAACTACTCGTTTGTACGAATTAATTAGGACCAAAAAATATTATCCAGCTGTTGTAAAAATAAAAACTTAGAAGCTATACTGCATTCTACAACACCGATGAAGCGTGGTTTAGCTGTTAATTGCATAAAATATACCTATCCATTTTGAATACAGTATACCTAAGCCATGTTGAGATTATTTGTCAATATAAATAAATTAGAATTTTCACGTTAAAAATTAACATCAATATTATTAAAGGAATCATAGTAAATTCCGTAAATATATTTTACGGGCTACTTTTACTTGCCATTTACAAGTGGTAGAACTATGCCATGAAGGTAAAACTAACGTCAACCACAGTGTTTTGATACATTCTTCAGAAACGTTCTAACGACATGTAAAATACTAATTTATTTAAAGTATTTCGAGTTTTTTTTAAATAACCCTGGGGTCTGATACCCACAAAGTAATAAGAACTAATATGGATGTGTGAATCAATGGTTGTCTAAACTAATAATTGTTTAGGGCCTGCGTTTAAAGAGATGCTGCAGCGTAAATTTGCAAGCCTGTCGAGAGGTCTCGTGCTCAGTAACCACATAAGTCAAGCAAATTATTATTAATGTGTTACCTATATACCATAAAAATAGTAATTACAAGAGAAGAGTCACGCCTTGTTGCAAGGCAGCGGTACAATGGGACATAATTGTGATGATCAGTCTCTAAAAGCTTTACGAATTGCGAAAATTAACAAAGAATTATAATACATTATTATTTGTAAATAAATTTCTTTTTTATTTTAAATACCCAAAGTAAGGTAGATGTACGAAAATTCTGAATTACTACATGAATACGAATAAAGAAACCACTACATATCTTCTATTCTAAAAAACAATTTATTTAATGGACACGGACCCTAAATAGGGTTCCGACAAAATAACTGGGAAAGAAATCGCCCTAGTGTATAATTAATGCAGGGGAGTTAGTGTGGAATAGCACTCAAAATATCTCCAAGAGTGTAAACCAGAGATATATTTTACTCTCATGCGTGTGCATCTAAATAGCATCTTTGTGAGATTTATAAGAGAGATTTCCTCAAATTAAAATGCCAAGCATCAAACGGACACGTGTGTTGTCTGTTATCTATTAAAATTCACATAAAAATATTATTTTTATTTGCGGTTTAATATTACGTAAATGTAATCGAAATGAGTAAAAATGAAATTATTACGGAACAAATGTACTATTATTTTACAGAATGATTATATTCGAAGTACTCGTACGTATCTATCTTTAGCTTTCAAGCTGTACTCCATTTGTAAATCGTTAATTGCTTCAAATTCTACTTTGGCATTACAAACCGCACCTTTAAATTTGCGAAAAAAGGAAACTTCTAATTTACGAAAATAAAAATACTTAACTATGTGTAATGTGGATATTTTACGCTCTACCTCGTGGACATATTCTTTTCAATTTTTCATTTATAATCTTCTTATTTTTTACCGACAATTCACACGACATAATTGGAATCTTATTAATCATTTTTTTAATCATGCTGTTTTTTTGTTTCAGATTCCGCCATCTCCCGGCCGCATCGCGGCCAAACAGTTTTATTTAGTCAGTGTAACTTTTTGTTTTAAGTTGTACCAGTGACTCTAGTGCTCAGTGTAGTGTCGTGTGTGTGAATATGGCTCACTCCGGATTCCTCGCCCTCGTGGCGCTGGCCATTATAGGTAAGTTTATAAATCAATTGACACGATTAATTCTATATTTAAACAAAATATTATTCATTTAAAAAAAACGCTAAGACTTGCAGGGTGGTTAAAATAACGAGAAAAATATGTATAAGCTTCGAGAATTAAAATGCTAATAAGACATGGGCATACCTAAAAATGATTTTATTTCATTGATTTATTTATTTAACTCTTTATTAAACACATTTAAGACATACAAAATATATGTAGGTACAATGTTGAGGAGGGTACAAATGGCAGCCTTATCGCACATGGCGATTATTATAAGGATTTGATATTCAAATCTTTCAAACAACCCTACATAAGGAAGAAAAACTCTACACAAGGTCAAGGATTATGTGGCAGATTGTGTTGGGTAATAATTTGGTAGTTATTCTTTAATCTAATAGCAAAGATTACAAGTCCTATTTAAAGTAAAAATGCAAGGCAGCTTAACCGGTATACCTTTATGATGGTTTCAAAAGAATTAGAATTATTACTTGGGCTTCATTGAACAAACCCACTCATTATAAAAAATCGGTAGGATTTATATTTTCTTTTGTTCTGTTTGATTAAGGTAAACTAAAATCATATAATTCAAATTTACTCGTACACAGGTAAATTCGTAAATTTGTTTTACCCCTTAAAATCATAACTGTGTCTGCTCATAACACCCTAATTTAAGGGCGGAATGGCACGAAAGGCGCATGGTTTTAGGACGTAGGGAGTAACTTAATGACGTCACGGATCGATACAGCGGCCGGCCAACGAACCAATATATGCACGTCACGAAACATGCTTCGTGAGCTTCACGCTTGTAGAAGCTTCAATTAAAACATTTATTAGCACAATGATACACAACATTTTAAAGGAATAAAATAAACGTTACATAAACTTCTTTATTTATTTATTTATTTATTTATTTAAAGCTTTTTTGTACACATAATTATAAAGGAAAGAAGTACAATATTATAGATAGGTACAAAAGGCGGCCTTATCACCTAGGGCGATCTCTTACAGGCAACCAGGTATGGAAAAGCAGGTACAGACAAGGTAGTTATAAGTGTACAAAGATGACATAATAGTAGATAACAGAGAACTTTAAAATATATATTTAAAAACAAACATACATACATACACATATATATACATACATACATACAAACATACATACATACACACATACATACATACAAACATGCATACATATATACATACAAACATAAATAAACATATCTTCATTTAGGAGGATAAGTAATACTCTTTTAGCATCCTTCTTTCTAAGAACAATGCCTGGAATGTTTTGAAAAATAAAAGAAAAATTATTTTTACTTGTTTTGGCTTAAATCAATAACCTTTTTGCATAAGTAGCCTAGAGGAAAAATAATGTATTAGACATTATTATTCAAGGACTCTACTAAAATGTGTGAAAGTGTCCGGGATGGCGACGTGCTGTCTCTTTGATGTCTGAAGTGAACGAGTTTGAGGATCAAAAGTATTCATGCTGTACACGCCTCGGTTAGGTTCTCTTTTGACACGCCTTTTTGTTTTTTCATGAAACATTAAAGTTGATTTAATTAAAAAAATAATTTATGAGTCTGAAATCATTACATCTGGCGTTAACTGCATATTATATATAAGGCGGAATAGCAACAGCAATATATAATATATTATACATATCAAGAGCAGATTTATTAATTTTACCTTGTAATATTACCGATTCCTTAAGATAATCATCAATACCTACTAGTAAATGCAACTTGAAGGGCCCAGGATCCATGTATTGTAAGTAGAGGTACTAGTAGACAGAACAAATCCATTATACCATTAAATTCCTCGTACCAGGCTGAGTTAATCGGATTGGACTACATAATATGTCGGTTAGGTACAACCAGACACGACATAGTTCCAATAGTCAAGGCCGGGAACTTGTCATTTAAATATATCACTTCATTTTATTATTATGTCTTGGTCATAATCTTATCGTTTAATGGTTGACATGCGCAGTACTGATCCTAATTAACACTAAAAATAGCCTCAAAATTGCCACTGACAAAAAAACATGGTGTTTTGGATGATGTTGTCATAAGTGCGATAAAAGAGCTGTTATCTTAATGGACATTGAATTTGGTGCTTCTAGGTATAAACATGTCGAAAATATTGTTTTTTTCTAGTCTAAAATAAACATGATCAAACATCAGATTAATTAAAGCTTTTAGAAATTGAACTGCTTCTAAAATTATTACACTAAAACGAATAGAATTAGACTCATCTAGTCTTAGTACTAATTTTGCTAGCCCGACTTTACTTCAAACCATAAGTCCATTCGAATTCGTCCAAGATACTATAATATCAAAACTATTAAGCGTAAGGTTTAGCCGAGCAAATCTAATTTATGTCAAAATTTAGATTATACAGACAAAAACACAAATCGCGTCTGTTTTAAAGATTCTTGAAGATGTCGAAAAAGCTGTGCCGCTAAATTTGTTAATCAAACGTAACGACTAATAACGGTTTTTCTTCTTTTTATTTTAGTGCAAAATGTTGTTACTCAGCACCAAAATAACACAATACAGCGTTAAAATGTACCATACCACTTGTTATTGATACTTTATTTTTATTTATAAAATTACATGTACATATGTATAGTTATATGTTGGTAAGATGTTGTACACATTGCCGGCGCGTAAAAGCGAGGTCATCGTGTTTGGTCTGAATGTTAGGTTTTAAACGTTAATACCAAAATTCGTGGATCATGTCGGAGTTGAGTCATGGCCACAAACAGCCGGTTCGTAAACGTAAATTTTTTATACAAACAATTTTACTTCTCTATTAACTAACACTTAGCAGTTAATCTACGTCGCACTGCTGTGCACAAGTCTCCCCTGGGTGTAAAAGGGGTGAAGCCGTAGTCCTTATGAGGGTTGGTGAACTTAATTGGGCAGAGATAATTCCCATCAAGAACTTTTTTGTCTAGGTTTCCCCCTTGAGACTTTTTTCGTCTAGGTAAAAGTAACTTATATTGGCACCTTAAGCTTTATAGAAATGAAAGAAGCGGGTGATTGACGTTTTAAACCAAAGGAAGTAGTCATTTAAAAATCAAGACATCAAGTAAAAAAAATAAGAATGTTGTATTTACGAAAACACAAAAGAATGTCTTTTTACATGTCGCAATCAATTCAGTTGCTAAAAAATATTTCATTCTAAATCCTTCTAAAGCCAAGTATATTATTAAATTAGTAAACGTTAGAAAATAGACGAAAGTTATTTTTACTTACGACGACCGTGGTGGGGGCATTGTCGTCCAACTTGTTCACACTTAATTACTACCGCATTATTACAACTTATGATGTGTAAAACTAAAACTAATATGATTATAAACCGGATAATTTCTCAGCTGCGCTAATTAACGTCGCAGTTTACGATCCAGAGCCCGTCAGTACATTTAAGTTGATGGTCGTTTCTAGTTATGAAACTGACACTCGAAATGATTATAAGGTAAATTTTATCTCACTTACTGACTAATATGTGATTTGAAAAGCCTAAGTGAGTTTGCCACGCTTTGGTTCTCTTCATAAGAATATTTTATCTCTTCTATGAGTTATGCATAAAGAATATGATTCTATACACATTTCAGTACAGATGAGATCTCTTTCTGTGTTCAGAAAAAAACAATTGTTCTGCGCAAAAATAGTAAAGTTAAATAGTAGATGGTTGTCGACCTTTGTTTTTAACCAACAGTGGAGACGCTGTGAACTTTTAAGAAATTTGTCGTTGTTTTATTATTCTTGCAATGTGTGTAAGTTGAGCAATATTGTAAAACTAAATATAAATTTAAATAAGTTTCATCGCATATACCTACAGCTTTTGAAAAATAATATTCGAATAAATACGACATTTAAGTGCCTGTATTTTTTACATTGTTTTGTTGATCAACCTAACTCCTTAATAACTTTGAAGTCATATCGTTATTTTAAACGTTAGAATTGTCCTAAAAAATAAAAAGAGAGAATAAAGCATTTAAATGCAAATTGTTTCGTACCAAGAATGTTGAAAATTACTAGAAAAAGAAAATAATGTCCATTATTTTCGAAATTTCACGGACACATCCAAGTGAAACATAAAAACCGTTACTTAATGTAGAGTTTTTAATATAGTGGCGTGAGATTGTTAACGATATCTCTATCGTCAAACTGCGTCTACTTTGAAAGCAATTAGATACACAAATAACAATTTAGACGATGCGTGTAAAGAAATTCGTTCTGACAATTTTCAAATTAAGACGACCTCGGCAGATGCGGCACACGGTTACACATTCCGCCCACTCTTCACAAAGGATATGTAGGTATTATGTGAGCTTACGTTATGCGACAACTACTCCTAACTATAAACGCTGGCAGCGGAAACCACGGCTGTATTGTCACCTCGTATAAAGCTAAGACACACTTACGTTTTTATTTACAAATTTACTACCAAAGTTGATCGGTTTAACTGTTCAACGAGACTGTTTACTTCCTTTGGAAATAATTTTATTTGTCTTTTATTTTATATTACTCAACTTTTTATTTATTCACGTTATGAAATTTCACAATAAGTCTCTTGGTAGTGTCGCAATTTAACCCACATTCCCTGGTATGCCATGTGCATACTGCTATTAAAGTTTTAATCCTTAAATAAAGAATTTTGTTGATGAGTCTGAATGTGTCAACGTTCTTTTGATAACAGGCAATCCCATAGTTAGTAAAACCCAGCGAATAAATACTTGCTTAATAAGTTCAATAACAGAAAGCTCAAACTTTTTTGACATAAAAGAAATACTTTATTGGTTATTTGTTATAAATGTCAAGACTCAAGTCCTATGTTGTTAGTAAATAGTTTTAAGTCGTTGCAAGGGTTTGTAAAAAGATAAGAATAGATGATAATGTAAGTACTCCCGGTAGCGGACGAGAAGCAGGAATTTCATCGGGTGAACGACCGCTCACAATTTTATAGTCTATGGAATAAATGTAGTCAATTCAACCACACGTGCGAAACAAATGTTTATTTTTTTAAAGCCGTTGTTTTTAAGCGATGTTTGGGATTCAAAATAATGTATAACGTATGAATAAACGTGCGTTTCTTTAGTTTTCGCTGAACGGCAGTGAATGCAAACTGCCATAAATAAAGAATAGGCTAATAAAATATTTAACGGTTATAGCAATGTTTTGATGAAATGCAGAAAGTTGATTGTTCCCCGAATTGAGAATGCTATCCAGACCACGCTGCTCTTTAACTGTTTGTGTTTTGAAATTCTCATCACGGATTCGAGAACGTACTCTCGAAGAATTCCACGCTAACGGCATTGTTTTGCCAGGACTATTCTAAATAATTTACAATAGAAATGTTTTCTAACCGATGCTGAAAGGCATTCTCGTTATGAATAATGTAAATCACATTTTAAATGCTAAGTTAAGTAAATTAACGTTGGTACTTAAGTTCATCGCATAAATTAATCCATTAGTAAGTGTGGAAGAAGGGTTAATTGAGTATTTTATTAAAATTGGACAAATTACGTGTAGATTATTAGATTGTGGTCAGTTTAGGGTTTAGGATATGGCATAAACATGTATAAACCAATATGTTTTTTTTCATAAGCACTTCAATCACCAAAAGAGGTTTTGTATTTGCAATTTGATTCGGATGAAGAACTTTTTGAAAAATGATAATATAGCTTCAAATCAGAAGTCTTTTGTTTTAATCGTCAACTAATTTTTTGAAGATTTTAAAACAACTTATTTTAAACTATCCTTAAGAGCGTATAAACACCGCGCGGCTCGCCGAGTTTAGGTAAATGCGACGAGTGTCGATGCAGCGACGAGCGCGCGCGCCGGTTCTTACTTATTACTCAAAATATCAAATAAAATGAAATGAAATCATAATTATCGAATATGTATAGTGTCAAATACATCACTTAGATTAATTCCTTTTAAAGTTTAATTAATCACATGTTCGGAAAGCAGAGATAATAGCAAAAATATTTTCGACGCAAATTTCGATGGCGTAGCGCAGAGCGATACGTCCTCTCCTTGGAAGGCCTCGCGGCGGTGTGATTTGCACTGGCCTGGGCCCGGCGTTTTATAGCACATTTTAAAATATTCATAAAAAAATAAAGAAATAAAATTTCTTCAAAACAAAAATTCTACGTTTTCAAGTACACGTTCTTTTATTAAGGAAAGTTGTTATTTTGTTAAATTGAGTATCATACAGGGGTAAAAAAAATGCTATAGTAACAGTAATTTCCCAATATTTTGAATGCCTTAATTTTTTTTTTACTTGAATATGCAATCTAAATCTTAAAATGTTTTTAACTAACTATTTGCTTGGGGATATATACAATTCAACAAAATTTTATTTTGATTAAATATATTATGAATTAATTCGAATTTTGAGCCTCAAAAATGACTCTAAAAGTGAATTTATGACAACGTTAGCTCAGTTATCTTGTTATTTATTAAAATTTACGCAAAAATCTTAAAATGTTCTTAACTAACTTTTTAGATGACAATATTCCCTATATTAATTGGTAATTAAGGTATTTGTACGATGGGTCTTTCATCCACTTTAAGGGCTTCGAAAAGTACAGTTTTTGCCGAAATTTGTATAAACCCTCTTAATTAATACAAACTTTAATTAACAAAGTTTTAACGATAGAGACATATTTGGCAGATATGACATGGCTATGATTTCTTGAAGTATTTTTGCAATTATTGAAATTACATGTTACAATTTTTTTTTATTAAAAATAATAGCTAATTATTGACTTAACAATCAACACAAAGTATTAATAATTTATTCATTACCACATATCTGACTAATAACAGGTGTTACGACAGCGTGACCCCACTACTGTTTTTTTGCCATAATTACAAAGACTGCTATTAAAACCTAAAAAAAGACGATAAGTAAATAATAGTCACGTCAATTGTAGCAATTACAACATGTTCAGCTCCTAGCGATTATTGTTTAATCGGTCATAAACGTAGGGCCGTAAAGGATGTATACTCGGGGCACCTCTTCAGCTATTTACAGACAATAGAGTCATTGGTCTACCTTTATAGGAGCAGGAAGCTACTACGAGCTGCTTGAACACACGCTCTAACTACCTATCAGCTGTTGACGATGTTTTATCGAATGGCATTTGTTATCGACTTTATTTATTTGTTTACTGATAGTACATGATTATATAGGTTATTACTATTCGGGTTTTTATGTCAATAAACCAAGAAATAAAGGTAAGTTTTACTTAAATTTAATAAATGTTGGGATGTTCAAATATTTCTTTTTACCGAAGGCTTTAGATTTATTAATTTAAAACGGTTAATTATTATCCTCTCACAATAATAATACTGTGACGGTTGAGTTGGATTCAAATTCCTTGTAATTGTCAAATTGTCTTGTTTAGACTGTGGGAGACCTTACTCCTTGGTTATCTCTGTATCATATTATAACAATGGCGTACAGTTAGGAAACTTTATATTACCGTATTAAATTTGATCTCTTGACTACCTTTTTACTGTATGTATTTATATAGTTCCTAAAAGGGATAGGTAAAAATAATTAGTTTACTTGCGACGATTTTTTAATATCTTAAAAAATTGTTATTTCACAATTCAAAACATTCATCACTTTGTTATGTCGCCGGTCATTGACCGCTAACGTTAACAGATTTTCGTTTGAATAACATTGCAGTATAATATTGCAAAAAATATTATAGTAAGTCAAACGAACGACCTTTAAAAAAACATGTTTAAAAAATCTACGGACGTACCTATATCTAAAGTGTGTGATTTTTTCTCGCACGTAACCGCTATGAAGTTTGCAAAAATGTTATAGTTGTAGACTGTAGTACACTGATATAGCTCACGTTATTTTATAGGGCACATGTCTAGACTGCATACGCATTCAAATTTTGCTAGCAAAAAACGGAGAAGGCATTACTCTGAACCGGAAATCGAATCCGAGACCTGTCAATAGCACGCCAGAAATTAATGCAGAGCCAATGGGACAAAATATGTTACAGGAAACCTTTTTTTTGTATTCTTCAGAACAGTATTTTTTTAATAAACCACCACCTGTCTCGCTTTAGGAAAAATTACAAAAGCTCAAAGTTTAGTTTTATTCTCAGTGAACATATTAATACATACTTTAAAAAGTTATTTTTAATAAATCTTTGAAATATTGATTTTTTTAATTTATAGATTAGTTTGCAATGTTATATCAAAATGACAAAGATGGATTTAACAGGTTCTTAAAAGCTTCTAAGAAGTGCACCTGCCGTTTTAGTTCCGTTTGTACTACGTTAACGTTTTACTTAGTGAATTTTAATAATGATAAATGTAATAAATCATTCTAATTATAATTAAATTTACTAACAGGCAATTGGACTGCCTAAATTGTGAACGCACGTGTGTTCAATAGAATAATAAGACCATCAACGGTGTGCATCCGTTCGGCAGGCACAATCAAAATGCATCGTGCACGACGTAAGGTGCTCGCGAACTACGCTGTTTTGTACATAACTTGTCAAGATTATGTTACAGTCTTTCGTAACCATGACTTTGACTTTATAGATACTGCTAAGTCTTATCTGGTAATGAAACACGCGAGCGCATATACAGATTTAAGCTTAATGCTAGGGAAATTCCTTATAATTTGCAATCATTATCATCATCAGCCCATATGCGTCCCACTGCTGGACGCGGGCCTTCTCTACTATTGAGCGGGTTGGCGCTAACACCTAAGAAATTCCTAAGAACTATAAATAAATATACAATTCTACTATGAATGAGTCCTTTTTTAACCGCTAGAAAGGTGATAGAGTTTTAAAAAGTAGTCTTGATTAATAGAGCAATCGTTTCCATAATTGTATGGGATGTTTGGGAACCGGTCCGTCTTCGAGCTGGGCTGGCAGGTTAGTGAGACTGGAGTACATCTGCCGCGGTGTCCGCCAATCAGAGCGGCGGGCGCGCGCACAGCTGTCGTGCGCACGCAACGTGCCCTCGTGTTATGCTCCCTTTGTTGCTATTTTTTGTGTTAAACTACGAAAGGAATGAATGCGGCACGTTGGAAAGCTCTTACGCTTTTTGTATTTGTATAGATGTGGTTGGACATTTCAAAGAACGCTTTGTAAATCTCCGAGGAAGGATGTCTAGTAATTAAATGATGAGAACTTAGAATGAAGCATGCTATTACGTACTTACATATTTTTATAGTGTTCGCTACGAGTAAAAGATAATTAAGTGCGGTTGGAAAACGAGTATTTTTCCTTCTTTTGAACAACGAGAAACTTAAAGATTTACAGTTAAATTTATTTTCCTTCATTGAAAAAAAAACCTTAATCCATATTATAATCTCAAAACATCGTTGTATATAATACCTAAATTTTTTATTAACTATATACACATATGTATTGTTTTAATACATGTAATTATTTTTTTTTATAATTATTAGGAATTTAGTTTAATTTCTACTATTAGTTTTAACAGTTTTTAAGTTTATAATGGTTTGAAATCTTAAACTACAAGCTCACGCAGCAAATGACAGATGGCTGCATATTTACTGTTTGCATTATACTAGCTGGTACCTTATTAATCATTTTAAATGTAGAGGGGTAAACTGCAGTGTGACCAAAGAAATTATTTTCAAAAATTTCTAAAAGAAATAACTTTATGCCGTTAAAAATAATTTTATCGCTATTGAAAGAAAACTGTCAGAATTGATACCTTTAGGTAGAGATGTTTAAA
Source organism: Cephonodes hylas (assembly GCA_030295005.1). Lineage (NCBI taxonomy): Eukaryota > Metazoa > Arthropoda > Insecta > Lepidoptera > Sphingidae > Cephonodes > Cephonodes hylas. Next base: position 6,985,614 of record AP025366.1, read on the forward strand.
TACCAACGCGTACTTATTCTTTCATACAGTACTGCACGGCTCTTGATTACTCTGTTATTATAATCATATTTCACCCAAATTAGGGCGAGTCCCGCTAAACTAGCCTTATGAAATATAATTCTATTTGATAACAATCACGCATTTATGTGCACATACAATTATATTGTAACATTAATCATATTTAATTTCTGTATGTCATTGTTTGTATTATAATACTACCGAAAAATACGTATACAATTTTTTCTACTGACAGGAAACGGCACGGATAAATATCTATGAACGCCCAACTATTGAGGTCGTTCATTAATAGGTACTTGGTCTCCGGTTCGTCTCATAGAATAAGCAATTAACAATCGCACATGTAGCTTATACGTTTTAGAACTTGTCTTCTTACAATAAGGTTCAGAAACGAGATTCGTTTTAAATGATGCTTAGTTAAAGCATCGGTTGCGACCTCCCTTGTTCTGCATAATTTCCCAAGCCTCATAGTAAACTGGGTCGAGATCCCCTGAACTTGTTAGTATGGTGCCGCATACTTACATCTTTCTGTAAAAACATTCTAGTTTTCCTTACGTAAGGAATGAGGAATTCTGTGCCATATTAAAAAGATTGCTTGAATTTAAAAACAACTGAAGGATAGGAAGCACGAAGAAACAAAATAATTTTAATTACGCCGCAGACGTCAAGGCAATCAATAAAATATAAAACTATAAAAATGTTTGTTCATTTCAATATAAAATTTTAAGCATAAATAAATAATGTGATGGGCAATCTATCTATTGCACTTCACAGTGCCCAAATAAATATTCTTGTTATATTAGTAAAAATAAAGTAAAATTCTATGAAAATATAACTGAAAATAAATTTTAAAAGCGAAATAAAAATGTTTAAATCATAATCCTTCATTTTGCTTTCGCAAGAGTCAGAAGTTCTTAGATTTTGATCTATTTTGTTAAAACAATAGCAAAACATTATTCACACTCCACAATTTGTCGCAGGGTCAGCGCTATGCGAGGACGAAACAATTGGCCCGATCTTCATGAAAGAACCTCCAAACCGAGTTGACTTCAGCAACACGACTGGCGCGACTGTGGAATGTGCTGCACGTGGATCTCCTGCTCCGGATATTATTTGGGTACGCGCCGATGGAACTGCTGTTGGAGACGTCCCTGGACTGCGCCAAGTAAGTTTCAACTTTTTTTACAAGAATAAAGCGCCTTAAGCTCTCCTTTCGGTACCCTGGACAACGCTGAAAGGTCGAGGTCTCCGAACTGGCAACTTGACGTGCGGAACAATTGTCTGCTTGGCTTAGGTCCCTTAACTAATTTTATAGCCTCCGCCCTCCATATGAGAGGATTTTTTTAACACTAGTATTAAGAAAACAAGGTAACTGTAGTAAAGTCTTATAGCGCATAATCTTTGAGAAATCTGAGATAGATGGCAGCATTTAGTCGCCAGCAACACAGTTGTCTGCACTTCTCAGATGTAGGTAATACCGGACGCAAAAAAATCAGATTCATTTCTAATTACAATTTTAGTCTACTACGTACTTTATCCTACTAATAGTTATTATGCGTTTGATATGAAAACAAAAAAAATCTTAAGAAGTTAACATCTGCAATAGTTACAATCACATATAAATTACCACAAAAGAACCATTAAGATAAACCTCTTATAAGAAAATAATGCAATAAAATAAATCAACACCGTATAAAGGGCTTCGTAACAGTGTATTCTATGTTTAATTGGCCTAATGCCAATTTGTATGTTTTTTAAAAGAACTATGTACTATCATATTATTGATATGAATACCCTTTGCAAGACATCTACTTCCGAGTTATCACAGTGTGAACTCTAAATTTGTACGACTTCATTTGCGTATAAGTTGAGTAAGGTTATTTCTTATAAACACACAGACTATACATAATATTGTAATATCTATCGAAATAAAACTATTTTATATTCCTTCCTCGTTGAAGACCACAGTTTAAGAAAACTAACTTTTTTTTCAATTATAAACTCATATTAAAATTTATATTTTGTAAAAAATATGAAAAACAACCTTGTTCATAGAAGAACATACGTACATATGTATTATGTACGTACGCACGAGTACATGACACCTGTATCCCTGTAGCGAGGTGTTTCTATATTTTTACTTTTCGACAGCAGTATTTTAGAGTTTAGCCAATTATTAGAAGGCAAGCTAACTGGATCAACCACTCAGTCTGAATAATATAGATTGATATAAATAAAGAAATGAAACCAAATAACAATTTTTTAGTGACATCGACATATAATTTACAGTACTCGCAATATTTATTATAATATAATACTCAGCCTATCGCCGTCTACTGCTGAACAATAATTATTGATTATAATCAATATTTATTATGATCATGGAGAAATATAGGTAAGTAGATTTAGGCCACAAAACTTCTCTATTTTTGCACGTAAGGAATGTTGTTGTGTTCATCAAGTAGCGTCATTTGCCATTTCGCATCGTATAAACATTTTCTATGACTCCATACAAAGCAGGCTGATAGACGCTATCAGTACGATAAACTTTGCTCTACGCGACCACGGTAAAAGTATTATACAGTATTTTATCTCGGCCACATTTTGAGAACAAAGGCCTGCCGCCGCGCGGTCGTAAACATGCGATAGGGTTGCGCACCGCAACATTTTAATTAAATCTACCTGCGTTGACTTTCTATCTAAATAAACGAAATACTTTGTGAATGGAAGTGTGTTCTAAATCATTTCGACGTATCAGTTGCAACCATTGAAGACGGCTGAAAAAAAATCTTTATAATTAATAATTTAATTTAAATAATATTTAAAATAGCAGCACCGAATTAGTTCTTTCCAAATAAACAATATTTTAATAAAATTGACATCAAGTCAAACATCTCAAGAAATCACCTCTAGCCTCAGGCACGGTAATACTAATTACCGTGCCGCAGGCGCGGTGAGTTCGGCGGCATTTATCAAAGGAATTTGGGTCGTCGGCGCTTGCCACGTAACACTACTAGACAAAATAATTTCAATCTTATGTTTATGTAAATAGAGTTGCAAACTTTTTTGAATTTTTCGTTAACAATGCAAAGTTCGTGTTTTAACAAACATACACTAGTACCGAGAAAAAACGGCAACCATTACATATTTATTTGATCATTTAGAGGTATTTGTTGTTAAAGCGGCAACAGAAATACATAAATCGGAGATAATTTCAACTACATGTCTAGCTTATTTATTTTTCAAGGGGAAAAATCCTTTAAAAACGCTTAAATTACTTACGTACCTACTAATAAGTATAATCATTGTATAGTCTCACCTTGTGGAGTTTCCAGGAAATCTAAAAAAAAATAATCTCTGGGTGCGTTATTGAAGAATTCATGCAACCATACACAGCACAATATATTCTACTTGTCATTCTATAAAAATCGCGCGGTTACTGCTTAAAACGACACCCTCCGTTCGTCACTGCGGCTGCGGCACAGTCGCGACTGCCTGCTTGCCGAGCGCGTGCCGAGATCGGGCGCGTAGGTATAACTCGATTTTGGCCCGTTTGTATGAAGATAATCTACTGTATATACTTTTACCGTGACGCGACTCATCGTATTCTATCTTGGCATAGGTTAGACACTTTCCGCTTGAACATTTTAATCGATAAAACTGTCAAGCCGATTGATTTATATATTTTATGAAACTACTATAGTTCTATTTGGAAAAAGTCCATATAGCAGAAAAGTGTTTATAACGCAATGGTACTTAAAATAATATCTTCCTCATTTATTAAAAAACGGCATTGATCTAGGACCATTTCATTCTTTTAAAAAAAAACATTTTTATTTTTCATAAGCATAATTCCTTTAAACTAAAACAACTAATTTTTTTTTAAAGAGGATGGCTTAATTTTAAATACTCTTTGCTGACTTATTTTTATTTTTCGTTTGTTGGTAGTTGTAGAAAAAAAATTGTCACATTCAGGCATTGTTCTTCCAATTTTAATAATCGTATAAAACAATGTTTGTCTTTATTCAGGTTCAAGCGAATGGAAATCTGTTGTTCCCGCCTTTCCGTGCCGAGGATTATCGTCAAGAAGTCCACGCTCAGGTGTACGCTTGCCTTGCCCGTAACTCAGTTGGTACTATTCACTCCAAAGATGTCAATGTACGTGCCGGTAAGTTGTCAACTGTTTTGTATCCAATTTTGTTTAGGAATAATGTACATCTCTTTTGTGACTCCAAAATTTTGCAACATATGTAATTTAGAATATTAGTATCGTTTTTATTGCAACTTCGATAAAACTGTTTTGTAAAAATATACTTGGTAGTTTAGTATATATTTATATTTTTTTCTTTAGCCTGTGTACCTTATCAAATTTATAGATAGTAAAGAAAGAATAATATTCGTTCAATTCGTTGAAAGGCGCTCAAGAGAGAAATATTGTTAAAACAAACTTATTTTAACAATCAATGTAATTATTTTTAGCAAAATACAATGTTTATAGTTGTCCGATTTGAATTATAGATTTTTGTTCTGAAGTTAATACTGTTAATTCTATAGAAGTTTTTTTACGGCCAATAATACCCAGTAACTTAGTATTAAATTAAATTGAATTACATTGGAGAAAATATAACTCACTCATTCTAAACATAAGTAATGTATGTATATCAATGCGCCGGTCTTGTTCGACTGCTGACGCAGTATTTGTGTATATTATGTGGTTAATGAAGATCGTTCAAATTTCATGACCAAGATTAATACTGATTCGGTACACAGGCTCTCTTAATGGAACACATAAATTGTTGATTTAGTCATTGAGATTTTTTAAACGTCCTTTTCGAATGAAATGATGTCTTAATAAATTGACTGCATAGTACACTAAATTATTCTGCGTGTACTTGGAAATTGGGTGTTGTATGTGTAGTGTACGAAATACGTGAATATATTTACATTTTACAACATAGTTAATATTTAAAAAGATTTCTAGAAAGTAGTAATTGTGACAGAAGTAAATCTTTAATTGCTTTTTTGGTCGAGAATTACCAAGAATGTCGATAGTAAAATCATAATGTTTATACTGATGATAATAAAAAATAGTAGAGTTTTGATGGTAAGTGCATAAATCGAATGTGGTTCCATTAAATATTAAACCCATACAGTTAATTCGGTGTCATATGGTGCAGGGCCTTTTAACCGAAGGTTAAACGAGGCTAATTAAGTAATCATTTATGGAGCAATTGTGCTCTAGCGCGCCACGTTAGCAATGGAAAGTATCAATTGTGAGACTCCTATGTAAATCGTGTTGCATAAAGATGATTTACATCTATTTAATAATATAACGTAGATAACTTCTTTAAAAGGCCGTAGTAGCTTATTTGGTTTGACATAACCTGAATAAATCTACAATCATTTCGTTTATGCATTAGTTATTAGTAAATTTTTACTAACACTAATCTAGAGTATTATTGTGTTTACAAATAAGTGGTGGCACAGAATTACGACACCGACGTGAACAAGGAATACGTTATAATGGGAAACAGCATCATATTGAAGTGTCAGGTCCCGTCCTTTGTTGCCGATTTTGTAGAAGTACTCTCATGGCACACCGACGAAAATGAAGACTTCTTTCCTGGCAATAACTACGGTTAATCATTGAAAGAAAATATAAATTCCGCCTTCAACGTCCCAGTCCTCAATTCCTATTTATAAAAAAGTACAATCAAGACAAAAATATTTCCGCAGTTGTACAACAGCAGTACGAATCAGAGGTAAATAACGAATATGTGATTCGTGGAAACTCAGCCATAGTCAAGTGCTCTATTCCATCATTTGTAGCAGATTTTGTAAATGTCGTCTCATGGCATGATGAATCTGGCAATTCATTCACATCCGATGAATCCACGAAAGAAGATGGTACCTACCATATCTACTATTTAAAACAAACAAACATATCCTTTCGCTATTCCATTCCACCAAATTCCCTCATATATTCGCATAGCGTATATAAAAATCCCGTATTTTACAGTCGTGACACAGTACTATGAAGCTGAAGTTGTATCTGAATATGTAATCCGTGGGAACACAGCCGTACTGAAATGTAATATACCTTCGTTTGTTGCCGATTTTGTTAAAGTTGAAGCTTGGGTCGACTCAGATGGCGGAGAATACTTACTTACTGACGATATCGGTACTTTGAAATTAGTATATCCGAAATATTCCTCATCCTTTGTGTCCTTTTCATCCCAGAGTTAGCCAAATTATCTAAAACAAAAATATGTATCATCTAACTTCTTACAGTTGTGAATCAATTTTATGAAGCTGAAATTCTCACCGAATATGTTATACGAGGAAATGCGGCGGTATTAAAATGCTCTATTCCCTCCTTTGTGGCCGACTTTGTAAAGGTAGAGGAATGGATCGATGAAGAAGGAACAATAATAAGTTATTCTAAAGAACTCGGTACTACTGCCTGACTATGCAATAACTAATACACTTCCCGTATTCAAGCACTCCTACTACACAATTCCATTCCTTCCATATTAGTATCTAATTGTTATTCTTCAGTCGTAACGCAGCATTACGTGACCGAAGCCGAAAATGAATATGTGATCAGAGGGAACGCTGCCATTGTTCACTGCAAGATTCCATCATTTGTTAGTGACTTCGTTTATGTGGAAGCTTGGCTTATGGATGATGGCGAAATACTTACAATAAACAATACAAATTTAGTCAAGGGTATCATATTTATATCGTTGTACTATTGTAACTTATGATCCTATTCCACTAATCTATATCCTTGGGTCTTTGTTGTAAAATATGCTCAATTTTTGCGCAGTGGTTTCGCAACCATTCGAAGCTGAAGCTGATAATGAATATGTTATTCGAGGAAACACAGCCATAATGAAATGTGAAGTGCCAAGTTTCGTGTCAGATTTTGTTTATGTCGAAATGTGGATGGACAGTGACGGAGGCACATACTACCCTGGCAATAGCGAGGGTAAATCAACACAAAAATCAATATTCCCCACTCCTTGATCCTTAAAATTATGTCGTTTATCACAGCGGTTCTTCAAGCATATGAAGCAAGAGTCAACGATGAGTTTGTTTTACGAGGCAATACGGCAATATTGAAATGCATCGTACCTTCTTTTGTAGCGGATTTTGTTCACGTCGTTGCGTGGATTGTAGATAACGATACCGTATCAGCTGAGGACCGCTCAAATATTGATGGTACTAATACTATATATCAACATGGTAGAATACTTTATTTCCAATTCCTTGTTCCCTTCGACACCATGGGTAGAGTCATAGAGGCGTAATAGAATTTTTGAAGGTTTTTTGTGCTTTCACAGTTGTGCAACAGAATTATGAACCTCGAATAATTGATGAAGACGTTTTGCGGGGAAATTCTGCTATTATAAAATGTATAATTCCTTCATTCGTTGCTGACTATGTCAACGTTATCGAATGGGTGGCGAATGAAGATTCACTCTCTGTGTTTTCGTTCAACGGCTCCGAGAGCAATTATGGTAATCGAGAGCACTGCGCGGCCCCAATTGTCCTTATCCGCACTCCAAATCCCCGGGGCTCCGGGCTACGGTTACTTAAATAAACTAAAATGATGTATATATTTCAGCTGTAAATCAGTTTTATGAGTCGCAAGTATATGACATATACGTAATACGAGGTAATGCTGCAGTCTTCAAATGCCATATTCCATCTTTTGTAGCCGACCACGTAAAAGTAATTTCGTGGCATGATACTGATGGTGGAGAATACATTTTAAACGACACTTACGGTACTTTTAATCGATATCCGTTTCACGCAAAGAATAGTTTCCTTACTTCCTTATCCTTTTCGAATCGATTGAGAAGGTTAGATTATTCTATTCATAACAATAATAAGTATCAGAACAAATTATTATTTCAATATTCTAGTTGTATCGCAAGCCTATACCGTAAACTTGGTTGAAGAAAACGTGTTGCGAGGGAACGCTGCTATTTTCAAGTGCCTAATTCCCAGTTTCGTAACGGAATACGTGGCAGTAGCGTCTTGGATTATTTCTGAAGGAGATGTTGATGAAGCTGAAATCAAAATTAGTGATACAGCTGATAAAGAGGGTATTTTATAAGTCAATGTTCGTAATGATCACAAAACTCCCACATCCTCAGTCCCTTACCTTTTAAATAAATATATCATTTTCATTTTGCAGTCGTGACACAGGCTTATACAGTCAATCTTATGGAAGAGAGTGTGTTACGAGGAAACGCAGTAGTTCTCAAATGCCACATTTCTACTTTTGTAACGGAGTATGTTAGTGTTTCCTCTTGGATTATTTCTGAAGGAGAAACAGATCAATTGGAAATTAAAGCAGATTCAAACGATTTTGGTAGTAATTTACACGACTACATAAATTAATATTATAAAAACCTTTCCTTTTCCGTTTTCATTTTTTACCAATTGCCAGGAAATAGGTCAGTGCGACGAGAGTTAGAAATTGTGTTGGGTTATTTCCACCTCGCCTGCGTCATTGAATAAAGGGAAACAAATTATAAAATTTGTAGGTATTTTTTAGTTGTACGACAAGCTTACACGTTGAATTTAATGGATGAAAACGTTCTTCGAGGCAATGCGGCTATTGTGAAATGTCATATACCAAGTTTTGTGTCTGAATATGTCTTTGTCTCATCCTGGATTATATCAGAAGGAGAACTAGACGTTACGGAAATCCGTATGAATGAGTCTGCTCCTTTAGGTATTTAATATCAACCAACTTCAGCTTTAATTATTCCCACCTTCCTTCCATTAAAAAAAATAACCTAGAGGAATAAACGTCTCTCATTCGTTGTATTTCAGTGGTCACTCAGTCATACACAGTACATCTCTGGGAAGAGAGTGTATTGAGAGGGAATGCAGCGGTTCTTAAATGTCATATATCAACTTTTGTTACGGAGTATGTTAGTGTTTCCTCGTGGATTATTTCTGAAGGAGAAACCAACGAGCTAGAAATTCAAGCAGATTCTAATGACCCCGGTAGTTATCCATAAAATGGCAAGCGATTAAACTATCACCTTTCCCTTTTTCCCTTATTGTCTCTTTGGTTATGGACATTAGAAAGAGTAATGCTAGTGTACGAGTCTGTAATACGATTACTGTATTTTCAGTAATAACTCAATCGTACACCGTTCAGTTTTGGGAAGAAAGTGTATTACGAGGAAATTCAGCAGTTCTCAAATGTCTCATATCAACTTTTGTCACGGAATATGTTAGTGTTTCGTCTTGGGTGATTTCCGAAGGGGAAACCGATGAATTAGAAATCCAAGCTGGTTCCAATGACTCTGGTATTTATTTTTAAACTTAAAAAGAAATAGAGAGTTTTTCTTACATACCTTTTCCTTAGTCCTTATATTTAATTATGTTCGCATCCTAAAGTTAATCACTATATGTGATGCTGCAGGTGTATTAGTAAATGAATTATTTATATTAGGTAATCATTTTTTTCAAGTCATATTTATGCAAAAACGCTCTAGAAATCAATAGATAGTTATATTTGCTAACCTGCATTCGCTTGGTTTAAATTTCAGTGGTAACTCAATCGTATACGGTATACCTTTGGGAAGAAATGGTGTTGCGCGGTAATGCGGTAGTATTGAAATGTCACATACCGAGTTTCGTCACCGAATATGTCACGGTCACTTCCTGGATTATATCCGAAGGAGAAAAAGACGAAATGGAAATACATTTAGACTCTGACTCTACATTAGGTATTTTTATAGGCGCTACACTGCAGTATTTAATGTAATCCTATCCGCAATTCCTATCTTGTGTGATCATAGTGACTAATAAGTGGCTCAGCATTTAATGAGTTCTATTTTGTAATTATTCCAGTCGTATCTCAAGCATACGATGTAAAGTTTTGGGAAGAATACGTCTTACGTGGAAATGCCGCCATATTAAAATGTCAAATCCCGAGTTTCGTGTCCGAGTACGTTTCAGTTAGCTCTTGGATAATTTCTGAAGATGAGAATGAACAGGAGATCAAATTAAATTCATCTTTGAGTTTAGGTATCTTAATTCAACTCTTAAGTAGCCCCTTCCTATGTCCCGTATAATTTCCTCAAATAATACTTTAATTTAAACTTAATGATGTGTGGCATTTTTCTGATAGGATATCGTATAAAAGCCGTTATTGACGTTTAAAGAGACGTGATACATTCGTTCGTATTGTTTCAGTTGTATCTCAGTCGTACGCAGTCAATCTTATGGAAGAATACGTTTTAAGAGGAAATAGCGCTATTTTAAAATGCCACATACCAAGTTTCGTCTCTGAGTATGTTTTCGTCACATCGTGGATCATCAGTGAGGGCGACAAGGAACTCGATGATATCAAACTCGATTCGAATCAAAATTTAAACGGTATGAATCAAATACAGTTCCGCGTATATAATTGAGGCATAAACTTTGCTACGTATCATTTCATTCTTATGAACTGATGCAGGTCTGAAAAAAATCTGTGTCGATGTTATGGTAAATCTTCGTTATCTTTGTTTCATTAGGGTTCTATTCCTATCGTGGGTTCCCTTCTTTCCATAGGCCTCACGGCCTACCTTCTCCCAGTTTCCCACTTCCTTAGGCTTAATGCATGCAATGAATTTTGTAAGTAGTAGCAACCTTATGTTGCTTTGCAATCAAATGAATTATTTTTCGATTTGGCATTATTACTTTTATCTGCGACCTTTTATGTAATATTTCAGATGGCAAATATTTAGTACTTCCCTCTGGAGAATTGCATATTCGTGATGTTGGACCCGAGGACGGCTATAAATCATACCAGTGTCGTACCAAACATAGGCTTACCGGCGAAACCCGATTATCCGCTACCAAAGGAAGGCTGGTCATTACTGGTATGTGAAATACTTATCTATTTTTAAAACGCGCGATCAAATCATGATATTTTTAACTTTCATTACGTTGAAGTAAATATCTCTGATTTTTCATAGAATGAATTAATAGCGTTACTATTTCCTGCAGTGATAATTCTTTACATATTTTGGTAATTATTATTTTTAGAGATTTAGAATTCCCATTATAATGCCTGAAATTTTATGAACTTTAATCTTAATAGTTACAGTGTTAGTGTTAACTCTTAACTAAAAATTGTTATTATTAGTACCTGGAAAGGAGAGTTTATATAAATAATTGTCACTTTAGGATTTATTAATATATTTATAATAGAATACTCTCATTCTCTTGAAAAGTTATATAAATATTTTCAATTGCTATTTTTACTTCACTTCCATAAATTTGAGAGTATTCTGTTATTTTATTTTTCAAAATATATTTAATAAATATGTAGTTAGTAAAATGTAAAACTAGTAAAATCTCGTAAAGAATGTAAGTAAAATTAAAAATTGTTTGCTTCAGAAAAGCTTAGCATAAAATCAACCCACCGCATTCAACCCATATGATTAAAAGTTGTTTCTTGTAAACATAATTATTCACTGCGAGATTATACTTATTTTACTATGCTACGTTTATAGACACCGTAGAGGTGTCTATAAACTAATTTAAATTGTTACAACTTGCCTGAATGTTGGGATAGGGTACCCTGCAGAGCCTTGACTCGCGCGTTTAAAAAACTTAACTACGCATTACATTAAGAGATAGGGGCACATAAGACTGTCCTGTATGATTGAGTTGGATATCTCACCCTCGTGGTCCCGCCTCTTCCCAACATACGCAGAGCCGGTGGGTCATGTTCCTCCAAAGGTTCCCAGTGCGCAGACATCCATTGGCTTCCAGTTTAGTGAACATACAAGTCTCGCTGTTTTGTGCCCAGCACAGGCTTTTCCTGCACCTATGTACCGGTAAGACTATACGAATTAAAATCGTTCTTTCTTATCGTCGCATTTTTTTACATTGTAGTAAAATCAGGAGAGCGTAGGTGAACTGTCATAATTCCACAATAAGATTCCTTGTCCCCGTATTCAGGTAAAGTGGTCCATAGCACTGCTCGTAGTAAATATCCTACTTTTTAGAACCGGTCGGGCGAGTGCCTCCTAAGTTCGCATCTATATTAACTGGAACAATGTTCGAGGTTACGAAAGGCGATTCATACGCTTTGCAATGTCCCGCGCAAGCGTTCCCAACCCCACTGTTCAGGTAAATGTTGATTGAGAAGCAGTTTTTGTTTTATCACTGTTTCTTTAGAACCTGTCGGGCGTGTACCCCCAAAATTCGCTTCTGTTGTGATGGGAACTATGATTGGAATCAAGAAAGATTATTCATTGGCCTTACAATGTCCTGCGCAGGCGTTTCCTGTTCCAATCTTCAGGTACTGTGCCTAACAGTCTATTTTTCTATGTACATAACGATTTTTCAAAATATTTCCTACAGAACCAATGGGAAAAGTGTCTCCAAAATTTCCATCATTAGAAAAAAGTAGACTTTTCAACTTCGATGCCAATCAAAGCATTTCACTATTATGTCCTGCACAAGCCTTTCCCGCCCCAATGTTTAGGTAAGACACTACATAACTATAAGAAAAACAATTAATTATTTATTATACTTTCCAATGAAAAATTTCCTTTCATAGAACCTATGGGAAAAGTGTCACCAAAGTTCCCTACTGGAGATATAAGTAGAACGTTCATTGCGAGTTCGAAGGACAGTGTTCCATTACTTTGTCCGGCGCAAGGGTTCCCCGCTCCAGCGTTTAGGTAATTATATAAAATATTCTCTATGTCTTAACACTCTTTCGTGGACAGAACCCATGGGCAAAGTGTCACCAAAGTTTCCATCCATGGAAACAGGCCGCAGCTTTACTTTTTCTTCAAAATCTTGCGTCACAATGTTATGTCCGGCACAAGCGTTTCCATCGCCAATGTTCAGGTATAATAACTCGTATTTATTCTAGTTAATATTGTGTCTATAGAGCCAGTGGGCCGCGTACCGCCAAAATTTCCTTCGATGGATAGTTCAAGAAGTTTCAGCGCTGTGTTAGACGCCAATTTAACAATATTGTGTCCAGCACAGGCCTTCCCAGTCCCACTATTCAGGTAAATTAGGAAAAATACGATTCATCATTCAGCGATTATGTTTAACCTTTAGAGCCGGTTGGTCAGGTTCGACCTAAGTTTACAACTGGGGACAAAAGTCGAGCCTTCGATGCTATGGGTGGTGACAATGTTACAATTCTGTGTCCCGCGCAAGCTTATCCCGCCCCAGCTTTCAGGTACAACGTTATGAATAATTTTACATATATTTGCATTTCTTTTCATAGAGCCATTGGGTAGCGCCGCTCCAAAAGTAGCAACAAAGACCATTGACATAACAGAAATCTGTACAAATAATACTGTATCATTACTATGTCCAGCACAAGCTTTCCCTGTTCCAATATTCAGGTAATAAAATATCTTACAGAAAATAGACTCCCCCTTATAATTTCAGTAACGTTGTATTTTTATCTTCAGAACCTGTAGGCAGAGTTTCTCCGAAGTTTCCTACAATGGATAATGTTAGAGGCTTTAATACATTTTTGAATGCTAGTGTGACATTGCTGTGTCCCGCTCAAGCTTTTCCCGTCCCTTTATTCAGGTAAATGCGTTCGTTAATCGTATTTCATGTCGATATTCTCTTTTAGAACCTATTAACAACGCTCCACCAAAAATCCCAAGCAAAATTATTGAATTCTTGGAGTTAAAGAGGAATTCGAGTGTAACGTTGCTTTGTATGGCCCAGGCATTTCCAATTCCGGTGTTTAGGTGAGTTTTCGTTTTCGTTTATTGATTAAACGACGTATTTGTTTTAGAGCCGGTCGGTCTGAAAGCCCCTACCTTTTCTACGGATTTTAAACTGGCGTGGTATGTAAAGGACGTAGCACAAGGCTTCGCATTGCTTTGCCCAGCACAGGGATACCCAGCCCCCTTATTCAGGTATCTTAACCTTTTACTGTTTTAGAACCCATTGGATCCAAAAGTCCTTCGTTCGCGAGTGTTTCGAAATTGGCATGGTTCGAAATATCGTCCAGACAAAATTTTGCTTTAACATGTCCAGCCCAGGGGTTTCCCGTACCAGTGTTTAGGTGAGATCTAATGAGTAGATGCAATATGTATTTTCTCGAAACTTTCAGAACCCATCGACTCAAAATCGCCTGCTTTGTCTACTAACGATAAATTAGCTTGGTGTATGAGCAGAGTAGGAGAGAGTTTGTCGTTACTTTGCCCGGCTCAGGGACATCCTATTCCCGTATTCAGGTACATACCTTACCTAATGTGTATTAAATTCTTCTCATATTATTGTAGAGCCTATTGGATCGAAGTCACCTACTTTCTCTACTGATAATAAATTTTCTTGGTATGTGAGAAATGTTGGGCAAAGTTTAAACATCCTGTGTCCAGCGCAAGCTTTCCCAGTTCCAGTATTCAGGTGAATAAAATAATCTTTTTCAATTGTAGAACCAGTTGGATTTAAATCTCCGACGTTTTCAAACGATGTCCAGTTTTCTGGAATTACTCGTAAGACAGGTCAAGACTTTGCACTTTTATGCCAAGCGCAAGCGTTTCCCGTCCCATTATTCAGGTGAGGCATCAACATAAAATGATTTATAGAGTTATGTTATTCTCGCAGAACCTATTGGCTTCATCTTTCTCAATGGAGTTCAAAAGCACAACCCTTACTAAAGTGATAAATCAAGGAATTGTTTTGTTGTGTCAGGCTCAAGCTCACCCTCCTCCCATTTTCAAGTGAGTGAACTTGTTTACATAGAAAATATTCTTTTCGTCCAGAACCAGTAACTGCCAAAGCACCCGCCTTTGCCACTTCCGCGACCGTATTCAATCATGAAATTGAGACAAACTCCAGTGGTTCTATCCTTTGCCAAGCCCAAGGGTATCCTAAACCGATATTCAGGTACGTTTTATTTCTTGAGCGTAACGCTCTTTTTTTTAGAACCCGTTGGAGCAAAAGCGCCTTCGTTTTCTACTGATTCCAAAGGAAGCATATTTATTAGAGAAGTCGGCCAAAGTTTTGCATTGCTCTGTCAGGCCCAAGCGTCCCCTATCCCCATATTTAGGTAAGTTAATATTAATGATTATGATTTTGCTGCAGAGCCAGTAAGTTCTAAACCGCCGACATTTTCGACCGATTTCACGCTATCAGCAGTAACGAGATATTTGGGTCAAAGTTTTTCGATTTTATGTCAAGCTCAGGCTTTTCCTATACCAGTATTCAGGCAAGTGTTTCAACCCCAAAATATTAGGATCTGATTTAATACTGTTTGTCATGATTTTGAAATGTTTAGTTGTTTGTCATGATTTTGAAATGTTATTTTTTTTCTATTATTTGTGCAGAACCCGTCGGAACTAAACCTCCTTCTTTTTCAACTGAATCAGCACTTTCTTCCCTAAAAAGGCATGAAAGTCAAAGTTTTGCTCTGCTGTGTCAAGCGCAGGCATTCCCAGTCCCAATATTCAGGCAAGTTATCAATCTACATACTCCAACTTTCGTGCGTACAATGTTATAGAACCGGTTGGCGCTAAATCTCCAACATTTTCCTCTGAGTCGATGGGCAGCATATTCCGAAAACGTATAGGCCAAGGCTTCGCTCTCCTTTGTCAGGCACAGAGTTACCCCGCACCGATATTCAGGCAAGTGTTTTTTTTAAACTACAGAACCGGTTGGCCTCAAAGCACCCACCTTCTCGAACGATGCTCGTAGTCAGACATTTGTGCGTACTGTCGACCAGGCTTTCAGTTTATTGTGTGAAGCTCAAGCCTCTCCCGTACCCATTTTCAGGCAAGTTTGGTTTACATTCTTACATTTTATTGTGGTCTTTTGTAGCTGTCTTCCCGTTTACAACAATATCCAATTATGGTGTCTAGGTGAAACTATTTATATTATGTTTTTATTTAGAGCCCATTGCAAGTGCAGCGCCAAGTATCACGGCCACTCCTAAGCCTTCTATGAATTCTCCTGAAAAGGCTCCATTGACACTTCTATGCCCAGCGCAGGGATTTCCAGTCCCATTATCAAGGTGCGTTGAGTTTCACCGCATTCATTGCTATATTTGTTACACATCAATTTATGGAGTTTAAATAACTAAGGCATACTTTCTACCTATTCCGATATCTACCTAAGAAGGGGAAATGTTTTATTTATGGACGCTTACCTACGCCTAACTACTATTGTTTAATTGAGGAATTCAGCCGCTTTCATCTCTGTCATTACAGAACCAACTAATAAAATCGCACCTAGGAAAGATTCCAGTAAGATATTCGAAGGTTGGGAGGTTTTCATTGTGCCTCAGGGTGGGGTCGCATACTTAACATGTCAAGTTGGCGGCTACCCAGCGCCAATATTTAGGTGAGTTCGCACATTGTATGGTCCCCTTTACATTCCAGAACCAAGTGGTAGGACTGGGCCCAAAGTGACCGGTGACGGGCTAAATCGGCAGATAGGTCGAGCCTATGAGAGTCTTGCGCTCCTGTGCGAAGTCCAAGCCTATCCTGCGCCCTTAACGAGGTACGGCAGTTAGATTTAGGCCGGCCGTGTGCATCTCACGCATTCATCTATCACGTAGTCATACCATTGTCATCCACATGTACTGATATGCGTTGTTATTGCAGTCTACGGCGGCCGCCCCGCCCACACGTGACATGAAGGCGTGATGAAACGCGGCCGGCCGCGCGCCCCTATTATGGTCCCCAGCCAAAGTAACGATTGAGCGGCGCAAACACCTGTTGGTAAGTGTCAGGGTGTTTTTGCTTTCATTCAGACGCTTTAATCTTTACTTTGTGCTTTTCGTGAGTCAAGGCTGCACCTTATGCATTGTTTAATTAAAAACAGCATACTATCGTCCGGTCATTGAGGTGGCTTGTTTACTGAGTTTTGTCCGCATAGCTCGCTTTTGGACATTGTTTTGTACCACAAGTTATAATAACATGGTCACGTGTTTGTTTTGTTTAATTTTCCTCGACTTCCATACTTGATGTTGATTGATTCTTGCTTGAGATCGTCTTTTTTTCTTCTTCAAGAGCCAACAAACAGTCTTCCTCCAAAGCTGTCTAGTGATCGGTTGCAGGAATCCCAATTAGTTTTCGGACAAACTGGAACTATACTTTGTCTCAGCCAAGGTTTCCCCGTCCCTTTTTTCAGGTGGGTGGTTTTGATAAGGAACTTTGAAAATTAATAATAAGGAGCCGGTTCATTGCCCTCGGGCTTGGGAGTGGATAGTTTAATCTGTATAGTGCACTTTATTAAAAATGAAATCTTAAACTTTTGATTTTGATAAAAAATATCTGAACACATTTTCTTTTGTTACAGATGGTACAAATTCATTGACGGTACTACTAGAAAGCAGCCAGTTACTCTCGATGATAGGGTTAAACAAGTATCTGGAACACTGATTATCAAAGAGGCTAAAGTTGAGGACTCTGGAAAGTACTTATGCGTTGTCAATAACTCTGTCGGAGGTGAGTTACGATTTTTTTGTAATAAATTTGATGTACCTATTTTGAGATAAAGTATAGGGAACTGCAGCATATTTGGAATACTGCAGGTAATATGGAATACTTTAATATCTAAATTATTTTAATCTCCAACCGTGTTTTAATACCGTAAATATTACGTCATCCGACACACGAAGGCATCAAGAAACAAAAACAGGATACCTTCTTCAAAACATTCCGTTTGCCAGACTCAAGGAAGTGAGAGGCCTTTTTCAAAAACTTATTTGTAAAGAATGCAACTATGAATAAATTTACGATGTTATTTTAGTGTATATAAAAAAAATTGATTACCAAGATAGCTAAAAATTATTCTTCTATTTAAAAAAAATTGATAGCTATTGTCAGAGAAAAAATGTTATATACACATTTTTAAAACTGTATTCCAAATTACCAGCACCCCAGGTCTTTTAGTTTGATACGCATTTTGTTGAGATTTTTAGTTTTTATGATATTAGATTATTTTAATTAGTAATCTTTAATAATATTTGCCAATAATTTCATGTATTTATTATTGTTATCCCGTCTGTTTGTAAATTTATTCTCAAAAAACAAACTAGTATTCCAAATATGCTGTTGTTCCTCTATATTTCATACAAAAAAAAAATTTCAGGTGAATCTGTGGAAACTGTACTGACCGTAACTGCCCCTCTCAAAGCGACTGTTGAACCAGCCACCCAAACTGTAGACTTTGGACGCCCCGCTGTTTTCACTTGCAGATACGAAGGAAACCCTGTTAAAACTATCACCTGGCTTAAGGATGGAAAGGACATTAAACACCACGACACTGTTCTTAGGTATGTTTATTTGTAATAAATACAAACAAAACGAATCAATATTTAAAGGCATTGAATTTATTATAAACGAAATGTACTGTATTCGATTAAATAGTTGTTTTAGTAATTATGCCTACGAAACATGCAGAATATAAAGTAAGGGTCTTAATCCTCACATCAATATTTTAATCAAGTATGCTCTGTGAATTCCAGGATTGAATCGGTGAAGAAGGAAGACAAGGGAATGTACCAGTGTTTCATCAGGAACGACCAAGAAAGTGCCGGTGCTAGTGCAGAACTGAAACTTGGAGGACGATGTGAGTAAACATGGTATAAATTGTTATAAAGACAAAAATAGATATTTAATAAGATATTTTAATTGGTAAAATAAAAATAAGTGCTGAATTCGCCCAAGCGAATATACAATTTCACGAGAAAGTAAATTAAGCTTGCTTTATATTTTACTTTGAAGAAGGAGGATCCGACTAATATTTGATTAAGGTATCGAGAGATGATAAATGTATACGGTCAATCACAATTCTACTGTATTAGAATGGGACTTATTGTAGAATTCAAAAGTTTTAATTACAACTATAAACAAAAATTAAAAGTACTTTACATTTTTCATTTTCAGTCGAACCACCCCAAATCAGACACAGCTTTGGCGAACAAACTTTCCGTTCCGGCCCGTCCCTCCGTTTGAAATGCGTCGCTTCTGGCAACCCCACTCCCGACATCACGTGGCTGTTGGACGGCGAGAAACTGAACAGCGGAGAGCGGCTGCAAATCGGACAATTCGTTACTGCTGACGGCAACGTGGAATCCCATCTCAACATCTCATCTGTCCACACCAACGACGGCGGTCTTTACACCTGCTCGGCTTCTAGCAAGGTATCTTTTTGATAATTTATTACATGTTTATACCATGTCGTAACATTCCAATACCATGAGTTTTATAAAATTTTGCCTGTGATATACTAATTTATGAAGTGCCTTAAAGGAAAAATATGAAACAAAAAGGAGTAAACGAATGCAGGCGGATAGGAATGAACGAAGAAGATATTGCGACCCTAAATAGAATTGGAAATTATGCTAGGATATGTTGATGATTTAATATCAATATAAATACAAATACAATAAATTAGATAAATAATAGATAAATTTCCAGACTGTCAAACTTTAAATTGGACATGTAATGTGCCAGCTAGAAGATAGATGATATTTATAATCCATGTTTTAAACAAAACATAAACAATCTGTGGTCTCCCGTTAAAGGTTGGAAGTGCTTCTCATTCGTCTCGCGTCAACGTTTACGGCCTGCCCTATGTTCGTCCGATGAAGAAACGCCCAGTGGTCGCCGGAGACACCCTCATAGTGCACTGCCCAGTCGCCGGATACCCTATCGAGTCTATTGTTTGGGAACGCGACGGAAGGTAATTAATATCTAACTTTAATTTACAACACAATTTTTTTTACTTAAGTCTAAGCTATAGTGAAAATATTTTCTTCGTTATTCTCGTAATTTATTGTTTATCAAATAAGAATATTAACCAAGAAATATAAAATGTAACATCTAAGAAGTTAAAGGTCATATTGCCTTAAGACTAAGGGGAAGTTAAAAAAATATTTGGTATCCAAAGATCTTAATAAACTTAGCTAAGTTGGTCTTTCGATGACAATTAGTGTCTATGGCAACACTTCTTCAATACAAACATTTCACAATAAATCTTAATCACAATTTACTAATCTTCAGAGTGCTGCCTATCAACCGCAAGCAGAAGGTATTCCCCAACGGAACGCTGGTCATCGAGAACGTTGAGCGCATGAGCGACGAAGCTACTTACACCTGTGTCGCCAAAAACTCGCAAGCTTTCACCGCCAAAGGAACACTCGAACTTCAAGTCATGGGTAAGTTAATTAATCATAAAGAAAATGTAATCAGATGCCCTTTAGTAGGCTTAGTGAAGATTAAACATTAAATCTCAAAAGTGTTGCAAAAGAAGATGTATTCATAAACGTATTTAACGAAAGAATTGTAAATACAAAAACATTATTTTTGAATTGATAATTATTTTCGAAATTTAAATTACCTACGGAATTCTTAATTTATTATAACTGAAATTTGTGAATATATAATTATAATCTGATAGATTTAGTCTACTAAAGGGAATCATATATTATTAAGTTTAAGATAATATATTCTATTTCTATAATATTATAAGGAGATAAGCACTTATTACAAGAAAAAGACTCATCCGCAGAATTGTTAAAGTTTTTATTATGCTTAAATATTTTTCTTAATGCAATAAATGTCATTCTTGCAATAAGTGTTTAGTTACTGAGTTTCGAAGCGTTTTTAAAATGCTTTAGTTATTTAAAAAAAACAGAAATGATATGACAAATATACAAATCGTTTAATATCAATCTCTATTGTTGCTTTAAAATTTAAATAATTATTATCATTAAGGAGTAAAAAAGGAAAAAAACAATGTGAAAACTTAACTTCTTCATAATGAATTAACTCCTATAAATCGTGGAAATTGCAAGAGTTCTATTTTCTATTATCCTTCATCTTATTTAAGAAACTCAGTAAGCTATCTAAAATGCTATAGTGACGAAATTTACGGCGAAATATCAACTTTTCGACGTATAAAGAAAAGAAGAACTTTTCTTTATCTTAATTATTTGAGAATCTATGTAAGCCACCTGTTTTATAAGTTTTATAAATGAGAATCTAAACTATGGCATTTTTAACCTTTTTTGTGTACTAATAATGTTTATTTACAGATATCTTGGTGACTGATCAGTTTTAACAGGCACTTTTTATTTTCTTCAAATGTTGAAGTAGGTTAAAATATGTCAAGATGTTAATACCCGCCAAAGCTACATCGTTTGCCACAGACGCCCCGTGTATTTTGCATAAACAAACAATTTACAAAATATATCGCGATTTCCCACCTTTTTAAACCCTTTTTTAATGTTGTAATTCACTTGTTTATGCAGGTGTGACCCTTATTGATTTTATCCACAAACGTTATAATCTCTAAAGTTAGTGGGAAGTTTAAAAGGCCAAAGAATAAAATTGTTTAGAAACTTTTTATACGAATCAAGAAAACTCCTTCGACAGTAACGAAATTCGTAAGTGAAATACTACAAAAGACTTACTAATTCCTGTGGCAATAAAATAGCTAGTTTTAACTAAAAGCTATGCTTTAATCAATGATCCTAGTAATTATAGGCTTGCTGGTGATTCTATTTTATGCGTAATTCCATTACGCACTTAAAATAAATTGCTTAAATATTAATAATAACGTCCCAGTGCCGCCACAAATCACGCCGTTTGAATTCGGAGAAGAAATTCTGAATGAAGGCGAAACAGCATCAGTACAGTGTGTCGTGAGCAAAGGCGACTTACCAATAACATTTAAATGGCTCTTTAATGGAGAAGAAATCAAGTCACAAAACACACTCGGAATCCTCATAACAAAAATTAGCAAGAAAACATCTATTTTAAATATCGAGGCCGTTAATGCTATTCACAGAGGATCCTATACGTGCGAAATTAAAAATGCAGCCGGGATGACAAATCATACAACTGTTTTAAGTGTTAACGGTTCGCTACTTCCATTCCTTTTTTATTTTGTATAGTAATAGCTTCTTAAATCATACCAGTTCCACCCCAAATCTCACCCTTTGAATTCGGCGACGAGCCCGCCAATGCCGGTGACACCGCGTCGGTTCAATGCCTAATGAATAAAGGAGATCTACCAGCGAATTTCTCTTGGAGCCTTAACGGAAAGAAAATTTCGCGAAGCAATACATTGGGCATAGCCATCGGCAGCATGAGCCTTAAAATGTCGATACTTAACATCGATTCAGTGAATGGAACACATAGAGGGATATACACGTGCCATGTCGAAAATTTTGCTGGTCAAGTAAATCACAGCGCTGCCTTGGAAGTCAATGGTTATTTGTCCTCTTTGAATTAATTCGTAATATTTTATGTATTCCTTTTTAAAGTCTTTTTATTTGTTTTATTAGCGTTTACTTAAATGTAGTTTGCCATAACAGTTCTGCCCCAAATCCATCCATTCACCTTCGGAGAAGAGCCAGCCAACGCAGGTGATACGGTCGGTATCCAATGTATGGTAACTAAAGGAGACACTCCGGTGAACTTAACTTGGCATTTGAATGGAAAACCAGTCAATCAGATTCAAGGCATAACAGTTACCAAAATCGGCCATAAATCAAGCAGTCTTTCAATAGACTCTGTGGCCTCGATACATACCGGCGTATACACCTGTTCCGCTACCAACCAAGCCGGATACGCAAATTATTCTTCTGACTTGGCTGTAAACGGTATTTAACTTGTGTTTAGGGTGATTTATCCATTTAATATTTGAACTTTCTTAGAATACCGTTTATTGTTTTTAGTTACTTATATTCCCTTCCCGACCGTCCTTTTAGTAATTTTCACATCGTTCATAACTATATATGTATATACCATACATGCACAAATATATCGTACAAATTGTAGTACCTATATTCAGGGTCACAGAAATGATAATCAGTTGAATTGTTGACCATAGTAATAGTCTTCATCATGCATCATATCCAATGTACAATGGTATTTTCTCAGTTGTGCCACAAGTTACGCCTTTTGATTTCGGTGAAGAAATCCTCAACCAAGGCGATACCGTCTCACTGACCTGCACTGTTGGAAAAGGCGATTTGCCTCTGAAAATTCATTGGCAATTAAATAGCCAGTTGTTGAATTCGGGGAACGGTGTCTTAATAAACAGAAACGGTAAAAGAATATCAATGTTGAGCATAGAGAACGTTCAACACGAACACGTCGGCAATTATACTTGTATAGCAGAAAATGAAGCTGGTCGCAGTAGCCACAGTGCGGTTCTCAACGTAAATGGTATACGTTATTCAGTCACCACGTTATAAGTTTTAATAATTTTAGCTTAGCTTTTCTTCGCACGTTATTTATTTATAGTGTCTTTTGTTTTTTTTTAACGTTGTTTATCTTAACATACGTGTCCCATTGTTTGCTCCTAAAAAACGTGACAAAACTATATATACATATGTTAAATCTTAGT
Organism: Cephonodes hylas; assembly: GCA_030295005.1. Lineage (NCBI taxonomy): Eukaryota > Metazoa > Arthropoda > Insecta > Lepidoptera > Sphingidae > Cephonodes > Cephonodes hylas. The sequence continues at coordinate 7,009,014 of AP025366.1, forward strand.
TACGGTCATTTTCGTTCTATTAAAAAGACATTTTTTAGAATATTGAATATCGACCTGACAATGTACGAAATGTGACAAATATGTCTGTGGCAAATTACGATTTGAGCTCGGCGGCTGATGTGACGAAATACTTCACTTACTAAGGGATTAGAAATGATATTTTTTCAAACTAATTCTGTTTAGTTGCGCCACAAATCATGCCTTTCGATTTCGGCACGGAGCCGGTGAACGACCAGGAGATGGTTGTCGTCATATGCACTGTCAGCAAAGGAGACTTGCCACTTAATATCACATGGTATTTCAACGGACATGCTGTTAAGTCAGAAAGCAATGGCATCACATTAACCAACACCAAGCGTACAAGTCAACTCACTATAGAGTCTGTGACCCATCATAACCAAGGGAATTACTCCTGTGCCGTGAAAAACCAAGCGGGCATGACCAACCATACGGCAGAACTATACGTTAACGGTATTATGTTGTCTCGTGTATTTGTTTTTCTTATTCAAAATAATCGCTTCAGCCTGGAACTCCGTTCGCCTTATATTGTTTTTAATTTATTTGTTAATATTTTAACTCAAATAAATCATAATATATTCAATGTCACCTATTGTCTAAATTTAATTTTATTAAATCGAAAACAAAAATCTTTAGGTAATAAAAATGTAAAACATAGTTAAAAATAGCCAATAAAAGCGAATTCCAATGAATAAATAATAATTTTAAAAGTGCTCAATTATTATAATGAGGTGATCGGATTTAGCATTGCCCTAAAAGTCTTAGGTGTAATTTGTCCTAGTTTTTAATATTTTTGTAATTATTTAGCTCCTTTTCTCCTTACCCATCCTAATTAATAAATTCCGATTTGAAAGTGTCTTTAAAATTTTCCTTTAAACAAAATATATTTTGTTAGCATAAATTAAATTAAGTCTATTCGGTCGTTTTATACACATTTCTTATTGACAATATGAATAATGTTCCATTTTCCATCCTTGTAACTTTGGCGGGTCATATAATATAATCAAAAAATGTTAGGTTAAATACGCAATATGGTTAATGAAAAGTATTATTTGTGACATCGTTAAAATTAGTTTTTTTCTATAGCAAGGTGTTGTTTAACGATGTCCTTTCAGTGGCACCAATAATAAATCCTTTCGAATTCGACGAATCAATATTTTTCGGAGAAGGAGTTCAAGTAATGTGCCACGTCCCCAAAGGAGACAAACCGTTAAATTTCAAGTGGAGCTTTAGTGGAGGAGAAGTGAGTTTGCTAGCTGGGGTGAACATCATGAATGTTGGGGACAGGGGTTCAGCTCTCATTATACCTATGGTGACGGCCAAACATTCTGGCAATTACACATGCACAGCCTCTAATATTGTCGCCAGTGCTAGTCATCACGCCACGCTCAATGTCAAGGGTACAACGCCTCGATGAATCGTCTATAGCTTACTGTACTGTTCAATGTTATAGTATATTTTTATAGATATTTATTTTTTACGCCAATATAATAACACCTGTATGTAGTGTACGCAACCATTTCTTTCAGTGGCACCAATCATATCCCCTTTCGAATTTGACGATGCAGTTTTTTACGGAGAAAGTATACAAGTTATGTGTCATATACCGAAAGGCGATATGCCATTAACCCTTATATGGTCATTTCGCGGCCAACTATTAAAAAAAAGTGGTGACGTTATAATAACCAAAATGGGAGACAGAAGCTCCATTTTAGCAATACCAGCTGTAACTGAAAAACATACCGGCAACTATACTTGCACAGCTTCCAATACTGTAGCGAGTACCAACCACACAGCTATATTAAACGTTCAGGGTATTGTTATTATTATGTATAGAATTTTTTGTTTGTTTATTTCTTTTTTTTTATATAATAACCCGCCAGTTCCTCCGCACATCGTTCCATTTGAGGCCGAAGAGCCAGTCTTTGCCGGCGAATCCGTCCAATTGACGTGTCACGTCTCGAAAGGCGACGGACCTCTTACTATTACGTGGAGTTTCCATGGCAAGGAGTTATCTTCGCACCAAGGCATTTCAACGATGAAGATAGGCGAACGAACGTCACTGCTGACAATCTCTAGCGCGACAGCGAGTCACAGTGGCGAATACTCGTGCCATGTTGCTAATCAAGCCGGCCTGGCTGTTCATTCTACTACAGTTAATGTTCATGGTACCCCGTTATTCCGTTAGCTGCTTATGCCTAAACATATATAGCACGTTGCACGCTTGGTTCATCAATAATTTTGGCTTTCTGGATTAACAGTATTGCCATACGTCGTACCTTTTGAGGCGGACGAGTCGGTGTTTGCCGGCGAACCAGTCCAGCTCAATTGTCATGTATCCAAGGGTGACCTGCCTTTGGATATCAAGTGGCATTTTCATGGTTTCGAAAATACTTCATCGCATCTCGGCATCATGACTACCAAAATGACATCGCGAACTTCGTTTCTGTCGATCGCGGCTGCAACTGCCAGTCATAGTGGCAACTATACCTGCGTAGCAACCAACAGTGCCGGCTCCACTAACCATTCCACTGTCCTTAATGTTCATGGTCAGTTTGTTTGGACATCGTATCATATTTGGTTCATCACAGCGATTTGGTATCATATGTTTACAGAATTAGCATGAATTCTGTCAACATATGTACTTGTGCAAACAACGTACGCTTATTGTTTCGATTTTTTTCATTCCTTTTCATTTATTTTTTTGTACAGTTACACCGAACATATTACCATTTGACGTCGACCAAGCCTTATTTTTTGGAGAGTCAGTACAAATGATGTGTCATATATCGAAGGGAGATACTCCTTTGGAAGTTTATTGGGAATTTAACGGTAAAAAGATGTCTCGAGAACTAGGAACATTCACAAGGGTTGGCGATCGGTCTTCAGTCTTAATGCTACCTTCGGTTACTGATGTCCATAGTGGAAATTATACGTGTGTTGCTAAAAACCGCGCCGGAACTACTTCTTATACTACTACTCTGAAAATAATCGGTACAATTAATATACAACAATAGAAAATTTGTAGATTCTCGCATGTTCTTTATTTTTCGTACTTCCTAATCCAACGTGTCTATCCATTCTTTTCAATTTAAGTGTCTCCCCACATAACTCCATTCGAGGTCGAAGAATCTATATTTGCTGGCGAATCAGTTCATCTTACGTGCCATGTAACGAAAGGAGATAGACCACTTCAAATAACATGGAGTTTTCAATCGCACGATATTCCTTATCATAATACGATGGGTATAACAACTACTAAGTTAGGAGACAAAGCTTCTGTTTTGAGCATTTCTACCGCGATGGGCCAGCACAGCGGAAACTACACATGCACGGCCAGTAACCGCGCTGGACGTGACAACTACACGGCTACTGTCAACGTTCATGGTATTTCTGTCCACACAACTTCTTCTTAAAATTAAAACGTCCGTGTCTAGCTAATGCACGTTTAGATTGCAATTAGTTAAAAGTTTTATTTTCCCTGTTCTGTTAGTTCCTCCCCATATTATGCCGTTCGAAATCGAAGAATCTGTCTACTACGGAGAATCCGTGCAGATGACATGCCATGCGAGTAAAGGTGATCGACCCATGAGCGTTACCTGGACTTTTGAAGGAAAAGACTTATCAACGCACACGGGAATCAAAACCATGAAGATGGCGGAACAAACCTCATTCTTATCTATTGCTTCGGTGACGGGAGCGCACAGTGGAAATTACACATGTATAGCAAAAAACAGAGCTGGCGAAGACAGATATACTGCAATTCTGAACGTTCAGGGTATAACTATAACAGAAATTGCAGCATGTACTATCAATAACTAATTCCATCTTTTCTTTGCTTAGTCCTCCCTCACATCAAACCTTTCGAGTTGGACGAAGCAGTATTTGCGGGAGAATCAGTTCATCTCGATTGCCACGTTTCTAAAGGCGATATTCCTTTGAATATTACCTGGAAGTTTCAAGGCCAACATATAATGCAAAGAATGGGAGTTAAATATACTACATTGAGCGATCGCGTCTCAGTACTAGATATAGCGTCTGCAATGGGCCATAACAGTGGCAATTATACGTGTACAGCAAGTAATAAAGCGGGCACTGCAAGTCATACTGCAATTTTAAATGTCATCGGTATATTAATTTTATATCACGGATGCTTGCTTTTTGTTCAGTTCCTCCTGTCGTCCAACCCTTCTCTTTCGGAGATGTCGCAATGAACTCCGGACAGGTCGTAACCGCTCCCTGCTCTGTCATCGAAGGCGACCACCCTCTACGGCTTAAGTGGCTTTTCAACGAAAAACCAATAAAGAACATGCCCGGAGTGTCAGTTTTTCAAATTGGAGAAAAAAGCGCTATTCTTAGTATTGGTTCCGTATCACATGATCACGCCGGGAACTATACTTGTATGGCAGAAAACGAAGCGGGCATTCACTATCATACATCAACTTTAATAATTAACGGTGCTTGGTATTCCTTTTTAAATCCATTTAAGTTTATTATTCATTAAGTTTGGTATTGATTATAACAACTTTAGTTATTTTTTTATCGGTGTTTAAGTCAATTACTTTTATGAAACATGATTTTCCAGTACCACCCCATATTCTGCCATTCGCATTCGGCGAAAAACCTGCAAACGTTGGAGAGTATTTGCAAGTTGCATGCACTGTAAATTTTGGTGATCTTCCGCTCACTATAACCTGGGCATTTAACGGGCAGCTCATATCACAGCGAAACAATGACTATATTTTAACTAATTCCAAACGAAGTAGTTTACTTATAATTGAATCAGTAAACGCGAAACACGCTGGTTCTTACACTTGCGTAGGAGAAAATCGTGCTGGACGTAGCACACATTCAGCTGACCTTGTCGTATACGGTTAGTCGTTGCATATGGTAGAATTCAATTATTTTATTATTTAGACAACATTTGTTTCAGTTCCTCCCAAGATTGCACCTTTCGTTGCTGGTCCTGAACCGGCTTTTCTCGGTGATTATTTCGCTCTCCAATGTATAATTACCCATGGTGACCAACCCGTCCGGATTGAATGGTCAGTTAATAATAAATCTGCCGATTCACTTCCCGGTGTACGCGTCAGTACCATCGATCGAAGAAGTAGCGTGCTAACCATAGAATCAGTAGATGCGAAGCACGCCGGCATATACAACTGTACTGCGAGTAACTCAGCGGGCGTCACCTCGCACACCACCGTTCTAGTCGTAAGGGGTGCGAAACATGAGCAACTATTATTGTGCTTATGTTCTCTATTTTAACTACTTCTTAGCTTTTCAATTTAAAATGCACTTCATGTACGATTTTTATTGTCCTAGTTCCACCACTGATAATGCCGTTCAGTTTTGGTGATGTGCCGTCAAATCCGGGAGACACGGCTGTAGTGAACTGTGTGGCTACCAAAGGCGACCTTCCTCTTGAAATATCGTGGACGTTCAGCAGCGAAACCATAGACTCGAGCCTCCAACGTGGCATCACGACGACGCCGCTTGGCCCACGCGCCTCTGTACTTACCATCAACTCCGTGAGCGCAAACCATCAAGGAAATTACACTTGCATCGTACAAAATGCGGCCGGCCGCGCCGAACATGCAGCGACGTTAGTCGTAAACGGCACGTCTCATAATAACCATTATTTATGCAATACAGGGAGGGAACTAACATCACAAAGCGCACCCTCAAAAAAAAAAGCCGTTCACCGACACCACTCTCTCCTTAATTTTCTTTCATACAATGCTAACATTGCCTGCGACCCCTAATTTTAACCAAATCTCTATGGTTGTTTCCAGTAATACCTCGCATAGTTCCATTCTCGTTCGAGTCTCCACTCTATGCGGGGCAGGCCAGTCAAGTTACTTGTTTGGTTTCGGAGGGTGATCTGCCTCTAGACATCCAGTGGTATTTTGAAGGACTACCTCTTATAGAGAAATCAGGAGTCACGGCTACCAAAATTGCCCAACGAGCGTCCTTACTTCTGATCGATCCCGCAGGGTGGTCGCACAGCGGCTCATACACATGTCTCGTACGCAATACTGCCGGCTTGTCCAACTATACCGCCACTCTTGAAGTTCATGGTATATCACCCGCATATGTGTACCTTCAATTCCTAGCACGGACAAGCTTGCCGTAGTTTTATGATAAGCTTTCAAAAAATATATAATCAGTTAACTTGCAAACATTGGATCAGTGTAATTTTTTAATCTAAAGTATGATGTTGCATTTTGTTTGCATATTATCTCTTTCAACTTAATAAGGTCGTTAAATTTATTTACATCTATAATATTGCATAGTATCAAAAAATTATATAAATCGTCGGTAGGAACCGGCTGCGGCTATCATCGACAATCCTACCTCTCCTCTCCTTGCATTCTTAATTATAGATTCCTACCTTCCTTTCCTTGAATTCCGTCTTTTATTTTTATTTCATTTATTATTTTGCATATAGTTTATTTGCTTGGGTTTTGGCTTACTAATGAATCCGTTGATATAATCTACCTTTTTATATAAAAGTTTCATCGAATAGTAGATATCTAATTTTCTAAAAGAGAAAAGCGAAATAGATTATTTCAACGGCTTTTGGTGCTTTTGTTGCTTTGGTATTGCGTCTGCAGCATTATTATTATTAATTTATTTTATCTCCCAATTATTGACTTTATTAGTTAGCTGCTTATATTTTAATTTGCAAAATAGTTGGTGTACTAATAAAAATTTTAAGAATGTCTCGTAGCGACCTTTATTTTTAATTAATGCTAAGATATTAGAAATATATTAAAATCAACAATAAAAATTATTATTAAAAATTAATAATAGCAAGAAAAGTCGCTATAAGCCATTTTTATAATTTAAAATAAATTGAACTTGAATGAAATATTCTAATTGATTTTCTATTCTTTGACACAGCACTTACTAACTTCACAAATTTTCTAGTAAAATTTTCACTTCAAGTTCAATATTAGCCAAGTAAGAATTCTTATCAATAAAAAAATTAAAAGGTCCCCTCACTATTTTAACTAATTACCAGTTACAAAAGTTTTTAATGTAAAGTAATATTATTTATTCAGCATAAAAAAATTAAAATTATATATTTTTTTAAATTAAAAGTTTAACACTTTAGTACAACATAATTACTTAGTTACTTTGCTAATTCAATTTCAAGTTAAAAGTAATTTTAGTTAGGCCCATATTACTAGTAGATCTCAAAGACAGTTATTTTAACTAAATTGAAATTTTTAGTACCACCTCGCTGGATCTTAGAACCTACTGATAAGGCTTTTGCCCAAGGTTCAGATGCCAAAGTCGAATGTAAAGCCGATGGTTTCCCTAAGCCTCAAGTGACATGGAAGCGGGCTGAAGGTAATAAATTTAAAAGACGATTATAAAATTTTAAACCAATTAAAACATTTGTTATAATTTAAATTCTTAAAATTTTAGGGGATACTCCCGGCGATTACAAGGACCTTAAACCAAACAACCCTAATGTTAAAGTTGAGGACGGTACTTTGGCTATTACTAACATTCAAAAGACAAATGAGGGATATTATCTTTGCGAAGCCGTTAACGGTATTGGATCTGGATTATCTGCTGTCATTCTTATTAGTGTTCAAGGTAACCTTTATTCATCGATATTATCTATCACTATCTATTATTTAGGATTCTTCTAAATATTGAAACTTAATATATTTAAATTATAGCGCCACCTCAGTTCGAAATTAAAATGAGAAACCAAACTGCTCGCCGTAGTGAACCCGCTGTTCTGCAATGCCAAGCCAAAGGAGAAAAGGTATTTTATGATCATCATTCACTTTGGCCTCCACAATTCATTTAAAGTGGACGAATTTATTATTTCTTGTTTATTTAAAGCCCATCGGTATCATCTGGAACATGAACAACAAACGTCTCGAGCCCAAATCTGACCCCCGTTACACAATCCGCGAAGAAATTCTGCCTGGTGGTGTTGTATCTGATCTTAGCATTCGAAGAACTGAACGATCTGACAGCGCTCTGTTTACCTGTGTTGCTACCAATGCTTTTGGATCTGATGACACCAGCATCAATATGATTATCCAAGGTAATTCTTAATTCATACTAATTTGGATCTTTTAAAATGTCTTCATGAATATACATGTAACGATCTATTGAAAAATAATTGACATTTGCAGAAGTACCTGAGGCACCCTATGGTTTGAAAGTATTGGACAAATCTGGCAGGACCGTTCAGTTATCATGGGCTGCACCATATGACGGAAACTCACCTATCAAGAAGTTCCTTATTGAATACAAGCGCGCTAAAGGCAACTGGGAAAAAGATATCGACAGGTAATTATATTCAACCACTAGCTGATGCCCGCGACTCCGTCCGCGTAGATTACAGGGTTGAGTTCAGAAAGAAAATAAGTTATAGTCTATTTTACTCCTTAGAATCCTATTTATGCCCATACCAAAAATCAAATAAATCACGTGAAAGCGTAACGCGATGGCCGTCACCTTGTACATAATTATTGCGCAATTGATGATTATTTTGAAACTGCGATATCTTCTAAGATACTCATTGAAATCAAATGATGTAAAGGGCAAATTTCTTTTAAATGAAATTCTTATACTAAATAACGTATTTATTTGGATAAGGATTAATATAATCTTTATAAAAATACCTTCACAAACAATGCTTTATTTTATAACAAATTTAGTTAGCATAAAAAAAGGTTATAGTGTAGCAACCCTAAAAGTTAGACATATGCTACCGCTGACTTTTTTGTAGACATTATCAAGCTCTACAACTTTTCTCTAGGACTTAACTATATATCTCCCATGGGTAAGGCAGTGTTTGCAAAAAAACGGTTTCGTTTGCCCGTTTTTTCTCCGACTTACTTCACAAATCCTGCTACCACGAAAAAGTCTTATCATTTTTCGGACTAATACATAGCCTATGACACTCACAAAGAACGTAGCTTTCTATTGGTAAAAGAATTTTCAAAATCGGTTCAGTAGATCCCGAGTTTACTTTCTACAACGTCACAAACATACAAACATTCAAACATACAAACTCACAAACCTTACCTCTTTATAATATTAGTATGAATTAATCAAGCCTACAATGTCATACCAACAATCAACTGAGATTTGTTTCGTAGGGTTCTTGTACCAGGAGATGCTACTGAAGCCGGCGTATTTGGACTTAGACCTGCTACTGCCTACCACATTAGAATTGTTGCTGAAAATGAACTCGGAACTTCGGAACCTTCTGAAACTGTTACCATTATCACTGCTGAAGAAGCCCCGACTGGCCCTCCCCAAGACGTCAAAATCGATGCCATTGACAAACACACCCTGCGAGTAACATGGAAGCCCCCTGCGCCTCAAGACTGGAATGGTGAACTGCAAGGGTAAGATTACAATTATTAAATAAATACATCTCTGAAACCACATAAATACTTGATTCTGAATTTGTTATAGATATCAGAACGTAAAGCCTGTAACCTGTTGCTAAAGCTGCTTACTTACATATCAACATAAAATATTTTTTATTTAATATTATTAATAGCCTGTGTACGGTAGAGTTCTAAAATTGTATTTCATTATGCAGATACTACGTCGGATACAAACTGGCCTCAAGCAACAAATCCTTTGTTTTCGAAACTGTTGATATTTCCAAGGAATCTGGTAAGGAACACCATCTCGACATCTTAAACCTCAAGTAAGTTTTTCCCACATTTTCCATATTATAAGTTTTTTTTTTTAAAGAGACCAATTGACTTATAATTTAATACCTATGACTATTTGCTTAATAAAAATAATTATTTTAGGACTTACACGCAATACGCCGTAGTTGTTCAGGCTTTCAACAAAATGGGTTCTGGTCCAGTCTCTGGTGAAGTGCGCGCGTACACTGCTGAAGGTGCCCCATCTGCCCCCCCTCAGGATGTCCTTTGCACCACTCTTACTGCCCAGACTATTCGCGTCTCTTGGATCTCCCCTCCTCTTGCCGCTGCGAACGGTCTTATCAAGGCTTACAAAGTTATTTATGGACCTAGCGAAACCTGGTACGGTAAGTATTATTCCATCGAAGGTCATGGCTAAATATTAATGTATAGTACTTAATGGATGTGACAATGAATTATTAATGTTTTACAGACGAGAAAACCAAAGACACCAAAATCACGGCAAGCAGCGAAACTATTCTTCACGGACTTAAGAAATTCACTAACTACTCGATGGAAGTTCTTGCTACTACTAACGGAGGTGATGGCGTCCGATCTGCTCCAATCCACTGCCAGACTGAACAAGATGGTAAGCCTTGAATAATCTTTTCAATATTAGAGTTCAGGAAACTATTGAGAATAAATATTAATAGGTTTATAATTACTTGCAGTACCGGAAGCTCCTCGTGCTGTGAAGGCACTCGTCATGGGACAGGACTCTATCTTAGTTTCGTGGAGACCTCCAGCGCAGCCCAACGGTGTTGTCACCCACTACAACGTTTACACTCAAGCCCAAAACTCCGAACCTCATCCTAATAAGGTTTGATTAGATTGCCGTTTTAAATTTTATTATTATTGTACAAGACTTTGCCTTTAGAATTTAAAATGTTTTTGTTTTTTCAACGATTCAGAAAATTTATATTTAACATATTTAAATGTCACTACAGGTACCAGCCTCACAGACTAGCTACTCCGCAACCGAACTTAAAGCCGGCCGTTACGATTTCTGGGTTACTGCGTCTACGATTATTGGTGAAGGCCAGCCCTCAGCTACCGCTTCTTGCAGCCCAAGTGACAAAGGTTTGTAAAGTTATTGTAGCGCAACTCTTTGCTCCTAAAAGATGAATGTTTCTATGTATTACAATTTAATAACTATTGTGTTTCAGTTCCCGCCAAGATTGCCTCATTCGATGAATCTTTCACTGCGACCTACAAAGAAGATGTCAAATTACCCTGTCTCGCTGTTGGTGTTCCTCCTCCCAATATTGTATGGAAGGTAAATTCAACTTCTTTATACTATTTACTATGCAGTGATGGCCTCGAGGTTTAGGCGCGCGGTCGAGAATCTCGGCGGTCGCGGGTTCGAACCCCAGGCACACACCTCTGACTTTTCGAAGTTATGTGTGTATTCACATTAAATTATCACTTGCTTTAACGGTGAAGGAAAACATCGTGATGAAACCTGCACACCTAAAAGTTCTTAGGAATTTCTTAGGTGTGTAGTCCGCCAACCCGCACTAGGCCAGCGTGGTGGACTATGGCCTAAACCCTCTCAATGGTAGAGGAGACCCGTGCTCAGCAGTGGGCGTATATGGGTTGATGAAGAAGAAGAAGAAGATACTATTATTTACTACATAAATAATTATTGATTGTTATACTTCCAATAATCTATGAAAATTATTAATGGCAGGTAAAAGGTCAGCCCCTGGAACCCTCAGAACGCGTTCGTCAATTGCCTGAAGGATCTCTGCAGATTGCCGGAGTAGCACGTGAAGACGCCGGAGAATACTCTTGCCATGTTGACAACCAATTCGGAACCGACACTGTGACTCACACTCTCTCCGTTCTTGGTAAGTCATCGTTACCCACTCCTAGTGAACTCCAGAGTTTAACAGATCTTTAATACAATGTTTTCTTTATTCCAGCTCCTCCCTTCCCTCCACAACTGAGCATTGCTTCGTCGTCCGTATCTTCTCTGACCCTGCGCTTGAAACCCTCTGTTGAAGTCGACCAATCTCCCGCCGCTGGTTACACTATCCACTATAAACAGGAATTCGGAGATTGGGAAACCGTTCAGGTAACCTTCATGCATTTTAGTTATACGAAAATTGTTTTTTCGTAGCAATTAAAAGAATATAAGCGTGTCAGCCTATCGCCGTCCACAGCTGAACGCTCCCCAAGAAAGCTATAATATAAAAAATATTTTTCCTTGCAGATTCCAAGCTCGACTGACACTTACACTTTGGAAAATTTGTTCTGCGGCTCTAGATATCAGCTCTACGTTACTGCTTACAACGGGTGAGAAATATTTCAATAGTTTCGTATTTCAGACTTTCAGAACTTATCTTCAATTTTTTTTTACATCTTATGATTCGATGAGTTCACAAACTTTTTCTTTCAGAATTGGCACTGGCGAAGCTTCAGATGTAGTGATTGCTCGCACTCGTGGCTCCAAACCGCCGGTACCCCGCGCCGCTGATTTCATCGAAGTCGGATCTTCCTCGGTTACTCTGCATCTTAAACAATGGCTGGATGGTGGATGTCCCATGAGTCACTTCGTAGTTGAAAATAAGAAGAAGTTTGTATACTTTGTTGCATAACGCTATCTTGTCTTTTTCATGTGATGACTTATTAATGTTTTTTGGATTACCAATACAGGGGCGCTGCTGAATGGAACCAAATTTCTAACGCTGTCAAACCAGGTGGAAACTTCGTTGTTCTTGGTATGTAATATAACAAAAACTCATATACTGATATGGGCATTCGTTCTTAACATAATATCGACGGCGGAAAGCAAAAACGTAGTAAACCACAAAAATGGAAATGTTCACCAGAGCCAAAAAACGTTTACATATTTTTTCAAAAAATCATTACTCGCGTGTTTTTTAACTTAGACTCATGATTTTTGGACACTAGACATGTTATTTTTTTCTAAATATAATTCTAACTCTCAAATCTCATTCTAATAATTATTTTCCAAAAATTTGTTGACTACGACATTTTGAAATATTTTTACAGAATGCTAAAACGCTGTAAGTGCACATCGAGTTGTATAGAGATGGGTCAAATACATTTTTTTAGGGAAAGCGAAAACGTGGTAAGCAGTTATACTTGAACTAGGCTGCTCAACTAAACGTTGTAAACGTGGTTATTTAATGAAACCCATCTCTTAGATATGGTGTAAACTAAAATAATTACTGACTTGGGGTAATACAAATTGTGTTACACATGAACTGAAAACTTATAGAATATTAAAACGTATAGTTTATTAAATAATATACTACAGTTTATATTGGAATTTTTCATTAAAAAGATAATAAGCTTAAATATACTGATATAAAATAAATAGGAACCTCAAAATATAATTTATCATCTTTCATCATCGGTGTCAGGTAAGCGGTCAGTAATTGTTGTACTTGCTTTTAAATTCAAATATTCTTTCGCAAATCTATCCGGAATCAAATTTTTATAAATCATTTTCTTTAAGTCTGTTTTTTTTTTGTAAAATTGGCAAATTTGAAGTAGGTATACGAATTTGGTTTTGGAATGACATCGTTCAAAGGATCAAGTTAAATTTCTGTAGCTTCTGTACCTGGTAACATTAATAAATTTTAACAAACATTTTTTTGATAATACGAGTATGTTTTTTTCAGAAAGTAACGGTACATATTTTTGAAATATTGACGGTTTGTTTCTTTTTAACCGACTTTAAAAAAGGGAGGAGGTAATCAATTCGTTTGTATTTTTTTATGTTTGTTACCTCGGAACTTTCGACTGGGGAGACTGATTTTGGTAAATCTTTTTTTATTTGAAAGCTGGTGCGTCCAGATCGGTCCCAGTTTAATTTTGTCGAGTTAAGACAATGAGAAAACCATATAAGGGCCTTAATTTTCACTAATGTGATTGACAAATCGACGAATAACTAAAACCGACTTTGATGATTTGTGATGATTTTTATTGGAAAGGACTTCAAGGATAAATTGACGAGAGTTTGGTTAGATTTTGATAATGGGATTTATGACAATGTAATGCAACTCTTCAATTCTTTCAATCATATAAGCTATCTGGATATTTGAGTTACCTACCGTAGCATCTTTATGGTCAAGTATATGTGTAAACTGGGGATGTCTGAGTAGGTGGTAAAAAAAATTGCATATTGTTGATGCACCTTATAAACATATTATAAAAGGCTTGTAAAGTAACCGATATGCAACGCTTGAGGTTGCGGGATCGATTCCGCGTGTGGCTTCACTAAGGATAAACAAAAAATTTAACAAAACAAATATCGCCTTCAAAAAATATATTCCAAAACAAGTAATACCTATGCTCTATAAAATATAAAAAAATATGCCAATTCTTCTCTAACTTAATTTTTTCTTCATTTAATATGTAGGTACGATCTTTGTTTTTCCCACGCACTAATAATATTGTAATGTAGATAAAATTATCAATATTTTGGAGTCGGTGTCAGCCACGGAACACTACAACATACCTAGAAATAAAAATACGAGAATACTTAAGATTTTTTTTAAATAACTTTTATGTGAATGAAAATGTACTATGGCGGAAGAGCAATACCTAATCAAAGCAAGCATATCTTGCCTATAATGTGTTGATATACAAGATACAAACCTACCTTGGCTGACACCGACTCCAGAAATATTAATAATTTTAACTACATTATATTATTTATCAGTCCGTGGTAAAAACAAAGATTGTACGTACATATCAGTGGCGGTACTTCCATAGAAGCCCGAAAGCCCGACTTGCCTTACATAGTTCCGAATAACGAACTTAACGATTGTTTATTTATAAAATAACGCTATAACCGTGAATGTGAGTACTAACCGGTAGGTATTTATTAGTCCGACGTACCAAAAAAAATATGCTGCTACTAAATAAACATTTGGGCTTGCCTTAGTTTGACACCCTAGGCACGCCACTGGTACATATTATTGATGAAAAGAAAAAGTTTATTATTAAGTTACACAAGAATTCGCAATATTTTTTGTACTTCTTAGGACACATTACTTGTTTTGGAATAGGTTTTTGAAAAGCAGTGTTTGTTTTTTGAATAATAAAATAGTGCATAACTGTGTATTTACTTTTAATAAGACAATCTAAATGTCATAAATTCAAGAGTACATTGTACAGAAACCGTACCAAATGTAGTAATAGGTTCGGTTCTTTATACCACTACTCGCTAAAACGTCCTTAATGCAAGATACATAAAAACACGAGCGACGAAAACGTAGTAAACGCAGCATTACTGACCGCTTCATCAACATGTAACTTTTTTTACAGAAAGCGAAATTGTTGTAATCGACATAGTATAACTTATTACTATTTTTTCTGTAGCTTACAGCGTTTTTGAATGCAGACATTTACGTGAAAACCTGTTTTTTTAAAATGTTAATTTCTAATCTATTCATCCTAGATTTATGAGACCGGGACCATTCGAAGCAGTTTTTTTTTCTGATTCGAACAGTGCAATAAAAAAATTTTTCACATTTTGTGGACTACGACGTTTTTGCTTTCCGCCGTCGATATAAATCTTGTGTTCTTGGCAGATCTTGAACCCGCAACATGGTATGTCCTGAGAATCACTGCACACAACAACGCTGGTTTTAATGTAGCCGAATACGAATTCGCAACTCTTACTATGACTGGAGGTAATTACGTTTTTAACTACTAGTAAATTAGTAAAACGTGTTTTTTACAACTGATCATACATAAAATAATTATAAGTCCTCTTCCAAATCTAGAACTAAGTATGTAGAAGTGTTGACTTCGTCGTTTACCATATGTGATTATTTGTTTTTAATTTACAAACAGTATTTTTTTGCATTCCGAATAATCTATTATAGTAATTATCACCTTTAGCGCTCAACGACAAGCATTATGATGTAAACATTGAAAACTTAAAACTACCAACTAAGTATTTATTCACTCATTTAAAAAAATCATCATGAGGTAAAACAAACGATTGAAAACTAATGAAATGTTAATGATGAATAAATTAATGGAAGTTTATTTCACGAAATAGCCTACTACCGACCTCCCTAAAGATGTTATTTCAAAATTAACTTTATTCTTCAGTGTTTAAGTTGTTAATAAATCGCCCGTACCTGAAATGCATCGCCTTTTTCTTTTCAATTTCATTAGGCATTTTTATTTCCAAAAATAAACCACAAAATAACGCGGCCTTGCATTTCAGGTACGATTGCGCCCGCGCGCGACGTCGGTGGCAACACTCTTACAACCGAACAAACCCTCAAGATTATTCTGTCGCACCTCAACCTTATCGTGCCCGTGGTCGCTGCTATTCTCGTCATTATTATCGCTATCGTCGTCGTGTGCGTAGTTCGTGGAGCCAGGGATCATCACAAAGGTAACTGTGATCAATTTTAATTTCTCTTTTAGGCACTATTGCTCCTCTGCCAGGCAACGGCGATGACAAGGAACTTCCCCCATGGGTCAAAGCTTGGCTCGAGCCCGAAGTCCTTGTTCCCATTTTGGCCACTATCGTTGTGTTCATCGTAGGCGTGGTTGTTATCTGCCTGACTCTTGCGCGGAGGAACACTCCGCATCGTCTGCGAGGTCAGAAGGACGTGTATTGTATGTATGGTGGCATGGATCACCGCTTTATTATTTTAATTTCCAATCAGTGTACCATAGTCCATTTCTTTATGGTTTTATTGTCATATTTGCATGATTCATAAGTCTAATTAATTTACCACATCAAAATTATTTCCTTTTTTTGCCACAGCTCATTTATTTAGACCATTTACATTACTATAACGTCCTACGAACAAAAATTAGTGACATGAACAGTATATTGCAGTTTGTAACACCTTAATACAATACTAATAAATCAATATCTTAAATTTATTAACCTCTGACGAGATAAAAGGCATACGTGATGTTTGTAGATGACGCCGTGTACAACGCGTCCCAAGCAGCGCTGGGCGGCGGCGGCGGCACGCTGGACAAGCGCGGCGGGCTGCGCGACGAGCTCGGCTACATCGCGCCCCCCAACCGCAAGCTGCCCCCCGTGCCCGGCTCCAACTACAATACTTGCGACCGCGTTAAACGTCAGGCTGTCATTAGTAAGTACACATTGCACATGGATCTCATGGATATGTTCAAATTCATCTCTTTTTAATCAAATCCGCTTTCATACGCTATTGTGCGCAGGTAGAGGTGAGAAACTTTACATTTTTTTTTATTTTAATTCGTTTTACAAAATTAATTTAATGAAGGGGAGTCTTCTTTAAATGAAACTTTAATACTAATTGAAAGGTGAAGGACTTTTTGGGCTATATTATTATTTATTATTATGGTTAGATGCTGAATGGAATATAAAGATTAACGTTTATATGGTCAAGGGGTAAGAAATACCAATAATTACAATCATAAAAAACATTTTAGTAAATTTTGCTTAATTATTTTTCTTTGTCACTGTCTATGTTATGTGGCTTTAGTGTCATTTTATTTTCTTCCTCCATTTTTTTCCATATATTTATACCAATATTCTCTCTATTAAATATTCGAATGAATTTGTATTGGTATAAATATACATCCAAAATTTTATGCTATAGTTCATGCTACGTTTCAAACATCATATCACCGTGAGAGACAAACCAATCGCGCGACTAGTGATATAATGTATGAAACGTATAGTGACATACGTAGAGCATGCGTAACCCAGTAGTGTGGTTCAGTGGGGGCGCATTCTACGTGGGACCCCCGGCGCCATCACTACGAGCGCGTGAGACGTCCGCGCCTGCGCCGCACCGGGTCGGGCGATACCATCTCCACAGGTCATACCTCGCTTCGCCGCTTGCTTGCCTCATAACATTCACACCACACGACACAGTTGAATGGTCACTGTGCTCAATACTATAGCTTGACTTTTACTATGTATACAGATTTTTTAAAATAGAATCAAACAGGATTATGATTCTTTTTTCAAAATTCCGTACATATCAATATGATCACAACAAAAATTATTTAACGAATTATTTTGTGTTAATGAATGATTAGGTTTTAATTGTTGGTTAGTTGTGATCATATAACAGATTGTATCAGAATGGCGTGTTCCTAACAATGCCTGCCGCGTGAGTAAGTATATTTTAATCAACATTTTTCGTGTTATTTGTTATCATTTTTGTTTGCTTTTTCTAACCCCAGTTTTATTTTTGTTTGCTTCTATCACGTAAGTACCAGATTAACAAAGTTTGTTTGGTTGTTAACTCTAAATTGGTATGATGAAATAAGCTAATTAATTACAGGGAATTTGTGTGAAACGTAAATTGTTTGTTGCAATCAACAAGTATGACATGTGTAGTAACGTTCACGAGCGAAAACTATAGGCATGATGTGGTTTCGCACAAGTAACTTAACATTGATGAACATTCTTTCTTGACTACAAGGAAACTAAACTCAATTTTGTATGAATTTTCAGGCATGGAAGATGAGATCTGCCCCTACGCGACGTTCCACCTGCTCGGCTTCCGTGAAGAGATGGACCCCAGCAAGGCCCTGGCGTTCCCGCACCACCACCCCGCTCATGCTGGTACCCTGGCACACCCACACCCACACCACCCCGCTCACTCCCGCGCTGGATCTCAGAGCATGGTCACTACTCGACATTAATCCAATACTTTTACTAGGCGTTATTTTCTATTACAAGATATTTATCATTCAGCTCAAGTATTTTTGCTAGCTGTCTTAAAGACCCTGAAGACGACTATAATGACCCTGATGCAGAGAACTTCCTAACAGAAAACGCAATAACTCTGCTCAGACAGAAAATCAAACCATCTCGATGGCGCTTATAAATATTTCATAACTTGGCCTAATGATAGAGAAAGTAATACAAAAACGTATTCAATTGCGTTATAAATATAAAGTCTATGCCACCAGTGAACCTTAGGCTGATGATATATTATAATCCGTTATGAATATTTCATAATATGGCCAAATAAAAGAGATTTCTAATATAAAACAACATCTGATTACAGCCTCGTGCTAACAGCCGCTACGCCCGCAAGAACTCCCAGGGAGGACAGAGCGCCATCTACTCTACCGCCCCCGAATACGACGACCCCGCTACCTGCGCCGAAGAGGACCAATACGTAAGACTTCAAATAATTAAAACCCAAACCTGTTTTACCCACATAATATGTTGTATTAGAAATCGTCAACACCAAATCAGTAACAGTACTTTCAATAACATCTCATTTTCTTCACTTCCCCTATACATTTGGTATTTCAATGGAAATTTGTTTAGCTTTGAATGTTCTGTTTGGTTCGATCCCTACCCGAACTTTGTTGGAGACGGAAACATTTGTTTCGATTCTGGATATTGTGAGACCGAAGTGTCTTCCACTTTGTGATACCCGTGACAAAAGACTAATCTAATTATGTATTTATTTAACTTGCAGTTTCTCAAATATATTTCTAGTACTAAACTCTTTCCTCGTTTAGCAGAACAGTGAGTTTAATCCATATGTTTCAGCGCGCCCGCTACTCCCGCCCGATGTACGCGTGCGGCCCCGAGTACGACGAGCCCGCCTGCTGCGCGCCCGAGGACGAGCAGTACACCGGCGCCTACGGCACGCCCTACTCCGACCACTACGGATCCCGCCCCAGCATTGGTAAATATCTACTCTATGCCAGCGATACCGGCTGTGCTATTTACGCTGAACCACAGTCTTATAATTTATCCGTAATAATCATTTGGGAATTTTTAGTACCAACAGTTAGAATAAGTCGGATCATATTTTGATACTGGCTTAATTGTTTGAAGACACAAAATGTCGGCATGAATGTGATTAAAGGCTTATGCTTAGCTTCTTCATGAAATGACACAAACTTAGTTCAGAAATTTAGTAAAATGATCCATTTGAAGTGAAATCTGCAGGAACCCGCAAGTGCGGCGGATCCCCCGAGCCTCCCCCACCCCCACCACGCAACGCCAACAACGACAACAACTGCTCCTCCTCCTTCAACGAAAGCAAGGATTCGAACGAAATCTCCGAAGCTGAATGCGACCAACCCCGCAACTACCCCGGTACGTACGCACAGTAACAACGGTTGTGTCGCCAACCATACAGCCATACACCGCATCACGCAGTACGACGCTAGTCTCTTGTAAATATATCAAAACTACATTTCTTCTGACAGGAATACTATCATATATAGTAGACACATGTAAATTTACTACCTATCATAAATGGCATTCCCTTAATCTGAATATTAGAAATACATTCATAAAATAATCTATTTATTCATGAGTCTTATAATTCGAATAGAGTTTTTTCAAACCCAAAAAACATACACCAAATCCAAATCATTCATATCATTCATCCTGTTATCATATTTATTAAAAAATCAAAGAAATTTATTCAAAATTAAATATGAATCCCCGAATTGGTCCATGCGCTCTTGGGTGTCACCTGAACAGAAGACGGTAACAATTTTTAATAAAGTATTAATCCTTTTATGTTTTAATAATAATTGTGACTGACAGCATGCACCATACCCGTTATAACAAAGTTAAAAATTAAGCTTCAAAAATAGATTCTTCTTGCAATTGGCTTACTCTGATTTTTTTTTCAAAATTTAATGTTATCGTTATTTCTGTTTCTTTCCTTTAGCAAAATCAATTAAATTAATGACAAAAGTAAATTAATACTTAAAACATTAAAATAAATGAATGTCTTATTAATTGATTTTGCTAATTCCATCTAAGGGATTTTTATTATATTTAAATTGAATATTGAATTATATTTTATATGCTTAGATGTGATTGTGTATAACTAATTATGATTGTTTGAAATGATTCTGTAGATAAATTAGTAAGTGTTTTTTTTTAATATGTACGCCTTCGTTCAATAACCTCCTTTGTAAAATCATTATACAGATAGCTACTAATTATTTTTTACATGTAATTAAACGCTGAACTGAACCTCGATCATTTCTCTGTGTCTAAAGCCATAGAGGTAGTCAGGTGCATTAGAATAAATGCAAGTATTGAGCAGTTATTGAACGAGGTGTAGACGTAGCGGGCAGGCGAGTCCAGGTCTCGTGGCTAGAGTAGAACGCGTCGTGACTTGTATGTTGTTGCAGTCAGGGCCCACACTGCCAAGGACGGTTTGCACAGCGAGGAAATGAGGAAACTCATTGACAGGTCAGTTTCCGTAGGCTTAACTCGAGCACGCGCACTTAACACAGACACTATCAATCAATAATAACTGACGATATGGTTTGAAGTCCACAATTGACTGATCAACATATCACATTAATAACCATTTGAGAAGAAATGTTTAATTAAATTATGAAAATGAATATATATTTTCCAAAAATCATGCAGTCCCAATGGAAGTATAAACTTTTATAGTTATACTTCAGTTATTTAATGAACTGAAAACATAACGATGTACACGTACTGGACACTTATACTGTGCCGTATCCTTGTGTGTGCGCTAGCAGTTGTGTTTAAATGTGTCACGTCATAGGCATAAATATCTCTATTGATGCCTTGTGTATGATTAGTATATGCTCGTTATTAAGCATGTGTTATGTTCTGCATCCGTGTCCACAGGAAACAGTAAGTCAAAGTATGTTAAAATGAAGATTACTTATTTATAATTTGTGTTTGCCTGCTCTTTATGTTAAGTGATTAACAATTTTTGGCTAACATGTATCTACTGCACTATGAATAATTGTTTATGTTGCTATAGGTATGGTGAAATAATTTACTCCGAAAATAGTTGCGCTGGTTATTGTTTGAATTAAATTATTTTGCCGGTTCAGTGGCCACTATAACTACGTACTGTCTAGATTGTTACCATTTATTTAGCATTTTATAGACCACTGAGATTTTGTTACATGTCAATAAAGCTGCATAATTTATTAGTAAAGCATATATAATCCTTTTCACAATAAGTTTTTATAGTTGTGTTATACATTATAATGTGCTCTTTGTAAAATGCAAAACCAACTATCCAAGTGCTATTATTACATTAAATGTAACCACCCGCCTAGTAAGCAATGACTTGAATTTTCCTAGAACCAGCATGTTAACTGAATAATGTACTCTTTTAGTTAATCATGTTTCAATTTAATTGCAAAGCATTAATATAGCTGTGTTAAATGAATTAGATGAAATGATTTATCATCATTAGAATAACTTTAACCCAGAGAATGTTGATTTATAAAAAAGAAAAGTCATTCAAAACAGCTCCTAATCGCATCGTTTTAGTTGTACCTATTGTTATCGTTAATTTACTGCTTCCTACCTAATGTATTCATATGTTGCCAATATTTTGCAGACCAGAAGCAAACACCCCAATCCCCCAGCAAGCAGTCCACGGGCGGGGACTCACAGCCTACGATACTGTGGCAGTGTAACCTGTAAATCAAAACCTTGAGAATGCGCTGCGACACACTACCTATTATTTAATTCGATCTTATGGTCCATCACCACCTTGCTGATGTGATGTTCTTTAGCTTAAATGCTGCTAGTTATTTTTGCCGCCTCTTATTTAAATTTTTAGCGCCCTTGTCCCAAAGAGCAACACTTGTAACAAGATGGTGATACCCGTGCCAAATAATTTCTCCTTTTAAGTGTGTCGCGTTTGTGTTGCTATTTATTTTGTAATTACCCCAACTTAGTTGGCTGGATTTTGTCTTTCCTAGTTTTAGTTTTGGACACGCACATTTGTGCCATTTTATTTCGGTCAAGTCTGTGGTAAAGTTGTGAAGTTGGGTTATGTACAAATTAGCATCTACCCTCCCAGTCTAGAATTAATAACACGTCACTTTGTAGCGATACAAATACAGAAAAACATGGTTGTGGTAGTCATTCAAAATATATATTCCCATTAGTGACGTGATTTTAAACCTATCTAAATACATGCGTAGTAGGTACCCAACTCGAACTTTTACTACGGAATTTACTATAATTGTAGTTAACTTTGTTTTTCTTATTTGTTTAGCTTAATTTAAATAATTTTTCGACTGCTGATGGTTTTGGGGTGCATTTTACTCATTGATTTAAATTAAGCTCAACATGTAGGTAATATGTATGTGATATTTTCTATTTTTATCCCATTTTTTTTATAATATGAAATAACGTTATTAATACTTGCGTACACGTACGATACTAAGAACAACTCACGAGTTGTAATCATGCTTCCATTTTGATGTTATTAGTTTTCACAATGCTTTTTACCATTTATGTTATTGCCAACTTATGTCATAATTTTCACTAATGTTTTAATGTTTGATTTGCATTTAATCATGTACTATTTAGAATAAGATTAGTTTTACATTCTTCATTACTAGTATCTAATTACTTCTTTTAAATGACTATATAATCGATAGTTATTAGTCAGTAATAATATGTTACACAATATAATTATGAAATTTTAATCTAATCAATTTTAGCTATAATCTATGGTCACACTGCATACAATATACACAGGAAATAATCATAAAACAACAATAAGAAAGTTACCTACTTAAAAATCAAAAATTTACTCGAAATGTGTAACCATCGGAAATGTAATACTTACCTACTATTGTCACGGAATTCAAAGTAAGTTTTAATATTATCTACTCTTAGGAACGTAAGATGCATTTTTATTAATCATAATCGTAACTTTGTGCTCCTATATATTACACATATAACTAGATTTAAGACACGCGCGTGTCATTTTCTAGATGTTTCCCTTTATGTGTTGTGTATTGTGGTGTAAGCTTGGCAAACTTAGGCTTGTAGTTAGGTTTTCGCAACTTCCTAGCAACCGATATCTTCTCTCAACCTTCCAATTAGAAAATTCGGATAATTAAGATTGTTAAAATTAAATATGATATTAAATGTGTCTATTCAAAATTATGAAATAATAAATTAATTCAAAAAATTAATTAATTCGAAAAACATTATTTATATTATATTTTATTAGCTCTTTGATACTCTTTCGGTTGTCTTTGCTTATGTGCATTATTAGGTTTGCGCTAGTTGGAAGTGAGTTTTGTATTACGCTAAGCAATATGTCTACCAGCATCTTATTAAATGTACCAAAGTGTTTGATTTGTGTTAAATAAACTACTCCAACATTAACTGCACATGGCTCTTTTATTTATGATCTATTCCTACCTTCACGTTTCCTTTGATTTAATAAACTGATCGGACAAATAAAAACAATCTAAAAAGTCTTATGTAGGTATTTAATTCATAGCAATGTGACTGGTTTTGATTATTACTTATTAAAAAATACATTACTGACCGTCCTGTGGTCTTGATGGAAAAGTATGTACCTACCGTGCAATCTAAATTCCCAGAATTAAATTACTGAATTGGGATGTGCTGTTTGGTTTTTAATTAGGAAATTGTCATTAACAGCACGAATGCTAAAATCGTGCCTGAAAAATAGCAATTGATTTGAGAAC
Source organism: Cephonodes hylas (assembly GCA_030295005.1). Taxonomy (NCBI): domain Eukaryota; kingdom Metazoa; phylum Arthropoda; class Insecta; order Lepidoptera; family Sphingidae; genus Cephonodes; species Cephonodes hylas. The sequence continues at coordinate 7,033,199 of AP025366.1, forward strand.
ATGGGACCAAAATACAATTGGCGTGAAGTGGTTAAAGAAATGAACCTACATAGGGAACACAGGCATGAGCGCGTAAGTATGTAAATATGTAAGTCTATTGTCTTGGTGCCGGGTCGTACCCATGGCCTCTCGTTTAACATGTTGATGTTTGGTTAATTACGCTGCGGAGATGTCAGTCTTTTACTGAAAAAATGAGTGCTTTAAGAATATTCTGTATCCGTTTTATGTCCTCGGATTTTGTGGTTAGAAACCCGCGCCGCCAACCCATCGAGACCAAAAACATCCAAATCCATCTATTTTATTATTTATTTTTGCATTTTTTGTTTATTATTGTAACAGAAAGCATAATATTATTGTGTCAAAACTCCTAATCGGTTTGGGCAAAATTGACAAGGCTATAAATAAATAAATACACCCAACTGTCACATACATACCTCTGACTCCACACTAGGTTACAAGAACTGTGTCGTAGGTATCAGACACTACGAGAGACTTTTACGGTCTCACAAACACCTAGATCCGAAACAAATATTTGTGGATCACACAAACATTTGTCTCGGTGTGAGGATCGAACCTGCGGCCTCACTTTTCGCAAGCTGGTTTCTAGCCAAGTGCGCCACGGGGCTATTAATAAATATTTTATTTTATACCTTTGCATTGGATTCGTTCAAACATTCGTACAGTGCCCTTCTTAAGGATGTTTCTTCCATTTGTGAAGATCTGAAGAAAGGTGCCCGGAGCGATGTGTGGGAGACTTCACGCAGAACAATGAGAGTTTGAACAAACTTATTTGAAACACTAAAGCACTTGTGTGACATTTTTACTCTGTTGTCACAAAAAAAACGAAAAAGATACGATAATCTACGGAGAAAGTGTATTTATTAATACGCGAAAATTTAAATAATGTTGTTTAATGGCTAATCTTTATTCACAGAAATAGTTTGACATATTTAAGCCGACGCAGCTTTCACGATCTCTTCGGCGACTTCGACAGCAATAGCGGCTTCAGCCTTGGCCTAAAATGAAACAAAGTATGTGGATTAATTTAAATAAATTTAATCATAAGTATTTAAATAAATTATTTTACATAGATTTTCTAAAATGAAATTTAGAATTAAATTTATTTTTAAAATTTAGGCGTATTAATTTAACAACTAATATTTTGTTACATATTAAAAGCTAACTGATAAATTATATACCTTCTCGTTAGATGCTGAGCTCAGTTCAGATTGTGCTTTGCTGAGGGCCTCTTGGGCAGCACTGCGGTCAATGTTCTCCAATGGGTGTGCCTCTTCAGCCAAAACCTTAACATTACAACACATATAATTACCACATCCACACAATCTGCGCAATAATACTTAATAAATAATTATTACCTGAACAGAGGAATCATCATTAACAGTAACTGTGCCGGATGAGACAAAGATCTTGCTCTGCTTGCCATCATTCTCAACTACAGTGACAACACCAGGGCGGAGGACAGCTGAAATATGTTTATTATAGTTACTCATCAATTACACTTTTAAATAAAACAATTCTGGCATATAATACTATCTTAAAAATAAAAATAAAACAATAAGAAACCTTGACTGAGACTATTCAATCCAAAACATACTTTACTAATATATGTTAAAGTACAATTTAACAAACTACAGAGTATAGTTATTCACCCATTTATTGTCATTGTACTACTTTGGAATTTTAGTATTACTTATTTATTTTCATTTTAACCATAACCAATATTTATACTGTGGACTACCACTAATCTGACAAACACTTTACAGGGCAGTGTCGGACTATGGAATTTGTCGGATTATGGAGTACTGCCTTAGGGCCCCCTATATATTTTACAACAGAGTACCTGGTAATCTTTCAAATTACATATCCAATGATAAAAGTGTATGTTATATTTTAAAATTAATGTCATTATTTAATTTAAAAATATGCATAACTTTACATTGAGTAAAAACAAATGTACGTACTAAATAAACAAAAATTATGAATCAATCAATGCATAAAAACATACACCATTGTTTTTTTAAACATTGTTGAAATGTAGGATTACAAGGGATGCCGGATTAGACAGGGGCTGGATTACTGGGGGTCCACTGTAATTATGATAAAACATATATGTTTAACAACATACCCAAGGTTGGCACATGTTTTGGGAGGATACCAAAGGCTCCACTGAATGATGGCACATCAATTTGTTTCACAACTTGCTTGTCATAGAAGACCTGAAAAAGTAAAAAAATATCGTTAATAAATATAAAAAAATGCATCATAGTTTTATTTCCTCCAATGCTCTGAAAATTTTACATAGATTTAGTTATTGTAATAGGTATAACTTGTCCTATGCATATGACAGTTCTCAGTACAAAATAAATAATAATAAAACAATCATATAAAAGATAAAATGTTATTTATGGGAAAATTAACCTTACACTATTTTCATATTTTTAATTAACCTCTTAAGAACCTGACTTTAAATAACAACTAGAACAAAATATGTTACTGAACATTACAGATGGTTATAACTATTGTCTGGTGGCTAATGTTAAGGTTTGCAAGGTGCATTAACAAACAATTATAAATTATCAGATGTACTGCTGTAAGTCAGACACATAAAAAAAAACTATTTTTTAGTTTTTCAAGAGAGTGGATATCTGTAAATCAAAAGTAAGAAACAAACATAAGTCCAAGATTAAGAAAATCCAAGATATTAAAGGCAAGGTGAAGCTTAAAAATGTTAATTTTACTTTTACTTGCGGACAATACTTACTTTATTACCAGCTGCAAATGTGAGTGCCATTTCATCACCTTTAGCGGCATCAGCATAGCCACGGACTTGTAGCCTTCTAGCTCCCAACCTTAACATGCCACGGAATGCCATTGCCATTCTGCGGAAAATAAAAATATGAAACATATATAACGCTTAATTTAAAAATAACCATCAATAAACAATTATGATAAATCTTAAACTTGAAATAGTTGAAATAATAATAAAGTCAGTAATATTAGTTAATAATGATTCCTGGGCATAAGACAAAACAAAATCTATAATAATTTATATTAATATTTAATTAACAAACAATAGTGACTAGTGTCTCATCGGACATGTTAGTTCCAGAAAAAATATTTCACATTTACATTAAAGATGCCAATAGGGGCTTGTTTTAATCTTTTAATCACAAGTGAATTTTACTTTGCTTCTGCTTATGATAAGAATTTAAGATATTCAATTTATAAATCACATTTATTCGGTTTCAGTGGACTATAAGGTAACCTCTACATTTTTTTATTTGACAATACACATTGATTAACAGTGACTACAATTTTATATTTTAGATGATTATTCTGTTAAGATAAATAAATGAAAGGATATTAATTAATTTAATTCCAAAAAACTCAGTTATATTTTATCAAAACAGTAACAGATTATGTAATAATTTCATATGAGATTTTTTTATGAATATGATTATAGTATGCAATTGCATTTCATAGAATACGAGTTAATGCTTGTATAAGAAATATATAACATTATTTAACTCACTTGAATGAACTGTTTCTTTAATCCAAAGGATTTTCTACAAATCTCTTTTTCGGCACTCAACTACCCTTTACGTGACAATTAATGACCAAAGTTGCCAGTTCATAAGTAATTTTAACTTATGCCGGATCTTACTTATATACCGAAAATTCTTAAATTTTAATGTTTAATTTTTACTCAAAATAGATTTTTTTTAATCAAAATAAGCCATTTTAAAACTAATGTCATTAGCATGACAATAAGGGCTAGACATGTAACGAAACGAGTCAACACTTTTGCCGAGACAAATGCTATCCAGTATCTTAAAAGATAACTAAGCAAGTGCTATTGACAACTATATATTATATCAATAACTGAATTTTACACCCATTTATATATTGTGATAAATGAAACAGTTTAGCTCAAAGTACTAAGTTTTATTTTTCTGGTCTAACAATACATGAGATTTTCGGATAGATTGGATCAATTTTATTGGCCCCGCATTAGTTTAAATTCGTAATAAAAGTTAGCGCTATTATCTTTCCACTAATTACTTTCTATTGAAGTTTATTGTTTTTAGATCTATTTCTATTACAAATTAGGGAAAATAATAAAATATTTTTTTTTACATTATTAACAATCCTTCTCGGATGTAAATACGATGTTGAAAAAAAAGTTACGCCTGACAGACGTCATTCGTCAACAAAATACAAGACGGCGGGAGAAAAAGTCCAATTGGCATTTGACAGATCAAAATATTTTTTGTTGTAAATAGTGAATCCGGAATATATTTTATTGAGCTTGTGCCTTGTTATTTTGAAATAAGATTCTCAAAATAAGTACATACAATAAATAGACCTTTTACAATTAAAAATCACATTAAGATGGTGATTTTTGAAGGCATTGAATTGAATAAGTTGTCGTATTTAATCTCGCAACAAGTCGAACAAGTAACTTGCCTTGAATGGTTTGTATTGATAAAAAGATAAAAAAAAATCGTCTTAAGCTATTTTGTTTTGATATGATATAATTTGATTGAATTATCATTATTGAGTACTTTCATTTAACACTATTCTTAAGTATGATCCAACATAGAGCTAAGTATGTCAATTTGCTTTATATATAACATAACTTAACTGCATATATACAACACAACTGGTTACCGAAATTTCGTCTTTAACAAATGCAATCTCTGTTAACAAAATATCCAATACAAATACATAAAAGTCTTTTTCAAGTTACTATTATCATTAATATATAAATTGTGTTATAGTTGTAAAACCTACATTGCTCCTGAGACAGCCCCATGTGGTCACACATTGTGTCATTTTTGCTGGAAGAAAAGGCGTACCTGCCCTCTATGTTCATCTGCAGTTAACCGCAAAGCAACAAAGCTAAATTTACCCTTACAAAATCTAACTGAACACATTAATATACTTGGTGAATCATTTGAAAAAGTTTTCAAAGTAAAATGTAAGTAAATTTATTTATACACATTATGCTCAATTATTCCAAAAGAGTTTGACTTAAAAAATTTAGCAACATTATTTCATATTGGTAGAGCAACAAAAATACAAGCTTTTATAATAACTAAAAATATTGTTTATATAATAGGGTGTAATTGGATACATAGATCAGTCCGTAATGCACCCAGACACATTAAATATAATTAAAAATAGTATATATAACATACATGTATACTTCTTGATATGTTAGTATTGCAAATCAGAATTCTTCTTATTAAACATTACTAAAATTACACATTCTTTAATTAAGAACTGCCTACTTTTAAGGATGTAGTCTGAATATGGATCTATAAATTTTATAATTATAATTTCAGTGGATGAATTCATGCTGGACACACCTGGTGAATTTACTTCTGAAGATGATCCGTCTAAACATGTTAAAGAATGGTTAGCCAGTTCTCAAAATCAATTCTCTGCAGTTACTGCCTCTTCTGAACAAGTATCACAAGAAAAACAACTGGTTGTTGAAGTGCCTGTAGTAAGCAAGGCTCTGGTTCACACAAGCACCAAAATACTAAGCAAACCTACACAAGTAGTATGTGCTCCTATTGAACAAGATGATTGGGATAAAATTGAACCCATGCCAGATCCAGAAGATAAGGATAAAGAAAATGTTGTAGGCCCTATGGATATTGAACCATTTTCATTAGATGATGACTTTTATACTATACAAAACCCTCGCAGAAGTTCAAGGCATAGAGATGGTAAAATTACAGACTTTACTGTTAAAAAACCTCCAACGCCACCTGAAAAGCCAAATGTTAAGGAATCCAGTAGTGAAAGTGACAAAAAATCTAACAACACAAAACAAAACTGGAACAATGTAAAGAGAATGAGAAAAGAATTTAGCAAGCTAAATAAAAAAAATAGAAATAAACTAAATGTATCTATAGAAATGTATAAAAAAAATCAACATTCCAGTAATATATCCAACATTGATACGCACACAGCAATCCCCGAACCAATATATGATATTGATGATAATACACCAACCATTGAGAATACCAGCAAAAAACAAAATAATTATAATGTTAAAGTCAATACTTCAAGTAAAGATAAACCAATCAATCAAATAAAAGATCCAAACATAATCAGAATAGATAAAGAGCCCAAAGAAGGTTCTAAGAAAACCATAAGTTCAATGTCTGAAATCAATTCAAAAAGCATTCCTAATAAGGAAAATGTATTATTTTCTTACTCTAAACCTTCAGAAAAAGATAAAGAACAATGCAATTCTGGCAACAAAGAAAGTATTTCAAAAATTTCATTTTTTAAAAAAGGGCATTTATGTCCAGAATCTGAGAGATTTAAACAAAATATCAAAACATCCAATCATTATATAGATACTAGTTCTGGAAGTAATAAAACAAACAATATTTCGATTTCAATTAAAATAGGAGATACTGTGACAAATATATTCATTAAAAATGATAACAATGATACTCTGCTAAAGGCTAGTACCGATCGTGAAATTCAAGTGTCTTTAGGACCTCATATTATGCAAAATGATCATAATTGCAGTGAAGTTACTGCTACAAAAGAAAATACAGTTCCTGCAAATAGTCAAGAAGTTCAAAAATTGAATATTACAAATCAAAATAAATTATCGACGGGACCTGCCGACAAATCAACATCAACAAAAAAAAACACTTCATCAGCAGAGACCGCCACTGCTCAATATGAAATAACTGCAAGTGTGGAGAAGGAATTATCTAAAATTATGGAGTGTGATACTTTTGATAAACAATCTCAGTGTTACACTACCAATAAAAAAGCATCTATCCAAGCCAATGAATCACCCAATACTAACAAAAAAATAATCTGCAATAATTCAAAAAACTTAGAAACTATGGATGACTTGCAAATGTTTAACACTCCTTCATCAAATGAAAATAATGTTCAATTATTGTTGAATACTAAACAAGTTCCATCAGAAATCCTTCTACCCTCTATTCATAGCAAAAAAAATAAAAATGCTGATAAAAGAATAAGAGAAGGAAGTAGTAACCATGATCTCCCAAAAAGTAAGAAAATGAGAACGAATCTTTCAAAAATTGTTGAAATGCAATCACATCCTTTATCTCAATCAAATAATAATGAAACTTGTAAGAATGACAGTGAACTCATGAATTATGATGAAGTCATGGATCAAGTATTTGCTAATATTGATATGGATATTGAAAACAGAGATGCCAATGCTCATTCTAAATCTCAAAAACAAACAATTGACAAAGAAATAATGTCACAAACTCAAAGGTCTAAAATACTGAGTGGACCAAGTGTTCACACTGACCTGTCTGCAAATCTAAAAGAATACTATAATCAAAAAGATAGTGAAAACATGTTTTCAATAATTGAAAAAGAGAATGAACTTACTGACACAACATTGAAAAAGAATGTAAGTATATTGTATAATAATTACGTAATTCTTTAACATTACAAATGTATAATATCAGAACTTGTCCACCTAAAACAAAATTAGCCTATTATACTCACTTTTTTTCTCACTTTCCCTAACCTCTTTATGGAGTGTATTTTTATGTTTTATGGTTTTTGTCTCTTAATTGACCCTCTTACATTGGTTCCGTTGCTGGGCACTCTGTAACAGATGCATACTACATAAGCAATCCCTACGAAATGTTATATGTGCAAGTTCCCTTCGCGATAATTGCATCCACTATTAATGTTGAAAATTTATTTTGTACTAGCTGTTGCCCGCGACTTCGTCCGCGTAGATTACAGGGTTGAGTTCAGAAAGAAAATAAGTTGTAGTCTATTTTACGCTTTAGAGTCCTATTTATGCCCATACCAATAATTATACAAATCGGTCAAATTGTTTAAACGTGAAACCGTAACGCGCCGGTCGGCGCCTTGTGCATCATTATTGCGCGCTTGATCAATATTTTAAAACTGCAATATCTTCTAAGATACTCGGTGAAATCAAAAGATGTAAAGGGCAATTTTATTTAAAATTAAATACTTGTAATGAATAACGTATTTATTTGGATAAGGATTAATATCATATTCATAAAAACACCTTCACAAATAAAACTTTATTAAAAAATAAATTTGGTTAGGATAAAAAACGTTATAGTGAACCAACCTTAAAAAATAGACATATGCTGTATTTTTGCGCGCTTGATCATTATTTTAAAACTGCGATATCTTCTAAGATACCTACTCATTGAAATCAAATGATGTAAAGGGCAAATTTCTTTTAAGTGAAATACTTATACTAAATAACGCATTTATTTGGATAAGGATTAATATAATATATAATATAAAAAAACCTTCACAAACAATGCTTTATTTTATAACAAATTTGGTTAGCATAAAAGAGGTTATAGTGAAGCAACCCTAAAAGTTAGACATATGCTACCGCTGACTTTTTTGTAGACATTATCAAGCTCTACAACTTTTCTCTAGGACTCAACTATATATCTCCCATGGATAAAGCAGCGTTTGCAGAAAACGCTCGCCCGTTCGCCCGTTTTTTCTCCGACTTCGCCAATCCTGCTACAACAAAAAAGTCTTATCATTTTTTGGACTAATATATAGCCTATGACACTCACAAAGAACGTAGCTTTCTATTGGTAAAAGAATTTTCAAGATCGGTTCAGTAGGTTCCGAGCTTACTTTCTAAAACGTCACAAACATACAAACTCAGAAACCTTACTTTATAATATTAGTATAGATAGACACATAATTTGCATAAATCACAGCCGTGTGGAGTTACATTCTGCGGCCGCAAATATTATAACTTACTGCGCTGCTAAATATCAAGGCCATTCCGATTTCACTTCAAATTACATTGACCCTTTTTACCAGGTATCCTTAGCTACGCAGAAAAATGTCCAAGACTTACTGACGCCGGCCGTGTGTCAAAACTTAGAAGTGTGTACTCCGCATGACGCTGATAAAGATGATGATTCTGACAAAAGCATCGTGGAAGACACCCCACAAAAGTATGTAACTTTCATATAATTTAATTTATTTCATTATTTATTTATAATTTTAAACATACTTTTTTATGATTACAGGAATATTTCCTACTCTAATCTTCGGCAAAAGAACGGTTCATCAGTAAGAGAATTAGAACAGTCACAACAACTTAAGAAACCAGAAAATCCTCAAAAATCATCTGCAGTACGTGAAAGATCTCAAAGTGTTATTAATTTGTCAGAGAGTGTTGAATTGAGCAAAAGCAATAAGACCATTATTGAATGTGTGACTAAGAAACATACCTTGGAAACTCCTTTGAATATAAATAAATTTGTTGATCAAATAAAACACAAGTCGACGCCAGTTGCAAGAAAATCTCTGAATTTCGAACATGAAAATAATAATGTAGACGATCCAGAAATAACTCTTTGCCCGACAGCAGAGGTAGCAAAGAATACACAGGAGAAAGAATTCATGAGCAAAGCATTTGAATGCACACCCGAGTCACCTAAAGTTAGGTCTTTGGCGTTGAAAAATCTCAGCATGGTGGAAAATAAGAAATTGTTTATCGCTGGATCATGTTTAACACTCAGTGAAATTGCAAAATTGAAGAATTTGTGTGCACTTAGAAAGTGGACTTACATGGATAAGTACACAAGCAATGTCACTCATTTAATAGTAGGTGTTGATGAAGAGAACAAATCGCAAAGGTAAATATTTTCGTATTTAATCATGTTTGTATAGATACTTATAGCCATAAAATAGACTGTTATGTACCATTTAAAAAACCTACACACACATGAGTTTTTGCCGTCAACTTTGAATGTGTGGACTATAAAATTGGATGGAAGTAAATAAGATTAAAAATTAACTAAGATAAGTTCTCTCTCCAAGTTTTCACCTACATCGGCACGAAAATTCACCGCTTCATTTTAATCGTGAAAGCTAACTATTTAAGTCATAGTTTTAATTTAGAATTATCCAAAAAATCATATTATCCATATCCATGGTGGACATTTGCGGTCTTGTTAGCTTAAAATTTAAGCACGTAGGTAAAGTCATTAACCGTTTATTTTATTGAATTCATATTTATCTATACAACCAACAGTCAGTACTAGACACAAGTTTTGTGTCACAAACTAGGAGACTTTTCGATCTCACATTCTCCTAGATCCGTAAAAAATAATATGACCTAAGGATAATCTATTTCGTATTTTTCGTTCCCAGATCTGTGAAATATATGAGCGCGTTGGCAGCTGGCAAATGGATCGTTTCTTTTGAATGGGTGGAGAAGTGCTTGAAGGCGAAAAGATGGGTTGATGAGGTAATTATTTCATTTACTAGTTTTAGAAATAAAAATCATCCATATGTTACTTAGAATTTAATATTATTACCAAAAGTTTATAGTAAATAATTGTTAATTATATAGTGGAGAATGGTACCACAGACTTGTTGTTCAATAGTGTTCTGTCCTCGTCTTTATCGGAAGAGCACTACTCAAAATAGTATTGATAGCAATTAGACGTAGGTAGGTCGAAGTAATATTATAAGTACATTTAAATTGTATTGGGTATTGTAATGAAGGTAACATTTTCTTGTTAACCAAACTCTTCATAAATACATAAAGAATTTAAAAATAAAAACACAAGAGTACGGCCTAGGTCCGCCCGGGGGAAACTTTGAGTCTCATGCTCATACTACGGGAAACTGAATACGAAATGACGAAACGCCTTTTTTAGTTTGCTGAGCAATATGATTTGTGAATAATATGTTTCATATCGTTTCTGGCATCGCCCCGCCTGGCCGTAATTCAGTAAAAAGTAGCCTACATTACTTCGGAGGTTTTGTATCTATATCCATACAAACAATTTGATTGACTATAATTATTTTTTGTATGAACGAAGGAACTTATAGCTTATTTTTAGTCCATATGGCTTGAAATAATTGAATGACATAAATTTCCTATAAGCAAGCAAGAAATCTTATTTTTCAATTATCACCAGCCCATATACGTTCCACTGCTGGGCACGGGCGTCTTCTACAACTGAGAGGGCCTTAGTATATTTCAATAAATAACAAATAATAACATGGGAATGTAATTAATTCCACTGATATGTGATAGTCGTAGTCCTTATCACAATTCAACTATGAGGAAATGTGGTCTCGCCAATGTAAAAAGTTTAAATACAACGTCAACTTATAAGAAATATATGAAAATAAAATAACTTAATAAAATCTATACATTCCAGTCGATATTGCTAGTGAATATACAGTTCACTATGTAACACTCTATAATTTTAATTGATCAAAGAGATCACTGAGATCAAAATTGAAAGGTATAATAAATTGAAAATACCGTCAGATTATATTTATAATGTAATCAAGTGAAACTGTCAAGTTGATAACAAGAAAATATTTTTACTTTACTGTCGTGTGCCAATAAACCGTTTCTCGAATCGATACCAACTGTGCAATTTCGATATCTTAATCGGATAATCCATGTTGAATTTGCAGCTTTAAAGTATTTAATTGAAAGGAATCATAAGCTTGTAGCTCATAAATTTACACCTTTCTTTGATACATTGAATTATAATTTATAGAGGCAATAATAGTGATTTTTATACTGCCCGTTCTTATTTATTTTTTTAATGGTTTTATCTATAATTACTCGAATTTATTATTTACTCGTTTAATAGTAATACTCTCGTTTAAATTATTAATAACCATAGCGATTTGGTGTTATCGCGGGGATGATGCAAACATAATACTATCTAGATAGTGGTTTACTACTACTAGTAAATTGAAACTAGAACACAGTATCTTAGGAATAAACCCAATGACCTTATTGAATGAATTTATTAATCTCACTCGCACGCCAGCACTTCATGCGTCTCTGTTGTATAAAGTTTATGTAAAATGTTAAAACAGTACTATATACAAAATACATACATAGACGCAAAGTTATTCTAGACTAAAATTTAGACAGCAAGATGTACGTAAAAAAACCATGAGTCAACGTTATTGCGTCATGCTTTGCTGGCTAATTGGTGAAGTCGGTTTGTTATCGGTTGATTAAGTACCATAAATTACTAAAATTTTATGTGCATAATCTTGCATGCGCACATTTACGTCTGTATGCGCAGAGGCTTGGTTTTGCACCAACGTTTCGCCAATATTTTTTTAAGTTTCACGTGGTGGGGGCTAACCCATTACCAAATCTTACTGTCATGTATCTAATTTACATCACATTGGAATCAAATCCGAGGTCCTCTCAATCGCATGAGTACGATTTCGCAGCGAGAACAATAAGGCGATTTGGCATTATCAGAATGCAATACGCAATTGCATATCAACATATCCTTTAGGCCCAAGGCTAGCGATCTGTGTCTGGAAAATACCATATTTGTCCACAAAAGTTCAGCCCTACGTTCATTTTTATCATCCCCAGCCCCTTTTATTCCACTATTATGTTTAGTAGTTTCCTCTAATAAGAATCCAATATTATATTTCATAATCTGTTTAATCAGCAAATATTTTCATATTGTATCACAATGTCAAACACTCAGGTGTTTGCACATGTATAGTTTTTAATTGTGTGTTATTGTATAACTTGTGTGTGTATAGGATTCTCTTTTGTCTTGTCGGTGGTCACATTGTCGATGGATTGACTATTGTTCGGAGCAAATTAGTCCATATGGTTCAATATCAAGCCGTTTTGAACTGTAAACCATAATGTAATGCCATATTGCCGGGCTGTTTTTAGAATTTCACGTGGATTAAGATTTAATACCAGTTTGTCTTTATATAACATTAACATGACTTTATATTACGAACTACACAATCAGCATTACAATGCGATGTAGCGATACGTATCGAACAAGCATTTATTGTCTGTTGAAACCTATCTATAAAGTTATTGCTCGAACAATATAAATTTGAAGTAGCTGAAGTAAATATTCTGTTGAATGGTATCTATGGAAGGAATAAATAGACTATTTGGCGAGTGCTCTACTTCAAACATTCTAGAAATGTTGACTTCTCGATGCATTCGCGCATAAAAATAGATCACGTGCCCATACATTTTATTTGCTTTGCAATGAAAATAGATAAACAAAAAAATTTAAAACATCTTGATTTTATCCAAAGAACCATGTAAAAATACCAACGACATTTTAATCCCTAATTTAATAATTATCATAACATACAGTTTGCAAAGTAATTGAGATAAGCAGACTTTATTCATGCGGCATGGATGACTTTCAGAATGTAGATTCATAACTATTATTAAACCGAACACTGCATACGAGAAATATTCCAATAATCCCGTTGGAATACGTAAGAATGGGCCTCGTTCGATACAATAAGCTGTTGCCTACCGTTTGAAGACTAAATTTGCTAGTGGTGTGTATTATTACGAGAGATCTCTTCGCTCTTCAAATAATTCTCTTCTTCTTTGCCCTTCACACAAATCTAGCTTTATAGATGCGTCCTTCTGTCTACAATCAATACGCCTTTGGAATGCTCTCCCTTTAGAGATCAGGATGTGCTCAAACCGTTGTACATTTAAGAATAAAGTTCGTCAATTGCTGGCTCGAGAAACTGCGGAATAATCTTATACACTGCTGAACGTAGGCTTCCCCAAGTAAGCGCCAACCATCCGACGACTTGAGAAAGGTGGCGGGTAGCGGATGGATGAGGGCCGCTCAGGACCGGGATGGTTGGCGGAATAATCACAACTATAATTTTCTTTCTATGTTTTTATATATGTATCTATTTTATATCTATATGTATTTATATATGTATATACGTATGTGTAGTATATGTTTATATTTCTTTAATATTGTTGTTTTAACATTCAACACACCTGCCTCATTTCATCTCTGCATCACCCTAGATTCGACTGTTAGAGAATGCCATGCTAGGCATTAAGTCCACCTATACAATTTGTGTATAAAGTGTGAATAAATAAATTATCGTATTCGAAAACCTTGAGGTCGTCAGAAAACCTAAAGTTTAAAATGCCCGTGCATACCACTACTTTCCTCGACAATTCGTTCACAATTAAAGCAGTACGTATGTGGAATGCTCTTCCTGTTGAGGTTAGCCGGGCCAAAAATCTTATACAATTCAAAAGACTCGTAAAAAATCACTATCTCTCCTGTAATTTTAAATATATATGCATTGCAGGTATACATGTATTTTTTTATCTACATGTTTATATATAATGTTCTGTTTGTTACCCAATTTCACTGCATTTTGTCGATATTAGCTGCTCCTCTCTATTTCGACCGCACATACTAAGTATATTTCATCATATTTTCATACAAAAAATGATGAAATGTAGTAAACATACAAACTCTCACATTTATAATATAAGTTTGATGTCCGTCGCGAACCCCAAACCTAATTTTCCTTATGCGCGGCATTGCAGGTGTTTCTCTTTCTCAGAATTTGTTCGCATTCGATTAGATATTCTGGTTTTACTCAATACACAAGTTGTTTTTGTTAGGGAAGTATCCGGGCATTAACACCTGCGCGGCTGTGCGCATTTTTTACTTCACCATTGTCACATGCTTCATTTACACAAGAGCCCGTACCGCGTCGAATTACGCTAGTACAAGCTTTTTTTTTTTATTTTTCCATATATCTACATATCTAGACATGTATGTGGCATATATGTGGTATGTAGTACCGTCTATGGCATCGTTTTAAAACGGCCAGCCGTGGCCCGTGACACACATCACGTATTACGCGTAGTGTTGCGGGTTCGATCGATGAGAAATTTGACTTAGTTTACTTATTTTAAATTTAGGGACTACTTGAGTAATTGAAATTCCGATTGGTCTCTAGGTAATTGTATCTATTTTGATGTGAATTTATAAAAAGCGAATATTTATTATTTCTTATAATAGGACGATCGGTTGATGGGCAAATACAATAACGACAATTAATTAAGTGTTCTTGATGAATTAAACGTGAATTTTAAAGATATTCCATATCATAATAAATTTTATCAAAAACTGACATAAAAACAACAAAAAAACACAGCCAGTTAGTAAGCGTAAAAAGACTTTTAATAAAAGCACATACATAATACATATGTATAAACCGCTGAATTTAATCTAGGCATTAGTCCTAAGTATGTATCTTTATTTCTTAGCGTATATACAATGTTGGTATAATTTAAGGTAAACTACGAGGTGTTGGACAGTACGGGCGAGCCAGGGCCGAAGCGGTCGCGAACTGCGAAGCGCAAGCTGTTCCAAGGCATCACGTTCTTCTGCATGCCGCCATTTAGTGTGCTCGATGTTGATACCTTGAAGGTAAGACACAGGTACTTCCCTGAGGAGGAAACTGCACAACAAATATGTACTCAGTATTCTTTGTTCGCATGCCCGTAAATACTTCCTCCCATAAGGTCACGTTGTTAGACATTGGAACCAACTATTGGCACATGTCAAATATTTGCGTATTTAAAAAATGTGTGAATATTTAAACGCGATATTTAAATGACTTGTGTTTTTCTTTTACGTAAGACATTTTGGGTGTCGTGCCATGGAATTACCAAGTTGCTTTTTTTTTTAATTAGTGAATAATATACTTTTAATAAAAGACTTACTGATTACATACACTTACAATATACATAAATTAAAACTCACACCTATATTTTGATGCCACTGTGCTTATACTCCCTAGCTATAAAAAATCTAGTTAAAGAAAATCTCAATCACACAGTCCGACCTGGCTTTCTAACCCAGGATAACTAGATCGCACTTCTCAAGGCACAAGACTATAGACCATATACCATTGTATAAAGACAGATTTCGTATTTCCTATATTGTTTAATCAATTGTTCTTAATGAACCCATTATTTTGGACTATTTAGACAATGTTGCAAGCTGCGGGCGGGCGCGTGGTTGACGAAGCCAAACTAATACGCGTGACAGAAGATAACCCTGGACCGTCTCTGTTGCTGGCCGAACCAGAAAACACACAAGAAGACAGATTTATATGTAAGTATAAAACAAATATAATAGTAAAATTTTGAATTACTCTTATCTTTAACAAAAACATGTAATAAAATAATTTCGACGTAAATAAATAAATACACCCAATAGTCACATACATAGCTCTGACCCCACACTAGGTTACAAGACCGGTATCGTGGGTATCAGACACTACGAGAGACATTTTCGGTCTCACAAACACCCAGACCCGAAACAAATATTTGTGGTTCACGTACATTTTATGTATAGATTACGTCATATTTTAGGCAAACATCAAGACAAACAATATGCATATTATGTTTTTAATATTCAGTAAAAAAATACAAACTAGTGTGCTTGAACGAGCTGATACACTCTTTCAGGAAATTGACGTCAACTAAAAAATTTGCAATTGTTTTCATTCTGCGAGTGTCATTGACTTAGCTTGTATGATGCCCATCTTTATCTTCTATTTATGTCATTTTAAAAACACCCTTGTCTATATATCACTCTAAATTTACTTTTGAGAGAGTTAAACCCGTCATAGTGACATGATTCATTTTGTCGAGTTCCTTACACCCAGTCAGCGTCAAGCTGAAATGATGGTGACGACTGATGAATAGGCACGTACTATCAGGAATCAGGATTCAGCACGGTTGGTTGTCAGTATCAGAATAAAAAATAATTTTTTATAATATTTATTCCTTTCAGACCTCACAATGGAGCTCAGTATAGTCCCAGTGAACTACGAATGGGTATTGAATTGTCTTGGAAATTATACGCTGGGATCATTGCAAGACTTATTACTGTGTCCAACGTCTCTTTTGCCCCCGATAACATCACAATGGCCGTCTTGTTTACTGGCCCGAGAGGATGATGACTGAAGAATATATCTAATATTTTTAGGTCATAAAGCCAACAAAATATTATTGACGAAACGCGCAACAGATGTAGTACATCAAACAATAATATTGAACCTTCAAATCTGTAGATAAGTTTTGTTATTTCTCCATCACAAGGTTAGCCGATAAAACGAAACATTGTGCCATTAAAATATGTGTATTTGATTAGTTTTTTTTTTTTTTTTTTATGGGAAAGGAGGCAAACGAGCCAGTGAGCCACCTGATGTTAAGTGGTCAACACCGCCCATGAACACCCACAATACCGGAGGAATCATCGTTATTTTTAAATACTTTGTTGACTAAAATATTTTATGCGTTAGGTGGTAAAACAGGTGTATATAATAAGTTGTTAATTTGTAGAAACTGTGGTACATATCCTCTTTGAAATTATTTACTTGTGGCATCTATTGTATTAATTATATTGAACGACAATAATCTTTATGTAAGTGGACCAAGAGCTACAATAACATAATGTATGATGATTTGATACGTGAAAAGTTGTTATTAAATAACAATATATGGTGTAAATAGTATTATACTTTCTTACAATATACATAACAAATAAATAAACAATTGTTTTATTGCAATTAATGCGTTCATCTGCGTTCACACTTGTCATATCCTTTGTGTTATTAAATATGATAATGTGAAAAAACAATTCAAAGTCCACATTGATTAAGCTGGATCACAGTGATTCATCAATTCGTTGTGCTCAGACGACCTTGGCTATGAAATCATCCATTTGGACCCCACGTCAGCCATATTGCCACACTACACAAATATACTTTTCCACGCGTGACTGCGTGCTAATATGTCCTGACACTTGCATCAGCCTGACTCAATATCTGTCATAAACTTAATGATAAATATAATAGGCACAGTAAGATCGATAACACATGACTAATAAGTAACTTAAAAAAATAAAAATTTAAAACAAGTTTGCTATTCTTTATCAATTTGATTATTTTTACAAATCATTTAAAATTATTCAACCAAACAAAATTAAAATCTAGGAGAACAAAATCTACTTACAGCTTAACAATAAACGTAATAACAAAATACAAACGAGCGCCCGGCGGTATAATCGCTCATATACCTAGTAGTTATGTCGATGGTGAGGGTAGTCGTGTCGTCGGATGGGGTATCGCTTATAATATTATATATGGAAAGTTCCTATTAGTAAGAACAAACCGTTATAGTTTCTGCATATCGCGATTTTATTTATTTTGCCGGCCGTTTGTGTTATAATAGGTTGAATTCACTTATGTATTCTTCGAAAGAAATAAATACACAAGCCACAATCCCTCCTATTATGTAGTGCTTCGCATTAATAATAATTTTCCTGGACTTACTCCTTTGCTCCCGTGGTATGAGTGCACGGTGGGGGACCGAATACCTATCGAATTTTAGTTTCTTCGTTTAATACTAAACGCTCGCCTTCTATTTCTTTAAAACAATGATTTGGTGAAAATAAATCATATAAATACAACTACAGCGTTTCATTGCCGATTATATGGAAACAGTATTAAAAATTACATACGTACATAACCTCTTGCTTAATACAGGGGTATGAATGAGTATGCAATATGCATTTCATTACTGCACCCACATTTCTCCGTTTGTCAGTCACACGTAAAAAGGGCGAGCTTATCGCCCTTTTTATAGACACAATTCCAGATTCCTTGCTGCTAACTCTAATTCCCTAATGGGAAAGCATAGGTACATCATTTTCTCCGTCCCGAGAATCGAACCAGGGAGTTCTAACTCACCCGCTACAGTTATTTAACTCTTTCAGTCTAGGTGGTTAGTTTTCAAACCACCTGTTTGAAGTTGATAAAAATTTATTTCCACAACATTTATCGGAGATGTGCTGAACTTTTATAATCTATACTAATATTATAAAGAGGTAAAGTTTGTGAGTTTGTATGTTTGTATGTTTGAATGTTTGTATGTTTGTGACGTTGTAGAAAGTAAACTCGGGATCTACTGAACCGATTTTGAAAATTCTTTTACCAATAGAAAGCTACGTTCTTTGTGAGTGTCATAGGCTATATATAAGTCCGAAAAATGATAAGACTTTTTCGTTGTAGCAGGATCTGTGAAGTAAGTCGGAGAAAAAACGGGCGATCGAAACCGTTTTTTGCAAACGCTGCCTTTCTCGTGGGAGATATATAGTTGAGTCCTAGAGAAAAATTGTAGAGCTTGATAATGTTTATAAAAAAGTCAGCGGTAGCATATGTCCAACTTTTAGGGTTGCTTCACTATAACCTCTTTTATGCTAACTAAATTTGTTACAAAATAAAGCATTGTTTGTGAAGGTATTTTTATAAAGATTATATTAATCCTTATCCAAATAAATGCGTTATTTAGTATAAGTATTTAATTTAAAAGAAATTTGCCCTTTACATCATTTGATTTCAATGAGTATCTTAGAAGATATCGCAGTTTCAAAATAATCATCAAGTGCACAATAATTATGTACAAGGCGCCGGCCGGCGCGTTACGCTTTCACGTGATTCGACCGATTTGTATGATTTTTGGTATGGGCATAAATAGGACTCTAAGGAGTAAAATAGACTATAACTTATTTTCTTTCTGGACTCAACCCTGTAGTCTACGCGGACGAAGTCGCGGGCAACAGCTAGTTTATTATATAGTTGTTTATCATTTGATACCATTATTTGACGCAAAACCGCGGTGGTTATTTTTATTCGAATTTTTAAGAAAGGCGTGCAGTGCTGTTTTTAGAATAGGACATTTTAAAATTCCACAATTAATTTAAGAATATTTACTATATTATAATTTCAGTATTTATCGGTTATTTAATATTTAATGAGTACATATATGATATAAAATAAAGTTTGCGGTTTATATTTTTTTATAAACAACGTAAATAGTAAGGTGGTTAGTTTACTGACCACCATGACTATAGTAGGTTTTGTATTATTAATTTTGTGTAAGTATTTTAATAAAAAACACCAGAATAGGATCAATTAGACACGAAAGACTTTCGTAGAAGCGTGTTTCAAAGAATCTTAGCACCAGGTCAAGCAAAGAAACGCAACTTGAGTTCTTGACGTTCTCTCAATGGCTCTGATTCGTCTTCTCCTTTGCTAACATTCATAGGTCAACAGTTTCAATAAAGTTGCGGATGGAAAGCAATACACATCAGCCAAAGCGATCTACTTCACGAAAATGTGCTAAATGCAGCACCAAAAGGGGCAAGAACGTACTGACTGGCAATGCAGGACTTGTAGAGTCCCCCTTTGTATCCGGAAAGATTTTTATAAGAAATAAGTTACATTTAAATCTAAATATCATAAAGGATACATAACATACAAATATACATATTTGCACCGTAAATATATAAATAACTTATTTCTAACTTAAGTTCTGATAGTCTTTTGTTTTCATTATTTTTCTGCCGTCCGTCACGGTGGTTAGCAAACTAACCACCATATTCCACGAAAGCCTTATGTGATATTTTGGCAAAATATTTTTTTTCTTTGTAAATAAACCCCAATTACACTAAATACGTCTTTGTTTGATTTATAAAATCAATAAATAAAAAGTGTGACTGAAAGAGTTAAGACCATTATGGAAATGATGAGTACAGTTAAATTTAAAAAGTCGAACCGGATGATTTTTAGGTACTGTTTCGATTCTCGGATTGGGCAGTGTTTTTGGTTAGCGTTATTCTTTCTCGGTAGCAGCACGGAGTTTAGAAATATGCCTGGAAAACTAATGTCGTATTAAATTTTGTGTCATTGATGCAGCGTCAATTACACACGCATGCGAATGAAAGATCCTGCATGCAATTCAAAGATCGAGCAAAGGAGTTGGGAAACATTCACTGCATACATTATACAAGAAGCTTAAAAGCTGATTAAACGTGTATGTAAAAATGCAACCCGGCCCTCAACCACGGTAAAATTTACCGTGCCTCAACCTAGTGTCTATCATGGATTTATTTATGAATTTAACACATCAGGTTAGATTTAATTTTTTTAAATATTGGATGTAAGTATTAAAATTTGAAAATAAATGTATTTTTTTAATAGTTCATCATTTGATAGTCGTATTTACTGATGATCTAATTAAGTAAATGGCAACTAAGCATGTGAATTGTCTTTTCTAAGAAATAAAGTCAAAATAATGCGTATATTTACTTTAAGGAATAGGTTTCTTTTAATAGCTGTGTAATGACTGATGGTTGAATTAAATTGAAGATAAGTAAGTAAGTATTCTTTATCTGTCTTGAGCCTTCTGAGAAAAAGAGACTATAATGTAACTATGCTTCGTTAATTTGTGTAACAACTTACGTAGTTGTGTGTAAGTAAAGTGTACACAGTTAACATTTAGGTACTATTGTTACAAAGTCCGACTTTGATGACCACATTCGCAGATTATGTTTGTCTGCACGCATCGGACATCCCTCGTTATCGAATAATATTCGCTCACTTATTTCATTCCAGCAGCGGTATAAGGCAGAAGAGCGTATATCGAAAGTGACAATGTGGCGATCACGCGATGCGGAGCCGGTGTATCGCGTGATCGCCACGGCTCAGCGTGCTTCATGATGGGTTAACGAATGACGTGTCACAAGATCATGCCACATTTCGTCCAATCAGCGGGTTCGGCACTGCGTCTATTTTAACCGTGAACGACCGCTTGCAAACATTCTACCCCAAATAAATGTTGCCAGTTATATCAACGTCCTCATATATGAGGAAAATATACTTATTGAATCCAACCTTGTTATTAGTAGTAAAACGCTTGCCACTTTCTGCTTTTCTACAATTTTTTTTACGTTTCTTAACTTAAATAAAGAGCAATAGTGTAGCGTTTCGTTAGGGCGCGTTATGCATTAGAATGCATAATACACCATAATGCTAATTTTGCTTTTCGCTGCCGCCCGATGCTTTGTCCAATTATAAACTACTCAAAATTGGGATGCCCTATCCCTATCCTATATTAAAGGCTTACTTTTGATGAACGTTGGCGATAGTCAAGAGTTCTATATAATTATTATTAAATGGAAAAGTTTGTTGTTTCGTATGTTTGATACAGTTAAACTTAAAACCTTTAAACCGATTTGAATGACTTTTGGTATGAGGATGTTATAAGGCAAAAGCTATTTTTCCATTTCATTAATTTAGGTGCCATTATTGGAACTTAAATTGCGAATGGCACCAATATTCGATTATGCTGGATGACCTGGATTGAGGTCCTGTTATAAGGAGTTGATTGGCTTTAGGTAACGTTGAGTATTTTTTCAAAGTTATGTGTGTATTCACATTGAATTAACACTTGCTTTAACGGTGAAGGAAAACATCGTGATGAAACCTGCACACCTAAGAGTTCTTAGGAATTTCTTAGGTGTGTAGTCCGCCAACCCGCACTAGGTGGACTATGGCCTACACCCTCTCAATGGTAGAGGAGACCCGTGCTCAGCAGTGGGCGTACATGGGTTGATGAAGATGAAGAAGAAGAGAACGTTGAGTATTGGGTGCGACCTGTGCCATTTATAGGACACATGTGACCTAAGTTGCCATTATTTGAAGATAAGTGCCATGTTTGGAAATTATGTAACATAAAGGATGATTTTGATTTGGTGATTTTAAGTGCCATCGTGTCGTTAAGTCGGAATAAGTACAATAAAATGTTGTCAGCACATTTAGGTGGCGCTCGATATAACTACGCGATGTTAAGTGCCATTAGGCGCACCTAGATAACGTTAAGATACCGAGACAATTTGATATAATAAAATGTGTCCTAATGCTACTTAAAAATGACTTTCAAGAACAGGAATGAACTCCGGTGGTGACTCTAGTGGTGGTTCGCTTATTTTGTTTCTTCACTCAATCCTTAAGGGATCCTTTAGCCTTTATGGGCGGAGTTGTGAGCAAAACCTACTCTACAATAACAATAAAAGTGTTGAATGTTTTAAAAATAAATTAAGCATCATGGAAAAATAATTCAAAAATAATAATGGAAAATAAAATATTTGAACTTCAACACTGGCTGCGCCACACAGTCTGACACGTGAACTTATCAGTTGCGCCGGTCCGAGACCCAGGTTACGGTTCGGGTCTAATGTCTAATAATTACGATCGGAATAAAATACATAAAACTGTGCAAACATTAGTAAATTTTCTCATAGACACTTGTGACACCAAAACATTGACAGTGAATTTAAACGACATACTAGTGCAGTGTTTAGCGCTTTAATTATTGTATACATATATTTTCGGCCGGTAAGTAATAGTATACACAGTAATTTTATTTACATAACTTATTTTTTTATTCAATAAGAAGTTGGTATCTGTAGAAGTTTTTGCTGATTTTTTTTTTAATTAGATTTTGATTACTGCAATACCTAACATTGTGCAGAAGTGAAAATTGTCCGCTGAAGAATGAAGGTCAAACAGGACTTTTTAAATTTAAAAGCCAATTCTTTATTGTTAGAAATTGTTTGAAAAAAGAACTCGATGTATGGCACAAATCTTGAAAATCTATTTTCTAAGCTCAAATTTCGACGAATTACCCACTGACCTAGAAATACTGCATTTAGTTGTATCTCTATTTGAATTTACAGTTTAGTTTCGTAATCTTAAAAGTATTTCTATAATTTTCATGTACATATTTAGAATATGAGTAATCCTATTGTTTAAGATTTTGTATTAAGTTATATGTTTTAGAACAACACTCGTCTTAATTGTGGCTTTCGTACAAATTAAAAATACCATTAAATTGTAAGATCAAATAAATTATTTAAAATAAATCTAATGAAATGTAATCCTGATAACTGCTTGTAAAGTTTTCATAAACGTATATTAATGCCAATGATATATTTAAAATATAATAATAAAATAATTCACTTACACACATTAATTTATTTAGTCGGTTTATTCCGTTGAATTATTAAAAATTAGTCATGAATGACATAAGTAATTCTTGTTTTGCATTCGCAGTCAAGTAAATGCTTTTTGCTTTAGATAAGTACCTATGTAAGATGTTAAACATATAAAATATGCAATCCAGTATTTGATTCACAGCATTAATAATTCCATTTCTATGAGTAAAATTTTTGTAATGTCTTTGGAAATTCTTCATTTGTTATTTATGAGTAAATGATTGTCTCTAAATAATTGCAAAATGCGCAACTACGAACTGTCATTTGTCAAATGTTTTGGTCTACAAACGCCATCAATTGCATATAGTTACCGCGAGTTTTTAATAATTCTTCACTACAAAATTTTGTTACTCCTTATTTGTAGGTCATTTTATACTCTTTTTTATTGCAACATACGAGTTAAGACTCGTTGTAATTTAAGGAAAGAAAAGTAAACATTTTACTTCGCAACAATATTGAAATTTTTGTGGTATATTTTTTTCATTTTAGAATACGAAATCGAAACAAAATGCCGCCTTACACATCGGATGCGAACGGGGTGCTGTTTGAATCAGACGCAGCTACACCAGACTTGGCTCTACCTTCCACTCCAGTGCAGAAAGCTGATAATCGCCCTAAGCAATTAGTATGGAGGAATATAATACTTTTCGCATATCTCCATATTGCGGCATTATATGGTGGATATCTCTTCCTCTTTCATGCAAAATGGCAAACTGATATATTTGGTGAGTATTTAAATTTGTTATTTAAAAACTATAACATAATCTTATAATGATGCAGATTTATCTATTCTGTGACTGACATTAATGACTTTATCTTGTATGATTTTTTTGTGTTTTTCTTATAAATCATTAATTAATCAATATATCATTAATTACATTACTAATTTCCAAAAAGTTCAATATTTTTTTAAAATTGAGTTTATTATAAGGACAGAAAATTTAGTTTGACCATAGTATTTAAGGCACCTTATTGTATTGCTAACCTGCACTAGGGGCCAGCATGGTGGACTGAAACCCAAACCCTCTCAGTTGTATAAATATCCTATCAATGGGGTGTATATGTATGTGAGCTGAAGATAATTGTAACAGATAGGAGTTATTATTTGCAACTGTTGCTACACTTTTTCTTTGTAAACATTATTATTACATATTAACTAAGACCTTCCATATTAAACGTAACTTAAGATTCCTCGTATCCAATAAAAATAATTTTGATGTTACCTCCAATTTCGGTTCATAACATACAATAACAAATTATCAATCAATCTTATCAATCTTACAATTTTTGATAAAACAAAGAAATAAGACTTATTCTTTATGTTTTAAAATAGAATCTGAGTTATCAGTCTACTGATGTATTAATACTTTTTATTGATATATTGGTATCTTGTTACTCATCTATAAGGGTATCCCCTGTGATAGGTATACTTGTGATAATTTTAATCTTTTTTTAAGTTGATTTCTTTTTATTATCATCAAATTTAATTTTGACTTAAATTAATAAGTACTATGAGTTTGCTATATAGTTATTCTACATCCTACTGATAAAATACTCAATTAAAACATTTTTAAATTTACTACATTAATTTAAAATTATTAATTAGTAATATGAAAAAAATCTACATTTTTAAATGGATATTAAACAAAAAATATTGGTTGTCTATGTGTTTTTTATTATCATTACTCAAATAATTATGTCCATAGTATCAAATTTATATTTATATTATTTTTGTTTCTTTTCAGCTTATTTACTGTATGTTATGTCTGGACTTGGCATAACTGCTGGTGCACATCGACTCTGGGCTCACAAATCTTACAAAGCAAAATGGCCACTGCGACTTATTTTGGTTCTTTTCAACACAATGGCATTCCAGGTAAGATAATTTTAAATCTCTATTATCAATGTTTTTTTGTTATACTTTATATTATTAGATATTTCAAGTAAACAGTACAAGGTTATGGAAAAATTTCTTACAATTTCATGTAGGATATAACAATAGTTTAGTAATCTTATCAGTGAGTTAGCCTGATAAAACCATATCAGCCATAACAAATGGTACATATAGTGCCTGCTAATGTATAATAATAATAATACATATGTATGGATGATAATGCATGCATATAAAATTGATGTGTATATTAGAAGCAAGCACTTTAGAATGTATGATGTGATGAAAAAAATAATTTAGGAAAGCCTTAGTTTTTTCATGAAATTGTACCATAGCAAATACTTAGGCAGAATGTTTTAATAGTCAATAAAAGGAACTTGTAGTTTACCTTTACTTGCTCAAAATATTTGAATAACTTCTAAGAATAATTTAACGCTAATGGTGTGTTTTTCGGAAAAATTATGACGTAAATTGGACTCATGTCGCACTTCGAATTTCATGTTGTTATGGATTCCACTTTTTGACTACAAAGTTGTATGAAATCTAATATTGTAAAATATACCTCCCACTGCCAAGTATATGAAGAAATATTTGTGTATTTTTTCATATTCGATAACTTTTAGTAGTTATAACGGTATAGACATTATGCAATGCCTTTTTTTTCCGAAAGGATATGGAGAGGTGGATAATGGATATACTGTGTCTGTGCCACACCTTTGTGTTTATACAAGTCCTACGTAATGAGGGCGGGCCTATAGCCGTTTTTAGGGCGAATTTATATAATTGGCACACCTCTCCATTTAGCTGGAAGTAATTAGATGTGCAATGACCGCTATTGTTATGTGTTGTAGGATTCGGCCATAGACTGGGCGCGCGACCACCGCATGCACCACAAGTACTCGGAGACGGACGCCGACCCGCACAACGCGACGCGCGGCTTCTTCTTCTCGCACATCGGCTGGCTGCTCGTCAGGAAACATCCAGAACTCAAGAAGAAGGGCAAGGGACTAGACCTGAGCGACTTGTACGCCGATCCCATCCTCAGATTCCAGAAGAAGTAAGTTGTTGTGAAGTTTATTTGCCTTATTTTGTAAGCTTAATTTTGATATTTTTTTTATCAAGAATAATTTATGAAGAAACAATTTCATCATAGTCAATATTTACAAAACTTAGAAATGAATCTTTGACATAATATGATCCTTACTGTTTAATTATTCAGTATTTATAAATAAGTATTTTAAATTAATAGGATATAATTTTGTTGGGATATTTAAAAACAAATAAATGTCTCTTTACAGATACTATCTGATACTGATGCCCATCGCTTGCTTCATCATGCCGACCGTAATCCCCGCGTACTTCTGGGGTGAATCGTGGGTGAATGCATTCTTCGTCGCTGCGCTGTTCCGCTACGCCTTCATCTTGAACGTGACGTGGTTGGTGAACTCTGCGGCTCACAAGTGGGGCGACAAACCCTACGACAAGGCCATCAAGCCTTCCGAAAATATGTCCGTTTCGCTGTTCGCTCTCGGAGAAGGATTCCACAACTACCACCACACCTTCCCATGGGACTACAAGACAGCTGAACTCGGCAACAACAGGCTCAACTTCACAACAAACTTCATCAACTTCTTTGCCAAAATTGGCTGGGCTTACGACATGAAGACTGTGTCGGATGAGATCATCCAGCAGAGAGTGAAGAGGACGGGCGATGGGTCCCACCACCTGTGGGGCTGGGGCGACAAGGACCACGACAAGGAGGAAGTTAACGCCGCCATTCGCATCAATCCCAAGGACGAATAATAATATACATGTTTCTCTTCGTAGAGTCGCTCATTTGACACGTAACCGTCGAGGCGATGGCGTGACTTGTATCTATACAAGAACACTTTAAGTAGTTCTTCTACACGTTTTGCCCATGAAAATTATTAATTTTAATTAAGGTAGATTATATAGTGCTCATTATCGTATCTGACACAAGCATCGGCGAACAAATTGCTGTGTTTAACACAAAATACTTAAGAATTAAGCATTTTATTAAAATTATATATTCTTCATTTCATTTCGCCATGTTAACAATCATTTGCGTTATAATTGTAAGCGTAATTAAGTTTAGTCTTATATATTGTCTAATATTCGCGGCGCGATTATAAGTATTTATTTTATGTGATTAACTACGACAAAGCTATTTAGTTATTTAATTAATATAGTACGCTGTTTAAGTTAACAATCTAGTTGTGACTACTTAGGCACAAAAATCTAAAGACTTTTTTTGTTAATTTATAAATAAGGCATTTGGTCTACATTACAACTTTCCAAATATTGATAAAATTAATTTATGTTATACATATTAAAATCTCGATGACATATTACTTTATGGCATTGTTCGAAGCATATGTTACATAGCACATGTAACAATATTCTGCAAAAAAAGGCTGATTTATTTTAAATATTGTTTTGAATGTTCCTATAATTTCTTTTTATTGCATCAGACACTTGCTGAGGAATTCTTGCACAAGCTTACGTTCTCGTTAATTTCGAATTGGCTTGTTGCCACCATTAGATTCTTTTACATAATGTGTCTTCAAGGTTTTAACCTGATATTGTTCCGTATTTATAAATGAGAACAATTGTTTGAAGGCAAAATGAAACCTGTGATTGGTCCACTTATGGCTTGTGAAGCTGATAATTGCAATAAGAAAAGTAGTTTAAAAGTTATACTTATAAACTTAGACTGGGATTGTGGCTGTATATGATACAGACTAAAATAGTTTGTACGCCGTCAGTATTATTATACCCCGCATAAGTCTATTTATAATTTAATTTTGTTAACTTTGTGATTTTTCAGGACTCTAACTCATAATTACATTAGTTTTTATTTCAGCTCCTATAATATGTTTGGGACGCGACTTGTATATATATTGTTTATTTAGCAGGGTATATATATATTTCTGAATATCGGAAAGTTAGAGCAAATGCCGTGTTAAGATGATGGCAATGTTTTAAGTGCATTACTATCTGCACAAGTGGGAAATTATATGCTACGACTGAAGCATGGAATGATGTGATATTTAGATGGTATTGATGCTTGTACAAATGTACAAGGGGCAAGTAAACATTGCTGTATAGTTAAGACGTATATCACGTCGTTAGTATAACGCGTTTTTATTTTGTGTGCCTAGAATGTTTGATATGTACAATGTTTTGTGGACATGATGCTTCCATTTCATCTCAGCTCACTTTCGAAAGAAAAATTATAATACACTTATAAATAATTACCTGTGTTTTATTTCTTTTGTACGAGTCGAACAAATTCCAATAAAACCCAAATTGGGTTTTTCGAATATTGATATGAAGATCACGTTATTAAATGAATGTAACTAAGCAAAACATTATCCACTAACTCCTTATTATGAAAGCTTAGTGCTTACTTCAAAAAAATGACAATAAACCAAAGTTAAATACCCTAAAGATATAGACGAATGTGTTGAATCCGTGTTAACCCTTTATTTTAGTATAATTAGCAAACCAACTCGGGTACATTATTATAATTTTTTAACTTTTCTGTCATTTAAATATGAAACATATTAATTCGCCCTAGTATGTATTATTAAGTGCCTTTGAAATAAAAATTTGTTTTATTTTGTATGGTTTAATGACTTAAAAATATTCTTCTATGCTAACTAAAAATGCATTGCATTTGGTATGCAATAGGATATCTTTTTTAGATTTAATGAGTGGTAGATACTTAACATTCTTATTTCCAACACATCATGAACCAGCAGTATAATGACATGTATAACGTAATGCCTTGGTAGATAATAAACTGTTTAGCCATTTAAAAGGAAGATATATGTACCTACAAGCGTGCAAAAAAAAATTGATAGGTGACATAGATTAACTGTAATAGGAGTTGAAAAAAAACACTTAACATTTAAATATTATTTTTAATTAATAAATGCACAATCATGCACAGCACTTTAATGTACTCGTAAATAGATTTTTTCTATAATAAAAGAGATTAGATTAAAGCTTAGCTTCATAGCACTGAAATGGAAATACAATGTATAATGACGTAATGCTTTCGTCCAATAATAATAACAACAATTAACATTTTTTAAAACACCATAACGTTGCCTATCTCATCTTACTCATATTTGACAAATTGCAATTTTCATGTATCATTTATTCAAAGCAAAGCTATTCTAGTAATATATATTTTGAAATATATTTTTAGCTCTGTTAAGTAGAAACAAGATTCCTAAAATATATCTTCATGAATAAATTTTTACAGTGGTAATGTTTAGAGGCTTCAAAAATATTTTATTTTAAAATTTTAAATATTCTTTGAATCTTAGAGCCTACTAAAAATATATTTTAAAGTTGGTTAAGATGCTTCAGTGTCGCGTTGAGATCTTTTTCTCGTCAAGCTCGCTAAGCTTTGTCAAAGCATATTTTCATATCATATGTTCTCTTCGTGGAAAATGTCTTGCTCGTCGCACTTGTCGGGTAGACACACAAAAAACTCAATCAAATTCATTATTGGGCCTCGTGAAAAAGGATTTTGATATCGACCTCTTTTGTCCCTCAAATAGGGATATCTTTTGTAATTGAACATTTCATTGGTTGTTAAATTCATACAGGCGTGTAAGATCTGTAAAGAAATGAAATAATATTTTACAAATAAGTGTCACTTCATCAACCCATATACGCCCACTGCTGAGCACGGGTCTCCTCTACTATTGAGAGGGTTTAGGCCATAGTCCACCACGCTGGCCTAGTGCGGGTTGGCGGACTACACACCTAAGAAATTTCTAAGAACTCTCAGGTGTGCAGGTTTCATCACGATGTTTTCTTTCACCGTTAAAGCAAGTGATAATTCAATGTGAATACACACATAACTTCGAAAAGTCAGAGGTGTGTGCCTGGGGTTCGAACCCGCGACCGCCGAGATTCTCGACCGCGCGCCCAAACCTCGAGGCCATCAACAAATAAGTGTAATTTACATAAATATAATGTAATTTACCTACTGTTTGAAATCGCTTTTGTCGCTAACAAGATTTTATGAATAGAAATCGAATAGGTAGGTGGTTATCCATTTTTTATGTTTTGATTTTAAAAACAAGACATCAAATGTTATTAATATTGGATACGCGTTTAACATACATTGCGATCTTAATCGCAGGCAATAATCTCCTACTAACTTATATTATAATATAATATAGAATACTCACAGAAGTGCATGTTAGAATCCAACCTAGAGCACAAAATGTGATTGCCTCCAGTAGCCCTAAGACATAGAGAAGTCCAAATCCTTCTAATAGAAGGCAGTAGCACGCGAAGTAAATTGAAAGAGTACAATTAATGGCGACGCTCATCACGAACAAGAAGAACCACATTCTATTCCGAACTCCAACGCAGTTGTAGATGAAAGGACAATGGTGGTCAAAATATGCCACACAACGTTTGCAAATGCGGCAATGTTTTGCTCTGAAAATAATTTGTTAAGTATTTTTCATGGGTATACAATTCAATATGGATAAATTGACATTTCCTAATTATTTAAAACCTTAACCACTACGTTATAATTTCTACTGCTATAAAGAAGTAAAAACTTTAATTACAATTTTACTAAGCCAAAATCAGAATTTCATACTTTTGCGTGACTAACGGTTATTAGGGTCACCGTGAGATATATTAAAAATCTCGTCATATAATAGTGAAAGTTGAATCAAAAAATCTTTAACAAGGTTTAGTAGTTTGAATTTAAAGCGGTTTTTATATGCTTATTTGGATTTGATTTCTATAATATACCTTAGTGGTCGTAGACATCGGCATGTGTGGCAAAGACGTGAAAGTATAACATTTCTTTTCTTCCATTTATCATAATATGGTATTTGTCGAATAGCCCTGTAGTACGTCTCAGAATTCTGAGGGATGTAGCCTGGATCGCGGCGATTAGCAATTACCCAGCTAATCCACATAATAGCATTCCAATAAAGAAAGAAATAATGCGAAAGACGTAAGGTATTCCACGTCAACGGAATACATCTGATGATATACATAGGATATCCCCATAATAACACTGATACTAGGAAAAACAGTAAAGGTCCTTTGGAATCGCCAGCGCCGCCAAAAACTAGAGCCCAGAGTTCAGACAACGGAGGAATCCAGTGGGCTTTGCGTTTCATTTCCTTTTGTAATAATTTGACCACCTCCAAATGGCGGTGACTTTGAGCAAGCATAAGTGGAGTTTTCCCATTCTTATCACGAGGTTCTAACTCAGCTTTAACCTAAAATACAGATAAGTTATTTCAGTTTAGTATGTCAAAAACATAATGTAGAATTATATATCATGTTTTTTTTATTTATAAGACAATATAGGCACCTTTTCACAAAGCAATCTTACGCATGTTAAATTCCCAGACAGGCATGCTAAGTGCAAAGGAGTCGATCCAAAGTTATCTCTGCACTGTAACGGCACTCCTGAATAAATTAAAAGGCGAACCAAATCAGCGTGCCCTTTATACGCTGCCCAATGTAAGGCCGTATCTCCGTTTATATCAGAAAGTCTCGTTGCTGCACCCATGCCTAATAGGTAAGCAGCAGTAGCTGTTTTACCGTACATACATGCCGTCATCAATGGTGTCAAACCT
Source organism: Cephonodes hylas (assembly GCA_030295005.1). Taxonomy (NCBI): domain Eukaryota; kingdom Metazoa; phylum Arthropoda; class Insecta; order Lepidoptera; family Sphingidae; genus Cephonodes; species Cephonodes hylas. The sequence continues at coordinate 7,065,547 of AP025366.1, forward strand.
ACAAGGAAAATTGTTATTTTAATACGTAGAATCGTGAAACAAATTCAAATGAAGATTTTAAAATATCGTGCTTGTAATTATATTTTTTAAAAATATGATTGCCTTTAAAATCTGCCGCGTTTACTGCGACTCCTGATTGCAGTAACACTTGGACGATAGAGGCATGACCTTTGCGACAGGCCCAATGTATCGGTCGAGGTCCCTAAAACAAATGTTTACATTGAAATCTTTTTGTCTTTTTTTATATATTTTTTTCATATGGTATACTATGTACCTGAGTGCCAAGGCAAGATAAATCAATAGGAGCTCCCCTCTCGATGAGGTATCGCATGACGGCGACGCTGCCGTCTAATGCTGCCCAGTGAGCTGGCGTGTAACCATGCTGATCGCGTGCACTTAGTACTTCCACGCCAAGTTTCTCGACGAGACGCTCGATTTCCGATACTTCGCTGAAAGAAAACGTATATCTATTAACGTTGTATAAGAACAAACTTTCAATAAATTGTTTTTACGTAACGCCAATAACCAATTGTTATTACTTGTAACTAATATTTTAGTTGGTTGAAATCCACTGACTTTTACAGCCGGTTTGGAGGATGAAGATTTACCCCGTCATTCGTAAAGGCTGTCATCTAGCAATGAAACATATAATAAGTGGTCTCATGCCCTATTAGGAATATAAATAAATTTACGTTATAGATGCTGTTGTGATTTTTACCCGGACCGAACGGCTTCAAAGATGAGTTGGTGTAAATCCGATTGCTGGTGAAGGCTAGTGATCCTCCGAGGCGGAGCGGCCGGTGCTTCAGGTGATATAGGTGAGCACGGTGGCAAAGCTTCCTCGGCTGCCATCGTACATGGGGGCGGCTGCGGCAGGGCCCACACGCCGCGGGCCGCCCCCGGGCTTGGATACACCTGCAATATTTATTTGTTGGTATCATTGCTTAACGAAACAGCAAAGCATGTGACTCCCTAGTCCTACAGATGAAGTTTAAACACTACACGACATTTTTAAGTTTTAAAACATTTATTTTGTTGTGTGCTTTTTCTTTTAGTAAACGCATCCACCGCAAGGAAAAGCTAAATGCTAAAGAATATTATTAATACCTAATATACAACGATATATACTACTATTGTAAGCTACAAAAACAATTTTTATTATAACTTATACAATGTTTGTATCTGTATGCATGCTTGTATTACAAATATATAAGATTTTTTCACATCTAGGTTACTCTATCTTATTCTATCAGAAGTCTTGTCAAGGACAAAAACAGAAAGAAAAGAAAAGAAGAGAAAAACAAACTAAGTAATTATTGTTATTTTATTTAACATAGATTTATTTCTACAGCTCATAGGGGCTTAGACCATACCTTGCTACTCACGGTGAGGCCGACGCCCCCCGCCACTGCTGAATTCTCGCTGTCCGCCACGGCCGCGGCCGTTTCACCGGCACACGACACTAAAATCTTCACTCTTATCAATTATTCGCCAATTTTCAAAGTGAAAAAGCTACAATATAGAAAGTATTTTTACATGAGATCGCAAAGCTACGAATTGCGTGCGGCATATAATATTGATCTTGTATGGTTAGGAGCATGCGCCTTCTACATTCAATCTGCAGTAGCGTCGACGACAAAAGGTAAGGAATCGTTATGCGACAAAATTCTATTCACACGCTATTTAAAAAAGTTATTATGCCAATCTAATTAATTTAAAATAATAGGATTTTAAATTAGCACATTACTTCCCTTTTACCTTCAGCATTTATAAGCCGTGTTGCATGACCAATCAAAAACAATACCCATAGTAACTTTTGTCATTAATCTTATCTCATCGGTTACAGAACTTTACAAACTACTATGTAATTTTACTAGGTTAGTACATCATAGTTGGTATGATGTTGTCCTCATCATCATTTTTATTAGCACATATCTACATCTCTGTTGGGTATGGGGAACATCTATGATTAAGGCGAATTAGGCCTTATTTCACGCCAGTTGAATGCAAGTTACTCAGGGCTTTATATATAGCACAAAACACCTTCATCTTTACATTTTATGCGTAGGTACTTATTGAGAATACACATAATTTCGAAGTCTGAGATAGATTCTCATGTAAACTCCGTTCCTCAATTAAATTCCTCGGTTTTCCGATAGATTGCGCTTAATACTTTAGGTAAGTATTTAATAATTTAAAACCTGTTCTGTATAATTTTACCTACTTACCTACAAGATACACATAAGGCCTAGGGTGCAGAGTGCCGAGTTACCTTAGGGTATATCATTAAAAATCAGGAATCCCTACATACAATGATACACATAATATGCAGGACATCTTCACAAGGTATTTTAAGCACTGCGTATTTAACATAAACTAAGTCGGCCTCTATCAGTGAGGCAACCTAACCTTAAGCCTCATGATGATTTTCTGTGAGACTAGCGTCGCCCCAGTCACGCTAGCTCTTTAGTACCTACTTTATCGTCTTTTGGCGGCTTGATGGTAACACTAATAAAGAACACATGAAGAATACCTATTTCTTCTTGTTTACGTGTAGGTTCCCCTTCAAGTGTTATAAAAGGGAAAATATTACTGTAAGTAACTCACCTAATTAACCTAAGTTTAGATATTATTGTATAAAATTTTGTACAAAAAGAATATTTTCATTTTTTTTTGGAAATAAAAAAGTCGACGCACTAAAGCAAAGTGATAAATGTCTTGTACTGAGTTAAAGCCGAGAATTGTACTATGATGTATGGAAGAGGATGCTGTAAGCTAATTTTCTCATTAAGAAAGTAAGTGGTGGCTTATTACCGTGTCGTAAGTAACGACAATGTACAGTCTAAACGATGTCATTTATCTTTTAAGAGTGACATAAACCACGCAGCCAGTAATTTACTTGGATTTTAATGTTAAATCAATACCTATGTAAAGCACTTACCGCCGAATGTCATATTTAGAGGATTATATCGAGCCTTTACCGCCGTTCAAGCGTAACCGAAATCAAAATTTACAGGAGAAGGTTTTGTTTTAATATTTTTAAACAGAAATGTGCCAGTATATTAAAATTTTACATACATTATTATTATTTAGACATTTAAATATATAATTTAAAAAAATACACCGGCAGGGATAGCTTCGTTCAGGGTTAAAATAGTAGTTTCGATAATAAACGCATTTTCGACAATAGTGTCGCTTACGATAATTTGGCGGTAATGGTGCGATATTATGACCTGTAATTATGAAGATACCTAACCCAGTCAGACTCATCCTGGTTCCGCAAAACCCTACTTCTCTGACAGACGAAAAAAACCCAGATATTTCTTGATAACACATTTGGTCTGGGTGCGAGAATCAAACTGACGGCTTCTTGTTTCACACCCCCCTTCACCATTTTGTTCTGTCAAAAATCGAACACAAACACTTACCTACTTACGAAGATTTCTCTCTTTATTATGCGAGATACCTATCTAAATAACGTTGGACTTTGATCTTACAAGTTAAAACACACAGGTTCGAAACGAGTATTTGTGGATAAAGTAAATATTTGCGTTGATGCGGATATTGAACTCGTAATCTCTCTATTCTCAGCCTTTTATTTAACCATCGCATACACAGATGATATCAAGAGATGGGCCACTTTTTCGGCCGTAAACTAGTTTTAAGAAACAGCGTAGCAAATTCCATAAACAGACCTACTGGGGTACATGGTTTTCATTTTTATGACTACTATGAGAGTTCTAGTAACTTTGTATTGGAATGTATTTATTAATAGTTGCAATAAAAACCTGTTTAGACCTCAGAAACTGGAACGATGGCTTACGTTTCCAGGTTACTATATTATTGGGATGATAAACATTTTGTTGTAAAATAATCATGCGTAGTTTTTAATAGTCAAAGCTACATTATTTTACAGTCTGAAAAAACAATTGATACGACTTACGCCGACATACTGATAACACAATCTGATAGCAAATGCAAATCGCCAATGCATCCTTCTCCTATTGTTAATAATTTATGAATTAGTTGTTACGTAACTTGTCTACTCTAACAAAGAATAAATGTTAAAATTGAAACCTTAATTTTCTTAGCGGGAATTGGTAAACTTCATAAGGTATTACAGACATTTTTTGTAGATAATTTTTTAAATAAATGTATCCGTTACGTCATTATCTTTTCTATTCTATATATATGCATGATATAAAACACTTTTTTAAAACGTAGGTACACTTAATCAACATAAAATGTGGGTACATCTTTGTTTAATTAATTTTTTTTGTAGTAAATTTGACTCACAATCAAGCACCTACATGTTATACGATGTCCAATATATCCCTATTTTCGACACATGAAAATATTGCAAGTGACTTAAAAACATGGGATGACTATTATAATCCTGATATTATTAACCATTCTGTTGTAAATCAAGGTGAAATGGATGCTTTGAAAGTCAGAGAAAAGACCATATCTCTGGCCAATATATGCTTTATATTTTCTCAACGTGGGGCCCACGCCCCATGGGGCGTTAGTAGTTAATTTGATAGTTAAGGAAGGAAATTTAAAAATGGACTCAACACGACTTGTGTATGGCGAAAATTTTTAAAGGTCAAAAATTATGTATGGGTGTCAAAAAATGTAAAGATTGAAATGCCTAAAAAAGGTTGGGAAACACTGCTCCATATTATCCTATTAACATTTGGCTTACCTTTACTTTAGTTTTTCCAAAATATGTAATTTCTTATAAATTATTATATAAGATCTGTGTACAATAGAAAGTACATGAGTACCTATAGGGTTTTGTAAATTATTCATAGTAATTAAAATTTGCTGTGTGTGTGTGTAAATTACATGTAGTTATTAAAATATTTAACTACATATAAATATTTTTTATAATCTAAATTACTTTAAATGCAATAAATCAGTGTAGCCAATACAATATGTAATTAGACACAATTCATTTATAGAAAATTAGTGTTCTGAGTAACGAGTCTTTATTACCCTACTACAGGTATGAAATAAGTATTTATCATACAGGGATTTTTTATAGTGCCTTAGTAGAAATAATTACTGAATGAACTTAACAACTATAAATATTATTAAAACTATAATAAGGTGTTCGGAGATGCTTGAAACATTAGCATATCCTCTGGGAACATTTTACTATAAGTTATGTTGTTGATTTTTATTTTTATGATGCTTCTCTGCGGCAAGGATATTCAATCACTAGAATGTAAACATGTTTCAGTAATAAAGCTGTTTTTTTACTATATTGTATAAAAAAAATTAAAAAATATCTAGTGATATAAAATAAACGTTGATATAAGTCATAATTTTGTAAATAACAACATTAGACAAGTAGATCACTATTTAATATAAAATTTACTAATTTGGATCTTTGAAAAATTTAAATTCATAGAAATAAAGTAAATGAACAGTGCAAATTCCAGTGGTTTAAAACTATTTTTTTTATTTAATAACTGGTGAGGTATATAAGAGTATAGTCAAAGATCTTATCTATCAGTTTATATTTTTTTATCACTTTATGAGGTCTTGCAGAAATATATACAGATACAATCAAGCTTATAACAGTACACAGCTTGATAATACATGCACATAATTAAATCTTATGTCAAGTCCAATATTTATATCATTAGGAATATCCTTAAATGCATCATGTCAATACAATGTGTGTTATCAATGTTAAGGTGGGTGTGGTGTATGGAATATATTAAATACATACCTTGAAAGTTGCAATTGACACAATAATTTAAAAATAATAAGGTTAGGCCTGAAAATAGTCATAAAATCAATCAAAAACATATTAAAATTGTGAAAATGAACTTTAATTCAGCAAATTTTTATACTAAATGTATAAATATGATATAATCTAGATTTCGTTTTCACTACCTAAATAGACATCATGTTATAAAAAAGTGTACAACTAAAACTAGTAGCTGATTAAACATCTCAATGTGGCTTATCAATTAGTAAGATCTTGTAAAAGCACTTTTTAAAATGGTTTATTATACTTAAATAATAGATAAAAATAATGAAAGCATACAGCTCACAACTGATGTTGAACTTCCAAACAACAATCAATACAAATCTTTAACTTCTAGTAAACTTGAAACATTTAACGAGCAAACTGAATAAATTATTATCCATAAACAAACTTAACAATGTCGATAGCTCAAAGTAATATAATAATTTTCAACAAGTGTCAACTGACTTCACACACGGTTAAGGCATATATGGGATTAAGTTTGGAACTATTCGATGTGGTACATGTTTCTGATGATGCCAATCATAAGGTTTCCTTGTCTATTTCTTTATTACTGTATTGATATTTTATAATAAGTCTTTTTTAAGCATTATCTCTTTTGAGTTTTAAAACTTACAGAGAGAGGTTGACCATGTACAACATACCCATTTAATGCCTGTATTGCCATAGCTGCCTGGTCATAATTTCTCATCGTCACAAACCCAAATCCTTTACTTTTGTTAGTTTGATGATCTTTAATAATCTTAACAGATACAATAGCACCATATGGACCGAATAGCTGCCACAAAGCTAACTCCTCTACTTCTGGAGCAATATTATAAATATAAATAGACCATGTGCTTGGTGAGTTGTGATCACCAATACCACTTATGTGATTGATCCAATGATAAGGCCTCACTAATGGATTCTTAGAAAAATTATTATTATTATTCTTATGCTTATTAGGATTACTTTTATTAGCATACTTAACTGTTAAAGGGTGTAAAAAGCCAGGCGGTGTCGTGCCATTTATATTTTGTATAGCTCTTTCCGCTTCATAATGATGCTCATATAACACGAAGGCGATACCCGCCGCTATACGTGAATTAACTATTTTACCGAATTGTGCAAAAAGTCCATGTAAATCTTGCAAGGTCAATTCGTTAGGCAGGTTACATATGTAGAGATTCCAGTCGGCTTCTGGTTTCGACGGAGGTTTTGATTCTGGATTTAAAAGTGCATGGGACACTTTTAAAGTCTTGTTTTGCATCAGAAGACCGTTGAAAGCTTTTCGAGCCTTTACTGCATCCTCGGGACGTGTGTACTCGACGAACCCATAGCCTCGGTTCGCTATCAGTTTACAACTTTCCAATTTACCCATTGTCGAAAATAGCGAGAACATCATGTCCTGGGTCATGACTTCGGGAATGTAATTGACAATAAGTTTGGTGGGCGATTCTTCAGGTCCAAATTCATTATTTCCGTGACAATTACCGTCTTGACACGATTCCGACATTTTTTAATTGTTGTCGGTGAATGACATTTTACCATAATGTCACGTTCTTTTTTATTCCGTTCGGAAACGAAGTGCATATTTGTTGCTTTATTAAACTATTTTTTTCGTTTAGTTAAAAAATAATTTATTATCAATATTGCAAATTGTGGTAATATTTGTAGGTATTTTTTTATGCCAGGGTATTATTGTTAAGGAGTCCCATGTAAACTGTAAATAATATTTAAAATCAAAATTACCTCTAATAGACTCAAAGAAAAAAAATCTACTGGCCGATTATAAGCGACGCTAAAACTAACTAATATTTTATGTAATAATACTAATGCCCGTTGAAAAAAGCCAAACTTTCGAAAGTGTTTCTTTCAACACGATCCACAAGGTAGCTACAAAAACCTTATCTAAATTATCAGAATTAACCCTACCATAACCAATTTAGGACGTGACTGATGAGACTACAGCGTACAGATTACCAAAACAAATTTTATGGTCGTTCTAACTCCTTACTCAGACAAAAGTTTCATTTTTATGTACCTAATAGTTTTTTTCTTAATGATTTTACCGTTCAACGAGTCATTCTGATAATTTTCATAATAAATACCAAATTTGTAATTTATTGAAAAATAAATCTATATTGCCAAACAAATTTCTGGTAATTTTAAAAGGTCGCTTACGTAAAAAAGGAGTTAGTTTAGTGCTTTGAGTGGATGCGGAACAATTATCTCTGAGTTGGGGTATTCCAGTGGTAACTTAATCTATTTAATAGTATTCAACAGGGGATAAATAATAATGATTAATGTCCTTAGAATAATTAATACACTACCCATATGTAAATGGCTTAATTATGTATCATCAACTAGTGATAATTTTTTGTTTAATGCGTAAGAAATGCAAATGTAAGGTTCTAAAAACTTAATTAATAATTGCTAATATGTAGGTATACTAAGTTTTTTCTTTCAAATAAAGGGTGACTCAGCGCCGATTTTAAGCTTTGAACAATTATATAAAAAAAAAAAAACAATACTGATTGACAATGTTTTAATTGCTATAAATGATAGAGTATTAGCGTGGATTTTATGTTCGGAATATTACACCGTCTAAATGTCGTCCATAATGGCGAACGCACTCTTCAAACCGGATGAGCAAATTTGCAGAGACACGTCGCCGAACATCAACTGAGATGGCCCTCACTTCTGACGTTATTCTTCTCTTCAGCTGCTCTAAATTCGTGAGAGGTGTATCAAAAACTTTTGCCATGAGATTACCCCATAAAAAAAAAAGCTAGGGTTAATTCAGGAGATCTGGGTGACCACAATATGTCACCATTGCGGCTTATTAGTTTTCCCGGAAACAACGCCCTTACCTAGTGCGTTCATCGAGACTCTAGCTGTGTGGGCTGTTGCCCCATATTGCTGAAACCATACGGATGACTCGTCAACATCCTCAGCTTGTAGCTGCGGTACAAAAAAGGTTTCTATCATCTCGTCATACCGTTCACTCGTCACTGTAATCGCTGCACCTCGGTCGTCTCAAAGAAAAATGGCCCGATGATTTTTTCCGACGATACTGCGGACCATACAGTAAGTTTGGGGCTGTGCAATGCTTTCTGATGTTTTTGGTTTGGATTGCTGGATAACCAGTAACTGCAATTTTGACGATTGACGTATCCTTAAAGGTGGAAGAGTGACTCATCGCTAAAATAAACATTGTCCATCGCATCTTTCCCTGAAAAGATCTCTAACATCTTCTGACAGTAAGGGGCTATCTATAAATTACGTCACACGAAATTCGTCAATTTTTGACCCCTACCCCCCATCACATTTGTACAACTCCCCGCCTCCCTAGTGTGACGTCACATATTTTGTAATATTACATCTAGAAATGATTGAATAAAACTGCAGTTCCGAATTAGTTTAATTTTCAAAGAGACTTAGGTCGTCGGTGCTTGGCACGTAACTCTATTAGAGCGAGTGGCCGATTAAATAATTTGAATGTTATGTTTATGTAAGAAGAGTTGAAACGTTTTCTGTATTTTTCGTTAAGAGTGCAAAGTTTAGGTAATAACAAGAAGATTTAGAAATGTGACGTCACAATACTTAGGTCCCCTCCCACCTCCTTGTCACACTCTGTCGACCCCCTCCCACCCCCTTAACGTGTGTCGTAATTTATGGATGGCCCCTAAATATTTCGCTTATAATTGTAGTCAGAAAATGCGACATGGCGACTAAAAAATCCGCGCTAAGCACATATCGAACGCTACCGCACCCCTTCAGCTAGCTCCGCTTGTTGCCGTAATAATCGTGTTTAAAGTTTAAAATCGGCACTGATACACCCTTTACAATGTTTTAAGCAGAACTGTTTTATTTATGTATCAATTTATCCTCCTCCGCGGTATTTTCAAAAATTGAACCATTTGCGAATTTACCTTACCTACTTTACGAAGTTGATTCCTCGATTCCATATGTAAAACTGAGTAGAAAGGCTCATTCTTTTTGTGTAAGCCTATTTAGTAAGCATATATTAGCAGTCTTAATGTGTATTATAATGTTATTTCCGCATAAGTATCCCGGATGATCCCGATGTTTTACCGTCTAGTAACGTCTTTATCACGAAATGTCAATTTTAAAGTGTTCTTTAGTAATTAAATAAAATATTGGTATGGTTTTTTTTTCGACCAGTCACGACCAGGTTTACCTACCATTTCTGCCTATCATACAATTTTTGGGAAAGTTGTCTTCAGTTTCATTGAACAGTAAAAAGCTTCTGTGGTTAACTATAGTATATTTACTAAGAAACAGAATAGCGCTAAATATGTTAATAGAATTTTACATCAATAAGCTATTTGTATTTTTTTTCTATCCATGTCTGTTATTCTTGAAAGATTGCATTACATTGTCAAATAACGGATAAACACATTTTGCTTTATAAGCTAAGCTAAAACACCCACAAACCACATACAGTAAACATTGAACATTAGCTAATCAGACACTTTAACACGATTTAAAGTACCAATATAACACATAACAATAAATAAGGCTTAGCCTTGCGCAACAACACAATAATAACAAAAAAAAACAAACAATAGCTACCAAAAGTTATATTCCACTTGGAATGTTAAACATCACAATGTCATTTTTAATTTATTATTGAATGGCAATATAATTCTTATTTAATAGTGGGTATATATTAATATATTAAGTTACTTAACAACAACTGTTCTGGAAGGAAAAGATTTAACAAATGTTTTATTTTATGTTCTATATCACACAAATCCTATTTTTTTTTCATTACAATGTACACTGTAAATATATTTAATTTCTTTTCTTTTTCTTTCCAGTCATTAAAGCCCTCCAGAGTGACGTAGTATCGTAAATATTTATGTAAAAAATATGTAAGAAAAAATTATTAAAAAAAAAAAAAATTGTGGAAACTCTGTCACAAGTACATAAATGATATTTAGTGTATATAAAAGAAATTAAAATTGTTAGATTCAACCATACCATACATATACAATTTGTAAACTCAAATTAATATACAGTCACTAGTAATTGTGCTTAGTTAAATAAAATAATTACAATGATTAACCATCGAAACAAATAATAAATCTATAAATCACAATAAATCAATACAAATGTATAACAAAACACGAATACAAAATTATTTAATAATTATTCCGAGAGAGAATCTAATTATTTAGAATGAATTTTTTCCAGGTACTTCTTTACATATCAGTAATCTTTTTTTGACGATTAATACTAAAAGCTCACCCATAGCTTACATTACATTTATATAATAATATACAATATCTAAAAAGCATGATTATTAGACACTGACTATAAATTATTGTCATGGTATTTTTTTTTAAAATAATAAATAACATTCCGTTTTCTTTGGTACTGAGTCGTTATGCATAAAATATTCAGACTAAGAGTGAATTAAGATATTCTCTATACTAGTGTAAGTACCGAATGCGAAACCCGTAATACCGAAGATGATAATAATTACGTCTTTCCAAAGTTTCCAGTCGTGTTTTCCGAGTTGGTCTGGCCAGAAGGTCATTATCTCGATCATCGGTGGGAACACGAGAGCCAGCGCCGAGCTGCTAAATGCACCGACGAGTGAAATAATCCCGCTCAGATTGGGAATCAACGCTGCAGCCAAAACTGTGGACACAACAACGTCATTAGCTGCCAGATGTGCCCGATAACCGATAGAGATTATATTTCATATAGATTAGTCAATAGGGCAATTTATAACACATTGATGCTATTACAAAAAAATAATACACCAACAGTCACTTACAAACAATAACTCTAATCTCAAACTTGCATTTATTAGAAATTACGCGAGACTCTTTCTGTTTTGATAATATAATAAAAAAAATAAGTAGATAGGTACAATACACAGAGGATGGCTAGAAAAACTTGATAATATTTTTAATAATATTTTGGAGAACTATCTCCCAGTAGCGATGGCACGCAGCGCGTAATGCGAGGTATCTCGAAGTGATAACGCCCTGTAATGTTTACTCATGGCACACTATCTCAATAAGTGTTCTTCCATCGTATATTGTATTATTTTACTTCAAAAAGTCGTGATGGCCGCGAGGTTTGGGCACGCGATCGAGAATCTCGACGGTAGCGGACTCAAACCTCAGGTACACCCCTCTGACTTTTCGAAGTTATGTGTGTATTCACAATGAATTATCATTTATCATGTGCTTTAACGATGAAGGAAAAAATCGTTACGAGAAAGGCACACCTAAAAGTTCATAGAATTTTTTTATGTGGACACTAAGTCCTAAACCCTTCTCAATTGTAGACGAGATCCGAACCTAGTAGTGAGACGTATTTTACTGGAAGGAGCGCCGGTTCAAAAAATCTATTTGAAACGTTTAATAAAGAGAGATGGGCGTCCGCACAAGAAACGAGGCCAAGCGCCCTGCTCTTTATATCGGAATCGTTTTATGCGAAGGCTTCTTCCGGGCCGCACGAAAACGTTTCCGACGACGCTTTTTTAAGTCTCTATTCATAATAAGAAGTACGAGACACCAAGTAAACCCATGTCAATGAAAAGTCGGTGTCGGTACTATTTTCGCGCAGCCTCAAGCCTAAAATCGACTCAACTTCTGCTTTCGGCTATGGAATGAATCACATTCAAGAAATTTACTCTACAGACTGCGCTAAGTGAGCTAGGGCATTACGTAAGAATGTTCTACTCTACTCCGTCCGAATAGCTGTTTTCATATGACTCATAGAAGATATTAAATTCTTTACTACTATTCCTAGCTACGTGCCAGTTATGCAACAAAATGAAGTTCCGTCGGGCATAAATATCCAACCGGGATTTTTAAATTGCTTGACGGGTCAAGGCCAAAAGCTTCTAGGGTTGCCAAAGCTACCTTAACATTTTACTCCAATGGACTAAAGCCAGCTAAGTCAAAAACACTTTTAACAAAGATCTAGCGACAAAAGATGAGTGTATAGATGCATAAGTATAAAATAGTTATGTGCGTTGATATTACACTGCTAATGGTGGTCACGACCGTTTATCGAGTCTGATGGGTGTAATAAAAAATAACGGCTAAGTCAATACTTTCTATAATAATGTTATCAGTCAATATTATTATATAGTTAGCACTCCTTTCGACAGGTTTCGCGATTGCTTTTAGATTAAGTACTGAATCTTGTTTATAAAGAATCTATGAGAGCATCGAGATCCAATTGCGCTTTTTAGACGACAACGGTAAATATCGATATTTAAAATACACGGCGAAAATTAGGTCGCAAGTATGCTGGCTTATTATAACTTATTTTTTATCTTATTTTAGTTTTGTTTAAAATTGCATTATTATTTTACGCCTAGAAATATTAAATGATGTTTTTTTCTGTTTCATACATCTGAATGTGGAAGAAAATACCTCAATATAACATAGTTAAATGTAGCCCACTTTCGCATTTCACTATCATTTCGAACACGTATGATAACACACGGGTCAGTCACGTTAAATATTGAGGTATCAATTAAGTGCGAATATCAAATGTTGTTCTCACATCTATTATCTTTGTATTGTTCGGAAAATACCAACGCGAGTGAGTATACTTACATGTCGTTGAGATAAGTAGGCATCTCGTTACGGCCTCGCCGTATTTCAACGCTTTTTCCGATGTTAATTTTGATTTAACATAAGGCCAGACAATGTTCATTGGCACATAGAATTGCAACCCATAGGACAAAAAGATAGCTGCTGCCATCATTGCTCTAACGCTTTGAGCCAGCCTACAAACAAAAGTACAATATGATTTTAAATGTAAAAAAATGGTTAGGATAAAATACATAATTTAAAATACTCTTCAAAGTATATTCTTAAGTACTATACACATATTTTAAAAACTAATTGTTTTATATTAAAATTAAACTCACAAAGTATTTGGTAAATTGAGGGTGATGCTTCCTTGAACATGATCTCCATACTTCAAATATCCAAAGAATCCAACTGCAGTATACAGTGATCCTACAATCACCATTCCTGTATTAAGAACACCTGTCCACCCTCCAAAGTCTTCAGGTGTTTTCATATTATTTTCTAATGGCAATACCTAGAAGAAATATAAATGCAATGACCCCCAAAATAATACATTCTTGTTCTCACAAAAAGATTTCCAGCCAATATAAAACTAGGGCAATGCAACAACATAGCCATTATATAACATCTCCATAAGTGATGTCATTGCATATGCCAAATTGTTTCCCATGTTTCATGGTCAAAGGAGAAATTTATTACACACTTTCATTCTTATTAATAAAAAGTGTTAGGGAAAATTTCTCTATGGAGGCTTTCATATCAACATCTTTTTTGCCTAACATTATAGCATGGACAAAATGATCCAGGTTTTTTCCAATGGTAATTTATCAGTACTGACATAGAACCTGGATATAGAAATGGCAGTAGCCTTGCTTCCTATTATTTGGAACTTTTCATACATTAGTAAATCTTGTTACCCAAAATGCAGCACTGCTATGCTTTATTGATTCATGTGTGAGGTATTTATTCAATTAAAAACAAGTTATTAAAAACACGACAAGGACACTTACCACTCCTATGCCTTCAAATGCATATATAGCTGTACCAAAATACAAAGGTAGTTGATGCCAGCTAGCAATTGGTTTCACAGTTTTAGTGCGTGGCAAATCTTGCAGAATGTAGTAAAATGTTATAACAAGGCCCCAAGCAGTCATTATAGAAGCAACCAAGGACACTGGAGTCAAATATTTCAAATTTTTCACCATAGATAAAGCCAATATTGGTGGAAATAATAAAATCAAGTACAAATGTACACTTAAATTTATATGAAATATACGCAATGTGTCTTGGAGGTTAGTGGCAACAAATAAAAAGTATACACAGCAAAATCCCAATTGTGTTATGACGAGAAATATGTTAACAATAGTCCTGAAACAATTGAAATTTATATACATAAATAACATAGTATTATAAAGTGTGTATCTAGTTTTTAATTTTATCAATTTTATTTCACTTTGGATTGTTATTTTTTTAAATTATTTAATAAATAAATTATATACTCTTTTACCACTTAATAATATTTTTAAAAAGTATTTAATATAAAAATATATATTAATTAAAAATTAAAATGTGCAGTATAATAGATTTTGTATAAACTAAACTTTTGTAATTACCTGATAAATTGTGACAACAAAAATTGAAAAAAAAAAATGTGCTACCTATAACTATTTTTGTAAAGTATCACATGGCAATTATTATTAACAAACATAGAAAAAAATAATTTTACTAAATGTAAGGTAAAATTTGAATTATCATTGTAATTAAATAAACAAAAGGCACTAAAAGAGTAGTTAGTATTTTTATAAATAACTAGTAGTTAAATAAAAGCATACAAACATAAAAAAAAAATCTAGTTAGCTCTCATCAGAACTTATGATAACAAATATTAAATACCTAAATGTTATCAGTAAACCTACAAACAACAGGCTAATATTATGAAAGGGAGATTTAATTTGTTTGCATGTTGTGTGGCTGTATCATACATCTAAATATGTTTGTTTTAAAAACTGGAAAGTTTTCAACAAATGTGTAAATAATTATTTATATGAAAATAAGAAATTGTGTTTCAATGAATATTTTTACAGTTTAAATTCTTAAACAAATTTATTATAAATTTAGTTTTTGAGCCTATTATTAAGCTTTTAATTATAACATTAATAGGACTTACTTCATTTTTTTTGCATATGGTCGGAAAAATATTGGTCCAGAGGCAAATGAATCTTCAACCACTTCAGAGAAACTCAGTGCAGGCTTTTGACTTCTGATGCATAGCTCATGTGAACACTGGACCAGCACATGCATACAATGTGTACATATGGCTCCCATAACCATTGTACAGAAAACACCTATAAATTTATATTACATTTAATTCTATGTGAATAATTGTAGTAGAAATTATGGTTAATTTTCCATGACATGAGAACATATTTTATTCATGTAAAAAATAGTGAATCCATAATTCACTGGAAAATATTAAACAAAAATATTCAATAACAAAAAGCTTATAAAGCCCATTTACATTTATATCAAAATAACTGTTATGAATAGATTGACATAGTTCCTATGTGACTTGGAGAGTAATCAAATAACATATCACAATAAAATCAATAAATATGGTGTTGGGTTGAGTATGCATGACATCACCCTTTTCATGGAGTATTGATTGCAACTTTAATTGGGATATTAAACTGGCATTTTTTTCTGTGTACTCAAATAGCACAATAATGACTATATACCTAAAATAGAATATACTCCAGTAATCTTTTTTCAACATAGAATTTCAGCCAAAGAATTTTAAAGTGTGAAGTAATTTTAAAAATCATATTTATACAAACTTAAAATCTATTTACTCACCGAAAATTAATCCAGCATTTTTAAATGCATCAGGCATTGCTAATATACCGGTTCCTATGTTACCCTTAAGAAGGTGAATCAATGTGTCGAAATTCGATGTTGGGTGTTCCAAACATCTTTCAGAAGCTGGATGATATTCGCTTTTTGGTTTTTCATCTGATGTTACTGTAGGACTAGTAGCTAACTCAACAGCTTGAACCTCGATATAATCAGGACTGTTTGGTCCTGTGAGGAGTGGCTGCTTCTCATCATTCATGTTTTATTTGTAAAATAAATATTCCATAAACTAATATCACATCGACCAGAATTAGTTATTCAAGTAAGTGGAGTAGTTGACTACGCACAAACACATTTACGAGTATAGGTATATGTGCAGTATTTATGTTGTTCGATCACGGACCAATAAAGCTATGCGATTCCTTTCCATGAGAACCGCTTTAACTTGCTTTACTAACCACTGACAAGTGACAACTGACAAGACGTGAGCCACAGACCACAGCCAAGTGCCAACTGACCTATATTTTCTCTGTGCAAGTGACAATATTTGAATATATGTAGTCCTGATATGTACAAATAACATAATATGTATAGGTGTTGTAAAGTGGGTCGAATGAAAAATTCTTTGAGACTTAAGTTCTGTTTTATTTCATGGGAGTCATAGAAAAATTAACCACGTAGAAGAGATGTAAGTGAATATGACATCTATAAAATTCCAGACAATTGTGGTTGTTTCTATTCACCCCGTAAAAAGACGTGAGAAATGTAACTAAACTAGTAGGTACTTACATCATCCACTGGCTCCGAATTCTATGACTGCATCTGCGAAGATAATTTTTTTCCTCCCATTTTACTTATTAAGGTATCGTCGAATGCTTTACTTATTTGTGCTAGAGTTCAAAAGTAATTTCATATATAAATGTATAATCATGTTATCTGTGATATTCATATTCTGTTTTTTATTAGCGACAGTGACATAATGTCACTGACATTTATTTGACAGATTTTCTTTTTCTCAATGAAAATAAATTATTCAGTTTTTATTCAATTTTTCCAAATAAGACATTAGACATACGCCAAAGATTTATGATAAAACCTTGTAATATAAATTTTATTTGCTATGGGTAACGCTGGAAGTAATCAGCCCAAAGAATGGCAAAAAGATACGGTTGCTAAAAGTCAAGACCAGGGTCCTTCGTCGCCAGCCAAAGAAGGTGAGGCGTTTACCTTCGACAAGAAGATTGATGACGATAGAAATGCTCGAGAAGATGACAACAACATTGAAGATGGTGCACCGTATTACACTAAAGCTGTTCCTGAGCGAGAAGTAGAATACACTGGCCATCGCGAAAGGTCAAACACATTAACCGAAGGAAGTAAAATAGTCGATGATGTTAAAGTGTTACCAACTGTTTTTAAATGGGAAGGAGGAGGCAAGCAGGTAATTGTTGTATTTGCATTTAGATATGGTTGTTTTGAAGCCTAAATAGTTAAAGTTTAGTATTTATTTATTACATCTTAGGAATATGTAGACATTTTATGTATCATGTTTGGAAATTGGCAAATTATCTCTTGCGCCATTAGCCATATAATAATTCTATTTGCAATTACAATCCCTGGCAAAGACAGAGAAGGATAGACAAATAAGTGTAGGTCTATTGGTTCTTTATGCCAACACAAATATATTTTATTATACACATTTTATAAACACATTTTTTTTTTAAAAAGGTAAATGGATTTATGTCAATTGTTTGTCTGCTGTTGTGCTACATTTCAAATAAACTACATGTTACATTTTATTCAAAGGATGTAATTGTTCATGATTTTTTATTGAAAGAGGTTTAAAACATTATCCCGATTTTATTTTCAGGTTTACATCAGTGGAACCTTTACTGATTGGAAAACAATCCCTATGGTGAAATCCCATGGTGATTTTGTAACTATAATTGATTTGCCTGAGGGTGAACACCAATATAAATATTTTGTTGATGGGGAATGGCGTCATGATCCAACTGTTGTAAGAGTTTTTCTGTATTTGTTTCTATATATAGCTATTATATTAAAAAAATAATAATAATTGTATGTATAATTTTACATTTTTTAATATTAGAATTTTCTAATTGTATAATAGTAATGTATAACTTTGAATTTGTATACATTATCTTTATGAATTAATTGTTAAAATAAGGCTAAAGAGTAATCATACCAATATAGTTATTTAATTTTTAAAGCGGAGTAAAATTGACAGAATTTATTTTAACATAGTTAAGGAAATAATTTGATTTTATTCATTCCAGAAAGTTGTAGACAATGGTATTGGTTCAAAGAATAATCTAGTTACAGTGAAAATGTCAGATTTTGAAGTTTTTCAAGCACTTGCAAAAGATAGTGAAGGAATTCACAGCAGTGCACAAACAGAGTATTCACAGGTAAAGCTTTTTTCATAAAATTTTGTAATAGCTGTTTGTTATATTTTTTTTTGTAGCCAAACCTATTTATGTAAACCTCCCTAAATACGTGTGATGGTCACCGAGAGGTTTTAGTCGGTATGCTGGCGTAGCTAGTGACCCCAACATACCCCTTACAGCCTCCCCCGAGCATTTTTTAAAATTGATATAACAATGTTACTATATTGTTAAATGATATTGGTAGTTCTCAAACTGGTTTTTCACTGAATTCAAGTACTTCATGTCAAAGGCTTATTTCAATAAGATTATTTATTTATATTCATTTGTTTTATTTCCAGGAAATTCCACAGTCAAAGCCTTGGGAAAAGGTCACTGGCCCACCTATATTACCACCACATCTGTTACAAGTTATATTAAATAAGGATACTCCTCTATCTGTAAGTAATGACATTACTATTATTAATAATATTCCATTTAACTATTTTGGTACTTATAATTAATTGTTATTACCCTTCTTTTTCCTTAAATATAAACAATGCAAATTCAGTAGGTACATATACCTAACTTTTTTGAATACTGGAGTTATACATAAGTACTTATAAGTGTTTGCTTGTTTCTTATGACAATAGTTGTTAATCAATATACATTTGGTTTTCAGTGTGAACCTACATTACTGCCAGAACCAAATCATGTGATGTTAAATCATCTGTATGCATTATCAATTAAAGATGGCGTCATGGTATTATCAGCAACACATAGATATAGGAAGAAGTATGTCACCACACTGTTGTATAAACCAATATAATTCTTATGAGAAGTAGCTACAGTAATTTTAGATTTAGGCCGCAATGCAACATAATATATAAAAAAATATAACTTAATTTTCCAAATGAAACTAAAGCATACTTGTTACTTAAATATTAAATTTAGTAATGGATCTATCTTTAAATAACACTGCTTATTATACTATGTACATTTCCAAATTAACAATGTTGGGCCAAATATATAATGTATGTAGAGTGGTACAGGCACCCCCTCCACTATTAAGGGAGGTTAAGCTTATGTCCAGTTTGTGATTATTAAATGGCAGTATTAATACAAATGATACTGAAATCCATGATTTATCTAGTTAAAACATAATTATCATTTACTAGTATACAAGTTTTTTACACATATCTTACTTTTCTGAGTGTAAATGCAAAACTCAATTGCAGGCATTAATGTCTCTTTCATTTCATTTTGAATGTTAAATGCTATGTCGGCTAATGATAGATCAATTGATAAATAATTGTCTTAAAAATATTTTTGAAGTTATGCCATATACATCGTTCTGACCTTTCTGTGTCGTGGGTATCAGAAACAACGAGAGACTATTCGATCTCACAAACAACTAGACCTGAAGAAATATTTGTAAATCACACAGACATTTGTCTCGGACCTTTCATTGCGAGAATCGATCCAGGGGCTTCTCGTTTTGCAGCGGTATCTAACCAAATTCGCCATGGGGTAATCAATAAATATATTATTTATCTTTGTCTATTACTTCTACATTTGGTGTTTACAGTTTATTTAAACAAAACTATAAAGAATTGAACGCCGTAATGTAGGTATATATTTGTACAGACCAAATATAAGAAGTAGGTATTAACCAGTTTATGTTCTACTACCTTAAAATGTGCTGTGTTTGTGTTACATTTGTTTATGTAGTAAGAATAGTATAATATTATGTACTTACGAATGCAATCAGGGCAACGACAAATCTCAAAGTAGTATATTTGAGCTGTAGATAACTGTTTTTATCTAGTGCCTTAATAATTTACTATTAAGACTAATTAGTGACATGTAACTTCAAATGATGTTGCTAAAATTATGTCTATAACAAGCGCTCTAAAATATTGTCTGAACAAGAGCAGACTATTAGTTAAATGTCAATGTAATTTAACCCACAGTATAAAATTCTGCTTTATGGTCATTAATAATAATAAATCAGCTTTTCATAATTAAAATAACTCTTGGATTGTAGTAATTGTAAAAATATTTATTTTAAATACATATTGTGTGTTTGTAAGGTGAGGAAACTGTTGCTTTCTCTGTGATAGCCAAGGTAGTTACCTACGCATATTTCTGGAGTGAAATAAAAGTCTTAATGATCTTGTTTCCCTTTTATTTAATTTTATATACATTAAACGTACAACTTAAAACTATAATGATTACTGTCTAAATTATTTACACTATTGGTAATTAGTATTACCAATGGAGTTCTCTTTATTACGTTGCCTAAAACAATAATACGAAGAGAAAAATGCCCAGAGACCAGCTATTTAGTAAACGATGTAATTAAGTATATTTTGAATTAAATGAATACTGTGAGTATGATACGATAGGAGGACTAATCTGTTTTAACTTTTTATACCAAAATATACCCAACAAGAACACAGATGGACCTGACCCTATATTGACTAATTAATATCAGAAAATACTGCGAGACTTTTTGGTCTTTCTTCATTTAAGTCAAATATATGTAGATCGAATGATACTTATATGCATACCTAAAGGTATTTTGTCATAAATAAAAAAAAATGCACAATTTTGTATATTGTTATTAGGTTTACAAAATAGGTACTATCTAATACTTTTCTAACTTCGTTCAGCTGTTCAGTTGTGTAAACCAGGGCAGTTATATATTGCGAAAAAGAAAGTAAGTTTATTCCCCTCGAGTAGTGAAAGGTTCCTCTAGACAACAAAAAGCACTCCAGACGACGAGATTTGTGAAAGAAGAAATTGAAACCAGATAACATGATTTTTATAATAAGTGCCTAATACCAGAATATGTACCTATACTTCCATAAATATATATCAATGCCACTAAAAAGTAGAATTTACTAAGTTGTCAGAGGCGGATTATCCTAAAGGTAAACTAGGCACCTGCCTAGGGGCGCGAGGGTACAAAGAGGCGCGCTAGCGGATTTGGTAAAAAAGCAACGATTTTGAGCCTGTAGGGGCGGAATATTCGAATAGCCTATTGGCGGCAAATGTGTTAATCCGCCACTGTAACTTGTTGTGATTTGAAACAAATCAAGATTCAATGTTAAACATAAATGTAGTTGACATTTAATAAACGATAGTTCATCAAATACATATTTTTCTTTTACATACTTTCTTATCCTGTACTTAGTATATGCTTGTGGATATTTACAATTCAACAAAAAATATTTTGAGTGAATATAAATCAACCTAAACTTTGAGGCTCGAAAATGACTCTAAAATTGAATTAAAGAATGAAAATCTTCGTTATCTTGTCATTTATCAAAATGTACATTAAAATCTTAGAATGTTCTTCACTAACTTTAGATAGCAATATTTCTTAAAATAATCGGTAAGTAATAAAATAATAAGCGTTTGAAAAGAACTGTTTTTGCTCAAATTACGCTAAAGCTGTGGGAACGCTTTAAGTAACAGGCGAGCTTATTTTGTGAACATTTTGAGACACGGGGTTGCTGAAGATTTCCTAATATTTATAACATTCAATAGGTAAGCACAATTTTTGATTAAACTAAGGTAAAACGACGTGAACCCTATCCATATTCAAAAAATCTTTGATAATACCTTTTATATAAAATAAAGACTGCCTCGTGGTCTCGCGGTACAAGTATGTGCCGTGCGATCTAGAGGTTTTGGGTTCGATTCCCGGGTCGGGCAAAGTGATATTGGGTTTTTCCATTAGGAAATTCTCAGTAGCAGCACGGAGTCTGGAAATGTGGCCGAAAAACGGCAATAGGCTCGCCCCCTATTATGTGGGACTGATCATACCTGGCGAAATGTGGGTGCAGAAATGCATCTCTGCCTATAGGAATATAGGCGTGAGGTATGTGTATAAAATAAAGATAGGTTTCAAAAGATAGTTGCCGAGAGTGAATGTATTTAGGATAAGGCAATAATGCATCACACTAACATGAACGGAGTCCTATCCTATAAAGTAGTGTAATACTATTACACTTGTGTCCTGGATAAAAAAAAAACTATAAAATATTTCTATGCCCCCTAAGAACAACTGTGCGAATCAAATATTGCTGACTCTTTTAGAAACTTTATTTAATAAATGCTAGATGCAGTAGTACAGTAATGAAACAATGTAATATTACGAACTCGATGCTGATAAGAAACATATTTCTAACAACCAAGCAGAGATAAGCAACGACATTTTTTTTAAATGGTCAAATCTACATACTGTTTCAACATCTATAACTGATTTTGAATATTAAATAACCAAAAGAGAACTATTTAATTTATCTAAAGTACCTGATTGAGATTCACCTGCCCAACAATGTTTTGTTAAGTTTTTTTTAGACATGAAATACTGCTGTTGAATACATACAACAAACAAAATAATAAACAAGAGTTTATTAAAAATTAAATCCGTCGCAGATAAATATGTGCTCTAGAAATTGTAACTCAAACACGTGATATCAATATTATTGAGTAGATCAAATTACTGAAAAGATTATAGTGTAAATGCAGTGATTATATTGACTTCACTAATACTGATTGGATTTTAATGACACAACTACACATCGCATGTTGTCGTCGTGCTGTTAACGGTGTTTATAGTTATCTACTTTCGTGCGTGATTGTTAATTATTTACGTAACCATCCACATAGTTACTCGCAAACATTAAAGAAAAAGAATTAGTAGCATAGTAGATATACTGTAACTTTGTTAATAATTATTTTGATGATACTACCATTGAAAGTTGCATTACAGTTTTCGATGGAATGGTAACCAATAGTTTTCACTTTTTTCACATTAGGAAGACCATGGAAACTATATACATCAAGTCATATCATATGTTTAACAGTTATATAGTTAAGCAAACCATAAATGAGTAATAATAAATTTAACTTACATTATTGTAAGATAGAAACTTAGCATAAGATATGTTTAAAATATAGATATTTAAACTTTGAAAATAATTGTTGGTTTAAAATATTCAAACATTACTTAAATCAATGCTGCATATCTAACTATAAAAATAAATTAACAGAGATTCATGACATAGCATAATGTTATTAAGTAAATGACTTGTATAAATATTACATGAACAAAAGTTACTAATGTAATCATAAATTCTAGTATAGGTAAATCTTAAATGTTTTATTTCATAAGTAATTTCTGAGTAATACACCTTCATAACCATTATCTTTTGTCATTGTTATTTTGGTTCAAGTTTAAATTCTTATTATATTACATTTTATTCTATTGTAGGTGCCATAAAAAGCATCACAGATTATTATTTTGTGGTATTTATTTTAATCTTTGGCAAATAAATCAATGACTTACTAATCAATACTTGTGACTTACATTCTTTAATTTTCACACAAATAATATGGCATTTAACCATGCATGATAAATGAGTATATAATATATAGTGCATTATGATTTAGAAATAGAAATTAACCTGGTAGAACACATTGAGCATTTTTTTCATAATATAAATACCATTCAGTGGTACCACTACTTTCATCCAGTACAAAAGTCACTCAAATCTTACAAACATGTATTAGAATTTATATACCACTTCATTAAAAATGTTGACTGTCATATCTTGTTACTCTTCTGTGGTAGGAATGCATTTATTATTGGGTGTAGTGCAATTAGATCATTTTAAACATGTGCAAAAATTACTTAAAATGGCTGAACATAATTATTACATTCATTTCTGTTGTACATAATGTAGACTTATTTCTCAGTGGAAACATCTAAAAGAGGAACTTTGTCTTTGGAGTCTTTTACATTTAGAGGGATATTATTAACAGGATTTTTAAAATACATAGCAACTGCAATAATAACCAAGAAAATGGATATTATTGTGAACCATGTTATTAATATATGGAATAATAGATAACAAACCACAGCAGTTATTATCAATTCAAGGGCACTAGCATAAGTTTTCAATATGGAGTTTAATTTTTTCAAAAAGAAACTAGTTACTATTCCAACTATAGCACTGTTAACAATAATAAGAATGACTATGGTATCACTTAAGGAAGAGAAATCATCAAAAATTGTGGCTAATTCACCCTTGAACATTAGTATAAAGAAATTGCATATCACAGAATCAAGGTACATAAAAACATTTTGCAAAAATATGTCAACATTAGAGCCTTTGGTCTTTAATAAATATTCATTATATGTTCCAGCCAAACATGAACAAAAGTTCTGGAAGTTAATAGATAGAAAATATATATTGAAAACTTTGGACAACATATCTGAATCACTTTTTGACTGCACTGATGCTGCATCAAAGTTCTTTATTATACATCCCAGTGTTAAAATCCCTAATGAAATCCACTGTATACATGTCAGTTTTTTCTTAAACAGGAACTGGAAACAAGATTATTATTCAGATTATGACAAGGTTAATATCCATTGCTATAGGCTTACATAAATGAAAATATGTATTATCTCTTTTGAATATCTACACACAATATATTTGATTCATTTGGCACCAGAACTAATAAATTATAATCATTCATCTTACTATATTACCTATCTATATTCTTAAAAATGTCACTTACCTGAAAAAGTAATGCCGTAAGAACTACTCTGAATTGTAGTAATATGTAGTATGATGTTGGATCATAATGTGATAAGTTTATAAATGCCAAGTTGTTGTAAAAACAATACAACAAAGATGGAATTCCATATAGCAACAGCAGTTTATAATTGATTACTATTGCTTTGAATATATTTGGTTTGTTTCTGTAAAGATCAAATTCAACACTTAATATATACTTAAGTATAACATTTTTTCACAACTAGTTTATCACTGTCAAATTTATATTAATATTTCACAACAAAATATAATTTATACTCACTCTCTCCGCCATGAGTATAGTATTGCAGATGCAATAAGTTTAAGTAGTTCTGATAAGAAAACCACAAGTGTTGTATTATAATCATATCCACCATTTTCTGTCTTAGATGCAGTTACAAAAACACCTATAAAATACACACTTTTGAAAAAACATTTACCATACACAACATTATGAGTCCACATAATACCAAATTATTGTATTTTGGTTATAAGATGTTTATTAAAATACTCTGCCAAATATCAAACGTATTAGAGACAATAGTGCATGAAGCACAAATATTCATGAATTAAAAAGAGGCTGATTACAAGCAGGCCTTGGTATCTAAACAAAAAAGAATAAAAATTTAACTACTGAATATTATTATTTATGTTATTGACAGAATAACTAGATAATTGTTGTAATATAAGAATTATTTCACATACCTTGAAAAACAAATAATATAATGTACAAGGCAAAAATAATAAATGCCTCAAGAGATGGAAATAATTGTTTCATTTTTACTACTGCTGGTACCAATGGAGCACTTGTCTTCACAACTTTAAGAAAGCAATTTCCCAACTTATTAGTAATGTCTGCAAAAATAGTACACAATACTTTATTTTAATCTAAGAGTGTAAAAATAATGAAATAAAATTGTCTTTTAACATTTTGAAGTAAGACTATTTTGAAATACAGGCGTAAGTGTTGCTTCCTCAAAAAATCAAGTTAGGTTTGTAAGTAGTGTGAAGTGTCATATTATGTAGTCAGTGAATCGCAAGTATTCACTAGCACTTGTCCGTGATAGGCCGTTAGTCGTTATTTGTTGCGAAATCATAATGTAAACAAAAAATGACGAAATATTAAAATATCGCTAAATGGCTAATGGTATTGGCCTAGTTTACAGGTGGTAAATGTTGTCAATTGTGTTTCTTTATACTATTGACTGCTCGGACCTAGATGTTTGCAAATTGTTAATTAAGCAGTAAGCACTGTAGTCTGTAGTTACGTTTTGAATAGGTTATATCGTTTCGAGAAAGCCAAGAAACTATCTCATCTTATTAGCTATTGAATTCAAATTTTGAAATCCAATTTTACAGCATTTTTGTTTTCTATTTAAAACTTTTATATAGTTTTTTGTGTTTTTGCTGTACCCCGTCTTGCCTTAAGACCCCATCGGGCCGCCTCCCCCTTACCCTATGTATTCGTAAAAGATCTGCAAAAAATATAGTGTTTGTATTCTGAGTGTAGAGATTGTTATATATGCTTTGATTCTTAACATTTATATTTCTGAATACTAACTGCTTATTTGGCTGTTTCTAATACATATTAATATTAGCTGTCAAATTTCAAAACGTCACAGTGACGGTACCATTAAGCCTTAGAGCCTGTCAAATTTTAACAGGAACTTGTGTGCGTTTGCAATGTTTATTAATCAATAGTGCGTGTTTCGCCCAAATAAAGAAGACGGTAATTTATATTGATTACCGAAATATTTCCAGTCAGCTGATTGATAATTTAATCAAAACTCATAGCTAAAGAACAAACTCAATGGCTGCGGAAGAAGAAGACACTACTTGGTATGTATTGTTTACCATTCCGAAATAAACGCAAATAGTTATTTCGAATCGCACTTATACATATAGACTTATTCAATTTTATTTACTGATCGTTAAAAATGTTGTAACTGTAGATGGTTTCAAAAATGTTATAAATGGGGATCTTTTATCTAGCTTTATCAAAATCAATGTCGAGGCAGTGCTGACTCAGTGCAGATTGGTTGGTTTTGATTGTATTAAATGTGACATGTGTTTGTAAAATTTAAAGAAATAAATATTTATATGCAGTTATTACAGAGTAACATAAATAGGAGTTACAATCTATTTACTAAGGAACATCTACATTGTAGACTGCTGGGTGGCTCAAAGCAAAGGGGAATGATAACTAGCCCAATGCATATTCATTTTTTCAAATATAGCACAATGTATTTTCTAGAGATTTTTTTAAAAGTTTTTTATGGTGTTACCTTATCATTATTGCTGATCTATTCCATAAACTGTTAGCGTTATTTTCTTATCCTCTTGGATGTAAGTTTGATTCCCTTTGATCAGACTTTTCTTGATCTTTGATCTGACAATACATATTGACAAAGATTGATGGTTTTTGTGATGGTTTGAAGTTCTAAAGTAATTATTCTAATACTAAGGCTAATTGTATGTCAGTGAATTTGTACTGTTTACCTTGTTTATGAACATAATTATCACTTTAGCATAGCATTGTTAACTAGCCAGTGTTGGTCGAGTCTGTTGTCAAATTCAAGATTTTCTTGAAAGAATAAACAAATTTTGTGGTTTTTATGAAATGTTTTTGGAAATACTGTAAAAAGGCAAAGACTGCCATGTGAAAAACACAAGAAAATTCTACCCACTAACATTTCAATTCTTTTTAGCTACATGTCATGTTTCACATTGTTATTGCCTATATTTTATTTTTTCAGGTTGATAGAATTAGAGTCAGCTCTTCTAGATGGTTGTACAGCACAAGAAATTAATACACTTACTAAAGGCAAGAAAATTCCTGAAAGCTTGCGTCCAGATGTATGGCTTCTTTGCTTGAATTGTCAAGATGCTACCAACCAGTTACTTCTATTTGATGACATATTTGACCTAACAAATCAAAATGAATTAAGAGATGATGTCAAGAAATTTGTAAAGAGGCTTGGAAATGATGATGATGATAAACTGGCAGTGATTTCAGATATAGAGTCTATAATAACATACTATTGTAAATCTAAGAATATTAATTATTCAGTTAATAATGGATGGATTGACATACTGCTACCACTCTTAAGCTTGAAGCTACCAAGGTCAGATACTTACAATTTATTTGAAAAGATATTGAAACTGTACATTCCACAAGGCTGTGTAAAGAATGGTGTGCCATTTCACATTTTAAGACTGATACTACAATATCATGATCCAGAACTGTGTTCATTTTTGGACACAAAACGGATTACTCCTGAACAGTACTGCTTGCCATGGCTGAAATCATTATTTGCCGGAACTTGCAGTTTGGATGTAGTGCTGTTCATGTGGGATCTATATTTTCAAAGGTCAGACCCATTTTTCATATTCTTTTTATGCTTGATCATGGTTATTAATGCAAGAGAACAACTGTTACAAATGAGTAATGAAGACAAAACTACTATAATAAAAACTCTGAGTAATATGCCCGGTGACCTCGAAGCTAATGATGTGTCTGATTTTTGTTCATTGGCACATTATTATTCATTGAAAACACCATTGTCCTTCAGAGAAGATGTCTTGGAGGTATTGTTTTCAGAAAGTGGATTAGAAATAAATTCGAAATTGTATTCACAAGCTCTGTGTCTTCCTGTTGCTGTGCATGAATTGATTGAAAGTGCAACATTAGACACAGCAAATGGAGATAGTGTTAAATTTTTTTTAGTGGATTGTCGACCCGCAGAACAATATAACGCCGGCCATTTGTCAACCGCTTTTCATCTTGATTGCAATTTAATGTTGCAAGAGCCTACAGCGTTTAATACGGCTGTCCAAGGTTTACTTAATGCACAGAGACAGGCGCTGGCTGCCGGGTCACTAGCCGCGGGGGAGCATCTTTGTTTCGTAGGCTCAGGCAGAACTGAGGAAGATAGTTATGCACACATGGTTGTAGCATCTTTCCTTAAGAGAAATACGAAGCATGTGTCTATGCTAGATGGTGGCTTTGTTGCCATCCATGATTATTTTGGTCCTCATATGTCGGATTGTCTGGAGGAACATAACCCGACATCTTGTTTAGTATGCGCACCTAACAACAATAACGACGGAATGGAATTACATCATCAATCTAAGGTGAGGGATAATATGCCAGCAAAACAGTTGTTTAGTAAATTGTCGTCAGCAATGAAGGCTAAAAGTCAAGAAGTTAAAGGGAAGTTGATAGAATATATTGTAAATCCTAATTCAACGTACAACAACGGAGAATGGCATGTATCAGCGAATGATAGAAAAGAGCAACGATATAGAAATGTACCTCCAGTATTCAGTATTAACGATGAGGATGACGACACACGATTGGATAACATGAGACGTGATCTTCCAGATGCAGATTCATTAGAAGAAATAGTCGAGATACAATCCTTCCTTAAAGAGTATAATGTAGTTGATAATTTTCCATGCCAAGAAGTATTGCTTAATGGCTACATGCATGATTCTTATCTAGTCGTAACGGAAACCCACTTAATTGTATTACGCGATATTCCAAACAAGCGCGGTGTTGCTAAAGTTATGTCGCGAAGACCGTTATCTACTATAGTAAAAATTACGGCTAAAAAGCGCCATCCTGAGTTAATAACTTTTAAATACGGAGTACCAGATGGTGACAACTTGTTGATTAAGGACATGGATCGTTTCCTCATACCAAATGCTTCGGTAGCTACAAAAGTTGTCTCGAATCAAATAGTTCAGCAGTTAGATAATAAGGTGTAATTTGTTTTCAGTTGCACAAGTTCTGCTATTCGTAGATGTACGCCGAATATAACAATTTTATTAAAATCATAGACAATTATTTATCAGAGCAATTCCAATAGATTGTCAGATTATAAAAGTGATAACACTTGTCCAAGCTATATCCTAGACTACGTAGAAATATAGATGTAATATTGCGCTATCGGATTTTTTTTATTATGAATCTTATATTTTTATGTTTAAATATACTGTATACCATTGATTTATTTACAGGACTATTCGTCGGTTTAAAACTTTATGTCCAACACCTAGATGTCGTTAATGCTGTGATATGAATAATATATTTCGTAGAAATAGAAGTCATTTAAAAATAAAAATTATTGTTATAACTACCTTTCGTGCAATGTAATTTCGGGCTATTCTTAATAAGTTTGGTTATAAATATGCAATAGCACATTTAATTCACACACCGCTTCTAATATTAAATAAAGCGTGTCTTAATAGAAATTAACTAATTTAATGTGTGATTCTAAAGATTCTATTTACAAATTATTCCCATTGCTTTAGTATAATGTAGATACTGATTCCTTAAATTATATGTATAGTTGTTATAAAATAAAATAAATTACTCTCCAGAATTGGTGATATCATTTATACCATCCAGTTTTTTGTTCGTCCATTGGGGGTTGTGACTTAATTTATACCTATCTTCATATTTAATGTACAAAATGTATTTAGATTGTGATCGGAACGTAGGCAGGTACTATTTATGACGATCACAAATCCACTGGCGTTAAAAAAAATCCTGACAAAGAATTACGTTTTCTATACAACCATTGTCTTAAATGTATGTGGTTTGTATGGAAAACCTCAATATTTTTTTATGTTTTTTGCGGGATTCTTTTTAACGTCAATGGGTTGTGATGACGATAGCTATTACCTGCCTTCGTTTCCGATCACAGACTGAATGCCCCTGTTTGTATATTTAATTAAATTAAATTTGCTACGCTGGATAACGTTGTGTGCCATTGCCAACAAGTAAGAAAGCTGTTGTGATAGCTGCAGATTTACAGAACGCAGCTAGTTAATTTTTTTTTGTTCTTATCTGGAGTCACTCGAGCCCATTCTGTAGTTACCTACAACTTAATGGTATTTAATATAGTAATGGAAATGGACCTGCCGTTTTGTCATTTATTTTCATCATTTTCTGTTTTAAAATCTTCTGATGATGCCTTTTGGAGGTTTTAATTATGCCTTGGTTAATCGATTTCGGGATCAATGTGGCGTATTGTACATATGCAGAATTCCAGCATGTAGTTGAATGAAGGGATCATTTCATTTCATCATTGTATTTTTTTCGTATGGCCAATAATAAAACTTTTGTTTCTTTCTTTTATCTATATGTGAGATTGAGATTCACATCGAGTGGGCGAAATAAAAGGCAAACTATCGATTTTTTTTATTTATCAGATAGAATAGAGAGTTATATACACGTTTTTTAGATTTAAATTCCAAAATATGTGCTAAAATAAACATTTTGCTTTGGCTTCGTCGTTAAGTAAGTAGGTACAAAAATATCATATAATAAATATTCAATTAAAATTTAAATTATAATGTAAAGATTTTGAAACATAGATGGGGCGCTATAAATGAACATTGCAACATCAATTTAATTTTATTGATTTATTTATTTAATTGACTAATTTCATTATTATTTATAAAATTCTTTGATTGGTAATTCTTTAATGTCGGCATAATATTTGGATTTAGCCACTAAAGGATTAATAAAATAATGTGAAAGGCTAATTATTATTAGATAAGATTAAAATTTAGGTAAAACAAGTCTTAATTGATATGTTTCGTTTTTTTTGGTACGAAGATTTAATAGGGAATTAATTGAGAATTTCTTAAGTAAGTTAATAGTTTTAGCTTTTCCTTAGGTGATAGTTATAGGTTTCTTTGGATATTCACTTAAGGTCGATGCTTATACATTTTTCTGGAATCAAACGATGGCATTTTCTATGTTTCCATGGACAATTACATTCAGGTCTTATGCATAGTACACCTTTACACATTTGATTAGGTTTAGGTAGGCTTCTAACATTAACACATTCCTTATCTTAAATCCTACGGATACAATATTCTTGATTGGTTCGTTTAATGGGATACATTAATCTGTGTATCCAAGATTTTGGTCATAACCAATCAAAAATTTGTACATTTGATATTAATATTTTTTTGGTCGAAACGCTAAAATTTACCCGTTTATAAATTTACACTAATTAATTCTAAATTTATTTTATAGGACTAACAGTAAACAATTTTTTTCATATTAAGTAAGTTGATAAACCGAGTTAGCTAGGCACAAAAAGGCAATACAATAGCTTATTGTTTCATAATGTTGCCAAAGTCTAATAAAAGTATTAACCTACTTGTATTTATACATGATTTTGAAAAAAAATGATATACTTTGCTTATTATAAATAGCTATGAAGCAGGGGACAGTTGTAAAAATATGCGTACCTAGTTACAGTTAGTATCTTATGTTGTAAATGCCTAGATTTCTGTAACAATGGTTGGCGTTCTTCATATCAATAATATTCTAAAGTCAAAGTTGAATGTAGCTGTGATTTTATTTCGTTACAACTATAGGCATAATCAGGCAAAATTATTACAACTGTTCCCATATTTTAATATAATCCAGCATAAAGAGAATACATTCTCATAGAATCTATAAAATATATTGCACTTAATAGAACACAAAATTCAAATGAGCTCATTTAATTCAATTTTACTTTAATAGTATAGGTACATATAACACTTTGGAATTGAGAATCTGGATGAAGTATTTATTTGTAAACTTGTCATATTCCTAATAAATATTTACAGCGATTGAGACCTCAAATATACCTACTTACCTATATTTGAAGCCGTAGCACCTGTTAAATAACTCTTAAAGGAAAATTCCTAGCCAGTGCAAGGCTATTTGTACAACTAGACAAGAAAGCGTCTGGATACTTATGCATACACACGAATCAGGTTATGTATTAAATGAACATTTTTTTATCACAGCCAGTTTAATAAAATTTAAATATAGTTCCTATCAAGCGAATATCAATAAGCAAATAACTAAGACGTATGATAAAGAGGAGTGAAAAGTTCTTGACACACCAGAAGTGTTGAAGTCAGCAGTTGTTATGTTGGTTGGTAGCTGCATATATGTAGATGGACTGATAACGTCGACTGTAAGCAAAGAATAATGTTTTATTAAGGCAGTCAACATAACGTTTTTATTCACAAACACTTCTTAATTAAAGCTCATTCCTAGGTTCTTTATATTTTGTCAATGGTATAGGAGGCCCGTGCCCAGCAGTGGGACGTATTTATATGGGTTGATGAGATAAGATGAGATCACTTAAAAACCAATCAATAGAAACGAACATAAAGTAAGAGTAATTCCAAATGCCAAAACGTTTTCATTTATATAAAAATAAATATTCGGCACAGGAAATTAATTAATTCTGAATATTTATAAAATAACTTAATATAGTCAAAATGTTCATAAAGCCTTTCTGTAGGTAAAGTAGGAAGTCATAGATAGGTAAGTAATCAGTATAATTAGCTAATTTTTACTCTTCCTTTTATAAATAAAATCAAGAGAATACGACTATAATGGAAAATGTATCTTATCTCAATGCCTATGACTGTTTCCAAAGCAGTCGTAACAATAAAAGTTGCATTTTAGTTACCAAACTGTTTTATCGTGAAATCCACAACCCTCGCAGTCTGGGGAGCTTTACGTCGAATAGATAAAACGTTATGTTATTTTCCGAAGTTCGAAATTCTCCAAAATTGGAAGCTATTTTTTATAGTTGTATAAAGAGAACTCAACAACTTTCTTTTGTTGCAATCAAAGAAAATTTTGTATAAATAAGTAACGATTCATAATCTAGAATTATTTAACCTTATAACTCCATGAATTCGATAAAAGAAAATCTGAAACTATTAAATCGTATTATATTCGTTATAGCACCACGAAAACTAGATGAGTCAACGGTTTACCTAACTATTATTACTTTTCTAAGTTTGAAGGATTTGTTTTATATTAAACTCCACGACAGAATTATATTTGATCGCAGTGACCACTACGTTTAACGTAAATTCAACGTCGTTGTATGAGAATAAGAAAACAATAAAAAGTCTTACCAATAATTGTAAAATTTCGTATGTCAGCAAATCTGTCCTCGATGCTCCTGAATTCGGGTATAGTGCTGACACAAGTGATATTGAGTCCCTCTGTCGCAACGAGTTGTAGTTCAGATATTGTTACAAACAAGTCTTTTCGTGACGGTTTTCTGCTTTTGTGTCGATTTGTGCTTTGGATCGCGTTGGGCTTTTCTCGTAATTGTAAGTCATCGAGCTGAAACCATATTATTTACAAATGGTCAGATTCGTATTTTTATAATCATGATAATATAAACTAACTGTTGTGAAGTCAACGTTCGTGAGTAACAAAAGTAATAAGTTATAATAATTTTAGACATTAAGATGTGTTTTGAAATTTTGGAGAGTGCGTTAACCGCTAATAATATAATTTAAAGCTATAAACATGTCTAAGCATCGTGTTTACTTTATCTTTACAATAGAGATAACTTTTACGATAGAACATTTTGTGTTACAAAGCAAGTACATTTAAGTGTTTGCGCATATAGTAAACAGTAGGCCTACCATGACCTTTTAACAAACGATTCAATTGCAGAGCAGTTCAGTTTAGGTTCTTAAACTGAATCGCTTATATTCGTACCATGACGTACTTTAAACAAAGTCGCAATTGAATCGTTTGAATGAACGAAACTTAAAACTGAAACGTTTTGATTGAAAGAGATAACGCTATACATTTATCGTTTGTTTCATCCACCATAGTAGAGTGCGTTTTGAAACTCTACATTGCAAATTGTCGGTATTTATGATTACTATTTGAATCCTAATTATTACGTCTATTTTTTATTTATAATACTTCATTTGAAAAAAAACATGCTGTAGTGATGTGTAAAGGAGTTTATAATTATTTTGATTGTAGTAAGATAAATTATATCGGTACAATGTTTTTAAAGAATTTAACATTAAAACTTGGTTCAAGTTTCGAACATGTGTTATTCAATAGTTCGCATAATCAAGTCGAGGTTGATGTGGCGGTGGATTTGATGTGTCAATTTTATGTTTATAATAAATTTCAATTAAAATGGTATTAAACAATGGGGTAACTGACTTTTTGAACATACATATTTAGCATTATCAATTAATATATTGAGTTCTTATATTATGTAGTTTTTACCAATTTCACTTACAAAAATATTTGTATCGTCATCGGTATTTCAAGTGCTGTTTTTTCAATATAGTAAAGTTCCACAGCATAGCGTTACTTATGGCTAACTCAAGCACTTATGGGAGTTTCTTTATAAACACAAAGATATAGGTACTCTTGGGCTATAACAAAATATCACTAACAAGGGAATTTTCACGAAGAATATTTGATGAATGGTTATGGTGCTGTGAAAGATTGGAAAGGGTGGTGTATTTAAGGGTGTAAAGTAGTATTATAATTTCCCCATCCCCCCATCAAAATTCAGCGGACACTTACGGCCTTACGCCGATGACAACCAAGTCGGGAGACACCTATGACGGCAGAAAAAGCCCGTCGCGCCTTAGTTGCGGATTCCCATGAGGGTGGAACAATTAAACAGTTTAAAACTTTTTTTAAGAGTAATAAAAGAAATTATGCGAGAAAGAGGTACACGAAGATAGATGTAGTTTATTAACAACTATAAAACATAAAATACAAATATAAGATGGTTTACAAAAATATATTGAATTATACAGTAAATACGATATTATTTTAAACTAAATTGGCATGCTCCAGACATTGTATGATGCTGTTCCTTGTAGCTATACATTGCCTAAGGTAGTTGTGATTCAAATTATCCGACTCAGTATATGGCAATAATAGCTAATTGTTCTTCTCTAGTGACATCTTCATCAATCAAATTTATGGTAGGCATATTAACTTAACACAAATATTATGCAATATTACATATGCATTTATTATTAAGATGGAGCCATTCTTGGTTCGTAATGCACCAAAAGGCAATGAAAATGTGCCTTGAAAAGCCTTGAATAGTCCTTTCTATTATGTTCCTTGTCCAAACATGAAGAGCTGTATAGTGGCTCTCTGGTGTCCCTGGGACTGCATTAATAACTGGAGTCAAGACATATTTTCTTAATGGATATCCAGAATCTCCTGCAACAAAACAACAACAATTTTTAAAGCGTCACAGTAATTAATTTAATGCAATTTGTGAAATAAACTTTTGGGTTTAACCAATTAAGCTAATATTAGATATATACAAAACTACACATACTTATTTTATTAGATGCTTTATTGTGGTCTTTTTGTGTAAAATGTAAAGGAATATTATATAAGTAAACATTTTAACACACAAGTTAACAATATTGTTTTTTAGCTTAATTTTCTAAGCAAATTATTTACACTTTATAATATTGAGTCTTACTTTTTTCAACCATAATATTAATAATATTAGAACTCACCAAGTAACCAAGTAGATTCATAAAGACTGTCCAAATATATTTTAAAGGGTGCACAGCACAATCCATATCAATGAATCATGTGTAGCGCCTCTATAGCTGGCATCTATCCTGGTCATTTGCATATCTGCATCACATATCTATAAAAACATGACACATACATATGGATAGAACAAAGTTTTTGTTATTACAATTATTGTTTTTTAAGAGATGATTAGTCTTACTAAATGAGCGATAATGTTTCCTACAATAGAATTGTTTTTCATGTTCAGTGGACTTTATTATAGCTATTTGTACAGTCTTTGCACCCCAAAACAGGAAAGTTGAATTTCTCATAAAACCTGCAACAAATTATTGTTTTAGTAAAAATTCTAATAAAGGTTCATCAAATTATTATTACTAACATCAATAAAAAAAAAAGAAACTACATTTGTTATGTATTATCCCAGCAACCTGTAATAAGACAGTATGGGGGCAAGCCCTTACAATCCTCAATTTTAGGTGTGTGAGTAGTATAATGTACATGAAAATGTATTAATATTGAAATCTTACGTTAATTTTGAGTTGTTTGATATACATGTATGAGATAAAACCAAGCATGTAGGCAATGGAGTATCTAACAAATATTTAATTCTTAATGTTTCTTACCTTTTTCTCCACAGAAAGATCGGTAGATTCTAGCGGCTCTTTGAACATAGGTCTTAACTCCTTACACAAACTTGAAGTCAATTGTTAAGAAAGTCGATATCTTTTGCTAAACTCTGTATCATCGAATTCTTCAAATGGATCCGACTGTTCCCTAAGTTTACACCTTTCTTTACATCGTGATATACAGGATTCATTATCACATTTCATAAATTCTAAAACGATTTTTACAGCAGCTTCAGGCACCCTTGTTATTATTCATGTATGAATGAAAATTGATTGTAAAAATATCAACACCCAATCACAATTTTTCAACAACAATCACTTATTTACCATAAAACGTTAAAAATTGTCACAAAAGTCCTCAAAGATATAAAAACTTTTCAATTCTGTTGACAAAATAGTAACTTAAAATGGATCGCTAAAAGTAATAAATTTTGACAGTTAAGCGATTCAGTTTAGGTCGTCTCAGAGGGTCATGGTACGAAAATGAACGAACAATAGTCAAATATCATTCAATTCTTAAACTGAATTGTTACAAAGCTGTTGAACCTATACTGAGTCGCATTATAGACGTCATGGTACAAAATAACAATTCAGTTCAGTTTAGGTCGTAAACTGAATCGCAATAAGAGGTCATGGTAGCCCTACAGTTCTGGTATTATGTAATAGCTCTGAACTTTGCGCGTTGTTTGAAACTTTTGATGAATATGAAATACTAATAGTGATATAGAATGACTGTTTAGATTATTTTTTCTTTATTTTATGACTAGCTTTTGCCCGCGACTCCGTCTGCGTAGACTTTAGGGCTGAGTGCAGGAAGATAATACGTGAATCTTTATTTCTTCTCATAAGTGTCCAAAAAAAGTTTTACTTTGTAAAAGCTATTTCCGCATTTCTTCTTCTTCTTCTTCTTCTTCATCAACCCATATACGCCCACTGCTGAGCACAATGAGGGAGTTTAGGCCATAGTCCACCACGCTGGCCTAGTGCGGATTGGCGGACTACACACCTAAGAAATTCCAAAGAACTTTTAGGTGTGCTGGTATCATCACGATGTTTTCCTTCACCGTTAAAGCAAGTGATAATTCAATTTGAATACACACATAACTGCGAAAAGTCAGAGGTGTGTGCCTGGGGTTCGAACCTGCGACCGCCGAGATTCTCGACCGCGCGCCTAAACCTCGAGGCCATCACTGCTTATAACATTCTGCATTTATAATATGTTTATTCCACGGGAACATTTAATTATTACTTCACAGGGTCCTATTTATGTTCATACCTAAAATTATATAACTTAGTCCAATGGTTTAGGCGTGAAACCGTAACAGATTTACAGAGTTACTCTAGCAATTATAACATGTACCCATACCCACAGGAACACATTTTCCAGGATAAAAGTATATCATGTTAATTTGGGGGGACCTACCTATCTCTATACCAAAATTCATTCAAATTGATTCAGTAGATCTTGAATATAGCGATTCCCATGGAAATACTACATTTTCCGGCATAAAAGTATCCTATGTTACTTTGGTGGGTGCTACCTATCTCCATACCAAATACCATTCAAATCGGTTCAGTAGATCAAGAAATACCGATTCCCACGGGAATACTACATTTTCCGGGATAAAATGTATCCTGTGTTACTTCTGTGGGCCCTACCCATCTCCATACCAAAAATCATTCAAATCTGTTCAGTAGATCTAGAAATACCCATTCCCACGGGAATACTACATTTTCCGGGATAAAATGTATCCTATGTTACTTCAGTTGGCCCTACCTATCTCCATACCAAAAATCATTCAAATCGGTTCAGTAGGTCCAGAAATACCCGTTCCCACGGGAATACTACATTTTCCGGGATAATAAGGATCCTGTGTTACTTCGGTGGGCCCTACCTATCTCCATACCAAAAATCATTCAAATCGGTCAAAAGGTTTAGGCGTGAAAGCATTACATAGGCAGTGTCATTTTCGCGTTAGAATATATGCTCATCCCACAGGAACCCTACATATTCCCGGGATAAAATGTTGTTCATGTTACTTCATAGGATTTCATTTATGATCATACCAAGAATCATAAAAATTGGTCGAATAGTTTCAGCGTGAAAGCGAAAGAAAAATATAGGGTTTAATACCTAATCCCTCGGGAATACTACGCTTTCCGGGATAAAAAGTATCCGGTGTTACTTCGGTGGGTCCCATCTAACTCCATACCAAAAATCATTTAAATCGGTCAACTGGTTTAGGCGTGAAAGCATTACACAGGCAATGTTACTTTTGTGTTACAGTATATGCTCATCCCACAGGAACCCTACATATTCCCGGGATAAAATGTTGTTCATGTTACTTCATAGGATCTTACTTATGTTCAAACCAAAAATCATAAAAATCGGTCAAATGGTTTAGGCGTGACAGCGTAAAATAAAAATAGCGTTTTATACCCAATCCCACGGGAATACAACATTTTCCGGGATAAAAAGTATCCTATGTTACTTCGGTGAGTCCCATCTATCTCCATACCAAAAATCATCCAAATCGGTTCAGTACTTTTTGAGTTTATTCGTAACAAACATACAAAAATACAAAAATCCAAAAATCCAAAAATCCAAAAATACAAACCTTTCCTCTTTATTATAATAGTATAGATAGTATAGATAAGAGCAGTGTTATTACACAGGTTTAATTTAATAAGTAAGATGGCAGGAAACTTCATGACGTTACTAGTTTAAAATTTGACACATGTTTTATTGTTTTTTGATGGAATAGCCACGGACATTTAAGTTAGTCACTTGCATCTTGTTTATATTATAATACATAGAAATTAATAATGGAAGTTTACTTATTCAATAGCTAAACATCAATTCTGGACCATTTGATCGACAAAAGTAATTATTGAAATCTGTAACATATGCAAAATATTTAATATTTATAACTATGAGAATCGTCATTATCAAGGAGCTTTACGAGGTCATCTGCATATAGGTACACGTTTTATATTGTCACAGTAAGTTAAAAACTTCAAAAATATTCAAGTCTTTGACGTATCTATTCAGTTTGCGGTTTCAGGAATGCCATGAATCGACGAAAATATGTTACGTCGATTTTCATATTTTCCTACCAACAAAAGGACTACACCAAAAACTTTCTGATTTTTTTAAATCATTATCTGGGCCACTCTTATTTTTTTATGAATGAGCGAATTAACAAAGGGGCAAGTTTTCGTGTTTGAGTTATCGTCAATTCATTTAAATGTGTTTACTTACCTGATTGTCTTTTAAACTACATCCTGGAGGCTTAGTTGCAACATGTGATGCATGCGTGAGTGCTACTAGTGACGGAGGCGTACTTTGACCGTCGTATTCAAAATTTCTATGAATCCCCTTTCTTCCATTGCGTTCGTTCATTGGAACACGGAATTTGTGGGAGTGAGCGACAAGTTCATCCATCTGGAAAATCAAATATTAAAGAGTTTTATTTCTGTGTTCCTTTTGTTTAACATCGGCGTAATAGATAGGTTTTTTTTATTTAATTAAGGGTATGTCCTAACAATTCCAAATTTATTTCTATTTTATTAGATAATAATAAGTAGGTATATGGAATTAATTTCGAAGCAATTTTCTAGGAACTAAAATAGCCGATAAGAATGATTTGTTGTACGTTACCACTAAAAATTATTATTAATTAAATAAAACATTAAATGTTAATTGTCACAAAATATTACATAATCTATCATTGTGCCCTAAAATT
This sequence comes from Cephonodes hylas, assembly GCA_030295005.1. NCBI lineage: Eukaryota > Metazoa > Arthropoda > Insecta > Lepidoptera > Sphingidae > Cephonodes > Cephonodes hylas. The sequence continues at coordinate 7,106,503 of AP025366.1, forward strand.
TGAAAAATATATTATTTTAAGTTACGTTTTAAACGAGCAATAACAACTTTGAAAATATGCTTACATAAGTAAGTAATAGTGTAGCGGAAGTTAATAATTCGAATTTGCTAAGGTCTATTTCACGAAAGGTTTAGTTACGGTAAAATATTATTTTAAAAATAAATTAATATAAAAAGATGTTAAAAATTCATGTAATGAAAATAAGACTAAGTATTGATTAATTTACCTTCTTTCCATTGACAAACCAAGTGATATGCGGCGCAGGAAGAGCGGGGGCAGTGATGCAGTTGGCACGAAGCGTTTCGCCGGAACTTAAATAATTAGTTGGAATATCAATACGAGGATGGTGTTTCTGAGGTTCTGAAAGGAGTTGAATACGTTATTTAATAAACCATTTTTTATTTTTCTATTAGTACATTTTACTAGCCCAAGATTATACTCAATGTTTATAGGAGGACATGGATCCATGGAGTGAAGTTTAATAAGCTTGAGATCTTTTTTGATTTATGTCTTTAAGTATTTTCAATTAAAGTGAATATAATATGTATTTTACTTAATAATGTTATTTAGTAATACTAATAGGAGAAGTACCAATTAGCATTACATGCTAATAAATAATTGATAGAGCTTTGGTCTTTCAGTATTTAACCTCTATGCAGGGCTGGGCAAAATACATGCTTTACTTTAATTGAAATACAAAATACAAAATACTTTATCACAAGTAATTAAAATACGAAATACAAAATACTTTTAAGTAAGGTATTTGAAATATAAAATACAAAATACAGTATTTTAGCTATTTGTAATTAAAATACCAAATACAAATTGCAAAATACTTAATAAGTAATCTGCATGGTCTGGAAAGATGAGGAAAAAAGGATTCATCATCATCATCATCAGCTTATCGAAGGACCGGTCGGAAGCCCCCTGCAGCTATCGACGTCCCGCGACCTTGATAAGGTCGTCCGACCACCTTGTCGGGGGACGTCCCACGCTGCGCTTTCCCGTACGTGGCCTCCACTGGAGAACTTTCTGGCCCCATCGGCCATCAGTTCTCCGCGCCATGTGGCCGGCCCATTGCCACTTCAACGAGCTAAAACGTTGGGCTATGTCGGTAACTTTAGTTCTCCTACGGATCTATTCATTTTTGAGGCGATCTCGTAGGGAAACCCCGAGCATAGCCCTCTCCATAACTCGTTGAGTGACTCTGAGCCGTCCAATAACGCCTTTAATGAGATGCCACGTCTCAGTGGCGCACGTTATCACTGGTAACACACAACTATTGAAGACTTTCGTCTTCAGGCACTGAGGTATTTCAGACGAGAAGACGTCTCTCAACTTCCCGAACGCTGCCCAACCGAGTTGGATTCGACGATTTACCTCTGTCTCGAAGGTCGACATGCCTAACCGGACCACTTGTCCTAAATACACATATTCGTCAATAACTTCGAGAGTCGAGCCCCCAACTGCGATTGGGGTGGGGACAACATGAACATTCGACATGATTTTCGTCTTGTCCATGTTCATTCCAAACCCACCTATTGGGAGACTCGATTGAGGTTTTCGAGCGTAGTGTTAGGGTCCTTCAGCGATTCTGCCATGACTACAATATCGTCGGTAAACCGAAGGTGTGTGATATACTCGCCGTTGATGTTGATGCCGAATCCTTTCCAATCCAAGAGCTTGAAGGCGTTTTCCAGCACAGTAATGAACAGTTTCGGAGATATGAGTATAACATCTCCCTGTCTCACGCCTCTCTATAGTGGAATAGCCTTCGTGCTCTGATCTTGTACTCGGACCGACATGGTGGCGTTGCTGTATATGCTTTCCAACTTCTTAATGTACCGGCAGTCAATGTGGCACCGCTGGAGGGACTCTAGAACAGCCTACGTCTAGATCGAATCAACGGCTTTTTCATAGTCTACAAACGCTTAACAAAGCGGCAAGTTATATTCCTCGGTTTTTTGTATAACTTGCTGAAGCGTATGGATGTGATCTAAGGTGCTTAAGCATTTTCGGAAACCGATCGACGATGGACGATCGGAATCGACGTTCAGCCATGAGGTCAAGAGTGTGAACGAGAGTTTTTGTGGTCTATCTCTACGGCGAGGTCTAAAATGCTTAGATCCCGCCGCGGATAGCTTCTACCAAACAGCTGTTTAACTCGTCCACTACAGGGTTTTCTTTTAGATACTCAACGCGAATTTTCAACTCGAGTTAAAAGCATGCGGGGTTTTGGATATGGGCGCGAGTAGGTCGAAGCGTAGACTTGCATCAAGCGACGCCTTTCTAATTGGACGTTGATATTCAATGAGCCTCTAACCATTCGGTGACCACTGCCGGTTTTCACCCTGTTGATCACAAAGACGTCACTGAAGTCTATCTCATTTCTCGTAGACCGTCAGGACTCAGCCAGGTCCATTTCCTGTGAGGCGGCTTCTGGAAGAAAGAATTCATCGCAAAGAGTCCCTCTTTCTCCAGAAAATCGGTCTGTCTCTAACCCCTGGGGTTGCGTTGCCCATGTCCAAATTGCCCCACTTTCAACTGCGCATCGCTTCTCATGCCCAACTTTGCGTTGAAGTCTCCCATAACAACATTGAAGTACGTTTTGGAAGTATGTATGGCTCGACGAATGTTCTCATAGATCTCCTCTACTTCTTCATCTGGGTGTGTCGAGGTCGGCGCGTATACCTGTATGACCTTCAACGAATATCTTTTGGATATTCTGAGTATGAGGTACACTGCCTTGTTCGACGCACTTCCATTGGATACGATGTTGTTAATGAGAGACCTGTGGATGAGAAATCCGACTCCTCCTCGGGAAACCGGACTTCAGGGTTGTCATGTCCTCCCCGATTTTTCGGACTTCCGACAACCCCAGTATGTCCCAGTGTTATCCACTCAATTCAATCAACAATCTTCTCGTTTGTCCTCAAAGTGCGTATGCTGTGTGTAACCATGGCCAGTCGTCGTTGGGTGTGGTAGCCGGGGCCAACCCGGGTATTCTTAGCACCCCCTGCCCCGCCCTTATCATGGCCGCTACCGTAACCAGGAATAGTGGGGCTGCCGGGGACTGGAGGCCTGGTCCTAGTTTTACTCATTGAGAGGATTATGCCGTTTCTCGCCACTTACCACTATTGCACTCATGGTGGTTAATTGTATTTTAATATTAATGTATTTTAAAGCCTCAAGTATTTAAAATACTAATTACAAAATACCTCGGCGTCAGGTATTTAAAATACAAATTACAAATTACATTTTAAGGAAGTAATTGAAATACAAATACAAAATACGTATTTGTATTTCAATTACGTATTTTAATTACAAGTAATTAAAATACTGCCCAACCCTGCCTCTATGAGCCTAATTTTATATGAGTATTTTTAATAATTTAATATCTTGTAGTTAGAAAAGGTATCGACTAACACAAAAAAAAACAATTAGATATTTCATATATGTTTTTATTTTGACTTAAAAATATAGCGTTTCTTAAAACTATAGTGTAATATGTTGTATCATAAGGAGGAAAAATGAGTCTTTTCCTTTTAATTAGTACCTTAGACAAAATATTCACATTTCAGACTTTGTATTTTTAAATTACTAGTTAAAACTACTTGTCATTTCCCTTGTACGAAATAAGCAACAATGAAATGTAATTATTTAAATGTAGATTACATTTCCACAAACAATATAAATTTGAGAGAATCTTTACATATGCAGCCGTATCCAGGGTAGGTACGAGGAAACTCTAGCAAAAGCTGACGGGAATCCTAATTCGCAACCGTCCAGTGCAACGAAGGAGCTAACTCCGATTAACACTTGTTGGCCTCTATGACGTATGGTTAGTGGCCCACCAGAATCACCTTGGCAAATACCAACACCACCTTTTCCACATGTGCAAATATTCGAATCCAACACCATATCGCCATAATAAACACGACATTTATTCAACGGCAGGATATCGAGGAAAACGTTTCTTGTCATTGTATTCGTTGTCGGATTGCTGTGATCAGAGTATCTTCCATACCCAGCGGCTACTGCAGTCATGCCAGTGAAGTCAGCAGTCAATAAATCACCATAGGGCAGTGTTATGGGTTGGATTGAATCGCTGTATCTGATGATAACTGGCAAATACAGTACAGCGATGTCATGTGCAAAGGTTTCGAAGTTGTATTGTGGATGTAAAGCAAGTGCCTGGACGTGCGTTCTTAATCCACCGTGGAACAAAAACGGTGTTCCCAATACGACTTGGATTCGGACGGCTTGAAATCTCCCGTCAAACCAACAGTGGGCAGCTGTGAGAATCCTCGAGGGAGTAAGAATGGATCCTCCACATGCCGATGGTGAAGACAAACCGATGACGTCAATCAGCAAGCCCGCGAGATAGGGGTGGAAGTTGATGGGAGCGACGAAGCCTCCAACAATGCGCTGGGAGATCTGTTGTTCTTCTGATCGCCTAATTGCTTCAGCATTTTTAATTCCCACCTTTTGATGCCATCCTTTGGTTATTTCACTTCGCTCACTCTGGCTATAAACCAAAGGAATGAAGAAGGTAGTAATTATTGCCAGCAGACGCATGTTTACCGTTTGATTGTTTCTCACAAAAATCTTTCTTTATAAAGGTTAATTCTTATCTTATAATTTTTTGGGGATAGAGATTAAAGTACCGGATTAACTTTTTTATTGCCTTCATTAATCAATATTAGTTTCTATGATTAATTATTGATAAACTAAATATTGTATTGTACACGTTTTTTGGTGCGATTAAAACAATACTTATTGTCTTCTGGAAAAATAATATGATTTTTATGCATTTTGTAGGACTTCGTATGCCAGCGAAATAAAAAAAAAAACATGATTTAACGTGTAGCTTATGCCCCATATTTTTCAGAAACTTAAAACTTCGCCATGATATTCCTAGACTTTATCTATGGGCTGTCAAAAGTGAAGCTAACATATTAGGAATTATAATTAATTAGTTTTTAAGAAATTAATCCTTAAAATTGATAATTTGTATTGTGTTAAGTAATCCAACAAACGTTTCCAATAAAATTAAGTAGCTGTTCTTATCTAATTAATTCCACTACTGCGCAGTAAAAAATATACTATTATGTTTATGTACAGTCTTGTAATATGACTAATTAAAAGAAAATTGATATGATAAAATTTAGTTTCAGGCATATTGTTATGACTTAAATTTCAGGCTTGAATAACGAGCAGTATTGAAATGCTCGCCACGTGATACTTTCAAAGGGATAGTAACACTAATTTTATACAAACAATAAAATAGTTACCGCAAGCGCCACTTCTCTAGTAGTTATTCAACTCGAGTCCACTAATTTTGCTGTGTGCGACGAAAGCAAATTCAAAACCTAATCAACGTAGCGCTTCTGATTCGAAATGGCTCCGTTCCATTCAGTCATCTGTATCTTTCAACTGGGATTGCTTGTTCGCTTGTTGTCCAAAAACAAAGCGCATTTCATCGGTAATATGGTTGATTTTACTACGAATATTGGCTATCCAGGTATTAAAAGGCGTGCGTTAGCTTATTTGCGATGCGCGTCACGGTTTGGGCAATCCCCATCGTGCATTCAAATAGGTCGTTAACGGTGATATTTTGCTGAGTAAATAGATAGTGGAGTATTTTTTTTTTGTACTAATGATGATCAGGGAAAACCACTCACACGTACGTAATACGAGCCCCCGCGAGCAACATATGAGTACGTGAGAATTATGCAGCCCGCCAAAATTAATTAACAAGAAGCGTGGTGTGCTGACTTTAAAGCTTAATTAGTCTTGCGCCGTGCGGTATTACGTTTACTAATTTCAATTTCACTTGCATATCTGCTGATTTAGTGTAAAAATTTTAATCTTTGAGTTTATTAATCCCTAATTATAAAGAGGAATATGAATACTTATTACAATTAAAACAATGAGATACTCACGGAATACAGTGAGATGTTTCTCCGATGAAGCCTTAGTGTAGATAGGTGTGTCCAGCGATACCTCGCAGGAGTAGTTCCCACTAGCATCAAATTCTAAATTTTGCAGGGTTATCGAGTTCTCCGTCGCCAGAGCGATCTGAAATAATAAATTAATTAGGTCAGTTACTTATTTTAGGTACACGTACGGATTAAAGTTATACCTATCATCTAGTCGATTTGTCTTCTGAATAATTAGTATCCTAATTAGTAGTATTATTCCTTATACTGACTGGTCAAAGTGAGAGTACCTCATGGAAAATGCTGTCTCCTAACAATCTGTGTATGATAAACAAAGTTCCACGAACATCGTGTCTCATATCAAAATATGATTATCAGTATGCTTATCTAGCATGAGACCGTGTAATAGTTGGATGAAGATTACATTATTTTGGTAAACCCAAAGCTGGGGTCATAAATATTGCGATATTTCAAGCTGGGAATCGCCATTATGCGTTTCTTATTTCCTAGTATTTGTGTGAGGCGGTAAATAGGTATCATAAGGGTTTATGTGCTTTTAAAGGTATCCCTGAAGCAAGGCACGTTACAACTTACTTCATAATAAGGATACATACTTACCTACACACCAATATCTACTTCAGCAATTTGAAAACTGTTAGAATTACAGTTTTATTTGCTAATTCTCTAGCAATTACACACAGACGAGTTAAAATAATCATTTAGTCACAACTAAACTCAAAGCCAGAGCTGTATATTTTAGTTCACTCTAGCTTACTAAAGGGAATAAGTAATATGAATACAGTTGAAGTAGATTAAACGTGCCACATAAAACTTGTTGGGCTTTTTAGAAAGCCTGTATGCACACATTTTTTTTATTCTGACATATTACATCGAATGATAGGAGAGAAGTTGCATTTAATCGAATTTTGTGTAGTGACAATGAGACATAAAAAGACTTTATTAAACAATTTTCCAAAATTAAATTTAGGAATGTTTTATATGAAACATTGCATTTTTGTTCTTTAAGTCGAGAAGCCTTTGACATCAACTGGATAGAGCTACTTTCACATTCATTATACAACTGATTACTAAGAGAGTTTTAGGCCTTGGTCCATCACGCTGATCTAGTGCGGATTGGCGGACTACAGAACTAAAAAAATCTTAAAAACGTGTAGGTGTGCGGGTTTCCTCATAATGTTTTCGTTCACCGTTGAATTAAGTGATTCATTATGTATAAACTCATAACTTTGCAAAGGCATAGATATGAGTGTGGGGTTTGAACCCGCGTCCGTAGAGAATTTCGACTGCGTCCTTGAACCGCGAACCTTACTACTTGAAAATTGACAAATTTGTACCAATTTGGCTTAATCGTAACGCTCTTAAGTTATTTTTTAAGAACAAAAACATAAGTAAATAAAAAACTACGGCCTGGTAGGTAACAATGGTCCTCCACGAGTTATTACACATAAATAATTAAAAGCGTAACTACAGTTGAACTCTCCCAGGTATATTAAGAATTCCCTAGACGACCTGGAAGCGAGGTCGACCTGTTACGCCCTCCTATAATAAAACGAGCATTGTACATGCAACGATACGTAAGGCAAGCCGCCGAATTAATTTAAGTGCGCTTTTGCGTTACTACACAGTTTCCAACTACAAATGCAGGGAACGAGGACTCCGTATTGTGTGATAAAGGTATCCATTACAATAGTTGTATGGTATGTATACTATAGATTATGTGTAATAATTGGATGACCTCGTTGATATTGCGGAAAAAGTACCTTGCTTGGGAGGTATTGAGTCTGGCTATTAGGAAATTCTTAGTAGCAGCAAAGAGTATAGAAATGTTTTTATCCTCATTTTTTATTTTAACTTCGAAAGTCACTTAGACATTGAGACTCATACCTAAATAATTATTTTATGTTAATACCAAGTATGGAGGATTAGGGATAAGTGTTTTTTTGTTGTGTAGATTGGTTGATTCGTTTATTGTCTGAGTCGATGTTTATAATTTATTTTTTGGACTTTATGTGTAGTCAGTAGTGTCATCAAGCACGATAGAGTGACTGCGCAGGCATTAGTTTAAATATTTTGTACGGTCTAAAAAAACCAATGTGATGTTAAAAAATCGATCTAACCAATCGGACTATGACTACCTACTACTGCTCTATAGCATCAAAAGGGCGCCATTTCATTATAAATAGATAGCTAATTGTAAACAGTGTAGTTTGTTTTTATTATGTGTTTTGGATATAAATTCCGTCAAGACTAATGCCCGCTGGGCAAGAGATAGTGATGTCAATAAAACAAAAAATATACACGAATTAACATGCATTAAGTTGTATGTATCACATTTATGTTACAAATTTAATCGTGCACGTTTTATTAGGCTCTTAAATGCTTTAACGTAATGAAACATTCTAGACATGGATTGGCGATAGTATTCACAACAAAACAATGTTATCTCGTAAATGCTTTTAATCATGCCACGAAATGATATTATGGGATTTTATTAGCAGCATTCGGTCGAAACGAGTGTATCTGACAGTTTAGGGATTAAACAGTAAGCACGTCGAATTCATTTTGTTAGATTAATTGGATGTTTAGATAATGTTAATATTTACCCGCAAACTATGTTCGTTATTTTTATCGTACAATTTGATAGTGGTTGAAAACATTTCTTTGTTATTATAGTGTTGTTACATGAGGATTTATTTGCTTTTTGTAGTTTTAGCGCATGAAATGACAATTCCCCTTCAAATGACGTCAAAAGTAGTGATCAATGACATAAAAAATACAATCCTCAAAAAACTTTGAAAAAAGTGGCAAATAGTGAAACTATAGTATTATTTTCGCCAGTAATAAGAATCTTTTGTTTTTAAGCGAAGAAAAGAAAATTGTTATATGTGTTTAATGAGAAACGAAGTAGAGTACTTATAGTAATTATATTTCAACTTATAATATTTCTCTAATCAATATACTATACACTTGTATGTCGATAAGGTTTTTTTAGGGAGCCGGACCTTAAAAGGAAGAACGGAACTCTTACAAGATCATTTTGTTGTTCTTTTGTTCATTAATATGCCTGTCAAGGACCTTTATTTGCAGCACGCCTGGAAGTATCAAGTTGAAATTAAAATGTACCTAGGACTGTACTCTGTAGTTGTTTAAAGTAAGAAATTTGTTGCAAGCACAGAAGGTAATTTCAAAGTTTTGTAAACTTTTATTACAACGCTTTCTTTTGAAGCTGAAAATTAAACGTTAAGCGAATTAAACCTCTATTTTTTGCAAATTATTCCAAACTTTTTATACGCAAGCTAAAATGCAAAATACTTTACTTAAGTATATATAGTTTCGCCTTAGGAAGTTAAGTGGTGTGGTATAAATATAATTAGCTTTTGTTTGGCACGCTCAGTTTTTGCTAATTTATCTCTACAAGCGCTGTTTTCTGTTAATTTGTTGGCAGAAACGTTTAATTCATTAAGACCTATACAATTAGGCGGCGAACGGAAGAATAGGCGCTTGCGAAGAACTTTCCTGTAAGGTGTACGTCAATTTAACTTTCATGAGAATTTCTTTCATGCAGCTCTAAAAGTTTACATTTATTTAACGTCGAAAATTATAATAAACGTTAGTGTAGTTTTGACTTTTTAGTATTAATTTGTTTGGAAAATAAATCAATTAAAGTATTTATTGCTTAAAGTTTGTGGTCGCCGTAATTTCTATCTGTCACATTGAAATAAAGGGATGGCTTGAGTATTTATGGTTGTCATCATCATTCTCCTGCCCTGCTCCCAATTCTTATTTGGGGTTGGCCCAGCATGTTTTGTCCTTCCACACAGGAAGGAAGGACATAACATGCTGCATAAGAGTTTTGGCAGATGTTTTATGGCCGGCCGCCTGCCTGACGCCAACCCTCCTTGGGACTTTCATTGTTTTAGGAAGGGGGTAGGGATAGCGTGTGATATTGCTGGTGAGGATATTTGGCCTGATGGTAAGGATGCTACAGTCCCGGATAAGGAAGTAGTAGGAGACTGCAACAGCTCGGGGGGCCGAGGTCGCGTACTCGTAACCCTGTTCCATGACTGGCTAGATCAATGGAAAAGGCATCCCCTGACCACATTTGAGTATATATGGTTGTAAAACCAAATATTAGACAAGAGTTTAATTGCTATTTTGTTAACCGCGCTATTCTCGGAAAATATTGATTTTAGGATGGGATATAGGTTATACTCGAATAACATAAAAAAATAGAAGCATATCTACAAAATATCCTGAGAAAAACGAGAAAAAAAATCTTTTGAAGTCAAACTTTCGTTTACGGAGTGGATAGCAATATCATTGATTATTTATTTATTTAACACTTACTTGTACATAATACAGAAATAATGGGAAGAAACCTAACTATAGAAAGAAAACAAGAGGTGGCCTTATCGCTCTAAGCAATTTCTTACAGACAACCTTTGGTTGGATAATAAGAGAGGAATAATAAGAAGGGTAGAATAAAGTGTTCAGAAAGAAGTAAAAGAGGAAAAAAAAACTAAAATAAAAAATACTTATAACTTAGTTAACATATATAATATATAAACATACTTACACATAAGTATTAAAAAATAAACGTATACAATACCTATATATAAAAAATAAATTAAATAAACATAAATTTACAAATATACATACACAACTATAATATAATAAAGCATATAAAAAAGGTGAGTGGAGAAAAGATAGACTACTTCACTTGTTTTTTAAATGAGTGAATAGGTTTTGCTCGTCTTATTGCAGGCGGAAGGGCATTGATTGTATACCTGTGGGACTTCTTCCAGCATGTCACATTGTAAAATTTATAACATCCAAATTTCTGACTAGAACAATTCTTGGCTCAACAAGCGTGATATTGCAACAGTAATAGGCAATAACTAATCAAGTTCATCTGTTTTCGTCGCTATGTTGTTTCTCAGGGAATGCTGGCGGAACCACTACAAGTAACTAGCTGTAGTTCGTAAACATCCCAGGACAATACTCCTGTGAGCTTGTCGAGTCTCGTAGTTTCCATTACTGTAAAAAACGTGAAGTGAACTTTGTAACACCGAGAGTCTATACCGATCGGGTTTGAAGTCTTTTATCGATAAAGGTAGAACGGTGTTGTTCTGGTAACGTTAGTAATACTCGCACAATATTTATATTTTTATTTAATGTGTTGGTATAGTACGGTGTCGAGCTAAATTACGTCAAATTTTTAGAAATCGGTCATTAAGCTTCTATTGATAGCGTTTTATACAATGTCGTTATTTTTTGTGTGACATATAAACACAATGAAGCGAAGACGCAAAAATAAATGACAGGTACATTTTTGTATGCACAATGCTACAATAATCTTACTGCCCGTTGTTTTTCACCCGTTGCAAGCACTACTCTTCGTGATCAAGAGAATGAACGACATTTTCGGATTGCTAGAATTGATAAAATTGCAAAAGCTGTGACCTATTCGCGCGGCGTATTGGGTTGACGGCGTCGCGTCGCGCCACTGAATCATACTATCAATAGACGACTTGCAAATTGAGGATTTTGGTACGAAAATTCTTTTAGTCATGAAAAATTTTACTGTAACATTCCAACCTTTCTGACGTTATAATGCTCGCAAAAAAAGAAATAGGAGTAAGTGAAGTAATTTTTAGGTCCTATTTTATTGTTTAAAATATTTAACTAATCGTAAATTGTGAATGTAATTTATTATCTCACACGCGAATGTTATTTTAAAGACTTTTGTTTAAATATCACCTACGTCTGACCTCATATCAAAAAAGTGTAATTTGTTTCAGCCATATTTGGGTCAGGCTACGTTGTAACTTACAGTTAATATTCAATATAAAAAATATACGAGGTACATTTTAAATTATCTCTCAACCAATTGTACTAAACAACCTGTTCTGCTTAAAATGGTTTATCTAACCAAACTATTATTGGCTTTGCGGCAGACAGAATAAAAGTTGGACCGTTAAAAAATTTATTTAATTCAGCATTAATATAAAATGAGGGGAATAAAACTTTTACAGAATAAAACTGCTAACAGTAAAACATAGTCGGTTGAGCACTAACAAGTGTGAGTAAAATACTAACAGAGTTTATAAAGTGTGGTAACCCTAAAAGTAACGCTGACCCGGAAAATTAACTCCGCCCGGACGGTTACTCCACACTGTTCGTAAATTTTCAATAGGTGTTGAAAATCTTTTTTTGTCCGCGAATTTAAATTCGAATATACCTGTCCATTTGTTATACTCCACATTTCAATACAGAGAGCACGATTAATAAATATATCATGCGCTCTCACAAACGAGACAGAAAGCTATTAATTGTTAATTTGCGCAGTTTGTTCGATGACACACTTTATTTCTATCTATAAAATTGATGCAAGCTCCTTTTTAAAACATATTTATTATTAAAGGGAAAGGATTGCCTTTTGGTGTTTTATTGTTTAAGTTTACGCGAACGAGCCAGCCGATCACCAGATGGTAAATGGCCAGTGATACACACAAGGTATACATATATATATATATACTCAGCCTATTGCCGTCCACTGCTGAACGTAGGCCTCCCCAAGTAAGCGCCAACCATCATAAGGTATACATATACCTTTTAATATTTGGATATCGGAGATATTTCCAATTTGTCTGATTGGATCAAGGAGATGGTGTTGAGAAGGTGATGAAGCTGAGAGACTGGGTCACTTTAGCACAGACAATTACTGTACGAGACGAAACAGCGATTTTGCTCCAGGAGGGCAACATGCAAGCTCAATACAGCTGTGAACCTACCTCTGAATTCATAACTTTTATTTAATTTCATAATACAATTTGCTACTTTTATAAAACTGTATAGTTAAGCTTAAAAACAGTTATGGTGACGTGAAATTATGGGGTTATCGAACTTTTGGACTATTGTTAACTTTTTCAAATTTAGTGATATTTCATCACTAATCTAATGTAATCACACATAACTATGACGAGTATAAAATTTGTGCAATACCACATCATATTTTTTATTCGCCTCTGTCGAAGCAATGAAAGCGAAGTTTGAGGCTTTACTCACATTATTTCAGCAGAAAAATGTGGGATTGTAAGTTTGCACATTTGTATTTTCATGCAAGCGCTATATATTAGAAAATCTTGTAGAAACTAAAAATATTTGAAGAGTATATAATAACTAGTTTCACCAGTTTTTAGCAAACTTTTTTTATCGTGAGGGATTGTATAGTGTTAAAAATATTAAACGAGTAAGTTATTTTTGTGGAGGCGTGTCAAAATTAATATGGCTAATGAAAATTATTACACGATACATAATTAGGTCATGATATACGAAATTGACATCGCAATGTTCGCGTGAGCTGTGTGTATTAATTTAAAATTATATAATGAGACAATTAATGACCAGAGATGTTGAGAGTCTAGCTTTATGACATCAAGATTTTTAATGTAAAAATATTGATTGTTTAACCAACAATTCTCTGAACGAATAGGGTTGCATTTGATATTAGGGCAGTCATTGGTGGAAAAGTTTTTAATTGAAGTCTGTTTTCGTTCAATTTTTTATAGCTTACAAATCACATACAATGAAGTGACAAATATTTCATAGTTGGAAGTAGATATCATAGTAGTTGTTAGCTGCAACTGCAGATGTGAAACTTTTGAATTAGAAATATTATTTAATTTTGAATCGATAGTTATTGAGATTAGCTTGTTCAACCCAATATACATACAAACTAACTCGCTTTATGATATTAGTGTAGTGATTCGAAATGCTAATCAATAACACAAATCATATAATAGGAATGTAAAGAATAAAGTGCTTTGAAAAATCTTTTTTTGTTTTGAAATATTCAATAGATGCTCAAAACTACGTATTTCGGCAGACATATTTTTTTATCGGTCAAACAGAGCCCTCATGTTTTATTTATCTACATAAAGGTGTACATTTGTGTTAGTAAGATTGTGCTACATATATAATTCAAGAGATACAGTTTTTCTTTGGGATTTATATGTGAGTTTTCATTTTACTGCCGAGGCTGCGGCTGGTCGGCTGCGAGTGTTTGCTCTTCGAATAAGTTACGGAAAAAACAACATTACATGGCGCAGAAAACCGAACATACCTATTTAGTTTTCAGACAATATCTACCTTTAATACGACCTTCTTAGTAGGGTATCTACCTAAAACTACAGCCGAAAAACATGACCTCGGAATGTGCCTGTTCACGATGCTTAGACAAGACTTTTCGTTAATACAAACAAGATATCTGGCATAAAATTTTTTGTTTATAACTTTATCATTTTCCAATTTACAGTTCGCAGCTTTCAGTTCACGTGATTAATCTTTGCCACGGTGCCCTTTATTCATTTTTTGAGCTAAGTTATTAGAGTTGACTCTTACACCAAAGAACTTTTATAAACAACAACTAATGATTTTAAACGTTTTCTTTATTAATTTCATGAATCTAGAAAATGCTCTTAGTAGACATTCTCATATACAAATATAAAAATCATTACGCAGTATTTACTGAGAAACTTATTCGAAATAATAACGGTCTTACTGTTAAACAGTATTTTAATGCTTTGGTTTGCTTGGCTCTGTTGATTTTTGACGCAAGAGAAAAAGAGAAAATTCATACAGTAGTCAACTTAAGTAACGTTTCTCGAACAATGTTTTCTTATACTTAATACAAATAGCAAAAGCGGCAACGGGCACACTTACATTAAGAACAGCGCCAGGCGTGGTGAAGTTTCTGTACGGCGGTTTCCGGTCCCTAATGTATTGGAAGATCTTGGTCCCTTGCCTGAGGAACACCACTTTGTCGAGCATGTGAGGCGGGACGTCGTGAACGCAGCGCAGCCGCACCGAGCCGCCGCGGGCTGCCCACCGCTCCATTTGCAATTCCACACGCACCTCCGTGAACTCGCGGACTGAAACGACAAACACAACCTCGTATTTCATGTTCTCCTGGTAAATGGGATGGACGCGGCCGTCGCGAAATAGCTGTTAGATATTATATTTTGCGTACACACGAGTCAATGGGAGTTAAATGTTGCCAGATTGTGATAGTTTCTGTAGTAAGAAAATGTAGTACTAATATTAACAATTGTGTTTAAAAAATTATTGCCTATAAAACGTTTTTGTGAAACGAAAATACAACAAAAATTTATTTCTTGAAATTGCGAAGGCTAAGTAAAAAAACTCTATCTGGGATTTGAATCTAGCCAAATCATCTTCAAGTCATCTTATGCTCCCAATAAACGAGACAATTTCACCCACATCAATAACATTTATACAACCTCCAAAATAATTGGTATACATGTAATCCCTCTTCTAACTTTGCACCAATGAATATGGCTATCTACTCCAACATAGTTTGTTACGAAAGAACATTTTGCCGGCCGTCCGTGCAAAGAAATGTTGTATCCCTTTTTATGACCTTTGTAACGTTTTTCGAAATTGGCTCCGCTCACATTTCTCACTTAAAAATACAACCCACAAAAACGTTTTTCCAATATAGGTACTTGTTTTTTTTTTGTATTTTCTTTTCTATGCATCTTTTGTTCGAAGGAGTAAATAAAATGAGTCAGTGAAATAAAATATTCGACGGTTTTGTTTTGAACTAATAATTTTGTGGTATCGTATAAAGTATTAACGCCCACGAAAGAGTTATTTTGTGTTGAGGTTATTAAACTAATTATCGGAACACTTTCTCATCTAATAAAAAAAATATGGCTACATTTATATTCCGGTATCGAATTATGTTCAAATTACTTATTAGTTTGACCTAAATTATGCTTTTTAGTAATTGCGTAATAGCACGTTTATGTTCACAGAGTATGTAACAAAGAAAATGTTGGCTAAGGTACACAAGTTCTCTTTTAGCGTAAGTTTTAAGTTTTACTATCTCTTCAGTGTTCTTCAAAGTTCTTAGTTTGAATTGCACGCTGATTTTTATTCTTAAAATATTAAGAAACTACATTTACCCTTTTTTTTTTTTTTGTTCTCGGGGGGAAAGCTATTTATGGCTCTACTTCCCGCCAGCCCGGGGGAGGGGGGCGGGAAGTGTATGTCGGGGTCACCGGTCTTCCAGCCCGGCGCGCGGCGACGTCATATCCGCGCAGATGTTAATGCCGGGCTGGGTCCCTAACAAAATCCCTAAACCGGCATACCGACCAAAACCCCCCGGTGGCCATCTCCGCGCCGAGTGGGGCGACCACGGTACCCGGGGGAGAGGCGCCCACCGTCAACCGCAGCCGCCCGGTGCGCCTCCGAGACGTAAATGTCTCGGCCGTCTCGGAGTTTTAGGGGGCACAGTTGCACCCCCACTATCTTGGTTCGGGCGCCCCGGTTGTGGATGGGCGCCCGCGACATACACAGGCCACAGTGCCGCCGCCCCTCTCGGGGTCACTTTCAGTGAGGACGCGCTGCCCCCACAGCACGTCCAGCGACCCCAAGGGCCCCTTTAAGTCGCCTTTTACGACAGGCAGGGGATACCGTGGTGGGATTCTTACGCCCCCTTGCCACGGGGCAGGGCACCGGGTCTAATTGTCTCTGTTGACCCGGCGCCTCCTTCTTTGACGTCTTTGACGGGCGGGATCGCTTCTTTCGCGATCCCGCTCCGCGCTCTCCTTCTGCGACATGACGTACTCGCAGAAGGAGAGCATCGCTCGCCAGGACCTTGGACTCCCAACCATCGAAGAGACGACGGCCGGGAGCGAGAGATCGCCACCAACAGTAGCGCGGAGAGCGCTGCGCTGCACCTTCCAGGCTGGACACTCTCGTAAAGTGTGCAGGGCTGTGTCGTCCAGACAGTTGTCACAGTGGTGACACACAGTCGACTCCTCCTTCTGTGCCACCCGACACAGGTAGTGGCCGAAGCATCCATGCCCCGACAACACCTGCGTCAGGCGGAACGTCGCCGCACCGTGGCGCCTGTCCACCCACTGGTCGAAGACAGGACGCAGTGCCTCGACGGTCACAGCACCAGCACTGGGATTCTCCAGCCTGGTTCGCCATTCCTCCACGGCGGCCGTACGGAGGGAGGTTTTCATCGCCTCAACCTCCCTCGGGGCTAGTCTATCCCCGCGACTTGACGCCTCCTCCCGCTGATGGTATAGTCGCGAGAGGAATTTGGCGTCAAGGTCCCATGGCAGGGACCCGGCCAGAACGCAGGCCGCCTCGTAGGAGATCGTGCGGTAGCCCCTGATCATCCGCTGCGCCAGCGCTCGCTGAGGCTTACGCAGTAGAGTGACGCAGCGGTTGCTCAGGGACTCGGCCCATACTGGGCTCCCGTACAACGCCATAGACCGCACGACTCCCATGTACATCCTTCGGCAAGGGATGCCCGGACCTTCCAGATTGGGCAGCAGGCCGGAAAGAGCGCCTGCCACCCGCAGCAACTTCGGTTGTAGCATCTCAAAATGGGCGCGGAATTCCCATCGACTGTCCAGCAGCAGCCCCAAGTATTTGAGCTGCTTGCCGATAGGAATTCGCACGCCCTCAACCTCAATTTGGGCCCCAGCAGGTGGTCCCATCCGAGGCCGGTGGAAACAAATAGCCTCGGATTTGTGAAGGGCCACCGTGAGGCCCAGCCGCCGAATTCTCCTCGCCACGTTGCCAGTTCCAACCGCGGCGAGCTCGGCGGCCTCCTGGAAGGTCCCGCCCGTCGCTGTGACGAGCGTGTCGTCGGCGTAACAGAATACGCCGACGCCCCGGGGGTTGGCACCACGGAGCACCCAGTCGTAGCCGATGTTCCACAGAAGGGGCCCAAGAACCGACCCCTGGGGAACACCGCACGACATTGCTCTTCGGTGCCACCCGTCGGCGCCCGGATACACCACGTCCCTGTCAGAGAGGTACGAGTGCACCAGGCGCCTAAGATAGGGTGGCACCTCGTGGTACCGCAGTGCTTCTTCTATGCAGGGCCAGGGCAAGGTGTTGAAAGCGTTGGCGATGTCCAGGGACACCGCCACGACGCATTTGCCCCAGGCCACTGCTTCCTGTGCTTGTGCCTTGACCCGCAGAATCGCTGACACGGTAGATCGGCCCCGGCGGAACCCAAACTGGCAATCGGCCAGGTCCGGGCCGATCCCCTCAAGATGCTCGACGAGGCGCGTATGAACTATGCGCTCAAAAAGCTTGGCTACCTCGTCGAGCAACACAATAGGCCGGTAAGCCGATGGCGACTCAGCGGGTCGACCCTCCTTTCTGAGCAGGACCAGCTTCCCTGTTTTCCACCTCGACGGAAACTGGCCCTGCTCTAGGCACGCGGAGAACAGGCTGCGGAGCCTCATCCCCAAGAACTCGACTACCAGCACCCAGACACGGCCTGGGATGCCGTCGAGCCCCGGAGCGGAGTTCTTGCTCCGCAGCCGAAGCACTGCTGCCTCAAGCTCCCCGGGCGACACGCCCGGGGGAGGACCCTCCGGGGTCTCCCTTGCCGAAATAGACGATGACGACGATGCCGCCGGAGATGTTCCGGTCGTCCGCGACCAAGGTCTCGGCGGCATCGGTGGAGGAATGACGACGACATCGGTGGCCGGAAAGAGGGCGGCGACCACGTTCCCCAGGAGCTCCGGACGGAGACTCTGGGTAAGTGGGGGCGCCGGCGGACGCAACTTGTTCAGCGCCAGCCGATACGGGCGCCCCCACGGATCTCGGTCCAGAGTCCCCAAGAACTCCTTTCTGGCCGCAGCCTTTGCCTCTTTAATGGCCACCCGCAGCGCTCTCCTAGCCTCTTTATAGAGGCCGCGGAGCCGCCGCTCCTGGTCCAGATAGTCAGCCTGGCGTATCCGTCGGCGCCTGAGTCTGCCGAGCCGGCGGCGCGCCACCTCACAATTATACTTTAACTGCGCGAGCTCCGCCGACCACCAGTATACTTGGCGCCGCGGAGGGAGGCGTTGGACTCGGGGCATCGCGACGTCGCAAATGCTAGTCATTGCTGCCCCGAACCATTCGGCCTCCTCCTCAACCCGCACCGGTGATGCCGGCGCGGGAAGCCAGGCCTGGACAAGAGCGGCCAGCTCCAAAGCCTCTTTATCGAGGTGTTTCATAGCCCATCGCAGGCCGCCCCCAATCGGTGCATTAAGTCCGCCCCCGAAAGAAGTTACGGGGTTCGTAGAGACGTCAAACCGGATGTAACGGTGGTCCGACAGTGTCTCTACGCCCACGAGAACCCTCCAGTCTCGGACACTGCGTGCGACGGAACCGGTGGCAAACGAGATGTCCACCACCGAACCCCCGTTGTGTCTCACGCAAGTGTTAACAGATCCCCGATTAAGGACGGCCAGGCCAAGTGAGATCGCCCACTCCTCCAGGACCCTGCCACGAGAACTACATTTACCCTGCTGTTTCACGCGCATTAATTTTGATTTCTCCTTACAAACTCTGAACCATTTCACTCCTTAGATTATTTATTAGAAAAATTGTTTTTAGTGCACACTTATTTATATGACTTATTGCTCAAGTTTGCACGCACTTAGACTAAGCCATAGGGTTGTATATCTTATATCTGAGTTATCTTATATCTGAGTAATCTTCAATTATTTAAATATATTTAAATAAAATCTTTGTAATACAGAAACCGGAAGAATCACATATTCAAATATAGTGTATGCGCTATAAAATAAAATTTGCAAAAAAAGTCTTGAAACTCAGTTTTTCTACCGTAAAATGTTTTGAGATTCATTTAATACCAAGCTCGTTTATTTATTCACTGCCTATTTAAGGGACTTTCTGTCTTAAATTATAACCTAATTAGCTTTTTCAACAGCATCTTATAGTGATCATATCAATATTAAAAATATTTTTCTGTTTTAGATAAATTAGATTGACTTGGCAATCGCATTAAACAATCATATTTAATAATATATGTGCATATTACTTGTGAGATACAATGTGTTTCCATTCATATTATAGATATTAATGTTTTCATTGATATGCTCTGTGTTTTAATGCGATTGCCAAAACATCAAATGTTTTTAATATTGATATGGCTATTATAAGACGACTTAACAAATAGGGTTAAAGAAAACGCTGAAAGCTAATTTTCTTTATATACCATCAGTGGGACATGTTAATAATATAATTATTAAAGATATATAAAACTAAAGATATACTTCTACATTAGGTGTTGATGAAACTGCGATAGTAAGCAATATGCAATCAACTAAAATGTTTGTAGATACATTGGAAAACTTTGCATCCTTATTGCGTGCTGTAAACCATTTTAGTACGGTTTGTTTTAACATTTCCACTGTTATTTCCCGGGCTTTGTTGCTACATCACTCTTGTAAACCGAATAGAAAGAGTAAATATCGTATATATAGGTATATCGTGACTTTTTGAATTCCTTTAGTGAATATCCGAGAGATTTCTTAATGAAAAATTATTTGGGCAAGAGATTCACGGTCTTGATCTCAATCATTGAAAGAATATAAATAAACCGAATATTTGGAAGGAACATAATATACCACACATATAAAAAAGTAATTTCTTGGAGGTGTGACCTTATCACTGAACTTATAAAGAAAGAAAAAAAAAATAGAAAGATGATATATAGTTTTAAAAATGGAATACAAAATTTCATTGAGGTAATGACAAAAATGCTTTGGATTTAATCTGGCAGTTCAACTATGTTACGATAAGGGTGCAATGACATTGCTGCTACAATTACATAACACGTTGGAAAAATAAGACGCGATTAAATGTATTATATTATTAATTAAGTTAAGCAAAGGTAAAGGGGTTAACGTATAAATAAAGATCTTACGAAACATTTCTGCAACAAATAATTGTATCTTTATAACATGTTAAAGTAATAACTGTATAATTACAAATTTTACTTTAACCTACCATAAGTTAGTAGGAAAATTACAAATTGCTCTTTCAAATGAGGTACGAAAACCACAAAGTCTCAGCAATGTGTTTAAATTAAAATTGAATGCGCCTTTTGCATTTTAAGTTGCAAAGATGTCCCGACAAAGCTTTTCAGATAGCACCTAGATATTTAGTAAACAACCTTTAGTAGAGGCAAAACTTGAGAAAATCGCGTTCTAAAGGAGATTACAGCCAGCTCGTTGTTTGATGTTGTATGCGCACACAAAGAAGGACATTGCATCTAGTTTACGAAACATCCTTTCAATTTTGATTTTAAAGCGTACAAGATGGAGCGGCATTCGTTTGAATTGCTATTGCTTCAAATAGACTTTACTCGCCTACAAGCTTCTAGGAATGTAATATTCAATTTGTCTCACTAAGTAAAACATGCGAAAGGTCGGGATGAAATTGCAGTTTAGTGTTTGAGCAAGGGAATAAAAAAACATCTGTATTTTGGTAATCGTATTCAGATATATTTTCTTAAAGCACTTACGCTATTTTAAAAGTAATATTTCAAATTACAAGTTATTTTTTTAGTATAAGTGCTTTCCATCAAATTCAATCAAGTGGCCCACTCTATTTCACTTGCCGAAATATTATCATCGTTATCATCGCTGATCATAAAACTTTACAACATATATCATCATCATCATCATCAGCCAAAGGACGTCCACTGCTGGACATAGGCCTCCCCCAGAGACATCTAATACATATGCGTCAAAGTTAAAAAGTATGGAAATATAATGAATAAATTTAAGAATAGATCTGCACTAATGTCACTCGCTGTAAAAATGCCATCAAAGCTGTTTGCATCGTTTTTCTGTCTGAAAGTGTTATTCTAAGCCTAAGGTGTGTAATATTGGCAATTGGCTAAAATAAATTTATGTATAATAAATATTTTTATATTCTTTTTTTTAATATAAATATCCCACTTTGCCATTTCACGTGCAAAAAGGATGTAGCTCAATGTATTACGTTTAATGGAAAATCATTTGTGGCGAGGTCGTTGGCTTGGCATTTCTGGCGATCGAAAGATTGATCGTTCAGGGCCTGCTTTGGGAATTGAAATGAAATACTTGATTTACTCACATTGTTGACGTTAATGCTCCCATTCCTTAGGAAAGATTTACAGATTTTGTATATTTAATATTTTATACTATTTCGAGAAACTGAATTTAAAGTATTTATTTAGAATTTAACATATACATTCATTATACTCTATTGCTTTTTTTTACATTTCAATGTATAAAATTATATATTCTTTTATATATTAAAAGTTTTATTACCTACTAATATTCAAGTTAAGATGTATTATTCGCTTGCATTTTCGTGGACAGTATTATAGTAATAATTTTCCTTGTAAGTCGTTCTATTAGACAGCTTAACAGATAGAGATCGCTATCCTTGCGATGTCATTTTCATAGGGTTTCTAGAATGTCTGGAGGAAAAATGTCATGTTTCAACTTTTAGTTACAAAAAATATTAGGACACTGTTTACCGTAACTTTAAGTGCGAATTACATCAACTTAATACGGAATAATGATAGTAAAAAGTATTCGAATAAGTACTTTTGCTTTTAGTATAGTATTGTTTAATTGTGGAATAATTATTGATTTTTATTATATTATTTGCTAAGCTTAAAATAGTTTCTATAGTCTACCATTATTTTTATAATGTTCGAACTTCGAATATAATTCCATATAAAGTAATTCCCAAATATACCACATATTTGACATATGTGACGTCTTTAAGCAATTTTCCGCTCCAATGGTACTGAGAAGTAAATACACAAAAAAAGCATTAAGTTTGTTTTTTATGGCCATATTATTTTAAGCAAGAGATGAACAATGATTTAATTAAATTCAAGTAAAATAATTAGTATACTTATAAATAAAACCCCGAGTGGAACTATTTCATGTGCGGCAGTGGGACGTAAGTAGCTTCAAATAAATACATGGCCACATTTCAAGTACACGCGCGATAAAAAAATGTTACCATATGCGACATCAATTTATGTATCAGGTATTTCTGTCACAAAGGGGATTGAGCAGTTTCCATATA
This sequence comes from Cephonodes hylas, assembly GCA_030295005.1. Lineage (NCBI taxonomy): Eukaryota > Metazoa > Arthropoda > Insecta > Lepidoptera > Sphingidae > Cephonodes > Cephonodes hylas. The sequence continues at coordinate 7,129,410 of AP025366.1, forward strand.
CAAATCAAAACACGCACCGGCAAAGGTGTTTCCGTGCCACAATTTATATATCGCGGTGGCTTATTACGTTTTTGAAATATGTACATACGTTACTTCTATCGTGATTCTAGAACTTTTAACTTTTTGAAATTCAAATTATTAAAGCAGAAAATCATCTTCAGGCTGCTGAGCACCGACTTTCTCTACAACTGAGAGGAGTTATGCCTTAGTCTACTACGCTGCCTTAGTGCAAGTTAGCGGACTACACGATCAAGACGTTGCTAAGAAATATTAAGTGTACAGGTTTTCTCAAGATTTTTTTCTTCATTGTCAAAGTATGTTTAAAATAATTCACTCTGACACACACAACTTTTATAATGACTTTCATTCAAGGCAATCGCTACCTCCGTTTGAGCAGAGTCAGATTCAGAGCGACCAAATTATACTTTTATCAGTGAAAAATTGCATGTCGTTATAAAGCACTAAAAGCAGATATTCGTGTCATGTGTTGGTGACAAATGACATGAGCGTACGTGTATATTAGACAGTGACAAATTTGCGGCCACTATCCAACAGAATGGGATGTCAAGGCGTCTGTGTGTATCCAACATTAGTGACTGTTGGAGCTTTTGGCTTTCTGCGAGCTCGGTTCATTTGTTTCTTTGGCTGTTAATAGCCTATGTAATGTTCGCATTTGCGGGAAGTGGGGATGAAATTATCTTTAAGACCTTTTTAGATTAATTGACAGGTTTGTATCTAAGAGATTATCTTAAAGTTGTCTGTTAGAGAGTCAGCAATAGCCATATTTGGCTACACCAGCATAATATTAGGCACGATTGTATTTTTTTAAGTCAAATGAATAGCTTTCCTCAAGAAAGAAATAAAGTCGAAAATAAATACAATAATAGAACATGTTTAGACCATCCCTTATCCCGGAAAAACGCAATATGCGGACTCATATTGCTGTTATAAGTTACCTTTGCATTTACTCGTGAATTATGCTTAAAATGCCAGAGACTTACTTTGCTAGAGATTATTTTATATACATAAATAATGAGTGTTCGATACGACACTACAATTATAGAACAATGAATGTTAATTGCATTCTTGCTATTGAAACCTGACTGCCGTCTAAGAGGAATAATTATATTCTTCATCGTCTAGACACAATCCAGACAAATGAGATTTTTATTGTTTTGGATTAACATAAATTAATTGATTTCTCGAGCATTGTTATCAGAGGGGCTATAACGGATAAAATGGCTTCAACTGCATATTATTAACATGAACAATATATTGTGAATGCATATTGTATTTTGCTTATGCATAAATACATTTGCATAACAGATTATTTTCTTATTTTTACGACAATATTTACATATTGCCTATCAATGGTGGAGAAGGCCCGTGCCCAGCAGTGGGAGGTACATATATGGGCTGATGATGATGATGACGGCAATATGAATACATGTACATACTGTTGAAATATAGCGAGAAAAAGAATTAGCCACTTGACACAATCAAATCAGTCGGTTAAGTTCTTTTATGTAGAGTCTCTGCATGGATTTCCGGGTCGGATATTGCTAGGAGGATTTGTATTGGAAACATTTAGAAGCAGCATAGCGTGTAAATCAAACCGCAAAAATGTATTGTGTGAAAAATGATAACAGGCCGAGGGGTATGGGTCTAATGACAGGTTGCAGGTGACAGCTGACAGCCAAACAACCACATGAGTGAGGACCTATTACGTAGGACTTCAAAAACATAATCAGGGAGACTAGGTGCAGAAATGTGGTTTTGAGTAAGTCTTTTGAGGAATGAGGCTTAATTGTATATATTTGCTTTTAATAGTTATTTTCGATGCGCTTTATATCTATATGCGTTTATGAGTTGTCCTTCTTCGATTGCATTTATTAAAGTCGGGTTACGGAGATTTACCTTCTTTTTTAATAAAAGTAGTCGATTTCAGTAAAAAGTTTGTTAAAGTAACCAGTTACTTGTGAGACAAGTCACATTGATAGTTCGGAAAAAACAGAAATTATACCCTCCACCTAATGGTGTTGGTACGATGAGGGAATTTAACCAATCCGAAAAAAAAATCAAAAATGAATATAGGTAGGTACATTAATCTTTGTTTAAGAATCGAACTTGAGAAATCTCGTTTCAAATTCTATTAACAACCAAAGGCATCACCGTGACTTTTGTAAAATTGTACCACATTGTGCTCTCCTGACTAAAATTCACTGTTGAATTAATTTTAATCCTGCGGTGACTGCGGTACTTTTTATACCCCAGGACATATTGTGAAACTGCTTCCATTGCTATACATTGCATTTGAAAACGGAGAAATAAATTTACAAAATACAAGTGGAATAACTTAGTAGATTCAATTATAAATGTCGGGGTCTTTTTATTGTGTATCTCTCTAAGAATATTCAAAACATAATCTTGCATTTTACAAAAAATAGTGATAAGTCTGGCAGATTAGATAGTTAAAAGGGTTGTGTTGAAGCCTTCTAGCCTATGTGTATTACAAACATTTTAGCCGTGTCAAAAACATACAAAGAAGAAAGCCGCGATGGCCTTAGACGTGGGTTTCAGTGAAATCCTAGTGGAAGTCACGGCTTCGATTTCTGACTTTCGAAGTCATGTGTGAATTTACAATTAATTATCACGTACTCTAACAGTGAAGGAAATCTTCGTAAGGAAGACATTTCTTAGCTGTGTAGAGAGAGGGTTTTTAACCAAATGGGACGTAAACGAGTATATCAATATTTTATATCAATAGTGTTTTTGATTGAATTTATTGTCCAAACCCACATTTCTTAAGATGAAATTATTATCTTTTCGTTGCTAGCCGACATACCGAGTTATTCAAATCGTGAATTTCATATTTTTTCCTAGAACTATGCTGACATTTCTTGATAAAGCCCGGCATTCTTATGGAAGCAATGACAATAAAAACGAATGTGGAGTAAAAAAACAGGTGGCTATACGTATAAGACGATACCCAAGAGACTCATAAGGGTATGTCCCTTCCACGCGGTAGGTAAACCTTTTTCTGGTAAAAATGTTTTGGATTAAGAAGCCAGAAAGTGCTGCAGTGTCCCACGTGTTAAAATATTTTATTTTACTTTTACGATGTTTATATGTTGCTAATCAATGTCATGGGCCATGGCTAAAATCGATACTTTATAAAGCTATTTTTAATAAATTATTGCAAATATATCCTTATATTAATTCGCTTTATACAACGGAATCTCGTATCCTAAAATATAATCAATCACCATAAAGATTTTTCCTGATGTATTCTTAAAATAAAATAAAATACGTTGTGCCCGATTTTGAAATGTAACACGAGAAAAGCGGGTCAAAGTAATTGTACGGAAGAGTCTGTGGTTTATACATATCCTTTTGTACAGGGTTAGTGCAACGTGGACATGACTTGACGTATCCGGTGAGAATTTTTACATCCGAGGAGACGTGGCCGTGTGCAAACTCTTGACCCGCATTGTGAAGCGTCCCTTCACGGATTGTATCTGTTTTTGATGCAAATACCTCGCGTGCTGTAGTAGTCTTCACTACCGAGTGACACTTCACTAAGGAAACTCTATTGGACTTATCGAAATTCGGTGTCTTTTGTTTACTAACTGTCATTATAAGGTCGGCGTGGCGTAGGTACGTGGTTTGTTCACTTTTTTTTTACCTACCGGTAATGGTTATTCAGTTGTCATCTTAATGAGTGGAATGATGTACGATGATAGGTGCGTGTTGTATATTTAGTCATTATTTTTTTACCTTAGAAATACATCTGATTTTATGTATTAATGGAATATTTTTTCTCAAATACTATGATTTGTTATTTAAAATTCGGTTGGAATTCATAGTTTGTAATGTCTATTTAGAAACGTAAACTTTGTATTAGTCCGATTTTTTTCCTTTTTATGAATAAAAAGCTGACGAACTTTCAAAGCGACGACGGATTTCCCTGAGTGGTTGTAACATTATATTGTCTTCACACCAAAGAGCTACTTAAATGAACTGAAGCGTCCCTAAAATTTGAGCATCCATTATTTTTAAGCATTTTCACAATCGTGGTCATATTCCGCATCTGAAAGTGAAGAGGCGAGCGAATTTCAATACGTTTTGAAGGCGTCTGGTGGCCACTTAACGTTCTCTAATGACTGCTGATACTTTCACATAAAGCTCTCCAATGAATGTATATGGATGTTCGTAAGTTTTAACTATTTTTATCGCGTTACAGGCGTTACGCCTCAACGTATTCTAATACGTTTTAAGATCCTAGTTAGAACTTTTCTACAAATGAAAATATGTTTGTTTACAATGTATATCATTTTATTGAGGAGAGAAAATTAATAGTCACCTGTTAAAAAATACGGGGCTGTCCAAATTGTTGGGTTGAGTTGGAATAGTTGAAGAACTATTTTCAGCACAGAAAAGTCCACACTTTTATGACCTGGGTATAATTAGGGAGGAACATGTAGGCAAGCTAAATATTTAAAAACGTAAATAAACATGATGGTATGCATGATACGAATCAGCTATCTCTTTTTGGTCAAGTTGATATGAACTCATGCTGTGCCACCGCAAATGTACGTGATTCTCTAATGGAAATTCATACTTCACAGGAAACGAAATAGAAGAGGTCAATTACGAGCTACTGCCAAAATGAAGTCAATAAAATGGTTATGCATTCACTGAGGTGTTTCCAATACGCTCATTGAGTGATATCGAATTTGTTACATTCAGTTCCGTTTGAAAGGGTTATAACGAGTTTGAATGGACAGTCAATTATGGACATTTCTCTCGATAATAAATTTGTGTATTGTTGATAAAAAGCGTATTTCATTTTAAAATTTTATTTAAAGCCTTATTGCTTTAATGCGAAGTTAATGACCTATTTAAACGTCGACGGATGTACAGCTATACGAAATACTGGTAATGTTGGTTCAATAAGTATTTATTTTTACTACTGCATTGGTGTTCTGACGTAGTTTTCTACGAGAGCTTTTGGGTTTAACACCGCATAGGTCAAAGTGTTATTAAGTATTTTATCTTAAAAAGCAGCACGAAGTCTGTAAGTGCGTCAGAACGATTGTAATAGTCTTGTCCCCATAATATATGGTCTATAAACGATACGAGTACATTCAAATACACGTCTGCCTAAAAGGGTTCTAGTTTTAGTGTGTATTTTATCGTGTGTTTTTTTCTAATAACCTTAAGTAACTCTCATAAAATACTAAAGCGGTGACGGGTCAACGACATGCACGCTACGGTAAAGTTTTATAAGCACGCACTGCAACTGTAGGCTTGCAGTGCGAGCTTATAAACTGTAAAAATGCTAAGAAGATAAGTATAAAGTATTCGTTTAATATGTTTTGACTTCTAACACGGCCCAAACCTACTCCGTAAATTAAAATAAATTACAAGAAACATGACCATAAATCAGCATTCAAAAGAAGGTTGATTAGAACAAATGAGGGTCTCCTCAGTCGTTTTGCCGGATTGCACATTTTTCCCGCTTTACGATACACATATTTCAAAACCCAAAATCGCTTACACGCAGGCCGGAAGGTTGTTCCGTAGTTGAACGGTACGGAAAGCGTCCATACTCGCGTAATTTCGCCCTGGAGTTCACGAGTGCCACTACATTAATATGTAGAAGCATTACTAAAGGCCTTCTCTGTTTTTTACTAAACGTGACTGTTACACGTCGGCTGACTTATGTCGAGCAGTGTCAGTAGTTGCGTGAGCGTCCCACCCTTTCATTGAAAAGAATAAAAATAGACGGACAACTGGCTCTACACTGGCCACCTACATAAGCTTGGTTAGCTTGGTGCGTGACCTAGAATGGAAAGATGTAAACTACAGACAATGTATACGTGAACAAGAACGTACGTATAAGTGGAAAAGAATAACAACTTTCGTCATAATTTCATCTGTACCTAAACACGAATTTGAGTGACAGTAACAGGAGGAATTTTGATGAAATTAAATGAAAATGACGGTCATCTAGATGAAAAAATCGTGATGTGAATGTTTTGTTTTTTTTTTAATTTCTTTGAGTAGGACTACATAATGTATAATGTACATATTTGATGAAAATATACGATAGTCTCGTCACACTTTTAATCATTTGTTACTACTCAATATCGTATTTAACCGAAGGTATATGAAAAATAAAAATCCAACCATTTTACTTTGCCATTAAAGTAAGCGATAATGATCTATGAATGCAGGTCACGGAGGCAACACATATGTTTACATATTTTATTCGTCTAAACTCGACACTAGTGTCATGGAAGAGGCTGTTCGTACCATTAGTTTTTGAAATGTCTCTTTACTGTGTCATTATAAAAATACAGATTACTCTATCGCGGTACTGTAGTAATTGTGTTAACTGCTTCATTATTCTTACTTTAAAATAAAAAGCAGGCAAACTGTATCGCTAAAGTATTAGAAAAAGGTGTAGTAATGTAGACACAACAAGTTTTTGTATTACGTTATATTTTCAAATGCAAAATTCTATAATATAGCCCTACCCTGCAATAAGCCTGTATTCTAATAGTCTTACGCGTTAATACATTGCAACTTGGTTTCGAAGTGCTTTATATCTTCCTCATTAAAAACAGGGGTACAGGGGCATTCAACGTATTGTAATAGAAACACCGGGGGCTTTAATCGTGTGCGTATAGGCAAATTACAATAGTCCTAGATTTCAATACTGGTGAAAGGGGTCACGATTCGTTCATACAATATTCAAGAAACGTTTGTTATACAAAGCTGTCAGGTGTACTTTGTCTATAGCCTTTGCAGTTGCTTAATTATTAAAGCCTTGCTTCGCAAAACCTTTGTCATGTTTAATCCGTCTTCCCTTATTTACTGAAAATGTCTAATCGCTTGTGTTTCAAGTAAAGCTTGTGCTTTATACGGCTGAGCACGAGTTTGCCAATAATTACACTGCATTCAGTAGTTTCTCTAACATTATCTATTTTGTTTACTTTCCCCTTAAACCCCCTTCTAACAAGTAGGTTTAACACGAATTCACTGCACAGTTACAGGTAGTTAATGACGTTTATGTACTCGTATGATAAAACAACGAAATGACCTCAATAATTAGTGATTAAAAAGTAATAAAAAATTGAAATACAGTTTGATAGTCTGGTTTGATTGGTTAAATTCTACATTTTCTTGCAATTGCGCTAATTATAAAAACATTACACCGGTTACTTTAGTCATGTGGGGAATTAAAAATATTTCTTTAGAAGTAAAGTTTTAAGGCGAATAAAGAATTCAAACGCCTTCCTCGTTTCAAGATAGCTTCTCGGGCGCAAATCAGTTAGACATGGTTAGGGGGCGGAATACGTGATCGGACACAGGGAGCGTGGCCGTGATAAAATCGTGCCGCCCGAGATACAGGCTATGACTAATATGAAATTATGTCATTGATTTATAGTGGTCTTATTGCATTCGTGATGGCCGTAAGACGATTATCCATCGTTTTTTCTGTGGTACCTATATGAAATAATAACATTACACATTTTGTTTCTGTTAAAATGCTTTATGTACGAGCGAGTATTTCACACCGTGATCTTGACCCTTGTTTTAATGATAATTAAATCTGATTTATATATTGCAGGATACGATATTATACGACGGTATTCATTCTTGGCTAAAAGTGCAATTACACACCGTAGAACATTCAAAGTAAAAAATTTTTTTTATTTGCTGTAATTTAAAGTAGCTGCGGCAAACAGTTCCAATGCAATTTGTACTTAATTTTTGCCATTAATTCATTCAATATAATTTTTTATTCGTGTAATGTAACAATTTATCCTATGGCCTAAAACCCTCTCAATGCTAGAGGAGACCCGTGCTCAGCAGTGGGCGTTTATGGGTTGATGAAGAAGAAGAAAAGAAGAAGAAGAACAATTTATCACTTTTGATAATTTTGCTTAAATAAGTTTGAATGATTTAAAAATAAATCAAAGGCTGAAATGTTTAAAATATATCCAAAAATGTTCGGCTACCTCGTTGGCCAAGCGGCACCAGAGTGAAATGTGTGAACGAGAGCTTCAATTATTATTTTTTTCAATTAAAATATTTCATGAAATTTCAATTGGCTCGTGAAATTAAAAGAATTAACTGAGACATAGAAAATACAGCTGGCAAAACATGAACCTAGAAATCCAAGTCTCAGAAGTAGAACCGAGTCCAGAAATATGTCCAAATAATGACTATAGGCTCGACAAATTTTATAAAAAAACAGAACTAAATCCGAGAAATGTGAATGCAGAAATTAATGTTTTTGTATACATGTATGTATTTATTAAGTGAGTTGATCTACTTACGTAAATTTGAGGGCAAGTAAAAGAACGGTTGCTTTAAATGGGTATATCAGGACTGTAGATTATGCGGAACAATTAACAATTTATGTGTTGTGTTTTACCAGGAATAATAATTACAGACTTGAAGTTATTCAGCTGAAACGGGTTTCGTGTTACACAGTCATTTATTTCGTATGAAATAGGATAATATTTATTCAAGTTTATTCATTTTATAATCTTAATTAGTAACTAAATACCTATAAGCACTTTTAGCGGGCATTAATACGAAACTGTGGACTTCCAAAAAGAGTTATGGTTCATAATAAATTATATAGTTAAGCAAATATAATATTTTCATATTATAATAGTGCAAAGGTGCTAAATATGCGATCAAAACAATTTATAAAAATAGAGCCGATGAATTCGTTCAGTTCATAGCCTTAATCTCAGAAAATGCTGGTTTCCTTTGTAATCTTTACGAGGCGGATAGACAATCCAATTAGTGTCCATAAAATATATTTTAAAAATCAACAATTCTGGTCACAAGTCCGATTACATTCATTCATAGAATATACATCCAATCAAGAAAGTAGATTCTCTAAAGAATGCATTGGTAGGAGACTCTGGATTTGTTTTTCCTATTCAGTAAATATACAATTTTCTTCTTGAGGTGAGCTTTGCAGTCCCGCGTGGTGTTTGCTTTTAAATTTTCAGTAGATTCAAGTTTATTGGTATTATCATCTAAAATATTTTATGGATCATTGATATTCTTGTCTCTTGTTTTCGCAAACACGCGTAACCTAAACTAAATCGGGCTATAAAAAATATTAAAAATGAGAGAGACAGGACAATATTAGGTATAGTTTATAGACCTGTTAAACGATTTTTTTAACTTGACTTGGTCTACAACTTGTAACAGAAATTAACTATTAAAATAGGAGACAGAGGTGTTTCAAATACGCTTACAAAATAAACCCTGCATAAGAAGAACTGTTCGGTATATGTTTAAGAACCGCCAACTGCAATTCTTACAAATTAATACGTATGCGGGTATGGTAAATGTATGGGGCTAATCTTGTGACAAATAAATTCTCTTATAAAGAAAATCATATTTTTCAGTGACATCAAATAACAATTTAATATATATTTTTAATTTAAACCACTGCAAGTTGCATGATGATTGGCATTTTCGAATAGATAGCTTTACTCGTAAAGTAATTCCGCATATTTTTAACTCAAAACATGCATAGTCATTAAAAATAATTGACCCAGAGTGACCATTTAAAACGTACGGGGCATTTATCTACATAAAACGTCTAATACCATACTGATACGTTCTTTAACATTTTAAAGCATTATTTGTATATTATGAAATTATATCGAATATAAATTAAAAAATTAAAAACGCTACATATTTGGTTAAAACCAACGTTCAAAGATGGGAATCAGGTTTTTTATATGCACTTAATTCTTCCTTCTTAAATAATAAATTATTCAAATGTGTATTTTTACTACAATGCCACACAAAATTGAAATTTTACTCAACTCCTGTAACCAGGATATACTGTTCTTCTCCAACATATAAATGCCGTTGGAATGAGGAAGTCAATCACAATGGAAATGAAAATCAATGAATTAATTACATTTTGAAAATTGTGCTAGAAAGCGGTAGCACGGAGTTTAATTTCCTTCGGCGATGCTAAAAGCGTCGGGAAGACAGCTGCCGAGGGAGTTGTGGATTTAGTCCGGGCAACTCATAAAACAGGAGTTTTGGGGCCATTCCTTTCTAGTTTTATGGTTATAATCGGAGTATTAAATTGCCTTCTCCTTCCTCGCAGCGCGGTTGACGAAACTAAGCCTTTATCTCAGTTGGAATTAAAGATATTTTTGCCTTATATACATATTTAGTTGAATATCTACGAGAAATTTGTTGGTTCCGTGACACCGCCGTGAGAGAAACCGGGTTTGATTTCCAGGATAATAAGCGAAATTTTTTTTGTTAGTAATTTTCTCAGTTTGAAACCTTGTGAAAATGAACGTAACCTTACAACTGCATTCACCATAAGTTATTTTCCGAGCCGATAGATACTCGTAGTTATATTTCTGACATTGCGGGTAAGAGGTAGGTAAAGCTGTAAATGAGTATGTATAGTTAATTCATGTTGAACTAACCAAAGCTTGGCAATTAGTGCAATTCAACGCAAGAAACAAACATTGCGCGCCGTTTGCGAACGTCTAACTGCCCACTAAACTTCGGTCGACAGATGAATTTATGGCATGACATTGATTAATAACTAAGACTCTCCGGTGACCATTTGAATGTAGATACAAGTGGCGGGGTGTAGTTCTATAGACTCGAAATGGAAACGTTTAAAAATGCTGTGTATTTGAGGATCTTACTAGTGCGATGAACAACAGAATATAGCTCAGTTTAGACTTACGTAACATGTGTACGAGTATGTGTTTAAATATATCTTTGTGCCTTAAAATGCAAAGGGGTAGGCTGAATTGTTCTTTCCATACCCACGTCCCTACAGCTGGCAAGTAAGGGTAGGAAGCAGAAAAAAAAACCATTACACCGTTTTATTAATCGCTAAATCATAGTTAATTTCGCATTTTTGCCATTCCACCGAGCGCCGTTCTTCATATTTAATCTGCTAACAAAGATAAATAAGTAGGAAATAAATCAACTCGTGGAAATATGGATCCGTTTAAGCAGGGAATTATATTTAAATTAGGATAACTTTATGCTACCTAATAAAAAAAATATAAGGCGAGCGATAATGAATAGAATGAGCATTTTTGAATTATACAACTTGAATTATTGAATTCAAGTTACTTACTAATAATGATTGTTAATACATTATATAACTATTTTCCTTATTAAAACCATAATAGAGCATTAACACAATCCGTTGCGGTGTTTCTCTACGATTCAAATATACGGTGAACAAACCTTTGACAGATGTAAGCTAACCTTTTTTTAAAAATGGCGGTCTTTCCGAGTAATGCGACATTAAGACCCAATCAATCATAAAGGGAATGAATGAAAAGTACAGTAATATTTTCTATGAAACTTCTGTGACAAGTTTTATAAGGAAAAATAGCTCCTAAAATTATTCGCTTATTTCCGTATTACAGCGAGTTTCTTTTAAACTCGAAATTCGACAAGCGAATTAATCTCTGTCAGCGAGTAGGTAAGTGACCCGGTTGTGGCCACCGACCCCTTTGTGGCCATTTAGAACTTCAAATCGTTATAACTAAGGCAAAGACAAATATATTACTCTAAGGTTTACGGGAATAAATATATCTAATATTGGTAAAACTGATAGCGTTAACAGCTTTGATGTGTCAAACTTCACTTCAATCCAACAAGTCATTATTTTTTGACGAGCGTCAATTGTTATAAGTCTTAGCAAAAAGGCTAAGGCGAGCGGGTGAGTAATCAATCATTATTTTTTAAACCCTTCTTATTTCTTTAATGTTTATGTTAATCCTTCATTAAGAATACACTGTCTAAATAGTGCTAATGATATTTTATCGCTATTTGTTTATTAAGTGAGATTATGAGAGTGGCCACTAATGGAGCCAAAATGAATGAATTTTCCCATCTTTGGCCACATGACTGGCCAAGAGTGGTGATCGTAGAACTCCACTTTTGACCTTAATTACTTAGCTATTTTGATATACATAAGTAATCTATTAATTTTCAGAGTTACGATTATAATGCCTCCATCGAAATTCAATCATTAATACAAGCAGAATTCCAGAATTCTGAATTAATTCAAGCAGTGATGGCCTCGAGGTTTGGGCGCGCGGTCGAGAATCTCGATGGTCGCGGGTTCGAACCCCAGGCACACATCTCTGACTTTTCAAAGTTATGTGTGTATTCACATTGAATTATTACTTGCTTTAACGGTGAAGGAAAACATCGTGATAAAACCTGCACACCTAAGAGTTCTTAGGAATTTCTTAGGTGTGTAGTCCGCCAACCCGCACTAGGCCAGCGTGGTGGACTATGGCCTAAACCCTCTCAATGGTAGAGGAGACCCGTGCTCAGCAGTGGGCGTATATGGGTTGATGAAGAAGACGAAGAAATAATTTTAATTCAAGCTGAGATATTATCTATACTAATATTATAAAGCTGAAGAGTTTGTTTGTTTGTTTGTTTGTTTGTTTGTTTGTTTGTTTGTTTGTTTGAACGCTAGGATCTCAGGAACTACTGGTCCGATTTGAAAAATTCTTTCACTGTTAGATAGCACGTTTATCGAGGAAGGTTATAGGCTATATAACATCACGCTACGACGAATAGGAGCGGAGCAGCAATAAAGAATGTTTCAAAATCGGGGACATTTTTTCCTTTTTGTGAGCTTCCCCTGCGTGCGCTGCGGAAACGGTTAAAGTTTCGCTAAAATAATGTATGAGAGAAACGTTCCTCTTTAAAAGTTCTAAAAAAAAGTCCGCGACAGCATATGTCTATTTTTTAAGGTTGGCTCACTATAACGTTTTTTATCCTAACCAAATTTATTTTAAAATAATGTTTTATTTGTGGAGGTGTTTTTATACATATGATATTAATCCTTATCAAAATAAATACGTTATTCATTACAAGTATTTAATTTTAAATAAAATTGCCCTTTACATCATTTGATTTCACTGAGTATCTTAAAAGATATTGCAGTTTTAAAATATTGATCAAGCGCGCAATAATGATGCACAAGGCGCCGATCGACGCGTTACGGTTTCACGTTTGAACAATTTGACCGAATTGTATGATTTTTGGTATGGACATAAATAGGGCTCTGAGAAGTAAAATAGACTACAACTTATTTTCCTTCTGAACTCAACCCTGTAGTCTACGCGGACGGAGTCGCGAGCAAAAGCTAGTATTTTATATTTGTCGTCAATATTATGTTAGCTATTTTTCTCTAAATAAAGACTGTTGGTCGTACAATATGCGATTTTCGAATAAACTTTTTATTACTTTGAATTATCTGCTTTTTATTTTTGATGAATTTTGATGGCCAGAACTGGCACATGACTGTGACCAGAAATGGGGTAAATCTGGCCAAAAGTAGCACAAATTCCCATTTTTTTTTCTTTTCTACAGGATTATTTTTCCAGTGAATCATTATGAAAAAAAATGTATCCTTAGGCTAGATTTATATATATTTAATCACTTTTTACAAGAAATATGTCCGTGATACCAAAAACTGTAAAATGATAGAGCCTCAAAGTCTAAAAAATTCTTAAAATGGCCAAAACCGGGTCACCTACCCTACGTAACTATATTAAACGATCGCGTCATAAGGATTTAGAGTAAGATTTTTGAAAAAGACTGATTTGGTGTATGTTGAAACAGCAGTTTATTTGATATCAATGTTTAAGAATGAACAAAGTATATGTCTGTAAGGCTTGAAGGAATTATCTATCTTAACTGTCGTGATACTAGAAACTGCTAACAAGCAAAGTTATCAACACGGGAGCAATTTCTGTCCACCCCGTAGCTCGTTTAAATTCGACGTTTTAATGCGGTTTTGCGGGAACAGTATGTGGTTAGGGTCATCAATGAATACATTTATCTGCTGCTTGAGCAATCACCAATAGATACTCGTTAAAACTCTGGTTTGTAGTATGGATTTGCGGAAACCACCGATATTAATTGGTCCGTGGCGGGAGCCAACGTGCAGTTAGAGCGATCGTCAAACTGTATTTAAGCTTTTGAAACTATCTATTGAAGCCGTCCGTAGGAGTAGTGCCTTGTTCGTTTATTATAATATTCAAAGTAGCCTCTTGTTTTCTTTTATATATTTAAGTTTTTTTCCCATTAATTCTGTATTATGTACAAGAAAGTGTTAAATAAATAAATAAAGTACATACTCTACTCATACATACTTAAAGTGTTTCGTTTTTGCTACATATTAGTAAATAAATTTAGACTAGCACAATTTCCCGCCTGTACCGTGGAGGTACATAATACATATTATGTATGTATATGTGGAGGACAAATATTTGTGCCCGTTTCTAATGTGTGGAGTCACATTTTCCTAATTCTGAAACAAATAGTATGCTAGTTAGAATTCAATAAAATATTTTATGTGACATCTTTCTATACTTATAGGATGATTACATATTAAATATTAAAGGATATTTTATATAAAGTTTTTCCGTAAAGTTATGCTTAGTCTATTCCACATTTCGAATAAGCTCGTTCGTAGTGAAAGACACCTAAAAAAAATTCGTGAAACGACAGCTTTCCCGTCGTGTTTCGTTCGGTGAGTGTAACTATAGAATGTTCCGCAGTCCTTAACATCGTCTGTCCGCTTTTTACTTAACTTTTTCAAAGGTAGAATTCTCGTCTGTAATCAATAAATTGGATTGGGTGGGAATCACTTTTCATTAGTCAAAAATCAAAGGATGTCTTTTTATATTAGAGTTACGAATTCCTCATTGATGCAGGCGCTATAGAGAAATACTATTTTCGTGTTCACATTGAATGTTCCTATCCCTAATTAAGAGCCTTATAGGTGTCACTAGTTGTCTAGTCAATAATCAGGGTTAGGTTTCTAGTTTACCCCAATTAGCCTAACTGGTTTAGATTTTGCGTCGACGTGAATAAAATTCTGTATGAGAAATTCGAATACCACCTTTAGCTATTTCTCTAAAAAAGGAGAAGAAAGCAGGAAACCAACCACAAACACAATTTAACACTTTCTTTTTAGGTAAGACTGTTTTAAATCCATTTTAAACGATATTTATTGCAATTTATGATGGCTTTTAAAATGTTTGGGGTAATGAACATTTAATAAGTCTATAATAACACGGTAAGGTAAATCAAAACAAAGATTGCGTGTTAAGGGTCATTGACATTTCATAATTGTGACAACCTTGAATGCCTGTAATGATCATTACCAGCTATAAATTAGGTAGCATGCTTTCGCCACTTAGAAGTTCTTTTTTGACTTTTTCAGAGTTATTTGTATCCGCGGGATATATGAATTATTATAAAAATAGATCAATTCTTTTTATTCCGGATCTTCTTATTTATTTCTTTTTTAGGTCAACCATGGCAACACCTTATCAGGTCTAGGTGTGTAATAACGATTGGCATAAAACGATCGATTTTCATGTGTTGATTTATTTTTTCTGGCGTAAACACATTTAACCCCAGGTATCTCTTGAATTGGGGGGCTTGGCGGGGTTTTGTTTCCCTTGAATTATTAGAATCCATAGATAGTACATTAACGATTATAAAAGATCTTGCATGGCGCGATGTTCCAATTTCAGGATAACCTTCAAGTGGGTCATAAAAATATAGGTCGTCTAGTATTCTTTAGAGAAATATTATTTTATAAATAACTAAGCATGTCGTCTATAACTTAACGCTTTTAAAATAACCAGGTCATATTTCTAAAGCCTTCATTTCTTAAAAGTTACTATCAGATTTTCTATTCAATAGAAAATTTAAGCTAGTTGCACTGCTATCGCTAACCACCCGCTACTTGCTCTCTCGAATATAAATTGCGTCTAGAATTTCAAAGTTTTAAAATTGTTACCATCGAAATACATTTTAACGTTGGCTAAACACATTTGTTATTCATGCTTTTTAAAGGATTTGTATGTCTTTTATTAAATTTTATTTAATTACGAAAAGAATAACGATTCCACTATGAATTATAGGTTATCCAACAATTGGTTTTTTGACAAAATAAAGAATAGAATACAAATATTTTAATACCTTATATCCTATTCCTAAGCAACATTATTTATGCGACAGGGAGAATTTCCGTAACGTTTTCCAGTTAAAAAAAAAAAAAAACATTTTTTTGTTGATTTTCAGCATTCCCAATTACTGAACATGGAAACTGTTTTCGAGGGGAAAAGTGATTTGGCGTTCATTAATAAAATCGATAACTAAGCGAAACTACGGACTGAAAGACAAGTTATAGTACATTTGTATCGTAGTTGTGCAAATATTGAGAGTAGATGTGACATGTAGTTTTGTGCCCTCATGTTGTTTTATCGAAGAAGACAATATTAGCATTTCGAATTAACTGTAATGGTCAGTCCATTACAGTTTAACCTAAAAATTATCAAGTGACTATCCGACTAGCTTTGTGAAGTTCTGAGAACTCCACGAGCAAGTGGGCTTTTACGTGTTATATTCGCAAAAGTATACAAAATAAGTTGTTTAAAAATAGAATATTATTTTAGCTCGACATTTCATTTTTTGCGAACTTCAAACTTTGTCTTTTTGTATTTACTTTGTATTAGTTAGCACCCGAGTCTGTTGTACGCGACCTTTTCTCAATTTTACGACGAGAGGTTACCGACTGCTCGACGCAATCCAATAGGAACTCGTGCTCTGCCAATCTCGTTTGTTACTTAGCAAAACGAAAATCTACCGCTGTGTTGAGCACTGCCCATGGTAATTTTTTGTATATTGCGAATGGGAACCGAGCATCCAAAACAATTCTGTTGTATTCATTTTTCGTGTTAGTATTTTGTAAATATTTGCACACCGTGGTTAATGTCAATGATAATGATTTTGTTTTTTAATATTAAAATAAGGTTTACTATAAAAAAGAAATTGTAAATATTCCAGTTATATTTACAACATTTTCAATTCACTGCAATTCACGTGTTTGAGTTTTAGTATTAGCTTCCTCTACGAATGGAAGAAATCTTTATTGTCACAATATTGTACTAGCTATTTTTTCGTCAACAACGAAAAGGTGGCTAGCGCAGTAATAATTGAAAAAATATTTTTTATTTACGTTTTTCTAGATAGTTTCTTTATCTAAAACTACTTGGAAGTGAAAACAACAATTTTGAATGACGTATATCTTTCACATCTTGCAACTAGGTTAAACTCGATCGATCAAATGCAATCACCGTTGGAATCTCTTGCCAGATTTAACGACTTGACACCACAAGTCGCATTAAGCCCAGCGTAACCACACGCGACAGTTTCCTTACCCAAATATAGCGAGGAACACTCAAGGGACAGATCTTACTTCATGAATTAATATCCATCAGCTCCTTAAAGTCACATAAACATTTTTTATGTGTATCACCATGTGTTTTGAAATAGCTTGTCGCAAGTATTGAACTTGAACAAGCGAAGAAAGTTTCATGTATAGATTTTAGGTGTTGTATGAAGTAAGGTTTTCATTGTTACGTTAAAAGAGTGCCTTTTCAAGAATTAAGCGAAAGATGTTGAGGTTACGTAGGTAACAAAGTACACGTTGAAAGTGTTTTTTTTTTTTTTTTTTTATTTGCCTTAGCAGGCAGACGAGCTGATGGCCCGCCTGATGGTAAGCGGTCACCGTCGCCCATGGACTTGGCAATGCCAGGGGCACAGCCACGCCGCTGCCTACCGTGAGGAAAGTACTCTTTTTAAGCCTCGTTTGAAGAAGGCCAAGTGTTTGTTCTATGTATTGCCAAAAGCATAAAAACATCTGTAACTATAAAAGATGTAGACGAGAAATTAATAAAAAGGCTTATTTATTCTTATAATTATGCTTTGTGAACATCAAAGATTTTAACTTTTTGTACAAAACAATTTTAGAACCTAATTTGTTTTTAATCCTCGTCTTTGTGTTCTTTTTTTTATTAACAAGTTATTTCTGTGTTAGAAGTTCCACCTTGACAAGACAAGTTGATATTATAACGTTATGAAAGAAAAAGTAAAAAATGTAAGGTAAAAAATTAGGCATGGCAAGTGTCGCACCGCAAGTTGGTAGTTTCCACAAGTCCGCTGATTGCGCGGACTGTGCAAACACAGAACATTCCCAAATCAAACACTAGCTAGCTCTGGCTATTTCTTGTGTATCTATGGAATAAAGTCATGTCTACGGCGACGCTTAAATATCTAATTGAAACGAAGAACTTCACGAGATATTTATCTCACTATTATTAGCAATAAAATGTTTTGTGTTGATTCAGAGGATGGGTAATATTTACTGATAGTGTGTGTGCTTTGCTCTTATTGAATTTGTTGTTCGTAATCGTTTTATTAAATGCTATAGCAACATCATAGAAGTTTTTCTTGTCTTTAAGTAATTTCTATTATTAACTTATCATATTTATGCGAAAGTAATTTTGTCTGTCTGTTAACCTTTCACTCGTAAATCACATGATTGGTTGAATGTTTTTCGGTATAAATAGAGAAAATAGATGGAATCTTTAGATAGGGATATTAAAAAAAAAACAAAGAATGATGCAATGCAGTAGAAATAGATGGATTTATGGATTTTATTTCAGTTGTAATACTCGTAGTTACATAAGTATGAAGCGTAGGTTGGCGCCCGTTTGGAATCCGGATTAAACATTAAACCAGCCGTAAAGATTACGTTACGGCTGGTGAACCCGACGGTCAATGATGGGTAACGTTTACTGCCTTCTCAAAACATTGGAAAAGGTGTTGCCTATCTCACTTAACCGACTTTTACATCTGAGCAGTGCGAAAATACTGTGATTTATTCTGCATTTTTATCTTTTTAAGCAATTAACAAGTACAAAAAAAAAATAGATGAAATTGAATAGTTTATTTAACTCGCTCATGATTAATTTCCATCGTATTGTACAAAACATATTATCACTATTTACATTTTAAGATTTGGAAAGTTATTTAATAGTTATGATGACGATTAAGTAAAATGAGTATAAGATCAAGAAAACTTCTAAAAATTTTATTCAGCAAATTATCTTGACCACAAGTATCAATTTGTGTGCTAAATTATGCCCACAGTAAATTGTCTATGTAGCGAAATTGCGTGTCAAAGCTTAACACAGAAACAACCACAAAATAACGAAACAAAGTTTGCTCGAAACAAAAATTGCCGCAGACCCATATCAGTCGAGTAAATTATATGCTGAAATAATTTTTGTGTGTTATTATGAACGAATCTTGTATACACTCTGCGGAATAATCTCGACGCTTTATCCACTTACCTCATTATGTATGTTTTGTAAATATGACTCCGTTAATTCGGGACCGTGTGTCAACGTAAAAGGGATTTCAAAGCGTGTTTGCGGTGGTCAAGCTGTTAGTGAATATGAATAATTAATGTTCTGCCACTCGGTCATTAAGTGCGGCTACGCTCTGCGGCTGAGGATCCACAGGAAGACTACATTTATACCACCATGGTTATGAACGTGTAATAATAGCCAGCTATATGAGGGGTGAATAACAACCACTGCAGCGGAGAAGGTTAATGGGGGAACTCAGACTTTCTCGTTAACGTTAGCTAATCTGTTCACTTTGTGAACTCATGTGATTTATAATGATGTGAAATTTTAACGAGTTGCTTGTTAGTTTTGGCTTTTGTAGGGTTCGTGAAGATAGTCCAGTTAGATTTGAGAAGATATTTACATTAAATGTTGTTGGAAATAAATATTTTGCTTCTTAGTATATTTCACTATAAAGACAAATATGGTAAAGTACCATCATTTCATGGCCTTATATTGGTATATACCAATACCAATGTATGACGACCATTAGAAGTAAAAAGGACCACCTATGTACGATTTTCATTGATACTCATGATCACTTACATTTACATTACCCGCTTGATCTTTCGCCGGATAGAATACATAAAGTTACTTTGGGATTTTGAATTTAAATTGTGTTTGATTTTTATTCCACGTATTTGACACCCTGCGAGCACAGTTCGTTCTAAATTTGTAATTTCATTCTAAACCAAAGCGGTCTTATATCACAAATTTTTAATATTCCCGTCAGCTCATGTGATATTAATTGCCTCGCCTTCGGGACTTCCGGTTGATCTGTCAGAGCGGACCCGACGTACTAAGCGTGGCTTTGTTCCAATGATTAATGTTTGTAAAACCTACCAACATGAATATTGTGCATATTAACGTAGATTATGTAAATTTTGCCCTCATAATGTAAGGGTGCGGTAGACCACATCAAATACAAGGTGATGACGTCATGTTACGTCATGTCATTGCATTGACAGATAATAAAATACTTTTAGCTGTGAAAAGGAAATTCTATTGCAATGGGAATATTAAAAGCATAGAAATTATGAACTATTTTGTTTCATTTCACGGAGTTATCATCAAAGTTTATTTGTATTTTTATTTGTGAAATTATATAAAGTCATTGAAGTGTATGTACAATGTACATATTTAGCGTTGGATCCATTGAAAGTTGACGGGGCTGTCGTCACGGCGTATTTAGATTCGAAACTTTAAATATTTTTATTACAGTTTCTGTACCGTAGAGGATTGTCTAAATCAATGTAGAAAATAAAACTATACACATACGGTTATTGATTTACGATTTTTTACGCAACTGGGCCTGGTCATATCCCACCATATTTGTTCGTTTTGATTCCCCGTGGGACTTTAAATATAGATTGAAAATTGTAAAGCTGTGAATAAAACAACCCGCGCGGTATGAAAGTTAATCAGATTACTTTGCTTTTCACGTTTCAATGTCATTCACATACGCCGTTTCATTATACACGTACAAACTGTATTTGTAATGTTCTCGAAATAAAAATGGTTGTTATTTATAGTGTAGCTGGCAGTAAAATTATGCTTTAGGATTTTTTTTTCATTTTCACAAAAGAAATGTCTTGTTCATCTGACAACGTTATCAAGCTTTCTGCTTCTCTCAATCATATGAGTGGTTAGGCCTCCATCACCCTGGTCTGGTGTAAATGGGGAACCTAATAAATTTAGTAATTCCCTGGGAATACACTCATAACTTTGAAAAGTCGGAGTTGCCTGAGTTTTGAACCAGAGGAAGACTCGATCGGGCATGTAAACCTTCCATAGTGGCATATTTCCATTGAGTTTCAAGAGAGTTCTATTTTTATACAGGCATGGTAAATAACGTCGCAGGACGTCCCTGGCTGCAGGCGGTCTTTAACCGATCCCGGAGGAGGTCACTGGGGGAGGCCAATGTCCAGCAGTGGACTAAGATTGGCCGATGATGATGATGATGATGGTAAATAACTAAAGTCAAAACAATGTAACTATAGTCTACTAATGTAGAGTGTCGACTGACGAACCCACTATTATCGTCCTTTATCACTCAACACAATTATTCTAGCTTACTGGATATACAATCTGTTTCCGAGACGGGAAACAGTATCACCATCGTTCGCTCAAAATCTTGTGTATAGTTGCCCGAGTAGATACGATTATCCTCGCACAAGCTAATTGGATCTCCATTAATCTGACTAACGAAACGAAACGCAACAGTCGACACAGTTACATAGGTGTGATCAGCTGTTTCCCATAAACGTAAAATTCCTTCTCTAAATTTAACTTCGTGACCGGTGAGATGGCTTTATCTTTTAGGTCATTTACCTCATTTTATCCGTATATTTCTAACAACCGCAAGCCTTTTTAACTTCCTTATAGCTCGTATATTATAAATATTGTATATTATACTAATTCACTATTATAAAAGTTCGTTTGTTACAAGGTCTTTGTCACGAACAGCACAAAATAGCTAAATTTGGTTATAGTTCCATAAAAGCTATAATATTACCGTTTCATTATTGTCGTAAACATCCATGCAATTGTGAGGGGAGCGCTGCGGCGGTACGTCCTGAATTGCGGTTAATGAGCCGAGAGTCTTAGATTTATGCGATTCACGTACTTTTTTGTTAGCTCCTGCAATTTTTTTTACATAAAATGTTTTGCCACTCGCTTTCATTTGGACATCCATTCGCAAAGTGGGACGAGCGTGTGCCACCATAAATAAAGAATGTCGTGTAAAGGGAAGCGGACCCAAGATATTTCTCGTTTTGCGTACATGAAGCGTGCATCGTAGCTACTCCGCTAAGCAACTCACACGTATACTACAGGTTAAGCTCGCTGGTAATTACAAAACAAATGAGCGCACATTTACAGCTACGAGTACAAACGCGGCTCGGAAAATATTTTGGTGTGCTCAAAAATGTTTTACTTCCGTAACAATCATATTCCACTGCTTAGTTTTATTTCGTGTTCCTGTAAATTGTTTCATTCATAGATAAGGAAAAGGTTATTAGGTGAAGGGCCTAAAAAAGGCATAATCACTTTTTCGTGGGACATAAAAAAAAAGCAAAAACATCTCTGTCTACTCACTAGGGAATGCAGGCAGTACATCTTTAATAGCTCTTAAAGTGATTTTTTATAAAGTAGTGTTTTTAAATTTAGTCTTTAAATTAGTTCCAAAGTGAAAGTATATTAGTTATAAAAAGTAAGCGTATCTGTAGTTGGCCTTTTATTAAACTCTCTCAGGAACTTAATATTTATCCAGGCCGAAAAGTAGCCTACAATCTCCTCTGGAGTCCTATCTATCTTTGTAACAAAATAAATCAAACAGAATTGCTTCTGCATTTACAATGTCAGTTACATTTACAAGTACGTTTTATATAGCTTATTTTACAAGAAAAAACATTTTTTTAAAGGTTGTTTGAGAGTGAAAAGGCAACGAAGAAGACAACGTTTTATCTTAGCAAGATAAAGACCGTGAATTTTTAGCTTACTACGAGTATCAATAATCTCTTTTGGTAATTGACCAAGATTATAAAAGAAAATTTTTATTCAATATTTACTGATTTTAGCAGTGATGGCCTCGAGGTTTGAGCGCGCGGTCGAGAATCTCGGCGGTCGCGGGTTCGAACCCCAGGCACACACCTCTGACTTTTCGAAGTTATGTGTGTATTCACATTGAATTATCACTTGCTTTAACGGCGAAGGAAAACATCGTGATAAAACCTGCACACCTAAGAGTTCTTAGGAATTTCTTAGGTGTGTAGTCCGCCAACCCGCACTAGGCCAGCGTGGCGGACTATGGCCTAAACCCTCTCAATGGTAGAGGAGACCCGTGCTCAGCAGTGGGCGTATATGGGTTGATGATGAAGAAGAAGAACTTTTATTTTCAATGTGTGGAATCGTCGAGAGCACGAAAACCTGAAGAGGTTCATCTTCAATATTTTTGGGTTTCGCGTTAAATAAAATTAAGCATCATTATTTTATCGTACTGCAAATAATTGTACTCAAATCTTTACAATTTTCAATCATTTAATCTTTTCAGATATTTTTACAATGTTTTTGCGTTTTTCATCCAAATGTCTACAAGACAGTTTTTTAAAAACTACTGACATTAGTTTCGCCGGAAATACAATATGGCAATCAGATACAATATACTCAACTTATCGACACTTCATAATTATATAAAAATAATAGTGTCAACACAAAATACACAATTATTTAATATACATATTAATTATACACTTTCAATTAGCAATAAATAATCTAGCGGAAATAACATAAAATTAATACATGTACCGACATTATAAAACAACCCTAACAATTATAGTAATAACATTTTAAGATTATTTAAGATTAATAAAGATTTTATTTCCGGTAAATGTAATATTTTGAAATCAAAATTTCTGAAAATTTAACTGTTTTTGGAGTCTACAAGCATGTGATTACAAAACCTAGTTGGAATCCGTCATTTTCGTATTTATGATATTAGGAAATATATACCTATTATGTATATTAATTTGCTAAAACAAACATTAAAAAGTCCTTTTTTACTTCTGTGCATAAACCTGTAAGCAGCTGTGCGTGAAAGCAGGTGCTCCAAACAGGCTTCGAGGATATGCGCTTCAAGGGAATACTTCCTTGTAGTTATCCACGCGCATAAATTTATAAGCAGCGCGATGAAATAAAAAAAGTATCCGATATTCTTTATATAAACCGGAAAATATTTTACCCTGAATATATGCGGTTTCGCGCGCTGTCTATACTGAAATATTAAATTCACTTGAACAAGGTATATTCAAACGGTATCGTTTTCAAGAGAAGTGCATTTTGTACGTACACACGTTGTTATATTTATATTCTTTTACAACAGTGATGTTTAAGTTTCAGGAATAGATATTTATGGGTTTCAATGTAAACTTGCAATATAGACATTTTAAAATAAGCAAGTAAATATGAACAACTTAATTTTGTTTGAAGGTTCTTTGTTAGTCAACGTCTTCTGGATCCATATCTGCCCCATTATTCATCAAAAACGGTTGCTTAAGCAGTAAAGGTTTTAAACACATACTTTCATATTCATTAGTGTGTGATTTTGGTTATTCAACTGATACCTACATATATAGACTCTCACATTAGCGTTAACTAATGAATTTCTGACTTACGAGTAAATTGATAAACATCCACGAGTAAGTTAAGCTATTTTTAATTTTATTCTATAGAAAGTTTAATACATCTTTTCTCATTATAATAATTTAATAATTTTTGAATGCATTTAATGAGTTTGATTGCCTAACGACATATGATATTAAAGTCCCTTAGGAATCCAGTTCTATTTTACCAGCAAATAACACTGCTTTACCCGTTAGTGCTTATGCTATTGATGTTCCGTTACTGTTTTGAGATAATTTAATGAAACATTTCTAAATTTGCTGTTGAGGAAAACGGGTTCCAATTAGGCAATCTTAAGTTCTCGACCTACAAAGAACCAATTTACCATTTACGATTAAAATAAGAGTATTTCATGACTATTGTTATAGCCTATAAGGTTATAAATAAATATTGCCCCAGTTCCTCGATGAAGCTGTTAAAGGCATCAGCAACTAACGGTTGGAATCCATTCAGATATATAAATTGATTCCTGTCATAGCGTGAACTCCCTGTCATACTAGACCGTAACTTTTATTCCGATGAACATACCCATTAGCGCCATATTTATCAGAACAAAGCTTTAAAATATAAAAGTCTCAAATAGTGTTTCCAGTATTTTTTACACAAAAACTGCATATAGTTTCACTCGAAAAATTACCTGTTACAATTGGGAGCAACTCTAATCGGATTTTTGTTTTGGTTTGGTAATTTAATTCAAAAAAGAATTCATAGAAAAATAAATAAATTTTGAGGTATTCGATGGTATGGAAAACGTCAAAATTTGTATTTTTTGTTTGGATTTATTTACGCCAATGGGTTTGTGATTACATAGATATTACCAGCCTTAGTTTCTGATTACAGTCTGAATACAACCTGTATATGAATAGAGACAGGTTACATGTGTAAAATACTTTTCAGTTGGTCCGTCCGGGAAATTTATTTTAGATTCCGCCCAACCATTGGGTAATTACACGGGAGCACATTATTTATCTAGCTGGTACATTTGGGCCGAGTTGGAGGGTAAAATCCGTCACTGTTTCAGACCTCCCAAGTCCGAAAAGGGTCAAAGACTGATGTCACGGTTAATTTATTAACACGCCTTAACATTTGGCGAATCATTTAAGAGGTGGAATACATTTTGACTAATTGGGTCATTTTTTACCCAAACTCCGTTGTAACTTGTATTTATTTAAGGATGGAGTTGTTTTTGTGACATTTTAAGGTCTTTGCTTGTTACATTTGGGATTAGTATTTTTTGTATTTCGAAATTCGTCGACTGAGCGTTATAAAATATTACTGTGATTACTTATGTAAATTGTCTGTAATTGAGCATCATTTTAGTAGTATAAAGATAGTGTCATTGTTCTGTAAACAGTAGCATTCCGGATACTATTCAATTTAGGGCATATACTTTTGACATTGTTTAATGGGTAGATGCAATGTTTTGTTCCTAGAATTGAATGCCCGTCCTAAAGCATAAATAAATCTCTCTGTGAAATCGACTCTACTCTCAACTCAACTATATGTGAGGAGCACATATACACAACTCTAAATTAATGTTATCATCATCAGCCCATATACGTTCCACTGTTGAACATAGGACTGCTTAACAACTGAGAGGATTTAGAGCCTACTTCAGGTTGGCGCACTAAACACCTAAGAAATTCCTAAGAATCTTTAGGTGCGTAGGTTTCCATACGACGATTTCCTTCAGCATTAAAGTAAGTTATAATTCCTTGTTAATACACATGACTTTGCAATCAGAGGTGTGTGCCTGGAGTTTGAAACCACGGCCGTCGAGATTCTCGATCGCGCGCCCAAACCTCGAAGCATTATCATAAATAAATATCAGTTATTTGACCTTGTAAAAACGATTTTTCCATCTTAATAAATGTAATATCTAAAGCATAATTCATTTACTTCTACATGTTAATAGCACGTGAGGATAAAGTTTGAACAATTTTCTCTCACAAACACACATTATGAGACCGAAGTTTCAATTACGACTAGCGTAGTTATTAAATTCTAGATGCTATTAAGAAAACCGAGTTGTCGCTGAAGTTAGGAACATATGAACTAACTGAATGGGCCTTCAGAGACCGTCTGCAGTGCGATATAAATATTTAACTTTACATTTATGACACATATTTTTTGGCTTAAATTTATTTATTCCATTACTAGGCGCCAGTATTACAAATTCGAAACTAACTAACAGGTGAGGCGCCCCACCGCTAACAAATGAATAAGTTTCATAGTTCTTTAAAGCATATTGTGGTGTTTATAACATTTCGTTCGGTAATTCTTAAGGATTTTACTGTGGTAACTCTTTCAATCACTCCTTTATTCTAGAAGAGGCGTAAAGATTAAACTATGATCTCCGAGTTAATCAGATATCTTCAAAATTTCAGAGGGTACTTGTAAGGCTCTAGGCCGGTGTCTAAAGTTTATCTCTCATGACCATTACTGGTATATAAAATAGCTAATATTATTAAATATAATATAGTAGATATTATGCAAAAGAATTTAACATAAATGAGGCACATAGTTTAAAAAACTGTTAAGTATTAACTCGTGATATTTAAAATAGCGGTTGCCGAAAGTGCTACATGCGAAAATCATATTTCAGATACATATAATTTATTAAATATTAAGCTACTCGAAGTATCTTTATCGATTTTAAAGCTTATGTGTCATTCTGATGTATAAGCTTTATGAAAGAATATTAAATGAAAATATAACAAAAATCTAAATATACATTCGCGTTTATAACATTAAAGAGATGAATTAACAAACTGTATTTTCTTTGTTGCTTTTCATAATCAGGCGCACTGTTACAAAGGATTGTTACGGCATCAATATTATCTTCTTAAGTAACATTTTTATTACGGACTTTAGAATTTCTGCTACTTTGTTTACACTGTTGTTATCATCTTTTCATAAAAATATGTTAGGGGTTGGCAAATAACTTTTTCCTTACTTTGTGTTTAACGACTATAACACGAATTTAAATTGGAAGGTGCCTTGAACAGCATTATATAAATCATTGGATCTCTGTTTAGTCAATAGTAAAGGATTTGACTCTCCTAACTGTATTTAGCAAAAAATCGAAGAAACGTGAGTGCAGAACAAAACCTGGGCCTTCTTCTTTAATTTCTTCAAAATAAGGGCTTTAGTGGGTATTTATCAAGCTAAACATTCGTACATAATACTCACATTGTCATTAGGACATTATTCAGACATAATCGTCGGATGTTCGAAAAATATTTTTACTTAAAAGACGCACCCGTAATAACATTGCAATCAAATAAAGAAAATAAAAAAAAAACCAACAGGACACCATTTAGAAATTCTTGTACAGTTTTATTGGTATTCTTTGAGTCTTATTTACTTGTCGAAGAATGGCATTAAATCCGTTAGTTTTCGAAAGATGTAAGTACATAAATGAGAGATGTAACCGTTTTTTTGTACTGGCAAGTCTCTTGTACCACGACACAAGACTTGTATCTTTATATAAGATCAGAAGAATGTAGGTCACTGTTGGGTACATTTTTTGATTCGTTAGGTTTAATAACTTGAGACTTGATATTCTTGTGGTTACATATCTACCAGATTAGCGGCCACCATGCTGGCCTAGTGCGAAGTTTACTAATAAGAAAATTGTAAAAACTTTATGTGTGTTTAGGTTTATTTCCGATGTTTTCCTTTACTTCGAAATTCAGAGGTTTGTGTCTGGGGTTTCAACCAGCGACCGTCGGGAATCTCGTCTGCACGCTTAAACCTCGAGGCCATCACTACTCCAATTAATATTAATTTGAACCAAAGGATTCGCACAGCACTGAATAATATATAAATACAATTAGAGACAACGCAACCGTAATGTATTAATGTCAATATTGTCTGTCATAGTAAAAGGTAAGAGGACATTAAATACTTACCCACTAAAAAGTCCCGGCGTAAACCGCGAGAGCTGCATTCAGAATGCAGAATATTCATCGCAAGAATATTGCATATGGATGTTATTTCGTAAAATCTACGCATATGCAGATTACAAAAAAAAAGTCTTTTAGGTCAACGAAAAAGTTTCTCGTCTGGTCGTTTGTTATAGAAGAATAAAAATTTATAACAAAGTCTAAGGCATTTACTTAATAACTATATTAAATTAATAACTACATCCTATAATAATTCTTGCTTTTGATCCCACGGTAAGACAAAAGTATTGGCCTTGGATATAAGAAATTATGAGAGGATGACAATAAATTTATTGGTCATAGTTTTAGTAAAGCTATTAAATAAATGCATACACACTTCGCTACCCGTGGTTTTTATTAATAATTTTTTTTTATAGTTTTGTGAATTCAATAGTATTTTTTGTATTAATACACGAGAACTGAACTCCGTGTTGTTACAATAATTTACAACAAGTTAACCTTTATAAATAACGTCGTATCCAAGGCTGCCAGTTTGCATTATTTCACGATATCTACCCGTTTTAATAACAAGCGAAATGCATAATTACCTTCCATTGTTTTTAGCTGGCACGCAATAAGAGAAGACGGCATAAAACGTGGACTAGTGGATAGAGCTACTCACAGATTTTTTGTCATTATTCAACACAAGTAGAGCCTCTTTTCGCGATTACGTGAAAAGTTTAACAAACAATTCTCGACTATACTTTTATTTGAAATGAATGTTGATTTTTTGTGATGTTACATGGATTTATTGTATGTACATCCGCATTACTCTGGCCTCGGTGTACGCCAAAATAAAGATGCATTTGTAAAGGCTGCACAGTGTTCAATTGCATGAAGGCAAGGTGCGGTTTAGTCAGCTTGCATTTCCTTGGCGGCTCAAATAGGGTGGAGCCGCTTTCTTACAGAAAATGGATGTAAAGTTTGAGCTTTGCTTTTACGTTTAACTTGGTTATTATTTCTCCGTCTCTTTTCTTCTTTTCTCTTTACCTGATATTAAAAAGAAAATGACAAAATATTAGTATGGGTGGTGGTTTATGCTTGGTCGTTTATTGGAATGCAAGGAAAACTTACGTAATATATCTAAATTATATTGAGCATATTTTTTCACGTAACAGTATGCAATGACCCTAAATATCTTTGTCTCTGTTCAATGGCAGAAACAATTAGGACTGCCAATTATAAGGAAAATCTATCTGGATAACCATTAAGGGGCTTAAAATAAGGTCTTAAATTATTTTAAGCTTAGAATAATCGACAGCGCAACGTTTTACCTGTGAGGTTAGCTGCGCTCTACGTTTTGCACTGACACATACATTACACCTGTCTCCTGGCGAAACAGTTAAAAGTTTATTTTAGTTGCAATGCAAAATGTCGTCTCTTGGTTGATAAATGTCAAGTAAGTAGGTCAGTCGAGGTGTAAACGGGAGCGCGGAGCAGTTAAACTGCTTTATTAGTTCAATATATACTGAATTTTTATATTCTTTTACAGCTCCTAATATATGTTTTATTTAGACACGTTTTCGTCTTACTAGCCATAAAATCTACGAATATATAACGTGAGGCTTGATGTTTTTTTCTCATTATATTATAAATGTATTATGCCGTATTAGAGCTCCACTGAACTACTGAATGTTTAAATATTTGAGGTTACGAGCTATGTTTTATGTTTATTCATAGCTACGATAAACGCAGCGTTTTGTGAGAGCGTGCGGTGTCAGGGACGGATTTCGCTCAGATGACGCTGTGCTTCCTCCACGGCTTAAGTGATGATTACCCCGTCATCATTAGAGCTTTGTCTGTTATTTAGTGGTTGCGATGTGAGCACAGATTGGATTGGCCGCCATTGAGTATTAACAAGTAATCACTAACATTCCCAATCTTCTATTCCCTACCACTCGTAGCTTATGTGTTTGCTCATAAACTGCAAGTCTATGAAGCAACGATTTTAATTGGCTAAATTACTAGAAATTTGACTCAATGACTAACGATTTATGTATGAAATGTTATATTTTGGATTCAATAAAAAGATAGACGAGATTATGGATAAAATCACATTTGTCTTCGGCGAAATTTATACATAGGTTTTCCCTTTCGATCTGTATACTTATAAGAAAAGCACTAACAATTTCGTATTTTATTGTTTGTCATTTACTTTTATTCCTTTAAATGCAATTTTGGTTTAGTAGGTCACAGGGTGCGACTTATATTCGAGTAACATGGGATTGACGACTTTGACATAGTTTACTCTTTTTCCGCGCGTGAGAAATTATTTAATTCAGTATAGAACTTAGTGTATCCGTAAATAATATATATCCAACATGATAAAGCAAATTTTATCGTCAGTCAAGAGATCCGGCAACACTTATGACTACAACTTTCATAATGAGGGCTCTTATTAATTATCACGAGTACGTCGCACTCTAACAGCACAATTGTAATTATAAGTTTAGAACAATAGGGCACATGTAATTGACGCAAATAATAATCGATCGTAATTATAATAGTCTATTATTACTACTTGTTGAAAATTTATTGTACTGATTAATTATTTGAAGTAGATACTTGAAAATCATTATTATAGGTTGCCTAAGAGTATCCTTAGTATTTCTTCCATCTCGTTTCATGCAGTAGTTTTTTCGTAAAAAATATGTCTATACTTATATTTTTTTCTATAAGCCATATCTTTGGTAACATCACGAATGTATGTTGTTGACACAGAAATTCAATACAATGGCGTTTCATAGCAGTTGCGGTTCTTACAACATAACTCGTGTTTATTGTGCAATCTTTACATATAATTGTTACGTTAGCTTATTGAGAATATTTAATGATCAATAGATAATAATTCATTTACCAATCCCATACAGATTAGTTTCTGAATATGACACTTTAAAATAATATACGATAGTAAGTAGCAGGTACATTGACTACAATAAGAAGGCTTTAACCGATACTTAGACTCACAAACCAGCAGAGAATGTAAAAGGTGTTTTTTTATTATTAAAATAAGATCTGAACAGTATTAGGTATTCGGTTATGTTGTAACAGTTACGCAAGTTTTCAGTTTAATGAGAAAAGGTAATTAAAAAATTATCAAGTGTCGTCAAAGGAACTCTGTATCACATAGGATAATGAATGTCTCTCAGAATCGGACGATCTCAAATATGCTTCTCCCCAATTCGGACGATGCATTTAGCGCTGTCTCAAGAAGCCATATTTTATGCAGGTGACCAGAGGTATTCGGGCTGAAGCGCAGTTAATGGTAGCTATTCAGAAATGCTCGTCGTATTTGCCCGGGGATCTTTATTTGGTTTCTGCTGAAATACTCCAGTGTCGTTTCATATTAATGGGGTGGATGTAGAGGTGAAGTGGAACGATGGTATTCAGTCAGACGATGTCCATTCCATTGTCGTTATCTACTAAGGATATTCCTTTCTCTCCGCTAAGGACGTCCTGTCATAGGGCGGTTCTGATTTGTATGGTGATTTAGATTTTGGTAAAAGTCCTATCTATGTATATACTTATTTGTTATATCTTAAACGTATATCCCACTGGACACAGTTTTCATAACTTGCTAGTCTAGTGCGGGTTGTGGAACTATATATATATCTATGAATTTTTTATGTAAACTTTTAAGGTTTTCTTACGATGTTTCTCTTCATCGTCGAAATACTATTCCACAGTTGAATGCACGCATACTTTTCAAAAGTCAGAGGTGTGTGACTGGTATTTGACCTCGCGAGTACCGAGATTACATCGAAAATATTCGCGTCCTATCTTCGAGGGTGTCACGACTTACGCGAGGATACAGACTGGCATAACTGGCAATACTGGCTATAATAGAGAAAGCAAACTACATTTCTCTCGCTAAAACATATATTTCAATTTTTTAAAGTAACAAATTTGGAAGTATACAATAGGTTAAGATGTTCTTTCGATTTTACGCATGAAATAACTCGGCAAGGTTAATATCTTTTGCCAGTTCTGCATGAGTTACGTGCTCCTAGCGCTCTCCGCAGATTGCTCAACTTTAAGCCCGTTAACCCACGACACGATTTAGCAAATATCGCTTGAATGCAAATCCAAGTAGCTACGGGCACCTCTGAGAATTATTACATCGTTCGAGCCGAAGTTTGTGTATTTGTGTACTTCCATTTTCTTGAGATATGTAACGTTTAGGATGTATGCATTCCTAGTACTGTAAATATTTTATACCTAATTTCATTTTTGATATTAAGATTTGAAAATAACCCTAATGTCAAAAATCTTCGCTATTTACCTAATTTTCTTTCCTTTTTTATAGAACCGCACCGTAGTCTAAAATATGAATAGTTCGGCACGACAGTAGATTGAGCCAAGAGAATCAGAGAAACTTTTTGTTCTCTTTTCTACTTTACCAATTTTTAATTACTGGCATTACTAGAATTGCACATCATTCCCATTGACTGCCTCGTGGTCTCGCGGTATAAGTATGTGCCGTGCGATCTAGAGGTCCTGGGTTCGATTCCCGGGTCGGGTAAAGTGTTATTGGGTTTTTCCATTAGGAAATTCTCAGTAGCAGCACGGAGTCTGGAAATGTGCCCGAAAAACGGCAATAGGCTCGCCCCCTATTACGTGGGACTGATACATACCTAGCGAAATGTGGGTGCAGAAATGCATCTCTGCCTACCCCTTCGGGGAATATAGGCGTGAAGTATACACATCATTTCCATTGCGGCCTTGAGATCAGTAAATTATATTTTATATATAAATTATAATGCTTTATGAGACGAAGTGTTATAAATTGCAGCATTAATAAAATAATGATATTGGATTAAATCTCATGTGTGTAATAATTAAATATGTTTGAGTTATCAACAGGACAGCGTAATTATTCACGAAACCTTTCTGAACATAAAATGACCGCCCGTACCCCGTATAATTGTTATTTTTATAATAATTGACTTTTTGTAAAAGATTTTGTAGATGTTATTTCAAAAGTATATTTAAGGAACTAGAATGATTTTTAATTTACACATTTAAAAGTTAATAGTGATCACGATACTGTAAAGACACATAATTTGTAGGGACCAAAGATATAATAAATGGCACTAAATCGTGGGGTCTGCTACGCAATAGAGGGTGAGTCCTTTACTAACTGTTGGCCTGAATTTCAGACTCCGCTCTGCCGCGGCCTCCGAAAATTTTCCTTAGGAAACAAGCGCTTTCCTCCAGCCGGGTACCTCTAGATACCGCAGCACATAATTTTAAAGAGAGACCACGAATCCATGGTTCTGAAAGTCCTTATTTACAATTTTATGAATCTTCTAGAGTAAAATTGAATTATATATTAAGCATAGAACAATCGATGTGTTGGCGCTCGATGAATCTCGTCAAAATGTAATCAATACTGACACAATTTGCAACAACTAATTAATGAATTATTTGTGGCGCTCATCTATTTAAATAATTATACGTGCATTCATGGAAGTGCTAACTCCACGCTGCGGGTGACGTGCTTTAGTCATTTCGCCGCTAATTATTTTATTGTCATTAGCATCGCTGTGTCGGATCCATTTTACGTCAATGATGGAATAAATTGATAATAATGTCACGCAAGTGGATAATTACTAGTTTAATGCTGATGGTTTGTGCCGATAGGTGATTTTAATAGAATTTTGCGTAAATACATACAATTCGGTAAATAAGATGAAATGAATTCACACCCCCGTGGCGCTGTTGATTAGATAACTGCTTGCGAAACGATACGCTGCATTTTCGCTCCCCGTACAAAGACAAATGTTTGTGTGATCAACAAATATTTGTTTTGGGTCCGGATATTTGTAGGACCGTAAAGCATCTCGTAGATTCTGATGTCCCCGATACAAGACGTGTATCCTAGTGCGGGGTCAGAACTCCTTGTGGCCGATGATCATAACATTGCATTTAAAACACCAAGTAAATGAAAAAGAATCCAGTATTAATTGTATTTATTACTATATTTAATAATTCACCTATTTGTACAATAAAATCAATATCTAAATTAATGTTAATTATCGTAATTTGTTTAACATATACCTACGAAACAAACGGACCACAACTATCGAAGTTTACAGTTCCTCGACTTCACACATCGAAACGACGACGGTTGGATTAACAATTAGATGGTGGGATGTACGTGCGAATGTGCTGTGAACACCGTATGTCCATTTATTATACAAAGAGAAACTCGATGCAGTTGTCGAAGCGCATTAAAGGCTTGATTGCCAATTAGTTAGAAAATTATCTTGGTCAAAGGTATACTGCATAATTAAAGGACATATAATATTTAATAATCCCCTTTTAATTTTATTGCAGTTTTTGGGTAGTTAAATTGCTACCGCCTCAGCGAACTAAATGATTTTTAACTTATTTAGTAGGTTCATGTATCCATAAAAAGTTTATGACAATGAATGTGTATGATCCAATAAATGAATCTGTCAAATATTTAACCGTGGTGTTAATTGACAGAGATTCTTAAAGCAGAAAGCGGAAAGAAGGAAATTTAAACTAAGATTACAATTATACTTATATCATCAATTATTTTTCTTTGACTGTGGAGGGAATATATGAACCAGAATTTAGGAGGTATTAATCCACAAACATATTGTTTGTACTTGAACCGCAAAGTGACAACAACGTACCTAATGTAACCATTAGGTACGTTGTTGTCACTTTGCTAACAGCATAGTGATGTCAAAATAAGTAATCGAATTTACTAATATTTACTGGCCAAATAATGATTGGACATTCCGTCATCATTATCAGCCCAAATACGTCCAGACTCCAGCTGCATGGCAAGGGCCTCCTTTACCATTGAGAGGATTTAGACCATTCTGTTGCTTGACTTATAGTCAACTTGACCCGGTGCAACTGTGTTTGCAAAATTTGCGC
Organism: Cephonodes hylas; assembly: GCA_030295005.1. NCBI lineage: Eukaryota > Metazoa > Arthropoda > Insecta > Lepidoptera > Sphingidae > Cephonodes > Cephonodes hylas. Next base: position 7,164,790 of record AP025366.1, read on the forward strand.
TAAGAATTGCTGCAAAATGGTACAACAATTTAAATGAATATTAAATCATCTATAAAATAGTTTTGATGTGTTCCGAATGTATTCTCCAATTATTCGCTTTGGACAAGTGTCATTGTTGTACGCCATGTCGCGCGCAGTACGAATAATTAATACTACTTCAGCAATTCCTCGTATTATATTGCTTCCAAAATTCGCAGGAGTGACATATGAACCTTTAAAGGCAAAACAAACGCTGCGTTTGCTTATATATTGCTTTGTCTTTGTGGTGCTGTAGAATTGAAGGTTGTTATCATATTTTATAATTTTAGCTAAAAAAAAATTATTATGTTGAAATTATCATTGTAGATATTATAGAGTGTTCTTTTTGGCTTGGTGATTCTTAATTTAAATTTTAGTAACTTTGACCGCCACCATAAGACTTAAGGGTTGAAATTTAGCGATCGTCTCTTTAAAGTAAAAGGCCGTATGAATTTAGAAAACAAGACTGCCATTTAGATTCACTCTATTTAGAGGCAGAGCTGTATGTTTATTTCGAATTTTTACTTCGATTGAGTCCGTCATCTAAGATCCATTTATGTATTACACAAAAAAGATTAAAGTTAAATTTATCAGTCAACTATATCTTGGTAATTTAAACATAGCATAATTCTAAAATGTAACATTCGTTCATAATTGGTCTGCTAAATAAAAAAATACGGCAGTTACCAATTTTATATGTCAAGTACCTAAAATGCATTAGTTGAGACTTGTCAGCATCACGTTACTTATGGCAAAAAATAAAGCTGAAATAGTTTCCTTAAAACAAAAAAAAAAACACTTATACATAAATGAAATGCTATTTCGCTGGAAAGTACCTATCAGATGTTTATAATTAAAAAAAAAAAAATTTAGTGCGCTGTACTTGACCACTCTTTATTGCGAATTTAGCTTCATATTTATGTGACTTATTTTTATAAATTAATTAGTATTCATCAATAATGATGTGAACTACGAAACCAAGCCCACAAGTCATCTCACAGATTTTTGAATAAAATTAATTTTTACAGTTTTTTAACATGAACAATCAAGGAAAACGAAGAAAAAATGCATAAGTCTGAGAGTTTTTTAAAAGTCGATACGAAGTCTATCAAGCTGAGTTAAGCCAATCTATTGATCGAATACTATCAGATGGGATTTTAAATAAGATCATGACTTTGGAAGCAGCAGGCTTTTTTATGCATCAAATCCGTGTTGTAATAAAGGTGTATAAACATCTAATACAATAATTAAATTAAACACACAGGAGCTATTAAAATTACGCAAACATAGGCCGTAAAGTAAAAGAAATAAAGCAATGTAAAAACGCACTAAAACACACATGAAAGCATAACAAAAGCAATAAACGCGAATATTACGTGCTGTGTACAATTTGAACGTCTTATACGAAGGTGGTTGTGGTTCTGTAACGCGATATGCTTTTCCGATCGACAGGCGGTCACGCGACGCCGTGGCGGTGCTATCACGTCATCTGACGGCTATTACCCTTGCAATCAATTACATTTCCATTTAATAATCCGCAAGTAATCTATGTGGAGCAAGAATGCATCGTGCATTTGTTTCGATTAATTCAAGTGAATCATTATTTATATGAACATAATGTAGACTGGGCACAGATTTTCAGAAAATGTCCAGATTTAACTGCTGAAAACATTGCATAATATAGTAGAGTAAGCAGAGTAGCATAAAGTCTATTTTACTGATACGAGGCACTTATAGCTACAGAAAACGACAACAAATATAAACTGCCTTCCGAGTAGTAATTGGCTAAAACTGTGATTTTTGACCGCGCGTAGGGCACTTTTGGCTCTTTGCATTAAAATTTTATTTGAACCAGGACGTCCAAAGCCTTTGCTGACTCAACCGTTGAAGCAAATTCGTCAACTTTCTATTCGGAAAAATGTATGCTCATGTTTCGATATCTTTCAATGTATGGGCTGACTACACAACTAAGGAATTATTTTTCTCATGATAGATAGTTTAGTCATGATAGTTTACTTCACAGCTAAGTAAGTGAGAATTATTTTCGCATTCTTAAAAAAATTAGACTTGTGTGCCTGGTATTTGAATTATGTAGAAACCGCCGTTAAGTAGCCCTCGGTTCGATGTTTTTTATATTATACAATTATTTAATCAATAAATATTGGTAATTACTATTTTCATCAGGGTTTATAATTAAATCACGCAACTGAGTAAAAAGTAAAATGAACGCTGAATTATTTAGTCAAAGAAACCAAAACAAAAAAGTAAGATCAAACCAATTTATTTCATTAATCATAAGAAAATATTTTTAGCCGACTTCAAAAAAGGAGGAGGTTGTAACATCAGTTGACATAAAGAAAGAAAATTACAATTTATTTAACGTACAATCTGTTTTCCCATCCTTCACGTTTGCTGAACTTCAGCCTGATTGTTTCATTGGGCGTAGTAACAATTTGGTCCGGTTGGAAGGTCAAGATTTTGGGCATGTCATCCGCTAATTCCACCTTAAACGACTTCAGTATGGTAATTATACCCGCCATAATTTGCATTTTTGCAAATCTCATACCTGTAAAATAATTATTAAAAAAATAATAAAAAAAAAATAATTATATTTACTAATATAATTGTATGAAGAAGTATTTCATAAAACAGAGACGACACCATCAGGTGACGAAAGATGAAAGATTCTTTTCAATTCGAACGGCATTAGGTGTAGGTGAGCACCATCAGGTAAATTTGTCGTAAAAATAAAAATCCGTTTTTTTTTAAACTACAAAAAAACGACTTAAACGTGGCTATTATACGATATAGTTCCGTAATTTATTAAAATTATTAAATAGCTAATTTTCAGTCATAGAAATTATAATTCTACACTTTAATTAACTGATAAGTTTCTAAATTTAATCTTACCAATGCAAATCCTGGGTCCTTCGCCAAAGGGTAGGTAGGTGTAGGGAACGAGGTTGTTCTTTTCTTCGCCATAAAACCTCTCAGGTCGATATTCTTCAGGTTGAGAGAAATATTCAGGATTACGATGTAAGTAAAGAACAGGAATATGTACTCGAACACCTTTGTCGAGTTTGATGTTGGGGGTTAAAGAGTAGTTTTCCATTACTTCTCGGTTAATAGCTCCCATAACGGGGTACATTCGCAATGTTTCATTAAGACAGGCGTCGAGATACTGAAGCTCAGACAGGCAGTCATATTTTATCTTGTTGTTGTGTCTAGCTAAAACCGCGTCTATTTCTTCACACAGTTTCTGCTGAACTTTTTCGTTTTTAGCTAATTCGAATAATGTAAAAGCTAAAGTCGTCGATGAGGTTTCATAGCCAGCAGCATAGAACACTATGCACTGAGCAATTAGTAGGTCATCTGTTATATTTATTGTTGCTTTTCCCCGTTCTAAGCTACCAGATGGGTGCAATTTATTTCCTTCAATTTGATTCTTCTGTTTCCATAACAAAATCAAATCCACGAAGTCATTTCTCGTCGTCGGTTTGTAATTTCGTTGTTTAAAAACAGTCTTTAGTATTTCTTTTATGGGATTGAGCTCTCCTGCAAAGACCGTCAGTCCTAGTCCGTAAAATATAGACGGCCAAATCGTTCGCACTATATTTTTAAAAGACACGAACTTTGACAAGTGTACTATATTGCTTCCAGCTTGTGTAAAAACATTGCCTTCGGCATTTTCAATTGTATCGGTTTCGACTCCAAACACACAAGCTCCGATGCACTGGATTGTGAATCTATCCATTAATACTTTTGCGTCTAAATCTTTTGCTTTTGATTCCTTTTCTAACAACTTTTCCATGGAATGTGCGCATTGGGCAATCAATTCAAACATGAGCTTCATTTTGGCTGAAGAAAATAGAGGCGTCAAATTTTGTCGCAATACTTTCCAATGGTCGCCATAGCTTGCAAACAGCTGGAATAAATCTGTATCCTTGTGCGCGTGATCCGAAATTTCTCTTCCATTGAAGTAGTAGAAATCTTTTGCCAGAATGCGCTTTATAACCTCAGGATCTCTAGGAATAAGAACGGGTTCGGTTCCATAGTAGGCGCCAACGAATGGTGCTCCAGGAAACTTTTGACAAATTTCTTGGACTACCTCTCCCATAGTCTTTCTTTGGAAAATAAAACAACCATAGTTCCCAAACAAGGGAGCCGGCGGTAGGTGAGGTACATTACTTTTTTTCCAATAATTAAATTTACGAGTCGCCAAATAATACAACGCTAACAATAACCCACAAACGATCAGGACTATATTAAACATTATGTTTTCACTATGTACACTATTTTATTAATAACATGGTTGCACCTATGGTTCAGGACTCGTTTAGCTCTCACACTGTCTGCATAATCACGGGTCGTTCTATATATATCTTTGATGACACGGGTAATCGTTACAGATAAGAGAAATGTGACAAGTGGATGCAACTATCTTAAGTACAGTGTTATAAACATCTAGTGCTTTACTAACTATTAGTAGCCTCAGTATTAATTTTAATGCAATGGTATTTAATAGCATATGGTTAAACATAAACGCTTTCTCATTTCCATTTTTTTTACTTATTTTTTTGGTGGTATTATTTTAGATTGTGGTATTAAGATTTTAAGTTTTTTTGAGTGTTCCTTTTCTAAAATATATGTACGTGCGTTATTTTTTAGTATAACTCGAATAATAATTATCCTTTATCCGATAGCCATATACACATCACCACTTTACAGAGCCTGTCAACAGCTCTCCCGATAGTAGTGATGTATGCTCTCCCGAAAGTATTTGTCTTTTATACTCTACTAGCGACTTGCCCCGGCTTCGCACGGGTGCAATGCTGATATTTAATGGATGTTATCATACATATAAACCTTCCTCTTCAATCACTCTATCTATTAAAAAAAACCGCATCAAAATCCGTTGCGTAGTTTCAAAGATTTAAGCATACAAAGGTACATAGGGACAGAGAAAGCGACTTTGTTTTATACTACGTAGTGATGCATGCAAACACGATATCTCCAAAATGATTTATTAAGTAACGTATACATCGTTATCATCCCGAATACATTCTACAGCTGAGCACAAGCTTCCTTAAAAGGGAGTCTCAGACCTTTGATTGAGTTTCTATCCGACTTGGCTGTCATAGTATATGAGGTGCAAATCATATAGCCTACAGGTCTTTCTGCACCTTAAGCAGTACGTCCTTAATGAAAATGACCCCGAGGGTAGGACGGTTGAACTTCCTAAAATCCGAATATTCAGGATTGCACCTCATATCTGGTCTATACACTCTCCTAAGGTAACACAACAACATTAATTATATTCTCTCTTGCAGTTGCGACGGAAAAATACTTTAATATCATTCAAATGACAGCAGTTTCATTTTTACAGTTTCACATTTATGCATACAATAAATTACGTTCCGTGTTGAAAAGCTTATGAAAAGTCGTTTTATATCAAGTAAGGGAATCATTAAACGTTACAACCCACCATTGGTTTTTGTATACTACCCCAAAAAGGAAAACACTGGTGATAAAATCAGTACACTATAAAGTTTTACTCAAACATTTACGACGAATAAAATTCCATTTTACGATATCAACATCCATTAGTCAAGCCTGGCATATGCAGCACAAACAAAAAACAATAATTACCCATGTTTGTTGTTGAAACAATTGACATATTGCCTCATTCCAAACTAAAATGTGAAGTGGATAATAAATAACAAAGAGTACTGTATCGAACCCGCAGCTACTTTTATTTCAATTCCTCTAAAGTGACGGAGAATATTGTATTAGATCTTCGTATACGGAATAGACGGTGTGCGTGTGTTGTCTATGCCCCAACAGACTGAGTGAGTTTCGTATTCGTGTAAATGCATTCCACGGATATCCAGCGAAAGTTTCACAAATTTACATCACCCACATACTGTATACCAGATCGTATTCGCATTAAGATGAGGATACATCACGTAGCACTCAACTCAACGTCGTAACTGTTCACTTGTTATAGTAAATACTAATTTATATTATTTGGATTAATGTTTTGTTCTGGAAAAAACCAGCAAATATAATTTCTATTTCTTTTGCATTTAATTTTTTAACACATATGAATTAGGTTATAGAAATTCCGCTGTACTAAAGCAGCGCAGACTCCAAATTTCATAAACTAAGCTTATAAATCTATCAATGTTGAGACGACAGTGTCCTGTACTATATTATAATTTTAAGATGAATAAAATACAATATTTCAGATGGAGTTATTTGTCTGTGACATTCACGATAAATTACATTACTGAAAGCTACTCGTTTACTTTAGTTCTTATAATGGAGTTGCTTTGAAAGCTGCACAACTTTTGCTTTTATAACAGCACTTAGTTATGGTTGAAGTCGGTAAGTATTCAGAAAAAGTTAAGCGTTTTTAGAACTAAGACTGATTGTCCACATAAACAAAAGCTATGATAATAAGTTTTAAGAGAATCGATAAACATGTATTGCTAATCAATTTTGTTTACACAGAAAGTTAATAACTTAAAAGACTATTTCGTTGTCTCGTGGTACATGTATGTTCCATGCGATCCAGAGGCCTTGAGATTGATTCCCAGGTCGGGCAAAGTGCTGTTGAGATTTTCCATTAAGGAAATTCTTAGTACCTGCACGTTGACTGGAAATGTTTTCGAAAACGGTAATAGTGTGGCATCCTACATTTCTGGCGAAATGTGGGTATTAATGGTGAAAAATTGCGTAAAAAACAGTTAAGACTGCTAAACTATTCTATTAGATTGTGTACATCATAGATATAATATATTTATTCAATGTTCGTTGATCGAAATACATAAAATATTAGAAAAATATTGATCTAATTTATCCACACAAGTTAGTCACATTCTGCTGCCATTTTTAGCAATGCTTTGTGATATTTGGTGTCAATTTGCGTTATGCGGTTATTTTTAGACGACAAACCAAAATATTGTTTTTTTCGTTGTATATTGTAAACAAATCGAAGAATTATCGAGTTATTAAATTTGAAGTTGCTATAAGTTTTGAAGTACATCCATATTTTAGGTACGCACTAAAAAAAACTATGATTTTATAAAAATTCTACGATAGTTTACGCGTGTCTCAAAAGAATTTTATTTTTAATTTTTACTTTGATAATTAAATATTTGTCCTATATTGATTAATAAAATTGCAGAAATTCGGTGGGTTTTTAGATCTACCAACAAATTAGTACTGGCTCGTTCGTTACTGATTCTTGGCGTAAGTTTTTTATTGATGGTTCCTGGGTTCGATTCATGTGCCGGAAATATTGGTATAATTAATAGCATGACGTGTAAAAACATGTTAGAGAAACAACAAATACCATCTCATTTGAAAAATCGGAAAGCGAGCTTATTATGCTATTACGCCATGACAATTGAAATGATTTTGATGAATTTTTACGTTCAATTGAGGAATTATGTTCATAAAAGGTTTTATCAATATTAGCTAGATATGGCGTCAGGTCTGTCTATATGCAAGATTCATTGTTATACGAAGTGCGATACTTTTGCAAATAAACGACCAGATACATATAATGAATAACCAGTTTCTTTCAGTTTTGTTAAATTTTGGACGCGTAACCACCATGTTGAATATTGTTCTCATAGTTAGTGGAGTATTAATAGTATTGTACTACTTGACTACTCGTAAATTTAATTATTGGAAGAAAAGAAATGTACCTCACATATCGCCGATTCCGTTATTTGGAAACTACGCTTCTTTCATTTTGCAACGTAAGACTATGGGAGAATTAGTCCAAGAAATATGCCAAAAGTTCCCTGGGGAACCAGTAGTCGGCGCTTATTATGGAACTGAACCTGTGCTTATTCCTAGAGATCCTGAGATGATAAAGCGAATACTAACTAAAGACTTCTACTATTTCAATGGAAGAGAAATCTCAAATCACGCCTACAAAGATGCAGAAATATTCCAGCTATTTGCCAGCCATGGCGATCATTGGAAAGTGTTGCGACAAAATTTGACGCCTCTATTTTCTTCAGCCAAGATGAAGCTAATGTTTAAATTGATTGCCCAATGCGCACATGCCTTAGAAAGAGTAGTAGAAAAAGAACCAAAAGAAGGTGAGGTACACGTAAAAGATTTAATGGATAGATTTACAATGCAGTGCATCGTCGCTTGTGCGTTTGGGGTTGATTGTAACACCCTTGAAAAAGCCGAAGGTAATCTCTTTAGGCAGGCTGGCTACGATATAATGAATGCATCGAAGTTAAAAACTTTTCATGGTATTGTGCGAGCAATTTGGCCTTCAATATATTACGGAATAAGGTTAAATGCATTCTCAAACAAACTTGCTATTTTTAAAAAAATAGTTGCAGCTGTTTTTCAACAACGGAATTACGAGCCAACGAATAGAAATGACTTCGTAGATTTACTTTTATCATGGAGGAAGAAAAGCGATATCGTGGGAGATAGGCTAAGTCCGGCCGGTAGTACAGACAAGAGAAAAGCGACAATAAGTGTCACTGATGATTTGCTTCTTGGACAATGTCTAGTGTTTTTCGCTGCTGGATATGAAACAACAGCATTAACCTTGACCTTCTTATTATACGAATTAGCTAAAAATAAAGTTGCTCAAAAGAAACTCTGTGAAGAAATAGATGTCTATTTAGCTAGACATATCAACAAGATAAACTATGAATGTTTGTCGGAGCTGCCTTACCTCAACGCTTGCTTAGAAGAAACATTACGTTTGTATCCTGTACTAGGTTGTATCACTCGAGAAGTGATGGAGAATTATACTTTAGCGCCCGGTATTAAGTTAGACAAAGGAGTTCGTGTGCACATTCCTATTTATTACATGCATCACAATCACGAATTCTTCCCGGAACCAGAAAAATTTCGACCTGAACGGTTTTATGGAGAGAGAAAACATAATCAAATACCTTATACTCATATACCTTTCGGTGGAGGTCCCAGAGTTTGCATTGGTAAGTATTTAGAATTAAATTTGAGATAAAAAAATGTTTTTAATAGAATTTTTGCATGTTCCGTTCAAGAAATTACATTTGACTCGGATACTACTTATATTATAATCTTTTTGTTCAGGACAGTGATGCTCTTAAAATTGGACTTCAAATCGAAGTAATCTTGATCAAAAAGTCACTTTGTGAGCATAGTAAATAACATCAATTTTTCTTGCTAGAATTAAATATCGCGATGTCATTGCAACAGCATACGCTCAAGGTTATACATAAATAGAGAGTTTTTCATACAAGAGATAGATTTCAATAGATTCTTCTTCTTCTTCTTCTTCATCAACCCATATACGCCCACTGCTGAGCACGGGTCTCCTCTACCATTGAGAGGGTTTAGGCCATAGTCCACCACGCTGGCCTAGTGCGGGTTGGCGGACTACACACCTAAGAAATTCCTAAGAACTTTTTAGGTGTGCAGGTTTTATCACGATGTTTTCCTTCACCGTTAAAGCAAGTGATAATTCAATTTGAATACACACATAACTTCGAAAAGTCAGAGGTGTGTGCCTGGGGTTCGAACCCGCGACCGCCGAGATTCTCGACCGCGCGCCTAAACCTCGAGGCCATCACTGCCAATACATTCTATATACAGAATAAAAATAGGGTCGCTTGAAAATTCATAAATACTTTTTAAGTCAAAGTTATAAAATTTTACTCATGACTATTAGAATTTTATCTTTTTGTTTTAAATATTGGCAGGTATGAGATTCGCAAAAATGCAGTCCATGGCGGGATTAGTCACTGTATTGAAATCGTTCAACGTGGAACTAGCTGATGGCATACCGAAAACCCTTACGTTCCAGCCTGAGAAAATTGTGACAGCGTCTAAAGAAATTGTCAGGTTGAGGTTCATCAAGCGCGCTGGGTGGGAGCGGCGAATATACGTGAAGTTATGAGATGCAAAGGTTTATCAAATATTATCGTCAAAAACATTGTAAATCGGATTGAAATATCGTACTAATAATACGATGGTGTTTTTATTCGAGATATCTCGGTTATGAAAGATTTTTTATTTTAGTTTATTCCTTTGATATTGAATTACCACATTTTTGTCTTATAAACGCTACAATATGTAGCATTGAAAAAATTTCGTCGTGTCTAATCGGTGTTACTGATATGGTCTATAACTATAAATATTTATTAATTCGATAAAGTTGCATTGCAAAAAAAGGATTACTATTACCTGTTAGGTGCGTAATGCTGGCCTCATGTTAGCTGACCTGTATGAAGTATTCTCAGAATACTCGTGGTGAACTTTGATCCACGAAAACTTCCTTAATCTATTTTTATGTATAGATACGGTTCATTATTTATAAATATTCACGACAAAAAAGGTCAGAGTTTTAACCCTCGAGCTTGAACCCGCCACTATCGCAGGAATACGGAGCAGTTCATAGAGGAGTCCGGTTGATGTTATCATTATTATTGTTAATAAAATATAAATATAATTATACAACAATACTCGAAGCTATTTCAGCTTGAATCGATTAAATTGTGGTAAATATAACAATTATAAGATAATATATTATAACCAATCGTGACGGCCTTGGTTTGGTTTATGCGCGTGGTCGTTTCAAATCTCAGCGGTAGCGGATTCAAACCGAGGCATACAGTGACACTCCTCTGACTTTTTAAAGTTATGTGTATGAATGAAATATAAAAACCTATACTTAAACAGAGAAAGACAACTTGGGAGCAAAACCTGTAAAAATTCTTAAGAATTTCTGAGGTGTTTAGTCAACCAATCCGCCCTATTCTATAGTGAATAGTGATGGACTAAGACCCTCCGTTAAAGGGAATGATTAAATTTAATTCAAAATCTCATATAGTTGTAATTTAAGTGAAAAAATGTAGACTAGTAACAGCGTGCGTGAGTGTCAATGGGCGTAGAAAAAATAATGAAGGCGGAAAAAAGGAGTACAGCGATAAGGATGAAGTAGTTTAGTACTATGACTAAAAATGCAAGATAAGGCTCTGTAATATTGTGTATTTAAAATAACTGATGTTGACCATTATAAAGTGGTCCGCATAATCAGAATTTGGTTGATTTCGTAGCTATTCCCTTGAGCACAGAAAAAATATAAAATTGAACCTGAATGTAATGTTTTACGAGCAATGTATAAATAAAGTAAGATTCTGTATTTGAATTAAATTGCTGGTGAAATTGATTCAGCACTATTGAGATTCATTATTTGTTGTAAGCTTATTCTTACTGGAATTCATAAGTTTAATAACGTCTTTTATCATACATATATCTATTACATATAATATTACTGTTTTAGTTTTACTTGATGATTAACGGGAAAAAATATTTTACACTCCTATTATACGGGATTGAAATAACATAATTGGCGAAATGTGAGAACAGCAATGAACTTTTCCTATCTACTACAAACCTATTCGTATTGGGTTGAGGCGTTTCGAGGAAGACACGCGATATTGCTAATAAAATAACAATTTTATTTTTTTATTTATAACCATTTTTTAGAAATTGATCATATATTGCATCATAAATACTTCTCAAATCAAAATATCTAACAATTATCAAAAATAAATACTTAAATACCGGTAGATATATTTTGGAAAAAGGATCAGTAATCTAGTAATTAGTGGAATTTAGGAAAACTTGATCGATTAGAATAAATGTCCCTCTTTTATTTTCGTCTTATGTATTGAGCTAATCTGGCACGAGGCAAATGGCGTGAGCTTGTGAAGTAAATAATATGATAATTGTGATATGTAATCATAAGAAGATGTTTTGATAACATAAAACTTATAATCAATTTGTTGCCCACCTGGCAAAAAAAGCAATAATAGGTAAGTATTGACAGATGGAATCATCAATGTTCTAACTTCTAAGCGTTATTAAAACATAAGAACAGAATAATTTTTTTCGATTACTTTAGAGTCTTTTGTAGGTTGACTGTTAAATGTAATCAATAAAGATACATACTGGGCTTTATTTAAAGATAGTTTTCAAAGAATACAATTTCTCTTTATCGGTGTTTAAAGGAAATTTAGTAAATTCCCGAGGAAGTTGGAATCTTACGTATTTCCTATCAGATTAAATATAATAACGTTTTCGCATTCAATATCTTCTGGAATCGTTTAAGATGTAATCCTACCAGCATTTTTATATATTTCTCTGTTATTCTGTGCATAGACCTTTATTAATAGGTTTAGGCCTTAGTATATGGCGTTGGCGATGGTGTTGTTGTCAAAGGGATTGGTATAGATTGAATAACATCATGATATGTGGTAGGGAACAATATCTCATTTACTTTATAACAATTCGGTATAATCGATAAATTGATTTTTTTAACTATCAACGCGGAATTTTATCTGCTCAAAGTTCATATTATCTTTTCACATGCTTATGTACAAATCATTTTCTTGCTTCTGATATCCGCACTTATTGTCAAAAATAAGTCAGTGTTATCAATTATAAGATTATATCGAACTGATAAATTCGCCATCTGTGTGAAATGGTATTTTATTTACTTCTACTCGTTAAATATTGCCAAGTCATTCATACTAATGACTTTACGATTATTTACGAAAGATACAAAGTCATGATGAGACGAAGTTTGTTACGAACTAAGTTTGTAAACACAACAGATTGTTGGGAGTGATTAAAATATTTTCTGTATCTTATGTATTGCATGGGATGGTGTTAATACGGTAAGAGGATTAAGTCTTTGCCTACTAAGATCATTTAGAGACGGCTAGTCCATAAAGCAAATAGGCCAGTATGATTGCGGCGATACGTTTTAGCCAGACGAGACCAATGGGTAAACAAAAAGTATAAATAGATTGTAAGTATCTGTATACTTACAATCTATTTATACTTTTCTGAAAAAACATTTAAATAAACCATTACTAATTGTGAAATGCAAACTTCATGATAGTTTTGCGAAAAATCGCAAGTTAAGATATCAAGATATTTTTTTCGCCGTAAACATCGCGCGGCGCTGTCTATGACATTTCCTCTAAGATGCATTGCAGGTACAGTCACGAGCATAAATATGTTCCTATGGGCAGGTTGGCAAAAATATCTGACCCATGATCGAGTTCAATAATATGTGCCTACACGTACGCAGCAAAAATATGTGACATTATCCGGCTGCAAAATGCAGTACCGTCAAAATGATGTGATACACTCACGAAGCATAAATATGTGACACCACTAGGCGGCAATAATATCTGACATAATTTTATCTTCAATTTAATTTAATTTACAATTTGTATGAAATAATGAAAGAAATAAATTTTATTTTACATTGTTTTAATATGGCTGTAATTTTATACTATTCTAGCTATCCCGGCAAAATTCGTATCGCCCTACCCGCCAATGAATGTTTTGTTACTTATTAAAAGAATTTAATTTTTGATTACTTAGGTATATTATCATCCCCCTGCCCTGGTTCCAATTAATTACTTGGGGTCGGCGCAGTATCTCTTCTTCTTCCACACACGGCATGTCTTCATTCACCCCTTTCTCTTTCATATCTTCAGTCACGCACTCCATCCATCTCTTTTTTGGCCTTCTTCAACTCGCCCATCCATCCACTTTCATATTCATCACCTTTTTTTCCTACATATGATTCATTCCTTCTCTTAATGTGCCCATACCACGACAGATGGTTTCCTTTCATCTTTTCTATCACAGGAGCTACTTTCAGACTTACCCTAACGTATTCATTTCTCACTCTGTCACTCCATGTTATAATACCACACATCCACAGCAATATTCGCATTATTGCTGCATGCAGTCGTCTTTCGTAAGTCTTCTTCGTTAACCTTATTTTTCCTTTTTCAGCACAGATGCTAGCTCTCTTGACCTACCATTCATCGTACCTACATTCCAACTTGCATACCTCAATCTTATTTCCCGGGCTAGTGTCTTAAGTTGCCCCCGCCTGAGCTGGTGTAACAAACCTTGCCCATTTCTCACAGGAGCCAGGTGCTGCCCCTGCGCGTCGGCTACGGGAGACGCCCTAGGCCCTGTCACCTTTCTTATTATACATTCTGCATAAATGTTTTGGCAAATGTTTTACGGCCGGCCGCCTGTCTGACACCAACTCTCCTTGGGACTTTCATTGTTTTGGTAATGGGGTAGAGATAGCGTGTGTTTAGGTACAGGATATTGCAAGTAAGGATATTTAGCCTGATGGTAAGGATGTTGCAGTCCCGGATAAGGAAGTAGTGGGAGACTCCAACAGCTCGGGGGGCCGAGGTCGCGTAATCGCTGCCCTGTTCCATGACTGGCTAGATCAATGGAAGAGGCATCCCCTGGGCATTTATTAATATTTCTTGAAGGAGATTTAGAGTATTTTTAATATTCATGCATAATAAAAATTTAAAAATTAGGCACTACCAAGGAGATTTGTTACACAAAATAAATTTCTGAAAGCACGCCTTAATATTTGACAGCCAAAAAATGTCAATCCATTGTCATGACAATTCTGCATTTTTAACATCTAAAATACGCAATTATTCGAATGTTATAGATGCATATTGTCGATTCAAAATTCTTATTTTAATACGTTCTTTTATTTGAGGGGGCCTCTAACTGCATCGACGAGATAAACATTAAATGACAGAAATTTTGTATGGTGTTATAGTTAAAAATTACTTAAGTATCATTACGATCCTTTTGTATGGGAATATAGAAAAGTATTATTTTTAGACCTTTTCAGGCAATTTTTAAAATGTATCTCTCCGTAAGAACAATCCTCGTACTTCAAGGAATATTATAAAAAAAGAATTAGCGAAATTGGTTCAGCTGTTCTCGAGATTTGCGCTTAGAGACACATCGAGCAATTCATTTTTATAATATAGAACTCCTCCACTACGATTTAAACTTTATTGTTTTGTATTAAAGTTCAAATTGACTTAATTATTAAAACGAAACTTTTGTATGGATATAGAAAACAATGAAAAGTCCCACGGGAACGCTGTCGAACGGGATAAAAAGTATCCTATGTTTGATTCCCGGTTCTAAGCTACCTCCTCACCAATTTTCAGCTAAATCGCTTCAGCCGTTCTTGAGTTATAAGTGGTGTAACTAACACGACTTTCTTTTATATACATATATAGATTTATGTCTAGATATTATGGTCTAAATCACGACAAAATTAAAATATTTACTTATATTTTTGTGTATTTTAATTTATCAAATGATCTTAATTAATAATTTTAATTATTTTTTTATATGCAAACATAATAAATTAAAATCAAGTATACCCCCCATTTGCATTAATAACATCCTGTAGCCTCTCTCGCATGGATGAGACAATATTAGTGCACACTTGAAAGCCCCGGAGTGACTCCCAAATGTCGAAGGTGTGACAACACAGGGAATTGTAAGTTCTAGCCTGATTTGGATCCCATTGTTGGACTATTAAACACTACAGGTTCTCAATAGGATTCAAATCAGGGCTTTTAGGAGGGAAATCTATTAATTTTATCGTCTCTCTTTGCGTATTAAACCACTCACGAGTTATTCGTGAGTTCTGGATCGGGCTGTTGTCTTGCACCACATAAAGAGGTGCTAAATCAGGATAACTGATACGCCTTGTCGGTATCAAAATGTCTGAAAGAATTCCTGTATATTCAACGCTGTTAAGGCGACCAGTTATCTCGTATTATTTCGATAAAGAAATTTAACTTCAAAACAATATTTCTTTAATTATTTCGTTTCGTTCGTTAAAATAGTAATTATGATCGTTAAATTGTTCTTCACTAAACTATCTTACCAATATTGTTTTGGGGAATACTACACACACCTTCGATCAAATATACCTATACTAGATTGAAGATCGCAAACAAAATCACTTGTCTTAGTGGCACCGGTTGCATATATTTCATGATATTATATTTACACATTTGTAATTCAGACTTCAATTTGTAAAGTATTAAATTAAAGACAACTCCTGGTTGCAATTAACCTTAAATCTTTGCAATTGGATTTTATATAGCTTACAATAAATTTGAATTTAAGACGTTATGACATTAAAATACAGAAAATAAAAATGTCATTTTAAAATAATGTCTTTAATAAATGAGGACAAATATTTTAAAATAAACGTCACACGCAAGTAATAAGATTGAAAATTATTTGTTCACATTTGGAATTCACGTTGTTTCGGTACTAAATATTTCTTAGTGCGTTCACTTCGAACAGTCATTATGTCACAAAGTGTCTGTTTTTTCATTCTGTTTGGCCTTACTTCATAAGTGTATACGAGTAATATTCGGTAGCAATAGTAAAAATCGCTATCATTCACGTCACAAGTTATGGTATTGAGAACTAATTACAAAAAAGAAAAATGCAATTGCGTTCAGAGTACGGCAGTCGTTAATACGTCGTTTGAACTATGTATAAGTTAAATCAGCCATGTCTCTAAAATCTATTAATTTAAGAAACCATAGTTTTTCTTTTGCGCAAAAATCGCTTTTACAGTATTTACAAATATTTTTTTATAATATTACACACTGCCAAGCCAGCAATTATTATTTGTGGAATTATATCTGAATTTGAATTATGGTCTAGTTTTTCACCAAATTCAGTGGTATTCGTTTTAAATTTATCAAAACTCTACTAGGGAATCTAAAAAATTAAATTAATTTAAGAAAAATCAATTAACTGTATAAATAATAAATTAATCGGAGCAATCGTGTTAAAAGCTGCTTCCCTTTAACACAACATAACAATTCCTTAATGTCACAGCAGCCGTAGGCAAAATATATCTACGTATTAAATGAATATTTGAATTTGGTCGTGATTTAGAATATATCTCTGAATTTGACAGCCCCGTGGCGCAGTTGGCTAGACACCAGCTTGCGAAACGAGAGGCCGCGGGTTCGATTCCCGCACCGAGACAAATGTTTGTGTGATCCACAAATATTTGTTTCGGGTCTGGGTGTTTGTGAGACCGAAGTCTGTCGTAGTTTCTGATACCCACGACACAAGACTCGTATCTTAATGTGGGGTCAGGACTATATGTGTGACTGTTGGGTGTATTTATTTATTATTTATTTATTTATATCTAGACAAAAATCTATACAAATAATTTAAGCTTGTGACTTTGTATAAAGTAATCTCTGAATCTACTAAACCGATTTTGAACATTCTTTTAGCAATAGAAAGCTACGTTATTTGTGAGTGTCATAGGGTAAATATTAATCAGAAAATTGATAACAATTTTTCATTGTAGCCGGTTTTACAAAGTAAACCGAAGAAAAAACAGTCGAAAGAAAACGTTTTTTTATGAACGCTGCTTTACCCATGAGAGATATTTGCTTGAGTCCTAGAGAAAAGTTATAGAGCTTCATCACCATGATCACTATCAGCTCATATACGTCCCACTTCTGGGCACGAGTCTTCTCTATCATTGAGAGGGTTAAGACCTTAATCCACCACGCTGACCTAGTGCGGGTTTACGGACTACAAACCTAAGAAATTTCTAAGAACTTCTAGGTGTGCAAGAGTCATCACGATGTTTTTCTTTACCGTTAATGCAAGTGATAATTCATTGTTAATACAGCTATAACTTCGAAAAGTCAGAGGTGTGTGCCTGGGGTGTACGCCCGCGACCGGAGAGATTCTCAACTGGGCGCGTAAACCTCGAGCCCAGCACTGTGAAGCTTGATAATGCTTATAAAAAAGTCAGCGACAGCATATGTCTAACTTTAAATATAACTGTAAAAAAATATTTTGTATATTGAAGAATAATTTAAATCATTACTTCATGTTAATTGATCAATATTATCAACAATTATGATTTTTTATTAAAATAAGTGAGTTTATAGATATACTCTCAAGTGTTTAAAACAAAATATTTTTTTCTTTAACTGCATACAATTGGCACGAATGTTTAAAGAGATAATACTGACCTAGTTATACGTAGCAACCGCAACTGTGCCTTAATCTATTTTCATTAAAAATATTTTCATTAAAAATAAATACGATATTTTTTCGCAATCAGGAAATAAATGATGGCATTCAGTATTAATCGAACTAAAATCACAATTTAATCGCAAGTAAAAATGTTTACCCCCCAACGAAGCGAGCGCGGGCCGGCTAGTATAGTATAAAGTACAGCCAACTTGAAACAATGTAAAATAAAATTTATTTCTTTCATTATTTCGTATAATTATTATATTAAATTGAAGATAAAATTATGTCAGATATTATTGCCGCCTAGTGGTGTCACATATTTATGCTTCGTGAGTGTATCACATCATTTTGACGGTACTGCATTATGCAGCCGGATAATGTCACATATTTTTGCTGCGTACGTGTAGGCACATATTATTGAACTCGATCATGGGTCAGATATTTTTGGTAACCTTCGCATAGGAACATATTTATGCTCGTGACTGTACATATATGACGAGTTAAATTTAGTCCTCTTATTGTTAGATGTTTTTGTAACGAAATAGGCGCCTGTAATCATTGACTTTTGCACAAGAAGTAATTTTTAAAGAAATGATTTTGGAATCTAAAAAAAAATATATTTCTGATTAATATTACCTATTTCAAAATTAGAATTGCAATTTTCTTTTTAAAATTTATCAAAAAAGCAGTGAAATAAATTTTGCAACAGGTGCGAGGTAATGCTCTCAGACAAAGACAAATCGCCATTCTGATGCTACAAACAAATAACAAGCAGAGTAGAACTAAAAATTCTAGCACATTGTTTTTGGGTATCTTTATCGCAGCGTCATTTGTGATTTATAAATATGAGGTAATAAATATATATACTACAATATTTAATTAACAATTTATTTATTACGTAATTGTTATATCTTATCTTTTGTTCTTTTTTGTTTCGGTTAGCGGTCCCTAAAAGAGCAATCACTTCGTTAATATTAATATTAGTAGCTACTTTGTAGCATTTAATAACATATCTTTAATTTAGCAGTAATGGGTTCGAGATTTAGGCGCGCGGTCGAGTTTCTCGGTGGTCGCGGGTTGGAACCCCAGGCACACATCTCTGACCTTTTGAAGTTATGTGTGCATTCACATTGAATTATCACTTGCTTTAACGGAGAAGAAAAACATCGTGAGGAAACCTAAAAGTTCTGAGCAATTTCTTAGGTGTGTAGTCCGCTAACCCGGACTAGGCCATCTTGGTCGACTATGGCCTAAACCTTCTCAATGGTAGAGGAGACCCGTGCCCAGCAGTGGAACGTATAGGCGTTGATGATGATAATTATGATCTATAATTTTACAAGGTATTCTAGTTATGATAGAGTACGTGTATACGAGTATGTAGAAATGTTAAGAACATGTTAATTTTCGCACAATATTTAAGCGAAGACAATTTTCCCTGGAGTCTGCATAGTATTCTTAGTGTTGACACGAGACCACTGGGACAACCAGAAGATTGATTTAAGTGCATAAACATGCCGGTCTCTACTCTCGGCTCTTCGTAGACAGATCTTAAAGATGTATGCATATGTACATTTACGAATATAAAATACTGCTTCGTGGAAAAGTCTGTTTAGCATCTACAAAATATTTAAGCTATTTTAATAATGTTTTGTTCGTGGGTGGTAACAAAATAGCGTATCTCCTGTGGCTCGGACATGACGGAACTATTCCACAATGGCACAAAATTCACAGACACAGAGTTAATATTTCGCACCAACAAAGTTATAACTTGGTGAAATGTGCGGACGCTAATAATATTCAAAATTATTCAGTTTAACATGCTGCAACTTTATTGTTGACGAATTCTAATATAAAGCTTTCGTCACTAACTGAACTAGTTTAATAAAATCTACATATTTTGTGTCAAATTTATAGCATTACTTCTTTTTTATTTGTGTTACTTTAATTTACAATAAAATCGGCACACTCAACGTAAACGTGTTTAAAGTACCTATACACATTGAAATGTAAAAAAAATTACGTTGAAACTTATAAAAACTACGTCACAAAATATCTTGACCGCAATTTCTGACAGCATACTGATATACCAACTGCATAACCATTTTTATTACAGAATACAGAGACTGTAGATACATCAAGTTGCCAAGCTTCGCCAGTTGCGGAGACACTTTAAGGAGAAGAAATTAATGTTTTAGTGGAAATATTTCATCCGAACATTTGAAATATGCACAAATCTTCTGACTAATATTTCAAGAGATTGTAAAAGGAGCATACATCGAGACTGTTCTGAAATGCTGCTCGCGATTGCATGCCCCGAGAATAAGAATTAGGTAGATGTACTTTAGAATCGTTATTTTCGAATCTTCCGATCTATACACATTTTATAATAGTTCAAGATTCATATTCTATGCGGAATTTATTGAAGTCAATATTAAATGTAGAGCAGGATTAATAAATATTTTTGATTTATTTATTCATTTTTAATATTTATTTGTGTCTTATTGTAAATGACAGAGGAGTTAAACAAAGTATTATTTTAAACGAAACGATCTTCCAGTTGTTGTAACATGCGATTCTTTTTACTCCTGGATTGAGTGTATTTCCCTCGTGGCATAAATCGATTGCAAAGTCCGGGAAGTCACAAGAAAGTATTAAAAGAACATATGTCCGAGCTCGAAGTCTGTAGTACAATTGCAAACAAATGGAATAACAAGTGTTCTCTTAAGATCTATGGGTCCATAAATTGGTAGTCAGCAAAATAGTTCGTATGTAGTAGTGAGACTCAACTATAAATAAATCATTATTAAAACAGATATACTTTAGGTGTTTACATCCCCAATGTAACTAAGTAAACTCAGTGGTCTACTAAAACTTGCTTTTTAATTCAGTTAGTTTAAAAAAAGTTAATTCTAGTGGAATAAGTAGTGACTATATAGTAAAGTTCTGCATATTACGTAAAAAGGCAGCTTGTTAAAAGTTATTCAAATAAAACTTAGTCTGGAATTTCGTTAATTAGTTGCGACCGCAGAAGTACGGACCTAACAACATACAACTGGTTGTATCATCTCTAATCTAAAAAAATGTAGATTTATTTTATTTAGTAGATTAGTTTACGTATTGCCAAATTAAGGTTTTTTATTTAACGTGTCTGAGACATGGCTTCCGAAAAAAAATCCAAGAAATGGTAGAAAGACTACATTTTATTTTGCATATTTTTAGCACTGGTAGAGAGGCATACACAAGGAATAGTATAAAAATGTTAAGCTTAATCCAACGAATATTCTATTAAATGACTGCCATTGCAACTCTTTTTTACTAGGTTCGATTATCACACTTATTGAAATGACACCAAGCTGTGAAGCTTGACGAGCCTCTAACTGGAATCTGTAGTCTTCTTTAAGGCACGGCGTAATCATAAAACGAAGAAAATTTTAGAAGATGTGGTTTCAGTGGAATACGAAAGATTAACTGAAATGAATTGTAAGTTATCACTAAGAAAAAAAACAAAAGGCTGGATTTTTAGATCTGTAAAAAAAATAACGTTAGATCTGTAAAAATAATTAAGCTACTAAGTCTCTAAGATTCTAAAATTGAATAATGGGGTTGTGATTTCGCCGGAAATTGTCTAAAACAATTTTTTTTTGCTTAAATAAGGTAACGTAAACGTTCTGTAGTTTAAGAACACCAATAACGTCTGTGACTCACAATAAATATGAGGAGGGACTGTAAATATTTGTTTCGGACTGGCGTGATGTGTACTCGCGGGTTTTTCATTTAATCAGAGTTTCGTATCTGTTTCTGTTTTTTCGCAATTCGATTTTTTCGAAGTCATTTGTTTTTTTATCCATTAGTAAATTCACTTAGTTTTTATGACAGACAAAGCATCTTGTTATATTGTTTTTTTTTATGAAAATATGCTGATATCGGGAGATTAATCGTAATACCTATCTGCGGATTGATCGCAATTGGACCAATCAGGTGAATGTTTGCTGGTCTCGTTTACAATTGATTGGTTTATTTTTTCGATCTATCCGCAAATTGTGATAAGGTTTGATTAATAAATTGGCTTATATGAGCCGGTAGTCCATTTGATACTGGGATGGATTTTTCATCAATTTATTGTATGGCAAACATCCTATTAATAGAGTAGTTTTATGATGCTTCAACAATTATCCAGACGTTAAGTATTGTAAAAATATTGATATGCAAAAAATACAGAGCTTTCGAATAATTATACTGATGATGACTTTACTTACATACCAATTAAGTTTTGAGCATAATATTTCGCGTACGAATTTTGTCGTACAACGAAATTAAGTAGAAAGAGTTAGAAAGAATTTTAAAATGTTTATCTCCCTAAAGGGTTAGAAGGGGATGAAACTTGGCCATTCTTAAAGTTAGACGCACTGAAATGGGTGATTACGCTTTGGAGACTTTACCTATGGGAACTACCGCCGTCCAGGCTAGTCACAGATAAAAGAAAATTCTTTGAGCACGAATACACACAATGGCCTCACAAAACTGACATTAAAAAGAAAATTTAAAACTTTTATCCATTCATATCTAACTTCTTACCGTTAATATTTTGTTTTAATTTGTTTGGTATGTATCAAAAGTTTTATGATTAGATTTGGAGATTTTACGATGTAATAGCTGGGCTCCGCGGTTTTACACGATTTATTCTAGATATTTTTAAAATAAAACTAGCATACTATGTCTTTAGACATTGAAACCTTTGAAACTCGAGGTTAAAAACTGAGGGCTGTAACCCTATAGCAAATTTCATACAATATTGGGTCTTACGTCAACAGTCTAACGAAGTAATAAGCAGGCAAACTAAAATATGCATTTACACCTAAACACTTTCGCCTTCATTAAAACACTTTCCAGTCGTCAGTTTAATGTACCTTGCTTGTTTATGATCAGTTGTAAATTTTTGTACGACATTTGTACACACTAACAGCACAAAGCTAACTCAATCTGTAGCGTACAGAATACCCGCAAACCTTATACTCGGTATCCAAAGATCTAACACAATTTCGCTCGACACTTCGAGAAATTGAAACATAGGTGTCTCCCAGTTCGATACATTCTACTGTTCAACATTGTTTTATACATGTTGTCATATTATGAATAGTTTGTGAGGCAATTCGTCAAATTGTCTTTCGAGCAATAATAATACTGTTTGTGCCTGTGCAATCTATATCGGAACTTGGCGCTATCGGAGCATGACATTTTATTATCATTATAATAGATTAAGATTTTAATGCGATCTTAAAAACGGTTCAGTATTTTTTGTTGCTAACAATTAACATTATAAATCTCTTACGTCGTATTTCTGCCTTTGGTTCGCCAGTTGTGTTTTTAAATAGGTATAAAAGTGAGCCCACAACAGCTTTTAATTCATCAATGGAGTCCGTGCCCTTTTAAATAATTTCTTATTATAGATTAGGGAGGCAATGAATATTCCTTGCCTCCGTACGATTGGCATATGCCTATCATATGAAACTCCTCAAAATATGTTAATGTTTTATTTTACCAAACGAATCTATGTTAATTTATTGGGCTTAAGAGTTTGTTTGGTTAAGTTTATATTATACTTTATTATTAATTTCCATTTTTGTACTGTCAAGTGTAAATATCTAAAGTTCTTCATTAATGGCCGTAATTTATATATGCTGTATACAAATTACTTGCACAATGTTATAAACTTGGAGAAGCTTTTACGGGAGAGTTGTGGAATTGATGGCTCCCTATAGACATCTTATTTGCGTCGATTCCCAGAACGGATGCTGTCTGGCTGAGCCTATCGTAGCCTGCAACGTCCCAGCGGATAATTAGGGGCTAAGTACCTTGGTCCGAGTCTAAGTCTATCTGTTTCTTTAGGACCTCAATGAAGAAATATATACTTGTTAAATGGAGTACATTTTGTTTTATTGTCAGATACCATATTTTTCGTTCAAAATACTGTTACTAATTATAATTGTTGCTCATGCTACATTACATAAATAATACAAAAAAAATTAACTGAATACACTCAAGTTTATTCGGTTCATTAGTGTGAGATGAAAATTATAGAAAAATAAAAAAACATAGAACATTCTAATGTCGAATATTATGAGTAGCTACGTTTTTTCTGTATAATTTTAGTAATTAAGATAATTTTGGTCACTCAACGTTCATCTTATCTTTATTAATACTCCAATATGGCGTCGGACCCACACGCGTATATATAGATGGCCCGTGTTCATTTAAGCAGAGTCAAGGCTAAAAACCACAGTGTTAACACAGCGACATAGGATTCATTTAGAATCAGTGAGCTGTTCAATAGAAAACGTGTAAGAGTCATGTTTAACATTTTGCTCATTGTTTGCGGACTTTTGTTGGTGCTATATCATTTGACAACTCGAAAATTTAATTATTGGAAGAAAAGAAGTGTGCCTCATCTTTCACCAATTCCGTTGCTCGGAAACTATGCTTCTTTTATTTTGCAAAAAAAGACTAAGGGAGAATTAGTTCAAGAAATATGTCAAAAGTTCCCTGGCGCGCCAGTGGTCGGCGCTTACTTCGGCACGGAGCCTGCTCTAATACCGCGGGATCCTGAAGTTATAAAGCGAATCCTGACTAAAGATTTCTATTACTTCAATGGAAGAGACATTACTGATCACGCTTACAAAGATGCAGAAATATTCCAGCTGTTTGCAAGCCATGGCGATCATTGGAAAGTGTTGCGACAAAATTTGACGCCTCTATTTTCTTCAGCCAAGATGAAGCTCATGTTCGAATTGATTGCACAATGCTCTCATTCCATGGAAAAGTATTTAGAAAAAGAATCAGCAGCAGGTGTTATACTCGCAAAAGATTTAATGGATAGATTCACAATTCAGTGCATCGGCGCTTGTGTGTTTGGAGTTGAAACTAATACAATTGAAAAGGCTGAAAATAATCTCTTTAAGCAAGCTGGGAACGATATAATAGGCATTTCGAAATATGTGGCTTTTAAAAGTGTAGTCAGGCTAATTTGGCCGTCAATATTTTATGGTCTAGGATTTAAGGCTTTTACAGACGAGCTTGATATTTTAAAAGAAATAGTAAGAACTGTGTTTAAACAGCGCAATTATAAACCTTCAACCAGAAATGACTTTATCGACTTGATTCTGTTATGGAAACAAAAGAATTGTATCGAAGGAGATAAATTATGTCCTCCAGGTAGTTCGGAGAGAGGGAAAGCAACAATTAATGTGACTGATGAACTGCTCTTTGCACAATGCCTAGTGTTCTTCGCCGCTGGTTATGAAACTTCATCAACAACAATGGCCTTTGCGCTTTACGAATTAGCTAAAAACGAAGTTGCTCAAAAGAAACTCTGTGAAGAAATAGATGCCTATTTAGCTAGACATAACAACAAGATAAACTATGAATGCCTGTCGGAGCTGCCTTATCTTGATGCTTGTCTTGATGAAACACTACGTATGTATCCCGCACTCGGCTGTATCACTAGAGAAGTAATGGATAATTATACTTTGTCACCCGGTGTTAAGCTGGATAAAGGAGTTCGGGTGCACATTCCAATCCATTATATGCACCACAATCCCGAATTCTTCCCGGAACCAGAAGAATTTCGGCCTGAAAGGTTCTATGGAGAAGCAAAAAGGAACATCGTGCCATATACCTATATACCTTTCGGCGAAGGGCCTAGAATTTGTATCGGTAAGTTTTATTTATAGTTTACAATAATTACATTTCTATTATCATATTTTTAAACCAACTTGTATGCATTGTAAACTATTTTATTTCCATTTGAATCAATTCTTTATGTTTCATACGTACATAAATTTTTTCACAGGTATGAGATTCGCAAAGATGCAATCTATGGCGGGATTGATCACCGTTCTGAAGTCGCACAGAGTGGAATTGGCTGAGGACGTACCAAAATCATTGACGTTCCAGCCGGAGAAAATGGTGACATCATCTATAGAAAATATTAGGTTGAAGTGCATCAAACGTGAAGGGTGGGAGTCAAGATTATACGCCAAGTGAACAATGAACTGCGCGTTGATCATTATAATTATTACTTAACGTGAAACGTGTTTATCGAAAATATTGAGTAGAGTAGATTATTCTTTAACGATAAACGATCATTTGGATTTTGTCCATGGCGACGCGATGGTCTAATGATAGTTGAAGGGTTATTGGCTTAAATAATCGCAGAAACATATTATATTTACGATTTATTTAACCGCCTCCGTAATTAAATGAGGATATTAAATACTAAAACTCGTATTTAATAAAGAACAGGTATGATGGGCAACGGATACTTTGCCTCTACTTTAAAGTCTTGTCTTAGATTAGCATAGTGGATGGTTTAAACCGAATTATTGATATAAGTCTTAATCATATAAGCCTTCTTACATTAGATCACCGGAATGGACTATCAGCATTATTGTAATTGTTAACTGATTTTAGGACTTGTAGTATCGTGACTTGAGCTTGATTCATAAATGTATTATTATAAATTTACAAATTAAAATATTTAAAAATTAAAATATCTTTAGTGAGACCTAGGTATATAGAAGCTCTTCCTAAATATATAATACATACTATACTGCAATAAATCTTCATTGTGTATTTATTACATTAAAGGTTATTAGAAATAATCGACTTGAATTAATCCTCCCTTAAAAATCTTCGAAAACCTAACCCAAGCCGGGCATATTGGGGTTTTGAGGACTCCTTCCGTATTCCGTATTTTATTGAGATATTCATTAAAATAAAATATCCCCGGTCACGGAAATCGAAGCATGTAACTTTGAATGGTACGCGCAAATTTATGCTGCGAGACCATCTATCGAGACCGTCAGCAATTTAACATACAAATAGGATTTTAGGAATTTTACATACAAATAGAATGGCTGGGAATTCTATCACCAGACGGTAAAAAAATCTGACCATACGCATATTAATTGAGATGAACGAAAATTTCACCCCTTGGATGTCTGAAAAATTTGTGCTGACAGCAAGATTGGTATTGCGGATACTATTAAATAGTAGATGACTGGACAGTATTGTGATACTGCGTGATATAGGTATTGAAATTATAGTAAAGGAGAAAATTATTTGAAGTCTTAAGATTTGCATACTGAAGTAATTCCCTGTTCCCTTTAAAAGCAATACAAATCTTGAAATCGAATCTGGTGCGTTGGTATTCTGAAGGTTAATACGACAGATAATTTTATAAATTTTATGATAATATATTTGTTTAAACATTTTATAATCTAAAATAAATTTGCATTACAAAAAAATATTGATTGTAATAGTCTAGATGCAATGAAAAACTTATGTTAGTTGTTTCCCACTATAAATATATAGTTTATATTAATAAAATCATCAACAGATTGATTAAAGATATAAAGTGTATTTAATATCTATAAGGAATATTCTTACAAGGTGTACGAATTGCCTTTATCCGTATTTACAAGGAAATTCAGTGAATTCCTGGGAGGATTACAGTCGCACTTATTTTCTATGAGGTTGGATTTACTAGCGTTTTCCCCTTCGATGTCTTCCGTAACCGTTTGGAGGCATTGTTATGACACTAGCTTAATATCTTTATGGTATAATCTTATCGTATGATCCTGTGTTTTTTTTGTATGTTTTACAGTATTTTGGTGATAGTTACATGGATTAAGTTTATATGTAAAATATTTACAGTATGATCACTTCCATTTATAAATAATTTGCGCATAGGAAGTTTTATAAGCCCTTGTAAAAGCTCCTTTGTCCACCTCGCTAGCCTAGCACGGGTTGGCGTTCTACACGCCTAAGAAATTCCTAAGAACTTTTAGGTGTGCAGGCTTCGTCACGATGTTTCCCTTTACCGTTAAAGAACGCGATAATTCTTTGTTGTGTGCAACAACTTTGACGTTACGGTCCTCTGGCCTGTGTGCCTGGGATTTGAACCCGCGGACGTCTTAATTCCTGACCGCGTGCCTAAATCTCGAAGGCATCAAGTGTTTATGATAAATACTCTACAACAAATAATATTTCAACTTATCTTTGGAGCGATTATGTAAAACCGATTCGATAATGATGATCTTTGCGCTTATTATCATGGATTAAATCGTTTAATCGAAGTATTTACTTAAGATACGTAACATACTGATAAGTTAGCCATCTGTGTGAAATGTCACGTCAATCACTGTTTATGTCATTCGTATTACGCCATATCATTCTTACTAATGACTTTTTGGTACTAAATGTACCAAGTCATCGTGAGACTGACTTTCTTAATAACTGAGTTTGTAAACACTTAAGATTGAATTGATTAGAATTTCTTCTGTATTTATGTGTCTATATGGCCCCGCGTATCGTCTAACAAGTACTCTCCAATTACACTCGCTCTTTAATAAAGTAAGATATATTTAAATGCATATTTTTATCAATTCAGAATAAGTATTTAGATATACAACCCGATAAAACAGATGTCAAAGAATAGGCAAGGCGTAGGTTACTTCCTTTTTGAAGAACAATATCTTTTATGTAATTCAGTTCTGTCGAGCGCTCGCACTAACCTCCTACGTTCCATTCAATTCGCTTACAAAAGACTCTGTCGCTATTGTTCAGTAATAGTTAGAATTTGGTCCAAAAAATAAAACGTAAAACAGTTTGCAATCGTTTACGTAAGAACATATTGATGAATTGATTCAACTTAACGATAAAAACTGTACCTAATAAACACCAACCACTACCAATGCTTGCAATCCGCCAACTCGTTATAGTGCAGCGTGGTGGACTAAGGCCTAAATCACCTCAGTTGTGAGGAGGCCCGTGCCTAGTATGACCTACATGAGTTTTTAAAATGAAGGACTTGACATATATTTAAAAGACATTAAACTTTTAAGTCACAAAACATACGTTTGCTTACAGGGAGAATTGAAATCGCTAACGCTTAAGGGTGAAGTTAGAGACATTTAGCACGTTGTGTAGTTTCACTAGTTCTAACTAGTTTTTGCTTACTCCATTTCATGTTGATACCGATGTGACAGCAAAGTATGCTCCTCCTACCTTATTCCTTGGGACTTTCAGTTGAGAAAGATCATCGTCTTAAGTAACGTTTAGTATGAGCCATAACTAAAAACAAGCCAACTTTAATAAGGCATATTCATATGGCCTCTCTGTTGCGAACTTGATTGAATAGGATTAGGCCATAGTGCACGTTGGCCTAGCAAAAGTACGTAACATATCTGAGTAATTTTGGTGCAGTACCTACTTTAAAAGATAATTTCTACAACGTTATGTAGATCACTTAGCGAACCCATTTATTTAGTAACTCAATACAACCATTGAAAAATGTACTCTGAATCTCTGATTTAGTGTGTTCAGAGTGCGCTTCTTATCTTCACACTTAAATGTCTAAAAATATTTAAAGTATACAATAATCTTTTGAACAGAACAACAACAATTAATTCCCAACGTAAGTGTTGAAAACATTTGGTTATAATTAAGGAAGAGGATAATTTAATTCAAACAATTAACCTTTGCTGTTCCTCTTAAAACACAAAGATGTAGCCAAATTGTTGACCTGTAAATATAAAACGGCAGTTAAATATTGTTAAAGACAATTGCCCGTGAAATATAAAATGAATACAAAGGGTTATTACATTATAACATAAAGATGATTTTATGTCACTGCTGCCTACTTGCTGAAATCGAAATCCTTTTATAGCTTTTCTGTGTACATACATACATATTAGGTACATAATCTATCTTATTATCAGTAGGGGTAGACAGAGGTTATATTTTGCACTCATACAGCTATTAAGGTGCAAGATGTCAATAGTTATAAATAATATCTACGGCTAAATATGAGTAGAAGAATTATAATTTTAATAATGTCTTAAAAAACACCCCACTTTTTTTTAGCAATAATGTATATGCTATGTTGTATTTAGATTCTTTTGTATTTATAGGATTAAGAAAAAAATCGCGATTAAAAAGATTGAAATTGATCCACAAGTAAAGCAATAAATAAGTCTATCTCAAGTCCCGTCGACGAAAAGAATTCAACTGGATATCGGTACAGAAACAAAGTGTGAAAGATAAAAACGGACCACTCAATACTGTAAGTAAAACAAGCCCGCTCCACTTTTCGTAAGCGCTCTTATGAGATTTTGAATCTCTTGGGCTCCAAACTTATTTCTGCATGGAGCTTACAAGACACGGGTGTATCGATGTCAGTCAACTTGTCGGAACAAAACGGAATCTTACTTTACAATACTAGGAACTCATTTTATTAAAATGTTTTTATAGTTGTATAAACTATATTAAAGTCAAGTGTGAGTCTTTGTTTGAAAATGTCAACTACGAACAAAAGACAGTCCAGTCCCCGCAGTGCTAAACGGAAAGAGAAAGGAAACTGTGAAGTGCATGACACACACTTTGAATAAACGTTTTGTTAAGCGTTGCGCATTCGTGCATTTAACTGACTCAAAGATAGTACAACAGATAGTAGTTCTGCTTCCACAATAACACCGTGTTATCTAAAAGTTAAAGAAGATTTTTATTTATTTGTATTATAAATAACAAAGTGTACTTTTTGTTATTCATTATCTTTGTTAACATTGTTTAAAGTAAATTGTGAAACAGAAATCGACCAAGCACTTATAGCCGAAATTTAGACATGTTTATAAATCGTGCTGAGAATTTTTTACTAAAAAAACAATATAACTTTGCCCAAAGAATTAATTGTTATTGTTTATGTAATTAATTGTAATTATTTACATTTGGTGGGCAAAACTACCTTAGGCGAATGTGTAATTAAATGATGCCAAATAAATATAAAATCGTAGGGCATGATAATTCCTTTCATTTTAAGCTAATTCGTGCTATCTTAAGAATTTCTTTTTAGTACCTCCGATTTGCCTTTACTGCTATTTACAAGGAAATTCAGTAAATTCCTTAGAGGGTTATAGTCCTACTTACTTTCTATGAGGTTGAGTTTATCAGTATTTTAGCCTTCGATTCCTTTTTTAAATATCTTGTAAATTACGCTTGCTTCTTGTGTAAGTATTTAGTAACCTTTTCAATTTTTATTCAGATAAGTGTTCTACGATCACTGATAAAATGAATCAAGTGGATTTTAAATTTATACTTGGGTGTGATTGGCGGCGCTGTGCTTCAAATTTTTTGGCAGACTGAGTCTGGCATTTTTTATTTATCTGTGGCTCGCCTCGTGACTCAACCTTACCAATTTCTTCGATACATATCATAACTCACCAGAAAATAGTTTTGGGTGTTAAAAACTCTCTGAAACTTTTATAAGAAAAGAGTTAAATAATACAATGATGTACCCGAAAACGACAAACTTGCCCATTATTACGTGAAACATATACAATTATATCATACCCAGCGAAATGTGCTTATGCCGCAAGACTATAAGGCAATCTTCAATATAAGTAAACTTAGCTGTTTTTTTTCTGGTAAAGATAAAAAATGCTTTAAAATTACGTGCGGGTCTGTAACTATTTCAGTTAGCGCGTATTCCATAATAACTTACCACGCACACAGCAGTTATAGTAATAATGAAATAAAAATGTATTTTCTAGTTTACCACGTTTCCAAATACAAAAATAAATAAAAATTTTAAGCTGTCAACTGTTATTTCCACTCATTTTAATTCCAGTGACATGAAACATTTGTGAAACTTTCATCCGCAGTTATTTTTTAATATTGGAATATTTTATCAAATATATTTTTAGGAATCTATTTTTGTGCGCTCTTTAAATCTATTTATAACAATGAACAGTGGTGACGACAAAAACACCGTTTTGTTAGTTTTTGAACAAAACTCTCGAGAGTATTAGGAACGTCGGTAAAAATACATAAATCATCGATGCCTTTTGTTTTTCATTGCATTTGTTTGTAAACTGTGCAAAAAACGATCGGACTAAAATTTGATATTGTTATGGTAAATGTATTGTCTACACCGAATCTACATGAAGTTCATACAGACGCCTGTATTCCCATGTGGATGCAGAAGTGCATTTCTACCCATATATGCCCATATTTCGCCAGATATGTACTCGTACGAGTGTCAGTCCCACGTAATAGGGAGCAAGCCTATTGACGTTTCGCAATTCCACTGCGGGAGGTTTTTGCGAATTTCCAAACAAAAAAACCAAAAACACTGCCCGAACTGGGAATCAAAATCGGGACCTGATTGTATTGTGTACCTCTTCGGGGTTACAGTTGTATAAAATGAACACATAACTGCAAATGGATGTGTTAAGTCTGATCACTGTTAATAGAGAAATATTAAGAAAATTCAAAAGGTTTTATATGCGCAACAAAGAGTGATATAACAAATAAATCACGCATGTTTAAGGGATCAGCTGCAAGTCGAAACCCGCCACATTGCCTCTTATCCAAGCTTTAACAAAAAGAGGCTTTAAAAAATAAGGTTATTTACATAAACTGTCATCCAAGTTTTATTACAATTTAAAAAAAAGGGCAATCTATGTTACACATATATTTATTAGGTCGCTTGTACATTACAGTTATAAAATAATGATTAATAGCTATAGCCAAATTTAATCAGTACATATTATTTTCATTTGTTATATCTGTATATTTTTAAACTTCATTCAACAAACAACTACTTCGGCGGCTTAAAAATGTTTGCCAATTATGGCAAACGCAAATTAAGACTCGCGAATGGATCGAGGTCGAAGCCTACGCGCTACACGTCCAAACGAACCCTAATGACTTATACCGCAGAATTAGAGAATATTTAAACATAGCCAGCAAAATAAAATGCTACAGTACCTTCTCTACCGTTAATGGTCAGCGCGCAACATAAGGACTGAAATTTCATGCCAAAAAAATCGTAATCTTTTTCTCATTAGCCGCGCAATGTATGTTAAAACCGCTACTAAGCGGAACTGTAGTGGAGGGAATTTAAGTTGGAGTGTGTAATAAACAAGTCTTTCTTATTATTATATTTTCTATGTGATATAAATAATCTAAAGGGTGGGGTCCAATTGAAATTAGGGATTTTAGACGTCAGTCCTGTGTTTGTTACACGTTATTTATTTAATAGTCTTTAACTTTAATTTAGTTTCTATTCTAGCACATTAAAATTATTCATGTTTTAATTTTAGATTTTTAGCCTATTTTTCATAGGTTGGCGATTTCAATTTCAAGCGTCATTGAGCCAAAAATACGCCAATCGTACATCGGTTCTCATGTTACATCATACATATACTCGTGTATTATTATGTTGCATTATATTAATCCAATCAATAATGTAAAGTACGTTGGTATACAGTAACTGATAGTTACCGTTGAAAAAAAGATAATCCTAAATTTCCAAATTTTAAAAATCATTGACATTTAAACTCTACAGAATCAAAGGCTATTTGAAAAAACGTAACAGTTCGGAACACCATAGACTTTATAAAGACAATCTTCCGAGGGCTTAGACTACTGGGCTAGCGTGGTCAAATAGCCTACCAGGGGTAGTTGTTGCGTGAGGATATAATACAGCCGTAAGCCCCAATCGAAAATTTTACTATGTAACACAAAAATATTTTTACAAATTCTGCAACTTGAGCCATTTAATAATATTTTGTCGGCTTTTTTGTTAAGAACTATTGCTGAGGACTTGAGAGTTAAACACAATCCACTCCACATATGTCTACATAAAATTTTAAGTTGTACCTACTTGAGTTTCAACTCAGACCGATATTATCATTTATCATTTTTAATCGCTTATGTTGGATTAACGAATGTAATAAAATTTAACGAATGCTGCATACACTAGTTGTTTAAATAATAATTTGGAGACGTGACTCAGGCATTTCAAAATGGTTGGAAATGCGAAACATACAAGTGAGGTGAGGTTATATTTATGGTGTCCAGAACTTCTCTCATGTTATACAATAACGTCAATAAACTGTAATTTTAATACTTAATCTAAGTAATTATACTTACAGTACACGTCTACAAAAATAAAATTAATTCGATACTCATTAAAGTGTCTGCTAAGAAGTACGCAGAGGTAGAGTACATAACTAGCTTATTTCTGTTTATTTTTCACATATGTAACCTTCGAAACCGAAAGTTTCCTAGTAGGAAAACTCAATGACACTACCCAATCCATAATCAAACCCATGACTTTTCAATCACACGCTGCACTTTTATAACGCGGCGGCTCCTTTGAAATATATTCGACAACTTTTGACGATTTATCAGAAATGGGGAGATTTTAATTTCCTTGAATAAAACGTAATTAAAATAAAAGACTCGTTTCATTGTGTGCCGACAACATTAGAAATGAAACAGAATTTTTGCGCACTTCACACAACAACTTTTAGTAGGTTTTTATGTGTGTCCAATTTGAGGAACGAGCGTAACTATTTCTTGTTACCCAAAAAAGGCTGGCGGTATTTTATGTTGCGTGCCACATTCAGTCATATTTTATTCTCGGGCGCCCATCGGCTTCCTCTCAACATTGCTTAATGATTCATTTCTGGGGAAGCTCTAAAAATATGTTCGGTTATCGGTAGTTACTAACAATAGAACAGGGCTTTAACAGCAATGAAAAACACAAAAAGGTTGTGGTTTATTCTTTCCTTGTTTCTTTGTTTACCTATTCTATTTTTTTTTTCAAATACTGCTCCTATTAAATTTGGCAAAGCGATTTTATTTACGTACGCATTGTTAGCAAATGCACTATATAAATGTTATGTGTTCATCAATAGTTGTTAATACTATCATCTTATATTCTACGTCATCTTTTCGTTCTTAAAAGCAAAAACAATAAAGTCTGGATGACAAGAATATATTACTCTAGTTTACGATAGTTTGACGGCATTTGGTAAAATTCGTAAATATTATTCGCGAAAGCATGTTTAATATTTTCAGTCGATAGAAGATTTTAAGTAGTTTCCAAAAACTTTAAACCGATGTTTCTGATGCCTGATAAAGATCTAAACGTTCGTTCCAACAAAAGTTTGCGAGATTAATTAGCCACTACGGCACCTAGAGGCTTAATTAACAAGAAATTTAATTTTATTTAACTCTGTTTTAACATGCACATCGTTCTGAAAGCGCGCTTCGTTAAACTGGTGTTTAAAATAATCCACTCAGTCCACCACTAATTGATACAATGAACGTTCGCGCGGACTTCATGATACCTACCTATATTTAATAACATTAATCACAGAGGGCTTCGCATGAGTTCATGAAAATATTATTGTTATTTTAATACCCTTTTTGTATCCAGTGGATTATTGCGGAATTTTCACTTTTACAATAACTACGATAAAATATTTAAGCTTATGTAATAGAAGGTAAGCCTATTGCCGTTTTTCGAACACATTCCCTAACTCCGTTCTCCTACTTAATTTTTTTATGGCTAAAACCTAATAACGATTTTTCTTACGCGGCATTCGAACCTGGTATCTCTGGATCGCACACGAAAACTCAACCTATCACTATTAAAACAAAATAAAGCCTGCGAGAATTTTGTAATACCTTAATTATTGGAAATGTAATCTTATAACTATTCACGATAGTCAGCGAGGGCTTAACGCAAAAGAGTTTGAAACTCAATATTCTACCAAAAGGATTAAAGCAACTAATAAAAATTCAAGTCCTTTAATGTAAATTGTTATCTTAAA
Source organism: Cephonodes hylas (assembly GCA_030295005.1). NCBI lineage: Eukaryota > Metazoa > Arthropoda > Insecta > Lepidoptera > Sphingidae > Cephonodes > Cephonodes hylas. The sequence goes on from AP025366.1 coordinate 7,200,423, forward strand.
CGACTACGACCACTGACTCTGAGTATGATTAATGAATTCGTAAATCGACATAGATTACATTCCCAATATATCTAATAAATATATACGTACCAGGTATAAACTTCTTTGCACTTTATTATACATTCCTTCCAGTATATCCGAGCTTACCTTAAGTATTGTGTTAGACATTGTTCCTGAACATACGCTAAGGCGAGTGTGACGCTGCAATTGTACCAGATCGTTCCCTATGTTATAAATTATTTATAAGGCTTTCAATCGACTTTCTTTGTACAAATACATACGATGCCCCAATTTCAGAATAAATTCACGCCGATGTATGCATGGAAACGATAATTGGAATATTAAATAACCTAATTTCATAAATAATTCAGTCTGCAGACCTTATTGTGTCACAGTTATGAAAAATGTGATGTTTTAATGGTTTTTGTGTAGCTGTTTTGATAATTAAACTATCTGTATGCTGGGTGCGGGCTTCCTCCATGATTAAAAGGGGTCAGGCAGCAGTTGCTACGATAATGTACTGCATTTTTTACACTTCATGTACCCGTGAAATTCTTTCAATAATTCCATAAATATACCGGCTTCTTAACAAAAATACAAATGATGACAAGTTGAAGAAGATCTAATAAATAATACCACTTTATCTTTTTAATTTTGTAATATCAAATTTATATTGAATTTCTATTCAGTAATAAACATCGAAAGGTTCTGTATTTGCCACATTTCTGCGACAATTTAAACCTACGTTGGAATTTAGATTTCACAAATGATGCAAACGGGGCGCCATTACAGACGAAGGCACACGTACATATGAGTATGTTGAGTATTGCCGGCACAAGATCTCAATTTGTTGTATATTTTACGAGGCTTTCCATATTTTCCGTGAATGTTATAACTTCAAATTATTTGTTTTTGAACGTATAATAAAACATTCAACCCTCCAAACATTTCTATTGACATCGATGTCTAAAATTGATAGTTATATAAATAAAGTCTGATTGTAGGCAAAAGCCCGTGGCATCTAAACTTTGTTTCGCTTTTAAAGGTAAGGTAGATCAATGTGTAAAGGAAAACTTACCTGCAATGGCTCGACCTAGCAGTAAGGCGCTGAAGAGGATGGACAGCACACGACTGCTCGCTTTGCACCGCATCTTCCACTTTTGTCACAATGTCCAACATCAACTGGTCAACATTTTAGCACTTTCATATTCATTTATTTACACACACTTATCACACGAACATTTTAGTTAGTAAAATAGTGTCATACTTGTAGCATATTTAAAAAGTCTTGTTAGATATATTTTTATAAAAATGATATTAAAATTGCTAACGATTGTAAACAACATAATTGAACAAGCAGAGGTAACAAATGTATATAACTAGCGCGATATGTTGAGTCCCACGCAAAGACGTCATAGGCGTGCCTTTGTATACCGTATTAATAAAATACTAATCAAACCTCCTTAAACATGTGTTTTTCCTTAAACAATTTCTTAACACGGTTCCTTAAAATATAGCTGACATCGATAGTAGAAATAGTGGTTTTTACTAATGACTTTAACTATTTAATATAGGTGTACAAACATTTGCAAACACTAATTGATAAGCCAATTAGTATTTCAGGAAGGGGTATAGTGTCTTTCATTTTTCCATTTTTATTTTTTTTAAATACTTTGACACATTAACCTTTAAGCTAGACTATAAAAAAAAACTAAAGGAAAATTTAATAGTGTTTTTTGTGATAACCTTTCCTTTTTTCCTTTTTTTGGCGATAGTGGGGTTTGAGAATTTTAAGATCCAATGTTATTTTGTTCCTTTAATTCATTTAACAAGAGAATAACTAGATCACTTACTTTTACTTCCTTCTTTTTTACGTCGTCGAGATTATATATTTTTAAATTCCTATCTTTAAATTAATTTAAAGATACCGTACAACAGTGTCACATTGGCATTTAAATATAGTTAGGTTTCATTTTTTTTCACAGTGACAATAAAATACATAGGTATTTTTAATATAATAAAACTTGTTGACTAGTTGACTGGTGTATATTACGCCAGTAACATTTTTTCTTTCATAAACATGTATTACTATATTGAAAGTGCAATATTAATCTATACTATCTATACTATTATAATAAAGAGGAAAGATTTGTATTTTTGGATTTTTGGATGTTTGTTACGAATAAACGTAAAAAGTACTGAACCGATTTGGATGATTTTTGGTATGGACATAGATGGGGCTCACCGAAGTAACATAGGATACTTTTTATCCCGGAAAATGTGGTATTCCCGTGGGATTAGGGATAAAACGCTATTTTTATTTTACGCTTCCACGTCTAAACCATTTGACTGATTTTTATGATTTTTGGTATGATCATAAATGAAGTCCTATAAAATAAGATGAACAATATTTTATCCCGGGAATATGTAAGGTTCCTGTGGGATGAGCATATATTGTAACACGAAAGTAACACTACCTGTGTTATGCTTTCACGCCTAAACCATTTGACCGATTTGAATGATTTTTGGCATGAAGGTAGCTGGGACCTACCAAAGTAACAAAGGATACTTTTTATCCCGGAAAATGTAGTATTCCCGTGGGATTAGGGATAAAACGCTATTTTTATTTTACGCTTCCACGTCTAAACCATTTGACTGATTTTTATGATTTTTGGTATGATCATAAATGAAGTCCTATGAAATAAGATGAACAACATTTTATCCCGGGAATATGTAAGGTTCCTGTGGGATGAGCATATATTGTAACACGAAAGTAACACTACCTGTGTTATGCTTTCACGCCTAAACCATTTGACCGATTTGAATGATTTTTGGCATGAAGGTAGCTGGGACCTACCAAAGTAACATAGGATACTTTTTATCCCGGAAAATGTAGTATTCCTGTGGGATTCGGTACAAAACTCTATATTTTTTTTACGTTTTCACGCCTAAACCATTTGGTTGAATTATATGACTTTTGGTACGATCATAAATGAGATCCTATTATGTAGCATGAACATCATTTTATCCCGGCACTATGTAGGGTTCCTGTGGGATAAGCATATATTGTAACTCAAAAATGACACTGCCTGTGTAATGCTTTCACGCCTAAACCATTCAACCGATTTGAATGATTTTTGGAATGGAGATACCTAGGGCCTAGCGAAGTAACATAGGATAAAGTTTATCCCGGAAAATGAAGTATTCCCGTGGGAATAGGTATTTCTGGATCTACTGAACCGATCTAAATGATTTTTGATATGGAGATAGGTAGGACCCACCGAAGTAACATAGGACACTTTTTATCCCGGAAAATGTAGGATTCCCGTGGGAACAGCTATTTCTGGATCTACTGAACCGATTTGAATGATTTTTGGTATGGGGATAGGTAGTGCCCACCAAGGTAACATAGAATACTTTTATCCCGGAAAATGTAGTGTTCCCGTGGGAATGGGTATTTCTAGATCCACTGAACCGATTTGAATGATTTTTGGTATGGGGATATGTTGGACCCACCGAAGTAACGTAGAATTACTTTTATCCCTGAAAATGTAGTATTCCCGCGGGAATGGTTATTCTCTAGATCAACTGAACCGATTTGAATGATTTTTGGTATGGGGATAGGTAGGCCCCACTAAGGTAACATAGGATACTTTTATCCCGGAAAATGTAGTGTTCCCGTGGGAATGGGTATTTCTAGATCTACTAAACCAATTTGAATGATTTTTGGTATGGGAATAGGTAGGACCCACTGAAGTAACGTAGAATTACTTTTATCCCTGAAAATGTAGTATTCCCGCGGGAATGGTTATTCTCTGGTTCTACTGAACCATTGAAGTTACATCTTATAATTGCAAGAGTAACTTTGTATGTCTTTTACGCTTTCACGCCTAAACCATTCGACTAAGTTATATTATTTTTGGTATGAACATAAATAGGACTCCGTGAAGTAACAATAAAAATAGTCCTAAAAATAGAAATAAACATATTATAAATTCGAAAATAGCTCTTTCAAAGTAAAACTGTTTTTGGACGACACTTAAGAGACGAATTAAAGATTCACTTATTATCTTTCTGCACTCAACCCTAAAGTCTACGCAGACGGAGTCGCGGGCAAAAGCTAGTGCATGATAAAAGAAAAACGTTAATTTCAGTGTGTTAAACATTCACTATATCTTGAGCTTTTAAAGGTATAAACAATGCAAAATATTTTTAAGTCCTTTGTTCTCTTTATTTTTTCATGATTAAAACATCGAATTTCAAATGCGATGCTTAAAATGCAAGTAGTAAATTTAAATTTAGCATAAATTTTCTGAGGGTTAAAATATTTTGTTGGTGTGAAGCAGTCGGGAAAACAAGATACACAAGAGCGGTAAAGAGTATTTTCAAATAAAATGAACTTTGTGTTCAATTACAAAATGTAGGTATTTAATGACGGTTATTTACATTTTTTTGGGTCAATAATTTTTTTGAGCCGCGATGGCTTTGAGCATTTGGAGCGCAGTCGAGGCACAAACTTAGTAGTTGCAGTTGTGAGTCCCAGACACACACACACACCTCTGGCTTTTCGAAGATGTTGGCGTGTGATGTATTATAGCACTTTGTAACGAGGCAATTTGCACACCTAAATAACTTCTGTACAAGGTATTGTAAGGTTTCTAGTCTGACAACTGGCGCTATGAGAGCGTGGCGGTCTAAACACTCACGGTTCTAGAAGGGGCACATGCCTAGCAATGGAACATACTATAATATATGAGCTAATTTGGATAGACAGTAACTATATTTCTATTCACACACTTAGGCGAGCACTTTATGGTTGGGCGATAGATAAAAACTAAATGTTTACCATAGTTGATGATATTTACCGTGAAGAGTCCTACATTAATGGGCTGAATGTGACTGTGTGATAGCTGTGTGACTTCATGATAAACTAGCAATTTGCTTCCAAAACCAACGATTATTATTTACATCCAAACAGTTTCTGCTTCTCTGATGAATTTATTGTTGTACTGGATTTAACTTTAGCTGTGTCCATGAAAATGTAGCCGAGGTAGTTAGCTAATATTTTAATGAAATATGCCACGAAATAGGTAAAAAATTAAATCTGAATCTCTACTATTTAGCAATCTCTTGCAAGAACTTATTGTTATGATACATAGCTTTTGTTTTGCTTTGTTTGAAATATTGATGAAAAGTGCACACATGAAATTATGCATCCAAAAGGGTTACACTTTTAACTTAATTAAATTGTTGTCCTTGGTTGATGTATGCACATTCAATATGTATTTATTCAATAAACACTGACATACAAATTTGAATTGAATACTGTTTAAAATATTGATAAAATATCATAGTTTTTATTTTGAATTTGGTACACATTAAAATTCCAACAATAGTCTTAATGGATAATGGAAGGAGGGAAAGAATCTTCAAAGTGCGTATAAAATGAGTTGATTGAAAATGACTTGGTTGCCGAGCCCGGTGTTAAAACAACAGAATGGATACCTACAGTTTTGAGTGAGTCTAGGTCGGTAAACGAAAGTGTCAATTACACGAAAAAGAACATTACGGCAACGCAAGTTGGAGCAAAGTTTACACAGGGGTTAATTGCATCCGCAGTATCGCTGTTGTTTTTCTTTTCTTACCAAAGGCAATAAAAACTTGTTTTCTCAAAGTTCGGACAATACCGATATGACCACAATGAAATCTTGAACGTTGCTAACGTTTCGTTTAAGAAACTTCAGAAATTTTTGCTAAAGTAACTTAGTTTAAGAACTTATTGAATATATTTCTACGCATTTGTTTTTTCTCTGTAGATGTTTTTTCTTAAAGTTATTTGAATGTAAAAAATTCCACGCATTAAGTAGGTATACATTTTTAAAATCATATTTGGCCTTAAAGGATTTTATAAACAATTTTTCGTTCTTTTGTCAGGTTTGTTGACAGCCTTCTCAGCTTTTTAGATAATATCGGGCATTAAATTTAGATCGACAATATTAATTTTACACAAAACACTCTTAATTAGGATGTTTTCTTGCAGCGCTAATATGCATGAGCTATTTTGAATACGGATGAAAATATATTTAATTGAAGTAATAGAAAATATTTTTAAAATATGCTAAAATAGATTTGGCTATCCTATGTGCATCTGATTTTTATCTGCATAATTATGCAAAGCTGTTTCGTGGTCTAAATTAAGTAGAGGCCCCGGCGGTATTCAATAGAACTAATTAGTATCACATTAAACTGCTGCTGTGGATCGTAACCCACTTAACGTCTAGTTTAATAACATAATGACATTGTTAAATGTAGTTCCACGTTAACAGTTAATTGAAGTGTAACAATGAACAGATAAAATACATAGCGTTGGTGCTTTGTTTAATTCAAATGGGACTACAATGCCACCGTTTCGTGACTAATGTTGTTGTTAAAAATAATATTAATAACATGGAAATACTCGTATGAAACGTTTTCAAGTACTCCTGGCTTGTAACTATTACAATAATGGGATAGCAAAGGAGTAGCCAAATTGCTTCCTTCAAGAAGTAATTTAAAAATATGGCTGTTATTTGATTTTTATTATATTTCTTTTCCAAATATATTTGTAATTGCATATTCAATTTGGAGTACATCATAAACAGAATAGACAGAGAAGTTAAGATTCGTTAGTGTTATAATGGCAATAAAATAGGGAGCGAGCATTTGGTATGGTGATAATTTTTTAATGGGGAATGGCTAAACATTTTCCCTAACCTAACTTCATTTTCCCTAGATCTTTGAATTCAAATCCCCATATGTTGCTGAAAAAATAACAAGAAAAACATAAGCTCATAGTGTTTATGCATTTTTTTTTACAATTAGAAGATTTTATATAAGACAATAAAATAATTCAGCCGAGAAATGTTTTTTCATCTTAAATTAACGATATAAATGAAACAATAAAATAATATTTGAGAATAGATTAATCATCCTCTTTCTCTTTGCGGAATAAAGCGCATAATGTGTTGAAATTTATTTGCATTCCCCGGATTAAACAGCATGTATACGCTCAGGCGACATTGCGGTTTGAATTTTGCAGGCGCTTGCAAACTACACGGAATTATTCTTCCATAATTCATCTAGGAAACACTAGAATCGATTCGGGTCAGCGGCTCCTGAAGGAAAACGTTTGCGTTTAATTTTCAGCTTCAATCCTTACTTACTGCTTATTATACTTAGTTTACGGAAGCTATATTAGAGCCGTAAACAAAACATGTTTTTTAAACCTATATATGTTATGTAAAATTGTCGGTCATTTACAAAATTGGACGAAACGTCGCGTGACTAAGCAACAAGGCGTTGCCAAAATGTGTGACGCGATGTTACACGCACATCGTCGCTTTAAGCTCCGCCACGAAACCTTTGAGTTTCTATCTGATATGCACAATGTATCTAAGTGGCGAAGTTTCACTGAGTAATACTTATAGCTACCAGAGTATAGACTTATACTCTAGATATTGCTTTATATGTCCTCGGAAATTAAGATTCGGTTCCCCAATTGTATTGGCAATAAATGTAAGCCTGATTTCACTGTACAAAAGATCTCGTTATATTCCCATCACTAGTTTTAAGAATAGTCTTGCTTACTTGCACATGATGGCATACTGTCGGGCCACGGATGTAGTCTAGACGCATAGTCAGCAAAGATAACGGAGGCTGGTGTTGAACGCCTCGAGTACATAAGTTAGTCTTAAGAATTATTTTGAAGAATAAACGCGTCTCTTAAATTAATTCGTTTATTTTAAAAGACTCCCTCGCGCTCCCGAAACTTATCTGGCGCAGCCGGTAGGATTGCTGGCTGATCCTGTCGTGAAGTACGTAATTTTCGTAAAATCCGAAAAGTATATATCGCGATCGGAACTCTGTGAAAGTGTGTAAAAATTACGCGCTCTCCGCGGCAATCCTCGAACCAATATAAATAAGAATAAGTGGGGACGTGATGAATACGGCAGCGGTTAAACTGTGAGTACATATGAAGTAAAATCCTTCTACTTCCTTTCTTTCCCTGCCCATTACCTAAAATCGGTGTATTAATTTTAAGATATAATTTTAAGTGTTGCTAAAATCGCGACGTACTCTGTGTTCAAAAGCGAAATAGAGTTAGTTAAGTAAAATTTTAAGTGTTGCTAAAATCGTGACGTACTCTATGTTCAAAAGCGAAATAGAGTTAGTTAAGTAAAAGTTTAAAGTGTTGCTAAAATTGCATTTAAAGTATAGTTTACCATATTATTTTTGTGTATATTTAAATTAAATAGTGATATATAATTAAACGCTTTAGTGTATTAAAATGTCTGTTTCGCAAGGACAATCACCTACGTCACATAACATGACACCTACTATTGATACGAATATACCAAAAGAAGTGTTAAATTTAATTCCGCAATATAATGGTGAAACAAATACCTTAAGTTTATTTTTGCGAAAATGTACATATGTTATCAAGCGGTATCAGGGAACAACGGCGCGTAATGAGTTTCTGATGCAATGTATAACAAGTAAATTAACTGGTAAAGCGGCAGCATTAATAAGTGAACGCAGTGATTTTGAGACATATGAGGAGCTAGAATCACTTTTGATCCAGCATTTTGGGGATCCACGAAGTGAAGAATGCGTTGCCCTAGAATTAGAGACCCTTAAGATCAGACCTAATGAGTCATACTTAGAATTTTGCGGGCGAATTCAAGACGTGCGCGCAATCCTTATCGCTAAAGTCAATCAAAATAGTTCAGGCACGTTACGCGAGGCTAAACGCGTCATTTATAACAACACATCACTCAATGTATTCTTATACAACCTATCCGAACACATGGTGCGAATAGTTAGAATTAAAGAACCTAATTCCTTAGAGGAAGCTTTAAAGCACGTTTTGGAGGAAGTTAATTTCCAAGAACAATACAATATGCGTTCAAAAATGTTACAAAATAAACCCGTTCAAGTTAACTTTAAACCACAGTTAACTGCACCTCAAGGTCAATTTAAATTCGGAATTCCAAATCAGATTAACACACAGCCTAGTTTCTTAAATACTTCATACCGCGCATCTATGCCTATACAGTTTGGGTACAAACCTCAATTCAACCCTCACGCTTTAGCCCAACAGTTTGGTCAGCGGCCTCCGTTTGGACCTAGACAACAACAGGTAAGTCAGTTTGGATTTAAGCCTCAAGTAGGTCAGTTTGGCTACAGACCCCAACTGCAACCCATGCAGACAGGCTTTAAACCACAACCATTACAGTTTGGATACAGACCACCTCAGTTCGGGTTCCGACCTCAGGTAGGACAATTTGGTTATAGGACTCCACAGCCTCAAGGCTATCGACATCCCATACAGTATCCTAATGACGTGTCAATGCGGACGGCTCCGGCGCATCCGCCAAAGGCAAACGTGAATGAGATGTACACTATAGATCAAGGTGAGTACGGCAACCAATATATATACGGTCCTCATGACGAGCATCAGACGTGTGATGAACCTCAGTCTTATGACGACGCATCTTACCAGGAAACGGGAGAACACCAGGAGAACTACAGTGGTTCCCTCGACAATGAAAATGAACTTATCGAGGCTGAAAATTTTCGTTTAGGAGTGTCTCCTCAAAGCCCGAGGTAATCGAATTCAATTACGACGCTACTCTAAAATTGCCATACATTTATGTACCCGATATAGATGGAAAATTTATGTTAGATTCCGGTAGTACAAGGTCCTTTATAAGTCCGACAAAAGCAAATATTTATTACTCGGATTTAAAATACTATGAACCCTTTACAGTATCTAGCACGCATGCTACTAGCAGCCATAGTGAAGTTGCTAACATACCGCTATTTTCGATTTTCAATAATGAAGGTTTTCATAAATTCTTTATATACGATGTTGACAAAAAATATGATGGTGTCATAGGATGGGATCTTATGACAAAACTTAAAGCAAACTTAGATCTCGGAAACAGGATATTACAAACTAATAAAACAATTATCCCTATTCAGTATGATCCAGACTACATAATTAATTTGGAACCCCGTAGCGAGCATCGTGTTAAATTACCAGTCAATTTAAAGGAAGGTTATGCAATTTTAAATTTTAAACAGTTTTCTGACACCGTACGCATGCCCTCCGCTTTGGTAAAATGTGAGAATTATTTCACTACGACAGTAATACAAAATAGTTCTGAAGATTACATAACTATGACAGTAACCAAACCCTTTAGAGTTACACTTATTGAACATGACTCTGACGTATGTGAAGTTAATTTTAATACAGACATGACAGATATCGAAGTTGACGATCTACTTAAAAATAATTTGACTAAACTACGGTTAGATCATTTAAATGACGAAGAATCAAAAGCCATACGCACTTTATGCGACGAGTACAAGGACATATTTTACTGTGAAGACTTACCACTTACATTTACAAATCAGATCAAACATCACATTCGAACAACTAACGAAATCCCTATTTACGTTAAGCCATATAGGCAACCCCCAGCTCAGACCCAAGAAATCAAAGATCAGGTTGAAAAATTACTGAAAAATAATGTAGTTAAGGAATCACACTCACCGTGGAGCGCTCCGGTTCATTTGGTATCAAAGAAAATGGACGCTTCCGGACAAGTAAAGTATAGAATGGTAATTGACTATCGCAGACTCAATGATATCACAGCTGACGATAGGTATCCTCTCCCAAACATCCATGACCTTTTCGATAAAATAGGCAGAAGTAACTATTTCACAACACTAGACTTAGCGTCTGGATATCACCAAATAGAAATAGCCCCGGAAGATAGACAGAAAACTGCATTTTCCACGCAAAATGGACATTACGAATTTTTGCGTATGCCATTTGGCTTGAAAACTGCACCAGCTACCTTCCAGCGGGCAATTGATAACGTTTTGAGAGGATTACAAGGTTTACATTGCCTCGTATATTTAGATGACATTCTTATCTTTTCCAACGGCATAGAACAGCATTTACAAAAACTCCGTGCTGTTTTCGACAGACTACGTAAAACAAATCTGAAAGTGCAATTAGATAAATCCGAGTTTTTGCGCAAAGAAGTGCAATACCTAGGACATACCTTGACAAAAGGCGGCCTTAAGCCAAACGATGATAAAATTAAAGTTGTACTTGACTATCCGATACCACAGACTCAGACTGAAATAAAACGATTCCTCGGTTTTATTGGCTATTACAGACGATTTATAAAAGACTTTTCAAAAATCACTCAACCATTGACAGCATGTTTAAAAAAGGGCAAAAGAGTAGAATTAACGGAAAAATACACAGAAGCATTTCAAAAATGTAAAGAGTTGCTAGTTAACGCCCCTATTTTACAATACCCGGATATGACAAAACCTTTTGTCCTGACTACAGACGCTTCAGAAGTAGCAATTGGTGCGGTACTATCACAGGGCGCAATAGGTAGTGATAAACCAGTAGCTTATGCTAGCCGTACCCTTACAGAAACCGAAAGAAAATATAGTGCCATAGAACGGGAACTTTTGGCTATAATTTGGGCAACAAAACATTTTAGGCCGTATCTTTATGGCCATAAATTTGATATTGTGACAGATCACAAACCACTTCTTTGGCTGTATCAACTCAAAGAACCCGGTAGTAAACTAACCCGTTGGCGATTAAGGCTTCAGGAGTTTGACTTTGATATTAAATATAAAAATGGTAAACTAAACGCAAACGCCGATGCGCTATCTAGACTCAGGGTGAATGCTCTGGGTGCGGACGAACCTAATGAAGACATTTCAATGGTAGTTAATTTAGACGAAAGTGAGAATGAATTACAAAGACAGTCGAAAGACGCAACAAAGAAAATAACTAAAGTAGCTAGACGACCAACGACCGACGACTCTGAAACTATTACAATATCTGACTCTGAGAGAACTATGACAGCAAGCCCTATTACTATATCTGACGCGGATTCCCGTACTAAAGAATCAAGTTGGTTAGTTAGATCCGACTCTAGTGGCACCGATGCTACGGAAACAATTCATTCAGGTAAAGATACGGAATCCCTAGGTATTCCAATTTTAGACGAAGCCGTGGATACAAAACCAAACCAAATATTAGTTTTTCATAAGTTCGGAAATGACATACAAGTAACAGAATTATCCACGAAACATCAAAAAATCCTAGAAGTTTTCTTACCATTTCACAAAACGGATTTAGTTATAAATTTCATAAAAAAATATGTCAAGCCTAAAATCAAATACTTCATTTATTTTGAAACAGACCTGCATAGGAAAGAATTCAATAATGTTATTATTACATATTTCAAAAAGGGAACTATCAATTTCTTTGAGTGCACAAAACGCGTTGTATTAATCGATGACGAGAATGAACAAAAAATAGTAGTTCAAAAGTTACACGAAGGTAAAACTTGTCATCGTGGCATTACAGAAACTGTTAAAAGAGTCCGACGTAATTACTATTGGCCGAATTTACATGAAACTGTAGCAGTAGTTATTAATTCATGCGGAAAATGTAAAACCGAAAAATATGACCGAAAACCATTGAAACCAATATTGCAACTTACAGAAACACAAAATGCTCCGTTTCAAGAAATATTTATCGATGTATTTTCCATAGAATCCAAGCATTATCTTACTATAGTAGACGCCTTCAGCAAACTAGGCCAAGCATTCGAAATTCAAAGTCGTTCTACTCCTGAAATAACAAGAGCTCTAATAAAATATTTCAGTTTTTACGGTATTCCACGAAAAGTTAGTTGTGACCCTGGAACCGAATTCAACAATGAACTCTTAAGAGAGATGACAGATTTTTACAAAATTAAATTACACATAGGCACACCAAATAACCCAAATTCCATGGGTTTGGTAGAACGATTTCATTCGACCTTAATAGAAATTTACCGCTTAGCTAAATACGAAAGAAAGTTTACTGACCCTGCATCCGTAATGACTTACGCTATAATGGCATATAACAATAGTATACACAGCGCTACCGACCTAACACCGTTTGAGGTAGTATTCGGTCATACAGAATTAAGATCTACGTTTGACATTGATTTTGATAAAACTTACAAACAACAGTTGGTTAAGGATCATAGAAAAAGGACACATGAATTATATAAGCATTTATCACAAAGGATGATTAAAAGTAAAGAAAACGTTATTAAGAAACGCGGGAATACTTCCAGTTAAGCTAGGATGTGCCTTCGTAGAACATGACAAATGGTCAATCATTAAGACACTTAACTAAGAAAGCCTTATTAGGGAATTGAATTACAATATTGCGAAATATTCTGAATTAAATAATAATATTAGTTACAATAAATACATTATTAATGAAGTAAAAGAATTAAAAGGTCAGGTAGAGTATGTTCGTGACGAAGCAATAGAGAAAGTTCGGCTTTACCTGTATCCCATGAATCTGAAACATTCATCATAATTCCTGAATTACCTTTCCTATTAGTAGAAGGTACCAAGTACTATCCAACCGCCCACCAATGCCGTGAAATAACAGCTAACGAATACTTATGTTCTGAAGATGACCTTATTCTATATGCTCAGAAGACTTGTGTTGAGCAACTCATGGAGTATCAACGCAACTTGTCCATGTGTTTTCCACATAGAGTCCTACCGGAAGACCTGAAACTTCAGAGGATAACAGCTGAAAGCTGGATACTATATTCACGACATAGTACGGTTTAACACAGACCTGTAGTAATGACATCATTCGAGAAACTGTATTAGGGACATACATACTCACCGTACCTAAAGAATGTGACGCCACTATTAATGACGTCATTATACATGGGAAACATCGACACCAAATAGGAGCCGGTTATAAACCCATTCCACTTATAACTCTACCTGATGTTAACGAACTGCGGCAGAAACAACTTTCTGCTAACACCGAACCTGTAGACCTAAAAGGGGTCAACCTGGACGACGTACAGCGTCTTAACTACATCTTGAAGAAAAATGTTGTGAAAAGTGTTAATAGTGAAAATGGGCAATATAGTGTTCAAATTCAAAGTGTTAGTGTCGCGACCGTATTACTCTACATTATTTTAATTGTATGTTTTAGTTATATAGTTTAACTTAGAATTAGAAATGTAATCATAAATAGGCGTGCAGTAGAGCAAACAGAAAATCAAGCTCAGCCGCCAATGTTGTTAGTAACTCGATAAGATTTTATAATTTTGTAAGCGAAGTTATAGGAAAAACCTTGTTTTCCATAACTTCGGTCTAAGGGGGAAGGCGTTATATTCCCATCACTAGTTTTAAGAATAGTCTTGCTTACTTGCACATGATGGCATACTGTCGGGCCACGGATGTAGTCTAGACGCATAGTCAGCAAAGATAACGGAGGCTGGTGTTGAACGCCTCGAGTACATAAGTTAGTCTTAAGAATTATTTTGAAGAATAAACGCGTCTCTTAAATTAATTCGTTTATTTTAAAAGACTCCCTCGCGCTCCCGAAACTTATCTATCTCGTAAATATTTTCGGAGAATACGTATTGAAAAATAATAAATAAAGAAGCGGGCTGTGGCAATTTTTCCTGTGAATTGGATTAGAAATAATGTTATACATCTACAATGTCTAAATGAACGATATATAGTATAAATATATACGTTTTCTGAGCCTTGGGTGAGATTTTGTGGATTATTAACGTTTCGGAATGATTTATTTGGTTGTGTGCTCCATAGGTGGCAGCAAACTAATGCAATATCTGAAAGCGCACGCTTAGTATAAATTACTTTCCCATATCGTGCACGCTTACCCCTTTGTTATTTACTTCGACGTTGATTAAATTGAATGTAGAGATAATCTATTACTAAACATTTAATACTATAATAATTAATAATAGCAATATTACTGTAGGTACATTTACCTCATACAAATATATAATATACATATAATTAGTATATTGATAATTTTATTTGCGTTCTTGTGCGTAAAATATTAAGCCTATTTATTAAAAGGCACCAATAACAAGAAAACAAACGGTGAGCCGTATGTATATATTATGTTGTAAAATATTACGGAATAGTGATGGTAAGATGTGGTTTAATATATAAATAAAAAGTGACTGAAATGGAATTATATAATAGTGAATTTAGTTTACATACAACTATACATAAACTCACGCCCGACCCCCTTGGGGTAGGCGAGACTATAGAGGGCCATATGCCACGGTCCAAACGCACTACTAATATTGACATCATATTATCCTCATGTGTTTATTTTATTTTTTTCATTTTTAAATATACAATTTTATAAAAAAAGTACATTTAAAAATATAAAAATTAAACCCGCAGATGGCGGGGTCTACGACCCAAGCCACCGGTGGTTAGGGTCCAAGAGTCAGAAACCGTCTCACGATACGTGCCGTGTCTAATAACACTGCTTTTTGTATCTGGGTTTTGACCCAACAACCGATTGAGAGCCGCCGAAGATGTTGGTCGAGGCTCTTTGGTATTAGTCCATTGGCAGTAATGACTATGACAATCGGAATAATCAATAATCGGAACAATGACGGTTGAGTCAACATCCCACATATTAGTACCTACCTCGTGCGCCAAATCTAAATATTTAGACATCTTGTCTTTTTCGGTTTTCACAATTATCCTCACTGGATTTAGTTTAATAATTTTATTTTTTATCAATGTAAGCGATCATATTTATTATATTAATTTGACAGAAGCAGAGAAAAGGCGCTTTTTTACAAATATAATTTTAAAACGCAATCTGTGTAAAATACAGATAAGAAATATATAACATGAAAACCAATTAAGCAATTCATTTTGAATGAAATACTCGAATCCAGTGATGATTATCTAGAACATTGCGGATAAGAGAGGGTTTGGAATGGCTCGTTCTTATGTCAAACGATCCTTGGGTTCTAACTTGGCACGTAAAATAGCTGGAGCATTCCGCTAAGACGTCGCCCTTGTAATAGGACTTTAGGGATGGCTAAAAAATCAGAATTAGAAATTACATTGCTTTGAGTTATTACTAGATTCTCGTTTATTTTTCAGAAATTTGGTGCGCATATCGGCTAGATCTGAGAAACGGTCGACATCTAATTATTATACCCCTAAATGTGAAGGGTGGTCGAACACGAGTTTCTTAGAAATAATGTATATGGCAAAACAAAGTTTACCGGATCAGCTAGGATTTTTTAAGATAATAAACTATGCTTATATAATAGGTTAAAAGTTTGTTTGGTTAAACGCGCTAATCGAACACTGATGGTTCGAAATGACAAAATGTTTTGTGTTAAAACGTCCATCTATCGAGAATGGCTCTGTAGCCAAAGCATGCTCAATAGGCATGGAAAATTAATGAAAATTGTGGCAAAAAGGGGGAAATTAAATATATTCGTTTCGAAGTGTTTTGTAATTTTCAAAACAGTAATAGTTCAACTTTTTCTCTCAATCATTATCATTGTCTCTAAAAGATCTAGCTAACATCTTATAAAGCTTAAACCAACCAAAGTATTAGTTAAAAATAATTTTCACAAAATCACATGCTCATATTCCTAAATGATAATAGTTATTTAATTTTTCTTTCAAAGTACAACAAGCTGAAAGTAGGTATCTAATGTTTCGTCGAACGTAAGATGTTTCGTTCAGGTGAACTCATCATTAGCGTTATTACTTCAATTTTAAGGCATAATTTAAAAATAGGTCTGGAATGTAATTCGAATGTTATCGTCGAGATTTATTTTTTGTATATGTGTTTATTTTTTCATCAAATTATTTTATGCGTCAATCTAAGATACTTTTCGTGATGAATAATCGTCGAATTATGATTTTAAGAAATTGTAGAATATTACAATTTAAATGTGTATGAAATTTTTTTGGAAACTTAGGTATATTAAAAATGTAAAACAGACTATCCCATGATATCTGCACTAACCACGGCTTGTATCGCAAAGATAATACCAGGATTTCAAGCATTACATAAACTATATATTTCTCGCGCTAAATTTTCTGGCTATAAATAATAGAAATTAATATTCAATGACACGTACATAAATCCTGTTTTTATTAGCCAAGAAATACTGTGTTACTTAATATTACGCATTTAGAACAATAGCTGACCCAGTTATGACATCGTTTGCTATAACTACCCTTCTGTGGGGAGTCGAAATTTTACTCAGTACAAAAAGTAAGCTTTACAAATTACTTGTACCGTGAATACATTTTCCTTTTTTTGTGTTTCAGCGTGACTGAAAGCAGGCTCAATTATACAATTGACCTTTAGTACGAGAAGAGGAATTAAAACGTAATTTATCAAATCAACTAGAGAGTTGTTATTTTGGGCCACATGTATATGAAAGTAATTAATTTTAATGATGTTAAAGGTGGATTACAGACTGAGCCCTGAATGAAGCTTTTCTTTATGTTATTTCTTGTACTGGCTTTTATTTAACCACAGTCAGATTCTCTTTAAATCGCGAGAAACACAACACAACGGCATTATAGCCCATGCTTTTTATTTGAACTTCTTATAAACATTATTTCAGTGTATTGTTGCCATAAATTTTTTAATAGGTATTGAGTTTTGAAACATTAATTCTTTATTGATGAAGTAAACACGTTATGTGGACTATAATATAATGTTAAAACTATGTTAATTATTATTGTATTTCAGGGATTATACTATTAACTATTAATTTAAAATATATTATTTAATACTTAACACTCGAAATAATCGACAATCATAACCAGTTCATTTTCGCCTTAAAAATACGACATGGTCGATATTGGGTATGTACTTCAGAGACTCTTACTAAGAAAACCTCGCCGTTTATTAATCAAGGAAAAATTCACTTCATTTTACTTTCATAGATAACGAAAAGGAATTGTAACAGAAAGTTCACATCTTAACAGTCCTCCTGGCCAACTTTTAGACCATCACATCTCGCATGAAATATTATTGATGTAAAACGTGTATGCATAATATAATTTAAGGAAATGGAATCGTAGCATTAATTTCATTTAAAGGCATTCTACAAATAGACGTTGGGGATGACACCGAAGAAATTTCTATAGAATGCGCCAATATAGTGTGAGTCGATTACTAATGGTACGCGCTACACTCGCTGACAGTTTCCGATTGAACAGCAATGTCCACAAACCGTTTAGCTAGAGTTAGCACACTAGGTTTATATCGCAAAGCATAATGCAAACTCTGAAACAAAACACTACCAGGGAACGCGGCAGCGCTGCGGTAACTACCTACTAGAATTTAGCCAGTCAGAGTTGTTGGAAGCTAATAAAACTTTGCCGAGGTGCGACCAAATTTTGCGTAGCTAGCATAAGAATGAACGCCTTACTGTCATACGTATTGAATTAAAATTAGCCAACCAACGTGTTTGTGATGTTTACAAAAAATCTTGTTAGAAATTGACAAACAAAACCCATTTGGTGATAAGGTGTACGTGACATTTATGCTTAACTACGCCGCTACGTACAAAATGACTAAATAGAGATTACATAAATAAGGATACTTGGACTACCTCGTCGGGAGTGCGGCATGAATTGGCAAGTTCGATCGAATTCCGGCACCAATTTCCGATTCTGGTATGTTCTGTTAAGAAATCCACTATAGTATCGTATGTAAAGAATTTGGTTCTACGTCCGATAAACGATAATTACATTGAATTCAAACACAAATAGTAAAACTTAGTTACAAAAATTTCTAACTCTCTATTCCTTCTCTTAGACAGTAAAACATTCTATTCGTATTTTTACCTAGAGATAGTCATTATACTAATTGTTATTGAAATGTTATTACTATTATACGTCTGGTTAAATGGGTGTTTGGGGTCTATTACGTAATTATACATTTGAAAATGTTACTTTGACATCAATAGGTAAATTGCTAGTTGTGTCAAAAGCTTATAATACTACGATATTAAATGATTAGTATTATATCATCACGAACCGTCTATGTTCAATTTTGTGGATTAACATACGGAGGGAATATTTAATTAAAGCTTAGCGTTAATGGATTTAACTTATATAAGGTCAGGCGGGAGTAAACATTTCATCTTATATGCACAGTATGCTTAAGTTCGTCAAAGATAATATCAACAATTTCTGCGGTAATTATAATTTTGCTATATATCTATATAAGTCTATCTACATTCCGATGCTGTTTACGGGCCTCCTTTACAACTGAGAGGAAGTAGGTATACATTAGACCCGCTCAGTGGGCTACTGCGGGTTACCGGGCTATACATCTAAGAACTTCGTATAAACTTTTAGGAGTGCAGGTTTCCTCACGATGTTTTCCTTTCGTGTTTAAGCAAGTAGTATAAATCGTTAACTGTATGTTCCCATCGAAAAATCACGTATTCACGATGTCAAAAAACATTTATAACATTCATCAATACAACTCGTAACTTATTACTCAATTACTTATTACTTATTATTCAAGCATTTGTCAGGAAATTCTAGAGGGCCTGTTAGAAGTGGGTTCACGGTCAATGAGACGTAAAAATTTAACCTTTATAACCCACACTTGAATCATATATTTTTTTGCGATTAGAGCCTTCGGAATATTTGACTTTCTGTGGGTTTGTGGAAATATTGTTTCAAGACTTTCGTATTGTTTTAAGATATCTAAGTAAAATTAAGTAAAGCAAATAAAATAATGGATTTAAAGATGTATAGTATTAGTAATGGCAATATCTTTTCTAAACACAACCTCACGTATGTATGTATCTCTGATGGGATAGGTATAAGTGGTTAAATATCGCATTTCCCTGCGTGTTTCACAGGGTGTGATTCTATTTTCTGGGAAGAACCAGATTCGTTGAGATACTAGAATTTTTTCGTCCCAGGGATCGACCTGAGTGCTTACTCTAGCTCGTACGGCCCACACCTGTATCGCGGAACTAATGAAGAGGTTTTATTTATTTGCGCTATTGATAGAATTAGGCGCCAAAGAATCCTCAGGGTATAAAAACCTGGGAGAACGGAAAACACTAAACTGAAATCAAACGCGAGGAACGACAGAGACAGCACCATACAAAAGAAGAAGATGGCCTGCCTATTAACAACAACACGCACGTCCACAGCTAAATCGAGGTTCACGTTACTTTAACCCTCCTATAAACTTATACCGTGGTTGGAACAACAAAAACAATGAAGACATAAACGGAACAAAAAGAAGTAGATGTATCGTGTCACAACGTCGTCAACGTACAACTGTAATTTCACGCTCGATCTGAATACGCTTTTACTATACTATCAATTGGAAGGCTCGAGACATGGACAAGTAATCATTCATTTATGATACGTGGGTGACTTACCAACGTGGGTGAACCAATAAAAAGTACAATCACGGCGAGCGCGATGATAAACGTGCCAATTTCAATTTATCGCGAATAGGGCGCATTATATGAGCAGCAGAATCAAGCTAACTCGTAACTGGCACGTTTATGTCGTATTTCACGTCCTCCGTAGTAATGGCTTCACATACAACATCGAGAACCTTGACAGACACACGCTGCCGACGACGCTGACACACTTTTTACACAATTAAATGTTTAGCGGGGAACGAAGTCTATTACGTTTTACAGCTAAACTATTATTGGAGTTGAAAAAAGGCTCGAAATATATGTATAAAAAAGATTTGCAAAAACTGATATAAATATATAGTCGTAATAGTTGACGAGTTCGTCCTTTAATGGCATTCGGCGGCAATCATGAAACAAAGCAATTTTTAGCTCACTGCGCTGACCTAATAAAGCACTGTGATATAAATCAACCAAGTTATTCCAATGTTCAAGTTTCTCATTTAATTACAGGCGCTTCCATGATTGTTACCGCTTGTAGCACTCTAAATTTATCGCAATTTAAACGACAGAATCAAGAATAAAAATTACGTTGACACGTAAAAATTAATAACCAAATATTG
This sequence comes from Cephonodes hylas, assembly GCA_030295005.1. Lineage (NCBI taxonomy): Eukaryota > Metazoa > Arthropoda > Insecta > Lepidoptera > Sphingidae > Cephonodes > Cephonodes hylas. The sequence goes on from AP025366.1 coordinate 7,221,379, forward strand.
CTTACCTGTAGTGGTTGCTAATAATTCCCAACCTGCAAATAGATATTTCTACCGCGCTCTCTAAACGTTTGTATATTTAATTTACGATACCAGACACATGAAATACTTACCGCGAGGTATATTAATTTCGTGAATTTTGCTAAGAGCAGTGCACCATAAAACTGTCGCAAATTTAAATTTACAAGAGAAAGTGTAAAACTGGGATGAATGATAACGTCGTATTCAGAAGAAAACTAAAATTTGAATAACAAATCCACGTTTACAAATTAAACATTCTTTGTTTTTAAACTATCGGTGTACAGTGGTAATTGCTGGAGGGAATCTTTTTTTACGCTTTGTTGAAGCTCGGTTCGTTAGTAAACGGGGCGTACTGTGCGGATGACCACTCTTTTGTTCCTCTGGCTATTTCCCGTGGACATCACTTCAGCGTTTGTTTTCTATTTTCATCGTCATAAAACCGCATTCATTATCCACAAACAATCGTAAATTAAAACGCCTTTAAAGCTGTACTATTTGTCAACCCTTTGTCTCGACATCAATTATATCATTACCAAAACGAAACCTTTTGTATTTAGTTTGATAGCGAGCTTTTTGCGGTCCGGTGGCAGGCTAGTTTTTATGAAGGATGAAAATGAAAAATGAATTTAATTTCATTTGCACAATTTCTATTCAAGTCGTGCAAGTACTTGCATAACAATTTATCTTGCGTATTTTATCGCGGTGAGTTTTACTTCGTTTCAGAGCTAGGATTAATTTATTGTTGCATCCTTTAATTATGCATGGCAAAGTTTTACATTATATTGTACTCTTGTTTCATTATGCGATTTTTTATGATGAAAATTTTAACACAATATTTTTAAGGTTAATGAGAGACACAAATATTTTAATATGCGTGAATAAATATATAATACTCTCCGAGTGATTTGTAACTGTAATATTTTTTACCTAATAGTACGTAAGCGTGGTTAAATCTTAATGACAGTAAATTTTAGAAGACGAAATACAAAAGAAACAGTCTCAACTAAAAAAGGAATATATACAAAACGATTCCAAAAAATCCTCTGATGAATATTCACTGTGTCACGGCTTAACCAGTGCCGACAGATTGGGCTTACGTTCGCGTTTTAAAAACTATTCGGACTATATTGGTCTATTAAAGATTTATAGTAGCGTTGGCACAATAAAAAATATGCTGATCCTAAAAATAAATAATGTCTTAATGGAATTCTAATACATAATTACTTGGCTAATATTATTTTAATAAATATTTTTAGTTATTTGATGCAAGTTGAAAAATTGTATTTTAAGCTTTGGACTTTTGGATTTAGGTCATCTTAAACATGTTCCTCTCCTATTTTTCTTGAAGCAGCAAGAATATACTTGCTTTTAAAACTTTGTTATTTTATTTATTGGCTAAGAACCTTGTTTCTCTTTAATCAACTTTTACCGCAACTTTAAATCTAAAAAGAGGTTAAAAGTTTTCATACTCGATATAAAGTGCAATAAATGATAAATGTCACGTGCAAATTATATCAAAATTATAAAAAAAAACTTTTTGGAACTATTTTTTTTCACAAAAGTTCTCACTTTCGCACTTAAGTCAGTTGTGTGAACGCACTTTTGCACATTATATAATGGGTAATAATTAGTTTGTGGCGCGCTAAGTTGCAAGGTTTCTACTCCACTTGTTGAGGGTGCAAGCGCGACTACTGGCAACGTTCGCGCGCTCGGCGGAGCGTAGGCGACTGCGCTACCCGCCCATTCATTGAACAGCCCCGCTCTACCCTCGTACTCTCGATTCGATCTCGATTCACATTCATTATTAATAGCGATGTACATTTTTGTTCAGCATTCATAACACTTTTTGTCGTCTTTTGTATGCAAATGTGACGTTTGTTTTATCGCCGTTTGAAGACAGGCGAGACCTTTTATTGAAATGTAAATTGCACAAACTTGGCTCGTATAAGTTGTGTATAATGTATGAGAACTTGTTGGGTTTTTATGAATTCATATTCCATTCGTATTATCAAGTGAAAATTATATTAAGAAAATTGTTACGAATAAAAGTTATATGAAAGTAGTTTGTTATCGAATTCACAAGGTTCTGAGTGAAAGAACGTGGCCGGTGGCGTAGGTGTTTTACCGCATACTTAAAGTAGTCGTGTATTTAGTGAGTTTCTTCCACGTCATGACAGGTTCCGAGTATTCACGATATATACCAAAATAAGATTTGAATGAATACGCACCGTATTTATTCAGAACGACTTTACCTTCATTACGTAAATTATGTTATGTCCTGTTCTTTTTTAATAGCGATTTGTAACGTAGTTATTTTTTCAAAGTAAATTTAGACTAGTGAGTAGTTAACTTTAGATTTGGAACAAGCAGTATTGTTACAGTAATGTTAATTTAGTAATCGAATAAAGATGTAATAAACGAAACCCATTTTAATATAAGTGATGGAATTCTAGATGAGATTTCTGACGGAAATTTTAGAATTCTAGAATATGTTCAAATGTAAAATGTAACAGTTTGAATTTAATATGATAATACGATTTACGACGTTTTAATTCTACGATCTAATTAGTTTCTCGCATATGTAGGTATAATTTTTTGATTAGTATTTATTACATTGTATTCTTTTTCTTTATATGGTTAGTATTTAAATCGTGAACTTTGCGTGGAGCCGGGGAAAACTTTTTAAATCATTGAGAAGAAAGTTTAGGGAAGGTGTGCATACGTAACTTTTCTGAACAACTTCACCGCACCAGTTAAATAACTAATCGACGTGGAAACAGATTTCGAATGTATACCAATTACCAACGTAGGCTAAAAATATCTCAGTTGTAGGTTTTCAGTACATTTCCCACTTTTTCTTTGTATTGTATATCTTTTCCCCATTTTCCACCTCTTTTTAAATTACTTAGTTTACTAAAAAGCAAGACAAACTGGTTTCATTTATTTATCCGTGATGTATGCAGCCTATGCAATTCATTGATGATGGTTAACAAAAAAAGTATTTTGGGGATATTACTCGCCATCATAAATGAAAAAAATAGCGAACAGAAAAAGTCAAAGGCGCTATAGGTATGCAAATTGTGCCCACCGATGCCAATAAGCAACAACACAGGTCAATATTGTCTATTTTTGATAGCTAGGCGGGGTATTTTGTAACTTGCATGCTTTTTCGATCCACCCGTTGTTTATAACCTTGAACAAATAAAATTTCGGACGTATCTCCGAGCAGTTCGGTGCGCAATATATCCCGTGAAACAGTTACCTTGAGTATACACGGAATTCAGTTGCAATAGAACACGAGGTCGACTTCCCTACTTCGGTAAAATGGGTACGGAGTAATTTATTTTTACATTGAGCTCGAATGGCTGCCTTTAGTACGAACAACATAAAATGCACATAGGAATTTATAGTTTGTATTAAAATTTTAATACTGTAATGATGATATTAGATGCTTGTTAAATTTAGACGCTTACGTTCTCAACGGGCGGGGATAAAGTTGTGGAAACTGTTACAGTGCTGTAACGAATGCAGTTATCGTATAAGCACGTTGAATATTGTGGACACGTACGAATGAAGATAGACGGTAGATTTAGATTGTTAGGTCTTTTTCTGTATTATTTTCTGTTGGACTAACCTTTCAGTTGATCAGCCTATACATAGCTTGTTATAAATGGACTTTTGTATTCACCGTTGAAAATAGCCTCAGACAAAGATTAAAACTTAGACTTAGATTAATAGAGACATCACACCTCTGAAATTTATTACAGGCAATCGACAACAATTTTAAATCATAGCGTCATTTTAGTCTGCTGAAATGACAAGACATTGAAGTGTGACCGATAACTTCCTACAATTTATATCTATGTATTAAATAATGTCATATATTTTTACAATCTTGATCTCACAGGGTAGGTGCCATGTGACCGCGTTTTCATATCGGGCTAAGTATATATGCTAAGTCGAGTTTTGTAAACAGCGGCCAAGTGTAGGCCACATTGCAGATGTAGAAAATCTAAATCCGACGGCCAGACAGATTTTACTGGTTACGTAAGAGCACAGTGCAAATAATTCGTTTTTGAAAAATTCGCAATTGCCTAACTCGTTCGTCTTTTGGCATAGATATTGAGTACAGTGAAAAGACTGCGGTTTGATTCCCTGTTAGGGAATAGTTTCGTGGTTTAATTATTATGAAGTTCTCAATAGCAGAAAGTTACATGAAAGCTGGCGAAATGTGGGTAGAGAAATAGACCTCGGCTAACCCGATTGGTTATAGAGGTGAGATGACAAGGGGATTTTTGCCAATAAAAACATTTATTATAAACTATCGTTATTAATAGACCATCATACCTACAGGAAACAAACAAATATATGAAGCTTCTGAGCTAAGATCTCAAATGCTTTACACAAGGATATCAACGTCAGAAGTTGGCTCTGGAGCAATTTCCTTCGAACGGCGCCGACAATAGAACTATCGGCCTATAATTGAAATCCTCTACGTAGCCCAACTAAGTTGCTACGTATATAGTCAATTCTAAAAGCAGTATTACTATCGTATTGTCATTCTTTCACGTCAATATCAATCTGTTTTTGCCTCATATCTATCATCAAGGGTTGTCCTTGGAACTTTTAAATGTTCAATAGAATCCTGGTAATTAATTGTAAAAATAGAGATTTAATTGTGAGATTGCCTTTTCATGTTATCGATATAGGTTCAAGGGTACGTATTATTCGCTAACGTAGCCATGTTACGTATACGGACTGATTTTCTAAATCAATTAGTGGTTCACTTGCACTATTTTTATATGAGAATGATAGTTGTGCAAATATTAGTTATGTGCATTTTTAAAAGAATACATAATTGCGATCAAATTAAGTATAAAGTTTGCAAGCCAATGTGAATCAAAAGAAATGGAGAATATGACTTGAGCATAATTCACAAAAAATGAATTATTAATCTATTACAATTATCGTTGTCTAAAAGCATGGCAAGTTTTCAAAAAGAAATCGGTGCTTAGATTACCAACGTTCTAATTGATGTATGTAGCTACGTCATTATCATGAAAAACTGTTGTAGTATTGTTTGTCCACGTAGTGACAAGTTTGGTTCAATCGCGGGGTCAAGCAGTTTGCTTTTAAACTTTAATGATATTAGGTCGATAAATTTTGGATCGATAAGAACGTTTCCTATTTCCTGTCTAAAAGTATAATTCGTAAAATCTTCTTATTTTGAAATACATAGATACATGTTTTATAAGTTCTGATAACTATTTCAACAGGCTTCTATAAGGAATCTGATGGAATATTAAATTTAATTAATTACAGCTAGCGGAAGAAACTGCTCGTGAATTTAATTCCACGATATCCGTTTTCGGACCTATTAAAATGATTTTCTGAAGTAATAAATCCTTGATGTGACGAACAGAAGAAACTTTCATATTTCCGCAAATACGATTAAACACTCATAAACCATTAGTCGATGGCCAGTGTATGACGCAATCCAAGCGCTCCATTTATCAAAGTGAGTGTCCCGACTAAAAAGGACGCCTTCTATATCAGACTCTTTAAAAGACTGCACTGCACACTCGGTACGACAGAGGGTTGTTTCTTACTCGAAATAACATTAATATTGGAAAGTAAAATGCGGTTAGATTGTTATTGCAAGACGAAATTCTGCACTGCTATTTTAGTGCTAGAGCTGGGCTTTTCTTCAATATCCACTCCGTGCATTTCAAAGCTGTGGTCTTAAAGAAAATCAACATAAAGCAAGTTTTAGTGCCACCTTTTGTTATTTTATTATGCACTCATTTTTCGTGAGATATGTAAGAATCTCACGTAGTAGACGGCGAGTTTTTGGCCGTTTCTCAGGCACGTTTTCAGACTCCGCGCAGCCATTGAGATTTTCCTAGTGAAAACAACTCAATAGTTCGATCCGGGAATTTATCCCGAGACCTCTACACTGCGCGCCACATACTTGGTTTCATATCTCAATAATGCAGTACTCATATAAAAAAAGCATTAAAGCTACAACATATAATTTCAGGCTATAAAAATTACTGGCAATATATCCCCGGGTGTATTCGTGTGTAATTTTAAAAACATTAACTTATCATGTGACTGTGCTTGTAATTGATGGTTCAGTAAAATTTTGTAGTAATAGATAAAACAATTCGCGTTATTGATATTCTATCAACAAGGTCTTAGTAAATTATTTTGTTATATGCTGATTCCCTATTGAAATTCAGGCTGCTTGGCTAAGTACAGTAAATCCATATAAATTACAAAACTTGTCCGAGAGTTACTAATCAACTTGTTAAATCGATACTCGAACTAAACTCATACAACATTAGTACGATTAATCATCAAAGCATTAATAGAATAGAGTTTTGTACTGGCAAAAGTTTAAATCTAGACTATAACGTGGTCGTGCAGTGCGGTCTAGAGGTCTCGGCTTCGATGCTCAGGTTGAACAAACTGTTATAAGGATTTTCCATTGGGAAATTCTCAATAGCAGTACGGAATCTGGAAATGTGCACGAAAAACGGCAGTACATTTACTTCCTATTACATGGGACCTCTGCCTATCCCTTCGAGGAATACAGGCGTGAGTTTATGTGTGTAATCATAGGCCTATTTATGTCCAACTGCTGGGCATTGAGAGTTTTTGAGGCGTTAATTCGTCACACTGGCCTAGCGCATAATTGGCAGATTTAAGAAATTTCAAAGAAATACGTATGTTCGAGTATGTAAGTTTAAAAATAAAACCGATTACCACAACTGCCGCCAACCGTAAATAAAGTAATAAAAATCGACCTGGCTCCTTTCCTCGCGGTAATACTAATGCAAACACTGAATACTTTTCCGCCCTAATGGAACCCTGTATAGAGGAACCATTAATTTTATTATTTGGGCGAACATGACGCCGCGCAAAATCTTTTCCCATCTAATGAAATCGATCCTTGATTTCATCATTTATTTTTTTATTCATCCTGTAATTGATGACTGGTGGTCAAATGTCTTGTGCAAAATAATCCATTAAAGAAACCCTAAAAAAAAACAATGTAACGACAAAGTAAACTGAACTGACGTCGTGGTAATATGATTAAAACACAGACATGTTGGAGTTGCTAAGTGTATGAAATGCAATAAGCAAGCTGTGGCATTTTCCTATTTATTTCCGTTGCTTTTGACACAGAAAAAGCTTTTGTACTGCGCTGAGCATTCAGTTAATACTTTGTTCTCCCTCATAGAACTTGCTGCTAACATCATGTCACACTGTCATCCAGTCGAGTGAATATAGATTAATCATTGTTGGCCGCCATAGTAATCTCGAATCACAAGAAACTGAATATAAATTTGTTGTTTTTTTAAACCGTAGAACCTAGGAAGCAGTACGAGAAAACGGTTTGAAAGTAACATCAAGGAATTAGATACTATGAAGATGTGACGAATGATCGTCTTATTTTTTATACTTCTGGTAGGTACACTGATGTTCCGGAAAAAAGGTCCGCGTTAACTAGTAGAACTGACGTATTAATATATAGTTATAAATGTGGCTACAGATGAAATACATTTTAAAAACATCTTGATAATTTCTAATATATATGTGTATTCGTATGCGCAATAATAGTATGCGATTCTCCACAGTCTAGATAGATATATGTATATGTACCAACTACGACTGTATGAATAATTTTCAGGTAACCGAGAGTCGCTAGCCGGCAGGCAAACGAATGATAAATTACACACGTTCAAACGAACAATAAGCTTCGTGGAATACCAATAGCAGTCACATACTGGTTTTAGTGATATCCAAATTTACATAACACGAGGTTCTTTAATATTAAATTTTATATTCTAAAAGATAAATGAGGGATATTTATTTAATAAAAACTCTCACTTTTTTTTCATAAATAAATTACTTTTAATAAATAGCTTACACTACATTCGCCCAAGTCTTTTTCAGTAAATCAGCTGCCTTTTCTGCGATCATTACAGAAGGTACCGCAGTATGAGCGCTTATGGGTCGAGGAATTATACTAGAATCCGCAACCCTTAGACCATCTATGCCATACACTCTTAATTCAGGGTCGACTACTGCATAAGAATCGGTAGATGGGCCCATTCTGCATGTACCTATCTGGTGGTGTAGAGATATCACCATTGTTCTTATAGCACATTCCCAATAGGAATCAGATCCTGGAGCATGTCCTGAACACGACGGGTAGTCCGCTAGATGAAGGGTAGGTGCATATTTCTCGAAAGCCGGAGATTGTCCCAATTTAATAATATATTTGACAGCCTCCATTAAATTTGCCATGTCCCTCGGGTCAGTTAAGTAGTTGCCATACATTTTGGGATGTGAAAACGGATTAGTATCTCTGAGTTCAAGATACCCTTTCGATTTGGGCTGCAGTAACATGGGAACAGCTGACCACGTGTCAAGACCGTTCAATGACCCAAAAGATTTAGCATATGTTTTGTCACTAATCTTCCAGCTTTTGCGGAGAGGACCGCCTGAATCGAAGTTTATGGAGGAAGCCATGCTTATTATTTCAATATCAGGAATCGCAGCTGGCTCTTCTGATTTAGACGTCTTAATGTATCCTAAAGCTTCGATTGCGGCAGGAGTGGTTAGAAGGCCATCACCAAATTGCATCCATTGCATAAAGTTTGGTAGAGTAGCAACTTTCGGTTCCAGGAGACTCGAATTGGTGGTATTCAATTTGAAAATAACTCCTGGGAATCCGATATGATCGTAAAGGGTCCTTCCTACTTGCAAATTTGCAAGTACTGGAATACCAAGAGTCTGCAAATGCTCTTGGGGTCCCACTCCTGACAACATTAGCAATTGTGGTGATGCTATGGGTCCCGCAGACAGAATTATTTCTCGTCGACAACGAACTGTGTGCTGGACATTATTCTTGATGTATTCTACGGCGTAAGCTCTTTTCGTTTGAGGTTCTATGATGACTTTTGTTGCTCTGGCTTCAGTGAGAATGTGAAGATTTTTCCTACGTTTGTTAGGATGTAGGAAAGCTTTAGCTGTACTCATTCTGTGGCCCTTGTTGGTGGTAGTCTGAACGTATCCAAATCCTAACTGATCGGGGTTGTTATAATCTACCGTGGGATGTCCAAAATTACGGCCCGCTTGAAGGAATGCTTCGACGAGTCCGGTCCTAAAAGAAAATGAAAAATTAAATTTTAAAATCCTCTGCAGAGGCAAAATCTATAGTATCTAATATTGAAAAGTTGAAGAGTTTGTTAGGTTGAAAGCGCTAATCATATAAACAATTGCCTCAAATGGAAAAAAAAATATATATAATAGTTTATTTATCGAAGAAGCTTGTAGGCTATACAAAGTCAAGCTACAATCACTTGAAGCATAGCAACTATACAAATTGTGACAAAAGCGGGGAAAAAAAATACATTTTTAAAATATCGCATATGAAGTGGCAAGCAACAGCTAGTGTATTAATAAAGTGAAAAATTCATTATTTAAATTAATAATAGTTGGAAACTTACTTGAAAGGAACATTCTCGACGGTTAGTTCGCCATCTCGACCGCGGTACGTAGCATTCTTATACTTTCTCAGCTCAGCTCTTTCAGACTTCATGAAATACTTCAAAACTTCGTCGTGGGACCTGACAGACAAGAAAATTCACTGTTTATCAATGTTACTTTTTAAAACTTTGAGCTTAATCTTTGCTGTTAAGGTGTAGTTTATAAAATACTGTAAGTGTTTTTTACACTAAGAAATACATTTTTTTTAATAAAAACAGAGTGGTTATCAACTCTATTATGGTAAAAAATTAGGATCCAGCAAAATTGTCGGCTTGGGCTTTATTCGTAGTGGTGTGTTGTTGCTATGATGTGTATAACTGTCATTTGCGTCTATAAACAGTTTTAAAGAATGATTTTTACAACGATATCAGAAGTGTACATATAATAGTACTACGTGGACATGTTTAATTATATATATTTTATAATTTTGTAGGAATAAACGGCCAAAAAGATTTATTAATTACAGGCGCATAAAATAATATTTCCTGGTGTAAAATACATAAGAAGTGAATGTAAATCCTGACTATATAAATTTTATTCCCCTTACAAAACGGTAGTTGGAGGATGAAAAAATAAATCTTGACTGCGAATTGTTCCCAAGACCACGGAGTTTTATGGGTTTATTTTAATTATTCACGCGATACATACAACCGTGAGTCAAGCCTCCACTGAGTGAATTATAAGATACGTATGAATGTATAAATAGCAAGTAATTTTCAATTTACTTCAGACAGTTTTTCTTTTTGTACAAGTCACTGGTTTTAATTTTGGAATTACTGTTTCTAACAACACGAGCTTAGCAATAAACTTATACATCGTAAGTTGTGTTAGTATTCACATTAAATTATCACGAACTTAGCGGTGAAGGGACACATCTGAAAATTCTGAGGTGTGCAGTTTATTGTAAATAGCAAAAAAAACTAAAGTAATTTCAATGGCGCGATCCACACGTATGACAATCGTGTAACAGAGGGTGTATAGTAGGATTTTCTATTGTATTGTCAGCGTGGAGTAGGTCAACTAGTGACACACACATTTTTAAACGGACAAAATACAATTTGGACTGCACTGCACTTGTCATAGGGGCTATTGCAGTAACTTTTTAGCACCCAGGAAAAAATAATTCGGGAATATTCAGCCTTACTCAACATGAAGTCATTGCTTATTCAATCTGGTATTAAATGTTCAATATGATTTTATGTTTACTTGTGACGACTGCATGATGTTCAGCGGCGAAGTGCATTTCGTACCTATTCACTAAAACCTGTATGAATTGGGTGGATATCATGGTCAACATTTATACTACGACGAATGTACTGCTAAAGGTTTTGTCAATTATTTTTCGCTTAATGCACGAAGGTCTTCACAAATTCCTATAATAAAACTTGGCGCTGCGACAAATAATGTGGTTCTTAATTTGATTTTTTGTTTTGGTTATGAAGATCACTACAAAATGGTTTTTGTTGTGATCTTCGTGGCTTAAAAAAGTAAGTATTTTGTCCCCCTATTCGTGGAAATAATACTTTTAAAATATAAACAAAAGGTATGTATTAATGCTATAAAATTTCGCTACTTTTTGCTAACACGTTTTGGTTTGAGTGTTGTATAATTTGAAGTGAAAAGTTTTTATACTCCCAGTGCAGCGTATGAATAGTAATTTTAGGACGTTGTGCGCTCTATACATATTTATTTTATCCAGTATTTTTCGGCTTAAATTTCGCCAACAGTGAAGTATTACGAACGGAACTTTTATTACTGAGTACAATATCTTTTAATATACAACATATATGGGTCAACTGCTTTATACAAATTTTAAAAGTGAACAGAGAATGAATGAAGCGCAGTACTATGTCACAAGAAAAGCCGTTATAAACAATTTCACCTTCATATTTACGAGTATTCTTACTAACTTCCTTATGAACGACTAGCTATCACGTGATCGATACAATTTTCCGATAAAAAGTATGATATTTGCTAATACACACTATATACGAGTCAGTATGCCAAATTTTCGCATCCGTTCAGCCGTTCTACTATGATTTTACGCCCGATTTTACATGCATTTCTATTAAAACATCTTTCTTTCTTCTTTATCAACCCATATACGCCCACTGCTGAGCACGGGTCTCCTCTACCATTAAGAGGGTTTAGGCCATAGTCCACCACGCTGGCCTAGTGCGGGTTGGCGGACTACACATCTAAGAAATTCCTAAGAACTCTTAGGTGTGCAGGTTTTATCACGATGTTTTCCTTCACCGTTAAAGCAAGTGATAATTCAATGTGAATACACACATAACTTCGAAAAGTCAGAGGTGTGTGCCTGGGGTTCGAACCCGCGACCGCTGAGATTCTCGACCGCGCGACCAAACCTCGAGGCCATCACTGCTGCATTAAAACATATTTCTCCCTAATTAACATACAGTCTTACGTATTCAACTTGCATTCCATTATACAGAACACACCAAATGCTATAAGAAAAAGAGTTGTAGGTACATTACCATCCGTAATTTCCGTCTTCAGCGATCCTGTCCCAGTCTTGAGGGCGCCCTCTCGTGTATAACATGAAGTTAGTTACACTCGTGCCACCTAAAGCTTTTCCTCTGGGCCAGAAACAGCGCTGCTCTTCGCTTCCTGTAATTAAAAGTTGAAAATATAGCCAAAGCGTTGATTCACTTCAAACCTTCTTGAAGAGATGTTGTGTGGAAATAAGATTTATAATTTTTAATTTTACTAATCTTATAATTTTTTACAGGGATTAAGGCTAGAATCAACCGTCGAGATTTAATGTCAATTCACTAGATATATCGGAAGATTTATTACGAACAAAACAAATAATATGTATTTATGCCCATGACAACGCAAAGGTTATAAATTTCTCTTCTCCGAACTGAATAAAATAAATAAATAAATACACCCAACAGTCACATACATAGCACTGACCCCACACTAGGTTGCAAGACCTGTGTCGTGGGTATCAGACACTACGGGAGACTTTTTCGGCCTCACAAACACCCAGACCCGAAACAAATATTTGTGGTTCACACAAACATTTATCGAACCCGCGGCCTCTCGTTTCGCAAGCTGGTGTCTAGCCAACTGCGCCACGGGGGCTGTCGAATCCTGTACCTTGTATACATGCCAACATATCCTCTGAGCAAAATAACTTGATGAAATATACATAGATTTCCCCACAAAGTACAGTAACAAAGAGAAGTAGTACTACTCATTTCAGTTGCGGGAACGCCCGAGTATTGAATCCAAAACTTTGAAATCGCACGCTGTACCAAAAAGTCACAGTATTTCATGTTATAGCAGTCATAATATTTAACAAATTAATTTATGAATGAAACTCATAAAGCCTTCGCATCTATAAGAAAACTTTTAATACATCGTGCTTTTGAATTTTAAGTCATATGATTATCGTTAAAAAGGTACAATTGTATTGTACAGTACAAAATCATTTAACCAATAGGCAGAACAACAGAACGTTATCAGATACATCGCAAGAAGTAATTGGGTTCTGAACAATATACTTTATTGTTTACCAGGGAGCCAACTACGCTATCGAGATTTGGCAACTTCCGTGGCTTAGCACATAAAGAGTCGGTTTAAGATGCCAGTTGTTTCGCCATCACTACACATGGCTTGTATTTATTTACTAAATGGAATATTCTAGAGTATTTTTCATTCTATAGGGTGTATTTAGATCGAGATCGGAAACTTAGCCAGGTAATAGTTAATGTGATTAGAAACCCCCTGGCATTAAAGAAAATCCCGACAAAAAATAAAAAATTTGATCTGTTGACCTGGGACCACATACATTTACTACTAATGGTTCTATGGAAAAAGGTCAATATTTCTATTTTTTGTCGGGATCTTCTTTAATGCCAGGCGTTTGTACTGACATTATCTATTACCTGCCTTAGTTTTCGATCGCGGTCTGAATACACCCTGTATATTCAAATAAACTATGTCAGTTTTTAAAATAAATTGCACGGGCTATAAAAATATTAAAAATGCAGTGTCAACTATGAATTTCTGAAATGTTAGTGCGTGTCGACCTATCTAGCGTTCAATCATGCAAATTGTTTCGGCAATTTATTTTTACTGCAGAATTTACCAGTGATATAGTGGAGCTATATAATCATTAGCGGCATGCAGTTCTCTTTTTTCTTGTTTTATATTGTGATGTAAATGTGATACACATTTTGTTCGATCTCTGCTACTATACATGTGTGATCACATACACTTAGTCAATACATGCGTGAACAGCCTATTTAATAATTAACGCTAATCGACATGAAAAATGAGGTCTTATGATTTTATAGTATGTCTTTGTGAAAACTGAATGAAAAATATACTTAAAATTCATAAGATATTTTGACTTAACAACCAAACAATTCTTATACAGGAAAATGTAAAACGCCAAAACCAATTTAAATCACGTCTACTTGTGGTTATTACAACCAATTCATCACGATATTGTGTCGGACAAAAATTAAACGTAATTAATGAAACAAACGCGATCACGAAAATGGCGTCGTGCAATTAATAGCTAACAGAATGGACTGACGGAAAGGGGAAAACTGGTCCAAATGAAGATTGATTACAACTCACCCAAACAAACACCGGCCTGATGTTCCATTGTGTAGGGCCACGCGTAGTCGGTTAGCTGGAGATAATGAGCCAAAGCCGGCACGTCTGACAACAGCATCTCCGGCTTGCCCGCTTCGATCACCAACACTGAGGCTTTAGGCTTGTCTTCTGATAATCTTGCAGCTAGAACCGATCCTGCTGTTCCGCCCCCGACTATTACGTAATCATACTCTTCAAGAGGCTGTGAATGTCCTAAAATAAGCAGAATTTGGCTGTATTAAATTGTTTGAAAAGTATACCATCTTGCTTGTTTCTGTTGTACTATTGTTGTCCCGTAAATGCATTAAGGCAATGCTTGAACGTCAACAAAAAGTTGCAGTCGAATCTAGTATTTATTTTGAGAAAGCTGTTTATTCTCAGAGTAGGTAGTTGATTTGTAAAAATTTATGCCACCCACAGCGGGAGCGTCGCTTGTTGTGAAAGCAGAGTGTAGCTTATTTGTCCATATCTATTTTTCAAAGAGCAGCGCAGTATTGTGTAGGCATTACAAATAAGAACAAATGAGAACTTTATAAAATACAGTATTATTCATTCTGATTGTTATGGTAATATAATTTAATCTATTCAAGTTTACAAAGTATTTACCTAATATAAAATGATATATTATAAACAATTTAATACACACATACATAAATAACCATACAGCTGTATTCCCTAAAGCGGTAGGCAAATGGACCTAGCATTTCTGCACCCACATTTCATGCAAGGTATCTACAACTATTAATCTCATGCAAAAGGGTCGAGTCTCTTGTTTACTTCTCGGGCACATTTCCAGACTCCGTGCTTTGAACTTTCTAATGGAAAAACCTAATATCACTTTAATCTAGTAATCGCACACGGGAGCTCCTGATTGTACGGCATGTACATATTTGCGCATCGAAACCATGAGGCAGTCACAAGGAAGAGAAACACCTTATAATTAAAATTAAATTAAATGTTGTTTTTAAAACTACTTAAGTTTGGTCACAAAAGTTCGCGGTTCGAGATCATTCACACGAAAAACAAATCTAATCTGAGATGTACTTGTAGGTATGTGAATTTACACGATTGTAATAAATAATGTTGTGTTATATTGTTTTCCGCTTCACATTTCCGAACAATGATTAATTAAATGGATACGGAGATAATTAAGCCTATATTCAACGTTGTTAAAATGACGCTTTTAGATCTTATTTAATTAAAAGTAGGAAATATTTTTATGTGTAATTATTTGTTGTGACTTATTATTAAATATGGGACATATTCGATATTAACATTGCATACATTTTTTTGTCTTAAACTTTATTTAAAAGCACTAAAATTGCCAATGACTTTGTAAAAATTAGTAATTAACATTGTTTTTGTTTATTTTTTTTTATTTGTTTATTTAGTTTATTAATTATTTATAGACGATATTAACACTTATGCTTTAAAATTTTAAACAGTTTGGTCTTTAGACCACCTCGCTGGCCTAGTGCGACTAGGCGGACTACATCTAAGAAATTCTTAAAAGTATTAGGTGTGGGGGCTTCTTTACGGTGTTTTCCTTTATCGCTAAAGCAAGAGATAATTCATTGCGAAAACACACACAACTTTGAAAAGTCAGAGTTGCGTGAGGTTTGAACCCGCGAACTTCGAGATTATCCACCACTCGCTTAACCTTCGAGGCTATCACTACTTTTCTACTCATAATGACCACTACTCATACTGCTTTAAATACTCGTCTTGAGTACTCATAGTTATTTAAGTTTAAACTAAATGCTTAGTTTTAAAATAAGAAGCCTTGTGTAAAAGTTCCAACTTACCTTTGGGCATTGGGTACGAGTCGCGTAGGAAATCGAACGGGTCCTGAGCATGGGGATGGTTAATACCCATTGAGTGCACCATCATGTCCACCAGAGGATTTTGATGGTACGGCCACAACAGGAAGCGCTTGTTTCTCTCAGTTTCTTTTTTCACTCCCGTAGTTTGTGTGTTCACATTATTTAAAGTCTGGCTGCTGTTACTGACCGGAAACGGCCATAATATTCTTCCTTGTCTAGAATTTTCAATGGAGTTAGCCTCGCTATCTCTCACTATATTGTCCGTTTCATCTCCCACCGTCGCGAAGTCTTCATCAATCTCTATTTTATACGAATTTGTTACTACTAAATTACATATCATCCACATCCACAGGATTTTATTCGTACGTTTCATTATTTCTGTAAAGTAAGAGTTTATTTTTGTAACACAACTTGTATTGAGGGTTGAATTCTAAAATAGCACGTATATAGGGCAGTTTGAAGTAGGCTCGCCACAGAGCATTGCAGTGTTCTAGTATTCTTATTATTTAAATACTAGATTTATTTGTTCTTATTAATATTTTTTTGTCTTTGTATTTTCAAATATAATAAATTATTATAAAAATGGTACATTAAACATTTAGAAATTATTAAATAAATTTATTTTGACTAAAAATCTTATCAAGTTTCCACAAAACAACACATTTTGTATATACCCCTAAAATAATTCACAAAAGAAAAAAAAACAAAAACAAAATAAAAAAAAAACAAATTAAAAACTCACCTAACATTTTGAAATCGTCACTTTATTTTTAATTTAGTGTTTCCACGTCCTGCCAGTGCTGCAGGTGACAGTGGAGTGTGTGTCTCCCCCACTGGATCAGTATGCTGAGCGGGCCTTGACCGCGCACTTGAATTTTACCGCTACTTCGACATAATGACCAAGATCGCCGCGGCTGTTTATCGGGTCCATACAAACACTGCAGTTTAACTTGTCTATTTGCTGACGGCACTTGCAGCCTGCGTTTTTTCAATAATGAGCGTGGTCTCATTTACGTGGGTCGTCTCGTGAATAAACTGAACTCAAACGGAAATATTCTCTTTATTTAATCTGGATTATCTTGTTAGTATAAGGGTTCTTAGACGAGCTCGTTTATTCATCCCGTTTTGTTGGTCAGTATTATTTTCTTATTCTTTGTATTTTTATTGATGTGAAAATTTCATACTGGTAGATTCGTAAACCGACCAAAACAGGTCGTGAAGTTTAGAGTTCTACCCATACTACAGGCTCATTCTATTGTATATGTACTTAATAGTCACCAACACATTTTTGTGTCACGTTAAAGATTAATCTCTTTTAAGTAAGGTTATATTTTTATCTAGACCACATTATGTCACTTTTTCGAAGTTATAAAATATTTCTTCCTAGGCCTAAGGCATTTTAGTGCTCTGGGGGTAAATCTAACATTAAGTACACAAACAGAAATGATAGCAATCAGTTGAGCTTGATGAGTCTCCATAGGGACCTAGCATGTCTTTGACCCCACAAAAAAATTAATTAAAGGACAAACATGAGGCGACGCAAACACGTAATCCACTTCCCTCCACAGCAAAAGGTACCTGATAGTAAATAAAATAATGTCCAAATGCTGTATCAACAACAGAAAATCGATCGTTGCTATCTCACCAGTAATGTAGGAGCTAGTCTGAATGTGTCTCGTTCAACTTATAAAAGTAAAGATTACTATAATATTTGTAGATATCTTGGCACATTCGACCACGTAAGGACAATTATGGACAAGAAAGGACATTCGACCATTATCAAAGTGAGCTATCAAGCTCGCTTTCCTTTCGAAATTGCTCTGAATCAGGTTTAAAAAAAACGACTCAATGTAGCAGTTTTGATCATATCTAATGAAAAAATAATAATATTTTTATACGTTCAAAGCTCTGACTGCTACATTTTCAGCCTCATGGCATCCAAAGGTTACAGTCATTGTCACAGTCATTACCTAGCACTTTAATACCAATGTACTAATTTACCACTATGTTTAAGGTTAATATTACTGCGGTAGAAAGTGGGTGACAGTAACGGAGCATTATTTTTTACAGACCACATGTAGGACGATGTCTGCGCGAGTATTCATTTATAACCCGATGTACTGGGGTCTGGGGCGAACTGGTATAGTACCAGGTATTCGGAAAGCATACCTGAATACTGCATTGCGCTTGAGTTCTCGAAGGGTAAGCAGAGTTGTACTCACGGATTTGGCAGATTAGTATGTCCAACATGACACATAAAAGAATATCTATCGAAGTTTTGTTTATAAGTTTTAAAGTTATCTAACAACGGAAACTTTGGATAACCTGTAACTAAAATCACACAATCCTAGTAGTACATTTTAAAATATCATAAGAAAACCATACTGTACAATGTCTATATGTCATGAATTGTCAAGCACGAAGCCAAACATTCCATAAAAAGCTAAAGCGGCTGTGAGTGGGGACCAGAGTTTGTACGCAGGTAGTAAGTCACGTTATACAAATAAAGTAAGAGACATTTATCATCATAACATTTGCGATGTGGCTGAAAGGGGAACGGTCCCGTTAGCATAGTACCTAGCTACAATACGTTTTACGAAGTACGTCGCTTTAATACAGACCTATGGGGTTGCCAAACGTTTTGCGCGAGCCGGGAAGAATCGATTATATTATCAATCGCGCTTCTTCAAAATAGGAGATTATTAAGAATCTTCATTGATATTTATAGATATTATCTGTATTTGGGCCAAAATTATAAACGACGATTATTAAGACGTTAATTTTTGTAACCAATAAAAGCAAAAGCTATTCACGAATTTAAATGTACATAGATGGAAACTTCATTTAAAACAGGCATTTTTTTAAATTATGTCTTCGGAATGAATTATTTGAAAAGCATTCACAAAACATATTGCTCACAGTCTTATGACGGACGTGTTGTTTTTTCTCTTGAAATGAGCATGAGATTCAAGATTGTGCCCGAACGGAGTTAGGCGTCATTGCTAGACGTATAACTTGGGTAAAATTAAAAAGATAAATGCTCATTTAGGGTATCTTGGTCTTTTGAAAAAGAAATATGAGGGATATGATGTGTTTGACACCTTAAATTCCCCGTCATATCCCCGCAAACCGTACATTTATGGCTATTGTATCCACAGCGTCCCGTTACGTGTATTCTAGTACCAACACGGAGACACGCCAATAGCATACGTGATAACCAGTTCATATCGCTAAGCCGCAACAATCAAAACACCGAACGGATCGTACACACGTTTACGGTAATGTCTGTATTCTTCCATCGATATGAAAGCTTAACATCTTTATTACTCGGGGATATCCATCCTCATAAACGTATAAAGTAATTTTATTTATCGATGTCTTTAAGCGGTCGTGTTTCAGACACAAACAGGGCTTTATATACTTAAACATTGATTTAACCTTCTTCATCTTCTTCTTCATCAACCCATATACGCCCACTGCTGAGCACGGGTCTCCTCTACCATTTAGAGGTTTTAGGCCATAGTCCACCACGCTGGCCTAGTGCGGGTTGGCGGACTACATACCTAAGAAATTCCTAAGAATTCTTAGGTGTGCAGGTTTCATCACGATGTTTTCCTTCACCGTTAAAGCAAGTGATAATTCAATGTGAATACACACATAACTTCGAAAAGTCAGAGGTGTGTGCCTGGGGTTCGAACCCGCGACCGGCGAGATTCTCGACCGCGTCCCAAACCTCGAGGCCATCACTTGTCTATTATTATTATGATTTAACCTTAGGCCAAACATAATAGATCAAGTCCATAATATTGTTAAAAATCATTTATTTTAATTAATAAGTACGCCCAATAGGCACATCCATAGTTCTGAGCCGACACTAAGATTCGAATTCGATTTTCGTGGGTACCTATTAGAAACTATGAGAGAATTTTCGGTCACACAAATCTCAGACACGAATTTCTGCAAGTTTCTGTAACGGACTTTTAGGCTCCAATCACCCTGATACCAAGCAAAATTAATAACTGCAATTATAGCTAAAAATTATAATCGTGACGTAAACCTTAGTAAATTAAGAAACAGTCTAAATTTGCTTCATTTAAATTTAAGTCATTTCCGCCTCATAATAATAAACCCAAAATATACAAAACAGAGGTATCAATTTTGACCGAGGTAGACAATATTTTGCTAATCAGATAAAAAGAAACGGCCAATAGTCACACACATATAGTCCATTGAAATGTTACAATTCAGGGGCCGAATATTGCATTTCTTAGAGGACGCAATTTTATTTTTGGGATATGTTTGGGGGTCAATAGAAGCTTAACCTCAAGTTTGTGGGGTTGCCACCCTTGTCCCACGGCCGCCATTTTGAAAAAAGGGGTAAAACACTAATATTGCGATATCTCTGAAACTATGCGTCTCACAGAAAAATTGTAAAGACATAATTTGTAGCTAATTATTTTGCCTACAAATATGTTTATATAACTTTTTGCCCTAAATTAAAAATTAAAGAAGTTATAAGCAAAAAAGTGAGAAAATATTTATAAAATTTTTCTTTTTTGCTCTATAACTTTTTTTATATACATTTTACCAAAAAATTGCATCAGACCAATCTTGTAGATTATCTTTTGACAAAAATTTTACCCATTATATTTCTTCAATTTAATTCCTTTAAAACGCTGTTACAGCACTTCAAAGTTGAACGGGTTTGTCAATGTTCATGAGAATCCGGTTGAAACGAAATGTTTAACTTATTTTTTCTTTATGTTTTTTATTGTAAATATATTCCTATTTTTTTTTTTGTTAAATTCGTACAATTTTACTTATTTATATAAGACTAATCTGGCTATAATAGTGACTAAATATTCATTTAACTTGTCATCGCTGCCTCCAACACAAGATGCCGCTCGTTTCCATAGTCTCTGAGTATATCACCAGGTCCAGTCATGGCTCGGAAGATATCAAAATCCTGAAAATTTGGGCTTGAAAATGCATACAAACATTTGGATGCCAATACAAGCTTTCAAGCCTCCAGCATCCCCCGGCCTTATGAAATTAATTTTCTGCAGATGCAAGGGATACTGCGGAAGTATGTGTGGCTGCAGAAAACCAGGCCTGAAATGCTCTACAGTATGCCTCCATTGCTCTGGTGAAACATGCAGCAACATTATGGAAATATCCAAGTTAATGGAAGAAAATGAATTTGAGGATAAACTTCCAACTATGACTCCAATTTTAACTCCTGTCATTCCTCAAACTTTCACGGTTGACGTTGATTTAGACTCTGAGCCTCAGCCTGGACCATCGAAAAAAAGTCGATCAGAGTAGCTAGCTAATGAGTAATTAAAAATATGATGTTGAGGATTACCTTATAAGCAAGATGTCCGTGGAGTAGACCTACTGAGGATACCATGTAAAAAACGCGCCTATAGACTCTTCCTCATACGTGGCGAGGAAAACAGTTAGGAATAAATAAGTAAAATTGTACGAATTTAACAAAGGAATATATTTACATTAAAAAACATAAAGAAAAAATAAGTTAAACATTTCGTTTCAACCGGATTCTCATGAACATTGACAAACCCGTTCAACTTTGAAGTGCTGTAACAGCGTTTTAAATGAATTAAATTGAAGAAATATAATGGGTAAAATTTTTGTCAAAAGATAATCTACAAGATTGGTCTGATGCAATTTTTTGGTAAAATGTATATAAAAAAAGTTATAGAGCCAAAAAGAAAAATTTTATAAATATTTTCTCACTTTTTTGCTTATAACTTCTTTAATTTTTAATTTAGGGCAAAAAGTTATATAAACATATTTGTAGGCAAAATAATTAGCTACAAATTATGTCTTTACAATTTTTCTGTGAGACGCATAGTTTCAGAGATATCGCAATATTAGTGTTTTACCCCTTTTTTCAAAATGGCGGCCGTGGGACAAGGGTGGCAACCCCACAAACTTGAGGTTAAGCTTCTATTGACCCCCCAAACATATCCCAAAAATAAAATTGCGTCCTCTAAGAAATGTAAAGTTCATGTAACATTTCAATGGACTAATAGTTCTGACTTGTTTCGTGGGTATCAGAAACTATGAGTAACTTTTCGGCCACAAAAATGCCCGAAATAAGTATTTGTGGATCAAATGTATGTATCTCGTTACGGGAATTGATCCCGCGGCCTCTCATTTCTCTAGCTAACTCTTTTTATAATGCAATGAATTCTTAACCTAGTCCCTAGTACCATAACATAATTTTAAACATCATACTAAATTCATTCGGTTAAATAAATTCTATTGGATACTAGAAACTTGCTAAATACCTTTTTACTTTCATTCGTTCACTAATGAAAAGTGGAGTTTTATTAAAGCCACTAACGCTGTTTGCATTAATGTTCCCTTCTATACATTAACAGCTTTCTTAAAAAATACGGTTACAGCCCGTTTTAGATAAACAAACTTTCTATTTCCGTATTCAATTATGAATATCTATCGGGTTACATTTATCTCGAAGTGATCTAGAATTTATTATCACTCGTTGACGATTGATTAGCCATAATTATAATTGAATTTAACATTCATTAATATATGTTAAAAAATGTTTTAATGTTGTATAGATATATATGGATTATAAATAAAATATTATAAAAAATTCAGATATCGATGTTTTCATACAAATATGCAAACATATACCTACTAAGAATTTGCAGGTAGCCATTTTACACTAAATCGATATTCCTACACCCATTTTAAATTTTCACATGAAATGATTAGCCAATAGAACATGCCCGACCTGTAAACCGAACACTGAACCTCTCGACCACACATCGCACATCTATGTCGCCACAAGTTAGGCATAAAATTTTGTTTATTTACTCTTAACAGTATTTTACTGCCTAATGAGGCTCTAACCGATGCAAATGAATATGATATACGCTAACTATGCTAAATAATAGTTATATGTAAGATAATAAACTGATGGAAAATTCCATACAACACAATCATGTAGGTCTACAATTACGAATCAAGTAAATAGCGTGTAGGTGCCAATAAGGGAAGAGGAATGCAAACTTCTCACTAGACATGCAGGTGTATCACGTATGTAAATGCGATGTGTACACAAACAGCGGAGCGTGCGACGTCGTAGGTTTAATATTTCACAGCTAGACGTCTATACTGTTAAATGCTTTAGTGTTCGATCAGGTAAGGACGACGACCGCTCACCAACAGAACACGTACCGCTAAATTGGATGAAAGTCCAATAGAACTTTAAAACTAAGTAATAGCATTATCGCGATTAAATTATCCGTATTGCTATTCCAATTTTTTTAAGTATTCTTTGATGTTTATGCCTACACACACGTACGACTGTGTAGGCAAGAGTAAGGTTTATTTTATGCCTAGCTCTCACCTATTGTGTTGATAGAAAGCTGACACTGTAACATTTCCAGACACCATGCTACTGCTAAGAATTTCTCCATGGAAAGTTCCATTGACACTGTGGCTGACCCGGCAATCGATCTCAGTATCCTCGATCGCATAGGTATAATGCGGGACTAGCGAGGCAGCCATTCATCATTACAAGTCACATTAATGTAAATCATATAGAATATATTTACTATACCACTTTTATTTTCATCTTCGAAATCGGTTTGTGTGTCAAATATTGTTTCGTTCTAATGCATTCATTAAGGTGAAAGTGTTTCGTTCCATCTCGGGGTCACTGACAGAGCCCACTGTTTGTAAATAATACATATTTATTTATCGATTCGCTGAGGGCTCCTTGTGGGTTTGTGACCTTGTTTAAATTTTTAAATCTGTTCCGAAGCTCGACTGCCGGACATTTCGATTTTATGTCTTCAGTGTTCATTTGTCCTAACCTTTGTTACTTTACGTCTGGTGAAGTTAAAATTGTAATTGTAGTTTACCTACACAATTGCTTATAAATTATACTGTGTTGTAAATAATATATTTCAAGCATTATTATTAATTATTATTTAGCACTTTACAAGTACCATATCATACGAAAATCTTGAGAGTTACTTAAGAGTTCTTCACAAGGAATATCTTAACTATGGAATTTTCCCCGAGTATTGTTTAATAAGGCCAAACCTCTTTAAAAATAATAGAGGTCCGTGTCTAGCATTAGACGTGTATGGGCCAACATAGATAAAAGTAAATACATTGACTTATTTGCCTGTACCCACAATCTTTTATGAGCTAGAGTTCTATCTTTTATTTTGGGTCGAGTTTTATTTTTTAATGAATTTATATAGTCCCAAGTACACGTGAGAAAAATAAAAGTAACTAACAGTATCCTGAAGCATTGCTTGGAATTGAAACAGTCTACTCGTTTGTAACAGAACTTTAGGAACTTGACTGTAAAGTAATATATTATGTTGTGGTCTTGTTGCAAGATTTCGCCACCGCAGACATATTATATACTAGCGACCCGCCCCGGCTTCGCACGGGTGCAATGCTGATATTTACTGGATGTTATCATACATATAAACCTTCCCGTTCAATCACTCTATCTATTAAAAAAACCGCATCAAAATCCGTTGCGTAGTTTCAAAGATTTAAGCATACAAAGGGACATAGGAACAGAGAAACCGACTTTTTTTATACTATGTAGTGATCATGTATGTTAAATAGTTTTTCATAATAATAACATTGTAAAATTATGGATAGAAATTTAATGTAAAAAATAATGTTCAATACGAGAGGGTTTCGTAAATGAAAGTAATAAATTAACTACTTAATGTTGTAGGGGAAACATATGACAAAGCTTATCTATAAATAAAGGTACAAAAGAAATTCCTGCGTGCGGCAGATGGGTGAAAACAAGGTGTCCTTCATAACTTGTTTGGTTTGTAATTTGTAAAGGAACTCGTAGAATGCATTAAAATTTTCAAAAAGTAATTATACACGTGGCGTGAAATTCATATGTAACATTGGTTTCTTTTTGGCTATTTTAGTATTATATTTGCTTCAGATACTATTACAAGCAGCAGTAGTATCATTATCAGGTCCATCAGGGTAATAATAAGTTAGTTACTTAATTACTACTTTATGCTTGTTCCGAAGAATATAAAAGGCGTATTTATAGATTTATATTTCAGTGTTGACCCATATGCCATTTCCTAGTTAAATTTTCATACATTTTCCGCTCTAATTTGGTCACGCAGCATAACTATGTCTATCAATAGTGATGGCATCGAGGTTTGGGAGCGCGGTCGAGAACATCGGCGGTCGCGGGTTCAATTCCAGGCACACACCTCTGACTTTTCGAAGTTATGTGTGTGTTCACAATGACTTATCACGTACTTTACGGTGAAGGAAACTATTTTGAGGAGACCAGCACACTTAATAACCCTTAGCACCAGGTTGTCGGGTGTACCCGACAACCTGCTCTAGACCAATGTGGTGGACTAAAACCCTCTCAGTGATAGAGGAAGCAGTGGGACGTATAATATGAGCTGATGATGATGATGATGAATAGTGCCGTAACTAGGGCGGTGCCAGCAGTGCCCAGGCACAGGGCGCAGACCCTGGATGGGCGCAGAAATTACCAGACTAGTATCTAGTTTTATCTCATGCATGGTAGTTAAGCCTGGTTAGAGCATTTTTCAGGGGCGCAGTTTTGAGAGGTCGCACCGGGTGCATAAAAGGCTAGTTACAGCACTGATGATAAACATGCACTAAGCTAAGTAAGCCCGTCAATAAAGATCAAGTTAGCGACATTTGCTGTCGTACTCTAAGCGCCATCTAGGAAAAGCATCATGATTTATGAACACCGGGGGAAAACATTCTTAAACAATAGCTACAATCTAACTGTAGAGGGCAGCACTTGCTTACCTGTATCAGCGCCACACAGTGGTGTAAATAGTAATTTAACAGGGCACCCTGCAGACTAAATTTTACACAATGACATTTCAAAGGGTTTGTCAATACAATGAGATTTTTAAATTTCTTTATAGTAATTTTGTGCTTTTATCTACACACAAATGAACTCACGCCTGTATTTCTGAAGAGGTACGTAGGGGCGAAAAATATAAAAGAGGGAAAGTCTGTACAAAGAACTTTTTCACACGTATAAAGATCTTACTAGATTTTTTTTTGTTTTTATTCCCCCTTGAAGTTAATGTCACATAAAATGCTAATTGTTCTACAGTTGATCACTAGATGGCGATTTTTTGTATTAGAGAGAGTTTTTTTAAATGTCGACAGGAAAATGTTGGGTGGAAAATAAAAATTGATTTTTCAACCAACTGACTTAGTGAAAGCTGAAATTTTAATACATTTATTAACGTCTCTATAAATAATAAAAACATTAGTCTCTTTACAATCTACAGCTTATTGTCGACTCTGAAAGATTTTTACTTTTGGAACGTACTGGAAAACACAGAAATACTATCTTCATTTAATAAGGTTATTTCGAAGAATGGGGAGAGAAAAGTACCTTGAGTTAACGAAGTGAGTTCTTATTCAACTTTTCTCTCAATAGTGTAACACAGATTCTTGCATATACATATCTATTAGGTGGTAAACAGATTGGTAACTCCTTATTCACATGCATTGTGACAGTCACCCAATAACACCTCGTTTCACCCAGAATTGGAACGGCAAGACATTTAGATCTTACAAAGCATAATTATGTGGAACAAAAGATGCACTTGAAAAATACAGTAAACATAGCAATAACAAAAGTGTCTGTCTACCTTTCAAAAATAAGGTTTCCCATATCGCACATGCCAAAGTTCAACGATGTGTTAGTTTCAAGTGGCGAAATAGATTTTAGCGAGAGCACTCATTAATGACATGCAGAAGTTAACTTTGTACTCCATATCATTTACAAGGTTCGTGAACTTAATGAGGCCAGCTACATGTTTCCGAGCGCAAATTGTCACATAATTAACTGAGAACAGAGAATTTCAATGTATACACGTTAAATTTCGTGTGTCTCTTAAGACACTAATTGAAAAATGCTAACAACATGGACGTTATAAGTAGTTTTATTTACTACTTTTATGTATTGATGTTTTAATTAATGATGTATTAAAATTAAGAGTTTATATATCTACTGAGTTCAAACGATAGTAGCGATTGAATCTCACTCCGGCCGGAAAATAACACGATGTCTTTTGAATTTGAGATCCCATTTATGTTAATTTTTTTTGACTTATAATACAAGCAAATTTTGCATTTATCAAAATAATAAATTAGAGATATTAATTAAGGATTTTTTTTTATTCCTACATCACAACTCAAAGATCGTCCTGCCAGAAAAATAGACAGCGAACGTGTAATCAACTTGAGAATTAAAAATGCATACCTAGAAGTGAAATGTTAATTTTTGAACATAACAGCAAAGTTGGATACTTCGCGGGACGAAAGCAAAGTTGGCGCTAAAACGCATAAATATTCAATTCTTGAAAATATCCAAACGGAAATACCTTTTGGGGTAGACCTTACCAACTTGGCTTATTGTAACATACATCTCCCTTTAAATCAATTAAGATAAATTTGAAATAAATTGATGTGACGAACGTCTCATTGACATGGGGAGCTTTATGTATCTCCTAATTTGTAGAATTGCAAAAACATGTAATTTATTGACAAAAATCGCAAGATTATTTTTTATTGTACGAGGAAAAAATATCCAATTCTGTAATTATCGATTCGAATTAACGCTACTCTAATCATATACCTATATATCCCGAGCTTACAAAGTTTTTTGACCTCTTTATCCAGGTTACTAGAACAAGAAATTAATTGTTCTATCATATTAAATTTTTTAGGGCACGCATTGCGCCTTATTCCGTAGTCACCATTCACTCAGCTTATCGCCGTCCAATGCTGAACGTAGGCCTCTACAAGAAAGCGCCTACCATCCTGATCTAAAGTAGCCCTCGTCTACTCTTTACCACCTTTCTCAGGTCATTGGGAAAACGAAATAATTATAATACATTAAATCATAATCTACGGAGATTTCTCTATATCTCCTGAACTAACAAAGTAGTTTTTGCCATTTTAGTTTTCTTAAAAGTCCATTACATATTCTACTAAAAAACATTTTTTCGGATTTTTTGATAATATAACGATCACCCCGCTAAAAGTGTAAAGGTGATTTTATTTATGCACTGAAATACAGAACCTTAATAAACAAAAATGGCACAAAATGTTCAGACAAAATTAAGCACACTTTAGGTATAGCGTTGACTAACACGCAATTCACTTTGTATTTAATAAATGACATGACTTAACGACTACTATGAAATTAGGTCAAAGCGAGCATATCATTATATTATTGAATATTTTTAAATTTTTATGGAACTATTTGTGATAATCATCAATATTCCTGAATTTGCCATACATACGAAACCACTTACAGACATCCCCAATTAATGTTTTGATGGAAAAATCTAACAAATATGGAACTTATCTCAATTTAAATTTAGATAAAGTTAAGATTTAAATTTATCAAAAGCATCTCAAACTTACTGATTACTTGGGAAAAAATCACAACTTAGGAACTGTGCGTGCTCCAATGCATCTCTGGTCCTCACTTTAGGAATGGAAATACAGCAGGAGGGCAAATGTATGTATTTAATGTGATATTTAGTTTTGCAATTCAATGTTTTCCCGACAATGAGCCTTGTCTCTGGTAATAAAATGTTCCTGCCGTAAAAACCAACTACCGTGGAGGAGTGGTAAAATAAGCAATTACAAAGAAGCTAATTAGTTATTTCATCTGTAAGAAATTATCATTTCGTCGATTCTCTGATAAGACTACTTCTTACTATAAGATACTGCCACTTTCCCGTGTCAGTATTATTTAATCATATCACTTAGATAATACCAAAAATAAACCCTGGTAGCAACAACTACTGCACCCAGCGACCAGTAGATTGCGACCAAAGTGTCCTAGAACACCAACAAAACTGTCATTTGCTTGGAGCCTAACGCGCACGGTAGTAATGAACTAGTTAGAGTAAAGGATTTAATTAAAAATGTTAATGTGAGCCGTCAGTAAGTTCTTGCTTTGATTTAATAAGGAGCTTTTTAGAACTAGTTAGGTTAGTCGCGTACAAGAATTTAATTAATTCGCGAACATTGTGCGAATCCTTGCTGTGATGTTTGATTCATGTTCAACTTTATGTACCTACTATATCATTTATGTATGTCAATTTTAGTAAGTAATAATGAATTACTATCGTGAACTTGTAACGTTCTGTATGTCGATAACTTTCTTGTAGAATCTGGAAGCTTAATTATATTTGTACTGAACTAAGTAGGATATATTTTAATTATAATTTACCTATCGATCGAAGGGTACCGCTGGAACGTCGATTATATCTTAGCTGCTTATTTTAGCTTCTTCACAAATGCCAACGAGTTATTTTGCCCGGTAATAAAATATTATAACACCCGACACCCTTTGTACTCATTTATAGTACTGTATATTTATTTTA
The DNA here is from genome assembly GCA_030295005.1 of Cephonodes hylas. Classification (NCBI taxonomy): domain Eukaryota; kingdom Metazoa; phylum Arthropoda; class Insecta; order Lepidoptera; family Sphingidae; genus Cephonodes; species Cephonodes hylas. The sequence goes on from AP025366.1 coordinate 7,250,882, forward strand.
ATATTGTTTGTGAATGTACGACGAGTTAAACAAAAAAACAACATTTTTGTACATAAAAATAAGTTATGCCAAAAATTCTGAACCACTCATCTTCAATGTAAATAGAGCAACTTATTATTAATTTATATTGGGTTTAATGTCTGGTTGAGATAGATTTTTATTCTGTGAATAGATGTCAACCCACACTAAGCCAGCGTGGCAGCCTAAAGCCTTAACCCTCTCAGTTGTGGAGTAAGCCCGTGTCCAACAATACATATAAAAATATACTGAAAACAATCAAATACATGAAAATAGATGCTCGGCTACATTTGATTCCTCGTCGTTTTATGCTTGCACAATGCCATACGTATGTTCCAGATAATTTCCAGTCCTAAAGCCCGTTGGGGCTTCCAATAATGAAAAGCAAACTATGTTGGTGTAGTTAAGTGCATAGAAATAGGTGTCTACAGTTCGCTACGCCGGGTCATCGAGGTCACACGAAGATAAAGGCAATATTTACCTAATAAGCATTCAGAATGAAGTTTGCACGTACAATCGCGTCAATGCTTGCACAAACTGTGATAATTGTACTGTTCGGACTATTCTCTTATCTACGTGGTACGGTTATTAGCATCTGCTAAGCATTCATCTCACAGTTTTAAAATAACTTATAGAATAGTTATGAATTATCACGCAGTTTATGGATAAGGGGGAATCTTTTTTAAGAGAATTAAGACTGTTTGTTCTGGTTAACGTTGCCATATGCGTTAATACGGATAACATGCGTAAGACCTCTTTTATGTATGGGTCTAGTGGTGGATACTAGCATAATATGTCGAATGTCAGAAATCTGAATTATTTTCACAAGAATATTTTTATTTTAAAACAGTTCTGCATTCTAAGCTTTTCACTTCACCTTACTGAAAGCATAAATGTGATTTGAAAAATTTTCACTCATTTCATTGTGTCAAAAGTAGAAATGTTTCTCCAAAGTTCCATTGTAAATATACAGAAATACATTTAAATTCCTATTTTGGCGTTAAAATGTTTTCGTTTGAAATGTTGACAGGAGAGTACAAACATATTTTAAGCAATTACTTAATTGGATTAAGGTAGAGATTTTTTTTTAAAGTTATGGACATTGTAATTTTATTTCAAATACAAACAAAGAAACAGAAAATTGAACTAATAAAAAAAGTCGAGGTATTTATGTGACACGGAAGTTTTCTAAAAACACCTTGCAAAGCTACTATAAATAGCTTGCGAGCTGAACTTAGTCTATAATGCTTTTTCAGAGACTCCACTTAACTAAGAAATTCTATCTGTGCACTCCTTAGCCTGCAGGTTTCTTTACAATAAACTCTTTTAACATTTTAATGGATTTATCATTACTGTAATGTGTGATTAAAAGACCTACCCTAGTTTCTTGCCTGTACTTTTTTAGTGATGACAGTCTTTCGAAGGACTCAATTTTATGGATTCTATAAATATTTATTCATTTTATAAATACTTGATTTTGAATATTATAATACAATACAAGTTCATACAATATGTATGTTAACTAGTAGTACGAATAGTAAGTTTGGGATTGCAAGTATGTATCACTTTAGTCAAGATAAGTTAATGGCTTAAACGTATGTTACTTTAAATTCCCGTAGCATCTCTCAGTAAATTAAATTTTCTGAAGTATTAGAAAATGTTAAAAGCATTACACGAACGACACGGGCGCTCGAGAGTGTACACTTACACTCTAAGCTTGTTCCAAGTTGAAACTGATCCTAACATCTGTAAAGTAATCAGCGCTCTCGGCGAAAAGTTAACTCCAGTTAAAGTTCGCCCTTATTTAGCTATTTATACTTTGAGCTCCATTGCTTTCTAGTTTTATACACATTGTTCACATGTACCTAAGAACAAATTATTATGTGTCTTTTTTAAACTTAAGGGTAAGGTCATTGGCACTGGCATCTAAGTGTAAGGGTAACGAGGTTCAAAAACTGTCGCCTGGACAAAATGATTAAAAATTTCTATCAGTAAAGATCGATCGGTATGTTAAAATCGCATACACTGAGCCTGGAGAAGTGCAAGACACATTCGTGTGACACATTCACATTTTATGAATTTCATTTAAAAGAGCAAAGTGGTAGCGGTACCCCGTAGATCTTCAGGTGATATAACCACTTCTGACTGTACTAATGTTAACACAGGCGCGAATGTGTATGTACTCATTAAAAACCGCATTGCACTACTATTAAAATTTATCAGTGTAAATGTGAATGAAACCGCCATCTTTTAACATGTGTTTCAAAAAAGTATTTCAAATAATGGAAACGCGCTGTAATATTAAACATATACTAAAAGCGAATAACGCATTTTATTGTTATGACCTGTGACAGACTGAAAGGCCCCGATGTGTACGATATAGCCGGGCCCGTGTCACACGCATTAAGCCTAGTAGGTTTCCAGACACGTACCATTCGTACGTGATCAACGAACGCTGCTCGTTCTCGCCTCTTTCCTCAGCGAAGTGCAATTAGGAACTTATCGCCACAGATACAAGGAACTTCGCACTTACTGTCACTGCTCCATTAATGTCCTACAAACATATACATAAAAATACCGATAACAAACCTCCACGGACACAGTTTTGTTACGCCGTGGTATACGACGCGTACATGTTAACTGCAAATGATCTTGCAAAATGTATGTGAAACAACACCAGAATATTAATAAGCCTGCGCCTGTTTATGTATTTGAGCTTGCTGAATCATTAATAAGTTTGTCAGCTTTTGGAGCGGCTCGAGTTGTATAACACAAAATAATTAATAATATACTTTGTCATGCCACCTTCTCTCAGAGGAGTAGTCCTCTTATTGTGCCGTCGAATCGTTCAATCGGAATTTAAAATATTACTCTTAAGGAATATATTTATATCTAACCACAGCCCCGTCGACTACATTCTCTTTAATAGTCAAACTTATTTTATTACTTAGTTTGTTTAAATTATGAACATTCAGTTTTATTCTGCACTACATAAATGAACATATTATAAACATCATTGATGTTTCTCAAGTCTTTATTCGTATAAAAATGGACCAATTAATATATTACTTTAAAAACAAATAACGTCGAAAAATTGAATTAAACAACATCAACATAATTATTAACATTGAATTGTTAGTAAAAAACAATAAAAATTGCATTACATGTTTGTAAAAATATAAAAATACAATTACTTATTAGTGAATAGTAATGGTACGGTAGAAATTACATTAACTTATTTATTTACAATGTCTCGTGAATTTCGTAACAAAACCTACTTTATAAATAATACTAGAGTGTAAAGCGCGAACGTGTTACAGGATGGCGTGATTGGACTATCTGAAAAAATAAACAACTTTATAAGTAAGGAGTCTTACGAAAAACTTACTATTGCAGGGTTCCTCCGTTTCAAGATAGAATGTTCTCTTTCAATTTTAAAAAAATATTTTCCCGCTAGTTCATATTATATAATATTTTTTCTATAAGTAATACGTGACCGTAACATAAATCCCTGTTCTTCTTAAATTAGAGTAGCGTTTATTTAGCTTAATTTTAAAACCAGTCACTAAAGGATTATAAAAAAGAAATTATTGAAAAGTTTCCTTACTGTTCGTGTGTCGTTGCTGCGACTTTTCGGTCTCAATGGCTGCAATATGAGCCGTCGGCATCAGACCTGAAAATCCCAATAGCAATTACCTTGACATACTCTTTATGTAATCCAAAAGCGTAGAGCCTGAAGCAACTTTTTATTTTGCAATCCATTGTTAGCTCTTCGTAGAGAATTAAAAGTTAAGACTATTCAGAACTTAATCTTTAAACATTTGAGGTTTCTTTCCACGAACAAAACCAGCCGAGTAGAAGTTATGCCCGAGCAACGACGGTTCTGTACGAAAAGCAATTTGTAGTAGAATTATTACTTATTTAGGCAACGAACTATATTAGATTCAAATTTATTAAATAATTAAATATTTCTGTTACTGATTTAGAATAAATAGGAATTACATATTCATAACCTTCTATCATAGTTTGATGAAACTTAGATAATAAACTTTGGAATATTAAGACCCTACTTTTGATCCATATATTAATGAACAAATATTTCTAATTTAGGTGTTTAATCGACTTAGATGCTTCTAAATGCATGTGAAATGTGATGCTTACGACGTTAAGGCAAGTATGTCATTATAGGGTCTAAAATAAAATGTTTAGCTTTTAAACGTATTTATTTAAAATATAACGTTTATTATTAATAACCAGATATTCTACTTCTTCATCTTCATATCTAATTGCAAGTCTAGGGTACTGTTCTCAAGTCAAGTTCTTTAACACCAGTTCTGTAGTGTTGCCAAGTAATGCAAAAAACAATCCTATTTGTATTTTCTTATTAAAAATCTTTTCGCTGTATGAATATTATGAACAAAGCCTCCTGCACGTTACGCGCCTTTGGTTTCGTAGAAAACATTAATTTCAAACTGTTCTCGTTCCAGAAAGTTTTGTTCTAATATGTAACTACAACAAAGGACTATGTATGAAGATGAAATGGTTGTTGTTATTATCGTCCATTTTTAATACATAACGTTGACTAACAGGAAACGGGAAATACGCAGAGTTAATTATTAACATCGCAAGTCATGAAATTCATAGACGCTTTGTAGAGGGTTAAAATATGTATTGGAGAGGTAGAAAGGAGTTGAAACAGTACAATCAACACGGTCAAACCGACTTATTCATACAATGGGTAGCTCAACCACCTTGAATAGTAAAAAATATACGATTTTAAATATATATTAAATATATTAATGTAAAATATATTATAGTGTCATACTTATATATTAACAGAGTTATGCCACATAATCGCTTGCTTCAGAAAAACATTTTTCTTAACGGCTGCCTACGTGGTAAAAACTATTTGAATGTGGATGTTCAGATCAATTTGTTTGGTGAAAAAAATTATCTGTAATGGTGGAACGAGATTGGCAAGTTTAAACCCGTACCAATGCAAACGTGGGTATGATTAGCCCACACGTTCCATGGTGCTTCAATACCGATGCTTATGTCTTAATTGGGTCTAGACCATGAGGGTGTTTTGATTTATTTAAAATGTTTCCTATTGTTCATAAGAGTAGAATTTTCAGTTAAACAAAACGACAGCTCAACAGAAATACTTTTGATTAAACAAACACTTGTCTCAATAAGGCGATCGTATTTTAAGCACGTTTTACTGCTAGCTTCCCAATAATAGCCGGCGTAGGCTGGCTCTAATCTCTAATACAATCTCTTAGCCTCAAAATATTACGTGATAAGTACAAGTTGTTAGTGGATACAATTTTGTGTTGGTAGGTTCTACAGTCAGGCGGAGAGCACCGCTAACACAACGGTTTTGTTAGAACTTTTCAGAACCCTAATAAAATATCCTCCAACTTGTCAGACATTCTCTTTGTACTTGTTCGTCAGTACTGCTATTATTTTATAAACGTTAATTAAGTCCGAAATCCTTTTGACATACAAAATACTAACTTCGTAGTACAACTAAAACAAGAGTAACGCTATGTTGAGTCGTAAGATGCTGTCTGAAGTTTCAAAGACACATTTAGTATTTGTGCGAGCGTAGTACATATGTTGATGTGTTAAGGGCCTTGATCATAAATTGTGTTAGCATTTGTACAAAATTATCTCTTATCTCCCTTCCACCGCGACGTCATAAAACATATGAAAACAAAACAATGCACAGCTGAAATCAAATTTTGTAGCATTTCTGAAATAAGCAGTGAATATTGGATGATCATCATTATTCGTCTTATCATGTTCATTGTTCATCTTAGACGATCCCATAGACTGAGAGTATTTATATGATGTCTATTAAGAGAACGAGCAATAGGCTTGTGTAATGACAGCCCCGTGGCGCAGTTGGCTAGACACCAGCTTGCGAAACGAGCGGCCGCGGGTTCGATCCCCGCACCGAGACAAATGTTTGTGTGATCCCCAAATATTTGTGTCGGGTCTGGGTGTTTGTGAGACCGAAAAGTCTCTCGTAGTTTCTGATACCCACGACACAAGACTCGTATCTTAGTGTGGGGTCAGGACTATGTATGTGACTGTTGGGTGTATTTATTTATTTATTTATTTATTTGTTAAGAGTCAGAGCCTTAAAGTCTTCACTCAGCTCACATCTTTGGCTTTTAAAACTTGGTTTTGTAACTGAATACTCAAGAGAATTTTAAAAGAAACTTCCTGGAAACCTTTGAGAAAGTCAAACAATCCTGAAAAGAAAAGACCACTGTGAACTAAGAGTAATTTCTCTGAACCGTAGAGGTTTGGTCTAACTGACTATGTACAAGAGTAGTATTATTCAAAGCTTTTTCAATTCCTTCATCAAAGTATTCGGAATTATCAACAAATACTTTTGTTAGGTGGCATAAGGCTTCCAATCAGTTTAACAAAAAATGTGTTAAAAAAAGCACACGCGCTCATTTGTTTTTACGTTACGATTTCAATAACAATGTGACACCATTAGCCTAAATCGGGTGTACCATTTTGGCTGTCGTGTGTAGGGTTGCCAACAACTCTACAAACTGTCTCGCTTTACTAATTTCCTTCAATGTGTTTTATCCGTCTGTGGCACAGAAACTTTGTTTTTATGTACATATGTATGTGTACGCAACAAATAATAATTTTAAGTCTAATATAAAATCAAGAAACATGCTACAATTAATTTGTAATAATGTGCAATGCATGTATACTGTAAGTTATATAATTCATTATATTAGTCACATGTAATATTCTGTAGCAGCACAGAGTCTGGAAATGTACCTGAAATATGGTAATCGATTCTCCCCGTATTACCTAGATGGATCTGATGTGTGTCAGGTAAATTCCTGGTGAAACGTAGTTGTAGAAATTCCCCTCTACATACCCCTTCGGGGACTACACGTGTATGCATTTTTGTTAAAGGAAATAGATGACTTTTGTGAAACAAATTTTCTTTTTCTTTCATAAAAGTTTATCATTAAATACCTACATTAAATTTAGAAATACTATGCTTTTAGCACATTTAGATAAATATCATATTTAACGTAGGTAATAGTTGAAGAGCCTGTCACAGTTTGATACGCTTTCTAACTCTTTGTAGCTCTCCAGAATTATTTCTTTAAAAAAATGGTTAATGTTTGACATCAAATCCAGGACTCCACCATCACACGACATTCAAATGTAACAAGCCAGTGTAATACCGTCAATTGTGGTGAATAAGTTGTCTTCGACTGACCGGGACGACGCTACATTTCTCATCGATTACTGTCACTATGAATAATACATCTTTACGACGAACATTTCAAACAGTACTGAAATTACATGTTTCTTTACCCGTCGCATTTGATATTAGCTCATTATATATTCAATATGACGATACAAAATAATTTGACAGTAAGCCGGCACAATAAGCCCATCGGTATTGGCACGCGACGCGCCCTTTCTTATAGTATACCTCAATTTCCAGCCAGCTATTTCTTTAAACAGGTAATTACGAGCTGTCGCGCCCTGGGAAAGGCGAACAGTACGGCACAGGCATTTGACGTGACTTGACTTGACTGTTCCATTAAGATTTTATCGCAAAATGCAGGCTCCTTTAAAAATGATTTCACTTACCGGGATAATACACTGTAGTTCTATTTTCAGTGTAGTTGGCGGGGGGCAAACTGAGCGTACACAAGAACTCTTCCCAGGGGCTGGTGACGTCATCGTCGTGCACCACCGCCTTTGTTTCCACCGTGTACAAGCCCCACGAGTTCATTGTCATTTTCGTTACTGCCTGCTCTAAAGGTTTACTGCAATAAAACAAGAATAACGGGAATAGGCGACGTATTTCTTTCTCTCTGTACTTCTGATTGTAGCCAGTGAAGCGTAGCGAATGACGGCAAGCAAACGTTTTAAGTGTACTGTGTAGTCTACATCGTGAAGATCTTTACCTAGTATTAACATATTCGTTACTCGTGTGTCCCAATTAATCCATGCGAAAATTTAATAACAGAATAAGGTAACTGTTATTTCATTTTATTATGTTAACATATTTAATTTCAATATAGCAAAAGTGATTTTATTCTATGAAATTAATAAATAAAAGCGTGAAAGGGTGAATGGATCAAAAATGATGTGTTTATGGCGAGCAATTATTACTTATCGAAAAAAAAGTTACAATTGCTAAAAGTCATTTAATCCTCTCCAAATGACACAGCAAGAAACAAACAAAGTAGAATTATGCTTCCAAAAAATATTTTTATTATTCACAATAAAAAGCGACGATAAAAAGTGAATAAAAATTTGCCGGATATCTGTATAGTGGAGTACAACAACAAGACATGGCGTGACAAAAGGGAATGCCTACATTAATGTCGCGTCAACAAATAATATATTCTGCGTGGTGCAAATAGACAGCAAAGTGAGCTACAACTGTCTGCTCGTTAATAACAGAAGTTTTGGCACCGCACTCACCCTTGCGAGGATATTATCATCACGGGCCTCGGATACAGATCTTCGGCGACACATATGAGGGTCACTAGGAACACGTATCTTTTCTCCTGAATGAAATAAAAGCTTTTTCCGGTTGCTGGGGACGTAAAATAAATTGTTTAAGGTAATGAGGTCATGCAGATTTATTTTAAAACTAGCTTTCGTTTTCGCTTTATGCTCATAAAGAATAGTGCTACGCCGAAAATTCCGCTTTGCAGATAAAAATGTTTCTACAGCTGCATGGACTTCCGTTTAAACACTTTTTGAATGTTTTTATAAAATTGTAATATGTTTTTAGTTGGGAATAAATTTGTAATTTAAGTTCGCAATGTTTACCATAAATATTTGTATAGGTATTAAATGAGATATATTTGAACCCGAAATGAAATAATTTTATATTTGAAATGAAAACAAAACAATTTACTTTTTATATGATATTTTATAAGCAATATAAAGCGTATAAAACTTGATGATAGCGCGAGTGTTCATGCTGCCATCTGCTGACTTTTTAATTAATACATAACAAAATTACGTAATACATAAGGTTTTATTTAAAAAGGGATATCAACTTATTTTCACAAACATTAACAACTTTTTTATATTCAAATTGCATTTGCATACCAACAAAATTTGATGGTTTCATGTTTTGTTTTTATAGTAAAGTGTTTGTAAGTCCAAATACGACGTATTATAATAAATACATTAAACAATGTATTATTCTCCCTTAGTTTATGGGTGTATAAAGAATACACAAATATCCTTACTGTAAACAAGCATGGACCTTGTTTGTCGATCTTCCTCCATAAAAGTTGACACAACACATGTGTAGTTGCCACTTAGGTCCGTACTGGGCCTTAGTATTTTTATTGCTCTGTACGCTTGTAATGGCTCGTCTGCGAACAATTCATTATTTATAATGTTTTTATGGAAATTATTTTTGCGTAAAATACCGTGGATTTTATTTTAACTTAAAATAGTACATTGACGAAAGAGTAGGCAGAAGTGATTTAATGGAAGCTATCAGTGGAACACTAGCTTATATTAACTGAATCTGTCCAAACGTATATTCTTTCTAATTTTTTTGTCGTTATTAAAGTATTCTTGATGAGACTATAAACAATAATCTTTTATATATTTGTATGGGTCAGAATAAGTATCAACTACAATATTAGTTATATTAGGTGTACTTATTGATTAAATTTACCAACTACATTTTAAAGTGTCTTCTAACAGTCTCTGTGCTAAATTAAGAATTCCTTCAAGACATACGTAGCAAGAATTATCCAAGAATCAGAGGAGAAACTATGGATACCTGTGATTTCTTTTAAAGTGATGAAGAGAAATAAATATTAGATTATGTTATTGTCTAGTTAGCTGACAAAATTAATCGCTATCAACAATGTATACGCATTATACAAAGTTCAGTCATAAAAACCATAAGACATTGACTTCAACTATAAAAGTAAAGTAGCTGCTCGTAAAACTAGGTAAATCCTAAGCAACAATGAGTAGATGGTAATCCGAACTATAAAATAACTACTTGCCCACTATAATCATGGAAAATGAACGGAAATGTAAGTCTATCTTTATAGTTTGGACTCAACTATCCAAAAACGTGGAATTAAATATATATGTAGATACAAAAGAAAACCAACAAAAATCTTATCAAAATACTTTTCGTTTTTATCTATCACAAATATGCTCAGTGCTGTCTATCTTATAAAATATTCATAATGCAACCAATGCAATAGGTTCCCTTATGGGTTTTCCAATGGGATATTCTTATTTGATTCTCGCCTTGTAGTGGCTTGTGTGTATAAATACTTCTCTACCAACCCTTACTAAGAATTCAGGCGGGTGTATGTACGATGTTTTAACTTACCCGATATCCTAAAAGTCATATCGACCTTTCCTTTCAGGAGGCCGATGACTTGCGGTTGCATTGGCGGTATCCACTGGTATACTAAACCCGAAGACCCGTTGAAAAACCACTTCATGACTAGACCTGGTCCAGACGCCGTACTAGTATTGTACTCACAGTCTAATATCACTGAATCAGTGCCTGTTTTCACTAGAGCTGGCACTTCCATCCTCTTTATATTCACAGCTACGCATTCTGCAAGAAATATTTGACAATCGTGTATCTTTCCATATTAAAAAATTATAGTCAAAGTCAGTTAATTGTAACATGGCAACAAAAAATACTTCGAAGTCTCGTAGTACAATTGTGTTTTTGCAATCAAAAGGTACTGGATTATATTTTTAGGTGGAAAATATAGGCAACACCAGGGATTCTGAAAATGTGCCCAAGAAAAAGCAATAGACTGGACTACGTGTGGAATCTTTATCACAATTAGCAAAAATATCTTCTTCTTCATCAACCTAATGATAATAAAATATACCTTTGCCCTACTTCTATGAGGGTGACAATATTTAAGAATGAGAAGAATAAATTTATGTAAGCGCTATTTTTCCAAATCTTCGAGACGTTAGGGACCATAAAAAATCCGAAGCCTTTCATAGTACATGACTGCTATGATGATTTTTTTTATAAGATGGTTTTAATAATGCTAACGAAAATAAACAGTAATTAATTTCTGTCTATTCACTCAATGTCTTTGGCTAATTAAATGGACGTGGCATCGTAATGCAATGCAAATGTTTATTAATAATACCGACAAGCCAAAATTGACGCATGAATTAGAATACATGCTGCATTACAAAGCAACGATGAATAACATTCAGTCTGTTTTGTTAACTGATATATACTACGAGTACTGCAACAAAATATTGAAATAGAAAAGCCAAATATGCGAACCCGCGGTGCCAAGACAGTGCTCTATGTGGTATACTTTCATAACGGCTACTTATAAAACAATAGATCTCCATATTGAACTATAATCAAAAATATATTGCAATGTGAGGTTTTAATGTAATATAAACAAATTCAAAAGGTATATTGGGGTTTCAAACTGTTTACTTACTGTTAAAAAGGGACAAGAAAACATTTTAGCAAAAATATGGTTTTTGTCATTCTATCCTGTTTTTAAGGATTTTACCGATTTTCAAATAATTCTACTAATGGCTTAATCTAAAAAATTCAATACAGCACCGTCCTAAAAAACGAGCCTTTAATAAAGCAAATTAGGTCCATCGCCATTCGGAGTTAAGCTCCAAAAGCCATAGCCAAATGGCAGAGGAATTAGCGACAGAGCTAATTGGCAGTACTGTTACAAACGTAAAATACGCAACAAAAAATATTCCACCGTACACCGATATGAACTAATGGCCGCACGGAGTCTGACTTAATAACAAAAGAGAATCAGATTCACATTCCATTTGTGGAATAATGTGCCTTTTTCATTTCCCTGGAACGAGACAAGACTCTTTGTTTGCGGGCGTCAATTATATCCCTCTGATACAAATCCCCACCGTTAGGAATCCATTTCTTGTTTGAATTTGATGAAACATTTGCCGTTTGTTATGCTTCAGGCTATGATTGGTATCTATTTCGTGTATTATAATATCGGATCTCTAATGGTATATTTTGACTAGAACTTTGTCTTTATTATGCAAAGTTGCTGAATCTTCAAAAGTCTAAGCTAATAACCTGAGAGAATGAAGGAATGCTTAAGTAAGCAAAACCTACTTGCACTACGTCTAAGTAGTCAGACATAGTACATTTAAGAAGGTTTATTTGTAGACTCAACAAAAGCTACTATTCACATATTGTTATTTTCGGCTCTTACATCTAATGTATACACATCATCATCATCATCAGTCAATAAATGTCATGCCATGCAATGTCAAAGGTGTGCCAGAGATTTGAACCCGGGACCTTAAGAGTTTCTGGACCGTGCGCTTAAGCTTCGAGGCCATCATTACTAAATAATAAATGTATACAGCATACCGGGAGGGTATGTATCAGATTCAATCCCACGTAATTTTATTCAGTAATATCATCGATGTTCTACGAATTTGACAAAGAATCATTTTTATCACAAAGTACCTTTCTCTTTGCTTTTTTGTGGAAAAAATTAAAAGGAAGAAATAAAATGTACTTTCTTTTGATTGTTGAGGTATACGAAATATGAAAAGGACGATGGAGTGATAAGAAATTACAATTTGAAAACCAACTCACACAATTACTAAGAAGCAACTTCTCAAAAAAAGATAAAAATCCAAGCTCTGCGTAGCAATAATTGTAGTAGATGTCACGAATAATTTGGCTAGAAATATTCGACAAAACTTATGAAACTTTCATGGGCGATAGGACAAATGAAAACTATTTTTAAAACTGGTCCATTGAAAATGACAGCTGATCCTAACAGGTGGGAGTAAGCTAATGCAAAACATTATCCAATCCCAGTACAATTTGGCACTCACAACTAGCGCAAAATGTACTTCGGAGCTTAGAAATTGTTGTTTTATTCATACTGAAAATCATTTTTTTTGATAAGGTGTTCATAATAGTTCTTTAAGTGGAAACTGTTTGTGATGTATTTGTTTACTTTAAAACTTAGAATATAAGAATTATTGTATTGTTTTATTTTTTTTTATTTTTTTTTCCCAAATAAAAAAATAAAAAAAATTGTTTAAAATCTTCGAATACCGCCTATATAGCTACAAAAGTTGGTGGCTTTTCTATTTGTACGGACTATTGATTTTTTAAAGTCTGGGTATTCAAGTATGTGTATACAGTACGTTCGCCGCATGGAAGTGTTAAGGTGTGGGACTATGCAGGATGTATTCAGACCATGATCGACAACAAAGGCAGGCAATAGCCAAGCTCATTACAAAATTTTCTATTATTTTTTGTTGGGATTTTTTTAACGCCAATGGGTTATTACCTTATTTATTACCTGCCTTAGTTTCCGATCACGGTCTGAATACACCCCGTAAATAATGTTGTACAGCAAACATAAATGTTATGAAATTGTATCTAAAAATTATGTAGTATGAGAAACTTTTTTATAATTGAACGGATATTGAACAAAGTGATTACATTCAGTGATTAATGTCTAATTGTAATTGTTCCTGGCGTGTTAACACATATATTATTCAGTGAAGCGGTCGCCCTTGTTCCATTAAGCCACTCATGTATATTACACAATTATTACAGAACTTTGATGACTTTCGCGTTTAGTGACAGACGTTGTAGAATTCGATAAACTATTACTTTTAGACTGCCTCGTTGTCTCGTGGTACAAGCATGTGCCGTGTAGTCTTGGGTTCGATTCCCGGCTTGGGCAAAATTGTTCTTGGGTTTTCCATTATGAAATTCTCAGTAGCAGCATGGAGTCTAGAAATGTGCCAATAACGGCAATAGGCTTGGGCCTGATACACACCTGGCGAAATGTGGGTGCAGAAATGCACCTCTGCCTACCCCTTCGGAAAATACAGGCGTGAGGTTATTACAAAGGCTTTTACTAAAAAAAATCATGAATATATCATCACATATGTATCCTCAAGATGTAGGTACAGGTTTAACATCTAAGTCTCGCCAACTATTAAGTTTCGCAAATTGAGCTCACTGCTTGCTGATACTCAGAACTACACAACAGAAAACCTTAAACATTTTCCTGGAATGAAATCCGGCACCTCTGTAGGGCACGCGCCATTTGGCCGCAAAACGAACTAGGAAGCCTAAAATTCGACATTTACGTGGGTTCTATGATTTTACCACCGTGTAGCTGTAATATGGAGCAAGAATCTTGGGGATCCAAATTTGGGCATATACTTTTTAAGAAAAACCTTAATATGAAAACAGAAAACCATTCAGTTGCTTAACGCTTATCACTTTAACAATAAGAACCATCTTATATTATAAGTACAAAAGTTGGGTTATTTGGAAGGTCTGAATCAACATTTGGCAAACAGACAGTTTATATTCTCAAATAGAACAATTTTTATTCCAGAAAAAGGTATATGTAATCAAATTTGACACCAATAAATCCGCTAGGCTCTATGTCGATATCGAACAAATCCGAAATGTAAAACATAGGAATGTTAAGGCTAGACTGAAAGTCGTTGACCGATAACGTCAGTAGAGTTTTTATTCGAGATACATTACGTTATTTATACCAAAGGATGTGGACGATAAAAATTGCATGAATAAAATGTTTACTGTTTATCAATGGAGCTACGAGAAAATAATTATATTGTTAATTCCTATAAAAGTTTATTATTTGAATAATTTTATATTTAGTTTGATTTGTATAGTTATAATCCTGTGACGTAGAAGGTAAATACCTCGAATATACTGTACATTATCTTTGAAAACCATGATGGCGTCAAGGTTAAGCCTCGCAGGTAATAAAAAAAGGTCTGAAAAACATATAATAAGCTGGCAAACCTAAAAGATATTGCCGTCAATGCATAGACAAAGCCAAAAAACCTAAAAATATACTATAAGAATATGAAGAATGGTCCTATTATTATTCGAGGCAATTTTAAGAATGAATTAATGGAACTTAAACTTTGTTTAATATGTTTCTTACGTAAATTTATGCTTTTATAATTTTAATGACATGTTAGAAATATTACTAAAATTTTTAAATTTGTTGGATTATTACATTATACTAATACATAATAGTTCGCGCAGTATACCGTACTATTACTATGAAGTGGTAATTAATTAAAAGATGGGGTTGGTTAACCCCAATCACTCCTTTTACAAGCGATCTTTACTATTAAAAAAGTGATTCCGCTCGACTTAAGCCGTAAGAAGCTGTCTAATAGATAAGCTTGTCTGTAAAGTTAAGCACTGTTCAGGTCTGCAAAAATTTTAGATCAAATAAATACTTTATATAAGTCTTAATATAATTACACATGTATTAACGTTATTACCTTAATAAATGCTTGAGTTCAGAAAAGCCTACCAAACAAGCAAATTCGGAGTTTTCTGATAATATCCATAACCACATAAGTATGTCACGAATCCGATAAAAATGTTGTTCTAGTGAGTTCTTGCAAATAGTTCATGAATAATGTATTGTTGTTTTGATACACCGGTGCCTGGTATAGGCTTTCAAATATATTAAATTGCTTTATTCTTATGTTGCGGAAGTAGTCTTTATTTGTTTTATCAGCATTTTCTCTCAACTTGTTTGTGGGTTGAATGTTTCTAAGTGAGGACGTGTCTAGTCCTCGTATGAGGGGATATCGTGGATTGTTAACCTATTACATATACTTACTCTTACTTGCAATAACACGATTGTTTCTATGGGTTTATTTTTTGTGATTGATCCTTTATGTCCCTATAATGTTTTCTTTTCTATTTATACTACATATACACGCCAGTGCAGATGTACAATTAGTGTACTCGTATTTTAATACTACTTAACGAAGAAATTAGACATAGGTATATTTTCTAAAGCCACGAATCGCTAGCAGTATATGAAGTCTACATAAAAAGGGGGAACGATCTATTTAATTTTCAGGTGCATTTCTAATTATTATGGTATCGATGGTATAGCTGATAGCCCCTATTTCCGGATTGGATAAGAATCTAGGACTTCCAGATCTGCCACACATTTATGTCGTAATTCCAACAAGGCAGTATCACAAATATAAACACTTATTCAAAACAGTCTTAAGTCTCAATTTGGGAGATAAAAAACACATTGAATGTTATTTGTCATATACACCTTTCTGTTCCAAAGCTTTGTTGCAATTAATTAAAAGCAAATGTGAATACATGTTACATACCCTAATTTGATTGTTTTTTTTACAAGAAAAGTTAAAACCTTGAAAACCACTTATAGACACTGATAGCTATATGTTCCAGAAGATAACCCAGACATTTCAACACAAAAATTATTACTAATAAAAAATAATAACAACTAAAATTAACATTAATGCTCTAAATTAGATATAATTTAATTTAATTACTTTGTTTACTTTTACTAAATTTAATGCATACTTAAAAAGCACTAGAAGAACCATCACAATGATGATGCCGTCATAAAAATAAAATTTAATTCAATATAAAATATATAGTTATTTAATATAAAAACTGTTATGTAATAAAAAAGGACACAGAAAATTACAGGAATCACGACAGTACAGCAAAATGATGTAATCAAAATCTAAGATGACAAGAAAATTACACACGCAACAACTTTAGACACGCAACTAAATAACTAAAGGCGAACTGTTACATAAAACGTGTATACTAACTTGAACACAGTATCAGAAACACGAATTGTATGGAATAACCCATAGTTCAATACATCATTAAGTTGTCACTACGGAGCGGAAATAAGTACGAATTGTGATAATATTAAGCACACCGCACCACCACTGATCGCAGTCCTTTGCCACCGACTGAAAACTTTAATGTAGAACACTTTCAGAAATAAGGACGCATGCGTATCAGTTTTGCCTGTTGAGTTATTTTACTGTGTTGGTTGTTCAAGTGGATGGTTATTTTAGACGGCTAACTCGGCTAAAAAGGGTTCATTCGGCTTGTAAGATTTAATTACCGAAATTCTTTGTTAAGGATTTTTTCTGCTCCGCAATCGCTTTGGGCCGCCAGACCGTAGATTTGTTTGTATGTCCATTAATAAACACGCGACGAATTTAAATACATAATACTTATTTTCACACTTTATTAAGTATATCTGCAGAAGTATAGGCAGATGTATATTTTTGCATTGTAAGTGTGCTTTGATTCCCGCGCTATAGAGTTCAAACCATTCCCCTCCTCTTTTTCCTTTATTGACTCCCTTCCTGCTGTTCCCAGTGTCTACATCTGATACAACTTAAAAAGATGTTACAGACGCTTCACCCCGTGGAACCTCGTGATTAGAAGATGTAAGAAATCCACAGCGGTATTTTCTGCGATACGCTTACAGTTTCTACGACTTAAAGAGGGCATTACCTAATGCGAAGTGAAGCGATATCAGCACTACAAAAGCTATCTCAAAAAGTGTTTTCGTAAATCTGGGGCACCTAAGTCACCCAACAATTTTACTGATAATGGCAAAAATGAAGAGTTTACTGTGTGAAAGTGGTGAATAATTTACGGAACTTTCGCTTCGCCGTAGCTCTCACCACCCTTTTTGCATGTAATAGCGACAGATTATAATCAGTGTTTTTCTGGCCAAGTCTGGCTGTTGCATATGCATGGACTAGCGTATTGGTCTATGGTTATTACGTTATACATAATTGTAGAATACATTTCTTCTATTACTAATTAAATCTCTTAGATATACATACATGTAGATAGTATTATTTCGGGGTATGTAATGAATTTGGTGGATTAAAAAGTGGAAAATAACGATAGCTTTCATTCATAGACATCCATAAAATTTACAATATCATAAATGCACTAAGATTGGAAGCAGCAGTAGATTCATATTTGACGAGGTAATTATCGGTCCGGATATAACACAGACGAAAGCTAACGTACTGAAAGTATTTGCCAAGAGAAAGCAAACTAAAGCACATTTTTTAAAAGCTGAATTCTCAAAATTCATTGCAAATATTTGTGATATCCCCTCATTCATATTAAGATCATGGTAAACTAAGAATTTGTCTGTATGAAATTATATCACAACTATTACTAAGTAGGCACCCTTGCATAACTTTATCGATTGGTGTAAGACAATTATAGTTCAAGTTATTAAACTTCGCTGGCTACAGGTATCCACCACTAACGTTCTGTACATTAGGTGTAAAACCCTAACACTAAGTAACTGGAAGTTTGTGGGACGATATTAGGCAACAGCCAAATGGTCATAATTGTGTCGATTAGTTCATATACTTCATCAACCCATGTACGCCCACTGCTGAGCACGGGTCTCCTCTACCATTGAGAGGGTTTAGGCCATAGTCCACAACGCTGGCCTAGTGCGGGTTGGCGGACTACACACTTAAGAAATTCCTAAGAACTTTTAGGTGTGCAGGTTTCATCACGATGTTTTCCTTCACCGTTAAAGCAAGTGATAATTCAATGTGAATACACACATAACTTTGAAAAGTCAGAGGTGTGTGCCTGGGTTCGAACCCGCGACCGCCGAGATTCTCGACCGCGCGCCTAAACCTCGAGGCCATCACTGCTTAGTTTATATATGTACGTATAATTCATATTTAGTTATAAGTACCGAAAATGTTTCCGAATAAAAATATTAAGCTTTAAATCTTTATTAAACAGAAGCAATTCCGCATATAAATGAGAGTAATCCTGACTTATGAACTAGACATTACACAATTAACATGTAATGCTTTTGGGCTTTTATGCAATGACCGCCATCTCTAGTCATCAGCGTTGGTAGATTTCACACAATTAAAATCTTTTACCTTATCAGTTGGACTCTTAACTGATACTACTTTCCAATATTGATTAGCTTCGTCGGATTAAACTGTTTCGCAGTTACATTTTTTGTAATAAACGTAAGTACTTTTGTGAGTTTTCCTCTCAATCACGTTAATGTAATAACATTGCGTATTAATTGTCATTCTGGCATATATTGACTCGAAAGTAATATCCATATTCAATTCAAGTCATAATTCATTGTACTTGTCCGAAAAAAGCAGATATTATTCCCAGCTAATATTTATTAACTATCTTATAAGTTATAACTTTATGTTATGAGACTTTTATCGTTTTTACGTGCACGTAATTTCCAAAGCATCACGATTTCCTCAAAAGCTTACGCTGCATAAAATGTAATAACGCACGTTAGGTGATATTACGACAAAAAGAATTTCGATTAGACCAGACAAGGTTTTTATTGTGTTCAATAGAATTCTTAAAATTATGACAGCCCCGTGGCGCAGTTGGCTAAACACCAGATTGCGAAACGAGCGCCCGCGGGTTCGAACCCCACACCGAGACAAATGTTTGTTCACATAAATATTTGTTTCGGGTCTGGGTGTTTGTGGGACCGAAAAAGTCTCTCGTAGTTGCTGATACCCACGACACAAGACTCGTATCTTAATGTGGGGTCAGGACTATGTGTGTGACTGTTGTAAAAAAAAAACAAGACGTAAGTAAATGTTAATCTTATTGATAGTTTGTAGAGGTTATTCAAAAAACAAAAAAGATCTAGAGCGATTCTGTGAAAAATAATATTCTAATGGAAAAAGCCGTGGAACGTCGATTACAAGGACAGCACTAAAACTACCTACATATATTGAATCAAATAATAACAGAGTAGAAAAAAAGTCGATGTTAAAGAAAGTTGTCGATGTTAATGTCGTTGGTCGAAAATTACAGGTACATTTATTACCTAAAATTACCAAATACCAAAAAAATATATCTGTAATAGTCTATTTTGTCATTAAAAGTTTAAGATTTGTGTATAATCATCCAGATATGTTTACGGTTCTGTTACCGTCATCATATATTTTGCCAATCAATGCTACAAGAAAGAATGTCTAAGAAACTACTCAAAAAACGTCTGTAATTCTGCGATAGACCGATACTATGACTGCATAATATTATAAGATCATTTGACCGTGCCGCATAAGGATATCGGTGCGCTCACTGTAAATCGCTTTCAAGTTTTTGAAACCTAAGTTATTGTAATTGAATATCATTTTGGTGCTCTTGCTGTATATAACCATTTTTATTTTATTCAGTCAGTCTTGAACCTATATTAAAATGTGTTTAAAACATTACGGTGTTAACTATTCACATTAGGCAAAAGTAATCAAACTTTGCTATATATAAGGAATTGCTTTTCTAATCGTTAACAGCGATCTCTTACAGATAATTAGGTTCAGACAAATAAAAAACTATGCGTAGAAAACATCGTCCGTTTTTAGGCCTTCGATAATAAAAACAATAACATATTTATTTTAACCCAATTTTAAGTGGGTATTAATCAAGACTACTTAAACTGCCTGTCTTGAGGCAAATACCTTTGAAAGCTTATATGCGTGCACTTGACGTTGCATACAATACCTACGGATGAGAAATTATCCTGATATATCGTATGCCTAATACAGACGTAATCTTATGGCCAATTAGTCGTTATCGTGAATATCAGAATTTCAGTACTGTTCGACGGTTTTGCCATGCCTATTATTGCAAGCTAACATTACAGCTCGCACTTTAACTCTCATATGTTAATTTAATCTCATATAGGTATTTAGCTATGGCGAGCTTACCATTTAGGATAAAACTTTACTTAACTTTTTTAACTTTAATCCTAGCAACCTTAAAGACAGCAGTAATAAATAACAAATCAACGCTACAAAATAAATAAGGACAATATCACATAGTATACTGAAGAACCTAATGCTTTACATCTAAGGCGCCTTTAAAACAGATACACTGAAAAATACATTGGCATGACGCTCAATAAAATACGGATACAAAGCAGAAAGCTGTAATAATCACACATAACAATAAAGACATGTAGTGAATAATAGTATATTCGTCTCGTTTTTCTTATCATAAAACAGGCTATTTTTCTTAGAGACAGAGCAAACAAACGCCACATCCAGAGTCACAAGACGCCGGCTTAACTCCCATTTAGATATGTACGTTGGTAACATGCCAATTCTAATAAAGCCTATTACGGCTGAAATAGATTGCAAAAAATTTGCACAATGCTGAACAAACACAAGCATGTATGGCCACTTTAATCACCCGCGATTTGTTAAACCAGCTTTAAGCGCAAACATACATTATTTGAAATGAATGAACTATTCATTATTACTGGATGCGCACTAGAATATAATTTCCATTCAAAGTTGTAACATTAACGGGCCTCATTGAAACCGTAAACTTTTCAGTTTGCTGTAGAATCAATTTGTATTTAATTTAATACATAATTATGATGATGTGTTTGGGTCTCATTTACAAGGACTACCGGTAAAATAAAAGGATACACATTCGAAATTTCATTAAAAAGACAGAATGTATTTAATAACAGTTTTAAGGTTTTTTTTTAAGAAATTTATTACACTATTATATATAATACGATGTTCTCATAAAAAGCGATGCTTATATTAATACTTGCAAGCTGGTTTCTTCATAGAGTCAGCTACAACAGTGGTTCGCGCAATGTGGAGGACGCAATAATTCTGTTTAAACTTTAAAACTGTATTATGGTTATTGGTTATGTATCCTAAGAAACACTATTGTTGATACCAGTGAATAAAACATAATTTTCAGCCCCGTGACACTGAGCCCGAACTAGTACTCATCTCATTGTAATGAAAAAATTTAACGCGTCGATCTGATAAATTGCACGCAATACTCATGCAGGCGTTTTGCTTATGAAGCGATACTTTGGTATGCTATACACTTTAAACGTAATAATAAGGAATTGTAATCTATTAAGCAGAAAAAACGATAAAGAAAACAGTGTTCACATTACATACCTGTACTACTCTAAAAGGCTCCAGTCTGACCGTTTTTTGATAGCAGTTCGCCTATTCACTTTTTTGATGTCTATCTTACTGCAAGTACCAGGAATGGGGCGCAAGCCAATTGCCTGTTTGTAGGTACATTTCTAGACTCAGTGCCGTTACTGAGAATTTCCAAATTTAAAAGCTCGCAAAGCTGCCAGACCCTTGATTCCTGCAAACCTTAGAATATAAGAACAAGAGGCAGGCGCATTAATTAGCAAAATATTTATGGGTCAATTCGAGATGGTATCATAAAAAGTATCAGTGTGTTACATAGTTTATTTATAAAAGGGTCATATACATATATGAGAGGTTAAAATTCGATTCATTTCTTTTTTAATATTTGACGAGGTTCGATGGGCGAGTACGGTTGCTGACCCCCGCGACCGGACACTAGGGTTGGCAGTAAATGAAAATATGCACAAATATATCAGTTGATAATTTTTTATGGAAAGCAATGCATTAAACCCACAAACAACACACCTTTCTCGACTGAAACGACGACTTGCGACACTAGCGTGAACAACACGAATCATATCTTTATTAATAAAAGTTTCAGCGAAGTTTATAAGTAAAACCCATAGCGCTTAGTTTGCTTTTTTGTAGTAAATAAATCTATGAATTAAATATTTTTTGTAGCTCCACCCAAGCGTTAATTTTACTTTACTTTAAAACAGTTCCCTTTCTTTTCATGTATAAAACCCTTTTGAAACAAGCTTTATGTGTGTACAAGTTTTGCTCGCAACAATAGTTCGAGTTTTGTTATTATTAAGTGCGTCTTGGAAAGTTTGTCGAAGAAAAAATCAACAAAGGTAAACTTGTACCATGTACTTTTTTGTTTTAATACATAGGTCGTCTTTATATCGTTTTATGTGTACTGTAGGTAAGTTACCTGTACTAGACTATAACGATAAAGAAGTATTAAAAAGATTAAAATATTTTTAGGATACCTTCCTTCAAATAACAAGTTAATCCATACTAATACTTAAAGCTTATTTAGGACTAGCTTTTGCCCGCGACTTCGTCCGCGTAGACTACAGGGTTGAATTCAGATAGAAAATAAGTTATAGTCTATTTTACTTCTTTCTTCTATCTACCTATTTATGCACATACCAAAAATAATTCAAATCGGTTTGGAAGATCCAGCAATAACCATTCCCACGGGAATACTGCATTTTCCGGGATAAAAAGTATTCTATGTTTTATCCTGATGTATAAGCTATATTATTGTAAAGTTTCATTAAAATCCATTCAGTAGTTATTACGTGAAAGCGTAACAGACAGAATGACAGACAGACAGAGTTCTTCTTCTTCTTCAACAACCCATATACGCCCACTGCTGAGCACGGGACTCCTCTACCATTGAGAGGGTTTAGGCCATAGTCCGCCACGCTGGCCTAGTGCGGGTTGGCGGACTACACACCTAAGAAATTCCTAAGAACTTTTAGGTGTGCAGTTTTAAGGTTCACCGTTAAAGCAAGTGATAACTCAATTTGAAAACACACATTACTTCGAAAAGTCAGAGGTTCGGAGAGTCAGAGAGTCGGAGCCTGGGGTTCGAACCCGCGACCGCCGAGATTCTCGACCGCGCGCCTATACCTCGAGGCCAAGACAGAGTTACTTTCGCATTTATAATATTAGTATGGATTGTTTGTTTGGTTGAACACGCTAATCATAGTAACTACTACTTTGAATTAAATTTCTGGATTCAAATATAAATATTATATAATATTATATGTACCTATATTTATTTATCAAGAAGAACTATAGGCTATTTATTATTAAATTAATTGGAATTTAATGAAAAATGTGGCAAAAACGAGGTAAAAAAATGAATTCAAATTAAATATCACCCAAACGGCGTATCGAGTAGGTACTATAAAACTAAATGAATAAACAAAGTAACATATGTACGTGCCAGCCCTAGGGCATACTTACAGAAGTTTACTTTTTAATAATGAAATGCAATACGAGTGGAAGTTCAATAAAACGATGTGGAGTCCGCAATTTATGTCCGTGTTAGAATGAGTAACGATGGTTAATAAACACGTGGACGTTGCAGTAATTTTCGCCCTGAGATCTCTTAATCATTTACTCGCTTAATTCCTTAGATTAATATGCTTCGGTCTCCAAAGAGTTTTCAGCTGCTCTGGTCTCCTTTTAAAAATTATGTGCCAAGTCATATAAAACATTCAATTCTGCTTCAATCAAACATTGTAATCCTAAGTATAGGTTCTAGTTTCATTAAAAAGAATGACTCTCTAAGTTATTAATTGAGGATGTAACCTTAGTTTCTATTTAAGTTAATTGTTTTTAAATATGCTAAAATACTTAAACATGTACTAGAATATTCTAGAAACTGCCATGATTTCATCTATAGTTGTATTGGGTGTAGTTGTATTGACTGCGCCTCGGGGCTGCCGAATTTCAGCGAGTTTACGTTCCATTCTTCATCAAGGAGCTAAAACGACACTATAATAAGAGATAATCTCCAACCCAACCCAGTTCGGCATGAATGCAAACTTTAAAATGCAAATTCGCAGGCCGACATTTTTCAGAATTATTTCCTGCATCTAAATAGGAGTACAGATTAAAGCGTTATCGGCCCCGTCCATATTCAGCAGCGCTTTTGAAAAAATACAGCGATAGCACATTCATTGGTTGATCTCAATCAATGTAGGTATGTAGCCAGATTACGTGTCAATTAAAATAAAATGCTTGAAAGGCTCAATTTAGTGGGGCGATTCGGGATTCAAAGAATCACTGCCAATATTAAATATAAACAATAATATACGCAGAGTTGCTATAACTACTTCTTGATCACATCGTTAAGCATTTAGCCTATTGTGATAAATAAGTCAATAAACCACAATTTCAGTGGTACTGTTAATGCCTAATTCTGTTCCAACACCTCTTTAAAAATCCAAACACATTATGATTTCTGAGATTATGTGACTATTAGAAGATATACAACTCCGATATTGAAACCACAGATGGATATACGTCAGATTATTAAATTTGTCCTCAAGTCAACTTGCAGGTGCCACTGAATAAGTTTATTGCTCCATATGTTCATACATGTTAGATAGTTCTAGGTTATAATTAATCTTGAAAAGATTCACATCCCCGTTCACGAAATAATTACCATTTATAGTCCCTGGACTCCGAAATTTCGGCGTATAACATTAAAATACTTGGGTACAAAACACGTCTGAAAACTTTCACAAGTCTCAGTGGAATCACAACTCTTTCAGTGGTAAATATGTTATGTTTTAAAGGCAGACAATCGAATGATAACGAAATCCTTACAAGTTGATAGAAGATAAAAATTGACACAATTGTGTCTTTTTTAGTCTGTAGACGTCACAACTACTAATAAAATTGCCGGTAACAGCTTAATATAAAATCTAGGGCAGGCTTTAGTTATTTATAGTCCTATAAAAAATTATAATTAATTAAACTGCTTCACGCTGAAATTTAAATACCAAATTGAACGGTGTTGCAGTGTTATAGCTCCATTAAATTAAATTACGTGACAAAAAATCTGCCACACCCTGAACCCTATATCAATTTTATTTTTGATACAAAAAATTTATGCCGCTGTTTGACAATATATGCATATTGGATTTTAAAAATATATCAATTTTTCAATATGTATTTTGTACCCACTCGTAGAGAATTTGTTACGGCGCCAAACTGTGGGCAAGTTTAATGAAATATGTATTAAATTAAAGGGCCAGTTTTTGGTATCTCATTAATCTTGTGCGTGATGTACACAGCGTCGGCCACACTGAAAATCTATAGGTGGGGCAATTTTCAATGCGTTTTAAAGCGGGCGACATACAGCCGAGTCGTTCGCTACATCTGTTTGACAATTTACGCTTTTAATAATAGCCGACGGAGCCTTTGAATCGGTCGCGCACGAATTAACAACCAGCTAAATTAAAGCCTTCAAACTTTTTTTACAGGCCAAACGGTCGGATAAACCGCGCAGCGTTTTGGGTCTTATTTAGCCGTCGGGGATTTGTAGAAAATTAGAAATGCCCCAAAATCGGCTTTACTCGATGTAAAAAACAGTTATATCCGTTGAGTCCCGCTTTATATTCGCTATCGACTACACTACATGCTCGCATATTAAACTTTTTACAAATTTTTACCCGTGGATTCACTTAAATGTGTAACAGTTCTACACAAATAATCTAATAAATAAAGAAAAGAGCTGTTCTTTTGTGTAAAAATCAATATTTCTAAAGTAGGGAAACCTAAGTCTGTTTACAGACTAACACTTTATATAATCCTTGTTCAAACGACATTCTAATCGATGTGTTTATGCCTAGATTGTATGTTGGCGAGGCCACTACCGGTAATTAAAGACTTAGAAAATTATCCCTCGCGACTCGTATTTTCATAACTTATGCAGCACAAAGTGTAGGTTGGGAACGATGGGACCCGTGCAAGTTTTGTAGCATGCACGGAACATTATTTCAATTTTACTATTTTAGTATCGAGCGTTTCCACCACGTAGCTTATTGTTCCTGTTTCGAATATATAGTTTAGTACATTTAATATTTTCCGCTCGATCGCATCTGAAAAGGCAAATTTAACTGTTTCGGAAGTCACTGACTGTGAATATTACATGCCCGGTGAAGTCTTCGTAGGGACTTTTGCGGCACGAATTGTACAAACCCAAAAAAAATACATTTAAATAAGATGGGTCTGTTAATATTTGTACGAAATAAATAAAATGTTTTGTGTAATAAATGAACAAATTATGATTTAGTTTAGTAATATTGCTACAAAATAAAAAAGGTCTAATTTTGTGACTTCATTTTTTTCTAAATCTTTTAAATATTGTTCTCGCAATCAACATTGGCGCCGAGAGGTTTTTGAAGCCCTAAATTCGATTCCTCGTGGTGGTCGAGTGAAATACGAGATAGAATTTCCGCTAGGAAATATTAAGTAGCTGCACGAAGTCTTCAAATGTAAATGTAATGTATGAAGACGTCAAAACAATGATTTAACACAAAAGATGAAACTTATCTTTAGATCTGCTTATTCTTCCAGGAATACAGCTGTTTAAGTTTAAAAATTTTACTAAGACTTGCTGTACTGTTTGATAATGCAACTTCAATGACTAAACACTACGTGAGAAACATGTATAAAGCTATATTTGTTTTAGCACACGGAAACAGTGCGTCGGCACGCGCTCGTCTACTTTGCGTGCATTAAGTTCTTTGCAGATAAGGAACTGCACTCGGTTGCACACAAATGGCATTGTATTTTTATAAAACACGTAACAGCATAAACACTTACATATTTCGTCGACTATTTGAATGCGGCTGTCCGACGACACATAGCCTTAGGAATTTCCTTCCATCAAAAACAGTTTCAAAGGTTTACTTATACAGCGTGGTTGGATAGAAGAGCCGGTGACTTCGCACTGCCCAAGGGAATTCCTACCTCATGACGGACCGGCGCGTTTTAAATCGGAATGCCTTTACTGCCTCCTACTTTGAGGAAAAGGCTACACGGAATTGAGCAAGTCCTCAAAAAACCCTCAAGAACATTTGCGTTTGAAATGTCGCAATTATTCTAATGCTAGTCGAGGATTGTGTAAGTACGTATTGCATACAAGAATCTTTAATGATACCTTTTATAAAAAAATACAGACACGAAACTTAAGATTTAATTAAAAAATAAGGTTTTCAGTTATTTACTTTGAAAAAAGTTTTTAATCGACTTATTATCAAACAAATTATACACACATTTTTCACATTAAAAATGAAATAAAGCAAAAACCAAGCAATAAATTTAATCCAGTAGCAGGAAAAAAACTTAAGGGAAAAATACTTATATACGAGTATTTATTTTTTTTGAGAATCTTTTTACAAAAAAATCACTTTTTGTTGTATATTTTTTTAAATGGTAAAATGCACTTAAGATAGACTAACTCACAAGCTGCAGTGGAACATTTATGCTATGGAAGCGCTTGATGCAGGCTCAGAAAAGCGGTTGGACAGTGTTTAGCAGTGCGTGAACTTTAAGCGTGTTCTAAGCATATTGAAATATGTGCGGATATTCTGCGAGACCCACTTTCTGTAGAATACTATTTAAGTGTTAGAGCTGCAAAATCAGTAAAAACAACGATTCTTTTTAATTTATAATTATATATTTTTTATGCTATATATGGTTAGCATAGTAGTTAAATAGTTTAGTTAAAGCACCTCTCATAAGTAAACCAAATT
Source organism: Cephonodes hylas (assembly GCA_030295005.1). Classification (NCBI taxonomy): domain Eukaryota; kingdom Metazoa; phylum Arthropoda; class Insecta; order Lepidoptera; family Sphingidae; genus Cephonodes; species Cephonodes hylas. Next base: position 7,279,018 of record AP025366.1, read on the forward strand.
TTACTCCAAAACTTTTAGTATTATATTTATATGTCATCGTAGAATGTACCAAATCATGTTGAATTTTACTAATTAATTTTTGTCTTTTAAATGATTTTTTTATGTAACGAGAGGTTACACTAAATAAAGTAGAGATAACTAAATTTTAACTTAGTCCATAGTAACTGATTATAATCAGCAATCAGTAAAATTGCTATTACTAGTGAAGCATAATTCCCTAGACAGAATTATAAAATGTTTCGATTGAATGACAAACATAATAGCGTCAGTTATTCTAACATAAATGTAACATTGTATAACGATACCGTTTTAAATGGACGACATGCACAACGTGAAAGCGTTGGTGCGATATAACTGAAGCATAAAAAGCAATTTGTGTCGAAAATGCACTCTGTTTGCTCTCGATACAATATGAGCTGTGTTGTAATATCTGTTCTATCGCGTTGTGATTATTCCGCAGCTATTTCACATCATGGCTACAAGTACATTATGATGTGAACGAAATGTACAGATTGTTTAAATCGCTTTACGTTTTTCAATTTCTGTGTTTGTATACTCATGGCTATATCTTGAAGACTTACCTTTTAATGAGCATATATCCAGACTTCGTGCTTGCTTCTGAAAATGTTCTAAAGAGAAAACTTAAACACTTATCTATCGCAAACTAAACATATTTATGCCAAAGATAAACAAGACGTTTTAGCATGTAACAATAAAAAACAGTTATTTTTCATAATCAAAAAAGTATCTAACGAAGACAATTTTAGAGTAGTAGGATTACATTGCAAAGGACATTAGATGCCGTTTAGCAGATGATACTATTAATACCCTTTGTTTTTTAAGGAGTCATATTCAAAATCACTTATCTTAGGTAACTACTTCCTAATTCCTTTGAAATATGTTTATTATTTTGATTACCTAATTTACCTATGTTAATTTCCTTAAAACCTGACAATTATTTTTGGTTGGTAAGATTAAAGAATAAAGGTTTTATTTCCTTTAGAGTAATATGTTATTTTACTTAAACTCACTATCACAAACAAGCAGTTATTAGCTTTTTTAGTCATCCAAATTTATTATTTTTTTTTAAACTAGACGGGATCCCGAAAATTCCGGGATCCCGCGGGATTGAAATCTCGAAATTGAAATCTCGAGCCGGGATTGCATTCCCTAATTTGCACACACCATAACCTTATAATGCACTCAGTTTTCACAACAAAAATGTTCTAGATGAAAAATATATGTAAATTTAATACATTAGTTTAGCTATGGGGTATGGAGACTGATATAGATTCATAAGCTTAACATTTTGTATGGATACCGAAGTTCCACAGAGTACGCAAGTGTCGGCCTATAAAAAGCGCAAAACCCATTTGGCATTCACATCGGCAGTCCATTTGCTCTGTAAGTGCTTTAATGATTTGTGCAAAAATTCCGAGTTTGGTATGATTAATGAATAATTATATCCGGCGAATCATTATCTCCCGTCATAGAATTTGTAACGAGAAAACTTTGTATTTGTTTGGGATTCTTTAATGGAAAAATATAATTACAGCTTTATTAAGAAACGTTGTAAAATATTGGGTATCGGAAAACATGGGTCTTAGAATGAAACTTCGAAAATTTTGGTACTGATTTATTTAAATTTTATTTTCAAAGTACAACGAATTGAAAGAAAGATTTTATTTGTACGTACCTATATAAAAATAACAAATAAAATTATTTAAGCTCACCAATAAACCTATAATAAATTATTGATTTTTTTAAGGTATATTATCACAGTTGTGGTTTATTATTTTCTGCCCTTTAGTTGAAGTTTATAGTCCATTTTTACCGAGCCCAAATGGCGACTCGCCGCCAGTTATAAAGTAATAATTTCCAGGCTTCCTGCAAACATAATAACTGACTGTATATAAAATTATTAAAACTTCAATAAACTACACGGAGACGAAAGAAAATGAAAAGTTATAACAAAGATAATAACATTTCAAATAAGAAAAGAACACTTAAAATAATATCTGAGATGACCCATACAAAATTAATATAAATATATAGATAGAATAAGCATAAGGATTATCTTGAAAGTATATCACATATTTTATTAATATAATCAACATGGCCCTTTGATTAAAAATAAGCTTTAGCTCATGTTATTGTAATGTTATAATATCAATGTTTTCATAAAATAAGTAAGAAGCTTATGTCAATCCACTTGAATAATGTTTATAAATAATTTGTAGCTGAAAATATAATATTATAAAGCAACGAATAAAACTATGAAAGTATTAAAGTGTGTTAGTCAGTTATAGCCGTTTCTTAAAATTCGAAAGCAAAACGCAACCAAAGCTATTAAAATATGCTAATTTCTCGTGATACATTAACTCACGCATTTGGATTAAACGTTCCAAGTTCTAATACGTCGGCATTCCTTTCGTCTTTAGAATAGTTCTTCCACATTCGGTAACTCCTTGCATGACTGCCTATTAATGTACCAGGATATTTCAGAGCATCAAGTAAAAGTTGCCAGCATCTATTATGGCTGCATAAATCTAAAAAGGAAAACTAAAATCATAATTGCCATTTTCATATAAATAAAATTTACTACTGTTCGTCTTTGTCACTTTCAAAATTAAAGTGCAATTTTATCGTTTAGCTCATCTAATCTAATTGCTAAACCAATGATAGCTCAAATCCATCCAATGAGAGTAAAGTATTTCTTTCGTCTTAGAATACAAATCCACGAGCTCTTGGTTGACTTCCATACACCTAACAATAACAATACGAAATCAAAAGACATTCATGATAATTGAAACCTTAAAATACATTTTAGCTAATAGACTTCGTCGCTTTATTGAAATAAAGACTTACCTTCTTGTGAAAATCTTTGATGATTGCCTGTAGGACAACCAGTTTGTATAATTTGCCCTCTGTTTTTGTAATTAGGCCAAAAGTCCACCATCCCCAGTTCCCGCTTGCTTCCATATTTGCTAGGGTCTGAATGGAGGACGGCCGTGAAAATAGCTGAATTAGGCTGCATTCTAAGATGTGGAGGCTTCACATCGAAACCCGCTGCAGCTGGGTCAAGTCCGGTAATCCTGGTAATAAAGGCCACTTAAAGTTTCGTTACAATAAAATATATTATACACGAAAAAGTTTTCTTTATGTTTACTTGATAAGCAGAATTAAACACTTATAAATCTAACCTGATCAAAAATTAATTGTGATTGAATATGGAACATCTTCTCGTCAATAGAGTTCAGCTCAAACCACAGTACATTCTTCATATACGAAAAATTGTCATTTTAAACGGCGAGCCCTCTATTTCATAAAACATATAGGTATATGAGACAGAATACGTAAATAATTTTATGCCGTCCTTATTTCGGTAAGTTTTAAGCTCGAGTCTAGTCAACCGTTCTAATTTAAATGGAAAATAAAGTTAAAAAATCCAGAACTAGTCTGCATGTGATTTTTTAATGTGATTCAAACTATAAATATCGAAGCTTTGCAATATGGAAAGCGTTGTGCATACGGCTGACTATCCGTAATTGATTTTTTATCGTTTTAAAAGTAGACTCAGTAATAAAGCAATTTATTCAGCTGTTAGAAAAAGGTACCGAATGAATTCAAATATCTAATGTTTTTAAAATAATAATGAATGAAGAAAAGGAATACAAGGAGAAACAGACTTTCTGATTGCCCGCTCAGTGATTGAATGAATTCACCCAGAAAGTTATTTTAAGATAAAAAAGACATATCGCACCATCTTCAAGCTACCTCAACAGGAACGTCAACTACTCAAATTCAAACCCAACTCCTCATCCGAAAAGGACTTACAGTAGGGAGCATTGGTGCTCCTTTGAATTGCGTATAAAAAAAAGATCTTTATTAATTTAATTTTTAATTTAATTATCTTTATTAATTTATCTTTATTTATTTTAATCTATTCATTTAGGGAGTACCTACAGTAAACAATCAAAGAAGCTCTAGCCATGAACCAGCTCCCATCCATCTTAGAGATCCTCAAGTAATTTTACTCCCTTTGAAGGAGATGGCTTGTGATCCACGTTACACCTTTACCTTAGTAAAATAATTAGCTAATTTTAACATTTTAATCAATAAAATATTGCTTTTAACCAATTTTTGATAGGACAATTCTAATATTCTGACGTATTTGTAAGTTTATTTCGTTCATGTAAGAAGCATTGGCATTCATTAAAATTTTCATAAATAACAACTATACAATTAAAAAAGGACGATTTGTTTTAAGTATAAAGGTAAAAAGTTTGCGCATTGAATTCGTGAGGTATAGAAATAATTTTGAATGTAGCAACTCGGGTATGAAAGGTATTGTAATATTTAAATTATGTTACTTGTCAGCCAAGACGTTTAGGTACGAGCACATGAAAATATTAAAGGAAGAAATTCATGGAAACATAAAACCAAGAAGTCATACAAAAACCAACGGAACACAAACTTTTCCCGGTAGCTCGTTTCACCTTTATTTCTTTTATTCCAAAGAGCCGTTGTAATACAATCTGGTACGTATTTAAATGTTTTATACAATGAATTGTTTCTTTTTTATACGTATGACAGCATATAACAAAATATTTAACAGGCAATACTATGAATTTACAGAATTATTGAAAAAGATACGTGATGTTTCTGTAAAATGTCCTTTGAATTTTTGAAAAATTTAAATAAACCAAAAAATATGCAAGAAAACATATTGAATTACAGTGTTATTTAATGACATCTCTTCAAAGTTTTCTTCATTTTCAAATCAGTTCTCTATGGTTCACTGGTCAACTCAGATCGGTCCGGTCAATACACTCTGTGCTAAGTACACGAATTATTATTGTACAAAGTGGTCTATTTTTATAATTTCGGTCAATTCGTTTAATTTTCTTTTTTCGATCTGTGTATCGAACCTAGAAATCTTTTAAACACAGTCCCCTTATACCACGAGTCTATGACAATTAATTAAAGCATTAACGATACTACTAACTTTTCAATACAAACAATACATACCATGGCAACTTGACTCCAAACTCCTGTATTTTGTTCCCCGTGACTCCAAACATGTGTGCGCCGAGGGAGTGCCCCACTAAATGCGTCTTGTTCAAATCAAGTCCAGCCGATGATAAATTGAGCAGAGTATTGGCAAACTCGTGTCCAAGCTAACAAAGTTAATCTTGTTAAATCAACAAAATCAGAGGCCTAATGTAATTAATACGTCTAACTGTCTAATTCAATACAATAATGAAGTCTGCCTTAATACAATTTGTAATAGAGTTACTTTTTTAACGTTGTCTTTTTCAAATAAACCGCCGAAATTATCGGAATCCAGTATTTTTTTTTCCAAAAAAGTAAGTGGCTTAAGTTACGAATAATTTTGATTGATGGCAATAACATTTACACCCATTAAAAATATTATTCTTAAATATTGTTCAAGCGAGGATCGACCTCTCTATTTAACTTAGTTAACATATAATGACAAATTATTGATAAATCTGAATGATAACTGTCAAAATTCCCGGCAAAACTTCTTGAAAAAGTTTTCATGTTGAAGGATTCATTCCATTTTCAAATTACACTCACTCGAATAGCATTCGGTGCGGCCCAATTGAGGTACGAATTTACGAAGCTGGGGTAAACCATGGCGGCCATGTCTTGCCAGTTCACAAGCACAAAATTACTCTTTCCTTCTTCCAAAAAGAAGTTCGTTATTGCTGTCACTGCAGGACCGTTGGGATGACCTGGATTTAAAATGCAAGTTTTATTACATATTTGTGTACCCCATGGTAACAATTGAAATTTAAATAAATAATGAAGTTCTTGACAATTGGTGAAAGCTCTATACCCTATTTTTCTTATCTATTTTTGAAAAACTTTGGATTCAATAAGTTTTTACCCTGACCACGAAATACCTCTAGTATAGATAATATAAACATCAGTACTCGAAATTGGAAAAAATAAGATATGGTAAAGTAATGAGTTCATTTTTAACTTTAAAGATAAAATCTCGCGACGCACACCACAAAAGCAAAAGAAAGAAAAAGGGAGAGACTTGGCTAGTCTCATACTAACTCTACCCATTTTAATATAAATATATCAAAAATAAAATGTTGTAGAATTAGGATGAAATTAAAATAAATCAAGTAATGTTAAACCATTGATATCTTACCAGTGTATCCATGCGAGAAAAACACAGTCATTTTAGCTGGATTGTACCAAGGGTACGAAAATATTGTATGTGCCTCAGCCATGGTCAGCTCCGTAAAATTATTTATCGAGCTAAAAACATTTTTTCTTTCTATATTAAAATGTTTATACAAATTATTTACATAAAAAATATGCTGATGAATGATACTGGCAACTTACTTGTAAAAGAATCTTAACTTTGCGGTGTTGTCAGCACTGGCGTAAACTGTAATGAAATTCAGTTAACAGCCGTGATAGTCATCCATACTTATACTTTAAAATTGGTACCATTATGGCTTCTTCATTATTTTGAGGTTCTATGATAGGAGTTCAAAATTCAAACTAAATTTCGAATATTTTTATTAGTTATGTATTTGTAAGTTTAAACTGTAAACAGCTTGCATAGCATAGCAGATGTGAATAATATTTGTTGTCTGTCACTCAAAATCTAATGTATCGTACCTACGTAATGTCCTGCAAAGCATTCTTAGTTTATAACTGTAATCAATTTAAAGACTGGTTTTAATACAATAAAATACTTTGACCAAATATGAAAAAATGTAAATATTGCATTCGCTATTCAAAACATTGTCTTTAGCATACAAGCTCGGGTTACGTGTAAATAATTGTTTGTTTTTGCTAATAAACAGTGCACGAGAAAGTGCACATACAAAATGCAAATTGTTTCCGTGGGTGGCGTTTACGATGACATTAATGAATGATTCACTCCTGTGCCACTTCTACTGTTTACATTATCGTGCTGAATGTGGCATAATATCCTTAACTTTGCATTCCTTACCTTCACATAACAATCAACAACTCCACATTTTTTCTTTATGAATAAATACACCCAACAGTCACATACATAGCTCTGACCCCATACTAGGTAACAAGAACTGTGTCGAGAGTATCAGACACTACGAGAGACTTTTTCGGTGCCTTAAACACCCAGACCCGAAACAAATATTTGTGGATCACACAAACATTTGTTTCGGTGCGGGGATCGAACCCGCGGCCTCTCGTTTCGCTAGCTGGTGTCTAGCCACAGGGCTATCAAAATATTATCTTTTATTTGCATCTATTCTTACAAAATATTATCTTTTTTTACCCTTGCCTATCGTCCTTAGGTAGCTGATGATGTCACTGTACATAATTAAGATTCCACCTACGTATTGTTTCTTGTTGCGCTGTTGCCGAAAGGAAACTTTATTGTTTATGCAAGTTTCTAATAATAAAAATTACTTATAAGCGTTTCTTTGTTTTTTATTTTATACCTCTATCGCCGAAGAGGTAAGCAAAATGCATTTCTAAATCTATGATTTTTTTCAAATTAGTCTTTTTTTAATCCATAGGTGGCAAGCATATTTACGTTTTTGAGGCATATTGACTGACTGAATTTTCTAATCGATAAACTCAGGGCAAATTCCTGATCCAGAAACCCAACAATGAATCAAATCCAAGAAGACAGCAAAGTGCCAGTGAAAGCTATCATAAAATCTCTACTTTTTCAATCAAAAAAGTAGAATCTGCATATTGTAATAGACTCCGAAATTCGTTAAAGTTGTGAGCGAAATTTCTTTTACTCGGCATATTTAGTAAAAATCAGGGACCTACTATATTATTTCAATATCTTAAGAACAAAGAAATTGATAAAAGCCGAAAATATTCAATACGTTGTAATCGTTATAATAAATTATTGAGCAGGCTTTTCGTCATATCACGCAGATATTTTTCCAACCGTAAAACTCACTTAAAACTGCTCGACTTGGCAATTAAGCCCACAGAGGAATAAACCTGACCTACGCTACCATAAAACTATTGAAATACTACTCAATATCTCGATTTTTTGTTGGCCGTACGATACCTGTGTGTATGAAGTGCATATAAACTTGCTTATCGCACATGTATATTGCAAAATATTTTTAAAAACTTTAGCCTAACAAAAAATAACAATATTTAGCCTACATTTGGCCTCATTCGTGGTTTTACAATTAGCTCTTATCTGAATAGTCATGCGGTCGTTAATTAAAAACGTTTTACCACGGCCATACTAAACCTTTTTACTTCTTCAAAATCATCGTACTAGTTAATGAAATAATTAACTTAAAATAGGAATTCTTATATTTTAATTGCAGGGGAATTTAATATAGGGATAGTGTTTTAAGATGACAAAATTTATTTGGTACAAATTGAACTTTCCAGACTTGATACGTTTGTTTTTCTGAAATATATGAACCAGAATATATGACTTGTTTTTCATGTTAGTAGGAAACCATATCGAACATAAATCACAGAACGTAAAATCCGATGACATACGGGCTTCCTTATATTGTTTTCGGTCAGAGTCACAAGGTTTCTTTAGTGTTAGCGTCTAGGTAATAATAGGTTTATTTACCTGTATGAAGACTTTAAAAACGAACTACTTCATTAATCTTCACAAACTATAATTAAAATCGCTTATAAAAATATGTAATACAGTGTAAACAGAATATTTAATTTTTTATTTAAAAAGTCTTCAAATAAGTAGATTAATGTCATAATAAAAAAAAACAGCAATTCTATATTCTATATGATAATCATTTATAAAAACAGTGTATAGGTTAATCCATTTGATTCGACCTACGTTTTAGGAAATAAAAGCTAAGAATAGGCTGCTAATAGAAAACTGGAATACGAGTTGTTTGAAGATTGCTGTAATAATTAGCTTAGCATCGCGATGTCCATAAAACATCATTAACATCTACCAGTTTTTAAATGTTAAAACAACTTTCACTGATACATCCATATAAACGCAACTTTTTCTTTTCCGGTACGATTTTAAATCTAGGGATTTAATTCCTTTGTATAATATTTAGCTAATTCTCTTAATATAAATAACTTAATATTTTTTTAAAATATAATTACATATACCTGAAGGATTGCTGTCATAGTAGTGATTAAATAAATGGAGATATTCCGGTGGGATATTATCTTCATTTCCGATATTGAAGTCAGTCCAATTAGCATCATATTCTAATAAGGGCTCGTTATTATACGCCGCCGCGCGTCGCATCGATATTAAATTGGCTGAAAGAAAACAGAACTATAAAATACACTAAATACATTAAAATATTAAAATTTCCATAACGAATATATTCACTGAATGACAATTATGAAATGTGGAGCACGGATACGAAGCACGATTAATATTTGAAGAGACACTTACCGCTGCCAAAAAGAATTAAGGAAAAAATGTACACACTAGCGTTCATTTTGCGGGCTTTTCACAATTTGTCGGCTCGCATGGGTCGTAATGTTTTATATAGGGGTTGGGATCACCACATTGCACCACCTTGAATTTTACTTTGCCTTAATCGTCAATGATTACCGTTAGCGTTTAAATATATTTATAAGGATCGCTTCGACAATGCAAGCGCGATCAGGCTGCGTCCAACAGTGAAAGTCGAAATCGAAACGACATAATTAATCCAACCATGATTTTTGTCAACCATAAATGTATAGTGTTAATTATACAACTGCTGATTGTTATTATTAGAAATTAATTGCATCATACATGAATAGTCATCTGCGACAAACTTTTGATATTCGAAAAAGGAAAGATTTATATTAAGCTTCTTTGTAAATAATAAGCTCAAAAAATTATTAACAATCGGTTTGTAGAATTTTTATCATGGACTGATTGGGGATATGTTTTTTTATGAAATTACTCAGCAGCGCGAAACAGCGCCATTAACACAAATTAAAATTTTGGAATTCACATCTCAATTGAATAACACTGTTGTTTACTTTCTATCAGCAGAACCACATGCTTGTTCGTCATTCTTAGTGTTAAAGGTTTCAGTTTTATTTTATTATTAAATTATATCACTTCTTCTGTTCCCGTATCACTCAGCAATTTTTGCTTTTATTTACCGCAGGCGCTTTTATTATATTATCACATTTTTTAAGTTATTCAAATAAAACAACTTTAGCAGCATCTATAGACACTTATGCACGACACGATCATTAACGATCTGGCCAACATCTGATTTTATTAAACTTGATAGCAACTTGACTTGGCGACGGCAACCACGATCAGAAATACTATAGTCTCGGCGAAGAGTCATAAATGTAAAGTGTGTTCTCTGTACTATCATAAATTATAAGTAGATAATAATAGGTCTTAAAGAATCTCAAGCTGTTCAGACTGAACTAAGGCCTGGTGCCTATGGGATGGACGTATGCTTATGAGATGATGTAGAGTCATAAACCTTCTCATAACTCTAATCTATGAAACCCACATGACACATCTACTAAAATATGTCGTAAGAGACGATTTTCGTATGTAGTCTTAACCTACTTCTTACATTTCGGTGTATGCAGTTTATATTTAGGGCTCCAATTTCATGACTAGCTAAATACTTGCTGCGGATGAAGGAAATTTGAAGATCGAAAAGTCTTTCGTAATTTCTGGCACTACGACTCAAGAACTGGATCTATGACGACAGCTCTATGAGTATGACTATTACGTGTAATAATATAATTTGCACTTTATCAAACGATAGGCAAAGGTTTTTGACACCGGCTGAATCGCTCCTATTTTCTTTACTATTTTTCATTTTCTAAGTTCATGATGTAGATAACCAATTTACATATCTGAAAAAAGACTCGCGCACATTTACGTTGCTAAGCCAGCAACAATTTCAAATATTGAATTTAGGATTGAGGACACATTTTATCAGTCATTAGTTCCCTTATCACTTGAGTATAATACATATCCATTACCCGTATTACTTTACTTAAAAGCGTATGATGTCAATTGTCAAGGTTACAATAAAATGAATTCTGAATCGAACAAGATTACTTTTTCAAAAATATTTATATCGCATGTACTTTGTCATAGTTTGTGATTTTTTATCTGGACTTAAATATCTCAAGCCAACAATCACACATTTAAGTTTCTAATGGCAGCCGATTAGTAGTTCATATCAGAAGATTCTTTTTTGATGGACATTCTGCAGTACTTCTACAGGACTACAGTAATCTTACAAGATGTCCTCGTGTAAAAAATACCTTACCAATTTAATCTAAAATAAACTGCAGTGCATATCGAAAAATGATAGTAAAAATATTTTCTGGTAGACGAACATCAGAAAAAGTTTTGATAGCTTCGAGGTTAGAGCACGAGGTCACGAATCTCGATGGTCGCGGTTTGAAACCCCACCCACCTCTGAGATTTCGAATTTCTTGATATGTAGTCCACCAACCTGCATTAGTTCAGCGAGGTAGACTAAGGCCCAATCCCTCAACAATAGTAAATTACCAAGTAAACATAACCAAAACCAAGTTCATGTTTGTCAAGGTTCAAGCGAGGCATTTCCGTAAAAATTCGCTTTCTGATAAAGGTCTCAAAATACCCACTTGGAAAACCACAAACTACAGAAAGACTTCGCAGAAACTGTTTCAAGTGTGGGGGAAACCCGCAATACCCAATGTAACAGACTGCTATTCTTCGAAATTATTTTAACATCCAACATAGACTCCATTTATCATAAATTATTCAAAATAAAATATACTACTTTAGTTCATTAAATAAAAAAAAACGTAAAATTATTTACCAAGCATAGCTATTACATTTACCATTAGCATAGTTATGAAATATGAAAGTTGGGGAAGTGAGGAATATGAAATAAGTAGGCAGACTGTAAACTTCTACTAATCTTTTAATGGAATCGTAATATGATTGGATTTGATACGTTACATCTATTTACCAAACTAATGTGTATTCATAATGCCACTTCGTCTGTCACGTAAAACTTATAAGGTAGAAATAATACTAATGAATATTTTAACATAGTATTTATTTTTTTAAATTAATATCCTTCGTAATCACGTAATAATTATTTTTGCTTACAATTCTTAATTTGGAATGGTATTGTGTATAGCGTTATCTTAAAAATAAATAAAAATCATGTTAAGTGACGTCTGTTTCCGACATGCATAATTGTTGCGAAAATAATCGAGGAACTTAGCAAAGAGTTAGATGAACGGGACTCTTTGGTTTGGCGAGATGTTTCTTCTACGAGAATACAATCCGTTTAACATACAAAAGCGTGAAAATTGAATCTGAAGAAAAAACATAATTGTAAAAGCTTTCATCAACCCTAGTACAACGGCGTCAACCCAAACATTCTATAACATAATAAGTATAGTAATGTCTTAACATAGCGACATTATTGCATTCACTTAAGCTCTATGTTAATTTGCTTCCATCATTAAAATCGTTATTTGTACAAAATAATTCAGTGCCAACAACCGCCATAAACTATAATAATTAAGTTAAAATATCAATTAATCAATACAAAAACAATATAAATACTTACGATGCATCTATTGCTAAGTAATATATAATTATAACAACCTGCTAAGAACTCACCATCCTAAACAGGATATAATGGTTTTCAAGCGTTTCACTAATACACAATCAAAACAATAATTATTACGCCAATAAATAAAAGGGAAAGTAATTATAGAAAAGTGTGCGAAATAGAAGTAATAGTTAAACAGAAAGAAACACACGAGGAAAACGAAATAAGACTAGACGAGATTGAAGTCAAGAGAGATAAGAACATGGGACAGTTTACACAATATAGAACTTTTATTTAGTGGCGTAAAATACAGGTACATAGACACTTTCCTTCAAAACGCAGCCTAATTCGATTAAGTAAATATATCAAGGCCAGAATTTTTTTGGAAAAGCAGATGCTTACAATTAAAACGAGTTCAGAGCTACGATCTTTATAATATTTCATCGCTCACCGCCCGTCAAACTACAGTACAAACGCCGAATCGACGAACGATGAAACATTACAATGATTAAGTTCTCGAATCTAGGTATATTATCAACTATGAGATATTTAAGGTGTCGATTGTAATATCATTAACGAGCATAAACACAAGTTTACATCCTCGAACTTTTTTCGACGAGCGCGCTGGCACTCGCAACGGAACGGTCCTCGTTCAATCTCCAACAGGGGCGATAACACAGTCCAACAATCAAAAGCCGATACACGTTTGAACCAATAGCACACACCATCACAAGCATTCACTAATATCGATACCAGTCGGGTCCCATGTTTTAAACTACGATTCCGATCCATATATTATCCGGCAAGATTGCATTCCGGTCCTCGGGGTCCGGTCGGCGCGAGGTTGGCGCGGGTGGCGCGGGGGGCGCGGGGGGAGCGCGGGGGCGAATGCCGCGGGGCGCAGGGACTAGAGTGCTCAGTACTGACGGTGGTCGTATATGTAGATGGCCTCGCCCGCCGACTCCTTGAGTGGCGGCGGCGGCGGCGGGAAGTCGAGGTCGCCGGGCCGGAACAGCTTGGAGGCGTTGGGCGCCGGCGAGGCGGGCGCGGGCGACGCGCTGCCCGGGGACCCGCCGCCGCGACGCTTCACGCCGCTCGGGGACGCCGCCGCGCGGAACGAGGAGCGCCGCGCCAGTCTGCAGGTAATTATTATCTTTAACTTTGTCGAAAACACTTATCAATAAAATATATCGAATACAATTATCTTTCACAGTTCCCTCATGCCGATACTGACATTCCATAGTACACGTCTCTATGCAATTGCTTGCAATTTTAAAACAAGATCTACCACCTCAGATATCTACTGTTACATATACAAGATCAATAGACGAATTTACAATTATGTACTGACCTAGACGCGACTTCCTCAGGGGTCTCTTCAATTTCCAGCACCCAGCTGACGGAGTCGTGTTTCTCCACGACGGCCTTGACAGCGGGCAGCGGGGGTGAGTCTGGCGCGGGGGACGCGGCGGGGGAGGGGGGCGAGTCCGGCGCCGGGGACGTGGAGCGCACTGACTCCGCAGATGAGGTGCGCGCTCGCACCGACCCGCGCTCCACGTACGCACCTCCAGCAAGCAGAGACACCACCTGCACCGGACAACGGTCAATATAAGGTTCGATCTAAACCCTAAAGAAATTAGATATCGTTCTGAACATGACATTATTTATAACGCAGGAAGCGTTACCTTACTTCACAGATTCAAATAGCCAATAGAAAATCTTCTTGGTTAAAATAGACTATCTCTATCACTCTACTAAACCTATCCCTTCACGTAAGATTTTTCAGGATTGTAACATGTTATTGACCTGTGACTTCTGCCGGAGCTTGTACCGCAGCTCCTCGTTGAGCGCGGCGAGCCTGGCGGCGTGGTCTCTGTCGCGCGCGGCGGCGTCGCGCAACCGCCGGTTGTCGTCGCGCAGGCGGTCCACGTCGCGTTGTCGCGCGGCCGCACGCTCGCGCAACTCCTCGGCCGCGTGCCGCGCCGCCCGCGCCTCGCGCTCCGCCCCCGCGCGCCGCTCGCGCTCCGCAGACAGCTCGGCACGCGCCTCCCGCAGCGAAGCCATCTCGGCTTGCTTCAGCTCTATCACGGCGCGAAGAGATCGAACCTGCAACACCATTAGATACTTATATGAGCTGATAACGACGATTTTATTCCTAATGATAGCTAGTGAAAGACTGATTAGCTGGATTTTACCATCTTTATCACTCCTGTTAAAGAGAATTTTGAAAGAGTTGCTCTATGTCAATCTTATAACCATCGACGTAAATCTTTTGTAAAGCTACATTAGGGGAGACCCAAACGGCATTTAGTTATTGAAAATTTCACAAGTTGGTTACCTAGATTTTATTCACATGAAAATAGTTATTGTATAAAAGAATTCAGTACCTCAGCCGCCAATTCATTGGCGTCAGTGCTCAACTCCTCATTGGCAGACAATCGCAGCTCACAGTCCTCGGCCTCACAGCACACTGGGTCGCAAGCAGCGTCGCATGTGTTGCCCGACTTGTCGTACGACGAGTCGGTCGACGAGTCCGTAGACGTGTCGTGCGACTGCGCTTCTCGTTCCAGCTCCGCCCGTGCCGCTTCTAACTGTGCGCGCAATGTACGCTCGATTTCGCTGTGCGCGTGAAGTCGGGCCCTACTTTCAGCGACTTCGTGCTTCAAAGATTCGATCGTATCCTAAAAAATTAAATTAACCAGTTTACATCTATTTTTATGGACAAAATAACCGGAATATACCGGTCTCGATACCCAAGTATACAGATCAATCAAAAGATAAACTGACTTAAAACAATAATAGCCGGTTAAAATGAAAATTTTAGTGGAATTTGACAAGGTCGTCAATATTACAGAGAGGCAAATTCACATGACAATTGGTCTCATTAGAAAAACGTAATGGACATAATGAAACAAGATTAGTCAATTATCGAATGGTTAGTAAGGCAGTAATAGAATTGATTGCTGCTCTAATGAATGAACCAAAGCATTGGTCAATTCCTTTTATTGAAACGTCCTAATCAATTAATTCATTTATAGAACTTCAATTTCATTTAGCTCCACACATAACTTATTTATTACGATCTCAGTAATCTTTAACATGTTAAATGTTTTCTAACCTTGAGTCCCTTGATGTCGTTAGCAAGCGCCGCTACCTCCTCAATATGCGAGGCCTGGAGGCGCGCGTTTGCTTCTTCTTTCGACGATACCTCCATCTCCAGCTCTGAGATCTTGCTCAGGCATTCGGCGACTAGAACACAAATACAATGAAAATTACTATTATGGATACCTTTTCATATTACCACTTACTATTACCATTAGCCAATAAAATGGAACTAAAATTTACATGTCTTCGTTTTCGGAAAATAATTGTTTACTCACTGGTATCGAGATCTTTTTGAGCTCGTTGCTGACGATCCCTGTCTGCACGGGCGGCGCTGCTGCGCTCTGCCGCAGCTACGCTTCGCCATTTTTCCGCCTCTAGTCGCCAGTTACCGCCATTCAGTGCGTCTAACTATAAATAACAAGTAAACATATGTGCATTGAGTACTAGTAGAAGTTCTGGCACTTCTACATATTCCTATATTAAGTAAATTAACGTCCGATAAAGGTAACTTAAATAAACACTGACATTTACAAAAAGAGCTCTATCTTTAAGGTTCAAACTGTAAACAATATTACTCTATGATTATAGTTTTGTTTTTTATTAATCCTTTTTTTTCATGGTAACGGTTTATTGATCATTGAATGCATGTGTTTATGTTTCAAGAACTATTTCAATATACTTACACGAAACACCAAGTACTGGACTAAAACGCCCAACGCTTCTACGCCTTTGGCAGCGTGTGCAAGCGCCTCGGTTTGCTCACGTGGCGGCGCGGGGAGGGCCGGGGGCGCGTGCGGGGCGTGCGGGGCGGGCGGCGCGGGCGCGGTCGCGGCGGTGAGCGGCACCGGTGGCGTGCGCGCCGGCTGCGGCGTCTGCACACGCTTGCCTCGGGGCCCCACCGCCGCTGTCACTCGCGGCGGTTCTGTAAGTCAAGAGAACAAGCGTTTTAACCATGACCTTTTTAAATAATAGAAGTTAAAAACGGTCAGTATCTATTGCTTGTGGTAGTATGAACGTATGTATTTATCTATGTCTCCGAGTATAGTGTAGCCCACGCAGGATTTTTTCGTTTTGGGATCAGCTTGATTCAGTAACATTATTATATTATGTAATATCGAAGCATCTCTCTTAGACGGTCAATTTACGATGATTGAAAACAAATTCTTCATCATCAGAATCTGTACTGAACTAACTACATATATACAGACAAGTAACTATAAAATTCAAACATTACTCGTCATAACATATGCGGAAGATCGTTCTATTATGCCCTAAAGTAGTTATATAATTACCATAAACAATGTCATGGAAACAATGTCTACGCTAGACTCACATATAAATGGAGAAAGTCCTAATAAGGCCGACATGCTATCTGTGTCCCGAGTAAATCTATGATTGTTATGCATGGCACATCTATACCACGACAACCGCAAGATAGCTGTCAATAAGGTTTGAGATATGCACTGTGCAGTGACAGCGATTGTCATTAGAGAACGACCAGAGAAACAAAAGAGAAACGTTAGATCTAACCTAACTTGACATTGGCATTATGTACAATTACCTCAGCAAAAATAAAACTTCTTTGGCTTTTGAGTCAAGATACTGGCAGTTATAAACTGAGTCGAAAAAAGTATATTTATACCGTCAACAAAAGATTACCTTGCTGAGTTGTACATGTAAGGTTTGATGCAGGGTAATAGAATCTGTGTCACATTAGCCACACGCGACGCACCACTGACATTTATTAGCAAAACGTTGGCACTGGATTGATTTGCAACCTAATATCATGGCAATACCTAAATGTCAGACAAAATCGTTTAGTTGCTAGTTGACCTTTTATTCTAATATTATCCTGTGGTATAAAGAAGGTCAAAGGGTCCTTTGGGTTTGATTATTAAACTGATTATTTTATTCATTTTATGCGCAAAGGTGAAGGCTAAATCAGCACTTACTAAACCTTGTTCAGTTCCATACAATTATGCTAAATAAAGGCAAGGAACTACCCGTATGCCATTGAAAGCGAAAGCGTATTAAGGTTGTCAAGTAACAAAATGTTTTTTTTGCGATTTTATTCTTGATAATGTTAAATGTTTAAAAACCCTTGGCTTCTAAAAGGGCTTTGATGGTGGATTAAAGATATGTTTAATCCCTTGAGGACAGGTTAATATATAACACCTAAGAAAGTCAAATGCGCATTTATGAGTATGCAGAAGATTAAATGCAAAATAATATTATAATATTCAGTCATTTTTAAGTATCTATACGTGTCTATGACTATAATGACTATGACTTCTAACCTAACCTAACCTGCTACGGGATTAACACAGATCGCCTACTTCTATTCTGTTTTATTATAATTTCATCGAGATTCTTTTTCTCATAGCAATTGGAAATATTAGAAGTAATAGATAACTATCCGGCCCGGTAAACACTTTGTTCAGCGAGTATACACTATTACAAAGGCACACGTCTATGCTAATTGAAATTTTGTTTCCTGCGCATACAATTGCACAATAAAACTGCCGTTCACACGACACAACACAATAAGTAGTTCAAGTACTAGGAAATGATACACATGAACTCTTCAATTTCAAGAGGAAGCGGTTGCTGTAACCCGGAATAAGTGCACACAGGATTTTACAACACAATAACAAAACAGTAAAAAACCCGAATGGGGAATTATTTAAATCGTAAATTCGAAATAAAACCTTTTGCGTCGAGTTTAATTACCTTGTATTTTTTCTTAAATAGCATAATAAATTATATGGCCAGTTAAAATATTTTGACAATAAAATGTTTTGATTTTTACGTAAACATAATTTTTCTAAATTTAAACCAAATTTCCCTTGTTTCAAGAACGTGTTTAATGTATCCTGAACTAGATTAAAATTATGAAGTTTGTTAGATATTAAAAATTTAACCATGTATTACGGAGGAAGATCTTTTTGATAAGGTTCTACATGTGCTGTTAAGCATAATTACATTTTATATAACAATGTCGGCTTTCTAAATTTCGTCAACGATGCACAGCCCTTAACACAACCAATTACGAAGTGAAATCGATTAGCGTCTAAACATTTCCGCTTTAGTATTGATTGATTGATTAATTATTGTTGTGATTTATTTTTATACCATAATAAAATTGTATAACGATCAATAAATACAATAAATGTAATACATAATCTAGTACTATATTTTCACTATCCGCAAGGTGGCTGGCAGCGGTTGAATGAGGAGAGCCGAAGATCGAGCCAAGTGGCGTGCCATAGGAGAGGCCTACGTCCAACAGTGGACAAATAAAGGCTGATGATGATGATGATGATGATTTTCACTATATGTCGTCGTTGTATTAAATTCTATACCTATAAACTTTTATTGCTGAAAGTAAACTGCAATAAACGACCTAATTTTACATATTTTTTTTCTTTGCTAAATTGTATTTATTGATGTCAACTTCACACGGCTCGGTTGACCGACGACTTACGGAAACACTTGGCAGACATCGGATATGAAAAGTTGAACATCTGACTCACGGGCATATTTTAGGAAGGTCTATGTCCAACGATATTCTAGTGTGGGCTGGCAATGATGTTTCGAGAAAGCTAACGCTCAGAGATTAATCAATAATAGCGATGCCACACAAAATAATCCTTCACAATACATCTACAGATGGTTTGGCTTTAGAGTGTTATTCTTACAGCCTGAGAAATATTTTTACATTAAAATGTAGAAAAGTTAACATTTTTTTATGTATTCAATAAAAAAGTATTGCAGTTTTTACGTTTCCTATTAATATGAAGAGATCAACCATTTCCAGCAAAGGCCATTATAATGTACGATTCAGAGATTTTCTACGCACCTCTATTACGGTTAAAAATGTCAAACTCAAATCCCTAACCTACTACAAGATAACTATCAAAACATATTGTATAACTCTCATAATTCACAACTAGGGGATTCGATCCCGGGATCCCGTTCATACTTCAGTCCCGAAATTTTCGGGATTAATATGACCGGGATCCCGGGATTGAATCCCCTATTCACAACTCTAAGTAAAGGCTTAAGTAGTAATCCAATATAAAATGTAATTTGATTACTTTGAAGTTATCATAGTGTACAGCTTAAAACTACGTCACTTTTCCAACGACACTGATTTATAGCGGATAACGTGCATCACAAAAAACAGATTGGGGCGATAAATATAAAAAATTGTTCTTTTTATGAATCCATCCGTTCCCACGCGGCCCATTGACAATTATTCTCGTTGGTCTTCATGCATCATTAGCACTGCAGCAAACAGACAGCGCCCATTTCCGCCATGTGATAATAATAAAGTAGAAAAAATATGAGCGACTTTCGGTCGACAGTTGATATATTTAGTCAATAATGCATTATGCCTTTATATGGCAGTGTGTACGTCTAATACGTCGTGAGGAAGACACTGATATTTGCCTTTTTGCTGCTATTTGTCGACAGAACATTAGAAATTACGTTGTGTAACTGGTCTTACTGTCCACAACGTCAAACCATTGTTCGGAAGAAAGTGTTCGATTGAACAGCTCGAGTTAATGTACAGACGTTATGCGACATTCGAAACGCACTGTTGCGAATGTATTAAAATGTATTTAAATAGCACGCGCCCAAAATATATTTTCACCAAAAGCTCACGTTTGACCGCACTCAACCTAGATAGCGTACCGCGATGTTCTCAAATTGTAGCACGCCTACAAACCGTTGTCAATTGTTTTAGCAAAACACCTCGTCCTATATTATATCTTAAACCTTAGTACTGACGGAAGATGTCTCAATCGTAATTTTGTGAATGGCCGGTGAGGGTCAGACCCGGGCACCGGGCGCAGCGCGTGGGATCAATTGGGCATCTCGTTGAATCGTCAAATTAACAGATTCAACAACCTCAAGGGCTGCTACAATGTCGAGCAAAACGGTCAAAAACATTTCGTGCTAAGAATATGAGCAAATATTGAAGACAAATATTTTTAAACTGTATCCCTCGTCTGAAGTAATATACATTATTGATATTTCTTTCAATTGCAGAGGAGTCTTTTATTTACTCCTTTGCCATTTGTTATTAACATTTATCAATGAAAGTAAATATTTCATAAATTCCTGTTAATTATTCTATATTGATATAAATTATTATTAAACTTTGCTAGCCCTAAAACAATGCTAGGTAAGACACGGACATAACAAATGTCGCAACATTAAGGTCCAAATTACATTACGCGCCTACACAATCATCAAAATAATGGACAGTTTCACACAGATGATATTCACACAATGCATTAGTCCAATTGCTTAGAAATCGGGTATAAGCGAGATAAGTACAAAAAGCTTGCATATATATCACAAATACAGTCATTTCTATGATGAAGTGACAATACTATGAAGGCCGACGGTGCACCATTGACTATTTTGTATCAGTATGCCACTTACAGAGTAGGGTAACGGGCCCGCCACGTCGCCGTGCCGTGAATGCAGTAGTGAACTCTATAGGACGAATAGTACTGCCAAACAAGGATACTATTCAGTTCCGCTTCATCGTATTCCGGATCAGTAAGCACATACGAATGAAATATGTTAACACCATGTAGCGATCCAATACGGAAATCTTTGCGTGTCGGACTTAAACAACGGCTAGATTAAAATAAGTCCATTATAAATTTATATTAATTCTGCTCAGGCGCATTCCGCGTATTAGTTAATGACTTTATCCAGATGCGATTTATTTTTCCATTGTCATGTGATCCATACGTAAATCTTTGCCTCATGTTATTCGCGGGAATCAACGTGCATGGAAAAATCTTATTATGAGTAGTTAGTAGCCAGGGCAATTGTTTTTATGTAATGTTGAACAACCCTGTATAAATAATTTCATAATATCCAGGATGTAAAAAGACCGTGAATTAATTGAAAACTAACATTTAGGGTGATTCCAAACGCAGTCGCTCAGACAAAAAAAATAAGTTGACGTTTTCAATATCACCACATACGTTTCATACTTGTGGTTTTAAGAGAAACATCAACTACTTTAGGATTTTTTGAGCGCAAAGAACTACAATTTTCTTAACTATTACCGGTCCGAGCTTTCGATCTTTTTACACCCTGTATATAACGAAATGAATGACGCCAGGCAGGCGGTCAGCGATAAAATTATAACACAAATTATGCTAAAGCATCCGTAAGTTATATTACACGTACATCATATAATTCAAGGATAAATGAGATGAAAATACATTGTGAGACAAACTGCAATAAGAATCAGCATAATAATTGATGCAGGAAACGGTGATAAGTCAGTTCAGGAGTTAATATAGACGCTATTTAGGACGGTAACGACCTCTCTAATAATACTATAATCCATATGTTCACGTCTAACGTATAGTAGTGCGAGAATCACAAATCTATTTATAGTACCGTTTGTATGTGTGTCAGGGGGCCGATGCGACGTCCGCCCGCCCTACAAGGGTCATCTAACTAACAAGTCCGGAATAGGCGCCATGTTAATGAAAAAATAACGCCAAGGAAAACAAATATTCTAGAACTAATCAGGAAGTGAAACTACTAACTTGTTGGTTATAAACATATAGTTTAAACTCTATATAACGTCATTCAATTTAACGATAAACTCCCGAAAGTGTAGAAATGACGTGAGTTTGATTGCTTTAGCTTGCCTTTCATACGATTATTATGTTCTCTACATTTAACAACAACTCTCTATAACACCACATAATTCACAGTCCCTAAGTATCGTTAAAGTTTACACTGTACCAATAGTAATTTTAGAAATAAACTCGATAGTTGAACGGATTAATAAATTTACTTAAGAGAGCGTAATTATTTTTTGTATTTAAAAAATAATAATGTACGTACTCAGTTATATAATAAGGATTACTAGAAGTACATAAATTACGGTAAATTGTGTTAATAAGCTAAAAAGAAACGTACCTATAATATCAACCAAACTTTTCAAATAACAAATGTGTCTAATAAGATTCAATTGTATTTTATGGATCATGTATCATTTCATTTTAAACAATACGTCGCATAAAACTGAAGAGGAATAGTTACTTTTATAAAAATAAACTTGATAAAAACATACTTGTTCAGTGTTCACAGATAAAAAATGCATCTCAAACAAAACAACGAACCTAAGTTCACAAACATATTCTTGACAAAGCTAATATTGATCTTCATCTTAAACATGATTCTGACAAACAGATATAAAACGACAAAGAATGTTTGACACGACATCGTTGTTGTTTTTCGGATTTATTTGTACTAAAAATATGTCTCAATTACTTATTATTATAAGCAACAGTGACAACACACTAAAACTCAAGAGGAAAAAATAATTCTTTTTAGTTTTATATTTTTCTCAAACTAAGATTGGTCATAAAGACTTTAAATTAATAAATGTAAGAAATTCATAAACTATTTAATGGTTTACGAATCATGTCTAGTTATCACAAAATATTGTATATTAATATATTAATGTGACTTATAATATTTAATAGAAAGCGGTTTTCGTCAATTTAAACTATTGCAATAATTAAATCGCTAAAATTACCGATTTTATTTCTATCACGGATTTAATTTACCGTGTAAATTAAACGAGAAGGGGAATATAAACTTGAACTCAACACTAAAACTTCATTTAAGGTACATACCTTCACCGTGTTTCGTAAACTCAGTTTCTACGCATTACGTGTAGAGAAACATTAAAATTCATTCACAATTAAATTTACGCGCGGTTTGGTTGAAATTGTACGCAATCCGAGTATTATTATTTGCACATTTTAGTTTGAGACAGGCCATTATAGTAAAGAATCAATTGGGAAACATTTAAATAGCCGAGTTTCGGAATATTATCAAAAACCTAATAGTAATAATATTTTACTGTAGCAAAAACAAATATTTATCGCCATGCTTTAAACTCTATTAGAGGTTATAATCTTATCTTCCGAATTCCGACATGAGCAATAGTAATTACTAGTAGTTTGCGATCTGATACTTTATTTAAGAAATATTAAGAAATATACTGTTTTACTGCAAAAGCAAAACTCGACACCCTTCTATGACAGCCCTAATTTGATGTCTCTGAGTAAGAAAAGTCGTATTTGGACAATTAGTGGGTGGCGGAATCCATATAGGATGTGCTTCCTCACCGACTAAAGGCAATTCGAAAAATACACGGTCATAATATTTCCGTTACAGAATAAATGATGTTTTTGTCCCAATCCGGAAATCGAGTCAATGAACTATCATACCATTTGACATTGTTATTTTTTTAGCATTGTTATGATTATAATATGATAAAAAATGTTGAGAGATATATAAAGTAGTATTAACAGAGAATAATCTGTGTTCTGCATTTAATGCCTTTTTCAAAGTAGCCCTTAATGTTTGTTTGATGGCTTTTATAGAGCGATTAATGAATTGGCGAGCGCGTACGGCTTTCTATTTGGTTTTCTTTAATGTGAACAAATCTAAGAGTATTATCTAGATGAAAACAGTACAATCACTTTATCATGTGTTATCGCAACATTTTATCAAATATTTAACCAAGTTTGGTTTAGATCTACGTCACCATCGGTAGTAGGTATGTTATTTTTCAGAACCCCAGATACTAGTGTTTAAAGCTTTTACTCGCATTTCCAGCTCATATTGTACGTCTCACTGCTGGACACGGGCTTTCTTTACAAGGGAAAAGTTTTGGCCTTAGTCTGCCACACAAGCGTAGTTCGGTTTGTCTAAACATATAAGCAATTTAAAAGAAATCTTATTTGTACGAGTATCCTTAAGGTGTTTTCTTATACCGTTAGAAGTTTTATCAGACAATAAATATTCGTCCTTCGAACAATTAAACAAAGAGTAAACACAATCACGTCATCGGAATTGGTTGACGTGCTTGAAATCTGGCATTGTGTTCAAATGAAGATACATTACTCGACACAAATGTTATCTCAAACGAAAAATACGCCGGAAGAGACAATAAAGGTAAAAATAATTTCCTCAATATATTTGCATTTTCATTGAACTAAAGTGCCATTGTTTAATTGGAATATCTATAATTTTCACGGCGGAGTTTTTTTTAATAGTTGCATATATTAAAACCAGATATATAGTGAAAATACGTCTAAAGTAAAAGTATAACATACTTTCAGCGCAAGTATTTGCAATTTTATGTTTTCTAATTATTTATTATTACCTTTATTATCATTTAAGTTATACTTGCCAATGTAATAAACGGTATTAAATATATTTTATTCCAACTTTTATGGGTTTAAATATTACAAATCTGCGATGTAATTATATTAAATTAAGTGCTTTTATAATTCTAAGTTAGTCAAAGCATGTATATACGTTGCAAAAATACAATACAGCCATCTGTGGATGAGTCGTTTCATTCTCAAGTCTTTTCACGTAACAGAATGAATCAAAGCAATATTCGCGACAGCCCTTTCATTCTGTCACGAGCTCGTATGCCAGAATATATTTGTGTTCGCGGGCGGCGCTGACAATCTCTGTCTCATCAAACGAACTCCCTCGCTACGTCACTAAACTTGTCCTAATAAAGTAATATAACCTCACTTAAAATGAAATAAACACTGCTTTACATCAAGTAGGTTGTTTTACGACGAGCACTGTGCCAGTTTCCTGTGAACCCTCGACTAATTTATGTTTAATCGGTGTCATTTAGTAAAACACGTGTACATCAGCGGATATGGGAATAAATAACGAGCATAATACTAACAAAACGATTTCATACTCATTTTTAAATGTTTAACAAAATTAACGGTGAAAAACACATTTTAAAATCAAGCTTTTATTATGCACGAAAAATTAAAAAAATAAACTAAGAAAACATTCATAAAATTCGTATTTTTTTAAACGTTACAAGTAACAATTTACAAAAGTGTTCGGTTTATCAGTAGAAGTATGATACATAAACATATATTATCTATAACTAGTATATTAATGTTCTTAAGTGATCTAAAAGCTCGTCGCGGCCGAGGTCTTTGCATTAACGAAATTGCGCGACAAGCTTTTAAATTACTTAAGAATATTAATATACTAGTTATAGATAATATATGTTTATGTATCATACTTCTACTGATAAACCGAACACTTTTGTAAATTGTTACTTGTAACGTTTAAAAAAATACGAATTTTATGAATGTTTTCTTAGTTTATTTTTTTAATTTTTCGTGCATAATAAAAGCTTGATTTTAAAATGTGTTTTTCACCGTTAATTTATTTTTAACTTTTTAGTTGGAAATATTTCTAAGTCTATCCATTTCGTAGTCATACCGAAATTCAACTCAACCGGTCCATGAAAACTAGTGTTCCTATGGGCACCTTCCAACTTCTCATGACACCAGATCAACGATACCTTGTTATTATGTTGTCACTAAAAATACAAAGGCATACCAAATTTTAGCTTACTTGGTCCACAAGAATCGGAGTTCCTATGGGCTTCTTCCAACTCCTCATCAGATCAGCTTCATGATACCATATTTTTGTATTATTACCGAAGTTACGAAGACATACCAAATTTCAGTTCCATTGGACCACAAGAATCGGAGTTCCTATGGGCATCTTCCAACTCTTCGTCAGATCAGCTCTATGATACCTTGTTATTATATTGTCACCGAAATTACATAGGTATACCAAATTTCAGCTCAATCGGTCCAAAGGAATCGGAGTTCCTGTGGGCTTCTTCCAACTCCTCAATAGATCAGCTCCATAATATCATATTTTTGTATTGTTACCGAAGCTACGAAGACATACCAAATTTCAGCTCAATTGGACCACAGAAATCGAAGTTCCTATGGGCATCTTCCAACTCTTCATCAGATCAGCACCATGATACCATATTTGTGTATTGTTGTCGAAGTTACAAAGACATACCAAATTTCAGCTCAATCGGTCCACAAGAACCGATGTTTCTATGGTCATCTTCCAACCTCATCATCAGACCAGCTCCATGGTACCATATTATTGTATTGTCATCCAAGTTACGTAGGTATACCAAGTTTCAGCACAATCGGTCTATTGGAAGTGGTTCAAATCTTCAGTGCAAGATTTGTAAACATACAAACATACATACATACATACATACATACATACATACATACATACATACATACATACATACATACATACATACATACATACATACAAAAGTGAAGTTAAATAAAAGCTTGTAAAAATAGTCAACCATCGACTAGATACTTGAACAGAATATGACAATTTTAAAGAACAACAAGTTAGCAATAACATACGCTCTACATATTTCGATCTTCTAACTACATATGTACATAATAGGTACTTATAATCCTTACCTAAAGACATTCTCTGAGCTTAGCCTTCCGTATTCACTTGTTAGAATCGTACGGCATCTAACAACGTAAAGCAATCTTAACCAAGTCGTCGGGTTTTTTAATAGTTGACTACCGGCCAATGCACTGTTGCATGCCCATCCCCAGACAAATCATATTACCTACACATAGGTTTCACTCCTTCAATAGCACCGTCTCTTTATAAATCTATGTATCGGGATGTAATTTAATCATAATACAGACATATTCATCTGAATGACAGAAACAGAATGCTAAGGGTTACCCGACTTGACCATCACGGTCTATTGCGTATTCTACTAGCAAGGTACAAGACTATAACATAATGTAAAATCATTATTTGCTATTACGAAATATGTTTATGGTCAAAACTGCAGGCAATGATAAATTGATAGCTTGTTATGACCGTTTTGATAACACCAACAATGGACATAAACCTTCTGCATAATAAACGCATTACAAAATTTCGCAATATCCGTAACACAGCAACAATGAAATAATACTGAAATAATAAAACAATGACCTCAGCTGTAATGGAAAAGACAATCATATCTTCATACGAACTCGTACTGGGCTAATTAAGTGTATGACTAAAGCGTTGAGTGAATTAGAAGGATTACGTTTTATTTGAAGAAACATGAATACAAATACATATGAGTAAAGTAAACGCGACAATCTAACGTGGGAAAGTTTCGAAAGTAACATCATCTTTATTTTCACAATTGCATCGGAAAACGCATGTTCTATTACTTTTATTGAACCGCTGTATAACTTTACAGTTTATTTGTTCATACAATAGCAATGAAGAGTTCTGATATGACAAAGTGAGTAGAGTTATCGCAGGACAAAGAATTAATTACCCTTTGTAATGTAAATTTTGATGGTGTAACTTATAATTATTCGTGAATAAAATGGTAAAGATGGCTACGATTACAAATTACCATAATGATGATAATCATAGCTGTGTCCTTCACGATGAAATATATAAAGGACACACGATTTTACAATTTAGATTTGATAGAAAGGTTTTGATAAAGCAACAGTTAGTGAAATAATGAAACAAATTGTTTTTGAACCAGTAAACAATGTCGTGTTGGTTTATATAATTTTTTTCAATGTACTCTACATTTTGCAAAAGTATTTTTTTTTAATCTTACTTTAACAATAGCACAACCGTTTCCACATAAAGCACAAAATGTGCTTATAATAAAATGCGTTGCTTTCCCGTGTCTGACACGGTTTGAAGGTTTTAAGTCGTGTTAAATATTTATTGTTCAGCGAAGGTCGTGTAGTTTTAATATACATACATAAAAGCACCATAAGTAGAACATAACACTAGAGCGACCTCGAAATTTATGAGGAATAAGCAGATATTGACAATACCGTTGGCAAGAGTCCAACATTAACACGTTAACACGAATTCAAATCCTACTAATCATTTTTTAATTAATTCAACACATTGTCAGGCGCACAAATCAGAGACAACATATCGACTAATACATGAATCACTACCGATTATCCAACGTAATACCATCAAAACAGGTGGATCCAAACTTGAAGCTACAGAATAGTTACAGCTTATTTTCCTATTGACTTAGAATTAAAGTATAGTAAAGACTTGCAAGAACAAGTTGTGCGGTATGTTTCGATCGGGTATAGCTGGGGTAAGTACATGAGTGCACGTCCGCAGGTAAGACAAACGACGCTATTATATTCAGTAAACAATACTGATTACTTTCGACGAAAACGTGTTGCATTGCGTCGAAAAAAATTCATGGAAGCAGCTAACCTTGTCGAGGGCAAGGTCAAACGGAAACTTTCAAGCCCTATCTCGGCGAGACCCAGTCAGTCGGCGCGGAGGTCGAATACCAATAAGTATGTATTTTTATGTGATGTAGACAATTTTATTTTGCAAATTGGTCACAATTTATCGTCAATAAAAAGGGCATAAACTATTTCTTTCAACAAGCTATTTAAATGAGAAGGATATATGTGAAATCTGTATGTGTCTTCAATTTATTGCTTGATGATTGCACTTGGTTGTATTGGAATAGCGTGTCGTATTAAGGATAGACCGTTACATTTACTCGTTTAACTTTACATAGTCGGTATTAATTAAGCCTGTTAAACAATGGCACAAAGTGCATTAACTCAGGCAACCGCTTCAAATACACACCTCGTCCGTCGACGAACATTTGAAGAGATCAGAAGTCCATTAACTCATATTGTGCCGTATGTTCAATTCACTAGTTTTGTACACCTCACAAGCACATACACCCATTTCGCAGTGCAAATATTGGCCCAAACGTTTGCCAAGGCGCGAACAACGTAAATAGACGTAACAAGGGACGTCCAGAACGTGCGTTCCGTGTCACGCTATATGTTGAACTGACGTTTCGCGTTCGTTGCGGTATTCAAACGGTCTTCTTCATTGAGACTGATCAACCAGAGGGAAACGGACTGTGCGCCTATGCGTATGTGACATGTTGGAAAATTATACTTGTACTGTTACTTCATTGTAATTGACACAATCATAAGTTACGTAAGGATTGTTGCCTATTTTTCTAGGGGTATTACAACAATGACGGACCCTACCGATTTGAATTCCAAATTCAAACCTTTATACCGAGGGATAATTTGATGCTTCGTCGTGTGATAACTTCGTAAGAGCGAAATTTTCCCTTTTGAACTGAACGGTTCAATGTACTGTACTAAGTCCGTTGATGTCAAGATGAAAGTTGAGGAACGAGGCGAGGACACCATACGACTTTTGCTTTTTAAGCGCAAGTTTGTTGACACACTTGAGTATGGACCGTGACATACGGAATGTATGAAACGTTAGCACTTAATTTACTAATTAATTTAATGGTTCTCATTGTATTTTCACTACATTTATTTTTATTCAGATTCAAATGAAAAGGCTGAGTGATGTAAAACAAAGAGGTGCTCTAAACTTCCCACACACAAGTAACAATTGATTTGAAAAACATCACCAACTTTAAGTAGCGAAAAGTTAGAGCCTATTTTGATTCTAACCATTAAATTATATATTCCGTCTAGACAGCACTAAATTGAAAATTCCGCATCAAAATACAATTAGCTACAGGATGTCGCAGCGCATCAAGCAATTCGTAACGCAAAATCGAAGGCATTCACGGTCAATCTGCGATATAGAACAACGTCTTGCGCTTTCTCAACAAAAAGTGTTATCGGGCTACATGTAATGATTTTATTAAGAACATACGTCAGTTCTCGCGTGCTACTTATCAGACATCATTGTAGTAAGCGACAATTAACGCATAGTAGCGCAGGTCTCGACAAACGTAGCGGAAACTATTTGTGACGTGTGAAGAATACTTCGGTGAGTGCATCCGTTAGTTCCGTATATGTTCATGTTATTTTTGCCAAGCTAAAATGACTCTTGTGTAGCAGAAAACAACAGCAGTAAACAGTTAACGGCAATTGATCTCGTAGTTGCATCCAAGGTTTCGTCTGAGACGTGCATCGGACGGATAATGTCCGTTTCGAATCCTTGATGACTGCGAATCTTAGTGACAAGCTGTTTTCTTTAGATCGCAATCTTGCTAACCTAAATAACTTGTAAATAACACTTTAGAACTGTACAAAAAGTTTAATGACACTGAATTAAATATTCCTAGAATCTACGATAAGTTAATGGACTCTACTATTTTTCATGACTGAATTCGAAAGGCCTAATAATAATACGAGCGCTTTAACTTTACCGGTCATCAACTTAAACAGAATACCTCATAACAAAACCGGTGTACTAGAGAACTTCTACATTAATTTAAAGGGTATGTAATTTTGAAGTCTGTAGATCGGCTTTAAGACAGAATAGTTAGCTAAGTCATTAAATGTGTTGACATAAAGTAGATGGTAGTCGGCACAATCTTAAGCTAAATCATTATGCTTCACGTGTCAAAGCACTATGTTGCTAAAGCTCCGATTATCTACGAAACTGTGGGAAAAAAGCATTGAAAATAAGAATAATGTGTTACAATTAGGGGATTCGATCCCGGTCGATTTTTGTAATCCCGGGATTTCGGGATTATCAACAGTTAATCCCGGGATCCCGGGGTGATCCCGGGATTGTATTAGTAATAAAAAGTGGTAACAAAAAGAAAGTAAAGCATTTTAAAATAAATCTTTTATTTTAAATCTTTACTTAAATATTAAAAAATAAAACAAAATTATAATTTCTTCTGATAAAATAAACAAACTAAGCCCTTTTATCTAAACAAAGAAACGCCATTGTACTATAAAAAAGACCATGCAACAGAGATCAATGTATTTTAAATAAAATATAAATATAGGAACTATAAATTACTTATTTAACCCACGAAAATAAAATCTTAGAAATAACAACGCATCCAACGTCTCATCCGAAAGCATACTTCTTAATTTGTGGCATATGTAGAAGCAGAAGAAGCGCGTTCAGACTCGATGGAAGTTGGAGAAATCGTCTATAAATTTTTATAGGTCTTCTCCAAATTATTGCCTCGTGTAAAACTAGCCTCAGAAAGAGTAATTTCTTGTTTAATGATCTTAGAAAGCACATTTTTATTGATTTTTATTATAAATATGTCAATCCCGAAAATCCCGGGATTTATTGAATTTAATCCCGAAAATTTCGGGACTGAAATATGACCGGGATCCCGGGATCCCGGGCTTCGGGATCCCGGGATCGATACCTCTAGTTACAATATATTATTATAATTAGGGTCTTCATATTGTTTTCTCTGTATTAAATAAACTGAAAATTCAAAGCAAATAAACATTTTCATTCCGTATTATGGGA
This sequence comes from Cephonodes hylas, assembly GCA_030295005.1. Taxonomy (NCBI): domain Eukaryota; kingdom Metazoa; phylum Arthropoda; class Insecta; order Lepidoptera; family Sphingidae; genus Cephonodes; species Cephonodes hylas. The sequence continues at coordinate 7,310,874 of AP025366.1, forward strand.
AGGCAATTGGCTCTTATACATTAACTACAAATGGAACGTACAATAAATCAAGCGAAGTATTATTAAGTTGATATCCGTTGTTATATTTCACAACAAGTATTTGGCAGTGCGATAGCTGCCGATGTACAACCATGAAAGATAACATAATTTTGGAATCGTTTCAAGTGTAGAACTCCCTAAATAAAACTGTACAAGTGCGAATCACAAGTGCGCGTCGCGGTCCGCTGCCCTCGCCTCGCGTATACCATACATATGCATGGCTTGGGAAACCAGACTTTCTTTACACTTAGAATGTTTATTAGAATTTCGCAGATGCAATCTCTTTATTTGTACGCACCCATGCGTGCTATGTTGCCTCTGTGGATACATTACGGGTGGCACGTGAAATTTTAAACTCCTCGCTAAGTATTATCACGCCTTGGAGAAATAACTCGTAATAGATCTTTTCATCTACACGCACAATTCTGACAGATTTATTACATACATATCGCACACTTCAAATATTTTTTAACGCGTCAGTTATTATCACCGTTAATAATCTCGTTTGTTTTTTATTCAAACCAGAAGTGAAACATTAATCATTTCTTTAATTATATGTCATTCACAAAATATTTTGTGAAATGTTAACACCGCCAATGTTATATTTGCAGAATTACTATATCCGTAAAATATATCACTCTCACCCGTTCGTTCACTATCATTGAATTTCGATAAGGTCGATGCAATAAAACACTCGTATTGGTAACAGGCAAAATTTTATAGACGCGTAGACGTCAGTCATACGCAAATCGTTTTGATCAAGCTGATGGCCCATTGTATGCTAACTCTAGCTTCTAATATGCTGTTCTCATAGCTGATAACACAATCTAGATTGCCATAAATATAACGTGAGATTCACAATTAGAACAATGCGGTTTTGTGAGAACAAAAACAGTAAGCTAGTCCTACTTTCGTATCAACGATTTTACTTTCAAAATATTTTACCGTGTTTATTATACGATTTTAAGTAAAAATAAAAATGTTCACTTCAACAAATTTGCAATTGGAAAATAATTTACCAATACCATTCATTGAAATGTCAACGACCTCATTTTCTTGTTCAATTTAAACATGCCCCTGGCAGTTTGGACAAAGAAACCGACTGGAAATTAAAAGCTCATAGTACGATTCTTTCAACAATAAAAATAATTTCATATTCAACAAATAATAGACCCAAAAATTTAATCCCATCGCACATCGCCCACCAGAGACCAGAACCATGCAAATGATGAGCTCATCAAAGAATTTAGTTTTATTTTCCACGTGTGGCAAGTTGAAAATAACACTTTTTCTCTTTTAAAGAGCGATAATATGAAATTGAATACTTAAATGTTTTTAATTTATTTTACTAATTTCAAATTCAAATTACTGATGTATTTAAATTGCTATTAAATAAAAATGTTGACTACATTTTTGATTTTTTTTCTTCAATAAGTTACTTTTTCACAATTAAATGATGAATTTCTGTAAGTATATTAAATCACAATGAATACATTTGATGGTATATCAGCCTGTGATTTCACGTATGGCTGTCAGACGCACCTTGACGTCATTTCTCCTAATTAAACCGACATTAGCATATGAATATGAAACGTAGTAAGCAGTACTATGTCACACAAAATCTTTATCACTATTTAAAAACACACATTCTGAAGACCTGTCCCTTCGCTTCATCATGCAAGTCACGCTTGTAATACGTAATTTAGCAAAAGTGTAAATTATTGTCTAGTAAACCCTTTAGTTCTCCGGTCACATCCTATGTCCTTATACAAGTGATGTAGTGGCGACGTCATAAAATTCACTTCCTATGCAAGCAATCTGCAGTGCATGATTAGACTACATAGGTTTATGGCATGCGTGACTGAATAGCCGAGTGTATCGTAATAAACAGGCTTCGTTTTATATTCCAGTCCAGTTGTGTGTACGTAGCGTGTTATCAATATGTATTTGGACACAGAAATCATACACAATGTGTGATATAGTTGTTACCAGAACTACATTTTACAACGTAGGTACAATGTTTCGTAAGTTGCTTGCCTAATTTATGAAAAAATGTTTACGAAAATCACTCGCCCGTTAACCTATGACGAGAGTTTGCATAATTAATATGATTGCTTTGCATTTTATACAGCAAATATCCCAATAAGTACGTACTAATATATTGTTACGGCTAGTGTTAATGGAAGAATACCAAGTCTATATTGATGGACGACAAAGATAACTCAAGTATAAAGTAATCTTCATTGCGTATTTACTTCAAATACCTTGAATACATTACAAAGTTAATGTATCGCAATATTGTGTACGTGTTGCAACTTTGGTAATATCCGATGACGTCGAGCATATTACCACAGATAAAATTGACTTTTTCTTGTAGACAGCTTATAAATCTGAAAACTGATAAATTTATATAAAATTTAAAGTTTGAACAAAAAAAAACGCAGATAAAACTGCGGGATCAAGCAATACGTTTATTAGCGAGCTTTCAACAAAAAGCCGTAGGTTTAACGCAGATACAAATATTTGTGTAATATGTGTGAGAATTATTAAAATAGTAGTTCCTATATAGAGATGAAAGTTTGACCTGTGATTCGGATGATTCAGAAAAAGAAAATGAGTCTGATTTGGAAAAAAGAGCTGAAATAAATAGAAATAAAGAAAGAGATCAGTCAAAGAGAGTTAACAGAATTCAGCGTCCTCTTCGCAAATCTGCAAAACAAAATTATAAACACAACAAAGAAAGTCTTGCATCAGACTCATCTTCGGATGCAAGAAATGAATGTGTGGAGTGTTTCGAAGATTTTGAGATGACAAAGTTACATGTGGACTGGATCCAGTGCGTCATGTGTAAAAAGTGGCTGCACGAAACCTGCACTATGTATGGAGATTATTGTAATCAATGTCAGCGTTTAAAGTTGAGACATGAAAAAGAAAACAAAATTTTATAAACTATAAGTATTTTTAGTAGTGATAAGATGATTATGCCATTGATCAAAGTTAAGAAATTTTTTAATTATTTATACTTAAAGACTACAATTTTAATTTAGTACTTACCAAAGTTTATTGTGCCATTAGATTAAGGTCGATTAAAGTTTAAAACAATAATAATCTTTCATTATTCCCTAAGGGCAACTATCCTCCAGGTCTTATTCTCGTTGCGGCATCTAACCAACACATTAGGCATCTATCCCACATTTACCCTAATGTTTATGTTAAGATAGGTAATAGGTGATATAATACAAAAGAAAACTAATGTGTATTTAATATTTGTTAATGTTATTTCTACTCAAAATTGGTAAGTTTTTTACTTACTATAACTATTTTGTACGTAACTCTGAATTGGAATACAATACTGTTAAAAAGTAAATATAATAGCGCAGCTTGAATTTCTCATGTGATTTTATAGCATCATAAATAATGCGTACGAGAGGTGTCGGTAAAAATAAACTGATGATATAATTTTCTCGTCTATTTCAGTTTAGCCAAACTCCGTCGGATAAACTTGCGGTTGTATTTATTTAAAAATGCGCGAGCTTTTGCTAACTAACGTGATTATACATTGGGCACGCAACTTGGCATCATTCCCTGCCATTTAACTAGAAAACAAGCAACTAACTAATGTAGGTTAAGAAGTATTAAATAACTATTAGACGAGTTTTGGATTTTTTACACGATATATAAGAGGTGTCTTTAATCTTTAATTGTTTTATCATAATCTATTCAAGTTACTACTTTAACGTAGGTCAGTAGTCAGTACATTACTTTTATTGAATCTCGCAAAGTAGAAACAGGAATCAAACATATTCTAGAATATAATAATATGTTATTGTACATATTTATTACTGCCAAGCCGTGTTACAAATGTGATATTCCAATAAAAAAATCGAATGACGTACAGCCATAACACACTTATGTGGTTGACGAAATTAATGTCCAACTATTTGTATGTCCAAATATTTGTTATTATACAAGTTTCGTAGATACTGATTGGTTCAAACTTGATAAAAACACTACATGGAACGCTTTGAAATTCACTTGAAATCACTTAGTTGTCCTAATGCCGACAAAAATCTTTGGAAAAGACGACTGACTGTGAAATTTCCGGCAAAACTTCAAAAATTTTAATATCCCGTTGCTTCAACCTACCTACTCTATGTTAATTAGGGCAGTAAAGATGAATGTACATTAATTTGCCTCATTAAACCTCAACAATTAAGGGCCGAATATAAACTAAACACAGCAATTTAGAATCGATGCACGTTCTACAGCGGATGTGTACGAATGCCGACAGAATCGGCCCCACTCAGTTCATAACTCAAAGTAATTCCTACTGAAAACTGAATAAAGGAACTTGTGAGTGTAAACAACTACGGCACTACGATACCAAAAGCGTTCTCGGTGTTGAAACTTGAATAGAAATCGAAAATAGTTTGTTTTCGCAAAACATCGGATACTATACGATTTAGCGGCCAAATCGTACACTACCGTGGAAACACTAACCATTTGTTAGCGTCTGTTTAAATAAGCTAACGAAAGATATAGACACGCCTATTGCTTTGTACTACCAGAATAACCGCAATGTTAAAGAAAACATTTATAAAATGACCCATAATATAAAAATATCAGGAAAAAATACTAGCGAATTTTTTGGACTTGTACTCGATTTGTACCGGAATAACAGTTGGCATGTCTATAAATCACTGAGTTCTTCGCGACGAGGTGAAAGATCAAACAAGTTACTTTACACTTCTCGGTACTAACGTGTTAAAACCAATTTTGATGATCTTTTGATGTGACCACATCAAGCTACTGGTTAGCGGAAGATAAAGATTTGGAGAGTTATTTAACATTATGAATATTCTCTATTAGTACCTACTACTCTATTGTATAACATAAACACTTTTGTTTGTTTACGAGTAAATATTTACTTTACTGATCTGAAACCTAACATCAAATCAAACAACATCTGATTGGATATACTATATAGTATAAAAAAATATTGTTATAAATAAATTACTAGATGTGCAATATTTTTTTCTCAATTATCACCAGAAATCCCCTAAGTACCACAGATACACGCATAAACATCAGCAGCACCGAAGGACACACCGACTTCTTTATACGTACATTAAAGCCGTTACACAGAAACAGTCTGGCAAGGAGACGGTATAAAAAAGAAGCAAATATTGCCGACTTCCGATACAAAAACACCGTCACTTCCCCACAAGCCACGGGTTTGCTTCTACGAACTAATGAAAGTACGTAAATAGTACGATGGTCGGACGGAACCGCGCGTCGCCACCGAAATGCTCCGGTTGATGGACCAGCCACTGATTGCGGTGACATCTAAAAAATGTTTGCTATGCATCGCACTACATCCTTTGCTTGTAATACGTGTGTCAATAATAATTGATTACAAAGCAGCAATGTTCATTTAACATACGACTACGGAATTTTAAACACTGGTCTAGTTAAATTGTTTGTTTTATTATTATTAGATTAATACAAACTTTTTAACAGATTTGTAAATCGTGTAAGCGTCAGCCGTGAGCTCTTACGTTTGGTTGCTAGCTGAAGTAATCTGCTTCACGTCAACGTTCTGGTACCAAAACAAGAAAAAATATGTATTAAAGTGCATTGTTAGACTTTTTTAAAGCACAACTGTATTAATGATGAACAGTAATATACAGTTGCAGCTCTATGCTTGATCAATTTGTAATATCGAGCGGCACCCACCGTCCGTCACCGTACCGTACATTGACCACAAAGTGATTATGCCATAAAACATTGACATAGCAACGTTTATAGCAATTCTCGACATACTTACATTTTTGTTCGAGCTCGTTTGAGCGTTATGACACTCGTTTTTAAAATGTACAAACGATTTAATGTTGGATACCCTTAGCTATTACTATCCAAAACATTCATTCATTTTCTTTAATGAAAAGGGAAATCTGTTGAACTATTGATACAATCTAGCTTTGTATCATTGTATAGAATGTTTTCACTTATCGAAGGGTACATTGACTACATTTATTTAAACAAAAGCAAAACTTTTTATGTTAAATGTTAATTCACTTAAAAAGCTATTCATTTTCAAATGCAGCGTTTATTTTCGCAAATATTTTATCATTTTTTGGAAATACGCACAAGGGTATCTTTGATAATAAACATCGACTATCAACTTCAGTCATAACATATTCACATATTATAAACATTAAGCTGCTATTAATTAGGCATAATGTGACGAATCATTAATAATGGTTTATGATTTCTCTGGCTCAAGAAATTGCGCGTTCAACTGTCCATAAAAGACATTATGCTATGGAGTTCACAGTACTACGTTTGATTTACATCAAAAACTAATTCGTACGCGGTACAAAGTTTGCATTTCCTGCCTTAAAACACGCATTTAACATATTATATAACACAAAATGGCACATTACCTTAAATTGAAAGCGTCGCACGTGTGAGTGCGTTGACTTAGTATGATTACGTCACAGATCATCTTATAAAACAGTTATGTCACAAAAAATGGTAATCTACATAATTGTATTTCATATATTAGCTTTTTATTAATGATCTACGGCGCTACATTATAAATGTAGCTTAATAATTGACAGACCGCCGTGGTCTTTCAAATGCGGTTGGGATAGGCATTGAGGTAGGAGGTTTGCTTCAAACTTTGTACCTTGGAAGATGGAAAATTGTAGTAAATTATGCCCATCAGACGATGATGTTACAATAAATACAACTGGTACCTAAACCACTATTAAAAAATGTCTATAACCGTGGCACCCGTCTCCGGCCGGATGGAACTTTTAATTCCGAGCTGATTCTCAAAAGCACTGCTTGTCAGAATAATAAGTACTCTATGACCTTTCTAAGATCCTATATATCTCTATACCAAAACATATTCAAATCGGTCCAGAGGTTTAGGCATGAAAGCGTAACAGATACGCAGTATTTTTTTGCATTTATAATATTAGTATGAAAGAATAAAGTAACATAAACGCCGTATGAAATTATACATTTATTTTGATAAATATATTTAATATATTCTATTGCCATTAATCGTAATTGTACATGTACGCATAAAAACAAAATGGGGGAACATACTCATGCCATCAACTTATTAAATAGGCATCGTAACACCGTAATTGTATGCAAAACAATTTGCCGTAATTTCATCGAGAAGAGAAGCGGTATCATCTATCTATGTCAATTAGTATTAGCAAGATGCACGACTATTCGTGTTCAAATTAATGCATTTACGCTAAGAAAGCTAGGAAAAACAACGAGCCGGTCGTAATGTTTGTTACTCAACTACTGTTTACTTGCTCCGCTGACTCAAATGTGCTAAAGTTAGGACAAGAAACAAAGATACTCAGAAGTGCCAAGGATAAAGTATTGACCGTTGATTGCTGTGATGTTCATTAAGCACTAGACAATAAGTAATTGTGATCCTTTGGAAGACGCACGGGGCAGTGTCGAAACATACACTGTTGTATATTATAATTTGATACATAACAATTCAAGGTTCGATGAACTGAAAGTGGTTCGGTATTTATCGCTTTACCTCGCATTTATTGCCTAATCGTGGATTTTTTCGTAACTTGAGTAAACGCAGGCAATAGGGCGCTTTATAACCATCCAGTTTATCACCACGCATTGATTAACTAAAACTTGGTTAATGGACTTTAAAATTACCGAAACGATACCAACCCGACTAGGGAAATAAAAAGTATTTACACATCGCTTGTTTGCTTACTCACACTAAATCACATTTCAACTGCCAATCAAATATATTTTTCTACTTTATTACACAAACTGTTGTATAATGTTTATGTAATTAACGGTGTAAATAGCTCCGCTAGCCATCCTCGTCACATTTGTGTGATGTCATGCGCGGTAGAGGTTTTTCATCATTTGCGAAACTAGGAAACATATTAAACTGGTTAACCTGTTCAATCAACTTTTCACAGGATGAATGTCTAGATTTGCTTTCACGTCGAATACCTTAGACATTAAGGTATGCAAATTACCGCTTATCGACGGGTTATTCCCACTTAATATCCCTCTAATGCGTTTTCGGCACTTGAAAACTAGCCAGAAACGATAAAGCGCACATCTGGCTACTCACGGACGTCCATATTGATGCATTGCTACACTTTAATGTTTAAATTTGGTGCCAAATTTGTACGCACTTCCGAGATATTTGGAAGATTCTGTTTAAAAAAACTGCACGTATATACAGTTTAACTTTTGATAATACAAATACCTGGTTACATAATAATCATTTTGAAAAAAAGGAAAATAAAATAAATGGTATTTTTATTACATTTTACGTTTTATATACCTAATAAAGAGTTTCGTTACATACCAAGCACGAACACATGTCCGTAATCAATCATTCTCGGTAGGCGAATTAACTGCGCAGTAGACATAAAATGCAGCTATTTTTAATCGCTGTCAATGAGTTGGTAAACTTTTTCCTACCGACTGATTTCTAACTATAAATTGTTGTATCATTATACTAATATTACTGTTCTTTAATTTTTGATTCTTTATCATTCATTTATACCTAAGTAATAATTAATTGATGGATGAGGTATTATATTTCATCAGACTTCAGCTCAAAGACATTCACACTTTGTCTTGGAATGTGTAAAATTGCATTGCCATTGAAATATTCGACGCGACAAAGAAACAATGGGATGTTAACATTTATCAACCATGAAGTAGTTTATGGCTTTCCAAACAATTGCCTAGAGTTTGCGTGGCCGTGCTGCCAAATCAAGCGTTCAGTCTGAACTGTTGACGAATAATTTCAGCTCTACAGTTTGAGGCCTATTATTTCTAAAATTATTAACGAAACAAAACAAAGGAATTATCATCGAATTTTATATCTAAACGTTCCATTTACTTTACCATGTCACAGTATAAGTAAATATGGCACTGCTTTCAACAGAGTTATACATTTTGATTGTATGTAGATTGTAAAGTGATTTTTTTGAATGAAATAAGAATGAGAAATCTGAATATTAAACTTGGTTAGCATATCCAACAATTGTTTTACTCCCACATGTACCGATCATCAAACTCTCGAATCTGTCTTTGAGAAAAATGCTGTTACCAAGCATTTCGTTACTTCTATGAATTCCATTGTAAAAGAATAGGACCCATTTATATCATTGTGACAGCAGTGAAAAGAAATACCTTCAGATCTTTCTTGTTTAACAAAAAACGTGACTTCGGTTGTTATAAACGTCAATCTAATACAACAATATCCGTGTGCGGTTTTACTCGACTTCCGTTACACATTGTATTGTAACACTGAACATTAAATGAGCCGTAAAGTATTAAACTTAAAATAGGGCTTTAAACAAGAATGTTACACTAATGAGGGTAAAACATCACATGAGACAAAGGAAGTATTTGAAGATAAAAAACGTTCATAGGACGAGGAACGAAAAAATGCATTAATTGGTGTGGCGCGCGCATCGACCAAAATGGATGTAAATCTATACGAAGTTCAAAGCGTAACACAAGTGCTAATGGGTGAACGGTAGTCTCACAAGTTTTTGTAATTGGATAATGTAACTTTGTAATTTACATTCTAAAACAGATTGTGACGGCTCAACTCGTTATGAATGAAATACACGAGTGTTTCAAAATGCAGCGAAATATCAGTGCGGAACGAAGGATACCAGGAAATTATAAACATATCATAGACATCTCGCGATGTAATAATTCAGTTTCACTAACAACACAATGCAAAGGAAGCTGTTAATATAGAATAAGGATGACACCGTTCGATGATGAGATTCCCGGAGGTGAATTTCAAATTAAACGGAAGACATCAGAGGACTCGATGACAAAGAACTGGAAGTATCTCATTTATAACTTTTGTCTCAGCGCCGTTATAGAGTTTAACAAACGGGTAAAAACAGTCAAGAACACACACTTGTCTTAGAAACAGAGTTATTGCTTCAGGAGTTTTATATTAGCAGTTTTCTTCAAAACAATACATTAATTTCTTTTTAAATGGTGAACGTTATAAATAATTTCAAATAACTTATTATAAACATCGTCTTACTTTGTTACTTTATTTTCTAAGGAAACAATGAAATACACAACGCTATTACCCCAACAATTGTGAACATGACAATCCATACCATATTACTGCAAGAGTTAGCTAGCTGTTCTTTGTTTAGCAGTAAATAAATTGGCCAATTTCATATCTACCACCTACACGGTCGGCAAATCGTTGTCTATATAATACTTTCTTTCATTGAAAGAATCAGCAAATCTGCCCACGCGAGTGTATTGACACGATTCGTACCGGTTTCATAATGTGAAGCGGAAATTTCGAAGTTTTGATTTGTTATATCATTCGTTGCAAACGTATCCTAAATGTATAATAGTCGCGCATGTATGCGTATTGACCACACAGATTTCAGATGTCTACACATCGTCACATCAAGAGCTCCTCTGAAAATGTTTCGTCACAGATGTGATTCATGTATAAAATTAAATTATTCGTAACAAGCATTTACAACAATAATACTTAGTTCAATTACCCAATCACGTACGTTTTCATATTGTTATAATAATATATGTGTTACGTTGCAAATCTTTCCGTCTATAGAAAGTTTCCATAAAATAGATAGTCCACGGTCGGCGCTTTCACAATTTAGCCGTTTTGCTCAATAGCAGATTTGCTGCCTTGTGTTTTTCCTTTGCTTCGAATTATACAGTATATCTAAAGCACTTTTTGTCGTTTTGTTTCAACAATTTTACTTAAACGTGTAATCTTAATTTTATATATTTTTTAACAACAACCACGTGATTAGAAATCTCATTAATAGCGATAATATGCATAAAGATGTACGAAATAATTAAAAAAACATTGAAACAATCTTGTAACAATTAGGTAATAAGTATTTCACATACATTCATAACTTTCGCATAGAATTGCATGTATCTTTCAAACCGTTATATCCACCGTGAAATTACAAGAAGAGAAGTGCTAATTCACATAAAATTTTTATCGATATCCAATGCACTTAATGACCATAAAATTTATATAATGTTCGACATGTATTCATTTCCCTACTTCGGTGGATGCTTAGTAATATTCGGTGAATCACTAAGCTCCGTGTTTTGGTTTGCAATTGGGTAAAAAACGTAAAAAAATCCTGTGCAAAACGACTGGTGAGAATGAGCTAATACCACCCACGTTGATTGGTTTTCGTTTATAAATGGCTTTGCGCATCCGTTGTATGACAGATAGTTTAATGCATTTACAGTGATTATACAGAACATATCTAAGTACCATTAACACTAATTGCATCACTCTTTTGTTTAAGGAGTTTTTTGAATCGGTTTTGCTGTGAAAAATGTATTTACGCGTTCACTTTAGGATAAGTAGCATAAACACGAGTAGAGTTCCAATAGACTTTTTAATTTTACTACTTAACTTCTTTATGCCAACTATTCAATGATTTATTTAATTAAATAATAATCATTATAAAATATTAAGTTAGCAGTTTATTTTTTTTTATGTTAATGCCAATAATAATAGAATTAAAAATAAATATTTAGGTGATTAAAGGATAGGTATGAAGCGGGAGAGCAATAAAAATATCTATATTAATATTAAATATTAGAATTGATTATATTATAATTTGTTTTATATTTGTATTCCTACCTTTAGTTTTTCTGTATCCATTTAGTGTTCCCCAATGATGCTTCCTCGTCACATCAGTATGGCAAATGTTCAATTCACTAGAGAATAATTTGTGCTGAAGAAGGTTCTTCTGACTGTTCTTTGAATCCGAGTGGAAAAACGATACAAATTTATGCAACGGACTCATGTCGAACATGGGGAATCTACACTGTATATAGCACTACGTAAAACCAAACCCTTGATTTAAGTCATGGATAAACTATCGGCATAATATGTAAATTAAAACAAAATATGAAATAAAACACTAAAAAGAAAGATTAGCGAAAAACGAGTTAGATCACAGCTGTACTCCGTTGAATGTGATATTTTGATGAAACAGTTTTTGTAATGGATCACTAATTGCACTTGAGCACGACACGGAAGAGGCCGGTACAAGCGGCGTACTCCGCGCTTTTTGTCGTCGCTCGTTGTGCCGTGATGCGCGTGCGACAGTGTTTCTTTGGCCGCGCCGCTCTTTTACCTATTGCCACATTGCCACTGCTACCACCCGCCTGCACTTTCATCACACGATAGATATATTTTTATTGGACGCCCGACTACCACTAACACCACACATAAACTACGGCTTCAGAAATTTCAGAAACTCAGTGTTAATTATTTAAATTTGAAAATTAAAAATTCAGAAATTATTTTTTTCTTAAGAAACCATCTTTTATGTTAGTATTACATAAAAAAAAATATAACGTAAAAGCAGATATTATTATGAATTGTACCTTGAGGTACCTACATTTAAAACCTATTGTTTGGTTGAATATCATGATTTCTACACAATAAAACACAATGGGTGAGAAATAAATAGCAAATGAATCTACCATTCAATGTTTTTTTCAAAAATATTTGTAAAATGACATTGAAAGCGAGTTCTAGGCTATCAAACGCGCAGCAATTAATGCTTTTTGTTTTATCCGTTCCCAAACAGGTTTTGAATAAATTACTTTGACATACATTACGATTACGAGGTGGTTACTATCGATACTTGCTGTCATAAAAATAAACGTTACGACAATTTCAATTAATTTTGTATACTCATAAACTGGGCGTAAATGAGAAGTAATTAAGGAGAGCCGTGACTTTCTCACACTTACGACGAAGGATAAAAGACAATGTCGTACGTGAGTTCAATGCTTATATAAAGAGGTGACCAATGCATACAAAAGTTGATATTGCGTGCGGTCAGTGCGATGACGTAATGAAAGTTCAAATCCCGGATGATAATTGTACCAGAATACCCTAAATGTGGAACGAGACTCGGTGGCTTAGGCTTATAAATTGACCTTCGTTAGCCATAAAAATCCTCTCTCGGCGACGTAAGTGGCGCGTGCCCGCCAATCGGATGTTCATATAAGGACTGCTACTAATAGAAGTAGAATACACATAATTAAAATTCCACTATTAGTCTTTACTTTATATGGTGGGGAAAATGTAAATTAATACAACTATCTTTCGGCTTTAAAATTAGCTGTATCACTTCGACTGGGTTTTGTTTTTCGCTCTTAGCAATGTACCTGTTTCACTTGTGTTTATAGATAACAAAGCCGTCCCCTAAATTATTCAGACTACAAATATTTGCAGACGCAAGGCTCGGCTTTTCTATCATAAAAGTTTCTAAAATGAATGTTATTACTTTAGAATCATAAATGCAGTTACAGGACACCTAATTTGAATAGTGAACCATACATTCGAGTTTTAACTCGCCACAAAGACCCAAAAAAGTGACTTTACTGAAGCCAATTGAATGAATTAATTAATTCATCTGGGAATCCATAAGAATAATTGTGTCCAATGTAACTTGAGATAATTAAAACTTTACAATTTGGATCTCTTTGCTCATTCTCTCGAAAAGGGGCGTAAATGTAATATGTGCAAATACATAGTAAAATCTTCTTGGGAAATAACGTGGGATGCCTTCAAGCCAAATTGAGTAATGATCGCTGCCATTCGAAAATAGTGACGCGTGCTTAAATACGGCACTAATAAAAATGATTTCATAACTGTGTCAGCAAACATTAAAAAAACATTGCATTGATTTAAACATAAAACATAGTTTTTAATATGTGCATAATTATTATTTGACATCAATATGCCGACGAACGTTCAATATTAGTCAACGTTTGAACAAACTAATAGAAAGTGGGGTAGTTCAATTCAGCTACTCAGAATCGGTATCGGTTAAAAGCTGTTTCTGCACAATATGTTAATAAGCAATGACAAAGCGTAACTTTTGTGCTATGTTTCCTATAGTATTTTGACTTAGGAATACTTTATGTGAAAATAATGAGCGTTTTAAATCGGCGAAAATAATAAATTCGCTCTAATTGACTTTATGGTCTTGTAAAGATTTGTTACATTTATATACACGTTCACACAAGCTAAAATCATAAATCAGGAGGACACAAGAAGCATCAAAACAAACGCGACAATAGGTACTGCGTCAAGCTGTTTTTTAATAAGTCTCTATATCGACCTCGTGATCCTTAGCACTTACCTACCTTAATCTCCTAAACCCTCTTTACAAATTAAACATTCCTGACTTCAAAAATCACTTTTAAGTACTCACATTAAAGCTAATTTTATAACCATCTTTATTAAGTTATGCCTGTTGTTTTGCCCAGCATTATTATACCATCCTACGCCTTTTTAATTAACTTCGCACAAGATTTATTTTTATTGCGATACCTGTATGAGCAATTAAAGCCGTGTGAACTTTTGCACAATTTCATTCAATTGTTTCCAAATATTCTTATATAAAACGTCACACGTAACATCGCTTTATTATGACCATTGTTTGTATTATCCGCCCTCAATACGTGTCGGTAATTTCTGGTAAAGTCCATTCAAATATTTAAAAATGTAATGTGATAAATAGTTTAATAAAAAATCATTACGAAGGTATCATAAGTTGAGACGAATATTAATACAGTTTTAGTAAATGTACAAAACTTGCTACCGGACACAGTAAATACATTAAAACTGAACGTTATGTAGAATTATTTTCCGTATATTAATAGCGTATCTGTCTCAAATGAATTAGTGTTTTGAGATCATCTAAATTATAGACGGAAGACATCGCAAGTACTTTAAAAATGTAATCAATAACGAGTTATAATCAACAAACAAGCATAAAAATGGGGTGAACATCCTTTGAAGTAATTAATTTTATAGCCTGAGAATATATCAACGTGTTACAGGCGGATTTTCCGTGAGAGGTTTATTAAATGGAAGCACATATTGTGAAGTGCCATTTTGTTTGTGAACGGTGTTTGTTAAACATGGGAAGACATGAATAACGTCTGTAGGAAACTACCGGCAATCAACAATTACCGCGCTCTTATCTTTGAGTAAAATCGTACTCCGCAAAACCACGTTCCTATTTCGACGATAATTACAATAGGTTTATAAAGGTTAGTAGATACAACTGGGATTTTGTAAGCGTTCTAGTGCGAACTTTATCTTTATAAATCTTATACCTTTTATGTTACTTAGCAACCAAAATTACTTTTAGATAGAATCGGGATAAAAATATAAGTATTTTTACTGCCTCAATATAAAAGTACCTATACAATAAACATATTTCGTTTTGCGAATTTGACAATTTTTTATGATTTTTAACATAATTAAAGTATTATAAAGTCATTGTTACAAATATTTAAAATCTACTTTAAAAATGCTATTTATGTTTATCTTGTTAAATAATAAACGGAAAAATTTCTATAAAGTAATTTTCCCATACTTTCAACAAAAATATTTTTAAATAGAGTTAAAATGCAATTAGAAAGAATAAAAAGTCTGTTACATTTATACAGTTAATAAAATTATTATGCAAAATAAAAGATATAAACTCGTTAAAGAATTCTTTTGTCTTTGTAGAAGCTCGTCTCGACAAAATATTTCGTATTTGTTATTTTTGTAGCTTTGTACCAAACGGGCTTTAGGCACGGTTATATAAAGATGTAATCAAACCTTGAAATAAGAGGTCGAGGATTCGATCACCCTACAATGGAAATATTTGAGTGAATAAGGAATTCTTGTTAGAAGATACACTGTTTTTACTTCACTGTTTAGCTGAAACTCTACCATATTTATTCCCCACAAATTACAATATTACGTAGAGCCCCAAATTAATTGTAGGCCTATATTCTTCTTTCTTCTTCATCAATCCATATACGCCCACTGCTGAGCACGGGTCTCCTCTACCATTGAGAGGGTTTAGGCCATAGTCCACCACGCTGGCCTAGTGCGGGTTGGCGGACTACACACCTAAGTAATTGCTAAGAACTCTTAGGTGTGCAGGTTTCATCACGATGTTTTCCTTCACCGTTAAAGCAAGTGATAATTGGACATATTGTTCTCTTCTATGTCCTTCACTTATTTGTCCAACTATGAAAATAATTTTCCATTATTTTAGAAGAAGAAGAAGCAAAACATCACATATTATTATTTTGTAAAATGTTTGAAGACCCAAAAAGAATCGAATTTTTGGTACATTAACATTACAAAAAGTGGCGATTCGACTTGTTCTGAATGTGTAAAATATTAAAGAACAAATCCAACAATCTCAATCCACAGGGTATTTGCTATATCTAATCATAGACGATGAATCATTTTAGAGTAAAATAATAAAATTAACCTAGAAATCCGATCACCATAAATAAAATTACACTTCACAATGACCACTTCTACAAATTGACAAAACCGCCATCTATCCCAATTACTTGGAATCAAGTTATAAATACGCTCTACAATACAAAACGCCTTACTGTGAATAGCTTAACCACCACTAGATGGCGTAAGTGGCACTTTTATCTGCGCTGGGGCTACCGAGAAGTTTATTATTACATTCTTTATCTGGCGCAATAGAACCACATGCCACTGAGACCTGAGTACCGACTAGTAGATAAATGTTAATAGTCGAAAAATGACTTCTACTATATACTACATTCACCAATTCTCAATCGACATTATGATCTTGGTCTACATAATAACTACGATGGTTCGCCTAGAGGAGCTTTACTACAGTCCTGGTTATCGTCTTTACTATCCGCAATGGTGTTATATTGGAATATAGCATGGTTTAATTAACGCAAAAATTACTTTAGGTCGGTGAAATGGCATAAAAAATATAACGTTACTACTCCATCGGCCAATCCGCATATCCATTTAATTCATTATACCACGCATCGTTAAAGAATGAAGCGCCGAAAATAATCCCGGTAGGTCCTACTGACCTACAGCGACGATGACCGTGTTTACGTATGTAAATATTCTTATCTATTGTTGACACTGAGTTCTGACAATCATAAATAAGGAGATAAAAATATTATAAATCCACATAACGATACTGATACCTACGTTTGGATTACACTTAATCGTCCGTATTTACAATGATAAGCGCTTGCATCGTGGGCGATAGGTCACGCCCCCATTGACGTGATTTAAATCTTAGTTGACGTAAATTGCAGTGTATCTAAAACATTAGTATGAATATAAACTATATTATATATTAGGTTGTTTGTTTTATTGCAATATTGCAACTACGGTTAAAATTGATTACCTTTAGTTTAAGAATTGGAGAATGAAATGAAAAACATTTCATCAAAGGAAATGCAAATTTGCAAACGTAAAACTACGTTTAGCCTTTTTTAAGTACAAGCCGCTAGATGGCGTTACGTAAATGAAAAATATAATAAAGAGTTATATTTAAAATTAAAATTATCCCAAGATATTATGCAGGTTTACATATATATTAATTTATATATGTAAATATTATTTTCTTATACTATACACTATTATATTAGGGATACTATAGCCAATCTTTCTTACCTATAATCACACCATAAAACTATTTTTTTTGTTTAAGAAACTTTCAATAACATGTAAAATCCGAAGAATCTCGATCATAAATTATTTTGTAACTATCATTAACGATAATTGTGAGTATTCGGTAACCTCTGACATTTGGTATTATTTATCTTCCATTCATAATTATAACTAATTAGCGATAATAAACATGCAGTAGGATATATTATTATTCTGCAAAATACTAACTTTATGGTAGAAAATTTTCAATTATTTTATTGATATTACCCGTTCTTTGTTTACTAGCATTTAACCCGCGGCTTTTCGTTTCACAGCCTAGGCAGTTTACGTAAAAAACTAGTAATAGTCCTATACTGATGGCAGTATAGGACCACTGTTGGAACTTCCGGAGACTACATGCTTGTAACTAGTTTGTAAATTTACAACATGCATCCTCCAGTGGAATTAAATTTTAATTGCGGAATATAAAGCCATTTTACAACAGATATACACATAGGCACCGAATATTTCCTTATTGCACAAATTGTCTTTTTGCAAGTGGTAGCATTAAGCTAACTTTAAGTCGTCGATCGTCCTGTAGTAGTAAAAACTACCAAACTAATCACAACTGAAATTCACTTCACAAGAATAAAATTGTTACTTGGTATTGTTTTTTTATTGCAACACATAAAAGCATTTCTGTCATCATGTAATAAGTACTAAGGTTTTTTAAATATTATGTTTATTTAAGCCTGCAACGTTGATGCATTCTAGACATCTAGGTAAAGCTTTGGCAAAATGTATATTTCATCGATGTTTTTGTCTAAAAATTATATTATTTTTCAGACGGGTAACAAAAGGTATAACAAGAACAACAAGTAAAAAAAAAGACGTCAGATAAATGTTAAAGAATTTTGAACTGAGAATACTTTCAAAAAAGTAAAGTTATTAATCCACTACTTTTTGTATTTGTATAATAGCGTTGCATTAACATAAAACTCCATCAAAGAAAGCGTAATTATAAATATATTCCGATTGCTTCTGTATTTGCGCAATGACTTTACTCAAAGTCTTTTAATATAATCTAATTAGATATCGCATTAAAAAAATGATAAAGACGTCATTCGACTAATACATATATATATATATATATATATAAAAAAAATAGTGTTTAGAGGACCCGTACACTTACCTTTATTGGTGGTAAGTGTGGTGGGTCTCTGCGCGGGCACGCGGTGCGCGGGGGGCTTGCGCGGCGAGGGCGGCGGGGCGAGGGAGTTGCGCGCGCGCACCGCCACTGGAGACGACGACAGTTTCTGCACCACTCCATTCTTCTTGGCTGAAAATTGTGAAAATTTCATTTAGTATGCATAATCAACCAACAAACAAGTATTACTATATCCTATTTAATATACATGAACTATGAAATCGAACAAATGTCACTTTTTATCAGCGAACTTTAAAGTACATTATTTTAAAGGTATTGCGCGCAACGGGCCTTTTTTTAGAAGGCTAATGATATAAACAAAATTTGTTAAGTTTTTTTTTCTTTATTGTTTTAACCTTCACTATCCACAAAACACACTAAATATGGGAAAAGTAAAAGACGCAATCTTGTCGCATATTGATTATTATAAAAACTTAAAGATTTTTAATGGGACTATTTGTAAAGCTAATGGACTGTGACATAAAACAGTTTAATCAAAAGTATGGTGAGAAAGTATGACGAGGCTCATTGATTATAGTGCAGTGACGTACTTGGGTGCCGATGTACATATGTATTTTCGTGATATATCTTTAATAGAGTAATTTATAATCACTAGTCTTTGTAAGTATTTTATTTGTTATTTTAATATGCATATTGGAAATTTAAAAAAATGTTTGTGACCTGATTAAACTTAAAATTCTATAACAAAAACCCTAATTAAGCTGACCTGCGGCGACCAATAAATAGCAAACAGTCTTCGAAAACAACGAAATTATATTTTCCATAGATCAATTATCGGAGTTATGTATTTGAAGATGATGATAGATATATTAAATTCGTTCGACCGGATGGACTCTGTATTAATTAACGATATTTAGATAATATTTATTGGCTTTGAAAATTCTGGCCAAGTCTGACGTCAAACTTTAGGAAAATTTCCATTAGCCAGCAAAAAAGTTTTCCACGTCAAGAAAAGCAGACTGCATTAAACTTAGGACAATAATTCCATACAAGATACGCCTAAGATGTGATAAACTCCTATTTAATGGTTGAATAAATTATAATTTACATAGTAAATGAAACGTTCTGTTATAGGAAAGGGTTAATTTCCCTTAAAAAAAAAAAGAACTTTTATTATATCCTTTTAATATACTTGTAGAATAACAAAAAATGGTTTTTATCTGACAACCGTTCACGACAAAATCTGGATACGGACTGTTTATAATGTGCTATGACTTATTTAACTTATAATTGCTGCCTTGCACTTTAACATCCAGGGCAGCATTTAGCGGTATTTGACTGGGGTATAACACCTCCCCCTTTAAGAAGAAAGTTTGGGGTTAAAAGCAAAGTTTCTGTATTAAACTCGCGTTTTAAGCGGAGTGGTTAGGGATTGAATTTCTTCATCTGGATCGTGTTTGTCAGTAGTATGGTCGCTGGTTCAGTAAGTTCTATTGGGGTTGGGTCTTTACTGAAATTAAATTTGAATTGGACGGGTTGATGGTTGTCAGATTTACAATATTTAATACTAACGAATACAAAATATAATAGGATTAAAATTAAGATTACAACTATTATAACAGAATAGTGTGTCCCGTATCTAACAATATGTGGGCTGTTAGATTTTTCCAAAGATTGGATATCGTTAAGAAGGGAATACAGTTTATATCTATATTTTTTCTACTGAAATCGTCTAAGTCTATATTACATATATGGATAGAAGACACATCATTCGTTAAATAACTTAATTCTACGTTTCTAGGCTGTTTAGAATTTCGTTTACATTATTCATAACAATTAACCCGTTTATAATTTCCGAAATATTTCTTATATTTAAAGAGAGTTTGTCGACATATTAGAGCTATATTTAAGTTAGCTTCATTTTCTTTCACCTTCTTTAGCGTTTCGTTAAGGCTAGTTATTACCGAGGTAGTAATCAAAATGTTCTCCTTCATCAGTGAAGCCAACTGGTTCTCGTTATTTTGCAGAGTGTTTATAGCTTCGTCATATTTCAAAGCATAGTTTTCGTCTAAGGTTCCAAAAATTTGTTTAAATATCGTTCCTTTTTAAAGGTAAGTATATAATTAATTAATTAATTCCTGACTTATACAACTAAATCTGATTACGTATTCTAATAATGTATTTTATTTATAGATTTGCCTCAACAGCGTTGGCTGATTTTACCTGGTCAAAATGATGAGTGACGTGACGTCGATTAATGAGTAAGGTAAGTGTATTATTACCATTTAATTTGACAATCTTATATGGGCCTTTCCAGATGGGAGATAGTGCTTTACGCATCCTTAAGTGATTCTTAAGATAGACGTAATCATCGACTTTATACTGGACAGGACGAGTGTGAGTATCATAATATGTTTTGGAAGTTTCTTTGGATTTCCTAATAAAGTCCAAAGCTTTTTCTCTTGAGTATTTTAGCCGGTTTTGAAGCATACGGACATAATCAGGGTATGTAGCTCCAGGAGTTTCGTCATAAATAGAGTTAGGAATGTATGGCTTGTTTCCAAATGTTAGTTCATAGGGTGTGTAATGGGTTGTAGAATGGACATTTATGTTGTATGCTAGCATAGCTGTAGAAACATAACGGGGCCAATTTGACTGTGCTTCGTCGATATAGGATTTTAAATATTCCTTGAGGGTTGAATGGCTTCGTTCTAGGGAACCCTGAGTTTGGGGATGATATGGTGATGACCAGAGGTTCTTGATTTTTAAAAATTCACAAGTTTTCTTAAATACTTCCGCTGTAAAATTTGTACCCTGGTCAGTAAGAATTGTTTTAGGAATACCAAAGATGGATATGTAATGTAGTAGACATTCTGATGTTTCTTCCGCAGTGATGCTGCGGATAGGATATGCGGAAGAGAATTTTGTAAGATCATCTTGTACAGTTAGGATGTACTTGAGTTTGGCTGGTCCTGCTTCGGGAAGAGGGCCGACAATGTCTAGGGAAACCCTTTGAAACGGTGCAGCTGATGTACTGGTAATCTGCATAGGAGCGCGGTTTAGTTTCCTTAGTGCTTTATTTTCTTGACAAGATTTACATTGTTTTATATAAGATTCGATGTCACTACGCATTCCTTTCCAGTAGTACATTTCTTTTATTCTGTTATACATTCTCGAAGAACCTAAATGGCCAGCTATTGGAATGTCATGGTTATCGAAGAGTATCTTCTTAATTTCGGAAAGGGTTGGATACATGATATTATTATGATATATTTTAATTTTGATACCAGTATTATGAAATAAGTATGTTAGAATGTTATAGATTTTAGTGAATGAGTGTTTTTCAAAAGGATTTTTTAGATCAGATATACCTATTTCTTGGACATCTTCGAAATTTACGAGGTGATCTCTTATTGTCCTAAGTGTTATGAAGATTTCCGGATAAGACGGTTCATCAAAATAATGGACCTTAAAGTATAATAAATAAAGGGTTTTGGAATTTAGTTTACAATTTTCAAAAGAAAATAATTCTTTTCTGAATTAGGTATTTGCGCGTTAATTTCAGGGTCACTCAAAATTTCCGGTATATAAGGATTGGATTCGTCTAAATCTATGGAAGTAGGGACTAGAAGGATTTTTAAGGGACTTTTCATAAGGCTACCATTACATTCTTCTATATTGGTATTATAGGATACATTTTTATTCGCCGTTGCTTTTAGGAACGTTGGATAGTCATCTACGGGAACATCTGGACAACCACTTGTCGAGGGTTGAGGAGAAGTTTCAAGTTGGATATCAGATTCTACAGTTGGATCTGGTAAATTCATTGGTGGATCAATAGTTTCATCATCATCTGGGATATTAGATGGCACATTGGGTAAATGAGATACTATGTCTTCTGGATTAAATAAATCATTGGAAGGTAAATCAATAAAGTCTTGCACTGTAGGCTGGACAGAGTCCAATTGATTATTATCAGAATTGGGTTGTGAAATACCTTCTGGTTGTATAGGGTTAACCGGGTACCGGGACAACGCATCGGCGTTAGAGTTTCAAATTATAGGATCTAAGTCTCTCAAAAATGTTTCGAAGGTTATCGATGTGTGATCTTAGGTCATAAGAGTAGCAGACAATGTCATCAAGGTAAACAAAACATCGATTACCTTGAAGGCCGGAGAGACAATTATTCATGAGCTTTTGAAACGTAGACGGGGCGTTTTTCAGCCCAAAAGGCATTCTATTAAATTGAAAGTGGCCTTGGGGTACAGAGAAAGCTGTTTTGGGAGCGTCTGCAGGAGACATGAGGATTTGATGGAAACCTGAACACAGATCGAGTGTTGAAAAGTATTTACTCTTCCCTAGTTGGTCGAGAATTTCATTAATTTGAGGAATTGGATAAGTTTCACCAATCGTGACGTTATTTAATTTACGGTAGTCAATTACAACTCGCCATTGGGGACGTCCCTGTGAGTCCGCTTTTTTGGGTACTACCCATATGGGTGAACTCCAGGGTGAACAGGATGCTTCAATAATATTTTGGTCAAGCATCTTTTGGATTTGTGTCTCGACTTCTTTCTTATGGCATTCTGGGAAACGATAAGATTTAGTATGGACCGGAACATCGGTACTAGTTTTAATGTTATGATTTAAGGCTGTTGTATGAGTAAGTGGATCATCCGGCAGATGGAAAATGTCCAAATATTGTGAACACAGATCTATTAGGGAATTGGATTCTTCTCTATTTAAATGATCTGTTTTGAGGGAACTAATAACTGCTTGAGTTCGTGTGGTTATTTCTTGGGAGTTATTATTTACTTGAAACGCAGCTATATGTAAGGGCAGGATGTTGAGGTTGAGATTAGATTTAACTGTAACTGGGGATTCTGAAATGTTAGCAATCGTCAGATTGACACGGTTATTTTCTTTTATTTTAACTATACAATTTGCGAGTAGTAGGTTTTCGGAAAGGTGCTGGTCTATAATGACACCTTCGGTGAGATTCGTGTCGGAGACTGAGCACTCAATTACAGTCTCGGTGCGAGCAGGGATGATGAAAAAGGGATCGACAAAATGTAATTTAATATCTATGTTACTTATTATTAAAATGTCACGTGTATAGTCGATTTTACAACCGAAAGCTGTCAAAAAGTCTGAGCCTATGATACCATCATAAGGCAGATTAATATCTTTTATGACGTGGAATTTGAATTTTGAAGATTTATTATCATTTAACTTTAAGGTAAGTGAAAAGTGACCTTCAGTAAAGGTTGGTTCATCACCAGGATCTATTCCTTTGAGTTTGATCGGTTCTTTTATTAACTTTTGAGTTTTAAGGATACTGGATTTTTTCAACAAGCATATAGCAGAACCTGAATCGACTAGTAAGGATAATGGGATATCTGACACTTGTGAATTTATTAAGACGTGAGGCAATAACCTTTTTGTAGTGTCTAAGTTTATTTCATAAACATTGGATTTACCTTGGCCGTCGGTTTGGGGCTGGTTACCCTGTTGGTTGGCCTTGGAAAAAATAGGGTGAGCCGTCGGGCTTGAATTATTACGACCATCAGTTTGGGGCTGGTTACCCTGTTGGTTGGCCTTGGAAATAGTAGGGTGAGCCGTCAGGGTTGAATTATTACGACCATCAGTTTGGGGCTGGTTACCCTGTTGGTTGGCCTTGGAAATAGTAGGGTGAGCCGTCAGGCTTGAATTATTACGACCATCAGTTTGGGGCTGGTTACCCTGTTGGTTGGCCTTGGAAATAGTAGGGTGAGCCGTCAGGCTTGAATTATTACGACCATCAGTTTGGGGCTGGTTACCCTGTTGGTTGGCCTTGGAAATAGTAGGGTGATCATTGGCTCGAAGTGGGAATTTGAGGGTGTCGTCTTTGGTGTTTTGTCTCGTGCGACACCAGGACGAGACCTTTATTGGTTTAAATGAGGTAAAGAATCATCAACATCAGCTGAAGAGTCAACTTCTGGTTGTTCGACATAATTTATCCTGTTTTTAGAATGATTATTATTGTACTCTCGCTTCTTGCACTGAGTAATATCGTGGCCAGGGGTCCTACAATATCGACAATAAGGACCAGAGGAGCCCTGAGCAGAAACGGGATTTTTTGAGCTTTGAAAAGGACTGGGGGAAACGAAAGTTTGAGGTTTTGTTGTTTTGAATTTATTGTTGTTGGTATTATTACTGGATTTCTGGTCGCCTTGCGGGCGCCTATATAGGGTTTGTTGGATTCGTTCTTCAGATATAGCGAGGCTGACAGCCTCGTTGAGATTTTTGGGTGATTTGCACCTAACTATGTTTGAAATCCTGGGGTATAGTCCCATTAGGAAATGATGGAGGGCTAAGTCTTCCATAGACGCTGTACGACCCGAGATTTCTTTAGCTTTGGATGTGGAAAGTGTAATTTCGGTCAACAATTGCGACAGGAGGGTTTCCACCCGCAGGGCATATGCCGTCACTCCCTCTTGGGGGCCCTGCCGACTTTCTTGTAGTTCGGTTAATAGGTGGGCATAGTGTTTCCTTTGGCAAAATTGTACTTTTAAGAATTCTTTTAATTGTTCCCAGCTAGAGAACTCTTTTATGGAACATGCCACCTCGGCTCTTCCTGTTAATTGACTTAAAATGTATTTAAATAAAATTGGTTTTTGAATTGGGGTGGCATACTCCATGGCATTATTACAATTGGTTAGAAATGAATTTAGTGTTTCCCTATTACCATCATAAGTTTTAACGAATTTAAATAAAATATTGATATCTAGTTCGGTCATGGTGAGAGTGTTTGTAGTAGACCTAGTGGTGGCACCGCCGCTGTTCCCGGGAGCGGGCTGTTGATTAGGAGGAACAGGTGACTTCTCTGATTCGAGTAACAGGACGTCCGCGGGTGACGGTACAGGAATATTTAGGGTTAATTTACTGTCCGATGTGCCAGGCTTTGGCATAATGAATGAAGCTACTTAAATATAATATTTTATGCAAAGATTGAGAACCACTGAATAAAAAATATTGAGAGCTTATCGCTATTTAACTCTAGACAAAACAATAAACAAAGGCTCACGATAACGCATGGGTGACGGCGATAAGCACGCACAGGAACATCACGATGAACGATGAAACTTGTTCTTGATTTTGATTGCAGGATATTACGATGGACTTCCACGGAGTAGGATGACTAATATGGTTTCCAGGTCTTCTTTCCAAATTATACCACTCTTCACTTAGACGGAAGATAAGTATTTGCAGTTCAAGGTTTTATCTTCTTTACAGGACGACGAGCATCGACGGAATATTTGCAGAAACAAGGTTAATAAGAAAAGTTCAGGATACAATTCACAGGACGAGCAGGATCTTCAGGATAAAGTTCTCGACAACACCAACACACTAGTATCTTTCACTTGGATTTTGTTTAGGATATCACTATATAATTTCGCATTTAAAATGTTTATTAGGATATCACGAATTGTTATTGAATTCACAGGATCCGGAGCGAGTCCGCGGAACGGTTGCCGGGCACTGGGGATTTCCGGATCCCACCGCTGCCACCAAAAATGTTATAGGAAAGGGTTAATTTCCCTTAAAAAAAAAAAGAACTTTTATTATATCCTTTTAATATACTTGTAGAATAACAAAAAATGGTTTTTATCTGACAACCGTTCACGACAAAATCTGGATACGGACTGTTTATAATGTGCTATGACTTATTTAACTTATAATTGCTGCCTTGCACTTTAACATCCAGGGCAGCATTTAGCGGTATTTGACTGGGGTATAACAGTTCGCAGCTGTATTGGAACGTGACGCCTCATCCGACGATAACTAGTAGTACAAACGTACATTCGAACCAGTTGCCGGCTGACATACTTTTTAAAGGACAACCTTTGCACGCCGCCATTGTCTATACCCACCTTACAGAGAGATTGCGCAAGAAATTGTGAAACAGGTTATGTGTTTATTACTGCTAGCAATGTAATTACTCTTTTGTTATGTCCTCCTAAGTTTATCGTGAGACTACCTTAATTCGGAAGTGCAAGAGGGCTACGTCAAATATTTCACCATTTCTGTTCAAATGAAATCCTAGCTTATCAAGTTATCATTGCAAACTTATACTAAGTTATACGAGAATATTTTGTTTAATTCCCTGTATAGTTAGTAGAGTCGGTATAATTTTGACTGGCGTGAAATACCAAGATGGTGTCGTTGTTTTAACCTTTAGCTGTAACTTTATATCAGTATCACCTGTATGGCAGGAAGGATTAGTCAAAGGTGCATTTCTGTTATAGCGATCGAACCGATTCTTAGACATACTTTCAGACTCCATGCTGCTGCAGAGAATTTCCAAATGGAAAAACCCAATAGCAATATACATGATCTAGGGATCAAACTTGTATCGCGAGACCACGAGGCAGGCACTTGCATTTCAGTCCTCAGCTAACATATGATCATAAATATAATGACCATCTTGGCAGCAGCATATTAACAGATACCTAATACTTTGCCCTAAAGAACTCTACCTCCTATAGTATGAGTATTCTTTTCTAAAAAAAACAAATAAAAATCGGCATTCCTAGCCAGAATCTTTAGTCTAGAATACCCAACGAAATGCAACCACGGCCCCGCTTGTATTGTACTGCAAGCCTTTATCTCATTACATTTCATAACGCCACTGGCTTTCGCTTATATAGAAGTTTTCTTTATGTCATTGCACATTAATTACGCTAATGACGATTTCGTAACAGTAACAGTTAGAATTCTTGCAACTACAGGACGTAGTTTTTATCTGCACGACGAGAGAACTTGTTTTGCACCGTAGTTATTTTATATTTTAATGTCATTCGAAGCTGTATTTTTTAATAGATCAACTGGTGATAATCCCTTTTAACCCCACCAAAAGGATTTATCAGATAATTATCTAAATAATAGGGTAGCGTCTTTACAGTGTATATTTTTATCAGACACAAAAATTACACTGGTAAGGTTCGGTATTTTTCTACAACTGAGAGGGACTAAATTTTTTGTAACGATTTATCGGATATTTTAATACAAGCGGTATTAAACCATTTTATTACTAATCGTATTCTAATCCCGCTGAGAGTACTGTTATGCAAATTAAATATTCACGCTGTAAGATATCCACACGAGGTTAAATAAGCCAAAACCGGAATTCGCGTTTGAATACAATCGTCGGTGACATTCGTAGTGGTGCCATTATATTGAATGACCTGTAGACTAAGGCAACTAACTCAACTAATAATATTTAGATTTATTATAATGGCTCATGTCTGGGTGGAGGTTATTGTTTCACTAGAACCCTACTTTAAAGTATGAGTAACGTGTACTAGTACTTTATATTACTTATTTACGTGCATTAACGGTGATGGAAAGATCGTGAAGAAATTTGCACACCTCAAAATTGTGATGAATTTTCAAGATATGTAGTCCATCAATCCCCATAAGCCAGCATGGTGGACTAAAGCGTAACCCCTCGTTGTTGTAGAGGAGATCCGTGCTCATTAAAACAGTCCCAGAAAACATCATAATAAATGTGACTTCGCCGGTTGATACGGTAGGTAAAGTTAGGGAAGAATGAGGACATTTTCAAATATAATTTGGTATTTCCACAAATTAATTTATACTTTTACCAGGCGGGATGCAACTAGTAATAATAAATTAACCCTATTACGTAAACTAAAATCGTAAAATCGTGAATTCAAGTGATCAACCTCTACATATTTTAACATTTAACGAGAAATTTGCATATTGCATATTGCACGTGTATTTCAAAACGTTTACTATTTATATCAAAGTTCACTGCATCTAATATTTGAAAAAGCCTTAATCTTACAAGACTTTTATCACCATGACCGTTTTAAAAGTGGTAGAGCCGCGCCTCAAGAAAGGACTACGGTACGTACGGCCCAAGGTAGTACCACAGTCTTACCGAAAACCGATACCTGTCATACGTAACTGTATCGCATTACGGAAACAACCTGTGTATATCGGGTTACTTTCAGATCGGCATAGTTATGTCGACTGGTTAGATGTGATCGTTTTATTTTGTCGTCAATGGAAACTGTATTTGGATCCCTTCAGTTAGCACTCTTTGTTGATACAGTTGCTATATCAAAGTTTTGCTTTATACAGGATTTATTCAGACCGTGTTCGGAAACTAAGGCAGGTAATACCTAATGTGATTACAAACCCTCTGTCGTTAAAGCACATCACCATTTATTTTTTCAACCATCGGTACTAAATGTATGTTGTTTGTATGGAATGTTTTTGTAGCTGTTACCATTATTTAGTTTCCGATCACGGTCTGAATACACTTTGTATACAACTTAATTTTAAAAGCTCGTGGTTGATAATAGCCATTTATCAATGTAACCGAAAAATTGATATCTATAAAAAATGTAGCAGAATTAATATAAACGTGGCTACTATGACATTCTTTTGCACTAACTACTTTGGATACGGATGTTCCATAAGATTCTAAAGAATTACAGAAAGCCATGCTTCCTTAATACGGATAATTGAACTTCACTTAGACATTTGTCATAGAAAATTATTAGCAAGTGTTTCCTCAAGCTGTTTTCCTCTACCGTTACAACACGTGATAGTCAATAATCATTTAGAAGATACGCAGTGTTCAGACATTGACAAGTCATATAGGTACATAGTTACGCTAAGGATTTAAAACTGACACCCTGTAACAAGTGAGTGTTGCCTATGTAAGCTATTATATTATTTACATAAAATAACTTATGCTACCATATTAAATTACATACACTATTATTTACATAACAGTTGGTGCCATAGTACATGTGTGCATGTTCATGTAAGTTTCAATTTTCATTTACATTTTATATTCAATATATTCGCTCTTTTTGTACAAACTGCCCTTCCAACAAATCCCTTCAGAACATCTATTAGGTGGTTGCCTTAAAAACATTACTATGTGGGATAAGACCGTTGTTTTATTCTTTTCTCGTATTATATATATTGTATAACAAGTAACAATAAATAAATACAAAAGCTCAACCTTTTATCCACCACAACAGAAGTTAATACAAAAATAACACAGGCCGGTGTAGTGTTCGTGCCTCCACAAGTATTAAGTATTGGCTCGTTACGTCACCAGCAGTCAGGGTAAACACGTCCGCTCTCGCCCACGGCGCGCACCAGACTGTTCCCCCACTACCCGTGTCACCGAGACAAGTATACAAACACTACATCCCTCCCTTAATGTATTTATTTTAAATAATCATTTACTTTTAAATACAAATCACTTTAAGGGTTGGTTACTTTGTCTAGCACATCTTTTCACAAGTGCTCTATATTTGCTTTATTTCCTTTTCCATTTTTTTTTTTCATACACGCCATAACCACACAGATTGCAGCAACACAAGCTCCGATCAATTTACTTATTCATAGTCTGTCTTCGCATAGTCTGTCTACCTTTATTCCTTTTGCTGTCTCGTGGGTACCAATACGTTACAAATGTAGTCCATTTTTCCTCGTTTCTCTCAACATATGATCGTGTTCATCTCCATGTCCAAATCGTCTTCTTTTTTCATTTGCGTAACACATCGTTATACAACAACGACCCACAGCTTATTATCATCAATCTCTCTCTCTAGTCGGTCTCTCATATCTGAAGATCGTGGTCAGCATTAGGGTGACATCTGGAGCGGATGATCTGTTTCCACCGGTTTCTGTCAAGCTCTTCTTTTATGGCAGAGTAGAATTTGGAGGACGACGACTCTCTTACTTGAACAGACCATCTCGTTGGTTATTATCATGTCGTTTTATTAGTCTGATAAGATCACGTACAGTTTTCACACAGAAGGCCTGTACTACCTAACACTATAACGCACAGCTTTTCTTTAATTTGAAGCTTGCATCATAATTCGACATGATTTTCGTTTCATGAAGGCTCATACTGCCTGCAACATAATTATTTATTTATTTAATTCAGCACAACCACATCACATATATTAATACATTTGTAGCTTAATAATTATTACTTAGGTACTATATCCGATATATATGACACTTAAGGTGTGCATAACATTCTACAAAGTATTACAAGAAAAAGACAAACAGTTAATAATGTGCAATAGTAATTACAAACAACTTAACAATTAATAAACAATTTATAATGTAAAATATAATAACAGAATAAAAAATAAAAAATTAAAATAACAACAAACAACATATTAATTTAACCCTTAACTATTTTTAAATAATTTTTAAAACATTAGAGCACATTAAGATTGTTTACTTTAGCAGCGCCATCTGCAATTAATTATGTAAAGCTTTCTTTAACTTGAAGCCTGCATCATAATTCGGTATGATTTTCATTTCATGAAGGCTCATACTGCCTGCAACATAATTATGTACAGCTTTCTTTAACTTGAAGCCTGCATCATAATTCGGTATGATTTTCGTTTCATGAAGGCTCATACTGCCTGCAACGTAATTATGTACAGCTTTCTTTAACTTGAAGCCTGCATCATAATCGGTATGATTTTCGTTTCATGAAGGCTCATACTGCCTGGAACATAATTATGTACAGCTTTCTTTAACTTGAAGCCTGCATCATAATCGGTATGATTTTCGTTTCATGAAGGCTCATACTGCCTGGAACATAATTATGTACAGCTTTCTTTAACTTGAAGCCTGCATCATAATCGGTATGATTTTCGTTTCATGAAGGCTCATACTGCCTGGAACATAATTATGTACAGCTTTCTTTAACTTGAAGCCTGCATCATAATCGGTATGATTTTCGTTTCATGAAGGCTCATACTGCCTGGAACATAATTATGTACAGCTTTCTTTAACTTGAAGCCTGCATCATAATCGGTATGATTTTCGTTTCATGAAGGCTCATACTGCCTGGAACATAATTATGTACAGCTTTCTTTAACTTGAAGCCTGCATCATAATCGGTATGATTTTCGTTTCATGAAGGCTCATACTGCCTGCAATACAATGATGTACAGTTTTTATTTATTTCACGGTTTTTTTTTATTAAATGTCTTGATATCTCACATTAATTTCCAATAACGCCTTCTTTCTTCGAATAAGGTTTGATTCAGTGGTAATAGTTTAGTCTAGTTTCGGTTTACTCGTACAGTGGCGTATTTCTCATACTATTTGTATTTAATTTATCACTCACTTCGGAAAGCAGCCATTAGTAGAGAAACGGACAAGAAACTCCAGTGATACTCTTTTCCAATCAAGATACGGTACATAATATTATATAGATAATTCTCCCAAAATTTTTTTTTTAGGTGTATGATTTCTCTTATCCAGTCTATAATAATATATGTATTTCAACTTGCAGTCACTCATACCAGCCTGTTTCAGTTCACTTAGGGAAATTGCCAAATGTCGAAGCACTATCGACTATTGACGTAGTTGTTATCAAACGGCTTTGGTGGTTCTCTACACACACAAAATCGCGCCAATCAAGAACTATGTTTTTCTTCCCTGGACTGTAAAGACATCAAATTTATACATGTGATTGTAGATGCAACACCCAACGTTAAATCCGGGCACATGCTTTCAACTTCTTGGAGAACGTGACCTTCAGAGGCCAATGGTTGTCGACTCAATGTGAACAATATTTTCCAAACAAATGGGACGTATAGGCTTACTATCCAATCCAACGCAAGATTCCCGTTCTCGATCTGATAACGCTTTTTACGTTCTCACAGACTTATGTTGCTATATGCAACCAACCTCGGCTTATTGTAACGAGTACAGCTCTCAGTACAACTGGACCAGCATATGCAAACACTTAGGTTCTATCAAAAGTATCACAATACCTAATAATCTTTTATTTATTTAATTTGACACAACGACATCACATGTATTAATACAATTTATAGCTTTATTATTTTTACTGAGTTACTATATCTGATATATATGACAGACATTTAAGGTGTGCATAACGTTCTCCAAAACATTATTAGAAAAGATAAACAATTAACAATCTGCAATATTAATTATAAACAACTAATATCAAAATTAAAACAATAAAATTAAGTAATTAAAGTGACATCAAAACATAAAACATTTAACATGGAGAAGAAAACAAGACTTCTTATTTTAGTTACGGGCTATGGCCGTTTCAGATAGTCAAGGCTAATTCGGGTATCGTTCCAATACGAATCTATATTCGCGGTCTTAGCCAACTTAATTTTTTTATAATACAACTTGCGTAAAAGTTGAGTGTATGTTCCCAAATCTGGAACCTACTTGCCCATGTTTCTTAGTTAACTCAGAAAACTTGAACTTCGTCACTGGAAACAGACTCTCAATTACTAATATATTAAACATTTTCTTCTAAAGGTTTTATTACTCTTATTAACATTACGCATTCTTCTCTTCCAAGATGTTTTTTTTTTTTTATTTTATTTTATTATTTTTTTTTTTTTTAACTTTCAAAAGCTTATTAAATATCAAACACGAGATGTTATTTTTTGACTAGTTCTTGACCAAAAGTGAAAATTATGCTGACTTGAGAAATCAGTTGAACAGACTCCCTCTATTGGAATATAGCTTTGAACATCCTTGATTTTAAGAAACGTTTCCGCAACTGCATTTACTTCAAGACAAAACTTAAAGTTTAGTTGAAATTTCTTTTCTAAGAAGATTTCACTTTTTACCACATGATTTGTCGATTTACCGAACTGCACCCATTATCGATCTCGAAAACTCGAATCAAATCTTCGAATACAGTAAATTAATTTTGACATCAATAGGCAATACTATTTTTTTCTTGATTTTCAAAGTAGCGTCATTAATGACACTTTACTACTCGTATTTATAAACATATCTGTTCCCACGTCCTCAGACATTTAATAGGGTCAACCCCATCTATTCTTCGGATTTAAGATTCTGTGAAGAATTCCAAATAAATGGTACAACCCTCCCTTAATGTATTTATTTTAAATAATCATTTTCAAATTTACGGCGACCAGTATTTTTTAAATTATTTGCTTCAAAATATTATTGTCAATTATGAAGTAGTCACCAAGGATTAAAACCTTTTTCTATAATTAAACTGATATATCATCAACCAACACACGTCCCACAGCCGGGCACAATACTTCTCCACCTTTGAGAGGGCTCAGGCCACAGTCCACCACGCCGGCACGGCGCGGGCTGTCGGATCACACACCCGAGAAACTCCCACAATCCTCTAGGTGTGCAAACTTCATCACGGTGCCTCTCTCCGTCGCTAAACCCAGTGACAAATTAATGCGAACACACACACAACTTCGAAGAGTTATAGGCCCGGGACTCGAACCCGCGACTGCAGAGATCCCAAACCACGCCAAAACGCGAGGCCAACACTGCTTTAATTAGTCGTATAACTTTTTATTAATTTGCTCAATGAGTCGGGTCTAAGTCTGAAAAGAAACTTATTAAATTTCTCTCTTAACTGCTGTTTCATTGTTTGAATAAATATCGATCGAAAACTTCATTTAGGTGCATAACATTTATCTATTTTAACATCAAATTTGTAGATTTACTTATTTATTGTTTTTTTTTTTTTTTTTTTTTTTTTTTTTTTTTTAGACCGCCAATAATACGTGGAAGCATTGCGGCATGGTCACAATTGTTGCCGTATGACATACCTAGCTCAATGCCACGGTTCCACTTTTCCATCTTAAACAATTTAAAGCTTTACAGTTCATAGACTCACAAATTATACATATAAATTGAAAGCACATACTTTTGTAAGCAAAGTTCAAATATTCATAGCACGTATTTTATTTTTTCAGTGCTAATGTTCCAATTTTGATCTAACGATCTTTAGATTTATTTTAAAACAAAAAATCATTTAGGTACTCTACTGGCGAACCAAACTACCTCTTTACATACAGTATTAAATGTATTGGTGTGAAACTAAAGCATACGATAATAATTTTAAATGTACTACATACCTTTATAATACATATCTTTATATGTGTACTTGTAGTTATTGTTTCAAGTTTCACTCACAAAGCTAGTTTCATACCAGTTCAACGTAAAACATTCATAAAACAACCAAGTCTCTAATAGAATTGAAGGCAACGTTTAAATCTTTCTTGGATAAAAGTATGCTTTTAATCATTACATAATTTTTCAGGATAAATAAGCCATTCTGATATTAAATAACATAATGTAAGCGTTATAACCGGCTATTTTATATCTGTGGGTACGCAGACGCACAAGCAGCGTCGCTGACCAGTGAAAACAATTGAAACCACATTTCAAATAGATAAGCAAGCAACCGGTTTGAACATTTGTATTAGAACACATCTGTCTTGTTCGACAGAAAAAAGCATTGTTAATGTTTACTTTTAATTTATCACAACGTATTCTTAACGTGACTGGACTTAAGATTACGGGACCTGCATTGTGCATACACATATAATTCGGTTATGCAAGGTCTCCTACAATCTATTACTTAATTTAGTTAAGAATAATTTAGTTCAGGAATCGAGTATTATATTTGATCGTACAATTTGCGCACTAGTTTACTTATGTAAAATGACCAAGGCATTAATAAACAACTCCATATATTTACATTATTGTGTACTTTTTTTTTTCGTTTATACTTTTTCCTTCAATAATATTCATGGAGCACTATAACATTTATTCACTGACCTTTTACCTCGTCGCCATTTGTAGTGTTCGTGCCTCCACAAGTATTAAGTATTGGCTCGTTACGTCACCAGCAGTCAGGGTAAACACGTCCGCTCTCGCCCACGGCGCGCACCAGACTGTTCCCCCACTACCCGTGTCACCGAGACAAGTATACAAACACTACAGCCGGGAAATCCCTAATATATCCCCCTACACCACCGACAAATTGTTTTATGCATTTCTCCGTAGATCTGCAAGTATGATAACTACTCGTTTAACCACGCAATCTGACAGTTACCCTGCATTCACCGAACATGGCTGATGTACAAACTAACGCTATTATGGGGGAGGGGGTGACTCACCCTGTACGGGCGGGGGTTGTGGCGGGGTGGCCGGCGGGCGGGCGGGGGTCGTCGGCGTCGCTACACTATCCCGCTTCTTGCCGTTCCCTGGAATTAACAAAACATTCTATATTACACATATATTTTTCAGCCATTTTTGCGATGTTTATGTGCCTACAACCCGCAAAACTTTTAGCGGGTTATTAAAGTTTAGGTTTGACGAAAGACATTTAATATCAATGTTAGAAATTGCGGGCTCGATGTAAGCTTGGCCCATTTTCAAGCTAGGTTTAATATAATCTCTTGCCGAGTATGCCCCGATTCAAAATTGCCCCAAGCACTGTCGACGTCGAAAGGCTTCAATAAACATTTATCAGAGCGTCAGTTAAGTAATAATAAGTCTAGTATGCAAGAGATATTTGTTGGTTGACATTCTAAAACGAGATGGCACAAATGTTTTGAGATATAAAATAAATGATTTATAATCTAAATTTATATTGATAATAATCATAAAAGATTACATCTTAATTTATACCCTGCACATGACTGTAGACCTATATAACTTACAAAGTACATTCAATACTTAACTTTGTAAGCAAATTGTAATAAAACAGCAATGTGAAGATACCTCTCCTTCTTTAATATAAATACATCATGCTTTGTTGTAAGTTAGGCGATTATAGACCTTAATACATTTGATATAGGAATAAAACTTTCAAGAAAGCATTTTATACAACAAACAAAGCACTATCTTGACACCAATCTCGTTTATCTCGGAGACGATGTCGTGGGAAGAATAAAGACGCAACCTAAAAATATCGTACAAGGAGTGCAGAAGGTCTGACGGCCACACGACACACACCTCCAATGTCGCCGTCCCCTCATAGAAAATTGCTCGGATCTAGCTCACTTATTACACTCAATAGGTGAAAACCATTCCATTACACTAGATTTTCTTTGTCGGTTTAGAAATCTTACCTTATATTTCTACTTATGGGTAATTGAAGAAACGTTTCAACATATTGATGACAAAATGGCATAAGAGAAACATATTTTGAAGTACACTCTTTGCCTACGAATATAATGTAGAAGCTTTTTAAACATACATGTCTTTGTAGCGAATGCAGA
This sequence comes from Cephonodes hylas, assembly GCA_030295005.1. Taxonomy (NCBI): domain Eukaryota; kingdom Metazoa; phylum Arthropoda; class Insecta; order Lepidoptera; family Sphingidae; genus Cephonodes; species Cephonodes hylas. The sequence goes on from AP025366.1 coordinate 7,347,748, forward strand.
TAAAAGTTCACAATAGTCTTTTATCATCTTATCGCAGAAACTATTTGCTCTCCCAAAAAGCGTGACATCATTCAAGAGATTTGCAACAATACTCATACATTTTTATATGGATTCACTTTTTTTTTGTTAAAGTAATGCTCCTTTATTAAAAGGTATATTTATATAATGGCCATAAGTATGAATATAAACAATCAATTTCTACTTTCCTTTATTATGTGTATTTATAAGATGTTTTACGTAGATACGAACCTAATGATACAGTGATTGCCACTAGTCATCAACCCATATACGCCCACTGTTGAGCACGGGTCTCCTCTACCATTGAGAGGGTTTAGGCCGTAGTCCACCACGCTGGCCTAGTGCGGGTTGGCGGACTACACACCTAAGAAATTCCTAAGAACTTTTAGGTGTGCAGGTTTCATCACGATGTTTTCCTTCACCGTTTAAGCAAGTGATAATTCAATTTGAATACACACATAACTTCGAAAAGTCAGAGGTGTGTGCCTGGGGTTCGAACCCGCGACCGCCGAGATTCTCGACCGCGCGTCTAAACCTCGAGGCCATCACTGCTAATTATTGCCACTAACTATACCTATATAAAAACATTGAAGCTAATTTCACAGTATTTTTAGCCCAGTTGATTTTTAATCTTAATATTCAGGATGTTTATTGAGATTAAATTAATACACGCCAAGAACTAATGCAGTTTTCAATCCGTGAACCAAATTATAGACGACCTATATTTTGTACATATTTAATAATTCAATACACAGCCGACCCCGAGCCAATATCTGTGCTCAGATTGTGAATCTATAGCACCTTGAACGAACTATTAATCTTAGGTCATATAAATACGAAACAAAATAGTTTAGTGAATGCAATAAAAGATTTTCAACGCCACACGTTGCTACATCCATTATTTACAATACAATAAAATCCAATTGGATTTTACGATATAATAAAGAGGATATGGTACGCGTACAGCCGTTTCAACGAGGCTAAGACACGCATTGCTTTATTTCTAGTCTTTTAAGTATCAAAACTTGTTACGGCCAATGCACAAAACTTCGGATAAATCGCAGTGTTCTTTAGATTGAATATTTAACGCAATAAATGCAAACGAAAGCTGAAATACAAAACGCTGGTACCTAACTAAAAGGTTATTACACTCGCAGTATTTATAAATGGCGATTGCGATATTGTTTTGTTTTATAATAAAAGCCGCCAACCCTGAGTATTTATGTCATATTATCTATTTTCAACCATAACTTGTCACGTGAAGTGTAATGCGGATTGTATCATATAAGGTTTCCGCACTAGCGTGCATGCGGAATTGACACTTGATTTACTTGGAGATCTAATATCCCTGCATAAGTACTAGCGGAATGTAAAACAATGTCTTGTTTAGATTTTCTCTCCGCTCCAAATAACAAGACAACAATAGGCTGTTGTCGCATATTTGTATGTGTATTCTAGTTTAGAGCCCATTTCAGACGAGTACACATCACTTGTGTTGAGCGGGAGCCAAAAACATCGCACACACAACGTACAGGAATAATATATTTCCCATTAAATTTTTATTTTAGTAGTTAACCTTATTTTCTAGACTTTATTTTTAGCACTGATATTTCACCACTTAGAAATCGTATAATAAATATAGCAGGAACAATGAATTACCAGTAAGTGATTACATTGCAACTTCACACTACAAATGGTTCGTTAACCTTCCCTTCATAAAACTGTTGCATAGTTTTTTATATGTTCCTGCAAGCTGTTAAATCAATGTCAAATGTTTTACCTAAGCGCTTACTTACAAGCGTAAATCACAAACGAGGACAAATGAAAGGAAAAGATTATAGCAATTTCACCAGAACGACGGCTGGTGACCTTAAAATGCAATTGGTAGTTTTTCGGTCAAGATTGTAATAGCAAAATTCTTTATAAACAATTAGTTATTCAATTTTTGTTTTCTAGCTGTTAACTGTTGTCGGGTTTGTTACATATGATTATGTGTTGAAACTTACCTCTGGCGCCAAAAGAACCAAAACGTTCGCGATTAACAGCAATTTTATACTTCTTGTCGCTCGGCACGGGTAGTTTGGACGGATATTTCTCGGAATTGGCTCGATAAAGCTTCTCTTTTGATCCATGTGCCCCCATCTTCAATTTCGTCATTAATTTCAGGGCATTGTTAAAAAAATCACGGTTTTTGTCTCAACATATCGTTACGAACTTCATTGTCAAACTTATTCACTTTAAGAGTCACATCACTGTATTTTTCACCTTTATTACCTATACAGTCTTTATATCATCTGTATTTGATCATTTTCACGTACACATCAAATGATCTGTATATAACACATATAATAATTATTTCACTACATTTAATAATTTAGTTCAAGGTGTCATAATTTTCGTTCGTTATTAAAACTTTACTAAATATACTTGCACTTCGATTTTACGTTTCTGTTAACAATATTAATAGATCGTGATTGTTTTGTGACATTAGCATATGAATTATTATGAACGCACGCACGTGTTACTTTACTACAGTCAACAAAACCCGTCTCGCTGATATAATTATTGCAACGCTTTAGTCTATTTCGGTGTCCGACTCAGTACGAGGGGACCGGCTTTTGTTGATCCGCTAATGCAACCATTCATATTGCAGAGACAACAGTTAAAGCTGCAAACAACGATAATACAAAGGCCTTCATAAAATGGCCTGCTATGTATTAACTAAATTAATAAAACAAAATTTTCACTAAGCGTTGCTTCACATTGTCAAAGATACAATGTCGCAGCGACTGAGAATAGGGCTACATTTAGCAAACAAAAGAATATTGCGTTAGAGCACGCCTTTTGAAGATTTATTATTTACTCGAATTAATGACTTAAATAATCATAATTATATAACTAATTCATTCTTCTCGTAAAATATTTAAGAACGCAACACGGAATATGCTAACAAAATGTTTATCGGCTTCCGTACTCAAACGAGCGTACTGTCCCAAATACTCTTAATATAAGAAACTTCCAACTGACATTTTCGACGTAATGAAAACTGCAATCAAAATTCAGTCCGAAAATTAAGTATAAGAACATGAGTGTAAAAACGAGAATTCAAGTAATAAGACCGAATTATTTGGAACGTTGGAAACTTGAAATGCACGCAAAGTGGAGAAAAGTAACCCGATCTTTAAATATGAACATGGAAATACCAAAGGAGAAAACGAAGCCAACGACTTATTTCCCGTCAATAATCATTAGAAAGGAAGAGCACTCGTTCCTGGCTATATAAAGACATTTCTAATTTAAGGGATTATTTTAAAATATTATAATTGAGGCGCACGACTGATTACGTATTATGTAACCATAATTTTAATTAACTGAATCAGCGCTGTAACGCTACAAATGTGTATCAGTCATCAGTTCCTTAAGATAATACCCAAATAAGATTTTCTGGTCCATATTTAGATACTTTAAAATTAGCTTCAAGTTAATTGATCCCAATTTAGACGGACACGTTTGAACATAATTCATCGCATTAACAAAAATGTCGCCGCGACTTAAAAACGTTTGGACAAGATTAACATCAAATGTGACACGTATTTACATTACTTAAATAAAACCATAATAACTTAAAAGAAACAAATTGGACTAGAAAGCTACAAAGGGGATAAATTAATAACATTTTCTATCTTCCAAGTTTACCATAATAGTCGGTATTAGTCACTCGAAAACATAAGATGCCACGCTAGCAGTTGCCTCAGATTTGTCGCTATTTTAGTAAAGCAATGCTTTCAGGGTTAAATAACTTGAAACCGCACTCGTGTCCTTTACGATGGACGAAGAAGATATTTTAAACTGATCCAGTGTTGCGAAGTATATTTAGTTCATGGAGATAAATGGCTTTTAGTATTCACATTGTGCTAGCTCTTCTATAGATAGAGTGCGACTCCGCAAAGCGTGCTAGCATTGATTTAATTGTGAGACGTGATTGCGTTGCCGTGCAATTAAATGCTATCTTGCTTATACGTATTATATACACTCATTATAACAAGAAATTTGTGAACATGAAGAAGCAAGACGTTACAAAGATCAACAGCGCGTAAAAGATTTTAAACTAACCACTGTTTAGAGCTCCAGGCGGACGCAATATGTAATTACAGTCAACTTGGAATTCATAGCAATCACAAAGAATTTATATTTCTTACGTCGACATGGCTACTCATTATATTGGTTATAGAAGCAAATTTAGTTTACGAGTTACAAGTCCGTTATTTGTAGATTTTGGAATTCTAAGGCTATAAGAAAATAATTATCGTTTTAAAGCTAATAACATACACACACTTTACACAGTATAAATTACTTTACAACAGTTTGAACCACAGCAGAAATCTGACACTGCAATCATGCAATGAAAAGTTAATTAAATGCTTATATCTTCATTTTAAGCTTGGACGTGTGTAATGGCAAATGTCCATACGTACACTTCAATAGAGTATGTACTTCCTCCTAAACAGGCCCCACCTAAATACTGGTTGAATAAGACGTTGCTAACACATTTGCATTTCAATAAATTCAGACTAACTGGATGCTACAGTGTGTTACATGACTGTTTTAACTCAATGTTGGAATTGAAATGTTATTTTGAAAACATGTTAAATAAGGTATTTCGTTTAAAATTCGACCCACGTCTTCACGGTTTCCGTTAAAAATTTAATTTATAATGAAATATTTCATTTTTAAATACTAATATTATACAAATATTGAATAAAGTTGTTTCATAAAGCTTGTGCTCAATTACATAGCGGTCCTTTACGGTCGCTATGAATATTATTCATAGTCTGCATTCTGGATACCGAGGGGAACTAGTGCAAATTATAAACAAATTTATAACATACACAACTTTACAAATAATTTTGTCTCGAGCACTTTGAGACGTTAAAAAAGGAAAAAGCAAACGTTGCGGACAATAAGTAGGAAAAAATTGTACCTACTCGCTTGGTTATAGTCTTACGTCAGACTAGCGCGTCTCAAGAGAGGTATTATCATTTTTGCTTGTTTGCTAATGACTTTCAAAATACAAGCAAAAACTTTACAGACATATTAAAGAACTCGTGAACACGTTTTTCCCACACAAAAATGAATGCTACGTAGGGAATAGCTCGAAGCCATTAATCGAATCTCTTGACGTTATTGTACTGTTGAATACTTCATTTCTCTATTGTACTCTATCATATATATTAAAATATGCTTTTTCATTAACATCGCTTTGTAAAGTATGATTAATCATCCTTTTTCTATGTTTTGGGACATTATAAGTATAATAGTAGTAATGTAACTTGAAAACAAATCCAACTTTTGAACATAACATAAACATAAACGGTTAACAATAAGTCTCTACTAATAAATTTTACCGAAGTACCACTGTCTTTAAAGCGTAACAGCTTTCACGCAAAAATCGGTGAAGCAAGGATCAAATTTAAAAAATAATGCCAGGCCTAACTTTTAAATATATACTTTCATTACTGCTAAGATCCTTCAAAAACTTCTATAAAGTTAGTACACGCTAAAAACAACACAAAAGATATAAGATGCTCCTAAGCACAATTTACACTTACACTTAACATAGCACATAAGTTATCTAAACGTCATGACGTGTGCTTGCAACCGGCCAAGCGTACGAAACATGTGAATTGTTAAAGGTCGTATATAATAAACAGCATCGACTAAAATAGCCATTACGATGATGCCATTAAGATACAGGTACGCGCAACAATAATTGCACAAATCAACACTGCCTCCTGCTTGTACATTATTTATACATATTACGCACATTTATTCTGAGAAAAGCCCTGTGGTATTGGCACAAACTTCAGAATACACAATTTGATTCCTACCTTTTTTATCTCGTGTTTAAATCTGTGCAGCCTAAATATCGGGTACACAGACAAAACAATAGCGACTATCTATCACCAATCTATATCATTATGCTGGCCATTACATTACCGAGTACTACAACTTAAAATACACTGCTTAAACGCTATTTTGGCTTGATCACAATATCTTTTAAGAGACTTTTTGATTTTTATTGTGCCGCATTAACTTAGATGTCTGAAATATAACTCTTTAGTTTTTATGGTACAGAATTCTAAAAATATAGGCTCGTGTGCGTATATTTATTACTAATATTAACTCACCCATAAAAGAAATACGGACGGTTGATTCCAAAGCGGATGCTGCCCGTTCGGCATAACGTTATTAGATCAACTACAACCTGGATGAGTTTAGAAGTTCTCGTATCATCTGTGCTTGTCAATGTGCGTCTTTAGGTCGGCTGGTTAATAGGACAGAAAAGCCGTTCATGCGAAACATGCCTTACAAATATAGCAACGTACCGCAAACTCTAAACTGAATCTCGGATGGGAATCTATTTATCCGCGCAAACTAAGTGCAGCTGTAAAATTTAAACGGTACATGCACATATTTATACGTGTCTACGTTTCATTAAATTTATAGTTTATACGTTCCACATTGATTTTACTGCGATCAATCTCAGTTACACGAGAGAAAACCGTTCCGATTGTTAAATACGAAACAGCTATGAGATACATCTGTATCGGTTATTCAGTGCACGTTATTTACGAAAAATTTCCAACATGTTTTATAGCTCTACGACGTCCGATTACATCAGATGACTATAAAGCGAGCAATTGTCTTCGTACGCATCTTGATTTTATTACAATTAGCCAAAAGTAATACTGCTTGTATTGAATTTAAATCCTATTTGTTCTTAACGCATAATGTGGCATGATAGAAGATTTGTCTAGTCAGCCGACACTCTACGGCACTCATCAGGTGCGATGTTCTTACTTTGCTATACTAATAGCTAAAACGTTAGACTTAACAAAAACAGTTGTTATAATTAAAATACCCAACATAAAGACACAAAAACAATCACAAAAAAAATAAACAACAAGATGATGAATTATTTGTTGCTAATATTCCTAACGCATTGGAATAATGAAACACTAAGATTACATACTTCAAAAGACTAATTATATTTTCATGGAAAACTTGTTACGACACATTTCAGTTTATGACGTTCCCGGCCCAATGAAGTAACCGTTGCGGTGTAATTTTTACATTTACAAACATTTGAATGTAAACACATGTAAAATTATGTGTATTCAAATATTTAGGTCGTGTCGAGTAATAGAAAGACGAAGCTACAAAAAAAGTACAAACGAATTTATTCAAAAAGTCTCCGACCGTAAATTTTTCAATTAGATTTAATGTGACCGTGTTTATTATGATTAGTGTTAACTCAGCCTTAGACGACGAAATTTTGTTTTTTTGTTCATTCGTAAGTCTGCGATGAAAAGGTATATGTATCTTTTTTATTCTTTCAAATAGTGTTTCCTTTTTACAAACAAAGTTATTCTTAATTTTTTTTACATTTCTAGCCATTCAATATTGTCAAATAAACTTCAAAATCTTTATGTTCATAAAATTGTGCAATTCTTTACAGCTGCGTTAAATGCTGTCGCACACATAACTGTCAATTACATGGAGGAAATTTGAACGCCTAGAAACATAAGCAATTTATAAATAACTACTGCCTGCCTCTCTAAAGACTTTTAAACCCATTCTGTTTGCAATTGGAATGATATCAAAAGCGCATTCAGTTTTTATTGCGTAAATCATTAGTACGATATATCAATTATCGATTTTTTATATTAAACACACAATAATAGTTGAGAACGGGGTCATTCCTACCTACTTAATGCAACAGATTTGGCGGAATTTCGTAATATACAAAACATCGGCACGGCTCGCGACCGTTGCTGGCAACACGCCAATTGCAGTCGGCTTGAAAGGAGCAAACTGCTGATGGTTGTACCCTTTTTAGTCTTAGCCCCATGTGTCTTTTAGAAACTGGCAACACTAAGCCCCATTAATGAAGCCCTGTTTAAAACATTGTTTTTAGCTTGATTTGCATTTTTACAAGCTTTTATTTAACTTCACTTTTGTATGTATGTATGTATGTATGTATGTATGTATGTATGTTTGTATATTTACAAATCTTGCAATGAAGATTTAAACCACTTCTAATAGACCGATTGTGCTGAAACTTGGTATACCTACGTAACTTGGATGACAATACAATAATATGGTACCATGGAGCTGGTCTGATGATGAGATTGGAAGATGACCATAGAAACATCGGTTCTTGTGGACCGATTGAGCTGAAATTTGGTATGTCTTTGCAACTTCGACAACAATACACAAATATGGTATCATGGTGCTGATCTGACGAAGAGTTGGAAGATGCCCATAGGAACTTCGATTTCTGTGGTCCAATTGAGCTGAAATTTGGTATGTCTTCGTAGCTTCGGTAACAATACAAAAATATGATATTATGGAGCTGATCTATTGAGGAGTTGGAAGAAGCCCACAGGAACTCCGATTCCTTTGGACCGATTGAGCTGAAATTTGGTATACCTATGTAATTTCGGTGACAATATAATAACAAGGTATCATAGAGCTGATTTGACGAAGAGTTGGAAGATGCCCATAGGAACTCCGATTCTTGTGGTCCAATTGAACTGGAATTTGGTGTGTCTTCGTAACTTCGGTAATAATACAAAAATATGGTATCATGAAGCTGATCTGATGAGGAGTTGGAAGAAGCCCATAGGAAGTCCGATTCCTGTGGACCAAGTAAGCTAAAATTTGGTATGCTTTGTATTTTTAGTGACAACATAATAACAAGGTATCGTTGATCTGGTGTCATGAGAAGTTGGAAGGTGCCCATAGGAACACTAGTTTTCATGGACCGATTGAGTTGAATTTCGGTATGACTACGAAATGGATAGACTTAGAAATATTTCCAACTAAAAAGTTAAAAATAAATTAACGGTGAAAAACACATTTTAAAATCAAGTTTTTATTATGCACGAAAAATTAAAAAAAAAAAACTAAGAAAACATTCATAAAATTCGTATTTTTTTAAACTTTACAAGTAACAATTTACAAAAGTGTTCGGTTTATCAGTAGAAGTATGATACATAAACATATATTATCTATAACTAGTATATTAATATTCTTAAGTGATCTAAAAGCTTGTCGCGCAATTTCGTTAATGCAAAGACCTCGGCCGCGACGAGCTTTTAGATCACTTAAGAATATTAATATACTAGTTATAGATAATATATGTTTATGTATCATACTTCTACTGATAAACCGAACACTTTTGTAAATTGTTACTTGTAAAGTTTAAAAAAATACGAATTTTATGAATGTTTTCTTAGTTTATTTTTTTAATTTTTCGTGCATAATAAAAGCTTGATTTTAAAATGTGTTTTTCATTGTTAATTAAGTGTTAAATGTACAAAAATTTTGTCGCCGTGAACTTTCAATGTGTTTATCAGAATTGTCAATATATTCAAGGTAAAATTTTGCAACATATCGCAGCCAGTCGGTACAAGTATAGGCGCGTTGAGTGTACCCGTGGTAGGTACAGTGGTAAGTAGGTCACCGCGTGGTGGGCACGTGGTGACGATGCCTATATAAAGCGTGTGGTGATGTGTGCCGGATGGTGATAGGTGCAGCGTAAGCAATGATAGCCACAAGCGGGTGCAAGCGTTTATTACACAGTACACTACACAAGAAGAAAGTCAAAGTACATACGCGACACAACACAGGTTACAGTTCACACACACGAAATAGTCAGTAGAAATAGGAAATAACAGAAGGTGAGAGACAGATTAAAGTACGAGAATATGAACAAATATAAAGATCAGCTGAAAAGCGTAAGCGAATATATAGCGGTGAGGTAGCGGGTAACACGGGCTTCGCGAGCGATCGTAGTGTTCCGACTGGCCGCGCATGTCGGCGCGGCCGACGCGGCCGGCGCGTGCGACGGAGCGGCGCGGCGGCGGGGACGCTCGTCGCGAGCCGACAAGTTCCGAGCGCCTCCGAAGCACTCCACGTTAAATAATTAATATTATAATAATTGTGTAAGGTTCTGTAGGTAAAATGCGTGTAAGTTAGTAAGTGTACGTGTCGAGTGTAACTGTTAGTATATAATATATACATAACATATGTATATAATAAATAAATATATTTTATAAATATATAAAATATAGTATTGAGTACGCCACATCACTCCCCCCCTGAGACCGTTGCTACGGGCGATAAAAGTCTGGAAAGTGTACTCTGCGGCCCGAGCGTGTCCTTTTGACATCCTGTGCTGGGGGGATTTGCCCCGTGGGAGCAGGATCATGAGGAGAAGGTGGTGGGGTGGGAGGTTTGTATGGGGGTGGGATTTTAGGTGGCGTCAGTGGAGGTGGTGGAGTTAGCGGAGGAGCTGAAGTTAGTTGACCAGGTGGTGTTAGTGAAGGATCTGGAGTTAGTTTTGTTAGTGGGGTAGGATCGGGAGATGGGTCGACAAGCATGTAGGCCGGCTTAAGGCGGTCTACCGATACTGTCACACTCTTCCCTTTGACCTGTATCTTAAAGGTCTTGTCCCCACGGTTTATGACCTCGTAGGGGCCGGTGTAAGGCGGTTGTAAAGCACCGCGCAAGGAATCGTCCCGCAAGAAGACGTGGCTGGCGGTAGCCAAGTCTTTGTAGATGAAGATTTTACCTCTACTGTGACGTGCAGCTGGCGTCGGCTTCAGTTTGAGCGTGAGCTGCCGCAAGCGAGTGGTGAACTCCGAGATGTCGGTGGAGACAGGTGGTGCAGGCTCGAAGAATTCACCAGGCAGTCTTAGTGGCTCACCATAGACCAGCTCGGCAGATGATGCCTTGAGATCGTCTTTGTAGGCGCTTCTGATGCCCAACAGCACCAAGGGAAGCGCGTCAGCCCAGCCGGAGTTCGCGTGGCACATGATGGCCGCCTTGAGTTGGCGGTGAAATCGCTCGACTAGCCCGTTGCACTCTGGATGGTATGCGGTTGTCCTGCGATGTTTGAATCCAATCACTTTTCCAAGATATTGGAAAAGTGACGATTCAAACTGGCGTCCGCGGTCGGTGACAATATCGGATGGACATCCAAATCTGGATATCCACGATATCAACGCCTTGCCAACAGTTTCGGCAGTAATATCCATCAGAGGCGTGACTTCGGGCCAGCGAGTGAAGCGATCCACCGCCGTGAGGCAATAGCGGTACCCGTGATTGACGGGCAGAGGGCCGATGATGTCCACGTGGATGAAGGCGAACCGGGCGCGGGGCAGATCGAACGTGCCCAGTGGAGCTGACACGTGGCGATTCACCTTGGCGCGTTGGCACGCCAGGCACTGACGAGACCACTCTCGACAGTCTTTGCGCATCCCAGGCCAAACGAAGCGATCGGCGACGAGTTTCGCCATAGCGTTGGCGCCTGGGTGGCTGAGACTGTGAAGACTGTCGAAGAGTGGCCGTCTCAGCGATTTTGTGACGAATGGTCTTGGTGAGCGAGTGCTGACGTCACAGTAGAGTTCCAGGCGACAATTTGGAATGCTCAACTTTTGCAGGCGAAGTGAAGATCCTTCTCCCAGAAGTTGAGTGAGCTCCGGGTCAGAGGCTTGGGATGAAGCCAGTACCTCCAAATCGACTGGCATCCGCAGCTCGTCGACACGGGACAATGGGTCGGCAACGACATTGTCCTTGCCCGATATGTGTCGTATATCGGTGGTGAACTGCGAGATGTAGTCGAGATGGCGGTACTGTCTGGGTGAGCAGTTGGCCTTCCTTTCGCTGAAGGCGAAACTGAGGGGCTTGTGGTCGGTGTAGACCACGAAGTGTCTCGCCTCGACCATGTGGCGAAAGTATTTTATACTCTCGTAGATGGCCAAGAGTTCGCGGTCGTAAGGCGAGTACTTTTGTTGGGAGGGACTCAACTTCCGAGAGAAGAATGCTAAGGGCTCCCAATGGTTGTTTTTGCGCTGCTGCAATACTGCACCCATTGCCAAGTCGGACGCGTCTGTGACCAGCGCGAGTTCCGACTGACAATCTGGGTGGGCCAGCATTGCAGCGCTGGCGAGGCTTTCCTTGCATCTGTTGAAGGCCAACAGAGCCTCGCCAGAGATGTCAATAGGCTGAGATGCCTTGACGTTGCCCGAAAGGAGGGCGTTGAGAGGGGCTTGGATGGAGGCGGAGCTTTGGAGGAATCGCCTGTAAAAGTTGAGCATTCCTAAAAATCGCCTCAATTGCCTTACCGTCTTGGGGACGGGGAATTCCTTAATGGCCTCGACTTTTGCTTCCAGAGGTTTAGTGCCGGCTGCGGAGATTCGGTAACCTAGAAATGTTACCTCCGAGGCACCGAAGACGCATTTAGAAGTGTTGACGAGGACGCCGTACTCGCGCATGCGAGTAAAGAGTTGATGGAGGTGCGCCTCGTGCTCTGCTACTGTTCTGGAAAAGACGAGGAAGTCGTCTAGGTAACAGTAGCAGAAGTCCAGGCCTCGCGTCATCTCGTCCACAAACCTCTGGAATGTTTGGCCTGCGTTCCTCAAACCGAAGGTCATAAAGGGGAATTCGTACAGGCCAAAGGGAGTAGTGATGGCAGTCTTCGGTATGTCGACCTCATGGACAGGGATTTGGTTGTACGCCTTCATGAGGTCGATGGTGGAGAAGACCGTACAACCGGAGATGGAGTGGGAAAAGTCGTGAATGTGCCTAATAGGATAACGGTCTGGGATAGTTCGTGCGTTAAGCGCACGATAATCGCCGCAGGGTCGCCAGCCGTTATCTTTCTTAGGCGCAAGGTGTAAAGGAGAAGCCCAGGGACTGTCAGAAGGACGCGCTGTGCCGTTGTTCAGCATGAGCTCGAACTCCTGCCTTGCGATCTTGAGCTTGTCCGGTGCGAGCCTCCGGGGAGTACACGATACAGGGGGGCCGGGCGTGGTCCTGATGTGGTGTACCGTGTTGTGCTTCGGAGGCGTCGGTGTTCCCGAAGGGCGAGTAATTTCCGGGTATTGTTCCAGAATCGCGTGGAAGCTCGTGTCACCCGTCGGAACTTTCACTGAAAATACATTAGAAAAAGCAGTTATGCAATTTGTTGATAATGTAGTAGTGTTGTCTATTAGGCGTTGATTCCTGCAATCTACAATTAAATTATAAAAACTAAGGAAATCAACGCCTATGATTGGTTTGGTGACACTGGCGACGATGAATCGCCAAGGGAAATTACGCCTTAAGCCTAAATTTAGATTGATCTCGACGAAGCCGTAGGTGTCGATTGTTGAGCCATTGGCCGCGATGAGGCCAAAGTCGGTTTTGGCGCGACGCTCCCGAAGCGCAGCGATGGGGTAGACACACAGGTCGCTGCCGGTGTCCACCAGGAACTGGAGCTTGGTGCTGCGGTCGGTCACGAACAGGCGACCTTTGTGTGACGGGGCGTCGCTCTCTGCTACTGTCGCTGGAGTCGCAGGCACTCGTGGTGTCGCCGGTTTTCTCGACGGTGAGAAATTGCACGGCGACTCACACTTGAGAGCCTGTGCGCCGAACTTGGTGTGGTACCAACAAGGGTGGTACCTGTGGCCTAGGTCAGGCCTGCTGCTGTGAGGCTGCTGCGAGGTGGGGCGTCTGCGGGGGGCCCTTCTCTTGGGCTGAGCTGCGTGGAGACCAGTACGCTGGGAGTGGTTCTCCAGTTGCAGCGTGAGGTGCTGCACCATTTTCTGTAGTTCCGCAACCTCTTCCAGTTGCGAAGCCGAGGGTCCATCTGCAGACGCGATGGTGGCTGGGTGGGATGACGTCAGCTCCTGTATGCGATCTGCTAGGTCAGCCAGCTGCTCCATGGAGTAGGTTGGCTGTGTTGCCAGGGCGGTCTGGATATCCCTGGGAAGACTGTTGGTCCATATAGCCTTCAGGAGATCTTCGGGTGTTGATGGGCCAGCCAAGTCACGGAGATGCCGCATGAAGTGGGAGGGTGTCCGGTCGCCGAGCTGCTCTTGTGCCAATAGTTGTTTAAGTTTTGTCTCATGTGATACCGCTAATCGCTTTATTAGTTGTGACTTAATTCTGTAGTAACAATCCGTAGAAGGTGGGTTGAGAATTATGTCCTTGACGGTCCGTGCGCAAGTGATGTCCAGGCTGGTTGTGACGTGGTGGAATTTTGTGACATCATCCACAATATTAAAGCACTGAAATTGTGCCTCCAGCAAAGCAAACCATAATTCGGGGTCTTCGGGTAAGAATTGCGGGACCCTAATTTCTATATCGCCGCACGTGGCGTCGTCGGGGTCAGCTGAAGGACGAACGCGTGTTCGTCGGGTTGACTTGTTGGCAATTCGTTCACTTTGGTCACTCATGGTGAATATCGTACCTTTGTCTCTTGGGTATGTCCTTCGCGGGGTCACCAGTTATAGGCGCGTTGAGTGTACCCGTGGTAGGTACAGTGGTAAGTAGGTCACCGCGTGGTGGGCACGTGGTGACGATGCCTATATAAAGCGTGTGGTGATGTGTGCCGGATGGTGATAGGTGCAGCGTAAGCAATGATAGCCACAAGCGGGTGCAAGCGTTTATTACACAGTACACTACACAAGAAGAAAGTCAAAGTACATACGCGACACAACACAGGTTACAGTTCACACACACGAAATAGTCAGTAGAAATAGGAAATAACAGAAGGTGAGAGACAGATTAAAGTACGAGAATATGAACAAATATAAAGATCAGCTGAAAAGCGTAAGCGAATATATAGCGGTGAGGTAGCGGGTAACACGGGCTTCGCGAGCGATCGTAGTGTTCCGACTGGCCGCGCATGTCGGCGCGGCCGACGCGGCCGGCGCGTGCGACGGAGCGGCGCGGCGGCGGGGACGCTCGTCGCGAGCCGACAAGTTCCGAGCGCCTCCGAAGCACTCCACGTTAAATAATTAATATTATAATAATTGTGTAAGGTTCTGTAGGTAAAATGCGTGTAAGTTAGTAAGTGTACGTGTCGAGTGTAACTGTTAGTATATAATATATACATAACATATGTATATAATAAATAAATATATTTTATAAATATATAAAATATAGTATTGAGTACGCCACACAAGTATTAAATTACTGCATTAAACAGAAACAAATTTATCTGTCTGGTATTTAGTCACTAGTCTAACTCTACACAATCATTAAAATAATAAAGTTTAACTTTATGTAAATAGGTGTAATTTTTAGATTAGAACCCACGACTATCTAGGCAGAATACACGCCTAATCAACTTGTTTACGACACTATTTAGCACAATCATTATAATTTTACAGACAGCGTTGCATACAAAATAAACATTGAAGTTAAATGAAAATTAGTCTCCGTTTAATTTATGCAGATTTAACCAAATTTGAAACAGACCACACGCAGTTTGGTAGCGGGTACAACTTATTATAAAGTGTTTGTCCTTGGTTGAGTGGGCGTACTATACGTGTAGACACCCACACGTGTACAAATTGAAAAATGCTTTGATTCGCACCCAACAGCGACGCCGGACATCGCCGACATTGCGCCGCGAGGATACATGCACAGATTAATATCCGCCGTGTGATAGACTTGGCACACAAACACGTACATTCAATATATCTGTAACACCACGTCTGAGTTTTAAGCAAACCTGTTCGTGGGTTCTAGGAAAATATCATTTAAAACGCAATCATGTATAAATTAGAATGTGTTGAAATGCACAAGAAACTAAAGCGAGTTCGAGACAATTTTTTAAATATCTAGAATTGTGTATTTTAATGCAAAAAATATCATACCAAACAGTTTCAAGAACTTTAATCGCCAATTAAGGCACATTTGGCGGTGATAATTTGAACATTAAAATGTATGCTCGTTTAATAACGTTCATTTGGGACTATTACAACATTCGCTATCTATACGAAAAGACATTCTCTTACTAATAAGAAATTCATGTGAATAGGAATTCGTCTTATCAAATTGTCATTAGGAACTAGACGTTGGAGAGCTATCGAAAGGAACATAATGATTGAAGTCACGTAACGTTAAATTACAAAGTCGTAACGCATTCCCATTAGTTACGCGAACTCATTGCGCCCATGCAACTCACAGACATTAACTGTTTTTACCTACCACAATACCAACCAAGCATTAAATTAGCAAACTTGAACACGAAGTGAACTTAGATCACAATTGTGGGATCAACAACGGCTTTTTAATAGTTCAATGTTAATTTGCGGTGGTGTTGGTCTACCATGGATTCAAAACGATCATATATTTTATGTAATGTACTTCGACTATGACATTTTGTCAAGCGACATTGACATTCGCTCATAACTACTCAGCAAACGTGGACAATTTTCGTCGTGACATTACGCGAGATTTGAATATCCAAATACTACACAGAACTTATCGGGAATCTTATCTTAAGTGTTTCGTCCACGAATATGTCGTATCAATTTCTCAAGATAATACCAGTGAAGTGAGGCTGCAAAATTTGACGCAAAAAAACAAGAATACTCTGATATATTGGTTTTAATATTCATCTGTAAAAGCAATCTGAATCGTGGTCACTAAAAATTTCAGGATCAATTTGCACCCAATGTTTGTATAACAACCAAATATTTTGTCACTCCCCCGAGTACTACAGCTGAAATATATTTATTTATGTGTTAAAAAATACTTTTTCTGTATAGGCACATTAATTAATTACCATAATGGGCGTTTCCAATAACAATTATTACAGGAAAACAATTTCCCAGAATAGCAGCGCGCTTAAAGTTCCTATTGCATAAATTATGTATAGTCGTTGATAGTATCGCCGTATATGTACATATTAAGCAAGAACTACTGGTTCAAGAAAAAATATGAACATGCCACGATAAAAAAAATTACGAGTCGATCAACAAGATTTATGGTTTCAGGGGGACACAACTTGGAAAACAGATCACTCAATAAAATGACAGACAATTTTGACAGTTTTTTAAGACGGAGCATCTACTATCAGATTACTTTATACCTATTTTGGCTCATTAATTCCAACGAATAGGCTTACGTGGTAAGTAAAAGAGCACGAAGTAGCTGCAGCTTTCATCGGCAACAACGCACTTTCATCAAGCCAACCACACGATATCATATCATTCGATCTAATGCACCGGTAAATGGCCATAATACGAAATGTTATTGGTAACATGAGCAAAACAGAATTATCTTCGCTAACTACTATCTATCATCATCATCATCATCATTAGCAGCCAATTGTTGTCCACTGCTGGACATAGGCCTCCCCCAATGACTTCCACCGGGAACGGTCGGAA
Source organism: Cephonodes hylas (assembly GCA_030295005.1). Classification (NCBI taxonomy): domain Eukaryota; kingdom Metazoa; phylum Arthropoda; class Insecta; order Lepidoptera; family Sphingidae; genus Cephonodes; species Cephonodes hylas. Next base: position 7,365,000 of record AP025366.1, read on the forward strand.
GCCTCCTGCAGCCAGCGACGTCCCGCGACCTTGACAAGGTCATCGGACCACCTTGTTGGGGGACGTCCCACGCTGCGCTTTCCCGTTCGTGGCCTCCACTGGAGAACTTTTTGGCCCCATCGGCCATCAGTTCTCCGCGCCATGTGGCCGGCCCATTGCCACTTCAACGAGCTAATCCGTTGGGCTATGTCGGTTACTTTAGTTCTCCTACGGATCTCCTCATTTCTGATTCGATCACGTAGGGAAACCCCGAGCATAGCCCTCTCCATAGCTCGTTGAGTGACCCTGAGCCGACCCATGACGCCTTTAGTGAGAGGCCACGTCTCAGTGCCATATGTCATCACTGGTAATACACAACTATTGAAGACTTTCGTCTTCAGGCACTGAGGTATATTGGACGAGAAGACGTCTCCTAACTTTCCGAACGCTGCCCAACCGAGTTGGATTCGACGATTGACCTCTCTCTCGAAGTTGGACCTGCCTAACCGGACCACTTGTCCCAAATAGACATATTCGTCTACAACTTCGAGAGTCGAGCCCCCAACTGCGATTGGGGTGGGCACAACATGGACATTCGACATGATTTTCGTCTTGTCCATGTTCATTTTAAGACCCACCTGTTGGGAGACTCGATTGAGGTCTTCGAGCATAGTGCTAAGGTCCTCCAGCGATTCTGCCATGACTACAATATCGTCGGCAAACCGAAGGTGTGTGATATACTCGCCGTTGATGTTGATGCCGAATCCTTTCCACTCCAAGAGCTTGAAGGCGTTTTCCAGCGCGGCAGTGAACAGTTTCGGAGATATAACATCTCCCTGTCTCACGCCTCTCTGTAGTGGAATAGCCTTCGTGCTCTGATCTTGTACTCGGATCGACATGGTGGCGTTGTTGTATATACTTTTCAACACCTCGATGTACCGACAGTCAATGTGGCACCGCTGGAGAGACTCTAGCACCGCCCACGTCTCGATCGAATCAAAGGCTTTCTCATAGTCCACAAACGCTAAACAAAGCGGCAAGTTGTATTCCTCGGTTTTCTGGATAACTTGCCGAAGCGTATGGATGTGGTCTATGGTGCTAAAGCCTTTTCGGAAACCAGCTTGTTCGGGCGGCTGGAAGTCATCAAACCTGCGTTCGAGACGATTTGTGATGACCCTCGAAAACAACTTATAGACATGGCTCAGGAGCGAGATGGGCCTGTAATTCTTCAGCAAGGTGTTGTCACCTTTTTTGAAGAACAGTACCACCACGCTCCTGCTCCATGCCTCTGGCGTTGAGCCCTCGAGGAGAACGGAATTGAAGAGCCTCTGAAGGACTTTAAGTACCGGCGTTCCGCCCGCTTTCAGAAGCTCTGTAGTGATTCCGTCCTCACCCGGCGCCTTGTTGTTCTTAAGTTGTTTCAGGGCCATCTCAATCTCACACAGGCTGATGTCCGGGATATCATCACTGAAGTGGCGGATCAACTCGGCTCTCGGGTCTTCGGCCGAGCGAACAGCGGGCTTGGCAACCGAGGTGTAAAGCTGCCCGTAGAACCTCTCGATCTCCCTTAAAACCTCTGCCTTCGTCGACACTACGCGGCCGCCCTCCGTCTTCAGCCTAGACAACTGTCTTTGCCCAATAGACAAGTCTCTTGCAAACACTTTGGAGCCTCCGTTCCGCTCTATTATCTCTTTAATGCTCACAGTGTTGTGAGCACGGACATCGTGTCGCAAGGACTTCCAGATCCGTCTATTGAGCTGACGATATGCTTCGGCGTCCTCGGAAGACTGCAGCGCCATAGATCGACGTTCGGCCATGAGGTCAAGAGTGTGGACCGAGAGTTTTTGAGGTCTATCTCTGCGGCGAGGTCTAAAATGCTTAGATCCCACCGCATGGACAGCTTCTACCAAACCGCTGTTTAACTCGTCCACGGCAAGGTTTTCTTCCAGGCACTCGAAGCGATTTTTCAGCTCGAGTTGAAAGCTTTCGGGGTTTTGGATATGAGCGCGAGTAGGTCGGAGCGTAGACTTCATCAAGCGACGCCTTTCTAATTGGACGTTGATATTCAATGAGCCTCTAACCATTCGGTGATCGCTACCGGTTTTCACCCTGTTGATCACAGAGACATCACTGAATATCCGTCGTTTCGTCGTCAAGATGAAATCTATCTCATTTCTCGTGGAACCATCAGGGCTCAGCCAGGTCCATTTCCTGTGAGGCGGCTTCTGGAAGAAAGAGTTCATCGCAAAGAGTCCCTCTTTCTCCAGAAATTCGGCCAGCCTCTGACCCCTGGGGTTCCGTTGCCCATGTCCAAATTGCCCCACTTTCAACTCCGCATCGCTCCTCATGCCCAACTTTGCGTTAAAGTCTCCCATAACAACATTGAAGTAGGTTTTGGAAGTATGTATGGCTCGACTTATGTCCTCATACATCTCCTCTACTTCTTCATCTGGGTGTGTCGAGGTCGGCGCGTATACCTGTATGACCTTCAACGAATACCTTTTGGATATTCTGAGTATAAGGTACACTACCCTGCTCGACACACTTTCGATGGATACGATGTTGTTAATGAGAGACCTGTGGACGAGAAATCCGACACCTCCTCTGGACTGTTGGTCGTCCCCCCGGTAGAAGAGCAGGTTACCGGACTTCAGGGTTATCGTGTCCTCCCCAATCCTGCGGACTTCCGACAACCCCAGAATGTCCCAGTGTAACCCGCTCAATTCTTCTTCCAGTTCGACAATCTTCTCGTCCGTCCTCAAAGTGCGTACGTTGTGTGTTACCAGGGCCAGTCGTCGTCGGGGGTGGTAGCCGGGGCCAACCCGGGGATTCTTAGCACCCCCCGCCCCACCGTTACCATGGCCGCTACCGTAGCCAGGAATAGTGGGGCTGCCGGGGACTGGGGGCCTGGTCCTAGTCTCGATCATGAGGGGGATATTGCCGATACTCGCCACGCTTGGCAGGCGGGTTGGCGAGCGCAGTAGGGGAATCGCATTGATGACGCTGCTGCCCGTCATCAAGCGGGGGTGAAGGGAATAGTGAGAGAGAGAGGAAGTTATGGGAGAGGAAAATGAGGCCTGTAGGAGTGGATACTGCAGTCACGGAAGGGAAGGTTGGTAGTGACTGCAGCAGCTCGGGGGCCGAGGTCGCGTACTCGTAGCACCCATTCTAGGGCAGACCATGACCACTAGATGGGAGCATCCCTGACCATTACTAACTACTATCTATACAAACTAGAAAATATGTCAATAAAGTGGTCAGAATAATATTTAAGGTTATTAAAACCAAGCGGCTTAAGACTCAGCGCTTAATATGAACTTAATTTTTATATGGTTAACCTTTACTGGTTGAAATGAGTTGCGTCACATTACTCGTACGGCGTACCAACAAGCTCCCTACAAGTAAAAGTAGTCCTGAATGTTGAACGCCAATACATCGGCACTAAACTTGCCGTAAAAGAACTCAATTCTCAACAATAAAAGAAGAAAACCAGTTCTTTATAGGAATCACCTGTAACTATCTTGCAGTAAGACCGGTTTGTTGCGGTCACAAACCACACAAAGGTGGTCGCCATACTTTCGACAGATGGGAATAAACGTCTATGCAATATGGAAACGCAAAATTTCGTAATACAAGATTTACATATTTGAATAAAACAATTATACCGTTTAAATAAATGGTAATTACGACAAAACTGTTTATAATAAATAACTCGTAAAATATCCGTAATCCGTAATCTCGTAAATGTCCGTTGTTGCAATTAAAATTAACTATAGGCTCTTCATACGAATATTACTTCTCTTACCTAATTAAATTACTTCAGTTACAGATATAAAAGTCGAGCCGATTTTTTAATAAAATCGTTGTACCATTGATGAGGATCAATACAGATAAATACCTACATTATTTATTTTTAGTGCAAAAATCTATTTACTTAGTTAAATTGAAAATGTTAAAATAAAAGACACGGTGGGTGACAGTCCTTATTAGATGCAAACTAATTTGAATACTATCGCTTCTTTACATATACCTATGTTGTTTAGGCGGGTTGTAACATAACGGTTAACAAAAAAAACAGCTGCTTCAATATTAATTCTACTGGTCTTCTATATAGCATTTAAACAGTTACTAATCTACTCAACATTCGTACAATTTGTTAACATCAACAATCATCAAATGAGCAACATTGATGGAGGTTCTAAGAAGCTTTATAAGCAAAATACACAGGTCGTGGGAGGCTGTAACAAACTTAGCACCAAACAATCAACGGGAAGCCATACTGGGAACTGTAAAGTGGCAACCGGTATCCATTAAAACGGTTTGTACAATCTAGTCTAGGTGTACAAGCACAATCAATCAGTGCACCAAATTATATCTAAGCAACGGTAAGTGGAATATCATTGACTATTATGTAGTTCTTTTTAAATGTGAAAGTTATATTGAAACTATATCTTGAAATTCAATAGCAGAAGTCAGCGGGATATCGTTAACACTTTTTTTATAAATAAGAAACCAATAGTGCGTATTAGAACGGTTATGCAACTATTCGACAATAAATAAAGATTCACTGTTGCGTCAAGACTCATTATTAAACAAAATAAGTTTTCAAATCTCATTATTCTGCTTAACACTGCAGTTTTAAGTTTGTTATATTTGGAATTGCCAGCTAAATATACTATTTCATAACAATAAATTATTACGAAGATATTTAAATCATTATTTAAAAAGTTGCTTAAAAAAAATTGCCACATTACGCCTCATTTTATCAGCGATCCCAAATTAGCACTAGCATTGGCAAATTGTTGTGTAATGGAGCCTTTTCGGTAAAAATGGTTTAAAGGACCATATAAGTATCAGCAATCAAATTTAAAATTATCCGAACACGAACAATTTTGTAGTATATTTTTGTTACTTTTCCGTTGAATTTACATTGGCCGGACGTATTTAACTACATTTGGCAAGACACATTACAGCGACTCTACTCTTCCGCTCATACATAATTACAGTTTGCTTTGCGGAAGTTTAATGGTTTGTACTATGTAGGAAGCAAACGTGTTATTAACTTAGATGTTTACGTTTTTATTTATGGGCATTTTGACGCAGGTTGCAACACGTTAAGTGGCAAGTGTCCGATAAGTTAAATATGATTTGAACTTTAATAGGCTGTTGGCCAGTTCGCACTAGTCAGTTTCGCCTTCACCGACGGGGTCAACGATTCTCGACTCGTCAACAAATCCATCGACGAGAATAACCCGTTACACTGCATCGACTTCCAGTGGATTTCACTCGCAAGAAACACCTAGACTGTTTTACACTAGGCTCGGTCTCAGATTACACTTAGCGAATCGTAATTTTGCAGAATTGGCGAACTTGATATTTTTGGAATTACCCATAACATGTTTGTTTACGTTTTATGTCTAAGCATAGTTCGGCGAAGAAGTTTCGTCGAGCATAGATATGGTAGAGTAAGAGTGGTCATACGTTTTCAAAAAACTAACTGTTGAAATATTATATTCAGATGAATATATCAGGAAAATATAATATCAATAGAATAAATATATATAAATAAAATATTAAGCGATTAGTTATATATTTTAAAGGCAATAAACATAGTCTATTATTTTGAAATAACAGAATCTACTATCAACATATAGAGTACTTGTACATTTTTGGTTCAATTAAAACAAAATTAGGAATGACTTGTATGTTATAATTTAGAAGAATCGTTTTTATTATGCGACATAGCCGAAGTTAACGTTTTAGAAGTTTTTGCAGTTATACCATAACGGTGTTGACCAAGATAAAAATCTCGATCTTTTTAAGCACTTATAGCCATGTTATTTTATCTAACATTGTATCTACAGTTATAGAATCAACTGTGATTACGTTTCCTTATTGGATATCTATTGTATTATAACATTTTTCATTAATATCAAATTAAACTGCTATGCCATTCATCAAACTATTGATTTTCAGGAGCAGCACTTGATAAGAAAAATCAGTGTAAAAGTAAAAATAATCTATAACGCGACTCTCTAATTTCATGCTTTCGAAACCAGTTAGTTCTGTCAATTAACAATTACATTGTACATGTGGAACGTAGACGGTGACGTGGGCGTTTTATAATATTTTTGTATCAATGCCGTTTAAGTGTTCAATCATTGACACGCGTTTAATGAACGACCCATTGTCCTACGCGTCATGACCGTAATTAAACATTATCGCAAATCACTTCCAAATAATTGTTGCAACTAACGTAATTGGATTCTGGTTAGTTGAGTGACACAGTATTATGACTAATTTGGAACAAATAGACGTATAACAATCAAACAACCACAAATTATGTTTGAACCGAAAAGGAATTTCAGTCCTCGAAGTTTCCAGATCACGTTTTTAAAATAACAACCATCGGGCCTTTTATCAACAAAGTGACAATGATTTATAAACATAGACTAATTATTTACTGCAGAACGCGTCACTGTGCTTCCTGTGATCCATATCAAAGTACTCTACCACACATCCTTTATTAAAATATTTTTATAATATAGTTTTACTTAAGGATAACCTTACTACCCAAAAGACCTTAAAATTTAAAAATGATTCTTTTTTATATAAATTTGAAGTTCAAACAGCAATAGTTGGTACTTATGGTCGACTCTTCGGAACAATGGAGTCATTACACATGTCAAATCACTTTTTAATCATGTACTAAACACATGGCTGCTTGTGAACCAGGCGTGAGCAATGTACTTTCTATTTAACCTATTATTTATTTTTTATTGTGCCTATAAGAAAGTAACTAGCGGTTACTAAGATTTATGTAACGACACCTACGTCGTAATAAATAATACGTAAAAGTATCATATGGTGTGTTACAGCAAACACACCATATGATTCTACGCCACCATAAGAAATATTAAAATCTTAAGCTGACTTCATTTCGTCTTTATAACTCACACCAACTATTTAAACAGTTAAACAATTCTCTGAGTAAATAAATTGTAGCGTAATAAAAAATATGTGAATTTCTGAACTATGTTAAAAAAGTGCGAGTGACATATATTTTTAAAATCGTGTGGAAAAAAGTTAAAATGTAAAGTATCACAATGCAGGTTTATTTGAATTTAAAATAACTTCGAAAGAAGCTGACATATTTATCCAGGTGCGCTTTAGAAAAACGGACTACGTAGGACAATTCATTAATTACAAATAATTATTTTATGAAATGCCGAGCTAAAGTACCAAGAAATTTCAGAGAAATAAAAACAGTAAAACAATATTTACAAACACAAAACATTAAAGCTATCACAAATTTAGAAACGGAAAAACTCCAAACCGAAGCCGGATATTTAAAAATAAATAACTTGTCGCTTAGGAAAACATAAACAAAAGACAAACTTTTAATTTAAAAATAAAGAATCAAAATTATGACACCACACACAACTAAACTCGAAAGTGAACCATTCACGTGACGCGTTGCATTTACGTCCATCGTAATGTCATTATCATTATCAATCAATCATTTTGTGTGTAATTTTTAACGTGGTCAACACTTCACTGGCATATGGCACATTTTCTCAGAGAAAATGCGGTATGCGGATAACCTTAGTGACAGAAGGGAATCCATTGATTTTTCGCGGTGCAAGTTGACGTCACGGACGCGACAGAATGGCGGCGCGCGCCGGCCCGCGTCTCACCGGCGACTGGCGAGCGAACGTAGTCGAGAGGAAACGCTAGTTGCCATGCGGTCTTAACTTGCTTGCTCCCTTTGCCCGTCGCAGTGTTGACCTTCCGCATCGATTTGCTCCTGTTGTCTAACACAGCTGATTTTTGGATTGGGGACCGTCGACACTTTTAACGCTAAACGCAACACAATTGCAAATCCGGACTGCTATTACCAAGTTCGATAGCAATCAGTTTGGGGAAAAACGTACTGCATTGTTGTATTGCAATAAACGATTCGATGTCAATGATTACAATAAAAAAGACTTGCATTCGTAGTTCTGTTACATGCTGTGTTTAAAAAATAACATAAAATAGAGTTAACTTGAAAGAGCGAAATAATTTAAGTTAGAAAATAAAATGCCTGATTGAAATCATATAGCAATACAGCAAATTTACGAAACTTAAAATAAAAATATTATTTCTATTTATTATTCAATTAATAATCTTTCTTTTGTTTCATTGCAATAATACAGTAGTAAACATATGACAGTCTCACAAGTAGTTGCGGTCTGTCTGGCAACAATCGAGCCGGTACGTATGCACTTACGTATATCCAGTCAAGTTCCAGAACAACTGTCAACTAGTCGGTCCAGGGTCGTTTTACTTACCCTACGCACATACAACGTACATATCTCTCATATTACTTTTTTTACTAGATACTACTTCCAGTTACTTTTAAAGCCCTAATTTGAAACACAATTATCATATTGTACCATAAAAAATAAATCGGTTTCATAAACATTAGTCCTGGATGTGCGTTTGTCTATCTTTACGTATTGGTATATTGGTGCTTTGATACAAACTGAAAATATGTAAAATGGTTCGTCCCTCTAAACTTAGGTCTTAAACACGGCACGGTTGTAGAGCTGCACCTCAGTCTTTTCCTTCATAGAAGTAAATAGATTTAACAGAAGGGGAGGTCTAGTCTAACGCGTAGGTACTCATAATACAAATACACCAAAAACATGTAGTAAAGCAAAAAACCTTCTTACATAGAGTATTTATTCGTCCTTTAAACGACGGATAGCTTGTTCGATCTCTGGATTGGTACGATTTTATAAATAAGTATTCTTTTTTATGGGTTCATTTTTCGTAGATATACATTGTGCATAAAAACTTGGTTCGGATGTCTAAAACAAAAAAAATATGGAAAATCAATAGTTACAACCTCGACTCTAATTAAATAAGAATTAAATGAATCAATGGACAAAATTGTGTTTAAAATTTAAAGTCTATTACTATCGTAATACAGACACGAATATTACAACATTAAATGGTGTTGAATAGACGAGGTACATAAACTGAATAAGTCATAAAAAAACAACAAAAATTCACATTTGTAACTGCAATCTATGCGTCACCCCTACGAAAAACACATAGCAAATAATCCGTTTCTAAACGACTGCAATCTCGTGTTTTATCATACGTAACATACTGACAACAGAGCTAAGAAGATTAAAGCAGGCGCAGCGAGTAAAAACGTCGAATATGAAATGAATATACCGTCAAAAATGTTTAACGAATGAAGGGCATTAGCATTCTAGAGCTCTGCCCCGTCACAAGGCAGCTATTAACTATTTGGATACGCAACCTACATACTTTTTATTGGTCACCTAAATATTACTGCTCATCTAGTTCTCCTATTTACAACATACAAATGAAACTTGCACATACCACAAAGTAAGACAAGGTAAGTCGAGACAAAATTAAAGAATTTTAACGAGTTATGCTTTTAGGTTCACATGATAGGTGACGAGCCTATCGCAATTTGTCACACTGTTCGATCTGAGAATCGAACTGGATCGCGATCGAATTCAAGATCTCAAAATTTACTCATATAAAAATTTATGACTTAATTAATATAAGCAGAGGAAAGTCTAAAGATTTTGTAATAGTTTCATTAAAATTGATTAGTTACCATTATTTATTTTTTGACCACAAAAAATCGTCTAGTGACAAAACAACCAATAAAAAAACACTGGTATTTAAAATGTTCAAGTATTCACATATATCAGAGTTGTTTTGCTATTTGATTGTTCAATTCACGTGTCGCTCGCATATACATATATACGTCTTTATTAAGCATCAGACCTTGAAAACAGGCATCTCGAAATACTATTGCGTTATCACCACATCTCAGACGTACGCGCGTGATGTTAACACGTCCATTCATCTAGATACGCAAGTCACAATACATCGATACGAAAGATAGTACCTTGTAAACTAATTGTGAATTACAATAATATTGTTAGAAATCTGCCTTGCCAAAAAATAATGAGTTTAGATTGTAATCTCTGTAAAACATAAAATTCTCTGGTAATCTGAAACTACGTCACAAGCCCTACAGTTGCTTTAGGGTTGCAATTCTTAAAAGAAAGTAAAAATAATTAACCAGAATAATGCTCACAATTTTACTGATTCAACGGACTGTTTTTATCTTCGATTTTAGTATATTTGCTACTTAAAGATTTAATTAATATACATGTACGTAATAGATGTGTAAAATTTAAATCATTAATAGTACTACACTTTTAAAGTTTAACCTACTGTAATATAAAATAAAACAAATAAGTTATTTAATTTTTCCATCTTCTCCTACGAAACAAAATTATGAAAATTTATAAGAATAGTAGCAATTTTTATATGTGCCCGTTTAACATACAATAAACGTCTTTAGTGTTAATTACCGTAATATGTGACTCGAATAACCTACGTCGGTTAATTAATATACAAATATTTATAACGTCTGTAACCTACTCATTTAAATGCTTGAGTTAAGCCGTGTTATTTAGTAATGCATTGTACATAAGAAATGAGCAATCGCCAGTTCAATAAATTAACCCAGGTACAAATGAAGGTCTAGCCTCACATGTCATGTAAGTTCAATCATCAATGTAAACTGAAGAGAGCCTTTATTGCAATCATTCCTTATTGCAATCGAAGCAATTTATGTACATCAAAGTGCAGCTGATGGATAAATTCCATTGACAACAGACGTACAAATTTTAATTCCACGACAACAATAAATCTTTGATATAACAATGCCTTCATTTCAAATCCAGGAATATCCACATGGCTTTTTCGTAAACATTTACAAAAAATCCTGAATTTATTTCCAAATTACTTCAAATTAATCTATACTAATATTATAAAGCTGAAGAGTTTGTTTGTTTGTTTGTTTGTTTGAACGCTAGGATCTCAGGAACTACTGGTCCGATTTGAAAAATTATTTCACTGTTAGAAAGCATATTTATCGAGGAAGGTTATAGGCTATATATCATCACGCTACGACCAATAGGAGCGGAGCAGCAATAAAGAATGTTTCAAAATCGGGGACTTTTTTTCCTTTTTGTGAGCTTCCGCTGCGTACGCTGCAGAAACGGTTAAAGTTTCGCTAAAATAATGTATGACTGAATTGTTCCCCTTTAAAAATTCTAAAAAAAAGTCCGTGACATCATATGTCTATCTTTTAAGGTTGGCTCACTATAACGTTTTTTATTCTAACCAAATTTATTTTAAATAAAGCATTATTTGTGAAGGTGTTTTTACAAAGATGATATTAATCCTTATCCAAATAAATACGTTATTCATTACAAGTATTTAATACAAAATAAATTTGTCTTTTACATCATTTGATTTCAATGAGTATCTTAGAAGATATCGCAGTTTCAAAATAATGATCAAGCGCGCAATAATGATACTCAACGCGTCGACCGGCGCGTTACAGTTTCACGTTGAAACAATTTGACCGATTGTATGATTTTTGTATATTTAAGTAAATGGGGCTCTGCGGAGTAAAATACTACAACTTATTTTCTTTCTGAACCCAACCCTGTAGTCCACGCAGACGGAGTTGCGCGCAAAAGCTAGTTGTATTATATAGCTTGTCATTGAAGGTTCGATTTCCATAAACCATTAAATTTAAACATTTTTGTTGTTGTTTTATTTATGATTCGTGTACGATTTGTTTTCCATCAAGGTTGTATGGTTTTAAATACTCACGTAATAGAGGGAAGCGGCTAGTTGCGTGTTTTCCCGTAGGCGTACTGGTGGCGCTAATGTCGCTCTGAGAGCTGTGAAGGCTGCTCTTGCCACTGGCGTTTGCAGATCCAAGCTCCATGCGCATGCGCATATGACGGCTGAGAACAAATATCGTATTGACACATGTTTGTTAGATCACAAGCTGTGTACAAACGTGTACAGCCATGAACAAATAATTGTAATTGATATTGTTGAGCGCAAAACAATAAAACTTTAATATACTGAATGTGTATTCGTTTTACATACGAGTATTTACGAATGATTTTATTTACAATCGTAATTATGTGATGATTTTTCATTACGTAGTTTAATGTACTTGTAGTCTAGACATAAATAAGGATATGGACATCTCATCAATATGCATTAACACCAGCGAATAATGTTGATATAAAACGTAATCATACGTACCCTTTTGGTTTAACATTTGAGTTAGTGGATTTAGAACTTAACATTCTAGTAACACTGCATGATGTTTGAGACCGTTGCAGAGTAAAGGAGCAATCTACTTTGGACTTGACATCCTTAAAAGATTTTATTTTATAATCTGTTTTTGTGTCGAGTGAGCTTTTCTTTAAGTTATCACGTCTATCAGGTTTCTTAACTGCCTTAGGACTACTCTGTACGCTGTTGTCTGTTTCAGTCTTCCTACTTGCCAACATACTTTTTAATTTACTTGGCACATCACGCTTGGGCATTTTATATTTCTTAAGTGTAAAACTCCTTTTTTCTTCTTTGACTTTTTCATTAGTTTTCACCTCCTTCTCACTATTAATAGAATTTCTCTTGCTGGTATTTTTCGGCGTTTCGTCTTCATCAATTATGTAAGGTGTATCCGATTTTGGTTCTATTAGTGTGTCTTGTAACGGTGAAAAGTATGAGCTGATATTCCCAGTGTTCATATTTTTTTGACTGCATTCCGATCGTATGGATGGCGTAGATCCTTCAGGGGACATATCGTCAATAACATTCAAGAATACAGGAGATGTGCGATGATTTTCAAAGTCAGTATAAACTCCACTTGACTCCATACAAGAATCATCATTTCTGTTTACAATAAGAGGTAGATTACCGTTTCCATTTTTACCCCCATATAGAGCACCGTCTATAACTTGAGCTCTTCGGTCACCTCTCTGCATATGATCTTCTAAACCATCTGCATCGCTCTCCGTAAAAAAGTCAGAATCGGTCATGGGATCTGCTCTTCTAGCCACGGGAACATTTTGCCAATCCATTTCTATAGCATCTTCACGATTCCCCATTGAATGATCTGCTCCTCTACTGACTGGTCTTGACATTTCTCCATCGCCTTGATAACCGTCTAAGCTTGTAATGCTTGTAATACTTGTAATAAAACTGTTTGATACTTTTGATGCCTCCATTGATTTTGGATAATCATTTTTACTGTCTGAATATGTCTGTGAATCGTGAACAGTAGATGCAGAAAATTGGGAGTATGTACTGATTTCACCATTCATATCTGAACTATCAAGTGGCAGATCTTCTGGAGAAGGCGTTTGCTCAATTCTGCTTGACATTGAAATATTTTCATGCTTGCAGTCCAATGGTATTTCTAAGTTACCTATATTCTCTGCGATAGAACTGACTGGCTCTAAAATGCTACTGTGAATTGAAGGCATGAATTCGTCTTCTACTAAATTTGAAGCACACTCCTCGTTTTCTAATATGCTACCTTTTAACGGTAAAGTAAGGGCCCTCGGATTGCTTTTTGTAACTTCTTGAGAGGAAATCGTATCAATGGGGCTATTAACGAAACTGGTAAATGAATTTCGCTCCTCATTATGGATTATGGTATTCAAAGACACCATCGGAGCTAAGACCTCGTCGTTAGTACGTAATTTATTATTGTCTCCGTTATCAAATCTTTCATTTTGTATTGTCGATGCCGCCGAGTTACTTTCAGTCTTATCAGTTGACGGGGTGTCGCCGTTGTCTGGAGACATTTTAGACTGATTACTATCACAGAAAATTGGTAATCCCTCCACTGTTGGAGAAAAAGCATTTTCTAAGTAGCAAATGTCATCCATTTGATCTGGAGTCAAAATTCCTAAACTATCATCTAATGAATTTTCTTCATTAGTTTTGCTGAGCGAATTGTCATTAGGACTTGAGTTAGTCTCAAAGTTACGAGCAAGTAAATGAGAATTTAACTGTAAGCAGAGATCAGATCTGGAATGTGTATTAAATGTCTTTTTTATAGGAAAGTTAAATTCATTTTCGCAAGAATATTCAAATTCTTTCATGGGTTTGTCATCAAAGTTTATTACATTGGGTAATCTGTCTGCACTTATAATGGTATTGGTTGTCTTTTTAATACTGTGTATAGATGACTCAATTCCATCAATTTTTGGCCTGCTCCAAACATTTACTCCAGTATTATCTGCAAAAGATGTACAAGGATCTGGTTGCAAATCAAACAATAAACTGTACGGTCCCGATTCGTCTTCTTCTTTTTTGTCAACAAATTGTTGTGTTATATCATTTATTAACCCTTTGGTTTTTTTATCCACGTTACTATCCTGTTTTCTCGTTATTTCATTTAATTTTTCACGTAAATCTAAAATTCTGGGATTTTGCTCCACTACTTTTTCCAAGTTCAAACTCATTTTGGGTATTAAGGAGGTGTAGGTTTTACAAAATATTTGATCTTTTATATCATTTTTCGTTTTCGTATCAGTGGTTTTCGATTTTTCGGCTAAATTCGTGGCTCTTATCGTCTCTACAGAACTCATTGCCTCAATCGTTTTTAATTTGGGATGACTGTTGGAATAAATCCCTCGGAATTCTAAAGTCCTTAACTTGCCATTTTTATCGATGGGAATCTGAAATAAGGAAAAAAGAAAGATTAGTACAGATTTAAATAAAGTTTTTCGTATTTTAGAGTTTTTGATAATGTATAATGATTGAGTCACAGATAAACAACATGATTTTACAAATACGTCAATGTCATTGTTCATCACACTTCGCTCAAGACACAGTCACAAAGAGTCAATTATCCTATTTTTCAATTTATGCATGGAACTAAGTGTCATGAACAGGCCAGGGCACTAAACCTTTATCGCCCTAAAAAAATCGACATACCATCAACATCAAACGTTAAGGAGCTATGAAGTCAGTGACATTTGTATGCTGTCTCTTAAGTACAATACTTGTGATATATGTCATACCACACGGCCCATATAGAAACTGTTAAGAGCCCATTATACTACTGCAGTGAACTTCTCCCCCACTGTCTGGCCTGCACGGTTCAGAGCACGGTCATGCATTGTGATTTCCCTGCACACATTGTGCCATTGTGCTGAACGTGACGTGTGCGTAGTATCTCAATGTAACGCGACTACCATATTAAAACGTTTAGATTTTAATGTTTTCTTTGGAATTACAGACCGTGAGCAATTCAGAACCGTCTACATATGTATTGCTGAATCGATTACTTTATAATAGTTTCTTAGAAAAATGTTTCGCAATATTTGCTTTATTACAATTTTTAAATATTATTGGATGTCTTAATCGTTTAGTTTAACAACAATAATTATGTGTTCTTATTCGAACAAAACATATATCTCTACGTCATTTTGTCATGTATGTAGAACTAGTCAAATTTTATCGAGATGTAATCTTGATGGAGTAGAAAAAATTCTCGCGACCTTAGGCGAGACTATGTGACCTAGTTTTCAGTGAGAAATGAAAAGGATAAGATTTATGCTTAGTGCACTTGGATGGTATCTGTTATGAGAAATATTTAATGCTAGCTGAATGAACACATCGTGCATGCCTAATATACATTCGTAATCATATCGCAATAAACTTTACGAGAATACAAATAGTTGAGAGAACACTATTACTGACAACGACGGTAAGTTATTACCATTCGAACTGGATTGATAATTCAATTCAATTCAATATGAAAGTAACACAATGTTTCTCCTTTTAGAAGCGAAGTTTTTGGAGCACAAAGTCACGAAAGGCTCAATATTGAAGAAAGACATACAATGAATCATCATAACAGCAAAACGCAATCGGCACTTTTCAACCTGATTCCTACGAGCAACCTGCTCATTTACACTTATTACACATGGACGGACGAACTACCTCACAGTTGCATGCATACAATACTATTATTTAGGTTAACGATCGATGATAGCCACAGAATTCGTAGCGACAGTTTCTCATGCTCTATATTGTATAAGAAGGATTTGTTTCAAATAGCCCTGTCGAGGGGGCTATTAAATTGTTTGCGCTTTTTGGAACCCATACTACTCATACTCAGCCAGTAATATTGGGAATGTTCCAAGTATCATATCATACAGAATAGCAAAATAGTCTTCAGCTATTTTGCTTATGATCGATATGGTATTTATAGTGGCACATAGAATATCTTTGGTTAATATTTCGCGGTTGACTGCACTTTCGACTTAAACTCCTTCGCACTCGTATCTAATGGGTTGGGCACACTCCCACAACGTCGGCCTGACATGAGTAACTTAAAATAACATATATATTCCTGCAATTTTTCATGGTTTTCCATTTACGGTTAACGCAATGTATAATTAATTATTAAACTCATTTAATGTCGCAAAACCAGAGGTTGACCTTGAGAAACTACAACCACCTTTTGGGCTATCCATTGGTCTCATGGCCTAGCTATTAGCCAATTTAATATGTTGACATGAATTGCGATAACGTTTGATAAAGAAAACAATAACAATAAATTTATCAAATTAATCCGTGTATTACAATTAAGTATAGTGACAGGCACATCAGAACCAAAAAACAACATTGTAATAAGACTAATGAGTATCAAATTAGCTTTAGTACTCACTTCTGGTCAAGGATTTGTACGTGCCAGATCAATTTCAAAAAAATATGTCTATAATTACAGCTGACGACAAAATAGAAACATTAGTAGCGTACACACTAATGTTTGAATCGTATTTTTTCTGAATTCACGAAATGTTTTCGTGGGGCCGAAAGTAGGTGGTATACATAAACCATAGAAGTGAAGTGTTTAGCACTATTAGTGCAGTACTTAGTAACATTCTTGCTGAAACACAGAGGAAATAGATTTGGAGACTTATTTTTCTATACATATTACATATGCTGTATGTAGGCTATCTAACAACAGATAACAGCTAGATAGTGAATCAAGAAGCGATTAAATGCTTAGGAACTTATTCATCAAACTTTATTCACAACTAGAGATAGTTCGGGATTTTGACTTCTAAAAATATTTATATGCACCAATAGCTTTAACAATCTTTCTATTCCTAGCGAACGAGTATCTGTATATTGCAACACGCGCGTGACACAGTTTAAAATATCTCTGGATACCGCAAACTAATTGCAATCCTGATACACTTTCTCATAGTACAGTACGAGCAACTACCACGGTTATTAGGAATTAGGTCTAAGTTCACGTTGACCTGGTACAAATTCCACGGTTTTTTTCTTAAACATAAATAAATGTACCTCACGTTTTAACCCCTAAGACTTTTTATATAAACGAACATGAAATTAAGGACGCAAAATCAAACAAAGCATTAAACTAAAACAATAAAGTATATCGTCTTTCAATACTGCTTCTTAAAATTTGATCCTTTGAAAACTAACTTTGTAAACTGGTTGGGTTATCACACGATCATTTCTAACCGCACAGTCCACGCCTAATAGATTAGATACTACTAAACGTAAAGGGATAAGTATTACGCATAAACATTTCATATATTGATTTTATTTAATCGGTGATGCAATTCAAATAGCACGTGTTGTGCGTTTTATACTGTATAAAAGAACCTTTAACACAGATAGGTAGAAATTGAATATCTATTAAAATATACTTCCAATATTATAAAAGAAGAAATAAATTTAAATGCTATATTACAATAACAGTTAGATTATTGGATATCGGGGACAATAAAGAAAAGGTCTCTTCGAAGTATGTGAATGTATTGTTCGGTATTTATCAAAAACATTTCTTCCTTTTAAAAGGATAAAGGATAATAATGATCGATTTTGTGTTTAACGTAAATACCTCGGATTGTAGACGGACGGCCCGGGCGCCACATAAATTACGTAAACAGATAAAACGAGTTGTTCGAGGAGTGACGAAAAAAGCGTGTTTATTTAAAGAATACAACAAGCCGTCAAATCGAAACTAACTAGTTATAAAGTTGTAATTAAAAATTGTTCACAGTTCTACCAAATGCAAAATTCGTTTGTATTTAATTTATTTCACACTGCTAACTTTTCAAACTTACGTGCGCAGCAGAAGGTATAATCACTAGTGTTAATAGTGATAAAAATTACCTGTGCGAAACCTAAGAAGGTAAAATTTCTTAGAGAGAATGGCCGGTGGTTTCTTTTATGACTACCATCAAAGGCTAAGGTCAAGAATTGAAATGTAAAGAGCATGCCCCATATTGAAAAGTAGATAGAAAGTTTACTTTTGCCACAGAAGTGCTCTGAATAAACAATACGAAACATGATCTTTTTCGAGGCAAACTTTACATGCATTTACTTCTAATTGATTTTTTTGCACGTTTGAACAATGTAGAATCCAATACGCAGACACTAAGACTTGGTGCTTGATATAATTTTTGTGCGTCTTATTTGATGGCGGTGTAAGGTGCAGAAGTGATGGGTTTCTAACAATATCGTCTCAGGTATAACGATTCTAAACGATAGCGAAAACTCTATCCAGGTATTGCTAAATAGTTTAGAAGAAACAAGTGGAGAGTCAGGCGTAAGCAACATCTTTGAAAGAACTATTAAGTATCTCTCTATCACTGGTTTTTTTTTTAATCTTTATTTATTTTAGGGGGTTTGATCCTCTATCACTGTTACGATGTTATTTTTACAAACTTACATTTTATACAAATATACCTTAGTTTTGTGTTATGAATCACATTAAGTGTGATATACAATGTGTCACTGCAATTATAAGTGGACTTATCTAGTTCGCTTAGGTCTTCAGAGACTCGTTTAGTTATTTAAAAAATATTCACATTTACCCCGAATTCAACCCAACATTATTTATTCTTAAAATCCCTCTACAGTGACCCACGCAAATGCAATACGGTCAGGGATCAGTCAATTTACATATCATGTATCGTGTAAGAGAAGGGTCAGGATATATGCATTGACTGATGTCGCAGTAAATGTTCACCAATAAACATTAGTTAGACTTAACCGCACTTATTAGTTGTTGGTGTCGTCACTAAACCGTAAAAATCTATAGGTACGAGCAGGTAGGTAAGTATTAAAGTTTGTGCCTGGTCCGAGCTAGGCCCTTTGGCTAGTAAAATATATACACAATATATCAGCATTATTATGAGAAAATTTATTGAATGTCCATCGGCAATTGTTTTATTGTTTCAAACCTTCGCATTTTTTATAATACAAGCGTTTTGCGCTGTATCTCACAACATAGTTCCGTCATGAAACACTATAGTCCGCTGTACTCCATTGTGTGAACAAGCTTATCACTGAAAATCAATGAGAATTAATTTCGTCAGACCTTCATTTGTTATTAAACAGGGCAGACCTCGTTAGCACGGTTCGCACACCCAGCTAAAGGCAGGTTGAAAAGAATCTATGTATGTATATCGGCAAGTCATTAACGTTGTTTTTAATGAGATTTTGTCCAACGTCATTACAGGTACCTCATTAACTTACTCAGAAAAATATTGCTTTTTCAATGTTTTTAAGTTTAAGACAATAGTTTGTGATACACGTAGTTACACATATCGTCAGAGTTATACAAAGCTGTATTTCTTCAACAATGTTTAGCCAGATTGTTTTCAATTTTTTGACGTTTTTCCATCACCTTTCCTAAATGGCGCTTGCATATCATAATGAAAATTTCAACTAACATTGCCTGTCCCGTGAAATGCACGTGGAACTGCAATCAACGGTCGAATACATACTGCAAGACATGAGGCAGAGATTGTTTTTAATAATGCCCTCAAATCCTAAAAAATTGGCAAAATTGTTTCTCAACAACAATAAGGATATCTTGCTTTTTTGTTTTTATTAACTTTTATTAAAACTAGTCACGGTTCTTCTAAACAATCGTCTTGCAAAGAACAGTTAACAAGAATATAAATGCTAGGTTCCGATTCATCACAACAGCCTTGTTGAATAGCACAGCAAAAAAACTATTCGCCACATAGAAAATTCTATTTATCAGTTATGACGACTGTACATACATAAGTGTCTCTACTATTAAAGTCAATGACACGCAGTTCTGTTTCATCTGCAAGTAAAAATCATTGTTGAAACGTATTTAGCTGTACTCGACTCGGCTCAACTCGACCTTAAACGATGATCTAATAAAAGCGGATGATGTTAATGTATATAATTTAATCATCACAATCAAGCGCGGTCGGACAAAACATTGATTATAATATAAGGTCAGTTGTACACGTTTTAAGGCATAACATAGAAACAGGAACGAACGAGGATGTAAATTTCAATTATCATAAACTGCTTTATAAAAAATCTTAATGAATTACTTCGGTAATTTAAATAAAAAATATTTCTGATGCCGTATTACTGTTACATTTTAGTTAATTTATGCACCTTTGATTCTATTTATTGTGAATTCTTCTACGTAAGTATCAATAATTAATAGACAAAACTGAAAATGATGAGTTATTTCTTGTTAAACTAATATACATTACTAAAATAGGCTTAATTACAATCAGAACTGTATGAAGGAAAAAATACCATAAATAGTTGAGTTAAAACTGTAACATATCAACAAAGGACTAGTGTATAAATTAAATTAACTCCCGGAGTTGGCACAGAAAACTAACATGAAGTAACGTTCTTGGATTTGTTTCGATAAGTCAGATTATGTACTCAGTCTATCGCCGTCCACTGCTGAACGTAGGCCTCCTCAAGAAAGCGTCAACCAAGTGAGATTACTGGAGGCCCATTAGGGCTCAGCTAGTGGTAGGATATTCTTAATTGCTCGGATCGCGACCTACATCCGTACGTAAGTAGTAGCATCCGACCCACACAAATGAATTATGTTCTGGGATCATTCTGTGCACGTTTATCTGTTCAGCCAAGAATAGTCCAGGAAGCTTGTACAATCGTAGACAGTGAACATCGTATTAAGTTAAGCACTGCATCTGGTATTCACAAAATGTTTTCAGTACCCTGCGTCCTATCACTTTTAAGACGTTTATCATAATATTATATTGTAATTACTTTGCCTTGAATTGCTCGGCTTTTGTCATGATCTGCCCACAAAATCAACGGCAGAGCTCTTACTCCAAAAATAACACCTTCCAGGTCAAGATAGTCGTTTTACATAGTCAAATTTTATTATAGTATATACAAATATATAACACTAAACGGAACACTGTAGACTAATAAAAGTTAAATTTCAAAGAACACTACATTACTCAGTCTCAATTTGGTGATTTACGACGCAATTATTTACCTAAGTATTCAGTATTTGTATCGGCAAACATTACTTAAATTACTATGATGTATGCGATATTGCCGTTATTGCAAATTTGAAAAGCAAATTACACCTATAATATCAAGTCAGGCAAACGCAATGCTATGAAAAAAACTGAATCATTAACTTCAGTAAAAGTATTCGTAGGTTACACATATAACCACCTCAGTAGGTAGGTAGATGCAATTGGAACGATTGAATTGTTCGGTGCTTATATAAAGCACATCGATAGTTTATATTGGAATAATTTCGTGACAATACACAATTAACTGATGGTCTAAAAACTTCAGCCGTTAGACGGAATGAAAAGAGTTATAGGTATAGAATTTGAGATCGTGCGAACACATCTTGGCACTTGGTGTGCAATAAAGAAAGTTAACAATGTGCAAACTTAAAACCGTGCTTCTAGTAAACTTGTGAGTTTACCTACTCGAAATTTACTCTCACAAATTTTGCTAAATAGTTTAACCAAACATGTTTTGGCGTATACATACCAAAAACAGAAAGCAAGCTTTAAAACGATAGATTAAATAAAAATATGTAAATATAATAAATTATTTTCTATTTAAAAATAAAAATGCATATCGTGTTAACACAATTGGAGCTCGAATGGTAGAAATCAGTGATAGTGCATGTAAAGTAGAAATAGAAAGCTATTACGTGTTTTCAAATGGTAATATTGGATGTGATGTCAACTGGGCGAGCAAGTCCGAAACATTATCATGTACACGATAATGACGAGTCATAGAGCAAACTATTGCATAAGGTAGAAATTATTTATCCACCATAGCCGACAATGTATTAAGTACATTTTACGAACACGATGAAATTTTTACTATTCGTGGAAATAAGTATTTATGATTCACATACAAAATGCAAAAGGTTTTGTCCTCAATATGGTTCTCGCATTGCATCATGAAATCGCGGATAAAGTTTCAAGCGGCAAGTTATTACCTCCGTCCTATAATATTTTTAAAGTGCTAACATTACCAGTAAGGGCCGTATTGCAAGTATATTTAGTGATTATGAAGCGCTGTAAAAAACTCTTTACATACCATATATGTACCTCGAAGCAAACTGCCTCTCAAGGTTAGTTCAATAAGTAATGTTCGCCGAAGAGGCATTTATCATTCACTGCAGTGCGATCATAATGAACACCATACTAACGATTTTTTTATTGTTGAGGCTGATTTCGGCCGTTGGTTTTGTGGCTATAGAAGGGTGATGATGTTATTTTATCGCTTGTTAGTACGGAGCTATCAAATAGAGTATCAAGTACATAGATATTAGATACAGCTATGTCTCGTCACTCAAAGTGATCCCAATGACAAGGAAAATAATTATTTTAATTTTTCTCTAAAGGGGTGCAGATTAACAGAAAAAGTTTTATGGTACCCTCGGCAATAATATGAAATCTACCTTTGTTGTAACTCGAAACCACCAGGTTGAGAAAATATATATACATATTCTGTGTTATTCGTAAAGATTTTCAATGCCTCAAATTATAGAAGTAATGTCAAAGGATCTAGTATATGTTTCCATCATTCTTAATATTGAAAGTCAAAAAAATACAAGGTATTAAATGGATATCAACGGCAGAAACATTAAGGACACTGCAATATAATATAATATATGACCTTTCTTTTACGATTAATATAAAATTAATGCGCTATGTGTACTATGCAGGTGGCAGTGGCGCTGTTTTTCAATCAATAAATAATAAATGCTTGAAGTAATATTCATAATGAACAATAAGACATAATTGTTTTAGAAAAAATAAAATTATATGAATACTTTTAGGCTCATTGCTGTTTGGAATACGTCCTTTCCTTTGTTTCCAATTAAAAAAAAACTAAAAAACACGCTTTTTATCAAAAACCGAACTAAAAAATAGAAAATAAGTTTTAATAAATTTAAATTAAGAATAGTATTAAAAATCAATAAATATAAATTAATAATAGTGTGAATAAAAAAAAATATTTTATTTTAAAAAAAGCGTGGGGTGCATGGTGTCAATAGTTATAAATATTTTATTGACAGATATGAGTAGAGTGATTATCATTTTGATAATATCTTAAAAAGCACCCCACGCTTTTTTTAAAATACAATATTTTTTTTTATTCACACTATTATTAATTTATATTTATTGAATTTTTTAATACTATTCTTAATTTAAATTTATTAAAACTTATTTTCTATTTTTTGTTCGGTTTTTGATAAAAAGCGTGTTTTTTAGTTTTTTTTAAACTATTATTTATTTTCTTTTTTTTTTTAGTTCGATTTTTTTTATCAAATTAGTGTATTGTCATCGGTTCTCGATAAATCTACAAAGTTTGAACGAAATCTAGTCGTTTAAAGTGGGTCAAAATCGCGCCCGAAGAAGTCGGTTACAAACAAACATACAAACAAACATACAAGTGAAGCTAATATAAAGCGTGTAAAAAGAATTGGTATTGCAGGACATCAAAGTCCTTTCTATCATCGAAATGAGCTTTAGTTTTTTTTTTATGTTCCATATCATACTATCATTTAAATGGGCCAAGAGAAATCTAGATTATTTCGATTTTGTACATAGAACTAATAGCTGTTTTCAGTCACTTTAAGCATGAAGGAAAATGTGATTTATCATGCATGCCTAAGAATTCTCTACGGAAATTTCGAGGTTATGTGATGTGTGCTAAGCCGTACAAGGCCAGCATAGTAGTCTGAGGCCAAAGCCCTCTCAACCGTAGAAAATCATATCCAGCAGAACTAGTCTGATATGGATAACAAGTACGACAAGAAACAACACAACCAACACTTACGGTAGTAAATAGGCTACAAAATAGCGACCCTCACATACCTATACCAGATAAAGAGGATATAATCACTGCTGTTAAAAAGAACCTTCAGATTGTAAAGCCACTGAAGTACTTAAAGAGTAATTGAATAAATCGAAGTCTGTGTGGATGTTTTAACGATATTAGCTACTGAGTTCGTAATGAATGTATATCGAAACCATTTAAATGTTATATCATTGTCTTCCTGAATAATTTCCGCATTATTGGTATCAACCGACAAGGTTTATTGAGGTGAAACAAATAAAATCCAATTGCTCTTGTAATCCAAATTTTAAAGAGAATAACCAGTGGAGAACTTTATATTTAGGCTTTAAAAAATATTTCAATTTAGGTCCCCATGCTCTTTCATTTCAATCAAACGTTTAATGAATAAATAATTTTCACACAGAGATTACACGAGTTTTTTGCTTTCGAATCTGAATTATGAAGACTGCTTAAGTATTGTTAGTATATTAGGAATTATTATTAACAAGCTAATTTTTACCCTGTGGTCCTATGAAGATTCAATACAATTACCATAGTAGTTAAAAAAAACATAAGTACGCTAACAATAAGTTTATACGCAAAACCAACATTATAGACTTCAAAGAATTGGGTCCATAAACACTCCCCTATTCAGAATAGTCACGATTTCTCGTAGCATGGAAATTTTTTATGAAATAAAAACGCATAGCGTGACTTTATTTTATACCTATTAATGGAATGATCAAAATCAAATTTCTTTAAAACATCATACAAAAAACATATAGGCATTAAGGTCATGTCTGAGAAGGAGAAACATGATTGCGAACTTACGTTCGTGAACAAAATAAACCTGCACCCAGCTAAACGAGTTACCCATTTGCAATGTACGAACTACGAAGTATCTACATACAAGTGGATACGTAACAATTGTTGATTAGTTTTCCGCAACAAACATCGCAATGATTCTTCAACTATCTTAATTAATTCATTCAATTTCTGAGCTCAATTGGAATTGGTATGTTTTAAATCTAGCCGTACAGTGTGTACGTAAATGACGTCATTGTAAGTTACATTAAAAATCCTTTGTCATTCCCACAGAAGGCATCACAAATCATTGTACAAGAAATATGTCACTGATAGTCCGAAGCGTAATGGCTTGCGTTTATCACGAAGTAATTACCAAGTTTATCTTAAAATTGCCGATAGAACTTTTAGCCAGTATTCCTCACTAATGAGACGACAAGTTCTATGCATATTATTAAAAAGGAATAGTAGGTACAAGTACCTACTCCGATTTTAGTCTCGAAGCGTTAAGGACCATGGCATAGGTAAGAAGAGAAACTGTAGTTAACTGAAAATTGTATCAAGTATAATTTAGTCAACGATTAAGATGGCACTGTGATTTCCGGATGGAATTCTACAGTTTTTTGCCACTTAAAACATTCACAAAGGTCACTGTTACCAAGGATGCAAATTCTTGCTTTTAAACCGGATTCGAACTAAAATTCCGAGACATATAAGATAAAGCAATTAATTTATAATGCATGAATATAAATTGTTGATGTTTTTGGACCTATTTCAAAGTATATGGAGTTTAAAATTTTTCAGCAAAACAAAATAGTTTAAAAATCTTAAGACATTACAGGCAAGACCATTACCACAATAAGCAGTTTTTTAACTTGATTGAGAACACCTAAGATAAGCACGAACAAGTCAAAATTTCAGTTTAGAATTTATTTGCTTACTTACATGGAATTTTAGAAAACCTAGAGTGTATATTTTAGAGAGCTTCTTTACTCGGTTAGGAAACACTGGCTGTTATAGGTGATTGCTTACTAAATTACTGACTTCCCACACCGCAACAATTGGCGAATCGTGCAATCAATACACAAACTGATACAACTAGAATATTTAATAAATACACTGGTTACCAACAAGCTTGTTAACCTCAGCTTTATGTCTCTAAAGAGTTATAAAAAAATATAAGGAGTAAGTAGGTCTTAGGTATGGCAATTCACGTATGATAATTTTAAGAAACTGTTTTATATCAGTACCGGGTGTTTTTGTGCTCAAAAATCGAGATATATCCCGTTTTAAGTTCTTTTAGTCGTACGACAACCCGTTTCTTATGGGGCAAAAAGTCTGCTCTTGCCATGTCAATAACCCGTGTTAGTTTTTTTTGGAATGACGTAAGCGCTAACCTGAGCCAGGCTTCTTAAAGGTACATCATTTATTTGCAACAAGAAGTCACTAACTGCCGTGAAGAATTCCGTATCAGAGATTTTACCACAAAATTGGTAATAAAGTATGCAAAACAAATAATACGTAAATACTAATGTGCCCATGCAATTCTTGTTCGTTTAGTTGCGAAATAAACAAATTTATGCATAAAATTTGCTAATGTTTTTAAAACTGTACTGTACAAAACATTGAAAAAATAGTAATTGTTAAATCTCATTACCTTAATTTAATAAGGGTGCAGGACAAAAATAATAATTACCCTCACTGGCCAAAGCGAATTCAATTTTTTTTTCCATTTATTAAGACATATTCATTTTACTTTTTATGTAGGTAATACCATTTCCTTTTTATGTTAACATGTAGCGATTTATATTTTCCTTCAATTAACTTTAATGTAAGTCTGACATATACCTATTTCACATCTAAATTGCATTTATGAATACTAAGCACAAAAAATACATGTTTATTTTATAAAAAAAATCTAGTTAACTTACAGTTTACAAATAACACATACAATTATGTGCATGTATCAAAATACTCGTATACCTATTTACTCAATGAAGCTATAATTGTCAGATAACAAAAGATATTTAATTAATACAGAAATAAATTCCTTAACGCGAAAGATACACATACATTTTGTATCAATATGAACGCGAGAGTAGGTATTTTGTAACTGCGGTTAATATCTTCAGTTTCATGTATTCAAAATCAAGCTGTTCAATACACAGACACCGGACAGATTTTCATATTGTACAATATGAAAATGTAATCGTTAACATTATCAAATAATCTTTCCTATTTTTTTCTGATTCTATGGTAATGTTTTCACAAAGAAAATATGAAAATCCGTAATGTCCTTGACAGTGATTTTTACAGAACTGCAAGCGTAGTAGGTATGTACCAGATTGCAGCACTACGAGATAACACGTACCTTCGACATTTCGTCTAAATTATGGATATATCTGAGTCCTTTAATTCACTTCTCCATTTCGAGCCTCCCTATGGTCGTATGGGCGATGATTTGCGGTGCACACACAGGCTAAGCGCGGAAATAATCGTATCGCATTTTCGAGGCGCCGTTTCGCGGCGGAGACCCGATCAATACTGTCGGTTGGTGTGTAGATACCGGCGGATAAGGTAAAAAATACAACGTTGTTATGCGTGCGCGCGCAAACTGTTGTTGACTGACATGGCGCATGTGTGTCGGATGGCACAACCTCTCAGTACGACTAGCCTGCCAATACCTACGAACTTGCATAGCCTTAGACCGTAACCGACTGAACTAGTTCTTAGGTATATATTAATTACGATATTATTTTCAAATATCATACCGTCTGGCCTTCGTGAGAAAAACCATTCTTGACTATTAAGAATGATATCACCTTTTATATTTAAAATTAAAAGATGTAAATGACGGTAGATTATAGAAGACAAAAGATTGAGCTTTATTAATAAAACTCTCCTGATTTGACGATTTATATAGATTTGAGTAGGATTAATTGAAGAAGTTCATTTACACTGTATCGTATTTTACACTGCTAAACGCGACCCGCTGGGCAAGTGAGCACCTTTTTTACGTTCAGGTGTTTAAAAATATAGGTACCAAGAGGTGAAGAACTCGTTTCTTGACCAAGAATCTCAGAAATTCAGCACAGAGCTATTGTAAGGATTACTTTATTAGATGAATTTGCTGGATGGACAAGGTGCATACCATTTACCGCATATTTACCCAGAGACGAATAAAAAGAACCAAGAGGTCTGATCCCTGACATGATAGGCAGACCTGAGTCTACCTATCATTTTTAGTTCTTGTTAAATATTTTTTTATGTTGTTAATATAAACCAATGAGTGCATTCTTTGAAAAATAAATAAAAGTGTTGTAGCAGTAAATCACATTAAAAGCATGTCCTTCAGCGGTATTCCAATTTCAGCATTTTTTTGAAAGTTTGAACCTTCTATTGGGAGCTAGATGGCGCCACAAATCTGAAGTAAAGAAATATTTGTAAATTAACTATTTAGTTAAATTAATATGATTAATTTGTAATTTTTAATTTTATTTTTCCTCGGTCTCCATATTATTTGAAAAAGCATTTTTCGTGTTATTATAATTTGTCAATCCGGTTTTTAATACATACCTATAGGTAAGAGTCGTAAATTAATTTTTGCCTATAAATCATATTTACCTACGTGTCATCAAAATATTTTTTTGAACACAATATTCAACTTTAAATAGAGCAAAAGACTATTAGCCACAATGTAAAAGCTAAAAAGTGAACTGGTGACATTTCACATTATGTTAACAAATAAACTGTCGAGTGTCGGCTTGTCTAAGAGCTCTTGATCATAATAAAGACGTATGAAGCTGTTATTAATATTTTAAAAATTTACAATTATTTAAGACACAGTCTTGGTGAACACTACGAAAACTTTATCATAAACAAATATGGTTTACTCAACTTTGACTATTCAAGATATTTTATCTCATAAATCAGGCAGCAAGAAAATTGATATGGATGCTATTTTACCATTTATTATAGTTCCATTTTTAATATTGGTAGCCACAATATCGCGAACAGTTACTATAATAGTTATGGTTGTAATTGGAATGGGAGTATTATACGTATATTCAAGACCTCGACAAAAGAACAGGTATAAACTTCGTATTCTCCAAATATCTTAATAAAATAAACAATTTAAAGTAGGTCATTTCTTGCATTTAATTGTATAAATAGTAAATATAAAATTCTGAGTAATCATGTCATTGTTGGTGAATAACTTGCAATGGATTATGTAAAAAAAATGATTTTGTGTTAATTACATAAATTATTGCGTAAAACAAATAAACTTTTTAGTGCCTTCCCTGCTTTCCTTCTTTTTAAGATTTTCTTAATTCAATTTAATTATCATTGCAGGTCACCCTTTTTCTTCTCATGGACAATTTCTTCTGCCATTGCAATGTTTTTAGTGTTCGAAATTGGTATTTTAGGTTTGTTAGAAATAACACAGCTTGAAAACTTTGTTTTCCTACTTTTAGTAACATGCACATGTTACTTTTTTTACAAAATGAAATCAGTTGCAGATTTTGAATTAGCTACTGGGTCAGCCAAAGGAAAAGAATATAGGTAAAACTATAAAATATTAATTTTTATTCTTCTATTATCAATATACAGTAGATTAATTTATATATTTAAAATCTGAAATATTTATTAAAATTGAAAGTCGGCAGCTAGGTATTAATTAACACAAGTACAATTACACTTAATTTTTGGTTTTCATGCATATTTTAACAGTTTATTTTTTTTTTCTCAGCCCAGTACTGACTTCTGACTCTTATTATTGCCAAATTTGTCAAATTGAAGTAAATGAGAGATACTTCCACTCAATTTGGTAAGAAGTCTGATGTCTTGGAAATGTCTTATTGAAGTTAAATATTTATAATATGATGTCAATATTTTTTTTCAGGTGGGATTGCTGCATACTGAGGCCTAATTACATATATTTTTTAGCTGGTCAATTATTTGCATTTGCCACAATATTACTGGGGACTAACTTGGGCTTAACCACTGTATGTCAACCATTTATTGTATTTGGTTTTATACTACTACCAGAAGACTGTGAAGATGTTTATTATGAATTTGAGTGAGTATTCATTTTCATTTCATTAAATAAAAATTCTGGAGTTGGATATATGCCACAAACAGAGACTAGTTGAGTACTTGTGAAAAAAATCTTTATGGTTTTACCAAAAATTATAAATGTGCTAAATATAAAAAGGTAATTAATTGTGTTTGACTCTTCTTTCCATTTTATCTAACATCATAAATGTGTAATAAATTTCTGAATAAAATCGCAAATTAAATTATCAACTGTGCTATAAGTTTAATAATTCTATTTTGCTCTAATTTCAGTTTGGCATTATGTTTTGTTGCCTGTGTTTATGGTGTGGGATATTTATTTGTGATTGCCTTAGTGTTAATTCGCCAGCTACTTATTTATATCCCAAAGTATAGTCGTAAGTATTAACATTACCATTGTAAATAATGATTATAACATACCACAATAATTATAAAATACCATAAATATATTTATGAGTCATCAGTGAGTTAGCAAGTGATTTTTAAAGTTAATCAATCAAATAATTAGCATCTGATATCAATGCCTTAATATATTTTTTCTTTTTCTTATAATGACAACATATATATAATTTTCCATCAAAAATTAATCTTAATTAGGAAAAGCTAGTAAATTATTTTTGTTTAATTGCCTTTACCATATAGAGGTAATTGTTTTATATTTTTTAATATCGACACTCAATCTTATTTTTGCAGAAGCACAGTGCCGGAGAATGATGAATGTACTCAGTGTTTGAAATTATTAATAAGTTATACTAAAACAGCTGTGATGTGACTATATTTTAATTCAGTGAATGAATGTGAAATAAAATATTCATGTAATATGTTTACTGAAAGACTTTCAAAGTGCTTACCTCAATAAGTTTTTAAGGTATTTGATTATAATTTATTATAAGTGCTTTGTAAGTACATCATTGTGCATATCTTATAAAATTCATTCACCTCTATTTATACCATAATTCGTGTTTCTAGGATTTGTATTCAATTTAAATTTTGAAGAACTAAGTCATTTATCTAAATAATATATTCCATAAATGGGTTAATTAACATTTAATAATAAAAAAATGTAATTTACAAATTGTTAGATGTACCATTCAGTTTATTTTTTTATAAGTTATTTGTTACTGGATTTATCCTCTATTGTGTTAGTAATTCATATTGTACTTATAAAATTATTGTTACTGATATACATATCACTAAGTCAGTAAATTATTCTAGTAGATATTAATGTAATAAATATATGGGAAAAATACTTTCTATTCACTACACACCTTTAAAATTATTTAAACTTATTCCATATCAGTGTTTAAGATTAACCCTTATTGAACAGCAGTTCACTATACCTATTACAAAAATGCTTAAACAAGTGTCTTAATTAGATTAAATTAATGTTATATATGCAAAAGCCACAAATATATCCCCTCATGCCACACTACAATAAAAGTACTGTCTTGTGGATATCAGAAACAATGCACTACAAATACTGATCTTGGTTTGAGGATCTTAGAAAAGTGCGCCATGAAGTCAAAGATGCCAGATTATCTGTTCACTGTCAACTCAAAACGTCCTTGTACAGTTCAAGTTGTGCGTTTTTTGAGAGATAGTTGGACTATCATTTTTTTGATTGTATTCTCATCATAAGGCAGTTGCTTACCTTCACGTACTTCCAGCACAAATATGTACTGTGCAATCAAGATGCTCTGATATGGGCTTAAATACGGTAATAGGTTCGCCCCACATAACAATTAATATTGTATCTATGATTGGAAAGGTACTTAGGTAGGTACATTTTTGCGAATAATGGATTTTGTAGCAAAGTGACTCAATAAAAGCCACTGTATGAAAAGAAAGACAGCGTATTCGTTTTCCTGCATCGATATACCTTTTTATAGTCTACCAATATATGATTCATATTAGTAATGTCTGTCATCCACAATGCAAAACTTTTACATCTAATCCTCTGGTGGTGTATAATCTGGCACAACTTGCAAGACTTTTTTCCTCCATCTTGCTTTTCTAGCTTCCTGTTCCCTTTGTAAAGCATTCAGGGCCGGCAATGTTCTCCAGCAAGTGAAGATTTTAAACATTATGTTGCTGGAAGAAGACATGTAATTATAGATTTATAGTTTTATTCATATAGGTAAAGTTGAGTAAGGCCTCTTTCACTTGGCCATAAATTCATTTCTCATCGAGACATGAAAGACACTTTGTGTCTATCGATACAGAGGCACATTACATGAGATTTGCTCCTATAACGCCTGTCTTTTGATTGTTTGACTTTAACATTCCAAGCGACTAAGATAGCTGCTGTACTAATCATGTCATTAATTTAATTAACCTTTGTAACCATCGAAGTCACGGCGCGCTATAATGCTTTGACCTAAAGCGGTGTTTAATTCGGCAACACAATAAGATGTGTTGTAGTTGTGTGCCGTAGTTCTGTGACCTTAGTTTAGGAAAACCCAAAATTTAAAAAAAAACGTAAATTTTAATTGTATTTATAACAAGCACATTATAGAAAAACTCAGTTCGATTATGCTTTAATCAAAATTACACAAAGGTAAGCCATGCCTGGAAAAGTTTTGAGCCAAAATATATTTAAACAGGTGTTCCACTAAACTATACGAATCAATATGGCCTAATATCGGTTCGGAATCTATTCGTTGTAAGGAACTAGGAAAAAACAGCGCAAGAAACTGCTTCATTACATCTTTTACACCGGTGCCCAGAAAGCACTTATCTTTCGATTGTTTCTTCGTGTGAAGAATAGATTTCGGTTCATCCCAAGACATGCACCGAAGCGCCCGACGTAGTGATATCCTATCGCCAGCTGCATAACTCGCATTAACTTTTATTCTTTTAATTAACACCGTCATCAGCTCATATAGGTACGTGCCACCGCTGGGCTCGGAGCGCCTCCACAACTGAGTGGGTTTAGGTCTTAGTCCACCCCACTGACCTAGCAATGGTTGGTGGCCTACAGACCTTAGAAAATTCCTACGAACTTTAATGTGTGATAATTCATTGTGAATATACAAATAACTTCGAAAAGTCAGAGGTCATGGGGTTTTTACCCACAACCGCTGAGGTCCTCGACCATACGCCTTAACCTCGAGTCATTAATGGAGAGAAGTTATCACTTCTGCACAGGTCCATCGCCAGAATTTAACGCCAGGTGGGGCGAAAATAAAGTGGTTTCTACTTATAATATGAGACCATCATCTCAATCGTGAAATGTAATTACTGCCCCGTACATTGTGATCGGATAGGTATGAATATTTTGAGTGAAAGAGCAAGTTGGGATTTCGAAATTGATCATGTTTATGGATGGAGGGACTCTTGTTCGACACGTAATGGAGTTACTTGAAACGTAACAATATGGAAAATAAATACACCCACCAGTCACATTCATAGGCCTCAACCCGCAGCTACCGAGTTTTGTGTCGTGAATATCAGAAACTAGGAGAGACTTTGTGGTCTCGTAAACACACAGACCCGAAAAAAATATTTGTGAACCACACAAATATTTAACTCTGTGTGGGGATCGAACCCGCGATCTCCCATTACACAAGCTAACGTCTAGCGAACTGCGCCATTGGGGCTATCATATTTATATTGTTAATAAAATAAATAACTTTATCTTAATAATACTCTTATATAAAGTATGAAGAATACTACAAAACATACTACCTGTTGTAATAATCTACCACCGCTTGCCACTTTATTTCGTTTTCTTTTTTAATTATTCCAATGGCTTCTCGGAACTTTCTAAACACTAACTGTGTAACATAAAGGTCGTAATAATCTTCAGCAACTTGTTTCTTTAACACGTATTCTTGATGATTCTAAAAATTAAAGGCACCGAATCAATTTTTTTAGTACCGGCATTTGTCGTATTTGTCAAATCTACCAAGCAATTTCTTCGGTATTTTTGAAGTATTTGTAATAATATTTAATATAATACCTGTTTTAAGCAATCCAATGTGTTTCGCAAAATTTTCTTCCGGTGGAAATCTTCCGCTTTAAAATTTCTTTCAAATACCATGTCTTCCGTATACCACATAAAATGTAAAAATGTATTTTTCTTAAGTTGAAATGTGTAATGGGCTTTTGCCTTTTCAATATTATCTCTTTTCATCTCCAATAATCGCTTAAATGGTTTGATTCCATATTTAATTAACAAATATTTCTCGTAATGAAGATCTGCCATTACAGTAAGTGCTCGAATTCTTTCAGCAAATTGTTTCTTTCTTATATTTTCAAGTTTTTCTTTCTTTCTCTTTTCTCTCAATTCCTTCATCCTTTTAATCTTCTCCTCTTTGTCCATCTCCGCCTTAGCCAATTCAGCCTAAAAAGATGACAATTAGTTATTGTTAAATTTCAAGGAAAATTCATGATTAATATTATCGTACATACTTGTTGTTTCAGTCGTAACCTTTCCTCTTCCATTTGCCTTCGTCTTTCTCGTATGATAGCATGTTTTTCCTCTCTCTCGCGAGCTCTCCTCTCCATTCTTTGTAAAAATTGTGGTACTTTTAAACATTGCAATACGAGTGTCGACTCTGAAATAAATCAGGAAATAAAATTAGTGTAAATAAAAAACTTAACAACCCACGATTAAAAGGTCTTGGGTACCGGGTAGGTACGTTACCCGGTTTAGTAAACTTGATTTTGAATAGCACGGTATTTGACACGCGTCCTATTACCTAATACGAAAACAATTCTTAAAATCTGGTTGCTGAAATGTATCTCTACCTACTCCTTCGGGAAATTCCGGCTTGAGCATTCATAGCTTTTTGCAAACTTACCGTCTATTTCAGGTATTTTTAATTCATTCGTTAAACACTTTATTTTTGGTTTTAGTTGACGGTCTATTTCATAATACGATTTACGAACTTCTTCTCGCATGGCATCAACAGATTGACGTGATGCTTCTAATATTTTATTATATTTTAATTCTTCTATCATTCGATTTTGTTCCTCCAGCTTAGCTTTTTGTAAAGCAATGATATGTCTTTGAACCTTGTACCTAAAAATGTTTTTAAAGGATTAATTAATCAAACATTTTTATTTACGCATAAAATTATTTTTATAATTTTTTTTCTTTATGTTGCTTAATTTTCTCACTAGGTGTTTTATTCAGATGAATATGACAAGTATAACATAGCTATGTAAATTACCTATGTTGATAAGTGCTATAATCACGCGCAAGCGCTTTAGTTTTGTCAACAGGATCTGATGAAGAATTAACATTACATTTTCTTTTTTCAAGATTTTCGAAAAATGCATTTAGTACTTTTTGTCTTTGTTGATGTATACATTCTTGTCGTTTACGAACATATTGCTTCCATTTATAGATGTATTTTTTTACTAAGCTTTTTTTACGTTTGCTTAATTCTACAGAAATTGGTTTCACGTATAAAATTTCTGTAATTCCTTCATGTTTGACAAGTTTGTTGTAATTTATCTTATTATTTGTGACAGTGTCTAATGGCTCTTTCAATTCATTCAACTTTAAATCTACAGTCTCCAATCTAAGAAGATATTTATCTTCATCGTTCTTATATGTAGATGATAGCGTCATCATTGTTAATAAACTTTGTAAATCAGATATTGTTGTTTCTTCTGTTTTTTTAATCAATTCCTCCGTATTTGCGCCCTGTTCCATGTCGTCTTCATTTGTATCAGAACTGGGACATTTGTCTACATAAGTACAATTAATTCTTATAATGTCTTCTTTTAATTCATCCTCTGATTTAAGCTGCTCATTGTCAAGAGACTGAGTGCATTTAATCTCATCGGTGTCTGGGTTTTTTAACTTCGGTGGTTTTTCTTTAATCTTTAATTTAAAATCTTTATCGCACTTTATTATTAAATCTTCACCCACTTTTGTAAATTCTTCAAATGAAATTAATGGATCGTTATATGATTCTTTAATATCTTCATTCACAAATAAGTCAACTTCGCGTGAACAATATTTAATTTTTTTGGCTTGACTATGTTTGAACATAACTTGATTTTTCAAGTTTATATTATGAAAATGATTTCGAAGCTTCACAATTTCTTTGGTTAATTTACTATAATTGTCTTTGGCTTTTTTTATTGGTTTTCTGAAAAGCGTCTCCTTTATTAATAGGTAGGTAGGTTACATGTTCATTTACAAATGTATCTTTTAATTTAATTTTTCTTTATTGGTCTTAATTCGGAGACTTATTGCAATTAGCTTAATTATGAAAATCCTGCCACTTGGTCTCGTGGCACAATTGAAAAGTATTATTCGGGTTCTCCATTAGAATATTCTCAATAGCAGCACTGAACAATGTGACATTTACCCACTTTATCCCTAAAGACGTGTAGAAGTTTTATGTTGGGGAAACTGCGGACACTTGATTCCCCCTTTTGTTTTTCAACCCTCATTTACTTAATATTAATAGTGATACCCAACGATCGAGTGTATTAATTTAGTTATAATTTCACTATAAGTACGAATAGGGAAATGTATGTAGTGTCCCCTATATATGTACGACTTGATCCTCGCTACAACTTTTACGAACAATAACATTATTCACAGCCAACGCCAATATTTGTTTATCACTTGATTCGCTAGGATCCGCCAGGATCAAGTGTCTATCCAACAGCACTTACTTACATAACATTTAATATATAAAAGTAATTTAAGATTAACACTTTTCTCTGTTACAAAAGGCTAGAAACATTGAAAAATATTGTATCAAAGCCGTACAACATCGTAAACATCTTTTCTAAATATTTTTTAATGCAAAATTAAAATTTACAAAAAATAAGATTCAGCAACAGAAATCATACATCGTCCGCTACATGCAAAAAGTGTCAAATCTGGATGGTGTACCACTATTAAAAAGTTGGCGGGTACTATAAACTACCAATTTAGCCACTCTAAACCCAGCCTCTAGTCTCCCGTAAAGATCAAGTATCCCCAGTTTCCCCTAAGTATTTAAAGAAACTAGAATTAAACATCGCTCCATATCGGCGATAAAAAAAAATAAGGCCCACTATATATTTTTTTCACAAAGCAATCTTGTTTTTTGTTTGACATATACCTACGCATTAAACTTTCTTACCGCAAGTGAGGAACCATCGTTGTAGGTATGATGGCCATACCTACAACCTTAGTAGAATAGTAACCAGAAGTGACCACATATCTACTATCAGTCGATCGATAAACTTTAATAAAAAAAGACGATGAACCAAACATTATTCTAAACGCAAAAAAGTGCTTACACCGAATTGCACTAGGTCGAAAATTGATTGGTTTGCTTTTGCCAACTGCTACAAACTTTTTTGAGGGTTTGATCCGTACCTGCGCATCTGCACTTTGCTGTACAATAATTATCCTACAAGACCTACGAATTAAAACCGAGACAAAGTAATCTTTAATTACGTCTAAGTATACCTTTGCAATACATTATATCTATTAACTCCATGAAAGTGAGAATCTTGCACCTAAGAACAAAAATAATTAGAGGTATTAGAATAAGCTCTCATTAGGTTTAAAAGAAGCACTTATTATCATTTTTGGAACTTTATAGAAGAAAAGTAGACATGCCAACGGATGTTCATAATAACGAGTACTTATTACATATAATCAGCAGAATTAGTAACTACAAGAAATAAATTTATATAAGTACTTTACATGTAATTTAATTTTAATAGTTTTTCACAAAATGTTTTCTAAAATTACATAGAAACACTTACTTGGGCTCTTCTTATCTGCATTCTAAGATATAAATTTACGGGTCTATAATCTGGAGATAACTTATGTAAATCTCTATTATCAAAAATATTTTTTTGGATTATATTATCCATGACGAGAATTGTATATTATTTTAATTATCATTGAACATACGTGAAATTTATACGTAGGTACGTTTAACTTCTGTCTTTCAACAAACACAACGCTTGTTTTATCAATAAGAATCATAGCAACATTATTGTTTTCAAGTATAGTTCAGTTCTCAATTAATATTTTTTCCTACATTAATATCGTAATTGAACCAAAAAATATTACATTTAAAACACTAGTGTCAAAACAGCGTCATTTTTCAAATTTGAATGGTACTGAACAAAATCTTGTCATTATGTATAAAAATTGTCTCTGTGGCGAAAGTTGAAAACTTCGATTAACAATCAAACTGGCACAGGTCCCATTTTACATATCAAAAATTAGGTGTTTAAAAAGAATTAAAATTATTATTTATTGATTTTATAAATATTATATAACCTGTCATTTGCATAATACAGAATGCAGGCAACTGCAGAAGTGACCACAGACGAAGTGACACTGACATTTGATAGCATTGATTTGATTGTTGGTTGGATCTGTCAATGTCACTTTCGCGTGCATAGACGTGTTTTGAGTAAAATTAGAGTTTTTTGTTATATTTGCGTTAATTCCGAGTTGATTATTGTTTGTTTGTGTCATATATATTGTGTACTTGTCTCGTGTATGTGGTAAGATTAGTTTTAATCACTTGTCCTGTGTGACTAACTATATTAACTTTTTTCCCACGATGGAGGTAGTTCCTCCTGACCCCCCAGATCCCCCAGACTCCCTCGATACTTCTGAGACGCCTTCAGTCCCTTCCAAACGGCGCCTTGAATCAGAATCCAACAGCAATCCTAAAAAAACTATAACTAATGTGGATTTAGCTTCTGCCTCCATTCAACGCATTTATACCCACCCGAAATTAATTATTGGTATTAATTCTTACTCGGAGTCTGACCAAGGTCCTTACCTTGTGTTGGTCTCTAGGTCTGAACCGGATCCAGCATCAGGTCTAATAATTAGACCAATAAAATTTGGCCAATTTTTGTTCAAAAATAAAATCAAAAATATCAAAACAGACGGTGTTAGAAAGGTTGGTCGCAATAAAATCTCTGTCGAGTTTCGCTCTGCATCTGCTGCCAATGACTTTCTTGCTAACCAAATTTTGGAAAAATACAAATACTCTGCCATAATCCCCTCATACAATATATCCCGTATGGGTATTGTTAGGAATGTCCCAGTAGACCTCTCAATGGATGAGTTTGTGGAGAGTCTTGAATTACCACAACAATGTGGTACAGTCCTCAAAGCTCGCCGACTTAGTAGAAAGTCTACAAATAATGATGAAGTTTCCTGGATTCCCACCCAAACTGTAGTCCTCACATTCCAAGGTCAATTCCTTCCCCAACGAATTTACTCCTTTCACACCTCTCTCCCTGTTGAACTTTATCAATTCCCTACCATCCAATGCCTTAATTGTTGTCGTTTTGGCCACATAAAAAGCCAATGTAGGTCTGAGCCTAGGTGCTACAGATGCGCCCAACCTCATCAAGGACATACATGTAACCTACCAGAAAATCAATGCACTTGTTTGTTCTGTTCGGGGCATCACTTTGCTATCAATAAGTGTTGTCCTGAACATGACAGACAAGTTTCAATAAAAAAAACTATGTCCCAAAAAGGCATTTCATATGAGGAAGCTCAACAGTTTTTCCCAAGAGTATCCAGGAAATTTAATGATGTTCTATCCCAACCCCCCATCAATTCCAATTCCAATTCTCATCCCACAATCCCAAGCCCACAGAATTACCCTTCTTCTTTCTCCTCATCTCATTTACCCTCCTCTCAATCTTATACTAAAACCACCTTTTCTATTCCTCGAGCTAAAGCCCCTTTAGGTAAATCATATAACAAATCTTTGCACCAATCCATTATTGCTGATCTTCCTTCCTCCCAACCTAATGGCTGTGCTCTTCCTAACTCTTCCTCTGACCCAGAACAGTCCGTCCACTTCGAGAACATTCTTAATATTTTTATAAACATGATTATCAATTACATTTCCCATAATCCCTGTTCCTTACCGTCCAACGTTGCCAATTCACTTTCCCTTCTCACCTCCCTTATAAATAACAATGGACCCAGTGTCAACCATAATTCAGTGGAATAGTCAAAGCATACTTCCAAAAAAACATGAAATTTTATATTTTGTTTCAAAATTTAATCCCTCAGTTTTTGCCATCTCTGAGACTTGGTTATTGCCTGGGTCTCGTTTTAGAGTTCCAGGTTATTCCTGTCTGCGGGATGACAGATCAGATGGATATGCAGGCTCCGCCCTGCTTATATCACGTTCTGCAGCTTTTTCCCAACTTTCTCTTCCTCCTTATAGTCCTGAAATAAATATTATAGCTGCAAGAATTTTTAACATCTCCTTTTTATCTATTTACATTCCTCGCCCAAATATTTCCCTTGTTCCTGATATACTCAATATTATTTCCTCTGTTCCTCCTCCTATTATTTTAATGGGCGATTTTAACGCACACCACATATCCTGGGGTAGTAGTCATAACAATGCTCTTGGATTATCTCTTATAGACTTGTTTGACGACTTAAACCTTTGTGTGTTAAATGATGGATCTCCTACACGTAGAGTGCTCCCTTTTCAAAACCCAAAAAGTGCAGTTGATCTTACTATATGTTCCCCTATAATTTCATCAATTGTTAGTTGGTCCATTAGCAGCTCTTCTCATGGCAGTGACCATTTCCCGATAATCCTTAAAATTTCAAATCGAGTATCCCCCCCTTGTAACATTAATTCGCCACTTAGATATAGGGTTTCTGGTGCAGATTGGGATTCCTATTCTTCTTGTTTAGAGGAAACTTTAGATTACCTCCCTTCCCTTGATTTTAACAATGTAATATCTTCTTATTCAAATTTTTTAAATGCTATAATTTTTAGTGCTAATAAACATATTCCTTTTAATAAAAAACGCAAATTTAGACCATCATCCCCATGGTGGGATTCAGATTGCTCCTCTGCCATTCAGGAGAGAAAAAGGGCGGAACAATTGTACAATTTCTCAATGACTGCTTCCAATTTTATCAATTTTCGACACCAATCAGCCAAAGCTAGAAAAATTTTAAAATCAAAAAAGA
Source organism: Cephonodes hylas (assembly GCA_030295005.1). Classification (NCBI taxonomy): domain Eukaryota; kingdom Metazoa; phylum Arthropoda; class Insecta; order Lepidoptera; family Sphingidae; genus Cephonodes; species Cephonodes hylas. Next base: position 7,405,873 of record AP025366.1, read on the forward strand.
AGAAGGGCTGGCTGAATTTTTGTGAATCTTTGTCGCCCAGAACTCCTTCTACATTGGTTTGGCAACAAATAAGAAGATATAGGGGAGCCTATAATATTGATAATATTTCATCCAATGACCCTATGTCTTGGCTTGAGGCTTTTGCCGATAAATTAGCCCCTCCAACAGTTCCTCTCTATAATTCTTTCCCATCTACACTATTCCCTGTTTCCCCGCCCACTTTACTTGACTCCTCCTTTACTTTGACTGAACTAAAACTGGCTCTAGAGGGTCTTTCCGATTCCACTCCAGGCATAGACAACATTCCCTATTCTTTTATTGTCAAATCTTCCGAAAATAGCAAACTTTATTTCTTAAATTTAATAAATTTAATATTCAATTCCCTTAGTATTCCTGACCCCTGGAAAAAACAAATAATAATCCCGATCCTTAAGCCAGGGAAAAATCCTTCTGACCCAAATAGTTACAGACCGATTGCTTTGTCTTCAGTTTTGCTTAAAATCGTTGAACACCTAGTTAAACATCGACTGGAATGGTTTTTGGAAAATAATCATTTGTTATCGGATTCTCAATTCGGCTTTCGGAAGGACATGAGTACTATGGACAGCTTGGGAATTCTAACCACTGAGATTCACTCAGCCTTCATAAAGAACGAATACTTGGTTGGCGTTTTCCTGGATGTTGAATCTGCTTATGACAATGTAGTGCTTTCAGTTCTCAGGAATAAACTTATTCAGCTGAGGATTCCTGCTAAGCTTACATTCTTCATTTGCAATATTCTCATGGAACGTAAAATTGTAATTAAACACCAAAACTCTTTCACAAGGTCTAGAACAGTGTGGAAGGGATTACCACAGGGTTCAGTCCTTAGCCCTCTATTATATAACATTTACACACGAGATCTTGATCAATCAGTCCAACAATACTGTTCCATTCTTCAATACGCAGATGATCTCGCACTCTATGTTTCTTCTGAGAATCCGCTAATTGCATCTTCTCGTCTTAACTCTGCTCTGGCCTCTCTTGAATCATGGCTTAGTCTTCACGGCCTTTCACTCTCTCCTTTAAAATCTAGTTCAGTGGTATTTTCAAGACGTAAAAATAATCCTTTGGTTGATATCCGTATTGGGAACGAGTCAATCTCTCAAGATCAAAAAATAAAATTTTTGGGTGTTTGGTTAGATTCCAGAATGACTGGTGCAGCTCATTGTGAATTCATTTCTAACAAATGTGATAAAAATTTTAACATTCTGAAATCTTTATCAGGTGTTTGGTGGGGTTCCCATCCATTTACTCAAAAAATCATGTACAATGCCATTATCCGTAGTAATTTAGATTATGGTTCTTTTCTTCTGGATCCCGGTAACAAGGGTGCTTTCGATAAACTATCTAAAATTCAATCTAAATGCCTTCGCTTAATTCTTGGTGCTATGAAATCTTCCCCTATTAACGCAATGCAGGTAGAGTGTGTAGATCCTCCACTTTACCTTCGCAGACAATTAATTTCTGATAAATTTCTCTTTAAATTATTTCAAAATTCGCAACATCCTATTCTTCAAAAACTGGACCTTCTCCGCAACCTCGTAGAAACGAAAGGTTATAATTCAATATTTGATTTACCATGTCTACTTCGTAGTTATATTAAACTCTCTTGTTTGTCTATCCCCATTCTTCAATTCCCTTATAATCTATTGTTCTCACTTTCATATAATGTTTTTCTCTTTCAACCTAAGATAATCTTGGATTTTGGCATTGATAAGGACTGTTTATATGCTAATAATTTATTCAATAAAAAAATTTCCTCAAATTTTCCGGATTGGATTACAATTTTTACCGATGCCTCAAAATTTTCAGATTCTAGCCCCGTTGGAGCTGCAGTGTGGGTACCAGTTTTTAAAATTATTTTGAATTTTAAATTGCCTTCTGTAACCACTGTTTTTAGTGGTGAGTCTGTTGCTATTCTGGAAGCTATTAAACTTGTTATATCTCATCAGTTAAATAATGTCATAATTTTTTCAGACTCTAAAAGCTGTCTTCAGGCTATTTCCTCAAATTTATTTAAGTCAAAATCTAGATTACCTTTTATTCTTAAAATTAAAGAATGCCTCTTTAATTGTCATGTACTCGGACTCAATGTAGTTTTAGCCTGGATTCCGGGGCACTCCGGTATTTTAGGCAACGAAACTGCAGACTCTTGTGCTAAACAGGCAATAAATTTGGGCTCCCTTGAACATTTCCAAATCCTTACCCATGACATCTGTTCCAATTCAAATCAACGTATGATGGAATCGTGGAATAAGGAGTGGCAAATTTCCAGAGTTAGCAAGGGAAAGTTTTACGGCTCTATTCAATTGGAAATTCCTCCCAAACCGTGGTTCTCTGTTCACCAGCTTTTAGATAAATCCACAACCTCAATTATTTGCAGGATGCGACTAAACCATTGTTGTACCCCAATACATTTAGCCAAAATTAGGATTCGGGACCATTCAATTTGCGAATGCGGGTTGGATGAAGGCGATGTGAACCATATTTTCTTCAACTGCCCTAATCTCCGACTTCCACTTTATGATATTCTCCCTCCTGAAATTCCCCGTCCTACCTCTATGAAGACTCTTCTTTCCCTCGTATTTTCCCCTTTTGTCAATGTCTTATCTAAATGTATTAAGGTGAATGGTATCAAAATTTAATATATATTCTGTGTATGTGTTCGTCTATTTTTGTTACAGATCTACTTGGAAAAGTAACTTCAGCAAAAACAAAAAAATATAATAATAGTAAAAAAAAAAAAATTATTTACTCGTACAATATATAATATAACGTGACATTGGCGGAATTGCGGCATGGTATTACTGCAAATGCCACAAACCAAGAACTGAACTGAACTGATTGTTGGTCGTTTTGTGGATGAAAGTGTCGCTGAACGCAAATATCTTATAAGTTTAAATGTATTTACCGCTCCACCATGGTACTGAAAGAAAATATATTTTTCGAATACCAGCCAAGTTGTGCTTCCTCACAGTATCTACGCCTTTGGTGGCTTTTATACTTTGTTTGCTATTGACTATGTTTAAAGACAGTGAAAAGGCTAATAACACACACTGTGGAGTTCCTAATGTATTTCCTTCAATATCAGCTTCAATAGGAAATTTTGAACCTCAAAGTTCTATATGGAAAACTGCTATATACGTCCACGCTCCTATAAGGTTTTACATTGTGTACTTACGATGGGAGTTTTATAAAAATGTTATATCAGAATATTGTGTATATGTAGTCAATTTAGCCGTAATTTTAAATGTTGTTGAAAATTTAGCCCTATTAGGTTTGACACGTTGGACGTCATCAGAAAATTATCGTAAGTGTTTAAAAAACACATACTAATTTACATTGAAAAATCTCTATCTTGGTAACCTTATCGTACCAACCTTTTTATTTACATATCATGAGATTAAGTTAGTATTTCAATAATATATATTTATTGTTAAACCTTATATAAACAAAAACACAAAAAAATCATTTCCATAAAAAGTCTATCCATATAATGATAGACTTTTTATGGAAATGAAATGTCTATGGATTTATTGTTTCTGCTTACATATTAATATCTTAAATTCTTAATGTTAAGTCAAACTAAATTATCATAGTGCAACATCAGTCACATAAAAAATTTTACAGTTATAATATTGGTGTGATTTCCTTATGTAATACTAAATTTTATTTTACAGCATATCATGAAGTATGTTTTAAGCTCTTTATAGCAACATCAGTATTCTACATGTTAATAATATGTATATTGTTAACAAATAATAGAAGAAGACCAAATATAAGCTACAGGGAAAGACATTCAGTGAGATTAAAATGGAGAGCTTTTATTGTGAATGTTGCATCATTTGCATGTGCCGCATACTTCTTTTTAAGACATAATAGGCTCTGTGAACCTTATGGTAAGTTTCTTTTTTATAATGTAGGTCTTTGCTTTCATATATTTAATTCATTTGAGTGGAGTTTAAAAGAAAAAGGTTACAGAAAGACACCTTTTTTTGAAAAACAATTTATTAATATATTCATCATACATTGTTGTCATATTTCTAAAAAATAAATTAAGCATAAAACATATACATTTTTTATTTCAGTTTATTCAATGTTTGGATTCTCAGAGTACATAGTGGTTATAAGCAACATAATATTCCACTTGACGACAATATATGATCTGCAACTAAAATACATTTATTTAACAAAAAATGGTGTTGTAGCAGAATAGCAAAAAACATGCCAGGGGACAACAACAGTCTTTGTCATATGAAGTATTAAAAATGCTACACAAAAATAGACATAAATAGGCTCAAAACAAAGCAATAATAGAAAAACATTATTTTGTACTTTCTTTTTTACATATATCTTAAATTTGTCTAGATAATAAGATTTTGTCAGATCCACAAAACATAATTTTGGAGAAAATGAAAAAGACATTGTATTGTAAATTATTGACTATTATTTAGCACCCATTGTACAATTTCATTCATTCATTTTATGTTAGATATTTTGCAATGACTAAACTACATTATCATATTTGTTCAATAAATGCATAAAAGTTTATACTATAAACTTAAGTATTAAATTACAAAACATAACAATTAAAGTAAAAAATTAATTAAATAAAAAAATAACTAAAAAAATTCATTAAAAAACAATAACTGATGTTATATGCCATATAAATAGGCTGTTTGGTTGATCAATTTAATAATGATAAATTTGTCTGTTTGATTAAGACATTGTAAAATCTGTAGCTAAATTACTTACATTATGCGAACTGCAGTATGAGAGATGGTTCATTTAATAATTTGACAGTTATGTTTTTTCACATGTGCATCTGTCTCAATATGGGACACTTAGCATATTTCTTTCTCATATTCTTGCTAAGTTGTATTCACGCTTCAAGGAAGTTCAGTACTGATAGATAACATGAAACATTAATAAATGATCATTTAAAAATCATGCAATATAGATGGTTTATGTATTGATTTCACAGCTTGGAATCATATTTCATTTGTCATTCAAACGCAATTTGCAAACTTGGATTTGCACATTAGCTTAATTAGATAACATACTGATGATAGATTCATATCTATTGATATACATGATTCCTTTATTAAATGAAATATGTACCATTATATTTTAAATTCTTTCTCCATTTTATCAGCAATCATTTCAGCAATTGCCAAGGATGATGTTGCACCAGGAGAAGGAGCATTTCTGCAATGTAAGACCCTGCTTCCAATTGTGCCAGATCCAGGCTTTGAATCAAATACAAAATCTTCAATAAGAGTACCTAGAAACAAAATCAGAGACCTGGTGAATACCTTTAATTCATGTTGTAAAAGTCAATTAACTAAAACAAATTAAGCAATTAGGTATTAGACATAGCTTTGAATTATGAAATTCCACATTTTATAATGTCCAAATATGCATATATTTAGAATTCATTCAGTATGCATATACTGAATGTAATATTAAAAATATAGACCAATATGTAAATTGATAAAATCTATAAAAAGGCGAGTTATGGCATAGGTATACATAAAGCAAATGAAATAGTTTGTTAGAGAAATATCAGCTATTAACATACCATCTTTAGCCATTGCTTGTGCTCTAACTCCCGCAGGTCCCCTTTCAACATCAGCAGTGGTTAAATCTTGAATGTATTTTTGTATCTGCCAAACTTGCAATGGCATAATCACAGATCTAGCCATTTCCTTTATTCCAAAACCTGCATATTTCATAGCCATTTTGCGAAAACCAGAGAAGCTAATTATTTCTTTCAGCTCATTGATATTAATGTTGCCCCATCTATAACAATTGTTGAGCAATATATTAAAAACATAAGTACAATATTTATTTTGTATAAACCAAGAAGGTAAGTATGTTATTAATCATTTTTATCAGGAAAACACAAATAGTGATAGATGATGATACATTTGTTATGTGTTTTCCACCATGACAATATATATTATCCTGTTCATAAGGGAAAAATATGGATTGAAAAATCATGTCATATTACAAACCTGTATCCTTCTTTGCAAAATGCTAAAATTGCATTCGGTCCCACGATTATTCGGCCATCTATTCTTGGTGTTAAGTGTACTCCTAAGAAAGGAAATCTTGGATCGGGCACAGGGTAGATGTTGGTCTTGGCCAAAGTACTTTTGCTTGGTACTAAATATAAGTATTCTCCTCTAAAAGGAATGATTTTTGGTTCCTCAGGGCATCCTGTCATCACTGCAACTGTATCTGAATGCAATCCACAGCAAGTAAGCACATATTTAGCATGAACTGTATTTTCTTTGTTATCACTAATGGTAACTGGATAGTCAGCATTCTCAGCCTCTGTAAATTTCTTTACTTCAAAATTGAGGTAGCTGTGTCCTCCACGCTCACCAAAGTCTTCCACATAAGATTCTGTGACATCAGCCCAATTAACAATGCCAGTATGAGGAGACCACAAAGCTTGAAGACCCTTACAATGGGGTTCAATCTCATTCATTTCTTTCTTATCTAATAATTGGATATCTTTGACACCATTTTTGATTCCTCTTTCATATAAGTCAAACAGCCTTGGTACTTCAGATCTCTCAGTAGCTACAATAAGCTTTCCACACTTTGAATACTTTATTTTTTTTTCATCCAAATATTTGTATGATAATTCCATACCCCTCACACATAGTTTTGCTTTTAATGAGCCAGGTTTATAGTAAATGCCAGCATGTATGACACCACTGTTGTTGCCACTTTGGTGATATGCAAAACGGTTTTCCTTCTCAATGAGAGCAATTCTTAAATGTGGATGCCTTATAATAAGTTCTCTAGCAGAGGCTGAGCCAACTATACCTCCTCCTATCACAACTACATCATACTGGGGGTTTCCTTTACTGTAACTGTAATAGAATCAAATATATGTAGTTAGTAAAAAATGTTATAAGAATATGCCAAATAAAATGTAACATGACAAAAAACTGCTTTTAGATAATAACAGTTGCTCTTAGTTCTGATACAAACTTGTGATGGTCAAGGCCAAAGATAATGTAGATAATTTATTTATAAATTCTAGTTTACAGATATTAAAGAATTACGTTATTGTGTTCTACAAAGCTTGCAAGTGCAATAAAAAATACTATTTACTATTAACAGAGTAGTTGTGAAATAAATAATTCTGAGGAAAATTGAGTTTCATGTGTACTTCTTATTACCTTCTGGGGTTGCACGCAGCTGCATAAGGTAAGCGCTGACAGGAGAGGGCAAGAGCGGAAAATTTTTGTATCTTCGTAGCGATAAACATTTTCAAAACTTAGTAGGATTACAATAAATAAATTTTGAGTGAACTATCACTAATATTCGAGCTCAAATACTAAGATTCAATAGCAACATTTTACCCTAAAGTTAACTCGCACTATTTTTCAATGCACATACTCTGATCGACTTCAACCTAATAAAAACCAAAATTACTAAACTAAATAAACAACCCAAACTGCAAAGTGGCGCAATGTCAAACAAGTCACAACTCACATCGTATGTCAGAACAAACCAGGGCTGCCAGCAAAAAAAATCGCAGCTATACGGTTTAGTATTTGCAATTATACAAAACTAGCTGTTGCCCGCGACTTCGTCCGCGTAGACTACAGGGTTGAGTTCAGAAAGAAAATAAGTTATGTTCTATTTTACTCCTTAAAGTCCTATTTATGCCCATACCAAAAATCATACAAATCGGTAAAATTATTGAAACATGAAATCGTAACGCGCCGGTCAGCGCCTTGTGAATCATTTTTGTGCGCTTGATCATTATTTTGAAACTGCGATATCTTCTAAGATACTCATTGAAATCAAATGATGTAAAGGGCAAATTTATTTTAAATTAAATATTTATACTAAATAACGCATTTATTTGGATAAGAATTAATATAATCTTTATAAAAACACCTTCCCAAAAATCCTTTATTTTAGAACAAATTTAGTTAGCATAAAAGAGGTTATAGTGAATCAACCCTAAAAGTTAGACATATGCTACCGCTGACTTTTTTGTAGACATTATCAAGCTCTACAACTTTTTTCTAGGACTCAACTATATATCTCCCATGGGTAAGGCAGCGTTTGCAAAAAACGGTTTCGTTCGCCCGTTTTTTCTCCGACTTCGCAAATCCTGCTACAACAAAAAAGTCTTATAATTTTTCGGACTAATATATAGCCTATGACATTCACAAAGAACGTAGCTTTCTATTGGTAAAAGAATTTTCAAAATCGGTTCAGTAGATCCTGAGTTTACTTTCTACAACGTCACAAACATACAAACTCACAAACTTTACCTCTTTATAATATTAGTATAGATTAGATCGCATTATATTTTTTTTTATCACGAGAGGAAAGCGCCTTAAGCTCCCCTGTTCGGTACCTCGGGGGAGGTACGCCAGCATACCGACTAAAACCTCTTGGTGACCATCACACGCATTTAGGGCGGTTTTGCGGCATCTCAGGGCCAGAAGTGTCCTAAATGGTCCGCTGCCGCCCAGCGCATCGTCCAATTAGATCGCATTATACATAACCATTGCACCATATGCAGCTCTTGTTTTTTTTTTATAGGATAACAGTTAATCAAATGATCGGAAAATGGGCCCTCCAAAATAGATCTTGTTTTTTTTTTAGGATGATAAATGGCACAAATTATTGATAAAATGTGAATATATGCCTTTGTATCGTATTATACAAAGTGGTCATGGATACAATACCCCATCCGATTATACAAGATTTGTATGCAATTATACAATCTGGCAGCCCTGGAACAAACACTGATCAGTGAGTAGTGACACACCGTTGATCGATACCTACTAAAAGAATGAGTATGATTGTTTTTTTTTTTGTAATTGCTACGTTGTTGTTTGGTTAACTTACCCTGATTATATTAATTTTTAGATTGTAAAAGACGAAAATCATGTCGAATGTCCATGTTGTGCCCACCCCAATCGCAGTTGGGGGCTCGACTCTCGAAGTTGTAGACGAATATGTCTATTTGGGACAAGTGGTCCGGTTAGGCAGGTCCAACTTCGAGAGAGAGGTCAATCGTCGAATCCAACTCGGTTGGGCAGCGTTCGGAAAGTTAGGAGACGTCTTCTCGTCCAAAATACCTCAGTGCCTGAAGACAAAAGTCTTCAATAGTTGTGTGTTACCAGTGATGACTTACGGCACTGAGACGTGGCCTCTCACTAAAGGCGTCATGGGACGGCTCAGGGTCACTCAACGAGCTATGGAGAGGGCTATGCTCGGGGTTTCCCTACGTGATCGAATCAGAAATGAGGAGATCCGTAGGAGAACTAAAGTAACCGACATAGCCCAACGGATTAGCTCGTTGAAGTGGCAATGGGCCGGCCACATGGCGCGGAGAACTGATGGCCGATGGGGCCAGAAAGTTCTCCAGTGGAGGCCACGTACTGGCAAGCGCAGCGTGGGACGTCCCCCGACAAGGTGGTCCGACGACCTTGTCAAGGTCGCGGGACGTCGCTGGCTGCAGGCGGCTTCCGACCGTTCCCGGTGGAAGTCATTGGGGGAGGCCTATGTCCAGCAGTGGACCAACACAGGGCTGACATGATGATGATGATGATGAAAAATTGTTATTTTTCATAATTAATTAAAATATTATAGAAATTTATGAAAAATGTGATTTTGCAGTACCTAATGCCCAAAAATATTATTTTTGCCGGTCAGGTGATTTTAAGAAGCACTGACCGTTGCACCTGCTTTGAAACAGAGCCCTTGCAAGGTACAGAGGAACCTAGCCAGTTTAAAAATATGCTTGCTTGTTTATATAACGTTGGAACTATCGGCTAAAAGTTTTAAGTCCCTTTAAAGCAAGGTTTTTAAAGCGCAGACTGGGTGGCCAATTAAATTAACACTTAATAGGTTTTTGAGGATCCTCCTCTGGCTAACTGCGAGATGCTTGTAATGTAACCAAAAATCAAAATTTTGCGATGAAGGTTTTATCTTCAGACCCATTATAACGCAATACTAAGGTTAAGATACGTTCAAAAACTATTTTAACGATGTTAAAATGAAATAGAGGCATTTGTATACTGTTTATTGATATGAGTACTTTTGACCGATACCTACTTGATACTTGATTTAAAAGTATCGATGCCTCGATCGAGTACCTATATACTTGTACTCGTTTATTGTTATATCCCTATTTGTGTCCACAGACTAGTAAGTAGTAAGCGTAGCTGTATCAAGTGTCACTCATGTCAGTTTGCCAAAAGTTTAATGATTAGTTCATATTATGGTCTTTATTGTTTATTATTTTATTCATTAATAGGTTTGTTTACAAAAACAGAGGACACTAAACCTGAACAAACAATTGAGGTTTTAAATGTGGTAAAAAATTAAAATGGTCCAGTCCCAGTTCTCTTTGACTTGGGATTCCTATAAATCCAGTGTATGTAGTGGATTTAGCTCATTTCAACAGGTATTTGTATATTATTTTTTGCTCAAATCATTTTAAGGCCTTTTGCTCTAACTGAAAAATCATTTTTATCGTTGATTTACACAAATTCTTACCTTTAATATCTAAAAACATTTTTACTTGTTTGTTTTTGATTTTGCAGTGTAAAAACTTGTTTATTAGGAATTAGATCCATCTGTATAAATATGGATTAATTTTGTACAAAATTATGTTAATGGGAAGTGTTAGTTACATTTTAAAATACATGATATGTATGGGATGGACAATTCTATTACCATACTGGGATGTTTCAAGAAGATTAGAATTCTTTGATCTAGGCTTTTTATTTGGATATTGTTTTCTGATTTAATCTAATGAGATACATTTTTAAAATCTTTCAGTAGCTTTCTTGTGAAAGGGTAAAAAATAATCTAAATTCTATTTATATTTTTCAGGATTTTTAGTTAGGTAAAATTGTATAATAGTTGTATGGATTACAATTTCAATAATATTTTTTTTGCAGAATGGTGACTTTGTGGACATGACTTTGGCTGCAGATGGACATTTTGTTAAAGTCCATCAAATGTTAATTGCGTTAGCTAGCCCTTATCTTAAGGACCTAATCACATCAGCGCCTTGTCAACATCCTGTACTTTTTCTGAATGTAAATATATTTTAATATATTAGTCTCAATATGTTATGCACAGAATATATGAAATATGTACTGTATTTCTAACTTTGTAAGATAGGCTCTGTAAGATGCACTCAGGATTTAATCTATATTTATATCCTAAATAATTTCAAGTATTTATTTATTGTTCCACTACTGTATATCATAAACCTGTTCCTATATTACAGAATGTATCACACCAAACATTGTGTCTGCTGCTTGAATATATATACACCGGAGAGGTTCTTGTGCGAGCTGACTACTTAACAACGTTTGCAGAAGCTGCCAAATCACTACACATTAAAGGCCTTGAAAACATTGTAAGTTTTCTTCTTATTACATAATTCTGTCAGTTGCTTAATAATATATGTTAAGGTATCAATCTTGTCAAATGTCAGTTTTGGATACCAGCCACAGGCATACAATTATGTATTTCAACTAGCACTAAAATAAAGACCATGTAATGTCATGCATAAATTTCACTGGGTCATAACCTTTTTATGAGCCATAGAAGAATTATGTTCCATTGATACCTATTTTGATTATTATACAAGTTATTGTCAAGGTTGCGGGACATCGCTGGCTGCAGGAAGTTCCCAGTGGAAGTCATTGGGGGAGGCCTATGTCCAGCAGTGGACGAATATTGGCTGTTGATGATGATGATGATACAAGTTATTTAGGTATGTGGTTTTAACATAAAGGTTATTATTACAGGCACATAATGAGAATACAAAGTTAGTAAATGATTTATCGCAAGCAGAAGAAAGTAACATAAACCAAAAATCAACAGTTAAAAATGTGGTAGTACCAGCAACGGACATATCAGACTTATCAGAACAGGCAGGTGCTATGATGTTCTATTGTTTTTAAAAGGGAACATTTATATAATGTGTAAGCATAAGTTTGTTATAAAAATTGTTCCCTTACTTAATAACAACATTCAAAATCGTAAATTTGATAAGTTCCATTGAAATGAAAAACATTATTCCATGCACCAAATTAAATGTTTGTACTTCACTGTATTATTGCTTAAATAAATAAAATTAAATAATTGTTCATTTGCATGTTATTAATACAGACATACAGTCTGTTTGACAAGAGCGTGTACGGCAAAACTCGGGAATGAATTGGGATAAAAAATAGAAAAAAAATACACTCATTATACATGATATAGACAATGATGCTTTATTATTAATAACTTGTCCAGTCGCCTCCATTATCAATAATTGACTGGAGTCTTCGAGGCATACTTTCTACTAATTTTATTGCATAATCCAGGGACAAAGACCTCCAAATAAGTCTAATTTCACGAACTAATCGTTTTAAAGTCCAGATTTTCTTTCCTCGAAGCTTCAACTTCATGAGTGCCCAAACATTTTCTATTGGATTTGCATCCGGCGACTGTGATGGCCAATCTAGTACTTCAACGTCATTCTCTTGTTTCCACGCTGTACAAAGACGACTCCGATGTTTCGGGTCATTGTCTTCTTGCAATAGCCAATATATGTTTTTCCCTTTTAAACCACTTTTGAGCAGATGGTAATAAAGCCATTTGATATATTTTGACCATTTTAGCTGCATTTAAATTACCTGTAAATATGTGCAAGGTACCAAATCCCTGTTTTGAAAAACAACCCCAAACGTGCACCTTCACCGGATGTTTAACGGTCCGCTGGATGAATTTATTGGCGTGGGTACACCAGGTATGAGTGATAGAAGAACGTGCCCAAAAAGAAGCTTCGTCCGAAAAAATTACATTGTCCCAATCCCGGTCCAAATGTTCCTGCGCCCAAGTGAGTCTCTTTTTAACATGATTTTCCGACAGTAGCGGTTTCTTTATTATGCTACGAAATTTTACATCATGAGCCAGTAAACGTCTTCTTATAGTATCACATGACACATTAAGGCCTTTTTTAAGCAAAACCGCTTGACCACCACGTAACGATAGGCGAGAATTCTTCTCGAATACCCGTAAAATCATTTTGTCCTCCTTTTTCGTTGTTTTTTGCGTAGAGCCACGATTAGGCAGATCGTCGACATTTTTTACTTCAGAATAGCGTTTCACCCACTTACTAACAAATGTCTTTGACTTTTTCATGTATTTTGCAGCGGCTGCGTATGACATTTTGGGTCCTTTTGGATGCAAACACAAGAACACTGCTTCATAACGTGATGCGTACGTAGCACTCATGACGAAATGCGTCCTCCTCTGACAAAGATCGAACGACAACTGAAACTCTATACACAAAGCATCTGAGGGGAAGGGGCTAGCTACCTGCCAAATTTACAACCAAGCTTCTAGCGGTACCTAAAAAAAAGTTTTGCCGTACACGCTCTTGTCAAACAGACTGTAAATCATGATTGTTACTAATATTAGTATTTTGTTAGCTATAATATCTTATAAAATATTTTTTTGTTTAACAGTTACCCCCAGCCGCCAAAAGGATTTTCATAAAAAACGAGAGAAGGTCAATGCCGTGAGTTAAAACTCTCTTTTTAATAGTTCTTTAAAATTGACTTCTTAGTTTCAAATGTATTCTTTGTTGGAGTTGAATAAATTTGATAAATACTTTTTTTTTTCATTTTGAAAGGCAATGCTTGTTACGCTCTATATTAATTCCACAGAGCTGGGAGCGATCTATTACCACATTTTGAGCACATTTTTATCCAGAAATCTTTTTTGTTTTCCTAGTATAAGTTTTCTTTTAATAAAAATCAAGTACCTACCTAGTAGTTAAAGAATAAAAATCTACAATAAATAAGACGATAATAAAATGGCGTGTATTATTTGCAGAGCAATTAAAACGGACTCCTTAATAACATTGGGATCGAAGGATGATACGCGCGATATGTTGGATATGTTGGACGACTCCAGCGCGACTGAAGACAACGGAGTATTCATGCCGGAGCACAGCACTTCCTCACACAAACCAGAAATGGATGTTAATGACCCTAAAAGTAAATTAATTTGCAATAATTGCTCAGCATTTAGATGATTGCTGTGGGAAACCTGCATGCCTAAAAGTTCTGTGGTCTGTAGTAGTAGTGCGGTGGACTAAGGTCTTAATTCTGAAGCCCCTTCAGAGTAGGCCTCTGTCGTGGTAGCAAAGTGTAAGCTTATATTATCATATATTACTTACGAACTTATATTGCTTACCAAACGAATTTGTATGGATCCAACAAGCACAGCTTTTTGTCTTTGTATAAATTGTTGGTGTACAACAAAATTTTGGTCTACTGATGGAAGTTTCTTGTATTATGTCAGGTACAAACCTACAATTCACGGTGTCAATACGGGGCTCGCTGCAAATGATCTTGAACCGGTATCTCTACAATCTGATCTCGTCAACTCTACGTTTAGGACTACGACGCTGGCGGTGTGTCGAATACAGGAACAATAAATGCAAGGCTTTCGTCATCACTAAAGGAAATGTTATAGTCAAAAGGTAAAAAGTAACGTTCTTAATCATGCAAAATATATTTTATGGCTATTTAACGACATATTCGTTCAAGGCGGTCTGGGTGGCTTATAAAAATAAACGTAACATTGCTAGATCGAATATGGTGATATATCTGTATAAAAACATTTACGGAGTGTCAAAAGACTGATCTATTAACTTTATCTGACTAAACTATTAACTGCTTTAGTTTTTGATCACTGTTTTTTTACATTATATACATTATACAGGTATAAGTATATAAAACCACGTCACGTTTTTTATATATATCTATATCCATATAAATATACTATATCCTGTGCGATCTAGACGTCCCGAGTTCGACACCCGTAGCGGCCATTGTATTATTGAATTTTTGGTTTAGGAAACTCTCAGTTAAAACTCGGACTATGTAATTGTGCGAAAAAATGTCAATAAGACTGATACGTACCTGGCGAAGTGTGGGTGCAAAAATGCACTATCTTCGCCTACCCTTTCGTGGAATACAGGCGTAAGGTTACGTATGCAATAAAACTTTATAATATAGTTAAGAGACAGAAGTGAGGAACCGCCACTATAATAAAATACTAATTAGGAACCTAGAGAAATGTCGGTCGAGGCTCTTTGTTATCAACAATAATAATAGGGACATGGTTTTATACATTCCATGTTATACATAAGTATGACGTTGTAGGGAAGTTCCGTATTTTAACAACGAAGCTATCAACGTATGAAATAATTATTCAACCAATTTTTCTAACCAGATTAAACTACATACGGATTGGATCAGCAAAATAAATGATTGTCATTTGTTGAGAAAATTCTTTTTAATAGAAACATTCGAATGTTCTTATGAATTGCTTGTTTAAAGAATGTAAATATTATGTGTTTGTTACAGAGGGAATCTCCATAACCATGCTTTCCACGATAAGAAAATTCTCGAAAAGATGCAAAGGAACACTGTATTCTCGGCTTTGGACGACCTTGAAAATTATAAACAGAAAAAAAGCGCTGCCGAAAATTCTGACGGCGCTATGGAGACCGAACATTTTGATTTAGATGGCTTTGACAATGAAATGGATGTGAAAACATCTTCTGGTTAAAGACTCTTGAAACGTTTTCGTTTTCTTTGAAGTTGTATAGTTAGTTTTATGTTAAAAGACCTTACAAATAAATTTATTGATACATTCATGTTGGAATTATTATTTCAAGAAATTTTGTGATAATAAATACAAATTTACAGTGTAAACAACATGTAACGTGACTCGACTTAACAACAAACTCCGTAAGTCGTCGACATCACTTTGCTTTGAATGGTTTAGCTTGCCTTCTATAAAATGATTATAATTGTCTTCCCTACATTTAAAGGTGATTCTTCATAACGCCATATAATGCACAGTCTCTTCACTGTCTTTATATTATGATTTAAACTGTATTATATTTTCTATGAATTACTTTAAGAAAAAAATAACCATTTACATCAGTGTTCGGCAACCCGCGGCCCGTGGACGTTTTAAAAATAAGTTAAAAATGCCTAGTAAATGCTTCTCGTTTGGCAGATAAGCATTTGAGAGCCATTCTAGAAATGGCAACTACAGATATGATAGGAAATGTATGAGAAATTTGAATGAAATCGATGAGTTTTTAAAGGAACTACTTCCTTTGTAGTCTTTTTAGGAATTTGTGGTAAATATCACAAGTGCGTATGAAAGTAAATATCTTGGGGAGGCCTACGTTCAGCAGTGGACGGCGATAGGCTGATTGATTGATTGATTGATCACAAGTGCGGTCCGCTTTCATTTCATTTCGCCACTTTCTGGCCCTTGCTTGCCAAAAGGTTGCCGACATATCCATAGTTCACGAGTACACTAAATAATTTCTTGTTTCTTTATTTTTTGCAATTAAATGGCCGGGTTGATAACTATATATAAAGGCGAAGCTATATGAATAACGCCGAAGAACAAGTAAGCTTCATTTGCAATCTATGGATTATTTTTGGCAAAAAGAATGAAAAAGTCCAGTAAACGTGGAAACATTTTAAGTACTGAATTATTTATTTTTTATTTATTTAACACTTTCTTGTACATAATACAGAAATAATCGGAAGAAACTTAACTATAAAAAGAAAACAAGAAGCGGCCTTATCGCTCTAAGCAATCTCTTAAAGGCAACCTTTTGATGGATAATAAGAGAGGAATAATAAGAAGGGTAGAATAAAGTGTTCATAAAGAAGGAAAAAAAACTAAAATGAATAATACTAGTAACTTAGAGTAACATATATAAATAAAAATATCCGTAAAACATACAAAAACATACTTACTGTTATACCCCAGTCAAATACCGCTAAATGCTGCCCTGGATATTAGAGTGCAAGTCAGCAATTATAAGCTAAATAAGTCTTAGCGCATTAAAAACAGTCCGCGTCCAGATTTTGTAGTGAACGGTTGTCAGATCGAAACCATTTTTTTGTAATTTTATAAGTAATAATAAAATGATATAATAAAAGTTTTTTTTTTTAAAGTGAAATTAGCCCTTTCCTATAACATTTTTGGTGGCAGCGGTGGGATCCGGAAATCCCCAGTGCCCGGCAACCGTTCCGCGGACTCGCTCCGGATCCTGTGAATTCAATAACAATTCGTGATATCCTAATAAACATTTTAAATGCGAAATTATATTGTGATATCCTAAACAAAATCCAAGTGAAAGATACTAGTGTGTTGGTGTTGTCGAGAACTTTATCCTGAAGATCCTGCTCGTCCTGTGAATTGTATCCTGAACTTTTCTTATTAACCTTGTTTCTGCAAATATTCCGTCGATGCTCGTCGTCCTGTAAAGAAGATAAAACCTTGAACTGCAAATACTTATCTTCCGTCTAAGTGAAGAGTGGTATAATTTGGAAAGAAGACCTGGAAACCATATTAGTCATCCTACTCCGTGGAAGTCCATCGTAATATCCTGCAATCAAAATCAAGAACAAGTTTCATCGTTCATCGTAATGTTCCTGTGCGTGCTTATCGCCGTCACCCATGCGTTATCGTGAGCCTTTGTTTATTGTTTTGTCTAGAGTTAAATAGCGATAGACTCTCAATATTTTTTATTCAGTGGTTCTCAACCTTTGCATAAAATATTATATTTAAGTAGCTTCATTCATTATGCCAAAGCCTGGCACATCGGACAGTAAATTAACCCTAAATATTCCTGTACCGTCACCCGCGGACGTCCTGTTACTCGAATCAGAGAAGTCACCTGTTCCTCCTAATCAACAGCCCGCTCCCGGGAACAGCGGCGGTGCCACCACTAGGTCTACTACAAACACTCTCACCATGACCGAACTAGATATCAATATTTTATTTAAATTCGTTAAAACTTATGATGGTAATAGGGAAACACTAAATTCATTTCTAACCAATTGTAATAATGCCATGGAGTATGCCACCCCAATTCAAAAACCAATTTTATTTAAATACATTTTAAGTCAATTAACAGGAAGAGCCGAGGTGGCATGTTCCATAAAAGAGTTCTCTAGCTGGGAACAATTAAAAGAATTCTTAAAAGTACAATTTTGCCAAAGGAAACACTATGCCCACCTATTAACCGAACTACAAGAAAGTCGGCAGGGCCCCCAAGAGGGAGTGACGGCATATGCCCTGCGGGTGGAAACCCTCCTGTCGCAATTGTTGACCGAAATTACACTTTCCACATCCAAAGCTAAAGAAATCTCGGGTCGTACAGCGTCTATGGAAGACTTAGCCCTCCATCATTTCCTAATGGGACTGTACCCCAGGATTTCAAACATAGTTAGGTGCAAATCACCCAAAAATCTCAACGAGGCTGTCAGCCTCGCTATATCTGAAGAACGAATCCAACAAACCCTATATAGGCGCCCGCAAGGCGACCAGAAATCCAGTAATAATACCAACAACAATAAATTCAAAACAACAAAACCTCAAACTTTCGTTTCTCCCAGTCCTTTTCAAAGCTCAAAAAATCCCGTTTCTGCTCAGGGCTCCTCTGGTCCTTATTGTCGATATTGTAGGACCCCTGGCCACGATATTACTCAGTGCAAGAAGCGAGAGTACAACAATAATCATTTTAAAAACAAGATAAATTATGTCGAACAACCAGAAGTTGACTCTTCAGCTGATGTTGATGATTCTTTACCTCATTTAAACCAATAAAGGTCTCGTCCTGGTGTCGCACGAGACAAAACACCAAAGACGACACCCTCAAATTCCCACTTCGAGCCAATGATCACCCTACTATTTCCAAGGCCAACCAACAGGGTAACCAGCCCCAAACTGATGGTCGTAATAATTCAAGCCTGACGGCTCACCATACTATTTCCAAGGCCAACCAACAGGGTAACCAGCCCCAAACTGATGGTCGTAATAATTCAAGCCTGACGGCTCACCCTACTATTTCCAAGGCCAACCAACAGGGTAACCAGCCCCAAACTGATGGTCGTAATAATTCAAGCCTGACGGCTCACCCTACTATTTCCAAGGCCAACCAACAGGGTAACCAGCCCCAAACTGATGGTCGTAATAATTCAAGCCTGACGGCTCACCCTACTATTTCCAAGGCCAACCAACAGGGTAACCAGCCCCAAACTGATGGTCATAATAATTCAAGCCCGACGGCTCACCCTATTTTTTCCAAGGCCAACCAACAGGGTAACCAGCCCCAAACCGACGGCCAAGGTAAATCCAATGTTTATGAAATAAACTTAGACACTACAAAAAGGTTATTGCCTCACGTCTTAATAAATTCACAAGTGTCAGATATCCCATTATCCTTACTAGTCGATTCAGGTTCTGCTATATGCTTGCTGAAAAAATCCAGTATCCTTAAAACTCAAAAGTTAATAAAAGAACCGATCAAACTCAAAGGAATAGATCCTGGTGATGAACCAACCCTTACTGAAGGTCACTTTTCACTTACCTTAAAGTTAAATGATAATAAATCTTCAAAATTCAAATTCCACGTCATAAAAGATATTAATCTGCCTTATGATGGTATCATAGGCTCAGACTTTTTGACAGCTTTCGGTTGTAAAATCGACTATACACGTGACATTTTAATAATAAGTAACATAGATATTAAATTACATTTTGTCGATCCCTTTTTCATCATCCCTGCTCGCACCGAGACTGTAATTGAGTGCTCAGTCTCCGACACGAATCTCACCGAAGGTGTCATTATAGACCAGCACCTTTCCGAAAACCTACTAATCGCAAATTGTATAGTTAAAATAAAAGAAAATAACCGTGTCAATCTGACGATTGCTAACATTTCAGAATCCCCAGTTACAGTTAAATCTAATCTCAACCTCAACATCCTGCCCTTACATATAGCTGCGTTTCAAGTAAATAATAACTCCCAAGAAATAACCACACGAACTCAAGCAGTTATTAGTTCCCTCAAAACAGATCATTTAAATAGAGAAGAATCCAATTCCCTAATAGATCTGTGTTCACAATATTCGGACATTTTCCATCTGCCGGATGATCCACTTACTCATACAACAGCCTTAAATCATAACATTAAAACTAGTACCGATGTTCCGGTCCATACTAAATCTTATCGTTTCCCAGAATGCCATAAGAAAGAAGTCGAGACACAAATCCAAAAGATGCTTGACCAAAATATTATTGAAGCATCCTGTTCACCCTGGAGTTCACCCATATGGGTAGTACCCAAAAAAGCGGACTCACAGGGACGTCCCCAATGGCGAGTTGTAATTGACTACCGTAAATTAAATAACGTCACGATTGGCGAAACTTATCCAATTCCTCAAATTAATGAAATTCTCGACCAACTAGGGAAAAGTAAATACTTTTCAACACTCGATCTGTGTTCAGGTTTCCATCAAATCCTCATGTCTCCTGCAGACGCTCCCAAAACAGCTTTCTCTGTACCCCAAGGCCACTTTCAATTTAATAGAATGCCTTTTGGGCTGAAAAACGCCCCGTCTACGTTTCAAAAGCTCATGAATAATTGTCTCTCCGGCCTTCAAGGTAATCGATGTTTTGTTTACCTTGATGACATTGTCTGCTACTCTTATGACCTAAGATCACACATCGATAACCTTCGAAACATTTTTGAGAGACTTAGATCCTATAATTTGAAACTCCAACCCGACAAATGTCAATTTCTAAGTAAGGAAGTCACATACCTAGGCCATGTAATCGGTGAAGATGGTGTCAAGCCCAACCCTGAAAAGGTAAAATCTGTAACAGAATTTCCTATACCCAAAACTCAAAAGGACATCAAGTCATTTCTAGGTTTAGTTTCATATTATCGCCGCTTCATTCCCGATTTTTCCAAACATGCTAAACCTTTAACAGCTCTACTGAAAAAGGACACCTCTTTTAACTGGAATAACGAACAACAACTGGCCTTTGAAACCCTTAAAGAAAGATTAGTTACAGCTCCTGTGTTAGCTTATCCCGATTTCTCTATACCCTTTAATCTCACATGTGACTCATCTAATTTTGCAATTTCTGCTATCCTATCACAAGGGTCTATAGGTCAAGACAGACCTATAGCCTATGCATCTAGAACCTTGAACAAAGCCGAATGTAACTACAGCGTAACGGAGAAGGAATGCTTAGCCATCGTCTTTGGAACAAAGACCTTTCGTCCTTATCTATATGGTCACCGGTTCAAAATATTAACAGACCATAAACCGCTTCAATGGCTTTTTAATTGTAAAGACCCCGGTTCTCGCTTAGTTCGTTGGCGCCTCAAACTGGAAGAGTTTGAATACGATATTCAATACAAGAAGGGTAAAATAAACTCTAACGCCGATGCGTTGTCCCGGTACCCGGTTAACCCTATACAACCAGAAGGTATTTCACAACCCAATTCTGATAATAATCAATTGGACTCTGTCCAGCCTACAGTGCAAGACTTTATTGATTTACCTTCCAATGATTTATTTAATCCAGAAGACATAGTATCTCATTTACCCAATGTGCCATCTAATATCCCAGATGATGATGAAACTATTGATCCACCAATGAATTTACCAGATCCAACTGTAGAATCTGATATCCAACTTGAAACTTCTCCTCAACCCTCGACAAGTGGTTGTCCAGATGTTCCCGTAGATGACTATCCAACGTTCCTAAAAGCAACGGCGAATAAAAATGTATCCTATAATACCAATATAGAAGAATGTAATGGTAGCCTTATGAAAAGTCCCTTAAAAATCCTTCTAGTCCCTACTTCCATAGATTTAGACGAATCCAATCCTTATATACCGGAAATTTTGAGTGACCCTGAAATTAACGCGCAAATACCTAATTCAGAAAAAGAATTATTTTCTTTTGAAAATTGTAAACTAAATTCCAAAACCCTTTATTTATTATACTTTAAGGTCCATTATTTTGATGAACCGTCTTATCCGGAAATCTTCATAACACTTAGGACAATAAGAGATCACCTCGTAAATTTCGAAGATGTCCAAGAAATAGGTATATCTGATCTAAAAAATCCTTTTGAAAAACACTCATTCACTAAAATCTATAACATTCTAACATACTTATTTCATAATACTGGTATCAAAATTAAAATATATCATAATAATATCATGTATCCAACCCTTTCCGAAATTAAGAAGATACTCTTCGATAACCATGACATTCCAATAGCTGGCCATTTAGGTTCTTCGAGAATGTATAACAGAATAAAAGAAATGTACTACTGGAAAGGAATGCGTAGTGACATCGAATCTTATATAAAACAATGTAAATCTTGTCAAGAAAATAAAGCACTAAGGAAACTAAACCGCGCTCCTATGCAGATTACCAGTACATCAGCTGCACCGTTTCAAAGGGTTTCCCTAGACATTGTCGGCCCTCTTCCCGAAGCAGGACCAGCCAAACTCAAGTACATCCTAACTGTACAGGATGATCTTACAAAATTCTCTTCCGCATATCCTATCCGCAGCATCACTGCGGAAGAAACATCAGAATGTCTACTACATTACATATCCATCTTTGGTATTCCTAAAACAATTCTTACTGACCAGGGTACAAATTTTACAGCGGAAGTATTTAAGAAAACTTGTGAATTTTTAAAAATCAAGAACCTCTGGTCATCACCATATCATCCCCAAACTCAGGGTTCCCTAGAACGAAGCCATTCAACCCTCAAGGAATATTTAAAATCCTATATCGACGAAGCACAGTCAAATTGGCCCCGTTATGTTTCTACAGCTATGCTAGCATACAACATAAATGTCCATTCTACAACCCATTACACACCCTATGAACTAACATTTGGAAACAAGCCATACATTCCTAACTCTATTTATGACGAAACTCCTGGAGCTACATACCCTGATTATGTCCGTATGCTTCAAAACCGGCTAAAATACTCAAGAGAAAAAGCTTTGGACTTTATTAGGAAATCCAAAGAAACTTCCAAAACATATTATGATACTCACACTCGTCCTGTCCAATATAAAGTCGATGATTACGTCTATCTTAAGAATCACTTAAGGATGCGTAAAGCACTATCTCCCATCTGGAAAGGCCCATATAAGATTGTCAAATTAAATGGTAATAATACACTTACCTTACTCATTAATCGACGTCACGTCACTCATCATTTTGACCAGGTAAAATCAGCCAACGCTGTTGAGGCAAATCTATAAATAAAATACATTATTAGAATACGTAATCAGATTTAGTTGTATAAGTCAGGAATTAATTAATTAATTATATACTTACCTTTAAAAGGGAACGATATTTAAACAAATTTTTGGAACCTTAGACGAAAACTATGCCTTGAAATATGACGAAGCTATAAACACTCTGCAAAATAACGAGAACCAGTTGGCTTCACTGATGAAGGAGAACATTTTGATTACTACCTCGGTAATAACTAGCCTTAACGAAACGCTAAAGAAGGTGAAAGAAAATGAAGCTAACTTAAATATAGCTGTCGACAAACTCTCTTTAAATATAAGAAATATTTCGGAAATTACAAACGGGTTAATTGTTATGAATAATGTAAACAGCCTAGAAACGTCAATTCTTACTTTATCTTTTCAGTTGGAAGATGTAACTAATGCTATATTGTTTAGCAGTTAAAACATTTTGCATCCCGCTATTTTAACCCCAACTCAGTTGCTTTGAGAGCTTGCCGATAATTATGACACTTGTCTAGCGACCTCGAACTACCCGTAACTTTAGATATAAGTTCAATACATGTTATTTTAAGCATATCTAGGTTAAGTTGCTATTATATAAAGAATAGATTAATGTTTGTACTACAAGTGCCATTCACTAATATTAAGGAATATGTACTGTTTCATAATATTGCTCTCCCGTTACCCCATGATATAAAGGAAACTAACATGTTTAGCCTTATTTTTCCAACCAACAAATACACAGCAATGACCAAAGATTAATCTCAGTATTGTGTTTTTAATGATCTTAATCAATGCAAAGTAACCAAACCCGGAATCTATATTTGTGATGTTGAAAATGTATATTCCACTGACGCAAAACTTACCTGTGAAAGTGAACTATTGGCAAAAGTTAACAATCAGAAACCATTATTGTGTGATACCAAAAGTATAGTTGGAGAATTGGTCATTTGGAAACCGGTAACTATACTCAACCAAAACCTAATAAAATTACAGTTGATTGTTTAAATTCTGTTTTATACGAAACCACGATAGTAGGTACAGGGATAATCTAAATTCCTGACGAATGTATTGGATACTGTAAAAGTACTACTTTAATACCAAAATATAATGCCATTAAAATCACTTCACCTATTAATAATATACCGGACTTCAACCTCATCAATGACACTTGCTGTAGAACGTAGAATTAAGTTATTTAATGAATGATGTGTCTCCTATCCATATATATAATATAGACTTAGACGATTTCAGTAGAAAAAATATAGATAAACTGTATTCCCTTCTTAATGATATCCAATCTGTGGAAAAATCTAACAGCCCACATATTGTTAGATACGGGACACACTATTCTGTTATAATAGTTGTAATCTTAATTTAATCCTTTTATATTTTGTATTCGTCATTATTAAATATTGTAAATCTGACAACCATGATCCCTTCCAATTCAAATCTAATTTCAGTAAAGAGCCAACCCCAATAGAACTTACTGAACCAGCGACCATTACTACTGACAAACACGATCCAGATGAAGAAATTCAATCCCTAACCACTCCGCTTAAAACGCGAGTTTAATACAGAAACTTTGCTTTTAACCCCAAACTTTCTTCTTAAAGGGGGAGGTGTTATACCCCAGTCAAATACCGCTAAATGCTGCCCTGGATATTAGAGTGCAAGTCAGCAATTATAAGCTAAATAAGTCTTAGCGCATTAAAAACAGTCCGCGTCCAGATTTTGTAGTGAACGGTTGTCAGATCGAAACCATTTTTTTGTAATTTTATAAGTAATAATAAAATGATATAATAAAAGTTTTTTTTTTTAAAGTGAAATTAGCCCTTTCCTATAACATTACACTTAAATACAAAAATATATACACTATATAAATACAAAATAAATTAAATAAACATATTTTTACAAAAATATACACACGAATATAATAAAGAATATAAATAGGTGAGAGAAGAAAGCAGTGATGGCCTCGAGGTTTAGGCGCGCAGTCGAGAATCTCGGCGGTCGCGGGTTTGAACCCCAGGCACGCACCTCTGACTTTTCGAAGTTATGTGTGTATTCAAATTGAATTATCACTTGCTTTAACGGTGAAGGAAAACATCGTGATGAAACCTGCACACCTAAAAAGTTCTTAGGACTTTCTTAGATGTGTAGTCCGCTAACCCGCACTAGGCCAGCGTGGCGGACTATGGCCTAAACCCTCACAATGGTAGAGGAGACCCGTGCTCAGCAGTGGGCGTATATGGGTTGATGAAGAAGAAGAAGAGAGAAGAAAAGATAGATTACAGAGAAAGGTAATAATAATCTTTCACTTATTTTTTAAATGAGTGAATTGTAATTGTGAATTAATTTAGATAATAATTGGTATGAACATAATATATGGTACGTTGGAAAAGGAGTACGTTTTACATGAATTACCAATAAATTTAATATTATATTGATTATTTTCAATGATCTGACAATCTATCGGGCCATACCCGCTTAATTACTTAGGTTTAATAGCTTTCTAGTCTGTTAATCTCGCGAACTGTCTTGTGGTCTGGGAGAGCAAGTGTATGCCGTTCGATCTATCGATTTTATTTCCGGGTCAGATGAAGAGTTATTCAATAGCAGCACGAGTGTGGAGACTTCCCCAACAAGCAGCCCTAGACTTGCTTTCAATTACGTAGGAATTTTAATACAATTTACGAAATATGTGTGTATAATTTGTATCACGCCAACCCGCACTAGGCCAGCGTGGTGGACTATGGCCTAAATCCTCTCAATGGTATAAGAGACCCTTGCCCAGCCGTAAGACGTATATGGATTGGTAATGAATGTATCTCTGCCTTCCCCCGCGAGAGTAAGGCCGTTAAGAGAGTACTTTAGGTACTAACATTTTCGATACTGGTCGCCATAATAAAGACTCTGGAAATAGATATTTTTCATATTCGTCCGTCTAACTCTAGTATCAAAATCGTTTATAAGGTTTCGGCGCGAAAAAATAATGAAATCAATGAATACGATTATACGGCCACTTGCAAATTATAATTATGTAAATTGTAAAGTAATCATGATATTCAGACTGTAAAATCATTATTATTATAATTCAATGGTAATATGCTACAGAGTAAATACACGTGAGCTGAAAGTTTGGTCAACATTTATTCTATATTACCTTCAGACATAACAAATATTGGTAACTAAGTAGAATTGCGGCTTTTGAGAGTAGATTTAACAGTTTTAAGATATGAATAATGGTATGAATGAATATGAAGTGAACAACATTTGATAGTTTAGGAATTTAAATTGATAAAACGTCTAGTTTTTTTGCATAACCTTGTCTAGCTACATACTATTTCCATATAGGCTGTGTCAGATAATTTTCTCACACATCACATTCTATATAGGCATAATTCACTGTGCAGTTTATTTATATTTCAGTGACAGCAAAGTCAAAATGTTAGTATTAGTGTTCTACACGCCAAACGATACAGATGTAAGTTTGGTGCATTTAACGCGGTTTTAGAAAAGTATTTAGTTATTGTGTGAGTAAATTTTTCAGTGTATATCTTAGTTTTGTTCTACGCTCTGCAAAAGTTCGTTACAGAATAAGAAAGTCAGTTTCTTAAGGTAAATTACGAGTTTCGGCTAATGGGACACTTCACCGGTTGTGCGAATTCTTCATCGTAGATCCTGATTCATGTGAGTTAAATTTAAGACAGGTCAATGTGTTGTGTAGGCTTACGATATATACCTAGTTTACATTATCTTTATTTGTACTATCTGTAATAGCTGGAATTTTCTCGTAAGAAATATCTTATTTAAAAATTAAAACAAAGTTTGTATGGAATTGGCCAGATGTTTCGATTGCACTTGTGAAAAACAAATTTTAAATGTGGTAAACGTTTCATAAAGATCACGGAAATATTGAAATAGTACGGGGAAGTGGATTCTCTGTGCTCTACTTAACTTTACACCGTCAGTATCGAGATCTAATACGGAGATCCTTGTGAAATAATAAAATTTAGTAATTTCATTAAAATATTACATCAAGAATCTTAATATTTCAATGGAATGCTAAATACTTTCTAATTTTCTAAATAATTTATAATAATTTATTGGGAAATCCGTTTTACTCATTACATATTGAAACCATTTTTTTTTAGTAAATAGTCCTCATAACAACTCCTGGCTGCCCCTATAAGATGAGCCTGTATGTAAATATGAAATACTGCAATTAAAAATTATTACTTGCCTGTCGTGTAGACGTAAACGTTTTTCTTAATAAAGACTGAGTTAAGTGACATCTCTGTTTTATTTCGCCATAGGTAATACAAACGAAAATTATGTTATCAGTATTGTTGTGTACCAATTGTGGCCTTTAAGTTTAGTAGAGCCTTGGCACAATGTGAGCAGCCGCCTTGGATCGTAGGTATAAATATAATCAATAATTAACACATTCTCATTAAAGATAAAAATATATTTTTGAGGAATGAAGCTAGATGCATGCGAATGTAGTTTATAATTAGTACGTAAAGAGTGCGAAATAGTGTTTATTAAATACATACGCGAATATACGTAGGTACTAGGTAAGTGGATAAAATTTAAATATATACAGTATATCCATGGTTATTCGAAAACTGCGTTACTAATTTCTTAGACTTCAGAAAATTCTGTTAGGCAATCTCTTAATGTTACCAATAAAATAAGAGAATTGTGACTATTTTAGTGTCGGTTAAGCTTAAATTAGATTGAGGTAACAACTCTTGGAAATATACAGACTTCTGTGCAAGGTATTTAGTACTATTTACACATAATGCGTATATGCATCATCACACAAGAAATTATAAGACACTTAACGTTGTGTTAAAAAAACATTTTATTAGTTCTGTACATAAAAAAAATCTAAGTAAACATTCCAGGCCGGAGGAAATTTTCTTGTGACGGTATATATTTACACTAGGTTTTACCTCGTCCATAACACTGGTAATTACAGTACAGATCACAACTAGTTTATGTTTCATTTAAATATTTAATATTTATTACCTCGTTGACTCCGAAAGATGAAATAATGCGCGCGCACCGAAGTTCCCCGGTTCTAGTCCCCGCGTAGGCGTTGATTGAGCACTGAGCCGGGAAAGTGTTTATTAAACAGGATTGCTCTTTTCTCCTGCTTCGTGAGATTTCGACACCGAGTAATAGGCAGAAATAAACCTTCCAAACATTTTTAAAATTGCGAAATAAAAGCATTCTGTTCCAACTTCCACCGTCGTAAAACCTGACAGTAAGATATAAATAAATGATAAGAGCGTGTTTAAACCATGGATATCTTAAGATGACTCATCAGCATCGTTTTATAAATTTAATTCTTAACAAATCGTCGCAATTTTTTTTTTGTTTTTGGGTACATAAGTTAATAAACTTTTATTTTATACAGGGTTTTTTGTCTTTCCGCACAGCGGGTTTTAAAGAATTTTGAAATGAAGAGGACTAATTATGCGTTCATTTCCAAATTTAAATGAAGGTACTTTTGATGATTTACTGTAAGATGAAACTGTTGCTCGTAAATCTGTTCGAGACCTTAGAATGTTTAACCCATCCTTAACGTCTTACCTGGTTGGTTTTCCAGTTTTAGTTTATGTAGGTAATGCTGAAGCACGCAGTAGCGATACTCTCATAGATACCCAAAAGTCGAGCTTGCCTTACGAAATTCCGAATAAAAATATTTAAGCTTTATTAACAAAAGTAATTTGACATTTAGGTAAATAAGAATATACTGACTCCATAAGAAATAAATATTTAAAACAAGACATTACACAAAAAAGTGTAACGCTTTTGGGATTCCATGGAAGATCGCCACTGGAAAGTATTACTTACTAACGACTAGATATTATATAAACTATTATAATTAGTTGGAAAAATTGTAAAACACGTAACTTCAAAAGTCAAAGGGGTGTGCCTGGGATTACACAAACATCATTAGACACAACAACATATATATATAAAATTATACCATTTCATATTGTTTGTTAAGCCTCCCAGACGACCGACGTGGATAATCCTGTTGCTTTGCTTAGTGTAAAATTGGTAATAGGATATATTATATCAATATGTCTGCATAAGGTCCCGAACCTGTTATACTGAACCACGTATATATGCTTAATTCGTTCTTGGCGGAGATAAATGGTAATGAACTCATAACAAATATTTATATTTAAAAAAAGACGCACAATCAAATTAAATATAAGAAAAACCATGACATATTTTAAATTTAAATATCTAAATTGTACCTCAACACGACAAGCCTTAAGACGTATTTAAGTGCTTGAGTGATTAATAAATGGTCATTTCGGTCATTACCGCTATCAACAATAAAAATATTCTGTTGATATCTCGCTAATGTTAATAACGAATCTAGTGCTTGCATATATTTCTAACTCAAAAACACAGACGTAGCTAATAAAAAATAAAAAAAGAATCTCTTTTATATAAAACTAGCTGTTGCCCGCGACTTCGTCCGCGTAAACTACAGGGCTGAGTTCAGAAAGAAATTAACTTATAGTCTATTTTACTCCTTGGAGTCCTATTTATGCCCATACCAAAAATCATACAAATCGGTAAAATTATTTAAACGTGAAACCGTAACGCACCAGTCGGCGCTTTGTGAATCATTTTTGCGCGCTTGATCATTATTTTGAAACTGAGATATCTTCTAAGATACTCATTGAAATCAAATGAAGTGAAGGGCAAATTTATTTTAAATTAAATACTTATACTAAATAACGCATTTATTTGGATAAGGATTAATATAATCTTTATAAAAACACCTTCCCAAAAAATCCTTTATTTTAGAACAAATTTGGCTAGCATAAAAGAGGTTATAGTGAACCAACCCTAAAAATTAGACATATGCTACCGCTGACTTTTTTGTAGGCATTATCAATCTCTACAACTTTTTTCTAGGACTCAACTATATATCTCCCATGGGTAAGGCAGCGTTTGCAAAAAACGCTTTCGTTCGACCGTATTTTCTCCGACTTACTTCGCAAATCCTGCTACAACAAAAAAGTCTTATAATTTTTCGGACTAATGTATAGCCTATGACACTCACAAATAACATAGCTTTCTATTGAAAAGAATTTTCAAAATCGGTTCAGTAGATCCCGAGTTTACTTTCTACAACGTCACAAACATACAAACATATAAACATACAAACATACAAACTCACAAACCTTACCTCTTTATAATAGTATAGATAAAAAAAGAATTGGCGGTATTATTATTTAAGAGAGTGCGAAATTATTTTAAGTAACAAAAGTATTCATTGAGTGGTGCGATAGAAGGTCAAAAAAGGATTTTTTTTTAAATAACAACCTCGCAACGTAGTCTGCTAGATTTGTAACACGAATGGACCGGCTCATTCTCTACTGCTATATAAGCAATAGTTTCGCATTTCTTACGGTAAATAATATTGCTGATTTTAGTATTTTATTTTCCCGGATAGTAACCATAGCGGGTTCGTGTTCATGAATATCAGGTTGAATATGAGGCCTGTGACCAAAAGTGTGACGTATATAGACTGATAATGATGACGATATTGATATCAAGTTAAATAAATTTACATGATTTTCTATAATAACAGTCTGCAGATGTCATGGGATGTTTTGTTATTGTACTTGCTATTGTCATGATTTAAATTTATTACACATATGTTTTGAAAACTTTTCTTTTATTTAATGAATTATTATTGTTCTTTGTTTAAAATTAAAAAGACCAATATTTTATTTTTAATTTGTGCTATTTTTAAAATAATAGAACAAATCATTTATTGATCGCTTCGCTCGAAAAGATTCACCTATTTACAGGGCTATGAACATCGTAATATCCTTATTATAGAATATAGGTGTTCATAGGCAAAACAATGCTTAGTATAAAATTCAATATCCCACTACTGAGCACATGTCAACCCTACGACTGAAAAGATTTAGAAGATTTGGGTTAATGGACTACACACGCAGAACCTCCTCGATGTTTTTTTTGTATGTGTTTGATTTATACTTTTTAGTATATTATGGTACGATGGGACTGACAAGTGTAGTATATAAAAAAGGGAAGGGGAAAAAAGGTAAAAAATATGTGTGCAGGTTTCTCCACGATATTTCCTTTTGCGTTTAAAGTGCTTTTTACTAAAGTACGAGTATATAAATGATAAATCAGAGTAGTGTCACCGTTCGCGGAATTGCTCGCTTTTTGGCTGCTGTGTTTTAACGAAATAGTTGTTACCGTCAGGAATAATGCTGTCACTTTGTCATGTCAGTATAAGGATAAAAATCTATTTCAAATAAATCGAATGACTATGCGTCGTCACTATAATTCTTTTGAAAAGATGAACGGAGGTCAAGCAATTCTTTTCTCTTCGCTCCACTGTTTTGTACGATTTCATCGATTTTCTTTTGTTTATTCGTTATGTTAACACTTTTCTCCTTTTTACAGTTACCACCGAGTAAGCTATGGCGTATTTCAGTTGGTTTTTAATATACGTGACTGTGATTAACGTTCAGGTATTCAGCAGCCCAATAAAAACCAGCTATGATCATTACTTGACGCATCCATCCGTGAAAAGATTTATAGAATACTTAAAAATTGATACGAGTCGACAAGACAATATAAGTAAGTACTGTTTTTAATTTTTTTTATTATTACTTTTAAATTTGTAAAAATAAAAAGTTTGTTTGAACGCGTTACACTCAGGAACTACTGATTTAAGTTTTAAATATTACTTTTTTTAAGGGTAGCATTTATGGATAGGCGAAAAATAAAAAATAAAGGATATGTTATAAGAGCGAAAAATATGTGGCAAAACTTGTATAATGGGCTCCACACACGGTACGATTGATCGTAAATCGTAACCATCGATCGATTTACTTGTTTGAAGCTAAAGAATAAACAGCGTAAATGCCAAAAAATAATTTTTAATCTAATTGCTTATGTATGACGTTTTACTTTTGAATATTTTTTTTCTCATTTATTAGACTTTATTTTAAAATGGCATTTCTATTTTCTCTCTTTTAATGACATAACGTCTTAAATGCAATTTTATTCTAAGCTATGTAAAATCTAATTGTAAGGAATTAAGGTGTATTATATTCTGGAGTTTATATTTAAATTCTTTTTTACATATCGAAGTCCGCAAAACAAATGCGTAGTATATAATATTATCGAATCGTTGATCGTAAAGCGCCATACACTGTCGATTCAACGTTACGATATTCATGATTGCATGGGTTTTGTTGCGATTTGCGACATCGTCTTCGATTAAGTAAATCGTTTACGATCACGACACACAGCATCGATTCGTCGTTGCGATCGGTTTGATGCGCCCATAATAGTTATGTAGAAGACGTTCAAACCTTTCCCAAATCTATTAAGTGCACTATAAAAAATGTAATAAGAACGAACGTGTTCTTGTATTACGCGGTTAGGTAAGCATCTAAATATTAATGCCGCTCTTCTAATTTTGTAAAAAGACTAAAGCGGAGTAACGCCCTAAATACTAATGAGTTCTAGAATTTATATTAAAAAGCAATAAAGCAAGTCATAAAATAAATAGGCGTTATGAGTAAAAAAAGTCTTGTATTAAAAATATGTATTAAGAAATTTCATTGGGGAATCTGCGCGCTATAACTGTAGAAATAAAATTTGTAAATGGATGCTAATCTACTTAAATTTATCAATGAGAATACATAGACGGCCCCGTGGTACAGTTGGCTAGACACCAGTCTGTGAAATGAGAAGCTGTAGGCTTTCTCTCGATATTTTCCTTCACCGTTAAAGTACGTGTTAGTTTTTTGTGAATACAAACGTAACTTCGACAAGTCAGAGGAACATGCCTGAGGTTTGAAACCGCGACTGTCGAGGTTCTCAACTTCGTGCCTAAACCTCAAGACCATCACGGTTCACTAAGTTATTATTATATACATATATTATTTTTAAAAATTATTTGTAAATTTTTGAGTATTTTGATAAGTTTTTAAGTGCAAGTTCATTGTCCCCATTAGAAGACCTTGAGGCTCCATTTATAAATGTTGTGCATATCAGCATTTAATACAACTTGCGATATTGTGTATGCGTAAAAATATTTAACCCTTGTTACTATGCCTCGTATTGCCGTAGGTAGCTCTGATTGTACAATATTGTTTCTTACTGGCTTTTATTATTTTTTAGAATCTGCTGTTGATTTCTGGATAAAGCAAGCACAAGAGTTGGAACTGCCTGTCGCAGTTCATTCACACCCTAGTGGGAGACCAGTGGTGGTTATCACGGTGAAAGGAACTAATTCTTCCTTGCCTAGTATTATGCTGAACTCGCATATGGACGTAGTGCCCGCAGATGAGGTAAAACAAATAATACACATGTAATCTCATGATACAAATAAGTAATTATGCATAAACATATAAATTATTATTATCTTGCTTTTATTTCATACATTTTTAAGTATCTAACTATACATAATTTGCCTTCTGACATTCCATGCAAAGGTTGTCTAGAAGTAATCGCTATCAGCAATAAGACCGCCTTTAGTAAAATAGTAGAAGCTTTTTTTATTAATATTAATGTTAATGTTAATTTAATATTAATGTGAATTCTTGTATGAATGTAGGTATCAACCAAGTGTTATCTATCTACAATACATTAAGATTTATCCTAAATCTTTTTATAGAACGACGTGTAAGTGTTTTGAGCGCAACTTTGCTCGCGTTAAATGATAGCTGTAACAATTATTATTACAGACTGAATGGATTCATCCGCCTTTCGAAGCGTTTATGGACGATAATGGCGACATTTATGCTCGAGGGGCTCAGGACACCAAAGACGTCGGTATACAATACATGGAAGCCATCAGAAAACTCAAACAAGACAATATTACTTTACTGAGAACTATTCATGTGACTTACATGCCAGGTAGGAAACTCTCGGTAACCTTGAATTTACTTAAAGTGAGTAATTCGTTGTATCATAATTAATGAAAGGCAATTTGTAACCATCGTAGTTTAAAGAGCTGTATTGTAGTTCCCCGCCACATTTTCTGCGTCATGTGGTTTTCGTCATTTTTAATTAAATAAATAAAAGATATAAAACAACGTGCTTAATGCGTCAGCCGTTTCTTTTTTGATTTTATTACAATAACACTCAGGTCGTGAGACATTCTAAAAAAAGAAAAATCTCTGACCACAGATAGTGGAGCAAGAAGCCGTGCAAATATTTAATTATTATTGGTGCCATATATCAAGTTCCGATAAAGAAAACAATAATCATAAAAGTCCGATATAATATAGCCAAAATTTTAATAACCTGCCGAACAACTATTTAATAACCATTATGGAAATAGTTATCAAAATCTGCACTAAGCGCTTAGATCGAGGAGGGTTTTTTAATATCTATTTTTTTAATCTTTTAGTTGCATTTATGCCATGATCTCCCCTTTTATCTTCTTCTTCCTCTTCATCAACCCATATACGTCCACTGCTGTGCACGGGTCTCCTCTACCATTGAGAGGGTTTTAGGCCGTAGTCCACCACGCTGGCCTAGTGCAGGTTGGCGGACTACACACCTAAGAAATTCCTAAGAACTCTTAGGTGTGCAGGTTTCATCACGATGTTTTCCTTCACCGTTAAAGGAAGTGATAATTCATGTGAATACACACATAACTTCGAGAAGTCAGAGGTGTGTGCCTGGGGTTCGAACGCGCGACCGGCGAGATTCTCGACTGCGTGCCCAAACCTCGAGGCCATGACTGCTTTTTTATATTTAGTATTTTTTCCCCTTTTATATTTAGTACTATTTTATGGGTTGTCTGAATGAGATTTTTTCGTTGTTCCAGATGAAGAAACAGGCGGTTATGGTGGGATTAAAACCTTTGTGAATACAGAAGAATTTCAATTGCTTAATGTGGGTTTTGCTCTTGATGAAGGGATGACTTCCACGGAAAACGTTCTCTATGCTACGTACGAAGACCGAAGACCGTGGCGTGAGTGTTTATCGTTTATACTCTCGGGGCTACCTTGATATACATGACTGCATATGCTAATACATATGTACCTATAGTTATTTATTTAAGACAGCCCTGTTCTTAAAAATGTTTTTTTTATACACTAAAAATTCAGACGTCTATTTTATCCACATTGTAGTATTATATCGAAAATAGCTTGAACTGTTTCAAGAAGAGGTTGATACGACATTGTCGCATTTTTGCTAGACTTGACGGGTTCACTGCTGTGCCCCTAGATTCAAGCATGGCATTATTTATGTAGGAAATATAAAAAAAATATATTTAAGACTATTTTTTATAACTTAAAACAGTGTAATAGACTTTTATAATTATTACATCCAAATTTTATTAACTAATTGAGGTCACACCCAAGGCTATATTTAGTCTATTGTATTGTAATAGATTTGGGCAGAACGAATATAATTACCGAATAAATAAATCTCTGTGTGATTGACGCACTAAATGGGTAACAAATAATTTAAATTTCGCAATAAATTAAAAATCGAAGGTTCTATTTATATGTTCTGATTGGTTTTTGAATTTTATTATTCTGTAAGCTAAGAAAAGCCAAAAATAAATAACGAGTCTCTTTAATAATAAGAGTTTGAATTTAATTATCACAAGCAGGTGTGAGGTGTCAGAATAAGCGTCAATCATGTGTTGAACCATGTGGTTCAAGAATCAACTATTAAGTGGTGTATTTCGGTGTAGGTACACTAGCAAATGGTACCTATTGGCTAACAAAGACGTGGCATACTTTAAATATGTTTCATAAAAAAACACTGCGTAAATAAGTATTCTAATTAATTTCAGAGAGAATTTATTCTCATTAGTTCCAGACATACATAATACTTATCTCCGACCTTATTATGCTGAATGCTCATAACAATTGTCTTTACGTTTTAGAGATGCAGTTCATCGTTCACGGTACGGGCGGGCATGGTTTTACAATGCCTTCGGAAACGGCGGCAGAAAAGGTAATTAAAAAAAAATGGTGTATATTAATACGTTAAACGTGTAAATTATGATCTTCATGCACAAAGATAATAGTGATAGTAATAAGTCTAAGTAAACTGTCTATTGTTGTCGCGATATGAGTGGTACTTTATTGCGGGCAAAATAGCAATTACCTATTTATACTTATTTTTAAATCAACATTTTGTTACATAAAAATAAGTCTTGTATTTTTGAGGTAACAAGAAAATCTTTTAAGGGTTACTGTGTACACTTCTACAATAAAGTCCCTAGTCATATTAAGGCTTTGAAGTATCATACATTTAAAGAAACTACTAAGAAACAACTATGTAACAAAGCCTACTATACAATATCAGAATATATGGAGGATAACGAAGCCTGGGCATAATTAAAATGTTACTGTAATCCCAGGTTTGGCTGAGTTTACTTTAATGGACATGGCTGTACGTACGTAATTATTGTTTTAGTAATCTGTAAGCAATTAGGTATGTCATGCTCGCTGAAACGTCTGTTAGTCCATTGAAATGTTACAATTCAGGGGCCGAATATTGCATTTCTTAGAGGACGCAATTTTATTTTTGGGATATGTTTGGGGGGTCAATAGAAGCTTAACCTCAAGTTTGTGGGGTTGCCACCCTTGTCCCACGGCCGCCATTTTGAAAAAAGGGGTGAAACACTAATATTGCGATATCTCTGAAACTATGCGTCTCACAGAAAATTTGTAAAGACATAATTTGTAGCTAATTATTTTGCCTACAAATATGTTTATATAACTTTTTGCCCTAAATTAAAAATTAAAGAAGTTATAAGCAAAAAAGTGAGAAAATATTTATAAAATTTTTCTTTTTTGCTCTATAACTTTTTTTATAACATTTTACCAAAAAATTGCATCAGACCAATCTTGTAGATTATCTTTTGACAAAAATTTTACCCATTATATTTCTTCAATTTAATTCATTTAAAACGCTGTTACAGCACTTCAAAGTTGAACGGGTTTGTCAATGTTCATGAGAATCTGGTTGAAACGAAATGTTTAACTTATTTTTCTTTATGTTTTTTATTGTAAATATATTCCTTTGTTAAATTCGTACAATTTTACTTATTTATTCCTAACTGTTTTCCTCGCCGCGTATGAGAAAGAGTCTATAGGCGCGTTTTTTACGTGGTATCCTCAGTAGGTCTACTCCACGGACATCTTGCTTATAAGGTAATCCTCGACATCATATTTTTAATTACTCATTAGCTAGCTACTCTGATCGACTTTTTTTCGATGGTCCAGGCTGAGGCTCAGAGTCTAAATCAACGTCAACCGTGAAAGTTTGAGGAATGACAGGAGTTAAAATTGGAGTCATAGTTGGAAGTTTATCCTCAAATTCATTTTCTTCTATTAACTTGGATATTTCCATAATGTTGCTGCATGTTTCACCAGAGCAATGGAGGCATACTGTAGAGCATTTCAGGCCTGGTTTTCTGCAGCCACACATACTTCCGCAGTATCCCTTGCATCTGCAGAAAATTAATTTCATAAGGCCGGGGGATGCTGGAGGCTTGAAAGCTTGTATTGGCATCCAAATGTTTGTATGCTTTTTCAAGCCCAAATTTTCAGGATTTTGATATCTTCCGAGCCATGACTGGACCTGGTGATATACTCAGAGACTATGGAAACGAGCGGCATCTTGTGTTGGAGGCAGCGATGACAAGTTAAATGAATATTTAGTCACTGTTATAGCCAGATTAGTCTTATATAAATAAGTAAAATTGTACGAATTTAACAAAAAAAAAAATAGGAATATATTTACAATAAAAAACATAAAGAAAAAATAAGTTAAACATTTCGTTTCAACCGGATTCTCATGAACATTGACAAACCCGTTCAACTTTGAAGTGCTGTAACAGCGTTTTAAATGAATTAAATTGAAGAAATATTATATAATGGGTAAAATTTTTGGCAAAAGATAATCTACAAGATTGGTCTGATGCAATTTTTTGGTAAAATGTATATAAAAAAAGTTATAGAGCAAAAAAGAAAAAATTTATAAATATTTTCTCACTTTTTTGCTTATAACTTCTTTAATTTTTAATTTAGGGCAAAAAGTTATATAAACATATTTGTAGGCAAAATAATTAGCTACAAATTATGTCTTTACAAATTTTCTGTGAGACGCATAGTTTCAGAGATATCGCAATATTAGTGCTTCACCCCTTTTTTCAAAATGGCGGCCGTGGGACAAGGGTGGCAACCCCACAAACTTGAGGTTAAGCTTCTATTGACCCCCCCAAACATATCCCAAAAATAAAATTGCGTCCTCTAAGAAATGTAAAGTTCATGTAACATTTCAATGGACTATGTGCTTACGGCGGCGTCGTGTGCCGGGTCGGTCACTTCCCTATGAAATGGTTGAGGAGGCCGATGGCTGGCACATGCGTCATACTCGTGAACGGGTGCTGTTTGTGTGGACTGGTCTGCCTAATTTGCTTATTTCCATTCATGAAATTTTAACTCGGTTAGATGACAGTCTCTCCATTTAAGATGACTATGATGTTCTAATATGCAACACAAAATTCTGATATTGTATCAATGAGCTGCTCGAATTCGGGAAATTAAGTCCTTGTAACAATATTGTAAGCTATCTCTTGATTGGAAAAGAGCAACACTAGAGTTTCTTGCCCATTCTTCTCTAGTGATGACTGCCTTCCGAACAGGGTGGTAAAATTTGAAATGACTGAATCTAAGTGATGTATTTGACATTTTATGGATTCAATAAATATTATTTCATTTCATTTCATTTCATTTCAAAGGAGGTTTGTACATGAAAAAAATCTGTTGCAGGTGGTAAAACTATTAGATATCATAACAAAATACAGACATACTCAAAGGAAGATAATGGAATCTTCTAGAAAGACTGATTATGGTGCTTACACAAGTTTAAATATAAACATTTTGCAAGTAAGTGTGTTTTACTTTTTTTATAACCAGTACCAAAATACTTAAAATTTGCTGTGTATTCAATTGTGTCAACCACAAATTATACAAGAAATATAGACTCATTTTAATTTATTTGGTTGGTGTAGAATTTATTTTACTTATTTAATTAGTATGACTACATAATCGATGGCCACTTAATGTAACCGTAGCAATTGACTAAATAAATAATAATACATTGAAAACCTCAGTGAGGAATAGTCTGATTTTTTTTTCACCGCGTGTAATTTAGCACTTAATAATAATCTATCTCAAAAGCGAAGAGAAAAAGGTTAAATCCGTCTCCACTTTGTTATACCACGACTTTATTGGACGTGTTTTTCATCCACAGCCCAAATACGTTCATTGCTTGACACTGTCCTCATCTACAACTTAAATGGTTAAGACATTACACACCTCAAAAAATTCCTAAGAACTCTTAGGTATACAGGATTCTTCACGATATTTTCCTTTACCGTTAAAGCACGTGATAATTCATTGTGAATACACACATTACTTAAAAAGTAAGAGGAATGTGCTTGAGGTTTGAACTCGCGACCGCTGAGATTCTTAACGGCGCGCCTGGGCCTCGAAGCCATTATTACAGAAAATGGATTTTTATCTGTGAATTATGTTGAAGAGAACTTTTCCTCCAAATAATTATTTAAATATTTCAGGGTGGCTATGCTCCGAACATAATACCTTCTCGGATGTCCGTTGTAAGTGACATGAGGCTGGCATCACATGCAAACATATCAGATGTAGAAGATCTGGTACGTGTTGTTGTTATTCTTTTTTAAAATACTAAAGCTTAACACAATAAAGGGTGACTGGTCACCAGAAATATCGAAATTGGTACTCCACTATTATGTCATAAAATTGGGTACTTAGTATGCTCTAAAAAATCATCCCTGGTAGCCCTCCACACGAATCAGCTGTGTTAAATCGTTATGCTTATGCGTTGCGTAAATAATTACACTTTAGGCTAAGTTAATCCGTAGTTCTTTATATTTTTTTCTATTTATTGACGTATTATTCCCACATGTATTTCTAGATTCTCACCAGTGACTGGTATGATAAAGTAATACACATTTCAATTTGTCTGTACGCCTGTTTAAAATATAAGAGCAATTTTTAAGATATCCATGAATGAATAAAGTATATTGTTCTTTTAATTCCATTTAAATTTTCTGTATTCATAATAAATAAGAATACGTTCATTACATGACTGTTAAGGAACTGTTTTAATAATTGTGGAGTACCTAATTAACATTTCAAGATTAAAATGGAAATAAGCATAAATTATCGTACAGGGCTCTACAAGGCTTTTATCTTTAATACGAAAGAATTGCCCTTGCTAATTGCTTTGCAAAGCTATCTAACGTCAAATTGCTATTTTTTGCATATTGTATTTTCTTAATTTATTTTATGATATAAAGAAATCATTATTATTCTAATAATTATTTGAAATTATTTTCAGGTTAAACAATGGTTGGAAGAAGCTGGAAATGGAACAGAGTTAAATTTTATAAGACGTGAAGACGTTTCTGGGACGACGCATTTAGACGGCTCCAACCCATATTGGGTTGCCATGAAACAGACTGTTAACAACTTGTAAGTGACACTTTAAATGCACGCAGCGCATTTAAGTCGTTTTGAAGCACTGAAATTTGATAAGAAATGGAAAGCGGAAACAATTGCGATTACACTTATCACCACTTAATTATGGGCTGCCATTATGTCACAGCAGTGATGGCCTCTATGTTTAGGCGCTTAAGAAAATAAAGGAAAGTAAAGCCAGTACAACTGGACACTATAGTCGCAGAATGAAAAAAAAATGCTTTTACAAAATAGTACTTCGGAAGACTACATTGTTTTCGAAGAAGCTTTTATCCTAAAGTTGACAGAAAAAGGAAAAAATGAGATGAACTATTTCTTCACAATTTCCACTCCCTTCTGATTCCGTTTTTTTTTTCTTTCAGGGGTTATCAAATCGAGCCAATCATTTGTCCGGCAACTTCTGACATGCTTGTTCTACGCAACCTTGGTATTCCCGCAGTGGGTTTCTCGGCCAAAACTGGAACCGTCTCACGGATCCACGCGAAAGATGAATATTTAAATGTAGAAACTTTCCTTAAAGGCATTAATGTTTACGTAGAAGTGATTAAAAGTTTAGGCAATTTACCATCGAATGGTGACTATGGAAAACATAATGCAAATAAACCTAAGTGTTCCTAGCCCTATTAAATTAATTAATTTGATTTGTATTGCTAATTTTTTTATCTTACGATATTAATTTATGGGATCTAAAATGAAATTAAATATGACTAGTATATTTTGCTCATATAATAGATGTAACGCTTAGTCATAAAACTTTATAAAACGTTTGATGTCTTTAAGTGCCAATTTAAATAAATATTATTGATAACATATTATGTAGTATTATTTATAAACGTAAAAAAATGCTTTAATATTAAAGCCGCAGCATTCACATATTGAAATAAAATGTCACCCTTAATTTACCCTACGCGCACGCAGCAATCACGACAAAACTTTGCTATATTGAAGAGAGGATACTAATAGATTATATATTTATATAAAAAGAGACACCTTCGCTTTTCAGCTATATTACACAGTTCAGATAATTTTGTAAAGGGATGTGGAAATTTTTCTGATTATGCATTCACGCCTTTTTAAGCTCCCTATTCGGCGCAGAAAACGACGGCTGAATGTCATATATTTTTTTAAAACCATTGATCATCATTAATAAACAGTACATTTAAATTCTGAGAAACAGTTGCAGTCTTAATTAATTATATCCTTTTGATTTAAGTAGATTATTTAGGACAGTAATAGCACTTCAGTCATGTGAACCCACTTCATACCATAATCATTTCAAGTTCCGTGTGAGATTTGAAAGGATGTGCTACGCTTTACTTATTAATTGAATACATCTCGATTAGGTTTATAAAGCGAGCGATAACTCAGTTTGAATTATATCGAGGTACGAACGCGGTGGTGTGGAGTCTCTGAACTCTGAGAATTATAATAAGATTATCGAGGGCATGTGACCTCTCTTAACCTGCCTGAGGCCAGCATAATGGACTCATGCTCAGAAAGCCGTAGTGCAGCAGTAAAATCAGGTAAAACATTTTTGTAAGCAAAAATTATAATCGAACTATCACTAAACTATATGGTGGTCAGGAAAAAGTTTATATCAATTTATTGCAAAATTTGATACTATATTGATTTGGCGTAATTTCAAATTAATTTCTTTCTTGCGCTTAAATTGGTAAACTAAATTTGATTAGTATACGTAGTAAAGTATACGTAGAATTAGGTTTCTTTATTTCCGGAAAGTATTACTAATATTATTGCGAGGTTAAGGCTAAATAACTTTTCAATTTCAAGAACTTTATTCCAAAGTGATGACAGCATTTTCACGTCACTGTATCTCGAGAGACTCTTTAGTATTTACAGCAAACGCTGTTTTTTTTAGTATAAAATAAAGGTGCTTTTCGCGTCTATTTGTTTATCTGCTTACTAAGCTATGCCATTCCGTTATCAAAACCCTTTAATTTCAAAAAGCTTTTCACCATCACTTAGATATTAATAGATACTAATCAAGTTTTTTAAAAATTTCATGACATCGAGTCGAAAACAAAGGAATCGACAAATGTAGGCCTCATATATTACGACGAGGTATATTACCACTTATGTAGCCCAAAGTTTAAAATATTATTCAAAAATTAGGTTCAAATTAGGGAACTGAAGATATTCAAACCAGCATGAGTTTCAATTTTCAAATTTCTAAAATTTGATAACAAAATAATAGAGTAAGTAACCACGCTATACACCATTATGTTTTTGTAAACATGTCATACAAACTTCCATCTCCAAGTAGTACTACTACTACTTTTACCACAAAGTTCTATAATTAATATTAGACTGTTCTTGTTGTTTGTGTGCTGTTGCGTTTAAAATTGTACTTGTAATACGTTTCTTATAGTTTTTGAAACAATCAATACCCCATGAGTTAAATCAATCTGGCATAATTCAAATCCAAGCTATGAAGGTTAAAAAAACGAAGAATAGCTCCCAGAAAAGGCTCGTCTTAACGAAGGCAGTAGGTACCATACAATTAGATATAATGAGTAATCGTATACGAAGAATATTGAATAGTTAAATATCTTGTCGATAGTCACTTAGTTCTTATCCAGTTTATCTGAATTTAGTACCTGCTTTGTATTTATATTTACAACCATTGTAAAATTTATATGATTTATAATAAAATATGTATATCTGATGATATTTCCTTCAGCGTTAAGAATTAGACGGTAAATAAAATAAAATTGCTTCTTAAAACGATATTGATAACTGGTCTGGCGTGATGATAGCTTATCAGATTTGACATTACAGCAGTAAATGTTTCGGATAAACGAGGTGTCCAAAATCTCTTTGGGAGATAAAGATAAGTATTGACTTTTAGTATAATAAGAATGAGTTACTTATAAGGTTATATGCAGTTCTAAGGACAAGTACATCGAGAGTGGACATTTTTTTTAGAAATAAATCTTAATCGGTGAGTGTTTATAAATGTTCTATGTACTTTGTTTATCTCAAGTAGGAGCTGTTCATTATTCAATATCGAACATAATGAATGTGTTTTTATTCGATCGACCAAACGTTGACCGAATATATCAACAGTTTCATTTAACTATTTGCGTTAACTCTTAAGAATGTTTAAGAACGGTTTTTGTACAAAATGTCTGCCGCGTCTTGCTTTTCTGAGAGAGGAACGAAACTCATGAGCAAATATTGTAAAGGCAATTAAAATACAAACAAATTAATATTTACATTAAAATTGATCACCTGGTTATATATACAAAGTCCTCGAGTTGTCTTAAGCTATAATGAATTTAGTGGCAGCTGTGAATGTCATGAAAATAATTATTTTCTTTCAATCTTCGAGGTGCGTAAAATATGTTTGTTTAAGGTACTTATTACGTTATAAGTACCTACACAATAAATAAATGTCTAAAGAAGGAGTGGCTTTCTCTTCATAAAATAGTAGTAGACCAACTTTGCATATTTCTATCTTCTTTCATTTAATTATGGGGAATATTTTCATACCAATATTTAAAAAAAATGTATGAAATTATTAAATGTGCATTGTTTTTGTCCTTTAAGTTCACTCACTCAGCAATTTTCAGTGTCAATTATAATATAATTATAAACTCAATAATTTTAAAGTGAGGTTTATCGGTGTGATCCGTAATAAATGTAAGACAAAAAGTAAGTAAGACAGAAAGTAGGAAATAGAAATAGAAGTCAGTGCGTTACTAACACTTGCCACACGAGAATAATATTGTATACCTAATATTGGAGCAAGATATGTGCTAGTTATCTGTCGCCGATATGTAAGTATTTATGGTTATGTTTAATGTTCACTCCTTATTGCAGAGTCGACAAACATGTCCTTACTTACATTACTTAC
Organism: Cephonodes hylas; assembly: GCA_030295005.1. NCBI lineage: Eukaryota > Metazoa > Arthropoda > Insecta > Lepidoptera > Sphingidae > Cephonodes > Cephonodes hylas. The sequence continues at coordinate 7,450,587 of AP025366.1, forward strand.
ATATATATTATATGTATTTATGTTTATGGATAGGCACTCGTTTTAATGTAGTTTCTGGCTAAACTAATATTTTAAGTTAGGATACAGGCGACATAATACATTGTTGAAACAACCGTTTCTATTGAATAACAAAGATAATAATTCAATATTATTTACTGCCGATAATATTTATGCGTACAGATTAGTGTTAAAAATATTCTTGACTATTTGTCTACATATGTACATGTTTTTCAGTTCAGATACATACGTTCCACTGCCAGACAAGACCTCTCTACAAATGAGAGGAGTTAGGCCTTAGTCCACTACGCTGGCCCAGTGATGGTTTAAGGAAAACACATGAAAAAATTGTAAGAACGTGTAGGTCAATGGATTTTCTCACAATGTCAATGTGGATTCATACATAACTGAAGTATATTTTTTAAAGGTTAATTACATTTTTATCTAAGAGTCAGTATAGGTGATTAAAATGTACCCATTGTTAGTTACGACAGCGCCGCAACCTGCGAAACGAGAGCCTCTGGGTTCGATCTCCGTACAGAGACAATTTTTTGTGTGGTTCACAAATATTTGTGTCGAGTTTGGGTGTGAGACCGAAAAAGTCTTTTGTAGTCTGTGATTACCACGTTATATGACTTTCACCCTAGTATGCGGTCAGAACTATATATATGCGACTGTTGGGTGTATTTATTAATTAGTCATAAAGAAGACTGTAACCAGAACTGACATGTATTTTGTTTTAAATAATTTCAATAACAATTACACGAGTAAGAGAATATCAGTGGTTTACTTGTTTTGTTTCAGCGTTTAAAATGCAAATTATTGCCGTTTTGTTATTCTCGTGTTTGGCACTGCATGGAGCATCGCCAGTGCCTTACGCTTCGGATCCTGTAGTGCAGTTGTTCCAAGAATATTTGCAGATAAACACCACCACCAACAATGACCTGAGTAAGTTAATCATTTACTTATTATGTATAATTAATTTATTGAGACATACTGTCTATGCAGGTTATTTAAAACCGCTTTAAAACACGAAGATTTGGGGAAAATGTGTTTGAGAATACACTACCACTTACCTACTTATCCATTTACTTTCACACTCATGTCTATATTCCCCAAAAGGGGTAGGCAGAGGTGCATTTTTCACCCACATTTCACAAATTCATTTTAGTTCCACGTAATAGAAGACATACATAGCTATTAACGTGGTTAGGACACATTCCCAGACTTCATGCTTCTACTGAATCTTAAAAAAAGGAAAATCAAATAATAGATACTTTAATCATAAGAAGAAGTAATATTTCCACTTACACATTTTCCAAGTGGATAATCTCATTATTATACATCTTTTTAATGATTCCATTTAATACCGCTGGTGCCATAAAGTTACTTTCGCTTATCGTTGTTAGGTAGTAAATATTGAATTGTAAACAATTAACATCATAAGAACCTATAAAACATTTAAAGCGAAGTCTAAGGTTACGCTTTATTCACAATTTGTACAAAAATCTAACATTTTGTCTATTTAGAATGTCTTTATAAATAAATAAATACACTCAACAGTCACACACATAGTCCTGATCCCACATTAAAACACGAGTTTTATGTAATGGGTATCAGAAACTACGAGAGACTTTTCGCCCTCACAAGCGCCCAGACTCGAAACAAATATTTGTGGATCATGCAAACATTTGTCCCGGTGCGGGGATAGAACCCGTGGCCGTTCCTTTCGCAAGCTGATGTCTAGCCAACTGCGCCACGGGGCTGTCAATAGATGAATGTGCGCATGGTATATATTTGATTTTTTTTAACATATTCCCTGCCGATTGGTACAATAGATCGCCAGACTTTAGAAGTAATACAATTCTGAACCATTATGCCTCAGTAGTAGGTCGCCCTGTTTTTGAAAATTAATACTTCTACGCAATAATAAACTCCAATTAAACAAAAATAAACGATATCACAAAGGCAAAAAAAGGTTGGTAGCCTTAAGTTGATAAGAAGTTATAAATAATAATTTATGGCATTTTAAGCGTCAATTGATTTAAAGGTATTTGGATTACGAGGCAAAGTGAGTGTACTGACACCTGGCGGCTTGTTTGCATGATATAATTTATTTTTCAATTAAGGAAATCATAATTTCTCATTATAACATTATGTTTGAATTTAAGGTGAATTTGTTGGATGTAGGCTGGATTCAAAGCATCCTTTCAAATCCTACTTCTGATAGGGCCATACGTTTGTGTCAACTAGTTGAATTTATCCAGTGACAGCGTTCTTTCTTTCGTTGTTGTTCTTTTTTTTTATTTCGTTGTTAAGATTGGGTGGCATATATGGCCTTAATTTTGTAAATATTAGAAATAGGTTGTATAATGTAAAAGATACGATGGGGTTGTCATATCTTTTTGATAAAAACCCCGAACTAAATAAAGATAAAAAAAAAAAAAAAAAAAAAAAAACATTATGTTAAAAAGTAAACGGTGGTATGCGTTTGATTCGTCTTCCCGATTTAATCATTAAGACAATTTTAACGAACTTAGTACACATGGGACTCAATCGATAGAATAACCTCCCTGTTTTAGTTAATAAGATAATCTAACTACCCGCGTTTAGAAAAGCAGAAACTTGGTAGCAATGAAACTATTAAAACATTATTTTCAGCACCAGCTGTAGCCTTTTGGAGGAAACTGGCGGCAGCAGAAAAATTGCCTATAAACGTGTACGAGTTTACTGAAGGCTATCCAATAGTGGTGATAAAGTGGGCCGGAACCGATCCCACGCTACGAAGTATCATGCTGAACTCTCACATGGACGTGGTGCCTGCTGATGAGGAGGTAAAGTATAGTTATTGCTGCCTAAGAACATTACATCCAGATAGTGCGGACCAGACATTGGTTGTTTTTAAGTACAGATAAAATATTGTTTGATCTACTATTTTTGTTATAAGATTTAAATCTTTTTGGTGAATTGAGTATTTGGTAATATTGAGGTGAGGAAAGTGGAGATAAGATTAAAAATAATAGTAATAAATTATTTGCTTTAGCAAAAACTTTGTGTTTTTAAAATATGAAAAGAAAATATATTAAAATAAAGCAGCAAAAGTACAAACAAAATAATTTTAGAACTTTATAAAAACTTTGTTGTACTACGGGGCCAAATAAATATGAAACTTGTTGATTATACTCGTACTTAGTACCACTGACAAATTTAAACAATTTTGGCTGTGAAAAATATAATGATGGATATTCTAGGAAGGATGGACATACCCACCATTTTCCGGGCATATAGACGAAAATGGAGACATCTACGGTCGTGGAACCCAAGATATGAAGTCAGTTTCAATTCAGTATTACGAAGCTTTGCGCCGACTTAAGGCTAACAATATTACGTTACTTAGAGACGTTTACTTAACGCTTATGCCAGGTCAGTCAATAAATTTAAAAAATACTTTTAAAAGCTAGCTCGTAGCAATAGCAGGTTACAACCCCAGGCGCTCACCTCTGACTTCGAAGTTATCTGTGGAAGTAAGGAAGGAAAGGAAGGAAGGAAGCTAGGAAACTTGCACATCTAAAAAATCTTAGGAATTTCTTGGTTGTGTAGTGCGCCAACCCGAACAGGGCTAGTGTAACATTTAACAGTTAAGATAGCACCTTTGTTTTTGTTAACGCCTAGAGAAAAATATAGTTAAAAGATTGTAAAAACGGAATTTTGACAGCTCATATGTACGACACTAAAATACCTAAGAGTTTTCCTTTTTTACAGATGAAGAAACTGGCGCAGAATCGGGCATGATTCCGTTTCTTCAATCCAAAGAATTTACAAATATGAACGTAGGTTTTGAACTAGACGAAGGCACGTCTTATCCAATTCCTTTAATTCCCGTATTTTATCAAGACAAGGTGGTATGGCGTAAGTAATTAATTCTTTGACATTATAAAATCTAGATAGCCTAAGCTTAACATAATTTGCATGAGCTCAATCACTATTTAATAAAATAGATCTCTACTTTTAGTGTAAATAATAGGTAAAAAATGAACTGCAAAGTTTATATGCACAAATACTCACCCACGATTTACCAATTGTTTTAAACAGAGAAATCCCTAACGAACACACTTTTCCATCCCAAAGTCAACCTTTACATTCCCCGGCACATGCACAAGTTGCAATTAATAGGAATAAGGTACAGCCGTGTTTAATGGACAACTTCAACGAATATCCAATATAGGACAAAGTAGTTGAAAAATTTCGTCTTTAAATTAATTGGTGCAACTCGAACTAGATGGCGCTAGTTTGCTTTAAGTTTTAAATCATAGGGACCCAGAAGGCAAAGGCTAAAAAAATGATTATTTTGCGTCATGCTAGACAATATGTAAGACCGTGGCGCAGTTGGCCATACACCAGCTTGCCAAATGAGAGGTTGCGACTTCTATCCCGCTCCGAGCCGAATGTTAATTGTTTAATGCAAAAATATCTCTTTCATCATTAGACCGAAAAGTCTTTCTTTTGTTTTTAATTCCTCGATACAAGCCTTGTATTATAACACAAATACTAAGCTTTGGTGTAATGCTATAGTTTCATAATTGTCTAGGACTTTAAAGATATTAATCGAAAATATTTATTCAGAAATTGAAGTAACGTGCTATGGTGTGGCTGCACATGGATCTACTTTCCCGCAAACAAACACTACAGCCACTGGCAAGGTAAATGTCTATATATAAAGGTGTATTCAGATATTTATCTCCATAATATATAGTGCTATATCCATCTTCATGCTGCTAATAATTAATTTTCAATGCAATGCAAATGAAACTGACGTAGATTTGTATAGACTTTATTGGGCCAACTATTCACCTCATTTGAATATATAATCTATTATATAAAAATGTATGTAAGTATGTATATTCAAAACACAATTAAGTTTTTTTCGGCCAGCAATTTACCGGGACAGCTAGTTGTACATATATTTGTTCCACAGTGCAGGAACGTAATGGACAGATTGCTAGAGTTCAGAGACAAAGAGTACATAAAGTCGACCGCCGCACCGATCAACGACGCGGGTGTTTACACTTCAGTCAACTTGAATAAATTGGATGTAAGTATATAAGTCACCACCCACAAGGTGGACCGACGATTTGATAAAGGTCGCGGGAAGCCATTGGATGCAGGCCGCTTCCAATAGAGCGCTTTGGAAGTCTCTGGGGGAGGCCTATGTCCAGCATTGGACGTCCTTTGGCTGATGATGATGATGATGATGATGATATAAGTCACGAGTCTTGCGTCATATACTACCATTAATTGTTACATTACATCAATCGACAATATTTGTCGCAATAACTGTCCAATCTTCTATACAAGGATATGATATAGGCATTTGTAAATTCTATAAAGAAAATCCTTCAAACAACTTTAACAAGTTAAGGTTGAATGTTAATTTAGCAAAAATACCATGTTTTAAAATAGTATACTAAGTAGTGAAAGTATATGGCATGTAACCAATTATAGGTACATCCATATGTACGTCCCCCGTTTTAAAGGTTTAGCCAGACGAGCATTTCTGCATCCACTACGGTTCCTAAGAACTATGTGTACCTAAGTACTAACGTTAATATATTTTAATGTTATTTTAGGGAGGTGTCGCCAACAACATCATTCCGAGCCGTGTCACACTCACATTCGATATTCGGCTAAGCACTACCCTTAACGAGGAAAAATTTGAAGCCCAGGTACGTTAACCTAATTAAAAAACATACCTCTAAGAACTCAAAAAGGCCTGTTCTTTGCAATTGGACACGTATATGGGTATACACAGGTAAATTCACGTCAATCAGACGGTTGTAGGTAAATCAAAAATTCCTTTCCATGTTTTCTTTTCATTCCACATAGCGCGGCCGTCTTTATTATTGTCAAGAATTGAAGAAGAATCGCGTGAATTTTCATAAACAACGGATATTACGAACCAAATTAAAAGAAATATTTCTTCTCCGTTTTTTAAGCCTTTTTTATTGTTATGCTCCTATCGGATCTAACGAAATGATATATAGCCTATGGCTTTCTTCGATAAATGAACCATAAAAGGTTTCTTTCAATTCGAATCAGTAGGTCCTGAGATTAGCGCTTACAACCAATCAACCGAACAGACAAACTTTTAAGCTTTATTTTAAGTATGTATAAATATTGATGAGGGAATATAGCGTAGTAAAACAATATTACAAATGAGATATATGATTTTCTTTTTCTATTTTAGCTACGAAATTGGATATCAGAAGCTGGAGACGACATAACACTGTCGTTCATATTGAAGAATCAACAGTCACCGGCGACGTTGGTTGGTAACAGCAACCCATTTTGGACTGCTATCGCGAGAGCGGCAAGTAAACTGTAAGTATCGGTACCATTTCTACTATCCTTCTACGAGAACTATTTATTACAGACATTTGAGATATCGTGCTAACCAAGAAGAATTGCTAAATTATGTGAATTTTTCACTTGCGGAACGTAGAGTAATAAGAGACCAATTGTTTCTGTATAAAATAGTTAATGGCCACATTGATTCTCCAGCACTCTTGAATCGATTATTATTCAAGTGTCCTCGTATGTCTGGGCGTAAAAAAAATACATTTCAGTCCACAATCCCTCGAACTAATTATATGGATCCAACATGTTTATTCGCAGGTCGACAAATGATTATAATTTGCATTTCTCCGATATTGATTTATTTTTTGAATCGCTAAAAAATTACAAAAAATTACTTTTCTCCAATGTTCCTAAGTTAAGGTAATATTATAAAACATCTTTTTATTATTTGTACTTTTTTTTTTGTTTTTGTATAATATTTATTTTCGTATAATTTATTTCGTTATTTTCTTGCTTGTTCACTTGCTTCTGTTTTATGATATAACTATAAGTGGAAATTGTTTATGGATTGTGTGTTATATTTTTGTTATATATTTTAAATTGTAATTGTTCTGTTGATTTCCCTAACAAAATAAAATAAAAATAAAATAAATAAACGTAGAGAACATGTAACGATGATGTCATAAAGGTGTCAAAGAAGTTACATTGATGTGTTATTTTGAGGGAAGCACGTGCTATGATAAAGACGTATTGTTGTAAGAAATTCTTCAAATTTTTTTGAGAAATAGAACGGGCTTGGTTCAGAAATAAAAAATTTACAAAACACGTTTTTTTTAATTTACTGAATTAAGATTAGTTCATACAAAGCAAATGTACGCATTTCCAAGGTTAAATACACGATCATTTTCCTTAAAAAACTTTAATAACAGCTACTTATTTTTTAAACTTATAAATACATTTTAATTAATCTCATTGTTTCAGGAATGTCTACTTCCTACCAATCGTGCCACCAGGATCAACAGACGCACGCCACGTTCGAAATGCAGGCATACCTGCTTTTGGCTTGTCTCTCATGCCCAACACGCCTCTTCTACTGCACTCGGTGGACGAAAGACTGAACGTAAAAACATTTTTACAAGGAATTTCAATCTACGAGAAAGTGATTGAAAACATCGCTAACATTCCTTCACACGAGGAAGCCGAAAATCCTAGTCATTATCTATACAATACGGCTGTTTAACCTGCTTCGTGGTTTATTGAAATTTGATTTGTCGTATTTCTTTTGAAATAAATGTTGTTATTAAATTTTTTATATAAAACAGTACATGTTGTACATTTTTTATGAATACATTGTATTATAAAGCTTAGTTAAAAATGCATATTATTTTGTGTATGAATGTAATATGTTTCGATAACAACCCACCCCCATGTATACTGGATATGTGTATCCGAATGTTCCTGGCAATAAATCAAGAGTTATGTAAAGGAAGCAGCAGTAACAAAAAGAGATAAGGTTTATTATCATCAGGCCACATGCGTACAACTGTTTGACATGGGCCTCCTCTGCAAATGAAACACTGAAGGTCTTAGTCCATCACGATGGCATAATGCGAGTTGGCGGACTACACACCTAAGAAATTCTAGGGGTGCAGGTTTCCTCACGATGTTTCCTTCACCGTTAAAATAAGTGTTATTCATTGTGTTTGAAACTGCGACTGCCGAGATACTCGACTGCATTTTCTTAAAGTTTGAGGCTATCACGACTTAAGAATAGTCTCAGTGGATGGGGCAGAAGTAAATTTAAGAATATAAATACGTTAAATCATTATAACAAACGGTATCGGACCATCTGTTATATATTTCCTTTCCATATTATATTAATATCATCTGATAGTAAAGTAACAAATTAACATTGCATCAACATCGCTATATCCCAACCATAAAATGAAAAAGTAATTCGGTATCGACGCGCGCTCATACGAAGTTGTGTCGGTGCGTTGGGAGCTAAATCTTAAAACCAACAATCGCCACTTCACAGTAATGGGTGCCTTTCCATCGTACGTGCCGCAACATTTTTAAAAGGACTTTTTCGCGAGCCGCCGCTTTGTGTTTGTGTACCGTCCTCGAGTTCGACACGGATTTTAGAATTGTCACGCTTTTAGCGAACAAATGAATTCTCTCCAATGATTGGGATTCACTGAGCAAACCGTTTAGCGCACCATTGGCAAGTTTAAAAAATCTTTTGTTTTCGTACCGTTCTCGTTCTTTTGGGGTCGCATTAATTAATTCCTTTTTAATTCTTTCTGCATAGACTTTTTATATTCTGACAAGTTAAAAACCTGTATACAAACTGGAGTTAACTACAGTGCTATTTGTTTAAAACACCTAAATAAATAGTACGTGATTTGATAATCAGGAAGATTTATGATTTACGATGTAATAAGACAGTTGTTATAGCTATGTTATGTCACGCTATGCATTAATGATCCTAAAGAATTGAAAACTGGTGAAAATGTTTAACAGTTTCTCTTGACATTGTTTCATTAAAATTTAGTATTCGTAATATAGTTATTTATAAGCACATAATTTGTTTTCATTTTGCGCTATTATTCCCAGTGTGTTTTCATATACATTGAATGAAATTTTACGTAGTTGTGTGTATAAAAACGTTATGTAGCAAACTGAAGAGCGCTGGAGGCGTAGTGGAGCGTTAATTGAAATAAATTGTCACAACTGGATGTAGCCGACACATAAATCAGAGCGCCTCGGGCGAGCAGCTAAGTGCCTGCTTCGCGGCTGCCTGCGCCACAGTAATAATGACTAGACAAGACTTGTCACCATACCCGCAACATTTATAAACTTAAATTTTCACATCAATTTACTTAAGCAAAAAAGATAAAAAATATAAAAAAAAACCGTTTGATATTTTTCTTTCTTTTTATCAGAAAAAGTAAATATTGAAATTGTATGAATGGCGAACTTATATCTTAGGATAATCGATACTCTATCTGGCGTGGTTCACCATGAGTGAAGTAACAGAGTAAGTCTTTATTTGAACATATTTACCATATTCAGATAAACATACTAAACCTTTACGTATTACATATTTACCTATATGTTTCAAACGATCTATAGCTCCATAATCTTATTTAAACTCATTTAAAAGCGTACAATATTGTGGTTTATTTCGCAGCAGTCGGTTCTGTGCGATTACTATATCGCCAGTGGGGTGACGCTAAGAGACCGAGAGACGAATTAATTCAGCCAAAAGCAGCGAGAGGCGCGATTTTTACTTTTGGTGCTCATTTGTCACGAGACTCGCGGCGGCGTTTACAGGTGCGTATCGTCGCACACCTAAAAGCACCACACGCAACCACAAATTTCACCTTTACATGGATACGGTATGGGCACGCAGATTATTCATAGTTATACATTTTATGGTGGTATTAGTGTGAAAGTGTAGTGAGTTTAGCGCGTGGAATGTCGATATTTGTAATCAAAATGATGAGCAATTTTACGATGAAAGGATATGTCGTAAGAAAAAATCTTGGATAGAAAAAAACTTTAAGCTCGTCGGGTGGGTCAGAGTAGCGTGATCTGAATTTTGCTAAATTTATGTCTATTATTTTATTAGTTACGTGTACCTAATACTAGTAGAAATATTTTAAAACGAAATATTTGTGTTTATAATGATATCGCTTTGAAATCATTAAACCAATCTCGACGACGTTTGTAATAGAAGGAATAGAAAAGGCCAATCTACACAAAAGCTTAAAACAATGCAATGTATTTCTAACAATCAAAAATTCCTTATAATTTTCGTGACAATAACTCATCCAGCAAGACATTTCTTGAATCTCTACCTGGGTAATCCCTTAATGATGTTCAGTGAAGGGTGAAGTGTGGTGATATTGAATGAGTTGTCATTTGAAGGTTGACAGTACATCTAGCACTGCGCTCGGTAAGATAATGGTGAGCGTGGTGCGGAGAGAAATGCGAGTGCTGTCTAATGAACCGTGTCGCACGCGCTCATACACTGATTGATATAATTATACCATAGTTATCCTTCATGCGAATATATACACATGATTGGACTCTATGTAAAAAGACCGTGATCGAAAACTAGGACAGATAATAGTTATAACAGATGGGTAATAGTATTTAACACGGTTATCATCATCAGCCTTTATTTCGTCCACTGTTGGACATAGGCCTCTCCTATGGCACGCCACTGGGCTCGATCTTCGGCTCTTCTCATCCAACCGCTGCCAGCCACCTTGCGGATATCGTCACCCCACCTAGCCGGAGGGCGTTCTACACTACGTATTTAACACGGTTATACAAGGTGTAAAATGACTGTGTTCGGAAACTAAGACAGATGAAATTAATAGTCATGGTGATTAAAACACATTGGCGTTGAAAACATCCCGGCAATTTTTAATTTTTTTTAAGTCTTCCAAATAAAAATAAATAGCATACCTAAATAGATTTGAACTTTCACTTTAAATCGTGGGAAGTTTAAAACACAATTGATTTCATCAAAAATAGAACTTGTTTATTAACTTGATAAGAAACAATATGCTCTATTCAACACCTGTTTATTTTTCATATTGTGCTACTTAAAAATCTAAAGGACAGTATTTACATACAAAATCACGGTGGTGTGGGGTGGTCACGCGCGCGTCGTTTCATTTTAAAATTTCAAGTGCTCTTCGTTTTGACGCCACCGATTTACCCCTTTATACCCTTTATGCTCTGGCGTGTACGATATTTAAAAATACATTTTTTATCAAAATACTGGCAACGGATTAAAATGTTTCCCTTTGTTAAATGGTGTTTGAAATTTTATTTATTTATATAAACATTTTCGTGGGAAATTCCCACGAATAGTACTGTTATATTCATCATCAGCACGGGCCTCCCCTATAACTGAGAGGGTTTAGGTCTTAGTCTATATTACGAATATATTTACCAATTAGCTCAAATATCTACACACACATATATCGCACGCTTAAAAATATAGGGTCCTAATTCAAAATTTTGTATTTTCACCTTCATTCACTTTGTGATTAAATATAGTCGGATTATATAATAAAATTGTAATGGATGTAATGTAACTATTTAGTACACATATTTTTCAAAAATAATGATTTTTTTTATATTTTCTACAAAATGTATTTGACTAGTAACTAGTAGTAAACTATGTTTCCCCATTTACTTACCTTAGACTCGGCTTTTTGAATTAGGTCACTATATTATTAAGCGTGCGATATGTATTTGTCTTTTGGGCTATTGCATTTTAGCTCCCTTTTAGAGCTATTGGACGGAACTAAGTAATAATTTTAAGACTTATTGAAGAAATTGTGTAATCAAACTTTAGACATTTAGGTTTTACCAAATATTGATAAATACAAAGAAATAAAAGCGTTATGCCTGCCTATAGAATAAAAGCGTCTCGTCAAAATATCGAAACTACGTACATAATCCACCATATTACCATATTATACAAACCGCGATTCAATAAAATTTGCATACGATATTTTCGAAAATAGAAAAAACAACACGAAAATGTGATTAGTTTGTAGTGTGGACCGTCGCTTGGTCGTGTGCGGACGAGCGTGGCCGGGTACTTGTACCGGCGGGATTACGGGCGCGCCCGACACCCGCCTTGAAACAACATGCTTCGTCTAATCGCCACGGATTTGTGGATCAACTATTATTTTTGTACTCTACTGTTATACGGATAGATTGTGTCATATTATTGATTGAATTTTGTGTCTCTGGGAGGGCAAATAAGTATTTAAAAAAGTTGTATTAGATATTGATAACGCTATTTTGTATCTGAGGTAATAATGCAAGAAGGTATTTAAAAAACGAATTGTGTATTAGAAGGTAGAGTGATTGATAGCTAGCATTAAGGTATAGGAAAAGGAACAAATTATTAAAAGATTAAAATTATTTATATGAATTGCGCAACAGAATTTATGAGACAAAGATTTAATGTTTATATATAAATATTTTATATACTCTCGCCTTAACTTCAAACTTAGATGAAACTGGTAGCATTTGTAAAAATACATAGATCGTCGTCTATGTTAAAACTCTAAAAAATAGAGGTTCTAAGTGCTGTTGAATATATTTTTATTAAAATTTTATTTTATTTGATTAGTAAATAGCAAACTGTTTGGAAAGGAAACCACGCAAATATAAATACTTCATATAATTCGTCCTAAATATATTTAGGGCGCTATTTACAAAAGATTTAGATACATAACTAAAACCTACTCTAGTGTTTTTACGGTTGACATTTCATTAATTTTAATGACATGATTTTATTTCATTTTATTTATGACACTTTATTGTACATAAAAAAAATCATTATTTAAAAATTAAGTAAATATAAAAAAATAGAGATTTAAAATGGCGGGTTTGTCGCCATCTTATTGTTAAAATTTGCTTTGCTTATTGGCTTGTAAACCTGAGTACGTTTTAAGCAATATTATTATTTTAATATTAACGAAATTTTATTATTTTTTACCTCTTTTATTATATGCAACCAAATGAGTAATAAAAACGTTAGAAAGATTTTTTGTCCGGTTTACTTAAACCATAAATCACTACAAGTAAGTGCGAAAATGTCAAATAGATGTAAAGCTAAGATGGTCGCGGTGTATGTCCGTCTCTATTACATGGTCCGCGTAGAAGCACGTAGCCCGTAGCACGTGGCTCCCAAGTTCGCTTCGTAGCTCGGTTTCAATGCAAACGGTTCGCGCCGCCCCCTACGCCTAGCCGCCTGTGATTGGCCCGCCCGCCGCCCAGACAATTAGGCTCCCTCTCGTCTGTAATCTAACTTGACATTTTAATGTTTACCTTACTGTCTCACGAGAACACTATTTGAGTTTCTTACGGCTCATGCCTTTTCTAAATTTAAGGGGTAAACTCGCTGAAATGCATTTTGGAATACAAAACATAGATAGCGAATTTTCTGTAGTAAATCTTAGCATAACATAATTTTCCAGTCTTGTAGTAATCTAAAATTTGTTCCGAATAATATTTTTCATAAAAAAAATACTCCACAATTAACATTACAAAGTCTATGTGAGTTGATAATAGCGGTGTAATGTTCCGTAACTTTATCGAGTAACGCACCCATTATATTTGTAAGTAATTCGGTCAGATCGCAGCCACCGGCGCCCTGACAACATAGCCTGTGGACCGGGACACAAGATGGATGCGTGCTATCCCGCTCGCACGCGCGCCGACTCCCTATCGCCCTCTCGCTCGAGGGGTGGGACTCGATGTAATCAGGGGATGATGTGACTCGCGATCTCTGAAGCTCGAAAGATCACAATTATCGGAGCAGTCTGCCGAAAGCCGCGTTTCGGTGGCGAAGTCACCAACAAAAGTCATACGAACTTTCGTATAGTGGACCTACAATAATGACTATAGTGAAATTTAAAGCACATGTTTCGTAAATCTATTTCTGGATTATAAAATTGGTCGCATTGAAAGTGCAGTAATTCGCGGTTCGAGAATGTATTGTATGTAAAGTAGAAGTGATTTTTATTCATAAAAAGTGAATAAACAGTCGAGCTGTCTACGTTTTGGGAGAAAAATCGGGCGCCGAGCGTGGCTGTCCGTAGGATGGGGACAGGTCAGTTATTACTTCTTATTACTCATCTATCGTGACAGAATACTCTAACTTTGGCCAACGGTAGAGATCTTTTACCAGCATTAAGGACCATATTAAACACAAAATTGTTTTCCATTACTTACACTATAGAGATAGATCTTTCCACGGCAAGAAGCTGATAAATTATTATTAATATGTAATAGAAGTACAACAAAGTTACGGCCGAAACGTAATTTAAAACTTTATAAGCTTTAAGAGCTTTACAGTTTGCTTCTCATATTAATAAAATCTTATATTAGGTTTGTTGTTATTTAAAAATTATTTCTCAGTAAAAATGTAAATGCTTTGGATATTACGCGCGATAATTGAAGCTGTCAAATTCTTGTCACTATAATTTATTTACAAATACATTTGTATTATCAAACATATTAACATTAAAATAAAATATAAAAAGGAGTATGAAACAAATAGAAATAATGTAATACAAAAAAAACTAGTTGAGTATCTTATAAAGCTCATTGTAATTAAAGTACAAAGAACAAAAATTAAATAAGTAAACATTTATTTATTGCAATTTTCCATCCAACGAATGACGTTTTATTATAAGTGTAAATAGTTTTTGAACAGCAATTTTATTTGATAGTAAATGCAACATTGTCCAAATATCCGGGTGATTTGATTGGGAACAAATGATAATAATTATTTGCTACAAGTGGACGCAACAACGGCTAGTTGGTTCTTTTATCGCACAACCACGGTTTTATAATATTAGTTCAAATTAGATTATAGTCAGAGCAAAAATGTCAACTTCATGTCCACCTTTCTTAGATTTGTGAAGTGTGCAGGTGACGGGGGACATACCTTTCTATAAATTGTTTATTTTTACTTGATCTTCATCTGATTTGCTTGATTAAATAACTAGATTAAGTCGAAGCCAATCGAACTATAATCAAACTTACAATTAAATACTGCATGCCTTATTTAAAGCAAAAAAAAAAGGAAATAATTTAATGATTTCAACGCGATTATTAAACGGAAAATCTATAAAACTTCATTATATGTTAAAAAGAACAATGTTCTAGTACATAACATTAATATTTCAAACACAAACTTATTACTGCTCTATAAAAGATTGAGATCTTTGATTTCCTTTAATTTTCTTTCTAATACCAATGTGACGTCCTATAATTTTTAATAATAGTTATAAAGAAATGGAGGGGATGTTAGAATCTACATAGTGGACGATTTTATGTCACCAATTACCTTATTCACTGCTATAGTTTGGGAGTTACTTTAATCGCATATTGTAATCTTTGTACCTACTATTGTTGCAAAATATCTTTTAAAATAAATCGTCGCAGAAGTTTCTTGTTCGTTGTTATTTCTCCTTTTGAACTGGTAGATAAAATTGTATTTTTACTAAATCTAAATTATGCATTTATGTATACTAGTTTCTTTTAATTTTTTCTTATTGTATGAAATATTAAACAATATCCGTTAATTTTACATTTCTTACTTTTGTTTTGCCCATGCCAAGATAAAATTTTATAACTCGCCTAATATTTTTCTTTTACATGGGTATTGAAGTAGGGAAATAACGATGGTCAGCCCGTGTCTGCTAATTAATTACATGAGGAAAAGTAAGGATCATTTAGAGTCGATAACTTCACGATTTATTGGAGTAAGAAGTGTAATACGTTACATACGAAGAATTATGTGTCTGTTTTCTTTATCTACTGTTCAAGGAAATTACACAGCTTCAATAATACTAAAGAAAAATTTTGTCTGGTAAGATGGTATGTTGTCAGATATCTTAGAATGTATTAAGTTTCTAGCCCGTTAACCCGCATTAGGCCAACACAGTGGACTAAGGACCAACCCCTCTCAGCTGTAGAGGAAGCCTGCGACGAGCAGTGGGACATGTATGGGCTGATGACGATTAAAATGTCATATTATACTTTAACAATAAAAAATTGTGGCACGAGAAATACACCGCACTGATATTAATAATAGTAAAGTCCAAAGAGATAAAAAGTATTTAGAAATACGCATTAAAATAGCTGTTAACGAAAACAATTCAATATTTATTAAATTGATGAGGGACCAGACTCAAGTATTCTATCTGATCGTTCGAAGTCGAAATATAGGCAAGATGGCGCGGTATTCGAATCCGCTAGGACATCTTTTATTTTCTAATGCGGTTTGGATATCCCAATAGTATTCCGCCGATCTATGAAATGTATCTGATTTTCCTTCGTTTTTCTTTTAGGCGGATTCTTTACGGATTCAAACCCTCATGCGGTCGCGAAATCAAACAATGGCTTCTCTAATACTTATTCATCTGAATACATTAATAACATACAGTGGCCATTCTGAGTTGAATAAGAGGATTAATACCGAATATGCCTTTGTTATAGACTTATAGCAGTTAAGTAGGTGTTTAGTTTCACGCAGAAGACCGCTGAGATGGACGGGTGCGGTAACAAATGTAACTTAGGGACGAAGAAACTTGCTTAGTTTCGCATCCCAACACCGCTACTCGGACAAAGGGATCGTGTTAATCTAATAAACACCGAGAGAACTTAAGTATTTATTTGTTTGACATTTTTAACATGCTGAAGTACTAATTGATAACGTAAGATTGATGAGTAATGGATCCTGAATTATAAAGTCATCAATATCATGCAAATAACTTACAATCTTTCCTCAAATCTTAAGGAAGGACATTTTCGTTAGTCAGCTGAGCAATGATTGATAATATGCATATTTTTTTTTGTGTTTATTAAGTAGGTACATTTTTGTTATGGAGTGTTAATCATTATCGTTTCAAAACTTTGGTATGTATTTCTGATGAAATAATAATAAACCTTTGTCTAAGATGTCAGTCTACATTATATTGAATATTATCAAAACGTAATTATAAGAAAAGCTTCGAAGGAAGTCTGCTAACACTTTTTACGCTTATAGGCAAAAAGCATTAAAGCAGCGATAAAGATGTTTTGTATGAAGACGTAGCCAATAGACATTTGGATTAGTCAAAATAGCCTCAGCAGCAAATACAACTGTTCTAATCCCAGGCATGAAGAAACAAATCTACTAAGTTTTAATGTGCGTATTGGAAAATAAAACGGTGTCTACGGAATTCCTCTATGAAATGTGTCATCAGTCATCAATAAATTTTCACCGTTTGTCTATTCGAATTACTATCATTGTTATCGATAATATAGTGTTATCTGTTATTGTATTTGTCCTTACATGGATGGAGCGTAACACAATTTCTATATAATGCATTCTATGTAATTTCTTAGATCAGTAGTCCAACAAACTACTTTTGGTAATCGTGATGGAATGGAGGAGACACGTGTCCGACAGTGAGACATAATAGGCTGTTAATAATCCTGATATTTTTCTTATTAAAAACACACGCATATAATCATAATATCTTTTAAAAGAAACAAATAATATTTCAGTATTAATATACCTCTTTTACAACACTTTCACTACCTTTTAAAACCACGTATAGGTGAGATGAACATCAAGGGGTTAATTAATGATATTCATTTGAGGTGAATTAGCGAGTGTGGTGTTTCGCACGAGAGTTAGTAATTTCACGTGATGTGGGGTTCGATTCTCGCCCCCATCGCGGCACGCATGGCCGAACACATCTCGTTCTGATGTTCATCAGAACATTCATTTATAGACTAAATGACATGTAGCTGAATATTTTGCTCTTTGCTACATACATAGATATATGTCTATGCTTCTATATAGGAATTATTCAGCTCGTGATCGGAAACTAAGGCAGGTAATAGCTCAGATGATTATAAACCTCCTGGCGGTTCGATCCCGGGTGAATACACCCTGTATATAAAAGTAATTTGGATAACTGTTATTATTTAAGCTTGTTAGATTAATTAGTAAAGAAATAAAACATAAAATATGGAAGAGAAGGAAAAATGGATAAATTTTAAGAAATCTATAACAATTTAGCTTATTTTTATTTTTGTTGAATATAATGAAGGCTACAGTATTTTAAATTAATGAAGGAATTGAAAAAAATATATAATTTATATGAAAATAATGTTATCTCTGCTGCCTTTCAAAAACTATAGTAGAAAACGGTATTCAATATGCACGACTATGAAGACTTTATAGAAATAGGGATACATGGATTCTCCTGAATTAAAGCCTCCTTTAGTTTAGCTTACTTCTTTATGTTTGCAGATTCAGTTCTGCTACTGAGAGTTTCCGTGTGAAAAATGGAACATCTTTTTTCCCTGACCCGGTAATCGGCACGAGGCAGACTTTTTTATTCGTTTGATTCGACTTTTGGGACTGACAATAGTAGTAGTAGACAACCTTTAATATATTTTTAATACACTAAGAGGTTTGAAAAAAGAAACTAAATGAGATATGCTAAACCTATGCTATGCAATAAATATAAACATGAAATATGTATGCTAAATAAATCCGTAGTGCTAAACCTATGTCTTATAATAGAATCTAAATTTGTTTTTAACTACGGGTATATTCCCTCGCTGAACACAAGCGTACCTCAAATGATATTAGAGAAATTGGCGTCATTGTACTACTTTTTTTTATTATAAATAAAAGTAACTTAAGTCTCATGTAACAATATTATATAGTGCTGATTTTCTGATATCTAAGACCGACGGACGGCTTAGATTTTATTTACTCAAATAAAAATTCTGAGTCCCTAAACGGCTTATTCGTAGCTTCATTTAAAATCTATACTTGAAACACGTAATATTACGGAACAACGCATCTTAGGCATGAAAGTAGGATCGGTTTTTCATAATTATTAATAAAAATCTCATAATTTTGGATCTTATCAAAATCTTTTGTATAATTCCCATTTTTTATTCGATCTTTAAGATTAAATGCTTCAGTATCGTTAAATCCTTTTCAAACTACGCCGGAACGCAGGATAATTACGACACTTCACGGCTTTCCTTAGAGGCCCAAAAGACGAGCAGTAAAGTCGCCTAAGTCTGTTTCAGCGAAAAAATAAAAGATATTTTCTTGAAAAGGATTCGCGGCATTAGGAGAGACACGCTATGACACCGACGCTGAATTCTATTACAAAAATAATTTTATACAAAGCTTACACTACTGTTATATTTATTTATCAAGGGCTTTTACTTCTTCACTTGTAGTTGTATTATATGTAAGTATGTCATGTGCAGTGTGACATTTGAACCCACAGATGTCCAGTCGTGTATTAAATCCCATGAAATAGTCTTCAAAAGATTATTTAGGTAACCAAATATTTTTTATGGTTATAGGTACGTTATGCAAAGTGAATTTAATTGGCTCATCTTTACCCTGCAATGGTAACTAAGTATGTTATTTAATGGAATTTGTAAACTATACTTAATGTATTTTTAGTTTCCATAGTTATCAAACGTATGTTTGGTGTACTCACAACTTAATAACATTATTTTTGTATCTAATAATAGCATCATTGCAATGATTAATATACAATACAATCTACAACGAAGCAACCCCACCCTATGGTAGAGAGTTATACATCGGTATAACTCGTAGTAAAGCAACATTTTGCAACGACATTGTAAATAAATAGCCAGTCAAGATTCTCATTACATAACAAGTTTACATTTGAATACTAGGACGTTTAATAGTTTGCTTGCCCCGCTTATAAGGGTGTATACGGTGTGAATGAAGACTTTTGTAAGCGTTAAGGAAAAGGGGCGAAGGGGAAAGCTTCAGTAAACTGAACAAAAACACCAACGTTATTAGCGAGATTGGTGTAATCTGACTAATCTATTTTGGGAAAGGGGCGCTCGGTGGTGCTTCCCAGTGTCAATTAATAAATAAACATTTTCTCGCCAAGACGCATAATCATTCAAAAGTGTTTCTTGTTAACCATTACACAATTTTTTTTCTATAGATTTTCTCATAAAAAGCAAGCTATTCGCTACATCCTTACTCGGGAGAAATGTTATAAATCATATATTTTAAAAAAAAAAGTTTGATTTTACCTACACCTGCTTTGAAGTAATTTGATCGCAAAGAATAGAAAAATACTTGGAATAGGTCTCATTAGCGAAACATTAGTGCTAAATATGCGTCAATTTTGAGTAGTATGTAGTATTCATTTGCTATGCTTTTCTAGGAAAGCGTATTCGTTCCGCAGCAGCTAAAACAAAAGAGCGCGACACTAAAACAAGTGATGACGTAGTCATGTTAATAAATAATATAGGTACTGTTTTCTTATATTGTACAGTACAATTGATAAAAATAAAGTAAACTACATATTGTACTATATTATAACTATATTAGCCCATGTAGCTCCCTTTACTCTTCAAGACTCTATTGTAATAATATTTGATGAAAATAATTTCTTTAACCGTCATAACAGGTGATTACCGCCTATTGATGAACTCTGGGGGTTAGGTGAACCCTATATTGTTCTAGTTTATTTTTAGTAAAAATTACAATGGTTTTCAGGTGATCGACTCCTCGATATTCCTTGCAATGTCTGCGGAGACAGGAGCTCCGGAAAGCATTACGGAATATACAGTTGTGATGGTAAGAAATATTTCATATTTTTGGGTACGATTAATTTATTGCCGGTAACAATTCAAATATTTTTTTTTAAATAACCGGCCTCATAAACATAGCAAAGGAACTCACAGTAAAAAGGCTAACTATGTCACCGTATACGAGAACTGAAAATATTTCCAAAAGTAATTTTGAATTATAATAGAAAATTTACTACTGTCCATTAAAATAATTTTACCCTGGATTAAAATAACTTTGGGTCAATTTATTTACTATTTCAAAAGACTTTACAATTTTAGAGTCTTTGATGCTGTTTATTTAAACATGTACAAAAATGACCTCTGTATATCTGGTTTAGGATGTTCGGGGTTCTTCAAGAGGTCGATCCACAGAAACCGTGTGTACACGTGCAAGGCCGGCGGGGAGATGAAGGGCCGGTGTCCCGTCGACAAGACGCACCGCAACCAGTGCCGGGCGTGTCGGCTCGCTAAGTGCTTCCAAGCCAATATGAACAAGGATGGTAAGTTTTGCTCTTGTAGTACTTATTAATCGAAATTAAGTTGTGTTAATGAGTTAGAGACCGTTGTATGTTAATGAAAGAATTTTAAAAATTATGTCAGTGATAAAGGTTGCAGATTGGACAAAGTAATTGTTTAATGAAAAATTAATAACTAATACACTAATGGTTCTGAGTAGTGATATAGATTGATCACTCACACATACTATCCTGAGTCCAACAAGTAACTGCGTTAACACCTAGTAAATTTACAGGAATCTCAAATTCTTTATGGCATAGAGTTCACCCTTTGTAGCGTGAAAGATATTAAAACTTTTTGTCGAAATATACCTCCATGCTTTGCTAATTCTTTGCGATCATAAGTACTAAGTAAGGTAAATTTTCTTACTATGTACATAATTCTAATGAGGCAATAGCCTTAGCAGCCTTTAACCATGGCGATGATTTCATCCAGATTACGCTTAGGTGATAAACCGGAGCCTATATCTTTATCATAGACTATGCTAGTACTAGGGAATGCAATCCCGATCCCGCGAGATCGGGATCCCGCGGGATCCCGAGTAATTTTTCGGGATCAATCCCGACGCATCATATGACGAGATCCCGTTCGAGATTGACGGGATTGGGCGGCAGTAGTCAGGATTTATTTCAGTGTGGAGGAACAAGGGAGCGATTTTTGCAGTTTGCATATAATTGTTTCGCCTCGCTATTGCCAACCAGTGTTGAGTCGGAGAGGGCATGATACTATTAAAAGGTACCATTTGTTTTTTAAGGAGTAATTTTCAAAATCACTCGTTTTAGGTAACTACTTCCTAATTCCTTTGAAATATGTTTATTATTTTGATTATCTAATTTACCTATGTTAATTTCCTTAATACCTGATAATTATTTTTGATTGGTAAGATTAAAGAATAAAGGTTTTTAATTTCTTTCGAGTAATATTTATTTATTTATTTATATACTTTTTGTACACTATACAATAAAATAAATATAAAACATTAATGAAGCATAACGAATACAATATAGGCACATTAGGCGGTCTTATCGCTAGCTGCGATCTCTTCCAGACAACCTACGCGACTGGAATGAAAGGTCCTAGTTCTGGCAGTTGTCTTCAGAATTGTATAATAGAAACAGAAAAAAGTCTTATAATTAATATCAATAACAAATACATACATAAACATACATGAATGTAAAAAGAAGATATGTATGTTAACTTAACATTGAATAGAAGATATTAGTGTAAAGATTGCATGAGTAATTTACAGAAATCAAAACAACACTATTAATAAAATAATATAAATACTAAACGACATACATATACGAATACGAATTTACTAAATAAAATATAAAGTTAAGAATAGTAAGTTCTGAGAAGTTTTTTAAAAGTGGAAAGCGATTTAGCTTTACGAATTGTTAGTGGCAATTCATTCCACAGACGTGCAGCATGGACTGTAAAAGAATTATAAAGAAATTTGGTGCTATGCTGAGGAATTTCAAGTGTTAAATTTTCTGAGGACCTAAGCGGTCGTGCATGTGTAGCGCTTAGAAAACCTATATTTTAGATAACGGGCAGCAGTGGGATTGAATAAAATTTGAAAGAGTAGCAAAAGAATACGAGTATTCCGGCAAAGGCGCATAGATACCCACTTGAGTTTATCACGAAATTCAGAGACGTGGTCATGTCATATTTCATTATGTTATTTTACTTAACCTCACTATCACAAACAAGCAGTTATTAGTTTCTTTAGTCATCCAAATTAATATTTTTTTTAAAACTAGACGGGATCCCGAAAATTCCGGGATCCCGCGGGATTGATATTTCTAATCCCGCGGGATCTCGAATTTGCAATCTCGAGTCGGGATTGCATTCCCTAGCTAGTACTCAATAAAGCCATCAATTTAGATTGTCACAGATATGTATAGAGTTCTTTAGAACCCTGTACAATTAAAGGAAACAAAAAACCCTTCATAGTAAATATGCATAGAAGCTCACCAATTCGAAACACCAACGCGTCGCCTATAAATTGCATTGTATGTGGGTATTTCGTAGGGTTTAGTGAGGTTCATCAGACTCGCAGCAGGCCGCATTGTCCGCAGCCCGGCGCACAAATATTGAGTGAATTATAGCGTACGTTGGCAGTCGGTTCAATTTTCACCGACCGCCTCGTATCGAATCCTATCTGTCATTACGTCATCTCGATACAACCAATATTGTGTTCCGATCGTCGCGCTGTCAGCCTTTGTCGCTTTTATTTATAGCGATCGTTCTGTCCACTGAGCCCGAGCTTGTGTTACTATCTAACATTGTATGTACATATGTACTGGCTATAGATATGAATAGTTTAGGTGAACTTAGGATCATGCCTTTGTTATAAGTTTCTCTAAACATCAAGTTATCTGTATTTCTAAGCGAGTTAGGTCTTATACTCTCTTACAGTCTAGAATAGTTTCTCACACGGAACTGTGAATATAAAAAAAACATTATGTCGTTTGCGTAAAGAAAAATCAAAGCCACGTGCCATGGGAAATAGAAATGATTACAAACAGTGGCTTCACTGTATAAAAACACTGATAAATTATTTGTTATTCGAAATCACCCCAATTTGCGTGGATAAATTATAAATCTAAATTCTCCCCAAGTAAAATGTTGTGAATATTCATATCGGTCCCATGTCGTCCGCAAGTCGGGTTCTCTCACAATGTGACGAAGCCTTTAAGTATATTAACTATCTCTAACTATATAGCTACGGTTTAATCTTATCTTCAGTAGGGTTGGCATTTATCTGTTTATCATTTACGATGTTGGAAATTGGATCTATTTTATAATTTTCACAAGAGAATATATTCTAAAGATAAATATATTTTGCGTAACAATAGTCAATTCGAACACGATTCTCAATTCATAATACTGTACCTAAATATTAATTCTCAAATGTCTATCATTAAATCGAATTATAATCGAAGCTCAACTCATCTTAAATTCTTTGTTCAAGCAGTCACATTCTATTTTTTTCAAGTCCAGTGTGGGGATAAATATTTGCGAATTACACAAAAATTGCCTTGATGCGGGGATCGAACCAATGCGAGCGGCCTCTCGTTTCGCAAGCTGATATCTGGCCGACTGCGCCAAAATCTTTTTATAGACATCATTACTTCGATTCTTTGGCCATGTAAACACAGACACCAACGGCAATGATATGGGAAAAGAAGAAGACGTTTCGTACGAGTAAACTTAAACAATTACGTAGGTACATAGTTTTCCACATGACATGTTAACACATTATCCAAAAATAATTTACCAAAGAGTTTCCTGGACATCTCGCATTACCAGTAATTATAAATGACAAATTGCCGTGTTTTAGCACAAATAGCATGACGAGCTTTTCCGTACCTACACAAATGAGGGATATGGCATGCTAATGTAGGTAGCCCTGGCCTAGATGGAGCGGGCTGGTGCGGTCGCAGCGCAGGTGCTCTCTCGGCAATTTATTCACGAGCATCACTTTATGCCGCCGCGGCCTGGATTACCTTTATATGTTTACTCGCTCGCGTAATTATACGCCCTCACGAAACTTATCCACCGCGCCACTGCGTACACACCATTTTGAATCTCACTAACTTCGTGCTTTGTGAATATTCGCACTGTTATTCCGTACGGTAACCATTTATTGCCTAAATAATATTAATTAACTGAGCTATTGGTATATAAGTAAATGATTTACATTTAATTTCATTAGAAGTTTAAAAATAGAGTTTGCCTGCAGTTTTTTTTGCGTTTAACCCGAGTCATAGAGAATCAGCTTGATAAGATTGTCTTATAAATAATCGGGGCATAATCATTATAATCTATCCGTTAAAGGATGATCGTAAAAAATAGTTGTTAGTTGCAATTTTATTCGAAATGACAATGTAGCATGTAAGTAAGGTAACAATGGGGTAATTTTGTTTAATGATAATAATTACAAAATATATAGGTCAAATTCACGAAATATTTATCCCGCAATATTTCTCAACAATTATCGCGATAAAAGGCCGCCGGGAATCGTTCCCGATGAATGGCGAAAATATTTAAAAGCAATGCCAAGAGGAACTAAAAGCAATCGCGACTGCGGAATTAAGTATTCATGTGCAACGAGTTCGACTGCCTCGCTTACCGGCCGCAACCGCAGAATACCGAATTATTTCATTAATCACTTACGACCGAGCTTCAGCTGCTATTAAACTTCGTTCTTCCCTTTGCCAGATGGTATTATCGACTCTATATCGGAAAATAGTATTGGTGTACTTGTCGGTTCTTAAATACTAGTTATGTATGTGAGTATTATTTACATGTGTAGGTACATATTGTTAAGGTCGGAATAAGCAGTGTCCATCTATTGTTTAATCAAATTTTTGACAATTATACTGTTGCTATTCATGGATTAACTAGTCCCGAACTGTTAGAATTTAGTAGATAACAGTATTTTCAACATAGTCTGCTTCGAGGACTATTCGCGTGGTAGAGAAGACAAAATACATATTCATTTATTTATGACTGCCTCGTGGTCTCACGAGTATGTACCGTGTCATATAGAGAGTCTGCGGTCGATTTCCAGCAAAAAGCTATTAGGCTTGCCGATTAGGAAAGCCTCAGTAGCAGCACGGGATCTGTAAATGTGTTTAATAAACGGCTACAGGCTCGCCCCCATTATGTGGGTTAAATATATGCTATATGTAGGTGCAGAAATGCACGTTAACCTAGCCCGTAAGCAAATAGAAGCTTAAGGTTATATGTACCCATATAACCTTATGTAAACATTTTTCAACCAACCAACAATAGATACCCTACATAAAATGAATAAAGTAATTTCGCACCGTGAAAAACAATAAATACATGCAGATTGATTGGCTATTTGAATTACAACCTCTTCGTGTGAATATGGAGGAACTCATAAAGCCCAACAGGCAGTGAGCCAATCAGCCAACTCCAATACCGTTGAGCAAACAGAGCGAATCGATGTTGGCCAGTGCGTCAACACAGATCGGACAAACTTGTCTCTATACCGAGCCCATATAGAGTACATGCTAAATGAAATATATCCATACTGTGTAATTGCGTAAAGTCAGATATAAAGGTTGTAAGAACGTGAATACTAAGTCAGGCAATAAGTATTGCTATTACAATTAATATACATACGCAAAAAAATCCAAATCCCTATGTAGAAAGTATTACTTGTCTTAGTTTTCGTTTCTATCTATTTAGTACTTGTTATTCAATTCGTGAAGAATAAATTTATGTTAGTATTTTATAGCATAAAACCGGTGAAAATAGACTTTGATCGAAGAGCAAAACAAGCAATGGTTGGAAAGATTAGGAAAACGGTAAAATTTTAATTCCTCTTTTTGGATTTTTGTAGTGACAATGTGTTTGTAATTATCGTTACTATTATTATAAATGTTATTTGCGATCTTTATGTATCTATATGTCGTTGAATTATATACATGATTCTATACTAAAATACATTATTTTAAATTTGAATTTATTTTACGTGATTATAAAAGCATTTATTTTGCAGATATTCTTTAGGAAGATCACAAACATTTATTAACCGAGCGACGTCTCCCTTTTGAGTGATCAAATAAACATAATCCTCAATTTAACTTCATAAAATTAATTTAAAATCGATCAGGGTGCGAGCAAGCCACGCGTCTGCTCCAACTTATTCACACTTTTTGCTTTACTTTTAAAAAAGTTAAAGGGTTGATTTCAAAAAGCTTTCAATGTTCTTATTGCGAAGTTAATCAGTCGTCTATGAATAATTTAATTCTATATTGGACAACTTGATTATTTTTTTTTGTTACGTAAATCGATTAATTTATTTTATTTATCGTTATAATTTCTTTATGTTTTGTGCTAAACGCTTCAGGATAGTCCTTTTTCTTATTTATACTCGAATTGGATTTTTTGTACTTTCGGAAGTAAAACTGTAACTCATTGAACTTTAGTCTTGAGCCGAAATAAAAGAAACCCAAATCTTTCCTTTTGAAAATAAATTTACTTACAATGTAATAAATATAATAATTTAATTATAACCCCTTATAATATTATAACTTTAACCTTAACCATTCATGATAAAACTTTACCCTATTATAAGCAGTTATTATATTCTTTAAAGAATTAAAATTACGTTTAGTAAGTAAAAATATTATTATCATAAATGCTCATCATAAAACTTGAGTGTCACAAAGACGCATCGCCGTCGGCGGCGTCGACGGTCGACCGTCGAAGGGGCAAACTTTTCAATTACCGCTATGTCGTGTTACCCCGCAGCGGGTTAAATTAATTCTCTCCACTTCACAAAAAGATTCACCTTACCCCACACCAACCCCTGTGTACCGACATCGGCCATTCTGACGTTTTTCGATTTTTCCCTGCTTGTATCCGAGAACCCAAACCGTAACATGCTGACGTTTCGCAATATTTATTTTTAATTTACCGACTCGAACGCTAGATTTTGATTCTACGGTGAGCTTTACCTTTTCCACGTCCTTTTATACTGAAACTGCGACGGACAGTACAAACGTAACAAAATTATTTTTCTTACCCTTTCTTTCACATGATACTGAATCAATTATGGTTCGTAGAAATTAGATTTAATTGGTAGCTTTGCTTTTTTACTTTTAACTCAGCCTTGAGTGTAGATACCTTGGTCGTCCGGCGTGACTTGCAGGGCTTCGAACCCTTTGGACGGGCTATTTGCACAACAGGACTGGAGGTCTAACACTACTTTTCTTCTAAACGCAGTGTCTAATCAAACACTATAGCCGCCTACCATCCGTTCTTCGGCGGACATGGCCAACTCACTTCCACTTTCGTAATCAAATCTTACAAGAAAATAACATCATAGACTCTAGTTGTCTCATGCTCATAAATGCGAAATTGATATTTTATAACACTAAAAGCAATATAAATTTGTCATATTTCAAATATTTTTGTAAGCATTGTATTTGTCATTTACAAAGAAAGATTTTTATTAAAATATGAACCCACTTCACTGTTCACATTTATATTAAATGCAATCATACACAGGTAATTAATTCGACTGTATATTTTTTGTGGCACTCACACCCCTATGAAATAAAATATTTATAGCGATACAGAAACCCTCTGTTGCGTGTTACGCATATCGAAAGCGTTGCGAATCGGCTAGATCACAACCGTACTGTGTTTAAGGATCAGTACACGTGTCCAACACCTACAGAGCAGTGACCATGGGGAAACGATGGGGAGAACCGAATAGGGTTCTTAAGTGTACTATAAAAGATGTATTAGTTACGCATATACTCTTAGTATAGTTATTTCGTGTTTATTGTCGTGTTATGCTGTATATTTTATAGCAATTTAATTAGAATAGACTTTAGAGTGACCGATGTTACTTTTGTTAACAAACCTTGTATTCGTAAAGAATGTGTATAGATATCTATATTTTTAAATTTGGAAATTCCTCTATTATTAATTGGAATTAATTATTGGAATAGAAAAAAAAATGGGTGCCAGATTATTATTTTTTTCTTTTAATTAATATTAACATACACAATTTTTGCGTATGTATAATTCGAAACATTTAGTGGAAGTTGGTGTGAATTTAACTATTCAGTTATCGACAATAACCTTTGTGGAATACACACAAATGAATCTGTATACGAATAAATTTATTTGTGCCACCTGACCTGACAGATTCAAAAGGAATGACAATAAAGGCCTGTCCGCTTCCGATCCGATTATATGATTTATTCACCGTACTAGTGAGCCTCTGGGTCCTCTACTAAAATATTGTCTATGTTTTGACAGTGCATGTGATTCAACCCTCGCCCCCAGGGATAAATCTCACCCGTCTAATTTAATTTTAATGTTGTGCGTGAACAAATTATTGCATTGTCATAACGTAAAACTAAAATGTTTCAATGGGATAATCTGCCGCATCTGGTTTAGGGGATTTTTTTAGATGGAACAAAATGTTTAATTAATACTCGCGGTGTTGGGTTAATTACATTATACACGGAATGGTATTTTATTGACTACCGTTTCTATCGCGGTGTTAATTAAATTTAGACTTCATATAATAAGTTATGCTATTATGTGATGCTTTTAAGCGTGGAGGTACAGTTCATTAAAATTTGAAGTGGTACAGCACATTTTAGTTTGAATGGAAATTGTGTCTGTCTCATTCAGTAGTAGGTATCACTAATGCTGAAGAATCACGTGAAGTAACAGCTAATGGCAAGTAATGTTGATTTTATGAGATTTTAGAAAGCCTCCAAATCAGCCTTCTTTTTACCCCTTAAATTTACAATGGACCACAACGCTGAAGACCGTGTGTGTTATAAATATTTATGACTTGCTAATTGTAATATTTTAAGTAGCTTCAAGATCAGTAAAATATGAATCACTGAAATGTGCTTGAAGTGATAGAGTATATTAGTATATTACACGAAAGTAGGGTCAGGCTCACATGCCCTAAAAACTGGGAAAACCCATAGGTACAACAATGCTCAGTTGGGAGAATCGATGAGCAAGAGTCGAAGTAGCTAAAGACGATTTATAAGTCTGGGAATGAAATAATGCCATATGCGATGGACACATACATTAAAAAATCGTAATCCTAGAAATCAACTTTTTTGTATGGTATTTTTTCTACTGATGAATCTCATATTCATGCTGTAAATTAGCTTATTGCTTAGAATAAAGCTTGATAAAATAAAATAACAATTTAAATAAATAATTTTAAGTAAGGTTAACTCCTTTAAAGTCTTCAAACAATATTTAATATCCACTTTGAAGATCATGTTCAAAGTTTGTTCCATAGCTACGAAACAAAGTTATTTTTATAGCGGTTGAATAAAGTGGTGCACTGCACTTCCAAGTTGCACAGTTCTGAAACAGACTCGACGAACAAAAACCGCGTCGGCAACTGTTGATGCAAACTTCATAAAAAGACAAAATTTTAATGTCGCTGCCAATTTTATGCCAGAAAATTTGTAACTTTATTCACCATCTGCAATAGAGGAACGCACTGTTAAACTCATACACCATGAAATATAAAATAAATCAAGTAAGTGGAGTAGCAAGAATCGTTACAAAAAATAAAAGCAACATTATGCGCGTATGAGAAACCTTGTCGTCATTTCGACATTGTTGGACATCTATTATAAGAGATGTTTGTTCGGAGCCGGGCAGACCCCGCAGGGTGAAAGGTGAGTAAAAACCTGGATATTTCTCATATTTATGTCGGTGCACTCGAGAATATTCCCTGAGGTCGGTCGTTCTCGCTTACTAGCTTTAAAGAGATAAGTTCCCTAGAGGTAGTTGCGGTAAGGAGCAATTTTGCACGCAGGTGTTTCTGAGCGTGAGACATCGCCCACCTGACGCGCCCCCTCTGCCTCTTCGCTGCCCTCCGCCCTCTCTGGCTCGTTAATGATGATGTGCTCAGCCAGCAGACTATTTCACTTCTGAATACATCTTTCTCACTTTTGATAGTACGTCCTTGTCGCACTTGAAGGCGATCTCGCCGCGTCCCTCTCGTTTGTCGCTCGCCTGGTCGCATCCACCTAGTCAATTCGGCAAACGTGTATCTACTTTGTGTCGGAAATGTAATGGAACAAATGCGGCTGGAATTAGCGTCAGAACGAATGTCGGAACACGGGGTCGTTCTCGCGCCGGATATTTTCCACGCGATGATTTTGATGCGCATCTATGGAGCGGTAATAATATTTACGGACGACCTTTATCTTTTCACATCCTTTTTGTATTTACTCTTCTGAAGATTATGAAACATATAGGGTACTTGTTGATGATGAATGATATTATAAATGTTAATATGTGCGTGTGCTTATTTAAAATAAGTAACCAATACAGAAGCAGTTACAATGTAAATTTTACAAATTTATATACAACATTGATCATAATAGTTACACGTTATTTCAAAGAAATTATATTTTTCTAAATTAGTTTGTATTAGACAAACGATACAAGACTGTTACACAATGTGCGCGCGGACCAAAAAGAAATATTTAAGACCTAATTGGCGATGTGATTAAAAACCAATGTAAGCCAATAGGCTTACATGGCCTGTGATCATATACTATCACCATTAAATAACTTATGGCAATAAATTGTTCTTTATCATCCCTTTAGACACATTGAAAGCAGTTACAAAGGCCGTGATGCAAAAAATAGGTTGTTAAACGTCTTGATCCCGCGACGGCATTATCTGCGTCGGAGTAAACCTCGCCTTTTGGCGTCCACATTTGTCGAGTCATCATCCTTAAATTAAGAGGCAGACGTGGAGCGATGAATTCACAAGCTTATCTTATACAGCTTGGAGGATGGTAAAAGGTCAAATTAATTAAGACACTAACAGCCTACGACTATGTCTTGTAAATTACATAATAGAATATTTATTTCAAATGACTTAGTAAACGTAAGTTTTCGTACACAGAATTTTTACACAAATTTACAGTTTTTTCTTACCGCATTTAGACTTTTTAGCTAGTTTCTTAATGTGACGAATTTCGCACAGTCAATAACTGGACTTGACGCCTTAAAGACATAACAAGGTGTTAATGTCGGCACAGTACTTGGTGTATGGCTGGTGGTCGGTCAATAAACCTTTTGACCGCTCACCAATTCGGCTTCGTGAAGCTTTCATGGGGCAGGCGGCAGCGACCGGGATTATTGGGTCATTAATCACCTCACACCGCCGTCGTCTCGGTGGCTCGGGCCTCCTCGCCTGCCCACAGCCGTGCACCACGCCGCCTGCCCGCCTATCGATAACCTATTTTCAGGAAATATGCTCTCTTTTGTGAAGGAATAAATACAGTGATCGCAACAATTCATTCGTTATGTTTCAGGTATGCTCTTCGGTAGATTTAAATGTGTGATTTGGAGTTGAGTATGTAAATTGTTGATCACAATCACGCGCGCGCCGCCATGAAATTAAAATATTTCTATGTATTCTTATAAAGTAATAACTAATAACTTACCGATGAATAATTATTAGCTACTACTTTATGAAGTTAAAGTTTTTGTCCTTTTCCGTCCTATTTTATATTCCACAAAGATAACGATGGAAATAGTGCGGCCATCACTAGAACTCAACCGCTGAACTCCATTTACAAAAGGCTACAAATATCTAGCATCTAGATATATGCCACAACTTACCTGATAAATTATCTACCTTGCTACTTTATTATACGTTATTACGCTCACTACATTACACCTAAAGTAACTACAACAGACATGAAACCTAAGTGCGTATATTTACAAAAAATGGTTATTTTTATTAGATTTAGATTAGCTTTCAAAAGGTTAATTAAGAGTGTAAAAGTATAAAGAGAGTTTTTTGAGATGTCATCTATCTCTTTATATTTGTTCGTGAGTAGTAGGTTTTCACATCGTTAATTTCTCACCCCGTGTTTCCGGTATTTCTAACAAACAAAGCGAAAACTTGATGGTATCGTAATATGTGGTCTGCTTTATCCAGATGGCTACATACAGGCTGCATTTAGACCGTGATCGAAAACTGAGGCAGGTATTGGCGATAGTGATTACAAACCCCCTGGCATTAGAGAAAAACCATCGATGTTAAAAGTATGTGGTTTGTATGGAAAACAAACAAACCCCGCATCTAACTTGTGTAAATCAGGAATTAGATGTTTTTGTCATCCTAGAACGAAAACCCTTGACGTTATCAAACCGCCATTATTCGTTCTTCAAGTTCTTCTCCGATATCTTGGCCATCGCAACCATTGCGTTAGAGTGTAACGACATTCATCTTGAGCCCACATAAGTACATCGAAGTGCTTCCTGTAAGGTATTCCTATTAAAACCTTAATTCACCACGCTGGTCTAGTATAGGTTGGCGGACTACATGGTGCACACCTAAGAAATTGCTAAAAACTTTATAGGTGTGCAAGTTTTTACGGTATGTTCCTTCAAGGCGTGTAGGCTAAAGTACGGTAATTCAACTTGTATACACGCATAATTTCGAAAAGTCAGAGGTGTGTCTGGGGCTCGAATCCGCGATTGCCGAGAATCCCAAACAATCTACTACTTTATTACTACTGTAGTAACGACATTGCCCTCACATAAAACATGCATTTAACTTTGAATAATTACTTTTGAAAACAAGTGTGAACAAACAATGAATTAATTGGCGTGGCGGCGCAAGTTGATTGCTCGCGGGTAAAAAATAACAAATACACGTAGTTTTTGCAAGAGCTATCTTTTTGTAAAGCATGTTTTGTTTGCTTTCAATTCGACGGAGCGAGGGGCTTTGGCTGATAGATGTTTCAAGTTAAATCTCCCTTTTAAACGCTTCAAATGTGATTCAGTGAGCGCCTTTACAAAGTGGCTTAAGCGACTGCGACTTAAATGTATCCACAGCTTTATATCTTAAAGCTAAAATGAAATTCAAAGAGTTCTTTAGTATCCTTTAGCAGCTTGGTTTATTCAACGTTTATATGATGGATTGATTTTTACTTATGTTAGTTCATAATTTACTTTATTCTTGATAGAATAAATGAAATTAATCCAATCAATATTTACGGCGATTTCTTAAAAAAAGGTATAGAATTGGTTACAATTTCAGCTGTTTGCAGTACATTAAGTTAGTTTAATTTTATGTGATGAGATAAGTTCTAAAGTTGATATTTAAATATGTATATAAAAAAAACAAAAGCTTTTTCTCACTTCACTTTTATCTAATTAAAATCTAACTTAGCCGCGTCATACTGGAAACTAAGCGCGTTAGAGTGGCCAACTCTTACTCGTCGATGTTTTGGGATATTGACTTATACTACCAGCGTAACAAAGGTTATTTCTCTTTACGCCAACAATTTAGGGGAGGCTGAGGAAAAAAGCACGTGTTCTATTTGGGATTACACGCGCCCCATAAACAAAAGGTTAACAACATAGCGTCAGTTGCGACTGTTCTGACATGTCGATGTTACTATTATACTACGAGTCTGCATAGGTACTGAAGTCATAATAGTGCCCACTATTGTGTACTATTTTTAAAATTTAAAGGCATGCAATATTTATCTTAGCTATATTCTATACTTAAACACGTATAATAGCGCAAAATACAGTGTGAACTCAATTATTTATTAATTGCCTGTTTATTAAGGTATTATAAACAAAATTTTAAAAAAAATCGGTTAGTAGTTTTGGCAAAAATTGGGATTACAATTTTTTCACTATATTGGGGCACACGGCCCCAGTATTTAGATAAATAATACTTGGATGCGCCGAAATATAAACGGCAATCGGCATGTAAAATAAATTCTTAACATTTGATTTAAATTTTGCCTGTTCTTTTTTTTCCTTATATTATCTTTTGATTAGTTATATATACGAAGTTTTATTTAGTTGGATGATGTTGGGATTCTCCGATCCGTCCATATTTATAAAGTTCATAATGTAAAATCATACTTTGCATAGAAACACGCCCAGCTTTTTCATCACTTGATTTGATTTGATTTATCTTTTTAACTGACTCAATTTAATATTACGTATAACAATAGATTGCATTAAAAATAGGTAGTTCCACCCAACCTAGATCGGCTTAAAATCTTAGTTACTGTCAAAGGAAAATATTCCACGCGAATGGATAAAAACTATTCGAAAGCAGCATTTAAATCATTAATGTATGTAAATAAAGAGACTTTTGAGCATTAATAGGGGGCTCACACCGTCACTATTCGGATCGTCGGGTTAAGCCGTAGAACGTTACCATAGCACGGCGCGGGAACCCAGCGTATGCGTCGAGCGCGCCCGGCGACATGTGCGGACACAATAGCCGCATTCCCATGGACTCAGCCGCAGTAAGCTGATTGCGTGACGTCATCGCAATACAGGGATGTGCAACATTGCACCGAGATGTTTTAAAACAAACATATTTTAAACAGTGCGGTTGGAACGGTCGTTCCTTCCTCGCACGACATCTTTGTGGAGTCATCTTGCGTCGACGGTATTTCCAAATGAATAAGATTTAGAGACCCTCAAGAAGAGAGCCTATATTCTATAAGCGCAGCGTGGGACATCCCCCGACAAGGTGGTCGGATGACTTTGTTAAGGTCGCGGGACGTCGCTGGCTGCAGATGGCTTCCGACCGGTCCCGATGGAAGTCATTGGGGGAGGCCTATGTCCAGCAGTGGACCACGATTGGCTGATGATGATGATGGGCGGTGCTGACGACTTAATCTCCTTTTTTATTAAAAAAAAAACAATACATTTGTTGTGACACAGTTTTTACTGAAGCTATTGGTTGAATTCATATGACTTATTTGACATTTTATTTTTTTACTAGCGACCCGCCTCGGTTTCGCACGGGTGCAATGCTGATATTTAATGGATGTTATCATACATATAAACCTTCCTCTTTAATCACTCTATCTATTAAAAAAAACCGCAACAAAATCCGTTGCGTAGTTTCAAAGATTTAAGCATACAAAGGGACATAGGGACAGAGAAAGCGACTTTGTTTTATACTATGTAGTGATAGTGATAGTGATTTGATAAAATGGGTTTTCACATTGAAATATTTATTTTTATTCAATACACTTAACATTGTAGTCGTGAAATTGAGTCCATTGCCAAGTATTTCTCTGTTCGACAATAATGTTGCCTTTAAAATTCGAAATAGTTTTTTTTCAGGAATTAAATTAATTACAAATAACAACGCTAAGCAGTACTAAACCTGAATTTAGCCCATAACCAACGTAGCGCATCAATAATTGAACCCTAGCGGGCGCGGCCCCTTGCTCACATTATACGTTATAGATAGGTAATGGGATCCCAGCTTACCGAGGGACGGCACCGTATAAGCGGTTCATGGCTCTATAATCCCACGTGTAAAACAACATGAAGTTACTCGCACATAAAATAACCTTTTATGTTCGCGGCTCCAACTGCTGAAGTCTTCTATAGTTCAGTTTTTCCTAAGGTCGTTTAATTGACATATTGAAAACAAAAGCAAAGATTTATCTGACACTTTCTTTGCTCGTAGGCGACGGCTCTGCTTAAGAACAATTTTCGTGTAAAGCAAAACCGTGATTTTACACTTATCTAAACGTAACGTACAACTCATTTTTATTATTACATTACTTACTACCAGATGTTACCTGAGGTGAAGGACAGAGGTGTATTTCTGCACTGTAATACAGTTTTTCTAGCAATTTCTAGAGTCCGTTGTACCTAACCCAATAACCAAGTGTTAATAGAATTTTATGACCTGGGGACCGTACCCTCAGATCGCATTGAACAAACTTGTGCCGCAGGACCACGAAACAGCATTTTTTGACGTCATCAAATTGTTGATTTGTTACCAGCGGTGCAGCATGAGCGTGGGCCTCGGAAACCAAAACTACACGCGAGCTCAATGGGCTCCTTGCAGCCTCCCTCACTGAGCCACGCACACAAGCCTCACGCTCTCAAGCTGTCGCCACCGTCTCCGTATCCCCCGCTGCCACAGCACTTCAATTTCCAAGTAAGTATTTCATATCTACATTTTATTTTAAATTATTCAGAATGAAAGTGCATTTCATGTCAGGACCTAACGTTGTATTAATTACAAAAAGTTTAAGTTGTTCTTTGGAGTGAGTTGCAAATTAAAAAGTCGATATTAGACATTTGTATTGAACGTGATGCTCGTATATTTTTCTCAAAACATTTATTCATGGTACCCTTCGTTTTGGAATTAAAGGATATCCAGTCCTCTTTTGTAATACAATGTCAAAGGGACAATCCAGGCTCCCTACAATTTCAGTCACTGCGGATCGATTAGTGGCGAATATAGATACTGCATAGTGTAGAAAAGATTTCAGGAGCTTATTTGTCTTTATACCGCGATATTGTTAAAAAAAAAACGATTACTTTTCCTTCTTTCCATTAAGTGTAATAAAAACCAGGCCAATGAGGCATTTCACTAGTGATTGATCCACAAACATTTGTTTCAGTAGCAATTTATTTTTTCAAATCTATTTTTAAAAAGCAAAAGGTTATGGACCATTGACCATAATATTTTGTATCGATTGTCAGTTCAGTATAAGTGGTATAAACGAGCCGGCTCCGCTGAGCACGGCGTCTTCGGCGGGGTCCAGCGGCGCCGGGGGTGCGGGCGCCTCCAGCCCCTTGCCTCTTATACCCGAGCCCTTCCTACCGCCGCCGCCGCCCGGCCTGCTGCACATCCTCATGTCCAGCGATAAATGTCAAGTAAGAGTCACTAAGCATGTCTCCAAGTCGGAATAAAAGTACTTTTTCGTAGTTTTTGTGAGGCTAGGTAGGACGTTCGCAATCCCGGATTCCATTGCTCCATTCAAGCGGTTTCCTGCGTGTCAATATGAACGAATCTAACCTAAACAGTAATGGGCAGTTCGATATGTGAAAGGTTATCTATGTCAAAATAATGATGATAAAAAAATAATGTTCCTTGAATGATATTAAGCTACCACTCATTACAGTGAATATTGTATTTATCAGGAACTGATGTGGAGTGCGAAACAGTTACAACTTCAGGGAGATCCCACATTGCTGCGGCCGCCGCCTAATGCTCTCGGAGCGCCTTTAGCACCAACTTGGGAGCTTCTGCAGGTTTGTCATTTGATTACAAATCCCTATTGCGTGTTTTGATATATTTTCTAGATTTATATATGTTATTTATCTGCTTCAACTATGTAACGATGTATGTCGCGGCTTTTCGTGTCATAGCTCATAGGTTAATATAGCAAAACAAAACGCGTCATTGGTACATTTACACAGATATTTCGTTCTAATCACATACGACTATCATATTATTCGTTTCAATGTAACGGCTAATTTAGGTGTAAGATATAAATATAAGAATTAGTTATTTTGTAGCGATTGGCTGATGTTAAGATTGCATTTATCTCAAGCCCTAAGCTGTAATTATTATCGGTGGACCAGTTTAGACGCGAAAGCGTTATAGACAGGCTAAGTAATAAGTTACTTCACATTTATAAAATTTTTATGGATTATATTAGGTCGGTACTACACAATTCATGAACGTCTTATACGTACTTGTTTTAACAAAAACGGTATTTGTAAGTATCGAAGATTCGAGAACATGAAGCATTAGGTAGCAAAACTTTATATAGGGCCGATACAAATTGCTTCGTAGAATGTTTTTAAGGGGTGTGTAGATGTCATTCAGTAGGTGGCTTTTTGACTGAGGGGCGGGCACGGCTTCGCGATTGGTCGCAACAAGGGTGACTTATCGCCTTGACTTACCCCGCCCATCCGCGTAACGACATCCGCGGATTCAAGAAATAATCCATTACATATATATTTAAAACAAAGACCTATAAAAAAACATAGGCTAGGAAACCATTCAATGCCAACTGCATGGGTTCAATTTATATGATACGAAAATAGTTCATGAGTGATGAGACCAACAAATCTTTATTTGTTTCTGTTCTGACTTCTAATTAGCTACATGGGATTGCAAAATTTTATTAAGTTTTATTTTCTCTTTACCGCGAATTAATATAATCACAGCTCTTATCGTAGAGTAGAACCAGAATTATATTATGTAGGTAATATTGTTAGGCATGTTTTTACAGTAAAGCAAACTTCTTTCCTTCCGTCATCGAAGATTGTTATTTATTTTCAGAACATAATAATAGTTTTTATTTCACTTGCCTCTTTTTATTTCATCTTTCAAGATTTTCGCCATAGCGAATGATGTGTTAAAGAATAAAGGAAGAAGAAGTTTAGCACATTTAAGTGTTAGGACAAGGTTAAATTATCTGTTTCTATTTTAGGAATAATTATTTATTCAAAAAAATTATAATCTATGATTTGACTGCGATCAATTTATATAGGTAATTCCAACAATATAGAGAAAAAAATACAAAACGTCCAAGTTTATTTCATCTTAACTTTCAATAAAACATTTAACTAACCGTACACTTTTAATCAAGGAAACAAGCGCCCGTTTGTTATTCATGGCTGTGCGTTGGGTGCGGTGCCTAGCGCCATTCCAAGCGCTCGCTCCGTGTGACCAGCTGGTGCTGCTGCGAGCTGCGTGGAAGGACCTGTTTCTCCTACACCTGGCACAATGGTCCGCACCTTGGGACCTGGCTCCACTCCTCACAGCGCCCACGGCCAGGGCACGACTGCCTTTAGACCCACTTGCTGATTTAGAACTTAACACTTTACAGGTAATTGTGGGCTTTATCTGTTATGAAATATTCAAGTATTTGGCTAACAGTTCCGTTGCGCAATTGACTCGACACCACCATTCGAAACGAGAGGCCACGGGTTCAATTCCTACAATGAGGTTGATATTTTTTGTTTCTGGGTGTTTGTGACACCGATAACTCTCGTTTCGTATACCCCTTTTGGATGTATAATATATATATGATTTACTACCTCATCTGAGATCAATTTTCGGACGAACAAAATTGTATTAAGTTATTCACTGGCCGCAGGCAGCTTCCGACCGATCCCGGTGGAAGTCATTGAGAGAGGCCTATGTCCAGCAGTGGACCCGAATTGGCTTATGATGATGATTCCACAGAAAATTATTCTCGTAGAACAGTATTTCTCGTTTTGCCAATTGAGACTCGTTCTATACGGAAAATCCTGATGATTGTGATTTCTCGAATAAATTTCCTGTTTCCATGCTGAAACGGAGAATTTGGCATTGGAAAAAAAAAATAACACTTTGCCCGACCTTATACCTACTGCGAAACAAGATTCCTACTACCAATTAAGGTACCTACGCCTAAGATGGCCCGGTTCCTAAGATAGCCCACTTTCGAAATTTTAGAAGTTATTAAGTAGAATTAGTTTAAATTTTGCACCCATGTTCTATTAATGCCTTAGACAAAACTGCAAGTGTATTTGAAAGGTAGGGTGTCGCCATCTTAGTTGTATTTGGCAGTTTGTTAAACACGTTGCAATCGACTATCAGTTTATAAGCTCATGTTCAAAATCTTTTTTTAATTTTAATTTAAAAAACTAATTATTTGTGTAATTTATTTTATGTATAAAGTTACTTTGATTTGTGGGCATTCCTAAGAAGCTAAGTGTTGTTTTAATTCTTTGTTAATTTTAATTCAAAAGAAGTTGATATTATTACCGGGTAACATGCCTATAAAGGCCCATCACAGGGGTTCCTAAGATGGCCCGGGCCTTATTACTACGGATGTCATATTTTATTGAAGAAAATGAGTTTTTTTGGTCAAATTTTAGATTTAATATTTTTTTTTAATACCACGAAGAATGTGTCGGACTAACTAAGAACTATTTAGAGAACTTTTTATGCCCAGAATGCTACTAAAATATAAGTAAATTTCACAGACTTTTTTACACTCTTAATAAGGCCCACCGAAATTATAGAGAAAAATATTTTGTCAATTGTTTTAGAAATTGTTGCCTATAATATTAATTATCGGTAAAATAATAACCGAAAAATGTTGTTTATTGATTTTATTTACAGATTTTAGTTTTATACGTTTATTAAGTTTTCCTAAGCCTAAGATGGCCCACAGCCCAATTTTTTACCAAAAAAACTATTGTGAGAAACTGATTAGCTAAGAATATCGTAATTTAGGATAATATTTCAGTATAAGCTTGTTGTTTGTTTTGATAGCACTTATAAATTACTTGATTGATATCGGGCTATGTTAAGGACCTATGTTCCTAAAAAGGCCCAATTTAGAGACTTTTAAAAACTATTGTTTTTGTTTAGAAATTTAATTATACTTGTTGATTTGTACATTAATTTTATTCATAAATAAATAAAGAATTTTGTGATAAAGTTTGTATTCATAAAAAAAGAATCATTTTACAATTATTTAATAATTACAAAAAATGGGCTTTATTAGGCGCATGTACCTATTTTACATATAGGTAGTAAAATTCATTGTTAGTAACTAATGGGATGAAAAAGAGTACCTCATGGTGTATACCTATTTATATTCGATTTGAAAACATTACTTATGAATTCGGTATATGAAATTTAAAAGCGTTAGGTACATAATACTTATAATTTATTTCAGGAAATACTATGTCGGTTCCGACAAATCGCCCCGGACGGCAGTGAATGCGGCTGCATGAAAGCTATTGTTTTGTTTTCACCAGGTTTGTATAAGGACCAGTTTTACTTTTAAATTAAAAGGTATATTACTTGATAATATTCCTTTAGGGCTGAAATTGCGTTAAGCGGGCGCTCGCGACGGTCCCCGTCGCGGAGACCGGATTTACGCAGTGTCGCTAGTCAAATTTTAACGGTGTGCATGTACACAGCCGTGTCGATGGAGAACTTAATATATTATTATACACAGCAAAATGACGACTAGCAAAAAAGAAAAGACAGCTAGTAAGCCCATTTATTGACTGAACTGAACAAGCGTGTTACCGCTGGCGGGCTCCGCGCATGCCCCTGCGACGGTTCCCGTGGCACGGAGACGGGCCCGTCGCGCGGGTGCGGGGCGCGGCTCCCCGTGCCGGACGCCCGCGCGGATCCCCGCGACGTAGCACTTTTGTATGAAACCGCGCGTGTGCCCGCTTAACGCAGTTTCAGCCCTTAGAATTCAAAAATTGCTGCTCTAGTATCAATTTACGTTAGTTTAACAGCCTTCATGGCGTATTTCCCTAGACAATAGCTTGGAAAGACAGTGGTTTCGATACCCAAACAGAGACAAATATTTGTGTGATATATTTAGAGTCTGTAGTTATTTTTATATCCACGGCACAAGACCTGTAGGTATGTGTTAGTGTGGAGACATAATTATGCATCCTATGCTAGAT
The DNA here is from genome assembly GCA_030295005.1 of Cephonodes hylas. NCBI lineage: Eukaryota > Metazoa > Arthropoda > Insecta > Lepidoptera > Sphingidae > Cephonodes > Cephonodes hylas. Next base: position 7,492,452 of record AP025366.1, read on the forward strand.
GTAGCTATTTTAAATGAAAATACAACAACAAGTTAGCTACATTTTTGAATTCAATTTTTAGATACATCTGGACTAAGCGAAACACAGCCAGTGGAGATGTTGCAGGATCAGGCGCAGTGCATCCTCGCAGACTACGTGCGCACTAGGTACACCAGGCAACCTACCAGGTATTAACTCTGACATAACCTAGCAATATAATAAATACCAAGGGCTTTCGTGGCTCAGTTGCCAAAAGAATGCTTGCGAAACCAGGAGTCGTAGATTATATCACTTCCCTGAAACAACATTCCTTTTTTGTTTGTTTTAGGTGTGTGTGAGACAGTGTGTCGTATTTTTGATATCTAAGACAAATTTATTACTGTTATATGTGATCTAAATACAAAATTATATGGCAGTTAGACGTATTTATTTTTGAGAATGTATTTTACATTAAATAAAATATAGGTAATCATCGCCTTAATATTAATGACAGACATCACACGCTCCTAATGACCGTAACTTCATTTGTAACCCTAAATTCATAATTGCAGATTTGGTCGTCTCCTTCTGTTGTTGCCATCACTACGGGCAGTGCGTGCGCGATCGGTGGAGTTGCTGTTGTTTCGAGATACAGTAGGGGATGTGTCCGTGGCGACCCTTCTTCACGACATGTACCGCATGCAGCCCGCCCCAGCGCCACCCTTCCACCCTCAGCCACCACCCACCTCGACTGACCATTGCGCCTCTCCATAAATATTAATTACGTATATTGAATAGTTTAAAAAAAGAATAATTAAACCAAGCACCAGCAACTGGTATACCATTAAAATGCTACAGAAAATGGCATCGTACTCGTACGTTATATTTATGACATAATGTTTCAGACGCCTTTTGTAATTAATCCATTCTTATAATTGATCGATTAAAAAAAACACTATTACCAAAACAATCCTTCTTAATAGGAACATACCTACATATCCATGATAAGCAATATACCTACTTACTAAAATTAACGTCTTCTGGGTTTCCATATTTTTTATGTAAACAGACACGCCAGTTATTACTAGCGAGAGGTATTTATGACTCGTCTCTCGTTAATCAATTGGATTGTATAGTCATAACAATTTCAGCCCGCTACACTTCTTCACTCTACGCTTATGGGAAAAAAGATAAAAGTAACATTTCTTATAGGAATACGATACTTAGGCCAGTACTGTTCCACAAGTGTAACAATAAATGAAACAAAACATTGGTGGTCGTAACGATTGTAATAAAATTCATGTTGTTTTGTGTACCTATCTAATAAAGAAATGTTACATTTTAATATTTATATTTTGCTGTAAATACATTTTCGGCATATCAAGATGATAGAAATTTACAATAATTCTATACCAATTAAATAGCATATCATGTCTTTCTTATTTAAAGAAATGTTAATTACTGATATTGTTCATCAGCTAGGAACTAGGTTTATTAATACGTAAAAAATATCCCCTTATAACGCAATAATGTATTATAATATATTGTGTAAATAGAATAAAACTTCTAGTCAAATAATCTTTGGAAATCATTCTGATCTATTCTAGTCAACTATAAGTGAGAATATGTAAATGTTAACATGTTATCGTAATTTTATTTAATGTGAATATTCGGTCGGATAATAAATAAATGCTCTCAAACAACACACTATCATTAAAATAAATATTATATTCCTCTCATCATCATCATCATCATATCAGCCATTAGTGGTCCACTGCTGGACATAGGCCTCCCCCAATGACTTCCACCGGGAACGGTCGGAAGCCGCCTGCAGCCAGCGACGTCCCGCGACCTTGACAAGGTCGTCGGACCACCTTGTCGGGGGACGTCCCACGCTGCGCTTGCCAGTACGTGGCCTCCACTGGAGAACTTTCTGGCCCCATCGGCCATCAGTTCTCCGCGCCATGTGGCCGGCCCATTGCCACTTCAACGAGCTAATCCGTTGGGCTATGTCGGTTACTTTAGTTCTCCTACGGATCTCCTCATTTCTGATTCGATCACGTAGGGAAACCCCGAGCATAGCCCTCTCCATAGCTCGTTGAGTGACCCTGAGCCGTCCCATGACGCCTTTAGTGAGAGGCCACGTCTCAGTGCCGTAAGTCATCACTGGTAACACACAACTATTGAAGACTTTTGTCTTCAGGCACTGAGGTATTTTGGACGAGAAGACGTCTCCTAACTTTCCGAACGCTGCCCAACCGAGTTGGATTCGACGATTGACCTCTCTCTCGAAGTTGGACCTGCCTAACCGGACCACTTGTCCCAAATAGACATATTCGTCTACAACTTCGAGAGTCGAGCCCCCAACTGCGATTGGGGTGGGCACAACATGGACATTCGACATGATTTTCGTCTTGTCCATGTTCATTTTAAGACCCACCTGTTGGGAGACTCGATTGAGGTCTTTGAGCATAGTGCTAAGGTCCTCCAGCGATTCTGCCATGACTACAATATCGTCGGCAAACCGAAGGTGTGTGATATACTCGTCGTTGATGTTGATGCCGAATCCTTTCCACTCCAAGAGCTTGAAGGCGTTTTCCAGCGCGGCAGTGAACAGTTTCGGAGATATAACATCTCCCTGTCTCACGCCTCTCTGTAGTGGAATAGCCTTCGTGCTCTGATCTTGTACTCGGACCGACATGGTGGCGTTGCTGTATATGCTTTTCAACACCTCGATGTACCGACAGTCAATGTGGCACCGCTGGAGAGACTCTAGCACCGCCCACGTCTCGATCGAATCAAAGGCTTTCTCATAGTCCACAAACGCTAAACAAAGCGGCAAGTTGTATTCCTCGGTTTTCTGGATAACTTGCCGAAGCGTATGGATGTGGTCTATGGTGCTAAAGCCTTTTCGGAAACCAGCTTGTTCGGGCGGCTGGAAGTCATCAAACCTGCGTTCGAGACGATTTGTGATGACCCTCGAAAACAACTTATAGACATGGCTCAGGAGCGAGATGGGCCTGTAATTCTTCAGCAAGGTGTTGTCACCTTTTTTGAAGAACAGTACCACCACGCTCCTGCTCCATGCCTCTGGCGTTGAGCCCTCGAGGAGAACGGAATTGAAGAGCCTCTGAAGGACTTTAAGTACCGGCGTTCCGCCCGCTTTCAGAAGCTCTGAAGTGATTCCGTCCTCACCCGGCGCCTTGTTGTTCTTAAGTTGTTTCAGGGCCATCTCAATCTCACACAGGCTGATGTCCGGGATATCATCGCTGAAGTGGCGGATCAACTCGGCTCTCGGGTCTTCGGCCGAGCGAACAGCGGGCTTGGCAACCGAGGTGTAAAGCTGTCCGTAGAACCTCTCGATCTCCCTTAAAACCTCTGCCCTCGTCGACACTACGCGGCCGCCCTCCGTCTTCAGCCTAGACAACTGTCTTTGCCCAATAGACAAGTCTCTTGCAAACACTTTGGAGCCTCCGTTCCGCTCTATTGTCTCTTTAATGCTCACAGTATTGTGAGCACGGACATCGTGTCGCAAGGACTTCCGGATCCGTCTATTGAGCTGACGATATGCTTCGGCATCCTCGGAAGACTGCAGCGCCATAGATCGACGTTCGGCCATAAGGTCAAGAGTGTGGACCGAGAGTTTTTGTGGTCTATCTCTACGGCGAGGTCTAAAATGCTTAGATCCCACCGCATGGACAGCTTCTACCAAACCGCTGTTTAACTCGTCCACGGCAAGGTTTTCTTCCAGGCACTCGAAGCGATTTTTCAGCTCGAGTTGAAAGCTCTCGGGGTTTTGGATATGGGCGCGAGTAGGTCGTAGCGTAGACTTCATCAAGCGACGTCTTTCTAATTGGACGTTGATATTCAATGAGCCTCTAACCATTCGGTGATCGCTACCGGTTTTCACCCTGTTGATCACAGAGACATCACTGAATATCCGTCGTTTCGTCGTCAAGATGAAATCTATCTCATTTCTCGTGGAACCATCAGGGCTCAGCCAGGTCCATTTCCTGTGAGGCGGCTTCTGGAAGAAAGAGTTCATCGCAAAGAGTCCCTCTTTCTCCAGGAATTCAGCCAGCCTCTGACCCCTGGGGTTCCGTTGCCCATGTCCAAATTGCCCCACTTTCAACTCCGCTTCTCATGCCCAACTTTGCGTTAAAGTCTCCCATAACAACATTGAAGTAGGTTTTAGAAGTATGTATGGCCCGACTTATGTCCTCATACATCTCCTCTACTTCTTCATCTGGGTGTGTCGAGGTCGGCGCGTATACCTGTATGACCTTCAACGAATATCTTTTGGATATTCTGAGTATCAGGTACACTACCCTGCTCGACACACTTTCGATGGATACGATGTTGTTAATGAGAGACCTGCGGACGAGAAATCCGACACCTCCTCTGGACTGTTGGTCGTCCCCCCGGTAGAAGAGCAGGTTACCGGACTTGAGGGTTATCGTGTCCTCCCCAATCCTGCGGACTTCCGACAACCCCAGAATGTCCCAGTGTAACCCGCTCAATTCTTCTTCCAGTTCGACAATCTTCTCGTCTGTCCTCAACGTGCGTATGTTGTGTGTTACCAGGGCCAGTCGTCGTCGGGGGTGGTAGCCGGGGCCAACCCGGGGATTCTTAGCACCCCCCGCCCCACCGTTACCATGGCCGCTACCGTAGCCAGGAATAGTGGGGCTGCCGGGGACTGGGGGCCTGGTCCTAGTCTCGATCATGAGGGGGATATTGCCGATACTCGCCACGCTTGGCAGGCGGGTTGGCGAGCGCAGTAGGGGAAGCGCATTGATGACGCTGCTGCCCGTCATCAAGCGGGGGGAAGGGAATAGTGAATGAGAGAGGAGGCTATGGGAGAGGAAAGTATGGTCTGTAGGAGTGGATACTGCAGTCACGGAAGGGAAAGTTGATAGTGACTGCAGCAGCTCGGGGGCCGAGGTCGCGTACTCGTAGCACCTATTCTAGGGCAGACCATGACCACTAGATAGGAGCATCCCTGACCTGATTATATTCCTCTATGTACAATTAAACCGTATAAATCTGATTCAGAACCTAGGGCACATAACACTATTGATGTAAATCACATCAATAAAAATTGAAAGCAACACATGACATACAAAAATTTCATAGAGGTGTAAGTTTCAGCATATGCACACAAATACATCCGAATAATTATAAAAAACTGGACTATAACTCTGTTTTATTTACCACTAATTCCCTATGACCTAGGCTAACATTCATTCAGACAAAAGCCGCAAGCTTAAGGTAGATAAAAATAAAACTTAAAAATGCATTGCAATACATTTATTACAAGCCACGCCATTGTGTGCAGTACATTATTATTTATAAAAATCCAAATTAATTTATCTTACACTGAGATTGAACAACAAATCAAGTAAACTAGAAATCATGATGTGTTGACTAAAGTTACCCACTAATGTTTACTTTGTTTATTTGTACAGCCTCTACTGATGACAAGTCCACAGAATCATCTTCTTCATCATTTTTAACGTCCTTAACTGGAGTTTCAACTTTTTTTGGTTCAGCCCTTGGGAAATCCAATTTAGCCCATGAACCAGGCTCGGCTTTCTTTAATTTTATCTCAACCTTTGTAGAAAGCATTGAAGCACTACTCCTTTCTACACTAATAACCTGTAATCAACAATTATTTTATTAATTTTAGCAGTTACAATCTTATTACATATATGAGAAAATTTAAGTATTAATAAATATTATTGCATATTGCAGTTACACAGGTTAAGCTACATGTCAGCTTTAACACAATAAGAAATGTTTCTTCATACCACAAATATTTATTTTAGCTGGAAGTTTTAAAAATCACTATGTATTTAGCATAGCTCAACTTACCCCCCTTAATTCAAGATCCAATTCAAACACAGCATCCCCTTCTTCACGGAATACTAATTTTGTGTACAGACGAATAGGATTTAATTTAACAAAGCTTGAATGTGGGTCATACTTCTTTGTATAGACACTCACAATGACAAACTCTGGAGTTTGATGCCAATCCCAACGACATTTAACTGTACCGGCAGGTGTACCCTGAAATACATACATATTAATAATCAGGTATCATACATAACTAACTAGATGAAAGAGCTTTTCTTGATTGGCAAGATAAAAATTATTAAATTTTGTAGTAGACCATGACTTCATAATAAAGTATTTATAGACATGAAAAAATATAATAAACACCAACCTCTTTTGTCCATTTGTGTGCACCAGTTGTGCAGCCAGGCTGACTCAGAAATGTGTTGAAATCAGTTGTTCTTTTCTGACAACATGACCAAAACTTAAGGCCTTCATGGAATACAGGACACCCTGGATGATATGTGCACATGGTGTCATTTGTCTGTGGGCCCTCATAGGATGCATTGCACCCCCCATTTTTGCATATTGTACCAATAGCAATATTCCTAAAAAAAATTAAATCATCCTTAGAAAATAATGCCATATTCATAAATTGTGATGAAATTTAACATATCATATTGTACTACAATACTGATTATATCATTAAAATCTACATGGAAAGTATTTATCATCATATATTTACCCATCATCAGTAGCAATCTCTTTTTTCACTGACTTCTGCACAGCTTCCTTCAGAGCATCTGCTATCCTACATTCTAACTGCACAAGAGGTGAATCAAATGGTGGCCTTTTTAACTGGGGACCAATCAATGGTGCTCTCACTTCAATCACCTCTTTTTTTTCTAGCTCCTTATCCAATACCTTTTTTTCAGGTTCAGCTGGTTTCTGAGACAAAATAATCATTAAACAATTTCTTTACGATAGCAAATGAATAATAGGATAAATTAAAAGCAGATAAAAAATTAACTATTAAAGTTATTACAAACCACATTCGAGTGTTTAGCCACTGTACAGCCCTTGATGTTCAAAAATTCAGTGAAGTCCACACTCTTCTTATTGCAGCATGACCAACCCTTGTAGGCGTCATGGAATACGGGAGTCCCAGGATGGTGACGACAATCATCTTTCATAAAATAATAATTGTTAATATATTTTTCTAGTAAAATAGGGAGCGATTCTGGGACAAGGGTTATAGAAAAATCTAGAATACCTTTATCATTTGTTTTTGGATCGAATAGTTGTCCACAACCCCTGTTGTAGCACAGTACTAGATCTTTATCCTCAGGCATTTTATTGCATATAATTGATTTGATAATAGAATTGAGCTTTTACGTTTTCATGTGCTTCATTAACACCTGGGTGATTGGCTTTCGCCTAAACAAGAACAATGTCTAATGTCACAATCAATGTGAACTTAATGACAGATGACAGTGGCAATTGACATCTTTTTTTTCTCCCATCAAGTAGAGGCTATAGAAAAATAAATATAGGGCATTATACTTTTTCTCCGTCCACTCTTAGTCATTCCTAAAAAAGTCTCTTCCTTTCACGACGTAAATACAAACTATTTATAACAAGTATATTTTCTTAAAATTAGGGTGGACAAATGGGCGAATAGAAAAATAGAGAAATATAATACATTATTATCACATTTAAACAATATTATTTTATATGATACCTATAGGTATATTGTCCGCAATTACGTTTGCAAACTTTATTATTCAAATTAAATATAATGTAGCTTTTATCAAGGTATAGGTATAGGATAAAGGTGAAAGATAAAAGTAATACAATAATAATTAATACGTAAGTAGGTATACTAAAAAAAGTAATCCGTAAACATAAAAATGGTTAAAAATTATTATTTAATTAATATTTATTATGTATTATGAGTGAAACGTGATGGGATATAAAAATTTTGAAACATTATTGATAGATTATTACTTTGCGTGTAAAGAAACGCCGAAGTAAAATATCAAGAAAGTATAGTGCACAGTGCTGTGTGGGCGTATAAATTTTATTGAAAAATAAATCAATTCATCAAAATAGTGCAAGAAAAAAATATATCGTTGCATAGAATATAACTATGATATGTAGTTCAATGTGGTTGTGCAAATCAAAGATGTAGAAAAAATGATTGAAGCGATTATTTTATGGATTTTAAATATAATTTATAGTGTTTAATCCCATTAAAAATATTAATACCTAGTCTTTCCTCACATTGAATTCATTATGATGTTAGTTGCGTAAACGTTTGCGTTAAAAAGTCATTTATAATGAACCTAATGCGCAAATTGCGTGGGGCGACTTCCTCGGCATCTTCGGACAGTGCCGAGGGGTCTAACTCCACTTCACACGTTCAACTGGGTCTCATGCACCTCAAGAAACTATTTGCGGAATACACTCATCCTCCACAACCGCTCACAGATGCCGAAAAAGATGACAAACTCTACAATATGCTGCCTCTGTTTTGTAAGGCAAGTGTCCTATATGATTTTTTCAGATATATAGTTCATTGTTGAAAAATGCTGATCCCAATTCATTGAATATGTTATGTCATATTATTAATATAAAGGACAAACATAGTTGCAGAATTATACTATTTATTTTTGCATTACAAATAATAAATACCTCCATTACATTTTGTTTACAAAATCTATTAGTGACATTTGTAAACCATAATAATATTATCATTTTCATTTCTATTCATGTCTTCAGCATTCTAACTTAATAATAATGTACAAAACAAGTTTATTCAAAGAACAATGTATTATATATTCTATTTAGACATTTAATAAATATATTCTTTTTACTCTTGATGGAGCAGTGAATTCAAATATATTATGGACATTTTAGGTTTTTGGCACTAGCCCCTCTAGTGAAATGAATGAAAAGTTTTGGGATATTCTATCATTTTGTCAGCAAGTATCAAAACTTATGGTATCAGAGATAAGGAAGAGGGCCAGTAACCAAAGCACTGAAGCTGCTAGTTGTGCTATTGCAAAATTTCTAGAAATTGAAAACTCAGAAGAGTCTAGTAATGGATGGATGTTGCTGTCAACATTGAATCTTTTAGCGGCAGGGGATCAATCATTAATACAGGTAGTCAAAGTGTATTTTCTATTTTTTGTCTTGTTTGGAAACAGTAATAATGGATACACTGTTTATTTCTATTGTTATTGTGAAAATAGACAAACATTGTTTTTTGTTTGAATCACATCTTTCTAAAGTATAATATCTTGTTTTAAGAGTTATTTTTTATTTATATAATAAGCGCTATCATAAGAATACTATAATATATGTTTATTTTTCTGGAATTAGTTACAATGGAAAATAGTTTGACCTTGATGACTTGAAAAATTAATCAATAGGACGAAAATATAGTTATATGACTGCATTTATGCATAACAATCTTACTCACTTTTGTCAATGATTCAGATCAAGGTAAAATTGTTTTTTGTTTCTAGGTCATGACAACAGCAGCAATACCTTCAACACTAGTAAAATGTCTTTATTTATTTTTTGATCTACCTGAAATACCTGAATCTGAAGCAGATGTACAAGACGGTAATAGTGATTTTACACCTAGAGAAAGGAGAATTCTATTACAGAAGATTTTTGTGCAGGTGCTGTAGCTATCTTTAATATTACCTAACTGTATAAACTGAAATAAAAATATACATTCATTAGAAAACAATTGTTAAACTGTACTGTATAAAATCAATGGGTAGCAAAAAAAATCCTCTTTATTTATGTAAAATTATGCAGAAAAAGGATGGTCATCACAACATTTTTAATATTTAATTCCTATTCAAGTGGAGCAAGAACAACTAAAAGTAACTTTGCTGTTTACACTAAAGAAATTCCACCTAGTTTAAGGACTACTTTACTTTCCTAAGAAAATGAAAAGGACTACTTTACTGATTAATTTGTTGCTTGGCCATCTGCAGTACAATTTCGACTCTGTGGGCTTCATTCGAAATTTTCGAAAAATTGTTATTACGAAATGCTTAGCAGCAGCATGGAATCTGGAAATGTGCCAGGAAAACAGAAATGGCCTTGTGCCATTTATGTAGAACTCAGAAAACAACTGTGAAACATAGGTGTAAAAACCCACCTTTACTTACCCTTATGGGGAAACAATGGCAATTGTTTATGGTGTATCATGATCTCAAGATGAATAGTATAATACACATAAAATAAAGACTATAACTACATTATCCACAAGCATTTGTTTGTAAAATGTTTATTTCATATGTAAGCTAATTTACATGTGTATGCCAACTATTGTGCTTAAACAAATGTTTAAGGTGCTTATTTAAAAATATATTGGTTTCTTAGAAAACTATTATACTATATATTTTAGTGTACATTGATCAAAAATGCATTTTTACATTAAAAAAAAAAGTTACTACAATTTTCATTGATTTAGATAGCTTAAGCATCATTATTTACATATTTAAAATCATCATCAGTCCAAACAAGTCTAGTGTTCAGTATAGATCTCCTTTATAATTAAAGGTGGTTTGGCCTTAGCATAACTAAGAAGTTTTCTTCAAGATTTTTAAAATGTCGTTGTTAATTTGCCTTCGAGAAGTCAGAACAGTGCTGAATTTTGAACTCTGATCATTTTTTATTAATTTTAATATTGTTTCGTTTAAAATTACAGGTTCTTGTGAGATTATGCAGTCATCCGTTTCCCTGCGAGGAATTGGCAAGGAAAGATGATCTCACGTTGCTATTTTCTGCAATAACGTCATGGTGCGCTCCTCATAACATAATGTGGAGGAAATCTGCTGCCGAAGTATTAATGACTTTGTCTCGACATGGATTGACACAGTCTGTTGTTCAGTACATACATAGTTAGTACAATTGGTTTCTATGTAATAATTTTATGTAGTTTGCTCATTGGAAATTTATTTTTTATTCATGTTTTCTGTTATAGATAAAGGATGTGTCGCATTATGCATAGAAAATATGCAAAGGATACCAGAATTGACACCATTGGAGGTAATTTATATTTCTAATTACCTTGATACCTCTTAATGCTTTTTCTTTTTAAATATACTCGTACTGTTTTACTTAATGTTTTTTTCAACAGGTTGTGGAGATGTTTGTAGCAGTATTCTGTTTCCTAAAGGATTCTAGTGAAGTCAGTCAATTATTGTTGGACGATTTCCGTTCGTGTCAAGGATATTTATTTCTATCGGAATTCCTTCTAAAGTAAGACAATAGTTCACAAAAACACTGAGCATGTGCATGCTAGAGAATTTTTTCTAGACTTTTATTTTTGTTTTTGTTTTTACTTATTTTGTTTTATTTATCACAGACACGAAACTCAAGGTGTGCCTGATTATTTGACCTCAGGGTAAGCACTGTTTTAAATAAAGCGTCGAAACCGTGCAGCGATAATTAATTTATATTGTGCTTTTATTATGCTTTTTTTATTTATTTTTTGCTTATATTTTTACAACCTTTTTTTTTCATTTAAATAATATAATTAAATATTGAACCTATTAAAACTTGCATATCTATACGTGCTTTTATTTGATCTATAACCTTTTTATCCCGTATATAAATTATATTGCTCATATCAGATTGGAGGAAGAGCGCGTGAGTGGCACGGAGGCCCGGGCCGCGCTGCGCAACTTGGTGCTGATGATATCGTCGCTGTGCGCGTGCGGCTTCTCCGAGCTGCGGCCCACGCGCGCCAACACCGAGATATTCCAGTTGCAGGGGTTCGTGCTGCCCCAGCCTTCCACACCGGGACAGGCCGTCAGGAACGTGCAGGCTTTTCAGGTATGTCAGTTGCTAAATGGACTTATTATATGTGTTGATAGGATTAGTAGTAGAACCCCGTCGGAGTAGGTTTAAATGGCGGTATAACTGGGTGAAGTGTGTGAGGTAATAATAGGTTAATTATTATAGCTTACCATACCGTGTCAGTGTTCTAATTTACCTTACTAATATTAAAAAAATAAAAAAAGTCAAAGATATACAAAACACTGCTGACCTTCAGTACTGTATAATATTACAACTAAGAGAAATCGACATTTAATTCTACTTACTGAACCAGTTAACACGGTGAATAGTGTTCAATACTAGTATATGTATAGTAAATCCTATCTAGAATTATGATCTGAATGAAAAACAAATAGACTCTTTAAATTAATGATGTCCTGTGTGTCCTGATCAATCCTGTCTTTTCGTTAGATATTCTACAATATTTAAGACTAATAATATACTGCTCACTATTTCTAGTTTTTTTTTCCAACAAATAGACCCTTTAATTTAAAAATCGCGCACGATGCATGCATTTACAAATTTAGCACCGATGACCTTGCAACAGAACGTTGACTTTCAAAAGTGTGAACGTGACTGAGGCTTATTTAACGATCGCCATAAACATTATTTTTATTGTCCATTTCAATAAAAGCAAAACAAATAATTAGTTGCACTTTAATGTTGTATGTAAATAAACATATTACATAAAATAATGTATAAGCACACTGTTTTTAATTTCCGAACAAAAAAAAATGCCGACACAATTAATTAGAATTTACATTGTTAATGAATTCGATTCCTTTTTGAATAATCATACTTTAAATTATAAAGTTCCAGACTCCGTGGTGGCCGCTACAATCGTAGCGATATACCTAATCAAGTAACATAAGTAACTAAAGATAACATAAGTGGTCATCAAAGTAAGTAACTAGTGTTGTAATGATCTTAGTGTTTTAATTATTTTTTTCTTTTATATTCTTGCAGGTTCTACAATCAGTGTTCATGAAATCGAATTCTCCAGCGCTCTGTTGCACTATACTAGATGCTATATCTAGTGTGTATCACGCAGACAACGCCAACTATTTTATACTGGAAAACCAAAACACACTAAGTCAATTCTCAGAGAGGATCTACACAAAAAACGCCGAGATTCAGGAGAAGTTTTTCGAACTGCTTGAATTTATTGTATTTCAGTTGAATTTCGTTCCATGTAAAGAATTGATCTCACTCTCTCTATTACTAAAAGCTAATAGATCTAGAAGTTGCAGTATATTGTGTATGAAAACACTTCTTAATATATTGAAGTAAGTGGAAAAATGATATTTGATCTAGTTATAATTCATGACTATTGCTAAATTACACTTATTGCATTAAAGCACTTTGGTCTCTAACAGTAGAAAATGATCTTTTTCAACTCAATGCTGGAAATCGATATTTTGACAATTACGATGAGACAAATCTTAATTCTTAGTTAAAACATATTGCGTTTCGTTATTTCAGGCATAATACAATTTTCAAAGATGTATACAGAGAGGTAGGTATGTTGGAAGTGTTTGTCACATGCCTGTCGAGATACGCTGCGTATTTGAAAGACAAACAACTTCAAGAAGAAGAGAAACTTAAGAAGGAGCCTGAAGCGACATCTAGCGAGACAGTCGCAAATGAATCACCAAAAGCACCCGAACGCAAGAAGAAGTCAACAAGAACTGATTCACTTATCAAAGATCCTAATATGGAAAATGAGGAAGAAGAGCTTGGGGCTTTGGTCATGGAAGGATTAACGGCATTATTGAATGCGAATACGAATAACTGTAACGTGTTTAGGGATTGCGGTGGAGCTAAGTGTGTACATGGCATGGTAGTGTACGAGTCTTGTAGGAGCAAAGCCTTAGGTAACTATATTTTTATATACTTGCTCATTGTTATAAGAAAGTATTTTTCATTGTCATGTCTTTCAATAGTCATCAATATGGCCAGTACATGTCAGTTTGGGTTTGGTATTTTTAATAAACTAATAATTCCCTCTTTACAATGCTACAGGCATTCTTATTCTTTATTTTCCTCTCTAAGCATCACATCCGAATTCTTTTATTCTCAAATTGTATTCATTCCAAAAATAGAAGTTAATTTTCTTATTCCTCTTGTATAACACTGGGTCAATCGTTCCGGTGTTCATTATGTACATGAAGTTAGTTACAGGCCGAATATTTTTGCAGGTGTAATAAGAGAGCTGATAGTTAGTGGGTCAGGCGAAGAGGACATGTCTACGTTGTTATGCGGCATGCACGCGGCTCCCAACGACGCCTTGCGACTCAAACTGCATATTCTCAAGGCTCTGTTGGCGTGCTTGAGAGACTCGCATCGAACAAGAACTATATTTAGAAAAGTGAGTTTCATTATTAATATGAAGTATTAGAGTGTATATGCTGCAGTCATAGCAGTATTCCCCGGAGGGATAGGGCTATTGAAAATTTTCAAATAAAGTAACACAGTGTATTATGGTAATATATTATAAACACTTTTTACTTTGAATGTAAGTGATGTATGCCTTCATGAAGAATTTTTACGTCACTGTTACCATATTACTCTTACTCTACATTTTATTACAGGTCAGTGGTTTTGTATATGTGACAAGTGTGCTGATATCACTCGAAGGCAAGTTAAAAGGTGAAGAGATAATGGACCGCGACATGTTGCAATTAATCCATATTGTGTTCTACACAATTAGTACGGCCATGAGATTCGAACCTGCAAATGCCAAATTTTTTCATCATGAGGTCAGTACATTTTGGGAAAAATACTCCCAAGAATTTTTTCAATTTATTTTTCCTATTATGAAAACATATTCACTATTAGATCTTGCCGACCGTTTTCTCCCCATCATAATTTTACAAGTGATTTCTTTTTTCAGATATGTATGACAACCCTCTGCGATACAATACGGCTTCTAGGATGTTTTACAGACGACAGAGAGTTGCAAAACGATACAGAGGCCGGTGACACCGAATTGTATGAAGTGTTTCATGAGATATTTACGGGAAATATTTTGGAAATGACGTGAGTTTACATTTTCATATTTTTTACAATTAAATTTTAACACCTCCAACCACTTTTAGCTGGTGTAGGAAGGAAAGCCGTCTAATTCTGCTATTAGTGACTAGACCATTTAAGTGGCTAAGCAACAATCAAATAATAATAATTAGATATCATAGATTAATTTATTATTTTTTATATCGATTTGACGGAGTGCCAAAATCGCTTCTGTTAATAAACACGACTAAGTTCAAATTGAGCATAAGTGGTAAATGCTGCCCGCCCTCGAAAAGGACCCAGTAATTTTATACAATTATCATTATATAAAATATTCCAGTTTCCCCGAAGACGTTCCGGTGGTGTTTGTTCACGCCTGCATCGTGCTGCGTCTGTTGTACGACGTGGCGCTCGACTCCTTCGATAAGCCGACGTTCTGTGGATCTCTCAACGTCAAGTCGCCTAGTTTGACGAGACAGAGCTCAGCGATTAATGAGGTAGGTTAAAATTAAATTTTCTATCACAATTGTAAATTGTTCACTTGAAGTTGTTGTTGTTTACTTAAAAAGCTTGCCAATAAAAACGTCTTTCATTTGACATCTGATAATAAAAAAAATATGGTCCTTTGTCTTGGTTGCTTATTGATACTTTGAATTTAAAAATATATATAGAAAGAGGAAGGAAATGAGCTAACCATTTTTGCTAATCCGAAAATCCCACTCAATCAAGCCGACTTCTGCCGTACAATAAACTGTTGCTCACAATCGTAGCCCTAGATTTGTACATTAACTATGACCCCTCCCCCTTCCCCTCCAGTCGAAGCCCGCCGGCCGCATCGCCCCGCTGAACCTGAGCGCGGGGTCGGGCGGCGGCGAGGCGTGGGTGATCCACTCGGGCGTGGTGATGGTGCTGGCCCGGCTGCTGCCCGCGCTGCCCCGCCCACAGCAACACGCCGCCCACGCGCGCGCGCTGCGGGACTACCTCGCGCACGTGCTCAAGAGCCTTGTTAGGAGGTATGTAAAATTACTTAGTCGTATGGTCTATATATTTTTATAGATGGATTGATATGGATAAAACATTGTATTGTGAAAAATTTAATAAGAAAAATAACAGCAGATTATATAGTGAATGTGTGTAGATAATCAGACACGATTGAATATTCAGTGAGTGATCAAGATGTTGGGTATTTTAATAGTATAAAATATATTAAATATTCAAGCCAATATGAATCTATGGATCGCTTTAAACTTTGAGATTCCAGCACTATGTCTTTATAATTGGACCACAAAGATGTACACGAATTGCAATTACCCAGCTTAGTCTATAAACTATCACTATTTTTTCTTTTTTTTTTCTCTTTATTATTATATAAAGAGCTTACAATCAAGCGATTATGCTAGCTCCATAGTACCCTTATATAATTACAACAGAAAAAGAAATATTACATTTTTAAACTATCAATAAATTTATACACTTTAATAGCATTTTCACTACAAGGTTCCGACAATATACTTTATACAAACTATCACTATATATTCCAAATACGGTAACAATAACAATTGTTATTCAAAACTCTCCAAATCGATAAATTTGTTGGAACAGATGATAATCGATATACATCGATAACACAGACGTTAGTATATCAATGTTCCCCCCGCAGCGAGCGCAACCAGCAGGTGATGTGCGGCGCGGGGCTGGCGGGCTGCGTGCTGGGCGTGTGCGGCGCGGCGCTGCGCAGCGAGCGGCACCCGCTGCACGCGCCCGCCATGTACGTGCTCGAGAGACTCGCCGCGCACGCGCTGCGCCCGATAGAGCTCAGGTACTCATCCACTATATACTTTACCTACATTGAGGTACACTCCTACAAACTAGTTTAGCCAGGTCTGTTAAAGGCAGCTTAAATACGTGGTGTAAATATAACTTATGTGCGTAAGATATTATTGCTGTTTAATTTAATGCATGCTACTTTTCTAACATATTAATAGTTTCTTGGTTAACTAATAAATAAATAAGTTTTAGTAAGTAAAGATGGATTAGCTACATCGTGTTCTCGCGACAAAATCGTGTCTCCGGTTTAGAAAGAAAACTGCAATAGTTACTCCCCTAATACGTGAGGCTTATACATACCTGGTGAAATGTAGGTACAAAAATACACCTTCGGGAAATACAACCGTGAGGTTATGTATGTTTGCAACGACGTATATTAATTTTTTATGTCGTTTTTAGAGAATTTTTACGAATGGGCAACCCACTGAACTGCGTGGCGCCTGAACCGGGACAACCGTGCAAACCTGGCGGCCCCGTGCCTCTCACCAGAATCAAAACACTCGTATCCATGACTACGCCTAGGGATTATAGGTAAGGTTTCCGACTTTATGATATGCAAAGGTTTTTTTGCCCATATATTTTCCCATATAAAATATAGCCCCTATTAAACATTTTTTGGGAACCATAAAAGGTATAGTTACAACTTTTTTTTATCATATTTTGATTAGGTCCCAAAATTCGTGCACGTTACCGCCGTTCGTGGAGTTCGACATGTCTGCTGAAGGATTTGGGTGCTTGTACATGCCGAGTATAGCGCCGCAGTCTGCCAATTTGAACGCAATTGGAACTCAGGACAACGCTACATTAGGTGGAATAGGATCTGGTAAGTATCACACATTTTACATAACTAAAAGAGTTCTAGAATGATCCAGAGACTCCAAATGACTAGTAAGAATGATCAAGTCAAAGTATTTTGCATAGCCTTAATACCGTTAATTTTATAAGTACGAAGATCTAACATACCTACAATTTTTCCGCCTGCCTCCCACTAGGGTAGACATCAGGGTAGACTCATTATCCTCTTCCTGCTTTTGAATTAACCTCCTTGGGTAATCCTATCCAATTAAAAAAAAAAAACAATGTTACTCTGCATTAAAGATTCTAATTGGCATTTCCAGGAGACAGAGTGTTCCCTCCGCAAACAGGTCTGAGTTACTCGACGTGGATCTGCGTGGAGAAGTACTCGGACCCGCGCTCGGACCCGCACTGCGTCCGCCTCCTCACGCTGGTGCGCAACATCAACAACACAAGGGACGAGCATCTCGTCTGCCTCACTATGGTACTCTCCGCCAGAGACAAGGCCATCATCATATCCACGCAGGAGACTCTCGTGCCTCATAGTAAGTTGTGACTTGTGTGGTTTCTATCGCCTATTTTGAAGACCAATTGATAAAAGTTTAGCCATTTCAAACCTCCTTATTAAAATTACAGTTACTTAACGACTACGTTATCAATAAATTTATATTTGGAATACATTTAATAAGTCACTGCCCTTGTTCCCCTTGGTTTAGCTATTGTTAATGTTGCATATTCAATATTTTTTGTTACCTATAGATGTTGGAGAATGGGAACCAGAGGGGTCAGGCGAGTGTGGAGCCCGAGTGTGGTGTCCCGATTTGCAGCACGAGGGGCAGTGGCACCATCTAGTGCTGGTGCTTAACCGCGCAGTGCTCAAGAATTCTTCTTTCTCCTTGTATTTGGACGGTAAAACCACTATTAAAGATGATATCTAAGAAATATTTTGCGTATCTAACCTTTACACAGTGGTTGAGCACAATCAAAATAGTAATCCTTGAATTTCATCATTTCAATAGTAAATGATGATACTTTTTGAAAAACATTGGCAGTGTGACAAAAAAATATATAATTGCGTCACAAATCAACCAATAACATACCTATCGATTATCGATATTGCAGGTCAGCACATGCACTCGGGCAAGCTGCACTACGTGAGCGCGAACCCCGGGGGCGGCGCGGCCACGCTGTCGGGCGCCTCCAGCGTGTACTGCGTGGTGGGCACGCCGCCGCAGTGGCGCAGATACTCGCGGCTGCTGTGGAGACAAGGACCTGCACTCTTGCTAGAAGATGTCAGTATATAAGTTCCCTATAATTTTCCGAACACAATATCGATAGTTGTTAGAGTTTTATCGATACTTAGAGTTGTACTTTTGCCGAAATTATTATGTTGATGAAATGTTTAGCGAATCAAAATGTGAATATTTTAAATATATTCTTTGTGTAGTATATTACCTTCATAAGCAGTGATGACCTCGAGGTTTGGGCGCGCGGTCGAGAATCTCGACGGTCGCGGGTTCGAACCCCAGGCACACACCTCTGATTTTTCGAAGTTATGTGTGTATTCACATTGAATTATCACTTGCTTTAACGGTGAAGGAAAACATCGTGATGAAACCTGCACACCTAAAAGTTCTTAGGAATTTCTTAGGTGTGTAGTCCGCCAACCCGCACTAGGCCAGCGTGGTGGACTATGGCCTAAACCCTCTTAATGGTAGAGGAGACCCGTGCTCAGCAGTGGGCGAATATGGGTTGATGAAGAAGATTACCTTACAAAATTTTATTAATATTTTCAGGTACTGTCAGCGCAAACAGTGTCGATAATATACCAACTGGGACCACATTATGTCGGAACGTTGCAAGCTCCTCTACCTCCCGGCCAGTATTTGGAGCCACTGGCGCCACTTGTGCCTGAAGAAAAAGTTGTATTCGGCATCAACGCCCGGGCTATGTCTCAGCTAACTCTTGCGAAGATACGGAAAGTTTACAGCAAAAATGACAACAAGGCTATTGCCAAACAGTTAGGAATGTCGTCTCATGAGAACGCTACTCCGATAAGAATCTTGCATAATTCGGCTGGTCACTTGATGGGACCAGCGCGCTGCTTGGGTGGAACCGTAGTCGGATATCTGGGCGTTCGTGTGTTTTGTTCGAAGCCGGCAGCTATTATGGTAATTATTGATACATTTTACCTAGGCATTTCATATCGATGCTAATTTAATAGTAATTTATTTGTGTTTTAGATTGATACTGTCGGCGGCTGTTCAGTATTACTCGGGTTGATTGCAATGGCTCAAGATGTAGAATGTTTATATGCTGGTGTGAAAGCCTTGGTGTGCGTTGTGCGCTCTAACAAATCTGCGCAAGCGGAAATGGACAGGCGGAAAGGATACCAAACGCTGGCTATGTTGTTGAAGAGGAAGAAACAATTGCTCAATTCCCATATACTTCATCTCATATTCGGATTAGTAGGCACAGTAGATAGCCAGAAGGAAACTTCATCGATACCTAATTTAACAGCTTTTCAAGTAAGTTTTATGATTAAAAAGCGACTATTGTGTTATATAATTTAGATCATATTAATATGAACTATTCTTTTATTCGTTTCCAGGATTTAATATGTGAATTAGACGTGTGGCTCGGCGCTCCCGGTGGCCTCATAAAATCACTTCTAGAGCATTTACTAGAACTTGCGACTGAAACAGCACACAGAACGCACAACTTACGCACAATGAGAGAACTACAGTTAGTTTCCAAACTGCTTTACGTGATAAACGACGTGAAAGTCGTAAGCACAAAGAACGTACTAATACAGTTATTGGCGGCCTTACTGGGAGGACAGCCGAGACCAAGCGATTTACTTTGCCTAGGCCAATTCATGGCCTACACTCTACCCTTACCGTCGCAGACTGAAAAGGGAGTAAATCTCAAAGAGAGTGATTGCGAGAAAGAATCTGAAGGAGACCAGATAATACTCCGTAACAAATGCTTCAACGTGATACATGGTTTGTTATTCACGGCGAGAAATCTTGTCAACACGATTGTATGTGAAGAGATATCTAGAGTTTTAGGAATGGACTGGCTGCTGAGCTTCATGCAGGAGAATGTTCATCATACCACGGTGTTATGGGCACTCAGGATACTTGTAATCCTCTGTTCAGGACAAGGGCAACAGTCGGCGATTATGCAAAGGTACCACGTGTATTATATTTTTTCTACGTATCATAGTATTTTTATACTAGCCAATTCCTTATATTTCTTTAATTGTTGGATGTCGTTATGAGGCTTTCTTTGTGTTTAGATTCCGTGAAGGTGTCGGCAATGGTGGATGGCTGCGTCATACCGAGATGATTGCAACACCGCAACAGGCGGGCGTTGTTCTCACAGCGGCAGTACACACGCACTCTCATCTGCATGCGGCCTTACTGCATACTTCAGGATTTACGTTACTCGCTTGGTAATATATTTCATGGCGACTTCATTATTAAAGCTCAAATCTTACACCTAAACTATACTTCAGTGGCTCTACAGAGTAAGATGTATCTACGATAATATCATCATAATCACAGCCCACTTACTTCTCTACCATTGAGAAGTACATCACCACCACTTTAGTACCTTAGGCCTAATGTGGGTTAGCGGTCTACTCATATAAGAAGTTCCTAAGATTTTTTGTGTGGTGTGCAGGTTTCATCAACGGTTATGTACTTTTCAATATATAACTTATATATTATTCAATAGCTCGATGGACAGCATAAATGTTATTGGTTTCAACACTTTTTGAATAATTGTTATTTTATTTATTTATTTATTTAAAGCTTTTTTGTACATGTAATAGTAAAGGAAAGAAGTACATTATTATAGATAGTTACAAAAGGCGGCCTTATCACCTAGGGCGATCTCTTACTGGCAACCAGGTATGGAGAAGCATGTTATAAATGTGTTGCAGGTTGATCCTGTCGCACCTGCACATCCCGGAGGTGTACTACCTGCTGTTCGGGCTGTCGCTGGGGCAGCCGGTGCGCAGCGCGTGCGGCGAGCGCGGCGTGTCGGTGGAGCGCGTGTGGGCGGCGGCGTGGGGCGCGGCGGCCCCTGCGAGACAGTCCAGCGCCGCGCTCGCCGCCCGCATCACGCTGTGCCCCGAGGCCGTGGTCATACTGCTGGCGGCGGTACGCGCGCTAGTCCATGACCGAGCCGCCGCGCCCGACTGGCTTGTGGATCATCCTGTTGCTATTGTGCAGGTTAGGGTTTATCTAGATAAGCTATAGGGATCATATTAAGCCTGTTAAGTACATAGTGTATAAAGGAATGATGAACACAGGCTTTCAATTTAATAAATGAGTTTATTGACCTATCGGACACCAACAACGAAAGTATGATATAATTATCCACATTTTTAGCACAGCCAGCATTTTATATAACAATCCTCATAAAAAATGTATAAAATAAAAAAAAATCAAAATCTATCGACAGCAAGTAATCTTATTTTGGAATGACTTATCGTTTCCTCATAAGAATAATTTTTATAAACTATCTTATATATTTCTCATTCACTATTTTTTTATTAATTCTTAGGTTTTATTCTCTCTCTACAACACACTGCCCGACTTCGTGCCAATCATGATGACGGCTGAGGTTTTGACTGCATTAGCATCGATATTATTCCCGCCAAACTCGTCGGATGATATTCATATGCGTAAGTATGCTGAAATTAGTATGGACATATTTAGTTAGTACCATAATTTTCCTATCAACCCGCAAAAAATTTTCTTTCAAGATAAACCAATATGTTTATTATAGAAAGATCATTCATGTATCGATATTTAATTTCATCAGTAAGAGGACCGGACCTAGCGCTACTGCACTGTAATTTAAAGTAAATCGCTTAAATCTTCTGAAATTCTTCTTAAACAATTTAACCGATTATTTAACAATTCGCTATCATCATATCCACAACATAAATAATAATAAACTTAATAACTTCCAGCGATATGTGAAAGCGGCGAGAGTTCGGGCGCGTCCACCCCCGGCTCGGAGCGCGAGGTGGCGCTCGCGGGCTCGGCGGCCGCGCTCACGGCGCACCCCGTGCGGCAGGGCGTCATGGACTTCCTCAGAGTCATCGTGCTCGACTCCCTACCACTCAACGTATCCGGCAAAACCGCGCCGGTAACATATTTTACACATACTTAGATACTAATTGAATTTGATTTTTTACGTGTTGTCTATCGATATTAACCCATTTGTGGCCAAGCAGAAACTACAAGAACAAATTCAGAAATTTCTTTATATAATCATAGTTGGGGATACAAATAAGTATAAAAATGAAAAAAAAAAAATTTTTTTTTTATAATTTTGAAATTATAGGGGTGTGCCCAAATTGGCACAATGGCCACTTAAGGGTAAAATAGTGTGCAAGTCTATCGGATCCTATTATAACGGATAAGTCCACCAAAACGCTTTGGAAACTTTTTCTTTAACATATTCGCTGCCGTCCAGTTGTAACCATTCGATGACAATGATATCTGACGAGTAACATGATGATGAGGTGATTGTCCAAGACAAAATGTAGCTATACTTCAGCGAAAATATAACTGATCCATTACATCTTCTTTAGACGTAGCTGTAATGGTCACGCATTTGGTAATGCCACATCTATCATGTGTTTGAAGGGAACCCACCTCCATTTGTTTGCCATGGACTTCAACTCCATACAACGATATTGATTGGGCCATTTTCAGCGAACCTAAAGTAACTCATTATTTGTATCAAATTTATACTCGATCTCTGTTCTTTCAACGTTTCTTTCATACTACTCTCGTTTAGTAATTGGTCAATCGATGATGGATAAGTCTAAGGATAAGAAGGAGCCAAGGAGGAACAATCAGCCTGCCCTGAGGTAAAGGGGGCTTTGAATCCCAGCACGGTATCCCCTGCATGTCGTAAAAGGCGACTCAATTGTTCCCTTGGGGTCGCTGGACGTGCTGCGGGGGCAGGGCGTCCTCAAGTGACTCCAAGAGAGGTGGCGGCACTTTGGCCTCTGTACATCGCGGGGCCCCCACCCACAACCGGGGCGCCCGAAACAAGGTAGAGGTTGTTTAACTGCGTTCCCTTTGACTCCGAGGCGGCCGAGACAAGTACGTCTCGGAGGCGCACCGGGCGCCTGTGGACAACGGTGGCCGCCTCTCGCTCACGTACCATGGTCGTCCAACTCGGCACGAAGATGCCACTGGGGGGTTTTGGCCGGTATGCCGGTTTAGAGACTGTATTAAGGACTCAGCCCGTCACTAACAACTGCGCAAATATGACGTCGCCGCGCCTGAAGGCCTGTGACCCTGATATACGCTTCCCGCCCCCCACTGCCCCCGGGCTGGCGGGAAGTAGAGTCATAAACAGCTTTCCCCTCGAGAACAAAAAAAAGGAGGCCCAATCAGCACTGACCAATTTCGTCCAATCGCAAATACATCAGGTGCACTAGCGGTGGTTTAATATTTGCGGTCTTATGTTCGTTTCCATTGGCAGTTTACCATCACTGCTATCCTCATACTCAGAAAGAGTATCTACATTATGAACACCTAAATACCTCGATTTCTCCTAGAACATGAATTGGCAATATTGAAGACATTTGTTCATTATCAGAACCATCTCCTTCGTCAGTATCAATAAAAAGTTCCAATGGAATTATAGCCAAATCATAGTCCAAGCCGTCGTCACAATCTTCGAGGATTGTATTTACCTCTTCCTCTTATCCACGGCAATTGTTACTGACACTATAACGTCGTTAGCAGTTTCTCCTTATGATATGCAAAAATAACACTTGTGGCCAGTGTACCCAAATTGGCACACCAATGTTTAAGGTGCTATAAAATGGTAAAAAATGAATAATTATTTTTTAAATTCTGTTTAAAAGATAGACAATTTATCGTATTTGAATAATAATAACTATTTACGATGATAAACTTAATATGCAAAATATAATAATTGCAAACAGTCAAGTACCTCGACAGATCCTTCAAAAGCAAAATTCGACCAATTATTGTAATAAATCTATAATATATAACTAAATTGTTTAATATTATATGTAATCACCACACTTTCAACTATCCAATAATGTTAGAATTTATTAACTTACATAAATACTTTTTTCATGTACCCTCAAAAAGTAAGTGTTCCCAAATTGGCACGGCGGTCAAGAATGGGTTAATTTAACTGTTTTCATGAAGATTTTGTTCGAATATAAACATTTAATCACAGCTTGAAATATTTATTGGATTGGTTGTTTTTTATATTGTAACGTGATCGTTGTACAAATGTGGTGTATACGCAACATGCATGCGGTTACAAAAACGCTGACGAATAATTTTAACTATATTTATACAAATACAATCCGTTGTTCGGACTAACCCACTGACGATCAGCTTGCCCATTGGTTCTAGAACGCCGATAGCGCCACTGACTCAGTGCCCCCGTCAATGTTTTGTACGCCATGTAGCCCCTGCTCTACTCCAGCAAGATCGTACTTTTATTGCGTAAATATGGGCATTTTTTATACTTCTAAAGTTATAACTGAATAACGTTACTAACTGATATGCATACTAACTCTGCTTGTAACTTCGAATACCCTGGTTATGAGAATAACAAGAAGCTTTGTAACCTTACTATGTAATATACTGGACGCTTCCTTCACTATCACTAACATTATCTCGTTATGTAAGATACTCTGCATCGCCAACGCATTAGATATGAGTTGCATAACAGTATCCGCTCATAATTTCCTGTCGCGTGGGAATTGTTGCATTATAAATAATGGTTCGGCGATTGGTATACATGTTCTGTGTTATTTTCTGTAACCCAATATGAAATTACGGGACATTTTCTGTTTACCACACTCACGTTTGCGCAAACTGAAAAATGAAAGTATTCTTGTACAAGAGGTGAGTGCATAGCACTAGTCTTAAAATGTATTATTTGTATAGAAGATGTATTACTAATGCTCATGTAAAAGTATAACAATTTCATAACTAATTCCTACAAACTGAGTGCACGTATACAGTAATTTGAATGTGCACATTTCAGCCTGGCCACTTCACAGATACTGCATTTGACCTGCGGGTTCTTATCAAACGTTATCGATATTTTCCATTAATATGTTATTGTTTTGTAGGTCATTGATTTGGTATTAGACGCGTCACCGCAAAATTCGACTAGCCAGCAACAGATTGAATACCAAACAGAGGTGCTGACGACTTTGATGGAGAATTTATTGAGCACGGAACTGTTTGGTTCGGAGTCGAATATTTCCAATGTGTGCTACTTGGCGGCCAGGCTGGTGGATAAATTATGGCAAGGACAGCTATCGAGGGATCCTCACGAGGTATAGTTTTTATTTAATAAAAAAATTTGAAGTTTTTTATGAGAAAAATTTTAACCTATATATTTTTATATTATACAATGCCGATGTGATCTAAGCTCAATTTTTTTTTTCTAATTGAGTCACCAAAACTAAGTAACTAAATTATATTTAAAAAAATATGTAAAGTACATTTGTTGCAGGTTTTCGATTTCATCGTAAAACTAATAACGCAAGCAAAAAAGAAATCTTCAGTTATTTCTTTGGAAGGATTACATCACTGTCTGAACAGAACTATATTGTTTTTGCTGTCACGCTCAACTGACTCCATTGCTGATCAGATGTCTGTCTTAGAGGCGCTCCATAAATTGACTACTAACAGGTGATAATACAAAATCTTGTAAACTAAACGATAATGCGTAGCAAAGCTGTACAAGCGATCAATTTTAAATTAAATTTGTGTTATATTATTTGCTAAAAATCGATAATCGAACAATTCTCAGTTCAAATTATTTTACATGTTTAGTCCTCTGTTTTCTGATTAACTTCATAATTTTAACTTTTAAAATAATGAATGTTAGTAATTATAATTATTATTTGGAATAGAAGCAAAACCCAATTTGCGACTATTTTAGAGTGGGGTCATTGATCTAAGATAGGATATCTTTGTTCTAAATAAGTATTTTACACTCAGTATAACGAAGAAAAACAAACACTAAGACATTTTTGACTTTATTTCAATAAATATACTATACTGTATGTTATTTTGTTGTCAGATTGTTAATATTCGGAGCGGGAAACCACGAGCTAGAGTTCATCGGATGTTTGACGTACTGTTTGCTCCAATTGAGTGCGAACATGAAGATCGCTCTGGACTCGCACATGCGCACCACGTGGCACGTCAACCCCAGCGGAGACCTCGAGTCCAGGGACGATAGACTCACCACGCATCAAGGTAATACTCATTCAACTATTGTTTAAACATAGACTTACTTGATTTGATTAATATTATTTCTATTATAGTTTATTTTTTAATTTAGAAGACAAAAGGACCTGTCAAGGGGCGAGAGGGGAAGGACCTACTGATACTACTCTGAATGTTATAGTATTTAAATTACGTAATCTAAACTATTGAAACCAAATTCAACTTGACATCATTGCACGACTCGTTCTTGACCATACTTGACGAAAATAAAGCATTTTCGTTTCATCGACTTTCAAAACACAATTAAGCTAAAGACGTTTTCATTTTCAAAAAAAAAATGTATCAAAACTAATAAATTGTTTTTAAATACAGGTCGAAATTTAATGGCCGGTGCTGCTCGACGTGTTTGGGAAGAGTTATACGCGTGCAAGAAGCCTGCCATAGAAGAGGTGTTTAAAATAACGCTGATCCCTCCCGCGGGCAACGCTCGGGCGCCAGACCTCACCACCGTCAGGGAACAACTCAACGAGAGCGCGCACAAACTGTGGATCACTTACATCGACACCGAACGGAAGGTAATCCACTTTATATAGTCACTAAAAAGAACATCTACTTGAACTCTTTTGACCTATTCGTTATATGAAAAGTCAGATGCAAGATTAGAAAATAAACAGAATAAGGATTGGATTCGAACTTCTTTCCTTAGTTGATGTATTAAAAGGGCTCGAGGCTTGAAATGTTATGTGTCGATGATACGACTAACCCTATAAAACTTCTTAATGACTGTAATGTAGATTAGTGGCTGGTGTGGCAATTTAGCTTAACTTTCTCAATATTACTATTCCGAAACAAAAGTAAAATTGGTCAATCAATCGGAGAATCATTATTAGACAAATGTTTTATTTCCTTTCGTGTTTTGCAGGCTGTATACCGCGTGCCATGGGAGTTGCATAATCAAATACAATCGAAGATTCAAAAAGTGACAGGTGGACTGACAAGGTTGGCGTCTCGTACCAAAGTGAAGAAAGAGGACTCCGCCAAACAGCGGCAGAACCCGCCGCGCGACCACGCTCTCGCGTACATGCAGGACCATGTACAACTCGTGAGGTAAGTGTAAGAAATTTTTTCTACCGTTTTTTTTAACGTCAATGATTTTGTAATCATTGTTACTGTTGTCTTTGTTTTTGATCACGGTTTGTTTGTAATCTATATACAATGATAACTATTGGTTATTACCTATTCATTAGGTTTTAGTCAGACAACATCGAATAAAATAACAGTACCTAGATTTTGTAGTATGTCACGAAAATATAAATTCAATCATATTATTTCATCGTAATGTTTTTTTAAGTGTACACTCTATATCACCCCACTAAAGGGACTGTGTATTATGTGGCGTTATAGAGATATAAATGTAAATAAGATTATAAATTTATAATCATTGGTTGGACGATAAGCTTAACCAATCAAAGCCAAGTGACGCTTTACGGAGTTTATTGTTAAATTTAATGCCGTTACATGTAGTTTCCTCTATGTATGTATATTTGTATGCCACTTGCGTACGTGTGTGGTTGCGCAGACAGTCGTGGTGCGCGCAGGCGGCGGCGGCCAGCAACACGGTGGCGCACACGACGCGCTACGTGCAGGCGGAGTGGGCGGGCGCGTGGCGCGAGCTCACCCGCGAGCGCGCGCTGTGGGGCCCGCCCGCGCCCGCGCCGCTCGACAAGTGGGCGCTCGACTGCACCGAGGGGCCGTGCCGCATGCGCAAGATGCTGCGCCGGAACCACCTCTTCTACCTGCACTACCCCTACCGCCCCGACCTCGACCATCCTGATAACGTTAGTACACCCTTGGTCAACTATGTACCGCTTCATGTTCGTGGAGCATATCATACATGCTGTAACATAATGTGTTTTGTATACTGTTTTTTAACATCACAAAAGAGTTACTTTTATAACACTTTTTTAATCTAGTATTTAGAACTTAAACTCAAATATCATTTGATGACAATTAATTGTGTCATTAAGTTAAAAACAAAATAAATGTTACCAAAAAAAGTATAATCAATCAATTCATTATCTTCGTGTTTAATATATCCTCTTTACATGAGATCTCCTCTCCGCCACTTTGGATTTGTACTGGATTAAGAAATTTTTTATGTGCTTCAGAAACAATTGAAGTACAAAGTGGCACAAAGCTTGGACAGCAAGGAATACTACCGCGTATACCAACAATGGCGAACAGCTGGCAGTTATCTCGGAGAAGCTGATGGTATGGAAGCATCTGATCTGCACGAGTATGAGGAACAAGCTACAAAGTAAGGAAGTGTTTATTTCACTATTTCTACTCAAAATTTTCTTGGTTAATATGAAAATAAAGGCGTATTCGGTGTTTCTGTCAAATTTATCTGATCATACTTTGCATCCGGATTATGAAAATTGGTGATCACAAATTGTAGTCTAGTGTTAAAAAGAACATTGTTTTTTAAAAATTAGATTTCGCCCATTAATACAGCGACAATTCAGGCAGTCAGTAAATTAGTCGACAAAATTTTTGTTGCTTACATCAGACATAGTAAAGTTGGAATTAATGTAATGCTAATAATGTACCGCCTTTACGAATAGTTTATTTTACAAAAACTCATTTGTCTTATATTAAAATAAATATTTTAATATTCGTTTGTTACCAGTAATAGTCAAAACGCATCACTCGACGTGACAAATGAAGACGGCTCGCCATCAGACTTAGTAAGCAGTGGCGTGGTCAGCCGGGGAACTAACCAATCGTCAAGCGAAGGTAAATTATGTGATACTGTTTTATAACCTCTTTCCCTATAAGCATTATATTGTAACATTTTAATCATGACCCCCAAATGTATTTTTCTTGATGTGTTCAATGGCAAAAAGTCATTTCCTAAATAACTGTAATGAATATTATTTTGTGAATTTAATTTTTCTATACCTGTGCACTTAGAAATCAGTTATGTTTTTTCCATTGACAACTTTCGATTTATATGGTAGCTAATGAAGATGGACCGGATAATGAGGATGAAGATGAGCAGCAAACTCCTCCACCAGACAACCAAACACTATTGAGGTTATTGGAGCATCATGAAAAGGTATGTTCTATATATAATCTATTTAACTGTAGGTAAAATAGGTAAGCTATTATTGACTAGCTCATGGATAGCATATCCCTGGTAGTATTATTCATCTAGAGAAAATATGAAGGAGTACTGATAATGTTATTACTTACTACCACCACCGTTGAGCGTAATTATTACGTAGTCAAGAAACAAATCTAATGTCTTATGTTACAAAGCTAACTTCACTGTCTTGCAGCCAGCATGTTAAATTTACTCCACAAAAGCATCTTGTAGAAAGACAACCAATATTTGAAAAAGTAACTTTGCACCTAATCTATAATAAAATTCTATATTTTTCATAGATATCCCATATGTTCCGTTGCGCCCGAATACAAGGTCTCGATACTACTGAAGGTCTACTGTTGTTCGGTCGCGAGCACTGCTACGTCATTGACGGCTTCACTCTGCTCAAGAACAGAGAGATCCGCGATCTGGATAGTTGCCCAGACGACTACGAACCGATACTGCCCAGCCAAGGAATACAAAGGAGCAACCAGAGACAGTGCTCCAAATTTTTATACGAGGATATACGGTAAATGATTGTTTATTCGATAAATTGATAAAAGAAAAATTGTATTTTACTAATTGGTGTTATTTAACAGGGAAGTCCACAAAAGAAGATACTTATTGCAACCAATAGCTTTGGAAGTGTTTTCGAGCGACGGTAGAAATTATCTACTCGCTTTTCCAAGGAAAGTGAGGAATAAGGTAATTGTTTAATATTTTAATAGTTTTATTACTACCAATTTGATACTACAGTATGTTCTGCACCCACATTTTGCCAGTTACCTATCAGTCCTTCTATTGGCGTGGAGCCTGTTGCCATTTTTCGGTCAAATTTCTAGATTCCGTATTTTTCTACACGAAGAACCCAACCGCACTTTACCCGAGTACTAAATCGAGAGACTGGGCAGGCTATATTGATTGTGTAATGTACTTATAAGTCGTTGTATAACATTTGTGCAGGTGTACAGCCGGTTCAGCGCGCTGGCGACGGGCATGGCGGACAGCGCGGCGGGCTCGGTGGCGGGGCAGAAGCGCGGCGTCGCCGTGGAGCAGCCCGCCGGCCTGCTCGCCACGCTCATCGGGGACACCTCCGTCACGCAGCGCTGGCTCGTACGTGCGGAGAGATTAGTTTAACATCATCATCTTATCGACATCATTATCATTGTCATTATCGTCATTATCGCCATCATCGTCATCACCATTATCGCCAAGATCACCACCACCATCATTATCATTACGATTATAATCATCATCATTATCGCCATCATCACCATTACCGCCATAATCATGATTATCGTCACCATCATCATTGTAGTCATTGTCATTATTGTCCTCTTCATCATCATCACTCCATTTACGTCCTTCTGCTTGGCACGGGTCTCCTAATGATATAAGATTATAAATATATTTATTTGAGTTATCCTTCGATCA
Organism: Cephonodes hylas; assembly: GCA_030295005.1. Classification (NCBI taxonomy): domain Eukaryota; kingdom Metazoa; phylum Arthropoda; class Insecta; order Lepidoptera; family Sphingidae; genus Cephonodes; species Cephonodes hylas. Next base: position 7,523,595 of record AP025366.1, read on the forward strand.
AAGTTATCTGCAAATTTTACTTATTAAAAAAATATAGCCAAGTATTTATAACTTGTTCAAGGCTATATAAGTAAGTAAATAAGTATAAATATAGAATTATGTGTTATAACTAATTCAAATCAATGCAAACTTTTGCAGCGTGGCGAAATCTCGAACTTCCAATACCTGATGCACCTGAACACGCTGGCCGGCCGCTCGTACAACGACCTGATGCAGTACCCGGTGTTCCCGTGGATCCTCGCGGACTACGACTCGCTGGAGCTGGACCTCAACGACCCCGCCACCTTCAGGGACCTCACCAAGCCCATGGGCGCGCAGAGTCCGGATAGATTGGAGCAATTCAGGAAGAGATACAAGGTGATTTGATTAGTTTTACTTATTTTATGCATTTTTATACTCAAATGTTTTATGGTTATAATTCAAGCCTCTTTTATCTCTTAATCTTTACTAATAGAAACTATGTAAAAATTTAAGCTTTCCTTTCTTCATATAAAATATAAATTCTGTCAATTATTAATTTGAAAAAGTTTGCCCTGTATTTAAAACTAGGTGGTTAACAATGGTTTTAATAAAGCTATTTAATTTGCTATGGCACAGGAATGGGATGACCCACACGGCGAGACACCTCCATATCACTACGGGACTCATTACTCGTCAGCTATGATCGTGTGTTCCTACTTGGTACGAATGGAGCCCTTTACACAGCATTTCTTACGATTACAAGGAGGACATTTTGATCTCGCAGACCGGTAAGTTTTGAAAAATATTTAGTAATAATATTTTTTTATTTATTTGTAACACTATATTGTACACCACAAATAAAATTACAGAAACACAATTAAAAGTAAAAAATGTTAAAAAGAGTGTAACAAATGGCGGTCTTATCGCTGAATGCGATTTCTTCCCGACAACCGAAATGAAGACTAGACGTTTACTATACGTTATTTGTTCCAGAATGTTCCACTCAATTAAAGAAGCATGGAATTCGGCGTCAAGACACAACATGGCCGATGTGAAAGAATTGATACCAGAATTCTTTTATTTGCCCGAGTTTTTGGTTAACTCAAATAATTTCGACCTTGGTAAGATTTTTTATGTCTTCTTTTTTCCCCATATTAGCTATTTTTCTTATTTAACTACGCCATTTAATTCGTCTAGTTACGATTCGAATTCATTTATATAACAACATTGTAACACGGTGGCATCAAGTTGGTACTTAAAAATTGAAGAGGGGGCTAATATTTAATGAACTCGGCATTTTCCTTAGGTCATTTAAGCGTATCGTAAAAAATCATTTCAATGCTGCTTTTCTTATCTCAATGCTTGTCTCTCAAGACGATAGGTATCTAGACTCGGATTTTGGTTCTCAATTAAGACTACCCGTGCAGGCAAGCATTGGTATTATCTTTCATGCATAGTGTATGTTAACCGAAGCGTATCCCAGGTTGCAAGCAGTCGGGCGTGTGCCTGGGCGACGTGGTGCTGCCGGCGTGGTCCCGCGGCGACCCGCGCGAGTTCATCCGCCTGCACCGCGCCGCGCTCGAGTCGGACTACGTGTCGCACCGCCTGCACCACTGGATCGACCTCGTGTTCGGCTACAAGCAGCAGGGACAGCCCGCCGTTGACGCCTGCAACGTCTTCCACCACCTCTTCTATGAGGGCAACGTCGATATTTACAAGTCAGTATAGCGATACGCTCTTTTCGTACAAAATCAACTGAACAAAAACTTTTGAACCGTCGTATTTCTTTTGGGAAATAATAATAAAATAATTGTTTTCCAACTTTAAAAACATGGTTGGCTTTAAAAATTTATAAATATTTTTTTACACAAATAAGAAATAGAGCATGTATTTTCGTCCTAACAATTCTTTTCTTCCCTTATTATCCACTCAAATGCTTTGTATAAAAACTGAATAATTTTGTGCGTAATTACTATTAATCAACTAATTTATTTAATGGTTTTATTTTTTTAGCATTGATGACCCGTTAAAGAAAAATGCTACCATCGGCTTTATCAACAACTTTGGTCAAATTCCGAAACAGTTGTTTAAGAAGGCACATCCGAGCAAAAAGATGTCGCAACGCAGCTCCACAATTCTTGATCCAAACAACATCATTCCGTCTCAAGGGATAACTCCACCTGAGAAATTATTCTTCCACAACTTGGACAATTTGAGACCATCATTACAACCTGTAAAGGGTATGTAAACAATTGCATTATTAATTATTGGCTTTTGATTCTTGACATGAGTTTTTTTATTCATGCGGTCCTTTCATAAATTAAACCTTGATATCAGCATCGAAAGAAATATTCACCAAAATGACCATTCATCCAGGTTTTAAGTATCTGTGAGACCAAAAATTCTCGTAGTTTGTCAATACATCACAAAATTTGTACCATGTGCATACCATATATTTGTAATACCATTTCTATTTTTCAGAGGTCAAAGGCCCAGTAGGTCAAATACTGTACACGGATAAAGCAATCTTGGCAGTAGAACAGAACAAAGTGCTGATGCCTCCTTCGTACAATAAGTACGTGGCGTGGGGGTTCGCCGACCATTCGCTGCGGATCGGAAACTACGACAACGACAAAGCGGTGTTCGTGTGCGAAACTGTGGCGCAGGCTTGTGGAGAAATCGTTTCGTGTGTCTGCCCCTCGGCTAAGACCATTGTCACTGCTGGAACGAGCACGGTATGTTGTAGTAATTATTCAAATAATATGTCGTATGTGGCTTTTTGTTATGTCATAATAATGTTTTTTGAAGCAAATGATACTATAGGATCTTTACACAAAACTTGTGGAATAAAATGTTCTTTATTTATTTTGTTATCGAAGCATTATTATGGTGTTATCATAAGGGCTTAAAGATTTTTAAAATTCAAATATGTTTTAAAACACAATTTACAGCATGTTAGTTGTAATGCGCAGGCAATGTTATTGTTAAAAAATATATTTAAAAAATATTCGGCACTCAAAATAATCTCCAGGGAGTATTATATGTATGTCTTAATATTTTAACTATTCTAGTTTATGAAATTTAAAAAAAAATGCATATGTTTTAATCTTTTTTTCAAAAGGTGGTGACGGTATGGCAGTACTGGGCTCGTCGCCGTCGCCTGGCTGTGAAGGTGTGCCTGTACGGGCACGAGGAGGCGGTGACGTGTCTGGCGGCCAGCCCCGCCTACAACCTGGTGGTGAGCGGCAGCCGCGACGGACAGGCCATCGTGTGGGACGTGGAACGCGGCACCTTCGTGCGGCAACTCATACCCACGCACAAATATGGACCCCCGCCACCTATATCGGCTTTGGCTATCGATGATCTTACTGTAAGTATTATGGTTTAACTAAATGGAATAAATATAGAATGTTAAGTGCAATATAGATATAGATTTTTGTATATTTACTGCGTATTAAATCCAAAAGTTTTGGGAAAGGAGTATGTACAACTGTAGACGTCTCTTTGCTTATGATATAAATGGAAAAGTAGTTTTTAACTCAAAGATCGATATGAGAAATTTTGCGTGTTATTCTAATTCTTTGAATAAGTTCTCCATATTTGTATATTTGTATGGTCTAAAAATGTTTTCTCAATTTCTCTATTTGAAGTTTCAGAGGAGACATTTTTTTATAAAGAATGCCATGTGTAATGTATATGTTGTATGTCCCAGGGCGACATCGCGACGTGTCGCGGCAGCTGGGTGTTCGCGTGGTCCATCAACGGCGCGCTGCTGGGCGCGGTGGACGCGGCGGGCGGGCGCCAGCGCTCCACGCAGGTGCTGTGCGTCGCCTTCAGCCAGACGCGCGAGTGGGACCCGCTCAACGTCATCATCACCGGCTCCTCCGACGGCGTCGTGCGGGTAACTACTGATACATAGCTATATCGCAGCTCCACGCAGGTGCTGTGCGTCGCCTTCAGCCAGACGCGCGAGTGGGACCCGCTCAACGTCATCATCACCGGCTCCTCCGACGGCGTCGTGCGGGTAACTACTGATACATAGCTATATCGCAGCTCCACGCAGGTGCTGTGCGTCGCCTTCAGCCAGACGCGCGAGTGGGACCCGCTCAACGTCATCATCACCGGCTCCTCCGACGGCGTCGTGCGGGTAACTACTGATACATAGCTATATCGCAGCTCCACGCAGGTGCTGTGCGTCGCCTTCAGCCAGACGCGCGAGTGGGACCCGCTCAACGTCATCATCACCGGCTCCTCCGACGGCGTCGTGCGGGTAACTACTGATACATAGCTATATCGCAGCTCCACGCAGGTGCTGTGCGTCGCCTTCAGCCAGACGCGCGAGTGGGACCCGCTCAACGTCATCATCACCGGCTCCTCCGACGGCGTCGTGCGGGTAACTACTGATACATAGCTATATCGCAGCTCCACGCAGGTGCTGTGCGTCGCCTTCAGCCAGACGCGCGAGTGGGACCCGCTCAACGTCATCATCACCGGCTCCTCCGACGGCGTCGTGCGGGTAACTACTGATACATAGCTATATCGCAGCTCCACGCAGGTGCTGTGCGTCGCCTTCAGCCAGACGCGCGAGTGGGACCCGCTCAACGTCATCATCACCGGCTCCTCCGACGGCGTCGTGCGGGTAACTACTGATACATAGCTATATCGCAGCTCCACGCAGGTGCTGTGCGTCGCCTTCAGCCAGACGCGCGAGTGGGACCCGCTCAACGTCATCATCACCGGCTCCTCCGACGGCGTCGTGCGGGTAACTACTGATACATAGCTATATCGCAGCTCCACGCAGGTGCTGTGCGTCGCCTTCAGCCAGACGCGCGAGTGGGACCCGCTCAACGTCATCATCACCGGCTCCTCCGACGGCGTCGTGCGGGTAACTACTGATACATAGCTATATCGCAGCTCCACGCAGGTGCTGTGCGTCGCCTTCAGCCAGGCGCGCGAGTGGGACCCGCTCAACGTCATCATCACCGGCTCAACTATCAACAACTATATTGCTGGCTCACTGTACAGGGTTCTATGTTACAATTTTAGCACTTATCTAGTTGCGATTACTACGAAGTTCTATATAACTCAAAGAACCTTGTGATAGTGAGCAAGCGATATGTATTCAGACATCAGTGCCGGTACTTCCATAGCCTTAAGAGTTAACGCGGTAATTGTGTAATGCCTAGTTTATAATTGTCTATTCTGGGGTCGTATTATATGTCTTATATTAGTTTTTGTCAAATAAAATTGGGCTTGTGGATTACTATGAAAGTATTGTCACTGAACGACATACTCATGCCCAAAAATTATGTTTACTCTCTCTTACTCTCAATCTTACAAAATATATAAATGTTTACTATTATTAACAAAAACATCATACACATTTTTTTTAGATGTGGTCCATCGACTACATAGCCGAGACGGCTGAAGAGCAGACTGAAAGCCTAGACGCGGGAAGCATAGACCCCGCCACGAGTTCTATGGATGCTGAAAAGGATAAAGAAGAACCGAAGGTACCTGCACAGGAGAGCGAAGATATAAAAATGGAGACTGAGGATACATCTGAGAGTAAACCAAAGACTGGTGACGCTGAGTCCAGTGAAACTGAGGCAGCTATTAAAAGAGTGGAAGAGCTAGTCAAACAGATGAGCCTGTCGCAAGAGAATGAAGGTTGGTTCACACAAATCATTTAAATTCATGTCAATATGTGTAATATAATATTTTTTTACAAATTATAGAATTTTATAATGTGATCCCAAGAATAAAAATATGGTGAGTATGTAATGCAATAGATATTTTTTTATGTTTCACTAAAAACTTATTATGCAAGCTGTTTATATTTTTATCCACTTTTCTTACTATATAGATTTGATTTAATATCAGTATTGAATAATTTTGCAGGTAACCTCACAAAATCAGGATCGGAGAGTTCGTTATCAGACGCGTGTGAGACGAGCGCTAAGGAGTCCGCTCGGAGACACGAAGAGAAAGACGTGTGCAGCGACAACGATGAACAACAAACATACGCAGATAGGAAGGAGGAACACATCGACTCGTGCGATGAAGTCAAGCAGGAGTATGACAATGAAAAAGACATGGAGAGTGAGAAAGAGATCGTTACACACAGAAGCAAACTACAAAAGCAAGGAAACGTCGTGCTTCGGAGGAAATCTAAGGGGAATCCATTGTTTAGGAAAAGTATGTATTGAGGTTATCTTGTCAACTTCGTTAACGTTTCAATTGTGATTATGTATTTTACATTAGTAATGGTCGTAGGTTCAAACCCGAAGCATTCGATTTCGAAGTTAAGGTTCACATTGAGTTATCGCGTTCGTTAACAAGGAAAGCGACGCGAGGAAACCTGCATCCCTAAATCTCATAAAAATTTCTAAAGTGTACTCCGCCAAACCGCAACATGCGAGAATGGTGGACTAAGGTCCAAACAACATTGCTAACTATGATCAGTTAAAAAGGAGTGAGACTCATATATTCTTTCTCTTCTTTCTTCATATGGACTGAATGTGATTGTAAATTATACATTAATCGTCGCACCGGCCGCCTGCCTGACGCCAACCCTCCTTAGGACTTTCATTGTTTTAGGAATGGGGCAGGGACATATATAAACAATGTAACATATATTCCAGGCGGCGGCAGTATCGGCGAGTCTAGCGAGTCCAGTTCGCTGGACGCGGGCGGCGCGGCGGCCGAGGGGCGCGAGGAGGGCGGGCTGCGCGCCAGCAAGTCCGACACCAGCCTCACCGACTCGTTCGTGGTCGTGTCCGCCCCCGCCTCCCCCGCATCGCCAGCCAACACACAAAAACACGCTAAAGTCAACGCTGTCGCGGCAGACGCTGGTTAGTAAAGCTGCTGTTTTATTTTAAAAAATATGTATTTGTTGTGGTTGACAATGTTCTCAACTATACGAGGCATGCGATTCAAAGGTTTGCTACGGCCATAGTGATATTGAGTTTTACGTTCAGAAATATCTTAGAAAGAGCACTAAGACTAAAAAGGCATCTAGAGAAAAAAATCTTGTAACCTATCTGAATTAACATATAATCGTGGGAGCCGAAATACCCTTTTTTTTAATAAATTAAATGGTGGAGAAAAACTTTATGACGATACATAAGTAGATTTGTCATATCTTTACAAAAGATCTCTCAAGCAAGACATTACAACCGCACACTCCTGTACAGCAATATAAATACATAACATAATATTGATTGTTATCAACCGTATTGCAGGCATGGAGAGCGGCGTGAAGTGGGTGCGGCGACTGGTGCTGCGCGGCAAGCTGACGATGCACACGGCGTACGAGCGGCGCGACAACGCCAGCCCCGCCGCCGTCACCGCCGTCGCCGCCGCGCGCACCGGCCGCGGGCTCGCCGTGGGGGACGCGCGCGGGCGGGTACACTATCACATTATATCATTGATACATCGATGATGACATGACACTATAGTTTTAGTAATGCAAAATAATAATCACAATACTACATTTTGAATGTGGCATACACGATTGGCACTTTATTACGGTAAATGTCATTTTTTTGCAACACCGATTAAGAGTATTAAAAGTAATAACTGTCTTAATGGACTTGATATAAACAAATGAATGGTGAAAGTACACAGGATTCACGTTGCAATACTATTTTTTCCAGATATTCAGGTGGTCTGCACCCGATATGTCGACTGCGTCCGGTGCCAAAGGAGGTCCGGCTGACCATTGGATCAGGGACGATACAGCTCCACACTGCTCACAATGTCAGGTGAGTGCAAATAAAATTAAAATTATATGAAAAACAAATGTAAAGGTATGTACATTTTATGGCTGCATTTTTAACAATGTTATATAGTGATCAAGTATAATGACGGTAAAACGTTTGCTAAACTGTGTCTGTCTCTTCGACGTCGCTTTTTCGTTTCATCAACATTCAGATCACAATGGTGCTAAAGAAGTTTTCACTTCAAAAATATGACAGGTTGTTTAATTCGACCGTCGTTATTATTGAAAATGTACACTACAATATTTGTCCCTCTGAGGCTAGCGTTTTGTATGTATTAACAATACATAGTTAAATATCGTGTGCCTACAGGTGCGGTTCACAGCGCTGGAGCGCCGGCACCACTGCCGCGAGTGCGGCGCCGTGTTCTGCGGGCGCTGCTCGCGGTACGAGGCGCCCGTGCGCCGCCTGCGCGCGCTGCGGCCCGTGCGCGTGTGCCAGCGCTGCCACGACAACATACACAACAACAGGGAATAAAACTAGCGCCATCTCTTGCCACACACACCAACTACACAGCTTCAAGTTTCGCCACTCATACAAACAATTTGGTTTAATTTATCATAACAAAATAGTACAACATATTTACATAAATACGAGTCGATTTAACGCCAACGTAGATGCTTGCATCGATTAAAAAGACAATTATCGATATTTACCAGCCGTATGCTCTAACTTTTGAAACAAATGAACATATTTGTAGATACGTAAATACATTATTTATTGTTTGTAATTACAATCATATATTCATTATCGAAAATCGACCGTGTTTAAAATGTTTTAATCCAAATGTTAAGGTTCATAGTACCTAAATTATTTATACACGTTTATGTATATAATTTGCGGTCTAGTCATTGTTATATCGATAAAATCATACAAATATTTAATTGAATGTTTATAAAGTACACTGATATACACTATAAAGACCTAACATTTCCTTCATAACGAAGAACACGTCATTAAATTAAAATCCGTTAAATGACACCATGTAAAATGCTTAATGAAATCGCAAGTATTAAAAATGAAAGAACATGAAATAACGTACTGAAATGTTAAAAGACATAAAATAATGTGCGTTTTATGATTTTTAAATAATTAGTTATTCTTGCATTTAGGCAGCAGCTAATATAATAAATGAAGCAGTACTTATTACGTTACACGTGCGTATTTTTATTTAAGTGAATCAGATCGCGTGTTTGTCTCGATGGATCGCTTACAAGTTGCACCAAAGTATACTGTTACTATTTATTTAAATTGTTTATATAATCGGCTTGTTGCGTTGCACGTTCGCTAGTGCCACATGCGTATTATATATTTTATTATAACTCAACAGTATTATAAAATAAGGGAAAATTTTATTATTGTTAATTTTATTTATTATAGATTTGTAATCTCGAATGTTCTCCTAATCAATATATGTATGTGTATTGATCGACTTTGTTGTCGTGAATCGCGTGTCCATAAATATATAAAGTAATTATTTTGTATTCATTTACAAAGTCGAATCATTAGATGCCCTTTTTAAAATGATATTAGCGAAATGTGATATAATTTTTAGTTTGAATGGTAGTAAATTTGCAATTATAGGAATTTATTAAATTCATTCCAAATGCTATGGAATTTCATATAAAAGCATATGCTAGTCATATTTTTGTATCAACGCTTTACATGTATCCAAAAAAGTATCTTCCTTGTAATATGCATAATTGCTTTTAGATTTTTTTTTTTTTATTATACACAAATCCAGTGACAAGATTTTGTTCCTTATTTATGTAACAATGCATTTGTAGATAACATTCCTGTGAGTAATGCGTGCTCGATTTGGGAAATTAGTCTGGTTTATATGTCAAATAAAATCACAGTTTCTCAGTGTTTATTGTCGTTTTCCGTGTCTATGTCTTCGATGTAATCCGCCGTTAGGACAGTGTTTACTTATCGATACTAATGTATACAATGTGTCCAAAATATTTATCTAGGAGAGTGCCCTGATACTCTTTGTTTTTAATGTATGCACGCTAGTTTATTATAAGAAAAGACAAAGAGTATATTTTCAAAAGATTGTTACACGTAAAATATCATGTAGGAAAATCTGGAACGTTTGCCTATCCTACTTGCACACTTCTCTGCAAATTTGTCTACTGTTTTATGAAAAATCGCAGTAAGAGAAATATAAACTTTTCTGTATAAAATAAACATAAAATGTCATCAGTTTCTGTAGTGTATTACTATAATGTTTATAGATATTAAACACAAATTAATATTGCTATACACCAATCGCAACGGTAGCTGTCTTCATAAAGCCACCCTTGCCTATATCGCAAGATTTACGCTCGATGAAATTTTAATATGCAAATGCTATTTTCTACATTTGTATCATATGAAAAATTAGTGATCTATGTAAAAGACGTATTTTGGGAAAATATAATCTTGCTTTCAACAATTAATTGGGCTGTCTAGCATTTTAGGTAATGTGAAGTAAAAATAAAATGTTAGCTGTTTAAGTGAATGTTTCTTAGTCACCCAACTTGTATAGGATGAGTAATTTACTGACAATATTATACGTTGTTTAGGTAGTATGTAGGCACTGAAAGTTTATGCCGTTGACTAATGTATTCATGTACCTATAAATGAATAAAGTGGTGCAGCAAATATCTTGTTTCATTCATTCATACGGAAACAGTTGACACGACGCCTAGACGAGGTTTCAAGGTAAGAGGAAACTGTTATTGGAAATAATAAATCTATTCAACTAAACAATTTATTATTTTTTTATAATATTTGAACTCTGTTTATCTAAAATATCTACATAATATGCGTTGATATTTACATGCCCTTGACAAAGATAAATCACTGTTTAATATACAAATAACACCCAACAAATAATTCCGAAACAACATCGTATTTATATTTAAGTACAGTTCGTCCAGTAATATAGGATCACAATAAGCACACGAAAATATATTTCAAAACGACATTCGGTCACCTAGGTCTAATAGTTTATGTACTTTGTATATAAGTAACAGCGATTAACAATTTGGTGCGATTATTTTAAATTCTTGTGTGCATATTACAATAAGACATTCTATGAATTCACAATATCACATTAATTATAAGTTATACGTATGTATATACAAATGCAGTCATTATATTCGCTTCAATACAACAATAGTCTTTTAAGAATAAAATGAAATATATTTCTTTTACGACGGATTCAATTTTTCCCCTCGGTTAGGAGAAGTCGATACTTATGTGATCCTTAAATCAAGTTTATTTTAAATAAGTACGTTTACCAGAGTCAGCGGTAATAATGACTGACAATTTGAATATTATTAATTTTAATCAATGGTGTGGCTAAGTATGGATACACTTGTATATTTGTTCACATTTTACAAGATTATTTAAGTACTAATAGATTATGAAGTGTTACAAGTTCTTAAGTACACGTGCATACAATGCGAAGCTAGCGAAGACATGCTTTATTTGAACTTAAGTTATTGCAAATTATTTTTAATATAACAACCTGGAATGTCGAGAAATGATTCGATGAATGATTCGTAAAAATAATGATAATTCGTAGAAAATAAATAAGTCAAATCGGATAACACTGGATAAAAATTTCAATTCGTCGCAGTGTCTGAATCATAGATAATATAAACGTATACTTATATAAAAATTAAGTAAAAAGTCGTATTTCATTGTATGATATATTAAAGCGAACTACACTTACAAATTTACTGAAAGGAACGCAACACTATGCTACAGAAAACTAAACGATGCTACCGATTAAGGAATATCTGACATGACGAAATCAAATTACCACTAATCGACCCGAACACCTACTTGTTATAAAAAAGTATAAAAAAAACAGATCAACGAACTATAAAAAAGTCAATAATATCCTACAAATTTACAATCATATACAAAAAAGGAAAGAATATGTCCAAAATCTTATAATTAGATAGATTAAAAAATACTGTATTGTTCGTTTGTTTTGTAATGCGCTGCGTGTAAACATCGCGCTCGGCCCAACTAATACTGCATGGACGAATGAATTCCCATGGAACTAATATTAGTCACCTACGTATATTATACATTCAATAGAAATCGTGTAGTAAAAATGTGCAGCGCAAAAGCACGGTGCGTGTTAAGTACATTCATTAATTAAACTACGAGTGTAACAAACATGTATAATTTCTAAATAAATAGTTCTCTTGAAGCGGCATCATCGTGGCTGGCACCGGCAATAAATTACAAAAATAACTTTACTCTCACCATACTCTCACTATTTATGTGCTTCCGTCAAAATAGACAAAAATAACGTCCAACAGCGACGTGCCGGCATCAAAGTATCAGCGACACAAAATCGCGACCGTAAATTTGGCTGTTACCTTCATTTAGAAAGGACTAAACTCTGTAAGTACGTCATTAAAAAATAATTAAGAATTTGGCTCTCCCATTGGAGACTTCCGTAGACAATCAAGCTCCGTTCATAACAAACGTTAAACGTTGACTTTATTCGAAATAGTTAACGCAAAGAAAACATCACGACATAAGTATTTTAACTTGTTCTCACGAATGTCGTACAAACGATTTTTCTATAAAGAATTCAATACTAATGCCCTCTGACACTTTCCGAAGGATACATAGTGTACCACTATTCATCGATAGAAAGCGATAAATTTGAAGATTGCAAGGATTACAACAGCTACCGATGTGTTCGTGGCCCGAAAGAACATGGTCACCGGGACGCGCGTCGTGGTAGATTCATGTGGACAATTTGGTATAGGTGGTAGGAGTTGCAGTGGTGTATTGGTTGGTATGTGTTGTCTGACGAGGTGTTCAGAGCGGCGCGGGCGTGGCGTCGGGCAGCGGCGCGAGGAAGGGGTTGGTGCACAGCGAGTGTCCGGCGTAGGAGGCGGCGCGGCCGGCGGCGGCGAGCGGCGGCGCGCGCGCCACGCGGCCCAGCCACGCGTCGGGGTGCGGCAGCGCGCCGCCCGCCGGCACCGGCTCCTCGGCCAGCGCGCGCAGCCCGCGGGACAGCTGCATGCACAGCGCCGCCACCGGGTCCGCGCCCTCCGCGCCCACGGGGGCGCCAGCCTGCAACACACGCATTACTTATTCGTATGGTATACTAGATGGATTATATATTACAGTCGGTATAGTGTCAATAAGGAAATACTGCGGCTATCAGATATTTATCGACACAATAATGCCAATCAAATGGTAGTCGATTATATACAAGGGTTACTCAGCAAACATTACGCATTTACTACTTGAACACGTCCTATTTATAGTAGGCTAAATATTTTAAGTCTTTTATAAGTAGTGCTCACCTCCAGCGGGGCAATGTTCGCCTGTGGGCTGGCTGAAGTGAGCGACAGCGGAGTGACCGGGGCGACAGGCGCGGCGACGGCGGCCGGGGCGGTAGTGGGAGCTATCGCCAGCACGGTGGTGATGTTGGCGGGCGGCGCGGGGGCGGCGGCGGGCGCGGGCGCGGGGGGGAACGAGCGCGGCGGAGAGCCCAGCCCCGCGCGCTGCCGCTCCAGGTTCGACGGCAACTCGCTGATGCGTAGCGACATCTGGCGCTTGAATGGAGAACTGAAAATAACACAAATAGAGTTGGTTAGCTTTCATGGACAATAACTAAAACGGAAATAAATTACAAAATTATATCAATTTATCTTAGGGTAAAGTAAAACTGCAATTATAAGAGTTAACAGTAAATGGTAATGGAGACCCAACACTAATTTAATAATACTAGTATTACTATGATTTGAGGGTTTACAATGTTTATTTGCCTTAGGCATTAAGTCCACCTGGCTTGGAAGTGTTTAGTGGGACTCACAACATTTTTCTTACAATTGCTTCATTGTTATCAATGGTATATATGTTTACCTGTTGTTGAGGTGCGCGAACCCGCGGAAGGAGCCCTGTCTCTCGAGCAGGTGCGGAGCGGCGTGCGGGCGCTCCACGGCGAAGGGGTTGTGCGTGGTGGCGCGGGGCGGCGCGGCGGGCGCGGGCGCGGGGGCGGAGCCCGGGGTCACCGCGCCCGCGTTCACGTTCCCGCCCGACGGCACCGCCGGCACGCTCGGGGCGTCCGCCTCGGAGGCGCGCCGCGCTGTTATACCTGCATATTAGTTTACTCTTATACTACACTCTTGAGAGGTTAAATGTAATACTAAGGCTTGAGCCCTTTCAGTGGATGATGACTACACTCCTGTGTTTATAGCCCAAAGTGCTTATCTGAGAGCTATTTGTGATAGATAAACTATAGGAAAACAGTCTGTCGTGGTTTAGGAATTTTATGAGAAGAAATGAAATTAATGTAGGTAAAAATGTAATGAAAATGATATTGAAGGATAGGCAAAAGGATGACAAAAAAGATGAATGAAGGATATGAAAAACAAAGAGATGAATGAAGACATCACGCCTGATAGGGATGTCCAGAAAGATAAAACATTCTGCGCTGACCCCACATGCAACATGTCCACCAAGAAGCATATGATCTCACCGGACTTGCGGAAGGATCCCTGCCGCGTGAAGGCGTGGCTGGCGGCGTCGATGCTCATGGAGACGGCGCACTCCTTGTCGCGGCGCTGCTTGCGCTCGAGGCAGGCGGCGAAGGCGCAGCCCACCGCGTGCGACAGCCGCTCGCCGCTGTCGCGCGACGCCAGGAACCCGTGGCACATCCAGCGGCGCGTCGTGCCGTCGCGGCAGATGTAGCTGGGAACAGACGCGACACGCCACAGTTACCACTTAATTCAATTAAAAAATCATCTAAACTTGTGTGCGACCAAACCATGTAACAGCATTATGACCTACTCCTAAATGGATGAAGCAAAAATATTGTACGACATTTTTACTACGTGTATTAAGCGGCGATAAGTGTAAGAGTCCTACGTTCTTAACTACTTAACTGCTATACGTTTATTACTGACTGACTTACTTAATTAGAATAAAATAGCAGTCTTGTATCGTGGGTATCAAAAACTACGAGAGACTTTTCAGTCGAGAGATTCGAAATAATTGTTATATAAGTTAGACAAATATCCTTCTCTGCGCCGAGATAGAACAAGAAACAAATTTTAGAAGCTTTCGTTACTTAACGAATCGGCATTAGTATAACTTAATGACAAGCATAACGTTTTGTAAAAAAATACACATGAATTGTAAGAATACTTTTGTTATTTATAAATATGGATAACAAAATACACAATAAAGCAACTAGATTCCATACAAAATATTTTTTGTCGGTTTTCCTCTATTATTTTCGCTTCGCAATTCTTTAAACTCATTAGTTAATTAACGACGCATTAATTGAAATAACAGTACAAAACACACGAACAATAATTCAAACATAACCACAAGTTATTAAATATATTAATAGTTTTACCAATGAAATTACGCTACAATTACACCAAAGTTTAATGACTTCTTCCTATTGTACTAAGCACCCTTACTTTGGAATCAGATAAGGCGCTTATGTGGCTTCATAACAAAGGTTTGTAGGTACCTGAATCCCCGTTCATGATTCCTGTCGGGTGCGCAAAACGACACCTTCTCTATAGTCTGGTCGACTATGAGGCCTTTCGTCTCTTCTTCGACTACTCGGAGACCATCGCCGCTTACATGAAGAACAGCTCTAACAGGTCGCCGGCGGGAATTCTGAAAATATTCGAATAAAATTATTTATAAATACACATTTTGCTCAACACCGGGATGGTTGGCGCTCACTTGGGAAGGCCTATGTTCAGCAGTGGACGGCGATAAGCTGCGTATGTATACTTTGGTATGTACAATACTTTGTTCTTTTACGACGTATTATAAAAAGAATACGGAGAGAATATCGAATAGAATTTATATGGACTACTCTCTATAACGTGAAGTGTGAAATAACGTAATGTACCTTTGAAATAATGTTATTCAACTACTACAAAAATTTTGTACGCTTTAAATTGGATATTTAACGAATATAGAAGTGCTATTTGTTTTTAATATTCTTAATTTATATTTTTGCTTAAATTTCGCTTGTATACTTTGTATGGGTTAAGCTAATTTTAGTTGAAGTGAATAATTTTTGTCATAATTACTTATTCTAGTATTTTTATCATTTTGTTCTAAACCACTGGTTTCATGGATTTATATGGAATGTATTCCATTAAAAGGTATTTTTAAACACAAAAATGAACAAAACTGCAAAGAAATTGTGTACGCTCTAGAAGATTGCCACTGCATCGAAATGATATCGGGATTTGCTTCGAAACCCATCGTTAACGTTAAAAATTCTTTACAACCATTAATTTGGACACGAAACAATAAAAATGGCAAAAAATCTAGCATTTGAGCGTGTCGGACTATCAACAACCGGTATTATTGAAGGTCGTTTGGTTCATCGACACTGAGAGCTTTAAAGATTACTTGTCCACTTTTATAAGACTTGCTGTCGCTTTTTTAATGGCACATCTCAACAAGTTTGTCGTTTCTAACGAGCTCCGTAACGAACTTGACAAATAAAATAAATGTAATTGGATGTAATATGATCATCCATAAACCCCTTTTAAGTGGACAATTTACAGCACGTAATTACATTATGATCGGTGGCTCCCCTAGTCCGGCGGCTAGTGAAAACAACACCGTGGAGTGAATGCGATACGAACCCTAAGCACTTTGAGGGCTTCCTCGCAGACCTGCATGCCCCGGGACTCGAACACCTCGACGCAGCCGAGGTACTTGACCGGGAAGGTGCATGTGCCGGCGCGCACGGCCGCCTCGTCCGCGTGCCACTGGTGCGGGCGCGCGGACTCCGGCGGCGAGCCCTTGCGCCGGCGGAACGACTCGCGGAACGAACGACGCAACCGCTCCATGCCCGCGCGCGGCGGAGACAGCGCTGCGCCCGCGCGCGCTCGCCTCAACGAGCTCCGCACTGACGATTTCTGCAAACCATCACTTAATATTATTCACAACTCCCTTGACATTTACCTTCAATTTCAACATTCACATTAGCGTCGATAGCCTACGAACAACGAAGCGGATTATTCAAAATCAAAACATTAACACGGTTTTGCAAGGAACAGTTGATTCATAATTATGAAGAACTGCGTCATTTGCTTGTAATATAATAGCGGATATTTCGAATGGAATTTGGGAAACAAACATCGGATATACCACATAATAAGGAAACAAATTTCTAATGATGTCAAATCGTTAATTATAATCATGACGCACAAGAATTGCATCGATGGGACGTGTGCATACAGTCGATAGTCGATACGTTTGGTGACTAGTCTACTATCAAAGCTTTACACGCGAACATCATAGAGTGTAGTATCTAAGAAATCAATAAGGCACATTTATTATTAGCTCATGGCTGAATAAAATTGAGCTACCATGGCCATCGTCAATTCCAAAGTATTTATGCGAGAATCGTACGGCCCAGTAATACAATTAAACATGGAATTAACCGCAATGAGTTAATTGAAAACTACCGCAAACTGGTGCGTTACTAACCAACTATAGACATTGCTCACAATCTAATGCACGATGTAGAATAATTTATAATCAATGTAATTGACTTATTTCGTTCACAGGTAAAGTAATAATTATTGTATGCCTTATTATGTAATTATATAAAAAGTTGGTTTACTCTATATAGACAACGATAAACTGGAATATAATTTGCATATGTGTTTATGAGGATGGATTGTTTTCAGATAATTAATAGTACGTTTTAAAGATTTGGGATATTTGATAATACATGCGTTTAATCTTACAGTAATCAAATTAGATGTATTTATTAAAGACAACAAATTCTAAGGAATTAGGCATGCATTTTTTTTTTCTTTTAATCGTTACCGGTAAATGTTTATGGCTAAGATTACTATCATTTAAGAATGCTTCTTTAGATACACTGCATTAAATATTCGAGAAAAACTTGACACACTAGATATACTATAATTAAAGTATAAATTAGAATATAAATAAAATTAGAACAATCATAACATCTTACATACTTCAATTACACATTTAATTCATTCATTTGTTTTAGGTTTTGTATTTCTCTTATTCTTTATCCACTAAAGTGACATACGACAATGTAACATTTTTCTGTAAATATTTAAAGAGTTACATATCAAATCTTGTTTAAAGCTTATGCGCACGGAGCCAGTCCATGTAGTTGCGACATTAGATAACAGACGAACAAAATTTGCCGGTTATATAACAGATATAAACATACAAAATTCTTTGCAGCTGTTAAAATTAACACCATGTAGAAATCGTGACAAATATTGCACATTTCAATAAATGCAGTTGACGCCTTTGATGCCTTACGTAAATACACAAATTCAATTTACATACGAGACGTTATGACATTATTTAATAACTAGCACCGTTAGCGGATTACATAAATGTCAAGTTTTAATAATTCATAATTTTCTTGTCCTGTTCCCAATCTTTATGTGGGGTCGGCGCAGAAGGTTGTGTCCTTATAAACATTCCTATCAGCAATCATGTCATTCACCCCTACTATCGACAGGGTTTAGGCCTTAGCCCACCACGCTGGCCTAGTGCGGGTGACGGACTAGCTTTACCTACGTCAAGTTTTAATTATTATTAAATATGTACGGCTCTTCAAATGTGATCTTAATAAATAAGGAAACTCGAGTATTAAGAAACTTATACAATAGTATAATTTTTATGGTCTCATGAATCGACTATATTGAAGATTATTTAATTTAACAAAGAGGTTAAGCAGTGGATCTTAAGTTTATACACCGCATTCTTAGCCATCTTTCGGGTGTATCGTCCTCATTTTCTGAGTTTGTTTTGAAACATTTTCAGTGTGTCTATTTCTATTTTATTTTACTACTTTGATAAAGTGGTGATTGGTGGTTTTAATTGAATTTGTATTGTTTATATTGGATTTACTAAACATTTTATTTTCACGGTTGAACGTCGTATTATTGTTTGTTCCTCCTTATTTATACGACTTTTTATTTTATTTATATGTTTAAAAATTGAATTTTGGTGTAATTCAATTGGAACTCGATTTCATTGAAAAAACAACATCAGTTTATTTTTCATCAAAAATGAGCTACTAGGTTAGGAATAGAGGTAAGAAAGATGATTCATTAGAAGAGTCTAGACAAACCAGTACAAGTCAGTTTCAATATATTTATGTTGGCATGTTTAGAGTATGTATAATAGGTTGAAACAATAAAGGAGTTGTGTTTCGAGAAGACCTTGTTTATATGTTTATGAGATAACACACAGTTCGACTGTGTATCATCTATTACAAAGCTATTATATTGCGTTAATAATGACCCGTCAAATAATATGTGTATTTTTTGGCTCGGTTTCAATAAAACCCAATCTTTAAAGAAACGTTCTTACATAAAGTCGCATTGGACTCACTCATAGAAGGTTGAAAAGTAGGGCTAATATATTTTTTCTTAAAACAAATTATGTAATGATTACATTCCATACCTAATTACAATAGTGAGTCGTATCTAACTGCAAAATATTTTCTAGGTTCACAAATATCCATTAAATTTTTTTATTCAAAGACGCATTAGTCGAACTCCCAGCATTTGGTTTACAGACGAGTTGTCATATAACCCCGTGATTTGATTACATCAAGCTCAGCCCCAATATATTCTATTGTTATTTTATGAATAGGCCAGTACCAAGGGGTGTTACCACCTCAAAGAAATCCGACGTGAATTAATAAGGTCGCGTAAAAAAAAAAACAAAGACATGGTTTGTTACACGTGATGTTGCTATAAGGTGTGTAATTAATATTTATTTATCATCAAGGAAAAATAAGTGGCAAAAAAACAATACACGCAGCTTCAAGAATTTAGCGTTCTACGCTTAAAACTGTAAATTTGAATAAACAGGCATAAACGTAAACACCCATAACCATTCGTACGCGAACCAACTATTCAAAGATAATTTATTGTGTGTAGTATTTCTTTGTAATTGGATTTCCCTATTCTAATAATATCTAGTTGCACTATGTTTCTAGCCGTTTGGCAAAACTCTTAGCTGCAGTGACAAAATTGCGTACTACATAAATACACTCCAACGAATAATGAAGTATTTTATGACTATAGTTTATATCTAAAGAGTTTGAAACCATTGCCAAGATCTTTCTCAACTTAAAATGTTTTTCTTGATCACTCAAAATCGACTTGTAAGTGTGAGACAGCGATTAAAATCGTTGTAAAGATTAAAACGATCTTATCGAACACGAGCGAAAATTGTCTACTATAAAGATTTTAATTCATTTATTTACTTGCCTGCTTTTACAATTTATTTACAATATTTTCTAATACTGCGGACGTCGTGACGTCGTGAAGTAGACTAATAAGCTATACACCGGGGATACAAAAATTAAATCTATGGCTAATGCATTTTGCGTTTCCCCTCGGAAAAACCTATACGTAACGGTAGGTTAGAAAGTGGCATTATGTGTGTTGCCACTTGTCACTAGTTTAAAACAAACAGTCTCAAAGTCACACGATCATAAAACCCTATGAGAAAAGACATACTTTGCCTGGCAATAAGTATACCACAGTAGGTAAATACAAAAAAAATAAATAAAAAAACTTGAGTCACAACGACGCATCTGAACTCATGCAAGTTTAGTAGCGTATATAGTAAAATACGAGAAACTTTTTGGAGTCACAAAAAGATATATTTGCTTTTGGATTCTCAAACGTTCGTTTTGATTTTGAGAATTAAGAAAAATAGAAGTTAACTCGTGTAGATAGATGCATTTTAAAATTAAAGGTACTGTCTCATAATGAGTGCATTAATTGCCGAACAACCACGACCGCACTGGGTCTCTTTGGTGCAGAGCGCCCACGACGCTCGCCACAGAATGCGGTCGCTCTCTATACTTGTTACTCCAGCTAAGTTACATTAGTAAAATGCATTCAAACAAGTCCTAAAAAAGTTTGTTCATTATAATTCACATAGGATTGGCAAAGGAGTAGCCGATTGGCGCATTGGTAGAATTATACCGAAACATAAGTATGTATGTTGTTATACTGTCCAATTTCTCTGAGGCACATACCTGTGAAGTTTTTCTATAGAATAGCCCAAAAATGTAAACGCATCTTGAATTTAATAATATACAAACTTAAATTACAGAATATGTGACGTCATTTAAGATACGCAATTCTCTTGCCAAATTCTATTTTACGCTGATTATATTCATGTCGAAATCATTATAGTGACGCCAGAATTTCGAGAGATAAAGATAAAAATGATATATTTAAAAATTTAGCGTCATAAAGATATTAATATAAATGAGACACTGTGTGACATAGTTGTTGATGTTACAGTTAAAACCGGTTTTTAGATAGAACGCGTTTTTCCTAGTTAGAACTAGTTTTTACTTGATGCCTTCGTTAATACTAGAAAACCCCGGTTAAAACTAGAATTTACCACTGATATATTTGATTTTCAGATAAAACTAGTTGTCACATCGAGCTGTAGTTAAAACTAGCACTAGATAAACTAATTTGAAAATGAAAACAATATGTTTTTAATAATAGTTACTTTAATATTAAAATCACAAAAGGAACATTTTAGAGAACATCGACTTAAATTATTTGCAAAGATAACAATATTAATTATAAGTACGTAAATAAAATAATCGAATAAATCAACAGAACACAACCATAAAATTTCAAAAAGAAACATTGTTAAAGGACCTTGATTAACACACAATAAAGTCTAATCAGTCAAACTTGAATTTAAAAAAGGATCAGGATCTACTTGTTATTGCAAGAAAAACTATCGTGGCATTTTGAATTACATAGATAACCACTTTTCTTGCAGAGACACCTTTTTGACATACATCCTTTCTTGCAAACGCAGCGCATAAATCCTTGGCCTGTTCCTATGGCTGTTTCCTTAGCAACAGTTCTCAAAGGTAAATTTGTATTCGGTACATATTCTTCACGCAAAAATTTTTCTTTGCACTTGTCAAATTCTGACCTGAAAAGAACATTTAACAACAAGGTATGATAAATTGTAACCTCGCTCGGAACACTTTTAACTGACTCGCTGCGGAAAAACGCGTTTTGTCTAGTACGAACTAGTTTTAACTGATATTCAATTTGGACATTAGTTAATTCTAGTATTAACAAAGGCATTAAGTAAAAACTAGTTCTAACTAGGAAAAACGCGTTCTATCTAAAAACCTGTTTTAACTGTAACATTGACAAGCAACATTCGTAATATGTATGAGTTGTAAAATCTCGGAAAATATTTGTATGACTATTTAATATATTTAGGGCCTGTTTTTATGTATATGAAAGTCTCTTTCAGTGACTGATTGTAATTTAATTTCAATGGCAAATTAATGTCATAATTAATTATATATTCTCTCTTGAGCTGTACGTGAAAGTGTCTCGAACAAATATTTTAAAAAATAGAATTACAGGTTATGTTAATAAATGAATCTGTAGTAGAAATGTGGATATGATATTTCTAAAAACGTATGTTAATGTTAAATCACAAGAAATTAATGAAGAAAATGAATACGCCACGAAATATCTAGAAAAAATTAATATGCATCTGTATTATTTAGACGACCATAAAAATATTCAAAATTTAATTCGATCATATATTAATTAATGTGATTGTTACAAATGGCATATAATTTACATATCACTTTTATTATCCAGCGTCATCTATCCGAACATGGTGTAACTGCTTTGCATGCAAAGGGAATCCCAGTTTGTAAGAAACTACTACTTATAATTCCTCGCGGAAGTGGCCAACATTCCATCGAACTCAGTATCTTATAATACTTCTTATAATATTCTTAATTTGTATTCAAAGACCTCGTCGTGGAGTGATTTAAGCGGTATGTATAAATCGTATAATGGCGTGGTCCTTTGTTCCCAAGGTTTCCATTATGTACTATTGTATAATTATTCTAGGCGTAAAAAATACGTTTGCTGTGTAATTATAAGAAGGCTTTTGCGACAAAAGCTATATAATTAAACACTAACTTTGCGGAGCCGTGGGCCCTTCCTCTGTAGAGGTTAAGCTTTAGAACATCCCGTTTTCAACATTGAAATAAAAAAACTATATAATCTAAGGACTTAATAATTCGGCCCTAGGGCTAAATTTAACTTCTAGCCTTAAAACATATGTCTACATTTGTCGTCTAGAAAAAACAATTGTAAAGACAACGCTAGTAGTGGTCATTTCCACATTAAACCAAACAAAACCCTATAGATCACTGGGCACAAGGGAACATAACGGCTACTATACTTCCTGAGTACTCTCAAACACATGTTACAACGCGAAATCATTTTGCACAATGTTTAAGAAACGTGGGATCTACTAAAACCGGACAGATGCGTCAGTTATTGTCATCGATAAGGGGACACCTATTCACAATGGCCCGAACAGTCACTCCATTCGTCCATATGGTGTGATAAAGCACGGCACATATTTAGTAATCAAATATTTTAATATTTATATAGCATCATTAATAACCGTGTTTATGTTATAAAAAGAGTGTAATTTACAAAAATGGTTATTCGATGACTAAGTTGTAATAGTTATGGCAAAATTTTATTAAAATTCTACCGAGACATATAACACGTTAGCTAAAAATTTACGCGGTAATTCATTCATTATTTCATAATGTGGGAAACTTCACAAAGCAGTCAAGGATATCGTGAGTTTCATAGCCATATCTAAAGAATTCATGTAACCTTGCCTAAATAAATAATTGTAATTCAGGTAATATACAATTGTGACGAAGAATCATTTCACTTTAGAGCAGTATACTATCACAAAAGGAATACATTACATTATGTCAGACAAAATAAAATGCGATACGCCCACTACAAAATTAATCATATACTTTTCTTGATAGATTTACTGCCAATAAATGAAATAATTGAATGAAGATATGCGCAACATTTCACGTCGGTTCCAATGAAGTAATCAATACCATGACGCACATGGACATCTAACGTCTACAAGCTATAGGTACAGATACACACGTTAAGCAAGAACAATAAACAGTGACCGAATATAATCGCAGAGTTGTCAGCATGGAATGAGTCAGGACCTGGATTCAGAATTGCAAATGAAGCATTCAAATAAGTATAGATACCATTTTGAGGTCGACATTCTGCGCCGCCTGCGCGCGGTCTAGGGGCTCGTGCGGCGAAGATCCTTGATTCCCCATTGTCGAACTGTATCCCAACGGTAGTTCCACAAAATATTTCACTATTCACACATAATCACTCGCATTGGATCGGTGTAGATAACGGCACAATCACATTTCCACGTTCAACCATTTGAGAGGCTCACTCACGTACATAATTCACCTCTCTGAAGCAGGTAGATGTTGTGCTCTTTGATAAAAAAAAAACTATCTTTACAAGATAATAATTTCGGTTGTGTTGAAACTTGACAAACATCACAAAGCTCAAAATAAATAGTTAAGATCTACGGTATGCTGCAACCTTGGCAGATGGCACATGTAAAAAACAGTCCATAAAGCCCGTTTTCCGTTGCATTTATATGTAATCAATGTAAATCATATTTTTTTCATAAAAGATCGTTAGGCAGTTGTCCATACGAGTGTTTGAACAACATTTGTCAAACATAAACTTGGTACGGAATCAGACTCTTGCGCGATTTTTCAAGATGCGGTAGTAGCTACACCGCGATTCGTGTGAATTCGTTAACAATAATTTTTAAAACGGGGGTCAACTTTTCCCACAAACGATGAATAAACGCAGAGAGGCGCATTGAACCCGGCACCCGAACCGCGGGGCGAGAGGGGCTAGGTAGGTAGCTGGGAACGACTGCCGATGCCAGCTGAACGTTATTTTTTCCCACAGCATTGTTCTTTGGACCGTGGCGGATGATGATCACTAAACTAATTGATATTATCGCGTTTCGTAATCATACACATTTTGTCTCTCACTACACTTTCTAAAACACATTTTGGTTATAAATATTTTTGGAATGTCGTTGAAATGTCCGGATGAGGCGCGCGCGCTGCACATTGAGCGCCCAACTGTCAACTAGCGACTGTGGAGTGCGGCCCGTACGGCGTGCGCCGTGAATCGACGAAACCCTGCAGCGGAGTTCCCGTCCCGTCGCGCCCCGCACCGCTCACGACCGGTCCTTTGCATTGTCAAGATTGACGACTGGTGAGATCATCATACCAATAGCTAGTCTTTAATTCAAATTCGATGTATCCATAATCCGTTTCGGCGACTCGACAGTCTTACAATGGAACAAGTTTGCGCTGGGAACTGAACGTGAGACGTTTTAGATACATTTCTGTTTAGCACAGTTGCTCAAGTGTGCTCCGTTTTCTATTTCTGGTAGATATTTGAATAAGTATTGCATTTGTTTACCACTGTATATGCCAAGAAATACGCGCCTACACAGCAGCTGGTATGGGCACGTGCGAGTGGGACGGACGCAGGTGCAAAATGTAGAGAACTCATTACTAGTTGGCATATGGCATGGAAACATTTGGGAGTAAAAGGTTTTGCTTTGTACAACATTATTTATTAATAGCAATGCAAACATATATTTCATTGAAGATGTTTGTACCTACATCGCAACAACGCTGTGTAAACTAGGTCATGTTTTATAGAAAGTAAACTATCATTCACGTAAATCACAGACTAAATTTTCAAAAATATACAATTAAATATTACCTCAACATCATTCCTATGCAATCAAATGTTATTACGTGAAATACTTTCAAGACTTGTAAATTCTTA
Source organism: Cephonodes hylas (assembly GCA_030295005.1). Classification (NCBI taxonomy): domain Eukaryota; kingdom Metazoa; phylum Arthropoda; class Insecta; order Lepidoptera; family Sphingidae; genus Cephonodes; species Cephonodes hylas. The sequence goes on from AP025366.1 coordinate 7,549,120, forward strand.
TTTACAAAGGATACTGTCCGGCCGTCCTTCAAATACCAAAATTGGGTCGTAGACATGTCTGACTGACTCATCACTATATTTCTGAGTCATGCGGCACATAACAAACGCAATGACTGCACTGATTCGACAATGGTATTACGTATCTCTCGTGTTTCCTTAACAAAACTATTAAGTAACCCTAAAAAAATATATGAAAAAGAAATGTACGAATTATATTTAAATTTGGAATTATTTTTTAATGTTAACTTTCTTTTATTTTAAGAGTATGTAATTATGAATTTTAAATTACGAATGCATAATGTACTGAAGCAAACAAATGGCATTAACATACTTCTAACCAATATTGTGTACTAGTATACACAATATGTATGATATATGGTATAAATGATTAGTTGTATTGGCTTAGGTCACTCTGCAAACCACTTGTCTGAATAAACTAGGCTACATGGCAGTCAATTAATTGGTGCTCGCACTACTATTATTGACAATTGATATTTGTTTGAGAAGCCACAGCTGTCTTTAATGGTTTAAAAAAAAACGTAGCCATGATTCTACAGGTTTTCTATACACTTTCAGATTTTTCTAATATTTGCATTATTTTGGAAAAGAATAGAAATATTAAAAATTGTTTTATTAATTGATCATAAAAATTTATTATAAAAGAGCTCATTGATTTAGCCTTTATGTAATGGCCGTAAAAAAATCCTCGGTGAATCTGCCAAGATGGAATTGCGGTATACAAGTTTGTTTTTAAATTAAGGGAATAAACTTTATAGTTTTAAAATATAAAACTGAAAGTTCTAAATAGAACTGCTTTATTTCTCGACGTTCAAATTATTGTGTTGGCATTTCTATTGTTATGCTTTATTGAACAGCATGTTCGAATTTGGTATAAAAAAAATACTTTAGTATATGTTAACCTTTTAAATCCAGTATCTTGATAACTTCGGAAGCTAAAATTTCATTTGCTCACACTTACATAAAAAGAAATCAAATTTATTTTTTTGCTCAAATAAGCAATAAACATACATTCATCGCAAATTATATCTTAGTCTTGGACAGTGCATATCAGCTTTGGAAGTTTTTTATTTACCTAAAACATGGTGTTTCAAATACAGCTGCATGCCGGTTCTAGAAAAACTCAATATGTTGAAGTCGATTTTCATTTTAGTTTTTTCATTGTATGCTCGTTCATTAGCCCTTTTCTATGTGCTGTATGACCGCGACATCAAAAGAAAACAGAAACTGTTCCAAAAAATCGATTATAACGATATTTGTTCGGTTTCGTTATACATGTATTCAGTATTGTTATATTCAAATCAAGCCCGGCACACGATTAACAGCATGAGGTAGAGTAGTAGAGGAGAATATTTCATTTGCGTGAGTTAATGTTTATGAGTTTTAGCCTTTAGTTGTTATCTACTTTCGTATAGTAATAGTGACTAGTTCCATGTCGTCGAAGCCATTGCTAAAGGAATGACAAGACTGAACATTTCATCCCAGGAAAATAATTAACCAAATGTACCTATACAAGGTACCTAATATTCTTCAAATATTTGCGCCAGTATTTGACATATAGATTTGAGTTTTAATTGACAGCCTCGTGGCGCAGTTGGCGAGACACCAGCTTGCGAAATGAGAGGGCGCGGGCTCGATCCCCGCACCGAGACAAATGTTTGTGTGATACACAAATATGTATTTGTGTCGGGTCTGGGTGTTTGTGAGACAGTTATCTATACCAGCGTTTCCTAACCTTTTACAGCCACGGTACCCCTAGGAAATTAGGGACAGTTTTCACGGACCCCTTTAATAAAAAAAATGTTAAGTAAGCGTAGCGATTACGAGACATTATCATTTATGTATGATCCAGAGATGACACCGCGGACCCCCACACATATACTCGCGGACCCCCAGGGGTCCGCGGACCACAGGTTAGGAATCGATGATCTATACTAATATTATAAAGCTGAAGAGTTTGTTTGTTTGTTTGAACGCTAGGATCTCAGGAACTACTGGTCCGATTTGAAAAATTCTTTCACTGTTAGATAGCACATTTATCGAGGAAGGTTATAGGCTATATATCATCACGCTACGACCAATAGGAGCGGAACAGTAATAAAGAATATTTCAAAATCGGGGACTTATTTCCTTTTTGTGAGCTTCCGCTGCGTACGCTGCAGAAACGGTTAAAGTTTCGCTAAAATAATGTATGACAGAATTGTTCTCCTTTAAAAATTCTAAAAAAAAGTCCGCGACAGCATATGTCTATCTTTTAAGGTTGGCTCACTATAACGTTTTTTATTCTAACCAAATTTATTTTAAATAAAGCATTATTTGTGAAGGTGTTTTTACAAACATAATATTAATCCTTATCCAAATAAATACGTTATTCATTACAAGTATTTAATACAAAATAAATTTGTCCTTTACATCATTTGATTTCAATGAGTATCTTAGAAGATATCGCAGTTTCAAAATAATGATCAAGCGCGCAATAATGATACTCAAGGCGTCGACCGGCGTGTTACGGTTTCACGTTTAAACAATTTGACCGATTGTTACTATGATTTTTTTATATTTAAGTAAATGAGGCTCTGCGGAGTAAAATACTACAAATTATTTTCTTTCTGATCCCAACCCTGTAGTCCACGCAGACGGAGTTGCGGGCAAAAGCTAGTTAAACTATAAACCATCTAAATGCAAATATTACAACTTTTTATTTGTGCAATATGTCACTTATAACAACTTAAATTAAACTACAATAAGGAATTTCAAATTTCTAATCTATTTAGTTTTGATGATAACATAATAAAACAATTAAAAAGCGATTAAAACCCGCGAAGTGCACGGAAGCACCACTATATCGGCAACGAGGACAGTGACATTGTTCCGCTGCCAGCAACCGTAAAATGAGTTGTTCCACTGTTATTGTCTATTCTGCAACTATTTCCGCCAACCACAAACCATTCTGTTCGACTGTGCACCGTTATGTTACACATAGATCTATTTATACTACCTACTTATAATGGTAAATGAGAGAAATCCTTGTTGACTCATCAATGACTGGATGTAATGTTTAGAAAGCTAATACGTTTTGCGAGAGTCTGCAATGATGAGGCTTCATAACTGTATAAATATAATATATAGCTATTGTTATTTTGCTCATGTATAAAGTATGGACAAAAAGAACAATTAGGCACAAAGCAACGGTGTATCTGTAAATGGCGTCGCTTTGATGTGCACTTTAATTTTTCATAACGGATACATATCGTACTATCTCTAGCCAAGGTTGTCGACGTACGCCAGCTTGCATACAAAGTTGTCTCGTTTCGTTCTACTTGAAGCTTATTTTCTATGCTCGCAGCATTACGATCACGTTTGTAACACAACGGATGTCACAAGCATGTGACTAGCTTGCGAATGTGGACTCCACAGGTCTTTGTGCTACCAGTTGCCGTGTAACTTTTCGATTGAACGGTTATTTTCGTACCAAACGAAAAATTGTTTGCAATAACCCTTGCTCAAAGAATCCCAACGTTACGTAAACATTTATTGTGACTTAAATTTAGTGATCCCAGCGGAAAAATCCGACAAAAACAACGCTATAAAAGTGAATACATAAGAAGAACAATTCCGTAAGTCTGATGGAAACAAAGTTTCATTCCAATTATACGAAGACAAATACTCTACATTATTAAAACAACCGAAAACTTGAACATTTTGGACAGGCGGCTTCATTTTTATCAGACAAAACGGCGCAATACGGAGACGAAGCAATGACCGCATGGACGATGTTTAGTTGGAGAAGATTGTACACCGGTAGGAGTGGTGAGGCCGCTGAGGATTCCCGCGTCGAGTTACCAGCTGATACACGACAATTGGTGTACAATGTCTACGTGTACTTCAGCAGAAGACCAGGCAGAAGCTCCAAGGTCGCGCTGTCGAAAACCGCGAGCGCAACAATGCTCCCCAGAGACATTGTTGCTGAAATTATCAGGGACAAATATCGCGAGTAAGAGTATAGATACATATAAGTACTAATTGTAGAGTTAAGAAAATATAGTATGTACATAATCCGTGCAATACGAAAGCTATAAGCTACTACAAAATTTTGCAATACATATAATATTTTGAAATGATTTTTTTGTAAATGTTGGATATATTGTTTTTAATTAAATTGCGTGTGATAATGAGAAGGCTCGGATCATGTTTTACCACACCAGTGAGCCGTATTACCTACTTTGTGTTCTATAAAAGTTCTCAGGCATGTAAATTATCTTGCACGTTCCAGCACGACCAACAGCGGGTTACCCGTGTTTATTCACTTTATAAATATTTTAATATCGCATCTGTAAGATTTTGATTATCAGGGCTGTTTAAGCTCATTTCTCACGTTCAAAAATTTTACCATCCTCAATATTTCTATACAAATGTGCTTTTATTTATAACTAAGATAATATTGGGTTTTGAATTATAAAATTCTATGTTCATGCAGCTAAGATTGCCTAATAATAATTATTATTAGCCAGATGTTAAACACCACAAAATTTGCAAAGACATGGCTAAATATGATGTTATATTACATCACCACGCACATAATGTATGGTTATACAAGGAAACAAACAATCAATTAGTATATTTATGTTAGTAGAGCATATCTGCATTGGTGCTGATCTCATTAATGTAGTATTATTAAGTTATAATTCATATTTCATGTAGTTAAATACTAATGAATACATTATTTCTAATTGTATGTTTGTAGTTTAATTTATGACCTCAATGGGCTGTTCTCTCACATCTTTTCAGTAACAACCAGCAGTTATATTTTTTTTCACCTCTACTACGAATGAAGTGCGTTAAACCACACAAATAGGAAAAATCAAGCTATAATACATCTTTTAAGGACTTGATAATTACTTACGATAACCTTTGACACATAGTCTATTTGGCTAAATTTAAACTCTGGACCCCTTAGTTGAAGCATAAAAAATAAAATACTCACTTGCTTATCGTATTTTATTCAGAACAAATATGTATTCAATCGCAAAACGCACGAACACTACACAAAGTTCAATAATGCACAAGGGCACAATTGTTTATGAAACTAGATTGCCTATTTATTAAATGTCACGTGTGCACCATAAGGGACATTTACTTTCCGCGTTCCAACACATCACCACACTAGGGCTCGGGGACTTGAAATTAATTTAGACACAGTCCAGGTGCCAAGTTCTTACGCGCAACATGTACACGGTACTAATTACTCGGCAGCACTAACTATTTCAGGCGTGTGAACACGTGAACTAAGAGTCGGCTCTGATTCACTATGATCAACGAGACTTGAAAGTTTCAACACCGCAGCTGTACGAAGGTCGTTCGGATAATTCAATGAAATGAGTAGACCTGCCCCGTATCAACGCATAATGTCCAACTAAATATATGACAAGTAAATTATCAGTGGACATGACAGCGGTAATGACTAAGGCTTTGTTTCAACGTTTCTTATGAAAGCGGTGGTTTTATGATTAAAAACAATTGTTCCTCTGAGAATTCTTTTTGCAGTGAAAAAGAAGACGCCCCTACTAAGTGTAGTATTGTTAATTATAAACACAATAAAAATATGCTTCTCATACAAAATTAATAAAAAAGGTTATGATGAATTATTGCGTAGTGAGGTGAATTTTAAAATGCATTGAATTTGGAATACATTGGCAACGAATGTATATTATTAAACTTTTCTTTATTATGTTATTTTAGGTAATCACAGAATAACAAAAAAAACTGGCGAATGATTCAAGAATCGAGACATATATTCCGTAGTTACTCTTAAGGTATTACAACGACTCCTACAGCGTTGTTAGCTTTTATTTCATCTTAATGTGAATCTCGTGCAAATAGAAAACGTGATGTTGATATGAATAAGAATATGAAATGTGAAAGTAAATAACAAACATGTTTTATCTTGGAAGTAACAATATAAGGAGGCGCTTGAAACGTGAGTTACTCAAATATGGCCGATATGATATAAATTCGGGAAAATTAATCAGACTGCTAATTCATGAATACAGAACCCGATAAGAAATTAAATTGTATTCAATAAAAAAATTACGTTTTAATTATTTTTTATACATTATAATATGTAATACAGATGAGCATGTAGCTTCTTAGTGATTAGAGGCCGTGTTCGTCTATAGATACGCGATAGGACATTATAGATTCTTAGCCAGTCTGTGATAGGACTAAAATGGATGGAGAATTGAAGAAGTACAGAATATTATTAAATTAAATAAATTAAATAGTCCACATACCGCGTCTCGGTAAAAAAAATTGGGTATTTATGTCAAAAGTGCAATGGACAAATGTTCAATTATTGAAAAAAAGAATAAAACTCTTTTCACAGTAACCACTCTCTAATTTACGTTAATTTGATAACGTTATTTAAATGCACTTAACTATATTAAAGTACCGGGATTTTTACTGTTTTCCTGAGTTTGAAATCCTACGAGTCAAAACATGTCTACAAGCTATTAAGCGATAATTTACCTCTGGATCGTTTTAGTTTTATAATCCCATACCGTTACTAATTAGAAGTACGCTTAAGAGATATGCTACATCGCTGTACTGTTATCTCGGAAAGGGCTTTGCTCCGTCATGGTACATTGATCCGATGAACATCAAGCGCTCCTTTAAGCACGCACTGTTTGATGTATTTGTAGTATTCAATGCCATTTTATAATATATACACATTTACGCATATACAATATGCGTAAATAGGTTGATTGCAGTGAGCGTCGTCGTGGGCGATTGTGAAGAGGCGCCGCAATACTTACAATAAATTAGTACATGGGCACATAAATATCTCATAAAATATTGACGATGTTAAGTATTCTTTTAGTGTGTTTATATACATTGTTTATACTCTTAATAGCAGTGACGCAAAATCACATATATGTAGCTTCATGACGATTAATCAATTTGGCGATTAGTCAGTCGATAAGATTAATAAAATCCACGTATTAATGTTTCCGACACAGTTATTTACTATCTTTATCTAGATACTGTATCCTATTTCGGTTGAGGTATTTTATTTAATTTGTTCGTATCAAAAAAAATATGTGTTCAGAATATTAAGCAAGTTGCTGTGATCTTTAAGATAACTTATATATATATCGCACACCTAGATCTAAACTAAGACAACTCAAAAAACGTCATTTTTCAGGAGACGAAAAAAACGTATAGCCGCATTTTTTGTTAGGGGAGACATACAATTTAACATTATTTTAGGGAGTAATTGGCATGTTATATGATATTGTATAAAAACCGGGATTTAAATTCAATGCCTTTAACGAAAATTCCAGTTTTTTGAGTTGTTACACTTATGGTTGATTATTATGTATAGAAAATGAAAAATATTTTGACTTGATATAGTTTTCTTTGACCATTTTGAGTTATACCTGTATTTTTTATACAGATATATAAACGATTGTTCAAAGAAAACAATTCTAATTGGGAAGTATAATACTAATTAACCGTTAAATGTTAAAAAAAAAAAAAACAAATTTAAAATGTATCCATTGATGTACATTTTCTACAAATAAATAATAGTTATCTTCAAAATTAAATTAAAAAAAATATTAAACTCTCAATAAAAAAACTATAATTATAAACAGATAAACAAAAAAAATATTTGCAATCTAATGTGATGCTGATTATAATAATTTAATCATAAAAATTGTCTTAAAATATTCATCTATCATAAATATAGGAACACCTGATAAATTATGAAATGGTAATAACAATTATGTTCTCTTATAAACTTTTTATAATACTGATACGCATACTTTGGCACATACTTTTTTTACTTTTATAAGGCACCTAAGTCATATACAGATGCAATCACACCGTCATTACTGTTCTTGTCTTCTTCTTTGTGTTTCCTTGCTAAATTCTTTTTTTTTAAATGTTGTTCATAATTCTCCTGTAATTTATTTTTATCTTCTTCATGGGTATTTATAAATCCCTTACAGAGGTTGCAAATATCTTTTTTAGGTATTTAAAAAGCAATATTGAATTCTGTATTGAAAATTTCATTAAAAGTTGACTTCGTGGTGAAAGGTAATTGTTAGAGTTTACGAGCTTCTTTATTATTGCGATATAGGTCGGCAGGAGATTTGTCACTAAAAATTAATTCCCTCGATGTTTGTGTCCTCAAGTAATGAGATTTTATCTTAGGAATGCTGTTAATGAAGCCTACTATACTTTTTTAATTCCCGCATCATTTTTTTACGTAATGCGTAAGACTTGTATTACTTAATTCAAGTGTGGCCTTTAAAAATGCCTTACATACGCTGGTTTTATTGCAAGCTTCTTCAAAATAAAATGCTCTATTAAGATTTCTATAGTTTTGTGTACTTAGGTTTGATTTCTTCTATATACCTCATTAAATACTCCCTCTGCCTCTAAGGATCTGCTTGGCCCCAATAACAATCGAAGATATTTTGTCTTGTTTCTTTGTCAGTCTTTGAACTTCACCGTTAATAATGTCAATCTTTTCTTTTCTTCCTCATTTGGCCGGCATATTTACTAATTTCAATGACAATAATACGCTTATATTCCTGGATTTAATATCAGTAAAGTTTTGGCTTTGGAGCTGTTTAGAAATATCAATAAAAGGCCTGGTTTTAGTTTCGAAATCAGAACTACTGTTAGTAGAACTATCAATAGAGTTTGAAGAGTTTGATGGCGAATCGTCACTTCATCATGATGAAGAAGTAATAAATTTAGGAAGAGCCTTCTTCTTTTGACAGATATAACTTGGATCAGTGTCAGAATCATCTATAAAACTTACTTCTCTAGATGAAAGAAATAAATTACTTCCAATTTGTCTGCTATGGCCCGGTGTTGTAATCACACGAGTGTTTAGTGGGATATTTTCTTTAGTTTTTTGTGCTTCTCTATTTATAGATAGTTAAATATTCCAATTATGAATAGCTGTTAAAGGGGACCCTTTATACCTTTCATTGATAATATTGACGAGAAAGCAACCTCGCTGTATTTTGCTCTGAAATAAAAAAGAACTATAATACTATTGTAATTTGTAAGTTATAATTGACCAGCAATAGTAAGTCAACTTAAAAAATCATAAAAATCAAAGCAAAAAAATATTGGGTTGGCAACTAAGTAATTGCGGATTTTTTTCAGAAAATCAATGACAATTTTTTCATAGAACTAAATAACTTTATTCTGTAATGTGTTGCCCATTTTGATCAATGACCTTTTGCCATCTTTCAGGCAGCATCATAATCCCACGTTCATAAAACTTCTGGTTTTTATTAGCAAACAACTGAATCAGGCACGATTTGACATCATCATCATTTTTGAAATTTTTACCAATCAAGGAGTTTTGTAAAGATCGAAACAAAAAGTAATCAGATGGTGCAAGGTCAGGACTACATGGTGGATGTAGCAAAACATCCTAACCAAGCTCCAATAATTTTTACCGAGTGACCAAAAATGTGTGTGGCCTTGCATTTTCATGATTTCATTCGATTTGTCAATTCGGGCCACTTTTCTTCAATTGCATTGTTTAATTTCGTTAGTTGTTCAATGTAGACTTCAAAATTGATCATTCGATTGAGTGGTAAGAGTTAAAAATAGACAATTCCTTTGTAATTCCACCAAACTGATAACAAAACCTGCTTTTGATGAATACCTGCTTTTGATGTTGTTTGAGCTGGTTCACGTAGCTTGCTCCACGATTTTTTCGGCTTGATATTGTTGTAAACAACCAATTTTTCATCCCCAATTATCAGTCGTTTTAAAAATGGGTCATTTTCATTACGTTTCTTTAGGAAATCGCAGCTGTTAAAGCGTTGCGTTAAATGCATTTCTTTCAGTTGTGAGTTCGAGTTTTTGAGCATAGCCAAGTTGTTTTAAGTGGTTTTCAATGCATGTATGTGATAAATGAAGCTTCTCTGCATTATCACGAGTTATACTGTGACGATCCGAATCGATTATTGCTTTGATTAAGTCGTCATTAACTTCAACTGGAAGACTAGAGCGTTTTTCGTCTTTGAGTCAAAATCACCAGAACGAAATTTGTCCAACCAATTTTGACACTGCCATTCTTTTAGGGCTTCGTCACCATAAACAGCACATAACTTTTTGTGAGCTTGCGATGCGTTTTCCCTTTGCGAAATTAAAAAGCAAAATATGACGATAATGTTCCTTTTGATTTTCCATTTTTCAATGAACACCAAACGAAAATTACGTAACCGATCAAAAAACTTTTTTTACTGATTGATAGCTGAATTGCCAACTATCAAATACAAAATTAGTTTTACATTTGGATTACGCCAGCAAACCTAAAAATTCAACTGAAACATCTATGAGTGAAATCCGCAATAACTTAGTTGCCAACCTAATACTTTAGATTAAAAAATGTTTTCGAAACAGTCAATTTTAACAACCGTTAATTATTTTTATGCAACGCATATACATAATTACATTTTATTGTATAGAAAAATCATTGAAATAGTTTGATTCAATAAAAGTAGGATAACTTGAAATTTGCATTTTGATCCAACTAAACAGAGTCAAATCAAAATAGTAACTGAACTTTTACGTACCTTATCAAATAAAACTGGAACAAGTCAAAATGACCAATGAAATATTCCAAAAAAATTCTCCTAAACTGTAACATCTCTGGTTATCTCAAAGTTAAGTTTCACCAAAACTGTAACAAGTCGAAATGTCCGTGCTTTCGGTATTGTTAGTACGTGTATTTCTTATGACTAATGAAGTTTAACTGACAATACCCTTGTTTAGGTGGCAAGCGTTGACAAACGTTGGTTCAACAAAACAAAGTTAAAGCCATCGAGCGATTGATTTTACAAGGTATTATTAAAAGTGTCATCGTGGGTAGTTGCGTATGTTCATCCAACGTTCGAATATAAGCATAACTCAAATTTGACAATTTTTGAGTTGTCTTAGTTTAGATCTAGGTGTGCGATATGTATTCAATATCATTGTAACAACAACTGTAGTTGCTTGATGCTTTTATCCTACGTTGCCTTATTATATGTCTCTTATTGGTAGAGGTTTTTTCTAAATATAATACCATAACATTTCTTCATATACTCGAATGTAAAATCAGACGAATTTGTAATGTTCACGAGTTAAACATCGAACTTTGTAATATTATGTAATAATTTCAAGGACGTCGGGATCATTACATAAAACATATATTAAAATTAATCACGTGCTATTTGACCTTGTCAAGGTCGCGGGACGTCGCTGGCTGCAGGCGGCTTCCGACCGATCCCGGTGGAAGTCATTGGGGGAGGCCTATGTCCAGCAGTGGACCACGATTGGCTGACATGATGATGATGATGATGACGTGCTATTGTTTCGTTATGTACGCGACATATTATACCAATAAAGCATATTACAGTCATTGAGTGAAATCACCCTATTGACATCGATTAAGATTTGTTTCAATACAAAAGATGCATTATGTAGATGTGCTGATATTTGTTACACAAAGACATCGAATAGTTGCTATGTCTCATTGCATTTATACAACTCCTGTGTTTAAAAACAAGTATGAGATTATAGTGTGCAATTGTGATAAGTTCAACTTGATTTTAGGCGGCAGGTATTTGAATAAAACTGAATAAAGTAGTGAAATTTTGTGTATAGAATAGGTCAAGGGTTACGGTTTAATCGCACTGAAGGCTACGATTGTAGAATTCGTACAGAATTATACAATATGAAATTACTACAAGGTTTTACGCTCGATACTGCTGTGGCAATAGATTCAGGTGTGGGTGAATGCCGCCAACATGTGATGTCGCGTTCCATCCACCTCTTCACAACCGCCTTAAAATGAATTATTGTCACACATTAACACATATGTACCTACCTACATTCATTGAACTACTGCGAATTTGTGTGCTTAGAACGATTGTAAATTCCAAATAAATTGACACATTTTTGCACACTTATGTTTTGTTTAAGGGTTGGTTGATGGCATGACGTTACTATAATTCCGAATCTCTCCTTCTCCAGGCCTAATCATATCAAGAGGACATTCAATATCTATAAATTTATTATGTGGTATTTTTTTTTGTCCTAAATATGACAAAGAAGCCATATATAGCAACTTCTTACTAAGGTCTGAGAGGTATATACAACCGTTGAAAGAAAATGACCATTTTTCACCATTGGACATGTTTAAGTAAACACTGTTGTTTAATTGTTGTAGTGTGTATATTATCAATTAAGTAACCTATTATTTCATACTCCTGACACATAAGAATATGTTGTAAGCTGATTCAAATATTATTGTAACATTAAAATACCACAACTCTATCCATTATTCAACACAATTAACATAAAACATTCAAGATGAATCCGCGACTTGTATTACGAGCCGAAACGTTACACAAAAGAGGACAAAATGTTGGCAACGCTGATAATAAATGTTCATATAAACCATTCAAGTGTGTTGACTTTCGGCTGTCACAATTTGCAGATCATCTGCAGTATTTTTTCATGTATATACAATGGGAAAATGTAAAATGTGTTATAACTTTAATACATGAAATGATAATTTATATATTTTAATTTTTGAGTGCAAGTATTATTTTTTAAAAATGGTAATTTTTTCCAGTTTTGTAGAAAATAATACTAAGATGTATGTAATCAGTGTTTTACAGAGCATGCCAAGGTTTTTGCTTCTTCATAATTTAACCTTCACGCTATTGTGAGTAGGAGTTGGCATTGCAGCACTTATTCCTGAACAAAGAAGGTCTCTTAAAAATATCTTACAAGTTGCAATTTTATACATTACTGACATTTACTGTAAATTTTGATTAAGAAATACTATAATTTATCTTGATATATGTATAAAGAAAAAGTAAACTAAAAAATTTGCAAAATTGAGCCAGTAAAAGAAGTATGGCCTGTGACTATGATTATGGAATCTTTTTAACAAAAAATTTCTGTTCACCACCATACAACTAAATTCACCAAATATTGAGATTGACCTTTTAAGAACAAAAATAATATTTAAATTTAAAAACAAAGTTTTATTAAAATAAAACTTATTGACCAATGTTATTTAGACTATTTAAATTCCAATTAATTTTGTTTCTTTTTTGACTCAAACATGCATTGGCATGTCAGATGTGATATTTATCGTTACCTACAAAATAAATACATGAACTTTAAAAATTTTATACAACAAGAGTTCTTATTTGTGATCTCTTTTAGACAACCTACGGAAATAGAGTATTTTAAAATGGCGAAGTAACCATTAGGACCTCAATTTGATCAAACATTGTAAGGTATTTTTTTTTTATTTTATTTGACATATGGGTCAATCAACTTTTAAATGTACCATCAATGATGGATTTTATATATAATTTTTTTTTTCTTAAATTTGTATATTTTATACGTATTTGTTGTTGATAATTATTTATATTTAAGGAATTCAAATAGAGCAGAACAATTTATGGTAAATTTTACTCAAAAATTCACATGACTGTAGTTAAGATAGTCCCTTGGACATTTAAAAATTCAGTCAAATCGTTAATTTACTTTTAAATATTAGAATCATATTTGAAAAACCTTACTGTTCTTTTAAAGTAAAAATGACGATAATGTGTCTTTAGGAGATAAGAAAAAAGTGGTTGTCCAGTGGACATAGACGTTTGTCCATACGAAATACTCGGATGTCCAAAGGGGATTCTATGATGAAAATCGCCTGTATTTCTTCTTTTATGTAATAAAAAAACAACTATTTGAAAATAATTATCAGTATTAGAAGAGAAAATATTGAATAATTCAGACAATGATCTTGGATGTCCAAGGGACTGGTGGTGATATTTATTAGTCTTTCCGCTCCCTGGTAATAAATAATAATATTTTGAATTAGGTCTTACGCACAGTAAAAAATATACATTAAATTGAATATATTCCACTTTAATTTACTACAATACATAAAATACAAAAAATTTTGTGCTGGTTGTCCAGTGGACACACAATAAAGCCACGCTCTTTTTCAAAATACACTCGGTCAACTGGCGCCGCGGAAAAGATGAAATCAAAATCGGGGCTGGATGAATGTTGTCACGAAATAAATCGACTTGAGTTCCAGGCAGTAGTCACGCCATAAATGTTTGGATTTTGGAACTTTTTTACCGTTGTCCGGTGGAAGTCAGAATAATAAAATATAATAGGGACGAAAATAAACATGCAAAAAGGTGGTTAAGGTTTTAAAGCAAACAAAATCTATTTACTAGCATCATAGTAGATATTGTAATTAATAATTATGTTTCATTGTAATGGATTGCCATATATAATTTTTTTGGAAAAATTAATGTTTCATTGTACTAACCTACTGAGGGACAAATTTACATAGTACTGACAGGACAGATAAAAGTTGATTGACCCATATATTTAACATCTTTAAAATTAATGTTATAGAAAATTAATAGAGTACAGAAATTTAAGACTGTAAACTTGCAGCAAATTATTATATATAAGACTTAATGATGCATGCAATGCTTCCAGATAAGAGAGATAAAATTGTCCTCATTATGCCTTACAACCAAAATCTCAAAATCAACATTGCAGATGGTTACCACAAAATAAATATGAAGTAATTACAGTTTTTATATAATAAATCTACTTGGCATCTGAAGTGGTTGGTTGTCAAACAATCATAATATATAATTACCACTATTACTATTTTAAAGGAAAATTTAAACAATGGATAGCATATAATACCATAGAAGTACAATAAAAAAATAATTTTATGGAATTTAATACTGAAAGTACAGGATAATTCTTCTATAATTAAATCATTCAGGAGTAAAATAACTTGAAGACATAATACTGCAATATTGTATAAAGAATAGAAAAATTAAAATCGAATTTTAAGCCCATAATACAAATATTTTATTGTGCTTGAATGTATTCATGAGGCAAATTAAAATATGCATTGCTATTTATTTGATAATATTAACATAATAGTATACAACAATTGAGATAATTTCGTTAATATTAGTTTTACTTAATAGGTATTAAATTCTTATAAGATTCTAATAAGAGTAAGTCTGTGTCTAAACATGATATACTAATAGTTTGATTATGTGCGAATAAAACAAATCGTTAATAACCATGTGAACTAGACAAGTGGCACAGATATCTCGCTAGATAATTATGATAAATAATATGATAGTTATGTACTTACCTATCATAAAACACTGTTTGACTGTAGTTATACTTCCGACTGGCACATTATGTAAGATTCTGGACTTTTAGCCGGGATGCTCCTCTTAATACGCTACAAATAATTTGTCAGAAGTCAAGTTCTCGAAATACACACGTTGAGGTAAAGGTGCTTAAAGATAACAGAACGTATTTATGGTTTAACGTAATCTAAACTTACATGTACGACACTGAAAGTCTTACAATTCTCACTTTTAAATACTCTTTTTAAGATACGCTTACGAATATTTATTCGTATCAATACTTAACATTCAATTCATCATCACATTAAGTACACAAACAAATATAGATCTAATACTTTCGAAAAATCTTGTGAAAGGCTCACGACCACCCACCCTGCTTTTTTATCTAAGTAGCTACTGATTTTAAGAATATATGAAACCGAAATGGCATATTAAATATTTCTGAAGAGTGATAGAGACAGACAAGAATAATGATAGAAAACAGAATTACTACTATGGCCGGAACTGTCAAAGCAGACGTCAAATTGACATAAGAAGTCTAACCGGACCCATACACCATCAATAATATTGATCAATATTCTGATTGTACAATATTATTGAACGTGTAGGGATAATATTGAAGCATTGCGCCGTGATTGAGCAAAAGATTGATGGAGCTTAATTTTTATTGATCAATATTTTTTTATTGCGCTGTGTAGGGTTAATATTGCGCAATATATTTCTTTTTTTTTTCTTTTCAACAAAATCACCAGCGTGGCTGCCGCCAAAACTTCGTCGTCAGACATGTTGCTCGCACGAAAATATTGATCAGAGTGGTTTATCAATTTTATTGACAGAATTTATTGAACGTCTGGAATCAAAGGGGGTGTTCAATATTATTGAACAATAAAAAGATTGTTCAATATTATTGTAGGTGTATGGGGCCCCTAAAAGCTGGCTTCAAGTCGACGGACGGCGATTTTAAAGCGCAAGCGCTGTTATCACTATCAGAGCGGAAAGCCCGACAACTGGAACTACGTGGGCAATTTAATGTTAAGTATTGAATTGAATTTCGTATTATTGCAAATAATTTATTTTATTAATTACAAGGTGTAATAAAACATGATATTCGGGATAATATTTTTTTATTTAAAAGGAAATTACCTAGTTATAAGACCTCAATGATTGATTTACGTAAAAATGTTTATTTTATTACTATTGAAGTTGTACAAAATATTTAGTCCTAGAGGGTCTGTCAAAAAGTCGGTGTAATGAGGTTGGCAAAGAAAGCATATAAATTTGAGTAGGTCGACCTAACATATACTTCCAGCCCATAGGGCTACATATTCGAAAGCATAGGTTAGCCATATTCGAAATATGTTTGAATACGATACAATAATTACATTGTACATGTATTTTACGTGAGAAAAATGGGGGAGCTCCATCTATTGTATACCTACAGGGAGTTATTAAAAAACGTAAGCCAGTGTCTCCAGCCTACAGCCTGCAGCGTACAGTCAAATTAGGATCCTAGTAAAGAACCAACCCGCCTGAAGCCTGTATTTAACAACAATTCTAAAACAAAACTGCTTTGAATTATATTAGCTTAGCCGCCGAAATCACCACTCTAAAATATCCATCTTCATTTACATCGATCACTCACCATTAAATTTAATGTAGTCTACCATCGAGTGAGTGCGTCGTGATTCTATAGCTTACCTACTGCGATGCGTTTTTTGCGCCCGTTACCCTCGATACATGTTTATCACTACAGTAAAAATAAAATCTTTTCCACTTAAAAATTAACGATGTGATTAATTTTCAAAAACTTCAAAAACTTTTTCCGATAACCGAACTGTTAATTTTGGCGTCATACTTCAATTCAATTAGTTTCTGTTATTTCTTGAGATTTTCGGAATTTGACTATGAAATGGATGTGTAATTTACTGTTTTAAAGAGGATAGAGGTAAGAAGAACCATGCCTGTGTATAAGAAAGTGTCGGATAATTTAGAATATACGCCGATAACAAATTAGTAAGTTTTAAAAAATGGCGCCAACAAGTTGTTACATTACGATTATAAATTAATTAGACAAGAAAATTCATATTTACGTTTTGTTTACTTTTCTGACTTTATTCAGGTAATTATTTAAGAATATTGAAAATATTAAAAATATTTCCTATTTCCCTGATCTGCTGTTTTGATTACAAAACTAAATAAAAAGAAAAAAAATGTTTTTGATGAAATAATAACAGTTTCACCTATAGCCATTACATTTTTCTATTTAGCAAACTTTGTTCCACAGTAGGTGGCATTTCAAGTAATATAGTACTTATCTACTGGCGCAATTGTGCTGATATTTTCAGCTATACTTTGCTACTTAAATTGCTGTTTTATTATTGATTTCCATCCATCACAATCTATTATATCTGTTCAGTAATTCAAGGGTGTAAATAAATATTTTACATTATATTACAATTTCTTCACTGGACTTTTGTGTACTTTGACTATGGAATTAATTTATCTATGCTTTTTCATTCTCTGTGATTGTTGTCATTGATGTTTGATAACAATTTGACAGTTGTGTAACCTAACCTAAACTAAAGGGATTTTTGAATACCAAAGATGGTTATTGGTTAGAACTAAGGGGCTCAGTTAATAATTACATAAAAAAAGAATGGATACCGTTGTAAAATCTATGTTAGAGGATGAAGAAGAGGAAGAAAGGAAGGTAGTTCCCGCCGTTTTAAAGATAATCCGTTGTACGATTAGATGATATAGAAGAACAGTACGAATTTACTAAATAATAATTTTTCATTCCTTTTTGCAGGGCTTAGTATTATTCGGCAGAGACTTATCAAAGATACCATGTTTCAGAGAAAGCTTTCTTTATGGTATTGCAACAGGAGTCGGTCTTGGATTAGCAACTTTTGTAAGGACGTCTAGGCCAATGTTATCTCAACATGTTGGTGTCGGCTCTTTTTCAATATCCACAATGCTTTATTGGTCGTACTGCAGATATCAATGGTCGAAGCAACGATTTGATGCTCAGCTTTTACAAGACGCATTAAAAGATAAAATTATGTATGAAGGCACAATAGTTGAAAGAGAATTGGAAGAAAAGGGTGTGTTAAAATCAGCATAGTGACAGTGTTATTTAGTTTTAGAAAATAGAAACATATGAAATGTTCAAAGATTGCTACAACCATTATCATTTTTAGTTAAAATTAATTTCAACATTCTTGGATTATCATGATTGATTTAAGTGGCTTTACTGTATTACCATTATTGATTATGTTACAAAATCCTATCATATAAGAAAAAATGTTTCATATTATAATTCTCATATTCTTACAACTGTAAAGACAGAAAAATACATAGAAACTTGATAAATAAAACTGTTGAAAATATTTTATTATTGATTGAATATTGTAATCTTGTAAAAAAATGTTTTATTCTATTGAGTCATAAAGTTGTAATTAGATAACTTGTTTTCCGTAACAACCAACAATGACATTTATAATCGCATTAGTTGATTAATAATATAAAAAAAAAATCAATTCCTTGCCCCATCCAGAATTCAGGCATGTGGTTATGTTGAAATATAAATAGAATATTACTGTACATTCATCACCAAATTGTTATTAATATTTATTAGTTTGTTGCTAGCATGTAGATCAATAAATGAATTAATTTATATAGATATTTCATTTCAAAACAACATTGGTGCTATTGTTTTCTTCATTTGTCAAATAATTATCAGCATAGTTAATCAATACATGTGCATTGTACAACATTGATAACATTCTAATGATGCTATTAGTTCATAAGACACTAGCAATTAGCTCCTGTGGAATGCAATATTGTGCAATATTTGTGTAGTTAAAATTAGTGACTTAATAAAAAAATATGGATTATATTATTTTGATATCATTTGATCCACATAATTATAAAAGTAAAGGCTTTTTTTAAAAAACATATCTTTCTGTGTTGGAAGCAACATGACCATTTTACCAGTCACAATATATGTTTTATCATAATTAAATTTCTAACTACAAAAATATAACAACTAATACACTTTTCTGCTTTTAAGAATAAATACTAATAAAAAAAAACTCAATCTCTTTACATTGTGGAGAAACCTTCTACCCATCATTGTAAATAGGAGTTATTCTAAGTAGATTTAAGTAATTAGAGCAAATTTCGCCAATACAACGTAAGAGACATTTGATCTCTGAGACAATTGACGGTATTAGAGGGCTGGATTTAGAACTGATTTATTAATAACTGGGTCCTGGCAGCAGCTTCACTCAAACTAATTTAGGTTAGATTAATATGAACCCAACAAGGCTTAATAATGTAGCATTTAACTGCCCCCACAATAGTAAGTGAGTATTGGTTTAAGTGTTTAAAACAATTCACTCTCGCATTTGTAATCTTATCACAGGTAAGCATTAGAAATTCGCATAAAAGCATTTCCATTTCAGATAATGTTATTAGGTAGTTTTTAACACACTTTACTGCATGGCAATACACTGCCTGGAAATACTGCATGGCTTAGAGACAAAACACAGGCTAGATGTGAAATATTAAAACTTTTTCTCATAAAGGTATTTCCAAGGAAAGTTTAATGAAAAATTAAGTAGATTTTATGTGTGATTAGAAATGAAGCTTTTTTTAATCTGATAATTGTAAAAGCTGTTTAAAAACGGTTAATATTAATAACACTTTTAATTTAATGTTTGGTTCTTAGGTCTATGTCCCCTGTTCCTTTCTCACCGAGTTCGGGCCTGAGCTAAGAGCTTAACTATGCGAGCCTTGATACGATCATTCTTATTCAGTCATTGGCTTGTGTTTGTGTGCAGTGAATGTCTCGACCTCTCTTACATTTTATGTCTTTCTGTGAAATGTAAATATTAGATATATTTTATTAAGGACATTATGCGCAAATGAACCGAAGCGTAGACTTGTTTCGATAACAATTTATATTTTAGCACAGTAACTATGGATCAAGTGGAAAATTTAATACCAGAGAACGTACAAACTACATTAATATTCTTCGTTAATGGGAAAAAGGTGAGCTAACAGATATAGTTTCCCTACAATTTTTATTACATTTTGTTGATACATTATTAAAAATTATTGTAAGTAGGTAGTTTTTGTTGAAAAAATCTTTAATATATTTTTTATTGTATTTACATCCACTTACATTAAATGTTTTTTATGTTTATTATTTTTACGTAACTGCCGTCTGTATTTTATTTTTACAATTGAATTGCACTTATTACTCCTTCTAGGTTTAGGTACGAAGAAATGTTTTTTATTTCTATCATTCAAATCATAGCCACTACTCAGGTATTTTAATCAGGCATCTAGGTAATTTTATCTTATTTTTAGTATTACTTATGTAATATGGACTTCAGAGGATGCGGTTTGCAGTCTCATCTATTTATTTTTGGAGCTACTTTTATAGCCACTGTTTGGTTCTAGATGATTCCTAGATATGGGTAATAACTATTATGTGATATAAAAAAATAAGGCAACATTGTCTTGTTAGTTAATCCGCCTCCGTAATTATTTTGTAACACACCTTTGACCCTAGATAAAAGTTGTCATCTTATATAGATTACATAAAGTTGACTGTAACTTTATTGTAACAATTAATATAACGTATATTTATTTAACGGATTACTATAAAACTACAAAACCTTAGCTTATCATAGTTTTTATGGGTGTTAAATGATTAAAACTCATTTGGGTGAATTTTTCCCTGTTATCTCCTATTGTTTGGTTGTCTTGCTTTTTTCTAAGGACAGTTACAATTGTTTAGTTTTGTTATTCCCTTATTTATAATATTTAATGTACCTACCTAAAATCAATCCGCAAAAATCAAATTCTAAGAAGATTTTGTTACAGTTTAAGTAATATTTATTCTTGCTAAAACAGTCAATAATTGACATAAATAATTAAATTTTAGGTCGTTGAACCAAATCCAGACCCAGAATGGACACTATTGTGGTATCTGAGAAGAAAATTGCAGCTAACTGGTACCAAATATGGATGTGGCGAGGGTGGATGTGGCGCATGTACTGTCATGGTATCGCAGTATTTAAGGCAGGAGGATCTTCTAAAGTATCCTTTTTAAATATTTTTAATTTGCCTGCTTACCAACTCAAAGGCCTTTTGGCTGATGCCTTGCACCCCTAGTTCAGATGGCTCAGTTGACTCAGTTATAGAAATCAAGGGACAATAAATTAAAAACAATACGTTATTTATCAACCTTGAACCTTGAATGAACCATGAATCATTGGAAAGGAATAATTAACTACTGATAATAAATAATGCAACAATAAAAACATTTTTATTACTAAACATCAGAATGAAAGAAAGGGTGTTGTATTTTATGCTCTTTAATGATTAAACGACTCCAACCCATTTAATATTCTGCACGCTATACTCAACATCCGATACAAGCTTTTGGCATCTGTAATAATTTTAATTGCTTGAATCAGAACTTTTGTGTAGGTACTATTTACATATTTTAAGCAGGTACATAAGTAATTTATATTAATGTAGAATTTTCTTTTACAAGCACACTATGTCGTTAGCGCTCTATAATTTATGGCAAACAATAAAATCCTATTTCAAAAACAGACACATTGCTATAAACGCATGTTTGACTCCAGTTTGCGCAATGCACGGCTTAGCGGTCACAACGGTTGAAGGAATTGGAACGACACAAGATAAATTGCATCCAGTTCAAGAACGAATAGCAAAGTCACATGGCTCGCAATGTGGCTTTTGTACGCCAGGAATTGTTATGTCAATGTATACTCTGCTTAGAAATCAGAATAAAATCCAATATACTGATATAGAAACAGCCTTACAGGGTAATCTATGTAGATGCACAGGTTATAGACCAATTCTTGAAGGTTTTAAGACCTTAATGGAAGGTTGGGAAAGGCATTACGTTTCCGATGAGACCCCATGCATGATGGGGAAACAATGTTGTCGAAATAAAGACATGGGCAAAGACAAACAAGAAGAAACATTATTTGATGAATCATCTTTTAAACCCTATGATCCGACTCAAGAACCAATATTTCCACCGGAATTGAAATTAAATAATTGTTATGATCAATCCTATTTATTCATAAAAGGCGCTAATATTATCTGGATAAGACCAAGAAATATACAGGAGTTACTAAAGATAAAAGATAAATTTCCTATGAGTAAAGTGGTAGTTGGAAATACAGAAATTGGAGTAGAAATGAAATTTAAAAGGAAGGTGTATCCTATATTGTTATCACCTTCCAATATACCGGAAATGAATTATTGTAAAGATTCTGATCGGGGAATCATTGTTGGAGCAGCAACACCTCTTACAGATTTATATAATTTTTTAGAACAAAAAGTTATAGAAAATCCTGTTAAAGGAAAAATTTTCTTAGCTATAAAAGATATCCTTCATTGGTTTGCAGGAAATCAAGTACGGAATGTTGCCTCACTTGCTGGAAATATAATAACAGCGAGTCCAATATCTGACTTAAATCCAATTTTAATGGCAAGTT
This sequence comes from Cephonodes hylas, assembly GCA_030295005.1. NCBI lineage: Eukaryota > Metazoa > Arthropoda > Insecta > Lepidoptera > Sphingidae > Cephonodes > Cephonodes hylas. The sequence continues at coordinate 7,571,930 of AP025366.1, forward strand.
CTGCTGTAATTAACGTTTGTAGTCTGCAGGGGGGTTATAGGAGACTAAGTATTGATGAACAATTTTTTACGAGTTACAGAAAGACTTCACTAAGAGATGATGAAATAATTACATCAATAGAGATTCCTTATACTCAAACGGGGCAGTATTTTAAAGCTTATAAGCAAGCAAGAAGACGCGACGATGATATATCTATAATTACAGCTGCATTTAATATTAAATTTAATGATAGTAATACACAAGTTTCAGAAGCAAGATTATGTTTTGGCGGTATGGGACCAACAACTTTACACGCGAAAAAGTCATCAGAATTGTTAAAAGGTAGCACATGGGATGAAAAAGTTTTTACGAATGTAACCAATTCTTTAATCGAGGAATTACAATTGGATGCGTCTGCGCCGGGAGGAATGGTCGAATATAGAAAATCGCTTTGTATAAGTTTATTTTTCAAATTTTATTTATATGTATCGCGGCATATTATAAAACAAAATGGGTACAAAATACCTGACGATCACGAGTTGAGTGGGATTGATGAGCTCCCTATTTTAGAACCTACAAGTTCACAGTGTTATCAAATCAAAGATGCTAATGCTAAAAGTTACGACGTAGTCGGGAGACCCGTACCCCATTTATCTGCTTTCAAGCAAGCTACTGGCGAGGCAATTTACTGCGATGATATGCCGTCTGTAGATGGAGAATTATATTTATCATTGGTATTAAGTTCTGAATCACACGCGAAAATAATATCTGTAGATGTTAATGAAGCCATATCACAACCTGGTGTAGTAGCGTTTTTTTCTGCGAAGGATTTAGATGAAAAATGTAATAGAATGGGTCCTATATTAAAAGACGAAGAAATATTCTCTAGGGATAAAGTAACAAGCCGTGCCTGTGTCTTGGGAGCGATAGTTGCTAAATCTGAATTAGCTGCTAAGAAAGCTAGAGACTTAATTGTGGTGTCCTATGAGCGTATAAATCCAATAATTGTTACTATAGAAGACGCCATTGAACACCAATCATACTTTTCTGGCTATCCACAAAAAATGGAAAAAGGTAACGCTGAAAATGCATTACAAAATAGTAGTCATGTCGTTGAAGGTAAACTAAGAATAGGCGCACAAGAGCATTTTTATCTTGAAACAATGTCAGCATATGCAACAAGAAAGGAAGATGAACTTGAAATTGTAGTAACAAGTCAATCTCCAGCAGAGATAGCGGTTAGTATGTGTTGGTAATCGTTGTAATACTTCTTTCAAAGTCTAATCTTATTTGATATTACAATCTTGTATTGTTAAACTTTATTTCTAGCATACGATAGCACAAAGCCTTCAAATACCCAATCATAAAGTCGTTGCAAAAGTAAAAAGAATAGGAGGTGGCTTTGGTGGAAAGGAAACTAAGGCTGCAATATTGGGAGTACCTGTTGGAATAGCTGCATACAAATTAAAGAAACCTGTAAGAGCAGTATTAGACAGAGATGAGGATATGCAAATTACAGGTTATAGGCATCCATTTTTAATAGAATACAAAGTTGCATTTGATGCAGAGGGTAGAATAAGAGGGGCAATTTATAACTTGTATGGTAATGCTGGTTACTCTATGGATATTTCTTGCTCTGTAAGTAGTTTTCAGAACTTTTCTTTATATAGTTTTATTTTTTGTTTATGTTTCATTCTTCTATAAATTTGTTTTACTTTTTGCAGATGATAGACAGAACTATGTTTCATATTGATAACTGCTACTTTATTCCTAATATTACAATCAACGCATACCTTTGTAAAACGAATATGCCTTCAAACACAGCCTTCAGAGGATTCGGAGCACCTCAAGCAATGTTAGCAGCAGAAACAATGATCAGGCATGTGGCATCTGCCCTTAATAAATCTTATGAAGAAATAGTTGAAATCAATATTTATAAAGAAGGCCATATGACGCATTTCAATCAACAGCTTTCATATTGTACTTTATCAAAATGTTGGAATCAATGTATAGCGACATCTAATTATTCTCAAAGGAAAGCTGTGGTAGAAGAATTCAACAGGTTACTATTATTCGCTATATTCATGTCCAATTTTTTTGACTTATTTATTTATATGAAACTATTCTTATATTTTTAGGTGCAACAGGTGGAAAAAGAAAGGTATCGCTTTGGTTCCTACTAAATATGGAATATCATTTCAATCTGACTTCCTTATGCAAGGAGGTGCCTTAGTTTTAATATACACTGATGGATCCGTATTAGTTTCTATTGGAGGTATAGAAATGGGACAAGGTCTTTATACTAAAATGATTCAAGTGGCATCAAAGGCATTAGAAATTGAGCACACAAAAATTTACATAAGTGAAACTACTACCGATAAAATACCTAATAGTTCTCCTACCGCCGCTAGTGTAAGTTCTGATTTGTATGGTATGGCAGTACTAAACGCTTGCACGGTTTTGAAAGAAAGAATAGCGCCTTATAAAGAAAAAAATCCGTCAGGGTGTTGGGAAGATTGGATTTCCGAAGCTTATATGGACAGAGTGAGTTTATTTACCACTGGATTTTATGTAGCGCCCAAAATTGAATATAATCGAGAAAAGAATAGCGGAAACCTATTTGAATATTTTACATACGGAGTTGCATGTTCTGAAGTTATTATTGACTGTTTGACTGGTGATCATCAAGTGCTCAGATCAGATATTGTAATGGACCTCGGTGAAAGTTTGAATCCGGCTATAGATATTGGGCAAATTGAAGGCGCTTTTATGCAGGGCTATGGGTTATTTACTATTGAAGAGATGGTATTCTCGCCGCGTGGAGAAATTCTTTCAAAGGGCCCTGGTGCATATAAAATTCCTGCCTTTTCTGACATACCTAAAGTCTTCAACGTATCATTACTTAAAGGTGCGCCAAATCCACGTGCAGTATATTCATCTAAGGTAATACATTGACATTGTTATTTTTTTTATTGTATCTTGTATTATGAAAATCCAGCTATGTATAGTCTTTTATTCGTAGGCTGTTGGTGAACCACCCCTTTTCCTTGCTGCTTCAATATATTTTGCAATAAAAGAAGCAATAAAATCTGCTCGGATAGACAGCGGTGTATGTCCAGAATACGAATTAGATTCACCGGCCACCTGCGCCCGGATTAGGATGGCCTGTGAAGATCCAATTACTAAACAGGTAATACGGCAAATTATACAATTTTTAATAGTTTTTGTTTCTTATTAAATAGATATAATGAATATAAGTAGTTATATAATTATTAATTACATAATACTAAAAAAACTTTATTAAAAAAATGTTAACCGCAACGTTAATTGATAAGGCAATACTGATATTTTTTACGGAATCAGAGTATAAATAATTAATGTGATATAAGTAATTGAAATTCAAGTTCATATTAGATACGCCTATTCAGATAACATTTGACGGAGAAACAAATATTGCTATAAACTTATTACAATATTTTTTTGTTACAGGTCAAACCGACGATAAAGAGCAATGGTGTGCCATGGAACGTCGTAGCTTAATTATTATTCACTTTTATCTTTGTAAAGAAAAATGCGTTTAATAACAATAAAATATTTTTGATCAAGCTTAAATTATTTTTAAGTTTACTAGTACGTATAATAATAAATTCGTTAGGGGGACGGTAGACTCGATCGAAAGCGTACATGAATATTAAAACATAAAAAAATAAAGATTCTTCACTTATGTCCATTTAAAAAAAGTTATAACAATAAATTGTGACACATGCCACCAACTGAAATATTAATTATTCAAACAGTTAGGTTTACAAGAATTCAGTGAAACATTAGAACTCCACGGAATGAGACTAACAGTTTCCAGCCTCCTAGAGCCAGATGATGATGTTTTCTTATCTGAATTCGTTTATGACTTTGATCATAAACACAAAATGGTATGAAAAATAACAAAAATTGAATGCGGATCAAACATAGGGGTTGATACCATGGATTTGAAGATCTGTTATATGGTGGTAGAACAGCCCACTCGCGATTTAATATATTCCAATCAATTTATATGTAGAGTATTTGGGTCACCGACCGGAAAGATATTGAAGGAAAGTCAATTACTAATATGGGATGAAGCACCCATGACTAAGGCCTAAGCGTCTTGATATCGTTGTAGTTGACCGTCTCTTTCATTATATAATGAAAAATAATTTAATGATTTTCATCACATCGTTGCCCTTTTCCTAAGTCTATTTGGGGTCAGCGCAGTATGTTTTTTCCTTTCAAATATCTCTGTCAGTCGTCATGTCTTCAGTCACCCCTTTCTCTTTCATATCCCCTCTCACGCATTCCATCCATCTTTTCTTTGGCCTTCCTCTGCTAGCCCATCCTTCGACATTCATATTCATCGCTTTTTTCCCAACATACGTTTCATCCCTCCTCACAAAATGACCATACCACGTCAGACGGTTTTTTTTCAGCTTATCTATCACCGGAGCTACTTTCAAACTTCCTCTAACATAGTCATTCCTCACTCTGTCCATCCGTCCATCACCCCACACATCCATCACAACATTCGCATCTCTGTTGCATGCAGTCGCTCTTTCGTCCGTCTTCTTCGTAGCCCAACACTCTGATCCATACATGACGACAGGTCTTATGATGGACTTGTATATTTGGCCCTTCAATTTGAGGGGCATCAGTGGTAGTTAATAACGTTGTGGCTAAACTATACTCAACGGCAAATTGCCTTTAATGTGAGAGCTTACGATGATTTAAAAGGTGAGCGATGGATCAGTTTATGAGGACGATGACTACTATATTAAATTGCTTCTGCGACGCATTGTAGAAATTGTTGGTTTTATGGGAATGCTTTTAAGAAATTTAAACCCTACTGTTTGATTGTGCAACGGGACGGATTAGTAGAGCGTAAGCTTCATCTGTCATTGATTCCAAAATTATTTGTTAGCGATGTCGGATCCCGAGTTTTTATATATATACCAACATGTGTATTATGAGTCACATTTCAAGAGAGTGAAGCCAGGTTTTATTATATTTTAAAAGTAAGGCCGTTCAGTTGTCGAATGCACTCCCAGTCAAGGTAAGACGGACACAAATACTGCTTTAGTTCAAAAACTTGTTAAACATTATAATTATCCTTTCAATTTAAAAAAAAAACATCTCAAAATCCAAATGCATATTCTTGAATAATAATATATTGTACAGGGTGTAAAAAGACTGTGATCGAAAACTAAGGCAGGCAGTAGGACGGAGGTACAGTGATTAGAACAACATAGACGTTAAATAAAAATTGCATTTTCCTTATAAACACATGCATTTAATATTTATGATTGTCAATTTTTTATTCTTTCTACTATCTATTAACTTTTTATTCATGACATGCTTAAAAAAAATGGGGATTGGTTTTATTTAAATTCATATGCTGCTAACTTAACTTTTTGCAATTTTTCACACATAGACGTCTTACTTTCTAGGTCTATAGTATTCAACTGAATGAGAACATCATAATAGAATAACCTAGGTATTCCTTTAGAATGCTATATTTCCATACGCTTGCGAATATATCAGGCAAAATCATATTATTTTTTATTTAATTTTCTCAAACATTACTATAAATAATAGTATTTTTTTTATGCCTATAACGATGTTTGGTATAAGTATTCGATTACTTTTGGAAATGAAACCCGATGCAAACAAAGAATTTTGTTGTCGCGAAGAGTACGCAACAATAATTCTATTAATATATTACGGCTGCAGATGAATTCAAGTGTAAAACTGTTTACTAGTAGATAACATTCTCAAACAATCATAAAAAGTCTGTAGAGTTTGCAATGTTGCCGATATGAATGTAATATGTACCTACATAAAAACGTAGCGCAGTCTATGCTGGTTTGCTAAATTTATCGATTTAAATATTTATTTTCGTAAAATCAACTATCTTGATAGAGATTCTACCTGCGGATCTCCGTTAAAATGTATTTGTATATTGCCATAAGCAGTGATGGCCTCGAGGTTTGGGCGCGCGGTCGAGAATCTCGGCGGTCGCGGGTTCGAACCCCAGGTACACACCTCTGACTTTTCGAAGTTATGTGTGTATTTACATTGAATTATCACTTGCTTTAACGGTGAAGGAAAACATCGTGATGAAACCTGCACACCTAAAAGTTCTTAGGAATTTCTTAGGTGTGTAGTCCGCCAACCCGCACTAGGCCAGCGTGGTGGACTATGGCTTAAAACCCTCTCAATGGTAGAGGAGACCCGTGCTCAGCAGTGGGCTTATATGGGTTGATGAAGAAGAAGAAGAAGAATATTGCCATAATATTATGTATTGATGGCCTCGAGGTGCAGGCGCACAGTGACCCGCCGAAAGGATACATGCACACATAAAGTTGTAAGGAATTCTTTAGGTATTGGACCTTTTGGTTTGACCTTAAGTTCTTTAGGTGATGGACTAAGGCTTAATTTCTCTCAGCACTTGAGTGGACTGTGGGGCATATCGATATTATTGATATAATAGGTCTCAATTCCAATAAAACGAGAATAAAATTAACCTTACTTTCATTTGTTGTATCACATAAAACATGGTACTGTATAAATCGGTATACCTATAACTAACCACTACATGGCGTATAGGTAGTTCGAATCTTTATGCTTCGTACAATAAAAAAGAAACATACAAAAGTAGCGACCTTTAAAAAAGACAGACCAGACAATAAAACGAAAATAAAAAGGCTGAGAAGGGCACGTACTCGCATATAGGCACTTAGTTTATGTAAACAGTAAAGTATTGAATGCAATACAATTTATGCACTATTTCCGCAAATAATTTGATACATTCAGGGTTTCCTATCGATATCGCACTAGAATCTGATTTCAAACTAATCGTATTCCGCGAATTACTTTACCCAATCTGTAATTGAATTCCAAACTTCACAGCTGAATTACTCTACTACTACAACTAGTGCAACTGGTCACATTCGTAAAACATGCTTTTGTTATGAGGTATTTAAGCCACATAGAACGATATTTGTCTTCTTCCCTGAGAAAAGCATGTGTGATTCAGAAATATCGATTTCTAGCTATTTGCATTATAAATAAATAAAATACTAAGGAATACCATGTATAATAAATTAAAATGACATATATGATTACAGTGTATGAAAGGGTTTCGAAAATTTACTTTTTGCCTCGAAATTGATATTCAATAAAATCATTGAACCAAACTGTGTGTATCATTCATACAGTCCATAATGCGCTAATATTTTGTACTGTTTCATTTAATTATGGTATATTACCATGATTAAAAAAGTTATCGAAACATTGTTGATGTTTTATTTTCATCTGTTGTATCAGAATTATACGATAACTATAGTTCGATCATACATTAATTAGGTATTTTACGTCGGTTCATAATAAGTGGATACTCCTATTTTATCTAATACGCATTTAAGTAATAACTTATAACATTACATTACATTGTTTGTACTTGATATGGGTTTCTTTGTAAATCTATCACTGTATAGTTCTAAATTTGTAAGTGTAAAAGTTCCATGTGTTAAAACTATCAACTATTTCAAAAATTGTACATTGTACTAAAAGCTTTTAAAGCTTGGTGAAAATTGAACCTGCGACCCTGCATAAGTCATTCCTTTTTGGTTGCAGTAGGGAGTTGTAGTACAGGTAACTAACATAAACAAAAAATAAATTAAAAATATAAAAACACTAAGTATGCAGTCAACAATGATATTTTTATAGTTAGTTACCGCCTTATCAATAATAATTATACACATTTAATCCAAGTATAGTAGTTGTTAATTCTGCCCTTAAGTTCATTGCTAGAGAGCACGATAGTCCTATTAAAGATCGTAAGTCAAATTTTACTTACACCCTACATCTGTGACTTTGTTTAAGTTTACGAAGATAATTTTAAAATAATGCATTTCAAAACTTGGATACTACGGAAAGTTTGCATTTCGCAATACGATCACCCTTTTGTCAAAGACATGATAACGCTGTTGTTAGTATGATACGTAGCTATGTGGAACAGATAACAAGTTATTTACAATTTATTATTAACAATCCAAGTAGAAAATAGGCGCGGACGCATACTGACGATTTACTCTCAGTCGTATTCCATTCACAAATCAGGACAGACGTGTCTGTGTCTTAAATTTATTATACGAATTGTTCGACATGGGATTATTGAACGCTGATGAAGAAATCGAAAATGTCAGCACAGACCTTGTATTTTACGTAAATGGAAAGAAGGTAAGATCTCCCTCCTACCTGCTTAAAATACTCGACCAGTTAACCTTCCATGGTAAATATTCTTATCCCATATGAATGTAACCTTTTTCGTGAATTATTTTTGTCGTACACGCAGTATATTTCTTTTATTTTTTACTCCGGTAAAATATAATGTATTTAGACTACATTTATATCACTTGTTTATTTTTTTATTAAATTTACAAACCGGTTGGTTTCCTAAACGAACATATTTATACAAACATATCCACATGTACACACATATATGTGGCCTTTAGGTATAATAACCTTAGTTAAAATATACATATATATTATTTTTTCCTGTGTCCAATCTCATTGCATTATTCGTTTTCATTTAAATATACGAGTATATGTTATTTGATCAGACCCACACATATTTAAAAAAATGCTGATTCGATGCATTAAGTCGTCAAGACAATCGGCAAATGAGTGTATCATGTGGCTAGCAATAACATCTGAGTTCTGACAACGTAAATTAAAGATTAATGTATATAGTTATGTTGTTGCGTCATGTCAAGAGTAAGACGCTCTTGTTTATTTGAATAATGGAGGGTCGTTTGTTGATTGATTAGCCTTGATAATACTGACCCGCGACCCGAAGGCACAAACTAAAATTATGATTTAGCGTGTTGTTTATATTGCTATATATTGGATATTTATAGTAGGTCCAATAATTTATATAGTTTTAAATCTTCTTTTGTCGAAATGCTATTAAGTAAACCCTATACTTAATACCAGTAATTATGGTGGTTGAAGGTTATAGAACCAAGTCCGGACCCAACGTGGACGTTATTATGGTACCTACGAAAGAAGCTTCGTCTCACTGGCACCAAGCTAGGATGCGCAGAAGGCGGTTGTGGCGCTTGCACTGTGATGGTGTCCAGGTACCACAGGAAGGAGAAAATATTGATGTATCCTTTAAAATTATATTGTTAGGAGGACGATATTGATCTCTCAGATTGTAAGTAACTCATACAACGTTTCACATGTTTGACGTATAACGCATCCTTCCCAAGCCGAGTTATTTGTATCGTGTATTTAGATATATTAGTACTCGTTAAATTACTGTCTATTCGGATCGCTTTGCATTTACTGTAGGTGAGTGTTGTAATTTGGTTACGGTTGAAAGATGCAACAATTATAATGAACAACATTTCTGTGGATTTCGTTTTTTCGTAGCCTCGCGGTACAAGTGTTACATGCGATATATGTAGAGGTCCCGCATTCGATTCCTTAATCGGACAAAATGTTTTTTCCTTAGGAAATTCTTAGTAGTATCTATTGACTTACAAACGTAATTGGCGAAAGAATTGGAAGAAATATAACTTTACATACCCCTTTAGGGATTTAAACGTAAGTCAATGTGTGTATAGATTAGGGATGTTGCGGATTCAATTTTTTTCACATCCGCGGATGCGGATGCGGATGCGAATTTTAAGAGGCTCACATCCGCGGATGCGGATCTGTATAAAATTGATCGATTGGTTGATTTGTATAAAATGTTATTGCTTTCCTATTGGTCAATCAGCACGTGCGGTCACCCACTCGACACTCGAGACCGACACGCGCACCTCGCCGCCCCTCACCCCTTTCTTTCTTTTCGCGATCTGCTACACATCCGCAACCGCATCAGCTCCGCAGCGATTTATGCGGATGCGGATGCGGATGTCCAAATCGATGCGAATGTTCCGCATATGCGGATGCGGATGCGAATATTCGCAACATCCCTAGTATAGATATACATATATGTTTCACAGCTTAACATCACATACGCGGCTATATAAATGTTCCTTAAATATGTTTGCTTTTATTTTGGATACATCAAATGCCTACATGATAAATTTTTGAAAATATATTTGATCTTTGATAATGTATGACCAAGTAGGGTTTGTTGGGTGATTTTTAGCCGACTTCAAAAATGGAGGAGGTTATCAATTTGTCTGTATTTTTTTAATTAACATGATATGCTTAGTATGATCTTCCATAAATTAAAAAAGGTATGAAACATAGTATATCTGGAAATTTCGATTTATATTGCGAGTTTATTGACTTAGTTTATTAAATGAAGTGATTTTTCCCGCGGTTTTATAAATATTATAAAATTCCTTAACAAGACTTTTTATCAATGAAAACAGACATCTTGCAGTGAACGCCTGTCTAGCACCAGTTTGCTCCATGCATGGTTTGGCTGTCATTACAGTAGAAGGCATCGGTTCGACTAAAACAAAGTTGCATCCAGTCCAAGAAAGGATTGCTAAGGCTCATGGGTCTCAATGTGGTTTCTGTACACCTGGTATTGTCATGTCAATGTACACATTATTGAGAAGTTGTAGAAATATCAAATATTCCGATATGGAGGTAGCATTCCAAGGCAATTTGTGCCGTTGCACTGGATACCGGGCCATAATAGAAGGATATAAAACCTTTATCGAAGATTGGGAGACTCAACGCTTGGCTACTGGATCTATAAATGGTAACGGAACTACGAACGGCAGCTCAAATGGAGTTTGCGCCATGGGTAAAGATTGTTGCAGAAATAAAAGCAACGATGAAGACGACAGCGAAACGAAATATATTTTCGACAAATCTTCATTCCTGCCATACGATCCCAGTCAAGAACCGATTTTTCCGCCCGAACTTAAACTCTCAGCTGCTTATGACGAAGAATATTTAATATTTAGGGGAAAGAATAGCACGTGGTATCGACCTACCGAATTAAGCACGATGCTAACACTTAAAAGCAAATATCCTGGTGCAAAAATAGTTGTTGGTAATACAGAAGTGGGGGTAGAAGTAAAATTTAAAAATTGTATTTATCCAGTAATTATAATGCCGAACTCTGTAACAGAATTGAATTCTATAACAGAAAGTGATGCTGGTTTGACCATAGGAGCAGCAGTGACACTTATGGACATAGAGAACACTTTTAGAAAATATATTCAAATATTGCCTCATTATAAAACAAGAACTTTGGTTACTATAATCGACATGCTAAACTGGTTTGCCGGTAAACAGATTAGAAATGTCGCCGCTATTGGTGGGAATATAATGACTGGAAGTCCTATATCAGATTTAAATCCGATATTGATGGCTTTAAAAGTAAAACTTAATCTTGTCAGTAAAGAAAATGGACACAGATCTGTATATATGGACGAAACATTCTTCACGGGCTACAGAAGAAATGTTGTTCAACCAAACGAAATTCTGTTATCAATAGAAATACCGTTTTCATCGAAATTCCAATATATCAAAGCATACAAACAAGCTAAAAGACGAGAAGATGACATTTCTATTGTCACCGCCGCTGTAAATGTTCAATTTGCGGATAACACTAATACGATACAAAATTTAACGTTGGCCTTTGGCGGTATGGCTCCAGTAACTAAAATTGCTACAAACACCGGAAATAGTCTCTCAGGTGAAAAATGGGACACAAATACGCTTGAAAGAGCATTTACACTTTTAAATGAAGAATTGCCTTTGAATGCATCGGCACCTGGTGGAAATGTGCAATTTCGTCGTACCTTAACGATGAGTTTGTTTATGAAAGCTTTCTTAGCTATCTCTCAAGAAATGTCTTCGGATTATAATATTGATAGTTTTATTGAGCCTCAGTATATAAGCGGAGCAAACCAATTTCATGGAAGCATCCCAAAGAGTTCTCAATATTTTGAGCTTGTAGGTGACAAGCAAATAAAAAGTGATGCTGTTGGACGTCCTATGCAACATATGTCAGCGTTTAAACAAGCAACTGGTGAAGCAATATATTGCGATGATATGCCCTCGGTAGAAGGAGAACTTTACTTAGCATATGTACTGAGCACAAAGGCCCATGCAAAACTAATTTCTGTAGATCCAGAAAAAGCTTTAGCACAACCAGGTGTTGTGGCATTTTTCTGTGCTAAAGATTTAACTACAGAACAAAATATGATTGGACCTATTTTCCACGATGAAGAATTGTTTGTTAGCGAAAAAGTGACAAGTCAAGGCCAAACTATAGGTGTAATTGTGGCTGAAGATCAAGCAACGGCACAAGCTGCCGCTAGAATGGTCAAAATAGAATATGAAGAAATCCAGCCTATTATTGTAACGATCGAAGATGCTATAAAACATAATTCATTTTATTCGCAATTTCCAAAAACTATTCGAAGAGGCGACTTAAAGACGCCATTTGAAGATAAAAACAACATCATCATCGAAGGTGAATGTCGAATGGGTGGCCAAGAACATTTTTATTTGGAAACGCATGCAGCATTTGCAATTCCAAAGAAGGAAGACGATGAACTAGAAATATTTTGTTCGAGTCAACATCCATCTGAAATCGCAGTGAGTGAAGCATTATTGATACTATAAATTATTCTTAATTTGTGTATTGTATATGTACCGTTGTACTCGTATGTTTTCAGAAATTGGTCAGTCATATATTGCACGTGCCTATGAATAGAATTGTGGCTCGTGTAAAGCGACTGGGCGGTGGATTTGGTGGAAAAGAATCTCGAGGAATGTTAATCGGATTGCCCGTAGCGTTTGCAGCTCATAAACTTAATAGACCGGTTCGGTGTATGCTTGACCGCGACGAAGATATGCAAATGACGGGAACAAGGCATCCGTTTTTGATTAAGTATAAATTAGCAACCACTAATGAAGGAAAAATCGTCGGAGCTATTGTTAATATTTATAATAACGGTGGTTACTCTATTGATCTTTCTGGTCCGGTAAAGATTTTTCTATTTCCTAATTGCTTTATTGATATATGTTAAGTTGTGAGAAATACTATGTACACACTATATTTTCCAGGTTGTCGAAAGAGCAATGTTCCACTTTGAAAACGCTTATTACATTCCAAATTCTGAAGTAACTGGACATGTTTGTAAAACCAATTTACCATCAAATACAGCTTTCCGAGGATTTGGTGGTCCCCAAGGAATGTTTGGAGCTGAAAATATGATAAGGGATATAGCTTATAAGTTGGGCAAAAGTCCAGAAGAAATTGCTCAATTGAATTTGTACAGAGAAAACAGTATAACACATTATGGTCAAACATTGACTTACTGCACTTTGCAAAGGTGTTGGGAGGAATGTGTCCAAAAAAGCAATTTAAAAGAGAGAAAGGCAAACATCGAAGACTTTAATAGGTATGTTAAAATTTATAAACGTCAAAATAATAAATATTTTTTAATTAGGTTAAAAGTGTATCCCTAATTGCAATAATAATAATCCAATAATAATATTAACATTGAATTATCACTTGCTTAAACGGTGATGGAAAACATCGTGAGGAAACCTGCACATCTAAAAAAGTTCTTAGGCGTGTATTCCGCCAACCCGCACTAGGCCAGCGTGGTGGACTATGGCCTAAACCCTCTCGATGGTAGAGGAGACTCGTCCCTAGCAGTGGAACGTAAATGAGTTGATGATGATATATTATATAATACTTTTTTTAACGATTTTCATTCTGTTGGCAAGTGCTTAATATTTTTGACGTAATTTTTTAACAATTATTCCAGGCAACATAGATGGAGAAAACGCGGCATTTCTATAATTCCCACCAAATTTGGGATAGCTTTCACTGAAAAACTATTGAATCAAGCTGGTGCATTAGTTTTAATTTATGTCGATGGCTCTGTCCTCGTGTCACACGGTGGTACAGAAATGGGCCAGGGATTGCACACAAAGATGATTCAAGTAGCATCTCGAGTTCTTGGTATTGATATTTCTAAAATCCACATAAGCGAGACATCGACAGATAAAGTGCCCAATACATCGGCTACTGCCGCTAGTGCTGGATCCGATCTGAATGGCATGGCTGTGTTAGAAGCATGCGAGACTTTGATAAAACGTCTGCAACCATACAAAGAAAAGAACCCTAACGGAAAATGGGAAGATTGGGTGTCTGCAGCATACGTCGATCGTGTGAGTTTGTCGGCAACTGGATTCCACGCCACACCAGACATAGGATATGACTTTAAAAACAACAAAGGGAAACCGTTCAACTACTTTACATACGGAGTAGCTTGTACTGAAGTAGAAATAGATTGTCTTAGTGGCGATCATCAAGTAATAAGAACAGATATTGTTATGGATTTGGGTGAAAGTATAAACCCCGCCATAGACATTGGTCAGATTGAAGGCGCATTTATGCAAGGTTATGGTCTATTTACGATAGAAGAGTTAATATATTCCCCTACTGGTACATTGTACTCAAGGGGACCGGGGGCTTATAAAATACCTGGATTTGGCGATATTCCTCAGGAATTCAACGTATCGCTCTTAAAAGGAGCACCAAATCCAAGAGCTGTATATTCTTCCAAGGTAAAATCTTTTTAAATCATTTATTTGCTTTACTTATTACTTTTACTTTGGTTTGATATTCTAAATGATAATACTAAAAGGCTATAAAAACGTCACAGTGTTTACTAACTACGGAGATAATTTGCTATTTTAGATATTTTAACGGTGCGCTAGAATTTTCTAGAACTATACTGATAAAGTTTTACCGTGTTTATAGGCTGTCGGTGAACCTCCATTATTCTTGGCTGCTTCTGCATTCTTCGCCATCAAGGAAGCTATTAGAGCAGCCCGTGCGGACGCTGGGGTTTCCCTGGAGTTCCGTTTAGATGCTCCAGCGACTTCTGCTCGTATACGTATGGCTTGTGAAGATCACATCACTAAGAAGGTATGATAAAATCTTGTAGAGTATTTACTTCTTTATTATGCACTCGAACTCGAAAACCACTTTAACCGATATCGCAATGTGATATACACAAAGAAGCATGTTGTTTTTATAATTAAAACATCTGATTAAATTCTGTCGAGTGTTAAATATAATTTTTTTGTTGCAGCTTGATGTACCAGAGCCGGGCAGCTACGTTCCATGGAATGTCGTCCCTTAATAAGTGGTTGTGAATTAACTGTGATTGTTACCAACTTGAGATTATATACTATTGTAGCTGTCACAAATATTAAACTATTTGCTTTTTGCTTTTATTAAACACCAATGTATCTGCAGTTTTATTTTGTCATTCTTAGTAAGAACGCATGAAGTTTAGTTAAATTACCTACATTTCTTCTTAGATAAAAAAAAATATCATCTGGAGAAAAATACTAATATTTTCGGTTATACATTAAACACTCGAGAGAAATATGAACAAAACTCTTTGAATAAAACATATTTATTTAGAATCCTATAATTATATTACATTTAACTGCCTACTAGTATAAAACAAAAGTTCAATAAATTAGAGAAATATGACTATTTTATGACATTTTATCGGTGTTTTGCATTTTATGATGGCCTTGTATGTCACTTAATAGTTCATATTTACGTCTGGTGTATTCTCATAAGTACTATTCAATGCACGTTCGTGCGCTTTCCAATCGGCGATATTATTGTAGGAACGTCGGTTAAGTTTCGGTAAAAAGATGTTAAATTACAATCAGGTACAAGAAACATAGTTAAAATTCTTTGGTCATGTCCAAAGTTCGAGAAAGTAATTCGGTTAAGAGTTATGAAAAATATTGCGGAGTTATCATAGTCCGATACGAAGAAAGCAAAACGTAATAATCTAATGACTAAATTGAGAACATCAATTAAAGAAAACCTATTAAATTTATTTGAACCGGAGCCATTTTGGTTCCCCATACCGTTTAATAGCGTCGTTTTTCAATTCTCCTTAATTTTATGAATTATTATAATCTTGGTTTGAATTCTTTAATTGAACACAAAAATTAGTACGGCATTATAATCATCTAGTGACGAATTAGATACTTAATAATACATACCGACCAGAAAAAAAAACATAAAATAAAAAAAATGCATTCGATTGACACATTAAAATATTGAAAGGAATTAAATTAATGTAATCATTGCTTCTTACTAAAGGCATAATCACAACTTTAATAACTGGAATACCTAAAACCCCGTTAATTTTAATTACTATTTAAAAACGCTACATATTTTGCGTCCATGTGTAAAATTGAGCATATAAGCAACTGCATTCCATATTCATTAGATTTAAAAAAATGATTAAAAAAGTCGTTATTAATATGTATTCGCCTAAGTATTTCGACAGTTTTTCAAATTGTCTGTACTCGTTTCTATACTTGACTGTACTCTCGTGTCCGAAAGACGTTCTTTTGCAGGCTCTTCATTCGCTTACTCTGAGTATATTTGGACGACAAACTTATTTTCACAACTTTATGGAAGAACTAAAATTGACACTAATTGTATGTATAACGCAGCCTTTACTTTGGAGGTATATCTCAAATATTTTATACAAAAACATTTATTTTATTGCATTAGTGAATAAGCAATTACGGGGAGTGTTAATGCAATTACAGATACTACGTTTTGTTACATTTGCACATGTTCGATTACAATAATTAATCGAGTACTTAAATTTAAACATTTTAAAGGCAATCTATACAAAACCACCAGCTTTCCATTTGGCTTTATTGCAAGCATCATCTTCATGTCCATTTTGGCTAACCGATACTTTAGTTATAACATTTATTTTATTTATCTGACTCTGACGAACATCCTGATGCTGAGCTGGGACCTGAAATATAAAAACACGTCATGATTAAAGGATAACTACCATTTTGGAGTATATTTTGTAATATCCTAATTCTGGTGTTCATTTAGTAAATATACACAACTCTTGTGTTGTATCAAAAAATACGCAAGAATATTCGGAATCACATTTATTTTTATTAAAAGTATGTTGGACTCACCAGATAAAGAATTTCCAAAGACTCTTTGGTCAAACATTTATTTCCATTATAAGTATGTGTAACTCACCAGAATGCCTGGAGTATCTATTTCGCCGGCGTGGATCCCTCGATGGGCTATCTGAAGCGTACTCCGTCTCCGTATCGGGTATGTTACGAGACCTCGACCCCCTTCCCTCATCGCGTCTGTTTGCATGTAAATTACGATTATTATACCTTGATACAATTATAAAAAATTATGTTATTTGTGTTAAATCACGTATAAAAATATTTACTACAGTAAGATCATTATACTTTTATATTGTTTGTTTATTCTTATCGACATTTTTACATTGTTTCAACAGCATAAATGACGTGTTTATACAATGAAGTAAATATTTATTAAAAATACAAAATAGTAGATAACCAGGTAAGCCGCGTGGTAAAGGGTTGTGGTCACTCAATATCATCATTTACTTTAATCATTGGGTAATTTCCTTAATTTATAATACTATAATAGATTTTTTAGAATAATGTTTAGGAAAACTGCTGTAGTAAATTTAACATTATTTGTAAAATACCTAACTTAGCTCTTTGATCGATTTCATGGGGAAGAAAGGGGAAATCTTTATTACATTTAAAATAAAATAATAAAAGGTATACCTTTCTCTCGACCGTCTCCTGGACCGGGGCGAGTAGGGCGAGCGCCTGGAGCGCGGCGAGTACCGGCTGTCGGGCGAGTACCGCGCCGTGCCCGCAGAGTACCGGGACTCCGGCGAGTACCGGCTCTCGGGAGAGTACCGGCTCTCGGGCGAGTACCTCCTGTCGTTGTACCTGCGATATCATGTGGAATATAAGTTGATCTATAACTGTATGTCTCTAGTTTTGTTCGACATGTCGATTGGATATTTATGATTAATATTTTTTTAATAAATGTCAATTAGTATATAAGAAAGACGACACGCATTAGGGTCAATTAAATTAAACCTTTGTGATTTCTTGTAATTAATCATTTCCGATTTAAGAACTACGGAAGCATTTGTTACCTAGGTGGATGTGGCGATGGCAATCTGCCGAGCGGCGGCGGGCGCGGCAGCGGCGGTAACAACGGCGGCGGCAGGAACGCCAGTGGAGGTAATGGCGGTGGGATCACCGGATTCTCCGCACTATCTAGTGGTGATGCAACTTCTGGAAGGAAAAACATTTTTATGCATATTTGTTACACTCTAATACCTCATGAATTCAAAACTGGAGGCATTCCGGTGGTGGTCTCATAAAATTATGTTGTTTAATTAATTGGACCAACTAGCAGATACAGTGTCGTGCCATGACGTATATTTATGTTATGCGGCGCAGCGTGGCGGCGTCGTCCCTGGCGGCGTGTGCGTCGTGACGTATAGTGATGTCGCGTGTGTGCGTGTGTATACTGACTGTGGTGCGGCGACACGGCGCCGTCGGCTCGCGCGCAGGCGGCGAGCTTGCGGCGCAGCGTGGCGGCGTCGTCCCTGGCGGCGTGTGCGTCGTGACGTATAGTGATGTCGCGTGTGTGCGTGTGTATACTGACTGTGGTGCGGCGACACGGCGCCGTCGGCTCGCGCGCAGGCGGCGAGCTTGCGGCGCAGCGTGGCGGCGTCGTCCCTGGCGGCGTGTGCGTCGTGACGTATAGTGATGTCGCGTGTGTGCGTGTGTATACTGACTGTGGTGCGGCGACACGGCGCCGTCGGCTCGCGCGCAGGCGGCGAGCTTGCGGCGCAGCGTGGCGGCGTCGTCCCTGGCGGCGTGTGCGTCGTGACGTATAGTGATGTCGCGTGTGTGCGTGTGTATACTGACTGTGGTGCGGCGACACGGCGCCGTCGGCTCGCGCGCAGGCGGCGAGCTTGCGGCGCAGCGTGGCGGCGTCGTCCCTGGCGGCGTCAGCGTCCCGGCGGGCGGCGCGCGCGTCGAGCCAGGCGGCGTGCGCTCTCGCCTCCACCTCGCTGAGCGCGGTGCGGCGCGCGGACTCCTGCTCGGCCAGCTCCAGCGTCAGCGCGTCGCACTTCTCTCTGCAAGCGAAAGGGTAGACAGAGGTGAATTTCTGCACCTACTTTCTCCAAGTCTACCGTCATTTTTTTGAAGCACATAATATGCAGATGCTCCATACAAGCGTAGGCTGCTATTAACTTTTATAAAGGAAACCCCGATAACGCTGTTCTTTACGGACCCCTAGATCGAGTCTTAAGGTCATATAGCCAGCCACTGTAAGCTAATTATTGCAGGAGCTGTTACTTAAGACTTTCTTACGGAATCTTTAGATCCCACAAGGCAAAACTGGATAATTTTAGGGGTCCTACAAACTGCCCTGGGGCAAGGGGTCGCTAGACTAACAGGGGTAATAGGGGTAGCTGGATGTACTGCGGGGGTGGTACCCTGAGATAGCAACCGAGAATGGCGGCAGATGGCGTGATCTCTTTACTGTCGCGCACGTTCACAAATGAACGTTCAAATAGCGTAAGTGGAGGGTGGCTCTAGCACCGAGTTGGTAGGCCTATGACCCCGACATACCCCTCACGGCTTTCTCCGAGGTACCGAACAGGGAAGCTTAAGGCGCTTTCCTCTCGTAAAAAAAGGGGGGGTCGCTAGAGTCCTACCACGGTATCCCTTGCTCGTCGCAAAAGGCAACTTAACTGTAAGTAACCCCAAGAGGGAAAGCGGCACCGTGGCCTCTGTCCGTCGTGGGCGTCCACCCACAACCGAGGCGCCTGAACCAAGCTAATGGAGGTACAATTGCGCCCCGCACAAACGGCCGGGGTTTTTTTTTAAAAAGATATCTTACTGACCGATAGGTAAAATAGGTTGAATTGATAAATTCAAAAATTGATAGGATTGCGCTGGAATTCATGACGGATTAAGATTTAATTATTGAGAGGGCCCGTGTGGAAATAACTTATTTGGCATATTACACTAAATACTTACTTATATCGTTGAACTTCTTGCTGCAATAATTCTATTTTTTCTACTGTGCTGGCAGATTCGCCCTGTTTACTCAGCCAGAGCGACTCTTTTGCATTTAATTCTCTGAATAAAAAAAATATTTTTAATAGAAATTATTTAAAACACACTGATAAAAATATCCAAAAGGTACATAAAAATGATGTTTACAAATACAAAATATGTGTATGAATTTAACATTTTTTTTTAGCGGTTTAAGAATTTTCAGCTACCACATTTGAAAGTGATTGATTTTATTTTAACCAATTTAAGAAGCGAAGTTTTTGATTGCGATAAAAATCTCTACTCTAATTTGTAAAAAAACTACAGAGGGATAGTTATTATTTTTTTCTAATCAAACAAAAAAGTTTGCTGCAGTCCTAATAATCCTTTTACTTTTTACTAGCCATTTTCTTTTTTCAAATACTGTTACCGGTTTTGTATAAAAATACTCACTTTAATAGTTCACTTTCGCGTTCCTGGAAATATTTTCCCAATACTTCCAGTCTGGTCGTTGCCTCTGTGGCCTGTTGGGAAGTGGTGCGCAACGACTCCTGCGCGATCTGTAGCTCTTCATTCAGACGAGCGCGTTCTTTATGTTCTATCTGAAAGTAGTTTTTATTTTATATTTTTTTTTTTAGGCATTGGCATTGGTTTGACTACCCAGGAAATATTTAATATAATAGTAGATTAATTAATATATCACAGTTACATTTATTTGTAATTGTCTTCTGTTGAGCAGAGAAATTAGTTTTATAACACCCAAGACTCAAATACAAATATTGGAGGATTTCACAAACATCAAGTTTAGTGCAGCAATTAAACCCTTCTTTCAGTAGCAGCTTTTAACCACAATCAATATAATTTAAAAAAATAATCTTATTTAAAAATGTATACATATTCTTAATCTTAAATTTATACATAGAATATAATCATCTTACCTCATATTTGTTTACATAATTATTTTTCTCCTCCAAAGCTTTGGACAACTTAGCTTTGATTTCTGTGTGGTCAATGAGAGATGCAACATCTACATTTGACGGTGAATCTGATTTCAATTCTTTCATAGCATCCTTAAAAATACATAAAAGATGTTTTTATTGAATGTTATCATAATTATTAATCTTAGGGCAATTTAAAATCCATTTTATATTTTTTTGGAAAAACTTAGTTACTTTTATAATTAAAAAAAAAATTAGGTTATTTCATACATCAAATATTTTTGCTGAAAATGAAATCAATAATTCAGTAAATTCAACCATCACCAAAAGTAGATAGTTTACTTACTTTTAATGCAACTATTTCATGTCTTTGTAATTCAATTGTGTTCTTAGCATCTGCCAGTTGTTTGTTTATATCGTCTAGGAGTTTAACTTGTTTCCTGGCGTCCTCTAACGCTGACTCGGCAGATACATATTTCAGCTGGAAGTTGTCCCTGTCTCGACTCACTGATATTAATTCTTCCTCAAAAGCTTGCATTTTTCCTGTAAACAACAATAATATATGTCCAATTGGTAAAATTACTTATAATTTTTTCTAATTATTTAGTTAGGTAAGCATATTTCTAAGCCGTTTTTAATTGCTGTCACCAGGCAAAGCAATAAAACATGTGAACATACATTATGTTTGGATAAAAAAATTGACTATTTCAAGAGTACGCGTTTTGCAAAATTGTGTCAAAAATATAATAATGATGGACGTCTTGTCATCGGAAGACGAATACCTTACAAGAATACAATTAAAAATCAAAGTAATGTAAGTAAGTGTCAATAAATAAAGATAACAACCCATTCAGAGCAGTTTGTTGAACCCGTATAAATTTGTATAGTATTCATATTTTCCTTTAACTTATGTTTCAATAGAATACAACCAGAAAAGCACTGAGTTTCGAGACACAACAAAACATCATCTAAATTGAAAATTATTATTATACTTTACCATTTAATTCTGCTATTTGCTCTTCAGAATTAGCTCTCTCTGCCAAGAGCTCACTAAGAGTATTTTCCACTTCACCAAGGGTGTTCTGTAACTCGCCCGCAGTATTTTCTGACACCCTCAAAAGTTTCTCATTATCATCCAAAGAATTTCTCAGCCTTTCATTTTGCGCTTTCATCTCATTAATTTCTTCTTTTAAAGATTGCACCATATCGTCCATGCCAAACGAGCTGTCTTCAATGCCAGCAAGTTTATTCTTAGTAGATGTAAGCTCCTCTTTAAGGATCTCACACTCCTGTAAAAGATTATATAAAATTTCACTAGTGTTAGAGTAAAACTGTAAGGTATTAGTAGCATAAGGCTTTGTCTAGAGAAAGCAAAATAAAAATAATTATTATTATATAAATTGTTTTCCTTCTATCCAATAACCAAGGGGCAGAATATCATGTCATAAAAAAATTGCGAGAATTTTATGTCTAAGTTAAAAAAAAAACTTATTCCCGTTATTTTATAATAAAAGATTAAATATCTGCAACATATGTAAAGACTACTATAATTTAAGTAATCCTTTTCTGCGTTTTTATGATTTATCAAAAACCAATATTTTGGTTGTTATGAAATACTTTTATCTATTAAATAGATAATAGTAATTGTTTAGTAGATAAAAATGCATAAGTGTTTAATAGTAAACAATTATGCATTTTTTATATTCATAAAAAAGTAATGCATACTTATCACAGATCTTATTGAATTATGACATCCAATTAGTAAGTATGGAAGCCAAAAATGTGACAATTACATAATACTTACATCAGGCCAACTAATTAGGGGATTAAAATAAATAAGTAATTTGAATATGAAATGAAGTCGTAGAAACTGTAAAAGACATGTTTTATAAGTTTCAAAAGAATTACAAATAAATTAATGACTTAAATATTGGTTCATCAATAAGCAATACTCTTTAGTTACATGTCTGTTCAGTTGATGCATGTCCTTCATGCTGCATTGCTTGTAATAATGTAACAAGTTGTGGGAAAGATTAGTAAGTTCAACCGGTTACTTGACATTTACAAGATGTCTAAGATAAATAATTATAATCAATCAACCAAATTTCAATTGATTGATATATGTAGCCTTACAGTTCACAGTAATCTAAGTTTCCTAGGTCATAGGGTTCTCATTTTTCTTAAGGTGCTATAGTGATTTATTTTTACCTTGGTAGCAAAAAGCAAATCCCTTTGAAGTGAATTGATAATTCCAATAAGACGACCATCTTGCCTCCTGTTGTCTATGTAGTAATATCCCAAAGTGAAGAGCAAAACTGATGTAGCAGTAGTGAGCAAAAAAGTTAACAGGCGATTCTGGTTATCATTGCCAAAGCCATCATAGTAAACTCCATCAATACATGTGTCTCCTGAAAAGTATAAAAATTATTGATTTGGTTATAAGGTTAATTTTTTTATAATATTTTTTTTTAATATGTACATGTTATGCCTTTTTTTATTTTAATGACTATTCAATTTTGTTTATATTGGTAAATGTATTAGTTATAAGTTATTTATTTCAAATATCTTTTGATATGGTGCTCAGATACTGTGTAAAAATATTTCAGGGCAATAATATGGGAAATGGAAAGATTTTCCTCAAAATAATTAGATTCAATTAAACTACTGTGTAAGATCAGTGATATTTTTGTGTGTAAGAACAATAAAATAAAATTTGGTATGCAATGTTTAATGAACACAGTCAACCGGAGCCGAATAAAGTAAGCTTCTAATTACCATTGCTACTAATTATAAAAAGAAATATAGAGAAAGTAAGAAACATAGAGATAGGTCTAGAATTACTAAATTTTCTTCACTTTACAAATATTAATGATATAAAAGATGAAAGATAAGGCGCATAATAATGTCCTATCAGTAGTAGGTGTTGTAACCAATATGTACTTAACTTCAGTGGAGGTTGTTCAAATTTATCAATAAATAACAACAGTTGATTGGTGTTTCTTAATCAGTGCTTACTATTTTTGACTGCTAATCTATAAATATTTATATGTTATGCTTAGAACTGCTATATTTTTTTAAATAATTTCAACCAGTCTTAAGTTATTGTTATACAATATAATAAAAACACTCAATATAATCTTGAATAAGTAGTCTACAACAATGCCCCTGGTTTGACAAAAGTAAAGTTGTTTATATTGACATAGCTATATGATAAATAATATGTTGTATTATCACTGTCAAATCTTTATACAGCACCAATAATAAAATAAACTTACCAGTGGATTCAAATAATGCCTTTGTTTGTCCATTAGATCCCATAACTGATGCATATGTAGATATCACATATTTCAGAATCGAAAATCCTTCTTGACCATCAACTTTCTCTTTTTCAAATGGTGGGTATTCTTCTTTGGGAAGTAGTGTTTCTGGGGATTTGGTTGTAGATGGCCACATGTCCGATAATGTTGTGAACATGCTTGCTAACAGTCCTTCTGAATTTTCAGGTTGGACTTCTGTTGCTGATTCTGATTCTGGAGTGAAATCAGTTGTAGTTGTTTCTGTTGGGGTAGATTCAGTTGTAATATAGGTAGATTCAGTCGGAACTTGTTCCACAGATGGTGGTTGTGTAGTGAATGCCAATATATCGTTGGAACTAGTCTCTTCATTTGGCAAAATTGCTTCTATCTCCATGTTTTCTTCTCTATCTTCGGCTTGTTCATTTACTTCCATTGTTTCACTAGATTGTATGGGTTGTTCGGTTGGTTCTAAGTTAACATTTTCAGTTGTAGATGGAATTGTTTCTGCATTTTGATCTGTTATTGGGGGCAAAGTTCCAATATCATGGTTAAATATTGGAGGTAGTGTTTGTTTTGTGATTGGTTCATTATTATTATTATTTATAGAATTAGGTATAACCTCAGGGATTTGTTCATATATATTAGCATTGGCCAGTAGTTCAGGCTCAGTATTAGATATTTCATTGTTATTGATAGAATTTGCAACACTTTCTTCTATTAACTCCTTCTCACTTACGTCTTGAGAAACAATTGGAAGTGTTTGTTCTGTTTCAATGGGTTTAGTGTTTTCAGGCATTATTTCCATAGATGGTGGTGTTGATGCAATATTTAAATCAATTTTTGTAACCTCTTGATCTATATGTGTGTTTTCAATTATTTTAGGCACTTCAGTAGTACCTATATTATTTTCAATGGCACTAGGTATATCAGATTGCAATTGTGGAGGACTTTCCATAATACTTTCACTTTCAATAATATTTTTAGTATTAGGATCAGTTTCTTCTTTAGGCATATCTGGAACTGTATCATTATTAATATCTTCTATTTTATTTTCAGTTAAATCAGGTGAAATACTTGGTATATCATTTGCATTTGATTGTGATTCACTAGGAGTTTCCCTAGGATTTTGGATATCATCATCAGTTTCAGGATTCTTTGCTTGGCTATTAATTTCTTTGTCATTAGGCTCATTCTCCTCTACACTGGAGTTATCACTTTTTTCATCAACAGCTTCATTATCATAAACATACTCATCATCATCATCAGCTTCTTCATTACTATCTGTCTCTTCAGCCTTTATAGTAGTATCAGGTGGCAGTTCACTGTCAGCCTTTTGTTCATTAGTTTCAGACTGTAATGATTCTGCATGAGGATCTAAAGAGCTAACAACTTTTTGATCACTCTCTGTTGAACTTTCGCCGGCATTCAAAGAGTGTTGGTCAGAATTTTCTGAGATTTCATTAATAATTGGCGGTAAGACATTTTCTATAGAAGGAGTAGTAGAATCCGGGACTTCTGTTGTTGAATCCTGAATTACACTTTCAGTCGTGTATATTGTAGTGCCTTCAAAAACTTCGTGAGGTTTCTGAACTTTATCAGGCTGCACTGGATTTTTTCTTAAAACTTCCTCAATAGACAAAACAAACTGTGGGTTCTTCTCTAAAATTTTGTACTCTCTTAAAAATCCACTGTTTACAAATCCATACTTTCCATTTATATTGGCATACCATAAGTCGGCATTCGAACCAGCTGATTTCATTAATATTGTAGCTTCGGCTTTTCCACGAAATGACAAATGGTCCGCGTCGGCACTATTGTAGTTTAACAAAGTTCTAGCTTTAGATATTGGCTCTGAAATACAAGTTTCGTACATAATTTAATAGAAAGTTATCACATGAAAACTGATTGAGTTGAGACAGGTAACTTACCACTGCATTCTTTATCGACACAGACCACTTTATCGGGCACCCTGCCCAATGATGCTGTTATACATAATATAGATGTAATAATATAAAACGCAATCATTTTGGCATTATAATTTCTATAAATTAATTATTTTTATAAAATTCTCCAGACGTTAGGCCACATCATCTGTCAAGTCGATCGTTCGTACGTTTCGTGACACGCAGAAATTTTATCCCCCAGACCAACGTTTATAGATTCCGTTACTAATCACTTCGACATTAAATTCGATGGTGAAAGGAGGCGCTGTAATCTTATTTAGTGTTGCTCATTTTATGTAAACAATTTTTATATTACATTCAGTAACATTTTGTTTTGCTCAAAACTAATATGTTGACTAAAATTATAAAGAGTTTTCGGTTAAATTTAGAAATAAAATAAAAGTTGTAAAGAACTGGTCGTTTTATGAGTTAGTTTGTAAAGATACCACTAGATGGTGTTGTCTATGATATTTTTATTGTTTATTCAAAATTTTAAATACTTATTGGCCATTACTATACATATACATTATTATTTTACAATAAAATTTACGATTTCATAATAACTAAAAAAGCCTGAAGTGGTTTTATAAATTCAAATTAAACAACCTTCATCTGATGGAACATTTTTTAAAGAATTTTCTAGACATAAATATGTCTTGAATACTCATTGTCAAAAATATTGTCAAAAAAAACCATCATCATGTCATTTAATCCACAAATATCGTTAATAGATTTGGCAAAGCAATTACCTTTCGAAATAGGTATATCAATTTAATATTTGTTTAATTTTAACAAAGCTATATTGTATAAAAATAAAATGATTCAACAGTTTTATTTATTTTATCTTCATTTTTTAAGATAGTATTATACATTAAACATTTGATTTCGTTTTTTACTTTTTAAGAGTAAAGGTCTTTTTAATTACCTATAAATTGTAATTTAAGACTCATTTGTGTTATAGACGACAAGATAAAAGACGATATATGTTTTGGAGAGACATTGGTTATTAGTTGTGGCCATTACGACGGTGACATAGAAGAAGAATCATCAGATTCAGAATGGTCGTGTGAAGAAAGTACGGAGAGTGACAAATCAGAAGAAGTGAAAGAAGTTACTGCGTACGCAGTCAAAGATCACGTTGAAGAAGAAGCTGTTCAAGAAGAAGTAGCAGAAGAAGATAATGACTTTCATATATATTTTTTTCCAGACTGTAACAAACCTCTTCCGCCACAGGATAGCAAAGACAGTATACTTATCGAGGATGGCATGCCTAAAGTTAATCCTACTGCCCAGGAGTTCAACTTTTGTTTATGCGATGTAGACAAAGGTGGGAAATGTACATGTTTCATAAAACTGCCTTGTAAGTGCGGAGCGAAGGTTGCCGAAGAATGTACATGTGCTAAATTGGAAGAAGTTTGTATTTGCGAGGATGGAAAGCCTCAAGTCACATGTTCTTGTAAAGGGAGTAATGTATGCGTGTGTTACCCTGGTGACACAATGCAGGCCTCTTGTGTATGTGAAAAGATTAATCAGCCATGTATATGTCACCCCGACAAATTTCCAACTCCAGTTTGTACTTGCGAACACAAACCTACATATAATGTTAATGTTGAAAAGCCTGTAGAGTCTGAAATTCAAGGAGAAGAGGAAGAAGAAAAGTTTATTCAGAAAATTGAAGTAAAAGATGAACCTGAGCAGCCATGTGATTGCCAAAAAGTGGAACCCGAGCCGCGTTGCTTTTGTTTAAAAGGTAAAGAATGTGTTTGTCAAGACAATATGTGTGTCTGCGATGTACAAAATCCTTGCATCTGCGAACCGACTGAAAATGAGCAGCAAATTTGTGGAAAAGATGATTCAAAATCTATATGCACATGCCCTGTCCAAAAAGATTGTACTTGTGACGCAACGTCGCAAGAACAATGTACATGTTTTCCCAAAAAAATATGCACTTGTGGTGATGCTGAAAATTGCAAATGTTTTGCTGTATGTGATTGTACAAAACCTTGTATATGCGATGCTTACGTAAAAGATGAAGATTCAGGAGAATGTCTTTGTTTAACTAAACCGAAGAGGTTATCAGACGGAGTTTGTACATGTGCTGTTAAAAAAGATAAAACAAAAGCGTTGAAAAGAGTTCGTGCGGGCAAACATGGTTACCGTTGGTGCCATTTAGTTGATCCAAAGCATACTTTTTTCGATTATGGATATGACCGTCATGACAAGATTTCTTACAAGGAACCTATGTTGGAAAAAGTTAATATATTAGGCCTACGTGATGAAAAGCCAACAGAAGAAGTATGTGCTGTACATGGAATTAAGGCTCCTTCATACCGTAAGAAAATCAGGAGACCATCAATAGACTGTTGTAGTGCGGTTGGAGGTAAAATTTAGCTAATACTATTGATTAATAATTTATAAATATAAAAAATTCTATTAAATTACCGATATAGCGCAGTGCATTGGTACTTAATTAAAGAAGTGCGCTGATACAAATAAAGAATAAATTGGTCTATTTTCTATCTATGTATAAAGTTAATAAGCCTAGTTTGTGATCTGATTAACACAGGTCAATCCCGGAAACTCGTCACACTGGCGGTAATATTTCTGGCGTATTTTACCTTGTAGAGAATATTAAATGGTGTCGGCTGACAAGTCAGTATCAGAGTCAGTAATCAAGCCGAACCGTTCCCACCATCATGATGCGATTATGAACCCTCACGGGTACTTCTACTTTTATCACTTAATTTACCGCCAAGTTTTTCATTTAATTTTATTATATAGGTATTAGTCTAAGCGTCGAAACTATTGGAGAGGACAAAGATAAATTCCTAGTGCAAGTGGTATCCCATTCTTCTAAAGAAGGAGCTAAAAGTGGCTCCAAACTAGTCAGCATTTTAGACACTAATCTTCATACAATGGAGGAAAGTAGAACTGAGTAAGAAATTTACATAATCACAAACATGGATAGAATTTCTTTGTTTACAAAGATTAAGGTTGTTTGTGGAGTGGAAATTGTGAGTTGTTTTTACCTTTTGTCCTTCTAGACATATTACAAAGAAGGACATTACAAAGGAGAAAAGAAATTACATAGCAATATGTGAGAGCGGCTACTATAATAAAGTAACACGTATTTGTGGCGAGCGCCACGTTGTGCGGCGATTGTACCATACCTTCGAAGCCGCGCATAACTTCTTGCTGGAAGGTGCGAACGTTGTGCTACTAAGGTATTTTGGCCTTCGGCGATACCGAGGCAATATCAAGACTACGACGGTTCTAATGAACGGAACGGTTTGCGAAAGTATTTACGTAAGTTTATTTATAGCCTTGTTGTATTAAGTCCCTTTTTCCTGGCAGTTTGAACGAGACTGTTTCATACCAATCCAGATAGTATAAATATAAAGGCTTACATTGTCGGGTTCCAATTTTGTATCAGGTGTGACGAGAAGCAAATCTATAACTACGTTCAAACTAAATTAAAATTATTCTTAGAACATCTTTATCTAGCGTTCTTATAGAGAGAAAAGAAATTTAATTTTGCAATAATACGTAGGCATCAGAATAAGGTTATCATATCTAAGCGCGCGTTCTATTTGCTTATAAATCTCAAGTAGGCAAATAAGATTAATACAGTTTAACAAGGTATGAATTAATTATCATGCAATTAATCAGTCTTGTTGAACATCAAATAAAACTAGTAATTATAGCTGGAACAAGCACATTGCTAGTCAATATTGTAACGATCATGGTAACTATCTCGAAATTTGCTCTGATAATGAGCTGCGCGGTTTAAACAGTAGGTTAAATACGCTTTCGTTTTTTAATGTTTGCTTCGACACACGTCCAATTATCTACTGTGTTTTGTTCACACTTTAAAGTTGTTATTGTTTTACACATTATACGTACCTTTATCTAATGTAAAATCCAAACCTTTATGACGTATGTATGTCGTCTTCAGCGCTAAATCCATTTGTATAATATTTATGTGGAATGAATATTAATACGTTTTTTGCGTTACCTAAAGATCGTAATTGTAAGCTCAGTTGAGTAAGCTGATTTTATCTCCCATAATGCGTTTTTCCTAGGGCAAATTACTTTGCAGAGAATTATTGTTAATTTTTTGTTTTATATTTCACTTTACCGTTATACTTACACCTATATTTAAATACTTTTTTATTTGTTGAGGTATGTCTTGGCGTCAGTCAAGCAATTGTGAATGGCACGCCCCTATTCGTGGTGAAGGTGGAACGTCACATTATAGAACCATCTGGATTCATCCACCAAACTTTAACGGTCTTAACTCTCAAAGGTAAGTAAACAAACAAATACTTATTGACTATTAAAATTGAGCCATTTTAATAGTGGTACCAGTGGCATAAGTGTATGGCCGTGGTCGACAGATCTTGAGGTCGATTCAGAAATATAGTGTTTTTGGGATTCAAGTTTTAAAATGTGCCTAATAAGTGATTAAAGATTTCCTATTACGTAGGACTTAAAACATCAGGACTATCTTCAATGCATAAAATATCTATGCCGTGTGATACAGAGGCACCGAGCATAATATAGTCAGTCATATATATCGTGAGTCAAATAGTATATTGGTTTTTCCTTTATGAAATGTTTCGAAGCAATCATCGTACTCTGGTACGTGGGATGAGAACATAGTTAATGAATTGATGATGCAAAAATGCTCCTCCACATACCCTTTCGGGACAAACAGGCGGGTATATGTATCTTATTTTTATAACGATAGGAAAGCGTCCATTCGGAACCTCAGAAGAGCCGAAAAGAAGATAAATTGTGTATTACATACTTTATTCATCTATAAGGGTACATTGTGAGTCACGAGTGGGCTGATAACAACTACATGCTACATTTGAATCCACTTCTGCGCGTTATACCTGAGAAGGACGAAATAGAACAACATTCTCCACTTCGTGAGAAATGGCGTGACGATCTTCAACTGTTGTCTGATTATTTGGACTTTAAGGTATGTCGTCGCTTTCGTAACGCTAATTTTCATCATTATATGCGTTCTACTACTGGCCTTCTCTACCATAGAGGGTTTAGGAATATTTCCACCACGCTGACTTAGTGCGAGTTGACGGACTACATCCCTAAGAAATTCCTAACTTTTAAATGCTGTTAACAACGCGTCTGAACATCACTTAGTTTTCATATAATTCCGCTTTATTTCCGTGTATTTTCGCCGATGAGTGTGAAAATCTTTTTCCACAATTGTTTGAACTCAGCCATACTTAATGAACTTAATTAGGTTTAGTACAGTCACTAACTCGTGCCGGCGTAAAAAAGAAGAAATGTTCGAATTGAAACCATTGGTGCAGTACCTACATTACAGCAAATGCTTACATATATAAAGTTTTTTAGCTTTGTTAATACTAGTTCACTGTTCATTTCATTCCATTTCCCCGTTTCTCTTTTATTAATTTGATGAAAAATAGTTTATACAATGGTTATAATATTTACTCATACAAACAACTTTTTATAATTTTATAAAACAACATTTAATCTAATTATGAATGTTTTTAATGAAAAAATCTCGAGCTTTAAATAATTTAGTTCTAATTTTATGTCAGTAAAAAATGCGCGCTTACAATAAAAACTTATTTAAAGAGGTCTCAAATTGTAAAACATGTTAAAAACGTGTTGTTAAATATCACCGAGTTGGATTTCATAAAATTTAATGTTTATGCGAGGTGGCACTTTTTACATTAATGCGCGAGAAACATACAGATGTTTGAATATTAAATGTAATAAAATATGACGAAATACTATTATTTTTTATTTTCAAAAATAAAAAGTTAAAAGCGAGGCTAATGCTAAAACACAAAGTGGCTCTATCGTACATGACGACAACTAAGACATAATAATTTGACAAGGATCGATGCATTCGCCAAGCTTTTTACTCCGCCTGTTTAGCGTTCCATGTTTTCACTGATAAACTGTTAGCAAGCGAGTTTAATTCTGCCATTTTCAGAGCATTCGATCATCGGAAGGCGGACGTTATGTGACCGAGAGCGGGGGACTTACCGGCACCATTCGCGACTATCTGCAAGCTCTCTTACTACTACGTCCACACGAAGCCCTGCACTTCACAAGACATTATTTCGGTTCGGCTTTATCTGCATTGGACCTGCCCCACAACGAGTATTTCGACCCCACTTCCAAACACGTTAGATATTACTTCTTTGAAGAGTAGCAGCGATATTCCAGAATAACCGAGTTGAAAATAGATTTTAAAATATTAGTGTTAGCTCCGCGGAGCAATCCATTTAAAATTCTTGTCACATGAAAATCCTATTCAATTTCAATGAAAATGACAATTTTTGAGTTATTTGAAACGCATTTTGATAATGTAGATTTGTGATTTTTAATGAAAATTTTAATAAAACTTATGTTAAAAATTTCTTAGTATTTAGATTAAATTGAGTTTATTCAGTCAATTTCTCTTTTATTGTTATAATATTGTATTTATATTGCTATTGGTGGAATAAACCATTACGAAACCGAGGGTACCGTCACCACTTCGATTTACTTTTAAAAGGGTGCTGTTTAATTTCTTAACTGGTACGTACTTCGTTTTGGAAGTCATTTCCTGAAACGAGGGGAGTTTGTAACTACATTAATGCATTAGTTAAGCCCGAGCGCCATGAAACTTGTAAATTTTTATTTAAGTGCCGTTCCAAGGGAGATGAAAATTCGCCGACTGTTTGCGAAAGACAACGTGAGCAATGGGATTATGAAGTTGGTGTGGTAGTCTTAATTTAAACGGTCGTCTAGCGAGGAGGTCGGGAGAAAATACTCTGCAAATGTAATCGACCTAATGGACCTGTAATTCTCCAGTGTTGAGCGCAAATAGATTTAGTGTCTGCTATTAAAATAAATGTAGATAACAGTACCAACGTACAGAGTGCGGTGCTCTGGCGAAAACTATGTGACTTAGATTTACCATTGCGAGTGCTCCAAATGAAATTACGTTAATTATAATAGACGATATTTGACACAGCAAATAGGAATTCATATAGAAAATCTCATATAGACTTTTAAATTTTAGTGTTGCGCTAACATTGATATATTTAACGAACGTGAGCGCATAAAAGATTATGGAATATTTAGAAGTTGTCCTATAAACATTTCAATTAAGCAACAACCCGTAGGGATTTTACGATCACGAAAGCAATACAAAGCAAGTAATTTTATAAATTTATCTAATTTAGTTTAGAGAAATGGTCTGGTTTTGCTAAGAAAAGTCGTCAAATATAACAGTTTGGCTAAAGTGAATTAAGAATAATGCACAACAAGCAGCGAAACGAAATATTGGCGTTCAATTTTCTCGACAAAAACTTTCTATCCATTTGCTGTCTCTTTTAAATAATCATATTGTTTTACTTAATACTTTTACTTAGTTATTGTAAAGAAGTAATCAAATAATTGTAATACAAATCCTGGTGCTTGTGTTCCACTTTAGCTTCTACAGTTAAGGTTAACGTTTTACCATGCTAAGTGCAGTTTGGTGGTATATACTTAAAATATCTTCCTTTTTTTATTACTTTCAACTTTAAAGTGTATATTATGAAAATAAATAATTTTAAAATATTAGATACATGTGGCTGATATAAAAAATGCGACTGCCGAATTAGTTCTTAACTGAGCGTGCATAATTCTCGGCCATCATAGACCAGGAATTTATTATAAGTTTTCAACATTATTTTACTATTAAACTTATTTTTTTATTAAAGCATTATTCGTAATAAAACGTCATAAAACGAATAGAGAAATAACAATGGCAAACAAGCTTTGTTGACAAAAAATCTATACGAAGAATCTTGTTAAATACATACCGGAATTTACGAATGACATGCAAGATCCGTTCAAACAGAATGGCGAAATTGCGTCGGAGAAGAACCGGGGGCACGTAAGGAATTTTAATTTTTTGCTCCTTTTGCACAAAGGAATTTATTATTAAGCCGCCGCATCACAGGCATACGATATTATGGGTGGGACAGGGGTCCAATTTTGTTCACACCTCCAATACACAAGAATTTTGATAAACATCTTAGCGTTTCTTTTTCAATTACGTACCAGATCGTGAGTTTATGCCGGCCATTATTTTGTGCTCAAACGCCGAGATGCTCATCTTCGTCCTTGTTTTACGACTACTAATATTAATTTGAATTTTGTTTACCGAATATCAATAGATTTATCTCTTCGGAATTTAAATCAAGGAATGAATTTAAATTTTGTTTACATTATTATTATTAAGCTCCATCAAGTTAAGTCGGATAAGCGTTAGAAGTTTAAATTAACTTGTTAGTACGGGCTTTGTACCCTCCAAACCCAATAGGTTCGGTTCATAAACATGAGTGGACTGTTGCTATTGCTGCATACAAATAGGTTATGTTGAAATTAAACGTTGTCGCATAGTCCGATGTCAGAACAGAGACATTACCACAAGTTTTTTATGTTCGTACAAGTCAACATCGTGTTTTTCTCAGCCGCTGGCTGTTTATGTATTGCATTTTTACTAAGAAACACTTTTGCTTTGTTTGTGTAGTCTGTATTTCATATTTAAAATTCTTCCAATGCGTGCGATGAAGAAGTTTCGGGTTTGGCTTCCGTATCGGTTAGTTGCGCTTGGTTTTTCCTTAAAAAATCTCAATAGCAAAACGGAATTTTGGTAATATATCCGGCAAACAAAAGAAAGGTGAAAAAGAAAAGAAGCGAAGGCTCGTTCTGTATTACCCAAAACCTAAAAAATAGCAGGCAAAATGTGGGTGCATAAAACATCTCTACCTATTCTTCGATTAATTATATCATTTTCGCAAGCTCATCCTTCCGCCTCGAGTAAGTATTACGATTGCTCGAAGTGATATACCGTCGCCCGAGATGTGGTACTTTACTCAACGTTGGCGATAAATAGAGTTTAAACCTAAGAGGTAGATTCAATTCAGTAGCACCATGTACGGTACATACGTCATAATCAGCTTAAAACGTTGTTTGCGGGATGCGGTGAGCGCGAGTTTCACGTGACGCTAAGCTTCTTTGGGTACGCTCAGGTTCAGTTGCATTTTGCCTACGTGTGCATGTAAGTACGTATTGAGAGCACAAGCGCTACTTAAACTTGCCAAAAAAGGAAGTTTTAATTTACTACCGGTGAATTACACTTGGTTTGAACATTTTTATTGGGAAATGAAAATTTCTTTACTGTGATATCCAGAAACTTATTTTATTTAAAGATTTTTAGAATAGACTCAACTTAAGAATTTATGAAAAAAATGTTCAATAAACTAGCAATATATATTAATCTATGCAACATAAAATTAAAATTAAATGAAGAATAAGTATAATGTAAGCAAACTCAAACGCTTTTGTTTGCAATACAGCCGAAAATATTGTAGTAATATAGTTAAGTTGCGCTTGATGTACTAGGAACTGCATACAGCAGCTTGGAAAAAACATTAGGAGAGAATGGGCGTTGTCAAGAACCGGTATAAATTGACCCACTGCACTGGTCTATCGATAGTACTGGAAATTGTTCGCGATACACTATTTTCTAAAGCACAAGAATACAATAGAAATGCATGTATTGTCCTGGATTTTGCGCGCAATATCGGACAAAGCATCACCGCACCGCAATTTTATTATTTCGTATTCTTAAAAGTGTATTTTTTAAAGTTTGAAGTATCTTTTCGAAGTATTAGTATGCTTTAGGAATACTACTTTTCACGTCATAATTATGTCTACTAGAGTCGAATTGCATCCCATTGTATAAGTTTGTATGAATAGACGTGCCAAAGATATTACGATATTTAAGAACTAAGAACTGGGATACACTAAAGTTTGTCTTTTCGACTGACCGTTTGGTGGACTTTGGGAATCCTAATCACGAGGAGTAGACGTCATTCAGCTAGTGATATTTTTGATATTAGGTTTTAGTGTGCCCAATCTCTCCAATTTCTCAAATGACATATTTTTTCAACAGAACGTTTCCCTCAACATTTATGAAATGGTTTAATATTTTTACGTAAAACCATCAGTGGAAATCTGAACATAATCCTTTCAGTAGTTACTGGGATAAATCCTCGCATATACTCGCGCTGAGGGGATTTAGCGCTGTTATATGCTTCCTTTATATGATATAATTACATATAGGTTGTATTCATAAGCGGGTGTTTGCGTCCTTCAGATCTATTTAATCTTTTTACGCTTTTCCCATTACGGGATTTGACGACATCTGTTCGATTCAAAATGTTTTATTTTGTTTTAGCAATAAATTTTCGAATAATTAAATAAGTACGTATAAACAATAGCAAAGAAAGTAAGTAAAATTTAGTATCTCTTTTCAAAACTGTGTTTCGGAAACTGCAATACTGATGGTACCATATGTAGATATACATTGATCCTGTATGGACATTTGCAGCGCACTAGCCAAGAGCGTACCAATGTATGTAAAACCCTTTTAACCCGATTCGGGCATAATACGCTTTAGTGGGCTTATTACGAATCTGTAGGAACCTATTGCAGTTAGAAAATAATTATGATTCCACAAACCTATATTATGATGTTTGTAATTTGACGTCGAAAAGAGTTCAATGGATGGTCTAAATAAGATTAAGATTTTTTCAATAATAATACTACTTTTTTATATTTCACGTGTCCGAATTTTTGTTTTAGTAAATAACAGAGTATATATAAAATGGTTTATCACATATATCAACCTACCTATGAGTAGCGATTTTAAACATCGTGACGTAAACTTTTTTAAAAAGAATTTACTTAGAAGTGTTGAGTCCATCAATCTGTACTGGGTCAGCATGTTGGTTTGAAACCAAACTTTTTCCATCAATTCAGGTACTATGTACTTGTAGTATGTAGTAGAAAATTGTATAAGAGCTGATACTATTATTTATTTTGTGTAAATACTTTTATAATTTCACATCTACGCTATCTGTTTGCGAAATTTCGTACCACAAAGCGGTTTGAAGCGGAATCGCTAGTTACTTTATCTACTAGACAGATAATAAACTTTTGTCTGGGCACAGAGATCGACATTGCGGTCTCATGTTTTTTATCCAATTTTTAAACCTCAAACTTCTTTATTTTTATAGATGCAAGGTTAATACAATGAGTAGTCATTTCTTAACGATTCTTGAGTTCAAAATTCAATAAAACAAACGATAGTTTAATTTTACAAAATGTTGTAGTTTACTTACGTATCAAGAACGAAGCGGTACATTAAACCTTACGTAGAATAAATAAACAAACACTTAAGAAATTACTGTTTCTTTTTGGCCACCGTCGTATGTTGATGTAACGTAAACTGGCTGTACTTGTACACTTATGGCTCCTTAAACTTAAGTATACAAATAAAATTAACACTTTTCGGTAAAATTACGACCATCCAATAAATTATCTCTGTTAATGACCGCTTTTTATTCGATCATTGACCCTCGGTCGAATAGTTCGAAGGGAAACATTTCTTAACTGTTCCCGCAGCATTTTGCCGTAGCGTAGAATTATCTAGTATGATATTTGTGTTATTTTTTGTTATTTTAGTGTTTTAATAAAATATGTGCTAATAATAACAGTGCTAATACCTGGTTTTATGGCCTGCCATTTAAAATGAATTTGTTATGGTGAATATGCGGATGGCACGAAATATCCCCGCTGTAATACAAGTACACGTTTCAAAATTTGACACGTCGCTCCCTGAGCGGCAGTAAACCGCGAAAGTTGGTTCAGTGGAATAAAAAGTTAAATACATGGCGGCGGTGGCGAGGCAGGATTGCGCATTACTTGCTACATTATAAACAAGCCTGCCTGTGACACCCCTTTACGACCCCTCCTCCCACCCTGCGTGGCGGACGGCATGCATAATTAAATCTCCGCGGTCAAATTAGCAATTTGGACCCTCGACAATAGGTCATAGTTCAGTTTAAGCGTCTTTATTGTCCAAACAAATTTATTCAACCATTACTGTGCTCAATTAGCAAACAGCAACTGCACTGAAGTCGTTTCGGGATTTGTTTTATTATGTCTTTGTAACAGCGTTTCTCTTTAAATTAAAACTTGCATGGCGAGACTTTATTTCGTACGGTTTGAACGAGTGACTGTTGAAACAGGTGAACTTAGGTTCATTTTCCTTTGTAGCGATATTCGCAACATTCGAGTGTGTTTTTTTCAATGGATGCATCACGAGTATCATCGATTGAATTAAGATCTTATAAATATTTATTACCTGTTTGGCAGAAGCGATTGTTTTTGATTCATTTTGCAATATTCGTTTGTATTTGCATGCGATCCACACGACTCCGATAATAATGTTAATATTGCAAGTATTGCTTCTGCTTCAATCATAAATATTTATGTTCTTGCGGTCGTATTGCTTTCAATAAAGCGTGGTGCGTCGATAAGTGTATGGAAATTCACGGGCTGGATGGCAAAGCAGGCGTGTGCTCCACTGATAAAGGATTTAGGGTTGTTTTTCAATTCGGTCGCTCTGGCGGATCGCTACGTTTGCTATTTTATCAGCATTGATTTATATAATTTCAGATAATGTTTCAATATATGATATATAGCGTAACTGGGTATTGTAAATTCGTTTTACGATTTATATTCATTTTATCGTATGTACGTACAATTTATTCTCGTGAAAAGGATTTTTACTGTTAGTATAATGTTTTGCACCTTCCATTTCTCCATAGACCAATCCTATTGTGAATTACATTTTGGAAGAACCTACTCACACACTACTCACACTTCAAGGAATCACTTGCTGAACGAATCCAATATAATGATAATGATTACCTCGTGATTAATAATATATAGATATGACAGGTATAATCTATGTGCATAGCATTATAGTTAAGTTACATAAATCCAGGACAATGCTTCTCAAAGACTCCTTATTGAAGAAATCAACCGACCATTGATTTAATGTCTCTTTTATTTCCATAAAATGACTTCTGTTATTTCTTACAAACTTCACATTTTTTATGAATGGCGCTTAACTAACTGTATCACAAATACTTGAATGCCGGCACGGAAGGCGGAATTTCAACAAAAATGAACACGATAATTATAAAATTTATGTTAACGTATTTACTGGAAACATTTTTACATCAAGAGCTCTACATCAAAAATGTGTTCCAGGAATCTAGAATTAATTTAAACTTTGCATTTAATCTTGTTGGCCGACGAAACTTTCGCAAAGTAAGATAAAGCATCACCAAAAACAGCAGAGTTTCCGACGTTATCAAAGATAACTTGAAGGACACACGGGTAATTTGTGTTACGAGCAGATTTTACCTGGATAACTTGTTATTATTACTACCCATTCTGAATTATGTAAAATTATGGCTATTTCGCTTAACGGCAGGTGTGATGTAGTCCAATTCCAGTGTCGATGGCAAGAAATTGCTATATTTCTAATAATTAATTATTACAATAAATGTCGTAAGAGCTCATAGACCTGCCTTGTGGCCACGCAGCAAAAGTATGTGCCGTACGATCTAGAGGTGTTAGGTTTGATACCCGGATCGGACAATGTATTATGGAAGTTTTCTATTGGTTAATTCTCAGTAATAGCGCGAAGTCATGAAATAAGCCCAAAAAACGGTTATAGACTCTCCCCCATTATGTAATAGTCCCACTATTACAATTTGTTAAAAGGCGTTCATAAATTGACCTCTGCTCCTCCGTATATCCATGTATTTAAATTCAACACGATGAATTCTACTGTTCTCCTTTTTAACCTCCTTCTTCTATTAAATCATGATTTTCGCTTATAAAACTTTTTTCTCTTTCTCCTATTTATTGTGTTTACCAATATTTTTGGCAAGTTTTTCGACTTTTTGTTTCTGAAAATTTAAAGTTGAGCTCGAATGTTTTTCTATTAATCTTTAAGCTTAATCTACAAGATTCTAGTCTTGGAAGCCACACCGAGTATTCTAAGAATTCAACTAAACTATCCAACAACTAAGTTCTGCTCTCTAGCTTCAATAGCCATTAATCATCAACAGCCTTTAATTCGTCCACTGCTGGACATAGGCCTCTCCTATGGCACGCCACTGGGCTCGATCTTCGGCTCTCCTCTTCCAACCACTGCCAGCCACCTTGCGGATATCGTCACCCCACCTAGCCATTAATAGTGTTTGATAAGTATCCTGAACCAATTTATTGCTACTCTTGTTCACATATTTAATTGCACATAGGTACACACGAATGTGTACACAACACATACAGGGTGTATTCAGGCCGTGATCGGAACTTAAGGCTTAAGGTTTAAGTTGTTCGGAAAACTTCAAAATTTTTCTTTTTTGTCAAGATTTTCTTTAACGCCAGGGGGTTTGTTACCTGACTCAGTTTCCGATCACGGTATGAATACACCCTGTATACAAGGGTAAAAAGGTGTATCCCTGCACCTATTTTTGTATTTTTTTTAATACCACATAACAGTGGGTGAGTATGTTAGTGTTTAGGGGTACACGTGCTACTAACGAACATTTTTAGAACCTAAATACAATTTGCCCAACTCAAGAATGAACCCGAAATCTCAAAATGCACAGCACACAATTATGCGTCAAGACCATGAGGTAATATATTATAATCAACAAAATATGAACTTTTGACCCATTTTCTAATAAAATATTTCTCGCGATACTTCACTACCCTATAGGAACCTGTTGAGTACAAAGTCATTTACACAGAATATGAATTTCAATTGTTAGTTCGCAATATAAATTTAATAAACAGCGTACATATGGAAGTTTCCCAATCCCAACGCGATATTGGTTTCCACTTGGCGAGACGTTGTGAACGCGCGCTTTACAGACCTAAAGCAACTGAGAGGAGGCAATATGAGATTTTTATTAAAATAGGTCTTTGCGTTATATGGCGTTCTACTAAGAAATTCGTTCGTCTTCAAACTATTGCTTGAGGCTCGTTTCACTTTTTTGCTGAATTGAATTTGAATGCTTCGCATGAAATTGAATGCTTCGCAGATTATTTTCATAGCCGCTATGAAGATGTGGATTAAGTAGCTTGCCAGATCACGTTTACTGCCCTTCCTATTGTCTTGCCCAGCAAGTTAAGTGTGAAGTAATCTCAGTAAGTCGGCAGGAGGATATCAATTGACGGCTGATGGAAGTCTTTTGCCACTGGATGTTTTATTTGAACAAAATCGTCCACACCAACAGGAACGGCGTTGGCACTTTGCCAGTAAAAATAAAGTAAAAGTAAATTTGACCTATTTATTGGTTGACAATTAACACTTCAGTTCGAATCCTCATTTCGAATAAAAGTTACGTAGATAATATAAATAGCTACATATATATATATATTTTGTGCGGCATTTCTTACTTAGGTAGAAAAGAAACAAAGTTTCGCTCATTGACTTGGCAAGACACTGTGCAAAAGAGAAAATCCTGAAGGTAGAATTCAGTAACACTGTTCAATCTGAGAATCAAACCACAAAACAGAGAAAAACCATCAATCAGATTATCAGATCCTAGACCTTAAAATATTTTTAATAAATTATGTAGTAGAATGGATGGGAGTTCGGATAATCCACTTTTTGTTGGAAAAAGTAATTACTACTTCTAATTAAGTCATGTACCATAATTTTTATAGCCTTAAGAAAATTTATATCCTTTTTAGGGAAC
Source organism: Cephonodes hylas (assembly GCA_030295005.1). Taxonomy (NCBI): domain Eukaryota; kingdom Metazoa; phylum Arthropoda; class Insecta; order Lepidoptera; family Sphingidae; genus Cephonodes; species Cephonodes hylas. The sequence continues at coordinate 7,613,734 of AP025366.1, forward strand.
GTGTTTGGGTTTGGGATATAGGTGACTGTTTCGTCTATCCTATTTATTAAATAATCTTGTGAGAATATAAACTTTTAAAATTACTGTATATTTATATTTATGATAATTTTCAGTAATAACTTGTTTATTCAAATAGTCCAATTACGAGCACGAAATCAATATAACGAGATTTATGATTAAGGCTATTCCAGCGTCCAATTTCTATGATCGTGTTTGTTTTGCGACTAATTAGACAAAGTTGGGGAAGTTGGGCGGATGCCGGCTCGCACGGCCGAGTAGAAGGTAAGGTTTCTGTCTTTATCCAAGGAACAATTAAATAAAGCCTTAATAAACGATGGATTTATTTGTATAATCAAGAAAACACAAATATAAGATAGTGTGTTTAAATAAATAAAACAACCAGTTTAACCTACGCTAAGATCAAATTCTTATTTCGTCTAAATCAGAAATAAGGAGATGTTTCGGACTCAAAACACCAATACCCGAAAAAATATTTTTTGATTCTATAAAAATATGTCTTGATGCGGGAATTTAACTAACGGCCTTTTTTTCACGAAGTCTGTTCTAGAAGAAAAGAAGAAATTGTTTTTGTTTGTGCAATACTAGTTTCTGCTCGCTACATGGGTCTGTCTTATAGTCAGCAAGCTTCTGAATACGTTCTGGAGAAATTATAAATAATTTATAACTGTGAGCTGTCCATACATTTCACTGGCTATGAAAAGTACACCTCTTGTTATGAATTTGTGTACGAGTTTATTTAAGTTAATTTTCTTAAAGTATTTTCAACAACTTTGTTCGATTAAAGCTACGTTAATGTTAGCGAAATCGCAGACAAACCCTAGCATCTTATAGATCTTGTAGAATTGACAATGTTATCGGCACATTCGGTTTTTAGCCATTTATTTAATTTCGAAACCGGTTTCATATTTATTTTATATTTGTTTGGACCATGAAAAAATCAGAGCAGGTAATTTTCATAATGGTGGCGTATACAACTTTGTTAAATGAACAATTTTTTACTACCGCTGAGCTAAGCGAGAAGAACAAGACAAGTTGAAGGTTGGGTAGCGAGATCCAAACATAAATCGTTATTCAACATTATTATGCTGGCCTTTCTTCCAGTACCACGAGTATGATTTATAGTTAATCTGACGTCACTTTTGAGGAAAACAGACTGCTTCGGCCTCATACCCAGTGATCTCTATAACTGTCATCTATAAGTCAGGCGAGAGGCTCTGTCAGAACTACTCAGATGAAAAAAAGAAAGGAACATATTATGCTTATGAAAGCAAGTTGTCACAGAATTATTTTTGGAAATATTTTCTTAATTTTTTCGAAGTGTATCAGTATAGTAAAATTTAGTCATTTATGAAAGAAAATGTAATTTTGTTACTTTATTAAATTTGTCGGAGCATTAACCGCAAAATAATTACATTTACTAAATATATATGTATAAGGTTAAAGAAAAACGAAATTGTTGCTTTGTTAAAATTGGTCTGGTTAAGTTTAAATTAAACGAAAATTGTTTGAACTTTTGCCTTTTAAGAAGTTTTTCCAAATATTATTCTTTATAATCTTGTTTTAGGGGTGTATTCTGAATTAAGCCGCTGGCTGGGGCCTTATTCACCTCAAAAATTCTTCTGAAATAGTTATAATTAATATTAGGAAAAAGGGTTTAACTTTAGAATTTATTATGTGATTGCGTACACTTATAACGTAACTAAATGTCATCGTCCCCCTGCCCTGGTCCCAATTAATTCTTGGGGTTGGCGCACTATGTCTTCTCCTTCCACACATCCCTGTCAGCCGTCATATCTTCATTCACCCCTTTCTTTTAACGTAACTAAATATATCATCGACATAATCAGTCCATATACATACGTTTCACTACTGGGCTTGAGCCTAGCCAACAATTGAGTGTGGTTAGACCTTAGTCCACTATGCTGGCCCATTAAGGGACGGTGGACAAATTAATTACATCATGACTAGTTAAAGTACACTACAAAAATAGAAATAAAAGTAACGTTCGAATACGAGCCATCCAAAGGGTTTAGAATTCGGCTCGACCTTCTTAAATTTTATAATGTGTAAGCATTAAATAGCCAATGTAATATGCAGGAGACTAAATTATAATCGACATTAGTTAGTTAACGTCAGCTCTTGGAGTTTGTGTTCCGCAGAGAATCTAGTAGCGTAATATCAATCATTATTATTTATCATCATTATAGGCAATGAATTTCACACATCTATGACTTATCTTTATGTTAGTAATTACAATCAATTATCACTTACTTTAAAGCTAAAAACATCAGGGTTTATTATTGGATGGCGACCACATTCCTAAGAAATTCCTAAAAGAAATTAGGTGTACTGGTTTCCTCATGATGTTTTCCTATGCCGTTAACGAATGTGATAAAATACACACATAAATTAGTACAGCCTAATCTATGTCTCTGGGGTTAGAATCTGCGACCGCCGAATTTTTAACTCTGCCGCGCGGCTAACCCAAAACCAAACCAAATAATGTTATATTAAATAAACTGAGGTTTTCAGCTAGTACCTAACGTATATCTCAAGCGTTAACCAATAATGATCCTATTGGGGTTAGGTTACATTTGCGGTTTTACAGCCTGCAGATCAATATGCCTGTAGGCTAATTGGGCCGCAAAATGGTCCTGCTTCACTGCAAAACTGCCTCAGGCTTTAGAATTATTTGGACTTCAAATTCTATTCATTTGACCAAATGTATACAATAATATATCCACTTTTTACAAGAATACTAGAAGTTGGTACTCGCTTTGTCTGATCCTAAATTTACAATGAAAAAGCACTAATGTTTTTTTCCAAGGTTCTTAATCTATGTCAATAAGGAACAACAAATCTTTATTCTTAAGCAGTGCCGCGGTTTCATCCGTGTCGTTCTCGTTTACATCGGAATTTAGCAAGACTTTGTACCTAATGCCGAGTTTGTTATTGGTAATTTATTATAGGTATAGCTCAGAAACTTGCTGAGCTTGTATTGTTTGCGACTGCTTACTTCATGCCCTTGTTTGACAATACATTCGGGTGATCTATTCAAACTATGTCGCTAATATTGTTCTTCAGCGGCGGTCGCGGCACAACTTGTAACATAGCGTGAAGTTTCCCTAAAATTAGTTGTGTTGGCATAATAACAAGGGTTTCGCACAAATATACGAGACGGTCCGCTGTTGCCTGCGACGAACAACAAAAGGGTCCGAGCAGATATAAAACGGAGTCTTAGAACGAAAACTTTGCCATTGTTACTGCTGTGCCATGGGTCGCCGCATTGTTCAACTTATATTAAAGTGGGAGTTTAATACTTGAAAGGATTACTGTTAGATGTGGTCACGAGGCTATTACAACTACGGTTGAGACCCTTTCGAGATTGTGGATTAATATTACGCCACAAGCAAACGAGAAAGAACGCTGTTTGCCTTTCACTCGTTCTTTCCATTTAAATTATACTTCCGCAAAAAGACATTCTGCTCTTATTTGTTGAACGCATAATGTAGTCTACATATTCATTTTATAATTTATTTTTACTCAGAGTTATTATAATGAACATAAAGAGCTTACGGGAGCTTGGAGTCTTCTATACAAATAAATTCGTATATCGCGAAAGATACGTAAAATAAAATGTAAAAAGGATTTACATGGCGCTGTGGTAATATAATCTTGTTCACCCATTATACAGGGCTGGGAGCGGTGAGGTCCTCTATTCATTTTCTATGTGAAATGGGGAAAGCATTTGGTGCATTCATTTCGGTAAAGGGATAGTAGACTGCGCTTGGCATATCAAGATGAACCGTTGGCGGTCTTAATTGATTGTTAGTGAAATGCGAAATGAAATCTTTGAGGCACATTAAGATGAGTCGAGTCGTTTAACATATACACCTATTCCATACAGATATGTGTTGGTATGTTAAGTTTAGGTTGCTTTTCAGGTTCGAGGAAGATTTTCAAAGAAGCAAAATTTGCTTAATAAATTATCTCAAAGCTTTGTTCTCCGCGGATGCTCGAAAATTACTAAGTATGACTAATTGGGAACATAAAATAATGCCCAGTACCCTAAGATGTTTATGAAAATAAATGTTTTGCAAAGAAACTTTGCGCCTTAATCCATTAAGCGTACTTTAAACTCGACATGAGAGTATGAAGTCCGTATTTATATGGTAGGTAAATAGACTCGTACGTATTTTCCACAAATCACGGATGCTCTTGGCGTAAAATATTGTTTCATAGAACCACTCTCCAGGATTACGTACAAAATTAAAAGCCACTAAGCGTGGTCGCTTCCCATCTGGAGTATGAAGTCATGCATCTGTGAAATATACATTTAGGACCTTGTGAACGTTGTTTCCGTCTACGAAGTGAACAACGAATATAGAGAAATATATGTATAGGACATAATACATAGGACATAACTTAATCGTCTTAATAAGTTTAAGCAGCGCGTACTTATGTACGCTACTAATGGCACTAAATCAAACGTGAAAAAAATTATAAGGCTCACTTGTTGTAGTTAGAGTCGCATTTATTTTGAAATAAAATTAAATGACTTTATAAAAATTATCACAACAGCTTAATAGCCGACTGCTAGGTCATAAAATTCTAGCCATTTTGTTGAGCAAAATATTTCAAATATGGTCATTAAAATTCGACATAAAACATTTACATTTTGGAATATGAATTGCAACTAGAATGGTCGTTAAGTGAAGTTATGAAGAAAACTAAAACACGTCGACATTGAAAAGATCTAATGAAATGTGTTCCGATGTAAACTTCGCCATTAAAGTGTTTTTAAATTAGTTCGGAACTAATACAGGTGCATTAGCTTCGAAAACATTTATTTTCCATTCGGTACAATAACATGTTAATAAATCGAGAGACGTACGTAGTGGGGAATATGAAGATAAGTTTTGAGACGCCATTTAGCGACATGTATACTAATAGATATAGTTATATATCTATGTTCCTGTGTAATATCACCTACTTCGATATAAACAGGATGATGTTGTGGAAAAGTTTTATTTTCCCCCATTTATTATTTACGTTTGAAGAGATACAACAACAACACATCTTGCGATATGTTGTGGGCGGCGGATTATACCTGATTTTATTGCGGTGAAGAGGTGACACTCGTTAGCCGGCTGCTATTTTTTCCTCAAATTTATAAAATACTAGCTTTTGCCCGCAACTCCGTCTGCGTGGACTACAGGGTTGGGTTCAGAAACAAAATAAGTTGTAGTATTTTACTCTGCAGAGTCCCTTGTTTAACTTAAATATACAAAAATCATACAATCGGTCAAATTGTTTCAACGTGAAACCGTAACGCGCCGGTCGACGCCTTGAGTATCATTATTGCGCGCTTGATCACTATTTTGAAACTGCGATATCTTCTAAGATACTCATTGAAATCAAATGATGTAAAGGACAAAATTATTTTTTATTAAATGCTTGTAATGAATAACGTATTTATTTGGATAAGGATTAATATCATGTTTGTGAAAACACCTTCACAAATAATGCTTTATTTAAAATAAATTTGGTTAGAATAAAAAACGTTATAGTGAGCCAACCTTAAAAGATAGACATATGCTATCGCGGACTTTTTTTTAGAATTTTTAAAGGGGAACAATTCTGTCATACATTATTTTAGCGAAACTTTAACCGTTTCTGCAGCGTACGCAGCGGAAGCTCACAAAAAGAAAAACATGTCCCCGATTTGAAACATTCTTTATTGCTGCTCCGCTCCTATTGGTCGTAGCGTGATGATATATAGCCTATAACCTTCCTCGATAAATGTGCTATCTAACAGTGAAAGAATTTTTCAAATCGGACCAGTAGTTCCTGAGATCCTAGCGTTCAAACAAACAAACAAACAAACAAACAAACAAACTCTTCAGCTTTATAATATTAGTATAGATATTCGTAAAAGTATATCACAAAACTATTCCCTTATTTATAATCCCATAAATATATGTCATAATATTATACAAGTAATGGATCTCATTTGTAGGTAACTTTCTAAACGGAAGATATGTAAAGTATTCTGTTTAGTAGAGGTTTCCTTCAAAGAAGTCATAAACTCTCTGATCAAAGTGATCTGGATCCAGTTACGAACAAATAAGTAGCAAAACCTAATATTATAAAATTTTGAAAACTGCGAACAGAAAACACAATTCAAAAATTTTTTGCTCCAATGTCGGCGCGAGCATTGAGCCCGTGGGTTCTCACTCACTACGCTATGCATTGAATTAAATTAACAAACTAAATTATTACAAATCGTATTAGAATAATACATAGGAGTTATCAATTAAGTGGCGCTTACATTCCAAACGCTAAGATGATAATTGATGGCTTATTGATTTAATCACAATGCCGACGCGGCGAGCGTCACGGCGCGAAACGGGAGATTACCTCGGGGAATTACGTATTAGACTTCACTGAATAACTGATCGTCAAATCTGTGGAGCGATACTATTTGCATGTAACATTCTATTATACATATATTTCGTATTCAATAGTTGGAGTATGTGTAAATTCATTCTAAATTCTTTTTGTCATGCTAATGTGATAAACCTAAAAGTTATGTAAAGGTTTTTATTTGCGCGAAGTATTTTGTGCAGAATGAAATTTCACGTAACTGACATGAAGAGAAAATATTATGAAGTATATTAATCTGAGGGCATTTTCCGTACGTTGCTTTTAGTGTGATGAAAGTTGTTGCGCGAAAGTCCCCCGTGCCATATAAGTCCATTAAGCAAATGGATGGAACGGAAATGAGAGCTCGTTTTTAATTTCGATGTCATGTAAATACGTAATGTTAATAATGTCACTCATGGTGTACTCCATTTTTATTAATTAAACCGCGGTGAAATTGTAAAAAAATGTTTGGAGGTTGGGCGAGAAGTACAGTGAACTGCGGCGTACGTAGCGAGCACGGGCAATACAGCGCTGTCGGTTCGTAATTGAGAATTTCTCTCAAATGACTTTCCTTCATCAAACGAGATATTTGCATTTTTTCCTGTGGTTAAATCTTGTTTAGGTAGGCGCTTAATAACTAAGTCTCGGAAAGAAGGACCACTTGGAGGTAACTTTTAAATTACGTCTCTGCTCCTGCTAACTTATTTACTCCTTATAAGAAGAAACAAAATATAATTCCACTTTTCAGGTCAAAAGATAATGGCCTTTGATAACAGTATGAAAAAGCTTTCCGCTGTTTTGTTTCTTTTATCTTCAAGTTTTGTGAAGTTTACCTCAAAAATTATAACTTTTTAGATTTAATAAAGAAGAGTAAAAATCCCTAGGGACATTGCTAGGATTAGTGGCGTTTGTCAAAGAATGTGTTCTTTCACATATCCATAGAAAGTATTTCTCAATAGTTTTTGTAACAAAGAAGCCTTGTTGTGTAAGCGTTGTTATTAAAAAGAAATTTCGTGGTTCTGCGTTCTAACAACACAAATAGAATAATAAATAAAAGAGCGAGTGATGTTGTGTGATGTGTACGATTTAGCTGTAGCCAAGTTTTTAAATGGTTCTCGTGAAAAATTGCTTATATTGGACTGTCCATGAAATGGAGCGATATATTTTTTTAACAGTTTTTGTATGACTGTTATTTCATATTTGGAACATGTATTGTGATGTAACAACATGATATTACATAGTTTTAAATTAGTGTTTGACAGTCAGTTATGAAAAATTTTCATAAAAATATGTACCTATTTACAATATGGGAATAGTTCGCCTGAGTAAATTTGTTAACTAGTTATTGAGTTTATTACGTGTTAAAAGAAACAGCAATCAATCAACTGTATTAAAAATCTATGCGGTATATAGAAAATATTTCTTTTTCTTAACATCATTAATATACCGTTTATATCTTAAAGTACAACATGAGTAACATTTGTCAATTTTCAAGGCATTTTTTAAACAAAACTACATTGACACATCTATTTTATAACGCCTTTTATCACTGCAGAGGTAGACAGTCCTTAACTGACGCGCTTGTCTGTGGAAGTTTCGGAATAATTTTTCTATATGTGTATTCGTATAGAGAATTGCCTAAGAGAAACAATCAATGATATTGCCCGTCCCGAGAAATTAACCATAGATCTCTTGATCCTATGCGGCAAAGTTTTGCCAACGGACCAATACTTACCCATACGGATTTTTTATACTTTTTTAATGTATATTCAAATGCAAGTCTTTCACCAAAAGGCTATTTTGGTTTATTTGTTTATAGATCATTGTTTACGGTGTTATTTCTATATAGAAGCTGTGGTTAGGAAATCTGAGATACACTCCATAATGTATTCTTCCATTAAAATTTAGCTAAATTAGATTGTGATAAACGGCCACTCAACGCCTATAATAAATTGCTTTGGTGTTGACATTCCATCGAACATTTCGGCTTGCTAAAACAAACACGGCGTAATCGGATTTTTAATACGAAACATGCTTAAGTGAAAAAGGGAATATTAAAGTGAAATACGTGGCCTGTGTAGAAGTTTTAAAAATAAGAGCGGGCTATACGCAGCGTTTCGCAGTTTCACGCCCTGAAGCCAACATGCAAAAGGTTATTATGCAAAATTTGTGCCAAAACGTATCCCTCTGTGCGCAGTTTTGGTGGCGGATACTGTGGGATTTTATTTACTCGCCGCCCGGATGCAATTGCAATTGTGGTGTGAAATTCCGCATGATAAATTGTCAACTGATTTCGGTTCAATTTGCTAATTAATGTTTGTGAGTGATTTCCAGCAGCGTTCGCTCCTATCTGCACGCCGCCCCGTCATGTGACACTGAACAGGCATAATCACACCGTTTGTTTGTTTATCAAAATTGATTCCACAATAATGGTGTTTGATAGCCGATCAAATATGTTTATAAGATTTATATCGGGCATCTTTGGCCGGAATTATATAACGGATTTGGGGCTAATTTTATTTAAGTTTTATCTTAATAAGCTTATCGTAATAACTATAGAGAATTTTGTAACTTGCTTTTTATCAATCTGAGCATTTTAACAAACAGCTCAAATTTATTTCGAGGTTCTTTTTTTAGTAATGTATGTTACAATACTGACTTTTCGAAGTGAGTATTTACATTTTCACAGGATTACATTTCACCGATGATAGTACAAAAAAAATATTTGACCAATTTTTAAAGCATGTATATTTGGATTTTCGTCAAGCTTTACAATCTACGTTCATTTATAAAAACAGTATCAAATTAATCTCAAAATTGATCAGTATTTCTCTGTTCTGTTACATAGAACAGCACTAACAAGACACCAAAGTGAAACTTGAAACTGCATCTCAAAATCCTTGGCCAATTGGAAAGTTTAAAACTAATAGCCGAGTCATTGACACGGCCAATCAATGGCCCGAAGACTTATAGTCGTGGAGCGGATAGCAATAGAGTTTTGTATAGCGTCACCAACTAATGGTGGTATTAATTTGTTCCCAAACCGCGCCTGTGTTTCTGTCACCTCATTTCCTAAATTAATGACAAATAGAGCTCCACCCTGCGGCTCTAAATGTCACGGTTCGGTGTTTTCGATGGCTAATTGACTCCGTTAACCCTTTGTTAGTGATGACGTTTGTAATGGGCTAGTTACCCTCAACGTGTCACGGTACATCGCGGATGAAATATTAATATGTCTATGTTTTGCCACACTACGCGCTAATATGATGCAGTGGAGTCGCTTCTACCCGCGATGCATGATTCATTCCGAACTTTGCGCTGTTTGCTCAATGCAGGTGCTAGTTTATGGTTTATTATTTTCAGTTTCAACGTTGCTAATGTAGTTTGCTTATTTTTGTGTAATATTTCAGCAAAATTATTTTAGATGTAAATTTGTACAAATGCACTCGTTTTTGGCTGATTTTGTTCTACATAATAGAGGAACACAGACTAGATACCACAAGGCAATTATTGTATGGTGATAGCACAAAAGAGATTTTAAATAAATTGTTGTCTTTTTTTAGTTTAGTATCATTGAACACGTCCTCGATTTTTTTTAATTGTTTTTAGTGACAATATGTGGGCAAGCTGAAAATAGCCACCTGAACCAAGTACAAAGAGAAAACATTGCGACAAAAACATAGCAAAGGGCACACAACAATATTCCTAGGAATTACGAAATTGCCAACTTGTTATTATATCCGAAAATAAGTAAAACAAACACGGTACATAAAAACCGATACTCGGGTAACAGTTCATTTTACGCCTCGTAAAATACAACATTATATCACCCCGTGTAATAAGTGCCGGAGTAATACATGTGAGCACTGCTTTACGAGATATTTTTATGCCTTAGCTTCTTTCATTTTACGCTTAACATGGTAATTTGAGCTGTATAAAACATAATTCATGTTTCAAATCGCACGGTTACGGCGTAACGCATGTTATTTGAATTTGTCCCTCAAAGAGCGAGACTACAAATTAAACAGCAAATTATTTTCATTCTTTTATTCCTTTTAAAATGTTTATCCGTGGAGCTTTGTCAGTTGCCTATCCCCAGAAGACGATACCTAGTCAATAAATAATTTGTCACCTACTTTCATTATAAACCATTTGTATAGTATTGATAATTTTTTTGTCTTTCATTCCTCTTTAATGTTTATAATTAGCTTCCTTTGAATAAAAATACAGCTAATTCTCTTGAGCTAGAGGTTCACCTCGCGGTGTCATTGGTGCTTTAAACCTCCTCTCTCCTGTTTTTTCCGGCTTTTTTTTATTCTTTACAGTGTCATGACATATCACTCGCCACTTGGACTTTTATACTTGAGCATTGATGTACTTTGTACATCATATATGTCACTATGTATATGTATAAGTGTATGGAACTTGTTAGTAAGGTATTGATAGAGATTCCAATTATGAAACGGATATTTCTTCATGATTAGATATCTATAATTGTAATATCAACTTAATATGTTTTGCCGAATTTGATAACAATAATGTTGAACAATCATTATCACAAAATATATCGAGTTAATGTTACTAATGCTTTAACTGCGCATTTATGCAAAGTGGACACAGAATTCCCCGAGGTCAAATAATTGATGATACTAATACGAAATGAACGTTCCGACAATAGTTATCTGACAATATACTGCCATTGGAATAATATGTATGTATAATACATGAAAAATACCTATTATGGAGCAACATATACAAAATATTTTCTTGAAAAAGTACACGCCTCTCTCGAATTTGTTCTCCCTTCACAAAGGGATACTCAGCAATTTATATTAGTGACCTCTTTTCATAAAATGTCAAATTAGAAACGTTTCAAAACGTTGCTTATGTAAGTCAGATGGAAAAGTATTTTGTACTAAACGCTTTGTTATTTTTTTTCAGCAATACTTTTCGAGGCTTTTTATGTAAAGTGTTTTGGTTTGTATTATCAACGTTTTCTTTTTGTTTTATAAGAGATTTTGCCTGTGGCACCGCTCGCGTTTTGCCAATTAACAACAGAACGTATAACCACTTCTATATAATGTGACAAAAATTATGTAATGTTAATACTTTTTTAAACATCAGCCTATTTAAGTTCCAGAGCTGGACCTGGGCCTCCTCTACATCTAGGAGCGCTTATGCCTTAATACATGACGTTGGCATAGAGCGCGTTTGCACCTGAGAAATATGTAAGAAATTATAGGTGTGCAGGTTTCCTCACGATATTTTCCGTCCCTATTAAAGTACGCAATAATTTAATAATTGATTGATAACTTATTTATAAAGCATAACTTAATAAATTAAGAATTCGTTATGAATACAAGTAACTCCGAAAAGTCAGAGGTTTTCCTGGAGTTCGAACCCGCGATTGCCGAGGTTTTCGACCGCGCGTCTTAATCCCGAGGCAAGTACTACTTATCCCTTCTTTAAAATAAACTTTGATTTCAATAAGAGAGCGATTGAGAGTGTTGTGTGGCTATGGAAAACAATCATTTTAATTCATACTTTTTTACCGTAAAATATTCTTGTCAAAGAGTTTGAGTCACAACATTACAATCACCGCTTTTATTGATGACAAAGAATTATCGATCAACTTTTAACAGACGATAATCCATCGGCAATATTCACGACGAAATGGCAGCAATCGTTAATTCTGTAAGAAGATTAAAAGTTCTGGCGAAACGGTCCAACTGATTTGAAGTATGGTACTAAAGTATTGTTATGTAATCGTGTTATCACTGCTGCGCCTTCACTCGACAATTAGTTTTTTTATTTATTATCACAGGATTGCATAGCGAACTTTGAAAAGTGAACAGCCAAAACATTAATTTTTGAATTAAGTTGTGGTAATAACTGTTTGGTAATCCATGTTAACTTAGATTGACATTAATTGACAACATATGTTAAAATTTAATTCGACGTCAAATCACCAGACAATCTTACTTCCACCGCTGGAAATATATAACTGGATAGACCTCTCTTATGGCACGCTACTGGGCTCCATCTTCAGCGTTCCATATTCAACCGCTACCATTCACATTACGAATACCGTCACCTCATCTAGCCAGAGGACATCTTACACTACTTTTGCGAGAACACTAAAAGCATAACCTGCATCATATTGACCACTACACAGAAAGTACGTACTACATGTGAAGGCGAACAGGTCATATTGTTCATGGTATTGGGATGCACACTATCAAGTTTCGGACAGAATTTACCGTTAGCCCTGCGCCGATCAAATACCACATACACAACCGCTAACAATATTGTGTATGAAAATTAAGTTCGTGAGGGTATAAATACGCAAATTGGACTGTTGGGACGGAATGACGTCGATTTGTGTGCCCAATGGTCATCGAGTATTACAGCATAGCACGAATTATTTAAACATACATACTCACTTCTGTATTTTTAAAGCGGGAGGCAGAAATATGATACAATAATTCACGTTGCGCCGAATGTAAAAAAGTAGAATTAAAAACCATTAAAGGCTTCGTTTAGGCGCGCGGTCGAGAATCTCGACGATCGCGGGTTCAAGCCCCAGGCACTCACCTCAAGTGTTCTTGGGCTTTTTTTATTTAAATACCTAGATAGCAGTTTGGAATCCGGAAATATATAAGCCCTAAAAATGGTAATAGGTTCACCTCGTAATACGTGGGACTGACATATGACACACCTGGCGAAATGAGGGTATAGAAATTAACCTCTGGCTACACACGTCTCTAATCCACGTCCAATATTGAACACTGATAATATAAATGAAGAGAAAAACCAGCGAGTCTTTTAAATGGTCTCTCAATGGGTATCGATTTTGAACTCCCAGTCAAGTTTCATTAGTGCATTTGCAGTTACAGTAGTTCCGATATAAGTATCGTTCATTAGTACTGCCGTGTGTATGCAACTCCCCATCCAATTTTCCCCAGCAATCAACTGTGGTTAATAAGCCACGTAGGTACGCAAAGTCATCTAGTTACGGGCACAATTCTCAAACATTCTTATTTACTGTAAAAATAGACTTTAACGCTTTGCGATTGAAACACTTTTTGTGCAGCAACCAATGTGATGTCAGTTTCTGTAATGATTATTTATATCAAACTTCGAATATGATCTGATTTTCAGCGCGTGCGGGGTTGTCTTTAAGGATTTTATGTAATTTTTTTTAAGTATATGTGTAATGAGCTTTTATTACCCATATTTGGCCACGAGACTTCTCCACAGTTGCTACTTAGGTCTTGGACCAGTAAAAGAGCTTTGTATTGGCCAGTAATGTTTTAATACATCAAACTGGCATATGGAATATATATAAAAAATGAGTAGATGACCTTATTATAAAAATTACTTGAGTCACTTGTCCCTTTATTTATGTGGCAATGTTTTAATTTTTTTACTACTTTTCGCCTAAAATAGTATGTATTAAATGTATTTATAACTAATTATCCTTTTTTTATTATGTGTATTTTAATGTTATTTTGGTTTCTGAATTCTACAAAAAATCTACAAATATTGAATGAATTTTCGGATTGAACTATTAAAAAGTAAATAAGCTCTTAAAGGTAGTTTTGATGCCGTCTCACTGTTATCAGTTTCAAACCATGATCGAGTTTTCGTTATGTGAACGTAGATGGCACTAGTAGTGCTCTAATATTCTACGTGATCATGTGACAGATATAGGGAAATTTTATATTAAGTTAAACATTTTCATAACTTACTATAAATGACAATGAAAAACAATAATTTATGTATTATGTATTTGTTTCCAATAAAGCATTAATAACACACTACTTACCAGTTCACGAAATTCGTAATTCCTGTACAAAACGTAGCCGTATCCTCCACGCAGCGTTGATGTGAATACAGTTTGACATAATCCGCTGTTAGCCATTCACATTGACTTCCTAGAACAATTATCGCAGGTTACTGAGCGTGGAGTAAATCGGCTTACAGAAATTTACTTATCTCGCCACTCGTAAATACGTGGAATGCAACCGTTCAAAGTTTGCACACCGTTTCCAAACCGCTCGATATTTCTCTAGTTATTCAACATGTTTTGGAATATATCGTTAAAAAAAATATTTTCTGTTGATATCTTACTTAATAAGTCATCAGGTAAAATTGCATTTAACCAGCTTAGACATTGCTTACTTAGAGCACGCACTGAGTTGTTATTTTTTTAATTTTTGTAGAGTTATTCCACCGGATACCGTTTCCAAATAAAATAAAATCCGTTATAAAATTCAAGAAATTACAAACCGATTATTCATTGTTTATAATTGGTAAAATAGAAATAAGTAAAGACAATGTTTAACGAGTGTCTCGAGACATTCAGATGTTTGTTATTTATTGTAAATTCAGATTTAATTAAAACTTTTGACGTACATTTCGTGAACTGTCCTGTTTTACTGTAAATCAGTCACAATTATGTAATACAGTGAAAGTCACGTTTGTGAACTTAAGGAGAAGTCTCCTGGTTTACAATTATTCTCGAATTCTGATATTGAAGAATATAACTTCGGAAACTTAGACTTATTGATTTAGTCTTTGAACTAAAGTTGCTGATCCAAATTTCTTTGGATCGGTTCTCGATGTCTTTGCGTTTAATTGTTTTCGTTCTTCTGTTAAACGGGGCCATACAAAACGTGATACTGTAAGGGAAAATTCTAAAAGATTTCTTTACATCAAACAAAAATGATGACATAATATTTGTCATGTAAATAAAACTTTGTAGGCGCATTAATTATGACGGCTTCCTGTGTTAACGCACAATGAACTTGCGCAGTTTACTACATATTTACTCACTCAGTCACTGTAAAAAAATATTAATTTAAACTTTATGTTTTCTATGTTATCAAGCGCGATTTAAGTTGGCCCTTTCATTACAACTTTTTTGTAAGGGTAATAATGGAATGATAGCCTTTGATGTACCTTATTATATTTACTACTTTTAGAATTATTAATGGAATTCTCAAAAGGTCAGTTACTCAAATGACCTTTTAACTTTATAAACTCAGTCCTTTTAATAATTTATTTTAATTGAAATTGTTGTGACTTAGCATACTTATTATATATTTTTATAGTTTATTGTACGCCATATTGGATGATACGAAATCAATGGTATAAATTAAAATACACTCAAGACTAAGTTTGACATAAATGTAAAACAAACAATGTAAGCAAAGGTCAAACTGTCAATCTATACTAATAACGTACTACTGAAACGATTTGAATGATTTTTGTTATGGGGATAGATGGCCCCACCGAAGTAACGTATGATACTTTTTATTCCGGAAAAATTAAGAGTTCCCGTGGGAATGGGTGCATTACAAATGCGAAAACTAACTAGCATTCACTTTAGTCGGATTCGAATGGTTTCTGGTATGGACATGAATGGAACTCTGTGGAGTAAAATACTCTCACTCTATTTTCTTTTTGGACCCAACCATATAGTCTACGTGGACGGAGTCGTGGGCAAAAGATAGTATATAGTATAGATATTTAAAAGGAGTTTTGGAGTGGCTAAAGCATTTATGCTGATGCAAACTCTAGTCTTACCTTGAGTTGGACGTACGATAGGTAGTTTGTTGTTTACAAAGTTGAGAACATGTTGTACGAAACAGAGACGCTAACTTCACTTATTCTAATTCTAGACAGCGTATGCTAGAAGTTGAGTGACATCATGTAAGCCGGTGGCCATCGCTCATAAAATAAAACAACCCGAAGATATTGTAAAGGTTTACGTTCTCTTTGAGCATAAGTTAAAATAAGTACCCCTAACAATTACAAACATTTTAACCTCGCATTAAGATACGCGTTTTTTGTAGTAGGTATCAGAAGCTTCTAGAGACTTCTCAGTCTCACAGACACTCAGACTCGAGAAAAATATTTATGGATTAATCAAACATTTGTCTCGGTGCGGAGATTGAGTCTACGTCCTCTCGTTTTTCATGTTAGTATTGAGCCAACTGCGCCACGGTCGCTATTGTACTCCTAATGGTCTCGCGGCTAAATTTTGAGGTCCCGGATTCAGGTCAGATAATTCTCAGCAATAGCACGCAGTCTGGAATTGTTTAAAAAAATCCCAGCTGTAGAGGAGGCTGGTGCCCAGCCGTAGAACGCAAATAGACTGATGATTATGATAAAACATCCTTTGACAGCCTAAGGTGTAAGGATTGAGGTATTTTTACTGCATGCCACACAACTATCCTGCGTGAAAAGCGGGGCTATTTGGTGCTATTATACAAAAAGAACTACAGATAAATCCTCTGTTTTAGTAACATATCCTTCAAAACTTTCTTTAAGCTGAACCCAATTATAAATTCCACGTACTAAAAGTATCTTTCTAAGCTAGTAACTATATAATTTAATAATGAACAAAATTTGAAAATCGTCGATTCATTTCATAGAATAGACAAATTGAATCTGCAAACTATGTTATTGTTGTATGCGATAAAACTTTCGCTTGATAATTTCAGATAAGCCGTCCATCCCTGAGCAAGTTCTTTGGAACTAAAAGCAGTCATGGAACTTAATCGCAAATCTTAAACAATGTTTAAACTATGTATCGCGTAGTTTCCAATTTTACAATGAAATTATATCCCGTGGAACTCTTGCTATCTGAATGGAGAAGGCATCTTTGGTGGAGCTTTTGGATACGATATTTGATATAATTGTAAATTGTTGAAGTAAGTTGTCTGTTTGTAATTGTACAACCTAAATATAAAACAGCTAATTGTTTTTTTTTTTAAGTTATTTGCATTGTTATATATTTTTAGTTGTTGGTTGGATGAGGAGAGCCGAAGATCGAGCCCAGTGGCGTGCCATAAGAGAGGCCTATGTCCAGCAGTGGAGGAATTAAAGGCTGGTGATGATGATGATGATGATATATTTTTAGAAAAAAACTTAATTTTATGTAGTTAGCATCCTTTATTTAACACACATTTGAATAAATGCGAGTTTATATACGCAAAAAAAATTGTATCAACATACACATACTAGCAGACATAAGCTTGAATCCGACAAGGATCAGGGAGAGGAAACATCTAGAAGTCATTGTACATCCGTTCTGTGTAGAAAGTTTTTATAGGGGCGAGACTATTAACATCTAATACCATTTTAAAGACTCCATATTGTTGAGGAAATTCTTCACCGGAAAAATATAGTAGCATTTCACTCTATTTATTTATTTCGTGAAACCAGTGAGTCATTGGACTGAATTAGACAATATTGCTTCGTTTTAATTTAAGTTACTGGTATCTATAAAATATATCTACTGTTATTTGCTTTCATTACTGGCACATTTCGCGCGAGCAAGGATATAAACATTGTCTGCCGGATTAGCATACATTTTTTATATCAAACCACTTTTTACACTTCATTTTTCTGCATTGCGAATGGAGTTGGCAACTGGCCCGGAAGTTGAATTCCTACTGCTCCTCGTATAATTTCAGTCTACGAAGATACAAATTTCTAGTTCGCTCTTCAAATTTGGATTACACGCTTATTAAAGGCGTGCTGTCTATTTAAATATAATGAAATGTTTGTTTATCCAAATGATGTTTACATGTGGGGGTTAAATAATTTAAATTTTTGTATAAATCAGTTTTATATTTTTTCTGTACTGGTGAGTTTAGATTGCGAGATTAATATGTTAGGTAGCCTGAGAAGACACAGCGATACACATAGAAAACAAATTTTTATTTATCATGAAGATAGTATCCATGAAGTTTTTCTGGTGCCACGCCAAACGACATTCAAAGAATTTCTAGGTTTTTTGGCTACCCACGATTTGACTTAATCAGCATCATAATAATTACTGAATATAGTCAACTGTCCATCGTGAGAACTCATGAATTTTAATGCTTGCCAGTTTATGCTGATAATATTTTTAACCGTTTATACCAGTTATCTGTACGTCAGCTTTCTGTGAGACTGTATCACTATCTAAGCCTAATCCCTCTCAGTTGCAGAAGAGGCCCATCCCAAGCCAGACGTACCTATATGGGCTGATGATGCTGATGATGTGATACTATCTGGAACAAGCTTAGCCATTCTTACCATAGTTGAACTTGGTTATGGCTTTATTCCACTATTATATGGAACAGGGGCGATATAATAAGTTATAAAAATTAAAGTTTATGAGTTACATAGACATGATTTGTTCTAATTCTTACTTCATTTAATATTAGAACCAAATAGAATCCTTGCCTTTGGGCACCAACAGAATACTATCAAATATTGCTTATAATTATTATAAATTAATGGAACATTAATCCGGCTTAATCTATAACAAGTAATGAGACGCCAATTAGAGTTTCGCTAAAGATTGAATTAATTTACTTGTTTGCTATAAATGGATTAATTGTGAAACACCAAAATGGATTATTTGGAAATTAGCTTTCAAAATAGTTAGGAGATTGTTCACAACTTTATTTTCACAAAATTAGATAAACAAAGGAGATGAATAATTTTACTTTACTGTTACGCAATGTTCTTCTTTATTATTTATTTATATCAGTAAGAGTTACTAAGGGGTTTGAATTTTTTTATTGATGATTTTTTTAAGCTTCGTTCAATCATCATCAACCCATATACGTCCCACTGCTGGGCAGGGCTCTCCTCTACCATTGAGAGGGTTTAGGCCTTAGTCCTCCACGCTGGCCTAGTCTGGTTCCTTCAATAGAGATTCTTATTTTTTGTGGTACTAATTTCAGTTTAATGAAACATGGAAAGTCGTGTAAGAAATAATAGGTGTCATAAAATAAGAAAAAATAATGAGGCGGTTGGAATTTCTCTTACTTATATAAGAGCGAAAATTGAAAGAGTGTTGTTTATAATTGATAAAAATAGTATCGTTAAAAGATCTGCTACGTCTATTGTTAAATATAAATCCTAATGATTTTGTGTGGATTCAAATTCGAAGTAAATAAGCGACATAAAACTTTTAATGAGTCGTCTTCTTTCATTTGTCAAATAGAACAAATTCAGGTCGATAACTTGCCACGTTGTTTACTCTCGGAGATTTTCAATTTTTTACGTTGTTTGAGTGATCGTTCGCCGTCCTTGTTTTGAATTCACGTCATTCCTGCTAATGGTATTGCTTAAATTACTTAAAACAAATTAATTGGATTTTAAAAATAAATTTTCCGTTTATTTCCACCGGGATTTCGCTTGACAGCCTGTCTTGTAGCGAAGTAATACTTTAAAAAACATGACCCATTTTAATTTTTTACTGCAACGTTAGAAAGGAGGTTTAAATTCATTATTTTTATACCGTTAACAAGTAATCGAATCAAATTATTGTCGGGAGTGATTATGGGTAAATTATCGACGTTTTAAATTGAAAGGGGGAGGAGAGTGAGGATGGTGGATTCAAGGTGGGGATCCTCATGTCTATGATAATATGATTTAATGAGAGAAACCAGAAATGCGAGAAAATGGGATGTCTTGACATGAGAGAGCCTTACTACTAATGTAGTTTGGTAGAGCAGGACTATTCATAATTTGATCTAAATATATTATAATGAACTATAACTAATAATATGTGCGTTCACTCCCCGTAACAGAGAACGAGCCTATGGCCGTTTGGCACATTTCCCTCCACTTACTTAGATTTTACTAATGGAAACACTCCATAAAATTTTGTGTTAAAAAAAAAAGAAAGAAAATATGCTGAATTAATGGTTGCAAGATCATTGCTGTATTAAAATGGTGGTGGCAATGTGGAGGTTGGTGTAATTGTATTTCCAGTTATATTTTTATAAAACTTGATATCTTGTATGTAAAAGTTGGTTCGAATCTACGACCAATTTTGTACTTTAGACCGCAGTTTAGTAGTTCACTTAGAACTTTTATTTCTTAGCCTGACTTATTGACCTTGGTAACGCTTCACATATTAGGTGCCAAATTTCTAACAAAACTTGATGAAACATTTATTTCTATTTACGAAACGCCACGTCGGCACATTTACTACCATTAATAACGATTAGGTTATAGTGTAAGGGCATATATTGGGTACTTATTCCGTGTCGCTATTGGGCGCTATATGTTTTTTATTTGCTTTCGTTTCACGCGCCGGTACCTTCATGTTTGGCTTTTGAATCATGTATGGAATGGTGACCGCGTTAATGGACGTATTTTTACACGAGGCGTACGTGATGAATGAAATCTTTCGGGTGATTAACATCGGTGTATTTACGAAGATTGTGCACGTGAATCGGTTCAATAATATAATTAATCAGTCTGCTGGCTTTATTCGAAAAGCCCCAAAACTTCGTCCATTTGTTTGCTGTTGGGGGTTGTACCACTCGATTGTTCCAATAAGTCTATACTTAATAACAAAAGTTAATTATAAATGTATGAGTTTGAACTGAGTTTTATCCGTATGCTTCAAGCGTGAAACTGATGGGCCTAAATATATCCGGTTGTGAATTTGCCTTTTCATTAAGAGTTGGATTATTTTATTACATTCATCTGATTTTATTGTGAATAAATTTATTTCTTATCTATAAATGGTTGTTGAATTGACAAATTGGTGGTAAACCGTTCTAAATAAATTTAATTTCACTCTTTGATGAAGTATTAAACTATAGATAACGGGAAATATCCTCTCATGAAATGAGGCTTTTTTGCTTCCTAATCACACACACTCCTACATTCCTACCCAAGCCCTTTCTTCTGTCTTCTTTCTTTCCCTCCTTTTTAACTCTCTTTCTAATTTTATATTTGATTTGCCCTTCTGCATCTTCAGGAAATCTGCATTATCGATTTAATACATGATCACGATCTATAGAAATGAAACACGTGTCACACAAATTTAAGCTAAATTGGCAAAGATAACATTTTTATAAATCTTAGAAACATTATCCGGTTATTTTGTAATGTTGGCATATTGTCATAAAAATGGATGTGGTATCTGGTGGCTGTGATATCAATAACGTTCTGTCGTGAAATTTCGATTACATCAGTGTGTGTTATTACGATGTGTTGTACTATTAATGTCACGGCTGTGATGCATTCTGCCACAATGCATTTGTCTTGTCGCTCCCAATGTGCCCGTAAACTCTTTGTTTTTCAACTATTCACCTGTCATGTAGATGCTGCTGCATAAGGTTGGCAACTCCGCTGAAATTACAATAATTTAAAAATAAAATACTGACAATAATTCGTCCAGTTTTTGATATTATTATATATTCTCAGCTCATCCACTGCTGAACGTAGCCCTCCCCCAGAAAGCGCCAACCATGGGAAAGCCTACGTTCAGTAGTGGACGCCGATATTATTATAAATAATGTAAATTACGAAAGATTCAATATTTTGTTTTGGTATTTGTATTGTGGGATATTTATATCAGTTGGATAAACAATTAAGCGCAGAAGAACTTGACAAAAATGAAAAAAAACGAAGTTTGAGCTCGATGGAATAATATTATTTTGATGTATCTACAATAATTTATTTATTTTTATTTTTTCTCTGAGTAAAATTGAACCTCTCAAAAAACTATTAATTATCATCAACATCTATTTGCTATACTTCCTTTTGATAATTATAAGGTACATAGTTGTAGTGGTTTTAACTCTCTCTATATGTATAATTTAATTATGTTATAAATACACTTTCATTAAATCAGTTTATTTCAAATATTGTTGATTGGCAACCCTATTCTTAGTACACCGTTATTCGATTTAGGCATTGGGCATCGCCGCTGTCCGCACTATTGTATATCCATTTAATGATTTTTGATAATTAGCTGTTAATTACGTGGCTTTTACTACTTTATTATATTAGTTCATTTTTTTATTGAGAGATCATCATTATCATCACTACTACGAACCTTTCACGTCTATTGCTTTACTAGGCCTCTTCTATGTTACGCTACTGGGCTTGATCTTCGGCCCTTCTCATCCAACCGCTGGCAGCCATCTTGCGAATATCGTCACCCACCTAGCCAGAGGTCGTCCTACACTAAGAGTCTCCCAGCCGATATTTATTACGCTGACTTTTTTTTCTCCCATTCAAGATATTTTCTCCTAGTAATAATGTCTGTATGAAAATACATTATTTATGCATGAAAATTCAAACCAACATTTCTCAAAATCACTTAAAAAACCGCTTACGAAATATGTACATTCCAGGATCCAATAAAAATCCCTAATTAAGAAATTGAGCTATCAATTAAAATGGAACATGGAAACAGTAAAGTCTCGCCAGATGTCGTGATTTTCACATGCGAGCTCCGCGGTACACAAATTGACCCAGTTTTTCGATTAATAAACGCAATATAAACCTCGAAAGTCCCCGAGCGAGTTCCTCAGTTGATGGAGTACACGAATAAGATTGTTTATTTATTTTACCTCTATTGTTCGTTATATAAAAGAAAAAAGAATTCACGTTCAAAATTTAAATGTTTTAAGCCAGTCTTTTGGAATAGACAAGCCTTGTATTTACAACTAGGATGTGGCAAAATTATTTATGGTTAAGTTGGCAGCAAACAGTCCGTGAGACTGCTGCGGTCGATCGGGCTAGAACCTCGAATTGGCAACGACCGCGTTTATTATCCAAAATCTATTGATTCCGGTTGTTGTCAATAGCAGTAATCACTTGGACCGAAGAGGAAGTATTTTGGAAACCGTGTCCTTTAAGTTTCGCTTGTGTTATTCGGACAATATTGCCTCTACAATATTTTTTTGCCTTTGCTTAAAAATGAAAAGTTAATTTGTTTGTACATAAATTTTACCAGTGCAAGGATTTCACCAGCAAATAATACGATTAGGATTGTCTCTCAGGAGTCGTCACAATCAGGACAGGCATTTGTTTCCCAATACACTCATGCTGACACCGAGTAGCAATGTACATACGAGTCTATGTAGTAATATTTGTGGGTATGGCTTTGGTGAATATACAACCTTTTGAAGATAGTTGATACACGTGTATTCATTATGAATTGAACTAACATATGTAGATGACACATACTAATACATACTCTCATGGTTATATTTCCAAATGAGATTTTGAAGGGCGGAGGTGCACTTCTACACCTACGTTTTGCTGTTTTTTTTACATCTCACGTAATTCATCATTCATCATTAACCCATATGCGTCCCACTGTTGAGAACGGGTCTCCTCCATTGAGAGGGTTTTAGGCCATAGTCCACCACGCTGGCCTAGTGCGGGTTGGCGGACTATACACCTAAGAAATTCCTAAGATCTTTTAGGTGTGCAGGATTTATCACAATGTTTTCCTCCACCGTTAAAGCAAGTGATAATTCAATGTGAATACACACATAACTCCGAAAAGTCAGTGGTGTCCGCCTGGGGTTCGAACCCGCGACCGCCGAGATTCTCGACCGCGCGCCCAAACTTCGAGGCCATCACTGCTTTAGATAGATAATAGCACGCGATAGATTTTTTTAAATCTCGCCAGAAGTGAAATGTGAATAGTATATTATTTTTCTTCTATAATTCTTAAGTTCTAGTTTAACTATTTATGTATACTAGAACTTGTTCAACACTTCTTTAATAAAAAAAATCTACTTAGCAATAGCGATACGTAATAGGTC
Organism: Cephonodes hylas; assembly: GCA_030295005.1. Classification (NCBI taxonomy): domain Eukaryota; kingdom Metazoa; phylum Arthropoda; class Insecta; order Lepidoptera; family Sphingidae; genus Cephonodes; species Cephonodes hylas. Next base: position 7,637,775 of record AP025366.1, read on the forward strand.
GCGATTCTGTAAGTGACCACTCCTATCCATACGGGCTAAATTTAAAATAATCCATCCCATGGTTACGAAGGGGCTTTTTGTCGATGGGTTATTGATATTAGATCGATATGAAAGCGATATCTGCGTCATCAATAACAGCCCGTAAAAGTGTGCGAGGCGCGCTATGACCGCGGGAACAATGCCTTTTACGTACAATACATGATGGATTTATTGTCGGATTAAATCATTTTTTTCACAAAGGTGCACTAGAAAGGCCTACAGGTATTTTGTTAATAGCCGCAAAATGTATTCGACGCTTTAGTCGGGGTCGCTGAGCTCGCGTTGTCATCATCAAGATGAAAATCTATTTAAAACTGGATTGATTGCCCGGGCTGGATGAATAAACCGACCACGTGGTACTTGTTATTGATTTCGAGTTGGATGATATTTACGGTAACTAATAGGAGATACAAATATATGTGTGACTATTGATATATATGTTTATATTAGGAATATTAAAAATCCTCTCACTTTTAGATTTCTTAATTCTGTTTCTTCTTCAATATGTCTGAAGGTCGTATCGATGGAAGCACCACTACGAAGTTAGCGTTGAAAGGATTTAAATGTGACCGTTACAAAGAACTCAGATCAAGTGCGCCTAGTGTGAAATCGCTCCGTATAAGAATGGCAGCCTCCGATTTTCTGCCAGCTTACAGTAAATAAGAAAATTCATCCGAACTGCGCCGTTAAACGTAATCGAGCGTCTTCCAAAGTATTAAAGAAGCAGACGCTATATTGCATAAGTTAAGATGTAACAATGAAAACTTTGAACACAGCACCAAGTGTGCGCAATTCCTTTTTGGCAAAATACGTCCCAACTCATCAAGCGGGGGAGTTATGTAACGTATACGATGCCCGGTACCTACACAATATAATCTTTACATCGTTCGCTTTATTGAAGTTCCCTTTTATTTTTCATGAATACCTCTGAATAGAGATTTTCGGAAACTCAATACAAACGATATATACGCGCTGGAAGATCACTTTGTGTAGGTTGAGATACGAAAAAAAATAATCAGTATGTCCAAAAGATTTTAAAATTCTTTTTTTATTCTCGTAAAAATATTATACGGAAAATAAATGCCAAATATTAAAAAAATAAACAAACAGAATAAAGAAAATAACAATGCAAATTCATGTTTCGAATTTAAATTAAAGAAGAGTGAGGAGTAACATTGGAAAGTAACATTGGAGTAACATTATTTATTTTTTTGACCATTTCAAAAATAAAACATTGTAATGTTTTCGAGGTACACCACTTGTATGGAGCTATTGTGGTAGATTTAAGCAGGTCAACTGTGTAAAGGGCTGACTTTTAACAGTTTTGCATTGCTCTCTTTACGAGACCTAAGTTTTAAGTTAGTAAAAATATATCGTGGTTAAAACAGTGGTTTCGTATGTAATAGTTACTAAGTAGCCGAGAGGCGAATAGTTCAGAGGATTGTGTTTTATTATTTGGTATATTTTAACAGATAGCGTGAAAATTTCTAGTTATGTTTATTTAAATAAATAATAAATACACCCAACAGTCACATACATAGTCCTGACCCCACACTAAGATACGAGTCTTGTGTCGTGGGTATCAGGAACTACGAGAGACTTTTCAGTCTCACAAACACCCAGACCCGAAACATGTATTATGGATCACACAAACATTTGTCTCGGTGCGGGGATCGAACCCGCGGCCGCTCGTTTCGCAAGCTGGTGTCTAGCCAACAGCGCCACGGTGCTGTCAAAATATTTAAAATTTATAATATATGATGCTGTATTTTTAATTTCTGTAACGTTTTAAATGTTAAAATCATTTGATTCACGTGCAACAATGTTAGTTGTCGCGGCTGGATTTATATAAATGTATTCACACGCAAAGCCTCTGGAAACCGTAGTTCTGCATCGATTGAAAGAACTATTGAAATTGTTGAAGCCGGTTGTTCCAACTTTGCATGTCGCATTTGATTTTTGCTCTCCGCCGAGCAAAAGTTCCTGTCGGCTGGGTGGCACTCTTTGTGTGAAACTGTTCCTTAAATCTTTGTTCTGTCTCACGTTTGAATTCCCTGCTTATTATGGCAAGCGGCTCAGCCCTTCTGTTTTTGTTCCTTAATTATTTTAGACTGTTAATTGGATTATAAGATTAAGGGTTCCTTTAGCAAAAGCCTATCAGTCTATAGAATTCCAATTAAATTTATGCTGGTCTTCAAACAAACTCCATAACAACAGGAAGGATTATCTGAGTCAATAGTTTGCCTTCACTATACGTATCTGTTTGCTTCGTCGCGACACAGTGAAATCTTTTGTCTTTCAGAATTTCGTAGACGACATTGAAGGGTGAAGTAAGATTCGTATCTTTGATGTATTTTTATGCGGAGGCAGGTACTGTTTACGTCCAATATACCTGGATCTCAGGGGTATTTGACTGAGTTACACCATAACGCCGTCTCGACAAAATTTAAATGATAGATTTATGAGCCAACTGTCGTAAAAATATTAATATAGAAATATGGTTGAAAATATAAGGGACAATAGTGAATTCTTTTAAAATTTTGGACTTAATTTCAATTACTAAAACCTTGTAATATGTCCCGTACATAAAATAATATATGGACTTAGATCAAAAAAGATTTTCTTAGCTTAACATTTAAGCTCTAAATTAGTATAAATCTGGGCTGCTTTTGTAGTTGACATTTAACGATTTGACAATTGATTTTATTGTATCTAACGTTGGTCCATCAAATACAGTTATAATAACGTACATGACTTATAAGTGAAAATGTTTAGTCGTTGCTCCTAAGTTAGTCTGTTGGACGCGGGGAGCGCCGACAAACATATTTTTATTTGCACTATTGATATTCTGTTCGGCGTCGGATGGAACTTGGTGCGTTTGTTTCGGTACATTGAATCGTTGCGCGCCTCCATCGCCGGCTACATTTCATTAGTGCCTTGTCTTCTATATCTTCCTTCTATATATTACTCTTGCGTCTGTTAATATATTGTTAATATCATTATGAAACTACGAGTGATTCTAGTTGACTTTATGTAATTAAAACATAGGCCGTCGTGGTGAACAAAGGCCTAATTCCCATAAGTTTTAAAGAAGACCCGTAGCCAAAAGTGGGACAAATGACAAAAACGACGAATGGAATCTGTTGATAAGGAAGGTTTATAAGGAAGGTTTGAATGAATTACTGTCTTGGAAATAATCTTTCGTTCGTGTCCTACTAGTTTATATAGTTAAACCAATTCTTTATCCGATATACACAGAATGACAGACAATCTCACATGGATACTATCGAATTTTCCACCTCGTGTACGGAGGTCACTAACCGGGCTGATACGAATATGATACCGAATACAAACAGAATGGCATCGGAGTTGCTTCATGTAGATTTTCTGTGAGACTGTGGTCCACCTCAGAAGAGCCGTACCATTTGTACCGCACTCCCCTTTGACTAGGACGTGGCTTTTACACCACTTCAAAGACAAATAGTAAGTGAACATTAACATACAATGCTCGGAATTATAATGGCGCACATCGCATAGGATTGTCTTGCTTTGTCGTTGCTATAAATGTAATTTATTATATTTTGTTTTCATCTATCAAATAAAACGACTTGTTTTTAATATTTTTTAAGATGCCATAATATTTAAAGAGCATCCTAAGGTTAATTGAACAGTAATTAATTATAATATATTGTATGTCTTCCTTGCTGCCCGTCCGAGCTTCACCCGGGCTCAATGTTTCAATGAGCGAGAAAACTTCTCGAGGCCGCGACGAACGAAAAAAAGAGACGATAAAAAAGTAGGTCCATACAAAATATGTACGAAAAAATATTATTATGCTATTCAATCACAGCTACAACAATTGGTTCAGTCGTTCGTGAGTTACAAATGGTTTAATACGTATATGAATGCAAGAATGCGTAAAAATGATCGTGAAGGACAGATGGAAATGTTTTAACTAGGTACATATATATCAAAGTAAATGACACTGCGAGGTATAGTTAAATATGGATATGGGCTATAATTATAAAATATATTCATAAAATATACTGTATTTATAAATGTGACATTATCTGAAGAGAAAAAATCGTAGGACGCGGGTGCAACCGCAGGAATATATCTCTTAAACCTTGAGGGGAATCGTGGTCATGAAATTTGCACACCTATAACTTTTTAAGAATTTCTTAGTCTTAGGCGTCTTCTCTCTCAGTTGTAGAATAAGCATACACCGTAGCTGCGAACAAACAAACGGTTTATCAGTTGGGAAGCATATATCGCTTATCACGTACTCATACGTATAATACTATCCATACAGTACTCGTTTACTGTCTAAGAGATGATAAAATCAGCAGATAAGTAAGGAGGTGCAAATAAAGGTGGAGATTATTGCTTCCCCAGCTGTAGGTCTTCAAAACTGCTTCGCGACGATAAATCGTCTAAGCAACTGTAACAACGTCGTATGTTATGACGCCGGTAGCATTGGAATCAATCATACCCCGATGAAACGCTTTGTTTGAACGTGATTAAGATGTTACGGGATTTGAATGGATCGGCGCTTATCATTTTTGGGCCGCAATTAGTGCTTTTGTGCGAGGGGTCTTAATTCAATTTTCGATTAAAACTCGACTAAAAGAAAGACCGTGAGAGTAAATTAGCCCAATTCACAGCGTGTTGCGAAGTAGGGCATGAAGTTCAGCTACGAGCTGTTAATCAATACTTATTTCTCTTTGAAATTAAAATAGATGAAATTCTTTAAGAGACATCTGTTGTTATTCAAAGGATTTCGAACTTATTACAACTTATAAACCTTTAATTTTATTGTTATTCGAAAACGTTCGAAACTATTTTTTTGTTTTAATGGTTGGTCAATGGACTGAAATTTAATGTTATATTTGCTCCCACATTGCATGTATTTGAGACCGAGCCTACTGTTTCAGACTTCGAGCTGCTATCGAAAATATCTAAACAGCAAAATCTAGTTACGAATTATGCGATCTGGGAATTGAAACCGGGACTTATAAATCGCGTGCATAAAGAAAGGAAGCGCAAATAACTGGGGGAACAGTCCCCTCTCTACTTGGATACAGATCTGGCTTTTGTGTATTAATCAGACCGCTACCAAATCGTCTATTAATCAAGTTAAAGCATCTGGATGACAACGAACTGTCAGCTTAAGTAGTGTTTAGTTTACGGCGCATTGTAAACAATCGTTTGCGGTAGATCGTCTTGCCTCGATGCCTTTATTGTTTACTGTTTACACGCTACTAATGACGAAGTTAGGTCGCAGTGCGTGCTGTGCTGGCATTTATGATTTTGGTTTTATATCCTTTCATTAGTTTATAGAACGTATGTTAAATTATTAATAAGGAATGTTTTGCGAAAGTTGTTTTTAGCGGATAGTGGTAGCGAGACAGATTCGCATGACGTGACGAGAAAATGTGCGACGATTTTTTAAGCCGTCATGTTTACGCTCTTCTTATGAACTCGGTTTTGTTCATTATATTTTATTGCTTTCCATTTATTTTTAAATATATAATATATTTTTAAAATAATTTATTTAGTTAATATCTGCCAGGCTTCAGAACACCCTATAAGTTCATTAGTTTTTTTGTAAATTTTGCATAAAATTAAGTGAGGATTGAGTCTCCAGTAAAAGGTTTAAACTATTATGGATATCAATGATAACTTTAGTGCTTCGTAGGTGTGTCATCATAGACCTTTTTGAATGCTGGTTGTATATCTAGAAAAGTGACCAAAGAGAAGCGTTTTGAACCTCACACAAGTAGGTCGTGTTCCGGCCGGCCGGGAAAAAGTCGGCTAATTCCTTAGATTGGTGAGGCAAATTTTTGATATTCTTACGCCAGTAAATAATCTATAAATATCACACCAAATTTCTTTTCATACTTAATATTTTTTAAGAATATTTATGTTCAGTATGCGCTATTGAAGAAAGCTGTGTTATTGAATCATTAAAATTATGGAGTAAATTGCACTACATTGATATGATAAACATAAACTGCCGTTATAAATAGTTATAGGGGTGCGTATATTACGTCTTCCGCCGTGGGCCGTGGCCCACTTAAGACAATACTCGATCTAGCGGTCATTGGCTCTGTGAATCGCGCCTATTGTTAGTTAAACTTGTTGTCGACCCTCATGACTTATATTGTTATTATTCCAGTTTAGGAATAGCTAAATGTGTTACATTTGTGTTTGCATCTATTTAGGATTTTTGTTTTATTTCTGGACTCGACAATTGAGTCCAAATGGATACTGCTAAAATTATTATTATTATTTAACTAAAGTCATAAACAATAAAATAGATAGATTTTTCTTTGTTCTGAAGATTTTAGGTTTGATATTACGCTCGGACAAATTCAAAAGTACAGATATTTTTTGAGTTTCTGTTATTCGATTATTTTGTTTGAGTTTTTATCCCTAGGATACATAACAAAGTTTAGCATGTGTGCAAGAATATGATACCGTACCTAACCTTGGAATAGGTAACCAGTATCATCTCGTCATCATCACAAGCCCAATTAACATCGATCTACTGGCCACAGTTTCACTGATCAACTATTATAAAATATATAATTGCACGCACTAAAATTATCACGAGTCATGTTTAAATTGACCCGTCGGAAATTGATAGCTATAATTACGTCTATGGAGATATTTGCTATCGAGTTTCCTCTGAGATTGTGCGTTAGCTCGACGCCTCTAATTAGTCCATACGTGGAAACAATGCCGGGGCGGTATATGCTGTTACATGTGCTGCTATACTGAGTTCATTAATAGCCTTTGGTGAGCGCTGTCGGTAACATACTGGCCTGTAATATGGCCTGTGTTTCGTGTCTTGTTTCTGAGGAATCATTAAAGGAGTACCTGGTCTTTCGTAGTTCCTGACACCAATGACTTTGTTATGAAATATGGTAAACTTTGTCATCGGAAATATTTTAATAGTCAATCGGAATACTACGTTTTAGCCGTACATAAAAATTTATCAGCCGTCTATTACTCATTTAATGGTTCTAGGCAAAAAAATATGTAGGTAAATATCGCACCTCTCAGAACACTATGTGCTTTTATTGGTTATTAAGAAGAAGAAGTTATTGTTGTTAAGAATATTTCAACGCTTATTATTTTCTATGTTGAAACTATTACAACATTTTTAATGGAATCGAGTAAACCATATTCGGAATCGGTGATTGATTACACAAATATTTATGATACAGAATATATTAACCATAAATAACTTTTACCCTACGAAATTCTAAACATACATATTTTAAATAAGTCAACTTTTATGAATAGAATGTCTTTACAAAACATTTATACCAAAATAGAAACCTTTTGTCTGCTACATTTTACATCGACGCAAAACAGCTTCAGCAGCAATCCTTTCAAAGGAAAATATTGAAATATACAAACGACGATCTTTCCCCTAATTGGCACTTCATTTTTTCTGTTTTCTGTTTGATCATAAAGCGCAAAATTGCCGCACTGGTGAGCGCATTCGCCATTCCAAATCAACAATGACATTAACCCTCCTAGTGTGGCAATCAGAGAGTAAGTGGGAATTTCCGCGTCGTTTGATACGGCTCCCAGCTAAATGTTAAGAGCCCGCCTACTGGAGCACCTACGTACCGGCCGTTCTGAGGGACACACAGCCGCATACATCGCTGTTGCTTTTTTAACTAACGCTATGAAGAGATTACTCTCGTGTTTGTAAATCCGGACAAAGTATCTTACTCCGATCAATCCGATCTGCGTTTGAATGATGTAGATGTCGGTTGACGAATGGAATACGATCTCATGCGAATGTATTGGCGTCCTTGCCTCAGAGCGAAGGATTGTCAAATAGGTCGACCGATTATTGATATTTCTATAAAAGTGAGTAGACATTTGACACTTGGTAGTTGACTTTATGTCGTCAATTGCTGCCTGATATATATATGGACAACAGCTTATCATCAGGTGTAGTGGCGGAAATTCAATGTTTATCTTATCTTCTTCCCTACCGTTAGCAATCTCACTTACCATAGGTTAGTAAGCAGTTGGTACATTCTATTTTCATATATCGTTCCAAACATTCCATCTTTATAAGATGTTAATAATGGAGTTGCTCAGTTTAATTCAAAACAACATTATGTGTTACTTTTGGGTATGTCGTGATTTTTAAGGTTGCGACGCATGTCGAGGACACATAAAAGACCTTAATAATTTCTTAGGTATTTAGTCTTTATCACGATGAACTTCTTCACTGTTAAAGCATGTGATTATTCATGTGAAGTGAAAGCACACTTAACTTCGAAAAGTCGGAGTGCCCGGGATTTGAACCCGCAACCGCCAAGATGCCCCATATATTATACCGCAATCTTTATCTTATTAATCCAAAGTACACCAATATAAATTTTGGGTAGAATTCTTTGAACGATCTTATTTAATAAATAATTTTAATAATTATTCATGCAATCTCAGTTAATCCCTTATCGGTGAAAAGTTTTAACTACTACATTTATTTAGTAACCCAATTTATTTTATAGCAAAAGTTTTATAATGCTGGTATTTTTATTATTAGATAGATTCAATAATAACTGCTTTGATATCTTGTTGGACAGGCGCAAGTTAACTATAAACTAGATAACGTGTGTAGGCCTATTGCAAATTATTCATAGGAATTACAATAGAAATGGAGAAAGACGGGGAAAAGTAAAGGTTACCGGCACTCTCATTCATGATTATCGTCATCAGCTCATACACGTCTCACTACTGGGCACGGGCCCCCTCTAAAACTGAGGGGGTTAACCTCATTCATCAATCAAAATACTTAATTGTGATGTAAAACCACTGTTGGCATTGTTAACTCCTATAGATTTGACTCATCTTCATCAACCCATATACGCCCACTGCTGAGCACGGGTCTCCTCTACCATTGATAGGGTTTAGGCCATAGTCCACCACGCTGGCCTAGTGCGGTTTGGCGGACTACACACCTAAGAAATTCCTAAGAACTCTTAGAGGTGCAGGTTTCATCACGATGTTTTCTTTCACCGTTAAAGCAAGTGATAATTCAATGTGAATACACACATAACTTCGAAAAGTCAGAGGTGTGTGCCTGGGGTTCGAACCCGCGACTGTCGAGATTCTCGACCGCGCGCCCAAACCTCGAGGCCATCACTGCTTTGATTGATTGATTGCTTTGATTTGACTCATACACACATATAACAGTCCATGTGAACTAATCATCAGTCTAGTATTTTGTAGCTATGAGTCAATCGTGCACTGTTTCAGGCAAATGCATTTCGCCGGCAAGAATATTTTTTCTGCGTGTGTGTCACCGTATGTACTTTCAGTTGTATTAATTAAATATTTCCATATTAAGGGGAGCAGCGGACGGCGTTCTTTTCTGTTATATCCTGCAAAACGCGAGGTAATTGATTCGTAACCAAAAATATTCCAAAGCAAACGAACACTTATTTTCATCTTTTATGTGGAAATGTTTGGACTGACAGACTGCTTTATGAGCAATGTATGAAACGAAAGAAGAAAATTAAACATGGAAACGTAAAATTCGGAACAAAAGGAATAATATAAGAACAAAAATGTACTGACGGATTTTCGTTTTGTTTTTAATATTGCTTTACAATAGAAACGAATATTACGCATGTAGGGAGGCAACGTTTATGAATTGTATGGAATGCGAGTCTGACTCGATTTGCAAATCAATAGTGTCTGCCCATCGGGTACGTGGTGTAATTATGAGAACGAGAAAGATTATTGACCTCGCGTATTGGATATAAGAGGCTGATGCGAGGTAATATAGATATCGTTCACCGTGTACGCATATGGTTTCTTATGTTTGAAAATAGAATAATACTCATAACATATTATGCTAAAAGTCAAAGACCAGTCACAATTAATTATAATTTAAAAAAATCATTAATGCTTTTTCTTATAACATGTGTTTTATTGTTTTTTAGTTGTGACCCGCCCATGTTATTTTCTGTATTTTTTAGACAGAGGATATACCGGCTTCAACTTTAGTTTTACGCGTTTATTGATTTTAAATTTTTCCCATAAATTATCTCATTAATCGGTCGAGTTCGCCATATTATGTCTAATGAGATTAAGTCTGTTGTCGTGGGTGTTAGAAACTTTTAGGCCTAAAGGCTCAGAGCCCGATACAAAAATTTATGGTTCACAAAAAAATGTCTTAGTGCAGGAATCGTAACCAAGGCCTCGTCTAGCAAGCTGTTGTATAGTCAACTGCGCCACGGGGACTTGCGGGGTTATTATGTACATAAGTAAGGAAATAAGCAATCTAATTTGCTATATATTTACCAATTAATCTGGCTTACTGCCCCATACAATGGTCCCAGACTTTGTCGTATAAATTAATTAATAAATGACTGTACTAACTACACTACACTAACTTAGAACACGCATTAGGACTTGCTGTATAAGCAAAGCTGTGATGTTCTTGCACACACGCGGACACAACTAGTATTCGTAGAGCAGTTCCTTAATGTTGTTAAAATTATGTAATTGAATCGTGTCCAGTCATTTAACTTTGTTAAATAACAAACTCAGCACACGCTCCGAAATAGCAAATAAAACATCCCGCGACTGCATCAGTTCAGATCTGATTATAGTGTGACTATTGTATAAATTTTCTCGGGGTCTAGTTGCAGTTCTAGCGGTCGACCTGGATTCGATTCCCGGGTCGGAAAACAGTGTTATGAGATTTTTTAATGATTAAACCGTCTGAGGTGTTGTCAGAAAGCTGTCTATTGCGTGAAACTTAAAAATAAAATTTGCAAAATGTGGTTGCCGAAATGCACCTCTGTCTATCTCTCGATATCACATCAGGGAGGTGTATATGATGAAATTGGTGACCGTTGCTTCCCCTTGATGAAATGACTAGAAAGTATATTAAGGCTTCCATTCAACGGAGAAAAACATGGTTGCCATGTTGTACAAACACAGAGTGGCATAACCAAAATTAAAAAAATCTAAGTTAGAGAAAATAAATAGATAAATCAAATATAATAAAGTAATAAAAATTTAAAACAAGACCATGTATAAATTCTTTGATCTGTGTATTATACAAACGTATCTAATAATGGAAGAATAGATTACTGATTTTTCAGCACATTGGTATATCCCACCTCTTATAGGAAATTTATATTAAAAAAATACGATTACACTTTGACCTAAACAAAAACCTAAATGTAAATTCACATTAAAATAATTCCCAAAAATACATGCCTTCGTTGTCACTTTATAGTGCTCCTACAACAAAATATCTATTATTTCAATAGTAACATGAAGATAGCCTGTTATTGAGTGAATTCGTTTAATAGGCGGCTGTTAGTTGGTTACACGAGTTTGTTTGAGTTAGAAACGTTGTATGGTATCTGTATTTATGTCAAGGTGAAATGACTAGTCACAGAAAATTTACTCAATACAGGACAATCGTAACTTCAAAGCGATCGAACGAATTAGTAGTTAAATAATTTAAAACGGTTGTAAAATGATTACAGTAATGTTTTCGCTTGATCAATATCAAAGCGGTCAAGGAAAAACGATAATAAGAAAAAAATGTAATTAATAACAGAATACCTGTATCACGAACAGAAAGGATATACGAGTAGTATGGGTGTTATTATAATTGAATTACTTAAAAATTACTTTGTAAATTTTGCATACATTTTACCATTGACAAAATGTATGTTCAAAGCTCTCTACTATGTGTGAGTAATGTTTATTCATTATTAATACACTGAATTGAAGTGGTAAAGTAATGTGCTTACTTACATATTAACTTAGAGTGTTTGATAAGTAGCACGTGCAAATAGCATGAGTAAGTTGGTGCAAGTCTAATACATTTAAATTAATTACTAGCAAAATAACAAGAGTGAAAGGAGTGGCGTGCTGTAGCGTGCGTGGCTTTTCATCGCCGTAAGTAAGTCGCCGCGCAACAAGTGACGTTTCGCATTCCCTGCCCACCATCTAAAGCATACAAGCTCTCCTTACAAATAAAGTACCACTTAAAACGACACTCGATTTTTTTTTACATTCAACAACAATTCTCTTTAAGTAAAGCGCTTATTGAATCCGATTAATTATTTGAGGTCAATTGCATCTTACGTTCTCTTAGCAGAAAAACAGTTCGTGCGAGTTTATTTACTTTTCGTCACTTTTAAAAGAGAATGACTGCGCAGTGCGCATGCGCAAGAAATGAGCGAGAGAAATGCCGGAGCGGGACGAAAAACAGTGCGACTCGCTTGGACCAATCGATTAGTCGCATAACGATAGCGGCTTCTTAAATGCAGATGTGTCGTGTGTATCAACGTCAGTAGGCGAGCGGCGAGCGGCCGGGCCAGTCGGCATGGCTTCTCCCGCCCAGTGCACGCTCGCGATCCTTTGTCGTTGTTAGTTGGCCGGCACCGATGTTTCGCGCTGCGCGACCGTCACATGTTTACTGTCAGTGACGAGGCCGCGGAAAATAAATACTAAATTCATTCATCACATGAACTTCTGTCAACTTTTTAAGTAATGTAAACTTCAAACTAACTTAGTAACGCGCGGACATTTTCAAAGTGGTTATATTAAATTATGGAGTGAACAAAGGAAGGATTGAACGAGAAAAGGTAATGTAAATGCATTATATTAAATCCTTACACCCATAATTTAGGGATAAGAAAAATACGTTTGTATTTGGCAAAGATACAAACAAACATCCAATATAAACAAACAGGAAATATGTTTCTAGGAAATGATTTATTATTTTTAGGTTGTAATTTGCTATATTACGGTGTATTTTTTTCTCTAATACTTTATTAATATCTAGAAATTTTAAAAGTAATATTCCGAGAAAATATTAAAGTTCACATTATGATTGGATAATTTTAACGTGATAAAGTGGATAATTTTATAAAAATAAGAAGTTTCAAGGTTTTAAGTCATTGAAAGACATGCAATTATTATTTATCAATATCAAACCGGACTGTTAGAAATTCGAAATGTTTTAATATTTTTTAAATGTTATCGTTTCCGCATTTATTTTAACAGCATACGTTTGTTTATTGATGGATTTACGTTTAATAACAAGGTTGAACGAATGTCACGATGTTGTTTTCATACGTAAATGAAGTCTAGATAGTGAAAGCTTTTATTTAAATATCTTAAAAAAAATAGTTTTTTTTACAATTGCCATAAATATAGAGTATTTACGTATTAAAATATAATTGAAAATGTATATAAATAATGTTTTAACACAAGTTTTCAATCGGCGTGAACTAATTCACTTATACGGAAGATATAGAAATTCGTGAATTGCTCGTAGCCAATTCGTAGCCGTTTCGTAGGCGCCCGTAGCGCATGATAACACAGACATTGGATACGTAGAATTGTGATAGCTCCCATATTGGCACCTTAAGAAGGTTACCGAAGGTTGTCACCCCATCCAATATCTCATAACGTTGTTACGACTCAGATATTGAGCTCCATTTTAACGTTTCGCGTCCCAAACATAATATCTGCTGAGGCCTTATTTTACTTTTGTTTGTACGAATCTTATTTTTGCTGTTATTACATTTTGTTTGCGTATCCAAGGTTTGTTATTGCTATTGCGTACGCTATTGCCGGATTCTTGTTTTGAGCTCGGAAGTATAGTATTTGTCTGTTGGAGATATTTTTTGTAATATTTTTAATTGCTTTTAGTGAATGGTTGAAAGCTTTGTATTTTTTCAAGAGCTTTTCGGTCGGGTATGAATAAATATACATTTCAATTAATGGAGCGGTAAAGCGAGCAAATAGTTTAACTACGGAATGATTCAGATTTATTTTTATGTCGAGATTTGGATAATACTATTTTATTTCTAAAAATTACGAGTTTTGCCGATGGAAATGACTTTTTTCTCTTACAAAAAACTATTCGTTTCCAAGAAAATAATTGTTTTACATTTATAAGTATTTTATTATATGTTCGTATACTCGAATATATAATACAACTTGTTGGGTTCAATGTTAAGATCGAGGAGAAATTTTAGTGATTTTAGAAAACGTGGTAAGATTACTAACATAAAATTGGAGTTTTGTTACTAATAGGTCAAATTACTTGCTCCTTTGATTCGAATGATAAGTGTCAAAAAATATTTTTAAGTTATACGGACTGTTCAGTATTTAGTTTATTGAAGACAATTATTAGAATTACTTCTTTATTATGAATTTTCTAGTAAGGAATCATCTCGAATCATACGTTGTCTTGTTGAATTTGTAAAAAATTGTACCAAACTTTTTTACTTGATGATATAAAGAGTGGGCTAAAAATTATTTTTTTGACTTCGTTACGGTAATTCCTCCAGATTGGTGGAATTATTTATATGTGTAAAGACTATAAGTCCTTTCCGTCTGTAGCCACGTTTAGCTGCGGAATGAGTATGGCGCCAATTGAAGTATCATAGTCCTATCAATTCGCAGAAAGCATATTTTTAGAAGTCACCCTATGAAACGTAATATAAGAGAATATGTGATAAATGACGTCAACACTAAATGTAAAAATACGTAGAAGGTAGACGCTTTTCTCTTTCTCGTCTTTGCAGTGAACTAACAATGAACCCATTCACTTAGTATTCGAGTTAAATTAAACAATAATAATAATAAATACGAACATTGGAACCTGCACACCTAAAAGTTCTTAGGAGTTTCTTAGGTGTGTAGTCCGCCAACCCGCACTAGGCCAGCGTGGTGGACTATGGCTTAAACCCTCTCGTTGGTAGAGGAGACCCGTGCTCAGCAGTGGGCGTATATGGGTTGATGAAGAAGAAGATTGGAATTACGGTCCGTTATTTGCCCGGTTTTCATTGACCTTTGCAGTATTTTCCTTCCAAACACAATGTTTGATACGTTTCTCCGAGTTCCGAACTAACAGCAAGATTAATTAGACTTCTGTTTTATTATTAAGTCGGTAAACGGTAAATGTTTCTTCTTAGTGTAATGAAAGGCTGTGGTTAAATTATTGTTTTTGGTAACGACCTGCGTTGATTCACTAATTCACTACCGTTGTGTCAAAAATTTAAGACCAGAACTGTTTTACGTTTCTTATTATCAATCTGTTTTCAGAATTGTGTCCGTGGCTTTATTCGAGATATCTGTATTTACACTACTCGTATCTGTGCAACTGTATGATCAAGGTGTCACAACTCACATTCGTATTGATAACCCGTTTTTCGGCTTAAAAAACGGCAGAATTTAAATGAAATAAATGAAAACATGGCTCTGTTTCCAAAATGTGTAACTTTTCGGTGTCAGATCCGATATAAGCAATTGTTTCGGTGGGGGTGGTAATTTTTCGGAACCGTTGTTTCAAAAATTAGTTTTTTTACCAACTGTGACACGTGGATCCAATTTATAATTGAAGAATTCAATTAGTCTAGCCATAAAACAGTTTTTCCGGGATACGTTTTTTTTGGAACAAGCGAATGACCGTGTCACGAACACGGTGAATACAAAAATATAGTCAGCGTCAATGACCGTAAATTCTTATATTAATAATTGAATTATTTTTTGCTATAATTACGCCGCCATGATTAATAATGCGTTTAAATTGAGTTTAAAATAATATATCGATGACCTTGATAACTATTCTAATAGAGCAAAACCGTCCGAAGGGTAACATTTACAGAACGTTTGAAATTTGCCCGTCTTTTGCAGTGGCAGACCTATGAACTACGCATAAAATCGCAAATATTTAGCATTCAATACGAATACTTGATTTCTTTGCGTTTCCTTGAATTTTTGCGTTTTGGTCGCTTAGGGCATCCTGGATTTTGATCAGAATTTTCTGAGGTATGAACTGGGAAAGGGCTTGGCATTCGCTTCCAATGGTTCCCTTTTACATTATACATACATATATACTCGTACTGTGCTATTTTTTATTTACAGTTATAATAATTGGATGGTTAAGAATGAGCTGATCATTTTTTTAATATCAGTTCCATATTCGACTTTTATCAAGATGATTTTAGTATATTAGTTGATTCAAAACATAGTTATACCCTGTTACTGGAGAAAAGAGAAAAAATGAGCATTTGCGTAAAAGTGTCCTAGTTGTCGGAAGCGTTACCCTTTATTTTACGTTACCTTTTATTTATTTTATTAATTTACGTTTCTTGCACATATAAGTTTTAAGGAGGACTTTGCCAACCTATAAAACAGGCATCAATATAATATGTACATATATTTGATTTTAAAAATATTTTTAGCCCCGGATATAAATAGATATAGCGCAGTTAAAGAGCGTCCTCCGAAATTAGGACTAAAAATTCTCTATATCCTCTATAACTTTATATTTTTGTACTCGGCTACATTAATATGTTGAATATTCCCTTTTTGAAAAACTGCAATTTTTTGCTTATACCTTCTTAATTTGCTTCTCAGACTACTAAAATTCCTACGAAACAAAAGCATTACGCATATTCATCCTTCGTCTCGTGAGATATTATTTTGGTACGAGTGATTTTCGTAGTACGAAACTCGAGCCAAGTAAAGGAAACATAATATAATCATCGGAAAAAATACGAAATTACTAGTGGCATGGAGTCACATGGGTCGCAAAACACAGATACAGAAAGCTACTCGTAGTTTTGCCTAATGTTTTTAATATTTCAATTTCCAAGATTTTTTTATGCAAGCCATTGCCGAGTCTGTTAATGGCAACTGAATTTTCTGTATATCTCATTTTAACTTTGATTACTCATGTACGGAATGGGATCTCTCGAAATCATTACGCTACACACATCAATATTTCGCGGAACAGCTTTGATTGCGCAAATAGATATTTGCGTACAAAAACGTTCTGAGTATGTTGAAATCCAATGAACTTTAATTGAATTTCTCGTAAGAAAATTTCCATATAAAATCACAAGCGATATCTCCGCATATTCTTTTTTTCTGTTTTACTAGCTTAGCCCATGACTTCGTCGGCGTGGAAATCAACATAAACGTATTATTCAGTTCGCAGAGTTACGAAATTTTATTATTAAAAAAAAAACTTACCCTTAGTTATTTCTTATTACAACAGCTATTTACCAAAACTTTCGTATTGAGTGGTCCAGCCGTTATAGAGAAAGGCCGGAATACACAAGCAAACAGACAAAAATTGTATAGTTATTATTACTTTTACCCAATTGCGTTGTGGTCTCAAATCTCAATACACTTGGCCCAATTGTTTGCTGTCTGCCACACAACGTTTAGGGTTCGATTCCCGGTTCGGGCACAATGTCGTTACCTTTCTCGATTCCACCGACGACCGGTTTCTTTTTACTATACCTTATGCGCGTTCTTCTGCAAGACCTCACTTCTTTCTCCTCTCCCAATTCTTCAAGGTGTTCGAATTGAAAATTCTAGGCTATCTTCGTAACTATCGCAACTCAAACAGCCACCTAGAGAGCGTGTTTTCCTTTACCGCACGCGGGTCAGTATTCAGGACATTGAGCGTACAAACTCTGATATGAAATACCGATTTCACCCCTGATCAGCTTTGGAGTACAAAGCGCAGGCGCGTTCGATGGTGAACGTACGCGTCAAACATACCCATAATATTTATATATGAATAGTGGTTGTAAGCATCAAGTGGCGAGAGAGTTTTAAGTATTGCCGTACTTCGCAATGAGAATAGATTTAATACCTTGCTGCAAGATTTTCACAAATTCAATTTATTTTTTCTTGAGGGACGAATGGTGGTAATCCATTGTGGTCGATTTTTTAAAATACTTATTTGCTGAATGAAAGCTAATTCAAAGGTTATCTTAAATCTATTCCTTGGCATACATATACATATAATACTTAATCTAAAGTCCAACCTGTTCCTGAAAAAGAGAAAAGTCCTTTATAACGAATTTTATTCATAAACTCAATTTAAAATTGGTTGGTGTGTGATATATAGAAATGGCTCGCAATAACTCGCCTACGTGACCCTCGTTGAGGGGAGTTTTTGCCTACATTGTATAAACAGCTAATACCGAGTAATGTACATTCTGCTGAGGTTATACAAACGCCATGTCTATCCATTCCGGTTGAGTTTGTAGTAGATACTAATTTCCGATAAATTTGTGCGTTCTCGCGGGCGAAACGAGCCGCGCAGAGAAATTTATAGCTTTTGAAACGGCGTTTACCTTTAGAATTGAGCGTTAATCTTGTGTGAAAGACGCAGCGTGGTGGAGAGATGAGAGTGTTTGTGATCCCGATGTGTGTTTTTGGTTTTATTTTTACCACTTAGTATCGGGCTCGCGGTTTATTCGATTTACAATCCCGTCAGCTTCGATGTTTACCATTCAACGGCTGAAGCAGCCTATTTTCAAATGATGTGTTGGTTTATCTAACAGTTTTTAGCACTGTTTCTATAAACAGCGACAAATTAACACCTAAACGTATTTAAGGTACCTATGTAGTATGTATTGTAGTTGTACATATATTGTAGGTACGTAGGTTTTCAACTGTGGTTTTAATCAGAGTTTACCCACCAAAGAGAGTATTTCACTGGCTGAATCATGTTTGCAGAAGTAAAAAGCAGAAAAAAATAAAATGTCATTAGAAATTCTATATTGATTTTATGTAAAATAAATGAGCATTATAAGGAATAGATTTTTTTATTTTGTTAATATTTATAATTTTATATTACTCCAAACAGAAAAAAATCCATTGCGAAAATTATATCATTACCTAATTACATACTAATTTACCATCGCGCTGTAACTGTTAGTCAATTGTTTTCTTAATTTTTCTAATACAAATTCATAAAATACGCATCCATAAGTAAAATTATAAGCGATATCAACTTACAATCCAATTACAGTTTATGCACAAAATAACATGATGGATATAGAAAGATGATGGTTTTTATCATAACATTTGAGGCAGAATAATTTTATCACTAATCTCACCCTTCAAATTTCCATTTGACTAGCTGGAGTATATTTTAGAATATAATGGAGCTGAAGATTGATGACCGAATTGACGATGCGGCTAAGAAGTTGGCTTGCTGCATTATATAAACCTTGTGGGCTTTGGACCAATACTTAGGCGGGCTTTTTAAAGTGCACTCGCAATGAAATAATCACACTGAATCGTGGATATTTGTATTAATAAACTCAGTGGTCTTTGATGGTGACTTAAAAGAAGTAAATATTATTTCTACTCTTTTATAAATGACGGACAAGTCTATTGCCGATTTTTGGACACATATTCGAAACCGGCTCCTCCGCAATCACACGATCCACACTTCTATAAATATTTTTATTACACAAATTATAATTTTCATTTATTTGTAGATTGCAATTGCTTAAATCGATTATAATAAAGAAATAAAACATCAAACGTGAGCAGTTTACAGAAAGCAAACTTGTATAAAGTGTATCAGTGTATAATCAAGCCAGATGCAATGACTTGAAAGAATGTGGTCAGCGTGGTGCGCGGCTATTTACTTGTATCGGATCCTTTGTCTACTTTCGCTCGACGGGCCCCGGTTTATTTGCTTCAAGCGATCGGTTCATCTCGACATAACAAATGAACAAAGAGTTATTACTCGTATCGTTAGATTAGCTTCCTTAGAGAGAATTGTTCGCGAAGTTTTCTACGCTGGGAGTTTACGGACGGCTTTCGGTTGGACTTTGGTTTATGATTGTGTTTTACGACTATTATTTGGAAATGAATTTATAGGGTAACAGTGTAGTCTAGCTGCCTCGAATGTCCATGTTAAGATGAGTGCGCGCTACAAGAATGAGGTCACAACATCTGCTGGAAATTTTGGGATCTATTCGGCGTAAGCGTACCGCCCAGGAATGAATATCAGGGAAAAATAAATCAACCCTAAAATAACACAAGATACAACTATTTAAATACACGGTGAAAAAAATTTGACAAGAAAACCTCAATGCTGTATTCGAATAATAATAACGAAACAACTTCCACCCGAAGTTCTCCGTAAATTTTCAAAATAGTATTTTCCAAAGTGTTTCACAAAACACGTCCAACCAATTTGTACTTTTGTGTGGATCTGAAAGTTTTTCGGCACAGCTGTCGCATCACGCACCGTTCGCGCACATTTTCGTTCCTTTGTCACTTCCATATTTATCGGCGAGTAAAGATTTCTAACGTTTACATTGTACCTACCTACTATTAACCAACAAAGTCAATTAGGTCGCCAGTCGTAACGTCACAGAGATAAAATGAACGAAATTATAGCTTCACTTCGACAACCGTAATAAAGCTGGGCCTACTTTGCGACAATTTTCTCTGCGGGCAGGGCTCCTACTCAGATGTCAATTTTTGGCCGAAGCCTTCTCACGGACGTCTGAATCGTGGGGCTTATATTTACGGGCATTGACTTGTGTCATTACTTATTTGACAACTTTTATATTATTTTGGTTGTCTCAGCTTTCAGTATATTTACAATTATTTCTATAACTTGTCCCGATTTTGTTCCAGGAAAAGTTCAACAAAGAAATGTTGTATAATGATAGATTAATTATACATCTATTAGTTATATTAGTCGTAAATCTTAAAAGTTCTATGATTTGTTTTTAGAGAGAAACGTCTTATTTTTTTTGCAATTGCAAAAATGTGTTATAATTATATTATTATTGGCTTTGTTGAAATATTATTAAGTTCCAGCGACTCACACTAACATTCAATCTCGTCAGAAAATTTATGTTTTATTGGAGGATAAACTAAAACTTTCCTTTAAGAAAAGTTTCAATAAACAAAACAAGACTATATTCAGTATCTGATATAAGTCTTGTAGGTTTAAAGTACTTGGCAAACAATGTGCGGATGATATTTCCGAGTAGGGCCCAAGTCGAGTTGTATGAATAGACGGCCCCGTTTTTGGCGAGGCACCTTCGCGAGACGTAGAGCCTTTTACAGGCGCTTTTGAATTTGCCTGTAAATACAGCTTATAACACGCAAGCAAGCAAAATGACATCGAGACAGGCGACCGAATAGCTCACTGGAAATGCGCGACTTTGCCAACTCATCGGAGGGTTAAAGATACCCTCAAATAAAATGTTAATGCTCAATTAGGGAGTCGTGTTTATACAATGAATATTTATACCAAAAGAATAATGGAAGAACAAAAATGTCGTCTATTACCTCAACGTATAATTTTTATTCGTTTTCTTATTTTTCTTCGCATAACAAAATAAGGTTGTATTAAATCTCTTTACCGTCATCGCTTTTATGTAATCTAAAGATCGTTGACTTTACATATTCCGACTTTTCTAAAGTCATTACTAACTTCTATATAATTTAAGGGAGCCTTGTTCTTTGGAAATTAAAATCGGTTTACCACGAATCAGCTTGCTTTTCGAAAGAAACTTAATGTAGTTTTACAGTCTGTGCTGCGTTCAGGGGTTGATCCACAATAGATTTTATATCGCCTTGGAAGATTGAAAATTAAATTTAGTTTGAACATAAATCTATTAAGCGTTGCGTTGAATTTTATCAGCGCACGGGAAGCCGGAGACGCGTGACAGACAAGTCGACGTGAAAAATGTTCTCAATGAAAACGTTGGGAGAGCTTGCTGACCCAAATATTTA
Source organism: Cephonodes hylas (assembly GCA_030295005.1). Taxonomy (NCBI): domain Eukaryota; kingdom Metazoa; phylum Arthropoda; class Insecta; order Lepidoptera; family Sphingidae; genus Cephonodes; species Cephonodes hylas. The sequence continues at coordinate 7,659,414 of AP025366.1, forward strand.
ATATCACTAATTAAATTCTCTTCCAATAGATACCGAAGACATGTTACTGTTCTCATAATGACTTGATTGTTAAAGAAAGAACATAGGCAGAAGTAAATTTGACAGCCCCCGTGGCGCAGTTGGCTAGACACCAGCTTGCGAAACGAGAGGCTGCGGGTTCGATTCCCGCACCGAGACAAATGTTTGTGTGAACCACAAACAATTGTTTCGGGTCTGGGTGTTTGTGAGACCGAAAATGTCTCTCGTAGTGTCTGATATCCACGACACAGATCTTGTAACCTAGTGTGGGGTCAGAGCTATGTATGTGACTGTTGGGTGTTGGGTGTATTTAATAAATGTAGATAATACATGTAAGTAGTGGTCCAAGCTTGTATGGCGAAAAATTTTTTTTCGAATATATTATATCTAAGGGGGTGCTCATCGAGTCGGAAGTTTTTAACAATCGTGCAATTTTAGGTTTATCAATATTACAAGTATTTTAATTTAATTAGTATCCAAATTATTTAATTTTAACAAAAATTAGGTAACTAAGCAATAATTAACATAATATCAGCCGCTATTTCTTAAAACCATGTTTATTAACTTCTTTTTGGAAGTTTCAATAGAAACGATTTTTCAGTTTTCTTCAGTGATGTGATGTAAAAATTGCTTTTCTTCCTCTTTAGTAAGTATCGTGTTATAATGAACAAATAAATGTAACACCTCTCTCATAAATATATAGTATAATTACGGGTACGCATTTATTACCTTGGAGGTGTTCGATATTGCCGTTCTGGGCGTCAGGAGGTAATTTCAAAAAGAGTGACGAACGCTACAAATGAAATTTCTAGGGTAAGCTTGAGCAGATCTGTATGAGAACGAAAGCAATACAATCACCTCGTAGCAAACGTTTACCGCTATCAGAATTATTTTTTGTTTACAATCAGATAGTTTGTCAGAAAACAAAGCAACTAATTCACCAAACAAATATCATTAGTGGTGCTTTAAGACACCCATAGCTGGTATAGCGATTTTAGAATTAATGCCTTCGTATTTATTAAAAGCTCTTCCAAAGAAATAAGCCATTTACTGGTGTACATGCTGCTAAACCACTACAAACCCATCTTTGGACTTTTCCTCTAATACGCTAACATTACAAGAAATGCGACAAAAGCTTCACTCAAGTTCTAATTTTTGTCACGCCACAACCGAAGATAACGCATTACTTTTACCGGCTATTTCCCTAAAATCTTCAGATATTTGTTTCCGTGGAAGAGAACTTTCTTTAAACCTTTTGTTGTAATCATTTTACGGTCTCCACTTTGATCAATGAGAAATGCTTTGTCTTTCGCAATATTTATCACATTCGTAGCTTACATGGGCAATGTCAAAATGTATAGGTCTAGTTTTTTGTACGCAATCCTCTCTCTTCCTTTGAGCTTCAGAATTTCTTCTTCTACTTTTCTTCAAAAGCAGCCAGATCTTATAAAACTAAATCAGTTTTTTATCACAATAATTTTCTTGTCTGTTGCTGTAATGTTCCTAACATTTGATTTGCTCCATACTTCTATTATTTACTAGTTCCGCGGAATTGTTCACATTTTAATTTTAATTTTAAGAAGTGGTGATAACGGAGCAAAACTTACTAAAGAGTTGGGAGTTGGTTAAATCTCAGTAATGACTTAACATCTCGAACCACAAGTAGAAAAATCGCGCCTTTTTTCGAGTAGACGAACATATTTTATTACCCTAATTCACTCCACAATCTACTTAATAAGTATCAAAACTATTTATGTTTTATTATTTAAATTCAATAATAAAACTGATATGTAGTTTATTTTAATATATATTTACTAGTTTAGCAAATGATTTAATACAAGAAGCTGTCCTGTAACAGGAAGTAAATATTAAGCATTTTGCACAAAAAATCGAAAACAGCACTCCACTGAGCACCCTGTTATACTTGAGCTATCTCCTTGAAATTTTATTACGTTATTACTATGAGTATGTGTAACAAATTCATGGGGTGGCCAAAAGAAAAAAGAGAAAAAAAATTTTTTGGACCACCCTAATGTAAATACATTCAATGTAGAATCTACAATTGTACATACATTCACGACTATAGGAAGTAATGTGTGAATCATTTTTAGCTATGTTTTAAGACTCACGGAACGCTACGCTAACCTACTGCTTTATATTTGCTTTGCTTTATATTCTTTGCTACTTCCGAGAATTTATTAAAAGTGGAACTCAGCAAAACTTTCCTAAACCCAAGAAAAAAACCTAAGACATTTCAGTCGCAAAAGACAATTTGCTTCATGACAGAAGAGACAGTCTTAAATGAGTCATATGAAAAGTCCCATATAAAATTTTTTTGAACAAGAATAATTATAGCATGGTTCCCGCCTGACGATTGAGAACACGAAAATTACACTTTACTTTTAAAAATCGCTACGTTCTATCACGTGTCTGCATAATTTATGTCACAACTCACGACTTTTGAGTACATATATTCACTTGTAAGTGTTACAATATCCATTTGAAAAGAAAAAATGTCTAAAAGCAATGACGGCTAGACGGAACGTAACCTAAATCTGGGTGCGCGATGACATGACGTGAATAATGTTCCAAGTGAAAGAACTTTTTACAGATTTTCAATGCGCTTTGTGACAATACGCCTTTGAATATATTTCGCGACTAACGGGATAATTCTGCGGTTTCCTCGCTGCTTATACTTTTTTTAATCAACCGCTTTTGTATAGCCGTGGAATTGTTCAAATTGTCTATGTTTTCATTTTTTTGGTTATTTAAATTCTATCGAATTGCTAACATTATTGGAATTCTGTTTTCAAATGTGAATTCGTTTTATTTTTGTTTTGATTTTCACGCAGGCAAACATAAATATGTGTTCAAATAACACACCAGTCAATAACAGCCCGGCAGTCTAGGCTAGTGTACTCGTATACTGAACTTACTGTCACGTGCAGCGTAGTAAAGCGCTATTCCGGAATCCAAACAAACACATTAAACATAGAAAAATAAATTACAGTTTTTTGCAAAAATAAAAATAGACTTGCATTAACGTAAATCGACAAAAAAGCCTCTCGCGAGTCTACAGAATTATGCCGGCCTGGTTAAAAACTTAGTATCTACTCGTAGGTCTAGAATCATTCAATATCTACGGCCACTATAGGACATAAACTCTAGACGTATAATTACTTTTACAACGTCATTTACACTCACACAAAGCAAGGATAAATAGTCAATTCGCAAGAGACCTATTTACCTTCGCTAGACTTCTTTGTAGAGCGGTAGAAATTGCCGATTGCTGTAATGTGTTACTTTTGTTCCAGAAATGAGGTGGATTCAACGCTGACGTAGAAGAGAAAGGTCAATATGGACCATTGGGTGACGGCGGCGAGCACGCTGCTGGCCTTTTTACTTTATTACAACACATTGGACGCGGGATTCGTTTACGATGACCGGTAAGATTTGCTATTTAACTCTAACTTTATTCGCCCTAGCTTTAACATAGAATACATTTTATAGATATTAAAATGTTGTACAGTCACGAGCATAAATATGTTCCTATGCGAAGGTTACCAAAAATATCTGACCCATGATCGAGTTCAATAATATGTGCCTACACGTACGCAGCAAAAATATGTGACACTATCCGGCTGCATAATGCAGTACCGTCAAAATGATGTGATACACTCACGAAGCATAAATATGTGACACCACTAGGCGGCAATAATATATGACATAATTTTATCTTCAATTTAATATAATAATTATACGAAATAATGAAAGAAATAAATTTTATTTTACATTGTTTCAAGTTGGCTGTACTTTATGCTATACTAGCCGGCCCGCGCTCGCTTCGTTGGGGGGTAAACATTTTTACTTGCGATTAAATTGTGATTTTAGTTCGATTAATACTAAATGCCATCATTTATTTCCTAATTGCGAAAAAATATCGTATTTATTTTTAATGAAAATATTTTTAATGAAAATAGATTAAGGCACAGTTGCGGTTGCTAGGTATAACTAGGTCAGTATTATCTCTTTAACCATTCGTGCCAATTGTATGCAGTTAAAGAAAAAAATATTTTGTTTTAAACACTTGAGAGTATATCTTTAAATTCACTTATTTTAATAAAAAATCATAATTGTTGATAATATTAATCAATTAACATGAAGTAATGATTTAAATTATTCTTCAATATACAAAATATTTTTTTTTTCAGTTATATTTAAAGTTAGACATATGCTGTCGCTGACTTTTTTATAAGCATTATCAAGCTTCACAGTGCTGGGCTCGAGGTTTACGCGCCCAGTTGAGAATCTCTCCGGTCGCGGGCGTACACCCCAGGCACACACCTCTGACTTTTCGAAGTTATATCTGGATTAACAATGAATTATCACTTGCATTAACGGTAAAGAAAAACATCGTGATGATTCTTGCACACCTAGAAGTTCTTAGAAATTTCTTAGGTTTGTAGTCCGTAAACCCGCACTAGGTCAGCGTGGTGGATTAAGGTCTTAACCCTCTCAATGACAGAAAAGACTCGTGCCCAGAAGTGGGACGTATATGAGCTGATAGTGATAATGGTGATGAAGCTCTATAACTTTTCTCTAGGACTCAAGCAAATATCTCTCATGGGTAAAGCAGCGTTCATAAAAAAAACGTTTTCTTTCGACTGTTTTTTCTTCGGTTTACTTTGTAAAACCGGCTACAATGAAAAATTGTTATCAATTTTCTGATTAATATTTACCCTATGACACTCACAAATAACGTAGCTTTCTATTGCTAAAAGAATGTTCAAAATCGGTTTAGTAGATTCAGAGATTACTTTATACAAAGTCACAAGCTTAAATTATTTGTATAGATTTTTGTCTAGATATAAATAAATAAATAATAAATAAATACACCCAACAGTCACACATATAGTCCTGACCCCACATTAAGATACGAGTCTTGTGTCGTGGGTATCAGAAACTACGAGAGATTTCGGTCTCACAAACACCCAGACCCGAAACAAATATTTGTGGATCACACAAACATTTGTCTCGGTGCGGGGATCGAACCCGCGGCCTCTCGTTTCGCAAGCTGGTGTCTAGCCAACTGCGCCACGGGGCTGTCAAATTCAGAGATATATTCTAAATCACGACCAAATTCAAATATTCATTTAATTCGTAGATATATTTTGCCTACGGCTGCTGTGACATTAAGGAATTGTTATGTTGTGTTAAAGGGAAGCGGCTTTTAACACGATTGCTCCGATTAATTTATTATTTATACAGTTAATTGATTTTTCTTAAATTAATTTAATTTTTTAGATTCCCTAGTAGAGTTTTGATAAATTTAAAACGAATACCACTGAATTTGGTGAAAAACTAGACCATAATTCAAATTCAGATATAATTCCACAAATAATAATTGCTGGCTTGGCAGTGTGTAATATTATAAAAAAATATTTGTAAATACTGTAAAAGCGATTTTTGCGCAAAAGAAAAACTATGGTTTCTTAAATTAATTGATTTAAGAGACATGGTTGATTTAACTTATACATAGTTCAAACGACGTATTAACGACCATCTGACTCTGAACGCAATTGCATTTTTCTTTTTAATAATTAGTTCTCAATACCATAACTTGTGACGTGAATTATAACGATTTTTACTATTGCTACCGAATATTACTCGTATACACTTATATTATGAAGTAAGGCCAAACAGAATGAAAAAACAGACACTTTATGACATAATGACTGTTCGAAGTGAACGCACTAAGAAATATTTAGTACCGAAACAACGTAAATTCCAAATGTGAACAAATAATTTTCAATCTTATTACTTGCGTGTGACGTTTATTTTAAAATATTTGTCCTCATTTATTAAAGACATTATTTTAAAATGACATTTTTATTTTCTGTATTTTAATGTCATAACGTCTGAAATTCAAATTTATTGTAAGCTATATAAAATCCAATTGCAAAGATTTAAGGTTAATTGCAACCAGGAGTTGTCTTTAATTTAATACTTTACAAATTGAAGTCTGAATTACAAATGCGTAAATATAATATCATGAAATATATGCAACCGGTGCCACTAAGACAAGTGATTTCGTTTGCGATCTTCAATCTAGTATAGGTATATTTGATCGAAGGTGTGTGTAGTATTCCCCAAAACAATATTGGTAAGATAGTTTAGTGAAGAACAATTTAACGATCATAATTACTATTTTAACGAACGAAACGAAATAATTAAAGAAATATTGTTTTGAAGTTAAATTTATTTATCGAAGTAATACGAGATAACTGGTCGCCTTAACAGCGTTGAATATACAGGAATTCTTTCAGACATTTTGATACCGACAAGGCGTATCAGTTATCCTGATTTAGCACCTCTTTATGTGGTGCAAGACAACAGCCCGATCCAGAACTCACGAATAACTCGTGAGTGGTTTAATACGCAAAGAGAGACGATAAAATTAATAGATTTCCCTCCTAAAAGCCCTGATTTGAATCCTATTGAGAACCTGTAGGGTTTAATAGTCCAACAATGGGATCCAAATCAGGCTAGAACTTACAATTCCCTGCGTTGTCACACCTTCGACATTTGGGAGTCACTCCGGGGCTCTCAAGTGTGCACTAATATTGTCTCATTCATGCGAGAGAGGCTACAGGATGTTATTAATGCAAACCCCCCGTTTGCATACTAGATTTTAATTTATAATGTTTATAAAAAAAGAATTAAAATTATTAATTAAGATGATTTGATTAATTAAAATACAAAAAAATATAATAATATAATATTTAAATTTAGTCGTGATTTAGATCATAATATCTAGACATAAATCTATATATATATAAGAAAGTCGTGTTAGTTACACCACTTATAACTCAAGAGCGGCTGAAGCGATTTGGCTGAAAATTGGTGGGGAGGTAGCTTAGAACCGGGAATAAAACATAGGATACTTTTTATCCCGTTCGACAGCGTTCCCGTGGGACTTTTCATTGTTTTCTTTATCCATACAAAAGTTTCGTTTTAATAATTAAGTCAATTTGAACTTTAATACAATACAATAAAGTTTAAATCGTAGTGGAGGAGTTCTATATTATAAAAATGAATTGCTCGATGTGTCTCTAAGCGCAAATCTCGAGAACCAATTTCGCTAATTCTTTTTTTATAATATTCCTTGAAGTACGAGGATTGTTCTTACGGAGAGATACATTTTAACAATTGCCTGAAAATGTCTAAAAAGAATACTTTTCTAAATTCCCATACAAAAGGATCGTAATGATACTTAAGTCATTTTGAACTTTAACACCATACAAAATTTCCTGTCATTTAATGTTGGTCCCGTCGATGCAGTTAGAGGCCCCTCAAATAAAAGAACGTATTAAAATAAGCATTTTGAATCGACAATATGCATATATAACATTCGAATAATTGCGTATTTTAGATGTTAAAAATGCAGAATTGTCATGACAATGGATTGACATTTTTTGGCTGTCAAATATTAAGGCGTGCTTTCAGAAATTTATTTTGTGTAACAAATCTCCTTGGTAGTGCCTAATTTTTAAATTTTTATTATGCTTGAATATTATAAATACTCTAAATCTCCTTCAAGAAATATTGATAAATGGCCAGGGGATGCCTTTTCCATTGATTCTGCCAGTCATGGAACAGGGCTGCGAGTACGCGACCTCGGCCCCCCGAGCTGTTGGAGTCTCCCACTACTTCCTTATCCGGGACTGCAGCATCCTTACCATCAGGCCAAATATCCTTACCTGCAATATCCTGTACCCAAACACACGCTATCTCTACCCCATTACCAAAACAATGAAAGTCCCAAGGAGAGTTGGTGTCAGACAGGCGGCCGGCCGTAAAACATTTGCCAAAACATTTATGCAGAATGTATAATAAGAAAGGTGACAGGGCCTAGGGCGTCTCCCGTAGCCAACGCGCAGGGGCAGCACCTGGCTCCTGTGAGAAATGGGCAAGGTTTGTTACACCAGCCCAGGCGGGGGCAACTTAAGACACTAGCCCGGGAAATAAGATTGAGGTATGCAAGTTGGAATGTAGGTACGATGAATGGTAGGTGAAGAGAGCTAGCATCTGTGCTGAAAAAGGAAAAATAAGGTTAACGAAGAAGACTTACGAAAGACGACTGCATGCAGCAATAATGCGAATATTGCGGTGGATGTGTGGTATTATAACATGGAGTGATAGAGTGAGAAATGAATATGTTAGGGTAAGTCTGAAAGTAGCTCCTGTGATAGAAAAGATGAAAGGAAACCGTCTGTCGTGGTATGGGCACATTAAGAGAAGGAATGAATCATATGTAGGAAAAAAAGGTAATGAATATGAAAGTGGATGGATGGGCAAGTCGAAGAAGGCCAAAAAAGAGATGGATGGAGTGCGTGACTGAAGATATGAAAGAGAAAGGGGTGAATGAAGACATGCCGTGTGTGGAAGAAGAAGAGATACTGCGCCGACCCCAAGTAATTAATTGGGACCAGGGCAGGGGGATGATAATATACCTAAGTAATCAAAAATTAAATTCTTTTAATAAGTAACAAAACATTCATTGGCGGGTAGGGCGATACGAATTTTGCCGGGATAGCTAGAATAGTATAAAATTACAGCCATATTAAAACAATGTAAAATAAAATTTATTTCTTTCATTATTTCATACAAATTGTAAATTAAATTAAATTGAAGATAAAATTATGTCAGATATTATTGCCGCCTAGTGGTGTCACATATTTATGCTTCGTGAGTGTATCACATCATTTTGACGGTACTGCATTATGCAGCCGGATAATGTCACATATTTTTGCTGCGTACGAGTAGGCACATATTATTGAACTCGATCATGGGTCAGATATTTTTGCCAACCTGCCCATAGGAACATATTTATGCTCGTGACTGTACATTGTTGTACATACGGGGTGTAAACAGACCGTGATTGGAAAATAGGACGGAAAATTTGTACGGTGAAAAAAAAATCAGAAAAAAATCACGGTTTCCCACCTACTAAGTTTTAAATGCGCATAGGTATATAGAGGTTAAACTCATTGGCGTTAATTAAATTGTAAAATCTTTTAAATAGAGTCTTAATTAAAAAAAGATAAAATATGAGTCTCATTGGGTAATTAAAAGATCTTACATTCCTCAAAACTTTTTAATTTCATTTTTGTATAGTTCTTGAGTTATCACCCCAAATAAGCGAACGAGTATCCTTCCGCTTTTTTGTTCCTTATCTCTGAACTTCGCAAGCCATTAAATCTGAGATAATTACAGCGGAAAGGTTCTAATATATATTGTAGGAAAAATAAATTGAACTCGAAAACAATGAATCAGCTTAAAAATATTAGGTACCTAGATGGTTATTATTAATCAATACCTTGGGCATGTTTGAATGTATTGCATTTATTAAGAAAGCAAGTTTTTAAGAAAGATTCAATCGAATCCATGATCTTTTTAAACCTTAACTAACCTTGTAGGCACAGTATTAACGTTTTTTTATATCTCATCTATGGCGTTTAGGTACGTGAATTAAATAATTATAGCAATGTTTATCTAGTTATTATGACTTGGGAAATATAAACAAACATAGAAAAAACTCAAATGGAAGGGATTTGAGTTTTTTCTATGTTTATTTATGTATGACATATAAATCTCGACAATTTTAATTAGACCCGGCGTTTCAGGGTACGTCATGAAATAAACCTTTCCATTAAACAAAGAACCCAAAATTAAATAAAAGCTGTAAAATATTTATTGGGCACAACAAAACACAGGGTGAGGTCGCAGTCTAAACTGTCACTTGAGAATAAATGACATCCAGGCTTCTTAATGGCTTTCAGCGTGTTTGATTTCGTTGCGAAGCTTTTTATAGTCGTGTCATTGACGCAAATATAATTAATTTACTTAATTTTTTGCTTCGGTTTTATTGCTCAGAACTAAGACCTTTATAGATTCAGTAATTGGAAGTGACGTCGAAGGATTGAATTTTGAAATAGAATTCGTAGATTTAAAATAAATATATTTTATAAGGTTTATCAATTATTACAGTTTTTATATGGTACGGATATATGATCTTATTAAAAACTAATCACTTGGGTTATCAACATGGGGCTTCGGCACGTGTCTGGATTTGACTGTGATTGTGCAAATATAAGATCAATTGACTACCATCAGTACCATTCATATACTCTTGGCTGGTTTTTATTAATCTGATGTGTACAGACTGATGACACAAGTTATGGCTATAACAGGTTATTATGGGGTGTTTAATTTATCTTTTCGTTACAACAAAAACAAAATACAAGACTTAAAACTTAGCAATACTACGCTGTATTTTGTTAATGGCAACACGAGTATCAATTGGCGTACAATGTGTGCGAGGTGGAACGTTAGATCATAAACTGATAAGTGCCCTCACAAAGCACGGCTGCATTTAAAATTAATAGATCTTGCAGGGCACTCCAAACTAGTCTAGAATCTTAGAAGCTACTATGTTATAGTTCGATGCACTAACCGATTTTATATGGATGGCAAACATACACCACATTTTACCTCTTTTATAATATGTTAAAATTATAAGTGCACCCATAATATTATTTTGGTTCCCCTTTTTTATTTATAAATCCTCCTTCGCCATTGTAAAACGTTAACAACAGTAGTTTTATAATTTTTTGTTTCATATTTGCGTTATATATGTTTATACGCATTAACATATGTAAATACTTAAAAATACAATATACATATAACATTTGTTAATAGGATTTTAACATTTTGCTTGCGACTAGCTGAATGCCTTAGGTATTAAGTGCACGTATACAAATTGTATAAAGTCTGAATAAATAAAAAATGCAGCTTAAACTTTCCTGAGTAAAATGTAAATTGAGGAAAGTACAGCTGGAAATATTCCTTTCATGGTTACGTCAATCCCTTTCGAGTGAATTTCCTTATGATTGATTAATCCCGCAGCTCGATTGGTTTTCGATTCTGTATTATGTTTAGTATGAATGAGCTCGTTTATTATTATTTTAAGTAAGTTGAAAGCGGAAGGGAGGTTTTGAATTGCAATAGCTATTATAAGTTCCTGCTTGTTACTAAGTATACGGAGCTACTAAAGGTTATAATATATGTAGTAGGTTTACTAAGGTGAAAAGTGAGCATAATTGGTTTGTAAAAGTGTTGGGTAGTTTAAGTTTTGTTTTTTCAAATGAATGACATAATTGTACCGATTGGTGGGGGAATATCCTATTATTACTCATCATCATCACCAGCCTTTATTGCGTCCACTGTTGGACATACTCATTACTCATAAATTGTTTATTCCAAAAGAACTGCTTATAAATAATCTTGGGTTTTAATAAATGTTTTAATCAATTTTACTGCCGGTTTGTGTTCTAGGTTTGGTCAAGTTTGGAAACTTAGTGATCGTTTTTAAAAAAGCCTGTTGTTATGAGTACTAAGTAATGATATTTTATAAATGAGAAAGATCCGCCCTATTGTATTGTAGCTTATATAAACCACAAGGACGAAATCGCGGACGTGGGCTATTGTAACATAAAATCATTCAAGTAAAATATAAAATATTTTTTTATACAAAAATGTGAGAAGCCCTGTAGAGTTGGACTCACTCGCTGACCTTTTTGTACACAATGCCAACTTAGTTTCTCAAATGTAAAAATATTTCACATCAGGTGCTACTTATTATTTACCCTTTTTCCCGTGTAACGCGGAAAAAGCGAAATAACAATGTTATGTGATAAATTCCAAAAAAAAAAACATAATACTCGGTCGAATTTCTTGCAATGATGGATGTTTTTTTATTACTTGCTACATCATTTGTAATCTTTTAAAATTGTGATGGCCTCGAGATTTAGGGGCATGGTCGAGTTGTAGAGGAGGTCCGTGCCCAGCTGTGGGACGTACGTGGGCTGATGATGATGATTATAAATACTTTGATGTCTGTCTTAAATTACACTGCCCTTCAAAGCAAACCAAAGTTGCAACATCTAGGCTTGTTAGCAAATTCGTTTGCCGTGTCACGGACTCTTCAAGGTAACTTTCTTAATTAGTTCGTTAGTCAAATAACTCACTAAGCATTGAACAGTTGGTAAAAGGAGTATTTTCACTTCCCTTATATTTGAACTTTCGAATTGAGAAATACAAATTAATATTGGGTTTGATTAATGAGAGTTTTAATTGATAACGCTGTCATTAAAAATTCCACCAAAGATTTTATGTGGTTATTACATCGGCAGTGTCTAAGGCTAAGAAATACGGTTCAAATTGAATATTTAAGCAACTCAACCAAAATTTTCGTAATTAAGAACATATTATACCCCTGGTTAGTTGTAGGGGTGAGCAGCAAAGGTGCAGATGAAGTTTATTCTTGTTTTGAACAGGGCAATACACCTGCAGTAAAAAAGAGACGTAGATAAGATCTTGAAATTATGTTACCTTACAGATATGATAATCGGCAGATTTTTAATAAAACATTGTAAGCCTGTGTTTGGTTGGTATGGACTTTGTTTTCTAACAATGTTTATTTTGCCATCAAACAATGATTTATAATTCACACAAAATGTTTGTTAATATTAGTCGATTTAGTTATTCTATAAATTTTTCATTAAAACCCGTTTAAAAATTCACCCCGATACCACCGTTTAATTCAATTAATGCGGGTAAAGGCTTCATTCGTGGGCACGATACTCGATTTTGCCGGAAAAAATATTCATGCTCCACCAAAAACTCGAAAAGTTATTGACGATTTCCAAAATATTCACAAAAATGAAATTGGTCCACGAGTAAATACTCCGTAAAGCCCCACCAATTAACGCCTTAATAAGATTCCCGTGGGAATTAAAATAGCGGCAAAAAACTAACCCACGCTATTTGTTAAAGACCAAGACTTTGTCAGGCTGAATAATTTAGATTACCTTTGATCCCCTAACACCCGAGGGTAAAGGTAACCGCATTACTGTATCTGATTTATTCTTTATATTTTTCGTCGTTGATGCCGATTTGTAATACATTATCGTAGAACGGTTGTTACACTTTGTTTTCACTTCGTTCTCTTTTAGATCATTTATTCTGTTAGCTCGATGTATATGAACAACATCTTCATGTATCAGTTAAATTATTCAATAAACGGAGTTGTCATAACTTCTATTAATTGATTTTTGTTTCATAGTAACCTGTAATTTCCTTTTGGATACGTTAATAACAAAATAGGACTTAACTCAATGGTAACGCAAGAATTTGATATTGATAGATAAATTCAGGAAAACAGAAATGTTTTCACAAATTTTTGTGCTGATAGCATCCGTGCCGAAATTCGGAATGACAATAAGAACACGATGAAAATCATTTGGAATCTGTCCAGTGAGCTCGCTTTGAATGTTAGTGAATTCAATCACTAAGGCGCGGATTAACCTTTTTTACTGCGCTGCGAAGTGATTACAGTCCACCTGATTGTAAGTGCAGTGCTGTTCAAATAGAATGTCTATTGACGACGGATTATCAATTTGCTTTGTAAAATTATAAAGAGGTCCATATTTATTATTTGGATAGTCATTTTACTTAAGAACACGAATTCCAGATATTAATCTGACGTAAAAACTAGAGAGCATTGTTTTGCTGCAAAAGAAGTATTTTCACTTAGTTGGATCGGCTGAGATATCATCATCATCAGCCGTAACTACGCCGCTGTTGCTATAATATTTGTACATTTTCATTCATGTTCATAGTTACATATAACCTTAACTGTTATTTTTTTGCTTTAATATAATTTGATTTTTAGTTTATTTTAATTTCATTACTTTAATCATTTTGTTATGGTTATGGTTAGAATGTTTTCATTCCCGAAAGCATAAATATTTCCACGGTCGTGACATTCACTTTAAATAGCCAAAAATTGTATATAACTACATCTACACAATATAGTAGATTAAATCCTAAATATCTTTAGCAACACACGCAATAGTTTATCCATTTATTCCGCAACAAAGGGCTACAAAATCAAATTTATGTTTCTAGGTAAACACTAATCACTTTTCCATTGGAATCGTTCGGGAGATATAATCGTGATAAAATCGATGAACTTTGTTCTGGATGTGGCCCGTCGAAAACCGCTTCAGTGTTCCCTAATTGAGGGCTTACGTGACGACTCCACGCCGCAGCTGCCCACAACTTCCCCTGCAAAAAGTTGTAGCTACCCTCAACTTTATCTTAGTGTTAGTTTCGATTTTGCTCGGATCCCGAGTTGTTTTTATCGATACGGTTAAGAAAACCAATACGGGCCAATATTGTTTTGTGAGGCGGTGATATAAAATTTCAGGGCTCCGCTCTTTCATATATTAAAATAGTTTTTTATGTTCAACCGATCGCATTTTTATGAGGTTGTTTTTTCTTATTATAATAAAAAAAAAATACTAAGAGATCCGATTTTAGATATTTTGAAATAAAAGTATGATATTTTTTAAAATAGTATGATTTCACAATATGGTTTCACGTACGGTAGTCAGTTCAGTAGGTTTCAGAGAAAGCACTGAAATACATTACAAGTTGTAGGTTGCCTTAATTAACTTCAGTTAATTAAAGATCTTTGCCTCGAATCTTGCTATACTCAACTTAATTATGTTCCAGATTTTAATTTACTTAATTACACATGTGAAAGGAAATATAACGTTCCTGTTTTAGAAAAGAGGAATAGTTTGGTAGTTTCATTTAATTTTCTTAAAAAAAAGAAACCTAAAGATGAACATTTATCTTTATGTGTGTTTAAAGGAATAAAAGAATGCTTACACTGTAGAGTTTGTGGTTTTGCGCTGTTCTCTCGCATTCGACATTCCACAAATAGTTTTGCATTTAAATATTGTACCATCATTGCGCACTAAAGGATTTTTATTGATGTTTCAAATGAGTTAATTTTATTATATTATGAAATATAAAATTACCCGTATCGCTCCCCATATCTATACTTGATTGTTAATTATATTTGTATTCTTTTGATCTTTTTCGAGAAAGTTAAGAGCGCGCAATTTGTCTCTTATAAAATAAAAATATGTATTAATAATAAACGTACTTGATTTCATGCAGTGACAATAATAAACTGGATTACAAGATCATCAGCTCTTAACTTTTCAGTTGAGCAGAGTTACATTAGTAATTTTGTCTTGAACTGAAAAAACTCGTTTTAATCTGAGACGGAAGATCCAAAAAGTGAATGTATGGACAAAAGTCAGTCAGAAGTGATGCCGACCAAAAACCGTTATTTCTTTTTTTTTCGGCCAGGGGAACACTTTTCTTATTATTTTGATTATATTCGGGGTAAAAAATCATTGATATGCTTTTGTTTACTGATCCATGATTCAATACGAGGTAGTACCGGTTACGAAGCAGCCGGCGTCATAAAGAGGCCCATAACCAGCGGCCTCTAAGGTATTCCGTTTCGTTTTTATGTCGTTAAACCGTGCTATATTAGGCATTGTCCCTCGAATGTATCTTATTATGGAATGGTTGCGGAACACAAAGTGTAGAGGCAAGGCTGTGAAAATTTATGAAAAGGGGTTTTGTTTTTTATCGATTTGTATGGTTATAGTATGGTAGTGATGCAACAAGACTTTGGTCTTAAAACACAAAATAGTAAACGTAATTTATAGTATTAAATATAACATGTCCAGGTGACGTGGATGTCAGAAACTACTAAATTCATTTCATTCATATATTTGTTGCATTGTGATAGTTGTATATTAATATTCAGTGATTTGCGTAAATATATTTAAGTGGAAACTGAAATGCGGAAGACCAAAACGAAAGTCATTTGCGAACAAAATATTCCACAAACTTTTTATGCAAATAAGTGAAGGAAAAGGCGCCTTATTCACAATTTGCAATACAATGCCTGAATGTTGGAGATGATTTTTCCTTCTTCGCATAGTAAGCACGGTTTTGGTCCCATAAAAATATATTATTCAATTGGCTATTTTACGGGCTTTCTACTCCAAATCTAAAATGAAAGGATCAAATGTATGAGGGATCAATAGATAAAGGGACGAGTTGTTATACAGGCCACTGTTACAGTCGGCCAATTCAGCCTTCTTTGTGTGTTGGGGCACGGGCCTTTTCTATCATTATTCAATTATTCCGCTTTTTATACTCAACTTTCAAAATTGTTCCGAATTCGAATTTTACCTGAACATAGTCAGTGTTCCATGTTCGCGTATCGTTTTCACGTGGTGGCTAAAGCACAAATTAAATTTGAATTTAGAGCTCATAAGTCTCAAATTGTACCGCACAGTTGAGCGAACTTGCCTTGACGACCAATCAACCGAGGTTGGTTAGCTATTTCGCACATCAACCGGAAAACGTCAATATACGGTTCACAAAATCAATTTCGTTGGCAGGATGGATACCTACATACCTGAATGTTCACTATTTGGGTGGAATTGGGGTGTCTAGGGAAAGGCACGGCGAGGGTACAGGGCCAATCGTTCGGGATACTTCGAATAGATACGATGCCCCGATCGAATGGTAGGCCAGGTAGAGTAATATTTTATTAAAATTAAGCAGTTCCATTCGGTCGGTCCAATTTGTTCTTTTGTATTAAATTTATAAACTGAGTAGAATGTTTGATTAGTTTGTGTAGTAAAAGTTCAGTTTACATTTTAAATCAAGAATTCGGTTCGGTACTCTGGGTCCTGGGGATTTAATATTTAAATACGCAACACCCGCTGTTTCGAAATGTAACGATTTACGGAACATTTATGTTATTACTTTGTAATTGTGTAAAATAGAGCAGTCGAATTTACGCGTGTAGTATTGCTTGTGAAACGAGAGGCCGCGTATTCCATCCCCGCTCGAAGACATACGTTAGTCGTGATCCATTAAAATTTGTCGCAGGTTTGCCACCGAAAAATATCTCGTAGTTTTTAATACACAAGACTTTTAGTGTGGGGGTAGGACTATGTTTAGTCACTGTTGGGTCTATTATTTATTTATTAACTTCTTCATTTTCATTCCACATTTACTTCATTCTTTATCGCTTAAATAAAATTCGATGACGATGAAGGGGATAAAAATACGAAATCGTGCAGAAAAGCTTCTTTAATAATTAATTAATCGTTTTACCGTTTTTGTCGTCTATAACTAGCATTAGATATGCCAAATATATCGCCAAATATTGAGATTCGAAAACGGGTACGTATTTTCAAAAATTACCACTGAGAATTTCTTAGTGAAAAAAAAAACAAAAACGCTTCGTATAATCCTCAAAATTGAACCTGAAACCTCTAGATACATACAGATACAACATATTGTGCCGCGAGAGCAGGAGGAAGATTCAAATATACCATCGATTATTCCATTATTCCTTTCGTAAATCTCTTTATACAACCTTAACTGCTTTCAGCGCATTTTTCAACTGAAATTTTAAGTCATTAAAATATTTTAAAATTGAATTAAGTTAGCTATTTTTAATTTTAATTTTACGTGAAAAATAAAACACTCAGTATGCTTCGTAATGCTAGCTGTTATGAATAAAAATGTTTTAGCAGAATATTTCCTTTTATTTGGAATAATTTTGTAGTTTACTCGGGTAGTGCCTATTCAATTAGCGAAAGCCGGAGAAAAATCCATTATAACAGAAAATAAACAAAAATTTAAGTGATTTAAATAAATACATCCTTCTATTTGATATTTATTTAAATATATAGATAGAAACAGCCTGTGATGTAGTGGCGATTGGGAGATATTGATCCTTTATATTTCAGTGAAAAAGTAAAACAGGACTGAAGGAACTTTCCGCAGTGAAAGTTTTTTAATCAAAGCCGATGAAAAATATACGTTACTAAGGGCGTTGAACGTCGTACGTTGCCACAAAGTTATTAGTAGCCGGATAAAATTCACAGTTTTTATATACCATTGGCGACATACAGATAATTTGGTTTATGTAACTGTATTTGGAGTTTCATATAATTATGTAAACTAAAGTTTATTAAAATTCAAGTGTTTTACGATATTCACAGCTGTCAATTTTTTTATTTATTAGATTTTTACTGTAATTACTAATCAAATTGCTTGGTTTACCGTCATAAAACTGTAATAAAATACATCAACTATTTATTTGCAATAAAAAATCTTAAACGTTTGTAAAAGGATTTCGTTAATATACCGCATCGCTTTCGATTACCCGCAATGTGCAGTGAATATTTTTATACAGAGTAAAAACCAGTGTTATTTTGTTGTTTTGCAGGCGGGCGATCCTTTCGAACCCGGACGTCATCGGGCACACACCCCTAATGGCATTATTTGAAAACGATTTCTGGGGGACGCCGCTCACAGACCCCGGCTCGCACGGCTCATACAGACCGCTGTGTGTCGCTACATATCGACTCAACTACATACTCAGCGGATTCAGGCCATGGAGCTATCATTTTCTCAACGTAATATTTCACTGCACAGCGACTGCTCTGGTTGTGACTATAGCGCGCCGGCTATTACCCTCTTATTGTAGGAGAGTGGGTACTGTAGTGGCCGGCTTCACGTTTGCGTCCCACCCCATCCACGCGGAAGCTGTGGCCGGAGTGGTCGGGCGGGCGGACGTAGTCGCTTGCAACCTATTCCTCTTGAGTTTTCTCGTGTATAGTGAACACATAAGATTGCGCGAGGAGCAACACAGACGCCAGTGTCGGCATGTAGTCAAAGACAATGTAGAGCATCGCGAGATGTCCCAGAGTGATCAATCATTTCGCCTCAGCTGTCACGGACTGATGCAGCACATAATGATGAACTTTCGCAGATTGCTGAAGGCCGGAAAGGCTGGACCGATGAAAATGTTAGACGCTTGTGAAGTTAATGGTACTGTGAGAGCGGTTAAGTGTCAGTACAGTGATAGTGTTAGTGGAGATACGTGCGAACTGTTGCAGTGGTTCACCTTAGGAGGAACACTTTTGTTCGCTGCAGCCGCCACTTTGTGCAAAGAGCCGGCTATAATGGTTCTGCCTCTCTGCATATTCTATGACTTTTTGAGAGGCACTCACCACGAGGAATCTTACTTTAAGGTAAGGAATAATTATTTTTTACTTATTTTTTTGCCGGCAATGGTCTTAGGTTTTTTTGACAAATATTTATACAAGACATTAATGTTTTGTTTAAACTATCTCTGAGTTCTTTCAATATTAATAAATACGTCTATGGGTTGACATAGTTTTGAAAAACATAATTAAGGTTTTGTAAGTTGTTATAATGTTTAGATTGAAGTTTAGCTAATTCTGATTATAATCGATGCGTTTAATTCATGAATTAAGTTATTTGGAACGAAAATGTACGGACTGAAAAAATATATAAAGAATCATGAACATTAATATATCTCTTCATAAGTATCTAAATAGAAAAACCTGACAACTTAGTTGCGAATTTAGAAAATTTCGGAGTAAAGACTTCGTTTAGTTTATAATTCCCAATCGTATAGAATAATCGTACTTGAATTCTTATAGAATATTGTCATTTATTTTAAACACATTTCGAACACAACTGTAACACGAGTAAAGCGGAGGCAAACAAGAAATTTCCCGATAATTTTGCATCTGTACACACACTCGCTGCGCACAAAAGGATGGGAGGAGTCTCGTTTAACATACTCGGTCCGAAGTGGCCTGTTTTATACTGCGGCCTAATTAAATCCAATTTTCCGACGCGGGCAGCCATGACAGCGACATTTCGGTCCAGTCCCGTGCGGGGGATCATTTGTGGCCAAACTGTGAATAGAAGAGAATGTTTCTATAGCAAGATCCATTGATGTTGGGGAAGTTGGGAGTTCGTATAAGTTCTTTATTCACATAATGAGTGGCTCATTGGAAGTACATATTTCTGATTTTTATTACGTAGGTCGCGTTCGAGCTCGTCTTTTACGCCATTTTAACGGAGTTTATCGTGTTGCCCGTTTGCTATAGTAGACGTTAAAGAATGTAATATTGATTTATTGGACAAGATAAAAATTTGTGTTAATGCATAATTTTTAATGCTTTATAATATTAAATGTGGTTATCTGTAGTTATGCCTAAATGTAAGATGTTTTTGATCCTAATTTAGATATTGTTGTTGGCAGTTTATTATTATGCCAAAAACAAGTAGTGCGTTGTTTGAATAACACATATTCAAATTTTGCCGCATTAGTTATACTAGATACATTGAAACTTTCTCCAAGGATATACAAGAAAATGGAGTAAAAGTACCCTTTTTGCTATGATTACTTCTATTTTGAATAATTTATTATGACTAGTAAGTATTCCGTGACGGCAGCGGTGAACGACACGCGCGCTGCCCCAAAGTTTTGCACGTTATGGTTTAATGTACTATCGAATTTCTAAAATCATAAGTTCAAAGCTAAATAGCTTATTTTCTTCATGGGAGTTTTTATTTAATTAAACCAGTTAAGAAGGTTCTCAAGTGTGAAGTCCGCCACATTACTCAAATTTAATGTGATGGAATACGTTGTTGCTTTGCTTTTTATTGTGTATATGCTGTTAATATAAAAAAAAGCTATAGTAATCCTCACAACCCTTGAAGATTTTACATCTATTGTTAGGCTCGGAAAATTTGTTTAAGCATTACTGTTTTCTGTGAAGCGCACCAGCCTTGACACCGTCGTAATGTAATCGCATTTGACGGCAGCGTGGTTGTTCTAATTACAAAATACTAGTATCCCCGTTTATATATGTATAGTTTTGTATTACTTTTTTATATTAAAATCTAGCACGAAACCTTTGAAATTTAACTTAACTATTTGGATAATAGGTTGTCAAATATCTCCCTTCCGCCTTTTTGTCTTTTGAATTTCGCGGCTATGTACAAAGCGCTACAGAGCTCGTATCTGGCAAAATACTATACATAATTTGAAAGGTCTTGACATATCCTACAAAACGACGCTATGCATGATTAGTTTGGATATTGCGTTCAACAGTTATAGACGTGTAAACATGAAGTTTACTAACGCCGAAATTCGCGCTATTTTAAAGTTTTCTTTCGTTAAAGGCAAATCCGCTAGAGAAACGTTCCGTGAGATTAATGGTGTTTTGGGGGATGGTACTCTATCACTTCGAACCGCGGAGGAATGGTTTCGACGATTCAGAGCCGGTGAAAACGACACCATGGATAAGCCAGCCGGCGGAAGACCTGTGACGACAAATACCGATCAAATCATGGACTACATCGAGTTAGACCGGCATGTGGCATCTCGTGACATCGCCCAGGAGATGGGAGTTAGTCACCAAACCATTTTAAACCATCTGCAGAAGGCTGGATACAAAAAAAAAGCTTGATGTTTGGGTGCCGCATGATTTGACGCAAAAAAACCTTCTGGACCGAATCAACGCCTGCGATATGCTGCTGAAACGGAACGAACTCGACCCATTCTTGAAGCGGATGGTGACTGGCGACGAAAAATGGATCACATACGACAATATCAAGCGAAAATGGTCGTGGTCGAAGGCCGGTGAATCGTCCCAAACAGTGGCCAAGCCGGGATTGACGGCCAGGAAGGTTTTGCTGTGTGTTTGGTGGGATTGGAAGGGAATCATCCACTATGAGCTGCTTATATATGGCCAGACGCTTAATTCTACCATCTACTGCGAACAACTGGACCGCTTGAAGCAGGCGATCGACCAGAAGCGTCCAGAATTGGCCAACAGGAAGGGTGTAGTGTTCGCCCAATACCACACACTTCGTTAATGACTTGTCAGAACCTACGGGAGCTCAGATGGGAGATTTTATCGCATCCACCATATAGTCCGGACATAGCGCCATGTGATTACCACCTGTTCCTGTCTATGGCGAACGCCCTTGGTGGTGTAAAGTTGCACTCAAAAGAGGCTTGTGAAAAGTGGCTGTCCGAGTTCTTCCCAAATGAGAAGGGGGGCTTCTACGAGGGGGGAATTATGAAGCTGCCGTCTACATGGAAACATATTATCGAACAAAACGGCGCATATTTGAACTAAATCCGATCACTGTAACACTTTTTATAAAGCATTGAATAAAGAGCAAAAAAGCGGAAGGGAGATATTTGACAACCTTATATTAAATCACTTTTGGTACAACATACATTCAATACGTGTTTTGTTAATTCCATTTTCAAATTTATTTAGGTAATATATCAATCTTTTCATTTATTGTATTCGATTTCAGTTCTTTGTTCGAGAAAAACATTCAGAGAGCTTCACAACTATCGCGTTCAGTTCGGCTTGTGATTTGGACTTTATCCCATCCATTGTTGAACGTTGTTCTTAAAGCGTCCCTTTGAATTTGGGAAATAAAAAGCAAATGCTATGTCTGGACAATGGCGTGGTCGGAACGTCATGACGGTTTTATTTTGGCTAAGAATTGTTGAATAAGCAAACTGTTGAGTCGATACTCAGTCACAGCGCTAAGTCAACAAATTAGTTCTGTAAAATTTATCTCGTCATTCCATGAAATTTTACAACTAGATACGATTTTTTCTAGTGGTGAGGACCAATTTCTTTCGGGCGTTCTTTTATTAAAATAAATAGACTCTGTCTCTTCTCAAGGTCATGAGATCTTCATACATATTGTCACACTCGAAGGTGTAGGTGTGATATATGTAAGTATTGTTAGTTATATGTCGCAAAAAAGGGAAATCAATGGAAAAAAGGAGTTAAAATTTGCAAAATAATTTTTCCTAATTTTATTACTGTTTATGTTTTTATCTATGACGTATTAAGCAGGTAATATTTTCATATGTAAATTAAATATTTTAGTCAAAACGAAACACGAAAGTTTTTATAGCGGTGCCGCACATTTCGATATAGATTAGAAAAAAGTTTCAATCATTTGTTATTGTTGGAAGTTACAAAGGTTTATCCGAGGCCTGATCATATACTTCTGTCGTAACTGTTACAACTCTGCGAAGTGCGGTCAAATCAGCTTTTGAATATTCATCGAGTGTAAAATGTTATCCTAAATACCCTAAAATGTTTTCCCTGATAACATAGTTACGGTCCACTGGTCTACTTTTTGCATTTGTAATTTATACATGGAAGCCGCGTATGCCTATACGAATATATAAGTTATATTTACGTTAAACGACCTTGTTTCCAGGTAACCTAACTCCTGATGTTAATGTCACCAGAGGTTACTCTGTTCCTAAAAGTGTTATACTTTTTCTAATTACTGGTCGACTAAGGCTTAAACAGTCAGATGTTGAGGAGGCCCGTCTCCAGGATTCTGACTTGTTATGGCTTACTTTGGTGTTGATGATACTTAACATTCTGATTATAAAAATAAATAATTAATATCGATAACTTAAGGGAGAAGGTGATACATTTATACGATTCAATATCAGGGGTGTTGAAGATGACGATGTCTCATTATGTCTAAGCTGTTACTTTTACAGTGCCATAAACGTATAATGACAATTTGGCTGCCGTTATATTACACTACATAAAATAGCGATTGTAACCAGCCCGATGCGAGCTGAAATATACAGTCACAGCCAAACGGCATGTAAAAATATTTTATTTAGTAGTTGTAAAGCTATTGCGTAAACACCAACACATTTGGCTGTCTGTACGTGAAGTGTTTACCCTAAAATAATATTTTACTACTATCGCTTTCGTAAGTTTATGCGATCTCATGCAATAAAGTGATAAAACAGTTAGCCAGCACAGCGTTACTCCACCGGCTCAGATATATCGCGAACAAATAAAACAACCATTAAACAAGAAACTTGCCGAATGTTTTGTTTACTTTGTTTAATAATATCATAGTTGGTACAACAGTTCGTGTTATGGATATGCCTATTTCTTCATCGCTTACGTCATCATAAAATATTGAAGATAGTGAAACATATGTATGTATAATATAATCTTCGTCATTAACTTTGTTTACCATCATCAGCCCTACATACGTTACACTGCTGCGCACGGACCAACCGATAGGGATTAGGCCTTAGTCTACAACGCTGCAACGCACATTATTAATTTTTTAGGTGTTTTGGTTCCCTAACAATCTTCACAGTTAAAGTACGTGATAATTCATTGTCATTACACATATAATTTCGAAAAGTTGGAAGTGTGTGCCTGAGTTTCAAACCCCCCGTCCGCCAAGATTCTCATTAACACTCCTTAACGATAACCATTTTTATTTAAAAAAAAAATGAGTTAATTTCTAAAATCAAAAAAGGCAATGAAAACTATTTTTAAAGTTTTTTGTCGGTGGAACTCATCTTCACGCTCCGTTTTTATAGATAGGCTGATGTTAGAAGGAGTAACTCGGGCTATTTTTATGTTAGACATCGAATGAGAGTTTGATTGATTAAAAATTTACGCTGAAATTCATTCCAGCAGCAATTAATGACAAAAAAGTGGTTAGAAACATATATGTAATTTCCCTTTTGCCAAGAAAAGTGAAATTTATTCGCTAATGACTAAAAAATGTACAGAAAAAAGCATACATGTATTCATGTGGCTTAATAACCTCAGCTTTTTTGATAGTTTAAAAAAGATGATGAATTTTACCGCTAAAATATTCATATGATACACATCACACAGTTTCATTAGTAAAGTGCCGACTAATGTAATAAAGTGTAAAGTGTTTATCTAGCAAATTAAAAGCTTAAAAAAAAAGGTTAGTAATATTCATGATATCGTTTCCCTGAAAAAATTAACGGGACGCTTAGCCAAATGAATATCGATTGAACGCCCTGCCCTCGGCTCATTTACCCTGCATAAAATTAGTATCTGAACCTTTTCACGAACACGAACCAATATTTCTCTCATTTGGAGGACTCGAGCAATTTTGCGTTGCTCTCAACATTAAATTAACATTTGGGCTTTTTCTTGTGTCGGCCG
The DNA here is from genome assembly GCA_030295005.1 of Cephonodes hylas. NCBI lineage: Eukaryota > Metazoa > Arthropoda > Insecta > Lepidoptera > Sphingidae > Cephonodes > Cephonodes hylas. The sequence continues at coordinate 7,684,289 of AP025366.1, forward strand.
GTCTGCGTTCTTTGCAGTCCCTAGCTCAGTATATTTCAACGGTCGCGTAATTTGTGGCTCGTAAATGTTCTGAAATTGGTCATCCCTTTGGTTGAGGTGAATTTATTGCCTCCTCGGTCGGCCTGTCGAAAGAGGAATTAATAAGTCCCCTCTAATGGTGAAACGTACCCTTACCATCAATTTGAATGCCAATGCCCGAAGATTGCCGCGGACCACTGAAACGAGTCTGGACATGAAATATCACACTTATAAATTCTTATTCATTTTACGCACCCAATAAATTCGATTCTCCATGATTGCCTCATTTTATTATCGTAGACCGTGGATATTGAAATATGGATAGAATAAAAGATTGAATGGTATGATGAAATCGTATTATGTGCGCGTGTATTATTATATGGAATTTATAATCCATCGTTATTACATTTGAAACAGGCTTTTCGGAATGGCCTATAACTTTCTTGGTGCGGATAATAATTCATCGTTCTAGCTCTTTGTTCTTTTAAAAGCTGTAATGCATTACAGTAGTGTAGGTGCCGTCCGGATGTAGTTTTGTATTATTTACTATGTTGTGGTTTTTGTGGCGGTTCACGTGAGTCCGGTTGGCCTCAGCGACGATAATGAGTAAATAATGATCATTATTCTGACTGTAGGTATTGAATCGTGGCAATCTTTCTTTCGTTCGTGAACTTTGTTATTTATTTTGTAGTGTATAATTACGTTACATTTTTTATTTTTACACCATAATTCGGTTTATGGGTGTTATATAATGACGGAAATTGAAATTTTTAGAGAGTTTATTACTATACAGGGCCGTCGTATATTTAATTATAATATTATAATTTAATATATCAAAGTCAAAGTTATCGCCAAGTATTGCAAAAATAATTACTCTGATCCCTTTCACATTCCATACAAACGCTTATCTTCCGTAAATTTCTTATTTTTGTCTACATGTCCCGTTCTAAATGAGGTGCGCTGTGTAAGAACACTCGCTAGAACGAGCTCCCTCATTTGACCACTTAAATTTGTCAAGTTGAGCGAAGCTAGTGTGAACATTTGATTTGACTTTTATTACTCACACAGCAGCGTTATTTTTGAATTATACCAAAACAACGTTGTTGAGGGGCACGAATTTATACGTTCAAGTAGAAGTAAAAGAATATTTAGGTCATGTGAGCCGTACAGTTTCGTCCGAAACGTGTTTGTGTGAGCACATGTGTGTAGTGTTGTTAAGTACGTGAGACCTTAATCTTGCGCTGTCCGCATGAGCTACGGCCCTAGTAAAGTCACAATATTCACGTAAAGCAATAAACAAGCCAGGTTGTAAATAACATTGCTTGAACGCCTCCTTGTCTTGCGAGAAGAATAATGGTATTTTCTATTTCGTTAGGTGGTTGTGTGTAGGTATGGCTCGGATGGCTGCCAGCTGCGGTGTACGCCCGCATCCCGCTCCAGTGTCCCGGCTTCTTTGCACGGATCTACAGCTATATCGTATTACCTAGAAGGGACGTCATTAATTTTATAGTTTTACAGGATATATTTAAGTTGTTTGTTTGTATAGTGATAGACAACAAATGCGAGTACTGAGTGTCAAATATTTATGGTCTTGCTCCATATTAAAACTGTCTTAACTACTTAATCTTTGTTTTGTTTCCTTAATTTTGATTTTAACATTGTAATTGCGATGGTTAAAATGAAATTCTTGTGTGAAAAACATAATTCAGTGAAGAGGCACTGGAGGAGTATGTAGTATTTAATATACCTCGTACATTGGTTTATTATTCTTATTATAGCATTAGAGTCTATACCATCATAACGCAATGTAGGTACACATAAAACCGACGTCCTCAATTATCGCAGTAAAAATGCTTAGTAGGTATAATAAAATTTCAAGTAGCATTTCCAACATAAAGTTGGATTATTATGCACGCTGCAAGTGGATGCGAGAAATTATAGCGTTCGTGAAAAAGTTTGTTTCATCGTTGTGCCAATTGCAATTACTGAAAACGGGAATGTAATCAGCGCTAGGCAGAGCTGTTTTTCATTATTATGACACCATCCATCATGTCTGGAGGGAGGGAGTTGAACTTATGTATTTATTGTTTGACGCTATCTTTTATGTTAATGAAAGTAAGTAATTAAAAATAGCAATTTCACTGAAAGGGCGTGGACATTTGTTTCGGCAGACAGGTGTAATTCACAAATATTCTGTATTAATACGTTCGATATAGCGGGTCGGCTCTTCCATTTTTCGTGAGCGTTCGACATCCCGTCGGCCCTAAATCAAAGAGTCGTGAAGTCCCCTCACACTTCCATATTTTCGCACGCCTAAAACGTCGTATAATGGCTATTGACCAAATTTATCGACTTTCGCGTCATATTCTCATCTTTATGAGGCGGATGGGCGGCTGGAATTGGACCTCTTAACACATGTATAACTTCGGCTGCTCATATTGTAGTAATTGAGTTGTTATAGTACCGATGTATGAAACTTATAAACGGATCATACGAGTGATTTAGACTAAGTTTCATGTCGAATGTAGGTTGAAAACGTCAATGTGAGCAAGTGCGTTGAACGCTCTACCGAGGTTTTTATTTAGACAAAAAGTTTTTGTGGCGCATATACTCGTATTTAGGCATGTCAACTTGAAAAAAAAATACTTAAATACTGATTGCACAGCACGAGTTGTTTTATTAAACGCTATTTGAGTTTTAGGTGAAAACGATATATGAGGGATTTTAATGTCTTTTCAATGCCATAGTAATACTGTAGTAGGTCTATTATTTTCAAATGACACAAACGGGCGCGGAAAACTTAATATGCTCCCCGGGACATTGTGAGACATGATTTTAGTCCCTACGGTCTGACCGCCCTTGTAAGATGATCAACAGTGCGAAAGCGTCTGAATTCTCAATAATACGTACGACGCGTGGTTTTTGCTTTGTCCTTTCCTACAGAAATAGAGCAACGGGTAGATACTATTTTTCATATAGATATTTAGAACACTGTTGATGTAGCGACTTTACATCTCAGGAAAATGTAGAGCGCGTCCGAAACGAATAAAAGTTATTTTGCTTTTAAGAGGTAGGTACCGGATTTTTTTTTACTATTTCTGGCTTAAGTATTGTGTAAACTGAAGGTATAATGATTATTAAATGTATGAGAACTTAACAAGCAATAATATTTAGAATAATATTTTTTAACAAATTTTTCAACAAATATGATTTTAAAAATGTGTTAGGAGATAAAAAATGAACTGAAGATAAAATCTCAATGCCTCAAGAATGTCACGAGAGTTTTAAGGGTATATCAAGTAAGGTTAGTCCACTCAAGCACGTTAGGTTGGTGATGTACCAAGTACTATTAACTACTTACGTAACCGTTACCGCAGAGTGCCTGATAATGGAAATACAAAGTTCCACGTAGATTTCGATGTGTCAGTGGTATGTTTTGAGCTCGACGAAGCAAACTCGACATTCCGTTCTGTTTACTTCAGGCGTCTGTACTGTGCATATAACTTAAACATCCCACTATATACGTTGAAGGCAGGTAGTGATGACCTCATGATTTAAACCCGCGGTGAGAATCGGTCATGGGTTCAAACCCCTGGCACAAAACTCTTACTTTTCGAAGTTATGTGTGTATTTATAATGCTGTAACGGTGAAGTAAAATATCGTTATGAAGCTTGTACACCTAAAAAAATCTAAAGAAATTCTTGGTGTGTAGTCCGTCAACTCGCAGTAGGCCAGCGTGGTGTACGTACTAAGGCCTTAACCCTCTTAATGGTAGAGGAACTCCTTTAAATCTGTGTTGTGTGTCGATGGAGTATTAAAAATCAAACAAACTCGACCCTGTTCATAAAACACGAATACCACAAAACACCTTAATGCCAGCGACAATCGTTCGCTCACGTATGTGCCCATTCAAAAAGCGTGGAGAAACTGTGAGCCATCACAAAAGAACGGAAACGAGCAGCGAAGAAACACTGTCATTAATATACGCCCTGCCGTGTTGTACATAAAGCGACGCGTAGTTACCGGATTTTATTTTTATTCATAACTTCGGCTCAAAGATAATTATGCGGCCTGTATTGGACCTTTTCATGTGAAATATGATGCGAGAACTTGAAAGAGAAATGATATCTGGCTTTGGCTTATAAAACTGACCTTCCTAGAGCAGAGAGCTGCATGTGATTTATACTTTATTAATGTTCATACTACAGGTGTAGAAGAGAGTTTCTAAATGATTTCTGTAGTCTGGCCATTCAAGAGGCCGTAACATTAAATCTAAATGTATGGATTTTCTAAAGGTCGGGGCCAGTATCGATGCCACATAATATGGTGAAGTGATTTTCAGATATGGTTCACCGTCGTAATATCGTCGAAACGCAATGAGATCGGATGACTGAATACCGCTAACTCTTGTGAAACATAACTAGAGTATAGATTGACCTAAAGTAATTTTATTCTTATTACTTAGCACCTTTCTTTAATTTGTAAATTCTTTAAAAAAAATTAAAAAATAAAAAAATTAAAAAATTAAAAAAGTTATCTTGGTACTTTATACAGTTATTATCTCCGAAAACTCATGAGTTAGATCGTCCGCATGCTTTGTTATTCTTTAATTCATAGCAACGTGCTCTGGCATGAAAAAATAATACTGCTAATCCGGTTTTACTGTTTTAAACAAATATACGCAGCGCTATTTTCTTGCATATGACAAAAGAGCGCTGTTATTTAGGTCGTAAAAGTATTATATTTTGCGTTATGCCGCTCGGTTTATGATACATTTTATTTAAAAATTTGTTTGTTACGTGTTTACGTTTGCAACGATTCGTGGCGTCGGTAAATAACAAGAGGGTTATTACTTCGGCACATTCTCATGTTTATGGCTTCGCTTCCTCGTGTAAAATGAAATTTAATCATTTTTCATTTGCATTAATTACACTGCTGCCTAATAATATAACGTTGTACGGAACGTTCGTATTTATTGCGCATTGTAACGTTATATGTTTTAATTAAACGGTTACGTAGTTTTTAATGGCAGGCTTGTTTGTAAAGCATTATTTATTTGATTGTGATACAGGTCACATAATTATGTTATTTGACAAAAAAGGATTTGAAATATATGATGATCTATTTGTAAAGTCTCATTGGTTTCGTTGATTAAGTGAGCAGTGTGGGATCAATTAGTTCTGGGGTCGGTAATATGGTACAGGGATCTTCTGCTGCGAAAAAGTTACTAAAAATAGGCCCGGCAAGGATTTATTGACTTGCCTAATTTAATATAGAACACGTGTACGGAAAATACGTAGGAGTTGCAGAGGAGGGAATGTGATAGGTATATCTACAGTTTGTATGCAGACCACATACTACGGAATGTTAAAGTTACCCGTGCGTTCATGGTAATTTCAGCTGTCGTTCAATGGTCAGTTTTACAGCGAAGAAAAATATTGTAAAGGAACTTGCATATCTAAGGCTTCTTTACTAGATTTTTCAAGAACTCGTACGTGACATTAACGAATGCGCTTAATGTCAGTAATATTCAATAACCAACGCTAATAGAAAGTGACATATTGTAGCAACATACATAAGTATATGTATATACTATCTAGTAATGATATAAAGACACTCATGATGGTTTTCAGGCATAGGTGACAGGTAGAGAATCTCGATGGTCGCAGGTTTACGTCCAGGTAAAACCTCTCTCTTTTCTAAGTTATGTGTGAAATCACAATAAATCATCACTTACTTTAACAATGAAGGAAAACATCGTGTGCAGGTTCCCACACCCAAAAATACTAAGCCAGGTATATGGGATGACGATGATGATGATGATGGTTATAATAAACACTAATTCAAGTTTTTGACGCAAATATGTTAAATTGTTCAAGTTCCACGCGAATTTCCACACACATTTCGCACAAAAGCGGAATGTCGGCGCATTGTAATTACCTGCTCTTACACAAATCGACGTAAAGATCATTCTTGCGAACTTTTACAACTTCGAAACACCCTGCGCTGGCTGCCTACGTAAAGTACGAAAATTTATTACAGAATGTTTTTACAGGCTTTCGAAGTTCCTTAATCTAAAATCGATAGAAACGACGCCGAACAAAGTTGTGAATAGTACATTAAGTTTGGAGTCGAAGAAAGTCGGACCTTTCGTTCAACACCTGGGTAAAAGATACGCTCCGTTGATAAAGCCACTAGTTCCAGCCATCGCAGCGAAATGAGATAAATTCGGCTCTTTACGTGGACGCTCGCTGTTTCCGATTCTAAGGAAATTGAATTATGTTGTAAACAATGACTCGGAACAAATATCTATTTCCTAGTATTTAAACTACATTCGTTTTTTAAAGTTTAAGTGACATAAATGTCACATATTAACATTAAATTGTTAATATGGATGAAACATAGCAAACATTCAATCCTTTGTTTTTGGGGAAGATAAGTGGAAAAATATTCATATTTACGGTAATACTCAACAGTTAATTAAACTGCTAATTAGGGATGATTTTAGAGATGCCTAACAAGGAATCCAGATCCTCTGACAGCAGTGGTTAACATAAAAAAGTGTTATTGAATCAATATGAGAGTATTTAATACCACAATCATGAACCAGGCAAATGGATTTTTGCATTCCTTAATTTTTACTGATGTTTCACTATGAAGGTCTTACAATGCAGATCGGGCATTCGATATTTTTATTTTTTATTTCAGTAATTAAATTAAATTAAGTTGTTTTTATTTTCTTTGTAATAGCACACATGTACTGTGATATGTAGAGGTCTTGAGTTTAATTCTAGGTTGCAGAAAGTCGAATGGGGTTTTCCGATAATAAACTTTAGTTATTTAGTAGTTAGTAGTAGGATATAAACGTTAGAGTTACCTAATCAAACAACATATGGGCTCTATTTGCTCCGATAGTCAGATATATCGGACGCAGAATTGCATAAAACGCATCTGTTCCAAACTTTACCGTATTTTCTATCGTGTTTCAGCAGAAGGGATTAAAACCTGTCCGATGCTTATTTATAGCTGAAAGTAAGTTACTAGTGCAGTAAGAACTAAAAGGTTTCTACAGTTGTAACTTATAGCTGTGAATTCAATATTTTACTTTCTAAAAAGTTTGTTTTTTTTTAATAACATATATTGCTTAACACACCCACGATCACTATGTTATATGTATATAGGTACTGTTTTAGTATATAACATAACATAGTTCCATACATATTAAGTAAATTTGTATTCATGTCTATAACACTAACCTTTATACGTTTCATTGATGGCACTGTCTGTAAACACAGTAAAATGTCTTTAAACTTGACGGAAATATGATGGCCTGTTCGAAACTGCATTAATTGATAGTGATTCCGAAATATTTTTGTCTTGTCTTACGTAAGTATGTAGGTACGGTATTTGGTAAAACTATATCGAAATCTTTGCTCCTCATCAAGAACAATCAACTGCATCAATAGCAGTTCCTTAATATTAAGCGTATGCAAATTTTCATATGCCACCCAAAGAATGTTAAAAATAAGGCAGAATTTTCATTTTAATCTAAACAAACGATAGATTTCTTTATCTGACTGAGCACGAAGAATAAAGCGCCACGGTACGTTTCATTTCGCCTTTTCCATCGAAGTGGAAGGAATACAAACAATGATGTTCGGTTATTTGTTTTATAATAAACTTTCCGATATAAGATGTTGCAGCAAACCGGCTGGGAAAAGGAATTTGTTCAGCGCGAAGCTAATTAAGTCTTGCTAGTAATTGAATAGCATAAATACATATCCTTGCGTCCTTATTCCCCGAAAAAGTGAGCAGTCGTGCATTTTTGCACCCACATTTCCCCGTTATTTATCAGTCCTCGTAATACCGGGCGATCTCACTGCCTTTTCTAAATTCCGTGTTTTCACTGAGAATTTCCTAGTGCAAAAACACAATAACACTTTGCCAGGTCCGAGAATATTTGTACTGTAGCTTGCTAGTTAATTCTTAAACACTTTAAAAATATTTTTTCAAACAACTTGGATAAAAATTATTTGCACTGTTCAAATTCAAAATTATGGCTGTTCCATTTGAATCCGAGACGTGAAGTACAATCTACAATTTCCAAGCAAGATGTAGTAAATGGTACTCAAATATTTAAAAGTAAAATATAGAAAAGTTTGAGTCGAAAACAAGAAATAAATCACAAACACGTGGAGCGTAAGAATTTCACATTCGTGTACCGAATCTACGGGGTGGGACGACAGTCTTGTGTCGTATGGATTCGGAAATATGTACGTAGCCGTGGGCAACAAAGTAAATGGTAAACTGGGGCTCGTAACAAAGAACAAAAACAGCAAGTGTTATGCGGGCACCGGTGCCTACTGTGTTGTAAAGTAGCGATACCCTAGTGAGAACCGTAGGGAAACGTAATATGGCCTAACATAATACACATATTCCGTTTGAAAAATGTGCGACGAAACATTTGCAACTTGATTTTGTTTCCGGGCTCGGATAATATCCGTAGAAGATTGTGTTCATTTATTTGCCCGATTGAACATTTATATCAATATGGGAGTAGTTTGTGTTCGTGTTGCTTTTGTTTCAATTGAACTGCCGTGGCGCGACTCAAGTTTCTATTACTTTCAGTTATAGAATGAGTCAGAATTTATGCTGTTAGAAATTTTACTACCGGAATAACTGTTTTCTTGAAAACGTTGAGAATGTTTTCTTAATTTTTTGTATGTAGAATATATTTTGTGGCTATAATGATATTTATTTGGGTCAGGGTGTAGAAATATGAAAAGTATTTTCTAACATCAATATAATACTTGTATACTTAGGTGAGATTATTAATCTCGCCATTAAATCTGTTTGTAGACGCCAAAAATGTAGACAAACATTTATTTTGATAAATTTTTAGCATATTGGAGACGGTATCCATATAGGGCGTAAATGCTTAAATTATTTCGCATTATTTCTTGCTCGGTTATCGTGAGTAGTGAGTTTTAAGAAAGAAATAAAAGGCGAATAGTTTTTAGACGGTAATATTCTGATTTATTCTTCTGTGCCCATATAATAGATAATATTTAATAGCTCAGCATTGTTTTAAACTAAAACGTGGAATAAAGTCCGCACCGAGTTGTAAGCCTCATCAAACGTCCAGTGGGTCTCGAGTTATGAACTAGCTGACGTGCACAAGTTGAATTTTATCAGATTTAAATTTAAACAAGGAAATGGAAGTTGAATTGTATAAAATGTTTTAATGTGTAATACTGAGAAATTCTCATAACAATGTTTGCTCGCGCGTTTTGCCTTTGTTCTGTTTTCCAAGTCAAGCAAGTTACTGTTGCGCTGTATTGTATGTGTTTCACCATGTACACCATCATTTGGGTTGCTAGTATCCCTAATTCCATTAAAAAGGTTCATACCACCGCTACTTTGTCTAATAGATATTGTAACTCCCTTTAGTAATTTATCATATAATTTCCTGATTATTAAATCTAAGCAAAGCCACGGAATGCATTCAGCACACCATACCGATGCTGTGAATTTACTCTCGCGGCCAAGAACCACAGCCCAGCGGTGTTGCCACAAGTGTTTGAAGCATTCGTTTATTTTTAATACTTTCCTATTCTAAAAGCCAACAAAGGTCGACCAAGGTATTTATGATTTAGAATAAGGATCCCAATTAACCTACTCACGTAAGATATTTGATGGGAGAATAAAAATTATTTTCGTATATCAAGGCCTTATATCTAAAGGGTACCCACACTTTTGTTATGAATCCTACGCCGTCGTCAATTTGCATGTCCTACCTTTAAAGAGCTTTTTTGAACCGTGATGTGTCATCATCATCATCAGCAGCCCATATTCGTCCACTGCTGGACATAGGCCTCCCCCAATGCTTCCACCGGGAACGGTCGGAAGCCTCCTGCAGCCAGCGACGTCCCGCCACCTTGACAAGGTCATCGGACCACCTTGTTGGGGGACGTCCCACGCTGCGCTTTCCCGTTCGTGGCCTCCACTGGAGAACTTTTTGGCCCCATCGGCCATCAGTTCTCCGCGCCATGTGGCCGGCCCATTGCCACTTCAACGAGCTAATCCGTTGGGCTATGTCGGTTACTTTAGTTCTCCTACGGATCTCCTCATTTCTGATTCGATCACGTAGGGAAACCCCGAGCATAGCCCTCTCCATAGCTCGTTGAGTGACCCTGAGCCGACCCATGACGCCTTTAGTGAGAGGCCACGTCTCAGTGCCATATGTCATCACTGGTAACACACAACTATTGAAGACTTTCGTCTTCAGGCACTGAGGTATATTGGACGAGAAGACGTCTCCTAACTTTCCGAACGCTGCCCAACCGAGTTGGATTCGACGATTGACCTCTCTCTCGAAGTTGGACCTGCCTAACCGGACCACTTGTCCCAAATAGACATATTCGTCTACAACTTCGAGAGTCGAGCCCTCAACTGCGATTGGGGTGGGCACAACATGGACATTCGACATGATTTTCGTCTTGTCCATGTTCATTTTAAGACCCACCTGTTGGGAGACTCGATTGAGGTCTTCGAGCATAGTGCTAAGGTCCTCCAGCGATTCTGCCATGACTACAATATCGTCGGCAAACCGAAGGTGTGTGATATACTCGCCGTTGATGTTGATGCCGAATCCTTTCCACTCCAAGAGCTTGAAGGCGTTTTCCAGCGCGGCAGTGAACAGTTTCGGAGATATAACATCTCCCTGTCTCACGCCTCTCTGTAGTGGAATAGCCTTCGTGCTCTGATCTTGTACTCGGACCGACATGGTGGCGTTGTTGTATATACTTTTCAACACCTCGATGTACCGACAGTCAATGTGGCACCGCTGGAGAGACTCTAGCACCGCCCACGTCTCGATCGAATCAAAGGCTTTCTCATAGTCCACAAACGCTAAACAAAGCGGCAAGTTGTATTCCTCGGTTTTCTGGATAACTTGCCGAAGCGTATGGATGTGGTCTATGGTGCTAAAGCCTTTTCGGAAACCAGCTTGTTCGGGCGGCTGGAAGTCATCAAACCTGCGTTCGAGACGGTTTGTGATGACCCTCGAAAACAACTTATAGACATGGCTCAGGAGCGAGATGGGCCTGTAATTCTTCAGCAAGGTGTTGTCACCTTTTTTGAAGAACAGTACCACCACGCTCCTGCTCCATGCCTCTGGCGTTGAGCCCTCGAGGAGAACGGAATTGAAGAGCCTCTGAAGGACTTTAAGTACCGGCGTTCCGCCCGCTTTCAGAAGCTCTGAAGTGATTCCGTCCTCACCCGGCGCCTTGTTGTTCTTAAGTTGCTTCAGGGCCATCTCAATCTCACACAGGCTGATGTCCGGGATATCATCACTGAAGTGGCGGATCAACTCGGCTCTCGGGTCTTCGGCCGAGCGAACAGCGGGCTTGGCAACCGAGGTGTAAAGCTGTCCGTAGAACCTCTCGATCTCCCTTAAAACCTCTGCCTTCGTCGACACTACGCGGCCGCCCTCCGTCTTCAGCCTAGACAACTGTCTTTGCCCAATAGACAAGTCTCTTGCAAACACTTTGGAGCCTCCGTTCCGCTCTATTATCTCTTTAATGCTCACAGTGTTGTGAGCACGGACATCGTGTCGCAAGGACTTCCAGATCTGTCTATTGAGCTGACGATATGCTTCGGCGTCCTCGGAAGACTGCAGCGCCATAGATCGACGTTCGGCCATGAGGTCAAGAGTGTGGACCGAGAGTTTTTGAGGTCTATCTCTGCGGCGAGGTCTAAAATGCTTAGATCCCACCGCATGGACAGCTTCTACCAAACCGCTGTTTAACTCGTCCACGGCAAGGTTTTCTTCCAGGCACTCGAAGCGATTTTTCAGCTCGAGTTGAAAGCTTTCGGGGTTTTGGATATGAGCGCGAGTAGGTCGGAGCGTAGACTTCATCAAGCGACGCCTTTCTAATTGGACGTTGATATTCAATGAGCCTCTAACCATTCGGTGATCGCTACCGGTTTTCACCCTGTTGATCACAGAGACATCACTGAATATCCGTCGTTTCGTCGTCAAGATGAAATCTATCTCATTTCTCGTGGAACCATCAGGGCTCAGCCAGGTCCATTTCCTGTGAGGCGGCTTCTGGAAGAAAGAGTTCATCGCAAAGAGTCCCTCTTTCTCCAGAAATTCAGCCAGCCTCTGACCCCTGGGGTTCCGTTGCCCATATCCAAATTGCCCCACTTTCAACTCCGCATCGCTCCTCATGCCCAACTTTGCGTTAAAGTCTCCCATAACAACATTGAAGTAGGTTTTGGAAGTATGTATGGCCCGACTTATGTCCTCATACATCTCCTCTACTTCTTCATCTGGATGTGTCGAGGTCGGCGCGTATACCTGTATGACCTTCAACGAATACCTTTTGGATATTCTGAGTATAAGGTACACTACCCTGCTCGACACACTTTCGATGGATACGATGTTGTTAATGAGAGACCTGTGGACGAGAAATCCGACACCTCCTCTGGACTGTTGGTCGTCCCCCCGGTAGAAGAGCAGGTTACCGGACTTCAGGGTTATCGTGTCCTCCCCAATCCTGCGGACTTCCGACAACCCCAGAATGTCCCAGTGTAACCCGCTCAATTCTTCTTCCAGTTCGACAATCTTCTCGTCCGTCCTCAAAGTGCGTACGTTGTGTGTTACCAGGGCCAGTCGTCGTCGGGGGTGGTAGCCGGGGCCAACCCGGGGATTCTTAGCACCCCCCGCCCCACCGTTACCATGGCCGCTACCGTAGCCAGGAATAGTGGGGCTGCCGGGGACTGGGGGCCTGGTCCTAGTTTCGATCATGTAGGGGGATATTGCCAATTCTCGCCACGCTTGGCAGGCGGGTTGGCGAGCGCAGTAGGGGAATCGCATTGATGACGCTGCTGCCCGTCATCAAGCGGGGGTGAAGGGAATAGTGAGAGAGAGAGAGGAAGTTATGGGAGAGGAAAATGTGGCCTGTAGGAGTGGATACTGCAGTCATGGAAGGGAAGGTTGGTAGTGACTGCAGCAGCTCGGGGGCCGAGGTCGCGTACTCGTAGCACCCATTCTAGGGTAGGCCATGACCACTAGATGGGAGCATCCCTGACCATGATGTGTAGCGGTCTGGAATTTTCACAAAAGTTGTTTCAGCGGTTAATATAAACGAGTTATAAAAAAGGTTCAGAAATTAAAATGTTAGGAGCGATTTTGAGGTATAGGGGCGATTTATGTAACTTTCTATTACGAGTACGAAAGTCAAAATAGGTCTCACCACATGAACGTGTAGTGCGTTTTACCATTTTTTATGTAAATTTTCGTTACATTATTTGTTACATGTATCAAAGAGGCATTTCAAACTTAAGCCTCTTATGGAACAATGGAGTTAAGCTTCTTAAGGAATTCATAGCAACGTAATGTTACAAAATGTTTGTTTTTGTGTAAGTTTATTTTAGTATTTATGACCCACTTTCTAACGTATATTTTGGTTTGACTTAATAAGTTGAAACAAAAACCTATCCTTTAATTTGCAATCATACGCTCGCTTCTTGTGTATACCGTCACTAGCAAGACCAAGCGCCTTAACGTTGAAGCCGATACTGCACTTCTATTCATTATGACATTCATACATTCATCCATAACTTAGAACCATTATTATTTTGTAGTTAATGTTATTAATTTATGATTTTTTTCTTTATATACTATGCCAATATAATACTGCATTTTTCATCAAATATTTGTTTTGGATATGGCTGTTTGCGAGACCGAAATGTCGTTCGTAGTTTTAATAGTCACGACAAGACTTGTATCGCAGTGTGAGTCAGAACTACATGTGTGACTGTTGGGTGTATTTATTCTATTTATTTATATATATAAGTTTTCCAAAAAAATCAGGCTCTCATATAGTTCTGAATATACATCTTACCAGCATGTACTAGGTTACGTCCCTATTGCAGTTTTTCGGGCACATTTCCAGACTGCGTGCTGCTACTGAAAATTACCTAATGGAAATATGATAGAAACCGAATAAGTCTAACACTCAGCGTGACTGGATTTTACATCTGGTATACAAAGATACAAATACATTCGTGCTGAAACAAATATATACATCAGATAAACGTGATAAATCATGCCGTGAATAACCTTGTTCAGAGGTTCCTAATGTTTAACTTTAGTATTGTAAGTATAGCTAATATCTATAAGCCTTTATATAAGGGCTTGTAAAGCAATTTGAACTTCTGAAAATCTTTTTTTTTAATCTATCTCTTTCAGCTATTAAAGACTTAGGGATGGTTTTAATTTAATTTTTTAGTTCGTTTTTGTTATATATTAACTCACGCCTATTCTAGGGCAGGCAGATAGCTCAAACACTTCTTTCGCTTCCTCAACTATTATCATCCTCTTCACGCATGCACGTCAGTTATATATTCATATAAAATAGAATGCTTATAAATTATATCCATCATTCGATGTGAGTATAGGATAATTACTGGAACTAACATGTATTTCCATTTTTCAAAGTGGCTCCGAACTCAATATATGACACAGATTTAGTTTACTATGAATACAGTATATTATAAGCAATAAATCGGTCGTAGCGTATGTTGGAATATAAATGAAGCCCAAGTGGAAGATGTCTAGTTCAATACAAGAGAATAAATATGAACCCGTATGAAAGTAATAAAATATCTTTATTAATTTGGTACCAGACGCGTTCCGCCAATCCTTTTGTCTGCGCTCTCGTAAGAGAAATGTTATAAATAAATGAATAGCGACGAGTAACATGAGTACGAATGAGATTTGCTCCAACAGCCGTTCTTTTGTTTTAAAATAATATTCTGAGCTGAAAGGCGAATCCCTATAACTTAATCCGCAGCACAGCATCTGCAGTAGCGCGTAAAATAGAAAACATTTATTTTTAACGCAGATCTGTTTTTATTATTATTCAAAGGAGGTGTTTAGTTACCTTTTCAACCCTGTGTTATAATAGGATTTATATTTCAAGTTTCTTTAACTTTGCCATAATATACATTGAAATAAAAACTGTAGACAATACTGGTCATATAGTGGCTTCATTGCTTTGGCTGATCAATTATAATTTCGTTGACAATATTCTGTACAAATTTTCAGTGTGTTGCAAATCTCGACCGATGAAAATAATTTTAAGATAACATGCCGCTGTAGTTAGGTATAACGGATTGTTTCAAGTGGCGTTAAAACTGATTCTAGAGAGCGATACACATGCATTGGTTTTTATAGTAGGTTTAGACTTTGGGCAATGACCACAATCCGAGAAAGCATTAATAATATAGCAAGTAAATGTTTTTCATATTCTATCAGGAATAAATGGACTACATATTTTTAAAACTAAACAAAGTGTTTTTTCAGACATGAATTTATCAATCACGAGCGTATTTGATTTGCATTCCACCAGCTGCGATGCGAGACATGACATTTCGAATGAATGACATAAATAAATTTCTATCGTATGTGAAAAAACAAAACACAACTTTCCGCCTGAAATATAAACAAGTTTGATACACAGGAATATTTGTATTGATACAGCTTCGGCGCATGTCACAAATGGAACGTCTGTCGAACATTGTTTTCTATTATCGTGTTCACGGCTCTTTAAAACTTTGATACGGTAGTGACACGCGTTGCATCCGCTTTGTTAACACCACAATGCAGTTATTGTTTTATCCCAGTTCACAGTTCACACCTAACAATAGCCGTGGCCGTTTAATGAAAATAACCATTCAAACAAATAGAAAATTATTTATTTCCAACGTTTTGTTTTTACATTCGCAATTTAAAACAAACCGATTCGATTCACGAAAATTTTGTCGCCGAAGGCCGGAAGGGGAAAATGTTAGTCATTTTTTTATATTTAGGCAGCCGAGTTTTGGTATTGGATTTAAATTGAATTGAAATATATGGGCCTACAATATTATTTTCATTGCAAATTGGATGTTTAGACAAGGTTATATTTTGTCATTCAACTCTTTATTAAGTCGCAAAGCGGTTTTGAACAAAACGTTTCTATAAGCAAACTTTTTCAAAGATACTAAATATTTTTATATTTCATTCAACTTTAAAAGTTGAAACCTGCCAAGTTTAGTACGAAAATAAAATTAATAAGAGTAATATTTCGCTGACATTGTCTGCTTTTTACTTTAGTGTTTATGCGGGTGGAGCACGCAGCACTTTTTATAAATGCAAACAATTCATCGCGTTTATAAAATACGTTTGCTGTGGGCAAGTACCTATGTACCCATAGAACAGCGACGTAATGGCTCGGCCTTCTGAGTTCCGACGTTGTAATTGCCTCGGGACTTATCTATTGACATTCCCAATTCGTACTTACTGACACATCTGTTGGTTTTGCTAGATTTGTTCTCGCCCTCCGTACAAAAATAAATGATTTTAATTAAATACTGGAACAGGCAAAAATGTCGACAGCTGACCTCCAGTTGTATTGTACGAGTGTAATAAAACCGCCCTTTTTATTCGTTCCCTTTTTGCTTAAACTCTATGCGCGCGTAACACGACTGGATTTTAATAGTCAATACAAAGTTTATCAGTGATAAATATATTTGTTTCTACGTGCTCGTAAAACTAGTGCTCGGTCTATACATAGTTATAGTTTTAGTACCTACTTTGCATGTATATAATTTTGTTTCCGTAACAACGCTTTACTTTGTACACAACCGCGAAGTAAAACGAGCGTGAGCTTTAACCGCGGCGTCACCTAGCAGTGTAAAATTTCATCAATACCACTATTTCACTTTGAAATGGGAAGAATAGATGAAACACAATTACTTGAACAGAGCTCGACACAAGCGTCCTATTTCCTTCTCGCCTACTACAGTAATGGGTTTGGTGCTACCCTCTCCCACTAGTGGCGTTACCGAACCGCCCCGCCGCCCCCGCACCTCGCCCCCCACCTCCCACCATTCAGTCTCCTACGCTGTCGGTGCCACCGACAATGACCTCGTATTTTAGACGGAATTGCTCAAACACCGAACAGAGAAGACGTAGAATAGTGTTTGTAAATTCAAATAGTACAAAATTGTTCACAGACTTTTGTAAGTCATGAAATAATATTGAGCTAGAACAGAATGCAAAGGGGAATTTCTCTGCGTTTTGTCTCATAGTGTTTCCGTTCGGAATTAATAGTATTGAAAAACATTTTTCTTTGATAATAGGTTTAACTCATATATCTAGTGGCATTTCGGATATAAATATGTGATCCTTACATCTAAATGAATTTTAAATGAAATGATTCAAAAAGTTACTATATACTATTGACTGTCTTGTTGGTTTATGTGTTCCGATCGAAGTAGAGGTTCCGGATTAGATATCCCAGTCGCATTAATTAGAAAAACGCTCTTGTGTCTTCGGGGAAACAGGAATGAGTATGTAATTTGGCACACTTCAAATGCATAAGTCAATACCTAGTATTTTTAATAATTAATAAATAAGGAAAGTGATATTACAAATCCATGCTAATATTATAAAGCAGATGAAAACACGATCATCTCAGGAATTACTCGTTCGAATTTAAAAAATATTTCTTTTTGTTGAACAGTTCTTTTATAGAGGCAGGCTATAGAAGTTAAATATATTATAATCAGGCTACAATCAAAAAATGAGTCGAACGAAGAAAAATACATGTTTGGAGTGTAAAATTTCGCATACGGAATTGCGGGCAACAGCTAGTATATAATACTTTCCAAATTTCATGAAAGTAGGCCAAGCGGAGACTCCACGGGTTTATTTTAATCCTACTGTACGAGTGTTTGCGCACTAAACTCTGAATAAAAGTTGCTAAGAAAAACTTCAATCGTGACGTAATCGAGGCTTTAATAACTTGACACACCTTTTTGCTCGTAATCTCATTTCCGAAGTATAAACAAAGAACTTTATGACTGTTGGAAGTGAAGGCGCAAATATTTATTAAAGAAACAGTAGTTAGTTTTTTTCCTGGAATTATCTGCAGTTTTCAGTATCGGCAAAGTCAAAGAGCTACAGTGCCAGAGCTTCGTTATGTTAAGAATTTAGCTACGTTGAATAAAACGTAGTGAAAATATTCTTCGCTTCTTAAGAGACAATATTTTAAAATATACTGCATTGTTTGCTCAAGATAGGAAAATATTTAATATGTTATAAATTCAAATTTATAGGGGATATTAAAAATTAATATTAAATATCTTAATGTATTACTAGTAATTGCCCTAACCTCTTATGCGAAATTTATCCTCATTTCTTAAAGCTTTCGTCACAATTTTCATTGATACTCCGCTTTAAGAATTTTGACTATGGTGTTTTTTTAATAATACCATGTAGGTTCTGGACTAAGACGGCCCCTGGGTTAACTTCTGTTGCGTTTGCCCAAGAGACGGAGGCAGGCGTGTAACCGGATATAAATAGATAAAAATGGTCGTTTTATTAATCATCAAATTAACTTATTCCTTTACTGACAATAACAAAGATTGGTTCAATAATAATAAATTAGTTTTTCATGTATTTACAACAGAAATGATTTTTTTTTACAAATTATATTATTATTCATGACATTGCAAAGTATTTGACGCTGTAGGGCGCAAAAGTTTATAGTAAAGTAGATTTTACGCATGAAATTGGTGTATAGAATTACGCTCGTGGCTCGAAAGTTTAATAAACGTTGGTGTTTCCTTGTAAGAGGACCTGCCTCATTTAAGGCTGTCAAAGTGGGTATGAATGTTTTATTTGAATACTCTATTAGAGAGTAAATGTTTATTTGGTAAAACAGTTTTTTTTACAGTGAAAACAATACCTTATCTTCTAAATATTTGCTTCATAGCAATGTAAGAGTTTTAAATCGATCTTAGTCTAATCTACAGGTTTAGATTCCAGTGGTGTGATACTTTTATGTCTCCTTTAAACCATCAAATCTGTGTTTTTTTTGTGTGTTGCGACAATTTATTGGCATTCCTTTTTTTAGTCAAACATAGTAAGCTTCGGTTGTGTTATAGCGATTTCTTGTTTTCGATTATGATACAAAATTATGCTATGTTCGTATTTGATTTATACTAACAGTCATTAAATGTCCATGACAACGGCGCTTTAAAACATGGCTCTACGGAAATTTAAACATATATTTTTGTATGGGTAGCTCTAGCGTACATGCATGCATACGTACATGTATATGTCTTTGTTCACGCCTATTTATGCGTGTTATAACACTCCAACCCATTCGCGGAAGTGCCCGTTATTCTATTATTTAATTCAATATTTCTTTCACATATTTGTAGTACTTAATTATACTTTGCATACAGTCGTTGGTATTTTATTTAATATAAAACGTAAAAGCTATTCATAGTTGATCCGGACTCGCGTCAAACAACGCACTTGGGGCGTAATTAGCGCATTAACAACTGGAACACAAGATCTTCGGAGGTATAAGAGTATTAAATAATATTTTTCGTTTTGTTCAAATTTCATTTTTGACTTTGTATGTATATTATATAGAATAAAGCAGTCGCGCGTGCTTGGTGAAATGGATTGGGGCGTAAACAATAAATTGAATATAAAGTAGGAACCACAAATGGCAGATTCATCTCACTAGAAGAGGTTTAAATATAATTAAATAAATCAAATATGAGCTATTTGTAATAATAGAAACAAAAAGATCGAGAAAAAAATATTCATGGTAGGTATGTAAAATCTCATTTATGTCAGTAAAAATGGTATTCAATTGTTAAAAGGTATTTGTTATTTACTACAAAGAGACTGATGATAGGCCCTAAAACAGCAAAAGGTAGTATTTTGTAATTTAAAACGTAGCTTGAGAAACGTGCACAAAGAAATATGTGTCGAACCAGCTATCCTGTCTAGGCATTTCCTTCAATATAGAACATTTGTAAAATCTCGGATAAACCATCTTATAGTTAAATTTTGAGTGAGCAAAATACCCATTCGGTGTTTTAAACTTGGAATAAATAAGATAGTTTATATAGTATAGATCTAGATTACTGTTAGAGTTAAATTCACACCAACTTTATGCCGTTTCAATTCGTTTTTACGGGTTTATGGGATTGAAGAATTTTTATTACTTCTTAAGTTTATCGTGTCATAAAACGATTTCATATATATATTATTTTATCTTCTTCTATTGGCTCTTGTCGCACATTAACGTGGGATTGCGCCACTATTTACATATATTATGTATAAGTAGAATCGTTTGGTAGATGCTTTACAGTCACTTAGAAAATTAACTGTACACGTATATAAAAGGATTTTTGTCAACCAAGTGCTTTACAGTGCTACCACTTTGATTAAAAAAAATACAAGTAGCAACAGATTTTCTATCGTGGTTATTCGTTGCCCGAACTAGAAATCGACCTCGAGGTTTTAATATAATACGCGCAAATTTATGCTCTGGGACATATGAACCAGTGACTATGAGTCCGATAAGATCTTTCATTTCTTCCTAAAAATTTTGTAGGGGTTAGTCATAATCATCAATATTCCTGTGAAATGTATTTAGGTTTGCTCTATACAAATATTTATCCAAGTCTAGATATTTCACTTCGCGCCTCTAGCCCTACTTTTAGTTTTATGATATAAAAGTAGGTCATTCGAAATATTCTTTGCTGGCAGTCATAAAAATTCGTGATCATTCTTTGAAGTAAACTAGGAACGCAATAAAAACATGAAAAGTGTAGTGGCTGTGCTTCCATTGTATTTAGTTAATTGTCATTCTTTGATAAAAGTATGTACTCTTGTATCACAAAGCGCGCCGAGTATCGCTGTACATTACAAAGCAGTACTTCACCGAGTCTTGTCACTTTGGTTATAAAATACACTGTGTTAAACAGTTTCAGTCGTGTTCCTAATGATTTTGTATTTAATTACTGTTTCCCCGATGGCGGCGGGATGTGTGGCGTTTGATCAAGTGGTGCTAGATTCAATTTCGGGACGGGTAAAGTTTTCCGTTAAGATGTTTTTAAAATAAACGAAAAATAGTAACAGCTTCGTATGCGTTGGACCTAAATAATTTATGAAAATGTTTAAAAATATATTATCATTTTGGGGATTATGACGTGATAAGCTCTTTTCTGTATTGTGCTTCTTTTGGTTGTAGTTGGAGTAAATATGGCGTCTCAGGTTCATACGATGTAGGTACATTTGAACCATACATTTTGACGTATCAAAACCTTTATAAAAATATAGAGTCAAAATTGAACGTCAACGTTTTGAACCAGTTTTTTTTATAAGAAAACAGTTAGTTATAAACACACTTAACTTTATTAGAAACTATAAAATTTATTATTCGACCCACTGGGCTAACGTGGAAATTTATCGCATGGATAACTTTAGTTCTGGAGAATAAAATACATAACTTTTCCGGCTTGTTATAACTACTGCAGATTGAAGGTGAAGATTAGATACGAACTTCAGCAAGCAAATAAAGGCGCGAAAAGCAGCCAAGTAGTAACAAATGCGGAAAAAAGATGAGGAAAGTATTTATGCAATTCCTCATATGGTGTTCCTTAGGGTAGTTACTCGTGGGCCAACTTTATTTCTCCTATGTATTTACAAGATTTTTAAGTCGACGATGCCTGGCACGGATATTTTCATGTTCAATGACGACACGGTTTTGCTCTTCCATGACATTGCGTTCGAGGAAGAACATAGAACAGCCGAACTAGGAATAGGAAAAGTAACATTTCTTGAAGAAAATCTACTCTCTCTTAACGCCTCCGAAACTAAAATACTATGGTAACCAAACTGACATCAACATTCCATGCTACGACACGGAATTGAAATACACACTTCTCCCTGTAACTCTAACACAGACATTAATAAAAATAATTGCGATACATTATCTCGCACATCGAAAATCAAATATCAGTGTTATAATTGACGAAAACTTTTTCTGGGAGACATAAATCTATAACACAACTACCTAATAGAACTTCAACATCTTTACCCGCGTAGCCAGTGACATCTTTTTCATTATCTTGAGCTATCAGCCATCTACACTTTGATATTATAAGCCACTCTCAAAGAGCGTCGAAGTGACCTGAAGTCACCAGCCGTAATCTTGAAACGTCTTGCAACCTCATCATATTCTTTGTGCAAAAATAACGTTATTATCCTATTCTTTCACGAGGAAAAATTACACAAATATGTTGCGGTGAAAAGTGGACTATTTTCTCAGACAGTAATATTCATAAGGTAATTTATACCTAACACCTCATTCCAGGCGCTTTTGGAGAGAATAAAAAACGTTCTATACGATAAAATGCAAAGGTGAAGTGGTGTTTACTGTCGCCTGGCGTTGACGGAGTGACCAAAGCAATGACGTCACGTAACTGTAATTTCACGAGACTTCACCCAATTTGAGTAGCGGATGAAGTGCCCTTTTGATGCTCGACTTGTTTGTCACAGTGGTTGGCCATTTTGCAAATTTAAAACGTTGTGATACGACGTTAAATTTCATCAGTTTCAACGAGTTGTAACGCGAGTAGTGGGCTTAGGTAGAAGGAATCTCAAATAATATAGACCTATTCACAGAATGCGTGTCAAAGTTTTATCAGCTTTTGAAATGAGAGGCCGGGAATTTGATCCACGTACCGAGAAAAATGTTTTTGTGGTCTATAAATATTTGTTTCTAGTGTTGGCGTTTGTGGACCCAAAGTATCTCTAGTTTTAATACCCACTACAGACCATGAATGTGGCAGTCAGGCGTATTAAATTTATAACGTTAAAATTCGAATTCCATTAGTGTAGAGTAACGAAGCCAGTTACGTATTTAATTTGGTTGGATCGAATGAACTGCGGTTTTACCGGAAACCAATGTCAAATATCAGTTCTTCTTCTCTATAAAATACAGGTTTATTTATTCAAACATTTTCACCTCATTTTTCTTATACGTAATAATAGACTGAATGTAATTGTTCAGGAAACGGTTTTCTTTGCCGCACATTGTATGTTAGCACAATGGCAGTTGGCAACGGGGCTAAGTGGTTCAATGGAGGTTTTAATTAATATTTCTAGTGAAGTGGGTTGATACACAGCTCGCGGTCGATTAGAATGGTCCATTTTTTACTGATTACCATTTGCATAATCTGCGGACCCCGGGTCGCTAAATTACTTTCTCTCCCGAGATAATAAGTGCTGGAATCGGCTACATTTTATGGCTCTTGTAGACAGTTTTACGAAATATAAATCTCTCAGGGGCAGACGTGTTGAATGCTCCACTATTAAATGTTGAAAAATGTATAAATCCTAATTTAGTTTTCAAAGGGACGTAAGTCGTTTATCGTTTCTGCCAGAACGGTCACATAGATCTTTTAACACTTTAATCCCGATTTAAATTCGGTTTCTATTTAAGTAACAAAATTATATATTATTAACACTTCTATATATTTATTAATAATATAAATTAATGTTGTGATAAGCTTGGTCATTCTGAAAATCTTAATAGTCATTGTATTTTTTATCTATTTTTTACAGAGAACTAAGACGTATAACGACGAAATTTTAGCATTAGGCATTCTTTTCGGACAACCTCTAGGTGACTGCAGAGAAGAGACAAAAGAGGCGTTTATAAATAGCACACAAGTGAGACTGAAGATACACATACAAACTTATGTTTGTGCATATTTACACGTACCTACATACAATTTTTTCTGGTTAAATTCCAATAGTTTGGAGTTAATTCATGTAGCATATATACATCTACATTAGCATACATCCGCACTTTTCGGGAATAGAAATTCCTGATGGGGTTGATAAAGGTATATTTCTAAATTTTCGTTTCGCCAGCTGTGCGTAAACTTTCATTTTATAAAGAAGAGTTAATCTCTCACCGTTTTATGAAGAAATTTTTCCACTGCTTGCTGCTATAGAAAAAATCGAATTGGGAATGGGACCTAGGCTCCCTTGATCGCACGCTACACATATACCGCGGAACCAACGAGGCAGCCTTAGTTCGAAATATAAAAATACAAAGTTGGACGTGGAAACTGAACTCGTTCCGCTAATGCCACTCAAAATCCCGGTACGGTAGCACAAACTAGAAGTGAAAACAAAAGATAAAGTTGTTTCTGTGCAGTGGGGCGTAAAATATTCGCTTTGCATCACTTCCAGTAACTTATTGCTGCAATGTGGCTTTAGCGTTTGCTTTTATTACTTGCCGACGTTAACGAGATCTCGCCCCGGATATTATAATTAGGCATAATAATAAGTTCGGTTCCTCCCGCGGTTTTATAATGAATAATGGATAAGGAACTTATTTATTCGTTTAGTGTTTCTCAAATGAAGCAGATTTCAAGAATATTTTATTGTAGCGCATGAATAAGAATGCAAAATGTTGTTTTTAAATTGTATAAATATTAAATGTTTCCAACATTCAATACATATTTATAATTTCTATTGTTTATTATAATTGAATAGTTTTTTATTTTATTTTGCTTACTCGTATTGTATTTTAAAATACAATAAACTTATTTTACCTTAAGTATTTTATATGCACTTATATGGTTCTCACTTTTGTGATATTTTATTACCATGGGATTATTAGCCAATTCAATAGTATAAAATATTAATATTATAAGTACCGTGTATTTAGAATACGAGATCGAATCACAAAGGGATCTGTAGTCAAGTGAAATAGCAAATGGCTCTCGAGTGGATGCCACTTGCAGTGTTAGACTTATTCAATAGAACATATATGAAAAGCCATTGATAGTATATATCCGAGGTTTGACGTAATTTCAAAAATACAACCAAAGCTATTCATTAAGAAATGAATATACAAGAGTAGCCCGCTTTAAATTATAGGTTGTGGCTTCTATTAATCATTACTTCGCCTTCATAAGCAATTATTTTTAGTATCTAAGTAATTTCAGGACATTTCGATGACGAACACTCCAACGAATTGATATTTTATAGAGAGCGTTACTACTTTTTTGCTTGTTTCATTTGTCATTTGTAACTTCACCTTTCATTACAGTTTAATATTACTCAATGTACCTAACTATTTTTAAGTACATATACGGTACTTAGAAATATCCACCTAGGAAGTTGAATACCGTGAATTTTTGTTTGCATCGACCAAGGTACCATAGTCTCACGATAACCGAAGGAAAGGATCTTATGTATTTGCAGTTTATTTTTACTTTGTTAGTTCAATCAATCACGAAAATTAAAGATGGGTTTTTACTTATTTTATAGGTACGACAAACAATGACAAGATATCCATACTTTATGATAATGGGTGATCTCGGTGATCAGTTTCATGATCTATTTCGTACTAAATGTAGAAATAAATTTGGGTCAAAACAACGTCTTTCTACACTATTTTTGTACGTCATTCGCATTTCTGAAAGGAAGTTGCTGTAACAAAAATAGGCCAATATAATTACGCTATAATTGACTAATAAGCATACGTTTAATGAAATAATTGATGTTAATTGTTCATAGCGTTCTAGTCGACAGTTAAACTTTTGAATTGAACGTCAGAATATTACATTGAAACTTAATTTGTGTAATGGTACGTAGGTAAATTGTTAATGGGAGTGACTCTTAAGTCAGCTAATCTTTTAAATGACTTATTATAGATATCTTAGTGAGGTTTAAGGCGTAACTCCACTCAGTTGTAGAGGAGGTCTGTGCCCAGTAGTTGGATGTATGTGGGCTGATGATGATGAGTATTATTGATACGTTTTTCGCGTCCTTGATATTGGTCATGACGGCGCTATTCCCATCTAACACATTTGTCATCGTTCTGCCGCGATCATGAGCGTTCACGAAAATGTACTTCGTTTCCGAATATACACTGACTGATTTTGGAACACGACACTGTTGGTTCTACCATCATCAAATTGGGCCCACGATAATCCCACGACCCATACAAAGCAACAGTCCTGTTCATTGTGACAATGGTGATACCCGGTCGAACCCACCTATTCGCGCCACAGTCCAGGCTACATACAGCGCGAATCTACCACTTACAATCGTTTGCAAGAGTTTGCTTGACATTACGAAAACACTGCAACCAAGTCATTCATACTAATTGCATATAAGCCAATGGGAGTCTTTTGCATTTTATCACACCTGAAGTACAAAATGGTAACTCATTACGAGTGAATTACTACTTAACTAATTGTGACCAACTAGCTTATAGTCTTCGTCGATTAATGCCAATAATTAAAAAAAATAGTTATGTAATTGGAACTAGAGGAAGTAGGTCCTGAGATTAGGAATTTTAATCTAACAAATTAACAAACTCTCAATTCTACATTCAAATTCAAATAGGTAGACCATTTATTTTAATGGAAAACGCTTTGATATTCGCTGTCCTATTTTTAGTGACGCACTTTGGTCAAATTCACCCACTCACCGGCTGAAAACCGGCCTAAGTAAAAACCTTTGTAATAATATATTCGAAATAAAACAAATATATAAAAATAATTCAGAATACGTATAAGACCATACACATTCCATTTTAATTTAATTTAAATTTATAATGAATCCCCAAAAATGTAATAACATTATTGCGGGGTATTTTTTTCATTTCAACTAGTAGTTCTATTTAAAAATACATCGTATGTAAACCGAATGAATCAAAAGCATTAAAATTTGCTCATATTTGGCTGTTAGTGTTAATATCTTTGCCCAATATATTGCGGTAGTTTACCGCACGTGTTGTATGGATAATGTATTCACAAAATTTGATGCTCGCGTATTCAGTAAATTTCATTTTAAAGCTTATTTATTTTATTTTTCGCTGTGTTTCACTTTTAACATATTATATTTCGATAAACATAAAAAGGTCACTTCGGTTTTAGGATCAATTTACTAACAGCTTGTTTTCAACTTTTGCCGTAACTTCGTGATAATTTTACGAGTGTTACACACGAAACTTCAAGTGGTTATTACCACTAAACTAGCGCTTATTGTATATTTTTAATGGTGTACAGCATATTTTACAGGGAGACTTGACCTGAATTGTTTATTTTTTTAACACTATCTTAAGTCTTTTTTTTTTTTTGTTCTCGAGGGGAAAGCTGTTTATGGCTCTACTTCCCGCCAGCCCGGGGGAGGGGGGCGGGAAGCGTATGTCGGGGTCACCGGTCTTCCAGCCCGGCGCGCGGCGACGGCATATCCGCGCAGGTGTTAGTGCCGGGCTGGGTCCCTAACAAAATCCTTCAACCGGCATACCGACCAAAACCCCCCGATGGCCATCTCCGCGCCAGATTGGGCGACCATGGTACGTGAGCGAGAAGCGCACACCGTTAACCACAGCCGCCCGGTGCGCCTCCGAGACGAAATTGTCTCGGCCGTCTCGGAGTTTTAGGGGGCGCAGTTGCACCCCCACTTCTTGGTTCGGGCGCCTCGGTTGTGGATGGGCGCCAGCGACGTACACAGGCCACAGTGCCGCCGCCCCTCTCGGGGTCACTTTCAGTGAGGACGCGCTGCCCCCACAGCACGTCCAGCGACCCCAAGGGCCTCTTTAAGTCGCCTTTTACGACAGGCAGGGGATACCGTGGTGGTATTCTGACGCACCCTTGCCACAGGGCAGACTATCTTAAGTCCTAGATCATTCAATATGCTTGGAAAATTCCACAAATATTTATTCTGACCCCACCAATTATAGGTCAAGGATCACGAGGCATAAACATAATTTCAATGGCTATTAAAGCTAACAAGTGTAATTAAGTCGGCTAATATGGGAAAGTATTTTTTAAACAACTCTTAATTTAATTTGTAAATATATTGTGCCTTTCAGACTGGGTTGACGCAATTATGAAAACTACTATATACTTTGAAGAAATTGTAATATTTCCTGTATATTTCGTTTCAACATTCAATACACATTATATTAGCCATATTTTGCCTAGTGTCTGACAAAATATCCCTTAAAGTTTTCCAGAATCATTGGCGGCCGTCTAGAACTAAAAATTGCTTTACGGGCTTTATTTGCATACCTCTGTAATAGTGTGACGTAAGTAATAACTAAAATAAAAATATTTTACTTGACAAAAAGTTTATTTTTATGATAAACTATTGTTATAAATTGCAAACTCCTATTAGTTATGTCAAAAACATTTAAGTGTTAACATATTATTATGATATCTCTATATGACTGCTGTATGTCCTGATTAAGTCTAGAAATTATTTCAGATACTAGTAAAGTCTCGTTTCATTGTGTCTTAACTCATAACTCGTGAATCGTAAATAATTTAAGTAACCCCAAACGTTATATAACTTAAATACAATAAACAAACATTTTAAGCAATAGACATTATTTTTCGACTGTACATGAAGATTGGTAACGAATGTCATTCGTCTTATGTCGGTACACGTAGTAATTTAATCTGGAATGTAATATTCAGTTCCCATTTAATACGGCGTTACGCGCACTCGTACCTAAATTTGACATAGAATAATAATACCCGTCTATCTACAAGTTGTGTAATATTGTACGTCGCACGGGAGGACAGATGCCTCCCCTCGCATCGCAAGGATATTTGGAGCCGAGTCCATGACATTATCCTATTATACAACAATAACCTTCATCTCAAGAAATTCATAACAATATGATTTATTGTATCTGAAGAATTCGTTTGTGTTTTCGTTCGAATCGCATTAGGTTTGCTAGGAAAAAAATATTCTAAATTATATTGCGAATTTTCTGAATTAAGTTGGTTCACAAAATTAGCAATCAATGGAATTATGATTAATAGGGACGTGTTGCTTAATTAATTTGTAAACTTAAATTGTGGAACAAATTAACCGTTTTAATTATTGTTATTAGGAAAAGTTGTACCACGTTCCGCAAAGTCAATTATAATTAAGATATTGTGCAGAAAACATAGTTAGTGATTTTGATGCGCCGAGTCGGTTCATCTCCAAAGCAGCCATTAACGCTGCAGGCGTTTAATCCAATTAGATATAAGTCAACGCTTACATACATGCGATTCTGAGCGTAAACTCAAACGTGTTTGCTGATACTAAGTATCTAATAGACTTGTAACCGTATAATTTGAGTATTCACATGGCAATGCGAGTATTGGCAGCGTCAATACGACGGACAAACCGCCGGCTGCAGGCGTCGAAACATTTACGACGCTCAAATTAGTAGATTCGTGCGCTCTGAATAATTGCGTTTGCGTTGGATGTTTGTATGCGAATAAATACTAACCAGAGATGGGATCGCGCTCGTAATGTTCTCCAAGTAAACTGTTCATAGAAATGTTTTTAAAGTAAATATTTTACTAAGAGAAATTTCTACGCGTAGGCGTGAAATTTCTATCTGAATGTCTTAAAATAAAAATTGTTCATAGTGTTTGTAATCGTGTAACATACGAGGGAAGGTAGATAAACCCCACATGCAATTCGTATCAGAGATCGATTTGGCAAAATAAATCTTTGCAGTGTGTGAAGCGCGCACCACTCGTGCGTTTAATGTTTGATTTGTTCCATAAATGCGGACGATGGATTGAAAATAAAGTTGAATCGATTCACCGATTTGGGAAGGAGAATAATCTTTGTGCCTTCTCTCCTCCCCCCTGTGCCTGGCGGCACCCCCGCGGCGCTCCGTATCCGGGGACTATCTACTCGGCGCGGTGAGGATTACGTTTGTTTGCTCTTCGAGTCGGTACAAAGCGAACAGTCTGTTGACATTTACTGTCACGGTAAATACTCGGTTTACCATTATTTACAGAGCGGACGTAATACCTACTATTCAGCAAATATCTACCGAAGAAAGAATTGAACCACCACCTCATATGTATTTGTTGTGTTGGAAATTTACTTTAGGACGTTTAATCATACCATTGTGCTTTGGTATTGTAGCATGAACATTTCAGCTATGAAAGCACACGTGCTGCGAAATATATTAATTAACATTCAATGGTCATAACAACCACAAAGCGCTAAACATTAAGTCGGCTCCATTGATTAGGTTCTCGAATGATTTGTTTGCCTCAATGCCGCTTTGTGACTGATAAATGCGCAATTTAATCCCCCACTATTTCCAATGTTCCATTTTATAATTTAGTGTGTAATAGTATTACCGCGCCCGTGTCTCTGTTCCTGTTGGCTTATGTCGTAAAATCTCATAAAGCGGTCGCGCTGGCGTTGGGAACTAGTTTCAGTGTTCGATCTTAACGTGAGTTGGAAGCCACTGTTTCGTATTCCACTAGAATTTTGGCCGTAACTTATTCCATTTTGGTATGAGCATATGGGTTCTCAAGACTGTTGGACCTGAGATTTTTGCTCAATATTGCCTTTGTCTTTATTTAAGATATTATGAACTATAATATCATATACAATTGTGCGTAGTTTAATCAAAGTACAATCTGTATAACAACAACGCAATGTATCAACATAAACGACAAAATAACTGCGGCCCCTTTATTGCCGCACAGAACGCCAGAAATGCGTTTAATTATTTACTACACTTTTAAATATTAACTTTATGTGGTTGTTTCACGCAACGGCGACTAGGTATATTTGTTTAAAGCTATTTAACATACTTTTTAATGGGCTGTTGAAGAGAAGTCGTTTAAAGTTTGTTGCGCATAAGTAACATTTCACTTGAAGAGATGGCAGCGTTCCGAAGCGAGCCCGCACTTTATATGTCTTGAAGTTTCATTCGCTCCATACCGCTTCCAATAATTTATCTTGAACTCATTGTCGTAGCACTCGTAGCACACGTAGCGGCTGTCAGGCCTTGTTGCCTAGACGTAGACGCTACGCGAATAAGTTGCTCCTTTTTGTTTTGCACGTTCCGTTCGAATTTAGTCATTATTTAGTTATGCTACGACAATGTCTTATGTTTTGATGACCGATAATACCTCGTCCTTACATAATTGCTGCTTTCAGCAGGTCATTCTATTAAGTTTTAGTAGCTCATGTAGAGAGCTTTAGGCATCTTTTAGCTGACAGTAAATTATTATTATCATGCACTAATTGTCGTAGCACTCGTAGTGCCCTTGGCGGTGTTTATGTCGTAGACACTGTGCAAACAACTCACTCCAATTTTAACCGACGTCTAAAAAAGAAGGAGGTTATCAATTCGTCTATTTTTCATTAAGATTTTTCGACTGAGTGGACCGATTTTAGTTTTGTATACATTACATACATTAGGGTGTCCCAACTTAGTAGGGCGATTTTTTTTTCTCGAAATTAGATACGCATACCCTCTATATTTTTTCTAATTGACCCTAATAACTCAAATACGGAATATTATCGAAATTGGATAGCGGTAACCCGTGCCGACTTGATGGCAAAGATTTAAGAAAAAAATTGTATGGTAATTGTAGAGCACATATACAAACTTAATTTTTATTTTCAAAATTATACCCTATTTCACCGGTATTATATATTTATTATTTAAACAGGAATATTTGTGATAGTTTAATCTTAAAGTTTTCTTTTTACTGTTAGGATAAATCACAGGAAAAATTGCTTTAGTTTCCCTTTAAAGGTGACTTTTTCACGAAAATTTTGTATCAGTATAATTGCAATTTGCAGTATCACTAGCGACTTTTAGTGTCATTATTTATTTCTTAACTGCTTGAAAAGAAGTATAACTAGTCTGTGAAGTAAGCAACTCATTGAGAAAAGTGTCAAAATTTTTAAAACGATTGAAGAAAAGCAAGACTAGTTTTTGATCGAAATAAAGTCGTTTATGTCTTTCAAAAAAAGTAAATCACGCAGATATCTTTCCAGGGGAAAGAATTGAATTGATGGATCGTCTTCAGTTAAGCTTTAAAATATTATCATTTTTGGTTCCTGGTCTCCATCATAGTGATATAGAGACAAGACAGCTACTTCATGAACCAAAGGCCAAAAATGCTGAAAAATATTCTGTATAGTCATTTCTGAGTTAATTTTATTGACAGTTTCCCAGGGTTTCAAAGTATTAAGCAAACATAAGTCGTGGTAAGGTGCCGTCACTGATAATATACAATGCATCCAAGCTTTAACATAGTATATAGCGATGCAAATCTTGATGTCTAATAGTGCGACTTTTTATTAGTAATTTACAATTAAAAAATAAGTTACGACATTTTTAATCAATTAATTGCTTCGGCCATCATGGTGTCTGGTACATAG
Source organism: Cephonodes hylas (assembly GCA_030295005.1). Lineage (NCBI taxonomy): Eukaryota > Metazoa > Arthropoda > Insecta > Lepidoptera > Sphingidae > Cephonodes > Cephonodes hylas. The sequence continues at coordinate 7,716,418 of AP025366.1, forward strand.
AACTTGGAGATCGAATAGTCAATTTTCTTTCTGTATCACCACCAAAGAATATGATTATAGCTATAATTGTTAATTCTTGATAGCCAACCCTTAAATTTCCTTCATAATTCTGTCCGGTAAAACAATGTATATCTAATTATATAACTATATCTATTATCTAGATTTATTTTTATCAATTAAAGGGCACTGGCGTGTGCAATATATAAAAAGTAGTCCAAGCTTGTAACAAACACTTGACGACACTGTACGAACACATCTTGCGATTTTTCCGCATTATTTGTTGATCTCTTCAGAGTCGGTATAAGGCAACTTATTTCTTAAAATTAGTTTATTAAAGCTTAAATAGGCATATAAGCCCTTTAACAAAAAATAATTAATCTCGAATAAGTTAGATTTGCGATTTACAAAATTCAATTTTACTTCACGAATTTTATTAAACAGAACTGCCAATATTTGCTCTTTGCAGAGAAGTTTTAAGCCGTTATTTTAATGTTTTGCACCCCCCTATTAAAATTTGCCTTTGAAATCTTAATCTGACATATTGATTAAACAATAAGAGGCGTTTACCAATACAATAAACAAGCAACCACGAAACTTCCATGCGAATATTGCGACGCGCCGAAGTTCATACAAAGTATGTAAGTACTGAAACACATGAATGCAAGTCGGCACGGGTTGCAGTGGTCCTAAGTTCATGAAATTTTATTTATGAGTGTTTTAACACCATTCGAAAATAATTAGAGGGTATGCGTTGACAAAAAAAGATTTTGATTTTTTTGGGACACCCTAACATACATGTCTTTTTTACAATCATTACGAACACCTAAAGACATTTGTATCAACTTAGGTATTGTAAAGCCGCCTTATATAAAGTTATTTACGTAACATAGATTTCTTTGATATTACTACACAAATAAAAAAAAACAGACACGATTTGTAGAATAAAACACAAAAAAATTGTCCATCAAGTTGCAAGCGAATTTGTACCCAATTTACAACTTCAATTGAAACTTTTACGCGCACAATAATTACGCAAATTTGGTCGCGGCGCAGCGAGCGCCCCACGTAAGTTGGTAAACATCTACCGTCCTTCAATGGACTTTGTGAACTCACTGTAATTAATCACCTTTGCTCGTGTGAGCTGGAATCTTTGGGCACACATTGAACGAGGCCACAAAGCTCGTCAGTTACCGGCGAGAACTACACGGTTATTTGTCTTAGGCCAGTGGTACCGCCGCCGTGCGCCTTTCCACGGCATAACAGAATGGCAAGTAGGTAACTAATACGCTATTTCCGTGCACCGTATTTTGTGTCGTGTATGCGGCTTTGATATTGTCATGCTTGTTTTTATGAAATATATCGCCATTTGTGCATGTGCTTTTAAACCTGTTTAGCATTCGAGCATAAATATTTGTTGTTAGAAAGTAAATGTATTTAAAGTGAATTTATTCGTATCGTTTTACTGGATGATTCAATTGAATATTTATGAGTGCGATAAGCTATCGTCCCGACAAGGTGGGGCTGCTACGATATTTCCAAGTGACGCGTGTATTCACAGTTTGTTATCGCTCGTTTTATCTGTGAAGGAAAACATCGGGCTGACCTGTAAATATTTCATAAAAGTTACTCAACAGTATCTTTATGTGACATCAATATTTTGTAATTAAACCAGCACGGTAATACGCGCCTACTTTGTCAAAGCTTTGTAAAAGAAAACTTTAAACTACAAACAACACAAAAATAAAAAAATATCTCGGTGCGTTATATAGTTTTCAAAATTCGAAATGGGAACATCAATATGCACCAGCACCTTAGATTTTTTCAATTGCATAACACAGGGAAACGGTACAATGTTTACTATTCTTAATCTTTTTAGATTCAACCGCATTCGAATGGTCGGCACCGCGAACTAAGAATATATAGCACCTTTAGGAGCTCGTGATACGATCGCGGTTGGTCTTGGACGGCGGTGCAATAAATTGTTGCGAGCTGAATGTGATAATACGCTAACTTCCTGCGCGGCGTCACGGCAAACTGGGTGCGAGCGCAATTGTTATATCTGGACAAACATTTGCATCAACAACTGGCGTTTGTCTCAACTTTGAGCGTTGCAAGACCACGTTCATCGCACAGCCCCGGTTATCAACTTGTATAATGAGATACATTATTCTGAAACACATGTGCTCTGCAGGATGTAGATGAAAATTAAATTTGCTTTTGAAATATTGTTCTGTTTTTCATTCAGATTTTAGTCCATAATCAAGCGGTAACAATAAATGAGAATGAACTGACTACGTACATACACATAGGTTGAAGAATTCTTTTGATTAATGGCACGGCAAAGTCACTAAACCACAACTAATGACAACCGAATTGGCCGCACTGTGGCTACAAATTACAGATGCCAATGTATAGAGTTGTTTAGGAATGTCAATTGCAAAGGTGACAAAGATATTTGGATGAGCTGCAATCGCATTAGCTCAAACCCGTTTTAAACTATTTGTTTACCGTTTTGTATTGTAACTATGAAATTAAGCTTGAAACAAAACAAATACAGTATCTTTATTATTAAATTATCAATATCCAAACCACATTTTAGTATTGATTGCGCCTTAGGTTACCTCAAAGCACGTTTTAACCTAATTTACGAGGGCTAAATCCTCTTACGTCAGAAGGCCAGCGTTCCGAAGTATGTATATAGGCCCATAATACACGCCGCTGGGATGTACGGGTCAATGGCCGTTTCAAAATTACATCAACGGCAACGTCACGCTAATAAAATATGCGACATAACACAAGGTGATATTGACAGAAAAATGCATAAACTACGAAGTTATGACGGAGAGCGAACGACCACTGTGTGCTTTGGGAATAGAATGTGTCATAAAATTTCACATGAGGTCAATTAGGGTCAACGGAAGCCTTAGATAGAGGAATACGTTTATAAAGCATAAGATTCTTTATGGTCGGATGTGGTTGCATTCATGGTAGTTATGAAAATATCTAGATAATAAATATCTGTTTGGTTGGGCAGAAAGCTTACTAATCTAAGCATATGTTCTACGAATAGTTCTTTTTTGATTTAGACGAGCGGCACTTAGACGATAGATAACACTAACTAAACTTTGAAAATAGAATAGGAATTGCAAAGATTCTCTATTTAAATACCCTACAAAATTTTAAATGTAATTTTTTTATTTTGTCGGGATTTTCGTTAACGCCAGATGGTTTGTTGACTTTAGTGATTATCTGCTTAAGTTTCCGAACACGGTCTGAATATAAAACTCTACCCTGTATATTAGGGTGTCCCAAAAAAATCAAAGTCTTTTTTTGTCAACGCATACCCTCTAATTATTTTCGAATGGTGTTAAAACACTTATAAATAAAATTTCATGAACTTAGGACCACTGCAACCCGTGCCGACTTGCATTCATGTGTTTCAGTACCTACTTACATACTTTGTATGATCTTCGGCGCGTCGCAATATTCGCATGGAAGTTTCGTGGTTGCTTGTTTATTGTATCGGTAAACGCCTCTTTTTGTTTAATCAGTATGTCAGATTAAGATTTTAAAGGCAAATTTTAATAGGGGGGTGCAAAACAATAAAATAACGGCTTAAAACTTCTCTGTAAAGAACAAATATTGGCAGTTCTGTTTAATAAATTTCGTGAAGTAAAATTGAATTTTGAAAATCGCAAATCTAACTATTCGAGATTAATTATTTTTTGTTAAAGGGCTTATATGCCTATTTAAGCTTTAATAAACTAATTTTAAGATATAAGTTGCCTTATACCGACTCTGAAGATATCAACAAATAATGCGGAAAAATTGCAAGATGTGTTCGTACAGTGTCGTCAAGAGTTTGTTACAAGCTTGGACTACTTTTTGTATATTGCACACGCCAGTGCCCTTTAATTGATAAAAATAAATCTAGATAATAGATATAGTTATACAAATAGATATACATTGTTTTACCGGACAGAACTATGAAGGAAATTTAAGGGTTGGCTATCAAGAATTAACAGTTATAGCTATAATTATATTCTTTAGTGGTGATACAGAAAGAAAATTGACTATTCGATCTCTAAGTTCGATGTACCAGACACCATGATGGCCGAAGCAATTAATTGATTAAAAATGTCGTAACTTATTTTTTTATTGTAAATTACTAATAAAAAGTCGCACTATAAGAAATCTAGATTTGCATCGCTATATACCATGTTAAGGCTTGGATGCATTGTATATCATCAGTGACGGCACCTTACCACGACTTATGTTTGCTTAATACTTTGAAACCCTGGGAAACTGTCAATAATTAACTCAGAAATGACTATACAGAATATTTTTCAGAATTTTTGGTATTTGGTTCATGAAGTAGCTGTCTTGTCTCTATATCACTATGATGGAGACCAGGAACCAAAAATAATAATATTTTAAAGCTTAACTAAAGAGGATCCATCAATTCATATCCCTGGGAAAGATATCTGCGTGATTTACTTTTTTAGAAAGATGTAAATGACTTTATTTCGATCAAAAACTAGTCTTGCTTTTCTTCAATCGTTTTAAAAATTTTGACACTTTTCTCAATGAGTTGCTTACTTCACAGACTAGTTACTTCTTTTCAAGTAGTTAAGAAATAAATAATGAAACTAAAAGTCGCTAGTGATACTGCAAATTGCAGTTATACTGATACAAAATGTTCGTGAAAAAGTCACCCTTAAAGGGAAACTAAAGCAATTTTTCCTGTGATTTATCCTAACAGTAAAAAGAAAACTTTGAGATTAAAATATCACAAATATTCCTGTTTTAATAATAAATATATAATACCGGTGAAATAGGATATAATTTTGAAAATAAAAATTAAGTTTTTATATGTGCTCTACAATTACCATACAATTTTTTTCTTAAAACTTTCCCATCAAGTCGGCACGGGTTACCGCTATCCAATTTCGATAATATTTCGTATTTGAGTTATTAGGGTCAATTAGAAAAAATATAGAGGGTATGCGTATCTAATTTCGAGAAAAAAAAAATCGCCCTACTAAGCTGGGACACCCTACTGTATATAAAAAAATAGCAAAATATAAAGCTAGAATTAATAAAGCGCAGTGTTAGACGTCCGCCCACAATGTGACCGACGACCTAATAAATATATCAGGGACTCGTGTGTTGCATGTGTTTAAATTAATGGCTGTAATTGAAAAATATTAAAACGAAACATAAACGAAAACCTTTCTCAAAAATATTACCTTAACTCTACCCGTTCTGTTATCATGCAACATTTTATTGAAATTCGTTCAGCTGTTGCGAAGCTTCTATGAACTTTAATACTGATGATATAGAATATAATTTAGTTGTGGTAACTTAAATATTTAGGTAGCCATGAAATGTTGGTACTTCCATTTAAAATTCACATAGGGTATCCAACGTTTTATAAAGGGAGGTAATTTTGGCGAATTCTGGTTATGTATTTATGATATAACGGTCGCGGGACGTCGCTGGCTGCAGGCGGCTTCCGACCGTTCCCGGTGGAAGTCATTGGGGGAGGCCTATGTCCAGCAGTGGACCACTAATGGCTGATATGATGATGATGATGATTTATGATATAAACAAGGCGGGCACAGAATGTTTCAACTGGTAGGATTGGTCATAGTTTACTAGTCGCCTCTATGTGGTCCACGCCGTTACCATCACGTACCGAGTCACAAAACCGTAAAATTATCACAGATGAAGCTCTGCCAGTACAAACAAGAAAATTCAACATTAACATTTGATGAGGTCGACATTATCCAATAGACGGGGTGAATATTCAAATATGAAACATCATAACGTTCTGCAGGCTAATACAACAATACTACACGTCAGAAGACTGGCAAAGTTATACTCGCAGCAGACACGGTTTCTCTCATAATATTATTTGCTGCTCCGACTACGTGACTAGAATTTCAACGGTTACCTGCTTATGACGATATGAAATTTGTTCGCCGCAGGAAACTTGCTTATTTACCTTTGAAATTGCAATTCAAGTTATGAAATGTGAGATCGTAAGGGAGACTGTTGTGCTCATATAAGCCGCGTGTACAATGCCGACGCCCACGTATCCGCGCGTGTGGACAGACTTTTTGTATTTCGCATGTTATGTCCCCGCCTTTATTATAAATCTCCTTTATAGCCGTGTATATTTTTAAATGTGTATCGGACATTGTAAAGTTGGTTATATATTGCGTATATATTTAACAATGACTTTTCCGTTGGGCCCTGAGAGTCGAGTGATCTATTTTTCATCGAGGTTTTTATTCAAAAAATTGTATCTAATAATAAGTACGCTTCCTATTGCGTGGAACATAAAAACTGATGATGCGTGGGTGTAGAAATACGCCTCTTCTTGTCCCTTTTAGAATACGGACGTAAATTTACTTTTAAAAATACAAGACTTAATGATATGTACCTACTATTTTTAAGTTCCTCTCCATACCGCAAAATACTAAGGTATTTTAACATAATTAATGACATAGTTCTTTGAGTCAATGTTGTGGAAGGCCCCAACCTCTCATAATGTTTATGGGACTATTAACATCGAGAAGCATAAGCCCTAAACGCATTTCACCATCAAACCTACTAATAAAAGAAGCAATAGTAATCTATTTTGAATGTTGAATTTCACCGAAAGCTTCCGTGCTCCGCCGGTGTCACAGTGACGGATGGCAGTGTGCTGAGCAAATTGGTTGGGCTCGGTTGCGGTGCGAGGGGTCGTGGGATACTGTGGCCAACAGCGGTCTCTTCGTTGTCATGTACTCTACGTTGGGAGAATGGAAATGTGAATTTATCGACTTCATATCCACGATTTAATACTTTATCATTGTACATATGCTTGTGAAACGTGTGGCTACAAGCTCAAGTCTCGAGATATACGAATATTTGTTTCGTGTAGGGGTTTTTGTGAGATCGTTGTTCGTATATTCTAAATACAATACTGGCGTCCCAACGTGGGTTTGCGCTGATCTTTATAATTTCTTGGCAATCTGATAACTTAGTCTTAGTTCGGTTTATTAAATAACTTGAAAGAGAAAAACAAAGTTATATATTTTTACATTTTAATATATTTCTTATTCAAAAATCAACATATTTTTATTTGTAATTCTTTATAAAAAAATATTTCACGTAAAACGATACCTTTACAGATTGATACAGATAATTGATCTTGAAGCACATTTTGTTATCGAAGCTAAGCGTTGTTAATCATGTTTGTATACGCTACAGTCGATACGACACTCGGAGGTGGTCGCTAGTATAGTTTCACAGCCGTTTGTCTCCGAATAAGCGATAACTGCGACCATTCTGAGCTTTACTGCGCCCTAAGTGATTGGAGGGGCACTAATTCCTTTTACTCTGGCCTGAAATTGAATTTGTCAGTCCTTACTGTTTGTATGTTGCGTGCGACCTTTAGTTTGTTTCGTAATTCTATTACGAGATGTTACTGCTCCTTTAAGAGCGGACAAACAGTATTGGATATTGAAGTTTACTTCTAATGATGAAAGTGTGACACACAATCTCCTTTAGCCCGTAAGATATCGACATAATATGCTTTAAAACCTAAGTATTAAATTGATGGGAAAACATTACATTTATGCAGAACAAAAAAATCAGTCTCAGACAAAATATTTGTATCAATGTTGATAAAATACAAAACATCATCGGGATATACGTGTTGTATTAAAGTTTTATAAATAAAAAAATCTGCTCTTCATAATATATTAAATTAAGATTTCCATATACGACGGCTCACATGTACAAGAACACAAAAGAAAAATAATTAATACCTTAATATATTACAGCGAAAACTCTTGTGTCACTCGTCACTAATACGTTACTATTGTACCCAATAATTTCAGTTTTTATTTACGAATTCAATTGATTACACCGCCACATATCAATACACTCACAAAAATGAAAGCATCAATTTCTCTAATGAATATTGGCGTGTAATGACGGTATATTTTTATTACATTAGTGGAGTATAAATGTTGTCACTACGTCATAGGCTCGCTTGGGCGAAATGAAAGAGCTTTTTCCTGTTGTAGAAATTTCGTCATGTTATGAGGGTATTAAAGTTAATGGAGCCCTCAGCACCGTCTACACGAAGTTTATAGCCAAGGTGTACCTGTGGTAACGTTTTATTTCATGAAATATTATATTTTCCGTCTGAGAGCTTGTTCGGGATTAAAAGACTTTGCAAAGGTTGCTTTGGAGTGCTTGTGTTGGAGATTTTAGATATTGTTACGTTAAACATACAAGGAAAGATGTGACGTAATATGTTGAAAATAGAATTTTGCTTTCTCATTAGTTATTTTGGTTTTGTTAAGTACTTAGGTAACTATATTTGGTAATTTCACACATGATATAATGGTATGTTGAAGTGATTTCGTGTTTTTAAACGAAGCGGCGTAATTTATTCATGACGCTTTTATTTATATCAGATTTAAGTCGTATAATTTTGTTATTAGGAATGAGGATATTTCCAAAAAAATATAAAAATTTCAACACTTTCAAATCACGCAAATGATTCATTACACCCAGACTGTAATATCAAAAATAATAATTTGTATCGTAAACTGACAAAGCCGTGTTTTCGTGTGGGATCGAACGAACTTATTTTTATAAACTATACAGGAACTATCTTTTCGTGTGAATTGTATTTTAAACTTTCAAAATGAATTAAAGCTAAAAAATCCACACCTTTTATTCAATCCATACATTAACATTAATGCAAGCAGGCATGAAGAAATCCGAAAAGTAACACTCATCTATATTTAAAGAGAAACCGAAACGTGTATAAATACATCAACACGTTAAACACTAAATTTGTACACAAACCGAGTGTATTCGGTGAAACGTTGAAATTTAATTTCGATCTATTTTTAGTATAAACCGCATCTACAATTTCGGCTTTCTAAAAATATGAAGTCGGCGAATGAAGACTCGTAGCTAGTTAATGTTGAGGGTTTTTCAAACGGACTGGCAAATGAGTCGGCATTTGCGGGGCGACGATGGTAATGTCAGCCAGCCAGTAAATTTTCCAGATAAGCGCGGCTCTGACGGCCAGGCCAAACTTGCTCGTTAATTTCATTATTTGCGTTGACTTCAGCTTCACTTGATGATATACTATTTCGGTCTTGTAAATAGAACGGAAGATTAACGTGTGCATTGAATTCTCTTTTTAAATTCAATGAATCTGAATTGTGTCTAAATCGACGGTCATACTTTATCTTATCGTGGCGTCAGCTTTACTCGACTTTGTTTTATGGTTCCATGGTATCTTCTGCGAGCGGTAGAATTTTATCTTTGGAATTTATATACTTGCCGTCTTATATAGAGGAATAGATTTTACTCGATGCGCGTTTAAAGGTTTAATAATGCTTTCATTGCGGCTGAACATTTCTCAGTGCCGAGAGCCTGTGGAGGTGCGAAAAAGGTTCAATCCATTATTCAGTCGCTCACCCTAATTCTGACTGATTAATATGTAGTTCATCTAAGTTTCCCTGAGATTTCCGATTTGCCCCCACGCTGTCTCCCTCCGCGTAAATTGTGCTGGAAATCCGAAACGGCGTCGTTAGTTGCGCGGGGGTATCCCCTGGGCCAGGTCGGGACGCGGTAACCTTCATAAATCTTTTCCTCGAGCTTCCCGCAACTAACAAGCCGACGGCACACTCGACTTGCGTGGATTGAGCCCCCACGCGGGTAAATAACCGTGAAAACTTTCATAATAACACCGCTTTAAGTGGATTAAAATACATAAACTGATCGTATTTTCATATTAATCATGTGGTGGATGAAAGAGGGTCGGTTATATTGCCAGTAGTAATTTAATAACCTTAAGTATCGCCGCAAATCTCCTACGTATAAATCAATTTTATCGAAGTGCTTTCACCGTGCGGATTAAAATTATTGCACTAGAGGAGTAGCAATAAAAAACACATTTCTGCCACCATCTAGCTTTAATTAATGTTCATGAATATTAAATACGGATTAAATAGCACCTCATCGGTATTTAACTCTTGTATTTTATTGTATAAGAATTAGGTAGAATAAAGGACAAGTCTTTTTCATTTTATAAAATACTTTATACGGTAAAATACTCCACTGGCCCTTGATGATGAGTGCAGTGCGGTTCAAGTAGGGTGTCGAGTCGCTAATGCGATCATCGCGATATAACTGATGAAAACTAGTTGACATAATTATCGGGCTTGTTCGTAGATACGCATAGACGCGATGTTAATCTGTCGGTCTATCATGGCATTAATTTCAAAGCCTTGCCACTTTTGATTTCCACCTTTAATAATATGAATTTATTATAAAAAAAACTGCTTTTTTTATCTATTCTTAATTTCTGATTTTAAATACCTTATACATGTTAGGCAATGGTTCAAATTTATATTTGTAAATATAAGCAACATTTTAATAATTCTCGTTAAGAATTACTCTCAGTCCATTCTTACAGATGTTAATATTCTTGTATTATATGAGTCATATTTTTCTAAACCGTTGGACAAAATTGACGGGTTGTAAAAAACCTATACTTCCGATCGGCGTGCGGCAAATTCTTCGACAGATATTAATGAAATATTGCTTGAGGGCAATCAATCATTATGATGCCGGCAAGAAAAAACAATATTTAAAAATAAAAGTTTACCTTTTCACTTTATCATAACGGATAACTTTTGCAGTATCTAAAATATTTCACAAACTTTGGCTGTGGGATATTTTTCTCGGCTGACTATGCTTTCATGTCATATAATACTGTGACGATTCAAAATTATTCAAGCTGTCAATAATAGACATTTATTTTCCGTAGAATAAGAGAAAACATAGAAAACGAGCTAAAATCGCATAGAAGCATGGCTAATACCCGGTTATCGGTGTAAATCTTGTTAAATATTGTTTTAACGAAAGAAACTTAAAAAAATACCGGTGAAAAATTGTCCTATGAAAATATTTCCGGTCTTACTATAAAGACGTGAAGGTGTAATAATAATATTCTTGTTTATATTACTTTTAACCCAAGATTTTTACTATGGGTCTTATAAACGTTGGTTATTAATTTAATTTTTGTTTTGTTACAGTGTCGATGGCGCAGTGTATGCGCGCTGGGCGCTGGCGGCTTCGTGTTGCTGTACTGGCGATTAAGACTAGCTGGAGTGCCTACAGCCTTCGCCGCAGCAGACAACCCTGCCTCAAGGGACCCTTCATTTTTCACGAGACTATACACATTCGCATACCTTCCAATATTTAATTTCTTCCTGCTACTGTATCCCTTCCACCTCAGTTTCGACTGGTCAATGGAAGCGATACCCAGAATAACGACAATACTCGATCCCAGAAACGTGATGACAGTAACTTGCTACGCAGTTTTATCAAAGATGACGTGGCGACTCTTAGTTAATGAATTGAAAAAACCCCGAGAGACTTTGATCCGTGACGCAAAGTACTACAAGAAACAGAACTGCAAAGTCAAGCACAAATGGAATTACAATAACTGCAAACAGTACAATAGAGGACAAGACTGTGTGGAGAGGAAGAGTTATCACGCGCCGCACAAAGAGAATGTGTCATCTAAAAAGCTGTTGTGCCCGTGCAATGGATGCAAACACTCGCTAACTGATGAGCACACGAGTATGTGCCGAGCTAGCAACAACAATAATATTATGATGCATAATTCTGTTTGCATCTGTCCAATATCAAACACCAAATCTAGGACGCACAGTCTTTATAGAACAGTTAAGTGTTCGCCTCAAGTGGCGTTGCTGATGTTCCTGGCATTTACAGTTATGCCATTTTTGCCAGCGACGAATGTTTTGTTCTACGTGGGTTTTGTTGTTGCTGAGCGCGTGCTATATATACCTAGTGTTGGTTTTTGTCTACTGCTCGGCCTGGGAGCCGGCGTGCTGACAAGGAAATGGCATCGAAACGAGAAACGGAGCCGATTCTTTATGCTCTCCCTATTGATCGCGTTGTCAGCAATGTGCGCTCGAACCCTGTCGAGAAACAATGATTGGCGTGATGAAGAAAGTCTTTTCCGGAGCGCGCTACACATCAACCCACCTAAAGGTAAATAAACTTATTTGATGCTTTTGTTTTTAAATGTATTTAAAGATTGTTATAATTTTATAACAAGCGGTAACTTAATTTACAATTTAAATTATAGGGTTTGTCCCAACGCAAGCAATTATTGCATTTCATAGTTGAACATTCTGTAAGTTTTTTTACCACAAACTCAACGATATAACGAATATTATCACGAAAACAAATTAAAGACGTTTACCGTCAATAACACCAAAGTGTGGAATGACAGAAGATAAAAGATTTATTTTCCATTTACGAACTTAGTTGTTAGAGAACAAAACGGTCTCAGGAATATGAAATCTCAAACTTCGTAATAATTTATGAAACAAGTTGAAATACACATAACATGCAACAAAAGGTGTTAACAACTGAGGCAGCGTAACAACTTTTCAATTTTACATAAGCCGCACATGGCACGAACCGTTAGTTAACGTCACGTCAAATTTCGGCGAGTTTACACCGCCGGGGCCCGAGCAGTCGACATTCCCAATTGAAGCCTTTCTCAAAGTTTGTTTGAGTTTCCCCTCGTTACGACTCAAAACTAAGACACAATTAATTTATTTGAGAGACAGCTACAAACTACCTGTCCGCATGTCAGTTCCTCAGCTAGAAAAGAGGTTATCACGTCACGCCTGTTTGGCTCCGAGTACCTGCCCGCTGGGGAGATGGTAATGTATTCACTGCCTCCACTCACATTCAGACTCTTGACCTTTCTAGGACGCCATTAAACATGCATGTGCGTCCCAAGGGAGCCCGCCCCGGGTTTCTGTTCACATCACAAACTTTGGCGCAAAGAGAAAAGTTTCGCGTGACGGTTCTCATTTCGTATAACTTCGTATGGTGGACGATGGCTACGAACTCTCATAGTTGTTTTCGTGTAGTATCCGATGTTTATCAAATATATCATTTATGTGCACAGCCCTGTTGGAGCTCACTCAGCCGCTTTGATCTCGTTATAGGTTCGCGCGAGCACGATTTTTATTAAGTAATGCGATTGACCTTTTCTCAAGTTTCAAGACATTAGTTTGAAATACTTTTTTTTGCTCTTGAGTTTTTTTTTTAAACGCCTTAGCAGGCAGACGAGCAGACGGCCCGCCTGATGGTAAGCGGTCACCGCCGCCCATGGACTTTAAACATGGGTAAACTAATGTTGAGTCATTCTATTCCGTCAAGTTAGTATTCTTTATCTTATGCTATCATTAGATTAGGTTCTCGAATATCTTTCTCGAATATACTGTAGCATCGAGTTGGTTCACATTTTTTTTTCAGTTTGATTAGACCGCCTGGAAGAGTAAATTTTTCATTTTATGAAGCCTACTTACACGTGCAAAGCACAAACTAATGACTCTTGGTAACAAATAGTACTTTATGATAAATAAAAGAACGTCCCAGTGACCTAAAAATTGAATATGTAAGTATTTTTGTACAAAAGTATGTTACTAGGAAAGTGAGACAATACTACAAACTCAACATGTGTTGAAATTTTGATCAAGCTCGCTTTGTGTAAAAATGAAACAATAAAAATGTTTCTGTCAGAGCGCAACTTTCATTCTTAAGGTGGGGCGGCGACCCATTAAGGAAATATATAAAAACAATAGGTTAAGCAAAATCTGGCACGAGTCGCGACAAACCCAGATAAACGAATGAAATTGCGTCATAAATTTTATTCGCTACTTGAACGAGTATGTGTGAAAGATAAAAATATTCACTGCTATAGATGTCTGTCTGTGAACTTCAAAACATCTATAAATTTTGTTATCAACAGGTTAGACAACTTATTATTTAGTTGATATAGTGACGAAGGAAGAAACTATAAGTTATTCGGAAACCGCAAATGAGATAACAAAACGTTATGCTCCCCTTGCCAGAAAAACAATATTTCACGTAAATTATGACACTTTATCGAAGGGTCTCCGATGTAAAACTATCCAAGTTTCCGCGATGGGTTTGTAAGGAAAAAATAAGAGGCTTCACTCGTTTTTTAAAAGTTCCTATCTAACTTCTTGTATTTTTACGAGATCCGAAATCACCAGTAATATATTGAGGTCGCTCGTCGCCACAGCTGTGCCACAAGTTATGTTCTCATGAGGATTAAATACTAAAACAAGACAGTAAGGAGTATAACTAGTTTCTAACTCGCGTTCCATACGTACGTGGCCGCTATTCTAATACAATTTGTCCTTTAAGTTTCCACACAAGATAATACAAAAAAAAAGTCGTGTGCTTCAACTTACGTTGGCATACATATGTATATACAGAAACATATTACACGCAATCAGCATCACAAAATATAATGTTTAAATATTTTGGGATTATTATAATAAATAGCATTGGGTTAAAATTCTTTTGATCTTATGCCTATACAATAGAATTTTAAAAACCGTCTTAAGTTTTTGATATTTTTAATATTTTCGAATTTTCTTTGGTAATCGTTTGAAGGAATTTTAAAGTAATTTAAATCACTGGCATTTGTGTATACCTACTAATCTCCTAATTTATATAACTAAATGTTTCGAACTAGCAGAGTTGATTTATATTTACTGTACCTAAGCCACAGCTTCATCTTCTTTCGTGGTTGATTTTTGTTCATCATCATTGGCTGATGACGATTATAGGAGACAAGGATGACTTAGACTACCTCGCTTGCCTTGTGCCGGTTGGCTAATTACTAACCTAAGAAATTCTAAAAAAATCTTTCAGGTTCTTGGAAATTTATTATGAGTCGTTGCAGGTTTTCTAACGTTACTTTCATTCAACGTTAAAATGCGTGATAATTTATAGAGAATATACACATAACTGCGAAAAGTCAAAGGCGTGTGTCCTATTATACATGGGGTTTGAACCAGCGAGCATCGAAATTCGTGACCTCGCGTCTAAGCCTCGAGGCCATCACATTTTACATACCTTTATTGTATACATATGTACGTTTAAATATTTTCAATAATAATAATTTCCTCATAGTATTAAGAAAAAGTATTATTTCTCATTTCAAATAAAACATTGAGAATTGACTATATTTAAATACTTATCTATTTATTCTCTCGAAATTTTATCCAGCCTGTTTGCCTTTTTCATGTTTGTAAAGTGAAGCTTGCTCCACTACAGTGAAATAATTTTCATACACGAGAGCCTTCAGGCGATATCACGAAATATTCGCTTTTAAATATTTATATTTGTTTTACCTCCAGTGTAGAGGAAAGTTACATATGCAACAGCAACTTTCGAGATCGTAATAAAAGTGAACGACGGCAGAGTATATAGTTTTGCGCTGATAAAAAAGAGAACAAAAGTCGATGAAACGTAACATAAAAAAATATTCTGAACAAAAACGCCCAAGGTACTTTTATTACAGTGAAAATGGGACAGTTGACCAACATCGTTCTACTATAAAATAAAATTGATCTACAGGAACGAGCGGTTACCCAGAAATACCCAAAAATATACATCATCGTCAGCCTATAGCATACATACATATGTCCCACTGCTAAGTATATTGTATTTATTTCACCACGCTGGCTTAGTGCGGCTTGGCGGACTACACAGCTAAGATTCTAAAAACTTTTTTAGGTATCGGGTTACATCACTTCTACTTTATGTTGAAATCGTTTCCTAATCAGTTATATTTTTTTACCTCTAATGGTGAACGAAAACATCGTGAGGAAACCTGCACAACTATAAGTTCAGTAATGTACGCGTGTCATTTTCTATTTCGCTTCTTTTCGGAGCCTAATCCTAAATTGAAAATATTTACATAGTTACAAGAAAAATATAATATTTCGGTTTTATAGTTGTATTGTTACGAGTATGTATTTGCTCCTGTTTTAACGGCTAAGTAAAACATCGTGAGAAAACTTACATGAACATTGCAATTTTTTTTAATAAAACTATTTGGCTGGTTTCACTCTTATCTGTGAAAGAGGCCCCTGCATAACTGGGTTATAAAAATATTATATTGATATGAAGGTTTCAGTGACCTATTGTCATAAAGTAAGTCCCGTAAATTACATCAACACGTAAATATTAATTAAATTTTAATACGATATCAATCGAGAGACAATTCTGGATGGCATAATTTATGGTCCGCACAGCCTCCGTGCCAAGGATAATCTGCGTGCTATAAACAACTGTTTGATTTAATTATTCTATTGATTGAATTATCTAAGTGAATCGACTTAGTCCGAAATTAGGTTAATGGAATTTGAATAGTTGTTTTGTTGCGGCAAAGGAAAGACGTGAAATCTATTTATTATAAGTGTATTATATATATCAAATAAGTACTTTAAAAGCAAGTCACAATAACGTAACGTTAGTAATTCACCTCTTCCTAATAAAATTTGTCGATATCATCGAATTCTTAATACTCCCTTTCTCTTTTAAAAAAAAATACATTATAATTTAATTATAAATTAATGGACGCCCGCGTTAAAAGTTTTGGTATTTTAATATCTACATAGGTCCAACATATTGTAAACATAATATATTTTTCAATGCTAATATGGTAATGATTTACTGTCCGGTTGAGCTGTCGTTGTCCTAGTACATTTTTATACGAGAAGAACAATTCTTGTAAAATGTTGCTCTGTTAATGTTTATTTTTTAGAATAGGTTTAATGTTTTTGGTGTTCGCTTTATTTCACTAACTCACGTAGTTCCGCTTCGTGCGAAGTTTTGCCAGAGGACATATAAAAACCGCGATAACATTAACTGCAAAAAGTTCAACATGGCTACGGCCCACGAGGCTAGTAATGATATTTTAATGATTCAATTTCAGCGGTTTTCCATTCCCTTTAGTTTCACTCCAGACTAATCTCCGATGTTTTTGCCTTTCATGTTTGAATGACTGCTGGCCTCAGCACCTGTTGCCGTGGCCGTTCAATACAAGGTTAAAAGCCATAAGTCCTCTTTTCATACATTCTTAACTGCACGTCAGAAAGCTCTTACCGTAAGGGTAGTACATCCTTTAAGCACCGCCCTCACGAGGTTTAAATCAACATTTTACACGAAAAACGCGCCCAAGGTTTGTTTTCCTTTTAATGGCAATTCAATAACCAATTTTGTCTCTGTGTAATTTTCCACAGTCATTTCCTTCAACAAAATTAGACCGAACTCAGCTTCCTCGATCGACGTGAAAAGGTTTCGCTCTTTGTTTTCTCTTTTTACCTTTTGATAACATGACCTAAAGGCTAACTGGATCCAATTTGTCTCCGGCGGCTATTCGAAACAAGCCAATCACGGGGCACTCCCTATTACAGACATTTGCCGGGATGGAGCCGCTGTGGCGATTTAATCGCCAGGAGCCGGCTTTAGCTAATACACCTTTTGCACTGATAACTGATCTATTGATTCGTGCGGCTTAACACCGTACTCACTCGGCTACGGCTGAAATTTAATCAATTCTGCGTCACGTGATTATTATTTCGCATGACCCATTTAATTTTCACCTTATTTTAACTCTGTTATTTTAATTATATTTACACGGTACAGTTTTATGTTTAAAATGTTTATTTTATTGGATGTCTCATATAAATTCTGTCTGTCGTAAATAAGTTCACTTTGCATTAATATACTTCTTATTTACGACCTTCATCGATAATAATCCAGGCGATATTAAAAAAAAATAAAATGTTCACTTTATGGGCTACTTTTTACCAAGTAAATAGAAAGGTATATAATTTTTAATTCACGTTGGATGGATATATTGAATGTAAAAAATATATATGGAATAGTTTTAATATTAAAACACTTCTCCTGTTGTCGTACTGTATAACGGTTAGTTTTATATTATATATTCAAATAAATGTTATATGTACGTAAAAAAACCTATAGCAGGAATAGATTATTACAAAAAAAATTGGAGGTATATTTTCAAACATTATTCAAATCTAGATTGGTTGGCTGGTTTAATTGACGAATGCTTTTCCGGGTATTTTTACCCGCTCAAAAATTTGGTTCTCAATCTGTCGCGTATTTTGTTTTTGATATTTAATTGACAAAATGTATTTTTTCGTATAGCGTCCCTGGTCCAGCAACATTCCACTTTAAAAATTAGTCAAAAAGTAACATATTTATACTTATATTTTCAACTACCTATACCTTTATGTCAAAATCAAAATTTTTGTTTAATCAAACAAGATTATTTTTTTTATCGCTTTCTAACCTGCACTACCATAACGATGTTTTACATACTTACTCGTAGACACAGTGTTTTGCAAATAGTAGAAAAATTGCTGCGGTATTAGCCTTGGGTTAGTAACCAAATCTTTTTATGTGGAGGAAAAATGTCTTAGGAAATTTTCGGTCCTTTCACAAACTCTTCCTCTTTAAGAGATATTAAATTTATCGCCTTATTGATGTTGTGGTACAGACGTGTGCCAAATGACGAAGTGGTACCAGGTTTGTTTACTTAGAAGCCAGTATTATTGAGTTCTTCCATTTGGAAATTCTCAATAGCAGAATGGAGTCACAAAATATGTTCGAAAAACGGCAGTAGGCTCGCCCCTTAGTGAGTGAGACTAAAAGCAAAGCACAGCTGGTGCGATGTCGGTTTCGAAATACATATACCGTCTGCTGTCCCTTAGGGATAAACAAGGGACCAAGTAATATGGTTCTGATGCTGTATTATTGATAAGTAAATTCATTTCTTTCAATTAAGTTTTCGCTTTTTATTTCAGTCAAAGATTTTTATGAAGAAAACATTTTTTTATGGGAAGCGATGACGATTAATTATCATGTTATACATTTAAACAGAATATAGAAATCCTGAATCAGTCAGGGACTTCTTTTAGCCTAATAAGTGGAATCAGATATTTACTAGCATACATGTATACAATATTGAAATTAGCATTTCAATCATGTTATTTTAACTACCTTATGTAAAACCTTAAAAACATCACCTTTAAAAAGAACTGCACGTATGTTGCCAAACGTACGTCATTAATTAGATAAAACATAAGATAACATCCGTGCTAATCGGGACTAACAGAAGTACGTTTATTTCTTGCAACACTCGGACGCTTAAGCCTCGGGCTTATCGCCTCAATCTTTAGGCCCGATATCTTCGAGTGGCGACTCAGAGAGATTAACGCTATTATCTTGCTCGCGAGCTCGACTCGCTGATACTTGGATGTCACAACTTGCTTAGACAGATCGACGCGGCCCCATCACATTCTGCCTACGATAACTTTTGCGTGGAGGTCTGCAGAATGATAATGAACTATGTAGTTAATTGTGTCATTGAATCTTTAATAATTGTTTCTCAACACATATTTTAATCCTATGCTCTACGAAGACTTACAAAATATATATGCTTTGGACGGCCAAAAAGTATTAAAGCCAAGTATTAACGCTCTTTATATTAAATTTGTAATAATGAGGCTTTACAAGGGCCAAATATTTTTTATCACTGATCAGAAAGTTCGATACGTTATTCTTTGATTGCTACTAGGGCATAAAATAGTATGCCGGCATCTTTGGGTTATTAAGTCAGAGAAATTATGGTTTTACGGATGAATCATATTTTAAATCTACATGATTATGATTACATGTGTACTGAAGTCTAAACATTTTAAGAAATAAAAGGCGATAAAGAAAATGAGATGATCAGATTTTCTACCTTTCCACCCTTTTTTTGATAAATACAAATTTAAAATATATTTTATTTAGGAGTTTAAAGGATTCCGTGACGGAATTTTTACGCCCTCTGATCCCATAGCGGGAGATGGTTCCGTCGTCTCACAAAATCGAAGTAACAGCTTTGCTTTTTGTTTGTTGAAAAAGATTTCCTGCAACGCTTTACCCGAATCCGAATCATTCTTTTTTCTTTTCCGCTTCAAGGAATTAATAGAATAATCCCGAATAAAATAACCCCCGCAGTATAAAATAATAAGAAACGGTTTATGCAAAGTAGGTACTTCATTTTTTATCTTAGCTCGTAATTTTTTTATGTATTTGGAATCAATTTCAAAGTAATTTATTCATTATCAGCGCATATACAACATACATTATATGTTCCACTGATGGACATAGGTCTCTTCTACAACTGCTACATGCCTAGGCTTAACTCCGTCATGTTGGCACATTTTAAGTTGGAGAATTACATTCATAAGAAATTGCGATGAACTTTTAGTATTCAGATTTCTTTACGATGTTTTGCTTATAAGGTAAAGTACGTGATAATTTATTGTGAACACACATGTAAGTTCGAAAAGTCAGAGGTGTGTGTCTGAGGTTTACACCTGCGGCCTCTTGTTCATAAAAGCCACGTAATATTGTTAAAAACTGGCCTGTGTTAAAAATTCTATCTCTACTTTTACCAAAAATTTCTCGCTACTATTAAGCGCTTTAGTTGTATATGCGTAGTAGGTATGTAAATGTAATATAATTCCCTGTCAGAATATTGTGTAGGAAATTTATTTCTCCATTCACATGAATCTGTTATCGAAATAAAATAGGTTTTAGTTTAATTATTTCTGATATATAAAGCAAAAGACGTCAACTTTATTATTTTCTGTATTAATTTACAAAACAAGAAGATAAGTATGCACGAAGGTAATAAAACATTCATATTAAAAACGAAATTCTTTGAACTTACACACGCTGAACAACAGAGCAAAAACTTGAACACAAAAAATGCTTTTACTCGTAATACGATTGTGTCGTCGTGGTTTAGTATTATTTTACTTTGACAATTCTTTGTTTAAGTAAAGTTTTAGGAACAATACGTAATTGAGATATCAATAAGTTTATTTGAAAGTGTGTTCACAAAGAATTACCACCGATTTAATAAAGGTTAAGGTTGGACATATAAGTCGTGATGAAAACCTGCAAACCTAAAAGTTCTCAGGAATTTTTGAGGTGCCTAATCCGCCAACCCAGAAAAAGATAGAGTGGTGGATTAAGGCCCAAATCCTCTCAGTTGTGAATTTGCCGCTGCCCAGCAGTGGGGCGAATATAAGCCGATGATGATGATAAATAATGATGATGATGGTTGAAACTATCAACTAGGGATCGGATCTAAGTACTCTATATTGTATCAAAATGGCTTTTTTTAAATCGAGATAACATATTTTCTTTAACACTTAAGTGGATAAATATATGTAAATAAAATATGTATTAGACGAATATTAGTCTCTCAATTAGCATGGAATATGAGTAGAAAGGTAAAAAAAAATAAGGCTCGACCAATAAGATACTTCTGTTAGTAATTACAATCGGATTGGCAATTAATAGTTAATCAATTCATGTAATATGCATGCGATGTCTATATCCTTTGTCAATGTCTGATGTATCTCATAAATAAAGACACACTTAATTATATTACTATTAATTAATATATCCATATTATGTCGTATTTATTACATGTTATGAATAGTTTATTTGTCATTCAATAAGTAGTTTTGCAATAATTGGATAGGGTTTTCTTCGAATTTTATTATTATAACTAGCGCTATCTTTTCACCAGTCAACGCAGCATTGGCGAGCTGATGCCTTCTTATAAAAAAAAAATTAAAATCAATTCTTTTACATTGTTACCGTGTAAGCGTGTTTCCCTCCGTTTAGCTCACTAATTGTTGCAATTACTTAACACGATATGGAATCAAGTAAGCTTTTCAATTTAATTAACTCATAAATAAAATACAAAGATTACGCAGCAATAAAAACGAGCATTCGAACTATGGGGATGGCTTAGATGTGTAACGTTTATTAGTGCTGCGTAAATGAAACATTTGGGGAAGCCTTTATTGCGACCCTGATGCGTGGGCTTGCACAGACATACCTATGTAATTATTTGCCGTATAATCTTTACCTATACATCTGTATTGATCTATCGTACTGGAAGTATAAAGATTATAAATAGCCTGTAGGTAATGCCTGTCAGACTTCTTCTAGCTTTTCAGAGATTTTGTACGTGACTTATTAAGAATATCCACATCATCCTTAATATAATATCATTCTTAATATATATATTAACAAAAATGATATGGAACTGATCATGTACAACGCTAAGATGATATTTCGGTCCGTGATCAAAGATTATTATTTCAGCACATATTGTTCTTATTAAAGCAGCGCGTTCTTAGATCCCGAAGAACCATTAAATTGTCCACAACGGTGGGTTAACATAAATTCATGGTTTTCATAAACCTGCTAATAACCCATTTTATGGCTATCTTTCTTATCACGCTTTTGAAATAGCTATTTATAGAACGAAGTCATGAAAAATCACGGTTAAACGTTTCTAAATTTAAAATAAAAGTAAACAAGAAAAAACACAAATTTATCCGGCAATAGGTATTTTAATTTAGAATATAATAAGAACAGTTAAAAGAAAAAGATTAACGAAATGAAAAATTCTAAAAATACAAGTAGTATTGAGCCCTTCAAGAATTGTAAGTGAATGATCAAAATTAAACGTAAGTGTTAAATTTATATTACCCCATTCTTTCTGTGAATCTACAATAGCCCTAACGGACATGGACGATTTATACTGCAGTATTTTTATTGTAATTGGGCTATATACATTTGATCCTCAATTGGAAATGATTCATAAATCTTTGCGTTAAATTGGAGCGTTTGTAAGATCTAAAAATCTTTTGTCCTTTCTGACATGTGGCACATGATTGCAAATGATTTTTTTTATTTACTAAAAGAGTCACCCTTTGAGGTATAGAGGCGTAAGGAGGTATGTATTTATTAACAACAACTACCCCGCGGCGTGTTTAATGACCTCATTAACTATAGTAACGTACTGCTATTTAATATTAGTCTAAAAATAAAAAGGCACAATACTTTTACAACAAATATGCACCTTTCGCGGCGAGCCACGTTACATTATTGCGTGTGAGTTACGAACAAATTACATTCCACGGCAATAAAAATTGTAAGAAAGACCATAACTTCTACTCGGGAACTACTAACACGCTCTCTTTTTCATTTCAAAATCATGCCGTGGTTTGAACGCGTTTCAAAAGCAGCAATATATACAGAAGGTCGGCGACAAAACAATTGTTAAACACAACATTCAATAAGCAGGTAAACATAAATAAAGAGCCACCTCGAAGGGCAATGTTTCGCATATTACCTTGGTAAGTGTGAACATAAAAAAGCTTTTAGACCGATATTCCAATCAGTGGAACGACTGAACGTCGTGTCTCTTTTATATTTTTTCGCTCTATGTTTTTCTTGCAGCTAATGGTGCCGATCGTAAATGGGATAAGATTTTTTATTTTCTTTTTGATGTGCCCTATTTAAGGGAAGCACCCAGTTACACTTTTATGTAAGCGCTCCTTTACCAATGGCGGATAATACTCGTGGCTTGTTAAATGTAGCAACTGTACCAAAATGAACAAATGACATTTTAAAAGTAACTCGTAGGTGATACTCCCACGTGTTTTTTTAGATAAGATGGTTTCGAACATCGAAAAATATTCCAAGAAAAAAGTTTTTTCTTAACTTAACATTCGTAAAATTCTTAAAGCTGCCATTCAAACATTACGAGGAAAAACATTTTATTTCGTTATGTTTTAGAGGTTAATAAGCGCTTTTACATTTACGTAACCAAAATTTAAACGAACAGTGTGTTGGAAAGCAAAATATAAATATTAAACGTCAAAGCAAATAAGTTTTTACCGAAAAGAGTTATTTCATTTTTCGTTAACGTTCTAAAGTGGTGGCAGGTTACGTTCTAAATTAGCGATTCGAAAGTATTTGAAAGTGTCTACTTGGATAAAGATTATTTTGACTTGAACAACAAGCGGCGCATCAGGCTCTTGAACAGACGGACATCAACAAACCTAATTCGATATATGACATGGAATGAGGCGAGAAAAGAAAGAGCATGGTTGATAAAGGGTCTCCGTCAAACTTATTTAACAAGCGAAATCTGAATGAATACTCTATTTACTTGACAGTTTTAGTGAGAATGTCAAACTAGCATAATTATTTGGTTAACCTACAACTAAAGCATAACTTACATTCCATGATTAAAGTATCTTTTATATTAATTAACAATGTTCAACTATTTGATGCTAAGATCATCGTAGTCCACAAAAAGCATTCGACAGAAAAACTAAGCAATCTTAAAACATACGTTACATGTATATTGCAATATTAAAATACTATTAGATTTATGATAGAAATTGATTTCTGATATTCAGGGTAAATTAATTAACCCGTTAGCTATATCGAGTTTTAATAAAACCCGTCTGCCTCATCGAATTTCAATAAAAATGCAGTTCCAATGTGTTGAAATAATTCTACTTGAACGTGAGCATTTATTTCGTGTGTAAATTCAATAATAGTCAAGTATTCGAATGCATTGACCATTTTGTTGGAATATTTTACGCTCATGTTAACTCCTATAATGTTCGGTGGGTCTTTGGTTCGAATTTAATCAACTAAGCTGTTCGCACACGATATGGAAAAGTACTCGATTCGATATGTTGGGGAGGCTATAATATTTTATTGCGCGCCGCGTATTGGAAATTGCTTTTCTTCTCTAATTAGCGAAGGTGTGAGCTCATACAGCCATAACCAACGCTATTCCATGTTATGGAATTGTCTTGAGGAAAGCTTTAGTTTTATTGAAATGTGTTTCAATGTGATTTTACGTACATAATATAGTATCCTAAAGACTTTGCATTAGTAAATGAAGCACAAAAAAATATATCTACACATGTCATTAAATTTATTTTTGACATAATTATGTTTGATTTGTAACTTTTCATAACTCTGCAAGACTTCTATTGTAGATAATATTTTTTTGCCTTAGCAAACAAACATTCGAAACATTCAGTTTCTTCTGAAATTTATTTTTTGAATATTCAGTTGAATACAGTAAAACTATTCCACATTTAGGGTAATAAATACACAGGAGGGTAATAACTAAGCAAAATTATGATATCAAACCTTTTAAGCGGTGTTCAGGTAGACCCCTTTGCTATAAATCGCGTTTATGACACTATCAGTTCAAATTTTAGAAAGAGTCATTAAAATCTAGTGTGATTACTAGACTGATAAATTAAATTGGAAAAGGTTGGGGTCCGTCTTACAGCAGTCTGTGTACGTCAAATAATTTCTGTGAAACTAATTTCAATGGATGTGAATTTTGCTGCTATGGAAAGTTTGGTGTATGTCGATGTATGTAGATGACACAATGATTAAAAGATAAAAATATCTGCACTGAGTGTTGAATTTATAATTTGCCCTATAATGTGGAAAATATATTTTCAAACGCACATTCACGCTGTCATCTCCGAAGAGGTAGGTAGAGCTTTATTAACGTATACACGTTCTATTGTCTTTTTAAGGTTCAAGTAATCTATTTTATCCCAAGTACCTACCAAGCGAGATTGTTAGCACTATTCAAACACTTTTTAGACTCCATGCTCTTCAGATATAAGCGAGGGCCTAGAGGTTAGACACGCGGTCGTACATCTCGGCGGTCAGGGGTTCAAACCTCAGGCACTCTCTGAGTCCCACACCTAAAAGGTTTTAGGAATTTCTTCACCATGCACTATACCAGCGTGGTGGACTAAGGCCAAAACCCTCTCAATGATAGAGAATTCCCAGCAGTGGGACGTGTATGTGCTGAGTATGATGGATATGATGGATGAGGACGATGATGGTGACATTCAATGAATATAATAGCTAATCCGAGTCTACACGTCACAATAAATATAAGTACTGGTTGTTGGCCATCAGTGATTACCAGTTTTAGAATCCATATTTAACGACGGAATGACAACCTATTTGACAAAAACTTAAAATAAATACCTTTAGAGAATAATTACATATATTCAAACATGATTTATTTCAAAATTGATGTTATAAGGAGTAGGTTTGTGTAGTTGTTTTTTTGTATTAAATATAATGTAGACAAAATTTTAGTTTTTAGGGTTCAGTAGTTGACGTCATGGAACTATTACAGCTTAGTCATGAAAATAAGATGAAACTTTACATTGATGTTTGCTAAGATGAAGGTATGTATGAACGACGTCGAGAAGGGGCTAAAATTATATCACGAAAAATATATTTTTTTGTGGTATCAGCTCTACTCGTAAAGTAGGCATGATTTTTTTTCTGGTCTACCCCATAGTCAACGGGAATTCATTATAACCTTTTAAGAAAAAAATAGTTTAAAATTTATAAAGAAATTGTTGTTTTGTTTAAATAAATAAAATTCGTTTTACCGAGGGAATTTAACGTTTTCAGAATAATGAAAAAGTAAAATTTTCTCCTTTAAATATTTAACTCGCTTGTATTGGCACTGCCGCCTGATGTTTGCTCATGAAATGCGGATTAGGAACGTACCGGAGATCGGTTGGTCGCATGATAGCGCGCGGCAATCACATAGCTGTCTATACCGGATACGTGGCCAATGAAGTTCGTTTGGAAATCATGACTGTAATCTATTGAAGCATATTCGACCGTATTACCTTTCAGTAGGAAATACTTTTGTTAAGCAAAAAGATTCCGCAATTTGATTTAAATTAATTGAAGTAAAGTATTGTTTTACTTAATTTTAAAAATGATGAAAGTGATGATAAATAAATGTCTAATGTTATGGTTTTGTTAATAATTTAATTTGAATCTTTTTCAAGGCGGCAGGAAATATATGTTATTATTTATGAATGGAAATCTCACCTACTGTCTCTGCGACATTATTTTGAACCGACTTAGATGATGTATCATAATGCTATTACATGTATTATTATTGTGTCACGTGTAATGTGTAATTATTGTGGAAAGCATAATAGGTGTGTGTATATCATATAATTGTGTTATAATAAAGAGGTTGAGATAACAAATAGGTTGATGTCAGTTGAGCATATAGCGCTCTATAGTCTCTATTTATCCCAATAGCAGGCGTTCTGTATTTTATGTTAATGGTTATATATGATGCTCAAAAAATGTCAGATTTTACGATAGTTAAGGCGTTGACCTCAAGCCGCAAAAGCGACTAAACGAGAATTTGCGGTACAGGCAAGTCGGAAGTGGTAAGTAGCGGGCGGCGGTAGCTGACCGGGTTAGGGAACACCTAATTTACGTCATAGTATAATTTAAGTATGTGGAGTGAAATATTAGGGTATAACTACCAATCCCAATGATATCTTAAACAAATCTAGCATGAATATATTTTTTAATCTAAAAACAATTTGTAAAATATTTTCCCTTACTGCAACTGCCCGGTACGGTCCATCTTTACTAGGTACTCATAACTTATTTCACAACACTGTCCTAATGCGAGAAGGCAGATATATTAATTTAGTTCCATTTTCGATTATATGATCATTATTAAAAATACGTTAAACATATAATTATATTCTGACAGCCCCGTGGCGCAGTTGACTAGACACCAGCTTGCGAAACGAGGGGCCACGGATTCGATCCTCGCACCGAAACAAATGTTTGTGTGATCCACAAATATTTGTTTCTGGTCTGGGTGTTTGTGAGACCGAAAAGTCTCTCGTAGTTTCTGATACCCACGACACAAGACTTGTATCTTAGTGTAGGGTCAGGACTATGTGTGTGACTGTTGGGTGTATTTATTTATTATATAGATATATAGTCAATATACTTCCTATGAAGTAAAAGTTTTAATTAAAAAAATTAAATACTATCACCGTCTTCTGACGTATAGGGGCTGATGATGATGAATATACATATAAACTTTAGTAAAGTATTATTATTAGCATATTTTGATACCAAAGAGAACTTAACCTATATTTCGGCTAAATATCCAACGCTATAAACCCGTAATATTTTTTATAGCAGCTAGTTTTATAACCAGGCAAGATATCGTTATCTATGACAAAAATTACGAGCTAATAAATTTCACCTTGTAATAACGTGAACTAAGCCTAGTTTATTCGCTTTAGTTACGTTCCATTGGGGTCCGTCGCGCGCTATTGTTGACTAATTACAAATGAATGCTTTTATGGCCCCTTTCTAATTATACGTGTGACAAATGGAATTTTTATTTGTATAATAATTTCTTTAATTGCGTTTTATTGCTGCACTATCAAACTTGTGGTAAATGGAAAATATTTCTTACCTATCTATCTATATCTAAAGGGTGAGCACGGATATAAACACTATAACTTTACCCCAGCATAAATCTTATTTAACGCAGCAAAAGCGAGAAACTGCTGCGTCATATAAATCTAGGTGTTTGTATCTAAAGTTTTGCAAGTAGCCTAAGTTTTTTGCATTAAAAGGCATATTTCAGTGAACTAATTATATTTTTGCAGCATACGGAAACTTGGGCAGCGTGCTGAGTGCGCAGGGGAGGAGTAAGGAAGCCGAGAACGCGTTTGAGAAGGCGCTAAAATATCGTCCCAACATGGCTGACGTGCATTATAACTTGTAAGTCATTATTATTTTTTCCAATATACTGGCTGGATGAGACTGGTGACGTCAGCGTTTGGATGTATGCTAACTGGAAAGATGTTTTGTTATGTATTAGCCAAATTAAATGAATGATGTATCGATGAACTATTATAAATATTATTTAGACGACATTTTATTAACCTTCATAATATCAGCTAGTTGAAATTAACATTTGCGTTAAGGTAAAAAAACACATTGCATCGAAATTTTAATTAAGGTGCATTCGGGTGATTTCGAATGAAAATTTGATG
This sequence comes from Cephonodes hylas, assembly GCA_030295005.1. Lineage (NCBI taxonomy): Eukaryota > Metazoa > Arthropoda > Insecta > Lepidoptera > Sphingidae > Cephonodes > Cephonodes hylas. The sequence continues at coordinate 7,745,178 of AP025366.1, forward strand.
AGTTGACTAGATGATGGAATCATTGATTATAAATCACTATTGGTATATTTTCTGTTCACTGTTTCAATTATTTAGACATTTAGAGTATTTGGCCTCGAGGTCTATTGGTAAAGTTTTTATGTAATGTATTTGGAGTCAATAAATAATCATGTCTGAAAATATATAAATAATTTTGTTGTGCTAGTATAATTACGAATTATGTTCGGCTAATGTCCGATAATGAGGAAAAAAACCCGAAAAAACAAAATAAAAACGTGTTTGATTATTTTAATCCTATTAGAAGTACACTACAACGCTAATCTATTAGAATAAGTGACAATAAGTTCAATAACTTACCAGGTTTCACAGTTATTACTGTTCAGGTAAATCTGAAAACGCAAAATGGCCCCTGTGCACATAAAATTGGCTGTACGAGACATGCTTTCACTCGAATCGTCCTTGGGCAAATGAAGCGGGGAAAGAATGAAATTCGCGTTTAGATGAGTGTCGTCCGAGCCCGAGGTATTGCCGCGTTTGTTTGTAAATAGGTATTATCGGAATATCCCGATTTTCGGAAATAGCCGAATGCACCTTATTAATTTTATGAATAAATAAAATATGTTCATAGAAGATTATTAAAATGATATAAAATAATGAAAAATGAAGCCAACTTAATTACAAGTAAAAATACTCATCCAGGGATTTTTAAGGGCGCTGTTGGCTTGTATAGAAAAATAAGGAACAGATATTGATTCTAAAAAATAAATTCGAGATTATTTCATAACATCTGCACACAATGTTGGCAGACAACACAAACCCCTCGAAACTCAATTCAAATTCTTGGTGACTTCAACACAATAGGTTTGATAAAAGAGACAAAGATTTGTCGTGGAGCCCATATTATTCTAATCTCGATAACAACAAAAGTTTAATAATACATTCAAAAGGTCTGTGTTTACCCTTAGCGAAAGGAGAAATAATATTCGGCATGTCTTACCCGAGGGACAGAAAAGGCAAAAGGTCCAAACCCTATTAAGGACATCGAGAAAGGAAAATATTATAAAATATAAAAGTAATAATAAGTATCATAGATGTTCAATAGACGAAAGAAATATGTTGGCACGATACAAAATTATTTCAAATGCTTTTTATATTCAACTCCATAACTACATTTTATTGGCTTGACAAGTTTTTACAAATATAAAGAGAATCAACATGGATTTATTTACAAAGGACATTGGGTAAATGGAGATAGATAGTTTTCTTTTAATATCAAAGGTTTTCCATATATTATAATTTGGAATAGCAATTTATCCATTCGATTGATATTTTCAATGATAATAATGTAAAGTTTCACTTCAAAGGCTTTGAATGTCATAGGGTGTATTTCTACTTCGAGATTCGAAAGCTCATTTTAAATTCTCTATAGTCTAGTTCAAGGTTATTTATAAGGCTCTTTGCGTTAAAAAAACTCATAAATAATACTATTGCTTAAACAATGGAAACATAACATAGAGTTCTTAATTAATCTTAAAGTCCTACATTCGGTGCACGCGAACAATGTTTCTAGGGAAACAAAGTCATACCCGCTTTTGTACCGACGCCTTTGCAAAAGTTTTGTTTAAAGCATTTGTTTTGTTTTAATATGAGAAAGGGTTAAAAAAAACGTTTTTTATAAATCCTATATAAATAACTAGATTCATTAGATGACATGCATTATAAATAAAAACAAAATATTTCGTACTAAAATATACTTTTTTATTAGTGGAGTATATTCACAATGAATTATCAGGTATTTCGAATGTAAAGGAAAACATTACTTAGATGTGTAGTTCGCCAACCCCTAATAGGCCTCAGTGGTGGACTAAGGCCTCTCAGTTGTAGAAGAGACCCGTGTACCACTGGGACGCTAATAGGCTGATGTTAATCAGTGAAGGCAATTTCTTGATTGTGGATTGATATTACTCAATGGGTTTATGATTTCATCATATGGGCACAACACAGTATTTAAACTATATGATAAGAACCGCCAATTTACTCTTGAGTGGCGAAAATGCAGTAAAAATTCTATATTGACATGATTCAGTCTGGATTTTAGTACAAATGGTCATTGATACTCAATTTGAGTGATAGCGTATAAAGCCAAAGTGAATTACTATTGCGTCTTACTCTGTGTGTAGTATTGCTGTAGTGCAATCTGGTGAGTCGGTCTCCAATTAATGATATCTATGTATGTATAGTAACATCTGAAGCGGAAATATTTGATTGCTTATTGGAACGCTATATCTCAAGAACTGGTGGTCAACTGGTTAGAATAGAAAAGAATATTTTTGTGTTGAGTAGTGCATTTAATGATAAAGGTTATATACATACAAGTACATCACATCATCACGCTACGAATAATAAAAGGAAGTAGCAATGAAAATGAAAGACCGGGACGAAGTATTTTTTGGAAGTCAAAACTTTCGGTAATGGACGAAAATATTTTTTTGGCGAAATATGGGTGAAGAAATGCACCTCTGCCTATCCCTTCGGGTAGTACATGCATGAATGTATTTAACTCATACAATCCATATTTCTGAGTATTCGAAATCAGACTTACATAGTCTTAGAGAGTCATGAAAGCATTGCAATGTTAATGAGTTATTTGTACATTTCCCGCCTCATTTAGCATTCTTTTAGTAGAATGAAACAAGTTATCTTAGTACGAACGAAGTAATTATTCCCCGTGAAACTTTATACGGGTAAATGCAAATGTATGTTAAAGTGGGCGTTGGTGACGTCAGCCCAGCCATCACAGCCGTGTCATATACGCCGCAGAATTATGTGTAGCGAAAAAAAGTAATTTTTCTTTATTGTATTTTTCCCACAGCCTTGGTTTTAATACAGGCTGCAAATAGAGTGTGATCGAAAACTAAAACTGTCATGGTTACAGTAATTAGAAACCTATTGGCGTTAAAAAAATCCCGATCAAACATAAAAATTTTGGCATTTTCCTGATTACACCTACTTCCTCTTTACATCCTGTATATCTTTACTTGAACTTATTACGTACAGCAAAACAAAACCGACGAAATTGATGTCCTATAGAGTTCTTTTACAAGAATTTTTGAATGTTTCTTTTTCATTATTCACTAACCACAAATGTTCAAGTTTCAAGTTTAACAATCAGGATTCATAATTGATTTCAATTTAGATGAAATCGAAATGTGATGAAACGTACAAGGCTAAATCGTTTAATATCTTTGAAACAGCTTTGTAAAGCACTGGAAATGTAAAGCGAAGGTGCAAATAAACGTACCTTAGTACAGTTTCTAATAGTCAACCCTCACGTATCCGAAACGGAACTAGGCAACCTACAAGAGAACGTGTCACAGTTCCATTCAAATAAGGAATCGCACGATCAATAGGCATGCGCTGACAGGTACCCCCTCGATTCACCAAGGACTCCACTTCTTGAATTAATCGGCCAGTACGCTCCGACCTGCCGCTTAAGCGTTGGCTTTCCGAGCAGTTTCACAAATTAACGTCAAGCCACACGATCATAATATAATTACCGGCTGAGAACAAAGGACCAGACACACTGTGATGGGATTGTGCACTCACTTTGATAAGATCTTTTGTGGTCCCCTTACATAATACCGTGTCGAACTTTCGGCTGTATAATTCAGCAGATTAAAACCGTCCGATTTTATATTTTATACTTTAACTTCGAAGATATTTCGTGCCAGTACGCTGTCAAAATCTTTTTCTAAATTTATTTTTTATTGTTTGGCTCTTAATGGATTTTTTGCCTGTATTTTTTGTGTTTAAATAGGCTGTTACAATGAGGATAAGTTCTCTGTAAACACAATCTGTTGTAAAGAAGCTGAAGGTACATTATATAAGCCACCGTATTTATGAGGAGGTCAGTTTCAATCCCCGCCCGGTATAGAGGTAACAGGGTATTGTTTAGTCTTCCATTTTGGCGCGTTAACTCCTCCGCTTGTTTGAATAAAACCTTAATAATGTTAGTATGAGCTTTCCGACGGGCGCTACGTACAAACATAAAGGCGAACATTTTAACGTACCATTTTATATTCTACGAAGGTTTTAGGATATGTCGAGTGCCCTGAAGAGATAAAATCTCTCATAAAATGTAAAAAGTAACAGGAGCAATTTAGTCTCGGCGGAATATTTTTCCGTTTGTATTTAAATTCTTAAATTGGCCGAAATAAAGCTGGAACTTACTTGTGTTTACGTTGCTATAAAACGGGTTGTAATATAAGACGAGATATTATTTTCTTCGCTGAGGGTTGTGATCTGAAGATATTAGCTTAAGTGGGGAATAAAACCGGCTCGATAGCGGTAATGGTCGTGTGTCACTGAAATTAAGTAGCTATCTGTACGTGATGATCGGGGAGCATACATTTTACGTGAGACGTCGATGGTGAACATCTCGTGCCTCCTGATTCTATTAAGACTGTATTGTAATATGTTCGTTCGATAAAATCTTTAGCACTAGCATAAAATTCTTATAACCGACAAGAATAGAAATATGTACAATTGCCGCATTAAAACCTTTACCAAAAATAGAAAAGGTCTTATTAAGGTTACGGTAAAACGGAGTTATAGAATAGGGCTTATGATTTCGTCGTAAATACGATTGTGTCGACTGAACAACGCTATTAAATGCCTATACAATTTGAAAGGAAGTCGCCGAAATAACCTTATGTTTTGTTATCCAGCCTACTTTCGTTTTTTGTTGCTGAATTTTTAATACAATTTATTGTGCCATTAACAACTTCTAAATTGTGCGCAATAAAAGTGAAGTACGCTGTGAGAAAATTAAAGAATGTGATATTAATCACAATTTGAAATGGAAGAGTTTTAAGTACAATGTAATTTTATTGTTGTTGTTTGGTATGAAAGTGTATATTTATTTACATGCTATATTATAATTAAGATAACGTGATATCAATAGCAGTGTAATGGATGGATATTAAAACATTATTGATTAAGTATCTATACCTCTGTTTCTTGAATGGCAAACTTATCACAATATCTAATTGAAAAAAAGAATATTAAAGGAGTGAATATGAAAACTCTTTCTCCAGATCTTTTTTCAGTATTCTGTCAGCCGACTCGAACGGCACACTTGTATTTATGGTTTGCCCTGGTCAAAATTTTATAAAATCATTGTTTTTTTTTATTTGGAGGAACGTCTTATGTTTTCTGCTACATAGTGCATGACGTAATCCGTCATCATGTATGATAATGAAATACACCATAACCTATTTTAGTATTCCAGCCAGTTTTTTTCTCCGAGGCAATAGTGTTCCGAACTCTTTGTGCCACGCCCCGACGCGGCGAGAAATGAAATAAATTTGTTTTGACTACAGTTATTGAGATAGCTTTAGCATTACTATAAAGAAAGTTTAGCGCTACATTTATTATTGAGATGATATTTTATGATACAACGCCAAATTAAAATTTGACTTGAATTTGATTTTTAGTGATGAAAAATTAAAACCAAACGATGAAATATCTAGTTCTATCTGTTTATCGACTGATCAATGTTAAAGTATGGTATGACGGTACATTAATTAAAATAACCTATCTTTTTTAAAATAATTGGCAAACAAATATTAGTGGACGAAAATATTTGCCTTAATACGGATTGCCACATTGGCCATTCAGACTTTCGATTGATGAAATAATTTATTGAATCTATTCTTATGATGATAGCTAAACTCATTTAACAATATAATAGTACTATACACCGTCAAAAATATTTCTATAAATTTACAACGAAAAGTACAAAGAGTGTAACTTTTAATACACAATAAATATTTATTCACTTTATAAATTATTAATAATATGTATATAAAGGTATCACCATATTTTATAATTCATAATTAAGCCTCCATGCTTCAGCTTCAAAGAAGGAAAGGCGCGCGATCAGCAAACTTTTTTAAAAATGGGTTTCTTGCCTCGCCTTCCGCTTGGGAGCGCTACATTCAGCCATTTTTTTCTTTTTTCACAGACTCAAACTTTGTCTTAATATTCATGTAAACTGTACAAAAAACACATCCATAAATTATTTTGCTTTTATCTTCCCATCGAAGGTACATTCGGTAATAGCTAAAACTTAACAAAATTTAAAAATAATGCCAACCATAACATCACTTTAAGTATCATACCATCCCATTTTCATTACGTCTGCATCAAGCAATTTCCATGCAGAAGGGTGAAGCGATAATAATGAGGGTTAAGCTGTGATTCTTCAAGATAAGATTATTCCAATTCCGGCGGCAAGAAATCACTTGAACACGTACATGTCCCCAGAAAATTTACGAGGGGTACAATGTTTACACTGCATACGTTTTTCACCTAGCACTAGTGTTGAGCTCAGCTGGGGTATGCTTCTATTATATTTACTTTCCATTCGTATTGTTTATTGTAGAATAATTATTTTAACACGTGTCTGATTATTCGACTTATTTATAACGTTCTATATTAGGAAATTCACAGTAGCACAGAGTATAAATAAACACGAAAAACGACAGTGGGTGCAGCTGTTATTATGTAGGATTTCAAATAATTAAATATGACAAAGCGTGGTTGTAGAAAAACGTGTGCCTCTTTTTTTTTAATTTGGGTGTAGGCTTTAGTATCTGTATGTTGACTCATAAATTCAACACGTGGGGTGAGATCGTAGGCATGTTGTAGATTAAAATTGTTATGTCTATCAACCTCTTAATCTTTAGAGAGCTCCTTTATTCAATATTGAATACAATTTGTGAGTTAAATTAGCGTGTCTTTTTCAGCCTACTTATACTTCCCAGTTGAGCATGACAAAAGAGGTTAGGCCTTTATGTACGTTTAAATAATATAAAAAAAATTTGCTATTCCCGTTTTTTAAAGTGGACATCTAATACACATTAAAAAATAGTATATTGCAAAAAGTGAAAAAACATCGTCATAACGTCAATGCATGTTACAGATAAATATAAGTTATTTGAATGAGTCATTTGCCTGTTTTTAGTGCATATTCAAAAAAGCTCTTGTATTACAACAGAAAGCAAAACATCGTGAGGACACCTGCACACCTAAAAAATCTTAAGAATTTCTGAGGCGTGTTTAGTCCGCCAACCTGTACTAGGACAGCATGTTGAACTAATATCTAAGCCCCCTAAGTTGTGAAGGAGCCCCTTGCCCAACGTTTGGATGTATGTAAGCTGATGATGTGAAGCATGCAGCTATTCAAATTATCTAAGACAGAATATAACATGAATACCACAATAAATCGTTATTAATAGATCTACCTAAGCTGAATGTAACAATTTTCAGTTAACAAGCTATCGAAACTATTCGAGCAGTACATTGAAGGCAATCTAATCCATGCTCGAAACTATTAACCGCTTACAATGCAGGGTTCATACATGTGTTATTGGGTCGCTATCCGACGGTATAACCTAAGGGTTGTGTCATACAGTTCTAGGCACTTGACACTGCAATACTGACGGACGTGTGCAATATACAGCATGTGAACAATTTAATACGAAACGAGCCAACACTCGGGGCTTTGCCACTACACTAGGGTAAGGTAACCAAGCGTCACGGAGTGTCGGGATATTGTACTCGCCGCTGTGACAGTTATTTTGATAGATTTCTTGGTACTGAATAAAATATTGAGTAGGGATTGTGACAGCTCCTTCAGTGCGACGTCATGCGCTCCTTGATATAAACGTTTGGGGAAATGTATTTCTTAATATTTTGTTTCTTAATAACGTTGCTGGGAATAAGGTTTTAAGGTTAGAATATTTAACGTCAGAAAGTATTTCTTTTTATTATACTTACAGATAGCTAGCATAGCTAATGAATGTGATCTATGTATCAGAGAAAACAATTCTATTTTAAATACGGATCTAATGCTAAATCTAATATTTTAAAATAAACTAATTATAAATTCTATTATCACCACTTCGTTTCGTATAAAAATGATAAATAAAATATTCCGCGTTTAGTAGATATTCTTACCTAACTTTATACGGAATGTTTGCTTACAAAAAAGTGTTGGGTCATAATTCTAAAAAGTTCGCAATATAACCCCATCCCTTTGGAGTTTCAATATCAAGTTACGCGAAGAACAGCGTCATTTTTAAAACTTCCGCATCAAGTTACTCAGAAAGGGTATCTAGTTTGCTTGAAGGTGTATTTCGTGTCATGTTTCGAAGACCTCTTTGTAATTTCGCTACTTGGAACTAAAATGTTCTCGAGAAATAAGGTAATGTTGTTTTTGGCGTACCATAAGTTGAAATAGTCATTAAAATCGAACTGAATGCAAAATTAAACATTATTGAGTTAAAATAGTGTTATTATTTAGACTAATAGTCTAATAGAAAACTCTATTAATGGTTTAAATATGTAATGGTCGTTAGAACTTGTTTCAAGACTTTTGTTTGAAATCATTAAAGTCTGTAAAACATTTTATATAATTAACAACATTATAAGTGTAGATTTAAAATGTCATCTAAAAATGATTCTATACATACTCCTGCTGATTGTCAAATCATCTAATCCTGTTGATTAATCCCTTCACCATAAACAAATGAAGTATCAAGTTGGTAAAACAAAAGATACACTGCATAACTCCCTACTCACTATATCAAGTGACCCAAACTCTAATATTCTCGTGTGTAATATAACCGTATATAAAAGCCGCATGTAAAAGGATATATCCGGCCAAACCGGGGGCCATGGTGTCACTAGGGTAGCAGCGCGTCCCGTCGGCGATAAGGCGCAGATTAAACTCCTGTTTGCACACACACATATTTAACATTCTCGCCATCTAGACTCGCGACAACAACGCCTGCTTGGTATTTGCATACTTGTTTGTGAAACGATTTGGTTTGGACGTACCTACATGCAAATGCAATTTATAGTGTACAGAGAACACTTGCGTTAAATTTTATTTGCGCTCAACAGTTTATTTCATTTAAGTGCTGTTTGTTAATGGTCATTTGTGAATGACGCAAATAGTTGCGATTAATAGTCCGGCTGGATAATTTTGGTGTGTTATTTTGTGTTAATTGTTGTTTTGCTAGATTTGATATACTATAGAGAGGGGTTAAGCGATAATTTAGTATTTGCCTATTGCGAGTCGGTCGACACATTTACATTTTACATTCTTTAATTTATGAAGAACTAATTGATGTGATGTAATTTCCTTGACATGTTTTCTTACAATCCTAACGTGCGCAACGCTAGCATTTATACTAATAACATGAAAAGAAATATACATCACCACACGTTTTCTTCTAGATGTGTTCAGCGGTAAATATCTGCACTAACTTTTCGCTATTTAAGTATGTTTTAGTCCCGCGAAATAGCTGCCACATTTATAAGTAGATACCGTTAGTTATTCCGAAATGTTCTCTCATTTTCTAATGGAAAGCTCAATAAGACTACCCAAACAAACTCAAAATCTGTAGAATCGATAAAAAAATGCACTTAATATATTCATTGTGAAACAGGACAATAAGGTTAATCAACGAAACACTGCTTTATTGTGATACGCGAGCACAAAACGAATGGGAATTTATGAATTTCAATTTTGCATGATCCGTATTGTTTTGACCAATGTCAATGGACATACATAGTTTGTAATAATTGGTACCTATCGTGAAAACGACGGACGACAATAGCAGTGCAATTAACTTTTGACTGCATTTTCATCCAAGTTTGTTTTTCGTAACACTTTTTGTTTATACTTCATGTTAAGCATCCTTATTGACTGTATAGTATCACCACATTGGCTGTTTCAAAGTGATTAATTTATGCTTTATATTCATATGAAATATTAGTCCTCCATAAATATTCTTTTCAAAAACACAATATACTTTTAGTCCATATCTTAGAATTTATAGTTGCTTTATCTGTGAAATGTGTAGAAAAGCATAAAAGGACAATGCCTCGAATATTTGAACGAAAGAATAGGGAAATAGTTTATTCAACTCGTAACAGGTTTGAAACTACGCTATTTATTAAAAAGGAAAAACTCACAGTTTTGAGACGTTCACAGAGAATCGGTGAGAAGGTATTTAATAATGTGAGTGGAGGAGAAATCCCACTGGTTTAAATTTTAACAAAGAAAGCTTTTACTACTGTCCACTGCTTCCAACCTTTGACCGGTTTTCTTTAGTTACACTTCCTAATAATATCTAATTTGTCAAGATGTAACTTCCGTTCCTTTCGTAGAAGAAAATGTTTGCTTGTAAATTTAATGTATATCGTATTTATGACCACTGTGGCTTAGTTCTTTACCCGGCAGCTTAAGGCCGCGGGTTCAATTCTTATAACAGAACATAATATATAACGCAGTATAATATTACGAGTGGTCTAAGAACTACATATCTATTCGCTTTGTAAAATATCCTTGATCGATATTTTACAAAGCGAATAGATCCTCACGAGTTGTAATTTACTAATTTAGACGCAATATATTCTTGTTTTGTTTATTCGGGGGGATGCCTAAAAATGAATAGTAAGGCCCGTATGGCCTATGTATAAGAATATTAAACACTAGAGATCATTTCTTTGCAGAAAAGTACGGAGTTCTGCTGCCTTTCTTCAAAACACTGGATGCTAGCTGCAAATAAGAAAATTAGGTTCTATTTGTACTATCAGTACTTTTGATTCCAACCGTTTTATCTTGAAGTTTACTATTCAAGACCTAATGAAGAGATCAGATTTCAATGATCGCCATTTAAACTTTTTAGTTCATCTATCACCGAACGATTAAGTTCTGCGGATAATTTTCTATTCATCTTAAAATAAGTTTCCTTAACCTTTTATATTCCGAGCTCATTTAAAAGGTTCATGCTCGTAATAGCTGTTTAAGATACATTACCCCGCTCGGGTACTTCTTTTTTACACGCGAAAGAAAAAACGAGGTTATTTAAGGCCCCTTTATGTACAATGGCGGGCTATATGCACGATCATTATTATTTTATTATGTACTCAGAACTCAAAGAGGGCATTAGCTTTGTAAATTAATTTAACACTACATGAAAGGATCTCTGTTGCAGTACTGCTAATAGTACTCCGCTATGTAGGCCACTGAGCACAATCTTGGCATTTCTTATTCATTTCCATCTAGTAACAGCGAGAAGATTGTGACTCCGTGTTTTATAGTCTAACACTTTAATTATGGAGCTTTATCTTTGTAATCTGCTAAAGGAATACGTTTTTCAAAAATATTCCTCAGGGCAAAAGAGGTCATATACCTTTCTTAATAATGCATTCTAAGCTAAAAGATTTGTAATGTCTTTTAAGCGTGTGTTGCTACACATTACCAACACTCATGCTACTTTCGTACAGCGAAAACGTCACAAAGATGGAATAGAAAATACAGGACTGGTCACAATCGGCGCCAAAATGCTTTTATTTCTGGGAAAAAATATATTGCTCTTAGTAGCATACCCAAACAGCTTTCATTAGATTTTTAATTAGAACTTGCATTTTATACTAAAGTTCTTTACGTAAATAAGATTCTTAGAAAAAGTAAAAAATATTAAGACCTAAAAAACAATTAGAAGTTTCAACAAAGGAGCGCGCGGTAATTTCGTATTAATCTTCAGCTGTGTAAGCGATTAAAGAAACGCGTACAAAATGGTAGCATAAATCGGGGCATTAATCATTGAACAATGATAGTTTAACACGGTAATGTGTAGTTATAATTTAAACGCATCTATAAACATTAATTCAATTCACAATTTGTCACCTCGGTTAAATCGCGGAATGTGGGTATCGCGTGACTACAAACCCAGCTTTTGCGAGGCCATCCGACCCGTTTCGTGAGCATTTGCTGCATAAATTAGTTACTTTGTGTCCTACGTGAATAATACGATTGTATTTTACAGCGACACTTATATCAAATATTAACGACTTTCTTATAAGGAATAATGGCGTCTTTGTTTGATAAACATCGGGCGTCTGTTATGAAACTGTGAAAAGTTGTTGTTGTAAATACAATGTACCGCGACCTCAATATAAAGAAAAAGTTTTACCTTATATGATCTTTGCTGAAATTTTTAATTAATGAGATGAGGATTAAAATTAAATAAGATCTTACTCAATATCTTATCCTTGAGACACTGCTGTGTTAGTCCTTTATCATTAGCCCATATACGACCCACTGTTGGGCCCGAGCCTCCTCCACATCTAAAAGGGTAAGGCGTTACTTTAACGGCGAAAGAAAACCTCATCTTAGTCTTTATTAAGACTTAGTCTTTATATATAAATATGTTATAAACCTTGGATGAGTTATCTAACGTTTGAATTCTTCCTTTGAATAAAAATGCGTGCAGGTAGTCTTTGCATTATACTCAGCATAACTATACTGACTCTCTACTACTTTTCGATCGCAGATATTATTGTGAAGTTAGGGATCATTTAGTCGAATTCGTTTTAGAAAGGAGAGCGATAATTGTCTATTTAGTTTGTATAGAAGCATCAGAAAGCCACCGAGTCCGATCTTCGATTCGTGTCATCTAATTACAGCCGGCCGCCTTTCACAAGTCGTCGTTTGGGAGCGAGAGACTCTTGACATGGGACATTTCACAGTAATATGCCTCGAAATTTCCAGGTTAGATGTCGCTTATACCAACTTTTATTGCCTCTCCGGTAAATAAAGCCGACCTGCCATTATTTATACATGGTTTTGCGAAGTTTTTGGGAAGTTTGAAGAGTATCCAGCAAGGGCAGTAGGTTTTGTTTCTTGAATTCATAGCGTGTATGTATACATACGACACAGTTAATTAAAGATGTATGAAGAAATAGAGCAATGAGGATGACTGTTGAGTGTGTTTTAAATATGGTATTTCACAGTAAATTGAACACACTGGGGAAACTATCGGCGAAGCAAGGTATTAAATCTTCACATGTCATACATGCCAAGACAATATAATACACCCAAGGAACATTTGCGTCGTCGCTCAAACGTGCCAAATTAAACAAACGTTTCATCATAATAAGTTATGCAAAGTTAACGTTAACAAAGCTTATCAGGATTTATCGTGCGCTGGTAATCCTCGTGTGTTCGGCTTTTTAGCACTGCAATAACATATTAGAGGGGTATTTTTTACTTCTCTTGTTGCAGGAAAATGCTTATATGGTTCAGATATTTTTATGTTTGGATTATAAAAGAATAACAAAACATTGTTAAAACGGAGGCATCTGAAAGTATGAATTTATGTTAACTTCATCTATTTCTATGGGATTTAAGTGATGGATGTGATTTCTTCAGAAAATGTCATGTTGAGTGTTACTTTTCGTCCTAAACTAGAAGCTCTATTTAAATAACTGTAGAGTTTTGAATTGCTTGACAAAAAATATAGTAATGCGATCAAAACCGTAAGAAAAAATACTTATTTTACAGCTTGTATGACTGTAATCACTTTATAGTCGTCTTGTCTGTTCGTTACATTCATGCTAAATTGTATGGGAGTTGTTTTTTTTTGTTCATAGGTACTGATATGAGTTACAAAAACAGATAAAAACTTATTGGAACTCGTGTATATTGGTGGGCGCACATAGTACTCTGGTGTCCGGCTTTAAACACCAGCTGGCTGCAGCCGTTATTTTTTAAATACCACTGCGTTATGGCAAAATTTATCGACACACTTCTGGTTTTATGTTTACCAAAGTGCATTATCATATCGATGGAGTATTTACAAAATACGGCCGTGAATTTACATATATCAAAAATTATAAAATTTACACGAGAAGTCAGTTTAAATGACGGTCTTTTTTTATGAGTTAATTTATAACAAACATAGCCATTTACCACTTATTTCATTCATAAATACGTAATCAAGCTTGTATTATCCTAAAAGGTACACATAGATACATTTTGCACCCAATCTTTTGTTCCACGTAATAGGGGGGAGCCAATTGCTGTTTTTCAGTTACACTTCCACACTTCGTGTTGCTACAATAGAATTTCTAAATTAAAATCCTAATAAAATGTTTACCTAAGCCTGGAACGTTAGACTGCATATTATATTTGTACCGCAAGACAGTCGTAAGTATTAATGTTAGTTTATATTTAATTTGGTGGTTATTATATTCTATGGCAGTGTCCATGTATTCCACGTTACCACCGTACTCGTTGTCCATCCTTCTTGCACCTCTTATAGTACATGCATGTCTGTTGTCCCGATCTGTTTTGAGATGATGGACGTTGGCATTGGATATGCAGTAGAATGGCGGCCGACGCGTATGCACTTAGCCGATAAAGTTCAGCCAACAGTGTATATTCAGGCCGAGTTGGTAGGAACCATTCAGTATACAACTCGCTTTGAGTCTTTGAATATTTTCTAAGGCATTATTTGTGATGTAGGTGAATCTGAAGCTACGTAATACTACATACATATTTTCCGTGACATGTTGTGTCTGGATTTGAAGTAACATTAAAAATTTGTATTATTAATGAATAAAGTTTATACATTGGTATAATAATTCAGACAGCTCCGTAGGCTTCGGTTATTATGTAATCCAGTTTCTCCTAGTATGTACAATGTATATATATATATATATGTGTGTTTATCATAGGTATAATTTGTCTAATATTTCTCGAAGCCAACGACGTAAACATGATTACCCCATTTCGGCACATCGGCATATATTGTGAAATATTATTTTCCTAAACATACATCAAATTAATCACTTATCGACGACAGGTTAAACGTAGCCTAATTCGCTAGAAAGTCACCGGCTTGTGTTTACCTCACTCATCGATCAAATTTCAAAGCAAACATAGGTGGGCTAGTCAAAGGCATCTCGGTTGCAGAGTTCTTGACCAGACCAGGCAATGGATATCGAATTAAATTTGTGTTTACCAGTACTAGGAGAATGTTTGAGCAAGCATGACATTCCTTATGCACTTGGCGCTTAGACATTGGAGTTTCAAGTTTTCTTACATAAGTTCTATTTGTCTGGAAAGTTCTGTGAAGACGTCTTTGTTGTTTGTGTACATACATATATTACTTCACGTCTTGTAACTCTTTTTCCTTACCATTTTTATACATATTGGGAGCTAACGATCTAAAACGATTATTAAAATATACCATGACTCTTTATCTCAGCTTTCTGAGCTAACCTCAGAGTTGAAAGCTATGGCTGTACCTATCAGAAAAGTAGTAGACTGGCCGAAATAAAATCCAAACACTCAATAAAGCTTGGCTGTGCCAAAAAAACACCACAAAGCGTGGAGAATATAGATAGTGCGGATGAACTAAAAATACAAATCAAAAAATTCTACAATAGAGACCGGATAGCGTTTTAAAATAAAAAGGGCAGGAAAATCTTTCTAAAAGTGAAATTACCCATAAAAAGTATTAAAAAATAAAACAAGAGTATATAAAGAAATATAATTAATAGTTATGTCATTCCATTAACTAACAAATTATTTTTGTAGACAGTTTCATAGAATATTCAATGTATTCTTATCCATAGTGATTTACAATTGGAACCCATTATTAGTCCTAGGTATAATCATGGAAATAACTGCTAATGGAATATATTTGTATGTGACATGACAACATGACCTATGGTTTGTATAAAATACAATTTATAGCTGTTTGAAAATGTGGTAACATGTGGATAATTGTTGATAGTTACTGATAAATACGTTAAACTAAATTACATTTTGATTCCTTAAGCTATTTTTGGAAAATTTTACTGTGAAATATAAAGTTCTTCTGGGCGTAACATGTTACAAAATCAGAAAACAAAAGAAAAACACACAATAGCAACGTTGTAATAATTAGAAGGGAATTAGTAACACATTATTGCTTGCAAAGAGAAGGTATAATAGCATGGCCGGGTTGGATGGTTCTCATTAGTACACAGTGGGTCCGCGCGGAGGCTGCCCGTTGTGGTCCTGCATTATTCATGCGGACAATATTGCACTGCCTCATCTATACTGCTTTTATAACAGCACACATATATATCGGCTGATGTTTCATTAACGAACACAATTTTTGCCGCGTACGATTTGCATCGGAGCATTATTTCGCTGGAAAATGTCGCTTAAATTTCGCGCTCCGACTGTCATGGTTGAGCACTCGAGATAATAAGACTTGACTTTTTCGTTAAATTTCAAATTACTTCAGTCCAATGTTATTTTATACTTGGCTGTAATAAGGTTCTGTTCAATTAAATTAAAAATAATTATTCGATGTTTCAATTTCATTTTAGTAAATACCTTACAATTGAAAGAACTATTTAAAACAAATACCGGTGTATTGGATATCAGCGAATGAAGCGGTATTTAGCGTAGTCGATTAATCATCGACTAGAAATACAAGTGAAAATGGAACAACGAATAGAACGCAGTTGTGCTACCTAAATTGCAATCAGGATTTCAAATGCAAAACTGCGGCGCAGCGTGAAACAAGGATTGACGGGCTATGAATTTGGAAACAGCAAATGTTCAACACTAATTAGGACCAATGTGGAACTAGGAAACGCAATATTAATAGCGTTGTATCAAAACTTGGCAAGGAAAGCACACAGAGCGTTGGCGCGTTTAATATTTCTCGCGCCATATTGAGTAAGACGAAAAGTAGACATTGATCGGTTATATTTCCGCATACATAAGTTATTTTATAGTTTACATATTCTGGATATCTAGTCTTCCCATCAATATCGATAGTGTATGTAATTTCTAGCTTATAAATAAATATCGTATTTCAGAATAAAGTTCGCTTCATCTGCTGCTTCTATAGATAGAATACACTTTCTCGTAATAACCGAATAAATTGTTATAACGCAGTATCTGTTCGATATAACTTTTTCTTTTATAAACATTCAATTCATAATTTCATATTGAAGGGGTTGGGAAAAATTGTTCATTTCGCTTTAAGATAAGAAATGTTTAATTTCATTGTTTCAGAGGAATTTTGTTACAATCTCAAAGACGATACGGTGAGGCGATCAAAAGTTTTGAGAGGGCAATTCAATTCAGACCCTCAATGGCTCGTAAGTATTCTTGATACATTTATTACAAAATTTTGATATAAGCTCCGATCTTCCATGATAATTTGTTTACTATCGAATTCGTTTATTAAAACGTAAAATTTTAAATAAATTGTTGCTGATATTAAGTGGATTTTAAGAAGCATCTAGACTTTTAAATTAATTAAACTATAGCCTAAAACCATTTTATATTTTATTATCGTTAAGTACTAATGTATGTAATTTGATATTTTTCTTAAAAGAAGGCAATAAATTCTCATTTAGAGATACTTTTTTTTATTAAATGGAGATGTAATAGATTTTTTTCTACATAACTTCTTTTTCTTTTTTATACATTAGTTTCTCTGTTTAAACTTTGACATTATCGTTAGTAATGATCACTCAACAGAATATGTTTAGTTCTTTCTCTATTATCCATGCAATGACAGCTTCCCCAAACAATTTCAAATACATCATAATGCGTAACTCTCGTTCCGAATACATAGCTATATGAATACAATGCGGTCTATTGTTTTAGTGGCGTATGTCAATCTGGGCACATCGCTGATGGCGGACGGTAGGTTGCCAGAAGCGGCGAGTGCGTTGCGTGCTGGTTCGCGCGCAGAAGGCGTCCGCGTCCGAGACAGGCGAGAACATGACGCAGCTCGTGTATCCGCGCTCGTTCAGTTGGCAGCACTGCATTCACAGCGAGGACATTGGCACAAAGCGCTTTCATCATACAAAGAAGCGCTGCAAATTTTACCTGCCAGCAACGCACCGGTTGTCGGCTGGACGCGGCATGTAAGGGACCTCTTTCGGCACATTTAATTAAATATAAGAGAAAGCGGTAAAGCGATGGTCTCTTTTCAAGTTAATTTTGCTGTGAAATGAATTGTTGTAGAGTATCCTCTCGATGGCGGGGGAGATATACGTTCAGCTGCAACAATGGCCACTGGCGGAACACAGCATTCTTTCCGCCCTCGCTATAGCACCGCATCACGTCGGCATGCACATAACCCTCGCTCAGATACTCGCGCGGAATGTAAGTTATATACTTTCTTATATATTTTTAAGTTTAATATCCGATGTATTTATTTACGCTTTATAAAAATTATGTAAAGGATTAATGCTTGAAACATTCTCACCTGGTCGAAACTTAGGTGGTCCAGATGAAAAGTGTAGGTGTGTAAATTAATTTACTTTAGTTGATGCTCATTTTAAATACGTTACCTTATTTTTGATACTTAAAAAAGAATACGTATAAATGGCATTTATACTAAATAAAGTTGGCAAATAATTGACACAAAACAAAGACGGAACGGTATGCTTTCAGGAAGAAAAATAGAATGCGTATAATTTTTGTTTATGTTGCGTAATTATTTCGTACACTCGGAGGGTTTTAACGAATGCTTTTGAATTACATTCATTGTTGACGAGCTGGAACTTTCAAAACGTAAAGCCAACAATACACAGCTCATGTTACTGGGCTATTCATAATATTTCGAATCGAATGTTTCGCACATTGTTCATGGTATAAACCAATGACAGTAATACATTGAAATGTTTAGTTATTTAATGAAAATCCTTTATTATACCTTGTAGTGGTTGGCTGATAAGCTTGCAACTTTTTTATGATTCGTACTCCAGGATTTGGATGCTAATAGGACAGCATCAGAAATACCATTCGGTATAAACATACTGTAAGTAATAACGTTAATTACTGGCATAAATGAATATGAATGTTTGGCGGCTGTTTTTAGTGAACTTGCCAAATAACGTATTAACATACGAATCTAACCACAACCCGCACTAGGCCAGCGTGGTGGACTATGGCCTAAACCCTCTCAATGGTAGAGGAGACCCGTGCTCAGCAGTGGGCGTATATGGGTTGATGAAGAAGAAGAAGAAGATACGAATCTAATCGTAAATCTTATCGTTTTTGTATTCAAGTCGGGATGCAAGTGATGCGGGCTCACCAGCTATTTGCTCAGGGTTTATGAGGAACTACTTTAAAGTATGTCTTAAAAAGTAAATAAATATGCACGTAAAGAAAAACGAAGACTTTGTCTTTGTAAGAGGACTCGTGAAAAACGATGCTTAAAAGTATTTCACGATTTTACCATATTGAAGGCTAGGTTAGGATTAGTAAACTCTTAGCTGCAGCACGAAGTCTGTTTTAACAAACAGGTATTACATATTATTGTAGATCCAAAAACGGCAATAGGCTCGATCACTATGAGTATAACTATACACACTGTTGGCGAAATGTCAGTACAGAATGCGTTTCTGGGTCCCCCTTTTTATTATTTGATGTATTTGAATAACATTTACTTTTTTTTTTTGAAGTGGCCAGAATCCATCTAAAACATCTTGTAATGATGATGATGAACAAAACGTGAAAAAAAAAAATACGCAGTGATGAAAAATTCCTTTCAATTAAGCCATCAGTTATTTACAGATATTTTAACTTATAAAGATTCCCTGCCAGAGAGTTAATTAAATAATTTAATTGCATGAGGGAATTCGTAGCCATTGTATGCATCTTTTTGAACGGGAAACTTAATTAATGCTCAATGTTATATCCCCATGCATTTTATATTGAGCTTTACGTAACGATAAAACCATTAGGTGTGTAATGTATGTACGTTTATATCGTTTCATTGACTTGCTTAAGAATACTGTGTTTTATATACAGAGATAGTTTGACTGCTACAGAGCATACGACAACAATCCAAAGATATATAAAGACACTATATTTTTTAATATAAGCTGTTATTAGTAGCGAAAAATAACGTTGTAATACATTTTATGTAAGTTTATATTTCGCTTCATGTTTGTTTTCATTTAATTAAAGATAAAAATCAGGACCCAATTACATATGTTCTTCAAACACCCCCTCTTTATTAAATACGTTTAATTTACATAAAGCTATGTCGCGAAGTTTAGAATATATATATAAGCGTTTGAAATGCGAGCGTTAGTGTTTGTACAAAGTAATAGGTATATAAGCAGTGATGGCCTCGAGGTTTAGGTGCGCGGTCGAGAATTTCAGCGGTCGCGGGTTCGAACCCCAGGCACACACCTCTGACTATTCGAAGTTATGTGTGTATTCAAATTGAATTATGACTTGCTTTAACGGTGAAGGAAAACATCGTGATGAAACCTGCACACCTAAAAGTTCTTAGGAATTTCTTAGGTGTGTAGTCCGCCAACCCGCACTAGGCCAGCGTGGTGGACTATGGCCTAAACCCTCTCAATGGTAGAGGAGACCCGTGCTCAGCAGTGGGCGTATATGGGTTGATGAAGAAGAAGAAGAAAAATAGATATATAATTATTATTCACACGCTATACATATAACTAGACGATACTGTCAACACAATATCATTGTGATCGCGTCAAACGTAGTGTACACGTCGTCTATTATGTGGAAAATGATTGAGTGCCTTTGTTGCAGACAAGCAGAAGTGTTGAAGCAGAGATGTGGTTCAAAAAAGCGCTCACGTTAGCGCCTGATGACCCTTCAATCCGAGACAAATTCGGTAAGATTTTGACTTATTAATACTAATGGCTAAGTCGTAAAGTGTTGGTGACAAAAAAAGTGTCTTTTAAACGTCAATTTTAAGCCTGACGGTACTTGTACAGTGTTTATTATTGGTAAAGGTATTTTTTAAAAATAATACTATAGTCACATACTTTTTTAAAAAAATAAATGCAGAATATACAAAATATCAACTATTTCTTTTATGTTGTGCTTCTAAATTCTCATATTTACATCGATTTTTAATAGAATATACACAAAAAAATGCTAATTTAACATAAAAGCACACCTTTCAAATTTCAATATAACCTAATATCAGTACCTTATCTTATATTGAATGATCAGTAACAGTGAAGTGAAGTTTTATCTGATTTGAACACAGCAAATAATTAAAAAAAAAAACACTGCTTTAGTATAAAAAGGACCAACATTATACTTTATTTCATTTTTATTTAGTTAAAATATTAACCCAACTGATCTTTTGAAATCATAAGAACGAAATGGTCAGATTCTCTGTTCGTTATGAGCGAAAACCATTACGAGTCTACCATTACATGGATATGTGTATGAAATTCTGACAATATGGCGCCGTGTTGCCGCAACTCCGAAAGAATTTGTTTTTAATGCAACTTACGTAGAAATTCTCTCAAACATATTTCCCGTAAACGCGGGGCATATAAAAGAACCCTTAAAAAGATATAACTCTTGACACGTAACATTGTATGTGAAAGAAAGAGAACGCATTATTGAAACGGTAGCGCGTTTGAAAGAGACAGATTACACGTGACTCTTGACATTTGCGGTTTCTAGTTATTTGGTTAATATGCTTAATGAATAATATCTGGAGACACGCGCTTCATTTTTACAGTTTACGAGAATTTTTCTGGTGAAATATTTATCTGAGTGCCTTTGAAAATATGTTTTTATTCTGTTTTGCTATTTGGAATTGCTTATTATTTTTACAAATTCTTAAAACCTTTTGAAGCAAGATTTAAATGTTTATCAAACAATTATGTGGTGTAATAAGTCCCATTAATTCAATGGATTGACCATTGGTAAGGTAAAAATGTTTTTCACTCATGACTCTTCTATTAATCGCTTCATCTGCTGGGATATTGTGATAAAATAATCCATACAGATAAAAATATGTATAGTGGAAGAAAACTCGTCTTTTTACATGCCGTCGCGTTTACATTCAAATTCGAGCCACGAAACTTTTAACTTGGAAATGGTGACGCAAAATAACTCTATGTGTGTTTTTGATTTGTATTGTTGAAACTTTACATCACGACGTCAGAAATCGATGTTTCATTTATTGGACTGTTGTTTAGTCGAGAATTATTTTGCGACATAGTAATTTACATGTATTATGAATGTAATGTGAGAAAAATTTGAATCAACAATAGGAAATGGCTTTTACTTTATAACTAAAATTTAGCTTCCCTTAACTCCCAACCAATTTACGTTACTTTTATTGTAAATACTGTATTGTTTTCTTACAACAAATATGGGGTTTAATGTGAAAAAACGTTTTTAAAATAACTCACGCTAAATTACATTCTAACTATTGTTGTAAATTCTGTCGTTCTTATTGTTTTAAAAGAAGTAATAAAAACGTCTTTACTACTTATTTAGATTATTCCTATGAATAGTTTGTCTTATTGCTATACTATTGTTACTGCACAAGGATAATAAACAAAATATGCAGACTTACCTAGTCACTGTTCCAATCCCTCTTCAAACATTTGTACATTTATATAGTTTCTTTAGTAAAAACGAAATTAAGATATTTCAAATTGTCTTTGACCGTATAAACGACTAAATGGCCAACTGATGAAAAGCACTTTGTGGTTCAAAACATGGGAAAGGAATCGGTTACAATCATCTGATCGTAGGTAAAAACCTTTACTCTTTGGTCTTTCCTGAGTTTAAAAAAGGAATTTTGTTACTAGGATTGTTCTTGAGATCTCAGCGGCGGTTTCGTGAGTCAGCTGAGCAGTTGGTGGCGGCAGCGCAACTGTCACCACAAGATAGTGTTCGAGCTGCTTCAGCTG
The DNA here is from genome assembly GCA_030295005.1 of Cephonodes hylas. Taxonomy (NCBI): domain Eukaryota; kingdom Metazoa; phylum Arthropoda; class Insecta; order Lepidoptera; family Sphingidae; genus Cephonodes; species Cephonodes hylas. The sequence continues at coordinate 7,767,753 of AP025366.1, forward strand.
CGAGAGCTCTCAGGGACGCACGCCGCTGTCGGACAGCAGAGAGATGGTACGCGAGAGCAGTCCAGCTTAATCCTATGGTAAGTTGTAGTATTTAATCGGATCAATTTGTTGCCCGATCTTATTTTCATATGACAAATTAAAAATTTCAAGCTTAATGAGAACCATAATTAACTAAGGTGTATTAAAATTTGTCGCTCGATTACATATTTTTTTTAATTTTGTTTCGCCTGAGTGCTAATTAGTGGTAGTGTTAAATTTTTTTTTAACTAATTTATAGGCTTTACGTCGGGTCATGAAATCTATTGTAATAAATGTAAAAAAAACGCCAAGACATATCCAAATTACGTGATGCGACTAATATGACAAAATGGTTTACCTACGTTGTGTTCGCATTAACTACCATACCTAGAATTCGCAAACAATTGCTCAATTAAACCAGTTTGATGACAGTCAATCTATACAAAATCTAGTTAAATTTGTCATATCCGTCGTACGCATACAAAGCGGCAGAGGCATGTGCTATTAACAATAGTCATTAAAGCCTACATTGCTCGGAAATTAGACTGATTGTTCCCTCTAGCTGATATTTGATTGAATCCTAACTCCTAATATATGATACGATGCATTTTTATCTATTTGGATTCGAAAACCTTAAATATATCGATGTTATGGTGACTAGAACATGCGATTCAATAAAAAAATGCATGAATGGACAGTTCACTCTACCGGAACATTGTAATTGGAATATTTGTGTACATAATATTTTTTCATTTCGGGAATGGTACTCGTATTTGGTTGTCAGCAATTGCAAGCGGCCATCATTCGCAGAATTATAACCGAAATACCGGTCTTTACGGTAGGGTAATACCGCCACCTAGCACAGCTTTTGACGTTTATTATTAAAATGAGCGATGCTACCTTTATGCTATCTTTCTTAGATCCACTTACAATGTTACATGAACTAGTATCATCGGATTAATGAAAGAAAATTCGTGTATAATGTCAATAGATTCCCAATCAAATTAACTATCTCAAGGAGATTACGTGGCGCATGCGTTGTAACAGTGTGTAATGAAATTCAATGCGAAGCGCGTTCGATGGGATTGTTTTTACTCCGTTTCTACAATCTAGAACTTTAATTCGCACGTAACCAAAATAAACTTTTATCTATCATATATTCGTGAGATGTCAATAAATTGGTGTAAGTAATAATATATTATAAATTAAAACAATTTATTTTAATTACAAATATTAAATTATTTTGATTTATTGTGATATTATTTAAATGGGATATACTAATTTACACTATTAAAGTGGTTGACAGCATTAAAGCAAGTAAAACCTGGTCATAAAGCGTCCATTTCGATAGTCGAATATTTCAAAATATTTCATCGACATGACAAAAATAAAAAAGTAAAAACTTGAGTTAGTACACTTCAAATATTTTAAGGTATTCATTCCAATATAACCTAAGGCGAGACAAACAAAAGAGAATTGCCAAACGGTGCGCTTCGAATGTGTCGTTTAATTTTTTGTCGGTTTGTTTCAGTTAAGGTTCACGGTTGCAGATTTACACTGTTTTGTGTCTTTCTTTATTATGGAAAGCTTTGTTGCCTAACGTGTGAGGTCGGAGTTGAAAACAAATTTAATTTGCCGTTTTTATAAACTACAAAGATTTTCTTTATGAATCGGAAATTCTTCATACACTTTAAATATACAACAATCTTAAACATAATACTTTAATATCTCGGAATGTTCATCCTGTAATTGAATTGCACTTTTTATGTCGCAATAAAAAGTGCTTTGTTTACATATTAATGAAAATACCCGTGTACTATCCGAGGAACAATAAAACAAATGAAAAAGATAATTACTTTTTCAATTGTATAATTCTTTCAATTCGCCGAGTGCTTTTGTTTCTTAGTGAATAAAATTTTGTTTTAATGTAAAAGATTAGAATGTTTATTGCGTTGCAGGACGCCGAGTATCACTCCAACTTGGGGGCCATCTTACATTTGAATGGGAAGTACGCGGCGGCCACCACTTCCTACCGAAGAGCGTTGCAACTTCAACCCAACGACGAGATCACCATCACAAACTTGAAAAGGGTGAGGGCATTGATGAACAACAAGCGTAGAAAATAGATTTCTAGCGTTAACACACGAAATAGGATGTCAATTGCCAAAAATATTCTTATACATCTGTTCATTTATTTGCATGTCTGTGGTATATGAGACAGAAATGCTTTTTGAAAAACGGTTTCAAGAATATCTTAAAATATCCGACATTAAGCGGTCTAAATCGTGACACTTTGTATTTTTTTAATATAATCTGTACAACATATAAAGTAAAAATGTCTTCAATTTCTTAAAATAACCACAAATATGAATAAATTATTACATAAATCTGTATGCATGGTATAAATAATACGTTCTTACGATCTCAATTATTATACCCCGTTTAGATATAGAATTCGATCACTTATTGAATATCAGCATCATAATTAATTACCGTACATACTGCATATTATATGATTTCTAAATCGAATTGTCATGTATAATGAAGGGTCTTAAAACAACGTTATAGGAGTAGTTAGAAAATAAATACTGTAAATAGATTTTTTAAGCATTAAACGATTTTATACATGCGCAAGTATAAAAATAAAAAAAAATGTTAATCGTTTAATTTCAAATATATTATAATGTGAGGTATAAAACTTGTACATTTATTTCGTCTTCCAATACCTTTTGTCTGTTGGTTTACCGCCAACGTACGGTGTATTTATTAACCGAGTGAAATTACAAATAAAGCTTCAATTTCGAATGCCTGCAGTCGCCGATGTTGATTTTTTTTATCCCTTGTGTATGATTATAACATTGTATTGTCTGTCAAATTGATGAAAAGCTAGCTCTCTACTTCAACAAGGCATTAGCATTACCTGCTATATCTCATTCACGATAACTTGATTCTTTTGGCATATCGACTAATGATGGGAAACAGAAAATATCTAGTAGTTCAAAAATATTGCGTTTTAAAATACTGCATTATGAGTGAAATTCTTTATTACTTTCGACATGTAAAACGTCATGTAGATAAGCGATAGTGGGTCAAAGTTCATAATAAGTACCTATTTAATATAACAGGGTTATTTTTAGACCTTCCGCCATATTTAAATAGGTGTTTTAGACCACGAAAGTAAACAACTTCCCCAAAGAATCACGGGTCGAAAAGTGAAAAAAAAATTCAGACCTTCACACACGACATCGACCCCGTGAGCAGTTTTCTATGGGAGGGTCGAATTATTTATCACGTTTCGACCCATGTTTCTTTGGAAAAGTTGTTTAGTTTCATGGTCTAAACCACCTATTTTAAATTGACAGGAGGTCCAAAAATAACGCAGTATGTAAAAATTAAGGTTGAAAAAAAAATAGTTTTATATTTAAAACAATTTTTATTAAGAAAAAGGAGCACAGCCATAGTCATCATAGTGTTCATTAAAATTATCGACGTGGTCTTCGATATGAACGATGTTACGTCCCTTTCCGTCCGACCGATGTAACATTGTAAAAGCGTCTATTATTTTCAGTGTTCCTATTTTTAATTTTTTTGAAGCAATAAAGTCTCAAAATTTTCGGATAACGCTTATATCTTTAGGGACTTTTGTGTTGTATGTATTTTATTTATATTTATCAAATAATATAAATAATAAAATGATACGTTTTTTATTTCAAAGTCATGTCTCAGAAAAATTGACATCTGCCAAAAGAATCAACTTATCGTGAATGAGGTATAATTGCGTTGTGGCCGTTCTGTGACCTATATTCAAGCGCTATAGAGGATACGGCAACCGCGCCGCTCCTCGCTGCCACCTTAATCCTAATCATACAAGACCAATGTGGCTTGTACAATCGATTACATCACGCAAACGCCAATTACGATTCTGATCGACATCGATAACTTTATCGATGACAGTTAATGTCCCCAGGTTAACAGTCCCCTTTGATACTTTCAAAGGACGGAACTTTATGAAATCTTAGTTCGCAAACTTAAAGTGTAGTGCTTAATGAAAAGAGCTCGTGAGAAAAAGACGGCGAGGCAAAAATGCCTTAAATGTAGTATTGGAAGATACACTCACTTTGTTCTTATGTTTTAAAGTACTGAGAAAGCATTCGGTGATTCATTATAAGAATTTTTGTTCCGTGAAATTGTAACTGCATTGTCTTCGTCTCCTTTATAAACGTTGAGTTTTTCATTGCTTAATTATCCGAATAATCATTGTATTTTTTATGGAATCATACTTAAATATGTTACGGCATAGTTACTATTTCAATGTTATGATTAGTTGTTTATTTATTTATTGGGGCGCTATCATAAATATTAATGTGATATTGGAATTAACAAGAATTTTATAATTTTCTTGAAGTCTGAAACATATCTATTCCATGTTTATGTAGATAAATATTATCAGACATTATTGTTATTACGTGCTGTATTTGTATGATACGATTGTTGTAAATAACATTAAAGTTAAACAGTACAAGTACTGTGAATATTGTAAAATCTTATATTTCTAATGATTATTTTTTGTCATTTTATTCTCACGTCTGTGACAATAAATATAAATTACGCTTTGTAGTAATAGACGAAGGCCAAAACGTTCGTTTCTTCTACGAAATATGTGTACTTCATATATTGCTTACATGATTGTGTTTATGAAAGGTGCAACGTCATGTTTACGTTTTATATTCAAGGTCAAGCAACGCCCGCAAATCTTTGGATCTAACACTGTTTGACATGTTGTTTTCAAATCTTATATAAGAATTTTCGAAATATAAATGATCATTTTACACAAGTGAAAAATATTAAAAATCAATGTAAAATTATTCGTCGTTTGTTTAATTTTGAATTTAAGTCTGGAAAGTAAACTTTACTTAAGTGCGAAAGCTGGCATAGCAAATACGTGTCAACGGTTTTAGGAAAACAGTTTTATGTCACGCAGTGTTGTGGAAATTGATTGCTGACTTTTCCTGCAAGACATACAAGGTATATTCCACATAAGGAATTGTAAAGATAACGTTCAGCGTACAACTTTAATATTTTAGTATCATCATAGGAATTGCTTTTCATAACATACTTTTTAAAAGAAACGTGTAATATAATTTGAAAATAAAACCATCAAACCCACATATACAGTAATCACCATAGCTTGTTCAAATATTTTTTTAATTATTCTTAGCAGCATTTTAAACGAATATATAAACCTGTGCGATTATTTTAATGTAATAATGTATATGAATATTCTTACAAATTATATATCTAACCAAATCATTCGTTAAAATATATTTATAATAATTTTTTTAAGCATTTGATTCTAGTTTCAGACAGTACTGTATCAATTGGATAATACATAATATGCATATATATATTGTACTCAATTTCCATACTTCGTGTATGTTAAAAACATATTATCATGTACCTTATTTTGATGTAGGTAAAGCCTAATTTATTGTACCTGTAAACTGTACTTCCATCGAAATAATATTACTTTTATGTAATCCTTTTCATAAGTCTTAGATTTACCGGCGATAATCCATGCATTGTTCAATTGGATCTAAGGAGATCGAGGAATTGTAATCAGTCACTATTGTTTTTATCTATTAGTCTTATTAAGCATATATACTATTAAGTACGTATGTTCAAGAGTTATGCAAGTAAACCTGCAAATCCCCAAAGTGATATAAATTGTATGTTGATAATTTTGTAAATAAAAGCTTCAATATTTTAACTTGTGTTTTATTACCAGTGTGCATTTATTACGAAATTTGTTGCTTCGTATCGATTTTCAATTCGCACTGGGCCAACGTGGTAGACTAACAACGTGGTAACTAGACAGAGGAGGCCCATGCCCAACAGGGGGACGTAGATGGACTGATGATAATAATAAATTCACAAACTGCAGCACAAAAATGGAAGTTCGTTAAACTCGCAGGCACATGAGATCCATCCCTTAAGGTATTAAGCAGCGATCCACTCACGACAAAAGTAGCTGATTCACATATGATATTCTTTGCAAGGGTACATTTTTATTCCAAGTCATTCTCCTGATTGTAGGTACTCAATGCAGTAATGATTTGTTGATCATTGATGAATCATTTTATTTTTAAAAAGAAGATAATTTTAAGTCAGAACAAAAAAAATATTACATAAAGTTTTGCTATTGTATCTTCAAAGGGATTAGTAGGGTCGTATGTCTAAACAGACATATCCCAAATAGTATTGGAAGTCCCGTCTACTATGAGGTTGGATTTTTGGCGTTTACACCCAGAAAGTGAACTTGTGACACTAAATAATAATAAACGGTAGCACACAACATAAACGTAGATAAAATATTCATAGGCTTCATTTTTTATATCAATTCGACTTCTAGTAACAGAACAAGAAATACAAAAGTAAACAATGAAACCGTCATTATTTGTATAGAATTAAGTCTTCAGAAAAGGATAGTTATTTCATTTGAGAAAATATAGATTGAAAACATGCTAAAAATTACATTGGCAATGTCTCGTCGCTTATGTCTGTCAGAAGTAGGTATTTGGGTCGATTTATATTCGATGTACATTACATACGTCATACACGCCAGTTATTTGTGATATCATTTCAGTATCACATTAAATTATCACTTGCTTTAACGGTGAAGGAAAACATCGTGAGGAAACCTGCACATAGGGGATTCGATCCCGGGATCCCGGTCATATTAATCCCGAAAATTTCGGGACTGAAGTATGAACGGGATCCCGGGATCGAATCCCCTACCTGCACACCTAAAAAATTTCTACCGACCCGCACTAGGCCAGCGTGGTGGACTATGGCCTAAACCCTTTCAATAGTAGAGGAGACCCGTGCCCAACAGTGGGACGTATATTGGTTGATGATGATGATGATTTTAATAAGAATGTTAGTACTGACCAAAGAGATGAACTTTCTTCGCTACAGTCGAACTGTATAGGGTCTATTTTCAGTCTAATCTTCATGTTTCCCGTAATTTTTTTATTTTTTAATTTTGGCAATTTGGGTACATTAGCTTAGTGGGTGGGTAAGCTAATATAAAAACTATTTTATTATTTACTAATAGAAATAGTTGGATTACTTTTATAAGGGTGAAAATTAGATAGTTAAATTAAGTACTGAAATAAGCGGGTAGGATTCGAAGGAATTGTAAACATTAGGTACACAGAACATTAGCTAGGACTGGCCGCTAGCCTATAATTAAGGCATTCGCTTTACTACGACACACCAGAATTCCAAAACTATGACATAACATAGGCTTTTACGTAAAAGTCATCCAGTTTCAAGGCTCGTTATGACGCCATAACCGCGTAAAGTCTTTACGACGAAGCGTTAATAATACCTTATGGACCACATGGCGTGGAAATTAAATAATGTGTACCTGCATCCGGCGTCGGGGTATATAATCTTTTATAGGGATCTTCTGAACCGTGTTTCACTCCAAAATATTTGTGGCGTATTTGATTTTGCTTTGTTTTTACATAAGGGTTGTATGAGAATTATTTTGTATAGACATACAATTTTCTTGTATTGATTACTGTCTGAGTTGGAATTTGACATTTTTTTTCTTAGTCAGAGATACTATAACATAAAAAGACCCAAGCTTGTATTTCCAAAAGACTAAAAGTGAGACTACAAAGCAGTATCAAAGTTACGTAGAAATAAGTTAAGTATTTTTTCCTATAACTTTCAAAACCAATGGCAGATACACAAATAGTATCGATCGCTTTGTCATTTATAATCTAACTGATAACCAATAATTTAGTTCATAATAAAACAGAAATAAATATATAAAATCGTTTCCATTGATATCAATATGACTTGTTGCGTGCCTTTACTGATAAACCTGCAACTTCTTTCAAGCTATTTTGACCGAACTGTTTTTTTTTTATTTCTAGCTATCTCTATCAAACCTAAAAAGCTATTCTCGGTACATTAAACTTAAGACTGAACCTTATCTAACTCAAACAATGCGTTGAACTTTAAAATGCAACTGTGTAAGTTCCAATACGAAGTTCCTTTTAAGGTTTTTAGAGCAATGAGTATCGATCGGTTCACCTTATTGCTTCTTGGCAAGAACAAAAGTTACCAGCCATACGTCCGGGATGTGTTCTTAATTGGCTGTTACGTGTTGTTTAGTTCTGAGCTGAAGAACTAGGTCGTATATTAAGACTAGATATGAGAAGAGATCATCAGTTCTGTAGATATTATACTTGCTTGGTCTGCAAATGCTTATCTCTTTACGCGCCTGTTTTTCATGGTATTTGAACCGCTCTATTTTGGGTATAGGATATTTTAAGGCTTGGAGTGCTAATGATCAGAGGGGCTGTTGAGATATGGGATTTTACAGATGTAAGTTTATTGCACATATCAACACTTAAATTGAATCCTTTTTTATTATCGAAGATGGCAGGCGAGACGTACCTTTAAAATTAAAACTAAGAAATTGTTAAAAATAAACTATAATACTTTATGCTAGTTCAACACTGACACTCTGAATAAATACCTGTCATAATTTTTGATGAGACTAAACAAGACACACAGCCATACAAACTGGACACAATTGTTTGTGGCGAAAAAGTTTGCGGACAAGGAAATAAAGCTGAAAGGAATCGCCTGTTGCTTACAGAGTACTTGGAGTCCAACTCAATTACTATTCATACCCCTTAACATGTAAACGATGGTGACCTTTACAGTAACACGGACACATTCTTGCAGTATTATCCTCGCAATTCGATTGGCTACGCATTCGTTTTCATATCGTGTTCCTTGTGTAATAGGAGTGGGTAGACGGGTGCCGTCAATGCTTATAACCTTTATTTGTGCCAAGCTATTCGATTCCTATTTTCTGCGTTAGTTGGAATGTCGGTCATTGTTATGTTTTTCATCTGTATATTATGAGTACGAAGTATAAACTGCCTTTCTTGTCCTGCTGCATATGTGTGCGGCGTGCGATGGAGAAACTCAAGATTTTCCAGTAGTAACTTTAATTTAAGGAAATCAGCCCGTTTATATTACTAAGCAGCGGTTTTTGGACTCAGGCTTGAATCACCAAATTTTCAGTTCAAACTTAGCAAACCATTGAAGCCTTGGTGAAGACTTGTCAATTATTTTGCCTCAACGTGTTTTACTTAACTGTTTAATAGCGTATGAATCTGGCTTGAAAAGAGTATAAATTGTGGCAATTTCAGGTATAACGCAAATTATACTCGCATATTTGAGTAAACGTCAACAGTGACAATTTTGGTGCCTGCAACAATGTACAGTGGGTTTGAAATAGAATTGAGAATCGATTACCATTATCTCAGTTTAGTAAATATCGAAATAACTGTGTACACTATGTCATTCTGTGGGAATTTATTTGTTATTTGCAGCTATGGGACAGTAGAAGGAAGTAGGCTAATTCATGAGCCAAAGTAAGCCCTTTAGTTTTCTAAATGAAAAAAAAGTAGACGAAACTAAATTTCTTATTTTTTTCCTAAGATCTCAGTTTCAAGATAATAATGTTTTAACGAATTTAATGTTAGATACAATTTTGAATAGGGGGAATTTGAAATTTGAATTTATAACAACAAAATGACGCGTGGAAAAAAACACAATGGTAGCATTTTCCTCAACTAAATTTGGAGCTGGCAACACAACGCGTAGGTGTCAAAGTAACTTTTACCCTCAATGGAATCGTTTTGCACTCTGCCAAGTTTTTTTCTCTTCTATCCTGACAAGTATGTGACCCGAAGTGAAAAGTGAAATAATTGGGGAGAAGGCACTTAGTATCGCGCCCGCTATAGACGCGTCCTCTAAGCTTCACAGTAATTTCCCTTGAAGGCATTACTGTCAATGTTGCGCTTACCCCGCCTGTGTTCGTTTCGCGTTTCCTTTTGTTTTCTATTCTGATGTCGAGTGTGCCTTATTGTTTGATATGACGTCTTCGAGTTGTACAAATACTATTGGTGAGATGAAGGACAACAAAGTTATAAAATCTTTAATTCTATAACTCTTCGACGTACGGATTTCTGTTATTACTGAAGTTAGTTTAGTTTTCTTGAAAATAGTATGTGAAAAACCAAATTATTTGCAAACAGAGGTTCCATAGATACTAACAACTGCATACGTAATATAAAGAGAATCAGGAAAGCAACAATTCAGAACATCTTCATGCATTTAAAATTTCAGCAGTAACATTGCTGCCTTTAATTAAGTATTCCATCTTCATGAAGGATATTTTAATGAGAGCGAAAACCTTGCATTTACAAGAAAAATACAAGACCTGCCTCTGACAGAGAGAATGAACGTGGAGGAATAGTAACAAGACTCGCTTTGTACCTACTGCATTTCGAGTTGCGAAATTTTGTTTTGTGAATGTCTTTAGAATGCTTTTAATTATTTTAATACATTTCTGAAATGTTTTAGGGTTCCATAACCAAATGATAAAATGCGATCCTATTACTAAGAGGTCCCTGTACGTATATCACCAAGCTGTGTCTCATAAAACGCAATATTTTGTTGCCACACCCTTCGTGCGCGATTTTCATTTTGGCTACGGAACCCTAGACCCTAACTGCCGAAAGAATCGTCATTGTTGTTTTACTTATGTCCAATCCACGTTTAGAAATCCTAAAAGAAGCATACTGTCTTTTGTGGGTTTTGTTTTATTTTTATTTAAATCACAACTTGAGTGAAAACGAGACCGAATTAAAATTGTGCTTATGACGGACGTGTAACAAATATCACGAATATAGACTATAATTAGAACACGTTGCCCAGGTTCTCTATTCTTCTGTCGTTGTAAAAATAGTTCATAATAAAAGTACTGCTAAGCCCAATAGCGCTCACCTCCTGAAGTATTTTTTCAAAACCTCTTTACTATAGAAGTGTCACTCTCTCAAATTCTATATAGCGACTGAAATATAACAAAATTATGCAAAATAAAACCTAGTAGTTCAAAATCGTTTTCTGATAGAAAGTACGCATAGATTACAAAATAACCCAATAGGGCAAGACTTAGAAAATAGGTCGGGCTGTAATAGTAGATATAGCAAACACTGTACCTAAAAGAGATTTGTGCAAATAAAGGCTTAGTTAGAGTTTATAATTGAATATAAAGCCTTGAATAAAATATATTGGGGATTACCTTTTAGATATGGCTACCATAGTAGGTAAAATATTGAAATTACAATTTATTCATCCGTCATCTGAATATGTACGCTTACCTGTTGATTTATTTTATACGGATTACCGGTCGCTCCATAGTATTTGAATTTACGCATAGACGGTAAGCTCTTTAGCTGGTCAAAACGAAAATATAGCTTACCATAGTTGTGTAAATCATGTTGCGAAGCGCGGATATCCTATTAACGAAGTCGTGGAATATAGGAAATTCAAAATGCAACAAGTATGTCAACAAAACTGAATTTACAATCAAAAGAAACACAGAAGCACGGCAAGGGGCCCGGCTGAACGGCGTGTCACAGTTCATTAATATTAATAGTCGACGGCAAAACTCAGCGGCTACTGCTCTCACTTCATGCATAATTTCTGTTCTGCGTCTCCTACAAATTTTAATTGCTGGAGTTGTTACACTGGAACTTTGTTCCGAATCACAGTGACAAATATAGCACCCATTTGTTGCGAATAAACATAAAAAATGTTTACGGAGCCTACCGCGGGTCTCGCCGAGTGTACTTCACTTTCGGTTCCATAAAACTTTTGCCAGCATGCGCTGTTTTGAACTTGACGTATTTAAATTTTCAGTTCGATGTTCATAAGTGTTTTTCATTTAGTAAATGAAACAGCTTATGAATTTAATAAGCGTGGAATGCAATATACCTCTGTCAACATTCAGGCACTGCCTACGGCTGAAATTCTAAGTGGCTTGCCGTCAGCCCTCATCTTTAATAAGCTGACGTAATATGTCGGTCTTATTGTTTTTCTTTCGTTGTAATAAGCAATATAATTAAATTCCGTTTTAGTACGAGTAATTAATCTACGAACGACTTCAGCTCGCCAACATAATTGCGTAATCTCTCGAGTTTATTTAATGGAAGATCAAATAAGTTATATTTTCTAAGGATGACAGGCGGCACCGAGGCCCAGAGCTTATTAAAATCTGTCACATAAAGCTGCGAGAGATCCCTTATGGCTCCACCCAGACACAACTAATCTTCAATAATATTAAATAAAATCAGTTTGGAAGGACATTACAGTTTATAAGTTACTTTAACGCCATCCATCATAATGTCATTTATTTAGTGGATCTCCTGAGAATTAAAATTTAGAAGTTTTGACTTGTAGCGTGGAAGATATTGAATTTAGGTATATAACCTATAAAACGATATGCATGTTAAAAAGTTATTACGCTATCTTTAAGTCCCTCTGGGTATTCATAGACGACGTTTGGCGGTGACAACTGTAGTATAAGAATAGCATAAAATATTCTTTGTCATAAAAACTTGAACACCGATATCTAGAGAAATAAAATATATTTTGCTACAAAAATCGTTTAGGTACTCGTAGTTTTAAATCTGTGAATTTTACACCTAAGAGTATTGGCGGTTTTTTTAATTACGTTGAGACAAAATCAAGTATGGAAACTCATTTAGCCGCATGAAAAATTAGTTTTTTTTTTTTGTACACCATGTAATAAAAATAAATCAGGTATGAGTAATTCTAAATAATATGCTTTTATAAGGAATATCCGACGTGGTTGAAGTGATAACAGAGATTTTCTCTTTCATATTTGGAAGGATTTCTCGGTATGAATATAAGAAGATTATTCCAAGCTAGCGGGAAACTTCAGTAGTATAATATAGTCGGTTGACGAACTAAGAATTTTCTTCATTAATATATATGTGAATATTCAAGAACAAGCGTCGGGTAGATACAACGGAATGTTGCTTTCGACGGTTCACTGCAGGGATTAAATTTAATCTTCCACTACTTTTGTGCTATCTTCAAAAGTGTCTGCGGTTTGAAAGTTTTCTGCAGCTGTGAAGTATTGCGAAGTAACTATGCAAGTTTGAATAAAAACTTTATAATATTCTGCGTTGTATGAAATTGCGCTGCGTGAAATGTAGTTTATGCTTTTCAGGCTTATACGAGACATTAATCCTACTTTTTCGTGCATTTTTGTTTCTTTTCCTTACGCTTGTGACAAAAACCTAAATCACTATGAAGCAGTCACTTCTTATGTGCGTCACTGTCATTATATGGTTTTTGTTAGTATGCCAGTATTGGCTCTCGCTAGTGATTTGCATCTGTATGTGTAGCAGGCGGGAATGGTACTTAACTAAAATTAAATGCCAGTATAAACTTTTGATACTTATAATGCCTTATAGCAGTGATGGCCTCGAGGTTTAGGCGCGCGGTCGAGAATCTCGGCGGTCGCGGGTTCGAACCCCAGGCACACACCTCTGACTTTTCGAAGTTATGTGTGTATTCAAATTGAATTATCACTTGCTTTAATGGTGAAGGAAAACATCGTGATGAAACCTGCACACCTACAAGTTCTTAGGAAATTCTTAGGTGTGTAGTCCGCCAACCCGCACTAGGCCAACGTGGTGGACTATGGCCTAAACCCTCTCAATGGTAGAGGAGAGGAGAGTATATGGGTTGATGAAGAAGAAGAAGAAGAAGAAGATATACTTTTCGGTCACTCTACTAGAACATATTCTTTGATTATATTTAAGACTAAGAGTTAGTCTTAGCTCAGACCGATTGTAAAAATAAGTCGAACTTTGAATTCCGATGTGATTCGATTTAGGGGCTATGCTTAGCGTTTGGTGTCAAAAAATCTGGTTTTATTACTGGTTTATTTATATTTAATATAGCATTTCTTCTACACCTGGTAGCAGCTATTGCTACCACTTTTTTCACTTTCAAACTCACAGTCTCCTGAAATGTCTTGCACTGATAAATAAATTTTAAGACATCAAAATATTTGTTTCGGGTCTACGTATTTCACTAACTGGTCTCTTACGGAGTTAGTAACGACATAAGAGAATTGTACTTTAAATAACATTGTTGTTATTAAATTACTACATTATTTCGTACATGAATAAGTACCACTAAGCTAAATGTAGTTGTCTTGTTTGGTTCGCAGACAGATATAACTAGATTAACAGATGTAGAAGTAACTTATTATAGAGTGTGCAGTTTACCGAGGTCGGGGAACAAACTTTGTCACGCAAAGCGAATAAACGATCCGAGGAATATATTTATTTACCAGAATAAATAAAAGTGATTGTTTCGATGTGGTGGTGAAATATGTATAAAGGTGGATTTTCATTCTCAAACGCACAAAATTTGCCAATGGAATGGCTGCAGTGGCCAAATAGCACCTTGCCCATTTTTTTTATTGGCAAAATTTGGTAGTATCCCTGACTCTCCCCTTTGGGGAATACTGGCGTAAATGTATTGTAATACAAAAAATTCTATAACTATGAAAATAATACTATAATGTTTTAATCTCTATTTTATACCTGTATAGCTCACAACGACTTCATCAACGTTAATAAGTCAACTAAAGACCGTTTTAAATAATAAATCACACCTCAGTAATAATAACTAGAGAAGCAATTTTCTCCCGCAGAAATGCATTTTCCTTTTTGTTTAATATTGAATCCGTCATTTCAAGTCACGAGCCCTGGGGTCTTTTCATTTTCCAACTTTTGGCGCAATTACGAAAGTAGTTGCAAAGTTTCACATCGGCCTCTCAAGATTTTCATTTGCAAGAATGAATTTTCAAATTAAAGACGGGAGAGGCTGGCAGCTCTAAAAATGTGTTTAGTGCCGAACTTGTAATCTCTCCTATAAATAATTATTGTTAATGCCTTTGTTTCAAATGCTATGAATTATATATAATATACGTATTAAACCGCACTACGCCAACGTGGGGGACTATGGCCCAAACCCTAGTTGTAATTGAAGCTCTTGCCCAACTGTGGGTATGCTGATGCTGATAATAATATTTTTTTATAGCCTATACTAGATCCTACGGTGAGCAAAGGCCTCCCTCTTTTTTTTACACCACTTTTCAACTCACTCTTTTCCTTCCAACAAAAAACGATGGCAGTTTTTAGTACAATGTGCTCCAAATGTGTTTTTAAAATATGAGTGTACTTTTGAGGTGTTATAAGCAATTAGTAGATTCAAACTAACCCGTTGCTTATTTTTTTGGTTTAATTGAATTCTGATCTAGGAGTTGCTTTTATTTGTTTTTCGCATAAGAAAAAAACCTGTACTAATTAATGTATCAGTTGCCATAAACTTATTGCCACTATCGTGTTTAAATGACAAGAAGCGGATAGTGCCGTACTTTCGAAGAATCCTGTAATGTAGTATATATGTATATTATCGATACTTGTACCCATAGTCCGTGGAATCAATTAGTCGATGAAATATTGATATAACTATCAATCTTATAATTTGGTATCGGTTTTCTTCTGAAAATAAATTTCACTATTATTTTTCACCGAATAATACTAGAATATCGGAAAAAAATATTTTGAAATCTTGCCTTCCCCATCATATGTTTCTACGTATCAATATAGATTAGAAAATACACGGACGTAAGAAAAACACAACGGCAAAAATAAACGTAAATGGCTCATGGCTCTCCAGCCCTGAAACCGAATGGCGGAATGATGACCGATCGACTGTCCACTGCGGTTTTATTCGTTGCCGAGGTAAATAAAAGTCAGATGAAAGGAGCAGAAATTATAGGGAATAAATAATGCTAGAGCAGTGATGGCCTCGAGGTTAAAGCACACGGTCGAGAATTTCGCCGGTCGTGGGTTCAAACCCCAGGCACACACAACTGACTTCTCAAAATTACATGTGTGAGTTTTCACAATGAATTATCACTTGCTTAAACGGTGAAGGAACACATCGTGAGGAAACCTGCCCACCTAAAACTTTTTAAGAATTTTTTAGATGTGTATTCCGCCAACTCGCACTAGGCAAGCGTGGTGAATTAAGGCCAGAACCCTCTCAATGATAGAGAAGGCCCGTGCCCAGCAGAGGAACGTATATGGGCTGATAATGTAAATAATCCTTACCCTTGCTGAGAAGACGAAACATTGCATTAAAATTTACACAAGTATAATTCAAATTCATTCAACCCCGTACAAACAGACGCAGTTATTTTAAGCCCTCTAAAAATACACTCACCTCCGTAACCTCTTGAAATATGTTTACAGAACCTTTTTACAAAGGGTAATGATAATTCATTACATCAATTCAAAATTGTGAGTAAGACTTCGAGGAAATGAAAATTCTTAACGATAATGCAAAATAATAACTTGTAGGCTTCGTTACAAAAAAACAATGAGTAATATTATAACTTTGTTTTTTTGTCGTAGACCCAGGTTGTATGGAAAGTAGGTTTATTTATTTTTAACCATGCGAGATATGTAAAAAATCCCATACTTCGGCATCACTTTATGTCATATATTTAACAAAATATTCACATAATATTGCAAACAGAAGCGACCTACGTATACCTACGTATACCTATACATATAATCCATAAATGTCTATATAATGGGTACACAGCAAAATTAATTACCAGTATGCATTCAATTGTAAGATGTATTACGGTTGCGGTTTCTCGCAGTTGTCAACAATATTATACATGGTGGTTGCTTAATTGCTTTCAGCAGCATTGCAAATTGTGTAGGTACCTCCCGTTTGTTATAAAATACAACGGGCATGTCATCGCGAGGATTATGTGCTAAGTGTGGATGATTTGGCTTAATTCAATTCACGTAGTTACGTCAATTTGTGCAAATTTGATATATGCTTTTGGCAATGTTCAAAGACTTTCGCCTCGTCAAAGTAAATGAATTTTTTTATACCAAGGTTAAGGTTATGATATAAATGTTATGTAAGCTTACAGCCCCGACGCAGTTGGCTAAACACTGGCGAAGCAAGTGGTCGTGGGTTCGATCCCGCACCGAGACAATTTTTTTGTGATCTACAAATATTTTTGTCGGTAATTATGTATGTGACTGATGGGGTATATTTCAATTTATGTGAATTATTTTCGTAGCACAATTCCACTCGGTGCTTTATTCTCCTCAAAACCCGTCCAGCTCGGGGAGTTGAAACAAAAAAGGAAATTTAATATGTTGTCTTAAAACGAATGTAACAAGTTACATTGACGGAAAAAATATTCGAACTACAAATTGCCCGTAACAATATCCATTCCACTCAAATAAAATAAAAAGAAATAAAAGACTTTTTAGAGCCTGAACGTATAATATGAAATATATCCAGTCAAAGCTATCCATCTGGATTTTCCGTCTGCGGTAGTTTTGCTAGAGCCCAGTTCTAGGAAGTGTTTTTTATAAAACATCGGGAGTTTAGTTGCAGTGAAACTTTTAGAAGTTTTCCAACGACGGTTTGAATTTAACCATTGTTGAGAGTGTTGGTGAGGGACGCGTAGTGTATACCGTCATTTATTTATGATGCGTTTTTTAAGTAAGTTATTGAATGACACGGTAGTAGTAATAAAGCTGGGCCTGATTGTTTGCTACTTATTTAAAGAATTAAATTATCATACTTGAAAAGACTAGACTGTATGAGGAAGGAATGAAATGATGGTTTCAATTACACCGGTGAAAATTTGGGTGCAGGAATTCACGACTCCACCCATATCACGCCTTGGAGAATATGGGTGAAAGGTAATAATATATGTATTTATGATTAAACTAGCGACCCGCCCCGGCTTCGCACGGGTGCGATGCTAAATTAAAGGTTGTTATCATACATATAAACCTTCCTCTTCAATCATTCTATCTATTAAAAAAAACCGCATCAAAATCCGTTGCGTAGTTTTAAAGATTTAAGCATACAAAGGGACATAGGGACAGAGAAAGCGACTGTTTTATACTATGTAGTGATTGTAAATAGGTTCAACGTGGGAATCCCGTGTTTCAAGGGAGTCAGAGTATTATGCACTGATCTGAGCTCGCAACTGTGCCCACCGAACTAACAGTCGCATTCATTTTTGGACAGCCTTAACCACCCAAAAATAGTTAATGAGCTTTACTTTTTTGAAATATAGGAGGTTCAGGCTAAACCAAGTCGTTCATAGTCACTAAGGTCCGTATTCACGCACTGAAAACAACTGACAAACAGCGGATACTATTCGGTCCATCTTATTGATAAAGAGAAACAAAAACAATTCACAGTATACACAGAGCACCTTCAATGAAAAACCGACCTTACAAAAGTAAATGTGCACCGGTGCTATAAATCCTAGGAAAAACCCTTAAAAGTTTACGATTATATATATTTTTAATTCAAACTTTTACTGTATAATTCTTGGAAGGCAGAAATAATTTCCATTAACTTCTACCGTGTATTATTTTAGGATTGTTGACCTTAAAGGAAATTTAAATTGAATTTGGAATGTCTGTAACTGACTGGTGAAACAATAACAACGTTTGAATTTTTCGTATTCAGAAACCGTCAAACAATTGAACTAAAAACAGATATTTTAGCAATCAACCAAAGACATACCTTCCTAACACTGAATCGTCTTTGTAATGTAAATTGTTAATTTGGTAATTTTTTGTACAATGTGTAGACATACAATATATAAATATTTTTATTAAAAAAATTATTTAAACACCACCACACCTCATTGATCACTCATTAAATATTCCATCATGCCTGGTTGTCTGAAAGAGATCGCTTTGAGCGATAGCACCGCCGATTGTTCACTGTTCTATAAGTTGTTTTTTAATGTTATATCTTTGTTTAAATGTTGTTCAATAAAGTGTTTATCTATCTATGTAAATAGAACACAGGCTCCATTATTTTTTACAAATATTATTACTTCTACAAGTACATTGGTATAGGAAATCAAGGTACAATAATACGAAAATGAGATTTGATACAGATTTATAAGTGCTAAACTCCAGAAGGAAACTTTTAAATTAAGCTAGCTAAATATTTTAAACATCAATTATTTCATCTGTTAAATTGTCACTATACCTTAAGAAATCTAATGAAGCTCGTGTAAAATATGTATTTTATGTATAAATGCAAAAAGAAGAACAGAAAGGATGAAAATCTGAAAGCAACAGGAAAAGATGCACAAGATTGTTGACGTAGCCATTAGCCATGGAGCTATTGATATCTTCGCACTACAAACAAGTTGCTTTGACGTCTCTCTATGTAAAAATAAAACCATCAAGTCGTGATCTGTTACATGGAAGTCTCTTACCATGAATATTAATAACTACGAGAATAAAAAGTATGTGGGCCTTTGGATATAATCAATAAATTTGGGTTACAGTTGCAATATTTTTTAGGAAAGGTTTTCTATGGTTTGTACAACCTTAGTTAGGTAGATCATTTTCTATGAGATTTATTTATATTTCCTAAGTGGTTTTCGTGGATTTATATTTGTCAACACTCAAGTTTATATTAGATAAAGTTTTGATCTGTACACGTGGACCATAAAATCAAATTGATGAATTTATTTACTGTGCTTTATTTTTTTATCATAATCACGCAAACATCGCCTAAATAATATAACTAAGTAGAATGTATAAATAGCAAGACCGCCGACGGTTATTAAGAACAATGCGGCTTAAAAGGAATATTAAATATAAGAAATTCAATTTGAAAAAGCGTTGCGGGTAAAATAGCAGTTCATTATGAAGGACTGAACTATTTGCTGGGACGATTAATATTCAGCGTCACACATTGACGTACAACACCATTCGAAATGAGGTTAATGTACGGAAAAATCATTTGCGAGATGGAATTATGGTAATTAAATGTGGAGTAAATTCCATATGCGTTCACTTTTTTTAATTTTTATTTCAGTAGATTAACCGGCCAGTCATAGTGAAGTAATGAGCTTTTGAATTTATTACTACATTTAAGTTTGCCGCGATAGTGATTTAAAATTAGAATTAGATTTTAAAAGATAACAGACATAATAATTAGAAATTGTACAAACATTTTAGAAAGAATGGTTTGTATTTTTGTAATTACCCTACAGATGTGAATGATTTCTGATATAACTATAGATGGGAACTTCTTAAGTGATACAGGCTACTTTTAGTTATAAAACTGCGGTCGGGGGTGCCCATAACGATAAGATACGCATTGCTCCAATTAATTGCTCCATGATTAAGTTTCCTTATAAGTTGAGCTCTGGGTACAGATTTCATTGGATAGAGCTGGTGATAAAGTAAAATAACAGTTATAAAATTTCAATTTCTGAATTGTATAGTTCATTAACCAGTTTTGCAAGAAAATTTAAAAATCCTTCAATATCAATATGGATTCAATTTTATCATTGCCGTTTGATTTTATTATAGTTTCAATATTGTTACTTCTTTTTTTTGTTTTGATTCGTACAATGTACATTGTACATATACTATATACTCCTGGGAGAGGAGAAAAATTTCATATGACTTCAAAGCCTATATTATTTTTTGCACATCGAATAAACAAACAAAAAGCCTTCAAAATCATTTATTAGTGATATTCAAAGGTTGTATGAATTTTCCGGCAGTGTGTTAAGCGTCCGCGCGGTCTTCCGTCGCGGGCTGTCACTGCTAATTTGCACACAATTGTTCATCTCCAACTGAAAGTATAGAAATGAGAAGGGAAAATGTAGTCAGAGTATATGTAACTCACTAATTGGACTCACGAAATTGTATCCAGTCGTTCCTGCTACAGGAAAATTAAAGCCTATTTGCCGAAATGGTAGCTATCATCATAAGCTTTTGTGGCGTTTAACACGCTTATTAAGAATTTAATATACTGCTTCAAGTACCTATGTCGTATCTACGTTTTACGCCAAACTTTTCGCGACTACGAGAGTATTATGCCCAGGAACAGCAGCAATTAAACTAATAATAAGAATGCGTAACAGGTTACTGATTACTGATATGTGGGATGTTGACTCAACCATCATTGTTCCGATAGTCATTACTGCCAATGGGCTGATACCAAAGAGCCTCGACCAATATCTTCGGAGGCTCTCAATCGGTTGTTGGGTCAAAACCCAGATACAAAAAGCAGTGTTATTAGACACGGCACGTATCGTGAGACGGTTTCTGACTCTTGGACCCTAACCACCGGTGGCTTGGGTCGTAGACCCCGCCATCTGCGGGTTTAATTTTTATATTTTTAAATGTACTTTTTTTTATAAAATTTTATATTTAAAAATGTAAAAAATAAAATAAACACATGAGGAAAAAAGAATGCGTAACAGTATCTTTATTGATCCTGTGTCTCTGAACAGGTATATAGATTTTCGTCTCAAGTTATATGTATTACATTTCCATAAGTAAATCGAGTGCTGGTTTAATTCTTACAATTTAAGTTAGAAGTGTTATGTAGAGGAGTATTACTAAAAGTCCGTATGGCTTTGTTAAACTTCTTATATTACGTATCCTATTTGTTAATATTTTTATCAAGGAACTATTTCCTTGATCCATAGCTAGTTTTCATAGCTATGTATAGATAACGATCGAAGCAGGGTTTTTTTCGTACGTTCCAGGGCTGTTGCCACAAACCGTATTTCGTACTGAAATTACGCGTCGCCTAAAAACCAATCCGGCCACGAGCGAATATTCTCTAAAAACCAATCTGGTATCTGCCGGTTGATTGATTAACAATTTAACAAAATTATCCTTAGTTTAAACTCAGCTTAGTTCCTGAGAACTGTCGTTTTTAAATGTGCCGAGGATATTTTTATTATTGTAAATGTAGTTAAATTGAAAAAAATACAATATTTTTTGAGGCGCAATTAAATTTCATTTTTTGCTTATTTTTTTTATCTTATTTTCGCATTTTCTTATTATATCGATAATCTCAAGCTGACTTACGAGGTTGTACCTAATCAAATAAATTATGTTGTTAAAAATGTATTCATAAGACGAAACAAATTACTGGTTGTATTTAATCTCGTTAAATCAAAGGACATTTAAATCGCTCCGCAATAATTTTGTAAGACATTTACCTGTTAAAGGGTACTTATTAAAGTATTTTATCTCTGAACACTTTGTACAAAGGAAACTTGTGTCGTCTCCTCTCTGAGTCCATTCTACGAAATTATTTCGATACAAAGTTTCATTATTAAATTCATTTCAAAATTAATCGGATTTAGTTTTCCACTGACGAATTCCTGCGAGTGCCGCGCGTTATTGTGTGGGAAATATTTTGGTGAAGAAATAATATAGAGTATTTAATAATATCAACATTTGGTAACTTTGGAAATTTCTCTGTTTAACTGTGACTGTTGGTTAAGAAAATAATAATAACTATATTCGAGAAGGATGTGAAAAGGAATGAATACAAGGTTATCAATGGTATTAGTAAATTAAATTTAAATCTTATCTTAAGCTCTATTATTGGCGTGACGTTCTAGGTTATGCTCTTTCGATGTCACCTCTGAATGGCAGTTAAGTTGCTTTTCATGGGTCCGTAAGATTGCTATAGAGTTTAATTTTCTTTGTACATCCGTGTATTGGAATTGATTAAAATTACACAAATCCGCGCCCTGAATACTAATTGATTTCAATCATTACCTAATTATCATCATTAAATTGGAAACTATTCATGTAGTTTACGTTGTGTTGTGATGTTTACGTCAGTCACAAGACTCGCAGAATCAATTCCCATCCTTCGAGCCCAGATGCACGCCACTCACTGCAATAAGCAAATTACGTTCTAAATAATTATTATTTGAAAGGTTGTTTCACTCTAAATAGGGAGGCTTATTATTCTCTTTGTATAATTAAACCTGCACCACAATAATTCGAAATATGTATTTAATGGTAGAGAACGGGAAATCCAAAACGTAATTTTAATTAAGACCGCATTCATATATCATCATCAAAATCGAAACGTTCGGACATTATTTTCGCATAATTATGAGTTTATGATGCTGTATGAAACACATTCAAAGGTAATCAAAATGTGCGATTTTGATTAATATTTGATTTGATGGTACACACGCCCCTTCGGTTTATTATATTTTATGTCTAAATCAAATACATGGAGGCCCAGCAATTTTACAGGCACCTATTATTATATATTTTTTTATAATTGTAAGCGAACAACGAAAATTTTGTGGCAAATGAACAAACTACTTACTTGACGAAAGTCATTAACAACACTCAACCCTTAATAACATAAAGTGAAACCAGAACTATGTTTATGACTAGATATTTGTAGTATTCATTAATTTCTATAAGACACATAATGCGATTGAAAACTGTAACTAGCGCGCGCTAAATATCCGAGGCCATAAGTACTTAACATGAACAAGGCAAACAGTAGTAAATGTATTCAATTATTTATATAGGTACCTACTCCAATCAAAAATTTTAGAGCATATAATTACTTCTTTAAACCACAATGAGACTCATAACTGGTGTACGAACGATATATGATTAGGGCTTAGAAGCAATTAGCACGATTCAAATTGGGCGATGAAAGAGATCGCGTGCGGCCGAACGAAGATAGTAGTTTGAAGTAATTACGATTGTTGTGAGCGCCGACAATCACTTAGAAGCGCCTTATCTAAGGCCTACTTAACGCGGACTTGGCTATTAAGTCATAAATCGTGGGCTAGTCACGCAACGAGCTGACGATTTGACTCGAAACGAGTTATCTCCACCTTGGCATCTAATTAAGAAAATCTCTTTTCTTTTTTCTTTTAATCGAGCACTTAAATTGTTCGAAAAGAATTGTTTGAACATAGCGCCACGTAATTGCAATGAAATGTTGACTTTGAGAAATAAATTCAAAGTCTTTCAAATATGTTTACAATGGTAAATGTCTGATAGATTAGACTTTTTGTAGTTGTAACAATTCTTCTACGTGTTTATTTGCTACTGAAAAGTCAATCCATAAATTATTATGATAATTTCGTGAATTTAAGATCTAAATGCTGATTGTCAAATTTTTGTATTATTTCAAAAAGTAATAATGTAAATGAGTTGAAAAAATGAATAATTTATAATATAATCGAGACAGTTACAAAATATACCAAGACAACCTGCCAAACACAATCCTACTACTACATGACTTGTATAAACCCTAAAACGCAGCATAAAAACCCCAATCCTGCATTCCAGAACCTATAAAACCAAGAAAACTCTATCAAACAGAAACGCGAATGTCTCGTCAAAGTCGATTTGGAGCCATGAGTCAATTTATTACGTGTAAACGTTACTAATTACGTTGTATCAGAGGCGCAGATTTAGCGCCGTCCCAGCGGGTAGATCGATTCACTCAGTGGACACTAGCAATCCATTTACCAATTGGACAGTCAGTTTGACACATGACAGTGTGTGCGCATACCCTATGCAGTGAGCGCAGCGGCCTAACTGTCCATACTGCAGGTGGACGAATTGGGTTTATGTATCTTCTATTTGTTGTTTTTATTAGAACTACAATCACAAATTGTTTATTTTGAATCTAAAGTGGGGTTCTAGGGGTTTCAATAGTTGTTCTGGGTAGAGTAAAAAATATTATATTGTTTCTTTTTTCGCTTGTTTTCTATCGTGACTTGCGCGATGTTTTTGGCTACGCCATCTTATGATATTCTTAGATTATTTGATGATAATATCCATAAGCATAACAAGGCAATGGTATTTTTGATTTACTTAATAATGTTAGCCGTTTACAAAGAAATTTAAGGTACCTACAATTAAAATTTTACCGATTACGTACGAGTTCTCTTCAGCAGTCCGTGTTGACTACAATCTCAAGAAATATGCATGAAGTTGCCGAAAGAGAGAGATCTCTGCTTAGAGATACAACGTGATGCATAAGGAAAACTGATGTGACTGTTTACGTAAAAAATAAAAATAACTTTGAAAATAGAATTTAAATTGAAAAACTTGTCATAATTACCCATATCGTAAACAACATCATAACGAGTTTTCAGATAGTAAATGTTCATCTAATTTCGACACAGGCCGGTAAAGATCAACTTTTAAATATTTCCTTTGTTCTGTTTTAGTATCAATTATCAAGACTATCACTTGACAATGTTGAAGAAAAACGTCCACCAACACGTCTCGCAGGCTACCGATTCGCAGAAACCCTCGATTAACCCCTTACAGCATGAAGTTTGTTATAGCAATTACATTGACTTACTTATGATGTATTGGTTATTAAGGGTCCAATTAATAATTTAGCAAGAAAAACAAACCAATTTATATAATATTTTTAATTTTATGGCCTGTTATTGACGCTATGCACTGCGGCCCCTTACACTACATTAGGATGGTATAAACATATATCAAAAAAACTGTTAATTAAAACATATTATTAGTTTAAAAAATAATAATAAACTTCGACCTGCATGCTATGATAACAAGCCATGGTGGTAAATGAAATTAGGGTGTAGCCCTACAGGCTACGACGCATTTTAGACATTTGAACTTAACTTTTTGTTCGTATTGATCGGGCCCGCGGCGTTCTGTATTTTTATGTAGGCAAAATCAAATGCTCTTTACTGTCACATTTTCTTTTACGTAAATTCAAAACAGCTTGATCTCACTTATCCACACCGCCTGATCTGCTTGTCATAGCTAGCAACCAGCGGGGGTTGTATACAGCCTTTTTTCCATTAGACTTAGGCATCATTAGACTTTTTATTTCCCTAATCCATTACCTAATCACTCTGTCCAATAGTTGGATCAGAATAAATAAAATTTTCAACATCTCATCCACATCCTTGTTTTATAAAGTTTCTAAAATCTCATGCGCGTTCAAGTTGTACCAAGAAATAAACACACACCTTAGAGGCTGCTATGCATAGCGTCCGATAAATCGGACACCATCAAAAACACACACCTAATTGGCAATCTAACATTTGTCACAATAAAATACTATTCTGTTTGCATAGAGACATTATTTATGAACAAAACAAAATCATTTCTAATCAATTATGATAAATAATAACAAAAATAGCGTGTAAACAAGTTACGGTCTCTTCGAAACAGTCTGACCGCGAGCAGTCATTTTTGAAAATGGGAAATAACTGTCGACATTTCATTTCATTATTAAATAGCACTATTGAAGTATTATTTTCAAAACAAAAAACTATTAAATAAATAATTTTAAATACCACTACTATCCAATTTAGTGTAACCGATTTATCGGACGTTATGTTGTAATGGGTTAAGAGCTCAAAGTTAACTAAAGATTGTTATATAGCTCTTTACTGAGGCACAAAGCTTACGGCTATTTAATATTTCAGCTGAAGTTTATCCCTACAAGTGTTATTCCAAGGTCTCTGTCTCGTAACTGAACACTAACGGCCAGATCATTTTCACTAATGTACATTATAATATCATTTTACGTGATGAATATGTAGACATTAAATATAATTTAACTCATCAAGGGTGCCGTTTGAGTATATGGATTTATTTAGAATTAGAATTAAGTTATTAAATACTTTATTTGACTTCTGGTTTTACGGTGTATGTATTTTCTGTACGATATAGAGGTTTTGAGTTCGGTTCCCGGATCGCACAAAGTGGTATTACGTTTTACATTTGAAACTTCTCAGTAGCAGCATGGAGTCGGGAAATATTAACAAAAAGTCTAATAGGCTCGCCCTATTACCTGGGACGAATAAAAATCGGTGCAATGCTGGTCCAAAATTCACCTTTGTTTGGACTGATCTCCCTTAGCTAGAATTCCTTATCAATTATTTTCGGTATGTAAAAGTGGGACGTATTGAACAAAATCAAGCTCTATGTGATAATATAATACTCTTAAATCACTCAATAAAATATATTTTAATCAACTTTGTATTAATAATAAATGTAACAATCAGCAGTAATTCGGCAAAGTCTGAAATAATAGAACAAACCAAAGTCCGCGGTAAGCGTTCGAGTACTTTTGAATACTCTAGTTATTACGTTTCTATTGTTTCAATGTTTGAACAGGGTAAAAGGTTCCCAGTTCCAGTCCTTATTATTTATTAAAGGTATTGACCGCCATTTGGTTTGGAGATTGCTATTGTTACAGAATCATAATGGACAAAGTTCGAAAAGAGCGCGTTTCGGCCCGTTTAATAACTAACTATAACAGTATATAATGTGGCATTATGCTGGTATAACAATGATACATGGAACGGGGGAAATAGTCGATGTTTTCACCAATATTTAGCGATTTGTACGGTGATGTTGAATGGAATAAAATATGGGTATCAGGTAATACAATTGTTTTGCGAATTGTTATGGTCTACGGGTAATGATGTTTAAAGCAGCTTAATTGGTTGTAATAAGAGTAAATAACAAAAAATAATACCATATCAATCGCGATTTAAAGATAACATTGACAAAAAGGGTTCTGATTGATAGGTCAAAGATAAATTTGTCTAATTTAATAAAACCATTTTATTATATTTGTTACTGTATTTTTTTATGTGGTGCCTTATCCCTTGTAGACGTATCCTTATGCCATTAGAAATAGTTAAGGTTTTATATTTTTTTATAAATGTCGATAAGGTTATTATGTTAAGGCAGGAATTTCATATCAATTATTCTATTTCGACCATCGTACCTTTTATAAAAAAGAAACATTTATTTTCGAATCGGAAAACCGACCAGAGATTATAGTCCGCTACACTTGGCCCATTTGTATTCCAAGGCGTGTAGTAAATACTGAAGACACGTTAAATGGGCTGTTTTAAAGATACAGAAACTGATATTCGTATTGTAGTTTATTTGAATACCGCTTGGTGCGCTCGAGGGCGTGCCCAACCGTTCAACCGATAGTTGATGTCCAGCCCAGTAGCACGAACAGTGCCAAGAATAACAATTCAACGCCAAAAGCCCTGCCCTATGTGGCGTGTGCTATATTGCTTCCAATGTAAGATATGATATTTCAAGTGCCAACACCAACAGTGGCTTACATTATGATTTAAGTTTACTTTCACTTGTGAATGTCTGATGGTTGTCTAAGCAACTAGTAGATAAAAAAAATTGATCTCCCCTTTTCTCTTTGCCTATCGACGTCTACTTTGAATAGTCAACAACTACATACATATTATGCACAATTTTCTTGTATGGCACAATAAGTATTTGAAATGATTCTTTAATTCATAAATTGGACCGGAGCGTCCCATACGAATAACGAACTATATAAAAAGATGTGCACCATATTCTTGATTAATTTAATTATAGTCAGGGAAATTGAAGGTAAAATTAAATTATGATATACTTTTTAAACAAAAATAAAATATTAAACATGAAAATAAGCAAGTTATCGGATTGATGGCGCGCATGTTGTCTACGTTACGGCGAGGAGTAGTAGTAGCAGTAATTGATGAATCGTCATCGAATATTATGTCCTCCTGAATTAAGTGAAAACACTAAAGGCCGTTCTACAATCTTTAAGAAACCGTCAAAGGTTGAAACTTATCTGATTTCTAAAATTTGACAAAAATATACATTTTTTTAAATAAAACTTTTAAAAATTAAAGTAGAAAAAGGCACAATTTTAAGATATAATTTCGTTTAATTAAACATATGAAAATGAAATTGGAAAAGAAAATTGTTTTTAAAATGATCCAGCAATGCGTTCTTCTTTGAATTCATTAAAACCAACGAAATGTTCGAAAATCTCGTTGAAATATGGCAGTATTTGAAACTTTGCCATCTCACAGTAGACGATGGCTTATCTTAAGTAAGCTACCGCACTGGAAAAATCCACTATGTTCCATATTTATTATATCTAGTTTTGATATTTTTGTATAAATTCCGTTTTGAAACTTTATTGGTATTGCAATGGAATTGGTAGTAAACAATGCAGTTCCTGTTTCTACTCAATTCAGGAACTCTTTAGTTTTGTTCTTTATTTTTATTTCATCCTTTAAGAAATTTTATTAAAGGCAGCTTATTTTATAAGCAGCTCAAGTGTTTATTTATTAAATGAAAAAGTATTGTAAGATTAGGTAAGAGATAGAATGATTTTTCTATTTCACGTGACAAAATGAAGTTTCGCAGCGAGCACAATCATAAAGGGCAGCACAAACGTTCCAATCTTTTCTGAAAAAAAAAACAATGTTGACGAAGAATGCACTTAATATAGTATAACAACAAGATTTTAGATTGAAGAAAGTGATTGGAATTACAGCTCATAGATGACATTACAGGTGATGTATCACTCCCAGTTTCGTTAATCTCAATTTAGGAACTTAGTATAGAAGTCGCTGGTATCGTCGCTACAATGGGCAATCCAGTCTTTATTTATTTTCTTAGGGTTGTAAAAGACATTTTGATAAAAGAATTTGCTGGTGTAACTTGGGCTTTTAGCTAGCCCCAGCTCTTCGATATTCCAGGTTTGAATGTAGTACATGCAATATCCGGTAATTATCTTCTAGCTTTTATTCATCTTAATATGCATATATAAAACATTTTTATTCTGCTCCACATTAACCCACAATTGTTTTTCTAGTGAAACAGTTTTATACAACGGTGTTTCTCAGAATTCCCTTACATTCTATTAAATACATAAGTAAATTCTTACTGCGAAATTAAATTATGTGTTTAATCATTCTGATTATACAGATATGAATTTATACTAACAATTTAAACATCAGTCTTAAAGGAATATTAATTCATTCATTAATGAATACATTGTATACATTCGAGTGTTACTTCAATGTGTATTTCTCGCAGTAGTGCTAGCTGCGGCAACAACCAAATCTATATGGGTTTCTATCATGTAGCTACGTATTTCACGTTTACAGTATTGACATTGTCGACCTTTAAGATAAAAAAACATAATACCATATGAGATGGCTTAAGCGTATCAGATAAGTCCATTGTAACAAAGCCGTTTCTTTGACCATTAACTCAAACGTAAATTTTTATAGTTTTGGTATGAAAAAAGGCTACGTCTTTTGTTATTGTTATTGCTTTATTGCACTTTATTGAGTCCGACACTATCAAATCCATTTTTAACTCCATATTTGTATTTAAGTTTTATGATGGAAATGTCTGAATTGAATTGAGATTCATATTCTTAGAAACCCTTATATCCCACAATTATTTATTTGTTATTAACTTGAACGAAGACGTTTACTTTTTAAGGTCTTATTAATGCTTTATAATATTATTTTCGCAACGGCCCCGACACTTAGGTGCAGGATCTAGGCAAAGGTCGCGGGTTGAAAAATTAGACACGCACCTCTAACTTCCCGAAGTGATGTGTGTATTCATGATGAATTATTACGTACTTTAACAACGAAGGAAATCACCGTCATGACCTATAAATTTTAGGCATGTAGTCTGCCAACTTGAACTAGGCCAACGTGGAAGACTACATCCTCTCAGTTGTATATGGGCTGACGATGATGACGATAATCTTGTTATCGCATTTATCGTCTTCATCCGTCATCACGTTCAGATTGATTTACTATTAAAAACATACGTTAGTGGATGCGGGCATATAACGAAATTATAAGACATGAGGTCGTAGCGTGGATATTGTGCAGAATTGTTTCGCAATTATATTTGAGTGAAGATTGAACGCATTACGCTTTGTGAACTGAAGGATGACAATTTGACTACAATTTGACAATTTGACGATGTCCAAATGCCTTTCACTAAAATATATTGACTGAACTACATCTACAATTATCGTGGTCCGAAATATATTCAACGGTATGTATCACTGAACAGTAAATAACACTAGAATGAAAATGTCAGTAGGTGTACCTACCGAGCATGCTGAATCTACAGTTAGACTATCATATGTTTGACACGACCGATTTTTAGTAATTCGAGTTGCGATAAATGTGTGAAAAAAAATGTGTGCGCCCTTAAACTAGAACCCAAAATGTGTGGGTTCTAAAAGCCCCGAGCTCGACCATGGGTCAGGCAAAAAATTTATTGAGTAAGTACCTAATGTTAATACGAAATTCTTATTTACAACACGAAGTCTTACAATGGGCTCATAAAACGGCATTAGACTCACCTCCTATTTCGTGAAATATAAAAATACAAAACAGAAAAGCAGCTCAGCCCACCCTCTGTGATATACAGGCGTGAGTTTGGTTAGTAGCACGGAACACCGTATTACTAATCAAACTATGTAACAACATAGCTCAAAACCCTCAATTACAGCACTTCTAAAGTTACAATAATTGTTCTTAGTATTCCAATACATATTAAGACAGCTCTCAATCATACCATAAAACTTAGAACATTAAAGAGGACAAGGTGATATTTCAGCTAAAATGACATTTCAACGACGACATTACGAACACGCTTGTCACGAAATGTTTGTCCTTTAGACGCTGCACTATACAGAATTGTATCTTTCGTGAAGTGCACACGCCTAGACAATTTACATGATAAAATATTTTTGTCATCTTTATTCATTTTGTTGAAACGGATTTATATATTTATATTGGCCGTCAAAATAAGTATTTGGTAAAAAACTATTAAGAATGTTATTATCGTCTTTACTAGTTATATACATACTCAGCCTATCGCCGTCCAGTCCTGAACGTAGGCCTTTACAATAATGCGCCAAACATCTCGATCTTGAGCAGCCCTCATCCATCCGTTACCCACCACTTTTCTCAAGTCGTTGAACCATCGTGCGCGGGACGTCCAGCACTACGTGTTCACGAGTTATAATCAGTTAGTTATCTTTACGTATAGATACAACATCCACCTCTGTCTGTCCATTTCGTTAATTACTAAGCTACTTTTCACTGGAAATTTCAACCAAAC
Source organism: Cephonodes hylas (assembly GCA_030295005.1). Taxonomy (NCBI): domain Eukaryota; kingdom Metazoa; phylum Arthropoda; class Insecta; order Lepidoptera; family Sphingidae; genus Cephonodes; species Cephonodes hylas. Next base: position 7,799,564 of record AP025366.1, read on the forward strand.
ATTAAAAATCAAACAGTCAGATCTCATTAAAACACCCGAAACTGATAACAGGCTGCTTTCATATGAAATCCTTCTGCTTTTACCGTCGTAGGGTTATTAAACGAAATATTTGCTCGTTAAGTAGGAAACTTGAAACGGCTCTGAGTATAATACCGACGTATGTACCTACCGAAGCCTGTGTAATTGTATTCGACATGAAAACTTACTTATTTCTCTGAAATGGTTCAAGTTTAGTTATATATGAGCTGTGTTTTCATTTATATAAACAAAGGGATTTAGTTAATGTCTTTAAACATACGGCTGAAGTTAAGAGATTTAAGAACATCCAATGTCCTCGGAGTTATAAAAAACAATGAGAGACTTGACTTTTGAACTAGACTCATATATGTGAATACTTGAGTCAAGAAATATAGTTTGCTTTTTGCTAGCAGAAAGACTTACGAGCATTAGTACAATAAAATAGAAATGCTGAAAAAACAAAATAATATGCATAGTGCTATCTATGTATGGACATATACATTTACCTTAATTTTCATTTAAAATATATTTATTAAGAACCAACACAATACAGTGTTGCAAATTTCGGATAGTTACCACTAGAAAGAAAAAATATTACAACCTATAATTTTTTTAGTCAAGCTATACAGTTCATGATTTACGTCGTTTTCTTTCAAACGTGTAATCTACCTTCATCATAAAAATGTTTCCTTTATTTACGACCATTCAAGTTCAAATTATACCCCACGAAAATGTGAAAGATAAAGGTTGTATTCAGGCGGAGCAATCAAACCTCCGATTGTGGGGAACACAACAATCAAGATTTATAAACAGACCCTACGATATCGAAGTAGCGATTACAAAATAATTCTTAGACACTGCCATAATAACCAGACAGTATTAAGTTATTGAGTGGTATATACTTACTGCCTTGTGTACAGCACAAGAATATAATTGTAGTAATAGAGGCCGAACCTGTAGCCGTTTTTCGGCCACACTTTCAGACTCCATGTTACTACTGACAATAAATAAGGATAATAATAATACACACCTTAGAAATTCCTTAGAGCTTTTACAAGTGCAGGTTTCCTTCCGATGTTTTTTCTCACCGTTAAAGTGCTTGATAATTCATTGTGAATACACACATAACTTCGAAAAGTCAGAGATGCGTATCACTACTTACAATGTACAATTAAAACTTTAGAGAAGGTCGTACTTAACAGTAAATCGCGCATAGACTCGATTCTTATTATATGCTTGATCAATTTATCACTTGTCAAAGTACATGGGATTATAAATCAACAGAATTGATTGAATAGTTATCGGGGGATATATTTAGAAGATTCCTTGGTGTGTTGTTTGCCGAATACGATGTGAATGTAATATTAAAATCATCAAAGTTTATCAAATGAATACTAAATATTAAAATACGCTAGCTGATTGTTTTAATCTGCATTGCAGTATAACAAGTCGCTCCACTATACTTCGATCCTATGACTCAAGAGATTTTTGAGTAGGTTGACGTCATGTCCCCTTAGAGTTAGATCGGTGTTTATGCCTGCCTTAGACGGCCGGTAAATATCAGGATGTTATTCACCCTATAGTAAAGTATAGCTATCTGAAAATAATCCTTCAATGGAAACATTTTCAAAACAAAGACAATATTGTCAATAATCTGGAAACGAGATTGGTTGAACGTGATGAACAACTACGCTTATATACTACTATAGCCTAAACCCTCTCAATGATAGAGGAGACCCGTGCCCAGCAGCGGGACGTACTTGTATATGGGTTGATGATACTTTCAAACAAATCGTTCTTAGCGGACAGTTTAGTTAATCACTGTTTATATGAGCTTTAATATTTCTTTGCATCTAAGCCAAAAATAGAATACCAATACTTGTGTTTTATCCAAGCGTTTATTTTTTTTTTAGGGATTAAAATGTCTCTTATTTGCTCTCTATAATACACTTATAGATATAATATGTATATTAATATAAAATTTATTCCTGCGCGTTAATCATGAGAAAGAGACCGTGTCTACGTTCCAAACTATCTTCAATTACTCCAGACGTGGTAACAACGCACAAAGCGCCGTATCCCAGTTCTGTAACTCACCAACTAGGTAAGTTGAAGCCTTAACAAATGTAGATAACTTGGTTTCACAATTTGGAACATGTACATAGGCATTCGAGAGAAATTGTTTAGTCACAGTAATGAGGACGACGGCTCGTCTTTAAAGGCCACTATTTTAAATAAATAAATAATAATAAATACACCCAACAGTCACACACATAGTCCTTACCCCACACTAAGATACGAGTCTTGTGTCGTGGGTATCAGAAACTACGAGAGACTTCTCGGTCTCACAAACACCCAGACCAGAAACAAATATTTGTGGATCACACAAACATTTGTCTCGGTGTGGGGATCGAACCCGCGGCCGCTCGTTTCGCAAGCTGGTGTCTAGCCAACTGCGCCACGGGGCCGTCGTATGAACAACTAACAATATACTCTTGGAATGAATAAAATTTACTTTTGTTCATACAAGGCCGGTTTTGTATGTCATGTGAAAGGAAACGCCTAACAAAAGTAAGCCTCTCCACTGAAGGGCAAGTGAATTCACTCCACATAGAATATTTATGGGCGAAATCTGAATTAACCTCGGCATTCGACGCAATGCACTAGATACCTCTGTTACTTTTCTACATTATTCTGTGAATATAGGCAATGTTAGAGGGTGCAGTAGGCTTACCAGATAACTAGCTTGCATGAGTTTTTTAGGGTCGAATATATGTATGCATGTGACTTGGGCTTACTTGTGTACTTATAGACCAAACTAAAAATGAAGAACAAAGACCGGCTTTAGTGCGATAGCCTTGAAGATGTATAGCAATGGAATTACCTGATTGTACTATATTAGTTTTAATTGGTTATCTTATACACAGTTTTGCTAAGGGAAGATAATAATTTTGTGTTGAATAAACATTTTAACATTAATTCGTAACAACGGCAGGAGCTTAGGTACCTTCCTAGATGGACTTAACTATTTAAGCCCCCTGACTTGAAGCTAAAATGTCCATCCTAGGATCGGACCGAAGGCTTGTGCACGAATATGCTATATAGGATGGTTTTGCATTGTAATTGTGTTCATTAAAATATTTTTTTTAAAACAGGGGTCAAAATTTTCTCAGATAGAGAAATTTTTATCATAATTATGTAGTCATACAAAGGCAAATGATTCACATGGTTAAGATATTTTGAAAAAAATATTATATTCAAAGTTATTGCGACGATATCGTTTACTGTCAAAAGCATGGTAATTAAGCTTGCCAACTTCTTACACAAAATAGGAAATTATAATTAATTCATCGTTTTTATTGAAAAATAAAAATAAATGTCTCTACTCACGGAGGAAAAAACATTTCTAAACAAAGGAGATTACTTTTCATGGAACAGCAAACCTTTTTTGTTGGTATTTCTCGTAATTTCTACTTCTGTTTACGCAGATTTACTAGAAACTGTAATACTCGTTGTTTATTTTCCTAGAAATGTGGTATCATGAGTGGTAGTTTCGAGATATCACGTCCTATATCAATAAATGGTCCTTTACAGATACCCTAAAACCAGATATGCCAACGGCTAACTATGATGCGAGCTGAAATAGTTTTTATTCGCCGAAATTCTACAATGTACATGAAATAGTAAAACGCTACGATTTTCACTATTCTATTTCAAAAATCTTCCCGTAGGAAAAAGGCAAGACCAACTATGAAAATATTTTCACATATATGGATTAACATACAGGGAGGAAAGCTGTAGGGAGATTGGCATAACTAATAACTCAATTGTACCCAAGCGATATCGGGGCGGGATGGTAGTTCACAGAATGAATGAATGGTAATTAAATACATCATGCGCGCAATCTTCATTAAACGGATCAAATTTACATCACGTTAATTAATTGTTCCCAGAAACAGTGAAGTTAACATTTTAAAATTGCTTTTATCTTTTATTAAATAATAATAAATCCAATGTTAACCTCTGAAAGTTAATTCCGGGTATGTTCCTAAAACTTTTCTAAATTGCTTACCAGTTAAAACATCGTTTCCAAGCTTATGCGACTACATTTTTAATCGGCTTTCTCATTTACATTGCAATTTTTAGTTAAACTAAAGCTGCATAAGGAATTTTCTCCCAAACACCTCTCAATATCAAGACCACACTATATACCATTAATAGCAGGTACCAAAAAAAAAACATGTACAAAAATAAAATTTTAAACTATAGGGAGACGAACAATTTCAGCAACAGTGAGTTCTACAGGAGTCTTCATTTTTGAAAGTTGCGTGATAAATTGACAAGACGAGGGAACTCGAGGGCAAAAACTGGCGATATAAATGTGAAAAGTTGCGTAATGGCGGTGTATTTAGATATGTTTGTGGGGTTCGATTAGGGTCGACAAGCCTTCGCCCCTGTCGCTGGTCACATGATGGATGGAGCAGACAGATTTAGGATAGTTTTTACATGTTGTGTTTTCCAGTGATATTGCCAGATTGCGCTAAATTGAATGCTCTTGTCTCGAACTTAATATACGGCCTCCTTACATGACATTCAAGTTTTAAATGAAAAAGTTTATAAACATAGTATTTTAGTCTACGTTTGATATTGGACTTTCAGGGCATTTTATTGTGAATGAATTTAAAATATCTAAAACCAGGTATAAAAATATAAACAAGTAAAGAAATAAGGAAAGAAGTACAAGTAAAGACGCCACGTGTAAATTTCGAGTTTTAATTTCAAACAACGTAGTTAATTTTGATAAAATTAAATATTTTAAATGGAGACAGTTTACTTTTAAAATTACCACGACCTTTAGAAGAAAAAAAACATCGGTTATAAAACATTGGATGTTAATAAAATTACAATTTACCGAGACAATTCATTATTGCATCTTCGTCTTATTTAGTTATCTCGCCATTAAATATTTTTTTATAAAAAAACTTTCTGAGAAACTATCATCTGAATACAGGTAGCTTCCGATGATATTTACTTGGTATTTCTATTTACCTGGTACAGCCTTCGTTAGTACTTTATTTGCTACGCAATTATTATTCAAGGAACTTATTTCTGTATTAATACAGCGTTATCAAATTACTGAGAATTTATTAAATTATTATCATTGCGGCTATACACTACACACTATGTGCTTCTTTAATCCATCCTTCCACAAATAGAATTACGAAGTTCCTAGAAATGCTGACTTTTTAATTTAAAAAAATTGGATACCACATTTTTAGTTAATCTGTGTAGGCCGGAATGCGTTTTTAATATGAATTTTACACATATTTACTACCTTTAGTATTTGAATAAAGAAAAATACCTATGTCGTAATAAATATTTAACATTTCTAGAGTCTTCTATTTTAAAATAACGATATAAAAATAATGGCGCTGACATCTGAGTCAATGGCATTGTAGGTACTGATATAACTCTTTTGATCACAATCTTCATGTAAAAAAATCTTAATAACCAATAAAGTACTTTAGCCATGAAAGAGAACGTATGGAAATATTATATTCCATTCGATTTCATAACATAAAGCAGACTAATTGGTTGGCATCGATGAAGATTGCGAATTCAACTGCGCAGATAAATTTTTGTACGTGAGTTTTTCCTGGTTTTTACACGCGTAAAATTTGTTTGTAGACGCGTCCATTACATAAATATATTTTAGTTTAGAAAGTAACTTTACATCACACGATGGTAAGTGCGACGCTGTCCGAACAAAGAAAGAAAGCAAGAAAGGACTCTTGCCACGGACCATGCTAGTATACTAGTTTGTTCAATTATTCTGTCTCGCTTCGAATAGAACACAGTTTCCGGCAAGAACAGCTCTATGGTTCTGCACTATATCTATCGAAAGGGCTCGATTTTCAGGTTAGGAAAAATAGTTTTAGGTTTCTTTAGAAATTTTGTGGCAAACGTGGCGGAATTATCATCACTGTCAACTTTAATATTCTTTTTAAAGTTTAACAAAATAATTAATAGTGCGCAGCATTACTTTACTTGCATATATGATTGCTTTTTGGCATAATTATTCTTATTAGGGAGAGAAATGTATAGAAAAAATATGTATGGTAAATTACTTCACTATTTTCAGCGCAGGTACACATTTTAAACTCTGAAAAACAACACTCCACTTTTTTATTTACGCATATTTTGTAAATGAAAAGGTTCACTACAATAATTCTGCGGATTTTTTCATGTTTGCCATTCGAAACACAGTTTCCTTTTAACAGCAAATGTCAGTAAACAGCGATTGCATGGTTGGTTGACTATGTGTTTAAATGGAGTACTTATTTCGTGTTTGCATTCGTGTGTATATACACTTTTCAGTGGGTTATTAAACATGCCGCCGCTGAGCATACATCGTAAATCACACAAAACTAGGGACTTTGTAAATACAATTTGCGTTTCTAATTTTCCTTCAGGTAGCTCTGGCTCCCGTGTAGGAGTAGCTACGTCACGTGGTTTCGCTTTGAAGTAATTAACAAGTCCAAGCGATGATAAACCGCTTGAATCGCAAATAAAGGTGTGAAATAATAGAGTTATTGTGTTTCTGTTGACAATGACTAAACGTATGCTTTTCTTATATGTATGCGTTGGATACAGGGCACTTTCTATCAAGAAGGATGGTTGTAAATAACCCATGTCAATATGGAATTCTGAAGTGGCAGAACATTTTGAATTTTAGTGGATTTTTTTACGAAAAGATTTAGAAGATTTTTCAAAAAGGCCCGTACTCAAAAAAGCGATATATTAAGACTGATATAGACATACCTCGAACATAGGTACATAATATGAATACTATAAAATTGAAAAATAAAAAAAAACTTAAACAGTAAAACACAAAATCTGTGCACTGGTTTCTCCAAATAGCATAAAATGCCCAATTAAACTCGCACATTAGCTAGTCAATGAGCATTCGGTTTCAAAGTGGAAGGTAATAAATAGAATTTTAGTCTCGCCGGAGCGTCCACTCCCTTTTAAGTTTAAAGGATTATTAATTTATTTGCATAGCGTTGACGGCATTCGTAATTAGCAATTTCAATGGCGTATCAATGCTCGTTTAGTACATTTTCAAATGTTTCCCTGAAAAAGGCTTCAGCGTTCTGGAATTAGGTATCTCCCGGAACGATTTTAATGTATGTATTTCACGTACGTTTTTAAAAGTACATTTTAGAGATTCTTGCTTTCTTTGATAGCTTATAAAATAGCAAATAGTAGTGATACTCAATAGAACTGACACTGATGCAAAATACGTTGTAAACGTACATTGGAAATGACAAAAAGCTAAGGACAGTGTTTAATCTAACACAATGTGAAAAAGACTAAGGAATCAGGTGATACATACAACAAAGTTTATTCATAACGGCATAAAACGCATTTTTAATTGAAGGGGTCGGCAGAGATGTTATTCTATTTTACCTTTCACCGACGGTGTATTAGGCTGCTATAATCTTGTAATTTTGGGGTAATTTGTTCAGACTTGATACTACTCAAAATTTATGAAAAATCTTAACTCTCTTTTGCTGGTCCATCGTAATCTACCACGGCTACGGCTCAAGACGAGTACATATGTATATTTGTATGGTGTTCAACTTGTTTCAATTTGTTTACGATATTTATTTCGATTTACCATTCAACAAAATTATTAACGAATTATTATATGGAAAGTATTTGTATATTATGCAATTTAAACTGGTTGCGTTAGTTCCAAATTCTGAAAAAAACTACTTAGACTACAACAATCTAACTCTAACCTAATGTAAAGGCGCAGACGCGACCATTTAATGAAAATTAATTATTTTAATGGCTTATATTTTTAGACGGTGGCCGGGTAATGGTGCCATTCCCTTTTTTCCTGTCCAATTTCGCTTTCATAAAGGTAATGCTCCGTAAATTGGATTAGGCTGAAAGGGCAAAACCAGCAAGGACATGTCAAACGCTCCATAACAATAGCCTGCATAAAGATACACCATTAATTATTATATTACAATAAATAAACGAGTACACATTTCTTAAGTTCGGCTACTAATAACTCTAAAGAATACAGTGTATGTAAACTATCCAACTATCTATATATTTAATATACCTAGATGAATAATATAATTTCAATAAGTGTACTCAGAAAAAAAATATATTTCATTAACAACTAAAAATACATATTTTCCAAATACGAAAACCCAATTAAGTCAACGAAATCCACAGACGAATCTCTATAAAATTATAAAAGATGTCGGGGTCCACTAATCGAATAACCCGGGGAGGTTGAAAACAAAAACTCGACAACGGGTTCCTTAATTCGGATACCCTTTGGGGCTAAGGAGTACTTAAACATCTACTTAGCGAAAATTAAAATAATTACGGGCGGTATTCGGCGTGGTATCCATTAGCCGTTCCGACCGGCGCACATAGGTAGGTTTTTAGGTTTTATGCGGCCAAAATTATTTTACTTGCTAAAACTATTCTAAATGACATAATTGATAATGTAAAACAATTTTCTGTTGATTTTTTTTATTTTAATTCAAGAAAATATAATATTTATGAAAAAAAATGTCAAAAACCTAACGTGACATATATTAAAAAATATATATCATAAACGTACATTTTAAACGTTAGTGAGTAATGAATGGACAGTCGTCATATACTCCATGCCAATTCGTTACTCCAGATCCTCATCGCCCGAGGATTCTGGTGAAGCGGAATCTGGTTTGGTGGGTAAAAGCATGTCGAAAGTCTACGGAGAAAAGGAATTAGACATTTTTTTTCTCCTTCTTTGTTTTATACTAATACTGCTAATGGGCGGATCAGAGCTCAATAATAGTCGATTGTAAATGTCGCGGTTGCACTGTTTGCGGGAAAATTTTCTTGCGTAATTTTATCTATACATGCGAAAGTGCTTATTTCGGGCCTCTTGAGCCTCCTCCGGGAATGGGCCTATTGGAAGGATGGAATTCTTTATTATGGCAGGACCATGTATGAGCACTTTGTGCAAAGTAGGGGTCATCGGGTGCCACCTATAATGCTTCACGTATAATCTAGTGGGTATTCATCATATTTCTTGACATCAATAGTTTATCCACTTGAAATCGTTTCTAAAATTACTTTGGCTTTGCATTTTATCGTAGAGAAATTGACGGGTGACTAATTTTATTCCGGATGAGCCAGGAAAACCTACGACGAAAATGAAAATTAAAATGATTTGGAACATTTTTCAACATAACTTTTTTTACCCTACCTGCACCTACCTGCAGCTGATTTTTATCAAAATCATAAGAAAAGAGTATTGAGTATTATAATAAAAAATAATTTTGAGGCGATAGGAAGCGATAATATAACTAAATTACGTTTAAATTGAAAAATCAAGAATATTTTTTCAAGAAAACGTTGTATGTTTTAGAGGTTTAAAATAAAGTATTTTTTATTATACTAGGTTGACAATTTCTATAATAAATAATGGTATGTACCTGAAGCACTCGAATCCACATTGTTTACATTAATAACTCTCTTCAAATCAAAAATATTAACGACGAAAACAAGTCACTTTAACAACGTAAACAGCGAAAGCGCGGGCGCAGTGGGAGACTAACAAGATTCCACCACCTGCACACGTCCCCCACGCGGGTATTTAAGCCGAGAAGACCGGCTAATTATCACTTGTTCTATTGTTAACGTAGAAAAATATTCCATTTTGCATTTGTAACTAGTTTAAAATTTTCAATTTTGGCCGCATAAAACCTAAAAACCTACCTATGTGCGGCGGCGCGCTGCAGATAATGCCGACAGGTTGGGTTATTGTTGGAACAACAATGGTGGCACTTACGCGGGAGCTCTTATCTCGTCAACCGCCTCGTTTGTACCCCGCCTTACCTGCATAGGCGAGATACAGCTTCACCTGACATTAGTGTACCAGCTTGCACATTACACACCTTATTTGATTTCATGATAACACCACCTTAGCGATGAAAGCTTGTGTTAACGTCTAAGGAAATGTAAGCAACTTCTTACAGTTTATAAAGATTTCGTTGGCTATCCTTTTGTTTTGTTTCGTTCGTTTGCGATATGGTTTGAGAAATTAGAAACTGCCGGTTCAATTTTCACAGCGTACCCATTGTTAGTGCGGTCCGTAAGTGTCTATTTCATGTCTGGTGTTTTGTTACTGAGAGTGGTCATTCCGATATCTATCAAATACTAATGATAATACCAATCAAATATCTTCATAAAGGAGAGGCGGACTATTTTATTAATTTATATATTATAATATGCGGGCCTTATTTACTATATTCGATTATTTGGGTTAGGAAAATCATACAAAACAAAATTACATTCTAAATTTTGTAAATCTTCTTGTATTGGAGCAAGTAATATAAATGTAGAAGATGTTAACTATTTTTTAATTTACGTTACTCTGCGTCCTTATTTTTCTTCAGGTCACTAGGCGCGCTCTGGGGTCAGTGTGCCGTCATTCAAAGTGACCCTAAGATGGGAGACAAAACCGATAGTCTGTCCTTTTCAGATAGAGGTGAATTAAACCAAATTTTCTTAAAATAATCTATTATTGTGTATACCAATACTGTACAAAATAGTGTACAATTTCTTTGTACCATGCTTCTTTCTAACATTAAAAAACGTATTTCGCAGTAGAATAACGCAATAATAATTCACATTATTTGTAAAGTGTATTTTCGCTATTTAGATTCATGCAAGGAGATTGAAAGAGCAACATTAAAAATATTCAAAGCAAAAGACAAAGGGGCAATATACGTGACATACATTCCCGTTGTATGCATATTGTTAACGAAGCTCTCTGAAGCGACATCATGCTTGAGGAACAGGTTTCATTAAAGGCTTGTACGTTCCTTTGACTCTAAACAAAATATTTAGACGTCATCTACAGGGAAATTGACATCTGTCTGGGTCCCATGGAGATTAGAAACGTCGTGCCTACAATATGCGATTTTACAGGATAAGTCCTATTGTCTGTTACGTTAATTCTGTAGGGAAATGTAACAGAATAATCTTTGGAGTTTTTTTCCTATTGTAATCCAAAAATATTAAAAGTTTTTTACCGTACTCATAATATGAACAGGGGTAACCTTTTCCTATTGAATAGAATAAATCTGATTTTGCATTCAAAACCTTTTATTTTGATCCAACTTACATTCCTACTTCTAACTACCTTTACGAACATATAACAAATTCTCGAAAAAAAAAATACACACAACTTTATAGCACAAAATTTTTACCTGTCTGAAAAATAAAGGCGACTTTATACTTGCGCAATTATAAATTCAGTGTTAATTATAAAACGTGACCCGTATTGCGTGTATATAAATTCAATATTATCCTCCGCGGACATAAGTGGGTTAAGCCAACGCTAGGCACAAACTCATCAAGCTCTCGGCCATAATTCCCGCTCATGTAAAATGTTGGGTGACGTGGCGAGCGGCACTGTGAGCAAACACATTGTGACATGCCATAAAAGTGCTCAATGAACTGCGTAGAGCACCCTCCACTGTTATGGGGACAACAAAGATTTAAAGGGTGAAAACTACTCTAGTTGGAGTTTACTTTTCAAAAGTTGCTGCTCAGTTAGTCCCGCGGCATTCATGATAGGCGTGTGATTGTTGACATCAGATTGTGATTTCAGGATGGAGTAATAAGTTATACGATTGCTAAACATATATTAGCAATAGGGCTATGGACTCGCCATGTATTATGTTCAATTTAAGATTTGGCGAGATGTGGTTGAAAAATACATTTTCATCCATACTCCAGAGAGTAGCCCGGAGGCTACAGTCGTTAATGTTTTGATAATTTAATCGAAAAGCTAATTGCTGAATGATGTTTGTTCATTTTTTGACACAGAGGGCTTTTTCTCATTGATTATGTTACATGATTTTTCCATTCCCACGTTGTTCATTTTGCTCAACCGCTATAAATCAAAGCCGTATGTTTTATTGTATCACGACCTTTCTGATACGTAATACGTGCTTAAAAAATGTATTTCTTCTATTGTACTTGCTTTTACCAACTCGTAAAAAACATGTGGAAACTATGAAGGTTTTAGCAAACGTGTATGTTTGCAATTCTGTATTATTTTAAATGGCAGAAAACTCCAATACAATTGTTTTGTTAGTCTTCTCTAGATATACTATAGAAACGATGAACAAGAAAATATGGTTTAAGAAACATTTATTTATTTATTTACATAATTTATAACATCTTTACAGATCTCCAATGCCATGCTATAACTATCTTAAACTAAATTACAATCTTATTTCTTTCTATGCATGAATATGCAGCTTCGGTTAATTTCTACAGGTTACAACAAAATATATCAATATCTTGCGCAATCACATTCAACCATCTAACAGCCCGCGTGAAGGGAGCGTATTTAGCAAGGTTAGTTCTTCCGTCGGGTACATAGAACAACGGTTAACGGTGACGAGAGAAGACATATTCGTTGGGAACCCAAAGTTGTATCGCTACAAGTATATCATGTTGGTAGACCAACCCACGCAGAATTTTTCACAAATATAAAGTTATTGCAACCTCTCTCCTCACTTCCAACCTACTGTACCCAACCATGCCCATGACAAACAAACTTGGATACATAAGCGGGTAGTAGCGATACACTCCAAACTGTTTTAAATATAAAAAACGTGTAAATTTATTTTGAATTTTCTCTAGCATTAGTATATATTTATTTTCATATGGACTCCAAATCATAGAACCCGCTTCCAGGTTGCTACGCACGAGAGCATTAAACAAGACCTTCATCACGGCAACACTCTTCAAATCACCACACAAAACAACGCATAAAACAAAACCAATCGAGAGAAACCTTACCATAACCTAAATAGAACTGATTTAAGACTATTACTAAACTTACAAGACTGGGTAGATTTTACAAGTTGTACTCATCTACTTACGAATATATCCACTGTTGGATATACCGATCCCTAACTTCATATTACATACTACATGACTAGGTGCACGAATGATATACCTACATGTTATTTGTATTGTTTTCAAGCCAATAATAACAAGCAAACCACGCGCCGCTATTTTACAATTGTAATGCAGTTTAACATTCATTAAAGCGTAAACCTGGTCCTGTGACGTCACGACCAGACTACTTAATCTCCCTCGACCACGTTTCGTTCAATGCTAATGAGAACCACCTGAAAGGTAAGATCGCTTTATATTAATGACTTAAAGTAACACTTCGTCGTACTTAAGAAGCGACTAAGGGCAATGTAAACAAAATAAGGCTGTTAAAGTGTCAGTTGAATAGAAGCTCTTGTGTGGATCGGACATGGGGTCTGGCCATTAGCCTGATTACGGTCAAAATGTTCGCCCCCGGGAGATTGCCGCAGGTCGTTTCCTCAACATTGGAAAGGCTGTATAAACTATTAAATTTTATTATCCCTACCTAGATTAGGTGCGTGTTTTTGTTTAATTAATGCCCTCGAAACGCCAAGAGCGTGAGATATTGCAGATGAGAGAGAACGTGAATGAGAAACACAAATGTCACATAACACACACAAATGTCATTCTCACTACTAAACTGAAGATGTGCCTTACAAAAAAATATAAATAAAAATGTTTTGACAGTGATGTACATAGATAGATTGGTGAATCTGTTTGTAGTATCTAGTTGGTTTCACTTAAGTTGTGTATTTCAATAAAAATGAATACGGCGTACTAGGAGTAACACAGGTCTTAGAACCTACTATTACTGCTAATGTTTACAATGTTTTGGTTATATGTTTGTTTAAGAAATTATTTATTACCAAAAAAATCAAGGTAAAGCTCTGATATGTCCTTTTTACTATAAGTCATATAAATAAATTATAAGTAGGTACATCATTGGTGTCAATAAATTTAGATTTTTAGTGACCTGACTTTTTGTATTATAAAACCAAATAAAAGAAAAATGTAAACAAAACTGTCAAATAAACGTGGTAGTAAAAACGTCAAAGCTTTGTTTAAGTTTTCTTTGCATTTGTGGTTGTCAGATAAGAATGAGACAGAAAAAATGGATTCTTTTGCTTTGGTGTAAACTGAAAACAATTTTACCAGCAATGATTTTCATCTGCATCTGATTTTTAAATTAGGAACTGTAAACAATATTAAGAGCGGCTTACTGAAGAAAATACACAATAGAAAGGATCAGTAGTAGTAGCGAAAATAGTAATATATCTATATAATGTTAATCAATAACAAAAGAATAACTTTAAAGAAAAGTTTGAGATTAATAATTATGAAAGTTCGCTTTTGTATACCCAGTTACATCCAGACAAATTATGTATCTTTGTAATTTCTCAATTTAAAATAAATCAAAGAAAAAGGTGCGGTGGTTATTTTAATAAACAACTTTGACAAAGTTGTGTGACCGACGAAAATTCGCAATCATATTTCATCAAGAATGCTTTCAGAAGAAATAATTTGGTGTCGTGAAATCTTATAAAAATATGTAAAGAAGAAATTTACCTCTAGAATTTTTATTTTAAATAGCTAGTGTGTAGAAATATAGTTAACAAGCATTTTACCTTGACTTTTCTCACATTATAGAAGCAATTACGTATGTTAAACATTTTAATCTATTTTTGAGAATTTGTGTATGTGTTGTTATGTACTCAAATAGTCAATGTAAAGTTACACAATTATACACTACCATACAGTTATCTAACACCTGCTGCCCTTATGTTATAGACTTTATTAGTCATTAAACCACTAATCGAAGTCTATAAATCTAAAAGACTTTTAATTCAAGTGTCCTTTCAGTAACTTTATTCGTCAATAACATCTCAGAAATGTGCCGCGCTAATTTGACTGGCTTTATAAAGAAATAACGAGAAAACTTGCACGTTATCGAAATATATTTTGTAACAAGGGGAGCCATATTCATTAGGCGAAAAGTTGATTGCGAGACGTTATTATTCTTATTATAAATTTTTGCGAGGCAAAGTTAAACTGGATTGAATATTGAAGAAAACTGTTTGTAGATTCTATTTGTAAGTTTCGTCCGAGTATAAAATTAGTAAAATCCCGATCCGAAGCGAACACACTGCAGACGACTGGAAGAGTGATGATTGATATTATTCAAAAACGTGATTCGGGTAAGGTTTTAGTTGGGGCGTGTACGATGTACTAGGCACGTACATGCGTACTTTATATTCCCGCTGAGGTTACTATTATTGATGGAGCTGTTTACCCACTCCATTGTGCCGGGGAACGTTCGTACATAACATTATCAATGTTGACAGCGTAAGTCAGGAAATAGACTCCTAACTTTCTAATATTTCCTTACTCGTGCCTTGTTCAAACTTATCTTTATCTTCAAGCAAACTTTGATTAAACAATGTTTGAAAGCCT
This sequence comes from Cephonodes hylas, assembly GCA_030295005.1. Lineage (NCBI taxonomy): Eukaryota > Metazoa > Arthropoda > Insecta > Lepidoptera > Sphingidae > Cephonodes > Cephonodes hylas. Next base: position 7,815,011 of record AP025366.1, read on the forward strand.
TAAACCAAATATTTGGTAAAACTTTTTAGTTACTATCTTGATTGTACTAACCATTTGAAATGTCATTAATATCACCTTAACCAAACCTTCAAAGACCGTAATAAACGAAAATAGCAATGCAAAATAAAACATATTTTATTTCAGTTTGAAATACATAGTACAAAATTGCTTTGACGAAACTGTTTTTTGTCAACAAAATATTACTCAAATTATCAAGAATTACTCTGCGAAAATAAGATTACCATTACAACAAATTCGTAGAAGGATTTTACGCAATATCACAGCGCCTAGGGTGATAGGACACAGTTCCGACGATAAATTCGGTAGCAAAAATTTTTGAGTCTTAATCCCCTCGAGAACTCGTTAAACCGCCGGGCGCTATTGACGCTTTTTGTCAATTGTAGCAGTTTGTTAAACTGTGTCTGAAAACTTTCTGAAGGTTTGAATAATCTAGAACTAGACAACAAACCTTAAGCTAAAATCTATACGGCCACCAAAGTAAACTGATCCTAAGGCCAGTACTAATGACTATTATTTTGTAAGTACCAAATTATTCGTATTGGAATACGTTTTATACACTATTGGAGAAACTCATTTATGTATTTGGGGGGACCGTATTATCAAGACTGGGATGGTTGGCGCTTTCTTGGGGAGGTCTACGTTCAGCAGTGGACGGCGATAGGCTGATTGAGATTGAGATCTATGTATTGGCAAAAATTCAACATCTTTCTCCATTTCAAATTCTACTATAAAGTTAATTGCATATACATGTTTATTAAATGGAACATTGCCAACGGATTGTTTGTTATAATGGCTGCCTACAAAGTAACTAATGAGAGCAATAGAAAAAATACTAAGTGGCAATTAATTGTGTTTTCTGTTGGTACAAATTCCTTAATGTCATTCATTACTCTCCTACTGTACAACACTGGTATAGTACATTAGTATCATGTGCAAGCGACCGGTTTCATAAAATATTTCTGAACCAAATCACGGACAAAGTAAGCGATACGATTCTAGCGGGAACTCTATGAATAAAATTATCATTTTGCAGAATTGATTCTGGTACACAGTAAAATATTCGTACAGTACAGCCTGCTTATGAGTATCCACCCATTTGCTCAAATGTTATTTTATGTAATTGATACAGAAACGTAATTGGCGTGTGGGACGCTACTTGCTGTATAAATTGGCTAATTAATTGTTTTAACTTGGCTCGCTAGTTGTGCTACAGACATTTGGATGTGAACAAAAATAATCTGAACAAGGCTAATTTTCCTTATTATGAATAATGAAATTGCAAAAAAAGCTAAAGGACTCCGTGCCCCGTCTGCTTCCTGATGTGGGTTTGACGTTAATGTCCAGTGTAATTAAAATATATTTTTGAGAACGTGTGTCAGCGAACCTTAATGTCCTTTTAAACTAACTGCGCGCTTCTCAATTAGCGTCAAGTCTCCACAAAAATATATTGCAAACCACAACAACATCTTTGAAAACAATATTTTTGCGTGAAAATAAAAAAGTCGACAACAATAAATTCTAACCTCCGAATCGAATAACATTTTCAATTTCACCGGATTCGACGTGGGTTGATCGACAAACAGTAGGATTGACTGAGTTTCGGCTAACAGTAGGTAGATATATTTGGCAGCTTGAAAATTGCCGTCATATTTCAGTGTCAAGACTGCCGAGCCAAATAACTTCGTTTGCTACTTACACTGTAACTTTACGCGAGAAAATCAACCGTGGGTGTAAACAAAAAGTTCTGCACAAGTCTACAAATACACTTCATTGTGGAATACACCGTATCTTCTGCAAGTTATTAGTAAAGTTTTTTATTACCTGAACTAAATTATTTTAAACAAAAGAAGTTCAGCTTTATAAGTAGGCCTTTGCTATCATAAAGAAAACTCGTGCCTATTGGAGACTCTTATTGTTGGTATTCGTTAATCGTATGATACGGGTTAAAATTTATTACTAAATATTATCTGCTGATATAACTTGTTAAAATTTCATGAAAACAAGAAATAAAATACATCTATTTAGGTTTAATAAATACTTATAAATTTTATCATTGCCATCTATGTTCACGGTAAGCCGATATCCACGTCTCGACTAACAAAGTCTCTATTTAAGAGACATTAGCACCCCTTTCATGTCGATAATAGCCCTTTAAAAGGTACATAATAGGTGTCCAGAACAAGCACCGGCAGGAAATAAGTGTCCTTTGACAAAATTTTCAATATCCTCGTTTTCAATAGATGTCCTAAGCTTTGTAGTCATAAAGCTTTCACTTTTCAATCGAAAGTGATCTGGCAATTACTGCCACTATCTGGAATGATTGTTTTTTTGCGGAGATTTCAACGAATACAATGCCATCTTAAACAGGTAATTAATTATAAATAAGATTGATCATTAAGAACTATGAACTGCTGACACATAAAAAAGACTGATGTTTCCTGGAATTTACATTTGCGGAACGTCGCAATCTTGCACATCTTAGCTTTCATTTTCTTTCAATAAATTTCTTAGAATGTTTTACTGCATCTCAAGAAGATTTTTTTGACTCACGGAATTTTCTGGATGGATGGAGCTGACTTATTTTTTTATTTGAAATGCAATTCAAACAAAAGATTAGTCGAGTGAGGAATTACCTAGACAGTGTGGACTCAAATCGTGGGTATCATTAAAAAAATATTATGACGTAAATAACTTAAGAAATGTAAGGGTGTGGAAAATAAATTAACCAACTACTGCCTAGCTATTATACAGAGAAATTTGTTGTCTTCTTCTTCGTATCCAATGAAATCAGCCTTATAAAAATATCAATTTCTTCTAACCAAGAAGAAAGCCGATTTGCCATGTCTTTTAGTTGATTATGAGTACGATTAGTCGTAACTGTAACATACTATAGTTGTTAATAGGCTTAATAAAAACTCATTTAGTAAACCTTGCAATACGAACCCATATAGGACGCGTTGGGTCGAGTTATTGATCGCGTCATCAAAGCAACGTTACCAAGGGTTAGTAATGGTTGAAAACTAAGGTCTATCGGTCATTTTGCATTTGGACTCAAATTACAAGCGGTCTAACTTACTAATGACAGTATATGTCTTCATAAGCCGCATTCCTTAAAGTTAATATAAAATTAAAACCGATTTGGGAAATAAAGATATTAGTCATAATATGATTGATGAGGCTAATATTAGTTTTTATAGTTGATCCGCTGTTCTATTTGTTAAGAGACAAATGATTAAAATCTCTCACCACTTAATGATTCAAAGAACACCATGCTTAACATCAGATACGGTGATGTCACTTAGTCGGGCCAGTGAAGAATCCAAATAGGAACCTGAGTGATGTGATTGTGAGTTATTGTCATTAAACATAATGACATATTATTACATACAAATATTTACCATTTTATGATAATATGAAGGATTTCAAAAAACGATAATCCTTCGGCAAGCATACGCAATACGTTAGCAATTTACTAAGCCCCTTGACCCCAAAAGTTATGTTTGCACTCTCAAAAATGAGCATTCAACATCCGAATGTGTATAATTTGCTCCCAATACTGTTCAAGCAGAAAATTATAAATTTTATTACCTTTCGTAGAATTAGTATGCTGAAAATTCACCTCATAATTCATAAATTTCATCCAATAATAATCGCAATTTCAATTAAAATCGCAATCAAAATAAGAAGCAATCTGTTAGTCAATGCCGGAATCGAATTATATTTCCATTCAATTATGTACAAACTTAATTTTGGTTTTTGTATAATTTCATCAAGAGTATTTGGAAAATTCGAGAATGTGGTCATTATTAAAGTCTATCAAAATTTATAAATTGCTTATGTCTGTAAGTTTTGTTATGAGTGGAAACTGTTTATGAGTTATGTATTTATTTCAAGACTTAAAATATAAGAAAAAATGCTTCATGCTTCCCAGGGAAAATATAATTCTTCTTCTTCTTCTTCTTTATCAACCCATATACGCCCACTGCTGAGCACGGGTCTCCTCTACCATTGAGAGGGTTTAGGCCATAGTCCACCACGCTGGCCTAGTGCGGGTTGGCGGACTACACACCTAAGAAATTCCTAAGAACTCTTAGTGTGCAGGTTTTATCACGATGTTTTCCTTCACCGTTAAAGCAAGTGATAATTCAATGTGAATACACACATAACTTCGAAAAGTCAGAGGTGTGTGCCTGGGGTTCGAACCCGCGACCGCCGAAATTCTCGACCGCGCGCCCAAACCTCGAGGCCATCACTGCTTAAACCGTATGTTACATGTTACTTAAATACATCTGGCGGAAAGTGGCTTACAGATGTCTCTGTCTATCTCGGTGAGTGTGTATGTCTACATGTTAAAGTCTCACTGTTGGGAACAATTATTTTCAATTCTCGACATGGTCTGAATCTTCTGGCCTGACCCATAGACCACAGACCGTATAGTGGTTTTATACTCAAAAATATATATTGGAGAGGTTTAGTGTGCAATTTTCCCCAGAATTATTTATTTATTCATATTGCACACACAGTCACCCAGTCTAATAGCACCTAGTCCAGTAAGCATTGGCTGCTACGAATTTTCGGTGGACCTAATATAAAATTTAGGACTTGGGTTGCCGTGAGCAACAGCTTGTTTTTTCTGATACTGACAATGTGAAAGTTAATTTATTAGTGATGCTTTTTTGATAAATTGGAATGAATGTATTTATAGTTTATTTTTAATATTCAATATTATTCGGAATTTTGTAAGGCAGACTGGTCGTTAGGCTTCTGTGGAAGCTCTTGTAAGTATATGACTAGTGTACAAGCACGAAAGTAGTAGAACGATATCTTAGGTTTTATATTTTTCCTCTTTTGGCGAGACTGTTATCATTTCAGATCACAAGTAAGCAGATTTTCATAACATTTATGGCTCTTAAGCTAATATTTGATACCAACAAAATTTACAAAGGATTTACAAAGGCCAGAGTTTTGGTAAAGGGACGAAATTTTGGAATAAAATGCTCCTACTTAGAATGATCCACAGTAAACCTTAGAAAGCCCTCTGGCTTACGATATAATTGAATGCTTTAGAATGGCTTTCTTTGACTAAAGCCAAATAGGGTTAACCATATGGAAATACTAACTTAGTTTTAGCCTTAAGGCTTTGTCGAAAATCGATTAGCTGGGATTAAGCAATAACGTGTATTTATGAAACTAATTTATTATTTGAGTAAACTCTTATTAACATACTAAATTAATAAATGGACTAGGTCCTAGAAGACCTCTTTGTTGTTGTGAACGCCGCTGCCCAGCAATGGCACATACGTAGGGTTAGGTTGAGATTAATATCAATAGGAATCAATGTGAAAGTAACAAATACAAATACTGACATAGGCGTACCTAAATGAACTGAACTAAAAAAAACTTATTGAATCAGTAAAGTGCTTTAAATACACATTAAGTTTTTTTTCTAATTACCTAATTTAAAAATCAGATTTAAGCAAAAAAGGACAACTCTAATGTAGTTGTGAGTGTAAACTGTAAACATTTATATGTACATTTAAAAACATAGAAAAAAATCCTTTAAAACTAGACAGAATAATACACAATACCTTTGTATATGAACAACATCATCGTACCTTACAATAATATCCATATTCCAAAGGGCTACCTACATAAATAATGAATGCCGGTTCTATCGAAATCTAGGTTGCAAACAACTCATTCACTTTTAAACGCAAAATATACTCGAGGGTGCTACATTTAGGAACGTACTGGTCATAATAGTTCATAAATTTTAATGTATTTGCCAGGCGTGATAAGCCCCTTGGAATATTTTGAATAAAAATATATCTGGAGAAACTCCTTGAAATATGAAAATGCATGTTATAAAATAGAATTTAAAAATATTCGTGATATTAACAATTTAATAAAGCCCGTGTTATTGCCGCCGTGTTGCATTCAGCTTCACCTCAGATTTGTAATAAAATCTAAGTAAGTGGATATCGTAAAGCTTATGAGTTTGTCGTGAAAAGCAATATTACGCTAGGAGACGCCTCTTAAGCCGTTTACCTAGCGGTGCCGTGGAATGTCATTACATGACAAAGTTTTCGCGGCAGCGGCGAACATTTTTGAGTTATATTTTGCTTCGAAATTTAATATTATAAACACTGTTATATTATGGCTTACAAAGTATCGATTCAAGCGGTTTCGCTAGTACAAGTAGTTAAATTAAATTATAGACATATAAAAGTTTGAAGATCTGTATTTTAGCATAGTTACTTTTTTAATTGTTAGATAACCTTTTTGGAAGGCTAGACTGTAATATTATAAACCAAAAATACAAGTACATGATGGTGTATATAAGAAACTTAGCCTATTTAATTATTTTATGAACCATATTTCTTGTTTTAAATAATACTACGTGGAAAGGATATATCCACGACATCCTCAATGGTATTTTATAGCCGTGGTTACCACACTTCCCACCCCATCGTTGAGTACATTCGCTTAAACGCGTTATATACTAATTATCATTTGTCATACGTATAATTTTTCAACTTACCACACAAATAACAGACTTTGTAAGTCTTGCGTACTACAAAGGATGCTAAATTGAGAACTTCATTACCATCACAACGGCAGTTTTCAATCCTAGATCCGTGCTTGTCGGAAACATTCATTTGCAAAATATTAAAGCAATCAGGAGCCAATTTGCACAAGAATATAACTCTTCTGCTCTCAATAAAGCATAATTTACTTCGCACGGCAATTGTGAAATCGTTTTATTTTCATTATGTAAATTAGGGGAATGCACTTCGCATAATTCATTTATCTTCACCATCTGTGTTTGTTAATGCATTTTCAATAGTGACGTGGCGAAATACTAGATTGTACTTGATGTCAAGATCGAGTAGAGTACCGGGAGGGGAAAACAAAAAGGGGGTGACTACTACTAATTAATGAATTATAGAAACAGTAAATTTAATAATGATTTATGACAATATATACAATGGATGACGTTTAAGTAACATTTAATTTCGCGATGGCGCCCCGTTCACGTATTTCTCAATTTAAAAACAGCAACACCCGCCATTAAGAATTTTTGCTACTATGTCAAGTGCTTTTAAAACGCATTGAGCGTGTTGAAATAAAACTCAAAACAAAAATAAAAATATTATAAATATTATTTAACAACAAATCATTCATTTCAAAATTAAAAATCGTAACTAAAAAATACAACAAGGATTTCTTGATTCATGACTATAAAAGTTAAATATCTTTTAATTACATGAAATACTCGTGTACGTAGGTACATCCGTCACTTTGTTCTTGTATTAGCCCTCTCGTTGTCTGTAGTGTCGCCTGCTGGCCATTTTCAGCAAAACACGTTTCAAACAACGCGGAGCCCTTTGTTCGCTGTCTAACAATGAAAATACTTGAATGTACACCCGGCCTTATCAACACAACCCTCATTTGGGCCTCGAATCACTGTTTTACTTCATTTGTAAGTCCTTCCAGTAGTTGTGGGGAAACATTGTCATAGAATACGGTATTTAAAAACTCAAATTTAAGGAAAACAAATATTTTAAAGTATTTAGGTAATTCTAATTTAATTAACACATGTTTCTTAACGATGTAATAGCGCAATAGGTAGTAAGTCTGTAATAAACCAGCGAGTTCGATCTTTATACCGAGACATAATATATAGTTTTCTTTCTTCTAACAGATACTCATGTCACCGCGTCGCATATAAAACATTAAACATTTATAATTCCATCTCTACAACCAGCCTTAGACCTTCACTTGAGAAACCCTCGAGGCAATCGCTTTAAAACTGTTGCTAGTGGTCCGAAAACGCGAACTCATTCGGCGAAGCTGTAAAAGCCATCAGGGCTAACAAGGGTCCAGAAAAAAATAAAACCATAACTCACTTTTGCGTTTACGGTATTGGAAAGAGGCAAAAACCCCGTACTGCGTTTCAAATACTACAGAGGTTTTGAAAATGTTCCGCGTCTGAAGTGTTTGAAACAAAAGCCTGAGGCTTTGCTTTGTTGGCTTCGGATATATAGGTAACTTCACAAGCCTAAGTTTACGTTTGTGAATTTCATGCGAACTGTGGAATACTAACTGCGTAAACGAAACAAACATCTAGTCAACATTATTCTGGAATTCGTATATTGTGTCGAGATACGTTCATTATATATGAAGAGAGTTGTAGTGGTCAGAAACGAGCTGAAATTATTTAGCTTAGGATTCAAAGCTAGCTTAGGATACTAAGTGGTATTGAACGAGTTAGTTTAAGAAATAAATATGATCTTATAGCATAAAATAGTTGTCTAAAAGAATTTCCGTAGTCGCCGTTTGAACCCACGATACATAATTCGCTCAAAATGGCTACAACTGGAAACTACTAAAATTTCTTCAAAACCAAATAATCTAATTTAATTTAATTAATAAATTATGCAAGTAGAGTTTAAATAGAAGCAGTGATGGCCTCGAGGTTTGGGCGCGCGGTCTAGAATCTCGACGGTCGCGGGTTCGAACCCCAGGTACACACCTCTGACTTTTCGAAGTTATGTGTGTATTCACATTGAATCATCACTTGCTTTAACGGTGAAGGAAAACATCGTGATGAAACCTGCACACCTTAGAGTTCTTAGGAATTTCTTAGGTGTGTAGTCCACCAACCCGCACTAGGCCAGCGTGGTGGACTATGGCCTAAATCCTCTCAATGGTAGAGGAGACCCGTGCTCAGCAGTGGGCGAAAATGGGTTGATGAAGAGTTTAAATATGCAAAAAACAATCAATCACATTATCCTATTGAGGTCTTATCTATAATGTTACGTACACGTTACGTAGTACACTACGTATACGTTAATAATTCCAAAATTATATAATACTTTACAAAATATTTCATAACATGTACAACAACTAAAGAAGCCGTTAAATAAGTTATACCGAAGTACCATACAGTCCTTACATGGTGTATTTATGAGTGTACAAGTGCACATCGAAGCTCACGTCTGGGATGGTCACGCCTCGTGTTGAAATGCAAGGAACGCGCCCGTGTATTGCACTACAAGCGGATAAATAAAGTACTAGAATCAGTTATCCGGAAAACGTGGTGTGAACGTGGACTATCACCTGCTTTCATATTTATTAGAAACTCGTAGAACAGTTTTTACTTTTGTCCGACATTCAACGAACAAAGGTTCAGCTCGGATAGATTTTTTAATGCTCTCAACAGTTGAATAGTGTTTAAGACATGCACCAATTTAAACTTCAATTAAAAACTATTCGTTGTATGGTATAGAAAAATAATAATATCTTTATCCACATCAGTAAATATAGTTTAACTTTTTGAAATTGCAGCTTTCAAACTGAGTAGTTAATCAAAAGAAGTAAAGAGCGAATCAGATTAATGGCCCGGTTATTGCTGCACCAAATCAATTTACTTTAAGGTAATGAAATGAAAAGCAATTGAGAACGGATATTCTTGTGCCTTGCCATAGCAATGCCAATATCGGAATTCAATAGGAAATCTGGAACGATACAGGGCCTTAAAGGTTACCGAAATCAAGATCTAACAGCAATATGACCATCCTTCTTGATATTTTGGGTAATTTTTTTTCCTTAGGTTTTTCTTGACCTAGTAAATAGCTTTTTTTACTAAGGCCTAAACTGTCTCAATTGTGGAAGTGGCCCGATAATAATAGTAGTAGTAATACGTATATGAGCCGATGATGAATAAATTCGTTTTAATGAGTATTTTTAAAAACGGTAGCTAAAAGATAAGGTGATTGTAGCCGTCTAATTAATTCTACGCTTCAAGGACAATCAATAATATTTTATACTACATAAGCGCATGAGTTCTTCCACTTTTCACCAATATTGGTCACAGAGATCTTTAGAGCAAATATTTACTTACTGTTATTCATGATTTCTGAAGAATTATAATTATAATCCACAAACAATAAACTGTCTTTACTATGATGTATTAAACAACGGCTGTATTTTTGTTGGCACTTCTCTACCTAACATTGGAGTCAGGAACTGAGGACTCTAATTATACTGTACGCCATTGACACAAAACTAAACTTTACCTACCAAAAAAAAACAACCTTTTTTTTAACCAATTGCCTGCTAAGTTCAGTAATTACAATTGTATAGTGAGATATTTCATTTGATCCGGCCATATATATGATTTACGTAGAATCAGTGTCATTCAACTTTGCCAACGATAAAAGTACAAAATTAAATGCGTTCAATCATTGCATCAAATCTGAACATGTTAACACAATTTGCAATATAATATTCACACAAATTCCTTGAACAGTAATGACGAAATTCCAACCCGAAATCGTAAATAAATATGAAGTCCAGAACAGAATAACTTTTCATCATCATCATCATCAACAGCCTTTCACGTCCACTGATGGACAAAGGCCTCTCCCATGGCACGCCACTGGGCTCGATCTTCGAATAACTTTTAATGATCAACAAACAAAGTAAAAATCTAAAAATTAAATTTGTGCCTTCGTGTATCCCTTTCATTGCCAGAACGTCATAACTTTCGAAATAAAGTCATGCTGAAACATAATTTTAAAAATGTAAAGTTTAAAACATCTGTTACGTGAAAAAATAATATCTACTTTTTTTCAACTTTCAAATACAGAATTTCAAATCTTATTATCTACATAATCAGATATTTGTAATACACTATTCTAGAAAACTTGCGTCGAAATGTATTTCTAAAATTCTTTTACGGTGGTTACTTGTATGCAGAAACGTATAAATTACAAGAAAAATGTTATATAAAGTTAACATATTTAAAGATTGATGCTTGGTTTATGCAGCTGCATAAGTGGCTGACGGAATATTCAATGCGGAGATACGCAAAACAGCCTGTTGGAACAGTTTGTCATTGACAAGATTCATGAGAGCACGGTCTGTGCTTCTTCCCTATCTTACTATACTAGTTAAATTCAATCATATTCTACCATATTCAGCATTGCTACTACTTGTAATGTAGCCAAATCGAGCATTGTGTGATAAAATGTAACACTAAGAAACCTTTAATCGTTTCGTGTGATCGCGGGGACTTTGTTGTATTACATTTTTCGAATAAAATTTCGTAAGTATCCTCTTCTCACACTATAATTATTCAAGTTTTTGAAATGTCTGTGTAATATTATGTTGTGTATTTATGCTTATTTATGCAATATATCATTATGTGCAACAGTTATAAACGTTCAATTTATTTTCGGGCTCAGCATATTGATTTTCCATTTAGAATGCCATAGTACAATGTTATATGAAGTGACACAGAATTACCACCCGAATGCCTTGAAAGGGTTATTAGTAATTGTATTAAAGTATAGTAATTTGTATTATACATGCCAAATATGCACGACAAAGCCACATTTGACTAACGTTTATATTTTTCGTCGAACCTTACCTTCTTTTCCAATGTGGGTAGATGGAGATATTTATTTTTTCTAGTCAGCCTCTAGCGCAGTGATCCAGTAATCGTTGCTGCGTTTCGCGTATTATTAGTTGTGTGTAACTAATGAGAGTGCATGATGTGTATCGTGTGCAATTATTTTGTCTTGGTGTACGAATTGCCAGCTGGGAATTAACGTTAATATGGAATCGGAGTCAAGATCCTGCGAGCTAAGGTTTGTCCGTGCAAACTATTGTTAACTACCCCACTCGACAATCGTTATAATTACCTATAATTCTTTGCAATTTTAAACCCATTGCTGTAAGTCTGCCCAATATATTTTAGCGGGTCATTACATTTATGTTCAATTTTACCTCATCGTACAAAATTATTCCACTAGAATCAAATTCAGCGTATGTGCATCAAATAAAGCGTCGCAGACTGCAGGTACATAACCAGATGAATAGATCTTAGCGAGTTCCATCGAGATATGATATTTCCCGGTAAACGATATCCGTAACTCATCCCATTGTAGCGGAACGTATGGCCACCGTATTATTGGGGCTTACGGCACAATACCTGTAAAGTGTCTGCCACTCCGCGTTATCGAATAACGCCGAAGCCCCCACAATGGCTTGCGATTGACCACCAAGAGTTATGATACGTATGCATTATCGTGTAGTGAAATTTAATGCATTCTATCCAGCGCTGGGGCTATATCTTTGCTCCTTTATGCTACAGCCAACAATAGGGATGAACAGCATCGGCAATTTTGAATTTATATATTTTTTGATAAAGAATCGAAAATTGGTCTGAAAATAAGATTAGTACAACAAAATATAAGAAGTAATCCGCTAGGTTGCTGTCGACTGTGCTTTTTCTTGGATTATTGTTATATTACATTAAACCACTCTTAATCAAATCAAAACACCAAACATCTACGCAACTTCCCTCATCTCCCTTGACTGATAAAGGAAAATTGTACCTAAATAATTGTCATGCAAATTGCAGTACGACGACACTGACTGTGATAACTATGTCAATACTCGACTGTAAATTGGCTACATTTATTTCATTTTTCTAAATATCTTTACTAATTCTAACGCACTAACGCCTAAGTTCTGCGAAGGGGTACGCAGAGATGCATATCCGCCCCCATATTTCTCCAGCTATGTTTTAAGTCACGTAATAGTAAACCTAGTGAATATTTTATGAGCAAAATTACAATCTCCGCGCCGTGAAAAAAAGCGTTTATAAAACTTTTCCCTATTCGGGAATTGAACCCAGGGCCTATAGATCGCATGACACATGAACTGCTAAATAAAAGGCACTTTTTAGCCAAGTTTTTATACGTTAGTAACAAAAAGAATGGACTATTTCTTATAGAATGTGTGAGAAATAAAATCAGAAGGACGAAAAAAATGAAAATGTGGTTCTTATTCAGTTTTCGGTAATAAACCAGTATCACCACCATTACTCACGCTGACTATAGGTACCCGTTAAATTTTTTACGTCTATAAGTTTGTAATTATGTAGGAAGATTTCTGCAGAGAGCAAAATACCCTGTGTTGTTTTAAACACATCAAATATTTCAAATGCAAAGCTTGTAAATACAGTTCGTAAACTTTATAAGCCAATCGTAATATTTAAGCATTCCCTTTTCCTTGTGTCAATTTCTAAGCCACCGTATTTTACATCATTATACGCTAATATTAAAGGATCTTTGAAATGTTAAGTACGTACATATATTTACATAAGTAATTTGTAAACAAAGCCTATCATTTCAAGAAGCCTATAATATTTTAGTCTCAGAAAATACATTTGATTTCATTGCAGTGTTTAACAATAAATATACAACATTTTATTCAACAATAGTTCAAACTCAAACTGAATTATTTATTCAATTATTTAAGTAAATAATTTTTTCGCCAAAAAAATATTGTAAGTACAAAATCTGCTAATATATGTTTTATAGAGTATGTTTATAAAACAAAACATTGATAAAATTAAACTTCTGTGGATAGGCATTAGGGAATTTTATCAAACTATTCAAGAAATAAACGAATACAAATACAAAACGTCAAATGAATGGACCATATTTCCTAGTTCCACAATATGATCACCAATAAACTTCGATCAACTGAAAACAGAACTGTACAATGAATTTTTAAAACCGATTGATATTCATGGTCAGAGAGTTTCCAATCTAGATAGAAAGCCCCCGGTGGCCTGTTCATACAGACAGGCATATTGAAGCGGCTGGCAAAATATCGGCCGTGCGTCTCTCAAACTGTTTATACATACTATGGAGTGAAATATTACAACTGCATTGTACTCGACAATAAAGACGAACTGCCAAATGAATAGCCTTTGATTAATCACGCAGGAGTACATTTTTAAATGCGTATTTCACCTGACATTGTTCTCTTTGCTATTTTCAACGCTGGCTTGTAAAGGGAATATTGATGAATGGGACGTAAGAGTTAGGTTGGCTGTGAATATTTGATACTGGTCTGGCTCGTATGGACGACGAAGTGTATATTACATTATATTTCTAAATTAAGTGAAGTATATGCATATGTTCCTTTCCTGAGCACGGACCTCCTTTATGCCTTAACTTCAAAGTTATCACGACTTTTAATCTCTATTATATTTCGTACATGTGTGTATTATATAATTATATTGTGTATGTGGCATGCAATGCACATATTTTGTATGCTCATATATGTACAATGTACATGCAAAGTTAGTTGATAGTTGAAAGCTGTTAGATAAGAATAGATAGAAGCATATAATAGTATCCACAATACCAATCAATACGCTGAATATTAACGTAAGTAACTCAGGTGGGATTTGTAGTTTCGAAACGTAAAATAATTGGGTGAAATTCGTGGAAATATTCAGTTGTCCTGTCATGCGATATTCAATAATACGAGTCTCATTAATAGCGAATATTTCAACCGTCAAGATATTGGAATTTGCTTTTTGGGTTTGCAGTTTCGCAGTTATTGATAATCGAAACAATTAGAATAACATGCGACGTAAGCTATTATGTAGCAATTATTTCTGTCTCGAAAAATTATATAAGGACATATATGGGCTTGATCATCATTAGCCCATATAGGACGTCCGTTTATTTTAGGAATCCCGGGTGGGACAAAGTATTATTGCACCGAGTCTTTTGTTGTCATCAAAAACGTCAATATACTCGCTCCCTATTACTTGGATAAAACGCAATTAGTGATATGCGAGAACAAAATACAATTCTGCCTCGTGGTCTCGCGGTACAAGTATGTGCCGTGCGATCTAGAGGTCCTGGGTTCGATTCCCGGGTCGGGCAAAGTGTTATTGGGTTTTTCCATTAGGAAATTCTCTGTAGCAGCACGGAGTCTGGAAATGTGCCCGAAAAACGGCAATAGGCTCGCCCCCTATTACGTGGGACTGATACATACCTGGCGAAATGTGGGTGCAGAAATGCATCTCTGCCTACTCCTTCGGGGAATATAGGCGTGAGGTATGTGTTGTTATGAAATACAATTCTACCTACCTCTAGGAGGAACGCGATAAACCTAGTTACACACATCTTTTGTTTTCTTTTTTGATGCCACATCTTTGTTTATTATAGAGTTCCCTCTCTATAGACCTGTAATACTTAAAAAAAATGCACAAAAGTTTTTTTTCAGATATATGAAGTCTCTCACCCTCAGTAAAGTAGAAGAAAGAAAAAACCCATAACCATTAAGAAAGCTTGATGATAATTAAAATATATAACCCTCATATTACGATGAATTGATATATGTATGCACAAATAAGGTTAATGATGCATGATAAATAAGTTATTCTAAAGAGAAGTAAAGGTTTTTGTGAGACAAAATAATATTTTAGAATCACGCATTGCAAAAGCATTACATCGCATGTAGAAAGTCGCAATGCACTGTTTTAGTCTTTGTAGT
This sequence comes from Cephonodes hylas, assembly GCA_030295005.1. Classification (NCBI taxonomy): domain Eukaryota; kingdom Metazoa; phylum Arthropoda; class Insecta; order Lepidoptera; family Sphingidae; genus Cephonodes; species Cephonodes hylas. Next base: position 7,830,407 of record AP025366.1, read on the forward strand.
GCTACTAAGACTATCTTAACGAGAGTACCAAATATCACTAATCTACCCTGAAAATCAAAGCCAACAGGAATCGAGATCGCATGTTAAATATTGCTCCGTACTAATGAGGCACTAAATCCAAGGGCAGCGCATTACATTCTCCCCTTCTAATTTTGTATTAAACTACAGAATCGATAGCATGTTAATAGCATGACACATCCAGCATACAATAGAACCTGTTTTAAGGGATGGATCGCGTGCCGACCAAGATTTATAACTCAATCCAGCAATCAGCGAAACGCTTAACAAGCTGACGATAAGGTGCCGACGAACGATTGCCCCCGTCTATTTGCCGATAAGTAGACCTATGGACTCTGAATTTGTGTAACTCACATTTACAAACAATTTCCCCTTCACCATATAGCGAGTGGTTAACTTGGTTGATAACAGATACCAGGAGTTTTGAAACGTTAGCTTATCTTTTAGGATGTGATATGATCTAAGCGTATTATGGCATATACCTGCATGTAAAATTACAATGTAGTATTTTAGTTGTCAATACAATTATAAATTACAAATTGATCCCAAATGACATATTATTTATGGCTACACTATGCCATTACTATTTTTATTGTATTATTTTTGATTTCGCATGTTATTTATTTCGCCTGATTTTTTAGTCGCATAGTGCTCAATTAGCATAATTACTTTGTCAAGGTTTGTTGGTAATGTCATTACAAAACCAGGAATTAACTTGCTGCACTCTTATCACGCATGTTACCACAATAAACTCCTAATGTTCGGTGAATAAAAAAACAAAGAATGTCTTTCCAATCAAGAATGAAATGAATGGATAGCTGGCAAGTCAAAAATCGCTTTATTCATTGAAGCATAAGGAATTCTCTAGATTTTCACCATTACACGAACACCCTCTCAAAGGTTGACCACCCCTGGCGTCGATTAACCGCTTGACTGCATTTGATGCGGGCCACTAAGCTATCAGGCCTTCATGACCTACTTCACTTACTCGAGCATCAGAAACAATGGCTATTATAACTATTCAACATTATTACCTCATTAACCACATTAAGGTTACAATGCAGTTAAAAAATTAAAATTATATTAACTACGAACGTGCTATAAGACCACTTTTTTCGCGTCTACTACTGAGGAATACTGATAACAATAAAAGATATTTCTTGCCTGTCAACACTCTGTTTTCATCAGATTAATTCATAATATTAGAAGGTAGTTAGGTTCTTAATATAAGTTAACTTTGCCGTCCTCTTATAAAGGAAATAATAAACTATCCTCAAATAGATGTCAATCTTAAAAGAGTAGAGGAGATGAGGTTTTTCCAATTATTCTTCTTTTTCGCTATTTACCAAATGCATATTATGTTAACTAACGAAAGTAACTGACACGGTAACATATTTACTGCACAATGAAACGTGTAAACAAAACATATCACAGATCTTCACGTAAACGTACAAAGCAAATTGCGTTTTAAGCTCAAGATATCTGATCCCATGTAAAGTGATGCAAGAACAAAAGTGGAAAAACAGTGCACATATAGGAATCGTCTACAGTTCTAGATCTATCGTCGAGCGAGTACCGGGCCGCGGCACCAATTCTAAGTGGAAATGTTGAATATTCAATCGAATATTTCCCTCAGTCTTGGTGCTATCTAACGATCTTCGATTAATGTAGTCGATGTCAGCGGGATAACCGATGGCTCTTAGTCGAAGACAAGGCTGCGCTGCACAATGTATCTGTGCTGAAGTTATATTGAATCGAAGCACCTCGACTATTTATCCGTCTTTACTTATAAATTAATGTTATATACATTGAAGCAAGGTTTCATTGTTAAAAATAAACTTGAACGTGAACCGATAGAAAAAAAAAATGGTATCAATATTATGTTTTATTTTATTACACCCGAGTGGACCGGGGACATAGGGCCAGTACAAAAATCAATAAACTATTGTTTGGTTTGGTTTCGAAACGCAAACCGCCTTCGATGTCAGAAAGTGAAAGTGAATAGGAATCTTTGCTATCCTCTGTATTAATATTACAAAGATTTTTTTATGTTAATTTCCTAGTTTTGATGACTTAAAATTTGTAAACATGGTGAGTTTTGAAAATTTTCGCTGTTTTTTTTTAACGACATGAACATTTGTTACAATATAAATATTAGGCACATTGTAGGTCATATTGTGTTGTGAATCAGATTGTTCATATTCATACATATACAGTATGGATTTGTAATAAAAAAATGTATAAAGATGATACAAAAACAAAATACAACGACCGACCACGGGACTGACCGACCAACAAGGGAAAGCTAAGATTGTAAATAAAATAAAGTATTGAATTGTATGAACCTATAAATTCAATCACGTTTTATTGTTACCATCGCAATATAGAAAGATAGGATGTATAATATTGCAATAGAAAATATGCGTTTCTATTCTAGGAGGAAAACAATACAACATTGTGAAAAACAATAGAACAAGACTTTTTCTCATAAAATACCTTCAAGTAATCGTGTGCGTAATATTACAATTCTAGGAAAAATACATTTTTATGTATCCTTTACAGATAGCGGTTTTACATTGTCGACGGCAACTACTCTCCAAAAGGTAATCAACTAGTCTACTTTAGTAGTAGTCTACGTTCATGGTAATAAAAATGGTACTAAATCTTAAATGTCAAGTATTTTTATGTAAAATTACAATTTTATAAAAAAAACTTTAATTAGATTTTTGAAGGAATTTAATTAAATGGTGCAAATAACAGTAGTTAGGGGGTATTTTGTATAACTATAGAAAATAGGACACATATGTCCACAAGTTTATCAAACAAACTTGGGTATAGTGGTATGATTTAGATAAGTCGTCCGCTCGCCAAGTCAGCTTTGTTCCACTTATCACCTAATTTCGATTTTTATTCCAGCTTTACAAAAAATTACAAAGTCATGTCTCTTTCTAATACATATAAGAAAACCAGCCAGCCATTTGTAAGATAAACTAATTCAAAACTGTTTTTTTTGGCTCTTTTGTTGCAAATTATTATTAGTTTTTAATATATTTATTGTACACGTTATAAAAATGCAATGAAGGATCACAATATAACATATTAGAGTATCACATAAAACTAGTACAAGAGGTATTTTATATTTCATTTTAGTGATGTTTGTTGTGTTTTAAGTGTAACATAATTTAACAATATCAGCGCTAAGAGCGCAACGCTTATAATACTATAAATTAGACTTTTACTAGAAAAATATCTTTAAAAAAATAAGTATACATATAAATATGCAAGTATTACAAATATCTTGTCAATCTAAGACCCAAATTATCATACTATAAACAGCTCATGTAAGAGAGATATAGTAGAATATAATGCAAGACGAAAGTATCTTGTAAAAGTAAAACAAAAGTATCAAACTGTAAAAAACAGCTCATGTAAGAGAGATATAGTAGAATATAATGCAAGACGAAAGTATCTTGTAAAAGTAAAACAAAAGTATCAAACTGTAAAAAACAGCTCATGTAAGAGAGATATAGTAGAATATAATGCAAGACGAAAGTATCTTGTAAAAGTAAAACAAAAGTATCAAACTGTAAAAAACAGCTCATGTAAGACGGATATAGTAGAATATAACGCAAGACGCAAGCGGCGGTACAAAGCGGAGTGGATCGGTGGCAGCCGCTCTGTTTCTGCTCCAACTACTCCTCACACGGTGCATTACCCTCGTCCACCGCATTCGAGAGCTATTTGCTGCCGAGGATCAGATTAATGTTGCCACTTTTCTACTTGTCGTAACCACTCAACTTTTGTCTTAACCTCTATTACCGACTATTGTGTACTGAACTATCAGTTTTTCGACACATTGATTTGTGTGCCAAGTTTTTAGTCAAACAAAAGTGCAAGCTTTAAATAATGTGGTATGTTTTGTACATGATTAATTTACGTTTTTTATATACGTATAATGTTGTAGTTTCTCCCATATTACTCATCTAGATTCAGGGTATAGATTTAATTTAGTCATTATTATATGATTATTATTATCATATGATCTACACGTTCGATTCTCAAGTAGGGCTGTGTTACTAGGTTTTCACTTTAGGAAATTCTCGGTAGCAACACGGAGTCTGGAAATGTGTCCAAGAAATGGCAATAGGCTTATTACATGGATCAGATACTTAACTGGCACAATGAGAGTGCAAAAGTACACCTCAACGTACGCCCCACAAGAACTGTGTTTCCATTTACACTGATACACGACGGTTCACAAACACTGCGTATTAAGTTGTCTACGTCAACGGCACAAGGTGAATAAAATCACAAAACAACTGAAAGTTTTCTCAAATAAAATAGGATTTAACCCTGCTTTGGCGTCGGATAAAAATGCGGTTGCTAAAAGGTAGATACGTACCCGTAACTTTGTGCTTCCGTTCACGCGCGGCTGAAAATATTACGTGAAGGTGTAAACGAGCCCCGGCAAGGCCGTTATTGCCATCGTTAAGTTAAAATTTTCTCTCTTGAATAGCAACGTGAATGTGGCACATAAACACAGGCATTTATGTTATTTGCAAGCGAATATTGGGATGAATACAACGTAAAAATATAAAAGCCGACACGTGGAGAAATTAGGCTTGTGTTTGCAAATGTGCTGTGTTTACGTGTAGGTGTGTTTTTGTTTCACACTTCAATTGGTTTAGGCGGTTACTGGTTACCACGGAATAAAAAGAAAATTACAATAGAGCCGATGTTACCGATATTGCCACCTTGTATAATAAAACTATGTTAAGTTTATTCGTAGTACCTACATTTTTAAGCAAACTTTAATGGTATTAAAATTGTTGTTTTTTTTTTTATTATTAAATTAAAAGAATCTGCTTTTCAAGATCGATTATGCAAACAATGTGGACCGCTCTTACAATTGCTTGTATGTAGCAAAATAACGACTCATCCGAGTTTAATCTTAGAATAAATAAAATTAAAAAAATAGTTTACAGTGTACGAATATAAGCAACAATGAAGAAGCTATCCTATATACTTGTACATAAAACTCATCCTTGTGCGTAACTGGCGAATGTACCTCGACAATCACTCAGTAATATTGAAATAGTAGAATAATAGAAATAGTAGTACTCAAAGCACTCATAGTCATCTTTTTATGACATATATAATTTATGAATGCGCCATACCCTGGCCATTAGGTGTAATTCGCCGCAAATTATAGTAATGCATTACTATACATTTGAGAGCTATAATTTTCATGTGGTAGGTACTAAAGGTACACTCCAAAGCCAACAAACGTCAGTTGTACAAAACAAACAGGCAATAGAACAGATTTCCCTCGAGAGTGCTACATTACGAGTTTTCATAGAGGCGTTGTCCGTAAACGTTCCGAAAATGTATGAAGTTTGATTATCTACGCCGCAATTCTTTGTTTGTTGACAAAACGCGATGAAATATGGAAATTACAAAAGGGAAATAATATTTCCAGGGGTCACGAATAAACATTTTGTGTTTCAATTCTTTTTGCGTAATTCAACTTGTATCCTGATAATAAAATATTTTACAACGCTAATAGTATTGTAAAATACGACTTTAATTCAAATTTATTGTTGAAAACTGTTGAAAATAGTATTCCTACTATGTGTTCAGACATTATGAATAGTGTTGTATCTATAACCAGTAAAATTAGTAAAATTAAAACGTAGATTTATATCTATGAATCTACGTTTTAATTTTACTGGTTACCTTAGTTTCTTTGCAATTTCGCTGCTGCCTATCATATTTACACATCGTGCTTTTGTCGACTTAAGTATGATCTCCGGATTCAAAAACGATTTTCTAAGAAAACTCTCTTTTGACCTTTCGGAAGGTAACAAGATCATTATGACTTAGAAAAGAACTCTTCAAATTCCAGTTACACAAAAATATGCCTAAGAAATTGCAATCTCTATTACATGGGACTGATACATGGTGAAATAGAACTCTGCCTACCCTTTAAGGGAATACAGATGTGAGGACATGTACTATGTGATTTAGTTTTATTGGTTTTTATGTTTGACTTACAATAAAGCATAAACAAATACAATAGATTAATAAATCACAATTTTTCGCATCAAACATCATGACAATACTATTGACATATTCCTAGCCAAAACAATATTTTCGCACTGCAGTTGCAACACACAGATCGTAAATTACTGTAACGAAGTTAAAAAGAGTCAGCTTCCAACAGATTTGATAAAATTTATCGATAGACATCGGATTTTTCCAGGAAAACACCGCAGTTATTGCGTGAAAACGAAATACGATCGCATACGAGAACATGCCAAAATTGAGTGCCCAATTTTGTGTGAACGCATGAATATACTTTCTGAAGATATTATCGCGCGGAATAGGATGCTCGTATTACGGAATTTTACATTTTAAAAGTGTGCATTTCTTTTACACTCAATAAAGCCACTGCGGTCTTGGTGCTATGAATTTAACTGCTCTCTATTACGAATTAGTAATTCCATTGTACAATTTCTACGAGAATCAACCTGATCAAATAGACGATCGGTAGTTCTGGTTTGATTTTCTCACGAATATCCACAAGAAGCGAATCATTTAACTTCGGTTACTGGTATATAATTAATTGTTGGAAAGTGATAGCTAACATAGACTTTCAAATAATATAGTCTAATTGAAGTCATATAAGACGGCACTAACAGGGCGAATCGATTGTGATTTCTGACACACAGAAAACCGACCGAGCGAAACATTTTTGCCTCCTTTTGCAATTGTTGAGTGGGTTGATTGCCGGTGGTTCAAACTAGATGGTGATAGGTAATTCGAATCTGTCCGGATAGCGACGCCCTTGCATGAAGATTAGAAAACACCGATAGTAACAACAGTAGGTATGTCAAGCATCAATATGTGTACATTCGGTAAAGAAAATAATATACACTATTTTTGTCGAACTGAAAGAGACAGTCGTAATCGTTTCTTGCCAGTTAGAACTTAAATGATATGTTTGTTTTTAGGTTAATTAAAATTTTTATTACTAAAGCTTTTTATTTCTTTAATTTATATTTCTAAAAATACAATACTATTTTGAGAAATATTTTTCCCCCATATGAGATACATACATGAAGTAAATTAGACTGTTTAATTACTCGACAATTTAGGGGAAAACTCTCAAGTATTTAATTGCTGCTAACTATTTATACCCATTTTAATACCTCCCCCAAATTAATCTTAAGCGCTTCCGACGGCTAAGAATATTTTAAAGTAATAAAATCTTTGCAGAATAAAGTACTTGTTACACGATTTAACTAGTTTCTTCCAGAAAATTTTAAAGTAAACTAAAGTTCCTTTTAAAAATAAAACGAACAGTGTGCAGGATTTTATATTAATCTTGACTATTTGACATAGGCCTTTCAAGGACATATTATACTACTGACTACATCTATATAAAGAATCATATTGGAGTCATTCACTATAATACATATGTGAATATGCCATTCCCGCGAGATGGTTTTTAAAGTACCATTCCATCGGTACTGGGAGTAACTAAAATGATATTAAGTGGTCGATGACCTTGCAGCTCGATACGCATAAGGGTGAAACAGACAGGCATTGCTTTTAATGACGTCACAACCCCCGGTGATGCGCCTATACGATTTCAAAAACGCCTTTATATGATTTGCTATATTTGTTTGTCCATTGTATATTCCTAATGCTTATATCACTTTTACCACTGTTAACGTGTTCATCTATATAAGCGAAATAAAAAGTACGGTAGTACTTCCTTAGAACATAGATCTTACTAAATATTTTAAAGTTTGTAATATTGTTTTTTATTTATTTAAGGAACTTTGTCGCTGAAACCATACCGTCTGATAAAAACAAAAGCAAGATTAAAAATAAATAAAGATACAAAAATATTACAACAATTCCTGAAAGCTGTATACTATTATTAAACTTGGGGTTTTTCTAGTGACGGCGACAGTAATATACTGTAGGTAATAACGTAGTGTAGGAATGTAGTCCGCCAACCAGGACTAAGCCAGCATGGTGGACTAAGGCCTAAATCGTCTCATTTGCAGAGGAGGCCTGTATTCAGCAGTGGGACGTATGTATATGGACCGACGATGATGATGGTGAAGTTTATATGAACGGTCTAATTTCATTCAAAACATATTGTCTTACGTTTTGCCAGAACATATAATAAGGTTTACTGTTATCAATTTTATCCACTCGGATATTCTTCCCGTGATATATTTTATTTTATGCCTTGAAAGGAAAACGAGTTTAAATGCGTACTCATATTCCACGAAGTACTATCAGCTTACCGTATTCCGAACACATATCGGAAAAATATTACTTTTTGTATACCTTCCGTTGTCTTTTAACATATTTGATGATACAGTAACAGGAGCCATGGATTACATTTTGATATTATCGACATTTCCGTGAAGTCATATATAGCTTCTTTGACGACGGTACAACGAATCTTAAAAGAATTTTGTGTGAATAATAAACGTGCTTAAAGTGGTATAAAAAAGTGTTGAACGTAACGTTGTATTTGTTCTTTACGTTTAGAAAATATAGCAAAAAAGAGAACATAGTAACATATACAAACCTGTATTTAAAAAATTACGTTAGTATTAAGATAAATAAGCCTTATATATACTTATACTATTACGTAAATGCCATTTACGTGACGACATATGAGTGCAGAAATGCAAATCAGCCTACCTTTTCGGCGGTAATAAAAAATCGAGGTAATGTACAAAATATGTATATATCTTTATGTATGTTATAAGTATGTCAGTTTATAAAAAAGAAAAACAAATAATAAATACTTTCAATACACATAATTGACATTAGTACTGGTAAATTATATTTTTCAACACAAGAGTCCATAAAAGTAAACAATATCTTTTGAAGAATGCTTCTCATAAATTGGTCTATTATACATACCTAGATAGATACATATGCAATGCAGGAGCAATAATAACTAGTCAGACATGCTGTAGTTCGATATTTTTAGTGAGCTTCATCGACAGGTACATGTCGCTGACGGACGATCGACGTATTTCAAAAATGACGGACGTTGACAAGTGCTGACAGATTCATCAATTGCCACCGCTGTTGCTACGTGGGAAACATCTGGCCTTACTTATAAACACTTTTTGTCTCACTCTGCCCAACGGCACTGGTAACGCAATAGAGGAAGACAAAACAGCTTCCAGAAAAATCCTTGAAAAGGTTATTTATACTTATTTGAAGTCACTTGATATGAGACACAGATTTTCTAAGAGATCTTCCCATATCAAAAATCCAAATATGAATAAGACAGCTCCGTGGTGCAGTTGGCTAGAATCAGCTTGCGGAACGAGAGGCCGCGACTTCGAACCGCGCATCGAGGCAAATGTTTCTGTATTCACTATTTGTTTCGGGTCTGGTTGTTTGTGGGACCGATAAAGTCTCTCATATATGATACCCACGATAAAGGATTCGTATCCTAGTGTACTTTTAGAACTATGTATGTGACTGTTGAGATTATTCATTATTATTATTGTTCATTACTGACATATCACAGACACAAATCTACTTGACGATAGAAATTCGCCCATGGCGGAGGCTGGCTATTCTTAAACCGTAGTTATTAATAACAAAACAGTCTATTTTTGTCCAAAATCATCTTTTCTTATTAGAAAATTATCCTTCTTGAAGTGGAGCGAAACGTATTGCGTAAACAAACTGTTTGGCCCGGCGTGTGTACATAGGACGTTGAGTGTGGACGAATTGCGTGGCGTATCGTGGATGTAACTCGAGTGTGGCGCGAATGTGTGGCGTGGCGGTGAATAATAACACGCTCACATACCTTTTATCTACATTATACTTGTCTTGTAGACTCTGAAGTTAACTTAGCGAAGAATACAGGGCTATGAATAGCCGTTATACATATATGCGACCCACGGTTGCCAGTTCACATCGCTCGCCTACTGAGGGTTGGGGGACTATGTTCCTAACAAATTCTTTACATAGAGTAAGTAGGTGGTCATAATCAAATTAAATTTGAAATTGTAAAGTAGTGATGTACGTAAAATTTGAAACATAATCAAATATAAAAATAATAAGATGTTTTCTTTTACAGATGTAGGTGATAACTTATTATGAATACTCACATTACTTTGAACAGGTCATTGGTGTGTTCCCTGGGGTTTGAACCTACGACCGCTTAACCTCGAGGTCATCACGGCTTTGTTCATAAAAAAAGGATCGCTTGTGCTCTCCAAAGTTCTTTATCTGTTTTAGCGTAAATAACATACCCGCGACTACGTGAAATTTTCGATATATTCTTAAATCCACATAAAGCAAAACTCTCATGTACATGATGGATGACATGAAATAGGGATCGGATATTCATTAAAGGTTATTTGTTTCTTGTAGTGATTTTAGGTATAAAGACAGATCGGAGTTTGGGGACTGATAAAGATTACGTATTTTATAACTCAACGCACGGGGAAAACCTGCTTTAGTTTTCTATCACAGTCTTTATACAACCTATATACAGGCCTTGATAGTAAAATAATAAATTAAAGCTTTTTTGATTGCCGCGTGGTCTTCCGACAAAAGTATATGCCGTACGATCCAGAGGTATAAGGTTTGATTCCCAGGTCACGCAGAGTTATTGAGTACACCATTACGAAATTCTAGTGCCCTAAAAACGAGCAAAGACTCGTCTCTTATACCACTGATACATATCTGGCGAAATCTGGGTGTAGAAATGAACCTCTGCCTATCCCTACTGGGAATATAGGCGTTAGTTTATGTCATGTGTGTTCCTGTTTTTTCTATGATTTGTCACTTTTAAGTACCAGTTTTTACCAGTTTAATTTCTTCAGATCCTCTAAAAAATCGGATCAAGAAAAGTTCGTTATTCATACGAAATGTCAAGTACTTTTATTCAATGTATAAACATTAATTTTATACAGCAATACCGACCGATAGAAACTCTATCCTATACTGACTTAATTGCGGTTCCATTATAGTTCCAATAGTAATACGTAGAATAGAAACCGTATCTGAGAATAGGACTTGGGGTTTAACTAAGGCCTAAGCTTAATAGAAACTCGATTCCCATCGAAGCTAGACAGTCCGCATTCGATAAGTAGGCAATTATGTACAGTTAATTGTTTGCGAAACAAGGTTACCTTGACAAGGTAATGTGCTGTGACTCGTGCAAATATAATAATGTTATATTAATTTTCGCAAGTTAATTATACGTAAGAAGAATTATGAAGAAGCCGTAAGTGCTTTTCATAAATTAGAAAATTAACTTCACTTCATATTACTCAAATACTAACTGTCTTTAAACATTAAAATATGCATAAAACACTATTTTAAATAGACCCAGAGTAATGTGTATTTAATTAATTTCTCCAAACTCTTCTTGTAGAGACTTTAGAACTGCATTCTGTTAAAATTTAAAATCTGTGTATATTTAGGAGTATTTTTAATATGTAAGATGCTTTGTGTGCAGCAAGCTGCAGATCTCGGCCTCAATTTGCTGGCTTTTTATTGGGTTTTTAAATAATGAAATATGAAAATTTATAATTTATTTAAAAAATAATAATGACATTTCTACTGAGCGAGTTTCTTACCGTCTTTTCTCCACTGCGTTAACCTCGGTTAATAGTCACTGTAATCCAAACTGACTTTCATCATGTAAAATTTAATTTTCTGTTATACATCATAATAAATAGCTAACTCTCAGTATCGGCCCATATTAATTTACAATTCCAATACAAACACACCAATATACTATATAATCGTCCATAAAACCGTCAATCCTTTCCTAGAATTATTAAATTAATCCACGTTTTCATCGCTTATTTGTTGAGTAAAAAGCGGGCGTGCCGGTAATTTGGCTGTATCTATGTGCGAAAATTCATGCGGTATTGGGATAGCGGCCTCATCGGGTGATAGTTGATAAATTGACGGGGTTGTACGTGCCTGGTCCCCACACGGCTCCGTGCTAAGTCAGCGATGCCGCAAATATGAACTCATGCGTAGATGCCCAATACGTAATATTCGATACCAAATTTACGCTGGCGTATTGTCTGTCACGACATGCCTCGTGTATCCATTTATCAACGTATTGGCTTGTTTAGATGTACCTACATTAAAGTTGATAGATTATAATCTATTACATTAATTCTTTTATGTATTGAATTAAACGAATTTATTGATTGACCCCGTGGAGTTTGGTTCCCTTCAACTAACTGAACCTACCTGAACCTTTATAGTGGCAAAAACAGGTTCGGATGTTCTATATTGTTTATTTTATGCTAATGACCGCATGAAGGATTCCACATGAACGCACCGATATGTTAATTAAGGTAATTACCGAGTGTAAAGTGCAAATTTGATGAGGCCAGGTTGAAGTTTCAATGGCGGGCACATTATGATTATGTTACGAGTGTAAGCAAACAATCTGCCAAGTTTGCAGGAATCGTGGCTCGTTAGTACTTCCTTTTAGGCCAATCAACGTTAAGACAGTCATTAAGTTTGATTGCACAAAGCTATCTTTTAGTCGAGATATTTTTAAGAGAATATGAAAGCTCTTAATGACTGGATGTGATTTTGACTGACGCGTTTGTGCCAAGGCTTAATGTGTGGTGTGTGAGTAAACGTCGCGGATATGAGTTCCAATTGAGTTCTGAATGTAACTGTGAGTTTTTATAAATCAACATGGCCGTAGGATCACTTTTTAATACATGAGAAAACATACTGGCAAAATATGGATGTAACAATAGTCCTCGGCCTCTTTGTGTTTTTTTCTAATCTGTGTTTAGAATTGGTTGCATAACTTTCGTATAACCAAACTACTCACCGATTTTAGCTAGATAAACATGCGCCTTTTTTCTTATAGTAATAATATGCCATAAAATTATCGAATTTCACAAAACAGAATTAATTTATTAAAGGCAAAAACGCCTCCTGTCTGTGGGCTAATGTTCCGATGTGACCCTTATCAATTCTCTCGTGTCTGGCCTGCATCCGTCCCTCCCTTATTATGTATAACATTATATTTCAGTACAATATCGTGTGGGTAAATTGTGGTTGTTCCCAGAACTGATTTAAAATTACCGCTGCCAGAGCGCTTAAATATGGTTTATGGTTCTTTTGTGATGTGTGACATAACTTTGCTGTTAAATCCTCGTTGCACATGTATGACATAGCATAGAATATCTTTAATTATTTTTCGTAAAACGTTTTACAACTATAATTAAACACTTTTTCTTTACGAGAGAAATGCGCCTTAATGTATTCTGTTCGATACCACGGGGGAGGCCGAAAGGAGTATGTACGCGGAGAACATTTGTCCGCTTAGCTGAGTTGGGTCCCTAACCAAAATCCTACACTAGCATACCGACTAAAACCTCTTAGTGACCATCTCCCGCATTTAGGGCGGTTTTCGGCGTCTAGAGGCGGGAAGTGCCCTAAAGTCTTCTGGGGGCTGAGATGCACTCCGCTTACGTTATTTTACCATTTTACCACTTTCGAACGCAGATTAAGTTTAAAATCAAAATAGCGACACATTTATTTTGATTTATATGCTCAGCCAGTACCTATATAGTGTGCAGTATAGCTTGTGTGTTTTTAAACTCCACTAACATTTTACAGCTTGGCTTCAGGTACGTCTATAAAATAAAAGCGTCCCGCTGGGTTTTGGGCAAAGGCGAAGAAGTTGAACAGCCGCATAGTGTGAAAGCGTGAAATGGAACGCAGAATACTTTTTTATGTTACCGGGGTACAGAATTCATTGAGATTGGGACACCCTGAATGAAGTCGCCCATTCAGCGCACAACTCGTGGTTCCACGACGCATGCATTCAACATATTTACAACTTTATTAAATAGCGTTTCAACTTCCATACTGTTTCGTTTTAAAGATTACGTGTTGGACTTTTATAATTGAGGGTATGTGTATAAATGGAAAGTTAAATTTCGGCAATGTAATAATTTCTAAATATTTGTCGGACCCGCGAATCGTTCTTAGAACCTCTAGATGCAGATGATGCGGCACATATTTATGCATACTTTGTAATCATCGGTGATATAACTCGCTTAGAATATAAATGTTAATATTCAAACTTATTTCAACTCAGAGTACTTTAGAGCAAAGTTGTGGTTTCCATCACCCAAACTTAAACCAATTTTGCACAAAACCGAGTCACAGACAACTCACAAGTGTGGTTAACCGACGTTTTAACATTTTTAATTACTACTTTTCTCTGGGGGAACAAAGTTGGCAAATGTTTCTGATAAACAATAATTACGGCCGTTTCAAATTAGGAAGTTAGAAGAACTTTACGATGTTCAGAGCAAACATGAAACTCAGGCCAGCGCTCGGCTAATTAGTTAAGTTTATAAATTTGTTACCTATTTGGTATGCTAAGTGCCAGCGAAAGTTGGAGCCTTTATAGATACCATAAAAGAAACCTAAAATTACTCTTAGAAATTTTACGAATTTTTTCCTATGTTTGAGAAAGGCCGCTAAACATAACTTGCGAAAATCACTTTGGAGGGTTTTATAAGGATCATCTGAAATTCTTGTTGAGAAAACAACGAACATTGAGCGATAAACATGCACAATGTATTGGCTAGACGCTTATAAGTTATTTGAATTCGTGTACAAACATTTTTGCTTCAAACTTCTCGGTTTCATACAGCTCTAGAACTGTATAGGCATTTCCTTTCTTTCATTCTGTTTCTAAGTAGGTACCTACTTATTTCAGTTATAAGTTATAAAAGCGTATTTCTTTTGATGATACCTACATGGTATAATATCTTTGACTAAATACTGGTAGGTTTAGTCTAATGTCGGCTAACGAGTATACTTAAATTTACTTACATGTTTGCAGACACGTCGGTATTTCTAAATAGGTGCAGTACTACATCGACACACACATTTGCAGTTTCCATGCTGTTATTAAGCTTTTCCTTACAGCCTGACTCAAGAATCATCCTAAAAACTAATTGATCATGCGCCATAGATATATGTTTGGGGACCTACGAATTTTTCATTTTGTCTTTTGGCTTTCATGTATTATTTGGATTAGTTCAACGTCTTTGCAGCTGCTTCAGAGATATTTCTTACGTGAAGCAATAATCTTAAGCTTTTTTTGCCATTTTTTTCGTTATATCTAATTTAAATATTATTCAATTTGTAGTCTAAATACCTCCAACAAATCACATTCCTATATACAAAATTAATAAGAATATATTTTGAGCTTTCTTTTAATAATATTTATACTGTATCAAGAAACACGGTAGAAACTAAATAACAGCGTG
The DNA here is from genome assembly GCA_030295005.1 of Cephonodes hylas. NCBI lineage: Eukaryota > Metazoa > Arthropoda > Insecta > Lepidoptera > Sphingidae > Cephonodes > Cephonodes hylas. Next base: position 7,845,766 of record AP025366.1, read on the forward strand.
TCATGCAGTTACATAGCTATACATGTTTGGCGCATACACTCGGCTGACATTCAAGGCGCGTTTGGATTTGGCAAATGACAGACAAATTGGCGGGCTGCGGACGTGACGTATGGCAGCGACACCCACAGGCCCGTACAATGACGTGAACAGAACCTTACAGGCCCATCGCGATATTCCAGAAACACGCAGAGCAATTACGCTTAATGCAACAATCGATGGATTTACTGCAAAAGTCACGATTGTGTTTCAAATTGTGTTGAATTGCATTTTAATCACTGCTTTTTATACCTTCTGAATAATTCTAGTTTATAGGCTATTACGATTTGCTATCGATAAATGAATCCATGTGGCAGGTAAATGTATGGTATTTCAGTAATACGCTACGAATAATATAAAAATATTGGCATCGTACGCCAAAAGAAAATTTTGCATAAATTTAGAATAAAAGTCCTTAATACCAAATAGAGATACCAACAGAGTAAATTTTAATTTTACTTCTCATATTTTAGATTACATTGTCAGTCTAATGTTTGTTAAATGTATGGGGCTCGGTTAAGTGTCCTCACTGCCAACTAATACTAAAAATTTTCCTATTATAACGAAATACAGTGAAATTGCTTACTATTTATCGCAATTGTATTCATTATAGAAGCTATGGACATTTAATCTCGATGCATAACATATAGGGCATTAGGGGAAGGTGAGGTATAATGATCCCCCTAAGGAAAAAACAAAACTGTGGCTAAAGTTAAAGGCATAATCGCAGGATTTCTATTGTTGGCTATAGTGAATTTACTTAACTTTGTAACTGTATACTTATTTTTTATCATATATGCGTATTTTTTTTGTATTAGGGATTTTTGTAAAAGTTTAGTAAAGGATCATTTTACACACACCTATGTATAAAATGATCCCTGAGGTAGGGGTATAATGATCCCAGGGATCATTTTATACCATAAGTTAATAAATATCAGTGTAATAAACACAAATAGTACTCATCCCTATCAAAGGTTTTATCAATGTCAAAATAGAATAGAAAATTTAACTCTTTATTTAAAAAATAAAATAATTTTCTTATCAGGAACTTAAAAATAGACTTATAGCCATAAATTTCTTTTCACACTATCAAATTGGTTACTAAAAAGACAAATATCGCAAGTAAATTCGCCTTCATCGTCACTAGCTACGCCCGCACAAGCCTCATATCACCATTTAAGACACACAACACATTTAATCCACCCTTCGCCTTTAGTGTCCTTGGAGTAGCTTTCAGTACAGAAGACTAGAAGAAGGCGTCACTCTCCTCTTCGAAAGAATCTGATCTGTTTTTTTTTGCCTTTTCCCTTTCCGCCTCCTCTTCCGATTCCTGTTTCTTTCCCACCACCTTTTCTTTTATCGTTCTCTTTGTTTGTTTTTTTTTTTTATTTTATTTTATTCGCTTTCTTAAGGGCTTTCTTTGTTTCTATATCTGTTTTCTTTTTGGCTTCTTCTTCAAGGTAATTTTTGTAGGGTGTGCTGATAAGTACTGATGTGTCTACTTTGCGTTTATAAATTCTCGGCATGATCTGTAAAACAACAAATACTTATGGGGTAAAATGATTCCAGGGATCATTTTAAACACAACAAAAGGGATCATTTTGCCCCAAACACTAAATTCCAAGATTTCGATCAAAACATAACCTTCAAATACCGCGTGCGGTTATCGAACATTGCTTAAATATTAGCTAACTGACATTAATACCCGCAAATAAAATAACATTTCAATAAACACGAACATGTAAAAAGTAATGAAAGTCCAAAAACAGGCTTACCTTAGATCAGAGACCGACTTTTTGATTATTTTGTAATAAAATCACGCCAAGCGCTCACACCGCCATGACACTAGGATAGGTAACTGGCAGGGGTGCGGGGAACATGTCTCACGCGCATTTGGATTGATGACACTAGTTTTTTCTGGTTTATGGCGGGGGATCATTTGACCTCCAGGGATCGTATTACCTCACCTTCCCCTATATACCTTACGCACTGTGGTCTGTTACCAAGCGGATGCTCTAAACCCATCACTTACAATATTCTACCACAAGACTTTAGAAGCTAAACGTATTTGCCTTAATTGGCATAAGTTATCCCTTTGTAAACTCAAATACATGTACCGTACCATTACATAATGCGGTGGTCGTGTAGAATATCTCGAAAGTTCCAAGTTTGACTTTCTTAGTCATTGACATCGTCTCCCTGAGAACTACATTAAGCTAATTTGTAAACATAATGTACCTAATTCAGAATGAGAGTGTTATTGAATGAGCTTCGTTGTGTGTATTAGCTAGGCTAGAATCATAATGACTTCGTAAGTTAATAAAGAAATAATTGCGAACTAAATTGAGACAAAATGAAGACTAATCAAGATTTTTAATTATAATTTCTGTTTCTTTAACCAAATTTTATTATAAAGAAAAACATGACTTCATTTATAGATAATATTAGAAAATGACATTAAAGATTAGATTTAAAATTTACAGAAAAATATTATGAATGTCCTCAAAAAGATATGCAATGCCTTCAATATAAGCTACTGCAAAATTATATCTACACCGCTTTTTTTTGTTTTTTTTTTTCAAAAAGGGTTTTTAATTTTTTTTTTTATTTTGCTTAATGTGTTAAATTTAACTTGCATATGTTATATCACACCACAGAGTTGCGCAGAGGTTCATTTTATTATCCAGGTTCCGCCAATTGTGATTTGAGGTTCAAGTAATGAGGGGCGAGCCTATTCTCATTTTCCACCAATTTTTTCGACACCGTGCTATTACTGATAAAAGCAGCTTGCATAAGAGACTCTTAACACTGCCTCACCTAGGAATCCCATCTATTCCTATGTAATACTTACTGATAGTCCAAAGCTATGTTAGAGAACAAAGGGGCTTTTTCAGATTTCAAAGTTAATCAAATTACTGAGGCGTAGAAAGCTAGGAAGTCGCCGCGTATTTGCATACACGGCCAGTACACCAGTAGTCATCAATCAAAAATGTTGTGCCATTACTTATTCAGTCGTACTTTGTTCGCATGTCTGGCTGCTGACATTTTGTGAGATTGTAATTATTTTGAGTGCTTCTGGCCAGCTGCGATCAAGCCAACAGTTTCGCAAGTAATGTTATCTGATGTATGCGCTTCTTTGCACTACCATTTTTGTTTACCTCTTTCTGCTTTCATCCATTAATGTATCAAGAGACGAGGCTTGTGTTGTTTCACGTTATAAGGGTAAAAATGCATCGCTGTACCTCAGGGATAGTTGAGCATTTTGTTGGGCATACATAGTAATGTGGTAAATGACATGTAGGACGAGATCCGGCTGCAGATATGGTGCATTCATAGAGTATTTGATACAATTAAAATTTTTTATCTGAAAAAATCAGTTTTGAATTCAAAATTATTCCAAGATGCAAAACTATGCCTACGGGTTATAGTGATTAAACTAAAATGTTACTCGCTTTGAGGTTTACTTTTTTGTATGCACCTAGCCATCAGCGAAATTTTTATGTGAGTATTTTAAGGTTTTACCTTACCCATAATGTCTCTGAGCGACGGAAAAGACTCGTAAAAACAATGAATAGATACTTAAAAGTTACATAACGTTGATTCCATATAAATAAGATTAAAGATCCTACATTAAACAGTACTTAGAAAAACTAAAGAACATACATAATGATTATACTCTAGATTGATTTAGAAAAAAAAAATGTAAACACGGACTCTTTTTTATTCTATCGCTGCTTAGGCCTAAAAACAACAATATCTCATAACATTCAAGGATACACTTGCCAATTCCAAAAATGTTTGTAAGTCGCAAAATGTTTGAAGTTACCTACGAAACTCCAAGGAATAGTTACTACACGTCTTATTTATTTTATGATTAATGGACTAACTGGGGCTCAAAAACATGTTTTCACTTTCAGTGATTTATTACACCGCCCTAATACTTGTGGAGTGAAACAGAAAAGTATTAAAAGTCTCCACGATCAATATCTGTCAAAGCGTAAAAAAAATCAATTAAACCGACTCGAAAATTCTTTCATTGGATAAACGGAAGGCGTGAGAATTGAAAATTGTGTGAAAAGATTTTTTCTATACGCTGCGAAAGCGGTGTTTTGTTAATGGAAATTCTTTTAGAATCTATTGATCGTATCTTGGACGGTGTTAAGCGTTTGTCGAGAGAAACATAAAATGTTTTTAGGTAAAGAACGCTTTTGGGAAGGTTGAATTTTTTCGTTTAGTAAAATAATGTTTAGAAAAATTTCATACGCGATATATGTATTTAAAGAAAAAGGAATGTATTTTAGTCGTTTATTTCATTAAAAAAATACTTTTTAAGTTTTGTTATCGCAAATATACAATGATCCAGTTTTTTAAAGTGTACTCGTGCGCTACAAAAGTTGAAGAAAACAATATATATTTATTAAAATTATAAGTCGTGATTGCCTTTAAATTACCTATGTGTATGTACCTTACATAGGTACAGAATGTCGGCGGTTGCGAGTCGAAACCCCAGACATATACCTCTGACTTTTCGAAATCATATCTGTATTCACAATGAATTGTACTTTAACGTACATAACACACAAGTCTGTATATCCCTATGTGAGACGTACACATACACCCGTGAAAGGAAAGGACTTCCTTCGGTAAAGGCAATCGATCGCGAACACAATGCGGGCTGACGGATGTTGTTAGACACGGCGGCTCTACCGCGCAGTTCAAAGCCTAATTATTCCTAGCCCTTTAGGGGACGACTAGCCAACTACGTCTTGTTGTTTGCCTTAGTATATTAATAGCTGATTAAAGAGGAGCAAAGATTTAATGAATAGGCGTTTAGTTTACCTCCTGGATGTCTTCTACGCGTGCCATCTTTGAAGTAATTTGTTAGGTTAATTAGTTCCATAATTATTGATGTAGTGAATGAATGACTAAAAATCGTGATCAAAGAACGTTAAACATCCAAAAAATCTGTTAAAAATAAGTTTTTATTAAACATTAATCGAACTGCCTAGTCCTCGCCCATTATTTTTTAAATTATTTATTGGTTAATATCAGGTTATATAACTAAACAATATTGCGTATGAAAATGTCCCTTAAAACAGCATTAGACTGGCTATCGAATCCCAATACTTAGGCATTAAATGTACATACATACAAACGTGGATATGTACATCCATATAAATCTTATCCAATTATTTAAACCTTACAAAACCGATGATCATATTCAAAGACTAATGCGGAGATTAAAAAGCGACCACGAAAACTGGGCATCGTAAGGCAGATACAATAAGTGATGGGAGAACGTCGCCGCGCCGGTAACACCGTTGTAAAGCGCCCGAGTCCAGCAACTAAGCTGTTAATCCTGGCAGTGGGCGCTCGACGCAACCACACCATGCCGGCTAATTGATTTCACACGACAAAACATGCAGAAAAATCCTCCGCTTGCATAAAACTTTGTTTAGAAAACCACTACACAACGCTACGACAGAATTAAACTGCCCTTGCGTTGGGTTTATTATTTTTGGCGTTGGTACTTGTATGGTTTATTGATAGCGGTTATATTTTAAAATGTAGTTAATAAAGTATATAATTGTATACTGTATTTAGCTGGTAATGTGATATAATTTACGCCAAAGACTAGTACTTAAAAAAGATAAGTAGTTATCAGACTCACGTTTAAGGTTCATTTTGTCTGATTGACCTTATACATTTCATATAGGTACATAATGTACATATATCTACAAAATAAATAAGAACAGATGAAAAAAAATATAGCTAATAGACTAAAAAAATCTTAAACGATGAACACATTATTTTATCAATCCAACAAGCTTTATATTTTGCCTTATATTTAAAAGTCTTTTCAAACACATAAGACGGCGCAGTCTAAGCACCGTGTTCATAACAATAAATATTTACACTAAAAACCTACGCAACTTATTGTCACTTTTTACTGAACTAAAGGCTAGCTACCGGAAAATTTACTCAATACTGAACGCTACGCTTCAGAACACAAAGGCCAATATACCAAAATTTCTTCTTACTTAAAAGAAAAATCATAAAATCTCCCTTCCGTTAAATTAAAAATAAATTCTATATAAAAGAAGTCATATCATAATATATCATCAGACTTCTTGTGTTAACACACTAATACAACGCAATTGTTCTGACAGTATTACCTATGATAGACTAAACATTAAATGAACGATGCTTATTCTTACATAGAATAACTTTTTTTATACCAGTTAAGTAACCCTATAAAAACAAGCGAAAGTTGCCCTCCACTCAATACATTAAAATATTATAATTATAATATTCACTAAGGAAGCTCGGCATTAGCACTATAGTTAATAGAAACCCTTGAAAATACCTTAGATTAATTACATTAGGTAAACTGGACGGGCACGTAAAGGTTCATGCGAACACATGAAGGGGTAGAAAGTAAAACAGACGAGAAAGGGTAACAAACAACAATATCCCGTTACAACACTCGTCGCAGTCATAAATCATTGTTGTATACGCAAACTTAAGTAAAATAAACATCGTCCAAACTAATTAGTGTAGAAAATTCACGTGGGACCAACAGGGTAATATGGGAGAAGCACAGTTTGATGTTGCGCTCACAAAATTAGGGAAGTTTAGGGCCAAAGTCGCCCTCACCCGAACAAGTTAATTTAAACTGCCCGAGTAATTTGCACAGAACCGTGACACTAATTCAATTAGTTACAAGGTATGCAAACAACGCGTGGCCTTAACAATTGTCCTAATTTCACTCCTTCATGAAACTTCGCGCACTTACGTTCAGATGCCCTCTACTTTTCTACCGAAGCCTGTCTTTAATCCCCTTTATATTCGCCCGAGAAATATGTAGTTCCAACTATGATGTTCTTACGTAAGTTTCCAACTCCTAAAATGCAAATTAATTTACTTACAATGTCTGTAATTATTTTTATTTTCCCGTATTTCGTGTAACATTTCATGATGCTACGTATTTGAAATATTTTATAAAAACCGAGGCACGAATGTTTTCTTTATCTAAACGTTATTTGAACTCTTAAGGGGTAAAATTCATAACGAAATAAAACTACTGCCATTTAAAAACGGCCACAGTATTGTTCCAAATATCTAAGTCGGGTTAAAATATTCATGAACAAGGTACATTCTGCCCGTAAAGCGTTTAAGAGTTAATATTCTACTGCGGGGCAAGACGGCAAAAGCCTGCTTGTATAGTGAGGGGATTTGGACGGTTAACCCACTTTCTGCATAGGAAACTCTAATTTGGTTATCGTGTCGTTTGTACCTTTGTCAAATTACATATCTGTGCCTCTGTTTTACTTATTTACCTGCTGTTCAAAGCATGACGTACAAGGTACTTTAATCCAATTAAAATAGCTGTAGGGGCTTTTAACCGGCCATCATAATAAACTGTCACACTTGTGTACACAAAGGACTAGACTGAGATGCAAACCGCGCATCCAACATTTATATGGACAAATTATACAACCAAATTTACATTGGCTAAAGTTACTGTGTTTTTGTAAAGTGGTTTGATATATACTTTTCACCCCACTGCTGGACACAAACCTCCTCAATATATTATGGTACGAGACTTTACAATTTAAAACACCACACTGGATTCTGTTGTTTCTCTTATGTGTGAATAGTTTCTCATGCTATTTCCATCATCATTAAAGTTTTGAATTATGCATAACATATTATTTGTATTATAATATGTTCCGATGCAATTTGATGTTCCAATCGCTTTTATAAAAATGAAAATTCGTCTTTTACCAAAAACTCTATTAAGGGGGGGGTAGGGTTTTGAGGGTTCAAAAAAAGTGTTTTTTTTTTATTGCATATTATGAAAGTATAGTAACTCAAGAATGTTGTCTGTTAATAGGAAGTCAATCGGAGCAAAACTCACAAAGATATAGCTTTGGAAGTAAGCTTGTCTCGACTTCTTTCTTCGCTACGAAAAACTTTAAACGCGTTTTTCTCAAATCGATGTTTTTTGAGTCGGTGCACTCTGTATCTCAAAATCTATTCAACCGATCGTTCTCAATTTTTTTACAGTATTTCCTTACATAATTTATGAGGTAACCCTGTTGAGATTTTTTCGTTTTTGATTTTATTTTTTTTATTATTAACAACAATAGTTATGAATTTAGGCCAAAAATCGGTATTTTCACTTTCAAGTCTTGTAAAAAGTTCAAAAATAAAAAAAAATGGAAAAACTCGACAGAGATACCTAGAGGGACATAAAAATTAAAAAAAAAACTTTGGTTATTTCATTTTAGATGATCCAGTGCTGAGGTATGACATGCACCGCAAAATGTATTTTTTCTCAGGCGCCTGCGAAGAATTGCTGCCATTCGGTCAATTTTCAATATTTTTCAACCAATATTTCACAGAATAAAGTTCAATTACTACTCTTTAATGTACAATAATCAGAAATAAATTTACTTTCACCGTACGCCCAAAAAAAAATCTGTAAGAGCCTGTTTTTTTCTGCCTTCAAAACCCTACCCCCCCCTTAATCACGTTAAAAACATTGTTAAAAGCTATTCCATGGATATAAAGCCATAAATCGCAAGGCTCAAAACCTAATTGGTAATTTAAACAGTTTTTACTACTAATGTTTGTTACAATGTATTTCAAGCACGTGTGACTTTCAAACATATATGGATAAAGCTGGAACATTTAAAAGACGCATTAGTTACGTACAGATTTGTTACGTACATTCTTGAAGTGGAATAAATAAATGAAACAACTAAATGGATAGGTAAATGTTTTATCGAAGTTATTTTTAAACATAGACCTAGACCGACGTTGTAATAAAGCAACGGTTTAAAAAAGTTGCCATAGTGTTAGTTCTATCGAGTTTTTTCCATGATCTCGTCTTCCCGGAAATTATGCAAATAATTTAAAAATGGAAGAATGAATATCTATGTAATTCATATGATCACCAAGCTTCAGTACTAAACGTCGTGTAGAGCAAGAAACCTGGTCAAATTAACAGGCAGTGACTAAACTACCAATATCTACGAGACAGATAAGAAGACAGTGACCAACTATCATCGTCCCATTAATTATAATTATATAAAATAATCCGAAAATCGCAGTATAGATAGCAATTGTCACTGCCATGAAAGTCAACAATCTTTTGCTTCTGTGTTCTTTAAAACAAAGGGCTCAGCACTTCACTTTCAATCCCAAAAATCTTAGGATCTCCAAAATAGGTAAAATAAACATAACAGACACCTTCATAATTAGCTTATTCGTAAGTGAGTGTAATAAACTTCATTTCCAGCTCAAAATATTAGCCATTGTTACTCACAGCTTCGCGCGCGATGGTATTTATTATTTACCCCTGGGGAACCTTTCATTTTCCCGCAATAGAAACTACCTGTTATATGTTACTGCTTCAAATTAACTATAGGGAAGTTTAATTTGCTCGGTTCCTGAGTAAAATTTAATGTGTTGGTATTAACACCTTAACTTTTCGATGAATTATGTTTGGGTCCAATTTTTTTAAATCTAGGTTATTAAAACTTTAAATGCACCAAGCCTGCGTTTAAGAAAGTGTTTTGAACATTTGTAGGCCCCCAAAAAGTCTTACTTTTTGCTTTGCCTTCCATTACAGAGATACATTTGATGCTCACAGTATGTGCTAGAGTTGCCCTTTTTTAAAGCCTCCATAAAAATATTTCATTGCCTCAATAATCATTATGTGTTTTTTAATAACCAGGGAAGTTCTTAAAGACAGTAATTAGTTCGAGCGACGTTCAGAATTTTAAATCAAAGTTCAATACAGGAAAAGCCTTGACAACTGTAGTTTTGTTCATATCACTAAAAGGCACGGTATGAATTTTTAATGGGGACATTGTTCCAAGAATGGCGCAGCGTGTTGTCCTCGGGTCAGGTCACGGATATCTAATGTGACTCGAGAAATGTGCCCTTTAATAAATAAAAAAGTTAAGTGTACGCGAAGCACTGAGCGCGCAACCGTATTCAGCGGTATTTTAAAAAATCTATGTCTACAATAAAAATCAAAACTAACCGATACAAAGAAGATTATAGGGATGATACTTGTACTAACGCTTGAAGTCTAGAGGAAAAGATGTGATTTTTATAGGAAGTTGTATTCAGTAAAAATAAGGAACACTCTCAGCTCTGCGCTGCTACTAGCATAGTAAGACTTAGCGAACAAGGGAATCGAATCCGCGGCGTCTTTTTTGAAAGCCATCATTTTAGCTATATTTGACAATAATTATATTTTTATGTGCATAGCGTAGGTACTATTACTTTTCTAACGTGCATTTGATTTACTTCGAAACTCAATGCATACCAATCAATCTATCAAATCCTCCTATGCAGGCCTATCCCAATAACAATTTCGTTTACTTATAATATCTATCCTCTAAAGATGAGATACGAGATTCTAAAAGTCGAAGTTCACTAACATGACATTAAATTTTATTAAATCATATACCCGCGCCAGGAATAGGTATTCAATTTCCTTTCTCATAGCACGGATCAATTCCCGATCACATAATTCAATTTACCTTATCCCTTGCCGAGAAAATGGCGCTGTATTTTCGACGATAATCAAATTAATAATTCTTAATGACGCAATTATTTTAACAAGAATGTATTTTCATTGTACATTAGGCTTAACCTTGGGAGTAATGTTTGATGACAATGTTGTTTGTAGCCATTACACGGATGGAAAATTACTTAATACCAATACATGTAACAAGAATGTCCACGTAATAAGAACAATGTGAGCTCAAGAAGGGATATAAGCTTTGTGTCTCTAAGAAGAAATAGCTTAGTTAGATGAAGTGGCAGGTGGCTAGCTCGTCGCTCAGGGACCGATAGCTGTTGTACTAAACGAGTTTTGAAGTGAAAGCCGCATTCGGCAAATGTAGTTTACCACTTCTGACAGATAAAGTGGCAAATTGTGAATGTAGAACTAGAATAACTGATTAGGTCAAAAACTTGATGAGTAATGCTTAGTGGAGGTCTTTTTGTATTGTTTTTATTTACACTTATATAAATCACACACGAAAACAGCAAATACACACGTAATTGCTTATGAGTTAACCGCCTCCTGTTTCAAGATTAGGCTGCGTATTGCATTTTGCATTTAGTCAGTGATATTTTGGCGTGCTCTGCATATACCATAAGATTTGATCACTGTCCCTGCAAACGCTCTGATATTATGATCAGTCTTTAAACACTTCAACCAATACAAGTAATTACATTTGTATGGATCTAGTTCGTCTAACCTTTTCCCCTTAATTAAAATTCTTTTTGTAATTTGAATGTTCTACGAACAATTAAGCTTAATATAGCTTCATCGGTTCGAAAACGCCAACGCATATTATGTAGAGTGTGGTTTCAAGTTTAATTAATAATGTTCCATATAAGAAATTGAAGTATGTAGGACTATGTAGGAATAACATACTACTACTTCATAATAACTGTGTAGGAATTAAACTATGTATAATTTTATTCTTAAATTTGATTTTGATTTGATGCTTTGTTTACAGATGAACGCAATTTAAAATAACAAAATGATACTAATGCGTCTACAGAATCTAGATTTTTCAAACATATCAGAAACAAAGCTAGATTAGCCAACAAGTTTGGAATGGGAATGCAACGAGAACAAGCAATGCGATCAAATCGGATTACAAACAACAGAGATACAGTCCAGAACTACCGAATCAAAACCAAAACAAACTGGAATATTATATAAAATACTGTTGGTATCTGTATACACTTCAGAATTCCATATCAACAAGGAATAAAATTCATTGGATCCTAAAATTCCTTATCTATATTTTTCTTTATAAATACATTCTCAACAGGATGGGCTCTAGATATATATACTATAAATGACCTAACAATCCTGTCAGCAAAACGTGAAGTACACCTCCGTCTATCATTTGGAAAACATATTTAAATGTGACTGTACATACATGCATACTCATATGTACGAATATATGTATTAGGCAATAAAATTATGTACATGTAATGATAGAATTGAATGCGTTTGGCACATAATTATTACTATCACCAACATACCAATTTTGTTTTGGTTTCAAATTGAATTTGACACATTGCTGTTATGCTCAGAATTCAAAAAGCTCTTGCATATAATTTATTATAAACTGTACAACCTATTATAACTACGGAGTCAATTAAAAAACAATTAACAACATTTTTTATATTATGCATAATTTTCAATGATTGCATATTCCACAGCTAACTAAAGTTGAAATTGAATATATTTATGCCGATTTCATTGTAGCGTCAATAAATTATTTTCGAAGCCAATCATCAAAATTGAATATATTTGGAATGAGCATTAACAGTTATTTGGGTTTGTGATATTTTACCAACGTAATTTAATACATATTCGGCTTACTAGACTATTAAATTATATCATTACCAGTAAGCTATCGATAACCAAAAAATATATTATATATATTCAGTAAGATTTTCTGTTTTCCTGACCATCAGAGTTTGTTGATAGAAGCAGTGTTGGTAATAATGGTCAAGCAGAGCACAACAGTTGTCTTATATCAGTAGATACTATTATGCTGGCTTTATCAAAAATGGATATATATTATCGATCATATCGCCTAATGTACCCGAGCGATTTACAATAAAATCTATTTTCCTTTCAAATAAAAGTTGGCATAGCAAAAAACCATAAAGGGCTCTGAAAAACGCTAGTTCTGAACAACAAACATTCGTATTTACAACTACTAGATACCTACGTCACTTTCTATTCCCAGGCAAAGTCATGTAGCGTTAAATTTTACAGTCAGAAAATTTAATGTTTTATGCATTCATAACCCCTAGAAAAGTTAACAACCAAAGCTAAGGCTAAAAAATTTACCAACTTCAAACTCCTTCATCCTCATATTTTGTTATATGGGTCAATCAACTTTTATCTGTCCTGTCAGTACTATGTAAATTTGTCCCTCAGTAGGTTAGTACAATGAAACATTAATTTTTCCAAAAAAATTATATATGGCAATCAATTACAATGAAACATAATTATTAATTACAATATCTATTATGATTCTAGTAAATAGATTTTGTTTGCTTTAAAACCTTAACGACCTTTTTGCATGTTTATTTTAGTCCCTATTATATTTTATTATTCTGACTTCCACCGGACAACGGTAAAAAAGTTCCAAAATCCAAACATTTATGGCGTGACTACTGCTTGGAACTCAAGTCGATTTATTTCGTGACAACATTCATCCAGCCCCGATTTTGATTTCATCTTTTCCGCGGCGCCAGTCGACCGAGTGTATTTTGAAAAAGAGCGTGGCTTTATTGTGTGTCCACTGGACAACCAGCACAAAAACTTTTGTATTTTATATATTGTAGTAAATTAAAGTGGAATATATTCAATTTAATGTATATTTTTTACTGTGCGTAAAACCTAATTCAAAATATTATTATTTATTACCAGGGAGCGGAAAGACTAATAAATATCACCACCAGTCCCTTGGACATCCAAGATCGTTGTCTGAAATATTCAATATTTTCTCTTCTAATACTGATAATTATTTTCAAATAGTTGTTTTTTTATTACATAAAAGAAGAAATACAGGCGATTTTCATCATAGAATCCCCTTTGGACACCCGAGTATTTCCTACGGACAAACGTCTATGTCCACTGGACAACCACTTTTTTCTTATCTCCTAAAGACACATTATCGTCATTTTTACTTTAAAAGAACAGTAAGGCTTTTCAAATATGATTCTAATATTTAAAAGTAAATTAACAATTTGACTGAATTTTTAAATGTCGAAGGGACTATCTTAACTACAGTCATGTGAATTTTTTAGTAAAATTTACCATAAATTGTTCTGCTCTATTTGAATTCCTTAAATATAAATAATTATCAACAACAAATACGTATAAAATATACAAATTTAAGAAAAAAAAATTGATGTATAAAATCTATCATTGATGGTACATTTAAAAGTTGATTGACCCATATATTAAATGGCATACCCAATATAATAATGGGGCGTCATGAAGGCCATATATTTGGAAAAAGAATATCGTTAGGCGAGAGGATACGATGTATATAAACAACGGTATAACCCATCCTATACAAATATTTGGATTACCCATTGCAGTGTAAAGAATTTTAGAGAAAATTATGTTGTCTGTGGACAAAATTAGGAATGCTTTAGACCTATTTCTTTATTTTTTCTTATTGTCATCGTATAGAACAGGTTCATTGTCGCTATTTATAAACTGGCTTTTATAAAAGCTGGTTTGACCGCCGCTAGTAATTTATTTATTAAAAAAACAATTCTTATATTCAAAATATAACATAGTATTTTTTTCTTTTGTTATTACGGAAATATAGTATTTTGCAAGAATCTTCCTTACTTCGTTTATTTAAAGTAAGCGTTTTCAGTCGTGTCATTAATGCCAAGACTCGTACTCGCATACGCAACATGCTCAGCTAAAATCGTCGATCTTTCCTCAATCATAATTTTCTACAGACATACCTACGAATAATTTATACATTTCTTTACTACTCAATTAATACCGTATCTTACTTTTATTGCGCTCAAACGAGATGACATTGTAAATTGAAGTACTGCGTTTCCTAGGATTCATTTTAATCAATTACTTCTTAGTTTAAAAGTATGAGAACGAGGAATTTCATTTATAAGCTACATTAAAATAGCTGGAACATAATTTAATTACACGGACATCCTCACTGCTGATAACAAGTTGTCATTTTAATTAAATTCAAAGTTAATATAAGAATTCATTATAAATCTCGACATGGGATGACTTTGAAGTAATATTTAAAAATACTTCTTGTAAGAACTAATGTTACATAGTTTAAGAAATTGAGATGTATGACGTCGATGTGGGTCAAATTCGTTCTGAAAGGATGAAGTAATCGCTTATGAACATTTTTCAGTAGCAGAATGTGCAATAACGTTTACGTCTCTATGATTTGTGGTGGCATTTTGTCACATTTGCCGGACCCTTCATATGTTCTTATAACCTTTCCTTATAAGACGCTGAGTAAACTACATACGTCTACTTTATATTATTAACGATGTGTATACAGGAAAAGGAATAGTTGTAATGAACATAATTTCCTAATGCATTTCTGTTATATCGTATTATGTTGATCTTGTTGTTAAATTCCGCGTGTTTTTTTTTTCGAGATGGAATATCAAAGAAAAATAGTAATTTATTTATACTTTACCCAGGAGTCAAAAATATTATTGTCTACAAACCTGGGCTACCTACGAATGAACAAAGTCCTCGGTGCCGCCGCCCCTTTCGAGACACGATCGTTAGGACAAATATTATATAATACTACCTTAATACTTGTATTCGATGCATTGGACAAAAAAATTACAAAAATATTGTTGGAGTGCAGGGAAAGAACACAAACCTCACCTTTTACACACATGAGCCTTTACCTACCCTACTCCTTTATTAAGAAATATTATATACTGCTTATTCTTGGCTACAGCGAATGTATTTGCTCTGTTGACTGAGCGGCTTTAAGATAAGCCACATTACCGACCTACTTTCCTGCGCATTGAATGGAATTATCTTTTAACATTTGGCTGACAGCGGAATTTCACTATTATCGAAATCAGATTCAATGCGTGCACACAACATGAGCCCCGACTTATATTCATACCGAATGATACGTAACGAAACATTTCCAATGCAATGCATTAAAGCTGCATGGAGGCCTTTGGTTTCAGCTAATTATTTTTAATCGCCAATATCTACTTTGTGGATTGTTTTACTCATTCGAATCATAATGCGCTTTGTAACCGCAATTTACTTTGATTTAATATTATGTAAATTAAATATTAAAATAATATATTTTAGTCAGACCTGGGTCACTGTCCAGAATTCTACCCAAGCATATTCAATAAAACTTGTTAGCAACCAGTGTATTGAAAATTATTAAAACAAAAGAAATAAGAGATCCGAGGTAAAGTGAAAAACAATTATTTATTTAATTTAAAAAACTTCATAAATATGTATACAAGGCTGTATATAGGCGGACTAAATGCCCGTGGCATTCTCTACCAGTCTACCTTAGAGTAGTGGAGAGATTAAGTATGGTTGGTGTGAGAAAAAAAAACTAACTTAAAACCTGCTAGACGGAATACTATTTAGAAAGGTGTAAGTCCCTCATTGAGATAAGGCAACGTTTTACAAATAGCGTCTGTAACACAAAGTTCAAACTTATTGGAACATTCTTAGCAAGGTCTAGGTTTCAAATGAAGGACAAGCTCAAGAAACATAAAACAAATAAATAGTTTTAGGTAGGCTCATCTACCCTAAGCAGTATTAAAAATGCGTTAGTTACCCTTTTTATGGGAGTAAGGGAGGTCTTAAGGAAGGTCTATTCACAACATCTGTAACGCAAAAACTTCAACCGTTTTAACCCGAACATATGTGTATTTTCATACTAAAGTCGCGAGTTCCATTGTTCCTTCCACTCACATCCGTATTGTCACAGCTACATCATTCATATTTCACAAGGGCTCCAAATATAGAATAAAATACGCGACTTTGCGCTGCCTACGTCGATTTCTTCACAGTTTTTTTCCTTATACAGATTATACGACTCCATGATAAACAGTATTAGTACTTCCATTGAAGTTGTTTTACTGCGCACGTTTTAATTACCCGAGTTATGGGATTGATTTGTTTTTTAAGACAAAACGCTATAATACCTAATATACTATCTTGGCAATTGCAGTTTTTTATCCTACACACAATATCTGATTTTCCAAACCAATGTTTTGATCTACATTTTATCAGCGAAAGAAAATATTGTTATATTCGGTTTCGTCACCCTAGAATTTCTTAGCTTTGTGAATCAACATAATGCTTATGTAATGTAATGGTTTAAATCCCGATCACTGTAAAAAGTATGTCTGTAGCCAGCAGTACTTATTGATGGTAAGCCACTGGTGAGCACGGGCCCCCTTCACCATTCAATGGGTTTAGGCCTTAGTACACTACACTAGTCTAGTGTGAATTAGCGGACCTTAACCCTAAGAAATTACGCAACCAATACCCGTAATAAAGAATTTGGAATTCCAGAAAATATATACATAAAAAGATTGAACCCCCCTTTTGGTAGCTGAATTCTTAAAAGACCCATGAAGCTTACATTCTATGAGAATGTGATCTACCGTAATGAAGCTTGCTTGCGGCTTCCCCATTACTTTTAATGGTACTCTGAGGACCTTTCGGTCGTCTAATAACGCAAAATGTATGCCTAGAGTAATTTTACATAACACCTTCCTTCAATTAAGGAAGCAAGATTTCTGTTTTAAGACAAAACTTAAGAGTCCATTGTTGTTCTGTCGACTAATAAGTAACACAGCTGTTAAGAAAATAGTTACTGGCCACAGCCCAATGCTACGCCTACTACTTTTGCAACTGATAATTATAAAGGTGAAGCAATAAAGTATGCTTTAGACTTTTCAAAATTGAATTCCTCGAACGCGATGTCGGGCAACTCTGCCAACCAAGTCACAACTGTTGATCAAGTTTGACATTGATTGGGTCATGGCTCACTTCTCTCGCTTATGATATTTGGTAGACGTAGACTTAGCTACGATGGTAACTAAAACATAAATCTCAGGTATTCGGGAACATCACTGTAAAGTCGGACAAAGTCTCTTTTTGTAAAGAAAAAGACTGATTTAAAATTTAAAGGGAACATTACTTTTTTGGCTCGAAAATATTATTTCAACTAAATCACATTCTACAAGGTCTTACAGCAATACGTTCGCCTCCTATTACTTGAAACTGATACATATACCTGGCGGAAGATCGTTTCGGAAATTCACCTCTGCCATGCGTTACCTTGTACATACAATATTATCATAAATAAACTACACATTTTTTCTCATGATAGGCGGGCAAGGAAAATGAAAGGTTTTATTATGAAACTTTTATTAATCCGAAATTCTAGTAAGGATCCCAAACAATCCATAATTGAGTTCAAATTCGACGAACTCTGAAACGACTGAACTGATGTTGATTATTATATCAACTACTACTAACACAAAACATGTACGGAGGTTCGACGGCTTAACAAAGTTATAAATCGATATGAACAGCCCTTCTAAAAGCTAATTTATCCACATGTAAATTGACCATGACATTTTTAGATGTCCTATATGTATATATTTATTTCAGCCGACGTCAGCCTGCTGTCAATTATAGGAATCCATAATTGCGCTCGAAACTTTTCCGCTCTGATCAACCAATTGCATCCAACATTGTTCAGATCTTTGGGTTTTAATAAGCTTAACAAACCAGACACGTTCCTGGACTATTGTACTATAAAACTGACTACTATTATTAAACACACTCAATTGTCACAAACATAGTTAAACACACTAAAACACAAGTCTCGTGTCGTGGGTGTCAGAAACTAGAGACTTTACAGTCTTATAACCAACCCGAAATAATTGTTTTCGGATCACACAAACATTTGTCTCGATACGGGAATCGAGCCCTTGGCCTTTCGTTTCGTAAGCTGGTGTCTGACCAACAACGCCACGGAGCTGTCTAAACAAAATATCGAAATAAAAAATTAATTTCATTTTACCCAAGTCCATTGCGTGATAAGTCACTGTAAACATACATACAGACCGAGTATTACGTTTAATTATACAGTAACAAAGACTTTTATACCGGCTTATCGGCTACAACACAAACTTAACAGCTTTCACAGTAATAACAAGTAGCTTCGATGTACGAGTTATTTAGTTGATGACTTTAATGGTAATAGTCTCGATGTAAGTCATTTTATAACCTTTGATTGCTGCCATCAATTCCAAATTGTAATTCTTCCAAACAATCAACATTTTAACTTAAAAATTATCGTGGCATTTTATAATTGCGGTAAGGTGACTTATAAGAAGGTTACTTATAAGAACTGAATTGAAAAACCTCAATTCCCAGTATGCTACGCCTATTACTTGGAATGATTTTTAAATAGGGAAATATGTTTCGATATTTATAATTTTATAATATATTATATAGAGAGAGTATATGATATGATAGAAGAAGAGAAGAGCATTTGTTTTTTTGTCTTGTCGCCAGTAAGTGAGGAGCTGAAGTAAAGGGTACAATATCGTGACACTTCGTACCAAAAGCTGTAAAGTGTAACTTCCAACTCAAAAATACCTGTCCTGAAAAGGTAATGTTATGGTTACAATATTTTATCGTCATTTTCACATGCGATCAACTCTACTTTTAGTCCGTTATTTAAAAAAATCGAGAAATAATACAAAAACAAATATTTAACACCTTTCATAACATTCTTTGATCATTAAACAGTCTTTACGTTCATGAATGGAGCCCCTTACCTTATTGTAGTATGCATATTAATTTCCGGTGTTGTGTAGTGACTTGTACATCCTGCATGACTCTTTAGACTTACCTCTATAAACAGCTATGTCATGGAGCATGTGTTTCGGATACTTGCCAAATAGCTGCTGTTGGAAATTACATTTTTAAAATAAATTCTTAATATCTGCGTCTAAGAAAATGATGCATAAAGAAAGGTGTGAGTGATTACAAACAGTAAAAACTTGTATGATTTACATAGAAACACTCGCGTTGTTTTTATGACACTGTTTTGTTAAAGAAAATGTTATTACAGAAATACTACTTTAGCGCTAAAATTGAACCAGCAGCCATTCAAATGTCCCGCCAAATTACACTACGCTACAAAAGACCCACTTATGAAAATATTTAATTTTAAGCATTTTTCGTGGTACCCGGCGTGTATCCGCCGGTTCAAATACATATCGACCGCTGTTTCTATCATTCTTTTCTAAAACGTTATTCAATTAATGTTTCACAGAAAATGAGTTTTAGGTTTTCAATGTAAGTTAATTTGTCATTAATGACGGTTAATTAACATGCTTAATATTATTTCGTTGAAAAAAATATTATTTCCGTTGACAAATTAATTAAATCAAGCCATACATAGCACCACTATTTTTAATTTAATTTAAAAATTCCATCAATCAAATGTATAATTCTGATCTTTATCACTAGAGGCTCGTCAGTATTACAAAAATCTAAATCTCGAAGAAATTTGACAGCACCCTTGGGGCAGTTGGCTTAACAACAGCTTACGAAACAGAAGACCGCGGTTTCGATCCCCGCACAGAGTCAATTTTTTGTTCGATCCACAAATATTTGTATCAGGTATAAGTGTTTATGAGACAAAAAAAAAATGTTATACTTTTTTATCCCACGACAAAGACTTGTGTCTGCATTTAAGGCAGAACTACGTACCTACGTGATTTCTTTTATTATTTAATCCTTATTGATCTTACAAGTAGTGATCCTAGGTCTCTAGGTTCACTGTCTGTCTAATCAAATGCGCCACATTGACTTCGGTTGACATAAAATTAATATTTCACTCATGAATTCGATAACGCTTATAAGTAAAAGCGGCTTTTGTATGGCATTATGTGTGAAACGAAGTCAAAGAGTGAGATATCGAGAAGTGCTCTCTGACGCCGCCTTGCGCAACTACGTGAGAGATGGCTTTCAATATCAAATTGAATTCCGCGGTTCATTGATTTTCAATTTGTTAGGGAGTACTCTCATCCTTTACCATAGACACATAAAATCCGACCATTGTAAATCTTCGAAAATTCTCTATTATGTTCGTATTTCACGCATTTGCTGGTACTTTATTTTACGTGTAGAAAATTTTATTGTTCTGGACGGTTTAGTATTCTTTACCAGTTGAACAAGGTGACATTTTAAAGATTTCATACAATATCCTAGCTTAATAACATGTAATGTTTGTAATAAAAGCTTAATATCAAATGTTATACCATTGTAAAGGTAATAATTATTACCTATGAATAATGTTTATTTACTAATTACAAAAAAAATAATTGATAAAATGTAAAGCGAAAGAGTTATAAATAGATCAAGAAGGCCGATTGATAATAGCTGCTCAAAAATACTTCTCAATTCTGGAAACTTAATTTGAGACCTCGATCATGGGTTTGAGCACTGCTGCCATCAAGGAAATCCTGTTACAAATTCTCTCTTGTTATTATACCTGGAACTCCATTCAATAATCTATATCACTGACCTTCAGAGTGACCGTAACTAATATACCTTAAGCAACCACAATGTCAGTCTGTAAGCTACTAATCTAACACAAAGCCTTCACCATCAATGCGTCACAATAACATAATAGAGTAACATAATACTCGTTACAGAAGCTGTTTACAAAATAAACATCACGAGACGCGTACAGTTGGAATAATAGTTCATAATAATAGGATATTTTGGTTTATTCCATCATGGATTCAACAATGTTTAAGTAACCTTTGTAAGATTTGTAGGAATCCTCCGGGTAAAGTAGAGAATAACGAGTTATTATGATCAGCAGACGCTGAAAATTAATGTCCCTTATTTTATTTTAATTCAGTCAATATGTTGCATTCTCCCGTCTATGATTCTATCATCTCTCTTTTGTTTTACTTATTTCTTTAGTGCCTACCTTTTAAATCGATCTCTAGGCTCCGTTGGCAAACGAACCACAAAAGGTGACTTAAAGTCTTTCCCAGCCTCGAAGTACAACACAGCAACAGCAAATCTAGAACTCAGCCTAACTTTAAGCTTTTACATTGCACAACTTCAATCTGAACAAACTATTCTAAACATACAAAAACCCATTAAGGCTTAAAATGTCCGGTGAAAAGATGAAGAACCTCATTCGGTTTAGCTGTTTATTTTCTTTAGAAGCTAAGTGGAATGTAAAATAAACTAACATCCGATTTAACAAAGAGGATGAGCGTGGCAGTAAAAACCCTTTCCCAGAACGAAACTGCTTCGCATTTTTTACACATAGTAAAATAGTTTTTTCAACGCCAGCAGATTTGCTCAATTATTTTTTTAAGCCGGCCAAGTAGCTAAAATTGCATCCAATTATAAATGCAGAGAGGCCCAAATGAAAAAGTTTGATTGACAAGAAACGATAACAATTTTAACGACATTTTTGAAACGGTTGTATATTTTTTATGACCGATGGTATACAGACTGATTCTATATAAAGATGTGTCACTTTACCAGCTAATAAAAATATACTACTTGTTCGAATGGTTGATTAAAATATTACACTTCTAATAAATAAATTAAGGTCACGAAAATTCTGGTTTTCATACCCCGAAATGTTATCAGATGATCACATTAATCTTCCCAAAAAAAACTCATTAAACTTAAATTATTATGTTAGGAAATCCCTCAAAAAGTAACTGCTGAAAAGCGCTAATGTTCTTACAGTTAAGTTTTACTTAAGGTTTAGTTAAAATCCTCAAAACTCGTTAAACTTTGACTGCGACAGAGTTCTTGTGAAAGTAATTCATTCCTTTTCAGCAAAATAGTAACAAGTTCTATAGGATTTAATAACATGAATTCATTTCTGTAACAAGTTTTGTTTGTTGTATAACTTGTGGATTTTGCGAGTCTCATAAAGTTATGCATTCTTAAGCACGTGACATTATTGTGTATGGAAAGGATTGGGGCTAGATAGCAGATACGTTCCAACACTCTTTTTCGGAAAATATGCATATTGCTTGTTATTTTCGTCACATAAATAATAAACAAATGACATTTTTCATGTTTCTAAAAATTATGTCTCATTCTTGAACTTTAGAAGAAAGGGCCCGAGTGAGTGGCGAATTTATTTGATAGACGTAATTTTAAATTTATTTGTTATATTCCTTTAATGTTATTAATTAGAAAGTAAAACTGTCTACCAATGACGCAGATGCTTTTTATTATAGGGATAGATGGACGATAAGAAACATACTTAAACTACAATTTATTGTAATAACGGGTTCGATCAAATTGCTGTTTCGTCCCTCCGCTTGTGTTTTTTTTTTAATACAGTTTAAATTATAACTTAAAAAGAACATAATAGGATCACATAATAATATGTTTTCACAACAACCGAAGAATATAGCATGTTTTGAAGAAAATAGGAAAGGGCAGAAAGAAAGGAAATGAGGAGATTAAGATTAAAACGCCTCCGGCAAATCCAACTTAGGCGTAACTATACAGCCATTGCTTGAAGTTGATTTTTAACATGACAGTGAAAACAACAGGCTTAGATCGGACCAGTACCAACCTTTTGTCTATGATAGCTGCGTCATAGATCTAAAAGAAGATTACAATACGTACGATAGATACGTACATCTATCACACGGAACATATAATGTCAGTTATTGTTAAATCAAAAGAGTCGTAAAGCGTATCACGTTGATATCCACACATTCCGGCGCGTTTTATTTATCAATAACGTTTAGCTCAAAGAAAATAGATTTTGCCTTAAGCATTTTGCGGAAAGGAAATGTGTGTTTCCCATGATTTATATCCAGAATAGGGGCGCGAGGTGGCCGGCTCGTTTGAACCGGGCTAGCGGCTGCCCGTCGGCGATAAGCTGAAGCCTTTCTGAACGAAATACACACTAAGGAAGAAAATAAACAAGCTGCCCTCACAACCTTATATTCAGCCAATAATCTCAGAGCGTCGAAATAACATCAGGCCATTACATAATTCTTATTACCAAAGTAACATTCAGCGAAACGAAAGTATTGCTTTAAGTGGCTATAAAACAACGCTTCCATAAAACGGAAAGGGGATTTCAATTAGATGTTGTAGTATCTGATTTTTATGTCGACCTCCGACGTTTGTCATTAGCGTGCCCTTTCATACACGTTTCATGTAAGGATAATGCTTCTTATCCTCATTTCGCCTTGAATCTTTATGAGATTTATTGGGTATATAATATATCTAAGTAATGGTTTCTATTATTAGTTTTTGGACCACTTAACCTTATTTCGAAAACAAGTATGAAAAAAGAAGTAAAACAAAAATGTAATGCAATTTAAACCGAACAAAAAAGATACTTCAGGCAGTCAAATTTGAGTATAACTAGAAAATTTGAAACAACAGTCAACACATAGCTTGAAGTGAGCCCCATGTTTCAATATTAAAAACTATAATAAACGTGAAATTTATTCGTAATAATCCTAATTTATATCAAGAGAAAGAGTTTAAACAAAAACATACAAACTAAAAACGTTTTTTCCTGGACACAACTTGGACGTAGTTGTTTACTTTATTACTACAATAAGTTTTATTAATCTCACAAACTTATGTTGGCAAGAAACTGTAAACTCCGCTCTTATCTACGTGCAACACGGAAATACATACTTTGAATACTTAGCGTCGCATATTATGTGCAGAATGTTATACAGAAATTATGAGATTTGACCTACATAAATATTAATTCTAAATATTTACTTTAACCTTTGGAAAATATTTTATTGACGACTCCTTATTTTTAATGTTATGTATTATATAGGAAGGAATTTCTAAAATGTATTCATTATAAAAAGAAATAAAAATATTTTCTTTTCGTAGTTAGTACCTATTTAGATATTTCTATGTTCTTTTCATGAAACCTGAAATAACTTAAACCGTTTATATATGTTTAAACACGGCTGAAGACTATTTTTAATGTAAAAAGAAATGTGCTTGAAACCGTGATACATTTATTTCGAATCTATGTATTCCAATACGGTCATAAAGAGATGAGTACGTTGAAAATAAATTGTCCCGCGTATTTCCTTGACACCAGCGCTGTCTTTTGTAACTAAATAACAATTATAAAGTTTTTCAAGACAAAGCCGGTAATGAATCAAAGCCATGTATTGCCTCTAGCCCGCAATAAACAAAGTTGGCTCCGCCCAATGTAATATTATAAACACTAACCAGACAAACTCCGCTAACAACCTAAATTTGTGAATTTTGGTCAGAAGCTCTGTGCAAAGTTGACACTGCCGGCCAGCGCCGACTACGCTTACCCAGGGAACTTTGCCTCTTACGTATACATGGGTTGTTTCTGTACTGTACGTGCTAAAAAGCAGTTACTACTAGCTAATGTACTCGAAAACTTCATGAGAATTAGCGGTATTAGGACAAAGGATGATATGTATCTTTTTCTCGGAATACAAAAACAATTTATATTTTCTTAAAAAGAAGTACGTAATATAATTTTCATGATGAACAGCCTCTCACACAAAAAAGGATTCTTAAAAAGACTTCCTAAAAGACAAGTAATAATTTTTCCAACAAAATTAATTCAACACATGGCCCAAACCATCGGCAGCCGTCTGATAACTTGCATAATCGAAACAAAATCCAATTCCACCGTTTAATATGATATTGAGAATTTAATTACTAACACAAACCACGTTCTCGACCCAATATAGCAGTATTAGCACGTAATCGAATACCGGGCGCCTCATGGAAATCTCATACACGCCGTCCTAAAGTATAAACACAATAATGAAACCCTGCGGGGGTCACCGCCTACAATACCTACGGTAAGATTAAAACGGAAAAACGATTATGACAGAGGCGCCCTCTCTGGGAATGGGTACGTTTATAGGATTATCGTAGGCGATCTTGATTGCGACACTAATTGCGTAGCGGCGCCGCAACTGGGGACTGCGCTTGTACTTTTCAGTCACTCGCGTTCGCTGACCGCCCGATATCGCAATTATTATTTCATTTTTTTCATTTTTATAATGAAATTGGAAGTTCCACACAAATTTAATTAGAATCTGAGTCGGTTTTAGCTTTCATAAAATTTATAATTTGTCAAAAATAATGCAGACCAAGCCGGTAATGTCCATCTATACAATAGCGATATTGTCAGTTTCAAAACAAAAAAACTAATTACAATTATAATTTGTCATAATCGAAGTTGATCACGGAACACTACAAATACCAAATATTCATAATTAAATATTCTATCATTTAGCTTCATCATATTAATTACTATTTCCGAATGTTGTTTGTTTAATTTTAGTAGAGTAATTATTATGAAAATTTAAATGTGTGCAAACATTAATTCCACACGTCATTGCCCCACCTTCATTTCGCATGAACATGGGTTTCTTTGTCGTCTGGAACCTCACAAACAGCCGGATTAACAACCTCACAACTTGATTATTGCTTGAGATTTATACATTTTATAAGCGAACAGCTATCAAGAATTTTATAATTTGTAACATGTAATAAATCAAAAACCTTTCGTCTACGTTTGATAAATTGCAAACAACAAACACGGATTGGGGTACATAACGATGGGAAAATTGCGTTTTTTTATGTGATGTCTGGTTGTACAAAAAATAATTTATTATCGCTATAAAATTATATTTCTTGACTTACTGTTATTTACTTTAGCTTAAATAAATACATATTGAACCGCGTATAGCTTTATACATTCATACTTTAGCTTTCATGGACTAAACTGTGAAACAAGCACCAGAACTCGTAAAAAAAATATAATACAACCGGACAATGACATAATATATGCCACTTTTTACTAAGAAGTGATGGCCTATAAGAAGTGATGGCCTCGAGGTTTGGGCGCGCGGTCGAGAATCTCGGCGGTTGCGGGTTCGAACCCCAGGCACACACCTCTGACTTTTCGAAGTTATGTGTGTATTCAAATTGAATTATTACTTGCTTTAACGGTGAAGGAAAACATCGTGATGAAACCTGCACACCTAAGAGTTCTTAGGAATTTCTTAGGTGTGTAGTCCGCCAACCCGCACTAGGCCAGCGTGGTGGACTATGGCCTGAAACCCTCTTAATGGCAGAGGAGACCCGTGCTCAGCAGTGGGCGTATATGGGTTGATGAAGAAGAAGAAGAAGAAGACTTTTTACTAACGCTTTGTATATATACAAAACATATTACGTTACTACTTACTGCTACAAAAACGAAACATTAAAATAATAAGTGAAAAGCTATTTTCCCTTCCGCTAATCCTTTATGTCTATTACTGCCTTTAAAACTCATAGTTAAGTTATTTCTATAGGAGTTCCAGATCATAAAAAAATACTGCCTTCATCCTTTTTAACTGATGTTATAGATATTTTTAACCGATATATGAAACTATTTCGTTTTATACTTTAACCCTTTATCCATTAATTATGAGATTTAATCTTTTTACCTATTTATTATTCATACTTTCAAGAATAGTTATTACTAATATGGTTTTTAATAAATATTAATGTTCTCCAAAGAGTATCGTAGCGGGCAATACAATGAGCAGACAGGATACAGCGGCAGGCCATGCTTTTATCAGATTATGTCGTTTAGATCCAAGTGAACACTTTATGCTGCAGTGTGTTAGTGCCCTTTAGAAAGTTTACTAGGTTAGACACTGATATTTAAATACTAATGCCACTAGTAAATCTCTAAAAGACATATTTTAAAACAAGACACAAGAAATGGCTAGTTAAATAACACAAACACCCCCATTGCAAAACAAAAAAAAAACAGATATCAAATCTTCAAGTCTTTACTTTACTTATACTTAATACAAAACTTTTTGCATCATTGTGTTCAGAAAAGACCTAAAAAACAAATCAGCCCGTTTCTTAGATATGTGCATTCTTCAAACCTTAATAAGGTATCGTGATCGACTAAGACTTAAAACTCGTATAAGAACATTATTTTCAGTAACAGAACCATACAATAAAGGTAATTTTGTGCTTTATCGCAAACCTGTAAAATATACCATTGGTTAAAACAAAGCTACCCATAAAAATCCATCTGACAGAAAAGCAAATTGTTGGCGGAATATTAGGCTCATTAAACTTCATTGTCGAAGCTACCATAAGCTTAATCTGCATAATCTTATCGACAAGGCAGTAAATTAACGCGTCCGATATAATTTCGATTACGGTAATATTTTACGTCACACGGGCTCTGGTCGACAGTAAAACCGTATGCGATATCGCCTGTACCTGAATTCGAGTAAAAAGGCCCGTATGTAAGTTATAAATGTTTGAACATTCACACATATTAAACAATTCCATGTGTTGGTGTAATTAAATTATTAATTGATTTATTTTTTCGTTAAATTATGGTAAAAAAACATTTTTGTTACAACATTCTGTGAAATTATAATATATTCATAAATAAACAGACTCGTACGGCGAATCTACTAAAGCTTACGAGCTAAATAAAAACTTTAAATTTGAATCCAGTAACGTAACGATACATATGGAAAGCAGTTTTTTTAAATATTGTAATAACGTGGCAATATCTTGAACGTAGTCTTGTGTAATATTATGATGAGATAATTAGAAATACCACACACTACCACCAGCATTCAGGGCTGGCGGACTCAATTCAGGCAGACTTAAAAGAAAAATCTAAAGATTTAACGGAATCTTTCTATAACATTGATACAAGCACCTTAAAACGTATGTGACACCAAGTAACTGTGAGATTATTTTTCATCAGCTATAAATAATACTTTTCTTCAGATTATTTTTCACTATTCCTATAATTCATAAAAAAAATCATATAAAGAGATTGAAATTCAAAAAATCATTTCAAGTTATATTCCGAAGTAAATTACTTACCCATCTATTATACGCTGATGAAACCCTTAACGTCTATAAGGCAACACGAGCTGACGTCTGTTTGTGCCGGCTTACTTCTATTATATTAGTAACAATGGCCGGATAATATGAACACAGGGAATGTACCCGCTAACGTCAGATAATGCTTGATTATTGCTGTTTAAATAGTGCGTGTTTCTCAAGCTACATGTTTAATGAAAATTAATTAAAAGCAGAGTAATGTACTGATCTTAAAGATTTAGTATTTTGAAATATTGGTCTACAGTAACCTCACTGTCATTGTTTTTTCACCAATTATACAAGCCGTAATTATCCGGCGAAAAATAATGGCAGTCCGAAGAAATTGGTTATCTTTACAGCTTCTAGAAAATAAAAGTAGCATAAAATTTTCGTTTACATATCATAGAAAGAGATAGAAAATACAATACAATTTCGTAATAACATTTCCCTTTAAGGGGGGGGTAGGGTTTTGAGGGTTCAAAAAAAGTGTTTTTTTTTTATTGCATATTATGAAAGTATAGTAACTCAAGAATGTTGTCTGTTAATAGGAAGTCAATCGGAGCAAAACTCACAAAGATATAGCTTTGGAAGTAGGCGTGTTTTATCAGGGTCTTTTCGCTACGAAAAACTTTAAACGCGTTTTTCTCAAATCGATGTTTTTTGAGTCGGTGCTCTCTGTATCTCAAAATCTATTCAACCGATCGTTCTCAAATTTTTTACAGTATTTCCTTACATAATTTATGAGGTAACCCTGTTGAGATTTTTTTGTTTTTGATTTTATTTTTTTTATTATTAACAACAATAGTCATGAATTTAGGCCAAAAATCGGTATTTTCACTTTCAAGTCTTGTAAAAAGTTCAAAAATAAAAAAAAAATGGAAAAACTCGACAGAGATACTTAGAGGGACATAAAAATTAAAAAAAAAACTTTGGTTATTTCATTTCTGATGATCCAGTGCTGAGGTATGACGTGCACCGCAAAATGTATTTTTTCTGAGGCGCCTGCGAAGAATTGCTGCCATTCGGTCAATTTTCAATATTTTTCAACCAATATTTCACAGAATAAAGTTCAATTACTACTCTTTAATGTACAATAATCAGAAATGAATTTACTTTCACCGTAAGCCCAAAAAAAAATCTGTAAGAACCTGTTTTTTTCTGCCTTCAAAACCCTACCCCCCCCTTAACAATTCAAAAGAATTATCAGATAACAATATTTATTAGACGATAACTTAAGATTAAGGTTATTACGTGTACAGAAATATTTTTCTAAGTATTCCCTCGATATACAAATCGAATGGAGAATATTAATCATATTTTCTCATAATCCATAAGTTGGAGCACATAATTTAATGTATATTAGAACAGCAGTTGGGAGTATTTCGCTCTAGCTATTCTATTAAGGCAAAGATGAAAACGTATTCCACATACATTCGGTGGAAGCACATTAGGTGCTACACAAGTTTTGTCCCATAGTAGTACCTTGTCTCAAGTCACGCTACGTTCAGGTGCCGCCAAAGTTTTAGATGAATGCCCACTAAGTTTGGTCGCGAAGAGTTTAGCGTAACATTTTGCCGTACGAGCCGTTTGGTGAACCGTAAAACTGCAGTTGTGGAATTGCGTGCGGTCTTTCCGTACAACTTTATAATTGAACTTTCATTTTGAAATAAATAAAGCCATTCAAACACAAATTCCCGATAGCAGGGCACGATTCAGGTTTTATGACGTGGGTTTCACCTTTTTAGGTACTTTTAAATATAAAATTTAATTAAGGCGATTATATAAGCTGTTAATAAGTATAACGGTTGTCACTTAAACAGACATATAATAATTACGTAGTATAAATTAAAGTTACATTGAAAGTCAAATACAACATATTCGAATGATTTATTAGTCTCGAAGCATTAATTGTGCAAGGATACATAAATGTTACATTTCGGGCTCGATTTTTGGATTGCAAATTGTAATATCATTACGTAAAGAACCTTGGCTTAATCATTTTTTCTGCCCATGTCTTAGGACAAATTTGTATATAAGTTAATACGCAACTCTAAACACAAATTTAGCTTTATATACTGACTGTAGAACCTTTTCGCCGACATTTTCACAATGCCCACAAAAGCGAATACTGTGCTCGAATTGTTTTAGTTAAAACAGAGAGGTCATTTCAAAATTAAAATATCAAAACGAGTTTCATGCTTTTCATCATACTTTTCATTAAAAAAAACATTGTGCCTGCTATTCAAAAAACTTCACAAAACCTTGGTATAATTTACAAAGGAAATGCTCGCAGTAAAATGTACCTCTTGGAAGTGGATAATACTTTGAAAAGCCACCGTTCCATCTGGTGTTAATGTGAATGCCACGGACTGAAGTAAACCCGTCATCTATTCTCCGTATTTCAATTATTCTTTTTTTATTTATGTTATAAATGGAAATATACAGGCACTAGCTAAGTCATAGATCGCCCTGTGGTTAGGGGCGTAAGAATACCGCCACGGTATCCCCTGCCTGTCGTAAGAGACGACTAATAGGGGTCATCGAGATTGTTAGGTGTATCACGGGGCAGGTGCGCCCTAATAGAAGATATACGATCCCGAGAGGAGAAACAATTAAGGGCGCTTGCCATTTATTTACCGTACCGCCCAATATGCGCAAGAGAGGGCCATCGAGAGGTTTTAGTCGGTATGCCGGCATGGAAAGGCCAGTGAGCCCGACATACCCTTTTCGGCGTCCCCCGAGGTACCGAACCGGGAGTTTAAGGCGCTTTCCTCCGTAAAAAAAGCTAGGTCATAGAATTTAGAAATGCCAATTTCATAGTAATCAATAAAGAACTGCAGTTTTTAGCAGATATCAGATTCTGAATCGTTTAACTTGTGTTATGAGATATGAAGCAACATATCGCCAGGTTCCATACGTAAAAAAGTTTTCATTCCGGACACCAGTCAAACCAAAATAAATAGTAAATAAATTGACTAGTCAAACCTAGAAGAGGTTTAAAGTATTCAATATTTATAAAATAAAATATTGATAAAATAATATTGAGCTAAAAGTAAGCAAAAGTTATCATACACGCTACTTCCTACTATCGCACTCAGACGTGTTTTACAGACGTAAACATTTTATAACAACATCAATATTCATCGAAATGAATCGGCAAGCAAGTTGAGAAGTAGCATAAAAGCAAAATCAAGGCTCGGATTGGGATTTTCCAGCACAGGCGAGGCATTACATTAAAGTTTCACACAGCATGGCTGTCTCAGGACGACGAAACCCGTATCCGCAGCCAACTTTACCCCGTGTAATTTCACAGTACAGATTTTCAGGTAACAACGTAATAATGTTGGCTTTGGTGTGTCTTGCCTACGGAATACCAGGCCTATATATCTTATGCAATTCTTGTCAGTGGTAAATTACTTTTGTGAACTTCACGGTGACGTGTAATTTAGTTAATTTAGAATTTGTATGCGATGTTTTAAATATATGAGCGAAGCCTCTTTATGGTAGTTAAATAGAGGCCTGCTCGTGATAAGCAAGGCTGTGGGGTCTATTCCGGCACCTAGACCTGTGTGTGTGTGTGTGTGTGTGTAATCCACGATTGTTAGTTTCGAATTAGGATCTGAAAGTGTCGTTGGGTGCCTAATACCCATGAAACCACAAATCCATCTTATTATTAAATTCAAGTCATAATAATTATTGCTATAACAATTAAAAATACTTATACCGACATAAGAAACATAAATAACAAAAATGTCGGATATTAAATTGGCGGTCTTATGTCTTACATCGATCTCTTCTATTTGAGCAGTCCTTAGCTTTTAATAAACTGCAATAAAAATTTACCATTATATTTATATATTTTTACAAAAAAAAATCAATACGTTTATTATGAACTTATATAATTTATACTACGTTTACTTTGTGAATAATAACGTTTCAACAACAACTTACATACATAGTACATACATATAATATTTTTATGAGACATGAACAATTGAAAATATACACTTAAAAATGAAGCTTAATCTAGACCAATATTGTTTAAAAATAAATAAATTACTGTTGTACTAAAATAAAACTAGATGCAAGTCACGAAGTTATTACTTACAATGAGGCGGGTGTCTTTCAGACAACTTTGGACATGTTCAATCTTAATTTTAACTTTATAAATACATTTTGCAGATGGTGTTTGTTGTTTTGTATTTTTGCACTCATCTACGTAATAAGCTAAATTGAAGCTCGATTTGTTTTTAAATGATGATACACGATACATTAACGTCTACAAAACAAATGAAAACCCGTACCAAGTACATCCAGTATGCTTCGCAGTGAGTACAGAAATAGCTTTGAGATACATTTATTTCAATTTCCATTTTGCAACGTCAGTATTATTTGCAGTAGTGCGGAGACGCTATTGAATCAGTATGAAAAGAGCTAGTCTATTTACTTATAATGGTCTGAAACGGACAATGCCGAAGTCGCTAAGTATATTTATGAACATTCTAATTACTCGTGAATGTTATCAAGACAACAAAGCTGTTATTGTGATCACAGTTTAAATTAACAACGCTTGCGCCATAAAACCGATTTGTTACAAGCGTAGCATACAGAACGGTGCAGTGCAGGGAGAGCAGCTAACAATTGTTTTGTGTTAGTTTATGACCATGCTCAACAATGAAAACTTTACTCATTCTCTATTATAATCCAAACAGCGAACCCTATGTAATGTATGCCGCTTATGTAAATTCTACGGCTGCAAATTGGAAGTACACCGCAAAATAATGCTTAAAGAATAGTTGGGGGTTTTCGTCAAAGCAATTGTCCTGTTTCTTTTATGTTTTTTGCACGAGGAGTGGCGTTATTTGCATTTCTTTCCTGTATATTTACTACTCGTGTCGATAACTTTATTTTGAAATAGATTTTATGCCTGATGACTATTATCACCGAAATATTAGGAGGTAATAGCTACTACCCAAAAACTATGTAACTGGTTTAGATTATTTTTTATATGTACACATACGTATTCAGAATATAACAAAGGCTACTTTTTCCCGAAAAAATTAAGTTACATTTGATATTCTACAGGGAAACGATCAGATTACTAGACAACCAGTGTTGTGTCTGTTATTCTGTGTCTTCAGTAAGATCCCTAGTTTTGTATACTTATAAAAAATCATTTGAGAATAGACCATTTATATTTCTTCATGGACAATGTTTGTGAAACCTTATAATTCATTTTCCGTACCGCGTAGATTGTACTTCGCACTAGGCAATTAATAATAATTTATCTTAACGTATGGAGATGACTTGGTGTGCTTCTCTCAGTCCGAATTCTAGAAATCTAGTTAGTAGTAGTACTATTAAACTAGTCTAGAAACACATCGCACATAATTGTTATAACGCTAGCGTAATAGATTACAAACTGCAAAATAGACTAGTTTATTGAAACAACGAGTATCTCTGAATCAGGCCTTGTAAGTTTCACTACTGGGCTCGGACCTCCTCCACCAATGAGAGGGCTTAGGCCTCAGCCCACCACACTGGCTCAAAATGGGTTGACAAACTTTACACCTAAAATTATTCCTAAGAACTTTTTAGTGTGCAGATTTAGTCACAATGTTTTCCGTCGCCGTTAAAGCACGTGATAATTATTTTTTTACCCACTCATAACTTCCGAAAAGTCTGAAGTGTTTGCCTGCGCTTTGAACCCGTGACCGCCGAGATTCTCGACTGCGTGCCTAAACCTCGATGCCATCATTACTTAATGGAAACTGTTAACACCTAAAATATTTGCAGCGCCAGCAGAATTTCTAACAAATTTCTTTAAAACAAATTCCCTTAAAATATCACTTAAAAATATTGAGGCCCAAAACGATTTTTTACCTTTCTTATTATCAACGACATAAATAGCATCGTATGTAGGGAAGGAAAAACTAACAGAAGCAAATTACCTTTTTTCAATTATCTTTATTGTGTTTAATATAAATACTTGACAATAGAATTTTCCTTATAGACATCTTTACAATTCCGAGTTTGATACGACGAGTAAAGAGATGTAGTGTTTAGAAACAATGGTGACTAGAGCATTGATCATAACAATAAGCATTTGTTTCCTACAACAATGCAATGGAAATCTAGTAAGTAACTCTTAGTAAAGGTATCAGTCAGTATAGTGATTACTCTTCTTATTCATAAAAATATGTCTGCCAGTAGATCGTATAAAAGCTGATATGAATAAAAACACAAACCGTGAAAAAAATATAGTAAAATAGAGTACATACTAGAAACGCGATATTTTAAAAATGTGTCTCTCAGTCAACAAGAAAAACCCTTCTGAAGTTATGAAGCGTGTTATTTTTAAACTAAGAACGTACACCGCTCTTCTTAGATACTATATATAATTCTGGTGTTTGCTACAATAAGGGGTTTCAGATGGTTTGACATTCTATGAAGAGTATATTTAGTTTTTTATCGGAAAGTCAACTCTGTGGTACCTACCCGGGAAAAAAATGAAATATAAGGCATAAAACGTTCGCCTAGCCTAATAACCTAGCCTAAATGGTTTAAAAATGCTATCGAAATTTCATTTTATTTCTATGTTGAACCGCGTTAGTTATCCACATAGTTCAGGTCAAAGGGAGTTTAATCTACATAACATGTAAAGCGTTCGTCGGCGAAAATTTTAAGATATTTATTGGGTCACGTTTATATAATATAATACAGGGTATAAAAGACCAGGAAAGAAAACTTAGACAAACAATAGCTATGGTGGCAACAAACTAAAAACTACGGTGTTTAAAAACAATTAAATTTATGTCAAAAAAAATCCTGACAAAAATAAAAGTTACGACGTTTTCTTAGCAACCATAAGAATTCAAAGTGTCTCTATGCCTATATGTCTAACCAACTGCGGCACTGGGCTGTTAACATTTATCTAAATGTTATAAAAAAAAGGATAAATAAATAGGGTAAAACCCCCAATCATTGGCACTCTACCAATTTATTGGCATGCTTCCGTTTTTTAAGAAAATTAAGATTTCATGTAGCCAAACTATAATTTTTTTAGTAGAAATTAAACAGTAGTATCTTTCTTTACTCAACTGACAACGAACACTTTTTATTTATTAAAATATAACGGCGCAATAGCCATTTGTTTGACAAGCCACGACCTGTGCGTCAAAAATATTCAAAATATTATTTTTTTACTAAGGTAAGAGCTATCAGAATCTTAACAAAAATTGCAAACCTGTTATGTTGTTCCTATATATATTCATTGTGTCCTATTGTTAAATATATTAACTGCCTTTTTTAAGCATTGCTTTACAATTTAATCGCCAACATTTAATTATTTGTGGGGTGGCAACATTTGGTATGCGTAAAATCTATTTATCCATTTTATTGGCACTCATGCCAATATAAGGGTATTTAAAATAATTTGAATTTGTTAAAAAATATACATTGTTTGTCTCAAAATTTAATGTAAATTGCATTTAAAATATTTTCGAAAGTTTTAGGTACCTACACCAATCCAAATGTTGACCCACTGCCAATTATGTAAAATCCATTCAATGGCACGGGTGTCAAACATTGGTTACAAAGGTGCCAATTATTATTATTTTCTCAGCCACAAGTAGTCAAGAGAAAAAAATAATAAAACATGTTTTAAGATTAACACAGAAGAGAACCTCCAAAAAGCTTTACACGAAGTATCAAATGGCATGACCTTAAAACTTTCTGCAAAAACCTCCAGCGTTCCGCGGACTACCATACAATTCAGAATTAAACATCCTGACCACGGCTATAAGAATGGTCCGTCTACAACTGACGAAGAAGAACTACTTTTTGTTGACTGGATAAAATTAGTAGCCAAAAAGGGTTTCCGAAGAGAAAAGAAGATTTGATAAAAAATGCTTCAAACTTTCTTAAAACATTGTGATGAAACCTACACTCCTAAAAATTTTTAGAAATTTCTTAGGTGTGTAGTCCGGGAACCTGCACAAGGCCACCGTGGTGGACTATGGCTTAAACCCGTTCAATGGTAGAGGAGGCCCGTGCTCAGCAGTGGAACGTATATGGGCTGATGAGATTGATAAAGCGAAAAGTCACGCTTAAAAAAAAAGTTGTTCTACTCTTTTGTTTAAGCCTACAAGGTTTTTTATTTGTTTTCTTTTAATATTTTATGAAAAGTTTAAAACCATATTTAAAAATAAGCGGTACAACTGATATGCTATGTTCCTATACAAGTAAATGTTATTTTCCTTTCAACAAAGGCTTTTATTTTGTTTATTTCAAATTGTAATTGATACATATTATCTTTAAACAGGTATAGATATCGTAAATTACATTTTAAAAGACTTATAAGACCTAGCAGTTATTTTTTTGTTTTTTAAGAATAGTGACAATAATTGGTAATAATCACTGCCAATGAAAGGTTTGACTATGCCAGCAATTGGTATTTTAGGCACTTTTTTAAAAAGGTACACTTTATTAAATAAAACGATTTAATTTATTACTGACAAGTACTTTATAATATTCTCTAATGGTTAGAAGACACATAGAAATACTTTTTTCTTTGTTTAAAAAATATTTTACATACAAATTTTACCGATTTTGTGAAGTAGCTGCTTAAAGTGCCAATAATTGGGTGGTTTACCTATTTGCAAATTTTTAATTGTTCAATTTTAAAATAAATTATTTAAAGTGAAATTTGAAAAAAGATCTAATATACATTTACAGTAATAAACGTAATTCGTCAATAAAAATACGAGGAGATATCGTAATCAAAACAAATACCACCAAAAAATTCGCATCCCGTTGTTCTTTTTCCTTAACCCCTAACCTCAGTTAACCCACTCGAAGCGCGGTACATTGGTTGCGATCAGACCACATAATATGTAACATGTCACCAGCCTAATCACTTACTTTCTGAGTCTTGTTAAATACAAACAGCAACAAAATTTATATTGTTACCTGGAAATTAAAGTAAAATGTCACAATTTGTATGTAACGAATGCAGCCAAATGACCATTTTCCGGTATAAGCAATAAAAACCCCATTATGTTAACCCCTCTAAAAGGCGGCTCTCAAAATATTTAAATATCTAATATTGTAGCAACCACATACATTATTCATAATTCGATCAGGAACAAACAAAGGGGTGCGAAATTGAAAATGAAACTGTTTGAAATATTACATTTTAATACAATTCTTTCGGTTGAAATTGAGGGCACGTGTTGAATGGTTTTCTTTATGTGAATTTACCACTGTATTTATACATAAACCCGTATCGCACTTTCTGACGTATTTCCCAACGGTTAAATCAAATATTTCCCGGACAGAATCGAACTCGCGACTTCCTAAACGCACAGAACACAAATGCCTCGCGACGAACGAGGTAGGTCGCTTTATGTGTTTCAAAATACCCGTGAATAACCACTTCTAATGGAAATCTAATCCGGATTTAGGTTGGCGAGGTCCTAACTCTATTAAAGTT
Source organism: Cephonodes hylas (assembly GCA_030295005.1). Lineage (NCBI taxonomy): Eukaryota > Metazoa > Arthropoda > Insecta > Lepidoptera > Sphingidae > Cephonodes > Cephonodes hylas. The sequence continues at coordinate 7,883,850 of AP025366.1, forward strand.
TGATGAAAAGAGCATTTCTGTCCCTAGCAATTAAGTTAAGGAAACCAGTTGATAAGCAGTAGAAATGCCCCTACTCAGAATTTCACAATAGTAGTTCTACAAGATCCAGAATTTCAACAAGTAGCGAAATCTGCTACTTACACCAATTGTATCTAAACAATTGTTTATAAAGTACAGAAATTGAAATAATGGAAAATTCTAGAGAAGCTCTTTAATGGGTCCAGTTCATATGAAGAATATTCGCATATTTCAGCCTTTTGTGTGAATATCTGAACCATAACGAACAAACCAATAACAAAACGAGCCTTTGTGATGTTTATTCTGCACGTAGTTGATAGTGCGTGCCTCCCCGTTGGTTAGTTCCAAGCGCTAATTGCATCGACGAAAATCACACATGCATCGCAACGAGAATTCAATGGAGTCGTAAATGACAAAGGCAAATAGCAGTACAGGTTTTTGTTATAGCATTTATTTGTGTCATTCTAACTCCTCTCTCGTTGGCCTCCCGGTATGATGGTGCGATGAGGTAGAGAAGTCCTGAGTTTGATGTCCATGTTCGGGTAGTATTATAGATTTTTATGTTAGGGTCTTCTGCAAAAAAAATCCTATTTTGTCCACATGCTCAGTATACCGAAACTATCACCCATTATTATACTGAGAAATGTGGGCTTAGCAATACACATCTAATTTTGCCATTGGACAACAAACGTAAATATATCGTCAAAGAGTAATATTTTGACGGATTAATATATTCTAAGATGTTCCAAAGAAAATAGAACAAGTCAAACTATATTTCTATTTACACTGACATCTATCGTGACCTACTAGAACTATTTTCACACCTTATCAAATCTAATACCCCTACGTTTTTTAAGCATTTTTTTACGTAAGCGTTATTTGTATAATTACTAAAAACACTGGTTTCTAGCATAAACCATTACCCAAGTATAGACATCCAAAGATGGCGGCTGTACGCGAGCAGAAAGGTCTTCGATTCATGAAATAAAGTTGTTTGAAGCATCTGGCGCCTCGTGGACAGTTGTAATGGTAATACGATTCAACGATTATAGCGGAGCCCGGTGTTTTCCCCTCTAGCTGCTTGGAATAATGAAAAGCGTAATGGTTCCAGTCCCAAAATTAGTTCTATATATTACACTTTAGACTGTTGTGAGATGCAAATTGTATGGGGAGAAAAAATTGGAATGAGGACGCATAATTTCTGATGTAAGTATTGTTTACCTCCACCACTCTTGTTCGCAAACAGTATATTTTTCTCTTATATTAACACGTTACTTCAACATAATTTTGAGTAGAAGCCTCGCTCAGTTTTGCACTGTATACCAAAGCTATCTCACTATTCCACTCAACTTAGACAAAAAATATGAATTTTCAAAGCCAAAAACTTATAAAAACATTAGCGTTTGCTAACTTTTATCCTAAACTACAACTCATTCTAGCTTTATTTTTGCAACACATAGCATACCCATACGCCGTATAAGTAAAGAATAAAAAAATATGTAAAGATAATATCAACACTTTGACTTTTCAAAACAACAAAAATTCCCTTTGTTGTCGTTCTGTTGTTATTTTCAACAAGCAGTCCACAAAATACATTAAACCTGTTTTGTAACTTGATAGCTAAGAAATTTTAGTTAATATTATGTTCCTTCCTTAGCCTCGTTATAAAGGATTAGTCACCCTTGAGTTCAGTGTTTCTCAATTATTTTCGTCTAGCAAAACAGAGTAAGGTTGAATATTCCATAAATTAGAGACGGAGCAGCTTTCTAGAAACTACGACGCAAATACTATATCTCGCTGAAATGTCGGCAGCTTCAGAGATGTTTTTAATAAACAAAGTGTTAAAAATACAAGGTATTATTTGCGTTTCTATTATGTAACTCGTACCATCCAGCAAGATGCCGTACAATTTAATGAAAATGAATGTACAGCTACAGCACTAATAACTATTAACAAAAAGGTATTATTGGTAAACACGTAATTATTTGCTGGTAATGGCTTTCTCCGTTTTTATTTCCATGTTTTTGAGTAAGCCACGGCGCCTATTGTGTAATATACCTTGTGAGGTATCGAGGGTAAACGGCGTCGAACGTTCGCTCGAACAAATTGAAAAGCAATGAACCGCAGAATTCAATTTCATATTGAAAGCCATTCATCTTTGCCGCTTCTTCGAGATCGCCTGAAAGCGTTACATCTCGACTTTGGCACTCTGCTTCATCCCTTAAAAACTTCGCGTCTTTTTCTGATTTCTGTTGAGATGTGGATAACAAACTGAATTCTATACTTTGTTGGAAAAATACAATTGGTACTGATTCTATGAAAAGTATCATGTGGGTATAAAATATATGCTGGCTCCCAACCAAGTGCACGGCAGAGGCTGTCAAAGACAGAATAGTGTCCCTCACTCTTTGGCACTCAAGACAAAAGGTTTTGTATACTTTATTTTGTTAGTGGTTGTAATGATTCCACCACGGTATCTGGTACTCGTCATAACAGACGACTGGAATGACCTTTACGAGTCGTTGAGCGCACACGAGGTTGCATCTCGATAGTTTAAGTAACAACAACCAAAAACAATAAAGTAAAATAGAAATGTAGAAAGACAAGAAACAGGATAGGACAAGGAAATTTTCACTAATTGGACTACAGAAATATGGCCAAAACAGCAATAGATTCGAATCCTATTTTGTGGGAATAAAAACAATTTGTGAAATATGGATACAGAAATGCAATTTTGTCTCTCCTTCGCGGATCTAAACGTGAGTGTGCTTGTATTTATGTAGAATCACATATAGATATGCTCCGGGAGTCAGCGATTATACCCCTATAATAAGGAATATCCCCATATTCTAGCTCTTAAGTATGATGCTTCACCCTAATGCTTATTGCCTTTGAGAGGTTTAACTCAATAATTTCGCGAAGGGGCCCACCTGGACCGAATAAAGGCCGAAGGCCGGGAAACGGACAAATTCTTCCCAGTCATACCTGTTACGATGAAAAAGCAGCTTTATAGTTTCAAATAGTAAAAAATGGGTTTCATTTATTTACATTTTCAAAACGTCTTAAACTACTACACTGTTCATAAAAGAGTAAAAATACATTTTGATTTCGATTGGCAACATTAAATCAACACAAATATTCTCCAGCGGAATGAGTGAGCTGTGTGTAATAATTACCTTTTTTCCCAGCTAACAAGAGCGCCGCATTCGCTCCAAATGTGCACACATTACCATCCACCTCGTTATTAATAAAGCCACCAAGCACAAACGCACATAAAGCTCATATAAATTTACGACTGCTTTTTCTATTTAAACTCATTCCGCTGTTCCGAATAATGAAAAGAACCGTAAAATGTTGGCATTAAAATAACAAAAAAATATACGCAAAAGGCAATGACGAATTCAAAGAAAATTTAACGAGCGCCTAAAGACATCCCTTAACATCTTAATAATTGAGAAAGTTGATCCTAAAGCACCACTCCCGATACTTCAGCCATTTATCATTTTGGAGACAAATTATTTCCGTCACAATAAATGATACAACGACTTTTAATTTTATATTCGTGTTTCGTATTTTTAATTCCAAATGACCGCCTGTGGAGCGTTTATTGCGCGTGCAGTGGGGTGCTTATTAATAAAACCCCATTGAAACTAGACGGCCAAACATGAATGACCGTTGAAAAGAGCTAGTGAACGCACACAAAGGCTTGGGGGTACAACATCTAACATTTCCACCCATTATGAAGCGAGACCACCATTCAGAGGCTCAAATGAGTCTTAATGAAAGGTACGATACTATTATGAGGGTAATTGTGAGCTCATAAAGGAAATTAAAAAGAGACAAAAAAAGGCAACGAGTAGTTTTGTGCAAAAAGCTGAAACAAAGAGGTGAGCGCGTATTCGTTGTGAAGTGGTTCCTTTCTACTGCCCATGAGAGTAACTACCTTTTCAGTTTATTCCTCTTGGTAATTATGAAAAAGTCATGTGTTTCCGCGCGTGTTTGTGCCGGGTCGTTAAATCAGCGCATTAATGTAATAAAATTCGTACGGGATATGTTTTGTACTGGTGTATTTGGAGCTCCGTACCTGCTCGGGAATGCATGCCGTTGAAATGTGAATTATGCAAAAAATTACATTCTCTTGGATTTTGAAAGCACTAGTTCGTAAATTAAAATCTAGATACTTCAGTATACAATTTCATTTACATACATTCACACCATATTTTCATACTGAGTATGTTCTCCTACGGATCTCGTCATTTCTGATACGATCACGAAGGGAAACCCCGAGCATAGCCCTCTCAATAGCTCGTTGAGTGACTCTGAGCCGTCCAATCACGCCTTTAGTGAGAGGCCACGTCTCAGTGCCGTATATGTCATCACTGGCTATGCTGAGGCCTATGTCCACCAGTGGACCAAAATTGGCTGATGATGATGATGATGATGACGTACTTAGTATATGCTTTGCTGTGAGTTCCGTGATCCGTCTATTATAATTGTACACTCTTATTTATTTTTTTCGAATATTCATGAAGATCAATAATCGCGAAATAACACAAGAATAGAATTTACAGCTAAATACACTTTTTTTATCGGCTACGAATAATTTAACAAACTATGAGTTCGATATGAACGTCAATAAATTTGTATCATTACTGTTTTTTGTATTGATCAAACGTAGAAGAAATAATCTTTATAATTAGAGAAAGCTTGAAAACAGTCATACAATGTAAAAATATTCAAATTAAGTGGAATTATGAAATTTCTCCTCATGCTACATTGATATATCATAATTAAAGGACAATTAAACGACAAACATAAATGTATTTAAATACTGATATAGGCTTTTAACTTTAAGCATTCTTACAATTATTGTCTACTAAACACTCGCACAGTAAACGTCACAATTAATTGGATAGAAACGCCATGTGAGCGTGCCTCCACAATATCATGTCTAATAGTAATAAAGAGCTCGACTAAATGTGGTTAATTTCAATCGAGACCACCCACAATACGCCCTTCTTTATATGCAATTACACTGTCTGCTATTAACGTGTTTTTTCATTCTATTGTAATGAGTTTCAGTCTTTCGCCATAAATATAATTTGTGTTCATTAGCAAGTCAGCGTTGACTGACGATCTCATAAAGGTTCCAAGAACCCGCTACATACTAGCTGCAGGATTCAATGTAAATCTGTAATAATGAATATAAACTGCCCCAACTCGTACACCTAGCATCGTATCCACATGAATGTATAAAGGACATACTTTCTCCTTAAGGAATTACAAAAACTATTTCAAAAATTATCTCTTATTTAGAAGATATTTAAATTACCTGTATACATCAATTAAGCATATTCATACGAGTATATTTAGACAATGACATCTGTAGAGAATCGAAGTCACTTCGTAAATCTATTATGTATTCGTGAAAAGAAATACAATAATACTTTTCATGTTATCTTCTCAATACAGTTACCCGTAGCAACAAAACACTAAAACACAACTTCTTAAACCCAAAACAGAATAAAACCATATTCATCCATATTCAGTGAAGCCGTTAATATCTTCAAACTTTTCGAAAATGTTACTTGAAATAAGTTAGTGGCGTGAATAATTCTTTCCGTCTGGGAATTGAAAGTCGGAACCGGCAAATCCTGGAAGACAATAACTCGGAATAAAGTTCGATATTGAATTGACCAGTTCACACGTAGACACGTGACCAAGCGCTATATTCAATTTCGCGTAAACTTTCCCATTGTATGCAATCTTGTACACGGAAATACACTCCACGGCACGGATTTTGGTAAAGTCCAAAATATACGGCTGTGTTACATTTTCTTGTACTCAGAGAATTAAATTTTTCAATGTAGGTACCCCAAGCATTTTCTTAGTGCAGACTCGACAAAGAGTTTCTATTGAACAAAAATTTAGTTATCATCACTGGAAATAGTTATGCTAACCAAAGTCATAACTTAAGTATAAGGTAAACTTCGAAGCATATGAACCCCCCGAAACTTACATGCTATGATGGTATTTGTTGTTGTCAGACCGGCATAATTATGACGATAAGAGCAACATAATTCTAATCATTTCTTGCCAGTCGTCACTCTTTTTGGACCGAACTATATTTACTATTAGGTAAAATAACAGTTTGCCGTGCCAGCATTGAAAACGATATAGCATGATTCTCATTTAATGTAACTAAAAGCGAATGTGAATATTACACATAGCATGTGGTTCAATGACAATCGCAATTTCATATTCCGAGTTTACACAGAAGCCATGTTAGTGACGTCCCCGCGAAATTTCGTCTATATCAGACAGTCTGCTCATACGTCAAACTTAAGCGATATGAAGTCAGGAACTTCGATCACTTATTCTGTCTAATATGTTAGTAACAGTTCTAGTTGAGGAGTTATTATTTAATCAATGACGCGGCAAGTTAATTCAGAAGTTGATCGGACATTAATTCGATCGATAAACTTGATAGACGGTTTATAAACAAACTTTCCCCGTACAAATCTGACTAATAACAAAATTTAATACAACGGACACGAACAAAGCAAGCGCCGTACAATAGATTGAATAATGGTGAAACACCAGGTAAAAAGGTAGGCAATAAGAGGACTCGAGCCAAATGGTTGGAACATTGTCGCATTAGTCATCACTGTGTCGACTTGCTGACATTTGGACAGCGCTGACAAATGACACCTTTTATTGAATAATTATCGCGAGCCTTCAACGAATGACGCAAAGCAACTTAATGTTAGATTTGTATGCAGATACAAATGTTCGACCGCGGTATATAGCTATAAGTCCTCGTATGATATATTTCTTAAAGAATGTTTCTATCTACAAATAAATAACAGCAACAACAACAACATACCTCACGCCTATATTCCCCGAAGGGGTAGGCAGAGATGCATTTCTGCACCAACATTTCGCCAGGTATGTATGAGTCCCACGTAATAGGGGGCGAGCCTATTGCCGTTTTTCGGGCACATTTCCAGACTCCGTGCTGCTACTGAGAATTTCCTAATGGAACAACCCAATAACAATTTGCCCGACCCGGGAATCGAACCCAGGACCTCTAGATTGCACGGCACATACTTGTACCGCGAGACCACGAGGCAGTCAATAAACAAATAAATATTATATTCCGTGAAAAGATTGGCACAGATACATTTCTGTACCTACCTATTTCGTTAACTATTGTCGATTTTCGACTCACACAATTTCAGACTCCGTGCTTATACTAAGAATTTCCTAACAGAAAATTTAATTAGTCAACTTTAAAATTATATGAAGACTTTCACTTCTAAACAATTTTGTATTTATTGTACACCAGTAGCATAAAGAATTTTATGTATTATGCAATTTATCATTACATTGATGTTAGGAGTTAATAGCTGTTAAACCTAAAAATGTTATGGAAAATTTTATAAAAAAATGTCAAGCAGAAACACAAGCACAGCTTTTGGAGGGAAAACATAGGGTGATGGTACGTGATATGCGCAAAGGAAGCCAAGTCATTGATCACGTTTACACCCACATGGGCCAGGGAAGACCCAAAGATTTATTAACTCTATCGGTTCATGCGACCTTCCCCGTGTCATTGATGCGTGATATTCGCAGCTGTGTTTTTCAGAGCCTCGAGACGTGACTGGCTTTGAGATGGGCCAGCGTCCGTTCTATATGAAAAGTACGATTAAACTGTTGTTTACGAACAGTTTGCCCTCAACTACCGCGGCTTTGATGATAAAACCGCTTAATTTGATTCCCATACCTCCATTTATTAGCGCTACATCTACTCAACTAGCGTTTTACAAATACCTGTTTTTATTATGTAATAAGTTGTTGAAAATTTATTAGTTAAGCATATTAAATGCTATGTTTACTAATAAATCTAACAAAACCCTCACAAGATCCACTGTGAACAGTAAAACAGAATCGCTAACACAATTCGCTCCATACCAATGCCAAAAGGACGTATGTGAAGGAACAATTCATCGGTACGACACAGTAAATTGGAAGTAAAAGAGGTCGGATATTTCCAAAGTAAATGTACAGTAAATGTGTTGCATTAAAACTTAACGACGCCGCAAACCAGTGCTACTGTGTCCAAATTGCTTATTTTGACCGACTATATTAATTATGCATGAGGATGGAGAGACGACGCGCCTCCGTCCTCGCAAACTCCACCCTCTAGTATGTAAAAAGATTATTATGAAGATAAGGTGAACACTTACAGCGCGGAATTAATGCAGCACCGGTTTTGAAACTACTCTACTATCAACTATTAGATGCGGGATTTTAATACGTAATTTATATAAGTCGATTTTTGTGCAGTTTTGAGGTTAGATGAAAAACTGACTTCGTATTTGAGCATATATATGTTTGAAACAAGCCTTTACATAGTTCTAACGATGCTTCAAAAGATTAAGAGAATTAATAACAAACTTGACTGTGAACTATTTCAATATAAAGATAAGCACATAACATAAAACTAATTCTCTATGGAGCAAGGAAAGAATATTTACGCTTACATATAGCTAGTTTTCTTTTAATTCCCACAATGCATACATAGAACACATTTTTGCACTCTCTACCGCTACTGAGAATTTCCTTATCAAATCTCAATAACCCACCAAGGTAAGTCCTTTTCTTTTTTATGTCTATTGAATATATGTAAGCAGTGATGGCCTCGAGGTTTAGACGCGCGGTCGAGAATCTCGGCGGTCGCGGGTTCGAACCCCAGGCACACACCTATGACTTTTCGAAGTTATGTGTGTATTCACATTGAATTATCACTTGCTTCAACGGTGAAGGAAAACATCGTGATGAAACCTGCACACCTAAAAGTTCTTAGGATTTTCTTAGGTGTGTAGTCCACCAACCCGCACTAGGCCAGCGTGGTGGACTATGACCTCAACCCTCTCAATGGTAGAGGAGACCCGTGCTCAGCAGTGGGCGTATATGGGTTGATGATAATGATAGAATTAAATATTGCCACATTGTCGAAATGCAGCATTTATATAGGCAGAAATAAGGGGCCAACTGCTTTTATATATACTATGGTCCTTATAAACTCGACTTGTTACACTACACAAAACGTAGTATTATATGTAAATAGGACTAATTTACTCAAGCTTTAATTAGTTAAAAGTTAGATCATATTTATATTTGAAAATTAAATAAACAGGTTCATAGTTTTCATAATTTTTCTGAGACTGTTTTTTTGTTAAGTTACCATTAATCAATTTATCAACTATTTATCGACCGAAGACCGGACTGTTTTGACATTAAATACAATCATGTTGGTCTGGTTGTTTCGCGGCCAATTTGTACGCTATAAATTTAAAACATATATTGCAAAAATTCATGGTCGCAATTTAAAATACGTAGGCGTAATGAATGGATGAGGATAATTAATTGAGGTTCGAAACCACAGTGACCAACTCAAAGAGTGATATTACGCACTTATCTTTATTGCATCGGAATATTTATTTATATTCCATAGGTACATACAACTGCAACCAATTTACCGAATGAGAATTAAAATTTCGTGTCCCTATCCCACCGCATTACCACCCCTGAAAGTTCAGAATCAACAGTGCCATGAACAGTTTTGATACCCAGCACTTAAAGTCAGCGAATCTAAGGGAAAATGTTATGTTTATACTTATGAGCATAATTTACGCCCATATGACTAAGATTGACGAGAATTAAATAAATAAATAAATAAATACACCCAACAGTCACATACATAGTCCTGACCCCACACTAAGATACGAGTCTTGTGTCGTGGGTATCAGAAACTACGAGAGACTTCCGTCTCACAAACACCCAGACCCGAAACAAATATTTGTGGATCACACAAACATTTGTCTCGGTGCGGGGATCGAACCCGCGGCCGCTCGTTTCGCAAGCTGGTGTCTAGCCAACTGCGCCACGGGGCTGTCTGTTTATCTGGACATATTGTAAACTCTTGCCTCGTGAGTTTCTTGGCGTTGTAGCGCAATTTTTACCGTGAGATCAAGAAGTCCTAGGCATGATTGCCGTGTGGGCAAATTACGTTTGAATTTTTCCTCAGTTTCAAATTCTCAGTAACGGCACAGAGTCTGAAAATGTGCCCACACAACGACAATAGGCTCGCCCCTATACGTGGAACCAACACCATTCGCGAAAATTAGGTGCAGAAACGCAAATCTTTTGTGGGTGTGACACATAATCCTATTATTCAAACGTTTATAAAGTATAATTGTTGCTAAATAAATAACTTACACCTTCACAGACACTTGGTAACTAACACGTATTATTTTATAGCAGGCATAAAAATAACAACCTACAAATGGCTAATGTGGAAAAGTTGGTGAAGAAAAAGGTCATAATATTGTTGCGCGCGTATAAGAAGTGAGATTAGCACGGCAGTGACGGTCGTTACGCGGAATAGCGGTAATTATGAAGATTACCTGAAAATGGCACATTTCGCGAACACCTTATATAAGTTGTAAGATGTGTGCGAGATACGCTTCAATATAGGCAATTTGGATAATTCCCAAAGAAAGTTTTGTCGTACGACTTCACGTTACAGTAATACTTTAATAAAAAAAATACGAAAATATTAAAAAAAAAACATGAAGTTTGAGTTTTTAGTCGTAGGGACAAGAAGTTTTGTTCCAACAAAAAAAATAATAGAATGAAAAAATATCAGAACCCTAATTTGCAGCTTTATAACAGTCGCTCCTAGGTGACTTTTAATGGGAGGAATAGAATAACATCCTAGAAATATAATTTCTTTGACAGAAACAATACACAATTTTTTTACTTACGAAGTGTAGGTAAGTAATTATTAGAAGCACTAAATCGCGCTAGATCGCGATGTATAACCTGAGCCTAAGCCCAATAAACCGCACAGGAGGTGCGGTCAGTGGCGTATTATTAAAAATATATTTAGTGTAACTGAATTTGCAAAAATAATAAGCCTACCACAAAAGACAATAACGCTAGAGTATAAGTTATTACAAGATAGTAAGACTACTAGAGGCAGTCTCTTCCATTAATACTTCTACTTTCACCGTGAGACCTACAGATCTGAAGCGTACATACTTATAACTCCATCCAAATTGTCCCATCGACTTAATTATATACTTATAGAGCAAAGAAACAATAAACTAATAATTTTAATTCTTTACAAACAACTTACCTTAACCAATATTTGTCTTTGTAACAACGGTTACATAAAAGTTCAGTGTCCTGTTAAACACTTACATGTAATTGTAATGAGACTACAATTGTGGATGTGACCAGTAGGATTTTTTTTAATACAAAACTTTTTTCTCCTTATAATATAAAATTTTATTACAACACTATATACATTGTAAATGAATGTAATGAGATTGCAGTTATCGGATTTACCGCTCCAATATAGCATGGAATATAAAATTTTAAACCCTTGTTGGTGTACCTACAACCGCATCTTGGATCTCTTGAATAAGTCCATTCAACTGTGTGATTGCTCTGGCCGTCGTTTCTCACGTAACACGGACACAAAAGCTCGACAATCGACGAACTAGTGCCGCCGGCGTCCAGTGACCCGGGCATATTACACACCCAAAATAAATTGATCCCAGCCCAGACTAACAGTATGAACAAAGCATTAAAATCTGGTGCACAAGATGTTATGGTCGCCTCAAAAGAAGGCTTAGCCTTTTTAAGACGGGAAATACATTTTGCAATCATACTATTTAAGTAGGTAATGGTGGACTTGAAGTTTGGGCGCGCTGTCGAGAATCTCGGCTTTCGCAGGTTCAAACCAAAAATTATGTGTGGTTTTACAATGAATCATCACTTACTTTAACTGTATAAGAAAATATCACAATAAAACCTGCAGACCTAAAAGTTCTTAGGAATAAACGAAACGTCTGTCCTAATTTCATCCAATCGAAACGTCTTCTAATTGTTCCATTACTAATAAAGCGGCCTGGTTTAGTTTAATGAACATTAGGCTTTATTATGTACATAACCCATATAATATGTATGTTGGCAGGTAATGTGTGTCTTGAGGGTGACATTGCGGCAAAGTCATTAGATTAGACCATCAGTGGATCGAAAGATTGGGCTGATTGACTAGCTACGAATTAATTCATTAACGCTAGGCTGGCTAGATATATTATGTAAAGGAGCTCAATGTGGAATATTACTGGAACCAATGAGCTGGAACGTTACGGATTTGAATGTCTGATGAAGAGCAAATGTTCAGACGAAAATTCCTTTCGCGTATGAACAAGAGAATCTTGATTGAATCAGTATTTAATTTTAAATTGTCTCAAATAATAGTAATAACGCTGAATTGACTAATTAAGAAAAATATGTTATAGATAGTGCAATTTAATTGCAATACCTTTACATTGTTTAAGGTGGATAAAGCTACTTATTCATTTGAGTTTGAGTGATACTGCGACACTCGCGGCTGTTCGTGATCGCTACGGCACAAGACGTGTATTTTCAGTATGGATAATGTGAGTGCTGGGTGTAAGTTGTAGTTATGTTATATTTCAACAATAAAAAAGACAACGCTAAAAACAATAAATAAATAAAATTACTTAGTTTTTCTTGGTGTACACATGGATAAGTAATTAATCATATCACATTTCAATCTTGTATTACATGGCATTTTTTTCTTAATACAGAAATTAAATCCTCCTTCTTTGGTTTCATTTAGACTCCCCACAATCGTCTTATTTTCACTCTGCGCTTGAAAGCATTTACAGAATAATTCGCGTCCTTACTAAGATAGCGAGTCTAATTAACATTATAAATGTAAGGGTGCGCATTTCTGTCATGCTTTTACTGAACGACAAGTGTAATTCATGACTGATAGTAGCACTTTAGTGCAGCGCATGGCTTATATCAAGACACATCGTGAAAATGATTATGATCTGACATTTAAACAACAACGCTAACTCGCATGTATCCGTATCCCGTTGATCCTCAAATGCAACACACTTGCGTGAAATACTGTAAACGGTTTTACACCTTATGTACGGTGGCTGCTGTCCAAGCGATTATCCTTCATTGAGCCAATTAGGCTTATGACGATTGCATTCACCAAAATGCTATTGCGTTTAACAATGAAAACCGAGGCATGCAAGTTATTGTCCTACCTCTGTTTTCTGTGAAAATCAACACAACACTAGTTTGAACGCGTAATCATCAAATAGACCCAACTGAATTATGATTGCCTGGTACAAATCTGCGCCGTGCGATACCGATTCCTAGGGTAGGCAGTATCAATATATTTTTTTTAATATGATTTTCTTATTGGGAGTAGCATAGGGTATTGGGTATAGTTCACATATCAAAGCTTAAAACACAGGTGGTAAAACAGTGTGAGTTAGTGGCGGTACTTCCATAACACGAAGAAGTAGGTACCCCAGAAGCTTACCTTACAAAATTCCGAATCATAATCTTTCAGCTTGAAATTTTTATTTACCAAAAATAATTTAACATTTAAGTGAGAATATCTTGAACCCACATTCAATAATAAGCCAGACATTATAAATTAGCATGTAACGATTTTGGGCTTCTATGGAAGTACTGCCACTGGTGTGTCTCTCTCGATGATTCATTCAAATTTTACCAAATTGACAAAAAATACGCTTAACATAAATAACAAATTCTGTATAACAAACGGTAACCACACACATCTGGTACAGGAAATGATTAAAAAAAGTAGTGTCATACAAAAACACACAGCGTCTCCTCCGCAGCAAAGGCGGGGAAATATTAATACTTACATTCGTAATTCCCTCGCTTCATCTTCATAAGTCGGCGGCATACACGACGCAATTTTTATTTCGCAACCTACTATCCCTCTTGAAGAATTTACTAAACAAGGAACGGCAATTTCCCGTGGCTAATTCATTGCTGTTATTAATCTTGTTCATTGTGTCCCTATTCTTTCGTTACGAATGCTGTCCGCGCGAGTTCCAGCTAGCTTATACTGCGAATCTTGGCGCAAATAAGTCTTTGTGTTTACCACAATTAGTTTCTAAGTATTTATCTCATAAAAATTAAAAATTGAACAGACTAGCACACGATGGTGAATTCAAAGCCATGTATGGTGTCGAGTAGTGAAAAATTTTGACGCGTAAAATTATAAGTAGTAACCAAAAACACACATCAACCTCACAAATGAAACACTTATTTTGGCCTAATGGACTTTCCTCCTTTTATATTTCGGATGTTCGGACGAGTTAATTTAAATAGTTCTGAAACGTACATGCAAATATTCACTGTAGCCTTTATTGTGTAGTTTCACCCTTGCAACGAACCTAGGACCTCAACATATTACACTCGACATATTATAAAAAACACTAGACTAACGAGGTATTATTTATGTCACAAATATTTTTATATCCACAGTATGTACAAAACTAATGTAATAAGCGTTGAGTAATTGTGGCGTAAATTACGGCCCGGTGGGAATAATTTTTTAAATGTAATTACAATTTAAGTCCATATATTCAGCGAATGTGACATCTGGGACAAAAGAGCCGCGGTGAAATATTCACCTGTCAATAATCACATTATCCCGATAATGGCCTTCATAACAGTGTAATTAATCAGAACTGTACAAATTACATTACGGTATAATTATACCAGTATGGGTACAAGTATTATTGAGTTTAATAATACATCATCCGATCGCAGGCTACACATGTACGAAAGCTTAATATAACGCTAAAGACCTTTATTATCTAATATTAACAAAATTGATGTTTACGTAAGTTTTTTCGAATTTGTTTATATTTGACTTAGCTGTAAATCAATAATATTATTTGAAAAATGAAACAAATTTCAGAAATACTTAGCCTCGAGTTTTGGTCAGTACTTAATCAGTGTTCTTAAATTGAAGTAAGACTAGGAGTGTTTTCGAAGTTATTTGCGTATTCGAAATAAATTATGACGCACTTTGACGAACAACATTATGGACACCCCAGAAAAAATATTTTTTACTAGATAAAGCCTTATCTCTCTCCACTAAAGAAAATGCTCCTACCCAGCAGTGAGACATATATAGATAGACATATATAATATACCGTTATGCCGTATATAGGTAGACATATATAATATACCATTCATTATCATTTTTTTTCGAAAGTTGTAGGTTCAAACTCCAGGTAGAACAAGCCATATTATTTTTTCTACAATAAAATTCTCGCTTGAAACCATAAAATTCGTCCGTTTCAGATGCTGCAGTAGCCATTTTGACGAGTGTGTATATAAGAATATTGCATAAATTAAATCTCTTTTTATATTTACATTTACATACTTTTCTTCAAAACAAGATACGACTAAAATATTTAATAAATTTATTATATGGTGGACGAAATCCACCATATTGCCCATTGAAAATTTTCAATCGATTAACCTATGTTACAACAGCAGTACTAGATTCTATGTATTTTTGAGATAAATCGGTTCATACCTATCAAATACTTCTTCTTTTCATTCATTACTGATGTCATTTCAGCTTGTTGCATAGTCTGCCCTTCTCGTCAATTCCTTTTTTTTGCCCGATTTTAACTATCCTTCTCTTTTTTATTTACTTCTTGACATCTATATACATTATACACATATCTTATTAGGTCTTCCGCGACACCTCGGTCCCTTATGCCAAGACCATAAAATGCCTAAATGCATGATTCATATAAAATACAATATAAGAATACTGATTTGATCAAAACATTTCGCAAATACAGCAAAAAACCTCAATAAACTTTGGAAATCAAGTTTTATTTATTGTTTTCGTTTGGGACGATCAACTGGGCAAAGAAAGGAGGGTATCGCCAAAGATTGTTGGCGTAAATCATTTTTCAATTCAATTTAAACGACACAGAGTGCTGTTGTTCCCCGATATGGTTTCGAGGAAGGCGTTCGCGAGCGCATGTGGATATACCTACCAACTTTTGTACCAAATACTAATGTTTAAAGTGAGGGAAGTTGCGTGTACATAAACATGACAAAACTCTTTGAAAAATATGGCGCCTACTTTCTTTTTATGCACGCCAAAGTGGCTATGTTGTAAGTGTGTTGTAAATGCAGTTTAAATAGAGTACAAATCACTTTGATTTTCCAATTGATATAATAATGCAAATTTCTTTAAGATATAATTTTATTCTCCGGTCGGGAAAACTTAATAAAATTTTCCATTTAAAATAAATAAATGTGAACAAAAAACTATTATAGCCAGCAGGCTATAGAGAGGCATCTCTATTACGTTGATTTACCTCTGCTTATCTGTAATATTACCTCTATAGTCACATACACATGTATAGTAAAATGTTTAAACCTAATCTAAAAGCATAAACATTGTCGCATCTAATCATAAATATGAAGAACATAACAATAAATTAACGGAATAGGTATACGTGGCAACATTTTACACCCCAATTTGGCATTTATCATATCCACACTATTCCAACACGAGCCGGCGCAATTTCGGCTTGCAGTTTATCAAACCCAACATTTAAATGACCAAAGCCGGCATCTACAAACAACTCGTTTGGTTGATAGCATGCCTCGTATTGCGTTTGTTCCGAACCTATAAATCTGTCTCTAAGTTCTTCTTAAAGTGTATCTAGTGTTTCGTCGACGCTTTGGGAAACTAATCTCAGCGTATTGCTCCCAAGTTGTTGCCAAATGCAATTTGAGCAGATTATGCGCGAGTTATTTGCTCTTTTGTAAGAATAATTGTTTAGTTGGCGACAGTTTTTAGCAAACGAAAAATGTTTAAAACTTTACGCTCAATTTAGTGGATGAATTTGGTTCAGAAACAATGAAAGTAAATGAGTTTTTCGAACCTTGTTGTGGGTTTTAAAAAGTAATTTGTTAAAAAGAGAAAAGTCGTCCGTTTCTCGCCGGCTGATGACATCGACCAACTTTATGACAGTGGACGCTGAAGGACATGTTTAAAATAATCGTTTGGAAAGCGAATATTCTCCTAGATCTGTTTTATGGATTCTTTTTTCCAAATAAAACGTCAATTTGGCAGAAAACCTCAATTAACTAAATTTCGTTTTAAATCTTTGTAGTTTTTAACAAAATTATTCTTATACGTTATGTAACAGAATAAAAAATCTTAATGTGAAATAGAGAATTTGTGAAACCCAACAACACTTTGCTAGAGTTCACTGGTACTCAAAATCAGGACCTCTAGATTGCGCAGCACACGTTACTACCTCGTGATCGACGAGGCAGTGGGTGAAAAGTATATGTATTGTACATAAAAAGTGTCCAGGGAAAGCATGCAATGAAAAACACAATTACCAAGATTCACAATTTTCAACTACCATTTTAACCATGCAGGAAAAAAATCTCCAATTCGAAAATCATTCAACTGAAAAAACACACTTAAATTATTTCGGTCATTACAAATATTACACAGAATTTATCATAGTTAAAAATCAAATTAATAGCAGATGCACACGTTATTGCCACCAAATTAACAACTCACTGATTCTATAACAGTTCATTGTCTAATGACACAGCAAACCAAAACACGCCAATAAAATTACAGCGTTTATCGAATTGCGTGAAAATACACTAATCAGTTGAATTCGCGCTGAATTCAATATTATTTTATGCGTTTCAAAGCTGTAATCGATAGAAGTTAATATTTTCAATATAAACTCGTATGTTTTATCTAACATCAGAAACGTCCCACTTTTACTGCGGGGCGTTAGTTCACGGATAATAACATTCAATTTTAGTGGAAGTATTTACGCGTCCCGCTAGGTCCCAACGTTGTTGATATTTATGGAGGTCTGTAGCAGCCTTCCCAAATTGAAATACATTAATATTTTACCATAAACGCGACACTTTCATGCGGAACATAACGTTATCGTAATTGGATTCTTCCCTGCCAAGCGAAATGTACGTTGGCAATGCGAATGCGTACACTGTCAATAATAACTCAAATAAAATGTATTTAATACAATACGGAAATATGTTTCCGCAGTTCATTTACCTACGTATTATTATAATGAGTTAATAATGCCGCTGTAAAAGCAATCTGTTATAATCAGCGTAAAAGTAATTACGTGCTGTTGGTGGCGTGTTGTAGCGAAATGCGTTCTACAATTGTAAATTAGACCTAATTAATTGGATACTAGCGATGAAATAGTGATGGCCTCGAGCTTCAGACCCACGCGGTCGAAAATCTCGTCGGTTGCGGGTTGCAACCACAGGCACACATCTTTGACGTTTTAAAGTTATATGTCTATTCATCATTCTAAATTTATAATTGTGTATTTTAACGGTTCAGCAGCGTGAGGAAACCGGTATAATTAAAAGTTTTTTTTAAATAATTTAGCATCTAAATCCTCTCAATTCTAAATGAGGCCTATGTTCAGCAGGGGGACACGCGCTGATAATAATGATGATAAATTAATTCTGTCGCAACAGTGGCCAATATTAAAGTGCGAGTATATTAAAAATTTCATTTGTTTTCAATTTTTTGAACCTAAGTTTGGACTTACGAGAATACTGCGATTTGATTCCCCTAGGCTTACCTCATAAGTGCATAAGACTCCCCTGGGAACGACGTTATATAGACGAAATATAGTAGATCTTTTGGATCGAAAAGTGTGATATGTTTTAATACTCCTCGTCATAAAAATCATAACTGCTGAGTTAAGAGTTTTAGTGTCGTATTCTTAGTCTCTTAAATTCTAATGTTATTGTCCCAAAGTTTAAAAGGAACATCCTAAAGATTCCTGGCATCAGCAGGAATAACAAAAGAAAAGCAGAAAAATATATTTAAACGTACATGCTTCAGTTTGTTAAAAATAATGAAAAAAAACAATACGATCAGACTACACTGTTCTGTTGCGTAGACTAGGGTAAATAAATAGAAAAAACTATGCTCTGAAATATCACAATACATCGTCGGGGCGAACGATAGAACAAAACGTCAGTTGCATTGTACGTATCCAATTAAAGTGCACAATTGATAAGGTTCGTGGTAATAAGAGCAGAATAATTAACTCCGTCTGGATGTGAGGCTTATATCGACTCGCTATAAAGACTTTTGTATACAATATTAGTATGCGTGTTCTATCCCTTAGATCTAAGCGGATTTTGTCGTCGATATATCTCATAGTCGCAGTTTAAGTCTAGGTAATACGGGCCACGTTATTAGCTTTTGGACGTCACATGCATATTAGTAGAAATGAAGCCAACGATTTGGTATGGGATAAAAACGTATATTGGTCATGCCTTTTGCGTTTTGTTTGTAGAATAGTACAGGATTGTACAAGTAGAACTATTTTTATGTTTGGGCTATATTTCTATTTCAGCCAGACACTTTCCGCTGGTGAAAAGGATTTCTCTCTACTGTGAAGAGGTACTTAGTGCTACAGCAGTGTATATTAAACTGCTACGTTAATAATAGCCGAGGACAGTCCATTACTACGAACTATTTATTTAATCATAACACGTAAAACGTAATGTCATCCTCAGACTAGAGTAGAAACTTACCGACTGCGTCTGTAGTACCCTTACCGGTCGTTCCAAGAAATCTTGCCTTACTCAATAATAAAGGGTCATTTCGACGGCAACGGCAGTACGCCATTGTTATACAATAATTCCCTTGAAATACAATAAGATAATGGAACCTGAAGATCGAGTTTAGTTGAGTGATTTTTATGTGCCTTATTCTGTAAAATTACAACTTGTGTAGATTTATGTATATTTCTTTTTTTATGGTAAAGCTGAATATTTACAAATTTACAGTTTTTTAAGAACTTGTAAATAATAATCTAGAAAAAAGACACAAGCAGTTTAGCAACAATTTCAAGCAGATTAGGATTTTTAATATTTACATCTGAGAGTAAGCAGATTATAACGAATAATGCACTCAGCTTAGCTTGTGTCACAATCGTTTTTTTACAGAAATAAGTTACAAGTAATCCCATTCCGTACAAAACAAAGAAATAGTGAAGAGTGCAGTAATATCAAAAATGAAATATAAAACAAAAATATTTTTTAAAGCTAAAACAATTTTTTAAAAATCAAGGAAAACACAGAAAAGGGAAAGAAAAAAAAGCTATGAATAAAAAATATAGAATTCAAAATCATGTCTCTTTTTACCCAGAAGTGAAAAAAGCTTAAATTATCCTTGATTCTCCATACGTAGAGGATATCGCAAAATGATAAATATGAAAATGATAATTTCATAGAAATCGGTGGTCGATAAAGAGAGCTTTATTAACATCGATAAACCGATGAGTTTAATGTAAA
Organism: Cephonodes hylas; assembly: GCA_030295005.1. NCBI lineage: Eukaryota > Metazoa > Arthropoda > Insecta > Lepidoptera > Sphingidae > Cephonodes > Cephonodes hylas. Next base: position 7,904,175 of record AP025366.1, read on the forward strand.
GCTTTTTATAGCACACTTATTCCGAGAATTATTTTTTACGCTATTTTCAAAAATTCCATGGTTCACAGAGATAAATAATAATTAAAACGATTTATTTAATGATTCTAAAATAAAAAAAAAGATTTTCTCATATAAGCATACATTATATACGTATTTGTTCAAGACGCTCTACAGGCCATATACATATTTATTAATTAACCTGCTATCCAAAAGTGTAATTTTTGTTACCGTCCACTTAGTATAAAGTAAATAAATAAATGAATTAAACTTTCACAACATAATCTTTTCACCAAGCTATTATTACATTTTTATCAAAGTTTAAAAAACAATATTTTTGTTCAACAAATATAACAATGTTACATAAGTGTGTTAAGAGTCTTTTCTCGTGCTTATAACGCTACACAAAGCTAACCATTTTCTTCGTATATGCAAGGACGAAATCTGTAAACGTGCCTTCACTTATAGAATATAAAAATCTGAATTAATAGCAATTCCCTACACAGTGTGTTTGTATACTCAAGAAACACTCTGATTCTTTTCATATCGCGATACGCTGAAAGAACTTTCCTTTCAAGTTGAAATCGAATTTTCGTATGTCGTGGTATTTCGCAATGATGCAAGCAGAAAATTCTTTTGTGCTTCGACACAGATATGCTGATATTACAGCGTTTCAGAGAGGAAACTAGCGAACCGTGCACGGCTAGGCAATGTGCTCCGAACTTATTTTAATACATAAAAATTTCATATATACAAAAGCAGCTTACGGTCAAACAAGAAACAAAGATGTTTATATAAAAATTATAATTATCGTTCCTTCCATCTTATAGGTCGTCAAACAGGGACAATATGCTGTAATGATATTGCTCTCGGTGCAAGCAATTTTTCAAAGTAAACTTCTGCATTTTCAGCTTACAAAACATTAATCTTATTTTCTTTTTAAAAATTAATTAAAATTGCCATCCACCCCGTATGATTTTGAATACCAATTTCAGTCTCAGTATGCCCGTGTCGGGATTCCAAAGTATACAGAGATTAGAATTTTAGCTCCTCTACGTGATCTCTCTACAAACAAGATTGGGACTCGCATTACTTCAACGCAATGGTCACATACCATGCATATTGTCAATAGCATTTTATAACACGAGGGTAAACGAGCTCAGCGTCACCTGACAGTAAGGACCTCCAGCCATGCTCACTTTTGAAAATACTTATAAAGAATCTTCATTTAATCAGACCTTTTTGAAACGCTGTTTTCATTGAGACTAGAAATCTAGTTAGAGTTCAATTTCGTTTATTTGTATTTTTTGAAAGTACACGTAAATTACGAAGAGTATTATTACATTTTCTTCATCTCGTTTGTTATTATAATAGTTAAATGTGGTGATTATCTTAACATTATCTATACTTATACTACGTGATATTATTCATGATCACAGATGTACACTACAGTAATGAAAATTTGCAGCGAAATTCGCACATTATTTTAAGACAAATCAGGAGTTGCCGATCTCACATAATCTCAAACTTGATGTCACAACATCTTCTTCTTCTTCATCAATGCTCATATACGCCCACTGCTGGGCACGGGTCTCCTCTACCATTGAGAGGGTTTAGGCCATAGTCCACCACGCTGGTCTAGTGCGGGTTGGCGGACTACACTCCTAAGAAATTCCTAAGAACTTTTAGGTGTGCAGGTTTCATCACGATGTTTTCCTTCACCGTTAAAGCAAGTGATAATTCAATTTGAATACATACATAACTTCGAAAAGTCAGAGGTGTGTGCCTGGAGTTCGAACCCGCGACCGCCGAGATTCTCGATCGCGCGCCTAAACCTCGAGGCCATCACTGCCACAATACCACGCGCAGGAAAAACGAAGCGATCATTCCGACACTAAACTTGGTAACACTTATAATAAAAAGCTCGCAATCACACGCTTGGCTTGTTATATTCAGTGTTTCATTTACTTAAAATTCAACGTAAATAAATCTCGACAGCCGTGAGATCTGTCATTAGGTAAATCACAATTATTTCTCTCGGCTCGGAGGTAATTATCGCGTTTTTCTCGCAGCGCTTATTTCCACAAAATTACTACAGCTCATTTTTCTTTTTTATGTTTGCGAAGCAAATTGGTCTATGGAAATTGATTTGTGATTTCTCGTTAATTTACCGCGGTATTTATAATTAAAAACAGTTGCCAGCTGTATTAGTTATTCATAATAGATAACATGTTTTTGAAAAATTTAGCAAATCACCAATATCGTCCTTTCTTATAAAAAAATATCTTATTAAACATACTTTAAAGAATATTAATTAATTCGAAGTTCGACTCTCTTATAAAGACGTGATATTTTTTTACTGAAATTTATCATTCATAGTTGCTGCATAAATCTCTTATCTATCAATAGAAATTTCTTCTTACCGGGAAAATGTTCAATGAAAAATTACGCAAGATGTTCTCGAAGGAATGGCAGGTTTATTGAAATATTTTCTTGCGTTATAAAAATCACGACCTATTTATTACCAACGTAAATCTGAAAAAAATCTTGGACAAAAAATTCCACTTTTACCAACGAAGCTACTTTGGAATATTTTTTCGCGAAACACTCATTATTGAAGACGTCTACATTCATCCGTAACGTCTTAGAGAAAATTTCAGTTTCACGAGAGAATGGCGAAATATTTTATTTTTAAGGTCAAGTAGATCCGCCGCGGAGGGCCATTAAATCACAATTAGAAGTAATGCGGGTGGATGCGTGAGAGGCGACCGAAGGCTTAGCGGGACCGGCCCTAGCCAAAGGGCTTTGTTGGACTTATGCGCGTGTCTCTTAATACTTATATTTTACGCCCCCGATAGCCATTACCCTTATAACTTGTTTCTCATTAATAAAAAAGAATGGCGCTCAAGCCAAGAGTTTTGCCAACACATTAAGCGTATAAAACTTTATTACGCACTATGATAACTTAGCTATATATAAAATGGAGAGGTAAAAAAGACGGGGATGGAAGCGATTTTCGGCAAATGTACGTGATGTTACGGACAATAGGAAAGTCGTCCGAAGTAACGACCGCGACGCGGAGAAACCTTAGGGTTATTGAGAAAACAAATTCTTTAACTCACATGTTGGAATAGCGAATCCTGCGGTCGACCCTAACAATATTACTGGCCTTAAACGCTAAAGGGAAAAACTAAATAAGATAAAAAGTCATGTAACCCGTAGCTTCTACAGTAATTTTTGCCCAAATAAGGATCACGGATAAGTACAGGCATGAAAGACAAGTCAGCGTAAATTTGGAACATTAATTATTTCATGAAAAGGAATTTTCAACGAAATAATGATTGATTCCTCCCCAATGTCTAGTAGGAGTGGACGTGAAGCAGAATTAAATTTCCGCCACTCCGGGACTCTTTTGTTCTTTACAATCTCATTAAAAGTAAAATACCTCAAGCAGCGTCCAATTCACCGCGAAAATCTTATTATACTTCAACATTAGAGATTTATAAACCGAGGCGAGCTATGCGAGAGGAACTTTTAGTTTACATTACATTATAAAACGTTCTGTTATCTGTTATTCTGTCGGCGTTTGATAAAACATACAATTGGTTAATAAATTTTATAAAAACCTACAATACAGCTACGGAAAAAGCAATTTATCGAACCAAAAAATTTCTAACTGCAAAAATGAAATATTTTCAGTGATAAAGTCAAAACGTGTTTGACATTTAAAATATATGTCTGTCGGATACATTCTATACACTCGCTGTAAATTGATTGCAACCTTATTTAAATATGGAATATGGACTTAAAGAAGATGACGTAATATTATCTTATTCTCAAATACTATCTGGTGACTAGTCGGCTGTGTGGCTCGGGGGCGACGTATGAATGCGAGCAAACACGAGGGAATTGCATCTTAAATTATAACCACAGATTTGACATCCCCCTTTCCACTGCCTTCAGGTCTATTTAATGTGCTTAATATAATTTTCATCTTTTAAGGCTAATATAATACATTCAAGCAAATCAACGTTTAAAAGTCACAGTTTTGAGTTTAATACAATTATTTTCTTTCCTGGATCTGCCCAATTGCCAACCCCCTTAGGCCAGCATAGTGGACTAAGGCCTAAATCCTCTCATGATCATCATGATGATGATCTGTCCAATATCAACCGGCACGCAATTGTCAACATAAACCTCTCGGTGTCTAGGTCTAAATATATGGAATATTTTTTCCAATGGAATTCGCTTTGTGCGATCACCGTGTTTCGGAGAGGGGCGGCGGAGCAAAATAAATCATAAACCGGGTGCCATACCAGCTTGTATGGTATGCGAGTCAAGCGCAGTGGTGAATCAATAAATCAACGTCGCGCTCACATTAACAACCGATGGACAAATCTACTACCGTTTGAAATCAATGTTGCGCTCAAATATTTACCAACTCTGCTGCTTTGGATTTCGAACTGTTTCATTGTCTGTCGTGCGAGGGCGGGTTATGTTGTTCACATCTGTCATAACTACATGCCTGTCTGGTTCTCTTTTCAATGTTAAACTAGCTGTCTACCATCATAATGTAACAAAATAAATAAAATAAACTTCTTTATTAAAGTAAAGGAGAACGATATTCCACAAGACCGTTGGAATGCTTAAAGAATAGTTTAAAATTACAACAAATAATATATTCAATTTTCCAAACAATTCTTATATTGTGAACATTGCAAATCTTTTACATTTTTACTAAAACGATGGAATGAATGTTTAAGATACATTGTTTTATAATATTTGAAATATTTATTAAATCATTATTTACCAGAAAAAAATGTGAGATAAATATTTCAGAAATCACGTTAAGGTTTTAATCGTTCAGTGAATATAAACCTTAAAAGAAAATTCTGTGCTAACTATCTGATTATATAGAAACAAGCATTCGTCCCGACATACCATTCTTGCTCTGAATAGATTTCTATTCAGAGCGCATAAAATAGTATATAGTTTTAATTAATTAGAAATCGTATTCTTTTGCGCTCGGTAAGTATTCATTCTCGGACGTTGCTATTGGCAACGGCGAGCGAAGTCGCATCGCGTCACGCCAAAGGCGGATGGAATGCCTTGCAAAAATATCTATGGTAAAATTCTAATTCTCGAACAAGCAATTGATCTAGGAAAATATGTTTTTTCAATTTATATTATATTATACATCGATCGAAATACTTCGACATATTACAACGTTACATCCTTCCTAAATAGTGTGAAAGGACGTCTCGACGTCTATCTGTAGCAAATCATCAGATTACACTATGTTATGTTACAGTGGTATACTTAACTATAACGCAAAACTGTTAATGAAGTAATAGTATGTGTAATCCGCAAGTTCTCATTTGTCTTCAGACTAAAAATAGTCTAATCAGAATGATTTACATTTGCAATTGCCTTAGTATACATGTATATACTGTCGTGATCATTTCTGCAGTATACAGCACACGTCGAGTCACCTCTTTATAACATGGATTCTCAATTGGGAAAGCAATCTAATTTTGGTAACGTATGAAATATTCATCGCAGAACATTTTTAAAGGGCCCCAGGGATAAATATTACCTAGCGCGCAATACTTACAATGGATCTACCAATAATAAGTTCATCGACGTCATGATGGGATGCTGGCTAAGCTCGCAGCTAACTGAGTGGGTTATATCTATTCGCTTCATTGGAAATATAAAATGCTTGAACCGAAAAGTATTATAAGGGGAAACTTAAACCGTAGCAGCTATGTTGTACTGCGTTTATACATATGAACATTACGTACTCACATTTCCTCGACAGAGCATCATTTCTACACCCACATTTAGCCAAGCCTAAAAAATGGCTTATGATTTTTATGAAGAAGTAACATAGGGTTAATTATATCCTCTTTTTCCCAAAATGAAAACTATAGGTGAAACCGCGCGGCGCTTTTTAAGTGGAAAGATTAGATTTGTTAATTTGAGCTTTTGTGCAGTTATATACGTGACCTTCGGAAAGAACATAGAAACTTTTTATGGAACACTGAATGCGGATGAAATAAGGCAAAATAAAAAAAAACATGCAACGGCAGAACCAACCTACACTTTAAAAAAGTCGTTACTATATTTTACCATCTTAATTAATTCGAACTTTTTTGTTCAATCATATAAATTGGTCTCTCGAAAAATATTTTTTTATATCATTGCAGAAAAACCCACAGGCAACAATCTGAAATAATGAAGTAAATAAATTTGGGACGTGCACATGGAACGTGTATACGATATCCCACTCGACCTATCTCTTTTACTTTTCAACTTCGATATTTGTTTCGGACGCCGGTTTCAATGGAAACGAAAATTTCAATTATTTTCCCGGTAATATAAACGTTGGTAAATTTTGTACTAGGCCAAGCAGGTTAACAGCTTAATTATATCTGGTTCAAGGAGATCGCATCACCAATTTAAAATTATACTCTTATATTTAAAACTTATATACTCGTACACACCCACGCCTGCATCCCCGTATAGGTAAGCAGAGGTGCATATCTGCAAACACATTTCGCTACTTGTCATACAAGATTAAATAAAGGGCGAGACTACTACTATTACTAACCCGTTTCGTAGGCTTATTTCTAAACTCTGGAAGCAAGCATGCTCTGGAATGAACTCCCTGCCTCGGTGTTCCCCGAGCGCTATGACATGGCCTTCTTCAAACGAGGCTTAAAAAGATTATTTTCCTCACGGTAGGCAGCGGCGTGGCTGTGCCCCTGGCATTGCCAAGTCCATGAGCGGCGTTGACCGCTTACCATCAGGCGGGCCGTCTGCTCGTCTGCCTGCCAAGGCGTTTAAAAAAAAAAAAACTCCGCACACCTACTAAGAATTTCCAAAATGTCAATGACGGGTTTACTGCCTTCAGTTTCTAAGTGCACTTTCTATCTGTTTTCTATTAATGTCATAGCGATCGATGTAATTAATTATCCCTGCAAAGAAAAGGGAGAATCCTGACAAATGATTTTATTCCGCTTTCTGCTCAGCGTACGCAGACGATTTCAGTTGAATATAGTTGATCGTGCTCATAAATATTAAGTATTTTTAAGCTCTTGCTTTTTAAATAGTCGAAACAGGAATTAAAAATCATGGAATGATTTAATCGTAAAATTAATACTACTAAATGAAAATATATTGACCTCACAATAAACAATTATAAACCAGACGTTACACAAACCGAAAGAGACGGTGTGTATACATATAAGTAGTTACCCCGAAAAAAATGTCGTACATAAATATGTACATATAACCAACAGTATTTACACTCCGCAAGTTCAAGAATTAGTTTACTTATTATAATATCCCACCAACTTTGTCAACTACACGCAGAAAAGATATTTTTTCCAATGCAGCGTCGTCGTAAACTTCGCCCCGAACGTGCACCACGTTAGAATATATAAATTGTATTACAAGAAAGTATATCTCAGTGGCGACAGGTGTGCGCAAGCAATCCTCTTTCACCCTCCTCCAAGCTTTTCGACCTCAAGAAACCCCTTTTAAGTAACATGACTTTTAACTTTGTGACCTATCTTTGCTTTAAAGTGCTCAGACTTATCCAATTCTGAGTTCTCGTTGGGTTCCAGCGCGCAGGTGTCTAATTCAAAGGAAAATGAACTGTGCCCCAACGTAAACACTGTCTTCTGCGAGCTAATAAACTTTTTATTACTTTTGCCTTGAGAGAATTTCAAATAATTAGAGTTCGGGCATTCCATATTTTTATTGGATGATTACTTGTTTTGAAGTGTGTAATAGCTTCAAGAATTAAGGGCAAAGTATTCGATGTCATGTGACACTAAAATCGCACATTACGGAAGACGCAACGGAATTTCACTCGGGTGTGATTTTGACAAATCCGTATCTGACTTACGTGTTAAACAGAGACGCGACTTGTTGGACTTTAAAAAATATCATTCCTATTACAACTTACTATTTAGGAAGACGCTGTTTGCTGTTTGCTTAAACCCCGTTGTTTGCTTAACAAACATTTAAGAAACATATGACTAATGAATACTAAAATATGTCAATATTAAGTGTGTTTTACGTACTTTGATTTAGTATGCCAGCCGTGTGCCTACACAATTACTTACTCGTAAATAAACAATCTTGGTTGGCAGGGAGTCGTGGCCTCCAGCCATGTCATTTCATTCTGTGGACATATTTTCGGCGGCCATTTTCCATTGCCGATCAACCCTTTTGACAATTTATCGGGACATCACATTTTCATACAGGCGGGCACGAACTGTACGCGACCGCCTCATACATATTCAAATAACGGGAGCTGTACAAAGCAGAAACACGCTGCGCCCCCGACGTGTTAGAATTACAAAAAAGCATACAGAATACGGCAACTGATAAACAATCTATATCGAGATAACCTCCTTTGTGCTGTAACGTACGGTGTGTGATGGACGGCGGTTTTCTTTTTACCTTAGCTGACATCGCCTATCTTGACGCAACCATTTCTATGACGTCACACAAATTTTATTCATTCACGTTGGAAGTAAAATATGCGGGAATTATTTCACCCACACAAAAGATATTTTGACACCTAGGGATCTTTCCATCATTTTTTTATTAGAATAATATGTCATCGTAATTTAAAAAGGATTTCTAATTCTGAGTTTTACGAGTTTAATGCATTTTTATTTCAATGGCTCATACACATATTAAACTTTCGTTAGGCAAAAATATATTTTCTTCATTCATTACTAGTTTCTACTGATGACTTCACTAATTTTGACTCTACATTTATTTTTGAAATGGAAATGCAATGGAATGACGATTGCCTATTAACCCCGACTTTAAACCTGCACTACCAATCAGCAAAAGTATGAAGGATTTCAAAATCAGCCACACTCAATGTTTTAACCAATTGAATGGTGAAAAATAATTTCAAAGAAACCCATTTATTAAATGACTCACCGAACGCACTAATTAAACTTAAATTCGATCTTGGTAATATCTTCTTGTGCTTTTATTGTGTTAAAGAAATCCCCAAGTTAGTTTGTACACCTACAATTCCACCTATAAACATTTACAAGATCCTCGCAGAAATAAAAGATGTTTTAAATATATTTTTGCCACCAAATAAAGGCGCTTTATAAAAATATTCCAGTATTGATTGATGTAAAACATTGTACATACAGAATATTCGACCACAGCCGCAATAACATCACAAAGTTGTTAAATATACGGCGGCCATCCAACAATGACGTACTGAGGGTATCATAAAAGTCTATAGCAGTTTTCAAAACGTTTAATGGACGCTTCACAGTTGCGTGAAACTATATTTCAACTTTCAACGACTACCAACCAGTTCTAAATTTTTATAGTGGAATTTGTTTGAGAAGTCTGAACGTTTCTCGGTCCAGGCACATTATGCGCTTCTGATTGTGTTTTTATGACAAACACTGCTTTATTAGCTTCCAGATTTTTATTTATTAAGTTAAATATATTTTCTTAACTATATGAAAAATTAAGTTTTAAACCTAAAAAAACCCTTTTTACCGATATGTATCATCACATTCCCATTCTCCTTGAGTATGGTTATTACAGTATTCTTCTTGTTTCAAAAAATAGAAATCCATCCATAGATGCTAGCACTCATCGATTAGTATATCATGTATTGTGAGTCGGCACTATGTGCGTGGATACTAGTAAAGAAAACACTTTTGCATTATATCACATACAAGTAATAAATGCGGACTTAATGGTATATTATTCTACATACCATTACAAAATTAATGAAAGAGAATTCCATTCAGGAAAAGTTCTCACATTACTTCACTAATTAAATCCGCTTACATGCATGTGGAAAATAAACTCAGTTCAAGAAATCCCGTTATCAGTAGTTCACAAGTGATTAAGGGATATAAAATCGCCATAACTAAGATAGAATATATAGATTTCGAAAGCAATAACCATTATGCACTGCAGAAACCAGACGTAGCTAGCTTCCGAGCCTTGGGAATAGATCCACCTCGATATTAGTTTCGCACGTATCACTGGACGCAGTTTTGATATATATTCAGCGTTTCATTCCGATATGAATATGAGTACAAAGGTTCGAAAGAAAACGGAAATTAAATCGCACTACATTAAAACTACTACTAAAATCACTTCTGTATACAACAGAAACCCAATATAGGCTATAAATTCAAGTGGAGCGGAGCGCAAAATAAAATTAAAACTGTGCTGTATGTACTGAATCATGGAGGTCCATATATCGGCCGTCCCCCGAGGATTTGGCAACCGATACATGACTGTGCACTTTGCCAGGCATCGCCGCTCCGTTCAGACCCTGATATAATAATGCCCTTACATCGTGTGTCCATTGTTTGGTCAGACGTGGTTTCACACTCGCTTGTTTTTTTCATACATCAATATTTACTGTATCATTCATAATCTGCACGCGGATTGAAAAATATCACTCTGACAACTTGAGTAATTTTTTATAGATTATCCATCAGCGACGAGCGTTCGTGTGAAATTGAAATTTTATTAATCCTGACAAAATTACAAATGTGAATATTCGTATTCCGATGCATTTCACTCAATCACGTAAAAAGGGTTAAATGGAATGGGATGAAACTTAGTTATTTATAAAATTAACTTATTGGGTTACTTTCTGATAACATTGTCAAATAAGCTGCAGGAGATTTTCTTCTTTTTTAGGTAGTATTTAAAGATATTGTATTTCTTCTAACCTCAATTCTGACGCCCAGATTGATGTTTAGTGCTGGTAATGCATAAGACAAGTCATCAATTCAGCCGGAATCGCGTCTTTTATAGAAATCAGTCGACACAACAATGCGTTGCTAAAAAGCGCTTACTGAGGAGAGTATAGCCCCTCTCATTAGCAAAGTATTTTTCTTCTCTTTGCCACCTTCCAAGACATGACCCTTAAATATTATAAAGAGTTATATATTTCAAAATAATCCCCAGGGACCACCTGCATTCAATAAAATGCAAACATTTTATTTGTTTTTTGACGGAATACAGCACTCGTAAATATAACTTGTTTTGCAAAACGTTTGCCGGTAGAATTAATTACGCGGCTGAGTTATCGACGGGATTCAGCTGTAAAGCAAATAAGCTTTCACGAATGAATGTGGCCCCAATTAAAATAAAAACACGCTCATATTATACGCATAAAGAAATTTATAAAGGATTATGTTTGATGATAGCAGAATAGGGAGCATAGTAAATGTTTTATGACTTAAGACCTTTATTATAATATTACTGTTTCTTTTTTTGTTACGGTAAATTTTTGCACCATCGTTCTCTTTGCGATTCAACGTCATAGCTCTCTATTCGTAAGCTGGGCAGTCACTGGTTCTTTGATCATTACTATTCTCATCTACTATATTTCATTTTCTTTTCCACCAACTAAATAATATTATATGCATTCGACTTCATACCCAATAAAAGTATTATTTTCATACTCAGAATTTACTCTGTTACAAACTAGAAACTAAAGTGAGGTGAACTGATGGCCGCATTCGCCATTCGCTTGTGCTCACCCACCTGCGGAATAAGGTATAAAATATAATAGTATTTCGCTAGAATTCTCATGTAAAATTTCGAACTCAGTACCTCCCACGCTCAGTAGCAAAAATTAAGGCTAATTTTAATGCAATTTTTTCTAAGTGCCTAATTATATTAATCCATGATGAAGCTAAAAATAAAGCGGAAGCATCTCTTCAAAGTATTCAGAAAGGCTTTTTCTTAATTAATACTTAGTTTGCTACTACCTCGAAAATGTAGGTTAATTTTCATAACTGGATTTAAAAGGTTGTATTTTTTTAAACATAATGTTAATGATCACAACAACATCAACAGCCCGTATACGTCCCACTACTGGGCACAGGCCACCTTTACATTTTAGAGGGGTTAGGCCTTAGTCCACCACACCAGCTTGGTGCGGTTGGCGGACAACACACATACTAAATTTAGGAGTACAGGTTTCTTTACGATGTTTTCCTTCGCCGTTAAAGTATGTTGTTCATTGTAAATACACACAAAACTTCAAAAAGTTTGAGATTTGTGTCCTACCTACGAGATTATGAGTCGTCTGCACGTCTAAACCTCGAGTCTACACAGAGATCCCAATTTTGTCTATATATTTAGTGCTTCCTTCAAAAAATGTAAAAAAAAAATAAAATTCATAGAAATAACGGCCGTCAAAATTATTATCGTTGATCTGAGAAAAGAAGGATCGAAGCCCTAAATGTAGCCATAAACTGCTATAAACTTCAAATAAGTATATCACATGAACATAAAGCTGAAACATTTATTATGACGACTGATTTATTCATATTATACAATGAAATAAATTAGCAATACAATGTTTAGAATACTGTAAGAAATCGTTGTTTTAATTCAAAAGTTCCTTCGTTTCACAAAACGCTGCTAATAGTAAATTAGAGTTTCGGGTCACGCGCCTTCCCTATTACAAGGTACAAATACAAAGTGACAATCTAAAAACAAAACGTTTTGCGAATGCCGTCCCAGAAATTGAAACTAAATGGACCTTTCCCTCTAATAATACTTTGCACTTAGTATACAATTGCTAAATATGATAATTTTTGTTTATATCTAATTAAAGTTACTATCATTATACAGAATATTAATTAAGAACTTAGACGCTAGAGTTTAAGCCTGTCTTTTATAAATGAAATTTAATAATGAGGTTATGTATGTACTATGTGGGGGGGAAAAGCCGCTGGATGCAGGCCGCTTCCAATAGAGCGCTTTGGAAGTCTCTGGGGGAGGCCTATGTCCAGCAGTGGACGTCCTTTGGCTGATGATGATGATGATGATGTATGTACTATGAAATATTCTGATCATGCCAACCTATGGACGTCATCAGCCCATGTACGTCCTACTGGTTTAAATAATAATAAATACACCCAATAAATATTTACAATATTATATCTTACTAATCATAATTTCAAATTCGCTAGCATATTAAATCATAGGTATCAGTTTATCGATTCCGTGAATAGTATTTCAGCTTCAGCCGTATTTCATTTAAAATTCAAATGACAATAAGCCAAACAATTTAGCTTTCAGATTTATGTAAAAATCAAAGTGATACAATTTGTTTGTGGGTGAATATTTCAATAATAACTATAAAATAGAATGGATCAGTATAATTATGTAAACAATTAATATTTTGGGAAGCTAGGAATAATGTATGTCAAAACGGAATCAGTTTATTAATGTGGTAATAACTAGTGGAAGAATTGTGTTTCTTGGTAATTTTAAGTAAACCCAAGAATACTTATAATAACTAATTTAGAATACAAAAATCTTGCTATGCCTGAAAATACAATACCAGTAACTGTGATCTAATACTTGCATGATGCGCAACACGCACCTTTGTCATTTAAAAAAATAATTATGAATAAAGGAATATAATAATATTCCTCGTATGAAGACTTACAAAACATCACTGAAAGCTAATAATTGCGTTTCGATGTAAATGCGAACATTCTGTTTAAATGCACCTTTTTTCCTTAGTTTCATTCGTAGATTTTTAAACTGAAAATTTTATGGTATGATATTGGATTGAAAGTACGAATGAATTATCATTCATGAAAAATATAAAATTTCGCGTTTTTGAGCACAGACTTTTTAATTGATAGATTGATTTACTTCCCCGATGCGACTCCCGAATCTGGCGAAGTGTTATTGATCTTTTTTCAGTACGAAATCCTTTGTGGCATGAAGTATGATATAAGGTATGTTAATTGGATATTGCGAAGAGAGCTACCTACACGCTCTTTGCGGATTTAAACCAAACACACCCAACACTCAGCATTTTAAGTGTGTTTAAAAATGTATCGCTTAGGAACCTGCAAATTAAAAACATCTCCCATGAACTTTTGTCGCTAGACAACCGCACAGCCACAAACCACACTTGAAGGCAGAAGGATCTAACGTTCCTTTTTTAAACTATAAAAATCTTACAATCAATCCGAACCGCTCAGCAATGAAGGCTGTGTACCAGTGATAATTTATTGCTTACAAAAAAAAACTCTACATATACTTATTTTTCGAACGGTACATAAGTGGCTTACTTGAATTTTAAATTTTAAAAAATCATTAAAGGAGTTACTGTGCTACTTCTCAACATCAGACCTCACAATTTACAACTGTTTTAAATCCTCCACTTTAGGTTTATCCATTACTCCACATTCTCCTATAACCCTTTCTATTGCAATTTTGCTCATCTTAAGTCGATCTGGAATTACCTTACTTAAACATTTATGCTAAATAAAATAATTTTAATAACTAATCAATATCGGGAATGGCTGTTTGTTTTCTCCATAAAAACAAGGTCTTTTGTAAGAGAATGAACATTTAAATAACAAGGCATATATATTAATATGTATACTTTACAATTTCTGTTATTATAGTTATTACTAGAGAAAATTCATTATTTAAATATAAAATTCAGCTACAAATATAAGTACAATACACAAGTTAATATGTTCTCGTAAAACGTAATTTTTCATCTCCTACATTGTCTCAATACATACACAACAAATGAAAAGTTAGCGCACAATAAAGAAAGCTTAATGTGACGTTTCAGTTTTCTCGTCACGTTTTTCGCCGTTTAAACGTACGCCCAACAAATGGCCTGAAACATAACTACATCGGCACAAAGTTACATCTAATAAAACGTGTGCGCATATTTATTTTATATTAATGTGAATGTTTACAAATCTAATTTGTGTAACTGTATATCGTCACTTGTAGTGTTATGACCTTAGGTCTTATAGAGATTAATAAAAATGAGAAACAATAACAATATATAAAAATTACATTTACCTATATAATCTGCATGACATTTAAAAACGGATCGAGTTTTATTTCTAATGGATTAATATTTTAAAATAATTAAAATTATTTCTTTCTACCCGAGAGCGAAATAGCACAAATATTTATAAGTTCTGCATGTAGGTACATTGTACATTGTACATAGATATCAGAATAATCTAAATCTGGTTGATAAACTTTTATATTGTGACCTCCATGGATTTATTTTTACTTTCAATCCGTCACTTAATTTACTTTAATGTCATTTCATTATTTAAAACTGTCAAATTTCCGCGTCTGAAATAATACAGGGCGCGGATGATAATGTATTCACTCCAATCTCTTCGTAAAGCCTTCATGTTATTTTCTGTCCCCAATCCAGCAAAACCCCCAAAATTGCAATCACGCAAATTGAAAATTAATGGACCGTGAAATCCAATTTTGCATTACCTAAAGCTTTCTGGAAGCTAGTCTAGTTCGGAGAATGCTGATTTCAGAAGACATAATACAAAGTTTAAAAATATTATATCACTTTTACATATTTCTTACAAAGTCTTCGTTAGTCGCGTTAGTTCAAAAGAGGTTTTGCAAGTTTATGTTTATTGGTTATGATCGTTATATGATTTTCATAGTAACTTATTTCAGTTGAATAGTTATTTATCGTATTCGTTACATCCATAATATTAACATACGAGAACCTCACCAGCCCATTCGGTTTATTAAAATGAATATAAAAACGGCCATAATCTAGGGATAATATTCATGATACACACACAATTAATAGTTTACGGATCATTCCAAAGAAATATATATGTATTGAAATTATGAGTATATTCATATTTTACCACAGACTATGGTCTAAGGAATAGAAATAATTCATGAATTAAGTTTCATAGTTATTCCATTAAATTATCTGTTAAAATTATAACTTTATTTTTATTTTGTTGCTGTTTTGGATTCTTACATATTTCCTATTTCTCTATAGAATCGATTTAAGAATCGATTATATATTTAAAGTAAGCATTATACCAAAAAAAAGAGCAAAGCAACACAACAAAATATTTCCCAGTCTTCAGTGTGACCGGCTGGCCCTATTTGAAGGGTCCAAGCGCACTTTTGTGTTTCCTCATGTGTTACATACCCTTTTAAAGTGAGTTGAGATCGGATTGGTAAAATGCGCCGTTTACCCTTATGTTATCTTCGACTTCCAACACCCGAATTCGTTTTAGTTCGTTTCGTATATACGAGTACAGTTAGCACTAAAAACACTTTATCCAACATCTGCTTTTTGGAATTAAAGTCACTAATTAGCTATAATACGACTTTTTTATAATATGCATAAATCCATAGAATTGATGAAATAGTTAACAAAGTTGAATTGCCTCATTTTCTCGCAGCACAAACGCTTGTGGTGGAATCAAGAGGTTCTGGTTTTGATTCCCACTTCAGACAAATTGATACTTAGTATTCCGTTGAGGAAATTACAGTACGTATAGATATCCGCATCTGATTACCCTTTTTAGAATACAGATTTAAAAGTGTGTTTGTAACAAAAATAACTTCATACTCTAATTACAGAGAAACCTTACGCCGAGTGCAGCGCCACACCACATATACCTACATAAAAAATAAAAGAGCACATTTTCGTAATGTGGGAACTTGCTTCTAGACATCGCATTGTAGGCTTAAATCCCTTTTCATTTCCAAAAGAGTAAACTGCCTAAAATAAAACTCCAACCTACGAATTTTATCATCATCGCAACCCAAAAAAAATCTTGCTTAACCATAGGTGTAAAAAGCGTTTTTTAAAAACGGCTCCAAATGAATTACAATGAAGCTGGCATTTTAAAAAAACTCTCCCCATGCTTTCACCGTCACCTCACCATAGAAAATGCTCAGCAAACCGAACAATGCTGTTTCATTCCATTTTTCTTCACCCTGCTCTTATTCTGCAACGACGTAAAGTGTATGGCTTTTGAAAGAAAACATTTTCTTTTTCTTAATAGTGGTGAGTGTTTATCTGATAGAAAAGCAAAGACGGAACAGACTGTGTGTCATACAAAAAAATCATTACAACCATCTCCAATTGACATAACGCCGGCCTATCATTTTGTATGCTAAAGCTTCTCCATAAAGCAATATATGTAAGTACAAGACTTACGTTTTAGCCTCTTGTACCTCAAAGTGTGTGTGTATTCACATTATCATGTCCTTTAAAGGTCGTAAAAACCTTAAAAGTTCTTAAGAATTTCTTAGGTATATAGTCCGCTAAGGCTATGACTAAGGACTAAGGCCTTTCAGATGTAAAGGCAGCCCATGCCCGGAAGTGGAATGACGACTGAATGATTTACCTTATACAGTAATAATTCCCAATACAGACAGAAACTCCCAAATACAGATGACCCATACATGTCCTTTGTTTACAGGCGTCTTCAATGAAAAGTCAACAGCGTCGGTTGTTGGTAAAAAATACACTCGAATGAATGATATATACCATAACCATAACATCACTTGTCAGCGAAACCGTAATGTAACAGTTTAAGATCTAATAAACATTAACAAAAAAAAACGGTTCGCACAAATTGTGTCCGTGCTCTGCTTGAATTTAACTGCATTTAATATTGAGAAAAACAGGAAAGAACGGAACAGTATTACGCATTTATAGTTAAAAAAAAACAAACACATTCCTCCTTACTCAACCTAATAATGGAAGTTGCATATTCAAAATATGCTTAGGTGCATCCGTACCGAATTACAACAATTCATAGGAAAGACAACAAAAAAGATTATTTAAAAAGTAAAGTTTCAATAAGTAATTACAAATTAACATTTTCCTGACGAACAAATAAATATTTAATCGCGCTACTATTTTAATTACACGACAAAGTCACGTATTCCGAACTCCAATTGATTTATTACCCAATATCATTTAAGTTATGAGTAAGTGGAAAATTAAACAGATCGGAGCACCGAGTAAATAGCAATTATGGAATGACGATAATTAAAAAAACCGAATATCCGTTGATTTACATGCATTTCCGATTCAATTCAAAATAGGAAATGAAACGCCACGGCCGGTTCTACTTGATTCCTTCCATTAGGCAAACAGATAAATCATTGGCAAAATTATGCAAAATCACCCAACTCTGTTTCAAATCGCTATTAATACCCGTGAGAAAAAGATGACTAGGCTGCCCCGGCCGCCCTCAGAGTTCATAGAAATTCCTCTTATCTTTTTAATGTAAGACCATTCAAAAACATTCCTCTCAGCCAAGACGGGCGGAAACGTTCAAAACATTTTTTATTCAATAAATCAAAGAAGGCAATCTATTGTTGTACGAACATTTTCCAGTTTAAGAAACCGGAAAAGTATCTGGAGCGCAATTATGAATCTTAATTCGAGTCGGCCGCTGAGTACTTTCAGCAGCGCACGTCCAATAATCAAATCACTAAGCTATTCAGTGTGCTGGCAGGCACATAGGCAAATTAATGCTTTATAACAAACTGGGCGGCTCACAGTCTCTAGATATCCATAATTAAATTCTAGTTAGGAAGTAGGGACGCCGTGGCGCAGAGTAGCTTTTCAGAAATGGAATTTAACAATTCACACAAAGTTTCAACTTGAGACTTAGAAACCATAACTTGGAATAATAGAACGTGTATAACACATGTTAGGAATGTGAGATCGGGTTTGTGAAGCGGCCATTGTTGAAAGACGTCATCACGTCATATCGCTTATCGCCAACATTTCGATGCATGTTCAGTACTGACAATCCAGCACACAGACAACTGAAATCGGACACGAGCAATGTTATTTGCCAAGTGGTGAATTGCCTAGTAGCGATTAAACGTCTAATTCGTACCTGACAAGATCAGCTTAATCCCCATCACTGCTCCTGACACAAGGGCTTTTGAGAGTATTCCCTGCCTTAAATCTAATTGTAGCTAATTCTGATAAAATGACTCCGGAAATCTACGCCTTGACATTGCATTCTGATTGGTTTAACGTAACTATGAATGAAAGAAAGTTTCTATTCATTGAAGCTAACATGGAAATTAAAAATATGCAGGATTTTTCTTGAAATTGTCCTTAGATGTATAAAACCCTATTAAATAATAGAATCCAAACAATATCATACATTTCATATCAATCCACGCTCATCAACTTTAAAGACACTTTATGTTTGATGGGTATTGGTAGTATCCGTGAGTAAAATGTATGGACCGTGGTAGTAACCACTACCAATACCCATCAAACACAGTGGTACTCCACTATATTATAAAAAGTCAATGTGAAACAATCCTAAGTCGCTTTCAGTTTATTATCGGCTCAGTTCCTAGTAACAACATATTAGTATGCATCGAAATAGCAGTAAACATGTTGTGCCTGCATAGGTCCTTCTTTATTTTTAACACCTAAGACAAAATGTTATGTATAAAGAGAAGTTAGTACTGTGGTTTTAATGCTTTATAAAATATTAAATAAAATAATGTAGGCCGGCAGGCATGCATTTACCATAATACAAGTATGCAACATGAATCCTGTAAAATAGCTAAGAGTACATAATTATTTTGGGCGCAGTAATAATGCTGTGCATAGCGAACATAATGACCGCAGCCGCCCACCGCACAACTAAATATACAGTTAGCTGGCAAAGCTTCAAAATAAATATAGCAACCTGAGAAACTGTGTTACTGAACGAGTTTGTAACGACTTCTCTACTTGAGGTGCATCTCTTGGGAATTTGAATTTCACATTTCGGCATAGAGATAGTTTGAGGATAATTTTGAATTTCGAACTACGCTTTTGCATGTAGGTCGTGTAATGCATTAAAATATATGTTTTGAATTTAATTGTATTATGAACAGATTTTTGTACTGTTCTAGATTATCATTATTGTGAGAAATTGTAGCTATGATCCCCAATTTTTGGAATTCATTGTTTTCATTGTTGTCCTTCATTACTCCTAAAATATACGATAACTTGGAGAAAAGCATTGGTGAAATATCATCATTCAAAAACACATCTTTAAGCAGGTCCAGTTACATGTCTGCATATCGTTATCATAGGTATTCATTTTCAAACAATTGTGTAATACGAATATCAGATCCAAAATTGTGTAAAAGACTCACATCTCTTTACACTTCAGCACGCGTAAAAAGATAAAGGACGCGAGGCGACAATACAAAAAAGTAATATTTAGATATTTCGTTTAAATTTACATCATTTCGCGTCAAATGTCGAATACGATTTCCCGTGTAGAGTGGAGCAGCTCTATTTCTATTTTGAAATGTCGGCCCGCAGCAAGGAGCTCAAGTGTTCCGTCAGAATATTTGAATATTTAAACATCAACGTTCAACCGCTGAAATAAAAATATGAATTTTTATTTTTTTCCCAGAACAAACCCATATGAAAATGCCGTTATGTCACCGACCTATGAGTAACCCTTAAAACGTTTTTTTAACAGCATTTAGTTCGTCAAAAACAGAATAAAAACATTTTTTTTTTGTAACACCACGTTATATTCATTTAATTTTCTCGTATGCGAATTAAAAAATGTAGTCAACATTCACGTCACAAATGTTAAAATGGAATTATTTTTGTATTTATGAGATTGGTATTAACACCTCTACAATTTTAATTAGAAGGAGACAGTGAAGTAGGCACAATTATTCGTAGCCAACCCTCATTCGTAGCTATGGCGTAGCAACTGGGTACATGCGTAATACATTACCTAATCTAACTTTAGAATAAATGAAGTTTGTGTTTAGTTAGCAGGGTTAACTGTGCCGTGTGAGTTTGTGGGATGAAAACAATTTGAACACCGCCAGGGCTCGACCACTTTTATGTTGACCTCTGTACGTGGACTGAATCCAAACCGCAGGACATTACTGCTGCAATAGGCATATTGCGCCAGCGCCCGCGACGGCGCATCGCATATTTATTAAACAACATTTTCCACTTGTGCACTCGTATTAATCTGATTTGTTGCGCCAGTAAACAGCAACCACTGTATAGGAATATATAAATCTCGTGGGATAATGTACATGGTTCATAATGCGCCACACGTGAGCTAACTATAAACCAAAACGTTTTAAGTCCACTACTAGTCTGACTATATGTGCCTACAAATTAGTCACCAGTAAATATATGATAAGAGAAGGTCGTGTCCGCAACTCCGTATGCGAAACTTTATTCTTTAAAATAAATGTTTTTCGTTGTTTTATATGACGAACAACATAGTCTATTCAACACAAAAACATTTACTTCAAGATCGCGCAATATATACTCGTACAATATATGTACATTGTACATTCATAGTTGGTACATCCTTTGGCATCAAACTATGAAGTTATGTATTCTATGTATTTGTATCTTGTTTATAGTCCCTAATAGTAAATAGTCCCTTGTTACGAACAATCCTGAACGAACGAGACTGTCTGCATAGCTTTCATCATGTTCAACATAACTTTTATATTGAAAATTTCTTAAAGTTGGTATATTATCTACAACAAATATTTCAGCGAGATACGAAATTTTACGTCTTCGGGTGCTTTTTATATTATTATACACTCCAACCTGTACATAAACGATTCGGTCAACAGATAAATTCTACAAATATGCACAATAAAAGTAGAAAAAATAAAAGTACATTAAACAATACAGAGATGCAAAGAAAAAGGTAGCATAGAAAGTAGTAGAGTATGGATAAGCCCACAGAAAGAGTCCATATGTTAGAGTATTCTAAAGATGCTAAAATTTTGTCCTCTTCATTAAAAATACACCGCGGTACTTAAGTAAAGTGCGTTGCTAGTGTTTAAATGGTAAGCGGTGAGCTGGAATCCGAAAAAGTCTATCGGATTGCTAAGCTACACCCTATTTATGTCACAATCATATCGTGTAACAGGTTAAAAGCTCACGTAACACACGTGCACGTACTGCTTTAACCCTGAGTATAATTGTACCTACCACTAAACGTCAACTTCCTAGCTCGTTACGTGGCTGAGAAAAAACTGCATTTTAATCCATTTGCCTTATGCAATGACTTTCATTTTCAAATGCACTAGAAAATAAAAGCTTTTGTCCATTTTCCTTACATATATTAAAATAACTTGCCGAAAACGATACCAAAATTTATTTAATCTTTCCAAGAAAATATGACAAACATTCAGAGTAAGATCGTTAGAAGGACAAATAAACTCGAATTGACGTCAATCAATAAAACAAACCGCGACCGAATTATTGATGATTTAATTAATTTTGTCTCTTTTTAACTGCCTTCGTTTTATTACTTTTCAGACATTGTTCCTAATTTATTCTTACAGTAATTGAAGTAAATATAAGATCTAAAACATAAATCAATCAATTGGGAACATGAAGTTCAAAACTCAATGATTTTTGTATCTTAAAAAATAGTAGGTTTTGACAGATATTTCTTTACATCTAAAGCCTTACCGTTAACCAGATTACTACCATATTTTTTAACAGAGCATTTGTTTTTAAATTAGCAAAAATAAAAATTGTATCCGACTGTAGACGCCGTGTCTAGTATAAAACAAAAATTTCTAAGATCATTTCCAACATTTATTCATCCCTTTATCGATTAAATAAGTTACTCCATTACTTTGCCACGCTTTTGCTTAAAACAAACTAGGTAATGAGAAGTATGGACACGCATGTTTTCGTTCCAATTTAAGAGGGCAATAATGATACGGATGGAGCAGCGACTCAATATCAACTGACGCAAAATATCTCAAAGCTGTGGATCCATAGGTAGGTGGAACAATGAGGAACTATTCTTTATTACGCGTAATCATCATAAGATTTTTAGTATACTGCATAGATTCAAAGAAACAGTATTTCCGCCATAAACAGGAATTTGAACATAATAGCGTACATTAGAAAAGTTACAAAAAAGGATTTTATATTGGGTACAAAATATTGAAGTACAATATTTAAAAGAACGTAAGAAAAGTAGTTATACGTGTACAACACTACAGCGACAAAACACACGTGCTCTCGTACATACAAGTTAAATTCTCACAAGGTGTTTCTGGTAAAATAGAAACTTTCTACTTCTCAAGAACACTATCGCGTACGTTACACAAATTTAGAAAAACGAAAAGGGTGTCATAATTAGTTGACTAACCGACTTCACCGCATTTACGTTCAGGAAAAGCATAATTACAGTTCCGGTCGTGGGAAACTTGCGTTCTCATTACAAAAAGGTTCCTTTTCACAACGGAATAACGTCCAATTTCGCGTGTATAATCATGCAAATTGTACAGACAAAGATTAGACTGCAATGCTAAAATTGAACACATGGTGCCTGTCAGGCGGCGACTGTATGATGGATGAGAGTAAATGAAACATCAGCATAAAATACCTGTCAATACGGCCAATTGCGATTGACAAAAGAATGAAAAAATGCTCCGTAAATTCTGCTTAATATGAACGCGTTGGGAACTGTTATGACCCTATAAAATAGAAAACTTATTTTTTGTTATCAATTTTATATGAATAAACTTTAATGCGACATGTTTTTAACAGTAAATATTACATTGCATTTATCATTTTATATTAACCCATTTGTGGCCAAGCAGAAACTACAAGAATAAATTCAGAAATTTCTTTATTTAATCATAGTTGGGGATACAAATAAGTATAAAAATGAAAAAAAAAATAAAAATTATTTATAATTTTGAAATTATAGGGGTGTGCCCAAATTGGCACAATGGCCACTTAAGGGTAAAATAGTGTGCAAGTCTATCGGATCCTATTATAACGGATAAGTCCACCAAAACGCTTTGGAAACTTTTTCTTTAACATATTCGCTGCCGTCCAGTTGTAACCATTCGATGACAATGATATCTGACGAGTAACATGATGATGAGATGATTGTCCAAGACAAAATGTAGCTATACTTCAGCGAAAATATAACTGATCCATTACATCTTCTTCAGACGTAGCTGTAATGGTCACGCATTTGGTAATGCCACCATCTATCATGTGTTTGAAGGGAACCCACCTGCATTTGTTTGCCATGGACTTCAACTCCATACAACGATATTGATTGGGCCATTTTCAGCGAACTTAAAGTATCTCATTATTTGTATCAAATTTATACTCGATCTCTGTTCTTTCAACGTTTCTTTCATACTACTCTCGTTTAGTGATTGGTCAATCGATGATGGATAAGTCTAAGGATAAGAAGGAGCCAAGGAGGAACAATCAGCCTGCCCTGAGGTAAAGGGGGGTTTGAATCCCAGCACGGTATCCCCTGCATGTCGTAAAAGGCGACTCAATTGTTCCCTTGGGGTCGCTGGACGTGCTGCGGGGGCAGGGCGTCCTCAAGTGACTCCAAGAGAGGTGGCGGCACTTTGGCCTCTGTACATCGCGGGGCCCCCACCCACAACCGGGGCACCCGAAACAAGGTAGAGGTTGCTAACTGCGTTCCCTTTGACTCCGAGGCGGCCGAGACAAGTACGTCTCGGAGGCGCACCGGGCGCCTGTGGACAACGGTGGCCGCCTCTCGCTCACGTACCATGGTCGCCCAACTCGGCACGAAAATGGCCACCGGGGGGTTTTGGCCGGTATGCCGGTTTAGAGACTGTATTAAGGACTCAGCCCGTCACTAACAACTGCGCAAATATGACGTCGCCGCGCGCCGGGCTGGAAGGCCTGTGACCCTGATATACGCTTTCCGCCCCCCACTGCCCTCGGGCTGGCGGGAAGTAGAGCCATAAACAGCTTTCCCCTCGAGAACAAAAAAAAGGAGGCACAATCAGCACTGACCATTTTCTTCCAATCGCAGGTACATCAGGTGCACTAGCGGTGGTTTAATATTTGCGGTCTTATGTTCGTTTCTATTGGCAGTTCACTATCACTGCTATCCTCTTACTCAGAAAGAGTATCTACATTATGAACACCTAAATACCTCGATTTCTCCTAGAACATGAATTGGCAATATTGAAAACATTTGTTCATTATCAAAACCATCTCCTTCGTCAGTATCAATAAAAAGTTTCAATGGAATTATAGCCAAATCATAGTCCAAGCCGTCGTCACAATCTTCGAGGATTGTATTTACCTCTTCCTCTTGTCCACGGCAATTGTTACTGACACTATAACGTCGTTAGTAGTTTCTCCTTATGATATGCAAAAATAGCACTTGTGGCCAGTGTACCCAAATTGGCACAGCAATGTTTAAGATGCTATAAAATGGTAAAAAATGAATCATTATTTTTGAAATTCTGTTTATAAGATAGACAATTTATCGTATTTGAATAATAATAACTATTTACGATGATAAACTTAATATGCAAAATATAATAATTGCAAACAGTCAAGTACCTCGACAGGTCCTTCAAAAGCAAAATTCGACCAATTATTGTAATAAATCTATAATATATAACTAAATTGTTTAATATTATATGTAATCACCACACTTTCAACTATCCAATAATGTGAGAATTTATTAACTTACATAAATACTTTTTTCACGTACCCTCAAAAAGTAAGTGTTCCCAAATTGGCACGGCGGTCAAGAATGGGTTAAGTCAAGAGAAAGTATTAAGTAAGTACATAGGCCGATGACATGCAAATGACCAGCAGATTATTATCGGTTCTAATTATAAGAAACGCAAAAATTAAATTCAAGGTTCGCTTGACCTAATTAACGGGGATTTATTAACTTATCGTCAATACTATCGCGAACATTTAATTACCAGTGACCGATCCGTGTACATAAGCACAGTGATAGGATGCTAATCTTACAACACATAGGATATAATCTACACACATCGGAACAACGTACAAGGGACAGCTATTATATCTGTGACATGGCGGCTTATCTAAATTACCAAGAATTAATCTACAGATATAACAAGTAAAAATAGACCATTTATTCTCAGCCCCAAGGTGCATCGTGTTTGCGAAAGACTACAGGTTCGATTCCTGTACCGAGACAAATGTGTCGTCCACAATTTTTTTGGGTGTGTGTTTGCGTATACTCACAATAACATTGACCCTTAGGTGTATTTATTCAGTTATTGTATATCATAAGCGCGAATATGTTTGAAATAAAGCCAGTAGAGGCAAATTTCTTGATCGCACACCAAATACAAATGAATTAATTAATGGCAGCGGTAATTTATTTAAGCAAAGGTGATAAAGGCTCCCTCAGGCCAGTAACCTAAACTTTAACTTGCAAATTAAAGTGGTATTCGAAGAATTACAGCTAAATGAATTTTTAGGTAAGAAAATATTTGGAAAAATACCTAGCAAGTACATATTTAATTTCAATTCCAACGTCTTTGGGATAGAATCGCAAGGGTAAACCAAAAATCGAAAAGAAATTAAATGTACGTTTATTTAAACCATATTCGAAATAAAGTTTTCTTTATATTAGAAAAGCTTTTATAAATAAAAACCATTAGCAAAAATACATTTAGAGACCATCTATATCGACATGGGTCATTATATTTTTGTCGTGCGGCGGTCATAGAGTTTCTTTTAAAATCTCGCGATGGCAACAAATCTACAAGTCACATGGATAGACAAATTTAACATACCTCATTTCGTCACTAACTTAGCATTACAAAATATTTCAAGTAGATAGGTTCTTGTTTATGTTTCGACACATAAGTCCATCGACCTACACATAAATCTTAAAAAAGAATAAACTTCGCATTCATAATAGCAAACAACTTTCGAAATATTTTTAAACAACAAAATTTATACAGGCTAAAGATTGGATTGTTATACTCTTTTGCTAAACTGCTACACACATAATTTCGAAAAGTCAGAGGTGTGTGCCTAGGGTTTAAACCGCGACCGTTGAAATTCTCGACCGCGTGTCTAAGCCTCGAGGCCATCACGACTTAATCATCATCGTATCAACAGTAATTTATCCGAGCAAAGCCGGTTACTGCCGTAGTAAAGAGGGAAAATAAATGAAATTACAAGCATGAGTACTCGGTATGCCTTGGATGATTATTATTCAAAACACATGCATATTCCTGGTTGTACATGGGGTGAAATAAAGTGAGGTTACCGTACGAGAAATGGACTTACATAAACAACTTGAATATTTAAAAAGGTGCGTACAAACGTGAAAACTTAAATTTGGTTATGTTTCTAGCTGAATGAATCTTAAAGCCAAAATTGATTAATACGTACACACATAACCGCGCGCCCTTTTTTCCCAACGGGTAGGTAGAGTTATATTTTTGTACCCACAAACCTACTGCCGTTTTCTCGTATCAGGCAAATTTCCAGTCTCCATGCTGTCACTGGGAATTTTCTAATGGAAAATTCAATTACACTTTGCTGGTCCCGAGTGTCGAACCCGTCCTGGGTTCGCACTATAGATCGCACGGCACATACTTGTGCCGCGAGACGACGAGGCAGTCAAACGAATGAATCACAACTTACCTTAACGGTGAAGAAAACTATTGTGAGGAAACCAGCACACGAGAAATGTCTTGGTGGACTAAGGCCTAAACCATCTCATTTAGAGAAGATGCCCATCAGTGGGACGTATAAAAGCTGATGATAATGACATTGAGAGCTTAGGAGTACATGTGTAATTGATTTAAGAAAAAAATTCGGTATATGTAAGACACTAATGCTAACAAACAGCACAGATTATTATCTCAATAAAAAGAAACATATTACGCCAAGGCCCGAACAAAAATAAAGCCGAAATATTTCATCAAAAATTACAATATATCCACGACATAACACAATAAAAATGATTTATCGAGCTAACAAACCTGTAATGAATTAAACAAAATTAAAGTTTTAATCAAACATGTTTATAAAGGTGTTATGAGCTCACTGCAAAGTTATTAGGGAACACAGGTAGTAACTCGCCTCCCAACGTTCTCCCTTCCCCTGTCCTCACTTTGTTTATTAATGAGGGAATGAACCAAAGCTCGGAGACATCAACCGAGATTTAGTACCGCATTATACTCATAAATAAAGATTGTTAATTGAAACGATATTGATACTGTGAGTTATTGCTAACGAGCTGAGTAATCACCGCCGACTTAATGTACGAAGGGAATTAATTACATTTTTATATCACATTCCCGTGAAATCTGTGTTTATTAATGCCTTTGTGATGGGAACAATCTGGTCTGATATTAATATAGAATTGAAAATAAATACGAGTACGAATGTGACTTAATTTATATTTATTCAAAGTTCCAGTGCTTAATATAATATTAAAATGTTGTAGCTTGTATAAAATATTGTACACATCAACCAGTTGTAGACATGTCGATTGAGCTACCGCTGAGAAATATTTGGATATTTATCATCAACATGTGTTAGATATTTACAATTATTTAACGAAAAGTTGTAATGGCTTAAATGCGTAGGCGCACAGTCTAGACAATATTTCGACGGTCGCGGATTCAACCATAAGGCTCCCAAACTTCAATCCTGGCCCCTGCCCAGCAGTGAGGAGTATTTGGACTAATATAGCTAAGATATTCAATTCATTCAACCTTATATAAGTGGTGGTATCGGTTAATTAACCACAGAATATTTTATGTTAGTTGAACATTTGTAAAATGAAACCTACAAACTTTACAGCAAGACAAAGGCACGTCCGACGAACGGCGTCTCATAAAATCGCATTTACGACCTTACATAGAATTTTATCTAGATCCGCGCTGACAATGTGTGAAGATTACAAACAGGCAAGTTAAACAGTTCGCATCAACGAAGCGAAATTACCCACACACTCCTATAAGCAGCTTATGAAATTATAATACAACAAAATCCAGCGCGCCCGCTTTGAGCGCGCCATAAGCCCGTGACACGTTAGAGAAACTTCGGCACTGCGAATTTTTATGAGTGTCGCCTCCAGACGACACACGGGGGAGTCGGTGGCTTTTGAAACGACTGGTAGTCAAAGAGAAATGGAGATTTCCCAGTTACAAATGTGGAAGCTGTAGGTGGAGGTTGTATTTCTTCGCGGATTACTTTCTCGAAAGCACACTTGTAACGCGCGTGCCGGAATTTTTATTACCCGCGACTCCCAGAGGTACAGTTTCAGGACAGAGATACATTCGAATCATTATGTTTGTAGCGACCGTGCGATGCGCGACGCCTCAGAATATCATTTTAAATAAAGATCCAAACCTACGATCTCAGCGGATTTATACAACCATTTTACAATTGCTACTTACGCCTTACAAATTTTACTGTCTGCATTTTAGCACGGCAATATAATTCTTTAAAGCCACCGTGATATAAAACTCAGCATATTACAACATACTTTTATAGCGTTCTACACGATCGATAACAATTCTGAGAATAATTTAACCGATGCTTTGTTTGCGTATTTAGTTTCAAATTAAATAGGACATTTTAAAGGGTTTCATTATCAAACTATTACGAAATTAGAATTTCGCTAACATTTGTGTTTATGTTGTACAACTAATTAGTTACCATAAAATTATTTGACTAGCGTGGCAAGCATGCACCAACTCCGTGTAAATTTAAGTATTCGACAAGTTCAAAATTATTTCCCGCGTCCGTTTTCCTCCTTTTAACAGCACATTAAGCCGTTTTACAAGTTTAAAAGGAAGTTTTATGCACAACAATTACTAACACTCCATATGATTTAGGAACAAGGCCAGGCTAAATGAGATAAAATCACCCGACGCGGAATGGTGGGCGAAAGTAAGTTAAACAACAAATAGGTGTTATGCGGTTGTTAGGTAGTTATTCCCAACGCGGCGCGCCTGCCGCCAGCACCGGCGGCTGTTTTATTAAGGCTTGATGAAAACTTTACATCATCATATTTTCTGGATCGTTCACCTAAATTAAAGGTAATTTATATCCCAATGTACACAGGCGGTGCCGTTGGTGCTTTATTAAACAAATAAAGTAATGAATTGGTAAGCTTCGGCACACAGACGTGCTGAATTTGGTAAGTTTATTATAAATGGGCGGCGAAAGACACGGTCTCAAATAAACCAAGGGTTTCCATAACGATGCGTTTGGGCTCGTTCGCTATATTATTATAGACTGCGGCTGGAATTAACGCTGCTGAAAACGTTTGCGGTTTTGTTAACTTACTCCAATCTATCATAAATTCTATAATGACTTCCACAAAGAGCATTTATAAACGACATTACCATAACTAGCGGCACCATAATGAAGATTATAATATAATTCATCAACTCTCGTTCAGCGTTCACAACGTTTCATCTCAGACTTCGAAACTTATCTAAATTGCTAAATAAAGCAACTGTGTTGTTATTATGTGCGTAATCAAAACTTTCATAGTTCATTTAGTTTAAATGTAAATTAGTTGGTAAAATACACCTGTTTGGCAAGCCTAAAAATTAATCTACCTAAAGTTTGACATTAAATATTGTAATGTATTCAGCAACTAACATATAAATACTTATTAGATTGTTTACGGCTGGGTGGTGAAAATAAATAAAACGGAACAAGTCCCGTCTCTAAGAGTCTTGTAAGTCAAACATCGGAAATCGAAACGAATTACTTTGTCTGCTCATTGGACAAACATGTACAGCTGAGCACATTTATTTTGTAGAACCAGGCTACAGACAAAGCGATATTGTCTTCTTAACTACGGTTACGCCAATGTGCTTTATCTATCACGATATTAAGGTTGTGGTTATCACCGAAAAATAAGTTTATCGAAAAATCTTTATGCAGATTACTTGCGATATTTTTTTATTGAAAATAAGCTGTCATTTCTTCGACCTATGTGCCGCATCTTAATAATACTAATATAATTATTTAAAAAGTAGAGATTTTTTTTTCAAGAATTATATGAAAAAACTTACGCTTAATGAGCGACAACACTATAGCAATTTTACAAGTTATTTTCGCAATGTATGAGTGCTTTCTAGTCGTGGTCGGTAATCAAATTTGGTGTGTGTAGATTGCACAACCCTCCTCGACGTACGTGGCAGTCGGAAACTTGGTAATCTTCCGTATTAAACAATACAATATAAATGAACTTTATTGTACACGCTTAACAAGATTAAAAGAAGAAAAATGGCGGTCTTATCACTTTAAGCAATCTTTTCCAGGAAACCATGAGGTCAATACAACCTATAAATATATTAAGAATGCAATAAATATTAATAAGTTATAATAATAATCATACAGGCAATTTTATTATATGTACAATGTGTATAAGTATATGTCGGCAACGTTTGTTAATTAAAATGAACATAAAATCAAATAATGAGTTGCTCGGACAAGTCCGCCTATCAGATTAAATATAATCAATTATACGGCGCATTTATTTCATTTCATCATGGATAAAGCAGCAGAATATTAATATGTGTGTTTGCGATTAATGTTTAATATTTTATGGATTGCCTTTAATACTCGATACTTTAAAGAGATCAGTGTGTAATATTTAGGGGTCTGCTGCTAAACTATAATGATCTAACTCTTCGATATTCAACCATGTGCATCTATTGACAACTTGTTTTAGCACATTCTGTTAAGCAAAGAGAAATAAAAAAATAAGTTATGAATCATAAACAACTGTTTATTTAAATTAAATTAAAAAGTATAACTACACTTTTGACTAAAAAATTTAATTCATTAAAACGAAATTCTTATTGAAGAACAATATTTTTTTTGCTCTTAATTAAACGCATTTAATAGCAGCAAACAAAGCTTTGTACCCTAAACTAATTTAAACATTAAATAAAAACGTAAAAAAACTTAATTAAGTCTAATAGTATATAGCAAAATGCATGGATTGCGCAATCAAAAGTTTGGCCGCGTACCAAAAATATTACCAGAAATATAGTTGAACTCTTACGATGCTCGGAGTAGCATGAAATTAAAAATATAAATATCGTGAGACACCGCAGCCGGCAGTAATCCGAGCGGGGATTACCAACACCAAGATTATCATATACACGCTCGCTTTCATAATAACACTAGGTAATAACGTTAGTCTCCAGTCTCTGCGACGAGGAGCTGCAATCAAATATTCCGCTAAAATATACTACGTTACACCTTATTATTTAATTAAAATCATCAACGCAGCTATCTAGTGCATTAACACTTACCCAATTTTCAACTATTCCACACTGTAAAAGCTAAGCGTGTTAATTTGTTAATATTCTCCGAATAACTACTGGATTTTGGTAAAATGTCGCGCATGTGGTCTTCAGGGAAAACGAAGTGACTGCCATACAGTTTTGGGCAATATATGAAAGCAAACCCAAGTGCCGCGACGTGGATTGACCGTTCACAGCTCGAAATTTACTTCACTGTGTGGCCTCCACAAATTGCTCGAATATATGAATTTCCGTAAACCTTACTAAGAAAGCAATTTAAAGAACTCGTTTTTGAAATCATTGCAAATATCCGTGTTACTTATTTATGTAATTTAAATATATGGCCTAAACCCTCTCAATGGTAGTGGAGACCCGTGCTCAGCAGTGGGCGTATATGGGTTGATGAAGAAGAAGAAGAAATATATGAACAACATTAAGAATTTCTTAGGTGTGTCCTCCACCGACTCGCACTAGGCCAGCGTGGTTGACAATGAGTTGTAAAGGAGATCCAAGCCTAGCAGTCGGATGTACATGTACTGAAGATGAAAGAATAAAAATCTTGCACATTTACCCTCCATCTACTTAAAACAATACACAATAATAAGCTGTAAAACAACCTAATACATCAGAATGCCTAATAACTCGCCTGTTATGAAATAATAGTGAGTTCATGACAAACATTGCCTTTGATAAACCACAACCACGTGTCAAAGGGCTATGAGTACCGTTCGTACATGAATTCGTGAGTTATTATATTTGCCGTCACGTTTACATCAAAATTTCAGTGTTTTGCGTACACAAGTACATTTCAAATAACATTTTTGATAATTATCTATAAAATCCTATGGTGTCCCAGTTTATTTCGCTAGCTAAAAGTAGCCCTGGTAAATGAGTAGGTGGCTTAACTTACTTGATGTATAGTAAGTTAAAATATTATCTCATAATTTTATTCAAATTTCTTGGAAACCAGGGTTAACAGGCAGTTTATGAAATCATTGAAAAAGTACAAAATATGTCTATGTCTATAGCCTTATCGCCCCCAGGCAATCTCTTCTCGTAATAGAATGAAGTATCATGAAAGTATAAAATATTTTACAATTGTAATATTTTTGTTTATGAAATTATAAATGACCATGTTACCTTGTATATCTTTAAATATTTACGTTTGCATGTATGTCACGCAAATACAAAACATGAGATTTCAATGTAGGTAATGTTTTACTTTACACTACCTCAAACGGCCGAGGTATTTTTTGGGTAGTACGGAGTACTTTACGTTGGATTTCTCTGGCGAAGTCCTCTAAATACTGGGGAAGCCTGGTACACTCAGACCTGCCTGCTTCAAATTACAACTTATATTTACCAAACTTGTGTAAACAAAAACCATTAGGTAGTACTAGTGAGCTTTTTAAGACATTATTAAAACGATAATAATAAATAATTAGCCCTATTACATACGCATATCTGTCAATATTATAAAATAATTATAACTATTGGCGCCATTTACCCCACGCTTTTTTTTACATTTTTATTTATTTACACTGTTCTTAATTCATTTTTTTTCTATTTATAGCTGGAATATCTATGAAAGCGTGTTTTTTTACCCTTTTTAACTTTTTGGTATTATTATTTCATCACTCTTTGATAAGTGTGCCAAATTATGAGTCATGCCGATGTTTTAAACGGGATCAAAATTATGTTGCACTAAACATCAAACATTACAATAATCAACAAAATTTTATATGTAAAATTATTCCTCATAACGTGCATAAAACATGACTGGGATTAATACGTTACAACTAACAATCGACACATGACAATACATTAAAATTAAATTCAATACAGTTTGTCAAACGGAGCTTCATCACAACAATTTGTACACGATCACGAATGTACAACTAAATAAATCATCTGAAATTAATACTGAGTCTCGTGTAGAGGCTAATAAATGACATAATATATCATGATGTATTAACGCGGTGTGCTAGCAACACTGCAGGTGAGATTAAGGCGGTGTGCGGTATACAATCCCGTCTCTTGATTTATACTATGCACCACGACCCCACGACCCCACGGCCCCACGACCCCACTACCCCACTACCCCACTACCCTACACCCGAGCCCCTTTCTCACAACTTCATTATTACCCGGGATACGCAACTCGCGCAGCTTTGCTTATCTTTTCAAAACAACTTCTACTTCGCTCAATATTTAGAATAAGCTGAGATCTAGTTTCTGGCGGCAGGCTAGCTTGTTACTTATTACTCGTAATGTGCAATAACTTTATCACTAATAGGAATAGTACAGAAAATTAGGTTTCGTACGAAAGTTGTTATCATTGATAGTAAATATTAGAGAATCGGACTCTTTTTTATCAAGTCAATAAGTCATCACATAATATATAAAAGAAATTTAAAACACATGCAAAGGGACACCAACACATGTAACTGCTAAGTTTAGAACTATCTAAAATGAAATATCTTGAGAATTATGAGTAATTTGCTTTCCACTTTATATATTTTATATAAGTAAAACGCATACTAAAATATTATGGATGTATTTATTCTCGGGACACAATTTCTCGTTGAACATATACCTACGTTGTGTAGTTTACTTACTGTTCACGACTGTTCTCAGATAATTTATCGTATATATATATTATATTAATCTACGTACTTACCGGCTTAAATAGCTGTGAATTCGATGTAGGCTGTTAGATCATCCTCAAACGGGCCGTAAGACCAATGAAGCGAAGTTAATATTTTGTTATGCGTAGTAGGTATTTGAAGCAAAAATATTAAATAAATTTTCATATATTTGTAATAACTTTACGCCATAGAAGAATTTTTACATAAATTTACCAGCTCCATATTATCTTTGTCCTTACGACAAATAAAGCAACAAGTCAACGACCACATATTTTGATGCTGGCAGGTAAATCTGTCAGTTGAAACAGAGGCTCGTATCCAGCAGTGGAACAGAGATGGTGTAAATAGACCGTAATCGAAAACTAAAACAGGTACGTACGGTGACTACAAACACATCGACATTAAAATATATATATATATATATATATATATATATATATACATATATATATATATATATATATATATATATATATATATATATATATATATATATATATATATATATATATATATATATATATATATATATATATATATATATATATATATATATTATTAGACTGATATAGTTGTAGATAAATCTATGTAATATAAATTGTACCTCTGAAATAAATTGCTTTACATTAAGAATATTGAAGCTTTGCTTGTACCCTACTATTTGACACTACGTGCATTACCTTCAGCCGACGAATGTCACCGATATCCATTAAGGACCTTTCTACTTTTTCACGTACACTCCGACAGAAATAAGGTGTGCTGGTGTAAAAGTAACCGATAAGAGCACGCGCTGAAGTTAAAAAGTCAACGTTTCGCATTTTGTAGCCAACTTTGGCTGTATTTTAAAGGGAATGCCGGGAGAATTCGTGTGGTGAAAAAACATTTGGTTATTCCGAGAGGAAACGGCTTTTAGTTAAGCGAAACGAAATGAAATTATTAAAAGATAAAATAAAAGTTGAATATTAAGGCTTCTATCTATCAAGAACCTTTCAATCTTAGTGCACGATAAAAAAGAAATTCGCATTTTATAAAGTAAAACTGCTGCGATTAAAATGGTAAAGATATCCTGAGTTTTTAAAATCAAAACATTATTACAATATTTCAGATACGTAACTTTATTGACTATCTATAAACTGGAATATCTTTTTCGTTCTTGTCAATGCATAATTATTTTTGCATTTTCTTTCTTCGTCCTTTAATCAAGACATAATTCGAAAAAAAATGAAAATTAATGCTAAAATCCATAAATGAGATCCCAGGATTTGTCCAGCAGCCAAATGCTTCGTGATCATTGCACTCATTCACATAAATAGGTACATATTAAATATTCAGTCTTCAATATTGATAATATGTTGGATAGCAGCATCTCAAAAGTCTTATCCATTGTATTAATTATCCAATATTTTTAATATATTTTAAATAATATTTCAAACAGAAATAAAACATTTACCTAATCCCCTAATTTAACCATGTGACATAATTCTATTTATGGCAATTAGTAGGTTTCACAAACTTAATATATAATATTTATATCCACAGACCTCTGCATAAAGCTTACATATGAATTTAAAGTAACCAATAAACTCAATCCATTCACGTAACAATAACCATCAATCGAAACACAATAAAAATAAATCATTCTGACCGAAGTTCGCCGAAACGCATGCAAATTAACTCGAAATAGATAAAGTAGCAATTATTTCAAAGTAAATAGTTTCCCCTGTAATCATTCTCGCACTCGTTAATTAGAACTTACTCAGGGGCGAACAAATTTATGTTTATATAACAGCGCTACGGTCGGGAATAGCAAGATGAGAAACAAGAACAGTGTCTGTAATTAACATAGTAATTATAGGCGTCTAATTGCCTCACTGTTCATGCCTTGAGTATCAACGGGCGTGACAGGACTGAAGAGCGGGCCTGCCGCCTGACGGAATAATATGACATTTAATTAAGTAGACAATATCGGATCAATGCGTTCACGACTCTCCATAAAACGTGCTTGTTTACCCTGATAGCTTTTCGGCTGCGTGCGACACATAATGTACTACATCAAACCACAATTTCAGACTATTTATACGAAGTACTTTAATTACAGGCAGCTACGAATGCGTTCAACATTTTTTTTATTAAGGTTCGTGTGAAATTTTTTTAATACATAAATGTGTGTGTTACTAAAAATAAAATTGCAAAGGCAAATATCACCTATTTCTATCGTTATTTTTTATAACGATCGATAAATTTATTTACATGAATGATTTTCGAATGTAAGAATGTTGTTGGCTTTGATATTTCCTGGGCATAAATTATACCCGGAATAATATTTTAATAGGACCTTCGCACTCATGTATTTTAAAATTAATTCTCTGGTTATCTCATTCGCTAAGAGAATCGTTGCATTTTTTACTTAGATTTTGTACGGACTGATACTACTAACCCAATCGAGACAAGCTGATGTCCAAACGAACTACAGTTTGACTCTTTGTCTCTTTGTTTTTTTAATACACGAATTTTATTAAGAATTTGCAAAACGCCTTCAACACGAAACAATTGCAAATACAATATCCAACACAATAATACTCGTATAACACGAATGCATATTGAGACTACCGTAAACGTCCTTTGCTCGCATCTTACCATTATTGAATATTTATTGCGTTCAATATCGTTCAATTTCCTATTTGTATGACAAAAAATAATATCAACAATAATGTGAAATTTATTTATTTATTTTACATAATTACACCTTCGTTGAAATAGTAATGGCTTTTTTTCAACTGTAGAGGTTTTATTCGTGATGATGATTATAAAATGTTTCACGTTTTCTTGTTTTTAATTCAAGATGTAAAATTTTAATTCCATTTTCAAAAAATAGGAGACTGAAGGACACTCATAACTTACTTGCTTAAGTACGTATTTTCTTCGTACTCAAATATATAGTATAGTAGTTACTAGTTAGACTTAACTTCACTATAAATATTTAAGTAGTGTATTAAATCTAAACCAGCTTTTTACTTAATTCTATTGTGGAGCAGTGTTGTCGCTTAGGTCTAGCCGGCACATTTATGCTCTAATCAAAACTGACTGCAGTGTTGCCTTACCACCAAAAACAAATGTAATTTATTTATGCGGATCTAAGCTAAATGCTTTACCAACCTCGTGATAAATGACCTTGAAGATAAATGTATTTTTGTGTTTTAATAAGTAACTCAATTTATTACTTTTAACACAATAATAATATTCTTTAATGAAGTAAGATTAAGACCTCAACCTTCTCGGTTGCAGAGGAGGCCATTGCCAAGCACTAGTACGTACAAGTATATGGACTTATGATGACAACGATGATTATAGCTGCAGTAAAGAGGTTATAGTCTAATAAAAAAGAATTACCTAAATAGAGCACAGTTAAGAGGAAATTAAAACTCATGTTAAAAACGCTGAGTAATTTAAAATTTATTTAACGTCACTACGTTTTTGGAATTGGAGCCGAGCCACGCTTACTACTTGTTCTGCAATTTTATATAAATTGTAAAGAGATGTAAGCTCTGTGTCTCTAATTGAATTTTATTTCTTACTTTTCCGGACATATAAATTTCTAACGAAAGAACACCATTAACATTTCTGGTAGAATCTATCACGTTCAATAAAATACTGTAATTATTTTTTAGAAAAATACACATTCTTTGTCGCTCGTAACTACAAATTATATGTACCTTATA
This sequence comes from Cephonodes hylas, assembly GCA_030295005.1. NCBI lineage: Eukaryota > Metazoa > Arthropoda > Insecta > Lepidoptera > Sphingidae > Cephonodes > Cephonodes hylas. Next base: position 7,942,492 of record AP025366.1, read on the forward strand.
TCCATACATAAGTCATTCATATTTTATTCGCCATAAAATGTCCCTAAGTAATAATCACGTGTACGTTAAACAATATAAAAAGAAGCATTTACTTGTGCGGTTTATTGATTTTCAATTTGCATAGAACGCGCCGTGTTCCACCCGGGACAGGACATTCGGGGCTTGAAATAGGCAAATAGCCCAAATAGGAAAATAAATCAGAGTGCAGGGAATGTTGCGGAGCAGACCACATCCAAACTATTAAGTTCGGCGCGGCGGCTATTATACAATTTAACAACAACATACATTAAGTTATAACGCAAGTGCACTACTTTGCGTAATTGTGTTCGATGAATACACGCAAATAACGTGGCTAGGTGCTAACGAACGCATTTACTAAATACACTGGTACATAATGATGCGGTTCACCAAATGACTATGCAGAGTGTACTTAGGTGGAACGAAGATTAGCGTAGGTTATGTAAATATGTTCTATACAACTACTAAAGGTCGTATAATTTATCATTTTTTGTAATGTTAAAAAAATCAAAAAAACCTAAACCAGTTTTAGTATAGGGTAATTCCGGGGGAGATGGCCGTACGGGAGAGATGCCCAATCGAAAAAAGTTCATGAAATAATTACTAGGTGGCGCTACTTACGATTTCGTTCGGTTCACGTGACCGCGGCCAACAAACGTCGGTAAATTTTTGTTCGAAAAAATAATTGGAAGGTGAGTAATTTGACTTTATATTTTTAAGACACATTCGATTTAAGGTAAGAGTGTCACATATTAAGTACTTACAAAAAGGTTTTGAAAGATATCTCCGATTTCTTGGTTTCCCGATGAAAGAACAATATTCTCGATTTTCTAACCTCAAAATTACCTTTGAATTTTGAGAGTTGTGTTATTTAACTAAGCTGGCCATCTCACCCTGACAATCGGGAGAGATGGCCACAGTATTGACGGGAGAGATAGCCATAAAATTTAATGTTTAAATTTTCATTTATGTTTATACCTCAGTCACGATCACTTGATTCTTTTGGCAGACAAGTCTAAAAAAACAAAAATAATTAAGACAGAAAAGACTGTTAGACCTAAGCAAAAAAAGACTGTTGAGAAACGTAAGGCAATTCCTAAGCTGTCTGATAGTAGTTGCGAAAAAAATTCCATAGTTTTTAATGATACCTCTGAGAGTGAAACTGAAGATAGAGAAAAAGATAACTGCAGAGGTTGTGGTGATAATTATTATAGGACACAACTACTTGAAGATTGGATACAATGCAATATTTGCATGTTCTGGGTACATGAAAATTGTACCGAGTTTGAGGACATGTGTTCTTACTATGGTAAGAAAAAAAAAGGCGTCAAAACAACTCAAGGGCAAAGGGAAAGGCAAAAAAAGTACTGGCCATCTTTCCCCAGCCACTATGGCCGTCTCTCCCGGACAATCTGGGAGAGATGGCCAGTCCTAGTTTTTTTTTAAAGTGTAATATTACGTGTTATTTCATTGTTTAAAGTGTTTTATCGTTAAGTTTCAATAATAATTATAAATAAAGTTTAATTTTCTCTATGATTTTTGTATTTACTCGTCATAATTCCTTCACAGTAGAGCCTTCAAGTTACTAGGGCCATCTCCCCCGGAATTACCCTATTAGTATTTTCAAGAAGAAATGTGTTATTATTGAATTATTTTGGAATACTATTTAGAGAAAAAGTATAAAGTACAATTACAGTAACAGACTTTTCGAAACTATTTTTTTGATCTCATTTAATTTTATTTGGCTTCGCTGTAAAAATATTAGCGTCTTTGTATAGTTATTTTATTATTGAAGCTATAGCTTTTCCATAATTTTTATTGTCTGTTTAATTGTTATTGAATTTTAATTTTATATCTTTGTTCTTTAAAAATTAAAAGCGCAATTTGCTTTCGTTGCTTTCGTTATTGTACCAAATTCTATTGAATCCTACAATTCGAATGCATCTGTCATTGGCATTTTTATAAGACCACTTTGGCTGTATTTTAGCATGTGCCTTATTGTAAGATGAATATTTATTAAAATCTTTAGCCGTACCTGGGATGGGACTACGCAACGCCTCGAAACGCTGCAAACTAACATAAAAAAGAATTCAAAAAACTATCAACGGCTATTTAAAATGAAAAAAATTAAGATTTCTAAGATAACAGGTATATTCAGAATAACATAATGTTAACATGTCGAGTATCTGAACAGTGTTCCCTTTAGACAAAAACAGCGAACACCCAGTACAATGTTGTAGTAGAGAGTTACGAACATAGTCGGGCTCATACGCAAAAACATGACATATTTAGGACTAATAACAGAAGTTAGTACTCCTACGCTGTCGCAAATATATTACATGAAGACAATTCGAATCACCACCGCATTCATGAAGTTGGTTTGTCTGAAATAGTTTAAAGCGAGGTTTGAATTTCCTTTCAAAGTCAAAACATAGGATTATATACTCAGCAACCCGTTATTCATTTCAGAAATTCCTTTTGATGTCTATTTTAATAATTCGTTCAAGTGTTGTCGGCGCGAATTGCTATAATTTAGCATTATTATACTTGTATCGTAATGTGGTATCAGACGTATGGATCTGATTGTTGTTCATACATCCATTGAGTGGGATGTATGCCTGCAAATATAACATAAATCATTAAGATTTTTCGCTATTCCGTGTGAGCGATCGATGGAAAAAATAGGCCGGCGTAATAAAATCACTAGTCGTATAGTCTTACTGAAGGAAACAGCCTATTAGGGCACTAAACTTACTATTAAGCGCTAGTATTGTCTACTATGCCATGCCCAAATAAAGGTAAAATATTATTCTATATAAAACTCATGCTTACATTCATTCGCGGCTAAAGCCCGAAATCTAATTCGAATGAGACCTGCATTTCTTATACTCAATTTAATTTAATGAACTGAACGAAACCGAACGAAAAATATATTTTCAAATCGTTTCCTCCCTGTAAGCGATACTTCGTTGAGTAGGTGTGTACACAGATGCGACACGAAAGGTTTTTATCGGTACCGCCGTCCTATTCCCGGTCACACATCCTCAATTCGTTTGAGATAAGTATCTCTATCTCTTTTTGATTACTTTTAAATGACAGAGATAGATGACGTAAACAGTGATGAGACTAGTAGAAATGGGGGAGGAATCAGGCGCTTAGGAACGTGCATTGTGAACACGGACACGTAGCAAGTCGTCGGTCCGCTCGCTCGCCCGGCCAGATGTATTGGAAACCTAACAGGATGTCTCGCAAATAGAATGTGTGTTGCATACTAAATGAAACTGCCACCGAACTGCCAAGCTAAAAGCGTGTACAACTCTAAGTAAATGCCAGTGTACCAAGCTAAATAATTAAATTATTGACTAAGGAATAATAGCACAGCGAAATCGCATTATCGAATGTTTAAAACGGAAAAATAATTGAAAGGAATGAATTTGGATAATTAGCGCCGCACCGTTTTGTTTACATTTCGGAATCCAAAAATAAAACGTGTTACCTTCAGACGAACAAATATTTCAACAGTTGGTAAACAAGAGATGTTACAAAACTTTCAACGCTAAAACAAACAAAAGGAAATCCTTTTATTGTATCCAAATCAACAAATCTATGTATGTTACCTTGTTACCCGGTATTCTGTCAAAACGAACTCGTAATTATCAATCACGTACCGTCTTCATCAACAGCCTTTAATTCTTCCACTGCTGGACATAGGCCTCTCTTATGGCACGCCACTGGGCTCGTACCGTCTTACAAAACTAAAATACCAGATACAAACTTTTAACACTATCATCATCATCATTGTTAGCCAATCGTGGTCCACTGCTGGACATAGGCCTCCCCCAATGACTTCCACAGGGATCGGTCGGAAGCCGCCTGCAGCCAGCGACGTCCCATATATAACACTATAACCATAAGTAACTAACTTCTCTACCAAAGAGAAGCTCCGCATAGACAACACTCATGTATAGACTACACACACACACACACACACACACGCTACAGTATAAAACAAGTGCAGCTATCACTTATTAAACATACCAGGCTGACATAAACAAAAACGGATCGCACATAACGAGAATAGCAAGGCTTTCACCACTGCGGACGTAACTCGTCCGTACAAAACATGTCACTGCTGAAACGTAGCTAGATAAAACACACACATTTACTCTACATGGCTTAAATAAATAATTTTAATAAAAACTCTGCAGTTTTAACGTAGGCTGTTAATTTTAAAATACAATCTGTAAACTGTTAGTCATTGATAACTATTTAAGTAGGATTATGAATGAAAACGAAAGCAGTGATGGCCTCGAGGTTTGGGCGCGCGGTCGAGAATCTCGGCGGTCGCGGGTTTGAACCCTAGGCACACACCTCTGACTTTTCGAAGTTGTGTGGGTACTCACATTGAATTATAACTTGCTTTAACGGTGAAGGAAAACATCGTGATGAAACCTGCTAGTGCAGACCTAATAGTTCTTAGGAATTTCTTAGGTGTGTAGTTCGCTAACCCGCACAAGGCCAACGAGGTGGACTGTGGCCTAAAAACCCTCTTAATGGTCGAGAAGACCCGTGCCCAGCAGTGGGACATATATGGATTGATGAGAATAGAATGAAAAAAAAAAGAATGGAAACAAAATTATGGTTTATAAAGTACAGTGGCTTGCCATATTATTATGGACAGTCACATTTTTTTCATTTTTTTTCTTTGAGCACATTTAACTGTAATCTTAGGTGGTGTAAGACTTGTTAGAAGTCTTTTACACATTCACGATACCTCTTTAAGTTAAATTTTAAGTGGATTTCAAGTGTTGGAGCATTCATTTATTTTAAAAATATTTTTAAAAGCGGGAGAGTCGCAGAATCGTTGACACGCGTAAAAATAGGAGACGTTAATAATATTATTTTAAAACGCTATTTAGTGAGTTTGTGTTATAAATATTAATTAAAAGTAATTATTATTTTATTGTTATTTATGGAAAAGTATTTTGGCGCCAATTTTTATCAAAATATTATTATTATTACTTTTTAATGGTACTCAGTACGAGTCGACGGGTTGATTTGTTTCCAAAAAAAAAATCTGTGGTTAAAACCCTCCTCCTGCATCCGAATCATTCTCAAAGGAAGATAGCAGAACTTGCCGGAGTTTCTTAGTCCGCTATTAGTAAAATAAAAATAAATTTGGAATAAAATAAGCCACTTTTGCCCAAAAGAAAAAGCAAATGTTGAAGAAAATTGATTACCACGCAATGGTCTGATTGGAAAATTCGGGATAATTGTTTGCAAAACTGAAAGAAAAGTGGTGATCTTTTAACGTTAATGGTTCGGGAATCTGAAATACCAGTTTTTAAGAGAACTGTACCGCGGAGGTTCGCAGAGGAAGGTCTGACAAGTTATCGACGATTTGAGAAACCGCGTTTGACTGAAGCAATGAAAAAAAAAAACGGCTTGCCTGGGCTTGTAAGCACCATTCGAAGATTGGAATATGGTCAGATTTAATACTAGCTTCTATTTTGATGTTCTGAAATGTTTTTTTCACAAAATTATTCATACAATTACTTTTTTTGGATGTGTTTCTCAGATGAACGTTATAATGACTCGTCTCTCAAATCGTCGATAACTTGTCAGACCTTCCTCTGCGAACCTCCGCGGTACAGTTCTCTTAAAATCTGGTATTTCAGATTCCCGAACCATTAACGTTAAAAGATCACCACTTTTCTTTCAGTTTTGCAAACAATTATCCCGAATTTTCCAATCAGACCATTGCGTGGTAATCAATTTTCTTCAACATTTGCTTTTTCTTTTGGGCAAAAGTGGCTTATTTTATTCCAAATTTATTTTTATTTTACTAATAGCGGACTAAGAAACTCCGGCAAGTTCTGCTATCTTCCTTTGAGAATGATTCGGATGCAGGAGGAGGGTTTTAACCACAGATTTTTTTTTTGGAAACAAATCAACCCGTCGACTCGTACTGAGTACCATTAAAAAGTAATAATAATAATATTGTGATAAAAATTGACGCCAAAATACTTTTCCATCAATAACAATAAAATAATAATTACTTTTAATTAATATTTATAACACAAACTCACTAAATAGCGTTTTAAAATAATATTATTAACGTCTCCTATTTTTACGCGTGTCAACGATTCTGCGACACTCCCGCTTTTAAAAATATTTTTAAAATAAATGAACGCTCCAACACTTGAAATCCACTTAAAATTTAAGTTAAAGAAGTATCGTGAATGTGTAAAAGACTTCTAACAAGTCTTACACCACTTAGGATTACAGTTAAATGTGCTCAAAGAAAAAAAATGAAAAAAATGTGACTGTCCATAATAATATGGCAAGCCACTGTAAATAAGACTGAATTAATTATTAATCTTTCACCAGTTCGCATATTCAACAAAAGAATTCTATTAAATCTATAAAGTGATCGGTACAGAAAGGTTTCGAAAAAAATAATAAAAAGCGAATGAACACAATATAAATAAAAGCATAACAAAGAATTTAATTACAGCGCTGTAAAGGAAAAGGATATCGATACCTTAATTAAGCCCCGTTTAAATTACCTTTGAAAAAAGTTAATAGTTGGCTACTTTTTTCCAGTAAGTTATAGACTGGGTTAAATTACTTGGTGTTTCAAGAAATAAGCTCGTTGTATATATTAATTAACCTACGAGTTTATAGGATGTATTGAACAACGTCATTAGTTATATGTTTTACATAAGTTTTTTTTATGTCTGTTTATGTGTAGGTATCGGTGTATTACAATTAGTTATAATATTAAAAATGATTTGAACGTACGGGCGACCCAGGTACACCCGCTTTACTGCACGATCTTCATCCATTCTTTCTAAGTGTCCAAGCCAGCGAAGTCTGTGGGCTTTTGTCTCGCCAATGATATTGGGTTCCGCAATAAACTCTTCTATTTCTCTATTGGTTCTCAATCGCCAACTGCCATCCTTCATTTGTATCGGACCTAAAATTTTCCGCAGTATCTTCCTCTCCGTCACCAGCAACTTCTGCTCCTCCTTACGCGTCAGTGTCCAGGTCTCACAGCCATACATTAGGATGGGTCTTATTACTGTCTTATAAATGCGAATTTTAGTGCGTTTGCTGAGAAACCCTGACGCAAGCACCCTATGCAGAGCAGAACTGCATCGGAGAGTATTTTGGATGCGTATCTTTATCTCCTCTTCTCTGGTGTTGTTGTTTGTGATTGTTTGTGATTGTACATCCAAGATGTCTAAACTTATCCAGCCCTCGATACATGATGTCTCCGACCTGTAGATTATCTCTGGAAATCAGGTTATTATTATAGCGACGCATGTGGATACACTCGATATACAGTGTAGACAAAACCTTTGTGTATGAATAATAAAAAATAAAAAAATTAATTGATAATGATAATAAAATTGTAAAAATATTAGATTTAATTACAAAAATGTAAAGGTGAGACTTTTAATTATCTTTTAAGCTCCATAAAATGCAATTATGAAAATTAATAATTTAAAAAATACAATTTCATTAACATGTCTGACAAAGCTACTTAGTACAAAGAGTATAAAAATATTTATTTTGCTTTAACTTAAATTTTACTTGTTCAAGACTGAATTAATAATAATAACGGCAAATTAATAATGTTGCGTTTCAGCACGGTCATTTTCATAGTCACAAAAATATTGGGCCATCAGACTTGACACATATATATTTTCTTTTAAAGAAATCCACATTTATTTAGTAATGTTCAACAACTTTACTGGAGCAGTGAAAATTGGCCTTAGTCTTTCGAAAATATAAGTTTTTCCGCGCGAGAAGTTGAATGGCCATCGAGAGAAATCCACTTCTGGCCAGAGACTCCGATATACCCCTTTCGGCCTCCCTCGAGGTAGCTAGAAGGGAGCTTGAATTATTCCACCATAACGTCGTATTATCGTTTCTGTCACGCCTTATCAACGCCTTATTCTCACTATGATGAATGAGATATTAAAAATGCATAATTGTTTAAATTTTGCAGGATTGCATCTGCACAAATAGTGTTTCGGTCGATAGCATTTTTTTAATTTGGAGCGCTTTGTCCTGCGACACGTCGCGTGGCCATCGATGCGCGTGACAGCCACCGAAAGGCTTTAGTCGGAATGCCAGTTTAGGTTTTTACTTACGCTCCCAGTTCAGCTGTCTGTGCCTGGCTGGACAGCTAGCGGCAGTGATATACCTTATTGTGAAAAGGGGAGGTTAGGTTTTTCTATTCTATGCAAATGATTGGTTAATTGACTAATTGCTCATTTTATTTACATATATTTAACGTGTCACTAAATGCGCTGGTTACGCTTTATTAAAACAAAACAACAGTTTAGCCTGAATAACAGTTATTTAAAGCGCGATGCACCCGTGCCATGTGTCTGGATCCAATTTCATTTTTAAAATATGAATAATGTTATAGCTAAACTTATTTCTTTTTTACATTGGACGGTCAATTATATTTAATATCAAAATTATTTGAAATTTAAGACGTTCTTTTGTGTTTTTATTCTCATTAAAGTTTCAATACATATTTTTACAAACAAAGCCAGCAGTCAAAGCCAAAGTAAAAGTCAGCACACATAAACAAAACCAATTTATGTATACTTTTACCCAGAGACGTAACAGAGCCGTCGAGGATTATATTTTTGCAAAGGAGCTTTGAAAGATATTCTTTTTTCTGTATTATAATTTAGCCCTCCTTTAGAAACAATGAGTCCTCGTAAAAAATGAATGTGCCCAAGACGTGGATAATAACGCCGTACTTTGGGAAGGAATGGTTTCCTTAAAAAACTGTGCAAATAGTTGTCGGAATAAAAGTGGCGAACCGCGATGGCAGTGCGAGGGATCGTCCCTCGGCGGTCATTTCGTTCCAGCATCTGAAAATTGTCACCTCGCTACCGTCTTCATTTGCAACAAATATAGCGCTCGAGCCTAAGCAATAAATTGCTGAATTTACTTTCCCTCCGTTTCCTCAGACGTGCTATTTTTCAGGCTCTTTGTTACATTACAAAAAGGGACGTTTAACATCAATTTTGTTTCTCGGAATCAACTTTATAAGAACGTAAAAATGAAATACAAAAGATGTTGGCTATGCTAGAATTTTTACAAGAATTTAAGCTCTGTTACACTGATAAATATTTAAAAACGTCTCCAATCGTTAATGGTATTTACATTTATGCTAAAACAAATCTTGGGGATATATTTTACCTTTTATTTTTTAAATAATTTCTACGTCTGTGCTTTGTCACTTCAATGTCATGTTGGGGTTGAGGCCATTACCAGCTTAAGTAAGGTAAATTGTTATTGATTTTCGTGATTACGTGGAATAGTTTTTTTTTAAGTTAGTTTAAGCTCAGGTTTTAACCTGTATTACTTAAAAATAGTAGATGAGAAGATGTTAATATGAGACGCTGCAATGATTATGCCGACCTGTTAGAGATAGTAACACCGAACCTGACTTCAAATTGAAGCCCACTATTATTGTCGTGCCATAAATACACGTTAATTAGAAAGGTATACTAAATAAGTAACTTCAACCTCCTTAATTTTTTAATAAGTACAATTTCAAGAAAAACAATACTTATAAGAGAACGCTAATGATTTAAAAAGGCACTTGCTGATAAGCGATTTCAAAATATATAAATAAATTCTCCTGCACAGTAAGTACCATAATACGTATTATAGTATTTTAATTCGTATTATAAAATATTTAATGTTATACAATTTTAGTTCATTGAATATAATTATAAATAATATGATTATTATTGAATTCACGATGAAAATATGTAAATTAATATGTTAAACGCGTGCTCCCGAGTAGGCGATGGATAGGTAGGTGCTTAAATAATGGGTGGACCGGTGAAAGGTCTTTTATATCAGGACCAAGGGCCGGCATTAAATCGAAGTGTCAACGACAGACTCCTTGTACTTGACAATAAAAGGGAAAATATACAGCGTCTTTGTTCTGGCCGACACGAATTCTAATGATATGAGCTGCTAATGTTTATTAAGCATTGTCTACCAAGTAAACAAATTTACGTTATGGAACTTGCTGGCAATTTTGACTTGAGTAATTCGCTTTTGTAGCGGGATTGAGCATAACAAAAGAATGAGTTGCGTTGTAATTACGGAAAATTATAACAAATCTTACTACAAATAAACAACGTTTAAAGTATTCAAAATTTAAAAAAAATAAGCACAGTTATTATAGTTATTGCAATAGTGTAATTTTCCTGGTTTGTTTACTTACATTTTTATTCAAAGATCGAATTAGAAATCGAAAATATAAATAAACTAATCGTCCAATTAGTTTTAAATCATATAATTGTGCAGATATGTGTAGGAACGAAATGACTATCAAAAATTACAAAAACGAGCTAACAGAATTTTATCACGCTAGATTGAGCTTTCTTTACACTTTATGTCATAAAACTTGCCGTTAGTTATACCTAGAACAAAGATCAACATACAAAGCGCCACCTACCGCAAGTGAATAGTAAAACTTAAGTAGCCTCACTGCCACTACAACAGAATAGATGGCATGACAATAGAAATAATACTTCAAAGAAAATTATTTCCAAAAATATATCAATCATTCTGTCAAATAAACTTTACACAAAGGAACCGTTAAAATGTATACCTTCATTACTCCAGAGATAAGATCGAAAAAGGAGCCCTAGAGTACGGCTCGTAGATAATTAAACAAGTTTCAGAATTCTGATAAAAGTAATAAATCCGCCCAATAAATTTGTCTTACAAAAAGCCTCGAGCCTCTGAATCAAGAAAATTTGGTGAAAACATATTGTTTCCCCTACCAACGGAAACCAAAAAACTCTAGTAGTCATATAATTTAAGTTGGATCGAGTTGGCACAATTCCAATTGCTAAACTACCTATAATTATGTATGTTAATACGTGCGAGGTGGTTCAGATACCGTCTAACGACTTCCTTTGATAAAAATAAAGTTGCGTTGAAATTTTAGTTCCGTATTGCAAGTTTATTGCCGAATTGCGTGCGAAGCAATGCAATCAGGAGTTCGCCATCGCCCTTTATATAGACATTGATTAAATTTACATACGAATGTAAGGGAGATGATAATAACGATCAAGTTGATAACAATTATGTTCATAGATATCTCTATTGAACAATCCATTGGCGCTACATTGCCGAACAGAAATAAAAGTTAAACATACATTTTACGATTGAAAAAATTTATAAAGAACGAAAAATAGTTTTATTTTAATTTTATTATCCATTTAAAAGTAATTAAGTTTAATTTAACATAAATCTAAGGAGGTATAAATACATCACGCCTCCTCTGAAAAAGTAAACAGGAGCGTATTTATAAACCAATGTGTTGCTAGCAAAGTTTTTTAACTCCACACCATATTCCCAAAAGCATACCGCGGTTTGTCGGGAACATTTTTAAACTCTGTACTGCCATTGTGATTACGCTAATTAAAAACTCCACAACACGTCAATCTGACCCAAGAACACTAAACATCAAGATTAATAATAATAAATCTATCAGAGCAGTCAGATAATATACATACGTATGCTCGTATATAAACACAAAACTAATTTTACACATTAATTTTGTAATCATTCAAGTGAAATGACTTTTTAAATACAATTCTCATTGAATACAATGAATCTACCAACGCAAAGAAAAAGAACGCTTGCAAACATTATAGGGTTAGGTCGGTATGCCGATCTAGAAACAGCCACAAAGCCTGCGACCCCATATGCCCTCACACAGCCTCGGACCGGAAATCTTAATTAAATTCCCTCAGAAAAAAGAACGCTATTGATAGAAAGAATTACACATTAACACTCAACTGGTTACATACAATTAATTTACAGCTGACCTAGTTTACTAAAAATATAATTTGCTTAAAATAAAAATCATCATAATCATCAGCCTATTTACTCCCAACTTTAAGGCACGAGCCTTCTCTACAACCGAGAACGGTAAGGGCTTATTTCACCAACTCGACAAGTTCGGGTTGAAAGGCTACATACATAAGATAGTCCTAAATATTTCAATCTAATTAACATAATAATACCTAGGGGAATATTTACGAGTAATTTTGTAATCAATTGTAAATATATCAATAAGTAGTGGGTACATTAATTTAGGATAGCGTTTGGATCTATTTTTGTTTCAATATTGTGTCTAACTTGCACGTAATTTGCATTGACATTTATACAGCACAGCTATCTTGCTTAGACGCTTTAAAACCGCATCCGAAGCTCTAGTCTATAACGAGCCGTTTCCAAATTTGTATCAAAATTCTATTTCATAATAAATTATTTATTGTCAATCATCAAGTTCTACTCTATGAGAAATGTAAGTTTATACTATTTTAACAAAAATTGAAAAAAGTGCCTTCAATTGACAATATTCAAGCTGTTGCCGAGGCTCCTTTAATCCCTGACAATCAATGGCAATATTTATTATAAATTTAAATAAATTTGAATGCAACGTCGAAAAACTTCGCCCAGATTTATGCTGTTCGTATGCACGGTGTAAATCATCGCAGTGAAAAAAATATGCGAGCGTTCGTGTTTATACATATTAAAATAACGACGGCGTCACTCATCAATATAAATGATGGGCAATTTATTCGTAGTCCGTTTGTACATATTGTCGCTAGTTGAGCTTGACGGATGACACGGGCGTCGTATTGTTGGTGCAGAGCAACAAACAAATATGGCCACATCACGCTCTCATAAACGAGCTCAAATATTATCCTTTAACAAATTACCACAATGTCTGCGTATAAGTATAAACAATAGGTACAAATAGAACGATATTCTGATGGTACAGACGGCAAAGTCTCCGTTAATTATCACTATGGGGACTCGCTAAGCGTCTCCCGGGCTTACCTCTGCGTATTTAATCGTGATTCCGCTGAAGGGAAATGAAGCTTCCGTAATCCGGATCGAAACATTTTAATATAATCGGTTTGAACGACTCGTGAGTAGCAAATAAATAAGCTGCGACGTATTGTATTCCAATGTTCATCCACGAGATGTTTACTGAATATTGTATTTTTTTTGTTGCTTGGCTATAAATAAAATGTATACTAGTTCTAAGTCAAACTTTTATCGATTTACAAACATGAAAACACTTTTATAATTCGATACCACGCTACAGGAATTATATTATAACAACTAATTACGTCATCATTGAAGTACTATAAATGAATCATTAAAATTAGTCTCTGCGCAACAAGCAGAACTCATCAGAAGGGAAAAATCAAGTATGCCTACGTTTGCGGCTTCAATTTCATTACGGCGGCTGCCAAACAAAGATTTGGAGAGAAAGTTGTGATGCCGTTTTTCCCGCAAGAAGGACGGCACGGCAGAAAAATACGCGTTTCAGACTGATTAATTTAGAACAAAACAACGAGAAATGCTAATGTCGTCCGAAGACTTTCTTGTTTCTTCGAAAATAAAAAATAAAGCAGATTAATAGCGAGACCCTTATTAACAAAGCAATTGTTACTGAGGCTTAATTTTGAAAACCAACAATGGAAAATAAAAATGGACTGGAGTGCGCTGCGTCCTCTCGTCCTAATGAATGGGGAGTAATTTCAGTTTAAATAAAAGAGAGAACAATAAAATACCCATTTAAAAAACAGTACGATGAGCAAATTGCCGAGGCATCCAATTTATAGACAATGAGGGAGAACTGTTAACATTGCTGTTCCCAAACAATGAGGAAAGCAAAACGCATCCCCATTCATACAATACACACTACACCCGCGTTCGCAATATCTATTCCGCTTCACTTTTACGTTTAGATTATAACAGAACGCCATACAAGCAACTCTAGTGCATATCAATTATGCATACACAAATATGTATAGATTGCGTATTGTATACAAAATTTAATGAACTGATAGCAAACGCGTTCATCGCGAAATTATTCGCCTGTACATTTGGAATAAAAAGCGGGTAAATCGATGCAGATTAATTTAACTACTATTCGTAAATCACGTAATAACATAAACATTCAACAACTATAGGCGCTTAATCGAATTCATTGTGTTAACATGATACTGAAATTTATTCCAATCGAACTGTTTATACAAATTGCTTAGAGTAATATTGCTAAGCTATAATATGTCAGCGATAAAACGCGCCAAAATAAATTTAATAGATGTACGCGGAAGACAGATAGCTTCATGAACATACTAAATGAGAAAAAGGAGGAGCTTTTTTCATTATAGCCCTAAATTGCTACGAAATATTTCATTTCGATCGAATGATTGGCTCGAGCCCAACTGTGTGACGCGACGGATGCCGACAGTCCTACGCTGTTCGCTATCAGATGTTCGAGGTATATGCTATTTTTCTCCGCAAGAATACAAATGTCTTGCCAAATTGTCTACTGCCGAACTAGTCCAATTTGGAAAGCAATTTCGCGACCAATTCGTTTTGTAAGCGGATCAAGAGGCCAACCTTAAATATGGCCATTAACTCGTTTGCGTTGAAACCCACATTCGTCTTCTAATGGAAGTATTTCGCATTTACGATCACACTTATCGTCTCTGACCACACACGTAATGTAAGTGTACTGTAACAAAACAAAACCCCAACTTGAATTTCAGAACTGCGCTCATCAAAAGTTAAATCCCTAATAGTTTTACTACAACATTATCGTAAAGCCGATAAACTCAAGTAATCCTGCTTTGGAGTTGTGAAAACGGCCACCCTCGGATAAATTTCCAGATATATCGATATACACGGGCGTTCACTGGCACGTCCGTTGATAAGAAACCGTCCGTCAGCACGACATGAAAGAGCCATGTTATAGAATATTTTGAAAGGGCATCTGTTGACATGTGTTCGGTTTAACGAGCCAAGTTCCAGCGTGATTGAAACTGGTATCCATCCGATAGTCATCGCACCCTTTCATTCAGGACTGACCCTCGCATCCCGAGCGAACGCAGAGTCGCGTCCATATTTGATAAAAGACCTTAATTAAAACTTTACATAGTTTCTAAACTAGCGACGGATGTATACTGGGGAGTTGTTAGACAAGATCCCTAATTAACTATGAAGGGCAATGTTAATTAAAATTGTGCAGCAAACATGAAGCTAAAGTAATGGTTCCCGACAAGAAATGTTTGTACGAGTACACGCCGTTTGTAATGTACACACCGGTACCAGTTATTTTCTTAAACGTCGATGACAGTAAATATGTTCTTTGCTATCAAAGTTTGATTCGATATCCGTGCGAAGTGAACCGTGCATGCAGTACGGTAGACATTGCACGTTGGCAAAGCAAACTCGCGGTACGTGAGGTACATAAACTTGTAGATCAACGTTGCCGAACCCTCGCAGGACATATTGGTCACGTATTTCCACCGACTGCTTTTATTATCTCTCAGTCTCGTCGCTTTTAATTTTCTGCCAAAGTTAATCGGCGCTAAGCCGACTTGCTGCGAATTTCTTCTATATTGGTTTCGCCGATGTCTATGTTAGCAAATTTGTCTCGACTTAGTAATCACGAGTCGGTAACAAATCCACTGGGGTTCGTTTTAATTTAGACGTTTCTGTTTTAAAAAACCTTACCGTTCCCAATTTCAGATTTTCTCTAATATTTGAACATGTTGTGCAAATTTAACAACGTCAAACTTCTTTGAGAGTTTCATACGCTCAAAATGAGAATTTTACTGCTTACTCAAAGTTATTCTATAAACTAAATACATTTTTTTTAATCAAGTCGGTTTGGTTGCGATTAAAATGTTATATCGCAAATATTATATTTAATAATGAAAACAGTGCAATATACAGGTTGTATACAACTTCATCTGCAACTTGACGTCCACTAGAACCCCTCTTATTTGTACCTCTAAACACAACCATTACGTATGGTTTTCAAAAATGTCCGACCCCCGTCACTACGTCACATTGAAAAGTCTAAATTACGCCTTTGACTCGCAACGGTGACGTCTGTCTAGGCAGTCATTCACTTCAAATTAAGGAACATTAGCTCTGAATGTGATCCTTTAGACCGCTAGATTTAGCCATAAATAACCGTTAGTAATGGCCAAAGCCTTTGGAAAGCTTTCAACTTCTATAGCTCTACTAACGAAAGCGTAATACGCAGTCTATTATTTCAACTGAATACTGAGTCGAGCCATCAGACCGTTGCAACTTACATGATTTAGCTGCCGTAAGAAACACTCCATTAATCGTTTGCCCCTAGGGGAAGAGAGATTAATCATTATTATTGTCACAGTCCAATGCTTTACCGTGTCAGGGGCAGGGCAATACAACTCCTTGCGTTTCCACTTGATTGCTTTCTCACAATACCAACAGAAATAAAACATTCTGCAATAGTGAAGATAAGGCATTTCTATTTTACTGTCATCTACACACGTACCTGTTTATTTGCATAGCTTTGTTTATAATATGACCTATTGGGCACAGATTCCCTCAAACGCTGTAAGAAGGCTAAATTGTTGGTTAATATTAGTTGGTAGATTGAAATAGTTTTGCAGACCTTGTGCTAGTTCGAGGTTATTAATTTACAATATGATTTTTAACCACCACGCAAATTCTTAAAAATTAATAACATACCTATACATAAAATTCCACGAGCTTTATTTGAATATGAGAAAATTAAAAACCTAATATTTTAACATGAAAATGTTAAATAAATCCATAAATTTCGTACCAAATCTACAATCTTTAGCATAAAGTACTTATTTGTACGTAGCTGTAAATGTAATCACAATATTTTAAATGGATTAGAATCACGAAAGAAATTTAAAATTTTATAAAATGTCTCATAACAATGGTGTATTTACGAGTCCCGCATTACGTGAAAACTGTGCCGAATAAGCTGTAAACACAAACGAGTTATAAGCAAGTTGTACAAGAATTAACCACGCAATCGTAAGTGCCACGGCGAGCGGCCATCGTAACATGTTCCACAGCTGTAAAAGTGTACCATAAAATAAATTTAATATAAATCCAAGAGGAGAGGCGACACATAAAATTGGAGTAAATCACCGAAAGTCAGCCGGTGGAGACGTTTACAGCCTCCGAGGCTGTTAGTTCCGGAAGCCGCCGGGCTCGTGGGCACCACTCAAACTCGCTATAACGACATGTTCCTACCCGACCACACTTAATGTCTAAATAATTTACCAAATATTATATTTACCGCATAATCTTACTTCAAAATTTTAGGTTTTTTATTTTTTTCTCAAGAATGTCTATAGCTATGTTAAAGCTGTCATATTTTGTGTTGCAGCTGGGCAGACAAAATGCAAATAAAGGTACTACAAAAATTATTTGCTCGATATACCTGATAATGTAGAAAAGATTTTATTTCATTTCATAAATTAACTACTGATTTTATGACATCTATTTCTCGATAATTTAATACTTTACATGCCAATAAACATTGACCATTCCATGGAGTGTTATTTTAATGTTGTCTCCGTCGTACTGAGTTTGAAACTAATTTCCTTCACTGCTCCCAGCTGTATAACCAATCGGCACTAATGAATCTGATTCACTACTTTCTAAGTCGACTCCGAAGTTTTTATTTCACACCAGACTTCGTTTACTAGCCATTTATAAACACATCGCTAAATTGCAGACAGAAAAACTATTAAAAAAACTGTAGAACTAATTTAAAAAAGGTATCGCGATTAGAATAATTGTTTTTCGCAATCACATGTAAACGATATGACTTTAACGTCGTATAACTCCGTTTTAGTTATATAATTATACATATACATTTATAAGCACTTTTTGATTTACTATCAATGCATAATCGTAATATATGTATATTCTTTATGTATACATATAACATGAATTATACAAAAAAAAACAAAGTAAAAAGCGAATTTAGCCCTCTACGCAATCTCTTATAAAAATTGTATACTTTTGAAAGACGTCTGTATTCCACAGAAGAAATCCGACTAACAACCATCTCATATTGCTGGTATCAGCTAATAATTATCTTTAATATTATACGGAAACAGTTGCTCACAGGGCTGCCAGCAAACAAATCGCAGCTATACGGCTTAGTATTTGCAATTATACAAAATTTGATCGCATTATACATAACCATTGCACAGTGCACCATATGCAGTTCTTGTTTTTTTTTTTTTAGGATGATAAAAGCACAAATTATTGATAAAATGTGAACATATGCCTTTGTATCGTATTATACAAAGTGGTCATGGATACAATCTTCTTCTTCTTCTTCTTCTTCATCTTCATCAACCCATATACGCCCACTGCTGAGCACGGGTCTCCTCTACCATTGAGAGGGTTTAGGCCATAGTCCGCCACGCTGGCCTAGTGCGGGTTGGCGGACTACACACCTAAGAAATTCCTAAGAACTTTTAGGTGTGCAGGTTTTATCACGATGTTTTCCTTCACCGTTAATGCAAGTGATAATTCAATTTGAATACACACATAACTTTCGAAAAGTCAGAGGTGTGTGCCTGGGGTTTGAACCCGCGACCGCAGAGATTCTCGACCGCGCGCCTAAACCTCGAGGCCATCACTGCTGCTGGATACAATGCCCCATCCGATTATACAAGATTTGTATCCAATTATACAATCTGGCAGCCCTGGTTGCTCATTTAATAAGAGCGTCTTATTAATTTTCTAAACAAACTAACTTAACAGAACATTAAAACATCTTAATCATCAAAACATCTTCGTCATTGATTAAAAGTAAATAAACCGTATAAAACATAGAAATATAAAGTGCATAGAGGTGTCATTTAATTTTGTTACGGAGGAACATAACCATGTTATTATGTGGCGTGTTCACACCGCTAAGCCAGACGTATGGGCCATTTGCCGACACAATCGCGTGAACCCCTACATGCTGTGTATTTGATATTATTCATGGCTCTAACATTAATATCGCGCGAGCGTCCTGTTACATTCTGAAATTAACGTGCCAACGATTCTTGTTTGTATCTTTTATTACAAGATCGTTTATTAAATCTCCTGTGTATTATAGTTTATTTATTTAGGATATTAAGTTGTAAAAGGTAATGGAATTTATTCTCGTATATTTAATTAAAAAACGTACGTTAGATATACGCTAAGAAAAAGCTGTCTAGACAAGTGCCGAAAGATATTAAGACTATGCAAACATTGTATACAATTTAAATATCACTACTTTAAAATGTATAGTAAAAATATCACAACGAATAAAGCTTACCTGATATGATTGCAATCCTACCAACACCACGAACGGTAAATATTTAACCAGCTGTAAAGAAAAGGGAAATGAAAGTAAAGATAAAGTTAAAGATTAAAAAGACTTGATCTTAGGATCGGTTTCCGATTTCTTTCCTCCAACTTTGTAAGACCACGTTAAATCGACTATTTCGACAAAAAAATAAAATATTTACAATAAAACTCATTGCCAAAGAGTTGAAAATAATATTTTGGCTGTAATTAGATGTAGATATCTCTTGGACAAAATTGCTAGAGTGGCCGTAAAAAAAATAAGAAACGATCAGATTACTATAAAAAATGAATTGATGGCTATCATCAGGCCAGGTTCACGTGCATTTATAAAAAATGTTGGTCGAGCATGCATGGAAAATTAATGAATATTTTATCGGATCTATACGGCTATTTTCCGCCTGATTGAAAGTGGGGTTTTACCCCGTATTTTTCTCAGTGCACAAATATTTTGAACTGAAAGGGTTTTAGCTGCACTGTATATCTGCTTCTCAATTAAATGGCCAATTTAATTCGCTAATTAGGCAAAGAGCTCTTAGCAGCATCAAGCATGATATAGCTTTACGGTAATAACATATATTGTCCCAGAAATAGAACAGCCCCTGAATGCGACGTATCATCTCCTTAATGAAGTGTTGTACCTTACTTCAATTTAAAAGTATCCGGTTAGAAATGCGTGAGCATCAACTGGTATAAAAAAATGGATTTGAAAATATTTTACACTCGCGTCTACGTCGACTCAGCATTGTTCATTTTCATTCAGAGTGACTCCCGAAGGACCGGGGCATGACGTGATTCATTTCCAGACTGCATTATAAATTTGTATCCCATTGTTTCTTTTTCAACATCCAACTGGTACAGTTACCTTTTGTTGAGATTAACAAAAGCCTGAGATACCGATACGCTTTTCAAGGCAACTCTTCAATGCGTATTTTTCCAATTATAAAAATTTACCAACTGTTTCACGATATTACGCTTTCATTTTAGTTTTAATTAAGGACATAGTATAATGTATTTTTATTTGAATAGGCCAGACATTGCTTTTCTGACATCTGGTGGCACAAAGAGAAAATAAATCGGTTGATATTTTTGCGTTTGACATTGGACGTACTAAGTCCTATAGCAGACACTATTATTCACAAAATTTACTACTCTGTGTTATAATGACGAACCTTTAGCATAAATTATCATAAAATATATTTTCAAAGTAAAACCTATAAAGATATTAAAAAGTAAAAAACAAACCGCAAAGTTGTCTCATTACCAAAACGATCATTCATTTATTTCAGGCAATATTTTCTTCTAAACTTGTATAAATCATATTTCTTTTGTACAATGTAATATAGTGTGTCCTATAACGGCGGAACGATGGTCCTATTTTTGAGATAATTGCGTTTTATGAAGCAATTTACCCTTGCTATGTCGTAAAAATGTTTATTTTATCACGTCTATCCCAGTTTAGTGTAATCTCAGAGAAAATTCAATGCGAAAGTGAACATAAACTGAAGGTGAAAAGTGTGAACATTTAACTACCTGCCTTGTTTATATCCAACTTTGAAACTAGACGCAATTCTAAATGTCATTAAAAACTTCATTTTGACTTTTATTCGCTTCAAAGACCGTATATACAATATAAAAAAATATTTTTAACGATCTCCGGATGAAAGTATGCTTTAATCCTTATTAAAAGTATTATTTTTAATCACTGTTATAAATAAAAAATGTTTACTAAGACTGAAAGCTTAAAATACGATTTAGTTCTTAAAATTGAATTTTAAAACATTAAGCCTCCAATTTTATTAAAATAAGAATACATATTAAGAGAAAAACTGTTGGTTTTCCGAAATACCGTGGCACAACTGCAGTCGTGCCGAGCTACTTTCACTGCAGCCAAAACTTATTCAAGCGTAAATCTACTACTCTACCAAAAAAATCGAGACTTCAATCATAATTTTATGTTTCAGCATTTTTTCCATGTATAAGGAAAAATGTTCAAATTCTAGCTGTGAAAAATACATGCAAAAACTTAGGAATACCTCGCAATATAGCGTCTACTTTAATATTTTACTCAGTTGTTTTCAGTGCGCAGAACATTTTATTATTTCTTTAGCATGCGGTTGGTAAGCCTCGGTGCCTCAAGGGTAAAGTACATCTGATTCCGCGTGAAATTAAACTTCGATTCAATCTCAAAGTACTAGCATGTAACGCGAGTATTAAGGAGTACACAATATATTAACAAATCAAGAAAGTGTACCTTACTAAGTTTAACGTTAGAAATTTGAATCCGTTTTCTCATTTAATTACTGGAATGCTTGTTATAATAACCATTAAATGGTTAAACATACCCAAGCAATTGCACTATCGACTAGGTTTGCAATTCGGAGATCAGTGTCAGAATGTTTGGGATGTATGAATAATTACTAAGGAAAATGAACACTTAAAAACAAACAAAACCACCAATATCAATGTAGTGAATTAGGGGAAGTAATGTATTTAACGCTACATACTCAACTATTAATTTGACGAACCACATAAAATGAACTGTGTTTTAAGCATTCTAATTTTTAAATATGAAAGACATAAAAGCTTAATTACAATTGAATGGAATTAAAATAACGTGAAAATAATTGCGACATGTTTAATTTCAGTCAAGCGAAAAGCAACATAAATTCATATCAACTGGTCGTAACAAAAACTTTAGCTATACATGTAATATATAGCGAGCAGGGACAAGGGCCGGTCGTGCAAACGCCCTGTTTATTGCCTCCCCCTTTCATATAACAAAACTAGTATGAAACAGTGCCATATACAATCCTCCTATTGTTCTGGCTGTACATGCTGGAATATATCATTTCACCACTTTACTGCCGCCTTTGGATTCACATATTGCCTCATTTCGGCACGATTTCCTTGGCCGGGGTTGCATCTTGTTACAAATACTGTTTGGCTTGAGTTTATCAACTTAATTTAGTGTAGCCATTTCATTGTAGTGTATTAAGAATTGGGGTTTAACATTTTACTAAAATCTTATACGAAGTACGTTGTAATGGGTTAATATTAAAATGATTCAAGAGAAAAAAAACAAATGATTAAATTAGATACAAAAAATGCTTACTCTGCTGCTTTTAAAAGTATTATCTTACGCCAAAGACGTTACTTAACAATGATGAGACCATTTTTACAATTCATCGAATAACGGACCAATCTGCGATTCCAGTAATCTTAAAGCTATCTCGAGATAAATGCTGTTGACACTCCACTTACTATAATTAAGGCCGCAGCTTTAACCGATCAAGAGAAATCCGAAACAATTTTATTCGAGTTCTTCAATTTTATTTAATCTCAGGAAAGTCGCCACGACCTGCGGGGCTCAAGTAATTTCCTGAAGGGATAGGGAGGGCTGGGGAGACTCTGGCGGGAGACGGTTGAAAAACGAGAATTACACCATTCGCTAATTGCAGCAATCAGTTTAATGTAGTCGACGAGACCGGTCTGAAAGGAATCCAACCGATGGCCATCTTATAAACAACTCGCCACTTTTTAACTAGCAGACTATATAATTCCAACTTGTATTTTCTCTTTTGTTTTGACTCTCAGTTCTTATACGGATAATTAAGTAATTTCGTCATTTGGTTAGTGATTTAATTGTCATTAGGAAATGTAGCATACAAATGACTGAATATGTCTTTAAGACACGAGGAGTTGCGCTGAGACCAAGTGTTACTAAAAGTCATAATTAAATGGAATTACGAATTATGAAGTTCAAGCAAATACTTGTCTTACAAAGTTAATGCAAGAGGGTGTCGTGAAGAACATTAGTTTGACTTCAAAATAAAATATTGGTGACATCTATTACATCGGTAATTAGTGTTATTTCTTTCGTTACTTGATATAGCACGGGGTAATGAATATATTTTCTTCAATTTTTTTTTTTATTCGTGTTTCTTCGAACACCCATTTCAAAAGCTCCATTTTTAAAAGTGCCTACTTATTGGAGAGAACTAAGTTTAGAACCTCTGCATTTTTTGAGCAATATAGAGACGTGTTTAACAACTTTATGGACGAGGACGGAAAAATTACCTATAACAAAGTCAATGACGGACCCTGAGTGCCCTACTATAACGCCTGTGACCTACTCAATGTCTAATTTCCGCTGTCTCTTTGAAACGCAGCTCGCAGGAAGCGCGCCGACTACTCAACGATAAATACAAGCAGCGACATGAAAGGCAATGTAGAAGCACATTTTGTGCCCAATTATGCACGGCCTGGCAGAATCCGACACAAAACTTCCGCATTATTATTATTTTCATACCGGGACATCAAAGTGTATCACTTTTATTTTTCCTATTAACCCTTTTTGATATAGTCAGCCTTTTTATATGAAGCTTTTGATACATACTTCTCTTTTTGTCATAATTTGAATTTTTTTCATGTATCTGAATGTTGACTTTTTATTTCATATATATATGCTTATCAGATTATTAAAGACAGAAAAAATATTCCAAAATTAATTAAAATGTGTTAATATGTAAAAGAATACATAATCAACTTACTTTCTCTTTTCATCAATTTACTACGATAACATAATGTAGTTACAATTACTGTTATATTTTATTCACTCGATGGCAGCCAAGGTAGGTTTATAACTATATAATATGTACAAAGTTATAGTTGAGATGTGCTTGGTTTATTTAGGTATTGGTATTCTTATTATCGAAGTTATGTGTGTATTCACATTGAATTATCACTTGCTTTAACGGTGAAGGAAAACATCGTGATAAAACCTGCACACCTAAGAGTTCTTAGGAATTTCTTAGGTGTGTAGTCCGCCAACCCGCACTAGGCCAGCGTGGTGGACTATGGCCTAAACCCTCTCAATGGTAGAGGAGACCCGTGCTCAGCAGTGGGCGTATATGGGTTGATGAAGAAAGAAGATTCTTATTATTATTTTGGCTACGTTACCTATATTGAAGTATTTTCTTGACAGACACCGACTGTAAAACTAACAATTAATGTTATAATTTTTTATGACTTTTAAATAGTCTAATATTTTTGTACCTCAACTTCCGGCGTGAGTGTACGCCTGTTATTATAGATTCATGAGTGGGTCAATCTCACAACTAATCACAGAATATATTTTAAAATACCCAATATTCTTTTCAATAAAAAAAAAAAACTAGTTTTGCTGAAAAGAGATATTTAAAATAATATTGGAAAAAATCCATTGTAGCCAACTGCACCGGCACAAATCCCGCCAATTTCCTTTGAAAGAAATATGCAAAGAAAATATCGGCTACACAGCCCCACATGTCGTTTAATATTTTTCAACGTTGAAAGAAATTTTATTATATTTCCTTTTAAATTTCTCTCGATGCTTTGTATAAAATATTTCTTTATAACAATACTAGGCGTAAAAATACAGACATATTATAAAAAGGATTTTTATGACTGTCTTTCGTGGCGGTTGAGAAGTCTTGATTTCGATCTTTAGTCAGAATGCTAGATGTCAAAGCAATAGCTTTAGCAAATAATATAGAGAGAGAGTACGGATCAGGAACGCAAGCGTTACGCTCCTGCCCGCCACCTCCCACATTAAAAATATGCACTGAATACATATCTCCTGCTCTGACTAGTCATACATTAACATTCTGCCTAATCAATACTGGGATAGCACACTCTCTTTAAGGGGGATTCTAAGATGGGTGTCAGGATGATGACCATGTTTCGGTCACGATGTGGGCGCGTAGTGTTGCCAGGTTCAAAGATTCTTTCGTTCACATACTTATTCAACATACATTCATAACAAATTCCTAAATGCAAACCTGGTGGAGGCGTGGCTAATCTTGAATATTTCAGCCTTGGGAAATCATGCTCCGCCCAAATGCCATACGATTTAAAAAATATATATACCTTGTAGATTTTTGTTAGGACTGCAAGACCGGAATAACTTAGTCATAAGTGTCGTATTAGATAGGAAGACAGGAGATATCGACACATAGTCCCAAGACACCAAGTATGTTAATTACTTGCCGCTCGTCAACTTCTATAAATAGAGAAGTGCCAGAGCAATTACTTTAGCGTTGCCACTCTACAAGACAATAATCCAGCTTTTATAATTTGCGTATTTTAAGTCTTGGGAGCTAAGAATTTCTCACTGATATATTTACAAGAGAAGCATTTAGTTCGAAAATATAAGACAATGAAATATTGAGTTTCAAAGGGTTTTATAAACTGAATCAGTGTGGTTTCAGCGGCTAAAACTCGTCTATACGTAGCATATGTTTAGTAGAAATCATCAAATCGATACGGCTTAGTCTTCAAACTATTAACTGTGGCGATAGCGGCTTGGCTCGCATTCAATGTGGAGAAAAATAAAAGTTAGGGAACGAATTGACAGCTGCACCTTCCAGTCGGCCGGCCACACGCAACGCCGGCTTTCGACAATTTATATCACTTTGTGTTTGAAACCGCAATTTTTCATCGTTTTTTATATTTCATAGAACGTAAACAAAAGCAAAAACATGCTTTGTTGTTTTTGTCTAACGTATGAAGAGTAAAATGAATTTATATTCCAAGTTAGAAATTAAATAAAATTAGTAATATAAATTATACTACGTCATATACTATATTTCTCTAGCCTCGTATATAAATACAAAATGTTTCTTTCTATTGTACGCATTTCCGTAGTTTTTCCCAAAGGACTTGGACCCCTTTAATACCTTCGAGCTTCCTGGTGTTTTTGTCATTGTAATTAATAAATGTTAAGAAAAGATACCAAATAACTTGCATCCATTTTGTGAATTCATCAGAATATCAGAAACAATATAGGGTTTGATCCGCCACCCTCGACCTCAAATCCAGCAGGCCCCTTGTTGAAGTTTATACTTACTTTGGCTTATATTATTTCATGTAAGGTGCAATTAACACATAACAAATAAAAATATGCATAAAAAGCTACTACCGTTATCTACTGAACCTGTAGGAAATTTGTCTATTGGTGCTTCTCGGCAAGAAATGAGATTGCTATTCAATCGATAGGAAGATTTCTATCCAACTCCGTACACTAGCCGATAAATCAATCAATCAAAGGCTAGACAAATAGAAGAGAATATACGTAAGCAAACAGTGGCTTTGTTGTTCATTATTTAGCGTCGTCTTCTCTTCCGCCATCAGTAAACCTCACATAGTTTCACTTGGCTAGAAATATTACTCCCTGGATTATTTCCGTATAATTCCACTTAAAAAAAAGTCATTTGAAACGAAATGAGAAACATAATTTTATTCCAACAAATAATTCCATGCGTACATAAAAATCCTTATGCCACTCCACTTTACGGCAACATTATAAACGCGAATACACGCGGCAATTAAAACATTCACTTGTCATAAAATAAAAACATAACTCAGTTCGCCAAGCCGGCAACGTGTACGTTGAGTGGTAGCAATAACAAATTTTTGCATCAATGAGCTCATCGCGACCTGCAGGAGCGTAGTTCGAAATGAAATGAGAGGCGGAACAATAAAATACGAGTTTCTAAGGCTGCACGGGAACAAATTGCGGCTGGTAACGTTTGCAGCCAGCCACGAGATGAGCTCACTCCCATACCATGAGATTTATTCGCAAATACGGAACTACCAAACGGAACTAACTCTGGGTCTACGCCGAACGCAATGAAACATCGTGTACCACCTTGTATACTTCTTCTTATATACTTTCGAACATACTTTCGAACATTATGATTGTATACGAACGAACAAAGGGTTTTAAGGCATTTATAACGTAAATGCGAATGTAGTTTTCAATCTGTGTTCCAAACTTATTATGATACAGATTGTTATACAAATAAATTGGCTCGTAGAGTTACTATTAAATTATACATCTAGAGTGATTCTAGAAACAGGATTTCCAACATGTTCTCTAAAATAGTGTATTCATGACAGTAATGGTTCGTTGAACAAAAAGGTGTAAGAAAACAATGGCAAATACTGAAGAGTATAATTAAGATGGAGCAACGGTATTCAATGCAGTAGGAGATAAATACTTTATGGATATTCGCTAATAAAATAGAGCTCTTGTTTAGAACAAAAGTTGTTCGCAGTATGGGCAGGATTAAAGATGTTTAATACTAGATATATATAGGGTAATTCCGGGGGAGATGGCCGTACGGGAGAGATGGCCAATCGAAAAAAGTTCATGAAATAATTACTAGGTGGCGCTACTTACGATTTCGTTCGGTTCACGTGACCGCGGCCAACAAACGTCGGTAAATTTTTGTTCGAAAAAATAATTGGAAGGTGAGTAATTTGACTTTATATTTTTAAGACACATTCGATTTAAGGTAAGAGTGTCACATATTAAGTACTTACAAAAAGGTTTTGAAAGATATCTCCGATTTCGTGGTTTCCCGATGAAAGAACAATATTCTCGATTTTCTGACCTCAAAATTACCTTTGAATTTTGAGAGTTGTGTTATTTAACTAAGCTGGCCATCTCACCCTGACAATCGGGAGAGATGGCCACAGTATTGACGGGAGAGATGGCCACAGTATTGACGGGAGAGATAGCCATAAAATTTAATGTTTAAATTTTCATTTATGTTTATACCTCATTCACGATCACTAGATTCTTTTGGCAGACAAGTCTAAAAAACCAAAAATAATTAAGACAGAAAAGACTGTTAGACCTAAGCAAAAAAAGACTGTTAAGAAACGTAAGGCAATTCCTAAGCTGTCTGATAGTAGTTGCGAAAAAAATTCCATAGTTTTTA
Source organism: Cephonodes hylas (assembly GCA_030295005.1). NCBI lineage: Eukaryota > Metazoa > Arthropoda > Insecta > Lepidoptera > Sphingidae > Cephonodes > Cephonodes hylas. The sequence continues at coordinate 7,970,544 of AP025366.1, forward strand.
ATGATACCTCTGAGAGTGAAACTGAAGATAGAGAAAAAGATGACTGCAGAGGTTGTGGTGATAATTATTATAGGACACAACTACTTGAAGATTGGATACAATGCAATATTTGCATGTTCTGGGTACATGAAAATTGTACCGAGTTTGAGGACATGTGTTCTTACTGTGGTAAGAAAAAAAAAAGGCGTCAAAACAACTCAAGGGCAAAGGGAAAGGCAAAAAAAGTACTGGCCATCTTTCCCCAGCCACTATGGCCGTCTCTCCCGGACAATCTGGGAGAGATGGCCAGTCCTAGTTTTTTTTTAAAGTGTAATATTACGTGTTATTTCATTGTTTAAAGTGTTTTATCGTTAAGTTTCAATAATAATTATAAATAAAGTTTAATTTTCTCTATGATTTTTGTATTTATTCGTCATAATTCCTTCACAGTAGAGCCTTCAAGTTACTAGGGCCATCTCCCCCGGAATTACCCTATGCTATTTTTATTATTTTATTATTATATACATAAGTTTTTTTCTGGTTTTCTTCTTTCCCAAGTAAATTCAAAAATAGAATCCCTTATTCATGTTATCTTATAAAGTCTCTGACATGTCCTTGAATTTAATATTGTACCAAATTTTAATTTTAATAATAAATCATAGTGAGCGGTATATAAACTTGCCAGGCGTAAAGACTACTTAGCCGCGAGAAAGTAAAAATCATTTCATTTATCAACATTCCTGTTCTTCCACGCAAATCACGTTGACGCAATTTTTCTTCCAATTGAAAACCTGGCTGGAGGAAATAAGGAAAAAAATGTGATTGTGAATAGAAAATAATCATTTAAAAATACTGTTACAATTTGAATTGAAAAGTCAATGGTAGCGGCCGCGACGGTTCATCCCCCCGCAAAGATTTGTTGGTGAGATTTAATTTGAGATACGGTCAGGACCACGCTCCGCCGTCGCCAATTTTTTACGTAACCATACTCTGAATTAACTGCTATTGTACAACTTTAATACAAATGTATATTAGCGCTCAATTCTTTTCGTTCAATGGTCTTATTGATTTTGTTATTACTACGGCACATCTTTGTCTAAACTTTGTTTAAAAAAATTAACGTCCTTTTTAATATTCTAAGTTACTTTAAAAAATTAGACGTTTGACATTAAAAATAGTTTTAGGGAATCGTCGATGAAGTCAGCCGCAAATAGTATCATCATATTTGCCAGTATATTTATTCCAAAAACATCATAACTCCAGAATAATATTTCTACAATGTTCGCACCGAGAAACAGACATAAAACAATGCAACACGAGCAATTCCAGTTCATCAGGCTTTGTAATTTGAACGCGGTGCAAGTTGGCCAATATTTACGTGAGTTACAAACACACTGAGCCAAGCGAGATTTTGTTGCATCGTTTAGCAATTATGCAGGGGCTGGCATGTGTAATATGAAACGCAGCATCACAGATAGAAAACGACGGCGAGATCGTTGTGGCATGTATCATTCATAAGGAAACGCGGCTTGGGGCGTACATCGCGAATATTTTACAGTCGGTTTATCGAAAGAGCAGAGGCGCGTTTAAAGCCTCATAGAGTACGGGCACAGGTGGCTCGAATATCCTCGCCAATAGTATGGAGACGTGATCGGAAAACCAAATTGCAATTGGCAACTCGCGACTTCCTCTTCAAATAATGAAATTTGAAATTTATTGTACCGATCGAACTCTTCCCTGTTCCGCTGTCCCAATAAATTAGGACGTAGGCAACTCTGCACGCGAAGAAAATTAAGGAGAAGTTGCTGCAAATCTATTTTAGCATTCAACTTCCGACGCAAGTTTTAATTTTATGAGAATAGTTCATAATTTTCCGCTTTTATTCCAAGATGTAATATTTAATCACTACGTCGAGAAAGTTGTAAATTCTTGCCTGAGTTTTACATCAACTTATATATTATGTTGACATAAGCTATCTAAACAGAACGAGAAATGTTTACATACAAATCGTTTTTATTATCATAAATTCATTTAGACAATTTGTTAAAATAAATATTTCAGTCTACCGAGTGTTAAATATTTATTTTATTTATTTATTTATACTTTTTACACATAGCGTGTAAAGGCGGACATAATGCCAGAGGCATTCTCTTACAGTCAACCTTAGGTTGATGTAGAGATTAAAGGTAGGTGTATAAATAACAACAAAATTAAACAATTAACAAAAAGAGGAAAAAACATGCAAAAAATATGCATTTTTTACAGGAATACGATACTGTTCGCTTACGTCGACAAGCAAAACGATTGCATGACCCGCAAAGTCTCCTCATATTTTGGTGTTATTAACTACGATCTACGCTGTCGACCTGAATTCGGAAGTTACCACCGCTACCGCACCCATTGTTAGCTGTGTCCTAGTGTTCATTTCCCTATTCAAAGCAAAAATATTTTATTCAGCATTCACAATAACACCGTTTGTTACGTTTTCGCAATCATATTTCATAAGAATATCCCAACAACAATCAAACGAATTCTTTGAATGTTGCAGAAGCATTTTTATTTTTTGCTGAGAATCTAGCTCTTGCTTCAGAACTGTGCACTGCACTCAAAGCTCAGTGAAGCGGTATAATAACGAAGCACCCGGCTATATAGTGCAGATGGATAGGTACTATAGTCTCCAACAATCTCTATTCTTATGTATTTTTACATAGCTATGTTTTCTAAGAATGCATTCGATTAAAATGCGCTGAACAAATATAAATGGGGTAATATTATGATATCGGTATGTTCTTTATCATCAATTCAGCTTAAAGCAGACAACGCGGAACCTAAAATCATAACCAGCCGGATTTTATGAAATAAATATTAAAGGTACGTGCATCTTAGTGTTGGGCATTTTTGATGCCTCCAGGGCCCCCCTGGATTCACGTAGTTTAGATAAAATAATATAAAAATCTTAATTCAAAACAACGAATCTGAATTATTATTTAACTTTTCTGTAGTCCATTTTATTAATATGGTGGTCGACAACTCAATCAGTCATCACTTTCTGTATCGCTTGTTCAAAAGTTCAAATCACACCAAGCTTCTTTTAAGAACTTTCTTTTCAACATTAACCATCATTAGTAAAGATCCCAGAAAGACATTAAACTAGACGGATTAAGCAGAATATTGTGCCAAGAGGAATCATGATTTTACAATTAATATTATGCAATTTAATCTTCTCCAAATGTTTAAGGAAATATTTGTAGCAAGAGATTAGTGTCTACTTAAAAACACCCACAGCGTAGACAAGCTGTGAAAATGTGAGCAAACGAACGTGGCTAGAAATACAGATAGCATTTACATTTCTTATTCGTTCTTCGAGTACTAACCACCTGCTACATAGTCCACTAATCCACATCCACATACTTCACTTCACTTCACATTTATTTATCGACCTTTCCTTCCTCAATAAATTTGGGTATCACACTCAATTGAATATCATCTGTTTTGTTTTTGGAATATTTACGGCATATGATATCTTTGAATATGTTTACAAAACAAAAACAAACAAACATACCTCACGCCTATATTCCCCGAAGGGGTAGGCAGAGATGCATTTCTGCACCCACATTTCACCAGGTATGTATAAGTACCACGTAATAGGGGGCGAGCCTATTGCCGTTTTTCGGGCACATTTCCAGACTCCGTGCGGCTACTAAGAATTTCCTAATGAAAAACCCAATAACACTTTGCCCGACCCGGGAATCGAACCCAGGACCTCTAGATCGCACGGCACATACTTGTACCTCGAGACCACGAAACAGTCGATGTTTACCTATAATATTAGCATATCTTCTTTGTAATATTGGAATATCTTCATAATTAATACTATTTCTGCAATTGTAGGCTAGATACAGTCTGTTTGACAAGAGCGTGTACGGCAAAACTCGGGAATGAATTCGGATAAAAAATAGAAAAAAAAATACACTCATTATACATGATATAGACAATGATGCTTTATTATTAATAACTTGTCCAGTCGCCTCCATTATCAATAATTGACTGGAGTCTTCGAGGCATACTTTCTACTAATTTTATTGCATAATCCAGGGACAAAGACCTCCAAATAAGTCTAATTTCACGAACTAATCGTTTTAAAGTCCAGATTTTCTTTCCTCGAAGCTTCAACTTCATGAGTGCCCAAACATTTTCTATTGGATTTGCATCCGGCGACTGTGATGGCCAATCTAGTACTTCAACGTCATTCTCTTGTTTCCACGCTGTACAAAGACGACTCCGATGTTTCGGGTCATTGTCTTCTTGCAATAGCCAATATATGTTTTTCCTTTTAAACCACTTTTGAGCAGATGGTAATAAAGCCATTTGATATATTTTGACCATTTTAGCTGCATTCAAATTACCTGTAAATATGTGCAAGGTACCAAATCCCTGTTTTGAAAAACAACCCCAAACGTGCACCTTCACCGGATGTTTAACGGTCTCTTTTTAACATGATTTTCCGACAGTAGCGGTTTCTTTATTATGCTACGAAATTTTACATCATGAGCCAGTAAACGTCTTCTTATAGTATCACATGACACATTAAGGCCTTTTTTAAGCAAAACCGCTTGACCACCACGTAACGATAAGCGAGAATTCTTCTCGAATACCCGTAAAATCATTTTGTCCTCCTTTTTCGTTGTTTTTTGCGTAGAGCCACGATTAGGCAGATCGTCGACATTTTTTACTTCAGAATAGCGTTTCACCCACTTACTAACAAATGTCTTTGACTTTTTCATGTATTTTGCAGCGACTGCGTATGACATTTTGGGTCCTTTTGGATGCAAACACAAGAACACTGCTTCATAACGTGATGCGTACGTAGCACTCATGACGAAACGCGTCCTCCTCTGACAAAGATCGAACGACAACTGAAACTCTATACACAAAGCATCTGAGGGGAAGGGGCTAGCTACCTGCCAAATTTACAACCAAGCTTCTAGCGGTACCTAAAAAAAAGTTTTGCCGTACACGCTCTTGTCAAACAGACTGTATATTTTGAAACTTATTCTACTTCTCATTATTGAAACATTACTTCTATTATTAATTCTATTAACATTACTACCTTTATCACCTTCTATTAATGGAGTGGTGGGTTTAATAAATTCAATACTAACGTTTGGTTCTTTGTTTAGTTTTTAAATCCGCAATCGTGCAAGCGATTGTCACTAAAGGCTTGCGGATAGCCGCTTGAATTTTTTGGTCCACCACAATGAAAAGCTAGGCCTGGGCTTCCTTTTTGATTGTTTATAACTACGGTTTGGTTTTCTTTTGTATTTTCAAACCTGTCTTTTATATGTTTGTGATTTCCTTTAAGTTGAATAACAGTTTTAAAAAATAGCATAAAAAATGACGATTCAAAAGTGCTTGTAAAAGTCTATTTGAATAAAGGAGATTTGATTTTGACTTTTGACTTAGGTAAAACTTAATGTAGTAACATTGCTTGCTTTCATTCAGAAAGAAAAATAAATAGATTTCTAACTTACGTTTTAAGAATATTACATCAATAATTATTAGAATTGAATCTCAGTGTTAAAACTAAAACATTAACTATACCACTCTTAATCGTAGACATTAATATCTGGAACCGAAACATAATTGTAAGTCACACCAAGCCGCAGCCGTCAGTTCCACTCGTCTCGTCTCTCTAACAAAATGTGTTGCCGCGAAAGTGCATCTTACAAAAATGTATACAAATTTATACCTGAGTTGACAGTAATATCTCTATGTTGGACTGTAGATTTTCCGTGTTTAAAATTTTATGGTATTCGGGAGGCCGACGGCCGTAACAAAGGGGCTTCCTGTGTACCCCGGGGATATGAAACCCAGTGCAATCTGACGAAATTTAACCCAACGTAAAACTATTAAAAAACCTGTGCCAGAGATGGTTATTTCCAGAAGGTAACCGAAATTATAAAAGGTTACATCGGGTAAATATAGAGATAATCCATTAAATATAATTGTAATATGTGCGTGAACTATTTAATATATGTATATTGTATATACTATTTTTAGAAGAAATTATAAAATAGCGTAACATAGGATACAAAGCCAAAAAAATTCGATGCGATAATTGAATCAATACTGTATCTGATCATCGAATGTAAACGTAATACATTAATGGAAGACTTGGAAAATTTAATACTCGTCCGCACACTTAAAGCTAGGCACCATTAACCGCTAAGGTACCTAAAATGTTTTTATGACTTTTTCGATACATCGGGGCGGAGCGTTAAAAGCTTTTAAGCCCATAAAATACATATTCCCTTCTCTCAACGAAATTATAAATTTCATAAATTTAATGTTCTTATACATTCTATGGAGTTTATGTGACTTTTTAATCATGTTTTGCAATCTACATCAAAAAGAAACGAGATTGTTCGGTGCGAACGTTTGTATGCAAGCAATTTTCTCTAAAGTCTTGGAAGGATTTCCATTCGATAGCATATTTCACTGAAAAGGATTTGTAATGCAGAATGTACGAGTACCTGAATCTTTATTTATTTATATATACACTTTATTGTACACCAAAAATATATACAAAGAAAACAACAAACAAAATTAACAACAGTAAACAAAACATTAGGTGAACACTAGGCGGCCTTATCACTATTTGTGATCTCTTCCAGACAACCTATTTTACAACAGGAATATAAAAAGACTAAAATGGTACGGGTAATTCATCTACAGATACTAAACATGATGTACAAAAAAAAAAAAAAAGAAACAAACAAAACAATAAATAAAATTCTTATAGAAATAATAATAAAAAAAAAACAAAAATGAAATAAAATAAATAGTTACACTAAAATCTTAAACAATTATTTTTGTGAATAAAATGATCTGACGAGTCTCTTAAATGTAGGAAGCGACTTAGCTTGTCGTATAGGCAGTGGTAGTTCATTCCACAAGCGAGCTGCATGCACCGTAAAAGAATGATCAAGAAATGTTGTGCTGTGCCTAGGAATAACGAGTGTTAAATTTTCTACCGATCTCAGAGGTCTTGCATGCGTGTCGCTGAGGAATGTGAAACGATCCTTGAGGTAACGGGGAGTAGAAGGATCGAAGAGGACAGAATAGAGGAGGGAAAGAATACGAGTATTCCGGCGATGGCGAACAGAAGGCCACTTGAGTTTAGTTCGAAATTCGGAAACGTGGTCATATTTGCGAAGGCCAAATATAAACCTTATGCAGAAGTTGTGAAGTCTCTCAAGTTTATCAAACTGGGCCTCGGTGAGATCAAGATAGCTAGCGTCACCATAATCAAGAAGAGGAAGTAGGAGAGTCTGCACGAGCGCAATCTTCGTAGGAATAGGCAGAAAATTTCTTAGTCTTCTTAAGGACCCCGCAGCAGCAAACAATTTCCTACTGAGTTCTTGCAGTTGGGGGCCCCAGGACAAGGTTTTGTCAAAATAAATACCCAGGTTCTTGACTTTGTCACTAAACGGTATAACACATCCATCAAAGACAACCTGAGGCAACAACTGGGCATTTATTCTGGAAACCATCCTGGGGCTGCCGACAATAATCACTTGGCTCTTAGAAGGATTGACTTTGAGGCCGTGAGTCAGGCTCCATTCTTTTATAGAAGAGAGATCTTTGTTTATAGACCCTATAGCTTCCGCCACCCTGTCTACTAGAGCATGATAATAGATTTGTAAATCATCAGCATACAGATGGTAGGAAGAAATAAGATGACGGGAAATCGAATTAATGAATAGCGCAAAGAGTAAAGGAGATAAAACGCCGCCCTGAGGGACACCGGCAGTAACATTACACCAAGAGGAGGTGTCATTTTCAAGACGTATTCGTTGCCGACGTCCCATCAGGTAACATCGAAACCAGTCAATAGCCGTTGGAGATATGTTAATAGAGCATAGTGTACTAAGCAAGACATCATAGTCCACGGTGTTGAACGCGTTACTAAAGTCTAACAGGGCTAGTACTGTCAACTTTCCGTTTTCCATAGCAGCTCGTATGTCATCCGTGATATGCACCAGCGCAGCAGTGGTACTATGTCCCTGACGAAATCCGGACTGGAAGGGATTTAAAAGGTTATAGGAATTAAGAAAGGAGTTGAGCTGGTTATAAATAAGATTTTCTAAAACTTTGGAGAGGAATGGCAAAATGGAGATAGGCCTATACTCGGAAAAAGAGGCTGGGTTGGGACGTTTAGGAAGTGGGATGACTTCCGCATCTTTCCAGAGCGATGGGAATGAGGAATTGGATATAGAAAAATTGAGGATGTGACAAAGAATAGGGAGGATAACGTCTAGGACAGGTAATATCATATTGCGGCTGATGCAATCATTCCCAACTGCATTTGAGGAAATAGATAGAATGCTCTTCTTAACATCACAATCGGACAATTGGCTAAAAACGAATGGAGGATAGTTAGGTGCTGGAATAGATGAAAGATTTTGTAAAGTTTTATTTTTAATAGCCCCATCAAACAGGGGAACTTCAGTAAAATAGGAATTAAGTAATTGGATATTTAAGTTATTTGGACGAGAATCAGTTTGAGTTTTACCAACACCCATGGATCTCAGAAATTTCCATACTTTGGCAGGATTACCATTTTCTACTGAGTTGTGAACATGATGGCGTTGTGCATTCCTACACATCTTGTTGCTGTGATTACGGATACTTACATATCTGTTCCAATATGATGTTTCTTTGGTATTGGATAAATGGAACATAGAAAAAGCAATGTTATTTATTTCAATAATCACCTCCGTCATATACAGAACATCCACTACTGGGTATATCGAACCAAAAAATGCAGCAAAGTCAAGAATTATGAAGTTACTATACTGTGTACCAAAAAAGCCTTCATTAAATGAAGATTTATCTCTTGGTATTTATATGGATGCAGAACTTAAAGAATATAATTAAATGGCAGCGCGGTCTAAGTTACGACTCCGTCGACGCATCACAATAGCTTGTTAATCAAGACTTAGGGTTCTGTCACTTTCCTACTAGTATTAGAATTTATGAGGATCTGGAGAAAACTAGTAGTCTATATTAGTTCTTCCAAGTATACAAAAAGTCACGATTTTCCTTCATAGCTTAGGAAGAAGGAATGTCCAGCACTCTGGGCTAGTCCGAATAACTCCAAAATAAGTTTTATGTGTTCCTAACACTATGCAACATAATATAAGTCTTGTCTCATGGAAATCAAAAACCAGTAAAGGGATTTTTACTTTCACATGAACGGACATGATTGAACACGGTATGATATTATCAATATAGCTTGGCGCAGGTACTATCTAAATATTTATTACGTAGCACCTTCTAAGATCAGTGATATATAAATTTATTATCATTGATCAAAAACTGCTTTTAATTTTAAGAGCAATAAATATCTATATTCAAAACAAAATTAAAATTTATTACGCAACGTTAGGAACCATTTAACAAAATCCTACTCGCGCTTGACCTTTTTCCAAGTTCCTGACAGAGCGTATTACAAATCAGACCGGAACTTTAATGAGACATTTGCATAATCTGTATTTTTATGATGTTTCCATTTTGTTTCACGCAAGTTCCATAGCAGACGCTGTAGAATCTGCCAGTAATTTGCGTGAAAACTGCATTTTGGAGTGAGTTTTGAAATTTAAATTTCAAGACACCGAGAGGTAAAAAGAAACATGTCTGCCCGTTGTGGTCGCGGTGCATGGAGCGAGAAGGACCGCCGGCGTGTACAAAGCGAAAAAACATTCAGCTGTAAATCATAAACCTTAAAATTTTCGCTGCTTTTGCGAATCACACTTTGATGACTGTTTCCATCTTGCTATACGAGAACGATTTTATTTTGATAAATTTTAATATTACTATAGATAGAGCTAGCGATTAACGCCACACTGAAATAAATTCAAAATATTTACAGTAAGTAAAAAACGATTCATACATTTTGATAGACATATTACTTCTACCATCACTGCTGCAGCAAACTCTCGTTTCTAAATCACAATTTTCCGTACTTAAGCGAACGTATACGTTTTACGAAATAAAGTAGACATAAACCAGAATATCAACTTACTTTACACATACAGTTGTAGTGGCACTCACGAAAACATTTCTAAAACAAGACGCAGTAGTTCAAAAGCTATATTTCCCCGCATCTAGAAAGCAAAGCGAAATCTCCCATTTTTAGAGGCTAAGAACCACGGCATACTTCCAGATTCCGAAAATATAACAGTAGTTATAATAACTCAACTGAATAACTATATCCAGCTTCCAGTTGCTACCACAGAAACTCTCTCGCTAGCAATAAACGCTCCGAGAAATATTTTCACATCGTTGTGAAAGTTAAAATGAAAGTAACTACACCCCGTAGAGCAATAGCGGACCCTTACACCGACGACGGATAATGCTGAATATTTCCACGAGTTATATAATTTTATTCATGAGACCAACACGCCCGATTTCGTATCGTTTCATAACAACTGTTAGTTCAATACGCGATGATCAAAACTTTCCCAATAGCAATTCACACATTCGATTGTTTCGTCAATATATTTTGAATTAGGCGCCGAGTTGTGAAACATGCCGTCTGATAAATGTCACGGTACTATGTTTGTCACTTATACAATAGATTATAATCTACGAATAGAAAGGCAGTTACTGTGCTTACTAAAATAAAATTGCTGTGTAAGCACCTGTCATCACCCTTAAAACACCCTCTGATGGATTGGTTGCATTATTTAAGTTTGTATTATGAAATTTACATTATACTATAATTCTGTTAATGACAAATTAGCTTTTAAAGCATATTATTACATCATCATCACCAGCCTTTAATTCGTCCACTGCTGGACATAGGCCTCTCTTATGGCACGCCATTGGGCTCGATCTTCAGCTCTCCTTATCCAACCACTGCCAGCCACCTTGCCTATTATTACATAATTATTAATTATATGTTTTAAATATAAGAAATGCATATTCATTTCTAACATACTCTAACATATATAGGTATGCTCTGAATATATTATTACAGGCTACAGCTAATAACGTTTTGAAGTGGCTGGTACGACTCTCACAAAGAAATTGATTCAATACTATTCCGTGTTAAATTCCTAAGTGGAGATGCTGATGGCCAATTAGCTGATGTGTTTGAAATTCTATATTGAAGAGCGACTACTGCACAAAGACAAAACACGCCTATAACTAATATGGCACCGTAATTACATATATACAATTATTAACAATTTGCCTAGCCCATAGATCACACATCGCATACTTGTACTTATACCGAGAGACCATGAGGTAAAGTAAAAATATTTTAACTGAACATATTGCTTCACAATAGTATGTGATAAGATACTAATACTCTACCTACAAAAAGGATTTAACATAGCATAACATTTTCTAGTCATCTTTTCATGGTAGAATAAAAGTGCAAAATCCATTGCCCGTCGAGGGCGCACGCTCGTGTGTCGATTTTAATAGTGCATGTGACTGTTTGACGCGTATATAAAAGTGGTGCCGTAGGATGGGTTTTGAAATCTCCATTCAATGGTTTTTAAAACTCGAATTCTCGTATCTCCGCCGACGAGTGTACGGCTTGCAATTAGATAAAAACAGCAAGTCATACGAATGTTGTGCGCATCGGAAATGTGCACTTTTAATTTCATAAATGACTGGCGCCATGACTCATACGATGTCAATTAAAAAGAGATCCGTTAAAAAAGGTTTTATTATGAAGTTAAGTTAACTTTCATCGCAGCTTGGTTGTTTGGAACCTCATATTTGTCATAAATGACGTTAGTATAAAGGATATGCTTCTCGTGCAGCCGTATTCATAAGTTTGTTTTGTCTGAATTACCTAGTGTTTTATCTTCAGTAGTGTGTTAAAATCATGATATCAAATTACTTGAATATAATATAAATTGTCACTCATTTAAAAGTATACATATACATACGTAAATATTTTCCTCAAGAGCAGTGAGAGGTTCACAAGATTTTTATTTCCTTTTTTCGATAAACGATGCGCACCAGGCAAAATTTTGCAAACAATTTGGAAGTGTAGATATCAATAGAATCTTTTATAAATCAAGTAAAAACTGGGCTAAAATGCTCAGTGCACTAGAACCGCAAAATGTTATAAAACTTACCTAGATAAAACTAAAAGAATCTGAGAGTTTTATTAATATATCTTGAATACATATAATATTATGGTATAAGAAGTAACAACAGGATATTTTTCTTCGCCTTACTATCCCTGAGAACTTGTATAAATCGATTCAAGATTGCAGATTAAATATTTAACGCCATCGTGAAACACTACAAGATAAAACATGCTAGTCATTCGATTAAATATAATTTCTATGGCAATTCACCATTTACTGAATTTAGTATTATGTTCTAACGCCACAATCTTTGAACCAATTTTGATGAAATTTAGTACAGGGACAGATGGGGTTCTTATAAAAGTTATACTGGTCCTTTTTACTTTAGAACACTGTAACGCGATAAAGCCGAAATAAATACTACAAAAAGCATATGTCTATACAAAATATCTATTGCAAAATATAAAAGTGCGGCGAATAAAACAGCCCAATATGAAAAGCAAATATATACCTTCTGTACTCAAGCCAAAGAAAAATCAAAGACGCCAAACATGTCCACGGAAATATTTTTTACATAATGTCGCCGGAATTGAAGAAAAGAATAATAAATTTTCATTACTTTCTCACGTCCGCAACCGTGATTCGATTCCGAAATTTCTCATCACGCCCCTTCAGTAAGGAATGATGATTAAAATGGAAAACGTTATTATTTTCAATCATATGTTTTCCTCCCACAGCCATTTTCAATTTGAAGATTAACAAACTTTCGTAGCTACCTGTCTATTTACTTATTGAACAAGGAGAATAAATTAGGCCGTTCAAATTAACTTGTTGTAAGTATTTGAGTTTAGAAGGTCCGTCAATATTTAATATTTAAGCGGGTGAAACATTAATTTTAACTTTATATGTTAAACAAGCTAGGTATTTGTATTTCTATGATCATTTTTTAACGCTAACATTAAGTTATTTAACGTTTATTCCTATAAACTTACTCTTTACTCTATGTCCATTGATAATAAATACATGTAAAAGATATGACTGTCTCGCCGTTGCAAGGAATGGATGCATGCCGTGCGATTTATAGGTTCTAAGTTTGATTCTGGGTCGGGGAAAATGCTTTTGGCTTAAATACAGTGTGAAGTTGTTGAAAGACCAATATAAAATAAGTAAAAAAATGAACGTTCCTATACTAACTCATAGTTAATCAAGATTAACATGCTATGTTTTTCTTTGTAAAATTACCTTGTTAGTTTTCCATTTACATATTTACGTTTTAGTTACAAGTTTCTGAGTGAAGGCAACCTTGATTTATGCATCGCGCATCCCAAGTCACGAGACAGTCAACACCGTACGCGTTACAACTCCCCAATGTTAGATGTGCAAATATGACTCGGTGATTAATATTTATTAAAAGCAACACGCAGATAGGGGCAAACTTTACCTAATGAGAAGATTACATTAAATTAAATTTAAATAAATAATATCTTTGAATTTGGGATTTAAAAGTTGCTACCGGTGTCAAATCATTGCACTTTTTGTTTACCTTTAAATTAAAGTTGTGAATATTTTTAGGAGGCCTTAGCGCTTAAATGCTAATAGACGAATAATTTGCTTATTTGTCGAGCCAATGCCGTAAAAACGGCTGCAATTAAAATGTTATGATGCTGCCGTTAATTTCAGCAATAATGGGAATCGGTTCTAAAATTTTCCAGAACGAAATTTTGGAAGCACATAGCTTTTTGTAAAATCAGTTTAAAACAATAATAACAAACGAAAACCCAAAGGGAGTGATAAATTTCGTCTTAACATTGCCAAATAAAACAATGTACTCTAAAATTGCTCCAAGCGCAAGGAGCTCACCGACTTCATTCTGACCATGTCCGATGAACAAATTTTCCCGCTACGTTGTTTACTAGTTACTAAGTAATAAAAAAGTTTGTTTGATAGCAGATTAGAAACTCCGGGAAAGAGCCCAGTTCGACTTGTGGCTTACGTGACTAAATAAATCTGAGTCCTGACTTCTACTCGCCTGAAGTATTGTGAAGTACTTATCTACTCAAGTTTGAGAAGGAAAACAAATCAAGCCATTACCCAGCGGATAGCGCGGAATCGTATGCCTCGGGTATGTTTGTGGATCTTGAAAATAATGCTGAGGTTAACCAGCTCACGTCAAGTTTGCTCAGCAGTTCTACCCGACTTGTTTTAACTTTTGTGTAAATAAAGGATAAAGCTAGCTAATGAAGATTTTAATCTACGTGCCTTTACACTTTTATATTTAGAACTCGCTGCTTTTAATAGCATTCTAAGATAATGAACCAAAACTTGAATGCCTTTAATATTCTTGGTAGTTTCTATATTAATTTTGATAGTTAACTTAGTAATTTATCGCTCACATGTCTTCAAAATAATTTAGGTTATATAATTTAAAGCATCAGTTTTGTTTGAAGTCAGTCAGCTACTAAAAAAAACACCGATCTGCCAATCATAAACATGAAATAATAATAATAAAAACATCATTATATTCAGATTAAAAAGAAATAACATTTAAAAAAAGAACGTGAATGTAACAATAATTCAGACAAGAAAGCTGTTTAATAATACAAAAACAAAAATACTTTCCTCTTATACGCTTATCTTAAGAATCAAAGAATACAACATCCACGCAAACAAATGGATGTACATTTATAAAAACATAAGTGATTCATTGTTTCGTCGGAATCAAGATACCTGAATTGATTGGCGCTCATCAATTTTAATTCAATATCCAGCGTTGTCGAGTCGTAAGGCGCCCGGGGAACATGTTGCCAGATAATCGAGTATTTTGCTCCGTCGACTACAAATGTTTCTCCGTTAATACATTCGTGAGACTTGTCATATTCACGCTATTATTATCTTTCACTCACTTCATATTTATTGAACACCACATTTACATATTATGTTGTATGATAGTTCATTTTGCGTTTTAGAATTGTGGTTCTGACGTTAAAAATCCTTCCGTTTTTTATGGAATATATTGATTGTAACTTGTTTATTTATTGTCACTTTATGCCGGTTTTTATAGATGGTATATTTATATTCAGTCCAGTCATTTTAGTCCAGTCCTGTTTGAGTAGTAGATATTTTTTTTATATATTTGCTTTTGAATCCCCGATGCTTAAGGGAATAAAAGGTTATTTTTACTGAATTAGTACAAAATATGTAATCAAAGTTTGGTTGTAAGGAATTTCTCTCACAAAAAACGTTAACATCATTTTAAATTAATACATTAATTTTTAAAGTCTGCACATTTCTTAAATGTTATATAGCAACAATGAGATTTAATAAAGAACATAAGATGTCTGTTTATTTTAAGACTTCGTAATTAAGACAAATTACTTTTTGGCGGATTTTTTAGGAATAATTGTCGTATCGAATCTACTAAATTATTTATTTTAAATTACGAGTTTATTTTTCTTCTCAATCCCACTGAGTGAATGATTGCGCCATTACATCATTGTAATCAGGCGCTTGATTGATGCCTACCTTCCAAGTTTTTTAATTTAACCGAAGTACTTTGAGGCCAACAATTATTTTTCGTATCCAAACAACGGTTGGATATTTTTAAAAGATGTATTAAAGAGTTTAAAATGTATTAAAATTATACCGCGATTTTTTTTATTGATCTTAGAGCTTTTGAACCATATCACCTGAGATAAACCTTCCTTTAAACGCACTTTTAACGCCTTATAACTATTCCATATTATTAGGATGACTCTAATTCATTAGTGCTTTTCTATTTTGTCTTATAATGTACTTGAATCCTAATATAGCTGATAGATCGCGAATATAGAAAAACATTTTAATGGTATTGTAATGGTATACCATATTTGTGTAAAAAAGTAGAAAAGCCAAGTACCCAATAAGAAAGAAGTTAAATTTATTTGGCGCAGTTCGGTTGGCACATCCATTTTAAATATCCGTCTGATATTCATTTCAGCCAAATGAGTTTCCAGCCGTCACTGGGGAATGGTCTCAATATATACAGTCGCGAGTTGAGACGCGACAATTGAGACAAAATTTTTTGCAGAAACTGCTCTTTTCGCCATCCGCAAGATTAGATTCAAGAGGATAAATCTCTCCTTCCTCCCACTTGTGTCGCCCATTTTGTGTGAAGGCTTTATTCCGGATTATTTATACAGAACATTTCGCTCGCCGGCTGACACACTGAATAACGCCATCCTTTAATCTTTCCACGTTACAATAGTGGGTAGTCACCTTGTGAACCAAATCAACTCTTTCATTTGCGTGTGAAAGGAAAAAAACATAGTTCCATTTTGAGGTTTGCTAAAAGATTTTACGCTAAAAGCTTTGCACGGTGTTCATTAGCGAAATTATTCAGTGTTCTCGTAACACGTATGCCGATTGCGGAGCAGTAAGTACACATAAACACTGAATTACATTTAGAGGCGCACGTAAGAAGCAAGCAATTCCTGATGTGCCATGAAGTTAGATTGGAAAACTTCTCATTCTGCAACGTGCTGTTGCTCCCAAGCTGTACGCGAATGCTCATATTATTGTGTTTACGCCAACACGCACTGAGTTACTGTTTACTTTCAAATGTTATTTGACACGAATATTGTAGTTTATTCGCTGAAAACACGCGCTATATAACGTTAAACGTATTTTAAAAAAAGGTGTTAAAACAAGTAAACACGAGCGTGAAGTCAAATACACCGAATGGGTGCACAATACACTGTGTATATACAGTAGAAACATAGACAGCGTGTAGAAAAATATTATTATCCTGTTGTAATTTTTTCCCGTGTGTAATATCGCCGCTAGACGTTCGTCGTAAACAGAGGCTTTGTTGATGCAATTTCCACGATACCACATTTCTGCGAGATTAAATTCGTAATACGGCTTCCGTTTGGCTCTGGTTCCGTATTCACCGCGCCTACTACGAGTATACTAAGGGCATGCCTTGTACAGAACCATGCTAAAGACCTCGCATAACACCTATTGTTCTATTACAATGCACTTATTAAAATTGTATCTACACTAAGACTGTTGCTCGAACAATGACGCTTTAGAATTTTACACTGTTGGTTTTTCAGACATATTCTGTTTAAAACATTAAAATTCTAGTGCGATACGTTTGCATTCCAGTTAAATTTTATTAATGTGCTGAAAACAGGACTCTGTTACGTTTATTATTTCTTTAATTATAATTGTTACAAATTCTGCAGCATATGAAATTCAAAAACATTTTATTAAAAATATCGGAGCTAATTGCGTTTAACTGAACATTTTGGCAATTTGAAATAGGCAAACGAAATAAAAATAACAAAACAAAAACTCGCAATATAATCCCGCAAAAAATGTAATCATTTCAGGCGTCGTTTCATTTTTAACATTTGAACGCGATTTGCGCGTTCACTGTGCATTAATTGATATTAATAGATGTACGTAGTAGAGGTTTCACCAGAATGGGATCTTTTTCAGAATGGCTTATTTGTCAATGTCAGGGCAGCCAGTGACGCCTGCTTCTGTTTCTGATAGCCTCGTTGTTTCGTTTTATTGGTAGGCACATTTAGTTTTACTCCCTGCCAGTATGTGGGACGTAAAACATGGAACATAGAATCTCGGTAATCGAATTGCATCGTTTGAAACATGCCCTACGTCATAATTAAGCTGCCTATGTACTACATGACTGTTTCTGTGAGAGCTCTTTACTTGTATTTATTGATCCTTAAACTACTTGTGCGGTGGTTAGGTTTCGTGTTTTGATGTTTATACCACATTAATGCCATATATAGTTCAAAGAGCACTTCTACAGTCTAGTATTGGTGTTTTTCGGGCACAATTTTACATAAGGTTCTACTATTCTTACCATAATGACGATAAAACTGTTTATTCCGAGAATCGAACCGAAGAGTTCTTGATGGCACGCTTTATATTTACACCCCTATTGTGTCGTTAATGGTGCAGCAATATGACCGTTTTTTGGCAATCGTCGAACGCTACAAGAATACGTACCTAATATAATCTAAACTGAACAGACTGAACAGACCAGTCTGTAAAATAATTCCTTTAAACGTAGGTATATGTACGTTTAGCTTGATATGTAACAATCTCAACGTTTATTTTGCAAGCTCACAAACAAATCTCACACAGCCGAGCAAAAATCGGCAAATAAGCGGTATTAAAGGATTTCCATCAATGCGCCGGGAGATTGTTCAGCTACTCACAGATATATTTTTCAATAACTCGTGTTTCCTTAGAATTACCTTCGTGACAATAACGTACAGCTCGGCTTTCGCTACGTATATTAGTTTTATAAAAAGTGGGCGACCATTAGAGTAATCCTAGCATCACTTGTTTTTGTACAATTCGTTGTTTGTCCCGGCTGCGCGCGTATGTCCACGTAGCGGAGCGTCAGCTATTTGTCATTTTGTTAGTCGCGCGGCTCGCCATATTCTGCGAAATAACTCGCTGGCTGGTGCGGCGAGATTGCTTCCCAGTTTACTGCCTCCCCCCTCGAGAGCGGAGATCTGAGAAAAAGTTGTAAATTTGACGCCAAATCGCGTGTTTATACAACCGAGCTGACCTCAAACCTTACCGCACTGCGTGGTTCGAGCTCCAATTATATTGAACCCACCTGGCTGTGAACCGGCGGTCAGTACTTAATAAAGTCACATCGCCGCTTTGATACCCCACGCAATGACTAAATTACCGCAATATTCTGTCTGCTTTCTCAAATGTTATTGCAAGTTTAATTTACGTAACATGGACGTGCCGTGATCATGCATATAGGCATTGGTCAATCTACTTATTCATTGATATTAGTGCCTAATAATCGCAATTTAATAGAGATTCCTGTATAATGTAAATATATGATATATAAAAAAATCTTTATTCTCTAAATATAGTAAGATATAATGTAGCTTTAGCACTTATAATAATGACATTGTCCGAGGTTAAGAAAAATTTGCTGCCATAACTAAAAGTTTCAATATTCTAATGAATATCTTTTCTTAGTAATAAAAGCCGCGTAACAAATTATTATCCGTGCCGTGGCCATTAGCAAATTGTGTAATTTTCCTTTTTCAAGTTTCTGTTGGACCCGAACGAAATTGCTTCGCCCTCGCAATCCGCCATTTAAAGGTAGGAATGATGAAAATTGACTCTAACAATAACTACGTGAATCAAGTTATTCCTTTGAAATTGTACTGACCTACCTACGTCTACAAACTCTACAAATAAATAACCGAATCTTTCTTAAATTACGTTGTATTAAAAATATGCAAAAAATATTTCCATGATTATAGCAAGTAATTTCGTTTTGAACTCCGATTAATTATTATACTATTGCGAATAAGTATGCGACTAATTAAGCTTGATAATACATAAGATTTATGTCTGGCGAACTTGGACTAAGGACTTAGCCCTCTCTTTTGTGGAAGAGGCTCGTGCCCATCAGTGGAAACTATGCGAGCTGATACTAAAACCAAACGCGGACAGGAGAAATTATACTTAAGAATGTTGAAATTAATGCGGAATATGTAGATTGTACTCGATAAAGACATCAATTAGACCTTAATAAAAGATTAAAAACACGAAAGAACGATAACTCTCGCTTAAACATTCCCCGAGAACACAATAAAATGCAATACCAAGTCATAACAAGAAGAACCATAATGCAAAATGAGCGTGACGAGTTGTTAAGTCACTTTTTACGCATAAAACTTACTAAGAATAGAGGCTATAACTCACTAACTGATTCAAGTTTTTTTTTTCACTCCCCCAACATTTCATACAAACTACACAATAAAGTACTTCACAAACTCCATATAATAACACTCCAATTCGACTGGCACGAATAGGAAAGCGTTTCCAAAAAGAGGCCCATAACTTGTTGCGACGCCTGTAAAACGTGATGAAAACCGGCATTTTTGGCGTGGCGCCAGCTCGTAGCGGTCACTCCTTTTTCTTTGGCAAACATCGGAACTTTTACATGGTTTAATAGTCGCGAAGATACTGCCCAAACCTACGCACTTATCCCATAAATTAACATTCTAAGAATAAACAACTCATGGGAGGAAAATAATTAAAATCCACTAAAACCTTCCTTTTAATATCTACCCTTTACATATTAAATTATTTATAAGTACCGCTGAAGAACAAGTGCAGTGTTTTGCAACTGAGAACATTATAAAAAATATAATGCTTTAATTTTGGTTAAAAATTAAATTTCAACAATGACGCATCGTGAGTTTATTTCTCGAAAACATGAACGCAATTCGGGTCCGTATTCACTGACTAATCTGAAAAGAAGTACTTAATCGCGATTTAATGGAGTTTCAGACTTCATAAACCAGTGAGCGACGTTACCTGACTCAAACTCCACAAGTAGTAACCAACTCTAATAAAGTTTTAGACGCTAGTTATGACTTGAGAAAATAAGTGCCTACATAATTCTAAAAGTTCTGCATTAATTATTAAAAAAACAATAAAAATGATGGAACTAAAACTCAATTGAACTACATAGGTAAAGGTTTTGGTAAATTTGTGAAGATTTAAGCGATAATTTAAAATAATTTTGACTAAGTACACCCAATAATCATATACATACATAGCTCTGACCCCACCCAAGAATTTAAGTCCTGTGTCTTGAACTACGAGAATCTTTTCGGTCTAACCAGACAAACAACAAATAACCAGATCCGAAACAAATATTTGTCTTAATGCGGGAGTGAACCGGCAGCCTCGTTTCCCAAGCAGATGACTAGTCAACTGCTGTCAAAGTAATACTTAAAATGTTGCCCGGACAATCGTATTAAGCACACATAAGTAGCAATATACCATGCGCGATTACGTTATAGAAGTGAACCTGGTGGGCATATAGGTAGAATAGAACTGTGTGGCGTTAAGATGGCGGTGCGTAGTTAAACGCATATGAAATAAAAATCTTGTCAAAATAAAAACCTAATAATAATTTCATGGACCACATGAAAAACAATATCGTTAGCCGCAATATACACAAAATTATTTTACCATTCACACGAACATTCGTAATAGACAACATGACTCTCAAAAGTATTAAACCAAAGCGAGCAAAACCATTTGACAATGGAAGTAAAGGAATTCATATTTGCTACTGTTCGCTCTCACGGGCATGGAATTTAAATGAACTTTGGCCAACAACAATGACACTAGAGACTTTTGTTCCATGAACAATACATTTTACCGGTAGAATTAAAAACTGCGAACAAAAGAGTACAAATTCATAATGCAGCCGCAGCCGGTGCGCGACGATTGCGTGCCGAGCTCTGACAGTGTACTGTACACGCTCATAAGGAAAAACACGACGAATTTTGTATATTATGCCCCTTAAACCGAACAAATCTGACGGATACATAAATATTTATATCGTACTCATTTGATTTTTCACGTGACGATGTCTTGGATAATTATATCCTTTATGCATATCACACTTTAGTGTTTTGTATTGAAGAATTACATTGAGTTTACGTAAAAAAAAAAAGAATACATAGGTACGACAAAATAATGATTAATATGCTTTTAAAAGTACTCCAATAATAAAATATTTAACTATCCATTACCATATTAAAATTTTAGGAATTACTAAAGCTGCGTCCCATGTCTTTGCTTTAAGAAAAAGTTTAAGTATGTTCTATGTGAAAGCAGTGATGGCCTCGAGGTTTAGGCGCGCGGTCGAGAATCTCGGCGGTCGCGGGTTCGAACCCCAGGCACACACCTCTGACTTTTCGAAGTTATGTGTGTATTCAAATTGAATTATCACTTGCTTTAACGGTGAAGGAAAACATCGTGATGAAACCTGCACACCTAAAAGTTCTTAGGAATTTCTTAGGTGTGTAGTCCGCCAACCCGCACTAGGCCAGCGTGGCGGACTATGGCCTAAACCCTCTCAATGGTAGAGGAGACCCGTGCTCAGCAGTGGGCGTATATGGGTTGATGAAGATGAAGATGTTCTATGTCAAATGTGTACCTATATTTTGTTTATCCAAATTTTCGTCCGTTCTATCTATTACTAAAATATATATAATTCTTCTCATCTGAGGTTCTCTTGCTTTAACATAAAACAGAAGTGGACGTAAACATTTTTGTATCAAAAGATACAAACATTAATAAGCTTTTAGAAAAAACAAGCATTCAAGAGGCTCGCAATAAAAACACAGAGTGGAATAACACGAAATGTCCGCAGAACGATTGGTTGTGCAGACAGACGAGCCGACGACAGCCTCTTATCAGATGAAACATGTTATTTGTCTCGAGGAAAATACAAAAGTCAGCCAAATGCCTTGGCTTGGACAGCTCAAAGCTGGCGAACCGTTTACGAATACAAGATGCCTTCGTGGATCCCGCAAAATGCACGCCGAAGGCTACTAAAACGCAAACGCTGTCGAAAATATAAACACAAGATTTCACATAAAGGAACCTACTTATGTAGTCACAAACAAATTGTCTAGGTATCTGAGAGATTCTGATCTCTCAGATTTATTAGTCAGAAGTATCCCAAAAGGATGTTTCAATTTATTTCGTATTCACACTTGGAAATATTGACTGACGCAAGGCTGACTTTATATGAAAAGTTTTGGTTATGAAAAAAGTAACCACAACTGGAATTTTCCAGGGATGTTGTCAATTATTATAAAGTTAGTAATGGATTTAAGACGATTATTATATTACAGGTGGGATAAAAATAGTTTTTTCGATAGAAGGCAATATTTATGTCGCAACTAGCCAATTTGAATTGTAACAACATGTAACAACTACAATTTTGTACCCATATCTGCAAATAAATTATTTTGATTTAGATTTTGATTTTAATGTTTAACTTAAAACGACGAATATGAATGTATGCTTTACTGCTCATGAATGAAGCAAAACGCGTTGATAATTAAAAGCATGGGGAACCCGTTGTGTTCAAATTAAAAAAGTTCTGGAGTTCATCCTACATTTGCCTTTTTAAAAGCAATGGAACAAAAATGTATCGGCATATTTTTTTATAACGAAACAATAATAACGCAGTGCAGTTTAATGTGATATTAAAGAGCACGTGTTTCATTACACTCCTATATATGGTTCGACTCATCTGCACACAACCTTGAACAGTTTTCCTTTAGAATATGGTTTTATACATAATATATGGAAATGAAAAAGATGATGGAAAAAATTATTTAAACAAGTCTGCGAAAATAGCGGCGAAGTACTAACATTTCAAAGAAATAGAAGAACATCTTATGTCACATGACGTATGCGTTTAATTGGTATGCATTTTCTCTATTATCATTGTAGCGAGAATATAATAATCTTCCTCTTTTAGAACTTATTATATAAATAATGAGTCAACTAACGTGGCTTCTTTAACTTTAAAGAGATAGACTCAGTTGTTAGCGTGCTTTCCATATGTAAGACGGGTTCTAGTCGTAGTTACCTATTATCCGCGTTTTCGCAGTCACATTACTCCGGAGAGAGAAGAGACTCTTATCTCTGAGGCTACGGCTTGTTTATCGTCCAACTCCCATTTATGACTTCGTTATTTCCCTATTCTGACAACATAAAAATGTCGTCCATAGGAATAACTCCGAGCTTTTATCTCTGTACGTACGCTGATAAGGGAAAATAATGAGAAGACTCCGCGTCGATCGCTATTAACTTGTTGTCGTGGTCAAGTTAATAAAACCGAATGTGACAACGCGAGACGATTTGTGAGTTATACGAGAACTGATATCTTTGGATAGACTAGATAATATATGTTTTGTCCGTAACACCATCAAATAAAAAATCATTGTTTTAGATCAGCTTTCGTAAAAATAGAAATAAATAATGGTAGTAGATATTGTACTGGTTTATATAATCATCGTGATATAATATTTCCGAATTACCTATTTTTGTATTTAATAACGCTATCTTAATATAATAAGAGCCAATAGTTTTAAATTGGGCTAATGTTACTGGCTCCATATATTTTAGTAAGTTTCCTACGATCCGAAATCAAAGATAGACTCTCTTGAAAGTATAAATTTCGCTATAAAATGAAGCGCGACTCGGTGCCAACAGTGGCGTAATATTTTAGCAATTTCACAATTTCCATGGGTACATTGGTTGGCTGTGAGTAATTTTGTGGAATACGTGACGTATCACATGTCGTAAACCTCGTCTCCTTCTGTTTCCAATGTTTCCATTTACATATTCGTGAAGTCTTACTGTCGAATTTATAGTCGACAGATGAGATTCAGGATAATTTTAGCATGACATAAATCTTTTGCACGGACGAAAGATTTATACAGATAGGGAATTATCCGCGAACACACATATGTTATGCAAAGCTTTTATGGCTCTGAAAAAAGAGGGCATCGTTTGTTCGAATGTATGTACGAATTTACAAAGCTTACTACCGTACGAGAATTACTCTATGGACTCTTTTTCTATTACATGAATGTTGTAATATACTTTTGTATGAATAATGGGATGAACAAAAGATTCCTTTTAACGTTTGTGGTGCTTTGCATGTGAAATTCAAATTTGTCAGTGGTTTTAGTAAAATGTATTTTTGAAGTTGTTTAGTTGCTTGTGCCAAAAAAGGCCATATTTTTATGAAATTAACAGTTAATATAATTAATTTCTGTCAATACACTTTTAGAAACGTAAATTCATACTTAATAAGATGACATAGATGGATACAAGCTACAAATAGGCGTGGGAAAAAGTGCTTGCCAATAATTCTTAACTAAAAACCGAATTATGTTTTTCGGAACATTTTTACTGGGGAATGATATCGGTATCGACCTGTTGGGCGATCACTTTATGTATGGGGACCAAAATCACTCAAACAGGAACGTAGCTGTTTAGAATCTGGCCGACTAATGAGATAGTTATAGTGTCTTTTCGCCAGTCCATTCGAACTGCAATGCACTTACCGTCAAGTTAAGCACCTCAGGTCACTTTGCCGTAGAGGTAAAAAGGCATGCCAAGCAAAAGCATAAAATAATTCAAAATGAGCTGCATACAGAACATATGTATTAAAACTTAATGATCTGTGTCTAAGAAGTAATATCATCCATTTAAGTATCTAATTCAATAAAATGCTTATCATAAATGTCAAAGCTATCCATTAGGTTTAATTCAAAATAATTATGCAACCGCATCGCCAACATAAAACTAAATAGGCTCACAATATTACGACAAAAGCAGTAGCTCCCTAGTTGATGTGCTTTGTAACACTCATAGCGCTGACCTGTTTTCATCATACGGGTAATAGGGTAGTCTTATTATATTTTATGAGGCCTCTTGCATGCTTGAGGGGACCAGCAATGTTCACCACTCGGTGAAAATGCCCCCGGCTCTTATT
The DNA here is from genome assembly GCA_030295005.1 of Cephonodes hylas. NCBI lineage: Eukaryota > Metazoa > Arthropoda > Insecta > Lepidoptera > Sphingidae > Cephonodes > Cephonodes hylas. Next base: position 7,996,014 of record AP025366.1, read on the forward strand.
ACCACCTTCCTGCGCTGTTCACTATTGTTCGTATTAATGCATACCTACCACCGTAACGCAGGGAACATTCTATTAACGCTGCAATGATTTGTATTTACCGGAGGTATTTTAATAGGTATGTGTACAGAATGTACGCGACAGAGAGTCGTACATTGAAACTTTCACATCGTACGCGCACTCGAAATGTTAAGAAAACTTATGGTAAGTGAAAAGTGTATAAAGCGTGCTTGCCAACGCACGATGTCTTTAACTTTAGGAATAACATTATTGATTCTTGAACGGAGCTTCAGAATGGGGTGGAAGCAATTCCGAGTATGTGTGTATAACAAAAACTCAGTAATAGCAACTAATGCATGTGAATATGGAAAAAGTTTCCGAGGAGCCATTCTCCGCGCAATCTCAAATTAAATCTCCGCCGACGAACCTCAGACGTGAACAGCCAGACGTCCTCGATAATATAAATATGTGCACAATGTTATTTTTCGGTACTTTTATGAGGTAACACAGACCACTAAACTGCTTTCTCAAAAGGAAAACTGTAGTGTGAGCGCCAGTTTATTTGCTCGATTGAGTTTAGCTCGTTATTTAGAGCAAGCAGTTAATGTGGCCTCCACTGTACTTTCCTTTGTGTGATCACGATTGTTCTTCGTCAATGGTACATTAAATGGTTTGAACTTCTATACGTGGCTACCCTGGTATATGTTCAAAAAGTACGATTTATTTTTAGTAAAGGGTCACTGCGGCTCTCGATTTCCTCAAAAGACGTTTTCCAATTACGTGTTTACTTTCAGAAGGATTTTTGTGAGAGACTTCTTTTCCTACAAAGGGAACAAATAAGTATGATTAAATCGCTATGAATTGATGTCATGAGCATTCAACATTTACGTCGTGGAATTAAACATTTATATAAAACATTAAGTTTAATTGTGAAGTCCAGAGGGTCTCGCTCTCGAGGTTAAGGCGCGTGGTCTAGTCTACTTCTAACTTTTCTCTGTACTGGGTGCGTTATCAATTAATTTTTGCGTACTTTAACGGCTAAAAACCTTAAAATAATAGAATTTTAAAGGTAACTACAAAACTTAAAAAGAATCTATTTATATAAATAAGTTTAGACAGATATTCATGTAAATAAAATCTACAAATTTAAAAGCATAAAAGAAACAAGTACAAATATGTATAAAACAATTTATTTCAAAAATTTTATTTTAACAAAAATCGATACCTTTTTCCACACAAAAAAGCACCGAAAGGAGTATTTAGTATTCGTGAGAAGTTTACAATTTTTATGTCGTTCATGACGTCCTGCCGTATTAAATTACATCTTCTTTGAAGTTTATTCTAACAATTCTACACAGAAATCGGACAGAATAAAGTAGGGAATCAAATATTTTAATATAAAAATATAGTTAAGGCAAACAGAATGCTACATAAAATATACTACAAACTTGTCTTTGTATAAAATGTTCCAAACATATTTAATATCAGTCGTGCTGACTGGCGCTTTGGTAAATTTCTAAGTAATTCAGATTAGATTACAATATATTACGTGTTTAGGGTTGAAATCATGATTCTACGTCTACGTAATAAAGACATTCTTGAAGTACCTACTAACTGACCGCTGTAAATATCATTGAACAATTTTTGATATGAGGATTTGAGCCAGCTTAATAGTTCTATTTGAATATAAATTGCGACGACTAGTCACTGCTATATTAACTTACGGATATAAACTTATATACAAAATTATTGAAGTATAATCTATTCAGAATATCGTTGTTAATTCAGTCGTTTTTGACATAATAAGTGGTTTTAAATTTGTCCTGAAGTAAAGGACGACTAAAGAGGTAATGTTCCAATAGTTGTTTCTTAGTACGTTTGCGAATCGTTAGGTGATAGATGGCGTGTATGAAATAGCAAAGTGCTTTTACATGGTAATAAGTAAGAAGCGAATATATTCCGCCCTCACCGAGCCATCAAAAACCACTACACCGTCGGTGTAAGTGTGTAGCGCAAACGTTTCAAAACCAACATCCCCCTTCGTAAGCATTCGGCGCGGCGTTCCGAATGTGGGATGAAATATGCCGAATAGATTATAGTTGGTGTATTTATATGGGACTATTTACGTTACGTAAACTATTTTCTCTTGAGATTGTCGGGTATATAGTTGTCTTTGCCCGGTATGCCGGTCCCGCCGGAGTCTCCTAGCCACGGGAATCTGAAATATAAAATGTCTGTTTAAAGAATTTGTATGCTTCAAATGCTTGCTGCGGAGAATGTGGTATTGACTTTACTATTACATCCATTTGTCTTCAGTAACCGGAAGCTGAACCAAGAAAGAATTACAATAAACGCGCATTGAGAAAATACGAGATGGATTCTGGATTCAAAATTCGAGTGACAAATAGGAAAAGGCAATTTTTACCTTTAAAATAAAAGCCAAATGCTATGAAATATTTTGCCAGTATTTATATTAATAGAATCAAAAGGACTCAAGTGTTTGTAAATACTTCTCGCTTTAATAAAAATAGTGCGAAGTAATTTGCTGAGGAAGGAAAACATTTGTAACAGCCGCGTGAAATTTAAATTAACTCCGCGTCGCAGTATCAACTTGTTATTTAGAAAACTCATTTTAACTCTGTAAAAAAATAAACCATGAGTTTGTTTGGTTGAGGCGGAAGCTGCGAGTGCCGCTATCTCCTCAGCGCAAGACGCGAGCACGCGGCTGAGAAACGGCAGATAGAGGATTCCAAGCCTCCTAGCGAAACTTCAGGGAAATATTTACGTTGAGTCTTTATTCCTAGTAATTTAATTTCAAATCCCGTATTGGATGCTGTAAAAGTTCTCACGAAGAGCCACTATGCTGCTTGTTTATTCTTAACTGAATGTTTTTGCTTGTAGGGAATGACATGTGTTGCGCTTTTTTTAGTAAGATAATTTCCTCCAGGTTTAGATGCGCGATTAGGAATCTCGGCGGTCGCGAGTTCAAACCTCAGACACAACACAAAAAGAAAAAAATATGCGCAGAGTATAATAAAAGCTAGATACAGAAAAAAATCTGTGCTATTATTTTATTAAACCAAATCTTTTTTTTTATACAAGTATTTATTCAAACAAAAAGTCTATGTTTGACCCATTAACGCGTTTTTCGTGAATAGTGTGTATTTCGAAGAGGGCCGAATAACGTAAGTTTTGCAAGCGACCCAGTTCACGTAAAAATAAATAAAAAAAACGCTTTTCGGGCCAGAAATGTATTGTACGTTCGGCAGCAGCTATTTTTTCCTAGTCGTTAAGCCTTTTTCAGACCCAACCTATATTATTTTTATATAAGCAATAAGCGAGACCAGAATAAATACTACCAAAATTAAATGAAAAAAATATAATACTGTATAGATTTGGTTTGTATTTAATTTGGCAGGCGCGCCAATAGTAGACATATTCAACCACGCCCACATACCCTCGCCCGAGCTACAATAGTCGATATTAATTATTGAAAATTAACTGGAAGTAAAGCAAGCAATAGTAGACACTATTGCATTGCAGACGCAATGCAGCCAAAGAAACACACAAATTAATTGGATAACTATAAAGGTTTCTTGGATCTTATGGATTGTGGGCGATATATATTTTATGCCAAGTTGATTTCATGGGAGTCATAACTCTATTATTGGCTTTACCACCTATACATATTTATTTGGCTCCTATTTTAAACTACATTTCGGATCCCTTGAATAGCACGTAGTAACTCATAATAATGGACTCTTGAGAAAGGTTGCGGGTAACAGATGGATAAGGGCTGCTCAAGACCAGGATGATTGGCGCTATCTTGGAGATGCCTACATACAGCAGTGGACCGCGATAGGGCGAGTATATAACTTAAAATATGGTGTATGTTTGTAACCTACACCTACCCTATCCTATATCTATTACACCAGTCAACAGAAATTTTGCAATATTTTTCCATTAAAGACACTTACTGGTTAGGGCACTCGCTGCAAGTCTCCATGTATCTGGTGTCTGTGAAGTTGCTCTCAGGCACTTTGAAGGAGAGCGCGCATTTGTTGGGGAGGTTGCACGGCGCCGAGGGCAGATCCTTGTTGTCGCAACGCCACGCCTCGTAGTTGTTCAGCGACTTCACTGAGCGAGGATCGGTCATCCACGTCAGTGATTGGGTCATCGTCACGAACCATACGTCCTTGCTGTAAGAATATTTTAATATATAGTAACATATAATTTTTTATCCATGTTAATAAATAGGCATTTACATGAAGCCATGAGAAACGGATTATCACTTAAAGTTATCCTACAAGTTGATCACTCGATTGTGTTGAGCTTTTTCTGTAGATATTTTTTGGATTTAATTAATAGATAAAAATAATTTATATTAAAGAATTTATTTCTAAAAATGTGTATTAAAATATATGTCGGCTATACCAATAATGATCACCAAGTATATAAGAGGCCAAGTAGCTGAATAAATTCCAATAAGACTGCCGCAATTGACGAGAAAACACACAAGTGCGTGAGCGTCAGCGGGAAGCAACAATATGCGGCGTGAAGCGCTTTGTCAACACATCGTTACGTCACACTAATATGAGCCGCATTATTAGTTTTCTCCCTGCTTGATGAGCGAGATGTGACGGACGCACGGGGAAATCATAAAGAATCGAAGGTGAAGCGGGGAGTATGACATTTTCCTCACGTCAAATAAATGGAAATAGATAAAGCAAAAATCCTATAACGTAAGAAAACGATTCATAGCTTTTTAATTAAATAAATTGTTCGATGTGAGTGTGTAACATGGGCTTTACTAATAAACATAACAGAATTTTTAAAATTTTTCATTTTCATCAGAAGATATTAAAACTAACACTAAAAAGTATAAATAAAAGTACTTACAGATCAGCCGCCCATCTCAAGAACTTGTGGAGTCCGCGCTCTAGTTCCTTTATCTGGAACCAGTTTGTGTGGAAGGGCATCATGTATGGCGCCCTGTTCTGTTCATAATACCGGCTGAAATCCTCCTGCAGCCACTCGAATACCTGCGGAAAAGTTCCATTAATTCACATTCCGCTTCCAATACTCGAAATGCACGCGAGGGTTTAAAATAAGTGGCGAGCGAAAAGAGCCATCAACAAAATTTTAATCAAACCGTACATCGCAATCAAAGGTCATTCACTCTTGAATGCGTCCGTATTTTCATCATCCGATCAAAAAGCGGTTTAACTAAACGAGATAGTCCCTAGTGATTTCCACTCACCATTGGACCACTTAAATATTTTTAAAATAATTCAAAAGCAAGTCATGATTTCAATAATACAGTTTTTTATTTATACCACAAATATAACTAAAATAATATACTGAAAGTGAACGCTGAAGAATTTACAGCACCTATAAATATTTTAATGGCTTGCAATTTTCACTTCGTGGCCTGGTTATTCACTCATTATTTTATTTACCGGGAAAATATTATGATAAACGTTTAAATAGAAATAGGTAACGTAATAAACGTGCTTACCATCAGGCACTTTTTGTGCACTATCTCAAAAAAACTTTTTATACGGATAAAAAAAGCGATGTGCCTACCAAATCTATTAAAATTGTACTCCCGTAAAACTAGAATTAAGATAAAAATGTATGAATGTAATAAAAGTAATAAAAATTTACCTTTAATGAGATCGTGGTACTTATTGACTTGTTCTTTTTTAGCAAAATTACTGAACATCTCAACAGTAAAATTAAAATGATGTTCGTAATACGACTTTCATACTTCTACGGGCATTATTTCATTTATATTAAGCCGATTAATTATATTAATTCATTTGAAAGTCCTATAAAAAGCAGTTTACTTCGTAAGAATAACCCGACGAACAGTTTGCACGAGTTAGTATTCTATTTTAATTTACATTCAGGTACGTTGTAGTTTACAAATTGAAATATGAAAGAAAAACGATATTGCCTATGCTATTGCTTAAAACGATGCGTAGTAATGTATTCGCAGTTTGCCAACGGTAGGAGCTTTATCTATAGTTTTAATAAAATAGGAGATAAAATAATAACAGTGGCGCGGACCGCACAACTGTTTAAAACGCACGTACTGCCATAAAATAACATTCCCGAGAACTTTTCGTTTTAAACTCCAGTTAGTTCACATATTAACGTTGGATTAGATACTTGATACAGTTTTATAACTCTTCTATACTATAATTGAAAGTGGTACATACGTAAAACTCTTGTATTTATGTGCGCATTTGGAACGCACGTCTTGAATACTTACAAGTCAAATAACATTTATCCAGTTTGATTTATCTACATTTCTATTTTAAAGGTCGTAGGCTAGTCAATTTCAATTTAGAAAGTCAACTTGCGTCTGGCGAAAGTGAGATTAAAAGACATATACGATTCTGTTTGCCAATATTAACCGTTCTTATTACTAAGGAGTTTGCAATGTACACTTCATTCATCTGTTTTATCGAGTCTTTTTTTAAGGGTTCCGATATTAAGATAACTAATCACTAAAGAGTAATATAAAAATACTAGTTGGAATTGGGAAGGCTAAGAGTTTCCCCTAAGGGCATATAATTTATAGACTATTTTCGATTATGGAGCGAAAGAAAATGACGTTCTTAATAATATTATTATTACTCAGAATGGGATCCATTACCATGGAGTCTGAAAACCCTTTACACCTAATAAAACATTGTCAAAACGCACCTAACCCCAAGTTTAAAACAACATGGAGTCCCAAAAACAGTACACGTTATAATAATGTTTTGAATGGCAACACTATGCCCCTAAAACAACTGAAAATTTGAGGGGCGGCATAATTATGACGACCGTCCGGACATACCAGTTTCTTATATATACTCTGTTTGAAATTTAATTTTATATGTTTAAATGTATCTACTTAAACAAGGTAATAAAATAAATAAAAAATATATAAAACGTCCTGTAAATTGAGGCATGAAACATTAAGGCTTTTACTACTTACAACTCATGCTTTATCATTAGGTAAAAAATTTCTAAAGACTCTACAACACCGACATAGAGCAATTAATTGTGAGTTATTTTTTTTGTCTCAATACGAGGATCACAGCCTCGGCTGATTTTTTCATATCTGACGTCACGTTTGACATTATCCTACTCCGCGACGAAAAATTAAAACAAAACGCCTACGTGTTAATACGTAAATCTATGAAAAATAAACATGATTCTCACCTCATCTGCGTCGTGGTTGTGCAACACGCACTGGTCGAGATAGGGGCAGTGTCCGCCCTCAAACGACTCCACATAATGCGCGTTGAAAGGCACTTCCCACAGACCTGCGAATGCAAATCTCTGTTAGAATTTAATTCATAAGCCCATTGACTAGGAAGTCAATGGTCTACGGTGGGCCATACAAGGGCTTATGAATTACTCCTGTAGACCATTGACTAGGAAGTCAATAGTCTACAGGAGTACTGACGAGATAAGGCTCAGTAAGTCTGTGGTCAAGCTGGGATAATTCAAGTTGTTAGTTTTTATATCAACATGATATTCTAAAATTTTAGTATGTGCGTTTATTGTATAATACCGCTCTATAATTAAACGCGTTATTTTTATAAATACCTTTGCTGATACAAGTTTCATTTAATTTCGAAATTAAATTAAATGCTTAACATTTTATGCGAAGTTGTTTAGAAATTCCTACATTTACACCCATTGGCGTAAGAATTTCATGATGTATGACTGTTAGTAGCTTGAAGCATTGGCTTCCATCTAATGGTCGACATAACCATTCACTCAAGTTACTGCAATAGTTGAACTATTCAACGAGAGACTACCGTCAGATTGCATACTATAAAATCTTCTTTACAACCCAACTTTTACGACTAAACTTCTGAAACGTGATTCAAAACTAGTATTATCACTAACCTGGGAAAGATTTGGTGGGACAGGTGCCAGATTTACACTCGTGTGCGATCTTGTAGTCGAGGGTGTAAGGCCACACAGGAATCGGCAGTGGCGGCACTCCCACTGAGCTGTCGTAGATGTACCCGAAGTCCTCCAATACCTGTACACGTCAAACCCTAGCCATTAGCTCTCGACATACATGTCAAAGGGATTTAGAAACCGAATGTACATGGCATGAAGAATTTTGTGGACGACCCAATTCGAGCGGTCGTAACGTTGCCTTAAAATAGATACATAGTATAGGAAAAACGTTTGACGAACAAAAGTTGTTTTTACAGACGTTTTTATTGTTTTTTGTGACATCATTTCTTGAGTCTACGTTTAGAAGTATTTAATAAAAAATCGGTCAATTTAAATCAATTTTGTTATCAGGAAATAATTCGTATTTTTCGCTAGATTTTTAAAAACGATCTTTCTTTGACACAAATATCCCGCCAATTAACTAATTTCTACATTTAATTACCTATTAAAAGGTTTATGTATGAGCGTATAACATTTTCAAACATTACAAACTGACTTCTATTTATATTATAAAGCGGTGTTAAGAAAACTAAAAGTAGGACCGAGACTATTGTCGGAATTTTCTCGAACGTGGTTCATAAGGCTTCTCGCCCGACATTATTTATAAAACTAACCCGTCTATCATCTGCCCAGTGTGTCTTGACCCTTAATCGTTAACCCTTAACATGAATATCAAAGGGCCAATCCGCCCAGATGAAAGGATCTTCAATTTTATATGTATAATGTATATATTATATACATCATTCAAGGGATTCGTTCATGCTCTAAATGATGGAATCAAAGTCGCTTCGTCTCAAGCGATAATGTTTTAAAGAACGAAGTATTAAACATATGTCCATCTCCAATTATATCAGCTTATTTTCTCGAGGTTTCTAGGGATGCAGGAATAAAGATTCACGTAATAAATTAATAAAGTGATGCTATTAACTCAGAGCAATAAAAACCTTGACCGGATAGCACTGTTTTATAGGGACAATCGTTACCCTGGCACCACACTTGCTCTAGATAGCACAGTGATCCAAAAGATGTTTTTTTTTTCAGTAGTACATAAATCATCATGTTTCAACTTTCATCAAGCGCACCTCTAGCTCGCTCCTTCGTATTCCCCAAAAACATTATATTATTATGTACGAAACGGCACTCCTAGCTCTCTTGAAAAATAATAAATGGAATATTAACATGCCTACAACATCTAGACATGAAGCTTAATATATTGAATTTTGATTGAGGAAATATACCGCACTGTCAAAATGTCTACCCGTGATCCAGTTTGGAATACGTTTAATTAATTATATGGATACATAATATATCATATTAATTGGATATTTTTATAAAGATTCAAAATGTCGAAAAGCGAAGACCTTGTTATATTTTATTATATATCAAGGCCGATTTGTGCAACTAATAGTGAAACCATGCGGCAGAATAATTATGTAATTTACAAATATATTTTAATTAACTGCGAGCTATTTAGAGCTTTACTCAATTATTCCAACTTAAATATATATACAAAATGAAAAATTTTATTCGACTTATACAAAAATTGATTTTTACCTCAATAGAATATATTACAAGCAACATGTCTAACCGAGAGAACGTACTGACAGTTTTAACTGATTGCGTGTAACATTCGTTACGTAATAAATGTGGATGTTCACTTTTGCTCCGACGCGTACATTCTAACCGACAGCCGTCAATTTTTATTTTAATATATTACGCGTTACCTGACAATTACGTCTGTCAAGCAGCGTCTTAAAGTGAAAATACACGGGATCCGATGTGCTCACCATGGAGACGAGCTGACGAAGGAGATCCGTCACTTGTCAACACATTCAACGCCCAATATACACCAAGGTTTTGACAAAGACGATCGATAAACTCCAACTGATTGAAATTGAATGACAGATATATCCTTTCAATCGTGTCAGGATAAAAAGGCCTTATTAAGGGTATTCGCTAAAAGACTGAGAGATTTTCGACTGTGTTCGTACATATGTTCTATTTTATATTGGCGATGATAGTAGCTTATTGTTTAATAAATTCGATGTTTCATAAGTTAAAAAAATAAAACGTTTTTAGTATAAAAATTATTATACCTACATATAAACCTTTTTAGATAAAGTAAAAGAGCAAGCTTAAAAAAGATGAAAAGTGATTTAAAATTCACTTATCGCGTTGAATTTATTTTTAAATAAACGCTTTTCATTTAACTTTAACATATTGTTTGTTAACGGTTTTGTTGATCGAAAATTTGAAAAATTGCACGTTTCAACGACTTTTTCATTTTTCTATTAACGTTGGCATCAAGCAACACTTCCTGCATTTTTATTAAATTTCCAACCGCTAGGGACACGCTGTACAAACTACACAAGATTAAAAAGTTATATTTTATTAAATATTTATTTTGATGGAATAAAAATATCTACCACATAACACAAAAAATATATTTTTTTTAGGCACATAAAAGAACTCCTTACCTTAAATTGAGTGTTTCTGCCGGGCTTCAGGAAAGGTGCGCGAGCGCCTACGATTTCTGAGCGCGAGATGTTTGCGAATTTCTTGAGAATTTCCCGCATGCCAATCATTTCTCCAGCCCATTCTTCATAGCCTTTGTCTTGTAGCCCTTGCTGCTGCGACACCGTGCCAGTAGCGATCTAGTAACAAATTACTATTTTAGAGCCATGACCTTTTAAACAATTTGTTTTTTTTTCTTATGACTTCTATACCCGTCAAACTTAATAAAAATTTTAATATAATAGTAAGGTTTTCAATTTCATATAATTTAAAATTTCAGCATTTTTTCAGTATTGAAAGGGACCGAAATCACTTTTCTTATTATCATGTCATATCTTTTACTTATTTTCGTTAAACATGTAATAAATTTCTGTATTTCCTTAAATCATTGTAACGTAAGAGTTTAGGTAGACAAAATGTACGTAATGGCCATAAATTCGCGAGATTATGCCATACAGAACAAAACAACACGCAATTCATTGGAGATAAAAACTTTACCGCCTACGAAACTGTTTTTATTATTACAGTAATATTGTATAAATCAACTTACTTCGTGACCACTGTGTGCCAAATCTTGGACCATCACGTAGTTGCTGAAAAAATTGCAAATAAGAAATACGAATTAACAATTTATATAAAAACCGTAACAAATTATTATATTTTCACACATGTATTTTTTAGTTCGAGCTTTAAACGCACACACACAAACTGACAAATGCGCGTCCCTGTAAGTTTTTAGGTTAGGTGGATATATTGATATAGGTGGATATTCTGCGCATTTCACCATTTTATTTCAAGGTCCACGTAATATGAGGCAAACTTAATGTTTTTTCCGGGCACCTAAAGACGCTGAAGACAGCGTCTGTGCTATTACGCTAGGATTCAAGAGGACAAATAATATAGGCACAAAAATAGCTAGGTATTGCGAACGGATTCACAGGCATAGAACTGTAAGCTACTTGTGCTATACACTCCAGTTAGAGCCATTATAAAGCATCTAATGCCCTAATATTGACAGTATCATATTTAAACCGCAATCGAATCTCACAATCATAAACAGATACATTTTAAACTGAAAACATTTCCAAGAAAAAAAAAATCTTACAACTCCTGTTCCAGGAGCTTCTAAACTAGATAAATATTAATGTTTAAACAGAAATACCATGCTACAGCCTACAAAAAATATCCCAATAATGTGACATTATTTATGAAATTAATTAATAATATATGAACACGACATCCTCGTTTCATATTCAAAACGCTAAGCTCACAAATTAAAATAGCGCCGGTAACAGACCATTTATGAAATCCGTGCTTAATATTAATAAATGCGAATTCAAAGCTAATAAGCAGACATTGATAGCCTGGTGATATTTACAACACGACCAATTTTATCGATCTTTAGCACGTGTGATAGGGAAACACGTTGGCTCTCGAGTTTCAAGGATAACTTACTATACCACTTGCAGTTTCACTCTTCGAAATACTTTATTAACAGTAAATGTGTTGATATCATTATTTTAATGAACCAACAACGAACATTCTCGTTGCAAAAACTGTTTTATACATTATATTTATATTTGCAACAAACGAGGCGTGTTGATTAATCCAATTATATTTCGTTGTACTGAAAACTTTTAATGACATGGGCCTCGTCGAGCATTGTTACTTTTATGCTTTTGTTCGCGTCCCCAAAACGATCGTGGACGTAATAACAGACAGCCATCCATTTATTAAAAGCTGGAACGCGAGCGCGACCCTCTATATAAACTTAATAGTTTACTATTTTAATGTTTCTAAATAAAGATATGCCACTTTCTATTACAGCTTAATGATTCTTGAACAAAATTGTCGGAATAAATAATCATTGATTACATTTTTGTATATACCGTCATACTCTTTGGAACTGGTCTGCACAGGCCACGTAATATGGCTTGGCATTCAACACAATGAACCGGTGCAGGTAAGCAATATCTTTTTTATTATGTAGAGATGCGGATATACGCTAGCCGAAGTTGGCTTGTTCTAGTTATCTACGTCACTGGCAGATTCCTTGACTTATCGGTAATCTTGTGATTCGATGCAATAATATCGTAAACATGACTAAAAATAATAAGATTACTCGGCTATTTAAGTTCTGGTTAAATTAATACATTTTCATCTAAGGATATTAAACAAAGAAATAATAACGATCGATTCTGGTAAAAAAAATAACAAAATAGTGTATTCAAACAATCCAACTCACCTATATTCGTGCGACAAGAAGAAAGTGCCTCGAATTGCACAACCATTGGGGTTCTTGATTTTATCATTGAATACTTTTTTGTAATGTTCATAGTTGTTCAGATTGACGGCACCGTCGAAAGTCAAGAGTATCATCTGTGGCGTCTGCAAATAATTGTCAATAAATAAATTTACGCTGTAGCCTCATTTCTGCTTTCAAAAATGTAATGTGTGTAATGTCGTTTTAGAAAAGACGATAATTTTTTGGTATTACAAACACCCAAACCATAAACAATATTTGTAAATGAGAAAACTTCGTCTCGATCGGAGAATGGATCTCTGACCTCCCTTCCACTGACATCGTTTAAACAACTTAGTAAGGAAACCGACTAATAAACAAAATACATAAATTTTTGTTTTTTTTTTTAAACAAAGTCATTATACGCAGTATTAAGAAAGTTAATAACGTTTATAAAAGGAAAACATTTCCGTGTACAAATCCGCCCTCCTCGATACTCGCTAATGGCAATATTGCCAGGTTTGATCATTGAGCACTGGACAGTAGACACAAATAATTGTGGGTTGAACAAATATTTGTCTTCATAGCAAACATGGGCCAGCTTTTGCAATTACCAGTAAACGGTAAATAGCGCCGTCTTTCCCATTTGTAAGAACAAATAAAAGCCGCTTTTTACGAAATATAACAAAAAATATTACGGTATTTTAGTGTTACCTACTTCACAACATAAATTGAATTTCAAAGTAGTAATTTAGCATAACATTTATAAAATATTTTAAGCAAACTGATTTAGATCAATAGTACACAAAAATAAGTTAATTAATATGCATAAGATACATACAACAAATTTAAAACTTGCCACGACTATCAATAAAACCGAATACAATGTAAAGGAAATGTCCTAAGTGCTTTTTATCCCTGGCTCTCTTAAATGACCGTAAGAGACATAAAATTTCATTTCAGTACAAGCTACATTAACCTTTATAAAGACACAAAACACACTATTTTTTCATCAAAGGATACGAACAAACCTTACATTGAATGTTTATAACCAATACATTTTATGTAAACGGAATAATTTAGTTTTCTAGACAAGAAAATCAACATTAACATCAAAATCTTTATTATCGTGTAAAAATAATTACATAAATTGATTTTACGACGAGCTAAGACACGACTTCGAGACAAACATTTCATAATACACAGGCCAAGGCAATTATCCAATATGTTCCGCCTTCACTATTACAAATAGCCGCAAAAGATACAACTAACGCTATATAAGTATGTGCGAAAAATAAAAAAAGGCGAAAGACACGCAGTTAGACTGTGTCAAAAGACTCGTCTGCTATCACTGTTCAACTGAAATAAGTGTGAAGCAATACTTTTGCGTTTCGCGTGACGATTGAGATTGCCGGTATAAATATGCTTATATGCTGATAGTAGGATATTCGTATCCGCCCGAATCGCGATCATTGTAAATAAGGTAGAAAACCTATTTTAGAAGCACGCAACTGACTAAAATACTTGTAGCTATTAGGTGAGGTACAATCTTTTCTTACAAACATGATTTGGATTTCAATTTACTTACAGTACGGCCACAACAGTGTCAGTATGAAAAAAACTTTACGAATACCCAAGAACATTATGCTCAAAACCTATAATATAATTCTTTGAATAAAATTACAAGAATTAAGTAATCGCGTACTTAGGAGTAGGCTCATTACCTAGTAAATTCCGGTTGAAGTGAGTACAACATTACTTAATAATCATAATTTTATATGAAGATGCAAATTCCGATGTCAAACGTAATGACTTAGGTTAACAAATCACCAATTTAAATGAAAAACGAGAAGCACGCATAACACGTTCGGTGGTTCATGGTCAACAACTATTGGTCGACAAGGAACGTACCCAAATATCATTCTCAAAAAGATGAAGAACAAAATAATAACAGTTTATTGGATATTCCGAAAATAACAAATCGACTGATAACTGGAAATTGGCCGTTCGACCACGCTAGCGATATGCATACGATGGTAGTACTACCATCGTTACATACTAACACTACCCAATAGTCCACATTTCGTCCGACAGAATGTTGCACTATAAATAGATGCAATAATTACAGATAATAGTCAGCTTGCTAGATGACGAATATAAACAGAATTGGCTATACTTTCAATCTCCACTTCGAAACAAATGTTTGTTTCAGGTCTGGGTGTTTATAATATGTACTAAAACGTCCCCAGTTTTTTTTACTTACAACAGAATATTTTACCATAGTTTGGATATAAATGTGTTTGATTGCTCATCGTTTTTATTTATAAATAATATGATCAAATTTACAGGCCCAAGCATACCAGCTTTCTGGTAAAAAGCCTTTTAACTCGACAGACGTGAATTCATATATCAAACACATTTTTCCTCAAGGAAACCAGAAAAACAAAGGTATATTTATAAAATAAACAAGAACTTACCTCCTCAGGGTCGAGGCCCCCAGGGATGAGTGTGCCGTCTTTTGAGCAGAAGCAATATGGCAGCTGACAGTCGGCTGGCTCGCATTTTGTGGCCAAATCTTGAGGTGCTTCCGTCGCTGGAGCTGGGGCTAATCACAAAACATAAAAGTCACATTCCAACTACAATACAGATAACGAGCAAATTTTTTATCGACCTACATAGCACCGTTAACAAAAATTTAAAAAACGAATGGTAACAAAAATAATGAAAGCCAGTTTGTATTAAGCTATACACAAAGCGATTATTGTTCTGCGTTATCTTATATATAATAAAAACGATATTAAACAAAATTACAAATCTCTTAATACAATGGAAATACAATGTTCGAGCATTTATGTTACGCAACTTTTTGTGGACTCGCGGACTTTTAACGGTTAAGACTCGAAACAAGCACCCAAACAAGTGTGTAAACCACAGCTAATAACCAACGGATTAGATTCAGCCAGTGGACTGTGTTTTACTTGTGATGAAATTAAACCTTCAGAACAAATTGTTGATCATTTATGTCGCACGACCAGCCAGTACCGTAAAAGAATGTACAGAAAAAAGTATTTTAAAACGACTTGCGAAGCGTTAGAAACTTCCGAGTTCAATGGGTTAATGTATGTACTTTCTTAAGCGCGATGAAGTGACATTATATAATATCTCATACGACTCGCACATTGCCACACATATGTATAGGAAAAAGGTCAATGGGCTATAGCCACTACTGTGTTTGTTTCAGGTGAGAAAACGTTAAGCAATTTCTTTAGATATTTTCCCATTACATTAAGGTTTATCTTTATTTTCCTATAAGGAAAGCTGGATATCTAAATAGTAAAAGATTGTCTAAATAGTATTAAGAATATCCTTTCTGTTATTTGAAGCCCATAAAAGGTTATATAATTATACTCACTTGTAGAAATGGGGCCGCATCTGGCTTCAGCTTTGAATGTACAGTATTTGCTAATATCATCAAAGTACAATCCAGACGGACATCTGTTCAAGTACGGGTATCCATCGACGCACTAAAATGTGATCAAAGTAATGTTATTAATTCGTCCAAGCGACCTTGCTATACGGACCCTGCAATAAGGCTAAGTAACAATTTTGCAATAAAACAAGTATGCAACTCCGCCGATTAATAACTATCATGAAATATGAATGAGTTTATTTAGATCAAAATTCACAATAATTATTTTCAATGGTGGGAAAGACAATGATGAGATGCGACATAAAATAAGAAGCTGGTTTAAATTTATAGCATCTGGAGACTTCCTAACTTGGGATTGATTTGGCATTAATGTATTTACCTACTGCAATTTCTTGATGCAATTAAAATCAGTATTCTTTTTATATCAGCCCTTATACCTCCCACTGTAGGGCACAGGCCTCATATACAACAGAGAAGGGCTACAAACTAAAGAAATTACTATTCCGTTTCTAAAATAAAGTTGAAGGTAAGGAGAGGCAACCCTTCTCGTACATTTTAAGCAAAACATTTTTGTATGCTCCGCTTGGCCATACAGGTCATATTAGTAACGACTACAGTCCGCCATTTTTATTTTTGAATCCGCCCAATTTCGCAGACGTAACATAAACTCCACGGTAATCCCCCGAGAGGCAGTCACGCGGGGCTACATTATTACATCCGAAAAAAGGAAACCTACTTTTTATGCCAGAAATATTCAGCGTGTGTTTATAAGTTTTTTTTTCATACATTGTTTCGATTTAAGAAAAAATACGTAGCGCCAACTTAAAGCAGCAGTAGGTTAATCATTTTAAAGTGGAAATCATATGCTGTCTAATTATGTTATATGATATGTGGTAAGTGCAGCCTCATAGTAATTACCCATTACGTATTCGCGTATCTATATCAAAATATAACTCGATACTGTAATTGTTAATCTCTCTGTCAATTAATTAGCTCACGCTCATAATCAATATGCAATTACATATTATCAACAATAAACCTATAACTAGCCACGAGAAACAAGGGAGGCACATAGCGCGTTAATTCATTAATTGTAACGGGCTAACAGGTTAATCAAATTTATATTATGATATTGATAGATTAGTTTAGTTGAGTGGACATTGAAAGGAAATCAGCTATGGTTTTCTAACAAAACCATCCCATTGTACAATGTTTTATACACGTGTATTAGGGCTATTTTATTTTATTGTATTATTTATGTTTAATGTTAACCGATAATATTTCGTTTTTCTTTTATAATCGGGATATTTTTAAAATTTTAAAACCACTTGATGAATAGTCTAAAAACACTATATTCTTTAAAGTTTTTATCATTTACATTTTCAAACATTTCGTCACAGTTCAAATTGAAACATTTTAGTGAAAAACACATGTGTATAGCGAGAGCCTTTGGTGCGTACATCTACGCATTAAAACACTTTCCTCTGTTTGTTTCAATGAAACGTATTGGTTTATTAACGCAATATCCAATGGAACTTTGTTAATACACCTAGGTATGTCGGTGTGTAATGTTTTACCAGTAGGCACAATTTTTGCACCGCATTCTGGTTCGTATTAGCATTCAGCCGGCATAAGTAATAAAGACACGTTTATATGAATAACAAAAAAGCTGTAGAAATCCGACAACCGCTGTAGACAAAATGCCAATATTCCCGATAATATTTACTCAGCATACAAAATGTGAGATGGAATTATTTTATGTGTCCAACGTAGTATATTTCAATGCCAACGTATGTTAAAGGATCAAGACTTGTTTAGATAACAAATACTATTCGTATTATTATTAAAGTAACGAAAATCGCTTTATCAAATCTACGTAAATATAATAAAAAACTGGATTACGCATTTTAACCTTACCATAATGAAAGCGTGGCACAAGTTTAACAACTCCTTCGGTTTTCTAGTTTTACAGGTTGGTCAAAACTAGTCGGTCCGCATACGAAGATAGAAGTTTAAGTGCCAAAAATACTTCCTTAATAGCTTACGCAACTAACATACTGACCGATAAACAATCACCTGGATTATTGTCTAATAAATTTGTTTTTATGACTATCAAATTATATATACATATGCATCTATAAATGTTAGGAGACATAACTTGATTTTATGTAATGCGAAGTGGTAATGATTTATTGATTTAACTACTAAATTGTTTACTATTATACCCTATTCATCATTTGTTATATCTTTGTATAGTCCAAAATTGGAATGACAAGGAATGCCTGGCTTAAAGTAAACCTATAAATTCTAGAAACGTTAATACTGATGTTATCAACATCTGTATTATTAGGAATTCAAATAACACAATCAGCAAATACATTCTTAAAGAAAGTATCTAAATTGCAAATCTTACTTGATAAAAACGTCTGCAAGTGGCTGGATCAGCAAAATTCCCATTACCTTGCGTGCCTTCGGGACAAACAAATTCTTGTTCTTCCTTATCTTTCTGTTGGTAGCTACCTGAAAATCGAATAAAGATCAGTACGATGAATAAATAAGTCACGTATTATCTGCTAGGGGAAATATAACGTTAAATAAACTTGTCCGACACACACTCAGCGTATTTAAATGGTGTTCTAAGAAAAACTTAGCGAAAATACGTAATCTTTAGACTCTATTACTCGCGTACGTCCATTTATATTTTATAGTGCATTAACTAAATTAATAACGGCCTTTTGAGACTATTAATTTTAACGTAACAATTTTCTATTAATGATGACTAATTTTTTTTAAAGAAGCGTAATGGTTATGAGCTCCATTACTATAATTCTTTCCAAATATAATTAATAGATACTTTCAAATAAATTATCGCTCAATTAGCATTCAATGCCTATTGTCTCACTAAAAAGAGAAAGTAAGTTACGTAAAATTTTATATACACAATACAATGTGTAAATAAAGTTAGAGAGATATTTTTAGCACCTACGTCTGAAGAAGACATAGGCAAAAACTAAAGGCTCCTTGATCCCAAAAACAAAGGATATTTTAAATTTAACACACAAAGCCATCCGAAACCTGTCACGCATTCGAATGTTAGGCATGAAGGTAACGTTAGAAGAATAGCTAATTTTTTTAAAGGCTGCCACGGTCGTTCTGTTGCACTAAGCATCAATCACAAAGAACCGGTTAGACTATATCACCGATAAAACGTATGAGCATTATAAAAATTGCTTTGTAACTAAATAACTTACAAAAAATATCGCTACGAAATACTTAAATGCAGTAGGTCAATACATCGGAACATAGCCAGCCTTTTATGTACGTAACTGTGCTTGACTATTTGGCCTCGTGTGTAAAAAGTCTAAACGATTGGTCGCTACTTATTTTATATTTATTTTAGTCCGATACCAGTACAAGCCAGTTCTTCAACCAGTCTGTCAGACTTTAATTACTTTTAGCTATCGGCCGTGTGACCAAACGGTTCTATACATTTCAGAACGCCGCGGCCGCCTTGTTCGCAACTTAATAATTAATGTTTACAAATGCATTTACAACTTGAGAGTGGAAAGGAGGAAACTGTTTCCAATGTTTTTAAAATTATTAATTCCACATTTGTTACCTTTAGAATGTCAGCATAATTACACAAAACGCTGTAAGCTTAAAGCTTTAACTGTAGTACTTCATGTAATGTATGCATAATGACGTATTAATCCAGTTAATTAATTTAACACAAATAATTAATTTATGGAGCCTAAAATTAGTAAAACATAGTTTAGAATGTGCTATCAATGAATATTAATATTTTGTTAGTTACTTCATAGAAGATTAATTTAAATTCATGAGCTACATATGTTGTTACGTTTATCATGTACATGAGTGTCAATATCCTGAATCACATCCAACCGGTCACAGGCCTCAATGTCAAGTGAAAGAAAGGACGTGCCGACGAATGTGTAATTAATTACGTACACGTATGAAATAGCAATACGGCGAGCTTTCTTCGAACACGCGTAAACGTTACGATATTAAATGCGGATATATAACTCGCGTTAACGGCTTACACGCGAATCGTCTTTACAGGAAATTCAAAGTTACACAATACTTAGACACCCACACAAACTTAGAACAAAATACCACCAAATGAAATTAGCTTTCACCGTATCATTTTGCCGTAACAGTTACGTTAGCAAGGTAACAAATTGATCCGTGGATCGCTTGCATAAGATTACGAAGTGAATTTTCTAAATCCATGTTGAGATCGGCACGAAACTTCAACACAAGAATGTGGCGTGTTCACTTAAAAAAATGAGCGTAGAAAACTAACCGTTGATCAAAAGCGCACAAATAAGGAGTATTCGCAAGCCGGCCATTCTGATGGTCCGCGCAACGCTCACACTGCGTGTCGACATGATGCCTTTCACCGGCGCGCGCACACTGTGCCTCCCGAGGTGGTGCGTGCTCTAGCGCCGACGCCGTCGCCACCTCCGCCCGCCACCAGCCGACCTCCGCAGACGGCTTTCTCCTCAGATCCCTGACACTCGTCACTCAACTAATGTACCTACTACCGCGTCTGCGTCGTTATTCACCACTGCAATCTAATAATACCTGGCATGTACGACCCATCTATGCTAATGTTACAGCCAATATAATGACTTAACTAGAAACTATTTATATACGTTTCGCTGAATGGATTAAAATCAGTCAGCTTAACATCACCCGCTATTTAGTAGCGATGGGGCTTTTAAATTAAGATATTCTGGTATCTACATTTAATTCACCGTAGACCTACAGAAAATAGAACTCTGTCCTCTAAAATCAGCGAAGTAAGAATAATAGCTCTTTCGAGTACAACATAGCCCTTGGGATAGCTTTACAAAAGTACCTATAAAAAATTATACTGCGTTTTGATTAAAACAATTTCCTTCACAACATTCATATTATTTCGGTAATGGATAAGTTGAATATTCTGTAACCAAGTATTACTGTATTACTGTTGGAGCGATTAGTTTAATACCTTATAACATATCATTGGATTCTAGTAGCTCTGTGTTTTTGACTAAATTTAAATCCCTTCACTACATTGAAACAGGTTTGCGTGTTTCCTGCATTCCAATTTTCAGTGAAATCACCTGTGGCTGATGCATACTGCCGATTACGAAAAACGCTAATAGTTCTAGACCTATACTTATTTCACGATCGTTTGTGATTATTTCCTCGTTTTTAGATGTTGTGTTGTTTCGTTTGTTAACTGCATACCCGATTTAACCGATATCATATAGACAGTAACAATGAAAATTCTTAACCAAATTGTCATAAGCGTTCTATTGAATATGCATTTATTGTTTTAAAGAGATTACTTTACTTTCCTACCATGGAAGTAAGGAGCTGCAGATACTGATGACACTGTTTGTTTGGTGACATCTACACATCATCCAAAATATTGAGGGGAACTATTAAGGGGACCTAGCACATAGTTTTTACGTAGATAAGGATCTTTCATTTTCTTAGGGTCTTTATGCTGTCGCTGTGAGACAATCTTCTTCTTCTTCATCAACCCATATACGCCCACTGCTGAGCACGGGTCTCCTCTACCATTGAGAGGATTTTAGGCCATAGTCCACCAAGCTGGCCTAGTGCGGGTTGGCGGACTACACATCTAAGACATTCCTAAGAACTCTTAGGTGTGCAGGTTTCATCACGATGTTTTCCTTCACCGTTAAAGCAAGTGATAATTCAATGTGAATACACACATAACGTCGAAAAGTCAGAGGTGTGTGCCTGGGGTTCGAGCCCGCGACCGCCCAAACCTCGAGGCCATCACTGCTTCTAATTATTGTGAGACAATAATTACCGGATAACACAAGTAAAACATTCAAGAAGTTAGTTATGACTTCTAAGTTGTATTCCTTAAACTCGTAATTGCAGTCTTTCCCGCAGTCCCGCCCTCTTCAATCTAAGTTATTGAATTTATTATCAAATACGTCGCTTTAAAAATACGTGATAGACACGGAAACTAGTATTTGAATCATTTACTACAAAAACCTTTATGTCGAGAATAAAAACAAGGTAACCAAGGTATATTACTTGAATACATCTTGCAACCACAACCCTTTATTCTACACCTTACGAATATCATCACCCCACCTAGCCAGAGGGCGTCCTACACTACGTTTGCCCAACCGTGATCTCTGCTCCAGAACATGTTTCTTCCAACGGTGTACTATGCTCAATCAATACATAAATAAACGTCCAGTACTCGATGTAAATACATTTTTTATTATAACCTCTCTTAGATATTTTGAGAATCGGCTGTGAATTATAATACACCTTAATTAAAATGTAAAAGGATTATATTTTTTCATAATTACTGTAACAAGATTTCAAATAAAAAGTAAATAAGTTCGTTGTACTATGTGAATGGAGCCATTTTACTCGAATCCTTTAATTTATTTTTTATAATAGTACTGAATTTAACAGTTTTTTTAATGTTATTTATTATTTGGACAAAGTTTTTCCCATTAGGAATATAATAGGAAATAATTTTAAAAAAATCATTTATTTTTATCTGATTTCTACACTTTTTATATTGTAGTTTTCTGTTAGACTAAAGTTGTTAAATTTTAAAATACAATAAAACATGTATTAATTGAAACAAACCTAGAAAGAACCCAATTTGGGTTCTCCCGCGATAAACATTTGTGTGTCGCGTGATCGAGAGGTCGCGCAGAAAGTTATTGGGTTTTTTATTAGGAAAAATTTTATTAGCAGAACAACGATTTATACAAAGAACAAATCCTGGGTGCAGAAAAACACCTCTGCCCACAACTACCGATTTGACTTCTTTTAGTTAATCCTTTTTTTGTTGAGATATAAGCTGATATTGATAGTATTTCCCTTCAGCCCTGGAGGTGGGGACAGGAAATATTTGAAATCAGATATTAGTTTCGAGTTGGGTCCCTAACCAGAATACCTACGCCTGTCCCGGAATCATTTTTAGTAAGGACGAAGAACCCCCGAGACGCCCCTAATGACCCCAAAGGCCAGTGTAAGTCGTCTCTAACGACAAAGTTGGATTCTATTTGGCCTTGCCACAGGACAGAATAAGTTGATCCTAAGCTTACCGCATTGTTTCTAAGTTAAATGATACACACCTAATTCAGCCTTAATAATACCTTATATAGCACAATACATTAACTTCAATTGTTTTGTTTGTTTTTTAAGGGTCAGAACCTCATACCTAAGAAATTACTTCGCCGTTAAATTATGTGATAATTTATTGCAAATACACATAATAGGTACAAAGGTGCGTGCCCGGGTTTGAACCTGCGACCGCTGAGATACTTGACCGCGCAGTTAAACCTTGATGCCAACATTACTGCATAATATAACTAACTTTCAATTTAAAATGATGACTTGTTTTTGTCTCATGTTGATATATTTTTTTGGAAATTATGTTGTAGTATATACAAAATAATTTATTACGGACTTTAACATTGAAACTAAACAACGTGAGGATGTGTCAAATTATCGACACGTCGCGGTTTAATAGTAATATAATTTTGCCTTAACACTGATCATAAATCTTTTGCCTGAAGAAATATAATAAATGCTTCCGTATTAATTTTTTTTATCTTACATTTAAAAATAATAGGACAAATGGAAGTATTTGTGATCAGACATAAACCTAAATTATTAAGGTACTTCAATGATACTATGTTTATAAATTTAGATTAGGTGTTAGAACGTCCCACCTACGTGTCAGTCGTGAAATGTCACTTTGACATTAAACTATAAATGCAGAATCCAATATTTTTATCGAAAGTAAAATTTTGAATAATATATTGATTAAGAAATTAATGATATTTCAATTTTATGAATGAGAAACTATTCGTAACTTAAAATGACGACATTGCGCGAACGACAACTGAGTGAGTATCTAAATATGTGTACTATTCGACATACAGATCATCATATTAAAAAATATGTTTTTCTCATAACAGATGCCTTAAAGCAAATGCTAAATCTTAACCAGCCCCTAACTAAGAGTACTGCAAACGAGCCTGCATGGAAAGTGTTGATTTATGACAGAGTTGGCCAAGATATTATATCTCCACTTGTATCAATCAAAGAACTACGAGAGTTAGGCGTGACTCTTCATGTGTAAGTACTAGTTTAGTTAAGTTTAAATTTAACTGCATCAGCGGTATGTTTTTATATCGAATTAGCAGAAAAATATATTTTTTTTATTATATTTCTTAATTAATATACAAGACATTACCATAACAATATTTTTTTTGTGAAACAATGATCCAAGAATTACAGAATCTTACTAATATTAAGAAATGGACTTTAGATTGCATGCCAAGTTTTGCTGTAAAAAAAAATGGTCTCTTTATTATTTCAGGCAACTCCATTCAGATCGGGATCCAATCCCTGAAGTGCCTGCTGTATACTTCTGCGCACCAACAGAGGAGAACCTCGGCAGAATATGTCAAGAC
This sequence comes from Cephonodes hylas, assembly GCA_030295005.1. Classification (NCBI taxonomy): domain Eukaryota; kingdom Metazoa; phylum Arthropoda; class Insecta; order Lepidoptera; family Sphingidae; genus Cephonodes; species Cephonodes hylas. The sequence continues at coordinate 8,020,669 of AP025366.1, forward strand.
CTTGACAATGGAGTGTATGATCAATATCATCTCAACTTTATATCACCAATTACAAGGCAGAAACTTGAAGATCTTGCTGCTTCAGCGATACAATCAAATGCAGCTGTCAATATTCATAAAGTCTATGACCAATACCTAAACTTCATTTGCCTAGAAGATGACTTGTTTATTATGAAACACCAGCAGTCTGACTCCCTATCATATTATGGTAAGTAATTATCTTACTCATATTAATTAACATTTAAATATTTATGTGATCATTCAGTACTAACAAATATTTTATTTATGAACATTTCTTCTTATTTGGGTGTTTTTATAATCATTTATTTATCTTAGTTTATAATCAAATGATATGCGCTTGGAAAACAATATAATAAATTAGGTCAATGTGTTACCTAATGCTGAGTTGTAGATTTTGTAAAATTATGATATACTTATAAAGAGTAGTAACATCCCTTCATCAATATCTTTGGATTTTAATTTCAGTGCTTATTAATTACTTAAATTTTAATGTTTGTTTTTCCAGCTATAAACAAAGGTGATACCAAGGACACAGAAATGGAAGCCATCATGGACAATATTGTTGAGAGCTTATTTTCTGTATTTGTTACATTAGGTATGTAATTATGAATATTTGCTTTATATAGAAAAACATTCTGAATAAAACATTGGAATATACAAGAATGGTTTATAATATGAAATGATTATTTCTTTTACTTTAACAAAAATAGTTTTTAATTATAATGTTACAATTGTTTATGAATTATACAAATACTACAAACACATTTACAATACATATATTACAAAGATATGATGTGAGTATCAAACCTACAACTTTTTGTTTCGCCTTTTGCTGTCTTATTTTAGTAATATGAAAACAAAATTTCATTCTCTTTGTTACAATTAATTAACATGGAACCTTTTTACTTTAACAGGAAATGTACCTATAATCAGGAGCAGCAAGGGTAATGCTGCAGAAATGGTAGCTAAAAAGCTAGACAAAAAATTGCGAGAGAACCTTTGGGATGCAAGAAACAATCTCTTCCATGGAAACACGGGACAAACAACCTCTTTTAGTTTTACCAGACCAATGCTGATATTGTTAGATAGAAATATTGATATGGCAACTCCACTACATCATACATGGACTTATCAAGCACTAGCCCATGATGTACTGGACCTATCTCTGAACAGGTTTGACCATATTTCTACTCACATTTTTTTGACCTCCATTAACCCCCTCAATGGTAGAAGAGGCCTGTGCCCAGCATTGGGAGCTATATGTGCTGATAATTATGGTAATGATTATCATGTGGTATAAATTTTCATGATGCATCATGAATGACTTATCCATAAGTCACATCTTGCAAAATGTTACTAGGTTTTTTTCATTTAGAAATACTCAGTAGCTCAATGATTACAAATGTAACCCACAAACTAAGTAGAACATTAATGGCATATTATTCATATGGTATTCACATTTTTATTATTCCAAGTATAATTTAAGTACATAATTTATTTTATATACAAATAATTTAGTACTTAATATATTTAGTGTTATGATAAAATTTTCAGAGCAGTTGTGCCGGAAAATACAGGTGCGGTAGTACCAGCTGGTCAAAAAACTAAAACAAGAATATGTGACCTCGACTCCAAAGATCCTCTGTGGTTGGAACACAAAAGTAGTCCATTTCCAACTGTAGCTGAAGCTATTCAGGAAGACCTTGATAAATACAGGTATTGTAACTAATTATTCATTATATTACTTACGTAAAATGGAATGTAATTTCATCAAGTAAATAGCTTTTGATGACGTTATTAAATATGCCAGTTATTTGATTTTTATTTTTTTAATTAAATCCCATTTCTGCATCTATAAAACATCTAAAAAAGCTGTTATTGCTGTGGCAATAAACTTCACGCAGTTGTTGATAATCCGCAACAATTCTTTGTAATCTTTTTTTAAACCCAGATTTTTGATAAGCTATTTATTTAGTTCAGTCTTATACACTATCGAGCAATAATTTAAACAAAATTGCAGCAAAATCTAAAAGACTTCAACACAAATTGCGTAATATTTTTAATGAAATAAAATTATGGCGGCTTCATTTTTATTTTAGTTTTAACTGATTCCATATGTCAATTGTAGGAGTTCAGAGGCTGAAGTGAAGAAGTTGAAGAGTTCGATGGGTTTGGACGCGGACAGCGACCTGGCACTGAGTATGGTGAGCGACAACACTCAGAGACTCACTAACGCCGTCAACTCCTTGCCACAACTCATGGAAAAGAAACGACTTATTGATATGCACACCACCATTGCCACCGGTAAGAGAATATTGTTATTTAAACAGACGAGATATACTAATGCCTGCCTCGTTGTCTCGTGGTGCATATATGTGTGAAAGAAATCCTGTATTCTGAAAGAGCAATCCTTCTGAATAATCAGGCGTGAGCTTATGTAACATATATAGTTAAGCAAAAACAAATGAGTTTTTTTTTCAATAAAACAAAATTTAATACAACTATACAGGATTAATGGAAATAAATGTAATTTTTTTTCGCGACTTCTTAATCGTCAATGTCAAATCACCGTTACTATCTCCTATCCCAGTTTTTGATCACGGTTCATTTACACCCTGTTTGAAATTTTAAATTATCTATTTATAGCAATACTCAACGCCATTAAGTCGAGAAGGCTGGATTCGTTCTTCGAGTTAGAAGAGAAGATAATGAGCAAGAGCAGCAGCGTTGAAAGCAAAGCTGTGTTGGACCTCATCACCGATCCGTCCGCCGGAACTACTGAAGACAAGATGCGACTCTTCATCATATACTACCTTTGCACGAGCCAAATACCTGAAGAAGAATATAAAAAATTCGAAGCAGCGCTCTCTGCGGCCGAATGCGATATCAAACCTATGTCTTATATGAGGCGGTGGAAGTAAGACTTAATTTTAATCAACTGTTATATGCACCTTATTAATACTTTTTAGCATTAATCTTTCCTTATTGATATAGGCCTGATACAATGGTACACTGAAATTAGGTTAAAGAAATCATTTATCATAATTTTGTTCTTTATTTGCTATTTTTTAACTATGCCTGTACGACATTTTTTGAATCAATGAACGCAGCAATTTGCCTATTTTTGGTATTTTAACTCAGACCTCACAACTTCTTGGTTCCAATGGATACCATCTTAATGATAAGCCTTTAAAACTTCTAAATGAAGCAACTAATGTCTTTTTTGCAGAGGTTTCACCAAAATGTCCAATCAATACGAAGGTGGCGGTACAAAAACAGTTTCAATGTTCTCCAAATTGGTATCGCAAGGTTCGTCATTCGTCATGGAAGGCGTGAAAAATTTAGTTGTAAAGAAACACGTGAGTAATACCTTACATCAAACACACTACATAATTCTAATTTAGACTATTAAGTGGTATATAGCATTCGATAAAGGCTAAAACAAAATGTGGCCAATTAAAGTAAGGAACTCAAGGCGACCTTGTGTATTTTTTCTTTATAGTATTTATATAACTGATTAAAATATTAATGTTTGTTGGAAGTAAATGATCAATTACGAAAACACTTGATTTTCGTAATAACTGTTTGCTGCAACCATTCGCCTCGACTCATACTACTACTATACGATACTCAATCTTTCATTAGTCCAGTTAGTTCCCAGGATATGCGTGTCGTTTTTTTATGGATACATTTTTTATGGATACATTTTTTTATTTTTAACATAAACTCTATAATAATTAGATACAAAGAAAATTCGATAATCGCGGAGGTTTCCATGACTACAATCAAAAACAAAGTTAGAAGGCTTATATGAAGTCCTATCTTTCCTTGTTGAGATACGGTATCAATGACCTGTGCTATTAAGTACTGGGGTAGAGTTCGTAAATTTTTCTCTCATTAGCCCATATACGTCCCATTGCACGGCACGAGCATCCTCTTCCATTGAGAGGGTTTAAGCCTTAGTCCATCACGCTGTCCTATCGCGAGTTGGCGGACTACACACCTAAGAAATTGCAGGTTTCCTCACGATGTTTTCCTTCACCATTAAATCAAGTGCTAATTCATTCTGAATACACACATAACTACAGAGGTGAGTGCCTCGGGTTCGAAACCGCGACCGCCTAGATTCTTGTCGTACGCCTAAACCTCGAGGCCATCACTGCTTATTGGACTGGATCAGTGAGAGTATACTGTAGATATGCAATGATTCGTTGAAAACCAGCGCTGCAATACCATGCAAGCGGAATTGCAGCATACAGCTGAATGAAGAGGTCATTGTAAATTGCATTTGGTATTTTTGTATTTGTTTTTATGATGGCCAGTGATAAAACATTTTCCTTTTTTTTCTTTCTTTCTATATGGTTGTGTGTATGTCGTGTGTGTAGAAGTTGCCGGTGAGTCGCGTGGTGGAGGGCGCGCTGTCGGGCGGGTGGGGCGGCGGCGGCGAGGCGGGCGCGGAGCTCACGTGGCTGGACCCGCGCGCCGCCCGCACGGACGCGGCCGCCCGCGCGCGCGCCGCACGACACCCGCCGCCCACCGACGCCATCGTCTTCCTCGTCGGCGGCGGGAACTACATCGAGTACCACAACCTCATCGACTTCGCTAAGGTATACAACCTCTTTGGTTGTGAACATTTGAGTAGTAGAGGTGTTTCCATAGAAACCGTAAGCCAAGCTTGCAATACAAACTTTCGATTGTTTTTTTTTTTTAACAAAAACAATAAGGCAAATTAATGTGAATATATGCTAGACATTACAAAATTAAAGTTTAACGGTTTTTAATGTATGCTAGACATTACAAAATTAAAGTTTAACACTTTTGGGCACCTGTGAAAATACCGCAATTCCGATGAGTTGGTGAAATCATGGTCATCCTGATAGGATTTGGTTATTTTTAAAAGTTATTATGTCGCTATCACCACAGATGGACACGGCTACAATTTATATTATTTGGTTGTAATTATTTACAAAATAAGAATATTGTTTTAAACACCACAGTTCGCTTGGCACTAGCTTATAAAACAAGGAGTAACGGTTTCGAACCTTGCAACCTGAGACGAATGTTTGTATCACACAAATCTTCAATATTTGTTCAAGGTCTAAGTGGGTGATTGTGACAGCGAAGTCTCTTAGTTTTTGATATTCACATGCACAAGACTTTATGTCAGTGTGGGATCAGAACAATCAGTTCCGAACAATCAGAATCTAGTATCTATTTTTAATATGTTTTATATACTTATCTGTTATAATTCCTGCAATGCCATGAAGGTTATAATCTGATTTTATAACAACTATAACGTAATTTTAATGTCTATTTCGAATTGAAGAAAATAAGATTTACTTTTGATAAGTGGCTCAATGCTACTAGTCAGATGTGAATTTAAGTCGGAAATAAATAAACCAATTTTATTTACAGCAACAAGCGACAGGCGGCACGGTGAGGAAAATAATCTACGGCGCCACCACTCTACCCAACGCATCGCAGTTTTTGAAACAGTTATCTCTCCTCGGAGAAGAGATTCAATAAACATTCCTATATGTTCTCGCAATTATATGTAAAATAAGTATTGTGATATAAGGTTCTACTCCACGTTAATATATCTATTGGGTTGTTGAATAGCCAATGAAACATGTGTCTCAACAAGTTGGCATTTTATTTACAATGACATTGAAAATATAGCTAACATCTAGGTAATCTACTATAAATTTTGATTATTTTAAACAAGAAGTATAAAATCTAAATCACAAGATCAGTTAATTCAACAATTTTTACATGAAACTTCACTTAGTCGGAGAATTTAAAACAAAATAATTTCACAACCAAAAACATAGATACAGATCTTGGGAAATATTAAAAAGGACAAACTTGTTGAATTGTCATCCCAGCCCTTATTCTATTGTGCTTAATTAATATAGAAAATAAAATGTGTATTTTCATTAAAAAGATAGTCAATAGCCCTCGAAAAATAGCAAATATGCGTTTGGACTACTTTACATACTAAACATACAATAATTTTAAAGAAATAGGTTTTAGACTTCAATGACAAGGAACTTCAATATCTTCCTCAGCACTGCAGAAATCACTTCTCTATGATTTGAAATAGATAGACTTCGTATATTTAGACACTCTAACAAAGAAAATTCTTATACATCAAATACAACATTTATCACTGATCATGATATGGTTTTGGCACAGTGAAAACAAATATCTACTGAACAAACTTGAAACAGCCAAACACTACACAATGCATTTTACAACGGCAAGGTCGTAACACACTATTTATTACAATGCATTTCTTTCAAGTTTGTGCATAAACAAAACTATTGTTTAAAATCATAGATTACTTTGATAGTCAATGTATATTATAATATAAGCGTAAATTATTTGCAATACATCAGTGGCGAATGCGTCACCTTTTAATTTTGATTAAATTGTGCGCAATTCGGCAAACCACGAAATATTTGTAGAAATATAGTGAAAATATAATTTCTTAAGTTATTACAATTTAAAATAAACTGAAAGTAACTACAGATGGCACTTTTTATTTTTTTTCATTTACAACAAATCAAGTACATCCTATTATAAGAATAAGAAAAAAGAATGTTTAAACGGCCCAAATTATTCAAACACAAACTCATTTTTAGGCCGTATTCACAGATTTATCACCCTGACATTTTAGATATGGACATATCGAACTAGTTACAGTGAAAATCCTTAAAATAAGTGAACAAGCGTGTAGTAACATGCCATAAGAAATAAATGTCCTGATTAGAATTTCGAAAATAAACGCAAACAATAGTTTCGGCAAACTTGATGATACATAACCATGACGCTGCTATTGAACAGTCTGTCACCCAATATAATAAATCACAATACGACTGCTGACCTTTTAACCTTTCCTCGTATGAAGATAACAAACAAACAGATTACAGAAGATAATAAGTTACTAAGCTTCTATCATATACAGTGACAAAAGCTATAATATTGATCTTAACATTACAACCACTACAGTAAACACTACACGGAGCACAGACAGAACTACAAATTTACACAGATCTTTAAGGCAGGCGATTATTTATCAAACATTATTACTTAAAATATTAAAGATTTAAGCAGTGCAACGCTTAACATGGAAGCAATATTTATATAATAACATAGTTTTATAATAATTTAACAAATATTGTATATATTTATTGCCCGTTACGAGCATACTATATACTTGATGACATGGATTTATTGAGAGTATATTTAACATAAAATAAAATCGAAACAAAGACAATAAAATCATACCCCACATGAGCATAAATGCGCCTTTCAACCTTCTTCGACCACATTTCTATCCAAAGCCAGTAGTAAAATCATCTATTATTTTCAAAATTCGATTTAAGAGTTAGGGTTCCATAACATCTTTTTTCGATAAAAAAAAAATACACATAAAACACGAAATATATGGCAACTAATTCATACAGGGTGTTACATAATTTAATGTTTAAGTAATTTATTGCGTTATTGTATAAATATTAAGTGATTACACGAGTTTTAAAATCTTGATATCACTGAAGTAAACAAATCAATTGAATGGCCAGGGAATAAAGGTGTCATATTTGAATCACAGTTTATATTTACGAGATGGTTTTAGTGAAATGAGCGATGTTGCCGCTAACAATAGGGACGAGGTCGTATTAATCACAATTATTGTACAGAGACAAACAGGCTGCATTGGGTTTGAAAAGGGAAATTCCAACATCATTACTTATTAAAACAGCGATTTGTTGTGCTATGGCGTTCTATAGGAGAAGCCTGTGTCTAGCAACGGACGTAAGAAAGGTGTTATGACTCAAATATAAATAAACCTGGCACTCACAAAGTCTTGGTTTTGTTAATTGCTTAAATATCATCAGATGTTTGCAAACTTCACTAAATATAAACTGTAAGAACTGTATACACATAAAAATTCTTTAAAAACAAATAATGAATATATTTCCTAACAAAACAATAGATTTAAGTTTATCCACACCAGAGCACCACATTAAGTGTATAGATAGATGGTTTTACAGGAGAAATTATAGTATGTAAGAACACAAACTAATAAGAGCCCTGACGTTAACAAAATCTTTGAAGTAAAAAAGTTTAATTTTTTAATTTATTGTTAAAATTACTGTCGCGAAAAGAGGTTAAAAAATAATAGAAAAATATTAGAAATCTTGACACAAAGGATGGACGGAAACTTATCTATTAAAATGTATACAAGTTGCCAATAATTCGTCTTCAATATTTTACCCTCGAAAAATACGAATCACTTAAAATCACAATACAATACGAATATGATTTTAGTTCTAAATTAAATGGAATGTAAAATTTTTAATTACTGATGTAATTTTACTCTTTTTTATGTTAAACGGCTTATATAATATATGCATAGACATAAAAAATGTTAAACAAAAATAATCAAGAAAAAGCGATGTATAAATCGAAGAAACAATATACCTTTTCTTTCATTTTAACAGCATGCGTTAAAATCCACTTTTCAAAGGAATGTAAGAATTAAGCAAAGAACCTTTCATCAATACATTTTATCCGGAATGTTTAGAAAAAAGAAACGAAAAGGGATAAACTATGTTCTGATTACTGTATACACATCAACCATTATAAGCTTAAAGCAATTGTAGCGATGTGTGTCTGTTAAATCAGAAATATTACATACAATAGCATAAAGTTAATACACGGACTCAATAAACAGTTGCCGATTTAAAGAAACTTGTTTCAAATTTTGCTCTATCTTTTGCAAAGGCTAACTTTTTATTCTACCTGGAATCGATATAATATACACAGTACCTATCGATATTTTACCTACCACAACACCTCTTGTAACACACCAGTGATGGTAACAATAATTCATAAATTTTAGCTGCATATAGCAGATAGTAAATGTAAAATATTAATAGAAATAGACATATTTTTTAAGTAGTACACTATAAGTCGAAACAAATTTTAAAATCGAATATTGTATCTCAATTTTTACCCCTATTCCTAATGTTAACAATTTCAAAAAGGTCGTCATCTTGTCGTAACAATCTCAGTCTTGCATACAACGCAGATCTTAAAAAACATTTTATATTTTTTCCATCATTCACACCATTTAAAAAAATGTAAAAATAATAAAACAGGATTACGTTTCCAAAAAAGAAGTAAATAAAAAGGTTTTGGTACTACTCAGTGTATTGTTTTAAACAAATATTTTAAAAATGAGTTCAAAGCACAAATCTATAGACTGGATTTGATAGTGCATTATAGGTACGAATGTACGACGATAATACCATTAACTACATAATAAGATATTGAATTTTATAGTGGATAAATAGGACTTAGCTTTAAAATCACAAAACTTACTCTAGGCATAACATAGAGGTGATTATTTAACAAATTTTCAAACAACTACTTTAAAAGGGTTAAATATATTTCGATTTAATTTCCATAATAATGACTATACGATAGGGTTAAATGCGCCGATCGAAATTACCTGGGGTTTACAATTTCAGATCTCTCATAATTACATTTAGGATGGGCTAATTTTAGTGTGCATTGCTGCAAAATGTGTTCTTTTATATCAAAATGCAGAATGAAATAGTAAATATTTGTCATTTCATATGAAATTTGTATGATTTTAAAGAAGTTTGCAACAGACTTATTACTAATATGTGATTATAATCACAGTACCTATGTAGTATAATTATTAGTCAGTATTTCCAAAGAGAACTTTCTTAATCTATCTAATTATGTTGATTTGTATGCTAGAAAGTGTTAAACAGTTTAGATAAATCTTCATTCTGAAAGGTAGATCAATAGAGTTACCATAAAGCAATATTCATTAACATTATGTAAATATGATTGTCATGTACATATTACAGATCAGTGGTGATTGTCATTCAGACAATAAGCATGAGATTCCAAATAAGGTGCAGGTAAAATGTGATAAATACATGTAAATGCTTTAGAAATCCACTACAAATATTTTAAAGTGAATATTTCAAACAAAGTTACAGTGGGTTTAGTTATTTGCAAGCATAGTGATAATATGACTAGACAAGATGTCTTGTGAACATTTCGTTGAGTTTTCCAATTTCTACCTATTTTGTTTACTGCATATTTCTATAAGCAATGCTCCAAGTTGATACAATATTTTTTAAGCACTGATACATGATACCTTTATTTAATGATGAAACAAATCACAAATGTGATTCTCAGTAACTGTTTTGACAATGAATTTCAATTAAAGTGACTCAAGTACCAATTTAACAAGTGTGGCACATACAGTGCTCAGAACCAATCATGTTAAGACTATACCAGCTCATTCCAAGCACAATAAACATTATCTTTAAGTACCTTGTTAAGCAAATATAACAATGGCAATATGAAGGTGGGCAAGAAGCGGAATACAGCTATTGTTTAGGCTGACTTTGATTGGCGCTGCGACTTGAACTGCTGCTGTTTAATATCATCTTCTGCATTTGCCGGATGACAGTAGTAGCATGGTATGCCTGTTTCCAACGTGACTTGGCAAAGTTCTTCTTGAGCTGTTCAGATACAGTACCATGAATGTTCTTATTACTGGCAGCATTACCAGAAATCCATGGATGTGCTAAAGCTTGCCTGTAAATAGAAAATTTTCAATAGCAAACACCATAGTAAAAACTAAAGAAAATATAATTCAAGGACTTTGTAAGAAAAACCAACATTCATATAATCATTGAATTAAAGAAAGAGTTGTTTTAAAGTGACTATTTGATGCAGCAATACATATAACTACTTTTAATCATTTGTTTGTTTCATCATTGATGTTTCGTTATAAAAAGTTTTTTTGTAGGATGTTTATTAACTATGTATCATCTGTGTCAAATCCACTTGTGTGAGTGTGATTAAGTGTTAGTAATAGAGTTATCTCTAAATTAAAAACCCAGAGCTAAATAATAGTTAGTCTACATTAAATACTAATTTCAAAACTATTCAACTAAATGATTATACACCTCATAAGGTTTCACAAAACCTACAAAATTCTATATTACACATGTAATGAATAATGTGTGAATAATAATGTGGCCTTGAAACTATGTTGAATAACAATACTTTTAAAATAATCAAATAGATGTAATCCAATGTCTCTATAACATAATGGGTGTTCAATGTTAAATTTTTTTTATATTAGACATCAATACACTACAATTATTTACCAACAATATGTATGGTTTCCATTCAAATATGTTTATTTATTTTTAGGAATAAAAATTATACTTGTATAGTTGATTAAAATCAAAACCTTGGTTTAAATGAAAAAAAATCAAAAGCTACCATAGTTTCTCCTTGAAAGAGTATCTATAATTTGGTATACTACACAACGAAATTCATTATACATTGTTAGTTATTTATACAAAATAGTAAAAAGACTTTTAATGAATATATTTTATACATAAAACAATGCATACAGAAGTATAGTCTACTATTAACTTGTGGCTGTAAATAAAAGATTATATAATGGTGGAAACCCCTACACAAATTATGTGGGAAACCTTAATAATATATTTCTAATGGAAAGTTTTGAAGGTGTTACTGCAAATGGCCAATGATAACACACATGTAATAAATAATAGACTTACTTGCAAGTGTATCTCTTCTCCACATCTACACACATTAGATGCCGAATAAAATCTTTTGCAGAGTCACTGATGTCATCCCAATATGGAGAATCAAATTCGAAATCACCTTTTAAGATTTGAGCAAATAAGTTTGCATCATTCTCATCATAAAAAGGTGGATATCCACATAACAAAATGTATGAAATGACTCCTATACTCCAGACATCTACAGCCTTGCCATATGGTTTCTGTGCTAGCACTTCAGGTGCCACATAGCCTGGTGTGCCACAAGCAGTAGCCATAATTCCAGAATCCTCAATTTTCGACAATCCAAAATCGCTGATCATTATTTTACTATCCTCGTCAGCACTATAATACAGAAGATTTTCTGGTTTCAGATCTCTATGCACGACTCCTTGGGAGTGCATGTAATCTACAGCTTCCAATACCTGTCGTATTAAGTTGGACGCATCTTTTTCGGTGTACGAACCTTTCTCAACAATTCTGTCAAACAATTCACCTCCCGTAACCAATTCCATAACCAGATACACTTTATTTTTGTCTTCATATGTTTCCAGCAGCTGGACGATATTAGGATGTGAAAACATTTTCTTTTCGCCACCCTCGCCTTTAGCTTGCTCGCTGAATCGTTTTAAAACCCTTATTTCATTTTCTAGAGAGTCTTCCTTACCTTTTAAGGCTTTCTTGTCAATTATTTTGCACGCATATAACTGGCCGTTTTCTTTACTCTCTATCAAACGTACTTCCGAAAAGGCTCCCGTTCCTAATAAATCTTTTACAACATATTTGTCCTCAATGGATGGTTGTTTTTCAGATTCTTTGCCATCTTTTTTGGATTTTCTCCCAAAATCCTTTTTACCGAATAGAGGCATTTTCACGCCCCGATTGCGAATATTTTAAACTATTTTACTCTTATCTTTGAATCCTACGTACACAATAAATTATATATCAAGACTGCCTAGAGAGAACAATAATCTCGCACAGAGTAGGGATGCTCGATGAACATCGATGTTCGATGATCATCGATATTGGAAGCAAAAACATCGATGTTTTAATATCGATGTTACCATACGGAAAATATCGCAACATCGATGTTAACGGAATCGATCATCGATGTTAACTTACGGCCTCACCTCACGCACGACACATACGTCCAAACCAATGCAACTTAGAAAACAAATTATGTCTTCTATGAACGCATCCACAAATCAAGTTTTTTTAATTCTGAACGCTTGCTAGATCCAAGATTTAAAAATATTCACTTTCAAGATCCCATAGCATGTTCGAAAGCAATTAAATATGTCAAAGAATTACTAAATACTACGAAGGAAACAGAAGTAATTGAAGAAGTTATTAATCGTTCGCCAGATCCAACAGAAGAATTTAATTTATGGAACGAACATTATAAACTTGTAAATGACAAAACTCTACGCTTTTTCTAGTGATCACGAAATGTCTTCAGAGTTGATTTACTTTTTTAAAAATCCAGTGTCTGATCTTAAACAAGATCCTCTCCAAGTTTGGAATAATGTCATCGGTTCCACTTACCCGAAATTAAAAAAAATTGCGGTGAAATATTTGAGTACTATCGTGACATCAACGCCATCCGAAAGACTGTTTTCAAAAGCTGGCTCTACTCATTATCAACAAAGAAACCGATTAAAAGGTTCTTCTTTATCAAAATTACTTTTCCTTCAGTTTGATCCAACATCGATGTTCGGTTTTCGATAAATATCGAACATCGATGTTGAGCTTTCGATTATGACATCGATGTCAACATCGATGTTTTTAGAATATCGATCATCCCTAGCACAGAGTGCTCGGCTGGCTTCACGAATGTAGCATGAAGCGTTGCGCAGGATGCCCAGCAAGGTCAGGCATTTGTCAAAAATTCGCCACGTTTCGTTCTACATCTGCTTAAATTTATTGGGAGACCACACATTAAATTACTGTGTAATACATAATAATAACTTTAAGATTGATTTTGAAGGAACAGCATATTTAAAAATCGATGAAACAATCCTATTTAACTTCAGGTAAATCTATATTACTAACGTTATTCAAGCTCTCATCAAGCTGTCAAATGACAGAATGAGATAGATTATGCAAGGTTTATGTTGCAAGTAGAGGAACATCATATTGGTAGGTGGCCGACAAACAATAAATGATATATTATTGATGGTCATTTTTAACTGAAGTATGTATCGATGTAAAAACTGACGTTCAAAGAGACGCTCCGAAATGATAAGCATGTACTATCATAATTAAAAGTGCATAACGCATTTTACATTACGTGTTTATGTATGATGCACGTTTTTTGACTAGGTACCAATCTTAACTACAATTTAATGGGTTTGGTCAACTATTAAGAATCTTGATAACTATTAATCAATAATTATTATTTTATTTTAAGGTTACGGTAAAAACATTGCGTTGTTTATTTATAACTATTTCTTTATCCGCCAAAAAAAATTTTTAAAAGACATTATATTTTGTTTATTTTGCTTAATAAGTACTTAATTCTTGTCAATAGTATTTAGCCATACGAAGAAAATTTTGTACCTATGGGACCGTTCAAGTATTACGTAAGCAGATTTATTACAATTATTTACCCCCCCATCCCCCTTGTCAGCAAAAGTAAGCAAAGCTCTTACCCCCTACCCCCATGCTTACGTAAACATTTTTCAATTAATGTATTGTTTTTTTAAATATTGTAATTATAAGGTTATAATTATAATTTTAAAAATAAGAAAATAGATTTAGGATGGAGAGATTTTACTGATATGGTATTCAACATAGAGTAACAAAAATATTATAATCTTACAAACATAACAAACTTGTTTTAAATTTTTGGTACACATATTAAATTCAAATTAACAGTCTTCAGTCCATGAAACCCGAATCCATGATTCTAAGTTTTCGATGACATTGGATTGCTTGGATTGCTGCTCAGTGTTGTAAGTCTGCTCACTTTCTTCCGATTTTGGAATGTCTACGTCGTTCTCATCGAGCCATTCAACATCATGGTGCTCTAAATTTTGAATAATGCACATCAGTTCATTAGCACGACGAGCAGCGACTCTTACAGGTCTAATTTTCCTATCAGTGTGCGTGTTTACTTTTTTATGGATCTTCTCGATGTGACGATTTAGTGACTTGACGGAAGCATGATAAAGACCACACGTTTTGCATGTTCGACTTGATAGCCTCAATTTTACCGTTGGACAAAAATAATCGTAGGGCATTTGCAGGAAATCTTTGAGTGAAGCACTTAAGCGTAGAGCTAAATTGACTGGAAGATTAAGAAATTGTCCTCCTTCATCCAAAACCAAGTCATTAACTGTTTGTTTTACTTTTACAGGTGGTGGAAGAAACCTGTTGTCTAGTAATCTAAATAGGCCACTTCTTGGACGACAGCATTCTGTATTTTTACATTTTACAATTTGAAGCAAGTATTGGCTTTCACGTACATGTTCTGAATACCATTTAATGTCTGGAAAATCAGGAAGATCTTGATCACCTGCCTCAACATATTTTGCAGTAACATTATAGCCATCAATTACCATTGAACTCCATATTTCAGCTAATACAGTTCCTGCGAATTCGAAATTAGATCTTTCTAAATGTTTATCAATTGTAACGCCACGTTCATCCAAATGAGACCCAAAATGGTCATGAGGCAAAATTAAACCAGCCAGTTCGCGACTAAGAGGAGCCATTCTGCGCTCTACTCTGTTATACGCACTTCTTCCAGGAGCATTGGTAGCTAAAAACAATGCATCGAGATTATGTCGCTTAAAGTGTTGTATAGCAAACCCTATGACTTTTTGATAACGCGGATTTTCATCTGGCCCTCCATCAACCGTCATGATTACCACTGGTTTTACTAGTCCATTGTCAGTTTTAGCTAATGGTCGAAACTCTTCAAGTTCGAGAAGCGTCTCGAAATCCTGAGCATGAGTATTAGCAGTAGATGAACTATGCTTTCCACTTCGAATAGCGATATATGTTGGTCCAGAATATCCAACGGCTTGCGGTTGTCCTAGCATACTGGAAGTGATTTTGATACCAGCATAAACAGATGGTATTAATTTATGACGCTCAGCGATTACCCAATCGTGATCAGGCAATTTGACTCTATATTCCATGTGCATTAGAAGAGGTGCTTGCTTATTTGCCGCAGTTACGCCAATAGGGACTCGAGCTTTATCATCTTGAGATATGAAAAATACTTGATCTGGTCCAAGTATGGATGCTATGTTCTCTAAATAATTAATTGATGTTTCAGCGAACTTGCTATCTAAGTGGCTCTTGTGAAGATCAGTTTGAGCCCGGATGAGCTTAACAGGGACTGTCGATACATGTCTTCGTCCCTCTACAGAATTAGATTTTCTGGGAATCAAACGAAGATATGTCCCACTGCGACTAATATCAAATCCTATTTTACGTAATTCTTGTGTGAGTTCATCAAGAGTTTTTACGCTGCGAATAGATTCCGTTCGTCTTCTATCATCTGCTGCACTCCCAAATAAAGCTATATCCGCAATTGTTTTCAATAGTAATGGTTGATTGCTTTCAAGATTAGGACGTCCCACTGAATCCCTCAGAGATAGTCTTTTTTTTATTTCTGGATTTTCATGACAAATATCTTCTAACTTTCTTTTTATACCATCCCTGTGTTTCTTCTGGGCAACTGCGTTTTGAACCTTTCTGTTTAAAGACTGTTTTGCTGTTTTTATTTCGTCGCGCAACTTAATGATCTGTTTATCAACTTCAGCACGGCTTGGCATAGTATCTCTGGCAGAATACAAAGCATTCAGATTTTTTTCGAGTAGAGCAATCTTATTTTTCATAGCTTCCTGAGAAGGTTTTGCTCTCTGTTTATCTGCATTTTCATTATTTTCGCATTGCTGTTGTGATTCATTACCGGGTTTTATTTTATCTTCTTCCTGTTTTTTAATATTTGAAGCTGGCTGTATAATTTGTGTTTTTTCTGCAGGTTTATAGGTAGTCGTTGCCTAAAAATATAAACTTTCTATTAATTATTTTCTTATTAAGCTGCATAAATACAAAGTATGAAATAAAAACAGCATTTAAATATTATTTAAAGACCTTAAATTTATTATTTAAAGGCTAAAAATAATTATTATTTAAAGGCTTTAAATAATCTAATCTAATCGAATCGAACCCATCACATACAGAAAATTAACACCTGTATTTTGTGACCAATTGACGGAATCAATCATAAAAAATCCATACTAATATTATAAATGCGAAAGTAACTCTGTCTGTCTGTCTGTCTGTCTGTTACGCTTTCACGTAAAAACTACTAAATGGATTTTAATGAAACTTTACAATAATATAGCTTATACATCAGGAAAGGACATAGGATACTTTTTATCCCGGAAAATGTAGTATTCCCGTGGGAATGGGTATTTCGTGAACTACCAAAGCGAATTGAATGATTTTTGGTATAGAGGTTGATAGGGCTCACAGAATTAACATGGAATAATATTATCCTGGAAAATGTATTCCCGTGGGATAAACATGTTATAAATGGGAAAATCTCTCTGCACTTAACCCTAGAGTCTACGCGGACGGAGTCGCGGGCAAAAGCTAGTAAATCTATATAATGAACATTACCTCTATACTTCGAGATAGGCCATAATATTTTGTAATAATAAAAACGTCTAAATTATTGTTACAAAATGTAAAAAGAAACTTCTTGGCGACTTTTAATATTTCTAGTACTCAAAGGTACGTAAAATTATTTCGTCACTCACCTTAGAAAAAAAATGTAGTAGATTGGATTTATTCCTAGTCGCCGCTTGCAATTCTTCTTCAATTCTCTTAGATACAATAATATCTAGTTCCTTGTCGGACTTTGCTTGTAATTTATAATTGCGCCACACTTCGTTAACTAATTTTTGTACATTTTGTACTTTCGTACTTGTATGAGATTTCTTAAAACTTTCAAACAATTTTTGGTATAACTTGGATTTGTCTATTTGAAACGACATCTTATTTAAACATTAAACTTTAGCTAATGGAATCAACAGTAACACAAATGTTAACTTGTTTTGCTATGCTTACAATACGTCTACTCGCTATAGGATCCAAACGAAACAATACACTGATAGAGGAAATTTAGGCAAGTGAATAGCGCGCGGTAATTCCCCTACTCGGTTCTAAAGCGAGTGCCTAGCCGTATGCATTATTTGCGGGAATTCCCGAAAATGCGTTTTGATTTCAAGCAAAGACAATGTAGGGTTGCCATTCGGTAAAAAAAAATTACTACCGATGACGTAATCATCATCTAGACTCCCCTGCCCCCCATGTCATCCAAAATAAGCAAAGCAATAACCCCCCCGCCCCCTTATAGTGCTTACGTAATACTTGAACGGCCCCTATCCACTTTAGTGATCAAGTAGTATAGAAATATCAGTTATATTTGAATCACGGTTATTCTCCCTTGATTCGATTATCCTGCAATAATATAGCAAGACTTCCCCAAAACTCTGCTCCAAAAATACTTTAAACAAAATTATATTAGTCATTGGCTATTGTTTTCATGACTAGTATTTTCAACCGCAACCCTTGTCTACATTTTCCCTTGTCTATGCTTCCACCCCCTGACGTCACTGTGAAAATCGACCAATCCTATTGGACGCAGTGTTCGATGGCCCTCATAAGCGGTTTCACTACCGCGCACAGTTTCATACTTTATCTTCTAAATGTTTTCGTTGTGCGACAATATGTGTGGTTTAGGAAATTACTCCAAATGTGATTGAAATTCTCTAACATGAACAGTGTTACCGTATCGTTGCTATAAAACATTATTTTAATTTTATTTTTATCTCAAGTGTGTTAGGTTTCTAAAATTACGTTAGGGGGTGGTGCCGTGATGCCAGTTCGTAAGCAAGGTATTCTGTTCTATTTCCTATAATGTCACAACTCTCAAATCTATTTACATTATTCAAAATTAAAAGACTTTTAGTTCAAATCATACAATGAAAGGGGGCGTACGTGTTCTACAAAAGCACCCTTCAAATTATTGCTGTCGATATTAAGGGGTTGCCATCCAGCCGATAAGCATGCATTAATTTTAACACGCACGCTGTTTAATTCATTTCTTGTTGTTAGATATAACTTCAAATGCCTATTAAAGTTTTGAAAATAGTAATTGCACAATCTCGTATATATAAGTAGGCAATTTAAATATCTTTTAATGTATAAGTTCCAAAGCAATACGTAACAGATATAAACAAAACAGTATACTTAGTAGGTATACTTTATAAGTAAAATCAGTTAATTAAAAAACCATGTCAAATAGGAAACACACTACTTATACGCATTAGTTTTAGTAGCCAATTGACAATGTCACTTATTGTTTTCTACTTTTCAGAGGCCCATCGAGCTTTAGAACTCCTGGAAGATTACCACAGCAAATTGGTAAAGCCGCAAGACCGTCAACTGAAGCTTGCTATCGAGAGAGTCATCAGAATATTCAAATCACGTCTTTTTCAAGCTCTTCTAGGTAAGCGTAAAATTTTGAATATTTTCTCTAATTCGGTAAATTATTCCTCCTATGCTAGTATGTTCTTTATTTAAAATAATACCATATAAATGTAGAAAATAGCATGATAGGTCTGCTTCCTTAAGAATTTTGGACTGCCAAAAATAGCGTTGATACTGCGCATAATGATATTAAACCATGTATGCTACTCGTATATCTCGAAATAAATTTACAGGTATTTTGAATTCTGCCACCACGTTAATGATACCTGATATCTGCCTTAATTCGAGTTGTCTTTTCCAATTCAAATGTGTCTGCAACCAATGTCAAGATGCGTTTGTAGGCCATCAAAGAAATAATTCATCGAATACGATTTCTTAAGGCTCTTTCACTTTTCTGTTCATTAATCGTGGTGTTTACTTTCATCCATTTACATAAGTTTTTAATAAAAATGTGGCTACTAAGAAAAAAAGAATAGAAGAGAAAAAGAAAAGAAAAAAAGGATTACTAATGACCAATTCAATTTTAACATGAAATGAATTTGGATAGATTTAGTTACAAAAATCACTATGAGATTTACTTTAGAGAGATTTAGATTTACTACAAAATACGTAACTTAGATACATGTGTATTTATCCTTTTTTATAAGCTCCTAGTACAGTTGAATGTTTTATTTTTTATTTTGGACTTTTAGTATATTTATTCTTTAAATTTTGAAACGAAAACTCATGAATAGATAGCTTTAAACCCAAGAGCTTTGTGTGCATTCAATTCAAACCCATGTCTGTCGAGTTATTGTCTCTATAGAACGCGCCATACCTACTAGATCTCCATTCTCTTCGGTGCGTATATCTTAGGTATCTTAACCTAGAAGTGAGGGTTCATTGTTGGTTTCCAATTAAAAAAGAACATAGTTGAAAAACTGGCAAATTTATAAAATGAGTCGATTACTTAACAAAGCAAATTGGGTTCAGGTGACGTTGGCTTCAGTCCAAATATGTGCATTACTTACATTTGACCTAGTAAATATTCCGTGGCGATTTTTTCGTTGATATTTACTTTATTTTAATAATTTGAAAGAAACTTACCAATATTGTTATTGGCATTAAATAATATATATTGTCTCACGTCCGGTTTGATTTAAAAGTTCACTGATCGAAGGGACTCCGTCGCAGCAGTGATTCAGTTCGATCAGCGCGCTTCTATTCTATAAATAATCAAACAACAGTCGCGCGTGACCGCACCGCGCGTCACTAACGCTCTTGAGCCTTCCTTGACCACGACACTGCTATTGTGATCCGTATTATATTTAGCTGGCTGCAATGAGTAACATGCTCCATCCAAACAGTTAAATGGGAAGAATAATGTGATTAGATATACAGGTAATTATTGATGTTTCTATATGGAAACTCTTCAATTAGGTACTCAGTGATTATGAGTAAATACAACTACTTATAATCTATAAATCACACTCACAGGGATTAATGCAGGATTCTTTCAAAAAATAAGTCGCCAATGGATGCTCTACATTTAGCTACCGAGAACATTTTTATGATAAAGGTAATTTTTTACCTGTCTAAATATTGGAATATGGCGTAATTAATTGGATTCAAAAACGATGCGAATAATATGTTTCTCAAGTAATATAGCTTAACAAAACTGAATTGATAATTTTGTCTTTACTTTTTATCTCCTTTTCCCTTTTAAACCTAAGATTGCACTGAAGCTCTACCTAAGGTACGGACATCTGCTTCTTATTACTTTGGCCTCAACTATTAATAATAATTTATTATTTTTTACAATTAAACCATTACCTTTATGTTTACCTTTGTGTAGAACATTATCAACTTTGCGTAATCTAATATTTACAGTTACTCGTATAAATTATAAAGTCAATACTTATCAATGAAGCAATCACAAATGAAGAGTTTATCAATAAAAGTTGACGCAACGGTATTCACTTGCTTAGGTAATTATAAAATACCTACTCATTTTTACAACGTTTTACTTGCACATAGGTGGATCTATATTCTCAAACGCCCGTACGCTCGAATGAGTATGCAGAGATAACCCTTTGCCCGACCTAAAAATCGATCCCGAGACCTCTCGATCTACTTGCCGACATACGCCGCGTACCAACAACATACTTCACTTTTAAATTTATGAAAATAATCGTTGATGCTTAACTCTATATTTAGGACCATTTTTTAGTTTTGTAATTAAAAATGAAGCAGTTAAACACAGCAAACACATCAAACACATGAAGAAATAACAAAAAAGGTCTAGATGAAGTTAACCCTGGCCCGTCGATGCGTACTTGATTGTAGCTGACCGTAACTGTTATGTATTAACCGTCATACATGGGCTTCACTCGTCCATATTGAACGTGTAGGCATTGCTAAGACACATAGTAAACAGGTGTAAATTGTTTCACATATATTTCTTCCTCTGTCTTTTCCGCAATCTACGTATCGTTACTCAATACAGAGGGTCACGACCTTAATTCAGAGCTTATTTGAATACACACAATAAAAATTGTAGGTATATGGAAATCGCGAATATTAGACGGTCTTAGTATGAAAAATTCCTTATTATTCTTAATTATGTTAAGAAATTAATGAAAATTAGTTTAATTCGTTAAAATTATGAAATGATTATGTTTGTGTTACTAATAATTTTAAAGGAAGTAAGAGAAATATATGCTACTTGCTCATAAAACTGTTGGTGAAGTTAGAAAAAAATGCAAAATACTACATTACGGTTAAAGTAACCTATTTAAAATTTTGATGTGACTGTACAGCCTCAATGGTCCATTATATGTTAAGAGCCAGGCTATCTAGAGGTCTCCGGTTCTCGAGAGGAGCAAAGTGTTATTGGGTGTAACAATGGGTTGTAGTCCAAGGGTACTACTATAGTGTCAAGGTTTTTTGTACGGAATAAATTAATGTAAGAAATTCGTTTACACTGATTAATAAATTATTTGGGGTATTAAACTTAACAAAAAATACTTTAATATGTTTTTTACTGTGTACAAAATAAGTGAAGCGCCCCTCTCCGACTGACTTACAACATGAATATCTTACGTTATAACACACTAGAGTACATTTACCTACAAGTGTTTTATTTGTACTGCGGTGAGTGTCATTACTGTCTCTACCTTATTACGAACTATCAATTTTCATTGAATTAAATTTTTGTATGGCAAAGGTAGGTACTATTCAAAATCAATAAATAAAATTATTTTTTTCAACATGAATCCAAGCCTCGTTTGCAAAGTCTACATTAATTAAGTTGAAGTGACACATTTACGTTACGTGATTTGTTATTGATGTATTTACCATTTTGTTTACTTGCAAATTAATAGATGTATGCGTCCGCAGACTCCATGATATGTGCGATGGTCCGTTTGACCCAGATCGGTAGATACGGGTCAACGAGTACACTGGACTTGACGTCGATGACAAGATCCGCCTCTCCGCTATTTACATTGAAATTTAAAATATCTAGCCTTCACAGCTTCAGGTTCACACTAAAGCAATACATCCGAAACCTCTGGCTTAAATGCAAATAGGTATAGTTATTTATTCATTTTTATTATAAATTTTAAATTTTTTAATACGTTGAGAGTTAGAATGCTGTAGTAAAATCCAATAAGAAAATAAGCCGCAATCTTTTCTTTTTATACTATTATTCACCTATTTATACGAAGAACAGTTTTATGCATCCACGATGTGTGTACATAACCCGTGATAAATCTACACTATTGCGTCAGCACATTGTTATTAGGCGTAAAGATATCGCTTATCGCCGTATTCATTTTGCGATACAGTATTCGATTGGTGAATAAAATCTATATACGTCTAATACAAATACTGCTGTAGATACATTCTTTTGCATAGCTAAATTACATTGAACTACAGATGTGAAAGTTTTTTCGCTGTATCGCATACTCCCTAAATAATGTTTGCAAGTAAAAATAAGGGAATAAACAATAGATAGGTGTAAAATGTTAGTGATATTTTTTCTTTTAATATTTAATACGTTAAGTTTGGAAAGAGTTATACATCTATACGTTTCATACCAGCCAGACCTAGCCCGTTAAACATTTTTTTAAATAGTAATAAAGCCAAAGAATGTATATCTAATAATCAGATTAAAATACATCAAGGATTTCCATTTATAGCTAGCCAATATTGCCTTTCGCGTAATTCCAGAGGTTTGCCCGGCACTAGTCTGGACAACGTTCCGGCGCGACAGTTGATTGTTTTATGTCTGCCTTGGGAAAAAGCTTGATAGATGTTAATTTAAACAACAAACTAATTAATTTATTAAATGAATCACAATGGATTATTTCGCTAAAATTGTTTTTTTTTATGTATTGAGGTTTGGTGTATTGTTATAATCCATTACATGACATTAACATAGTTGTTCCTTTATGTGAAAGAGAAACGGGGTCGCCGCCCGTTCGCTCTATATCGATCTCCGACATGACACGACTCACGCACGTTATATTTTCCACTAGCACTACAAACGTTACAGATTAACTGTAACTGATAAAAACACACTATTTAAGGATTTATTATAACGGCGCCCAATTGGTGGTTTCAATTTTTATAATGTTTTTTTCAAACTCTACCTACTTATTTTCACTGGAAAGATGTATTTATAAATTTTATAAAATCACACATACTGTACTTTTTCTCTAATTTTATAAGTAATTTTTGTATCTTATTTCTGTCTTGTATCTCGTGCCTTTATTTCTGTTTTAGCTACATTTATTAGCTATTTTTAATACTTTAAAAATTTAGAAATACCTACTTTAATGAAACGTTTGTTCTACAAACATTATAACACTGCAGCAGTGAAGAAACGGAATGTTAAATATTATTTCCAGATATCCAAGAATTCTACGAACTAACACTACTCGATGACAACAAATCGATTCAACAGAAGACAGCTGAAACCATCCGCATCGCGAACAAGTGGGAAGCGGATGGCACCCGCCGTGAGGTACGTCGATATTACTTATTTAACTGATAAAACAATAGAACCGCCAACTCCATCTATATTGAATGAACTGTTATACCTACGTATACACTTTACAAATAAAATCAATAAGTTATTTCAAGCCTACTTCCAGGTATTGAAGACAAAAGCTCTCTTTTGCTTTTCCTTTTATGTATAAAAGAATATAAGCCATTACTGAATTAGATTCACGTTCATGTTGAATTTTACTGGATTTCGCGTGAATGTTAGGAAATGTATTAATGAGATTTAGCTCGAGAGTAAAAGCGATTAAGTCATAATACTTCCTGTATTAAAATAAATTTATAGTAGGTACGATCGATTGAAATAAGTTATAGATTAAGAATGTCTCCTAAGGTCATATTATGTCCAATCCTATTCACACAGCTCTGGATCTCCAATATATCGTACTTCTATGTTCTGTTCAACAAAATCATGACAGTTAATTAATTTACCCAATCCGTATGAGACTAGCTTGGTCAACCGTGACCTTAAAAGGAACAGTTAGATTAGATATAATAAGAACATTAATTTTAAGTCGAAATATTTATGTTCAAAAGTCATAGGTACACCGATCAAAATTGGTTTGTGGATACGATGTATGAAGACATTCATCAGTTTGATATATTATTTTGTTTGTTTTAGTATTGATTCAACAATGTTTTAACTTGTAGTACATTGTGTGTAAATCTATACTAATATTATAAAGAGGTAAGGTTTGTGAGTTTGTATGTTTGTAAGTTTGTATGTTTGTATGTTTGTGACGTTGTAGAAAGTAAACTCGGGATCTACCGAACCGATTTTGAAAATTCTTTTACCAATAGAAAGCTACGTTCTTTGTGAGTGTCATAGGCTATATATTAGTCCGAAAAATGATAAGACTTTTTTGTTGTAGTAGAATTTGCGAAGTAAGTCGGAGAAAAAACGGGCGAACGAAACCGTTTTTTGCAAACGCTGCCTTACCCATGGGAGATATATAGTTGAGTCCTAGAGAAAAGTTGTAGAGCTTGATAATATCTACAAAAAAGTCAGCGGTAGCATATGTCTAACTTTTAAGGTTGATTCACTATAACCTCTTTTATGCTAACTAAATTTGTTATAAAATAAAGCATTGTTTGTGAAGGTATTTTTATAAAGATTATATTAATCCTTATTAGCTTGGTCAACCGTGACCGTTAAAAGGAACAGTTAGATTAGATATAATAAGAACATTAATTTTAAGTCGAAATATTTATGTTCAAAAGTCATAGGTACACCGATCAAAATTGGTTTGTGGATACGATGTATGAAGACATTCATCAGTTTGATATATTATTTTGTTTGTTTTAGTATTGATTCAACAATGTTTTAACTTGTAGTACATTGTGTATAAATCAGAATATAAAAATGGTATATTATGTAAGTAGATTCATTACATCGTAACAACTAATAGTATTTGCACTAGGTATTTGGCTCACGGGCCTTCTTCATCAACCCATATTCGCCCACTGCTGAGCACGGGTCTCCTCTACCATTGAGAGGGTTTAGGCCATAGTCCACCACGCTGGCCTAGTGCGGGTTGGCGGACTACACACCTAAGAAATTCCTAAGAACTCTTAGGTGTGCAGGTTTATGTTTTTGTTACAATAGTTCCGCTGTGTAAAATGAATGAAAATATCGGGTGGAGTTGGACTATATGGGATTTAAAAACTGTAGGGTATTAAAAAATAGTTTAACTCATAACGGGCGCGCTCCTCTTCAATAAATGCCTCGTTTGCAATTTGTAATTAACGATTGTTCGTTTTGCTATTGCAATTAAAGTTCCACGGAATTGTTTGGAACAACCTCTGACCTATTTTTCAGACTATTTATAGATTCTTTTCACGGATCCGTTTATATGAAATTGTTTGCATGTATCTAACAATAGTTTTCATCCTATAAATCGCTCCGTCCAACCATGTTGAAGCAAATCTATGTCTTCACTCTTTAATCTTTAAAAGACACTAGCTCTTTATTGTTTGGAAATTTACTCTTGATTTGGAAAAACTACATACTTAAATCCCCACAGTTGTGTTTACATCTACGCTGCGCCAATTTTTTTTCTCCAGAGAAGTAGGAGGCATTATTGCTATCTTATCATCATTAGCCCTTATTCCTACTCCTAGGAACGGGTCTTCTCCACATTTGAGTGGGTTTAGGCATTAATCCACCCTGGCCTAGTTGAGGGGTACCGGACGCGCGCTGATACTTCGAAGTCATCATTCTTTTACGACTCAAAGCAAAGAAATCTTATTTCGATTGGTTATTTCCAACGAATTAACCCTATGATAAGTTTTACGACCAGAAAATCAATGTCGGAGCTTCGTAGAAACCTACGAGGCGTATACTTTGGGTTTAAGTCAAGTTATGCAACACAATATATGCAAACCATTGCAAAAAAAACAACCTGATAGGTTTATTTCTGCAAAACAAAACATCGCAAAGTTTACTTCGTTATCGATAAATGAGTTTGCCTTGAGTCTTTCCGGTTCGGCGCCGCTAAGTATAAATATTTCCGGCGATGATATTTTCTCCCATATAGGTGAAAATAAATTTGTTGGAAAGGCCATGTAAAAGTTAAACCTTTTTGGAGACATTCTGCCCGAACCTGGAATCGAACTAAGGACGAAGGATGCAATGTGCATCTATGATTCTATCTATTCGAGATACTTATGCAATTCTTGCCAAAAGGTACGATTTGACAAATAGTTTTCACATGTCCTTTTGGATGAATACATAGTACTCACATTCATCTATCCCGATTTTGTAAATTCGGTACTAGTGACGTCCTTAGAGTCCCTGTAACATAGCTTTTCAGTTAAAAAGCCTCATTCACAATACGGCATAATATACCTATCGATAAATGTCGTAGGTAGGTACTGGATTAGTGTTGGGCAAATTTTAATTAAACTAACAATTAAAAATTAACAATTAATTAGTTGTTAACTGCAGTGACAGCAATTAACAACTAATTAATTATTAATCATGTTTTTATACGATTAACAATTGATCAATTGTTAGTTATTTTCCAAAAAAAAAAAACAATTAACAATTAATTTTTTTATCAAGTATTTTTACTAATACTTAAATATGTCAAGGGTATATGTATCCGGTTGTAGAAACGGACCACCCTTTTGAACAAAATTTGCAAAAAAGTTAATTGTTACTTTTAAAGTTTTAATTATTTCATCAATCAATTAAAAAAAATAACTGTAACACACAATTAAATGTTTAATTGCAATTGATTCAATTGCAATTAATTTTTTAGTCAATTGATTAATGCCCAACACTGTACTGGATGCAGCCCGCTCTCCACCGGTCGCTCTGGAAGCTTATGGGGCGATCAACACATAGTAAATGTCAAACTGTATAATATAATGTAATAAATTATGATCTTTGAATAACGGATTGTTCTGTTACGACCTTACTTAATTTCATAACTGCTTAAGATTTCTTAATTTATGCTTAAAATTGCTTGCTCTACGTAATGACCAATGTCGTTAGCTTAAACAAAAAATACATGTCCAAGTAATTAAATAAACAAACTTTTGAAGTAAGGCCGTTTATGTATGAAAACTTAATTGCTTTGGTATTGTTTTTAGATACCGTCAGAAGAGGGAGACTACAGGTCGGTGTCCAATGCCTTCTTTCAAGACAATAAGAAATCGGAATCTCGCAATGAAACACCGGATTCAACAAAGGTTTGTTATTAAAATTATTTGTCTATTTCAAAATTATAAAAATAAACACAATTTTTAAATTGGTATTATTCAAATATTCAGATACATACTGTTATACAACCGAGCGATGACTTCGAAGAGAAAAAGGTAAACTGTTGTGATGAATCAGTTTTTAAAATATGTTTCTTTTTTTTATAATAGCCTTTGTTATGTGTTCTAGCTAGTAGAAGTTTTACGCAAAATATATTTTTTTGTATGATTAGGTAGGGATAATTATAAATACCGACTTGTGCACGCTTTTATCGTTATGTGAATCAGACATTATATGAATAGATGAGCTTTTACCAACCTACAACTAACTTCAAACAGTGTAAATTGCTCTATTTCCGATAGCTGATGAAACATAGATATTTTAAAGCAAATCTGCAAATGAGGCGCCATAATATTTTTTCCAACATCCTTTCAAGAAAAATAAACTTTCAAAATGTTTTGTAAAACTTTTTAAGTTTTAATCGTCTACAATGACATTAATTGATTTTATGTACAATCTTGGTTATTGAGGTCATAAACCATCTTATTTTATATGTTAAAACCAAATAATATTGTAAGATTTACACATTTCAAAATATCCAAGCTAGTAGTCGAGAAATCGGGAGTTTGTTGTAAATAGCAATTAAAATTAAATATCTCGCAAAACGGTTAGATTTAGGATAGGGTGTCTAATAGTCAATTCAGTCAGAAACTATGTTAACTAAACGACCTTAATAGGAATAGGTCACCTTAACCAATAACCATGTATATTGTATAGTGAAGTAAATAATTACTTTCATCCTTTCTATGTAGCTTTTTTCAAGATTAAATTTTAATTCATTTAGTGAACATATCATAATAATTATTGTTTAAATTAGGTATAATATGCAAAATCATAAATTTCAAACGTGTAAAATAATTTAGAAGGGGCTTTCAGCGCCATCTCTCGCAAAAATATTAAAGTTCTTCATTGGTAGATCGCTTCGGCGATCGACGAGTCTGAGTTTTGTTTTTTTTTTTTTAATTTTGATGACGTGACGAAGGTGGCTGAACGATGCGAGTACGTACACACAACAAGTGGCCAGTAATGGCGGATGGTTGGTGTTTCGCGTCTCGTAGTAGTACTATTTATA
This sequence comes from Cephonodes hylas, assembly GCA_030295005.1. Taxonomy (NCBI): domain Eukaryota; kingdom Metazoa; phylum Arthropoda; class Insecta; order Lepidoptera; family Sphingidae; genus Cephonodes; species Cephonodes hylas. The sequence continues at coordinate 8,049,743 of AP025366.1, forward strand.
ACCTAAAATATAGTACAAGTTTTCGGCGATATGTGCGCTAACGTTTCTTCGTTCTGTGGATTGGTGCCGTTAAATTTCACAATTGTGCCAATGACGTACGAACACTACATCAACTGAAAGTATATTGCTCGTAAACGATTATCAGTGAAATGATATTGCATACAAAATTTTGACATTCACACTGCTGATATTTCGTATCCGTCGCAAGTAAGGCCATTTAATAAACACTAATCTATTTATAAACGTTTAGTAATTCTTTTGCTCTGTGGGAACATTTTCAATTCTTGGGTGAAACTATACGAGACCGAGACGGATTTGCTTGCAACAAATCTCTGTTACTCGCTGGTGCTACACAGTCGTACAGCTACACCTATGATATTACTATCGAGTGCTCCTAAATTGCACACTAATAACGTAACACGGACATTCTAATTAAGGTTCATCGCTTTGACATTCATAGCATCCTATCATCGAAAACGAGTTGGTAACACGCCTAATAATTGCCTATCCATACATTACATATCTACTAAACTCGCTATCAGAAAAGGGCTCGGTTCAACTTGTTACAATCACTAGATAAGGTCTACTGCAAATTTAAAGCCAAGCTAACATGATAATGGGCTTAAAACATTATGGGATTGTCAACAGACAGAAGAGGTGACACACTTACTTACTTATAAAAAGGTCACATACGTTTGAAATGTTTGGTGCAAGTTAGTTGTAGGTTCTAGGTAGAGAATGGTGCATGCTGAACATCGTCAAGTAAGGTGCTGAAAGTGGACAAAGTGTGTAACTAACAATGCATGCAGTGTACATAGTGTAGTACGGACCACAATCTATATTACTGAAGGGCTATGCAAACTTGATATTGAAAATGACTGAAAGACGGAAGAAAAAGTCACATAATGGATTCCTTCGGAAAGTGTCCTCCTTGTTTAATCTTGACACGGTAAGTAGGTGACAATTTGGACTTTACAGTGCTGTTAATAAATCCTTGGCTAAGATAAATTATAGTAAATATTGTTACTGAATAGTATTACTATTCAAGGCAGGTCCAAGCTATTCATTGAAGATGTGAAAATATATGTATATTTGGGTCAATCAACTTTTATCTGTCCTGTCAGTACTATGTAAATTTGTCCCTCAGTAGGTTAGTACAATGAAACATTAATTTTTCCAAAAAAATTATATATGGCAATCCATTACAATGAAACATAATTATTAATTACAATATCTACTATGATGCTAGAAAATAGATTTTGTTTGCTTTAAAACCTTAACGACCTTTTTGCATGTTTATTTTAGTCCCTATTATATTTTATTATTCTGACTTCCACCGGACAACGGTAAAAAAGTTCCAAAATCCAAACATTTATGGCGTGACTACTGCCTGGAACTCAAGTCGATTTATTTCGTGACAACATTCATCCAGCCCCGATTTTGATTTCATCTTTTCCGCGGCGCCAGTCGACCGAGTGTATTTTGAAAAAGAGCGTGGCTTTATTGTGTGTCCACTGGACAACCAGCACAAAAACTTTGGTATTTTATATATTGTAATAAATTAAAGTGGAATATATTCAATTTAATGTATATTTTTTACTGTGCGTAAGACCTAATTGAAAATATTATTATTTATTACCAGGGAGCGGAAAGACTAATAAATATCACCACCAGTCCCTTGGACATCCAAGATCGTTGTCTGAATTAATCAATATTTTCTCTTTTAATACTGATAATTATTTTCAAATAGTTGTTTTTTTATTACATAAAAGAAGAAATACAGGCGATTTTCATCATAGAGTCCCCTTTGGACACCCGAGAATTTCCTATGGATAAACGTATATGTCCACTGGACAACCACTTTTTTCTTATCTCCTAAAGACACATTATCGTCATTTTTACTTTAAAAGAACAAGTAAGGTTTTTCAAATATGATTCTAATATTTAAAAGTAAATTAACAATTTGACTGAATTTTTAAATGTCCTAGGGACCATCTTAACTACAGTCATGTGAATTTTTGAGTAAAATTTACCATAAATTGTTCTGCTCTATTTAAATTCCTTAAATATAAATAATTATCAACAACAAATACGTATAAAATATACAACTTTAAGAAAAAAAAATTATGTATAAAATCTATCATTGATGGTACATTTAAAAGTTGATTGACCCATTTACTAATTAACATATGTATGGTATAATGTAAAATAACAATTGGTACCTATTACTAATATTATGTAAGTTTTATCTTATCAGATGTCATATTTTATATACTACTGACATTCACAATGCATTTTGATATTCATTTGATACAGTAAACATTTTCATTAATTTAAAAAAAATCCATATTTAAGTTACCAATAATAAATATTAATAAATTATACATATCTCTGTAGTTCATGCCATAATACATTTTTCTCATAAGATATATTAAATTTAATACCTTACTTTTTATTGTGTGCCAGTGTCAATAATACAATGATTTTTTTAAATATATCAATAATATATGTATGTTAATATTTTGCTTATTAATAAATTATTCTTTCAAGTTCTATCATTTGACTCATAACAATCCATGGAACAACAGTATTAATCATTCTCAATGACTATATATTTGATTCTCTCTTCTGGGTCATATCAATCTAACATGAAATTCCAAATAATATTATATTATTGTTTTGAATTTTGCCTGTATGTTTTAGGTTTTTATTTTTATCATAATATGTAAATAATTCCATTTTATATTCAATCCTTATAAAACATTGTTCTCCAAATTATTTATTGTTTTCAGGCTCACATTACGTCGCCAGAAATGAAGCAGGTAATTTATATAATTTAATCTGTACCAAACAGGAAAATGAATAGCTAAGTGAATCCCTTTTAAGCAATACAATCTCATATACAGTAAATTAATACATTGTTAGTCTGCAATGCTTTTGAGCCAAAGCATAATATTGCATTATATTAAAAGTACTAGAAAGCACATAGAGGTATTATGAATTAAATATGTTTAATTAAAATCTGTTACCAGATCGCAATACTTAAGAATATACAAGGTGTATTTAGACCGTGATCGAAAACAAGCAAGGCAAGCTATATCTTATGTGATTACAAACCCCCTGGGTTTAAAGAAAATCCAGACAATACATACAAATTTTGACGTTTTTCATAAAAAAAAAACCACGTACATTTAATACCGATGGTTGTATGAAAAACGTATTTTATTTCTTTAACGCCAATGGGCTTGTGCTTATTGTAGCTATTACCTGCCATAGTTTTAGATCACGGTCTGCCTGCATTAAAATCAGAAGACACTTATTTGAGGCATCATGGCATAAATGTATATGTGATACATTGTAAGTTGCAGGTAAATGGCATCGAGGGCGGTCCGCAAGTGGAGGACGGGTTCGTGTACCTGAGCGTGGTGCTGTCGCGGGCGGGCGGCGCGGGGCTCGGGTTCAGCATCGCCGGCGGCTCCGACAACCCGCACGTGCCCGACGACCCGCGCATCTACGTCACCAAGCTCATCCCCGGGGGCGCCGCCGCCGCCAGCCAGATGCAAATCAATGATGCCATATTACAGGTATATTGTTTTCAGAGTTATGAATACTGTGTCATTTTACGCTTTTTATACATATTTATAAACCCCCGTATTAAAGTAGAGTCTTAATGTCTCCAATATCCACCCTTGTTAAAACAACAGAGGTTACGAACTCTCCTTCTGGTCTTATCTCGCCAACATTCGACCAGGAACAAATGTATGTGGACCACACATAAAATTTCCCTTTTGCGATGATCTATCGCGCGATAGCTTAAGGTTCAAATCATTAATAACTATGACATTTATGCCCGAATACTGAAACGCAACTTAAAAATTAAGGTGAACTTAAACGTCTAATTCCGTCTTATTGTAGTCGGTTTATATTAGAGAATGCAGTCTCGTTCTCGCGAGATCTCGGCGTTTTTGGGCGAGATTAATCTCGGTCGAAAAAAGGGCGAGATCTCTCGAGATTAACGAGAGTGTACTGGAGTATAAAAACGGTTAAATTGTAATAAATTGTGATTTTAATTGAACAAATATTTCATTAATTTTTGTATATATTGTTATCTGTAATTTCCAATGTTCTACTGTACTGAGTAGTATAGATTATTTAATTGTAAATAATAATATCGCAGTTTAATAGTCAACTCAAGTTTTGTTTGATATAATTTATTTTATTGTTTTTTGATAGACACATACGTAAAAGCGTAAGAGCATACTACTTAAAAGTCTATTTAAAATATTTAGAAAGTTACGTTACGTCATCTATGATTATAATGCATGAAAAAGTCTTAAAAAAAATTGTGATAATAAATATTTTTATTATATATATTTATATTTTTTATTATTATTTACCTCATGTATTCTAATATTGCTATTATTTGATAAAAACAAACACAACACTGCTAATCTCGCGAGATCTCGCAATTGCCGAGGTCTCGCGAGATTGATTTTCATAAACTCGCGAGATCTCGCTTGAGCCCAATCTCGCGAGATTTGCATTCCCTAGTTTATATCGACTTAAAATTAAGTAGCGTTTCAGTATTCGGCCGTTATACTCGCAAAAATGATCAATTGTAAAAATATGGATGCACCCATATTATTGTGGTAGTTTCGTATGCTAGATATTGTTTGCATACCAGAATCAATGAGGTCGATAATAGCTCGCACAATATGCATTATGACTGCATGTATGGACAAAATACGTCAGAAAGCAATCTAAACATTCCTTCGTTCGTATTACTACCTGGCTTCAGCTGGTGAAATCGAATACATACAAGTATTACATTGTTCCGAGAACCCATCACCAAGCTTGAGAATATATTGAACGCTATCACTTTGTGCAAAAAAGGTAAAAATAAATGAATTCCAAGCGATACAATGACCACCTTTTTACTCAGATCTTTAAAAAGTATTATTTATATACAACAAGCAAAAAATGTATTAGCCGCCGGCGGAAAATCAAACTCAGCTCCTACCGAGTTTCGAGAATTAACAATAGATAAAATAACCGTCACAACGTTGCTTAAAGCTAAAAGATATAATATAGGTATAGTCACTGACACGATTATAATTTCTGAATATATATTGTTAATTTTAACAATTATATTAAGTTCCTTGAAATATAAACTCAGATTCATTCAAGTTTGTAATCGTTGATGTTTCAATAAAGATCCATACATAAATAAGCACCCAACGATCAGTGAATATTATGGTATATCCATAAAAATATTTATCGTTCAAAGGTCCATTACATAACGCTTGGTGTCGTAAGACTTGTCAGAAAAATTCTAATGTCAATATGTAAATTCCATATACCTGTTGGTTACTCAACTCACTAAGACCGAACCTTGAAGTTACTATCGTGGTGTAGACACGTATAATTAAAAAATCTTCGCAGTTACGATAAGAGAAGTTTATGTGGTATATATTGTAGTATACGTAACGAACGTACCTTGACTGTGAAAAATGTTTGATAAAGTGTAATTGTTTTGATTTTGTGTTATTAATGTTATGTTTTGATTAAAAGTTACTATACTTTAACTAAATAACCATTCAGAGTGAATTTTTGTATTACGTGAAACGCAAATTGCTGGGTGACGAATTGTATGAAATGTAACAGTAAATAATTTAAAATGATTTTCCATTTGCATTTTTATACAAATCTAATTTAAATATATAATACATGTTCAAAAATGTACTCGTCAGTTCAGTTCGAATAATGATTTTTCGTATATATCTCAATCCTGATACTCTCTGGTATAGTTGTAAGGCCAAATAAAACATTAATAAAACTTTCACTGTGAAACTAATTTATTTTCTCTCGATTTGCGTCTTAAAGATTATGTTAAACAATAAAAAAATACTTTTCTTGTAGGTAAACGACACAAATGTAGAAAATGTAACGCATGCGGAAGCAGTAGATGCACTCAAAAAGGCTGGCAATACCGTGAAAATGGTATGTATTTTTAAACATAATATTTTCGGTTCTGTTGAATATTCACATAAATACATTGCAATATTTTCTGCTGCAGAAAGTGCGCCGTCGAGCCGCGGAAGACACGTTAAACGTTTCTCAAATATCTGCTAAAGAAGAGTCTGTTGAAATTGAACTTGCGAAAGGTGGTTCTGGTTTGGGATTCAGTATAGCAGGCGGGCTCGGTAATCAACATATCCCAGGAGACAACGGTATCTACGTCACAAAGATCATGGCCGGAGGAGCAGCACATCGAGACGGACGCTTAAGGGTCGGAGACAAATTGTTAATGGTGAAAAATACCTCTGTAAGTTCGTATATTCAATATATTCTTTAAAAAAATAAAGTTCTTGTTTTAAAGTACATATGTTATTGTTTATTTATTGCAGCAAGGCGATGTGAATTTGGACAATGTGACACATGAGGACGCGGTGGCTGCTCTCAAAGCGACCGGCGAGCGCGTCCAGTTGGTACTCGTGCCGGGGCCCAGGCACGGACAACCGTCGCCACGGGTCTCTCGCGCCAATACTCGTAAGTTTTATGTATCTAAGGAATAAGCGCAAAATTTTAGATTTAAAAAATTTCCATAGGAAAATGTCTATAAGGGTTAAATAAGGACTGCATGGAAGCCAATTTATGTCCCCTTTTCTAAAGATAAAATTGTTTGAAAAAAATTACTTTCCTTTGGCACTGGGTCCAATTTCTTTGGCTGTAGCTAGCAAAGTAATGCAGTTCAGACACTAAAAAGTCCTTCGATGTATATGGGTCAATCAACTTTTAAATGTACCATCAATGATAGATTTTATTTTTCAAATTTTTTTTTACAAATTTGTATATTTTATACGTATTTGTTGTTGATAATTATTTATATTTAAGGAATTCAAATAGAGCAGAACAATTTATGGTAAATTTTACTCAAAAATTCACGTGACTGTAGTTAAGATAGTTCCTTGAATATTTAAAAATTCAGTCAAATTGTTAATTTACTTTTAAATATTAGAATCATATTTGAAAAACCTTACTGTTCTTTTAAAGTAAATATGACGATAATGTGTCTTTAGGAGATTAGAAAAAAGTGGTTGTCCAGTGGACATATACGTTTGTCCATAGGAAATACTCGGGTGTCCAAAGGGGATTCTATGATGGAAATCGCCTGTATTTCTTCTTTTTATATAATAAAAAAACAACTATTTGAAAATAATTATCAGTATTAGAAGAGAAAATATTGAATAATTCAGACAATGATCTTGGATGTCCAAGGGACTGGTGGTGATATTTATTAGTCTTTCCGCTCCCTGGTAATAAATAATAATATTTTGAATTAGGTCTTACGCGCAGTAAAAAATATACATTAAATGGAATATATTCCACTTTAATTTACTACAATATATAAAATACAAACGTTTTTGTGCTGGTTGTCCAGTGGACACACAAAAAAGCCACGCACTTTTTCAAAATACATTCGATCGTCTGGGGCCGCGGAAAAGATGAAATCAAAATCGGGGCTGGATGAGTTTTGTCACGAAATTAATCCACTTGAGTTCCAGGCAGGAGTCACGCCATAAATGTTTGGATTTTGGAACTTTTTTTACCGTTGTCTGGTGGAAGTCAGAATAATAAAATATAATAGGGACTAAAATAAACATGCAAAAAGGTCGTTAAGATTTTAAAGCAAACAAAATCTATTTACTAGCATCATAGTAGATATTGTAATTAATAATTATGTTTCATTGTAGTGGATTGCCGTATATAATTTTTTTGGAAAAATTAATGTTTCATTGTACTAACCTACTGGGGGACAAATTTACATAGTACTGACAGGACAGATAAAAGTTGATTGACCCATATATCAGTATTGTATGTGAGTATGACCAGTGATGAATGTATTGTGTTTGGCCAGCATCGAGCACGGCGAACTCCCTGCGTCGCGAGGATGCTGGCGACGCTGTGGACGGCGAGGAGACGCGCGTGGTGGAGCTGGAGAAGGGCGCGGCGGGGCTGGGGTTCAACATCGTGGGCGGCGAGGACGGGCACGGCATCTACGTGTCGTTCCTGCTGGCGGGCGGGCCGGCCGAGCGCTCGGGGGCGCTGCGCCGCGGCGACCGCCTGCTCGCCGTCAACGACCTCGACATCGCGCACGCCACGCACGAACAGGCGGCTAAGGCGCTCAAGGTACTCGCATACGTATTACACACACATCGCCAGCCCATATACGGCACGAGCATCCTCTACAACTGGCAAGGTTTAGACCTTCATCCACCACGCTGGCCTAGTGCGGGTCGACGGACAGGGATTCCTTAAAATGTTTTCCTTCACCATTAAAGTGCGTGTGAGTTCATTGTGAATATGTGTATATTCAAATAGTAGGAGGTCTAGGTTTGAGCCCGCAACCGCAAAGATTGGGATCATCACTATTTCATACACATTACATACTCATGAGCAAAATATTCGATCTTTGCGATATTGTAAGAAAAGTAAACTCTAAAAACTAAATACTAAATAAATACTATAATACTGACTAAAAACGAATTTCTTGAACTACATGGGTGTACCATATTTATTTTGTTATTAAAACTGTTTCAGAGCACTGGACAGAACGTGAAATTAACGGTAGTGTACAGGCCGCAGGAATACAACAAATTTGAGGCTCGAATTAATGAACTTAAACATCACACACTTCTAAGGACTTCTCAGAAACGCTCCCTATATGTTAGGTAAGTTTCGTTCACCTTCCAAATTCCACTTCCCAAAGTTGAAGCATTGTTAAAACGTATTGGAAAATCGCCAAAACTGCAGGCTTGATTGAAGACAAACTTTGGACAGCCTTTGAAAAATGTATAAAAAATTTTAAGGTACAAAAATGGAGTTTGGAGCCAAAAACTACAATTTATGGGGTGTCCAACGTTGCAGAAATAATTTTAGTAGTAAAATTTAAATTGCAGAGCATTGTTCGATTACGACCCGGTCAGAGACGACGGCTTGCCTTCAAGAGGACTGCCCTTCCGATACGGCGACATCTTACACGTCACCAACGCTTCCGATGACGAATGGTGGCAAGCGAGGTGACATATTTGCCCTTTTGCATTTATTTTATTTTTATTATTATTACGTTTATCTACACTTACATCTTTTCCATTTAGAAATATTCTTTTTTACTTTATTGTTTGAAATTAATTTTTGATACAACTTTGAGTGTGTGATAAACTGTAACATCATTGGATAAAACAAAAAGGCATGAGAAATTAGGATTATCTGTTAAAATGTATATATTGTTGGTATAATTGTAACTGGGCAGAAGGTTAGACAAGGCGGACAACGACGCGATCGGTATAATTCCGTCGAAGCGGCGGTGGGAGCGCAAGCAGCGCGCCCGCGACAGACAAGTCAAGTTCCAGGGACAGGCCACGCCCGTCTCCGCGGTGAGATACACACATAGCCTTACTATTATATCCTTATTTATCAAAATTAACTAATAATACAGTATAATCCCCCTAACCGGCACTTAGATAGTCCGGCACGTCCAATAATCCGGCACTTTCCGCCCTCACCCTTCTATACTTGTGCTCCATGAAATACTTTATTTTCTATCAGTGACTCCGGTTCTGAATTTCTGTGTTCCGTGAATTTTTCATTATAATCCAGTAATCCGAACATTCCAATATTTTTTATAACGCTGAATTAAAGAGATTGGGCTGTAATTACATTAAAAACAATATCTATTTGCAAACATCCAATAAAATCGCATCTATATTAAAAATTCAAAAATGAAGGATGTTGTAGCCAGGGTTGGGCAGTATTTTAATTACTTGTAATTACTTGTAATTAAAATACGTAATTGAAATACAAATACGTATTTTGTATTTGTATTTCAATTACTTCCTTAAAATATAATTTGTAATTCGTATTTTAAATACCTGACGCCAAAGTATTTTGTAATTAGTATTTTAAATACTTGAGGCTTTAAAATACATTAATATTAAAATACAATTAACCACCATGAGTGCAATAGTGGTAATTAAATTCAGCCCCACTATTCCTGGTTACGGTAGCGGCCATGGTAACGGCGGGGCAGGGGGTGCTAAGAATCCCCGGGTTGGCCCCGGCTACCACACCCAACGACGAATGGCCATGGTTACACACAACATACGCACTTTGAGGACAAACGAGAAGATTGTTGATTGAATTGAGTGGATAACACTGGGACATACTGGGGTTGTCGGAAGTCCAAAAAATCGGGGAGGACATGACAACCCTGAAGTCCGGTGTTCCGAGGAGGAGTCGGATTTCTCATCCACAGGTCTCTCATTAACAACATCGTATCCAATGAAAGTGTGTCGAACAAGCCAGTGTACCTCATACTCAGAATATTCAAAAGATATTCGTTGAAGGTCATACAGGTATACGCGCCGACCTCGACACAACCAGATGAAGAAGTAGAAGAGATCTATGAGAACATACGTCGAGCCATACATACTTCCAAAACCTACTTCAATGTTGTTATGGGAGACTTTAACCGCAAAGTTGGTCATGAGAAGCGATGCGCAGTTGAAAGTGGGGCAATTTGGACATGGGCAACGCCACCGATCCCGGTGGAAGTCATTGGGAGAGACCTATGTCCAGCAATGAACTTCGATAAGCTGATGATGATGATGATGAAACTTTTTTTCCTCATCTTTCCAGACCATGCAGATTACTTATTAAGTATTTTGTAATTTGTATTTGGTATTTTAATTACAAATAGCTAAAATACTGTATTTTGTATTTTATATTTCAAATACCTTACTTAAAAGTATTTTGTATTTCGTATTTTAATTACTTGTGATAAAGTATTTTGTATTTCAATTAAAGTAAAGCATGTATTTTGCCCAGCCCTGGTTGTAGCTACATTTTAAATTGTATTTTCTTGTTCATAATTTTAATCAACATTTTAAATCATCGAAATATTGAAACTATTTGCAATATATTTTTCGGGGCCCAATAGAGTCAATCTACGCTAGAGAGGAAAAAGAAAACACTGTCGTTCAGCAGAAAGTTCCCGTTTATGAAGAGCAGAGAAGATGGCAAATCTGAAGACGGTTCGGATCAAGAACGTAAGTACAAACCAATACTAATACATACACATGGACGTCAATATCCTTTGTAAAATTAATTTATAAAATTGTAACGGATGAACAAGGGTCGGGGCACTTTACTAATACCACATTTCCGAACACTGGCTTGTGGGTCTATCATCAAAGCGATCATTGGCACAATCTGGTTACCGCACAAAAAATATCACTGTAATAAAGGGTGACGTCACCATTCCGTTTTTCAAATCTCTGACTCAAAGGGATTTATTCTATGTATTACAGTTTGGGCTATCAATGGATGCCTCAAACGCACAGAACTATGATCACGTGTGCATTATGCTGTCCGACTAATATAACAATTTGTTTACAGCTTTCATGCTTTGTTACACTCAGGAGGATGCTAACGCGGACGGTAAGTGCATACTTTATATATATACGTACATATTTACATTCGCTATTTTGCTGTTAATCGTATTTAGGTCATTATGCAGTTTTTATTTCATGCGGCTGCTAACAACCACTGTTAAAAGTAAGGTTGTTTTTACATTGAAGCTGTGTACGCTTTGTCTAACCACAGTACGGTTGGGCTCGTCGTCCATCGATTGCGGTGACGGATCAGTATCGCTTCTATCTTAAAAAGTCCATAAATATTCAGAAATTCTTCGAGATAATAGAGTCGCGTTATTAGGTTCACAGCATAAAGTACTCGATTTACCTACCCCTATACTGCACCTCATCTTTTCCATACTAGTGATACTGAATCGTCGCTCTCTATGTGAATGGCCGACGAGCCCAACCCAAAAGTACTATGGTTTCTAAAATGTTTTCAATAAGGTTTGTGCAAAGTAAGTATCACGGATGGATAAACGCTTATTGTGATTAATTATGTACATGTGACGTAGGCTCGCTAGGGATGTGTTTTGAAGTAAATTTTAGTATAATACTCAAATTTACTTCACTTTGAAATAAACTTAAAATAATTTTTGTTAAATTTATATTCAATAATAAATTATGGTGTTATACTTGAATAACCCAGAGAAATTCGAAAAAATATTAGACTGTACAAAAAATATTTTATACAATATTGACCCTTATTGAATTTTGCGGGATTTGTGTGAGTAAGTTTATAGCTTTTAGTGTGTATGGTGGAGCATGGTGAAGCCTTATATATTATTATTACAATAATATAGGTTTAGTGATATTTCCTCAGTATCGCCGTAACATTTGTCGCTTGTCGAATAATTACAATGTTATAAACCAATTCTGTGACAAGCTATGTACTCATTAACTCTGTGTTTAGATAGTTTCATTTTTATAAATAACTCGTTGTCCACACAAACGTGTCGAGTGCCGTCGCTCGCAGTGTTCAATGTGTGGCTGTGACGACATGTCGGTGTGCGAGCGAGACGGCGACAGGTGTGTGTGGACAGGGCTTAGAATACAACTGGATGTTCCACATGTAGTTAATGTCGGACCGAGAATGGGTCGCAGCGAGCACGCGGGTTGGTTTGAGTCTGAGACACGTCCGTCCGCAGTCCCGTGCTTCTAGTTGCCTAACCTGACAACATACCGACGTGATTACATTCATCTTACAGATGATACGATTTTTTTATTTGTTGTTTCTTTTCCCGACCGCTATTAACGATTATGTACAAAGCTAACTCCAAAGAAGGCTACAAACATGATGACGAATGATAATGTCACGATTTCAGTAAAGATCTCTCATTCCGGTTCCTTGTCCGCCTCCGGACTGCACACACATTTGAGAAAATATATTTAATTATATGTAACGTTAATTTTTCTACGTGTAGGGGAAATCTTGTACCGAGTGGAACTTCCCATGATGGAGGAGATAACGCTCATTTATCTCGAGGACGAGAGTAAGTTTTGGGAGTGAGGCGTAGCTTGCGAGTGCCGTAGCCGATACCTTACCTCCCGCATTCTGGTTATGATCATCAATTAGAGACGTAGTTTTCATTTCAATAACACTCCAGTTTTTTTTTATTATTTGTCATTATTTCTTTCGTTGAGTTGTTTTAATTCATACAACGCGATTATTCTAATAGCCTCTCCGCACTCGATAAATATTCCATCGTGGTCACGAAAGTTTTTGAATCATTTGTGAGAGTGGTAAGGTTGAGTCGTCGCCGGGCTCCCGATTCGCCGTCCCGTTAGCGTCGCGAGGAGATGAGCCTCGGCCGATGAGTTGCGCTGGGAGGATGGGGCCACTGGAAGCACACGAGGACACAAGTGCCGCCTCTGTCACGCCACACACCGCACACACACCGCGCCACACCGCGCGCATGTCCGCAGAACGCGCTTTGCTCACACTCGCGACACGCGACACCACACTGCGTCACCAGCATGTCTCACTACTACAAAACTACGACTCGACATCACGACTTCACGACATCCCCATAAGAGCTTGTTTTTAAGTTGTTTTTTTTTTTTTTCAATTACGCTGTGCTGGTTTATTTTAGATTTAGTTTTTTTTTAGCTTCTGAAAAGTCGGGATGCTGTAAAATATTGAATAAGCCTAGAAGACGCTGATATTGTTTTGTATTGAAATGTAAAAATCCGCTTATTTATATTTGATGCGTTTAGTTAGCAACAATATTGAAGCCATAATTGAACAAAATTGTGTGTGCATTATTCATTTATAATGATATGTGATATTTATTATGGCTTCAATATTTAACTTGCGATACCTGTACGAGAACAAGCGAGCATGAACAGTATGACGTAAGATAAAAGTTTGTCGCTCATCTACTTGTAGACATGGCTCATGTTTTGTGTTGCGTTTTTTGCTCAGACGTTAGGTACCAACCTGTCATTGTAATTAAACATTCGACACCTATAGGTACTTGTATCTTATGTCGTGCTGGGAGTCATATGAAAATGTTTCAAAAACACTACTTTTACTCAAACGTTAATGATTAGTTAATAATTTAATACCGATATTGCGTAGAATATATCGTAGTATTTATAAAACATTTTTTCTATCAGCTTGAGATTATAATTATAGGTAGCTCTTTATATACCGTATGGCTTAGAATATTATCAGACAATACTAGACAATGCATCGTAGGTACACTTAGGTTACTTTAAAATATTGGTATATTTATAAAAATATTTATTTAAGATGTATAAAATTAATAGCCAGAAGAATTCGTGTATTTCTAAGATGCATTATGCGACTAGTTTGTATATGATTTTGCATAATATTTCTTTATGTATATGGTCGAAAATGTATTAGTGTTTGCAACACATACACTGCACGAGAAAATGTTATCGGCACGGGTAGCACGTTAATACTTATATCATCTGTCTATATGAACATACAGTTTATGCAAAATTATTATAAATCTTAATTTTTATAGATCTTTATATAGTAAGATCAGTGCAAGCTTTATTATAAATAAGCAGACATAGGAGTAATAATTATGGGCGCCTTAAGAAACATATTTCTAGTCGCTGTACCGTATACTGTAACAAACTACAGAAGTCTGGTATAGCGGACTAATAGATTGTAATATTTTTAGACATCATTTTTCATAGGACGCGTTAATGTAAATAAGGTATAACAATTTGTTTACAATACTTTTCAGGTCAAGACGAAACTGTGCTATCTTATGAAACGGTGCAGCAGTTAACGATCAATTACACGCGACCAGTTATAATACTTGGCCCTCTTAAAGATCGAATAAACGACGACCTTATATCGGAGTTCCCCGACAAGTTTGGAAGCTGTGTGCCACGTGAGTATTATTATCATTGATATCTGTAGAAACCCATAACTAGTTTATAGGCACTTTTATAACAAGACTTTTCAGTCATATTCTTAGGTTACATCAGGTTCACATATACATCAATTTTTCATCCTTATTGCCACGGGAATACGAACGTTATAGTTCTATATTAGCTGTCACTTAGTAAGCGCATCAGTTACTATATCTCATTCACGATAACTTGATTCTTTTGGCATATCGACTAATGATGGGAAACAGAAAATATCTAGTAGTTCAAAAATATTGCGTTTTAAAATACTGCATTATGTGTGAAATTCTTTATTACTTTCGACATGTAAAACATCATGTAGATAAGCGATAGTGGGTCAAAGTTCATAATAAGTACCTATTTAATATAACAGGGTTATTTTTAGACCTTCCGCCATATTTAAATAGGTGTTTTAGACCACGAAGGTAAACAACTTCCCCAAAGAATCACGGGTCGAAAAGTGAAAAAAAAAATTCAGACCTTCACACACGAAATCGACCCCGTGAGCAGTTTTCTATGGGAGGGTCGAATTATTTATCACGTTTCGACCCATGTTTCTTTGGAAAAGTTGTTTAGTTTCATGGTCTAAACCACCTATTTTAAATTGACAGGAGGTCCAAAAATAACGCAGTATGTAAAAATTAAGGTTGAAAAATAAAATAGTTTTATATTTAAAACAATTTTTATTAAGAAAAAGGAGCACAGCCATGATCATCATAGTGTTCATTAAAATTATCGACGTGGACTTCGATATGAACGATGTTACGTCCCTTTCCGTCCGACCGATGTAACATTGTAAAAGCGTCTATTATTTTCAGTGTTCCTATTTTTAATTTTTTTGAAGCAATAAAGTCTCAAAATTTTCGGATAACGCTTATATCTTTAGGGACTTTTGTGTTGTATGTATTTTATTTATATTTATCAAATAATATAAATAATAAAATGATACGTTTTTTATTTCAAAGTCATGTCTCAGAAAAATTGACATCTGCCAAAAGAATCAACTTATCGTGAATGAGGTATAAAACCACGTGATCTGACGTGTCCACCCGATCTTTTTTTTTGTATCGTAAAACACATGTTCCGCTCCGTGACTAAGCATTTTATTATTATGTTATCATAAGTAGTGAGATTATGCCTAAAGTTATTTTGAATTATTGATTTTGATATTATGATGATGATGACGACAATGATGGTGATGATGTTTCCCCGCAGACACGACGCGGCCCCGACGCGACTACGAGGTGGACGGCCGCGACTACCACTTCGTGTCGAGCCGCGAGCAGATGGAGCGCGACATACAGAACCACCTGTTCATCGAGGCGGGACAGTACAACGACAACCTGTACGGCACCTCCGTCGCATCCGTCAGAGAAGTCGCTGAGAAGGTATTTAGTTATTTTATTTGTAGAATATACTGGAAAAACACTAGGAAAAATATTGTATACAATTCAGAAAAAAATCCACAAATAGTCAAATCATAAAATTGAAGGAATTTCCTGAGTTTGTGAAAAATTGATCTTCATCAAAAAATATGATAAAATGCTCAGTAATTAATAAGGTTTAATTTTAAAGTTCAAAGGATACATTATTTTTGTCATCGTTCCAGGGCAAACACTGCATTTTGGACGTGAGTGGAAACGCAATAAAGCGACTACAAGTGGCCCAACTTTACCCAATTGCCATATTCATCAAACCAAAGAGTGTAGAATCGATAATGTAAGTACTATTAATTTAAATACATAATACGCATACCATAAAGAAACTGTATTATTTAATTATTTATGTACATCGCAGGGAAATGAATAAACGAATGACTGAAGAACAAGCGAAGAAAACATATGAACGCGCCTTGAAAATGGAGCAAGAATTTGCCGAATACTTCACCGGTTAGTAGATAAAATCGAATCCTGAGTATCTATATCAATTAGTAAGCAATAGGCTCACTTCCTATTCTGCTTCTTCTTCTTCTTCATCAACCCATATACGCCCACTGCTGAGCATGGGTCTCCTCTACCATTGAGAGGGTTTTAGGCCATAGTCCACCACGCTAGCCTAGTGCGGGTTGGCGGACTACGCACCTAAGAAATTCCTAAGAACTCTTAGGTGTGCAGGTTTCATCACGATGTTTTCCTTCACCTTTAAAGCAAGTGATAATTCAATGTCAATACACACATAACTTCGAAAAGTCAGAGGTACAGTCTGTTTGACAAGAGCGTGTACGGCAAAACTTTTTTTTAGGTACCGCTAGAAGCTTGGTTGTAAATTTGGCAGGTAGCTAGCCCCTTCCCCTCAGATGCTTTGTGTATAGAGTTTCAGTTGTCGTTCGATCTTTGTCAGAGGAGGACGCATTTCGTCATGAGTGCTACGTACGCATCACGTTATGAAGCAGTGTTCTTGTGTTTGCATCCAAAAGGACCCAAAATGTCATACGCAGCCGCTGCAAAATACATGAAAAAGTCAAAGACATTTGTTAGTAAGTGGGTGAAACGCTATTCTGAAGTAAAAAATGTCGACGATCTGCCTAATCGTGGCTCTACGCAAAAAACAACGAAAAAGGAGGACAAAATGATTTTACGGGTATTCGAGAAGAATTCTCGCCTATCGTTACGTGGTGGTCAAGCGGTTTTGCTTAAAAAAGGCCTTAATGTGTCATGTGATACTATAAGAAGACGTTTACTGGCTCATGATGTAAAATTTCGTAGCATAATAAAGAAACCGCTACTGTCGGAAAATCATGTTAAAAAGAGACTCACTTGGGCGCAGGAACATTTGGACCGGGATTGGGACAATGTAATTTTTTCGGACGAAGCTTCTTTTTGGGCACGTTCTTCTATCACTCATACCAGGTGTACCCACGCCAATAAATTCATCCAGCGGATCGTTAAACATCCGGTGAAGGTGCACGTTTGGGGTTGTTTTTCAAAACAGGGATTTGGTACCTTGCACATATTTACAGGTAATTTATATGCAGCTAAAATGGTCAAAATATATCAAATGGCTTTATTACCATCTGCTCAAAAGTGGTTTAAAAGGAAAAACATATATTGGCTATTGCAAGAAGACAATGACCCCAAACATCGGAGTCGTCTTTGTACAGCGTGGAAACAAGAGAATGACGTTGAAGTACTAGATTGGCCATCACAGTCGCCGGATGCAAATCCAATAGAAAATGTTTGGGCACTCATGAAGTTGAAGCTTCGAGGAAAGAAAATCTGGACTTTAAAACGATTAGTTCGTGAAATTAGACTTATTTGGAGGTCTTTGTCCCTGGATTATGCAATAAAATTAGTAGAAAGTATGCCTCGAAGACTCCATTCAATTATTGATAATGGAGGCGACTGGACAAGTTATTAATAATAAAGCATCATTGTCTATATCATGTATAATGAGTGTATTTTTTTTCTATTTTTTATCCCAATTCATTCCCGAGTTTTGCCGTACACGTTCTTGTCAAACAGACTGTATGTGCCTGTACTTCCTATTATTCTGGACTATCTGGAAAATAAGGGTGTAGAATTGCATTGCATATATTTTTAATTTAACATGACGACCACTTTTAATAACTTATAATTCGACCTATGCGCAGAATAAAGTTATATGTGCTTTTGCACAACTTCTCTTTTTCAGCGGTTTAAACTTAATTGGGCACAAAATTGTCAGTAACTTTTTTTGTTGTTCAAACAACTAAATTTACGATTATTATTACTTCACTAGTGCAATATATAAACAAGTACTCTTTTTTGGACATAAAAAGTACTTTGGTGTTATGGTCATAAGTAACCTTATTCTATGCATAGGTCGAATACATACCTAAGAATCAATCTTTTTGATTCATGGTAAATGTTCGATGTAAAACTTAAAATTGGTAGTCTAACGTTGTTATAACTCCTTTATTTTATTTATAATTTTACTCGATGGTAAAAGTTAGGCTACATTGTTGAGTACATGTTTGCATTTCGCGCAGCCGTGGTGACGGGCGACACGCCGGAGGAGATCTACGCGAAGGTGAAAGCTGTGATCACGGCGGAGAGCGGGCCCAACGTGTGGGTGCCGCGCCGCGAGCCGCTGTGAGTCGCTGCAAGCCGCTGCGAGCCGCTGCAAGTCGCTGCAAGCCGCCGCGAGCCGCCGCAAGTAGCTGCAAGCCGCGACCAGCCTCACTGAGCGTCCCCACTAACTAGTACCTATCATAGTGCCTCGAGTTCACTCGCCCTCACTTGCAAACTATACTGCAATTTGTTATTTCGTTCAGATGTTTCCGTAGGTGACGTCGAAACCCGTATCGGCATTTTCGATGTGTGTCGTTGACGCATTAGACGAAGGGAGATTGTTGCGTTGGGCTTCACTTGATACGAATAAGCAATAAAAGTTGTAGAGCGGGCAGGCGGTCTGCCTGAGTACGACGCGCACAGTCATGTAATTTCGAGTGTCCGTAGATATATGACCAGATTTTTGACTCACGGCTTGATAGTTGAAACCTATCCCGGTTTGTGTAGCGAGAATATATTCATTTTTAATGAAAATTTTCACTTTTGCATAAAATTGTTGACCAAGAATCTGTTATTGACTAGCGTTCACTGAATTAATGTACGCTTATGTTTATTGTGCAAATGTTTTATAATAGCTATAAATATAATGTTTCATCAAATGCAATGTATGGGACCGTTCAAGTATTACGTAAGCAGATTTATTACAATTATTTACCCCCCCATCCCCCTTGTCAGCAAAAGTAAGCAAAGCTCTTACCCCCTACCCCCATGCTTACGTAAACATTTTTCAATTAATGTATTGTTTTTTTAAATATTGTAATTATAAGGTTATAATTATAATTTTAAAAATAAGAAAATAGATTTAGGATGGAGAGATTTTACTGATATGGTATTCAACATAGAGTAACAAAAATATTATAATCTTACAAACATAACAAACTTGTTTTAAATTTTTGGTACACATATTAAATTCAAATTAACAGTCTTCAGTCCATGAAACCCGAATCCATGATTCTAAGTTTTCGATGACATTGGATTGCTTGGATTGCTGCTCAGTGTTGTAAGTCTGCTCACTTTCTTCCGATTTTGGAATGTCTACGTCGTTCTCATCGAGCCATTCAACATCATGGTGCTCTAAATTTTGAATAATGCACATCAGTTCATTAGCACGACGAGCAGCGACTCTTACAGGTCTAATTTTCCTATCAGTGTGCGTGTTTACTTTTTTATGGATCTTCTCGATGTGACGATTTAGTGACTTGACGGAAGCATGATAAAGACCACACGTTTTGCATGTTCGACTTGATAGCCTCAATTTTACCGTTGGACAAAAATAATCGTAGGGCATTTGCAGGAAATCTTTGAGTGAAGCACTTAAGCGTAGAGCTAAATTGACTGGAAGATTAAGAAATTGTCCTCCTTCATCCAAAACCAAGTCATTAACTGTTTGTTTTACTTTTACAGGTGGTGGAAGAAACCTGTTGTCTAGTAATCTAAATAGGCCACTTCTTGGACGACAGCATTCTGTATTTTTACATTTTACAATTTGAAGCAAGTATTGGCTTTCACGTACATGTTCTGAATACCATTTAATGTCTGGAAAATCAGGAAGATCTTGATCACCTGCCTCAACATATTTTGCAGTAACATTATAGCCATCAATTACCATTGAACTCCATATTTCAGCTAATACAGTTCCTGCGAATTCGAAATTAGATCTTTCTAAATGTTTATCAATTGTAACGCCACGTTCATCCAAATGAGACCCAAAATGGTCATGAGGCAAAATTAAACCAGCCAGTTCGCGACTAAGAGGAGCCATTCTGCGCTCTACTCTGTTATACGCACTTCTTCCAGGAGCATTGGTAGCTAAAAACAATGCATCGAGATTATGTCGCTTAAAGTGTTGTATAGCAAACCCTATGACTTTTTGATAACGCGGATTTTCATCTGGCCCTCCATCAACCGTCATGATTACCACTGGTTTTACTAGTCCATTGTCAGTTTTAGCTAATGGTCGAAACTCTTCAAGTTCGAGAAGCGTCTCGAAATCCTGAGCATGAGTATTAGCAGTAGATGAACTATGCTTTCCACTTCGAATAGCGATATATGTTGGTCCAGAATATCCAACGGCTTGCGGTTGTCCTAGCATACTGGAAGTGATTTTGATACCAGCATAAACAGATGGTATTAATTTATGACGCTCAGCGATTACCCAATCGTGATCAGGCAATTTGACTCTATATTCCATGTGCATTAGAAGAGGTGCTTGCTTATTTGCCGCAGTTACGCCAATAGGGACTCGAGCTTTATCATCTTGAGATATGAAAAATACTTGATCTGGTCCAAGTATGGATGCTATGTTCTCTAAATAATTAATTGATGTTTCAGCGAACTTGCTATCTGAGTGGCTCTTGTGAAGATCAGTTTGAGCCCGGATGAGCTTAACAGGGACTGTCGATACATGTCTTCGTCCCTCTACAGAATTAGATTTTCTGGGAATCAAACGAAGATATGTCCCACTGCGACTAATATCAAATCCTATTTTACGTAATTCTTGTGTGAGTTCATCAAGAGTTTTTACGCTGCGAATAGATTCCGTTCGTCTTCTATCATCTGCTGCACTCCCAAATAAAGCTATATCCGCAATTGTTTTCAATAGTAATGGTTGATTGCTTTCAAGATTAGGACGTCCCACTGAATCCCTCAGAGATAGTCTTTTTTTTATTTCTGGATTTTCATGACAAATATCTTCTAACTTTCTTTTTATACCATCCCTGTGTTTCTTCTGGGCAACTGCGTTTTGAACCTTTCTGTTTAAAGACTGTTTTGCTGTTTTTATTTCGTCGCGCAACTTAATGATCTGTTTATCAACTTCAGCACGGCTTGGCATAGTATCTCTGGCAGAATACAAAGCATTCAGATTTTTTTCGAGTAGAGCAATCTTATTTTTCATAGCTTCCTGAGAAGGTTTTGCTCTCTGTTTATCTGCATTTTCATTATTTTCGCATTGCTGTTGTGATTCATTACCGGGTTTTATTTTATCTTCTTCCTGTTTTTTAATATTTGAAGCTGGCTGTATAATTTGTGTTTTTTCTGCAGGTTTATAGGTAGTCGTTGCCTAAAAATAAAAACTTTCTATTAATTATTTTCTTATTAAGCTGCATAAATACAAAGTATGAAATAAAAACAGCATTTAAATATTATTTAAAGACCTTAAATTTATTATTTAAAGGCTAAAAATAATTATTATTTAAAGGCTTTAAATAATCTAATCTAATCGAATCGAACCCATCACATACAGAAAATTAACACCTGTATTTTGTGACCAATTGACGGAATCAATCATAAAAAATCCATACTAATATTATAAATGCGAAAGTAACTCTGTCTGTCTGTCTGTCTGTCTGTTACGCTTTCACGTAAAAACTACTAAATGGATTTTAATGAAACTTTACAATAATATAGCTTATACATCAGGAAAGGACATAGGATACTTTTTATCCCGGAAAATGTAGTATTCCCGTGGGAATGGGTATTTCGTGAACTACCAAAGCGAATTGAATGATTTTTGGTATAGAGGTTGATAGGGCTCACAGAATTAACATGGAATAATATTATCCTGGAAAATGTATTCCCGTGGGATAAACATGTTATAAATGGGAAAATCTCTCTGCACTTAACCCTAGAGTCTACGCGGACGGAGTCGCGGGCAAAAGCTAGTAAATCTATATAATGAACATTACCTCTATACTTCGAGATAGGCCATAATATTTTGTAATAATAAAAACGTCTAAATTATTGTTACAAAATGTAAAAAGAAACTTCTTGGCGACTTTTAATATTTCTAGTACTCAAAGGTACGTAAAATTATTTCGTCACTCACCTTAGAAAAAAAATGTAGTAGATTGGATTTATTCCTAGTCGCCGCTTGCAATTCTTCTTCAATTCTCTTAGATACAATAATATCTAGTTCCTTGTCGGACTTTGCTTGTAATTTATAATTGCGCCACACTTCGTTAACTAATTTTTGTACATTTTGTACTTTCGTACTTGTATGAGATTTCTTAAAACTTTCAAACAATTTTTGGTATAACTTGGATTTGTCTATTTGAAACGACATCTTATTTAAACATTAAACTTTAGCTAATGGAATCAACAGTAACACAAATGTTAACTTGTTTTGCTATGCTTACAATACGTCTACTCGCTATAGGATCCAAACGAAACAATACACTGATAGAGGAAATTTAGGCAAGTGAATAGCGCGCGGTAATTCCCCTACTCGGTTCTAAAGCGAGTGCCTAGCCGTATGCATTATTTGCGGGAATTCCCGAAAATGCGTTTTGATTTCAAGCAAAGACAATGTAGGGTTGCCATTCGGTAAAAAAAAAATTACTACCGATGACGTAATCATCATCTAGACTCCCCTGCCCCCCATGTCATCCAAAATAAGCAAAGCAATAACCCCCCGCCCCCTTATAGTGCTTACGTAATACTTGAACGGCCCCTATGTATGAAATTATGATTTTATTTAATTTGACAAAGCCCACTAATAGTGCTTCAATTAATTAATTGTGTAAATTGTATATTAATAAATTTTTAAATGGTATTATACATGTTAATTTACTCAGGTTGCTAGAGATACTTTTAAATTTTCGTCAGTGTTAAGAGTTTACTATATTAAAAGTATTTGAAAGTAAAGTTATCATATAAATAGAATCACGTGCACCTGTGATTAAAAATCTCGATATGATGATGTATACTTGTTTACTAAATAGTCTATATAGTGTACTATGACGCTGAGTAGTCGGACCCACCTCACGCATGGCTAGGCTAAGAATACATAATCTGGATTATTTGCTCAAGCGGCAATCTATATAGCAACCATTGAATCTCATTACATATACTGCACACCGACGACCTCCTTGACATGTTAGCCGAGGTGCAAGTTGTTTGTTGATCATTTTTATAGTAAGCAATTGTGTTATATGGTGTGAATGTCTCACCAATTAAATAGTGTTTCACATTTATTTATTGAGAATTTTATTTTCTTACGGAATAACTGAATGCCCATCTGCAAATATGGCTAAACGCGAGCATGTAAAGCTTTAGTTATATTACGAATGCAGATTTTATTTTCAAGTACATGACCTACTTTCTGTGAAATATTAAATATGTTTACTTACATCCGTATGTACTTAATAGGTCATAGCGCGTTATTATTAGTTTTACAAATTACTATGAGTATTAACGTTTGAGCACATGACAAACCGATTTTATCATAAAACTTCTAAAGGAATTATGACAAACCTATCCCTGATATTGTGACCAAAGATATGTGCAAATTTAATGTGTACTAGCGGATGTTTTTCACGCAACGTTTTATTGTAAAAAAGATTGCTGTTTGTCCTAATTCCTTAATAAATGTTTTGTTTTGTAAATAATATTATTAAAATTTATAATCTTAAGTTGCTGTATGAATATTAACAATAATATTAGAAATATTTTATTTTTATGAATATTTATTTCATTGTGTCTTGTAGAATTCTATTTAAATGATTGATGAGTGTGTTAATTTGTGTAAATTAAGTGTAATTCATGTTTTTAACATCTATTTAACTTTTATCATATTCAAACACCCATATTTGCAGATGTACAATGTTTATGAGTTAGTGATGTTCAATAGAATAGTTTGAATAAAATTATTTACGTTGAAAATTCTATTAATGTTTTTCTACCCACCCAAATATATTACTTAGTAAAATGTGTGTACTTCTTCATATTCAAAGGGCAAGTTTCAGGTTTAATGTAGTTGATATATAATCTAAACACAAGCATATTATTATGCGTGAAATAATTTATTAGTTTTAAACTAATGGACATATAACATTACTAAGGGCCGGCGCTCACTGACGGCGTGCCACGGCATGGCATGGCAAAGGATTTCTTTAGTAATAAAGCTATTTTGAATCTTATTTTAAGGAAGTTAAAATTCAAGTTAATTTATTTCAATACGCGATGGCGCGGCACGTTGTGGAATGACGCGGCGCGCCGCGGTGTCCCGCGGCATGACTAGTCTTGCCGTTTTATTCCACGACATGCCGTGGTGGAGCCACTGCCATATAGGCGATCGAAAACTAGTTTTGGTTTTTATTTTTGCGATTTTAGTAAACCACTTAATTTTTCATAGTCCATTCTGTGATAATCAGAATTTTCGCATGTCGTATCTCAAATCATTAAACAAGTTGCTGAATTCACCGTTTGTAGATCTTGTTTTCCACAAATTATGCACCTAGAATTGTCTTTTCGTCAAATTAGCAGCTCTTATTTGTCCCTTTTTATCTTCAGCTAGAAGTGCTATTAATACTAAATTCCAGTCAACCATAACAACACAACCAACTTCGAATCCGCGCGGAGCAAAACTGATACCGGACTGGTTGGGGTTTCAGCGGGATGCCACGGCATACCGCAGAATGCCACGACATACCGCAGAATGCCGCGGAAAGCCACGGCACGCTGTAGTACAATCTGCCGTGCCATGGCGTCAGTCAGCGCCGGCCCTAATGGCCCATCTAACTGATAAGTCAAATATTGCGGATTATGACTAACAAGTCGAGTAGACGGTAGACCACACAAGCATCACTCGTTTTAGTAAACATGGCTTAGCAGTTGCTTACAAATTGAATTAAAAGAAAAACAGTGCACATCGGCTCTACTTTCCTTTATTACATTATTCATTCCATTACGCATACATTAATGTTCCTGTATCGTAATATGTGTAAAATGCTAACCCAGACTTAGCCAGCGTGGTGTACTTAAGCTTAAGTTTTTCCTGACTTAGAGGAACGATGTCCAACAGTGGACTATGACATGGGTTCTATGAAATAAAACTTAAGCTACTTTCGCATGTTAGTCGTACACGCTGTAACGCCTTAACTTTCAGACGATTCGTCTTCGCGGATCTTTATCTCCTTGTGACTAAACATAACTGTGTATGCCTCAACGCATCGGCGTCGCAACGCTGTTCACCTCAACACTAACCCCTTACATTGCATTGCCACGTTATCGCGACACCACTTTAATATTAAATACAGCCATGCCTCAACTATCGACGTCTTTCCCCTATGATCACGATGCCACGGCGTCTGAACGCCTATTGACCTCAAAATTAAGCTCTACTATCAACATCGAGATGATGACACAGGGCAGGACCGAACACAATTTCTAAATATATAATAGAACAGTGCTCCTGAAGTTCTGATATGCGTTGCAATTCTAATGCCCGCAACACTGTATGCGTAAATTTGAGTACGGTTAAGGCGAAATATTCATAGAAGCCACAGTAGATACTTTTATAGTTGGAATATTTCAAATCAAGGCTTTTAAATTGTTCTCGTGGCTTCTAGCTAGGAAAGTACTAAATCTTTTTGTTTTCACTACCTCATTGGATCTACGAAATAAATGCGCGGCGAGTTGTCCAGGATCCTATTGTCAATTCTTAGGCAACGGAAATTTCAAATTGAACGAATTATTGAATTACGCCCAAAAGTGGCTAATAGGGCTTATTACGTGAAACAGGGCTAGAAATACCTTTCTGTAGAAGTGAGGTGTATTTCCATTTTATACTCCTTAAGGAATATAGGAGAGATGCCTGCTTGAAGTGTAAATACTATTGTTTCTACTTAGTTCTTCCCGCAACTAGGCGTGTGGCATGCAAGCAAGAGGCCACGGGTTTGATCCTAGGGTGTAGTGTTTTCGCCAAAACACCACAACTATCTAATAGAAACATCCAATAACACTGCCCAAACCTGGATATCAATCCAGTAGTCAATGTCTCTATATTATATCAATTCATTGGCTCTCCAAGGTAAACAAAAACAAAAAAAATGTCATAAACTTATTTAATGATCTTATATCTCATCCAGTACAACAGTCGTCTTCTCAGATACATAGAGACCGTCCAAGAACTTTCTGATATCCTTGTTTTTGACTGTTGTAGATTGTTGGATGAGGGCAGCAGAGCTGGAGACATCCTCAAGTGAATTGCCTTCAATGATAAGCTCGTCTTTCTGCTTGGGCGAGTTGACAACAGTGACACCTGGGGCCATCTTCACCCTCCTGATGTATTTCTCGCCAAGGAAGTTACGGATCTCAATAACTGAATTGCCTTCAGTGGTGACACAGTTGATGGGGAAGTGAGCGTATACAGCACGCATTTTGTATTGGAATCCTTTAGTAACACCTGGAACATTAACAAATCTCATAAGTGTAGTTATAACAATTAATAGTGCCAACCCGCACTAGGCCAGCGTGGTGGATGATAGAGGAGACCCGTGCCCAGCAGTGGGACATATATGGCAACCGTAATTTTATTAACACATTTAAAAAAATCTCAATAAACATTTCATCCACTTTCTTACTTCATGCATTCCTCATACAGTGCTAACTCAAGTCCTAGGATAATAAATCATAGACATATAAAACACTAGCAAGAATATAACACTAAATATAATTTATTACTTGTAAAAAAAATAGTTTTCTATTAAGCTTACACTTTAAAACTTTATTTTTAAATCATAATGTTATAGAAATAAAGACTCCACCTTTTTTAAACACATTATAGAAACTATATGACATTCAAGTGGTAGACTTTTGTCATAACTATCAAGTATTCAACAAGATTTTAACATATTATGCCATAACCCTAGGTAAGTATTTTTACTGCAACAAACAACAACCTTAGGAAAGTTTTACACATCAATATGATATGTATTTATATAGCATTTATGATATTAGTATAATTGAATTAAAAAAAATATATTTAGTAATTTATAAATGTAGATAAACAAAATCCTCTGAATTAAAACAGAAATATATAAATTGGAGAAAATATGAAGTATTTTACAACTATCTTTATCATCCATATAACATTCACTATTATTGTATGGTTCTAAAATTATTTATACATTTCAAGAACATTATATTTGAGGTTAACTTTTAAGTTAGAAATTTTATTATCACTAAAAATGTAAACATCGGCTATAATGATATGAATATTTCATAATTATATACAAGAATCTGTAAGAAAATATAAATGAGGTAATTCTTCTTAATACTCTTGAAATGTAATAGGCAATTTCTTTAGAACACGATGTAAACAACATTACTACTTACCCTTGATCATGTTTTCTACGTGCGAACAGACTGTCCTCACAGCAGCAAGTTCCTTCTTGGAGCCAAACCATTTCTCCACCTTCAGGAGGCGAGGGTTCACCATGCGAATATCAACAGCCAAGTGTTTGAAATTCCTCTTGAGAACACCGCGCGGGCCTTTCACTGTCACCAAGCGCGATTTCACATGGACAGTGAGTCCCTCTGGGATCTTCACTTTTTGGTTAGCCACTATTTGCTTCATATTGAGGCCTAAAAATAAATAAACCGATGAGACTTAACCTAATGGTTCTTTGACAACTCAGATGTTTCTTTTATTTGTGATTGAAATATTGATTGCAAACTACTAATAACGGAAATATAAACATCATACACTCGCTATTTTATTAAAAACTCTCTTATAAAATAAGATTTCTTTGGATTTATTTCAAAAAAATCCAAATTCACCTACTTTGTTTGACACAACAGCCGGAAAAGAGAGAATTGACATTTGTGTTGAAAGTATTGCCAGGAATTTTTTTGGGCATATATACGGAAAAAAAATACCGGCAGCCATTAGTTAAACTATTTTTCCAAATTTAGAGAATTCATGAAATTCTTATTAAAAAACTATACCAATTTTGTTATTAAGAAGCTTATACTTTTATATTTAAAATATATCTGTACATCTATACATAATTTCTTCAGTTTAAAGAGCTTAATGAAAATAATAATATGTAAGATATTTTAACCGAAGTAAGAAAACCATAAGTTATTACCATCATACTCGTGATAAGAATATTTAAAATATAATTATCTAATAACATTTTGGTTATACTAGTATTTAATGAGTTAACAACACTTTTTTAGGTAACCACTGGAAACGTTAGGATTTTAAATTCAATTGAGTAGGTATGTTAATTGATACCTCTGTTTAAAAATTTATTGTATGGATTATTTTAATTTAAATTATACCTCAGTTGAGCAGTTGAGGTAACTTTTAAAGTTAAAAGTTATTAAACCTCGCGGCGTTTTTAAATCACAAATCGTAAATAGTCGTTCTAGTCACAAAGCTACAACTGCCTTCATAAAGATTAATGTGTGTTTACAATCAATTGTTGTTAAATCATCAAAAAATAATATGAACAGGGATGGGCTTACATTCTTTTTGGAACACAGAAAAGGTTTATTTTACATAATCTGTGGTTTCAGAAGTTTATAATCTGTTGATTAAGTGATGGCATTTCGTACATAATCGATTCCATAACAATTGATTCTTTTTCATGACCTGTAAATCATATAAAACAGAATGTCAAAAAAATTGGAAATAAATTTTCCATTACTTTTACAAGAATTTAAATAATCTTTTGCCATATTTTTTAAAAATAATATTTGTGGTTTTCTCAGCATTCTCTTTTTATGTTAACATTCTCTGTTTATTATAAGGAAAGAGGATAAATATGTGGATGGAAATTTACTATAACAAATTTAATAATAACCAACTAGTATAACACTGCCATAATATTGAATATTTTTTTATGCAAATGCAAGAAAGCTGGCTAGCATAATCTTTTTTAATGGATCTAAACAAGACCAAAAAGTATCTAATAATTTCGATTCTTTGTCGACTCACAATACAAAAGTTATATCTTACTGTGGGTTTATGACTATGACGTATTTGGTTACTGGTTGTATTTATTATTTTTTATTTCCAATTCTAAATCGTTGACTTATGCCCGATAATAAGTGGAGTATATTGATGCACGCGTATTCCGCTTAGTAAGGTATAATGGATAGGAAACTAGCTCAGAATCGATTGTGAAATCGATCATGCTTAAAAAAATATATACAAATTATAAAAAATCGATCACTGAAAAAATATCAATTTATGTATTTGTTTTTGTTGTTATATCAGGACAACCCTATGGTTGACTTAGAGAAAAATGGCGTCTGCATACATATGATAAATATTTATTCTATTTTCTAAATTATTCCTTGAGTCATGAACTCAACTCAAAACTCTCGCTGTTATTAATATTTATTCTATATAAAAATGTGTAATACATACATATAGTGCTTGTGGTTTTTTGGTTTAATAACTTTTGCACCTAAGTTTATTGAAATCCTTGCGTTAATATCGTAAACATTTAATTGTTGAAATTAAACCATGGATATACCAGTGCAAATTGCTATAAGGCTAAAACCGCCTAGTCTGGCTGACTCCACGCAATGTATATTTAGTAATCCTGTTACCCAGATCGTCATAACGGAGAGTGGTCAAACATTTCATGTAAACAGAGCGTTACCAGTAGATTGTACGCAAGCTCATCTCTTCAACTCTTTCATGATACCACAAATCAATTGCTTTTTGGATGGATGTGATACTTCTGTTGTAATTTTTGGACAATCAAAGACTGGAAAAACTTACACTTTGTTTGGCCCAGGTAAAAACATAACTTGCTTCATAGTTAAGATAAACAATATACTTTCATTTTTTACAAACCTTTTCTTGTTTTAGGTTTCGAATGTATACACAGTGAATGTGATCAAGGCATAGTTCCTAGATTTTTGACTGAGATATTTCACAAACTTAATCAGATGCCCGAAAGAGAATTTGTGCTACACATAACTTGGATGCAAGTAGTTAATAACAATATATTTGATGTGCTTGGTGCTGGACTAGTGAGATGCAACAATGTTGAAGAGGCATTTCAGTATTTGCAAATGGGGTGGAGACAGAGATGTCAAGGGAATAACCATACTGTATTTACTGTTAGTGTTGAACAAAAGTGGGTGGGAACAAACGGTGTCTTGAATCATCGCATGTCAACTGCAAGTTTTTGCGACCTTGCTGCCTATCCAGATCCTGGTTTATACGCTTTAGAAAACATACTAAAGGAGCTATTGGCTGGTAACCCACCAAAACAAATAAACTATGATAGGTGTATTCTTACTGCCATGTTGAGAGATTCATTTGGTGGAAGAGCATTTACTTGGGTTATTGGATGCATAAGCACAGAGCCTGAAGACTACCAAGACACACTAAAAATATTAAATTTGTGCTTGTGTTGCAGAGGAATCAAAAATTTTGTGACAGTTAATTTGTTTGCTGATAATAATACTCCTATGTATACAGAGAAGGCAATAATGCCAAATGCAGACAATAATTTCAATTTGCAATTTGCCACCGCACAATGGATAAAACTTGTTTCCAATGCAGAAGGCCTGTTTAATAAAATCTTACAGTCAAAATCACTTACTGAAGCAGACATTAACCAAGTTAGTGAGTGGCTTTTTCTGAAGGCAGAATGTGATGAATGTTTAAATGGTGATGCAAGTGTAGATAACAAAGATGTTAATACAAAGCAAGGATTACCAAGAATTGCAGAGGATACAGAACCTAGTGAACCTAGTGAATCTGATGGTGATACTGATTCTGAAGAAGATTCACACTCTGAAACTGTATTTCAAGACAAACTAGAAAAATTCATGGAGTATTTCAGAGAAAAAAATGATCAACTGTTTGCTGACAGATGTGAAGAGTATATGAATCATGTAGATTCTGATGACATTACAATCTCAGAAACCAGTGGATCTCAATCATTGCCAATTATGACTTCACAATCAAATTCAGGAAGAAGAAGAACCATACAACCCGGTGAAAGTTTATCTGGTGCGGAACTAGAGTTATTAAGGAAAGTTGCAGCTAAAGCAATATCACCAGAATCTCAGAAAATACTCATTGAATCTCATAAGAAGGATGTGGATCCAGAACCTAAGTTAATAGAAAGGGAACTACTTAAAATGATTGATTCACCAAAGACTGATGAAATATGTAAGAAATATAAGTTGACTAAGGAGAAATACACACAGAAACAAATTTTGGCTAGGAAGCTTTCCAAAGAGATAAATGGTACACAATCACAACTAAAGGAACTTATTAATCTTTGCATAGCAAAGGAGAGGTTAATTGATGAACTTACTAGAGCCTTGTTTCATAACAATGAAAACAAACACACTGACAAAGGAATGGAGTGCAGTCTTATTGATCAAGACACTATCAAAGAAATAAAGAGACATGAAACAAATCTCAAAACTTATAAAAAGCAAATAGAACAAATAAAGAAACAAATTAAGAAAGACGAAAAGCGTAAAAATACATTAGACATAGAACTAGTTAAAGATAAATTAAAGTTAGATGAATTGTCAGATACATCTATAGATGTGAAAGATAAAAAAGTCAATTCCTTGAAGCACTTTACGAATAGAATTACACAACTAGATAGTATATTAAAGGAAAAGACAAATGATCTGGAAAGCTCAGACCTTCCTAAAGAAAAAGAATTAATGTTGAGAAAAGAAATAAAAAATTTAAGAAAGACACGGGAATGCTTACATGATCAAAGATGTAGTTTGGGACACAAGAGAAAAGTTTACAAATCACTCTCAGATTCAGAGGTAAATAAAATTATAGTTAAATTAATGCCTGGTTCATGTAGTTGATAATAAAATCTTTATAATGGAAAATAAAAGTTAATGTTATTGAACTAATTACAGGAACGCAAGCTTCTTGAATGTGAAGAAGCCATAGAAGCAATTGATACTGCAATAGAATACAAAAATAATTTAATATGTGGTAAGTCACCATCTGCTTCACTATCTGACTCCCAAGACAATAAAGACTCAAGAAGCAGAGGTGAACAAATGTTAATGGCAAGGCTGGATAAACTGTCGCATGATGAAATGAAAACATTACTTTACAGATATTTTCAAAAGGTGAATATGAAGTACTGTATTAAAATTATTTGTCATAGATTTAAAATAATCTTTGAACTAATTTTTTTGGATAACTTCAAGGTGGTTGATTTACGAGGTGCATGTGCGGCTCTAGAGGCAGGAGTGGCTTCAGCTAGCGAAGAAGCAGCCATATGGAGGGCTCGTGCCGCAGCCGCGTGGCGCCACGCGCAGCGTCTCAAATCTCATGCACAGACAAGGTATGTGTGTACAAAATATATTGAACAAATTTATACCTGGGAATTTTTGAGTTGTTTTGATTTAGTGGAAATAATTCAATTAGTGATTAACAAGATTTCAAAATAAAAACAGGTTAAAAGAGAAGGTTTTTGAAGATGCAAAATTATTTAAGAAATAATAGGAATAATCATTTATAACATAGAAACTATGTTTGTTTAATAACATCATGAATGGTTTACAGGCACTTCCAATCAATACACAGATGTCTTGACGGCGGTAATCCGGAACGAGCTTTGTCCTTCGGTATGACGTCAGATTCGGAGACATCAGATGATGCTATGCGATTAGTTGATCGAATGAAGCAGCTCGCCAGATATCCCGCTGTAAGTAAAATTTATTTGTGGATCCTACTAGGGTTCTGTAGTTAAGGAAAACAAGGCCAAAAATATTATACAAAGATTACATTACACTAATTTATTTACTTGTTCACCTGCTTTGCTACATATCATATAACACTACATTTCTAAAAAGATTTAATACATAAGGTTCGTAAGTTTTTAGTTATGAAGAAAAACATATAATGAAAATACAGAAAAAGAGTATAGAAATAATTAGAGATTCGTCACAAGTCATGGTAATTTATTTTTTCAGCCACCTGTGATACCTAGTCAGAATCTCAGACAGCTTATGCCCGCCACCAATATGCCCGTCGCGAAGGTTACAAAAGAGAAGAACAAACTTGTTATAATACAACAGAACAAGAAACACTGACATACGGAGACCTTTTGTTCATTTTTATGCACTTTATGTTTCACTTTAGCATTTACATGCTATTTGTATAGCTCTAAAATGATGATTACTGCCTGATGATAGCAATATTTTTGTTAGTAGTTAGTTGTTTATATAAATCACACATGACGAGGATACAAATGTACTAGATGTATTGTCATATTGCATTTTGTAATGATCATAAATCTGTTTGTAAATATAGTAATGTTGATAAGATTTATTGCTTTGTACATATTTTTGTTAGAAGACTGTTTATATATGTAAATATTTAATGAAATTAAGTCAATTATAATCTGCCATTACATTTTTAATCACATTAGATATTTATTGCACAAACAGAAATCCTTAATAAGTGCATAAGAGCTACTCTAACGAAAGAAAAATAAGAAGAGGCTGACTTCGTTTGATATATGTTGTAAAAATTATGATTTAAAAATTAATAAATTTTATGAGCATTTCGTTAGTGAGGAAGTGGTATGTCAAAAAAAGTAAACCATCATACTGCGCCAAAATATATACACAATATTAACTACATAATTCGATTCTTTACTAATTTCTCTATTTTATTTATTTGAAGTTCCAAGGTATACACAAGATGCCTTCAGTCAGCACTGAGTAGTAATGCGTGATGTATAGAATGTTCCCTCGTAATTTCTGTAACAATGAAAAATAAATAAAAAGTTATACAATACCCAAATGCAGTTTCAATTTTCTATAGTAGGTTATATAATTTATTAAATTGTAGTTGTTTCAACCACAGGCATACACCTCGAGCTTTTTGTTATGATATTACTAATATACATTAAAGAAATAAATTAAAAAACCTGCACACTTAAAAAAAAGTAGGTGTCAAATACACAAATCGATCTAGACTCACTCATTTATGGTATATAGGAAGTTCGTGTCCAGCACTGAACGTGTATGGGCTGGTGAGATAATAATGCTGATATTTATCATTCTATGATTAAGCAACGGTATTGTGGTAAAGGTTACTAATAAAGGCCGGCCGCCCTATATTTACCGTACCGCCCAAAATGCGCAAAAGTGCCATTCAGAGATTTTAGTCGGCATAGGATGTTGGTTTGGCTTACTTCAGCCAAGCGAACAATAAAAACAAACACCGACATACCGTATTCGGCATCCCCCGAGGTAGCGAGTAGACAATTTAAGCGCTTTCCTCACGTAAAAAAAAGAATCAACTGTGTAGATCTCACAGTAAAACTTACCACGTTAAGTTGATCACTTCTAGTCAGTAATCTTTGACAACAAGAAATCATCAGACCCGGTGTTATACTGTCGTCCTTGTGTAGATTCAACAGTTGGAATCTTTCTTTCACTTCTTTGCACAGCGCTTTTTCAACGTGCTTATTACTGAAATTGCAAATTCATAGACTAGTAATAGCTGCGAATCGCAGCCTGCGATAGACAACATTTATCTTTTTACTCATTATAAAATCGAATATGTTTATGTGGTTTGCTTTATACCTATATATTTGCAAAAGTCCCATCTGTTTGGATGCTTTTTCCTTTAAAATAACTATATTTTACCATTAGCATGCTCAAATCTTTAATACTAAAAATAATTTAGCGGTTTTAAAGCAGTTACTTACATGCTGTATTCCGTCAGTAGTAAAGTTGCTTCGTCTAGGTTATTGTTTATGAATGCAATGAGTTCATCCGCAGGACATGTAGAAGGTGTGATGAACTGTCCTGTAGGCGACAACATCAGCGGGCCTGCTTCCCTGTGAAATATTCCACAAACGGCATATTGTGTAGTGCAGTGGTCGGCAACCTTTTAGTAGACAAAGGCCAGAAAGTGGAAAAATAAATAAAAGTGGGTCGCACTAGTGATAAAATAATAAAAAAAGGCAAGCCGTACTTGTAACATTTATCTCAAATTTCTAAAAAATGCGGGCCGCACTTTGATATCTACCTCAGATTCTTAAAACAAAAAAAAAAAAACGCCGCACGCGGCTCGCGGGCTATGGGTTGCCGATCACTGGTTTCTATGATCAATAAGCTCCAATTACGCAGCAATAAAAAATGCTACAAAAATAGATAAAAACATTGCTTTAGGTCAAGAGCATAGGTTTAAATTTAATTTTCAATTACTTCGCATGATTCAAGCTTCATTCGAAGCGTGTTGTCTCAAGATGTTTATTTTTTATTAAACTGAAAGGCAGTGTAAAATGTCCAAGTATTGTGAACATATTAACTATGTATTTTTTTTAGTAATAAAAGAACTTACGGTTCCACGACAATTTCGTATTTGCTCAGGGAATCAGGCACGGAGGATGGAAACTTATTGCCGCGTCCATAAAAATCTCCTATCGAAGTTATCAACTGTCTCAGATGATTACAATATTGAGTCGCTGAAACCTTCGGCATAAATTTCCTAAAAATAAAATCCGTGCTTGAGATATTTCTTTCTTGTACATTTAAAAAATGTTTATCGTGATAAAATGATCTTGGGTAGTACCTTGACATTACCTTCTGCAAATATGTATGTCTCGTAAAATACTCGACAGCGCTTTTTCATAATTCGGTATCATTGTCAATGCACTATCCTCTTGACTTACTTTTTTTATTAACTGCAAATTAAACATACTTTATGAATCAGACATTTTAAAAATTCTTTAAAGTTTAATAGCATTGTCAGAATAGAGATAAGCAAAATAACATAAGAACTTTTTTCTCTTTCTTTTTAATAAAACATATTATGCACAGTAATTTGTGTACTAAAAAAAATCGATATACGTTATTCACTAAACAATATATTTTCGTAGTCGTGGCATAATTTTAAATTGCATTATACTCACGGAAAGCCATTCATTTCTAACATCAATAATGTTAAGAAACACATCGCCATCCAAGCTAACGCCAGTAAATTGTCCTAAGGCTATGGTTCTACCTGAAATAAATAAATATGTTATATTAATAGAATGCAGCATATGACTAATTAAAATAATCTCTAAAATTAACATTTTGTTTGGATCAATCCCAAGAAGTAATATTACTGGTGACTATGACCATGGATCAACAAAAAACAGTGGTGAAGAATAATTGAAATGTGAATGATTGTATTGATAATGGTGATGAATGTATTTTTATACATTACCTTCTAAATTACCCATAACTTTTGAATGCTGCGTAGCTAATGAAACTAAACTTTGCAGAGCTCCACGTATGTGACTGATGTTCCAGCCACTGTCATACTTCACCTATAAGAAAAAACAAACGTCAACTTACACCCCAGAAAACAATAATCAATCATCTTAATAGTTAAAAATTATGCCCTCATCATTAAATAATAGGAATAACATTCTAAAATTCATTAATTACTTATGTTTTACCAACTTCTTTTATACCATAAGTATTGCGCAAATGGTCTATTAAACTTTGAACTTGATCCCTTGTGGCATTTGTAGCTTCATATTTTTCTCTTGCCATGGCACTATGCTCGTAAATCCAATCTCTGTAATTAAAATAATAAAATTCCTTTTAATTTTAGTTTCATAATCATCATCATAAGCTAATTTTAGTTTACCCATGTATAAATTCAAAATTTTTAAATGATATTAAAATTTTATAAAAATAAAACATTAAATCAAACAAATTAATATGTAAAATCTTTAAAACATTGTTAACACTGACCTTTATTTATTAAATTCAAGGAGTCCAATTAGCTTTTATTTATCCAAATAATTCTAATCTTTAACCTAACAGATATAAACAAAAAATTGTAATTATTCAAAATAAATTATTGCTATCTTAAAAATAAAGAAAAAAAAATTTTACTCTTACACCAGCGAAAACATACTTACACTATATTTTCAATAGCCTTTTTTTGTTCTACATCTCTCTTCATTCTAGTTGCTTTTTCAAATTCATCAGTATACTTTTGATAGGCCTTAGCAAAATCAGGTTTGCTGAAATGTGATTTATGTTAATCAATATATGGATTACATTTCAAATCATCATCATCAATATTATCAGCCAATAGTGGTCCACTGCTGGACATAGGCCTCCCCCCATGACTTCCACCGGGAACAGTCGGAAGCCTAATTTCAAAATTTCATTTCAACATTTCAAATATTCAAGTATATATTTTTATAAATCTGAAAACACAACTTACCTAAATTCTGTTTTAGTTGGAGTGTGTGGTATCTTATCTATATAGTTTGTTGATATATCACAGGCATTTAAAACTTTCACTACTGTGTCTCTCACATCATTACCATTTAAGTGGATTTTTACTAATTTAAAATGACCTGCAAAATTAAACATTTCACTTAAACTAAGTGACAGAATTGAATGTCTTTACACTGCTTTTACACTCTGTATCAAATATAAAGTATAATAGAAATAAGATAAGGGAATAAATACCATCCGGCATGTCTCTTTGTCTGATGTAGAAAGACAATGGTGGTATGGATATTCTCCTCCTTGATTGTTGGGCTTCTATGAATGCGCTTAATTGTTGCAATGAATTTTCATTGGTGCTCTGAAAACCAATGAATAAATAACACATAACATTATATAATTTATATACTAGTTCTATATGATAAATTCGTGACTATTTAATTTAAATTTTTATTATTAGAAATTTAGATGTATAAGAAATTAGATAACTTCAGGTCACTTATTTCTTCTTTTACACATTGTCGCGAATAAGAGAAGCTATATAAGAACTAGGAAACAACGATATTTATTACAAAGAATGCCCCACCACTTACTCTTTGTTCTGGATATTTTCCAAAAAGATCTGGATGTACACTGAAGTAAAACGGTCTAAGTGCGGTGGATATTTCGGCTGAACTTAAAAACCTACATATGACTCCACTTGCACACCCACAACTGAAAGTATAATAATGAAATTAAAAAATTAAATGTATGGTTATAATTATACCATGGTTAAAATTATACGTTTACCTTATTTTTATTCTGGAGTACATTATTATATATTTTTGATATTGACAGTACAAATTTATAATTTGCGCACTAAAAGTGGAAAAAAATATTCATAACAACATAGATCTACATCTTTATTTTATAGCCTTGAACCCTACCAGGTGACAACTGACAACTTTTATGTCAATTTGACAGCTATTATCGAGGTTTTTCTAATTTGCCTATATAGCAAGCTAAAACAACACCGTAAAGCCTAGATCTGTCCATATAATGTTGAGCGTAATTATTGTTATTGAGTTGCATTTGATGCCAAAATTACTAGGTATAGATATTTGTATTATTTAATGAAGCATTGCCACAACTTTTTTTAAAATAAATGTGAATGGTACGTACTACCAAACTTTAATTTATTTTCTCATTCTTTTATTGATGTTACAAACATATCGTGATAAATATATTAATGCAGAGCTTAATTCCTTTAAAAAACATAAACTAAGTCGATAGTAATTTTAAATAACATTCTGGTATATATGCGAGCAGTGATGGCCTCGAGGTTTGGGCGCGCGGTCGAGAATCTCGACGGTCGCGGGTTCGAACCCCAGGCACACACCTCTGACTTTTCGAAGTTATGTGTGTATTCACATTGAATTATCACTTGCTTTAACGGTGAAGGAAAACATCGTGATGAAACCTGCACACCTAAGAGTTCTTAGGAATTTCTTAGGTGGCGGACTATGGCCTAAACCCTCTCAGTGGTAGAGGAGACCCGTGCTCAGCAGTTATGGGGTATATGGGTATATGGGTTGATGAAGAAGAAGAAGATATACTTATAGATAGTACCTATTAAAAAGTTGTTTTAGAGGTTAATAAATTTACGTTACCTACGGGTAACTCGACACTATTTGGATACTACCTAAATATATTACAAACGAGTAATTTATTAAAAAATCTTAATAAGCTAGTTCTTTAACGAAAAATATGTCTTTAATAACCTCATTAAAGCAAGGCGAGAGGAGAGACTACGGGGAGATGAGGGGGTGAGGAATTGCTAATGGGGCATTTTAGGTTGTAAAGGGCTCAAATCCGATAGGTATAGTGAAAAAATAAGTTGGAAATTAATTATGGAAAATGGTAGTAAATAGTAGTAGAAATAGAGTAGGAAACTATTGGCAGCAGATAAGGTTATTGTCACTAGCCCATATATATCCCTATGTTGGACACGGGCCTTATCTACCCTTGAGAGAGTTTTGGCCTAAGTTCCCAAAGGTGGCATAGTGCTGGTTAGCGGAATGCACACCTAAGAATTTTTAAAGAACTTTTAAGTATGCAGGTTTCATCACGGTGTCTTCCTAGGTATTATTCCTTAATAGGTTATAAAATTAAAAATTTTGTTTTATGGAAGTTTCAATCCAAAATAAATTCGTTGTAATATTACAAAAATTTCACCACTATAATTAACATTCCATAAGTGTAATGGTGTATAATTTACTATATCTGACCTTCACAGGAAGCTTTCATCTAAATACAACCTATAGGCTGTATGTTATGTCTGTATAATCCATTAATTTATACTTATTACCGATTCAACAGCGTTCATCACATTCTTCTCTTTGTCATTCTTTTGTTTTAGTAGCAGAGTGACCGCTATTTTAAAGTGGGTAGGTACAGTGCCTGTCAGCATTTAAACGTTCTATGTAGTATCGAAATAGAATTGCTCCACTTCAAAATCCTGGTAGATAGTGGAATTATCCTTTCCTACCGCAATACAAGTTGAATTACACGACATAGTGAATTTAACCACTTTCATAAATACACAAATATACTTTTAAATTGATACTTTTTACCACTGACAGAAACGCAAGTCGTCTTAGAATAAAAAGAAAATAACCGACTAGAATTCTGGCGGGAAAATTGTCTTAAATTGAAATAATCATTTAATCTTTTTTAATAGGGTGAAAGTAATAGCAGTCAGTGGAAGTGAGTTTATTTTTTAGGCCTTAGAACTATTAGTACCT
Organism: Cephonodes hylas; assembly: GCA_030295005.1. NCBI lineage: Eukaryota > Metazoa > Arthropoda > Insecta > Lepidoptera > Sphingidae > Cephonodes > Cephonodes hylas. Next base: position 8,090,438 of record AP025366.1, read on the forward strand.
TCAAGAAATGGACAGAGAATCTAGGTGGGAGACTACTAATACGTCACGCAGGCAAGATATAAAACTATTTTTTTCTAAGAGACTTTTCGGAGTAAGTCGTGTGTTCTTTACCAACTATCACGCACTTTAAAACTTAATAAACCTTGAACCAGTTACAAACTAAGCTCCAACCAGAAATGTGTATATCTAGGTATAAAGATGACCCTTATAGTAACATGTGGTTTGTGCTTCATTAGGCGGTGTGTGAGCGTAGAGATTTTTTTATTTACTAATTTGAATAAAAATATCAGAATAATAAATATAGGTTGAAGAACCCGCAGCAAATCGTCTTTGTTTGCTTAAAGGGTCCAAGAGGCACATAGTGTGTCGCGATAACACTCAGTACCGACTAGGGGCCGGTAAAAGATTTTTACTGCAGTTGTTTTTCTTTCAAATCATCTGTTTATAGTCTATTGACTGGTTACCGATTGATACTACAATGTAATGAGATGGAAGATCATAGGTTGTTTCGATGTTGACTTTGGAATATTGCTTACCCTCTACCTTCTCTTAAATATTGTATTACCTTCTTTGAAGCTTAAGTAAAGGTAGTAGAGCTGTCAAACCATCATTGTTGCATACTTTGTTTCACTTTATGATAAGGTTAGACAATATTATCACAGCTGGAAACGGTATTAACATTCTTAAAGTTAACCTTTGTCGTCGTTCAAACGTATGAATGAAGCAAGGTCGATAGAATAATATATTATGATCTTAGAATTGGCGAATGGCGGAAACGAAGACAGGAAGATATCGCTAAATGATGTAAGTTGGAGGTTAATGTTTTAAATGAATAGGTACCAGGTGGGCATCGGATTGGTCGCGGTCGAAGATAAAATCTGTGAAGGCTGCGCGTGCGGCGTATCGGCTTGTCAGCGTGTCGGCGCAATGTCGCCGTAGTGTCGCCGCGGTGTCGCCGGACTTGTGACGCAACACGCGAGTGCAGACGCGGTAGCGCCGCGCGCTAACCGCCAGCGCCTGCGCCTCGCCGAGCTGCCTCATAATTGTTACACAGACGAGTTTAATAATTAAGCGATAAATATACCAGCAGTGCGGCAGTGAGAGGAGGGCGGCAGTCGAGCGGCGACCGCGTCGCGTATCACACACCCGTGCCGAGTGATGGACCCGAGGTTCGTTCGACATTTTTCTATCGGACGCCGTAGGAATCTCACCGGACTGGTTCCCGCGCAACGCTGCGTTAGTGCGCCGCTCTGGTGAACCCTTTCGCTTGTAAATGTGCCGATATTTACATATGCGCGCTCGATCTCGCGTCGAACTTTCGATCTGCGCCCGTGGCTGGCGGCTGAGTAGAGTGCCCCGAGAGCAGCCCGCCGCCGGCGACTCCGCAGCACTGCCGCCGCCGCCCCAGCGCCTTCTCCTCCAACACGACGTGCAATGAGCTACGTATGTTACCCTTACACGTTCTCTCACTACTCACTACCTGTATACCAGCGCCTGTTTGCTCTGAATACCTTAAATGCAGCTTCTGTTAAGTTAATTGTTTACGTTCTGGTATAGCTATGGTCATTGCATAAATTTTATGAAACCATGGTTGGATGAAATTGGTTGGATCTTTAAAATTTTCAAATGTAATGTCATTTTTTTCTACACTTCGTTTATTCAACCCACGTTATTTGAAATTTCTAAAAATTGCGATATTAGACTACAGAACTCACCTTTACTAGTCCACTGGCACATATAAACATTTATCATAAAAGGATAACTATGATAATTGTATAAAAACAATGAAAAAAGAATAAATCGAGGAGAAACTATTGAAACAGTTGGTATCTCATTAAGGGAACATGAGATCGTTAAGTAACACACGGCACCGAAGCCTAACAATGTGAATATCCATTAATCTAATCCTACAAGTAACCTCACGAAGCACAATCCCATCAATGTAGCTGTTCATGTATTTTACACAGTTATACATCGAGTCAAGAAGATTAATAGGTACATATGCAAACAATTTCTGAGAAGATCTAACATTTGAAATGATAATATGCAAGTAGATAGATACAAGTATGTAAATTATTACCTTGTTCCAATTAAATCGCTGGCCGTTGATAAACTGGTGACGTTTTTCGGTAAAGCTGTTATCGGACTTGCTGAGATGACGTGATTTAAGTAACAAGTACTCTGACATTACTACTACATACATAAACACGTGAAATATAGTAAACTGTTCGCACAATGTTTACAACTGACAATTCGTTTGCGATTTCGCCTGCTTAGAATTTTAAGTATCGTTTTTGTCAATCCATCCGTGGCGTTGTTGTTTTTTTGGTTTTATTTTTCCGGCGCCAACTGAGCCACGTTGATAGTAAATTTGATTAGACATATCTCTATTGATCACCTGTGTTTTAGATATAGACAAGCGTATTTTGGGAATTTTAAATATTCACATTGTATTTACTTAAACAAATTATACTTAATTATACCATTATACTATGTTGTCAGTGACATAGAGGGTTTACGTGACGAGTGGCTTATCCATAGATAGTATGAGTTGGAAGAGGAATTGTGAAGTATTGTTTTCAATCCACAATCATAACACATGGAAATTCCAAAGATTTTATTTAGTTTAACTTTTTTATTTCATTAGTATTTTTATAAACAAGATAAGTAGTATACCGATGTTTTTATCATACAAATATTCTTTTTCGTAAATATTAGCTACGATTATTCTATGAATGTCTTATTAATTAAGTGCGTGTTTCTTTTAATTTTCATTAAAATAAATAGTTTATAGCTTCGCATGAACGAGTAAAGTACATAATGTATCAGCTTATAATTCTTTAATTAAAAAAAGTTAACGAGGGAGAGCTTAACGTCCCTCCTTCAAGTATTTGAGTTATATTTTCACACAAAATTCCATAAGAACTATCTGGTCTTGTACGAAAAATATTTATGCAAGAACTAAAAGACCAAGTAACGCCTGTTCCTTTACTCTCTGACACACTTAATCATTATGTATAACCGTTACTCAATTCCTAATAATCTAGTATATGCTATACCGTAGCCATTGCTTTAATAAATGTACAAGTGGTGTTTCATAAAAATAACACCTGTTGACTTTCGTAACTTAACTGTCCAATTCATATGTAACTAGTTCTAGCGGTTTGGGTTGGCCGATTAAGAGCCGACAACGCGACGGAGGACTTTGCCTTTTATACATTTTATATAAATATTTAAAATCGGTAAGCAAACAGAGAGTGTGGACACAACAGGAAAAACAATTACAGAGAATAAAACGACGTGCTCCATATAACATAGGTACGGATTTGATACAGTTTTGCGTCCATTTGAATTATTTATATCGAGATCGCTACAACCACGTGGACATCTGGGAAACTTCACGTGCACTTGTAGCGATGTGCAGAAACAGATTAACGCTTAATTAAACCGTATTTATGGTTATATCAATGTGGTACTTGTCATTTTTGGGGTATTTTTGTATGCGAGGCGATGCCAAAACTAAATGTCTTGCTCTTGTTCTAGTACCATAAACCATTGTATGGTCCAAAGTAAATAGTATTTAAAGTAAATATTGTTTGGATATATAATTTCATATCATAGTGCAATAGTTCTTACTCCCCTATCATATGCCTAGAACTAATTTTAACATCTATCACTAATAAATAATTGGGCCTATATTCCAAATACTGTTAGGAGCTAATTACTCTAATTATGTTGCGTACAGATTCCAGAATCCTTATACATCTGTTTATCTATTAGAGTAGAAACGGGACTAATTTTGTTTGTTAAATGATTGAGCGTGTCACTCTTGAGAGACGTAAGCTAAAGTTATCGTCATTGGACAATAAAGGAAATCTATACAAAACAGCGAGCAATTGTAAATGTAAACACAATTATCACTTTGATTACTCCGCTTGGACATATTATTATTTTACTTTGAACGATCAGTGAGCATTAGTGCGAGTATCTAAATCTAGATATGATTACTGTTACGTGTATAAATAGACAGTAAAGCGGCAAAGCAGGATTGGTGATCAGTGAAGCGTTTACAGCCAGAAGGCCGTCAGTATCCACGGTCTGCTGGTTTTACTGACGCCTCCTGGTTTACGCAGCCAATTGCACCGTACCTACATTCCGACAAATTATATACAGATACAGTTATATTCATATAATGTATTAGTGACATATGACCTTCTATATACGTATTATTTTATCAAACATTAGCTGTTGCCAGCGCGAATGGAATATTCAACTCACAAATATTTTTTTTCTATTGTAACCAGTTATTTCGGAGATTAACGCATTCAACGAAACAATCAAATTGTTGAGATATATACATTACTAAAGGTATTAAGGGTGTATTTTTTAATATTAGTAGAATTGGAAATGGTTATATTTTATTCTTCAATAGAATTGAATATCCATTAGAAACAACTCGAGTAGGGGAGAGCGGGGTTGGTGTTAACGGAGGTAAGAATTAACAAGCTTATACCTGCCAAACGAAAAGTGATAAAAAATTGAGATTCGGTTTATATTAACTTTATACACAGCCGAACAAGTCCTGACTTGCTAGATATCAACCGGCCCTCGCTTGTGGTAGTTTTGCGAAGTAGGCTCGGATTGATAGGTAAACCATTTTTTCCTTCTTCGTGATAAATTGATTTGAGGCTTATTTATTCACTAAATTGAATGAAAGTTTGTCTTAAGATAAATCCTATTTTATTGTCTTTCAAACTATTACACTTGTTTGTAATTATATTGCCGGGATTATTTTCTGTAATTAATAAAGTATTAAAAGGGGCCTCGGGGCTAAAATTAACAAATTGAGTGGGGTTAGTATTAACATGTTAATGTTATGTAGGTATGTGATGTTAAACGAGTGGTTTTTGTTATAAGCGTGTTTTTATTATAGAATGAAAAAAATATAATAGGAAGAGCGCAAGGGGGTCTACGTTTCAAGAAGTATTTGAGGTGGCAGGTGAATAAGTTCTGTAAATAACAGGAAATATATAGATATTGCTACAGAATACGATATTTTTGTACAAACACACATAACCTCACGCGTGTATTCCCCAAAGGGGAAGGCAGAGGTACATTTTGCCTCCACATTTCGTGTGGTATGTGTCAGTCTCATGTACACGTAATAGGGGGCAAGTCTATTACGTGCTGCTATTAAGAATTTCCTAATGCAAAAACCCAATAACAATTTGCCCGGCCCGGGAATCGAACCCGGGACCTCTAGATAGCACGGCACATACTTGTATCGCAAGACCACGAGGCAGTCGAAATATTTTTGTTTAAGTACGTAATGAAAAAATGGTCTCATAACTATTTTGGATTGCTGCCTGACGATGTTAAAAATTGCTTGCCATTCGATACAAGATAGATAATATTCAAGAATCTCGGAAAAGGGACAGAAAGGTTGGAAAAGATTGGTTTTGCTGGTTTTACGAAGCACCACGCATCCTTGTCTATTCGGAGTCCTGAGGCGACCAGCTTAAGCAAAGGAACATCCTTTGACCTAACTCATGTTTATACTCTTTAAAAAAAAAATTAAGAAGTTCTTTAACGATACAATTGTTCTCCGAGTAGTCCGAGCAGTTCTCTGGAACGTAAATGAGAATGTAGTCACAAAAGTGCAAGAATTTTCAATATTTTTCCAGTTCCCATCATAAAATGTACGGATTTGTTTAACAATAAAGTCACTAAAACATTTTCATTAATGTAAGTGACTTTTTATTTAAGTATTTCATAAAATTTTAGTCTCTGTTAATAATTGCCCCGTCGTTAATACTTACCCCAGGTCTGTTAATTTTTACCCCACATGCGGGGTATGTATTAACAAATGACATTTTTGGTTTTCATGGCTCTCTTTCTGAAAGTACTTACATACCTGAAGGTTTTTGTTACTAATATCATAGCTAAATAACCAAAGCAAGTTTTCAATAAAAAATAAAACGAAAAAATTTATTGTTAACGAAGATATAAACAATAATACAAAATTTGTTAGTACCTGCCCCGCCCTCCCCTACATGAATACCATCAGAGAACCAAGTTTTACACATTTTATTGTTTTAAACTGAAATTAAAGTACGAAGTTAATTGCATTGATTTTTATCTATTAGCCGCAAATAAACATTAAGCGACAACTGCTAGGATTGACACAATTTAAGACAAATAGCTGCCTTATTATATCCTAATTAACCATGATACAGTCTTGATGTGACTTAGAATTTTTTTACATATTAGAGAATACCTCAAAAGGAACTCTTACGTGTTTATGTTTTACCACAGTTTGTGGTATTTTTTTTAACATTGTTATAAAAATTGTTTTCATTGTCACCAAAACTTCATCAGGACGGAGACGGACGATATATAGGGCTTGTTCTGTATCACTTACGCCAACATTAGAGTGTGTCACGTGGTTCTTTGTCGTATTATATAGGAAACCAATATCAGATATTTACGCCACAACAGGTCTATCTGCGCGCCAAAATACATGTTGTTGTTAGTTGATGTTTGACTCATAGAAGTCGTTGGGTGTTGAATTTAGTCAGAGCAAGTGTTGAACGCAGGTTCATAGGCAGGTTTGGATCCCGGCCGTGTGGTAACAAGTGATACCCTCTCGCGTGTGTGCGCGCTGACACGCACAGCGGCTGGTGAACCGGTCCGATAGACTCGAGCCACCGTTCGATACAACCGCATAATTTAAATAAATGATAAAGTCTCATGCTGCGTTTCACAATTAAAACTGTTAAGTTGGTACGCTACTATTTTGCCCGTTAAATAATTAGAAAGCGACAAGTGACATACGCGCCAAGAATATTAATACTTAAGATTGTGTGTTACGGAAACAGTACTGTTCCAGATTATACTGTTAAAAGTCTTGATATAGCCTTATTATGCAATAGCCCGCGAAAATAGGAAAATACCAAAAACATCTACTTGGATCTTTAGATAATTATGAAGCGGGCTATCCTTTAATATATCTTTTTCTAAAAAAAATTGTGAAAAGACACAATTTTATTTAGTCTGTTACGTAAATAGTTATTTTCACATCAGTATAATGCGAAACGCTACATTTTACATGTAAACTAAAGAAAAAAGAACTCAGCATAAACAAGCAGTTAGACATTTAAGATATTTTTTACGAAATCCTGAGAATAAAAGGAATGGAGCTAAATGTGATCAACAATCATAAAGAAACTAATGTCTGTGTAAACAAAACAAGAAATAGAGATCATGTAAATTGCAAGAGAGTGCTTTCTATAGACTGACAAGTTATACCATTAGGGACCGGCGGTAGCAATATATAGAAAGGGAAATTATTTTGATTTTCCGTGTGTCAGAGCAACGCCACTATAGTAAATTATTGTGACTTAAGTAAAATAATGTTGATCACATTAGCATTTTGGCCACATAGGTTTGCATTAAGCTCATGGTCTTCTTTACTGTATAATTGTTTCACGATATATCATAGCGCAAAACATCCATTTTTCAATATGTGATGTGCAAACGTCATCATGAAACAAGTTAGTGGTAAAAATTGCGCTTATAGGTAATTTTTACAATTGGTTGTTTCGTGTATCTATTATCCGTGACAATACTAGAAAACATTAAGAAAATCAAACGATTTGGTATTTTTCTACTGTTTTTAAATAAATGCATATGTACGTAAAAACTAATTTTACTTTTGTTTTCAGTTTGTTTTACTTTGAGACATTAGTAAAAGTGCCACAGTAATGGCTTGCTTCGATCGTATGCACTGCAGTTCTATCTGAAATTATTTTACAGTTTGAAGTGACTATGGGACGGCGCTACCGCTTTTATATTTAAAAAATGTATACGTAAACACTAAACGTATGTCATAATGTTTCTCTCATAATGTCATAATGTAACTCGACACAGGCCTTCTCTGTGGCTAACATAGCCATTACTTTAAATGTCAATTTGTGACCATTGATGTAGTAGCAAGACACCCTTTAAGTTAGCAAGCGCTGAGTGATTTATAAACTTGATTTTAAACTATATTAAAGTCAATTGTGACATAATACTGAAATTAAAAATTGTCTTAAAGGTACATACACACATGTGTTGTATTCTAATTTTATAGTCAGTCATTGCATAGTCTGTTTGATTAAATTATTCACTGGTGTGATAAACTAGGGAAGAATTAAGAGTTGTATAGAATTTTAAATTACTTTAAGTATTCCGTCACGTTTACAAATAAACGAGGAAACAATACGACATGAAGGATTCTTAACGTGTTATTTATTTCTTATTCATGTATAGTTTTTGCCAAGTTTAGTTGTAATCTAATGTTTTCAAAGATGAACTCTATCTCAAAGCCAAGTTGCGCATCGGTTACTGGCTGTCAGGCCTTAGACATTGTATGTATATTGAACAAGTATGAGAAAGACATGCAAGCCATATTAAATACTTAGTATTCATTCTTAGTGTTATAGAATATCCAATGTTATCATGTATTCGCCTAACTTAAGTAAGAGCCTTAAGAGCAATTTGTAATAATATAGTATTATTTTCATCAGTAAGCCATAGGCTTCCAGTTTCAAAATATAACGTTTGCATAGCTATTTTAAAATGAATCATACAGTGACCATTATTCGCTGATATTTTTAATGGTCTATCTTATCTGTTAATCTGAAGTACTTAATTGGTTACCGAATTTCTCTGAGGCGTATCCATGATATTGCAATGGAATACGTTTTATTTTTGGTCGTGATATTATGTTTTAGCATAACATGTTTTCAAGGTTGTGATGGACGACACGAATGTATTATCAGCTGTACAATATGGATGTCCTCCTGTCATTCAGATGGATGATCTGCTTTTTTGTTTCGCGTGTTTTAGTAAGCTACCTTGTATTAAAATTATATTTTAAAATTTGTAGTCTTTCGAAAAATAGTAATTTAACGCATTTTTGGAAAATAACTTGATTTCGACATCATTCGCTCAGGACGCATGAATAAGCCACGCACAAAAGCAATTATATTATAATTTAGTATTTACTAACTAGTTATTTACCGCGGAATAAAAGCTTGTTTTGATGTCTGTCTCGTTTTAATTTTTTTTCTTGATGTCACGATTCAAACACGTGACTAGTAAGATAAAAATGTTATTTTTGTACATATTCTGCGGCGGTCATATCTTATCATTTTTCTGTATTTTTAGGTTGTTTCATGAGTTTCTCATTTTGGAAAACACATTTTTGTGTATCTGAATCTTGACTAAAACAAGATAGGCACATAAAGCGTGCACAATTAAGAATGAGACATTGCCCTATTATTTCATCCACTTAATTACCGAGCGCGACAGTTTCTATGAAATTTTAATTGGAGTAATTGGCAAGTGCTAAAGTAATTTACAAATATAATTCGAGATAAGTCAAAACTGGTTCATAAATGTAAATTAAGAAACGTTTTAAAATCATCATGTAGTAGCTCCATTTGTTTGCAGTTACGCCTTAAATGTCTATTATTGGAGTCTGTATTATACATATTTATGGTTGGAAAGTTATATTTGCGTATGTTTTATATACATCAAATAACAATTACTTATTTATAAAGCAAATATCGCTAGTCAATATTAACGCAATCAATCTGTAGTATTTATATTTACTTATAAATATCCATCATGTTATTTTAACCCTTTCAGACCTGAATTCTTTTATTTTCGGTAATCGATCTGAAAAAAATGCCTGCAATTAGGCTAATGTAAATAGATCTAAGGAAAAATAAACAAAAAAATCCTGATTACAAGCTTTTCAAGAAAAACAGCTTTTTCTTTTTGTGTATAAGTGTACACATCCGTCCAACGTAATGAATATATTAGTGTTAAAGGATGTTTATCTTTAATGATAAACATTTATTTTACCACTTTTTATTGGGAAATACGAAGCAATATGAAATAACAAATATAAGTAATAGTATTCTGTTTATAAAAATTAACAAAAAATGGCTTTTTCTTTGGGTAGATTTAACAGATTGCACCTTAATCAGTCCAAATTAAAACTAAAATCAAAGGCGTCAATATTGCATCCAATGCATGAAATGCTAAGAAACAGTTCTTATCCTTAGTTAGGCATAAGTGAACCTTGCATTTTATGCATTTAATTTGGGTTCTACCCTTGCATCCCGTCGTTTTCCACCATGTTTTCCGATGAGAGGCTTGGGCGTTCATCGTGTGCAGGAAAATGTCCAAAACCATCTCGAGTTATTTTAGCTTTAGAATTACCTGGTATTGCTGTATTATCAACTAGATGTAAATTGTTACGCAGCTCAAAAAATCGGTCCCTTGCCATGTTTTTAGTGAACAAGGGAATGCTGATATTTGTTTCCCAATACATTTTCAAACACGGGTACCCAAATATTCCAGTGGCCAAATGAGAGCAAAGAATATTTCTATTTCCTTGGCAGTAGTAGGTTTAAACCTTACTTTATTGGAATACGTAGCGTATAAGTTTGTCATTTCAGCCATAACCTGAAATAATTGCATAAACAGGCACGTATCTGTTTTAATAATCTGCTGGCCTTTCAACTCTGGGATCAATAGCAATGGGTGGAAACCAAGCTAATGAAGTTGTGTTTACTATTTCCTTGTGTCTCCACCTAATACTATGCTTTGGCATAATGTTCTGTTAAAGCGTATCTTCAGAGGCGGAAGGCACTTCTGGTAAAAAGTTATCACTCATTTCGACCCACAATGACCCAGCGTCTCCATCATCATCATCATCCAAAATTGGGGGGAATATTTCTCGTTGGTTCCGGCTGATGACATCTGCTCTCTTTTGGACAACTGGATTCGGATTCGGACGTCATCAGAAGATAATTCTACATCAGAAAGGCAACCTTCTTCTAGTGCTCTAATAGCGTCGCACGAAAACATAATAATTACATAATTTTAATTTTTTATCTGAAAATAACATTAACATAATTCGTAAAATCAAAAGCAAAAAGTTTCACCATTCAGTAACAATTATAATTTATTTTAATAATACCTACGACGTGCAACAACAAATAAGAAATACATCGTATGCGCCTGATGTGTACATTTGAGTACAAATATAAAAATCAAGAAAATTTGTATAAAAATAACTAAAACCAACAACATGTATGTAAAATATGACGACGACAATATAACACATCGACCTATAAATATTTCATTACATATACTTTGATATTTTCTATTTTATTAGATATAAAAAAATTAACTTACCTGCACAATGCAAACTTCGGTCGGCTACTGGTCATAAATTGCCAAAAACTGCCAATAAACGCCAAGAAATTGCGTTAGGAGTATCGTTTTCGGTAGATTATTATGTGAACTAATTAACACAACCGTTTTTAGTTGCAAAGAATGTGAAATTAATACTTAAATATTTTTTTACATTATATGTGTACAATTGTGTACGCCAGGTCTGAAAGGGTTAATATTAATGAGGCGATTCTGCCTGAATGTCAAGTAATTTGTGACGACTAGTAACGTTATAATTGTGAGTTTCATACTTATATGTGGAATCGAATTTTGTTTTGAATATTACGTTTTGGATTCATATAAATTAGAAGGAACTCATTCATGATTTATTAAAAAAATAAACTAATGTTAAAACAGATAAAGAAAAAATAATTGCGAGTTACTTCCAACGGTTCATCAGCTTGTCAATCTGCCAGGCTATTTCAGCTATCTTTATTCTCCTACAGAACTCCAAGTACAACTGAGGGCCGGTGGGGCAAAAGAATTCTCAAGTTGAGGCCGCATACGGGCAAGCGTAGCGTTGAACATCCACCTACAAGGTGGACTGACGATTTAACGATGATGCCTATGTCCATGAGGATGCCTATGTCCAGCACTTTAGCAAAAAATCTACATTATTATTATAATCCACAAAACTTTTTGTTTTTTTTTAGTTTGTTAAGTTACTTACCCAAGAAAATACATTTTAGCTTTTTGTGAATACATAATTATGGAATTGAACTTAACAAAAGTTTGTACCTATTGGTGCAAAACTATGTACCTACTCATGGACGTTGCCAGTGACCCTTACATACTGACAGTCGCGTGTGGAAGAGATTCATTAACACCACGCGTCGCTTTAATCTTATCCTCTGTATTTAATGTGACTAGACATGTGAACTGTCATTTAGAGCAAACATTTCATCCTGGGTTTCAATGAAACCAACAGGAGGAACGTAATATACCGAGCTATTCCCGACAGTCGTTGATCTAATTGAGCATTTGTGCGGTGCGTGCGTGCTAATGGGCTAATTACGTTCATGAGAGCCGTGAATTGGTGAGTCAACACGGCAGGACGCGGCCGACGTCCGTGGGTGGTAGACGGCGTGGCTCCGCTCACTACTCTGACATAGTTTGTTATCACCATTTATCCGTACCATTCTTAATATTCACTCGAAGGTAACGAGGGTGTCGCAGATGCTATCACTGCCAACAAATTCATCTTTTGAAGATTTTAAAAAATCGCCTCGCCATTGGCAAACTTTATTTAAGAGTCTATGCACTTGCATCCAGTAAAGGAATGTCTAGTTTTTAACTTTTCAGGAGTTGCTAGAGGTTATCGCTATGATTTACACACTTAATGCTATTTTGAATTGACTTTTATTTTGAAAAGTAGTGCTCTGGTAAACAAAAAGAATTGTATAATAAGTATTTTATTTTCAAGGAACCTTAATACTACAGTGAGTAATATTTTGATGGGGAAACCAAAATGTTTTAAGAAATAACATAGAAATGTTTTGCTTTGTCCTCATTGAAACGTTCAATCTGTACGTAAACAAATCCAGTATCAGTTTATTTACGTCATGCAGTTAGGAAATACTACCGTTACAATAAACGCTGGGTTATAAATAGAATTCATTGGAATTAGTTTATCAACAAATGAATATGATGCGAAATAATTATTGCAGTTTTTATTTGTTGAAATAATTACAAAATCTAGACAACATATTGCATATATCGTTATTTTATAATGTGATTGTATTTTGAATATGCAAAATTATTTTTTACGTTTAGGTACGTTCAAAAATGTAAAAACACAGTACTGACGACACAAGCATATACAATATGTATGTATGTTTGTATATTCAGATATCAGCTCATTCTAGAATGAGCTAAAATTTACGGTAAAAAGTTGCATAAACCATGTAAGGAACGTAAGCTTTTGTTTATATAAGTAGTTTAATAAACAACAATTTCATTTACATATTTTTTAAACACAATTTTAATTCTTTTTTTAACACAATTTTAATTCTTTTTTAACACAAATTGATAAGTCCTATTTGTTAGGAGTATTTCACATTAGAAAATTTTTTATCCGTCCGAAAATGTTTCCAATTCTCTGTTAACATTCTAAATTGTAATAAAAAATATTTTAATTAAACATATTTAAACAAAAATACTGATTGATTTGAATGTTTTAAATAAAACCAACACGTTGTATTATAAACGTACATCACACATCGTTTTTGCAATATCATACAGTGTTCCACAGGTATTCTCCAAAAAAACTGGTATATAACTATTCTAACTTTCGCTGCGATCAGAATAACGGCTCGTGAGATACACGCGCCAAAAACAACTTTATACATCGATCGGTGAAGTAAGAGCCGCGGTTAGTATAAGTGGCCGGGGTGCTCGCGGCTCTTCGGATGCTTGTCGGCAATACGTGCGTAACGGCTCCGGTAGCCGGGTGTCCAATAGCCAGTAGCAATCACCGTGATTTGCGAAATGATTTAATGCTTACGATATTTACGATAAGATCTCATTTAAATTTAAATTTGAAGTCTATTATCTATAGTGGCGATCACTTTGAAAAGGCACCTGTAAGTTTATTATTATTTGTATGCCAGATATTAAGCACATAACAGAGCAACAGATAGATTTCTGATTGTTTCTGGATAACTAAATTGTTTTTACTTTATTAGACATTTTATCTGCACGTATATTATAGCGTCACTCGACAACACAGCCACGTTTCATGTATAAGAGATTATTTTGTACATCTGTTATTTATATCGGTCACATAAGTGTTATTAATGTGGTGTTGATTATTTGGTTCTAAATATAGCACTGTGATATCTTTTATTGTTTACAGATTTTGGATACCTATATTTAAAAATTCAATATAGTATTTGGTTTATTGTTGCAGTGTTCAGTCACATATTTAGTTTTTTTATTCTTTTAGCGGTTGGTTTAAAAATAATCTCCTTTGTGTATGTTGTAGTTTACTTCACTAGAAAAATAGTAGACATAGCTCAAGTGGAAATAATGAACGTGTTACCGTTAAACACGCTGGTAACAAGACATCATAGAGCGCCGTTCACAGTAAGGCATTATTTTTTCCCACTAAATGGGAATTCTAAAAACCCATTAGTGTAGGTGCGGATTAAGGATTCGGCTTCCATTCTCGAATGTAATGAATTCTTTGTACAATAACTGTATTTGAAGTAACATGATTAGTTGAAAGTTATACCCTTTCTACGGTAGTCAGTTGCATATATAATGGTTCGGTAGGTGCATTAGTGTCACACCATTTTGTTACCGGAAAGCATTAGAACTCTATCGCTATAAAGATCGAAAAGCAAAGTGGATACCGTCTATGCTAAAAACTATCGACAGTGTCAAGTTGTAATTAGTTACGGCAAGTTTAAACCTGTTAAGTAGCTTTGCCTTATCATATTTAACTAGATGTTAGGGTGTTAAATAGTGAAGTGTTTTTTGTGGCGTTAATGGTGTTCCTTCTAACTTGATAAAAAATATTGTTCGTGCATACCTAAAGATCTCACGTAAACATTAGTGAGATTCTGTGTGTATTTTTGTTTCACAGAGGTAAGTGAATTTATTACATTCTAAAATAAAATAAGTTATATATCAAATAGTGCAAGGTTTAGATACTAACTAAGAATGAAAGAGAGTCTTTAGCACAGATATTGTATTTTTTTTTAATTACTGTGTCTGTAGTGAATTTAGAAAAATGTATAAGGAGTAGCTATATATAGGGCTGATTCTGAGTATTTTTAATTATTCCCATGTAAATTCTACGTTTAAGTTAATAAATACAAAAATTGTTCTGGGACTATATTCCTTTTTTATGAATAGTAATTATTTAAGAACAGATGGGATAACTTAGGGTCATGTAGACCTTCTCTCAAATAGTTATTTATCAAATGAAACATTGTTCAAACATAACTTTTGGGACTTATGTTTTCAACAGTAATTCTAAAAGATTTAAATTTTGTTACTTGATTGACGTTCCGTTGTAAGTTTTCGCGACCTAAAATCTTTTAAGTGAACATATTTTATAGACTTTTTATGCAGCCATGTTTAATTTGTAATAGATAATATCAACGTTCTGTTATTGAAAAACATCACGTACCTCATAAAAGTTTTCGAAAAGAATTAGTAGTGTTTAGCATCCTTCCATTAATTATTAGGCATATTATGCTTAAGTAAAGCGTAGCAGTTTTCTATTGTCGAAGGGAGTCGATCTCACTAGAACGTATAGGGGTTTTGCAAGGCATAGCTAATTAATACTTTATCCCCCTTGTTATAGACAACAGTAGATACATATATGTACCATATGTACTGTTGTCTACGCTGTAATGCAATGCACAGTTTCCTGTGTAAACGTTAAATTCATTTATAATGAAATAGGAAAACCACAAATAAATGTACTGTCGGATTCTTTTATGACCTCGTCGCTCGGTTAGCAACACGACAACTTACATGTTACAAACTTTGAGAATAATTTATGCTGTTGGTAGAATATTCATGATATAGCGACAACATACAAGGTGTACAGCTTGCTCTTATGTGGACCACGCAGTTATGTCCCATTCTGAAATTAACTGGCGAACAAGTTCAGGCTAGGTCCCATCATCACATCTATTGGGAAATCCAATAAGGTATAGAAACAGTGTCGACGGGTAAGACAAGATTTTATCTCCTGCCAAATGACATATTGGTGTTCTTTTCTCATAATAATCTAGTCCTAGAACGCGACACACATGCAAGAATCATTGTGATGAAATTTGTGTTCAGTTGCTTTTATCTAGTTATGAATATAATTTTGGCCTTTTGGTATCAAACATGGGATGATTATAGCACGCTAAATACTCGTGGAGATCACTGTAGAGTCAGTTTATTACTGCAACGGCAAAGTTAAGAGACCATATGGATGCTATGTACAATGCTGTTCAAATACATTTTCGAATTCCAGTAAACCTCGGCAATAATTCTTCTCAAAACCATTCAAATTACGTGGAGACGAATATCCTACAGTGATTTAGGATTTTGACAATCTTTCTCCCCGGATATCTCGTAGTATTTTTCCGATACCTTTAGCACATACGAGTATGTGCCCCTATCTAAGCAGACTACGGTCCGGCTATTATCATACCACGTAATACCTTAAGCAAACCGATACCGTAAATTTATTAAGACCTCTGTTGGAGCTCTACTAATAAATAGTTGCAAAGTATTAGCAGAGCATGCACTCGTATATGGCGTCTGTTATAATGTTTTCACGATAAACTAGCAGGATATTTCCAAAAATATAAAACAACAATATTTTATGATATTTGTTCCACTTAAATATCGCTTTAACCTCAAGATTTACGTATTAATAGTTACATAACCACTTAAAGCATAATATTTTTGCTTTGTAATTTATAAATTAAATTTAAAAAATTAACCCAGGAAAAAATTACTTGAACATCATTTTTTCTGTCTGAGAGATGAGTGTTGACAGTTAGAAGATAGGCACCTGTACGAAAGTTTCAGTCATTGTTCGCGCGCACAGTCACCGCGCACGCACGCAGCCCGTACGTAACCTTTATCTGGGCGTATTTATCTCAACATCTCATTGTTATCTGCGCGGCAGGTGCGCTCTGCACTAATAACAACACTGCGCCGCCTACGTTTTATCTGCGTTACGTGAAAAAAATAACTCTGGCCGTATTAGCTCTATTGTTTACTTATCTGTGCACCGATTGCAAATTGCTGGCGTTTTTGACGGAATGCGCTCGGTGACTAATGCTTTTGTTATTGCTGATGTTAGTTACAAAATATACAATGTTAAGTTTAGAAATAAATATAGAATTTTAGTAGAGTGAATTCAATGATGCAATGATATATTTTTATATAAAAAAAAACATTAAAGTGATTCGCGTTTTTTAAGTGATGTAAAATTTTGTGAATTATACATTAATAACATTTAGCAACTATGCCTCTTGTTCGCAATTACTTTTTTCATCAGAGGCAAATTAAAAGTGCAACTACATTTTCTTAAAATTTTGTCGTAGCGCTCGTAGCTCCGTAGCTGTATCGTAGAGTAAAAGCTATAAGAATTTTCATTTGAAGTAGTATTTTCCGAAAGTTATGATTTGAATTAGTTAATCTGAGTGACTTTGTTCTGAATATTACTAAAATTATTACTAAAAAGACACTTTTAAAAATAAGTAAGTTCGTTAGAGGTAATAGCTTTGTTCTTCAATTTTAATCGATATCAGTGTTTGAGTTCACGTGATAGATTGGTGTTCATATGTGGTGTATTCTATAAGGGTTTTGTAGTGATGTTATGGTTGAGGGATGCAGGGTAGCGTGTGTGTGTGTAGTAGGCGGGTGTGTCCCGGGGGTCGGGGTGTGAGGGGGCGGGTCGGCGGGGCGGCACGCCCGGCGGCGGGCGGTGGCGGGCGGTGGCGCTGCGGCCGAGGTGCGAGGGAGTGCGGCGGTGCGGCGGCGGGGACGGCGACGCCGGCGCGTCTGGCGCGCGCGGCCGGCGCGGCTCAGGCTGGAGCTCGGCGGCCGGGCTCACTCCGCCCGCGAGTGCCGCGCCGCGAGCACGCCATGCGCCCCGCTCCCCGCGCCCGCCCCCGCGCCCGCGCCCGCCACACTCCCGCGACCACGCGCGCGCGCCCGCTCCCGCGCTCATCACCGTGCCAGTGATGTTACCACACTCTGTTGTTATGTGCCGTCGGTTGGTTCGTGAACGAGTGCGACTCCATCTGTTCCCGAAGCGCTGACCGTCCGTTCGGATCGTTCGCGAGGATATCGCGGATTTTGCGTACCCGTCGACGTTGGATGCGTTAAAATTTCGGGTGAGTGAGAGAGGCGAGCAGTCGTGCGCCCGCGGCCGGTTTGACCGCATTATTTTCGAAATACGTACGCCGCAATCCGGTCGACCGCGCTAGAACGATCAAAACATTATAACAACAACATATAAATTTGGTGATGCCCATATACTTTTCCAGATCATATCATATTTTTGTCACGAGCGGACACATCCAGAACATAACAATAACTCAAACATATCTGCTAATAAAACCAAATAGGTACATTAATATTTATTAATTTATTTATTTTAGAATTTTAAGGTTTCGATAAAGTTGTAAAAATAGGAAAAATTTGGCACACTAATGCAATGGAAGTCGGAGTACGCATCCCGTTGATGTCTTTTACAGAACGCTTTTGGAAAGTGCTTGAAAGATAAAACCTTGTTTATATTGGATGTTTGTGTATAATATCTCGTTTTTTTCCGTTTCCCTTTATTTTAATGCGGTTTTAATGATCGAGAATATAAACTTTAATTAAAAAACTATAAACTCAAAGGATCTTTATGATTTTCTTCATAAATGAAGCAGCGATAAAAAATAATTAAAATTATAAGGATCGCAAGCCTTTCGTGCTTTATGAACATTAACGGTGTTAAATTTTATGTGCTTTAGTTGCACTTTGCTGCTGTGTCTTTTTGAATTAACTAACTGTAAAGTTCCTTCCAATTCATCATCAAATAGTTACGGACGTTGTCATCGCAGGTGACATTATTTTAAATCATATTTTGTTTTTCATTTCAATTTAATTACATTTCAATTTGCTGAAATAACGACAGTAATTATAAAAAAAAATAAAAATAATACATTCGCTACAATAGTGTGAAGTGGATGGAGAACCATTTAAGTTTTTAACATTTAGCGACAAAATTATGAAAATATTTAAATGACATTTAAACCATAATTGAAGAGATATTTTTAAGCTTACCGCTGAGTTACTATAAATAAATTTAATTTATCATTTCTTATATAATGAGTACCTTTTCGGTGAAATCAATTTTCTGGTTTATTAATGCTGAAATAAGTTAAATTTTTATAATAATTTTATCAGGTGGTATTCAGTTACTTCCAACGACTATTGTACCGTATCGTAAATATGAATTTTAGGACATGGTAGTAGATTTTCCTGGCCATAGTAGAGAAACACATTTTCTATTTATCATAATTTTTCTGGCATCCAATGTCACGTAAGATATTAAAGTATAACAATATCAACATTGCGTCTAGTATTATATATTTGTGTACAGCATGT
This sequence comes from Cephonodes hylas, assembly GCA_030295005.1. Lineage (NCBI taxonomy): Eukaryota > Metazoa > Arthropoda > Insecta > Lepidoptera > Sphingidae > Cephonodes > Cephonodes hylas. Next base: position 8,109,854 of record AP025366.1, read on the forward strand.
ACTGTATAGAAACACGCGTGCATGTAAATTGTCTAGTCATAATACGTGGGCTTGATTACACGTCAGATAATGTGCATTGTGTCGTTCGTTCTGATCTCGATCGCTAGTGCTATATGAAATCTACTTTAATATAATCATTGATATGCATAACTACGCTACATTGTACTTATGTCAGTGCGTTCATTAGAAATACACCTAGAGATAATGTAACTACCGGTTGCACACAATGTCACTCTTTGTTGGCCCCGCTCTAACCAGTAAAGTGCATCAATGTAAGCGATTCTCTCGGAAATTCTTACTTCGTACAAAACTCAATAAGCAGATATCCTTGATAGCCGTGCCGATTAATACGTTTGTTTTGGATAACTATCGATGTAGGCTTGAATATTTATATAGGATTATATTTTAACAAATTAATAAGTGTGGTTTAAAACGCTGTCATGAGAGCAATTTTAATAGAGTTGTTCTATAATATTATATTTTCTATTCAAACCGGAATAACATATTTTTTTTGTATCGTTACAGGTGGGTCGAGGAGAATTATGCGTGGGGCGTGCGCATGCGCGGTGGTGTGCGCGTTGGTGGCGCTTTGCGCGGCCGCGGGCCTTGACGAGACGACGCGCGCCGCCGCCGAGCGACAGCTGCTGGCGCTGCTGGGGTTGCCGCGCAGGCCCGCGCGCCGAGCCGCGCCGCCGCCGCCCGTGCCGCGCGCCATGCGCCTGCTGTACGAGGCCAGCGGCGCCATGCCGGCCGCCGCCGCCAATACCGCGCGCTCCTACCACCACACTCCCACCGAGCTCGACGGCCGCTTCCCCGCCGAGCATCGCTTCCGCCTCTACTTCAACCTGAGCGGCGTCCCGCTCGACGAGGTGGCTCGCGGCGCACACATCACGTTCCAACGCGCCCCCGGAGCCACCTCGGTACAGAGACTGTTGCTGTACGATGTGGTGCGGCCGGGCCGACGCGGCAAAACGGCGCCCATCTTGCGACTGTTGGACTCCGTTCCTCTGACGCCCGGCGAGGGCACCGTCACAGCCGATGCGATAGATGCTGCGCGACGTTGGCTCACAGAGCCCGACAATAACCATGGACTATTAGTGCGTATAGTGGAAGAAGGTGAAAAAAATGTGGACGCGAAAACGCCACACGTGAGGGTGCGAAGACATGCCACAGAGGACGAGAGCGAGTGGCGCTCGAAGCAGCCGCTGTTGTTGCTGTACACGGAAGATGCGCGGGCGAGAGCGGCGCGGGAGAGCGGAGAGTCGCGACTGTCTCGCAGCAAGCGCGCCTCTCCGCGGAAGCACCGCGCGCACCACCGGCGCAAGGAGGCGCGCGAGATCTGCCAGCGCAGACCTCTGTACGTGGACTTCGCGGAGGTCGGGTGGAGCGACTGGATCGTGGCGCCGCACGGCTACGACGCGTACTACTGCCAGGGCGACTGCCCGTTCCCCCTGGCGGACCACTTGAACGGCACGAACCACGCGATCGTGCAAACCCTAGTGAACTCTGTGAACCCGGCCGCGGTGCCGAAAGCGTGTTGTGTGCCCACGCAGCTTTCCCCCATTTCCATGTTGTACATGGACGAACAGAATCAAGTGGTGCTCAAAAACTATCAGGACATGATGGTGATGGGGTGCGGGTGCCGATGACGAAGGCGGACCCCTCGCCCAGTGCGGACCTAGTGACTGTGTATCGTGGACCCAGTGTAAATATAGTGAGGCCTCGACAATTGTAAATATATAACTGTGTATATATTCGTGTAATTATTATTTTATTGAAATGGAGATATAATAAATGACTTAATTTTAAAATTAACCGCTTATTTATGTTATTAAACCCGCGCATTTCCATGTCGTAACATATGTGAATGATCCGTAATGTACAGCGATTTGTAGTGCCTTATCTTTTATTTATCGGTTTGATTCATATTTACTCATAATAATTGTGTAACTCAATCAGCACTTCCACTTTTATGTATTTACGTCTATTTAATTCATTTGTTTATAATTATAATACACATGTGCAAGCAATATAAGTCACTGTTATTGATAAAAAAGGAATAGTCATGGGAGTAGTTAAATAATTTATTTTGATTTTGAATTGCACACAAACATTATAACAACTTTAAGGTAATGTTTCTCTAATTTATTTGAGAAACTTACATATAACTAATAGACTGAGTTAATTATTTAAATTAATAAATTAAGTTACTTTGTATAGCAGTTACTATTTCTGGATATACCCAGAAACTTTCATGTAACGTTTACTTAAATAATAAGGGATAAAAACACAAGAATGAATGCGTATATGATCTTTTAGAAATGTTAATATTTTATTTTCATTCACAAAACATACATTTTGAAGGCTTTGTATGAGGCACATACATAGTTAACAGAATTTAAATGCGCCACAAACTAAAAAACAAAGTGTTTATAATAAGGGCAGATTATTTAGTTGGTTAACCTCATAATACTTCATAATTAGGAGCTGGCTATTAAATTCATTCAAGTCTTAAGTAAAAACTATGGGATTATATATTTGTGTGACATAAACCGAAACTGAGTTCGGAAATTCACCGCAAGGTCTTTGTTAGTGTGGCATTGCGATGTAGTGGCGGCGGATATAAAGATCGCTTTCAAGCCGTAGTCAAAATAACGCTTTTTAGATCGATATGAGGTCGTTTACTGTGTCAGCCTGCCTCACCACAAGGTCAACGGTAAATGAACTTACTGAATGAATGTGTCATGTACCCACTGCTTAGTACTATGTGTACACCTTACAGCCATTTGATGTATCGTTCAAGGTCGAAATTCTTAAAGTAATTTGTTACATTTACACATTACACTTCCCTGTACTGGAATATAGAACTATGACTGTAATTTTGATTAACTGACCTTTTAATGAGGTCGATTATATGTTTTATTAGGTTCTTACTGAGATTAATTAAACTTTAAGTCTTCAAAAGGTAACGTTAAATTTCTAAAAAAGGATAAGTTAAAAAAACGAGTTGCTTAAAAGTTTATAAAGTCGTTGTAGAAGAATGTCAAAGATAATATTGGAAGTGAATTCCATTTAGAGCGTGGTTGGCAGGTCTCCAAATTTCAAATATTTCGTCACAAGGCAGCTATATATCATGTTTTTGCCCAGACGCAGGAATGCCCGACCGTATAATTTGCCCGGCCACCCGGCAACTGCGCGTCTGCCGCGCCCGCCGCCCTACGTCTATATTATCAGTAGATAAATTCAAGCTTTGTCTTTGACTCGTATTTCGTCCTCTCGAGATTTTGCCTTTGTTTTTTTTTCGTTCGCCGTAGACGGCAACAAAAAACTGAGTAGAGGTGAACGAAGTGGGTATAATTTATTTTATAGTCGGACCGCTCGTAACTCGGCGGTGGACGGCTGGACGCCGATTTATCCCCATCTCGGCGTAATTAACGTAAATGGATTGGTGGAAGTCGGTGCCTGTGTGTGACCGCCCGCCTCGCGTTCTTCGCGGCCTCCCGCGTCCTCCCGCGGGTCGGTCACGCCGCGCGTCGCGTCACCGACCACTCCCCGTTTCCCTCACACCAGCTCCCGGCTTCAGCCGCCGATTCCCACACTGCAAACCGCCGACTTTATCCACCTTAATCCAATTAAGCCCTGGATTTTTAACCGCAAACCGAATGGAATACAAGACACGAGAATCGTGTGATTACGCGCGCTCGGTTCGCAAGGAGCGCGGCGACTTATCCCTGAGGGAATTATAATTGTTTTGCATTCTTGCACGGGTATAAAAACAAAAGATCGAGGTACGTACAGGCCCCCCGCACTGTCGGCCTTACGGACCAGACTAAAGTCTGACGATTCGCATTCCCCGTGAGACAAAAAGTTACCAATGAATTGGAGCGAACTTTCGTCTCTTAAAAGGGAACGTTTTATCAATTTCTCCTGACTGCCTTTATATACATTTTCTGGCGTTCATTTAGCGTGCTGCCTTAAACACTCAAATGATATCTATAATATTTTTGATCTTAAACATAACAATAACTACATTTAGTCGGAGATAAGTAATTCTTTCCAGCAGACTGTTGTCTAAGAACGGCAGCGATGAACCATTACCTACGACAATATTTAGTAAATGATCTAGCTGTTTAGCTTCACAGTTCATTGGTTTGTTACGTAGTGTTTGTATTCCATTGTAAGTGGCACATTTTTCTATTGTTTTCAATAATAATGTCGAGGTATGTAGATGATATCGTTAATCGTCTACGACAATAAAATCTTCTAGATCTATCGTTCGTTTGGTGCCAGTAGTTAAACGAAAAATATACGGCGCATGTGAAGCGGACAACAAAATATTGCATCGTAACTTATGTCTGTGAAGGTAATTATTGTGTACTGGCGAGTAGCGCAAAATTGTTTAGTTTACAATGTTTTTATGCAAAAGTAATAAAGTAATATGAAGAAAAAAAACCAGTTTAATTTGTGCATGCTTGGAATATTTGTGAGGAGGCGTGCGGTCGATGGCCGGCGCGCGCGGCCATCTGCTGCGCCGGTGCGACCCGCTGCCGCTGCCGCGCCCGCGCGCGCTCCCGCACTCGCTCTCGCCACCGCCATCCCCACGCACTGACATCTCACCACTTGTATTCATTTACTCATACTTGCTTCCAATAGTCCATATGCCAGTCCATAATAGTGAGAACAGTAAAAAATGAACGACGACTTTATCCAGATGAACATGAGTAAAGTAAATAGATTTGTTACCGCAGATAATAGAAATGAAACATATTGGATTAAATGATTCACGCCGGAATGTTGAAGACGAATTGATTCGATCATGGTGAAAATAATTTATTCTGTCAATGAAAGTTTAATTGCATAGTTATCGCGCTTGCAGGTGGGAATGCAAAATTCTTGGCACCAAGCCACACGTACCCTGACTTTTCATTACTGAGGAGCAAACGAGGCATTCAACGTTTCTAGGGTTGGTCGCATGTGAACTGTGAAAGTTTAATTAACATTTAAGACATAATTAAGAAAAATATTTGCTGGATTCCTTGCACAAATACTTGTATCAATACAGAAAAACTTTATTGTTGTAATTAAATTAATTGCAAAGCGGTCTGGTGATCAGTAAACTCTCAAACAATTAAATATATTCTTAATTTTTTACAATAAATAGCTACGATAAAAATGTATTGCGCAAAAATGTGGTATAGCTGTATATAAACTAATTATAGAGGTTAACTAAGTGCCGTCATGGTAAATTAATGTTGAGTTATTTTATTATAGACATAAGATAGTTTTTAATTGCAACAATTTCATGGATTCGTATAATTTTATCAAAAAAATTGACTTCTAATGTTTTTATGCCTTTAATAAGGTTTTTAACCCGGACAAAGTTGCGGTTATATATCTACCTTATTATTAATTTTTAAAAATGATATTCTTAAACGAGGAACAATTAAACACTTTTCATCAAATACTTCGTTGTCACATCACATGACATTATCAACTGTAAGAGTTTGGCTTTATTGCAGTTGTTATTGCGGTTTCTTGGTATAACTGACAATACTGAAATATTGACATTGACGACAGAATTTTAAGACTTATTTAAAGTCCAATAAAAGTTTTTGTTATGTATTACAAATAGAGAGGGTAAGGCATAAACCCTCTCAGTTCCAGAGGAGACCCGTGCTTAGCAATGGGACGTAGTGTTGAAGATGATTAGAATTAGAACTGATCATTATGCTCCTCTGAAGCACTTTGAAATTGGCACCAAGTGTTTAAAAAAAACTATTTCATTTTGCTATAGCCAATTTTGTCAATATATATATATATATATATATATATATATATATATATATATATTTTATGCAAGAACATAAATTCCTTTCAGCGGTGTGCTTTTAATTGAGCACATATCTCAATTGCAATCTATAGCAAGCTGAGTTTTCATATGGCAAAACAAATGCTTTGCCTTTGGTATAAATCTGAACATTGAAAGCGTGTTGCTCATTCCGTAAAACAAACGACCTAAACAAGCGTTTGCTGTGTTTAATTTTAACAGTTCTTTCTAATACAGGATTATTTTTACTTGTACAACATGTAGGATACCACAGTGTGAAATATTTATCAGGTTGCAGGCTCGTTGTTTGCGTTTCGAATTTGAGTGACCGAACGCATTTCGCTGGCTGTACAAAACATTATCGACCTTCCCACGCAACGATGACGGTCCAAAAAGGTATGTGAGTAATTATTATTTCTTTTATCGAAAAATAACGCAGTCGCGTGCCGAGGTACCGCGGAGCTCACGCGGCCCGCGTTTTGTTTGTCCCGTACGAGTACGCACCTCAATCACAATCGACTTTCACCATAAGGGCGCAGCCACATGGACACATTTCGTATAATCCACGCGTGATCTCGCCGTTTATTTATTGTGTACGTAACAAATAGCCTTAGTTCATTAATTCGTCTCGGGATGCCTCTGTTACCACGCGGACTGGGCATGAGAAACAGTGAACGATGTTTAATTTAGATTTGTTTTAACATTGCCTTTAAGGTTCAGATAAGACATAAAATTAGAATTCTATCAGGATATAACTTAATATGAATCAATAAATGTCAATATACGGTGTCGTAATAGTTCCGAGGTTCTCAATAACGAAGTCGGATTGAGACTAAAGCAAAAATTAATAATCGTCTACCGTTCGCGTTTTGTCACGTGGCGATATAACGGTGATGACATATTTAACCGGCCACTTGCTACCGGCTCTGATGCACGCCTTGCGCATCACGACATCTCTCGACCCCACTCACACTCGCCATGGAAATAAATGAGAAATTAAATATCATTATCGCTGTTTACCCGTTCACACGTGTCAACATTGTATTTAACATTTCAACTTTGTTACTGCTCACTTGAGTTTTGTCTCTTCAAACTTACGTATCTGGTGAAAGTAAATAGCAATAAAAGTCAGGATTCCATGAATTTTTACATTACTAATACTTAAAACTAATCTAGAGACACGAATGTGAATTTGTGAAATATTTGTAAATAGCTCTATAAGCGTTTACTTTTATACAAAAATGCTACTGCTTAGGGTATATTTCCAACTATTTCCGGCAAACAGTACATTTTCGCAAAAATGCTACCATGTATCAAGGAATTGTTACAGTTGTGTCGTAGTATATATTTCAGCATTAGGATATATTTGGGCTACCTTGAAGAAAATAGTGATCTGATTACATTTTTTTTTTCAGAGTATTTCATATAACTTAGAAGACAACAGAAAACAGATATGGCGCGGGCAGTGTGCGCTGTGCTTGTGGCTCTGTGTGCACTGTACAGTGTATACAATACGCTAGACAGACATAAACAGCAATTTATTTCTGGCAACGAACCCGCGTCCTTGGCGCCGACCTTATTGCGCAACACCGGTTTCGAAATGCGCACACGCACGCTCTATGTATGTTCTTACATGAGAAGATACCTATCCACGTAGCAACTTAGATATTGCGAATAACTTTAATAGGCTCGTCTGGAATATCAAGTTCGTCTCTCACTAGACAAGGAAGTAGTCTGGATCAAGACTATTTTCAAAGCCTTTCTATATCAAGAATTTGGTAATTATTAAAAAAAAATTGCACAAATATCATAATATCTGCAGATGATAAAAGATTGCAAAGCGTCGTTGGAATAACGCCATCTTAATTGGTCACATTAGGTCTTTGGGGGAGGCTCATTTCAATCAGTCAGTCTAGTATTGGACGTCCTTTGGCATAATTATCAAATGTGAACAATAAAATTGCGCAAAGTATCATGCGTGCAAAAAAGATGATCTTTCTGCATTCCTCGTTTTTTGTTGGAAGGCTATACGTACGTAAGTACCAAAGAGTGAAAAAAACAATTATATATGACATGTCACGCCAAAACGCGTACAGTGTAATGTAAAAGTGTGAAAGTTACTGTAGAGGCGTTTTGTATCTATTGTTTTTAAATTACATTTTTGGGTAAGTATAGAAATAGGAACATGGAAATTGTTACCTCAACTAATATTTTGTGGATGTGACATTTCTTTTTACTGTATTAATTGCTGGCATAAGTAAAAATCTAATTATAAATTCGTTCATAACATGATGGAAATGTTTAAAATTACATATCTTATATTCGCAACAGCAATTTTTATTCTTGTGCTAAACGTAATGTTTTTTTTTTCATTTATTTGAATGTGGGAATAACAGAATGTTATTTAGTATGTCCTTATCTTATTACATCGGTAAACAAGGAAACGTTCTACAGAAAAATGTTTTCATACGAGTTCAGAGGGTCAAGTAAGATATTACAAATGACATGCAAATCTGACACGGAAGCGATGATTATTTCGGACTAGCACTCCGTTACACACAGGATTAGTAAAAAAAATTTGTTATTTTTATATTGCCACGACAAAGTGGTCCCGCTTACTATGGTGGTGTAGAGTTTTCTGACGGATTAGAGGGCAGAAGCAATTTCGAATGTGATGATATACCACATCCGAATTAGAATAAGTGTTTCACGAGTGCGTGGTGCGGTGACTGAGTGAAAGTGGCAGCAAGCGTGTTGTCTCTGGGCGAGCGAAGGCCGACCACAAGCCGACCGTGCCGGCCACCACGTAAATAATATCAACACAAAAATGGTTGCACTAACCTCACTAACAGCCCAACTGCGGGTAACTGATACAGGACCCTATTACCATAATTAGATGTAATTAATTTATGTCGTACACACATCCTTATTTTGTACAACGGGCGTAGGTCGTGGCTATTTTTACAAATTGAGCGCCCGTTCAATGATAGACCCAATAAACACTAATTCTACTCAACTCTAGTATTAGCTTCGGGTATCCGGAGTAAATAAATACATTTTTCCTGAGCGAATCGTTTTCGACGTATCTTACATATTCCATTAACGATTGTTACTTACATACCGTGGCAAACTTTATACTAAAACGAATTGTATACCATCGGTAAATACAACAAAAATAAACGCTGATTGATGATGTCAGTTCTGTGAAACGAAATAATTGGTATGAAACATATAAAAACTATTTATTGGTTATTAGTTTTAACAGCCGGCGAAGGCAGTGAAAAACGAAAAGCCTTAACATAAGACACAATCGCGGTAACCTTGCGCACTATCGCGTCGCGCGTCGCCCGTCGCGACCGACATTCTGCTAGCCACCTCCGTGCTGCTCCTCAACACGCAAACAATTTTTTTCTTACACACTACCGTTATCAAATTAATGATAAATTGATTTGACGCGGTATTTACTGGTACATTTGCATTAATTAAGCAATTTTTTTTTTCATACAAATGACAAAAAAATGTCAAATCAAATCGAATCAGTGTATGTCCATAATAAATAGTTTAATTATGTTTTATGGGTATGCGCCCTCGTTTCGGGCGTAACTAGTTTAACATTATTAAAGTGAACTTATGTTTTAGTTATTAGTTAGAGAATCCGGATGTAAATAAATCTTAGAAGCAAAAGCTTCGTTCGCAATGATCGGTGCGCCTCGGGCGCGGAGCAGCGTGCGCGCTCTGCAATTACCACAGTGGCCCGGGGGGCATTCCTCTGAACGTTCAGCCTAATTAGACCAGCGCGCGATGAGCCTTTGTCTAACAGTTCACCTTGCCGGCTACAACTACTAGGATTCGCATTCTCCGCCTTGGAGAGTACGGCGTGCCTTATGCTATTTTATGACGAGTCTGTACACAAAATACGTATAGATATGCATGTCATGACCGAATGTCACGGATGTTGTTTTGTTATGTCCTAATGTTTTATTGTTTCAAATTATGTAAATGTTACAGTTTTAATGCCGATTGAATTCCGAGATTCAAAGAATAAATAGATAACTTGAGATTACGGTGTTTTTGTTCTATAACAATGAACACATGTCAGAAAACATAAGCGTCATATAATGCGTTGAAGCAGATGCGGGAGCGGTACACACGAACTGGTCTGGAAGCAAATATTGATGCGTGTTTGTAAGTGACCGATTGGTGTGTTTAGAGTGCGCGCGCTGGCCGGCCGCCGACCGCCGCTTGTCGGCCGCACCGTACGCAAACGGCTCCCAACATCTGAACACTGTTACGTAAACATGTTAGACACATAGTGCACAAACACCGGCTGCACTGATCGTTAAAAACAATATTTGTTCAACTACTGCGAGGCTACTTCATAGTACGTTCATCGATAACTGTCTAACGCGGAGAACTCGAAATGTTTAGACACACCATTGTCCAACGTGAATTAATTACATTCAAATTATTCATCATAATGTTTACATGCAGACAGATAAAGATCATGGAAAATTATTAAAGCGACTGCTGCGCAAAAAGCTTGTAAACAATATGATATTAGGTGTACCTACTGAGTTACCGTATGTCTACCTAACGCAGCACGTCTTGAATATATATGCCGTCTATGGAATCGTAGTTAGAGAGTAATGTACAGCCCACTTCTTCGAAGCATAGATTATGCCTTTGTAGACACGACTATGTTAAAAATAAACTTGCAGTTGTACCTATAAACAAAGTTGTATGTTAATAGTTTTTGCCTATAAAAAGTACCTTTTTAGATAAAAAGCATCATTTTTCAGAGCTACTTGCAACTTTGTACAATTCACTCATTCCGACGCCTTATTAACTCCATGAAGATATACGTACAATGAACATATTTAATTAAATATTAATTGCGCTTTTGAAAAAAAATAGCCTTAATATTCCTTATTGATTTTTTTACAATTAAATTTATAATACGATTATATCCTTGATCTATTTATGTAGCCCTTTAAACTGCATTCAACTAGGCTTCCCTATTTCTGTATGTAGCATTACTTAGATGATTCAATTACATAATCAGTAATTATGTCTTTTATTTAGGTACATCAACTGTGAAAATTGTAAACGTTCGTTTATTTCCAAAACAAGTTATTTAACATATAATATTTTGTGTTAATAAGTACATATATAATATACATATTTGAATATTAATTGAGTTTAGTAATTTAATACCACTTGGGACATTATTCATTATAAAAACATCGGTATAATATTTCATGTATATATTTTATTTTATCTGCGTAAAAAGTTTACATAAACAACAATCACTAAAGTTTTATTATAAAGAGGAAATTGCGTTATAAAAATCACATATTTATTAGACCTTGCCAGTTGAGAAATCTTTATGGGCAGCATTGGTTCATATATTCTTATAACACATACATAAGAAGAGATATGCATAAAATAATGGGCATGAGTACAAAAAATCATTTTATCGAGAAATGGCTGCGAGTGGTTGTTCTATGTGGACGGTACGATGTGGTTTATAAATAGCGCTGCGTGGCGGGCAGGTGTAGCCGGGGCAGACGCGCGGACGCCGCGCTTCCGCGAATCTCCACCATACATCCACACGATCAACTTGGACTGTTATGTACTCTTACCTACATCTCGCTAAAGCCGTTTAAGGCTCGATCACCTTAAATGATTGAATCTTAAATTACATTCTACTTGCTGTAGTTCTTCAAACAAGTTAAATAACTCCTAACGCACCTGTTAGGTAGATAAGATACGTTGAATCCAATAGGATGATAAATATTTGATGTGTAATAGAACCTTCGGAATATTTATTATGAATAATGTTAAGTAAACTTTACTTCGTATTTTCCACAAGAAAGCACCTATAATTTTATAAGGAAAATTATAGCTATATTTATTAAATACTTATAAGTTATATCTTAGTAAACATTTCCAAGGTATGCGACACATTTCGCCGAGTCCTACAAAGTGGAATATCACGAGGTCTCGTTTGATTTTCTCAATCCTATGTATTTTTAGAATTCATGATATTTTACTTAACGGTGTTGGGCAAAGCTTGTGTCGCCTTTCAAACTGTTCATCTTTAAAGAACCTATTTATTTCGGTGCGGGCATTGATAATTAAGTTCGTTAAAGTTTGAATACTCACCATGAAATGTTTAATTAAGCGGAACGACGAATTAGGAGCGAATCTTTATACCACAAATTGCTGCGTACCTCTTACGTAAACACATCGGTATTTGTAGTATTTACCTACAAGTAAAAAACACAGACTTAATACAGTAGAAAAGAAACAAAAATAGTTCAAATGACATCTGACACAAAGAACGTAACTAAAACTTGGAACACAAATGATTATTGCATGATAAGTGCAATATGTAGCGTTTGAAAATGCATATAAGCATAATAGGTATCTATTTTTAACAGTGCGGGAGGATTGCATGTTATGTTATCAAACGTGTATCACGAGCTAAATGCGTGTAAGAGATCATTGTGAATGCGTTGAAGGGACGAGAGCCGCGGGCCAATCGTCGAGACCGATGCTCTGGCGCAATGCATCTCTCCGGTCACATTACTGTGAACAGGAAAACAGGTACCGATATAAATGGAATCCCGATCTCAATCGATACTACATATAAATACTTTCAAACAAATTTGGTATTCGCTGTGGGCGTTCAACAACAAGGTTTTTGTCGATCAAGACAAGGTGAAATTTTTATATTCCAAAATATGTCCTTAAATCCAAATATATCATTAAAAACAGATTGTATGCGCCCGTTTGTCACCAGATCTAAGATTGGATTTGAAATTGCTCGTGACACAGAGGTTGCTTAAAAATTCATAAACATAACGAAATATAATACAGATTGATGTTGTACAAAAACGTTCAGGACATAAGTTAGTGAAGTAAATAACGTTTGGATGGGAATAATGATAAGCGTTCGGTAGACGATAGGGCGCCGCGGTGTGACGCCGCGCCGCCTGACCGTGCCGAGTCACACCCGCGCGCCGCCGGCCGCGCTCGCACCGCGCGCACACACCGCCGCACGTGGCGGACAACTACACGCTCACATACTAAATATATCTACTAATTATTATTTTATATATACCACATTCAAAAAACACATAGATGTTATTACGTAGAAAGAATTCACTTATGTCGCTATGAGGCTCATGAACAATTTATCTGCTATAATCGTTGCATTCATTGCAACATTAGTCAATTCGAAGTAAAAGGCATGAAATAATTAATATTTATCTTTTGCTTGAACAGACAAATTTGCACCAAATTTGATAAAAATATTTCGCTTATGAGGATAAGAGTTTGTAAATGGGAGAAAGTGTCAGCAAGAAGTGGTGGAGTCCTGATAGAGGCTGCCGATTCGCTGCAACAATGGGGCATGTCTCATGTTACCGTACACGCACCCACCTGCGCGCACCAACAACACTTGCGTCATTTACAACTTTAAAATAATAAAACTGGTTCCGATTGTGATCTATACGAAGTTGGAGCGACGATTAATGTCCCCAGCGGCACACCTGGCAGCCGCGACCCGCGACCCGCGACCCCGTGCTGGCTCGACACTCGATACGCCGTGTAATACGAAGCTTTTAATGTCTTCAAAAAATAGATTCCATATTCATATCGCACTGACATTAACACTAACTGGTTTCATAAACGGTGACATATAAACACTCCATATGTGGCGGACGATATTGTTTGCTTAACCCCGAAACAAATGTCAACTGCGGCACAGAGGTTTGGGTGGCTCTACATGCCTCTCTGGAGGTTGGTACTCAGTGTGTACGTGTACCATCGTAATAACATTTTACAGGACAAGGAACGTATTTCTGAGCGAGAATCAGATCGCTCTCGCTTAACACTTGAACACAATGTAAGATTAAACAAAGATCCATGAGCAATAAAAAAATACTTACAAGGAGTTTTGTTTTTAAAAATGAGAAATTATGAATGTGAAGAGGTTCAAAGAAATATTTTCACATTATTCATCGTGTTGGTTTTCCACACACGTACATACGCGAGACATGGATGTTATTTTTTTAAACAAAGAAGACGACAATGTCGGATCAACGACCTGTCCTTATTTGGGTAAACCAGCAAGGCGACATCATGTGCTTATATGCACTGCCAATTTCCACATTCCAGGGATAGCGAGCACGGAAAAGGCGTCAAGTCATATTTAGAAGGAGGTAATGACATGGAAATTAAGAATCACTACAGGCCGTACTACTGTACCCGCGACTTTTACACTTTGTGGAAATGCGTAAGAGCGCGATTGCTGCTGAATGAATAATATCAAATGTAGAAAACTTGTAAAGGTAATCGATATTAATGGAATATACATAGGTAATTGTTAGTAAATTTGAATGGTCTATTAGCGAAGTTGACGTGGCGTCGCCAGGTGTATCGGCAACCTGTTCGATCTGAGTATCATGTTACGCTAGGTTTCACATTAGGAAATTTATACGACGTCTCATATGACTACTGACTGTTAATTATTGTTTTATTGACGAGATAAATTATTATAATTATTAATCGGTTCCGAGAAACTACTGCAAAACAAGGTGAATCATCTGCGATTATTTCGCCGCGGCGGAGCAGATGTGCGCTCGGATCGCGCCGCGGGGAGTGTTGATTAAATTAAGTGACATTTCATTTTAATTCATCGACATAAATCTCGAACATTACGAGTGCCATTATCGTAGCTCACAGGTGCCGCGGCGCGCCGCACCCCGGCCGAGCCAAAGGTCTCGCGCGCACAGATAAACCACCACTGACACTCAGTCTACCGCATCCACTCGACACACTCGTCGCGACGACACACTGGCCATGTTCAACAACACACAGCACATCAATCTCACGTATAAACAACTCATGTGGTAAAACCTTATTGTTCTTAATGATTCCATTTTATTTGGTCTACTTTATTACATCTTGTTTTATGAGCTTATATTACAGGCCCATTTCTCGATTCCCTGTAGGGTGCTGTTGCGTTTGAAGATTTATTTCATTTTTTTGTATAATTACTACAACCGTATTCAATGAAATACAGTTTAATTTTCATATTTATTTATGTGCTTCGGGAAAGATTACCAACTTTCATATAACTTACGAAGTAAAACTTGCTTCGTAATCGAGCCTTTGCTAAGCGCACGATGGAACGCTCCTTCCTGCCGTCACTTTTACGCGTCGACTTCATATATTTCAATGTATATTGTTTGTTAATACGACGCATTTGCATAAGCGAAGGAAATATTGCGAGGCAAGTACGTCGCGCGGACAAACCCGGACTCCTTGGTTCGTTTCCATTTTGCAATACAAACAACGCTATGATACGTTAGTACCCGCCACACCTTATTACCATAAGTATTTACGTCTGTGTAAATTAACACATTTTATATAAGATTAGCTTCCGCCTGTGGTTTTGTCCGTGGACAAGATATTAGTGCCTGAGAAGTTTGAAATAAAGTACCGAGTAACCTCAGTACCTCTCATATGATGCACTTAATTATAGTGACATTTATTCAGATATATCATATGAAGAGGAAGGCTGGGGTTTACTTTTGCCCTGTGACAAGACGCATCTGCCTGTCGTAAAAGGCGAGTCAAAGAGGTCTTTAGGGCGGCCAAACTAAGCTGGCGGGGGTGCAACTGCGCTCCTATAACTCCGAAACGGCCAAGATGATGATCCTGACACAAGTTACTGCGCGCCTCCCCCAGGGCTGGTTGGAAGAAAAGCAATAATCACCTTTCCCCTCGAGAATAAAAAAGCAGAGGTATATTTCTAAAATTACAAGACAGTTACCGTGTTTTAAAGTCTTTCGGTTTACCAACTTTGATATGAATTTCCTAACGCCAAAACCTAACAACGCTTAGCCACATCCTGGAATCAGGGACCTCTTGATTGTATAAACAATTTATGGCGTAATTTACGGCACACTTCCATCGGGGTAATAGCAATAGCAATAATTAAAGCCATTAAAACTTAGTTAATTTGCGCACAGTTGCACAATTAATGAAATTAAGCAGTTTCATTTACGTAAAGACACTGTTTTATACATCGAGAACTAAACATTTACATATCTTATCGTGCAACCTAGCTTGCAAGCACATATGTAGGTTACTAATAAACTAAACTTTTAACAGCATCGAATGCTTGAGAAATACTTAATAACATTGGTCTGGTAGAGCTATCCCATTTTTTAAACATTAGCTTGGCAATCAGAAAAATATCTTTCGAGTTAACAATTATGCTTAGTAATGTAGTAATAATGAAAAATCTGAAGAATAGCTAATAAATACACCCAAATATACAGTACATATAAATTATACCAACATAGTCAAAATATCTTGAATACGCAATACTCAAAAGCGGACATAATTATAGAACCATACAATAAATTGTGGGGGACAGCTTAACACGGGTAGTCTGGGCTGTTAAGCATTTTTAACAAAATCTTCCCTAGGCTAGGCTCTTTCCGACTCTAATAAGAAATAACTCCACTATGGCCTGCCTAAAGTCCTTTTCACTTAGGGCACAAAACGCCACAATCGTTTTATACTAAGCATTCGATCAAGTTAATCAGTATTAGAATATTACATCATTAGTCGTACACCTGGTTGAATAATTAGTTTCCTGCACGTTTGGTATACACCAAGTACTAGTATGTAAATGGGATGATGAGTTCCAAAGGACAACCGTGATTAATTACAACAAGTATAATGATCGCACAACGGCAAATTTTATGTGTTACTCGCTTAATTTATTGCCTGGCTACAGCGTCGTACAATGTATCAATTTACCCGTAGACACTTCCAAACAAGCTAACGATTGCATATTTACCAATAATTATGACATTAACATTTGGGATAAAGTACTAACATAAATATGTAGGCTTTGCTCATGGGTTGGTTTGCAGACTTGTAGACATATTTCACAGAATTCAACGACGTCAAATCAGTGATTGATACAAACAGTAACATGGGATCGCTTAGTAAGATGATAAAAAGGACGAGACATTGCACTTAGCTTTAACACATAGAACTATAAGATTTGAGTATTGTTTCAGTACTTGTAGTGAATTGTCATGCTTTTTAATGCGAGGAACACTTCTGCTTTGTTCATAATAAGTTTATCTTTCTTACAAATACGTTTTGCTTCACTTACTTAGTTCGATGGATGCTTCCTCTATTCTTATACCTTATATACACATCATCATCACCATCATCATCATCATATCAGCCATTAGTGGTCCACTGCTGGACATAGGCCTCCCCCAATGACTTCCACCGGGAACGGTCGGAAGCCGCCTGCAGCCAGCGACGTCCCGTGACCTTGACAAGGTCGTCGGACCACCTTGTCGGGGGACGTCCCACGCTGCGCTTGCCAGTACGTGGCCTCCACTGGAGAACTTTCTGGCCCCATCGGCCATCAGTTCTCCGCGCCATGTGGCCGGCCCATTGCCACTTCAACGAGCTAATCCGTTGGGCTATGTCGGTTACTTTAGTTCTCCTACGGATCTCCTCATTTCTGATTCGATCACGTAGGGAAACCCCGAGCATAGCCCTCTCCATAGCTCGTTGAGTGACCCTGAGCCGTCCCATGACGCCTTTAGTGAGAGGCCACGTCTCAGTGCCGTAAGTCATCACTGGTAACACACAACTATTGAAGACTTTTGTCTTCAGGCACTGAGGTATTTTGGACGAGAAGACGTCTCCTAACTTTCCGAACGCTGCCCAACCGAGTTGGATTCGACGATTGACCTCTCTCTCGAAGTTGGACCTGCCTAACCGGACCACTTGTCCCAAATAGACATATTCGTCTACAACTTCGAGAGTCGAGCCCCCAACTGCGATTGGGGTGGGCACAACATGGACATTCGACATGATTTTCGTCTTGTCCATGTTCATTTTAAGACCCACCTGTTGGGAGACTCGATTGAGGTCTTCGAGCATAGTGCTAAGGTCCTCCAGCGATTCTGCCATGACTACAATATCGTCGGCAAACCGAAGGTGTGTGATATACTCGCCGTTGATGTTGATGCCGAATCCTTTCCACTCCAAGAGCTTGAAGGCGTTTTCCAGCGCGGCAGTGAACAGTTTCGGAGATATAACATCTCCCTGTCTCACGCCTCTCTGTAGTGGAATAGCCTTCGTGCTCTGGTCTTGTACTCGGACCGACATGGTGGCGTTGCTGTATATGCTTTTCAACACCTCGATGTACCGACAGTCAATGTGGCACCGCTGGAGAGACTCTAGCACCGCCCACGTCTCGATCGAATCAAAGGCTTTCTCATAGTCCACAAACGCTAAACAAAGCGGCAAGTTGTATTCCTCGGTTTTCTGGATAACTTGCCGAAGCGTATGGATGTGGTCTATGGTGCTAAAGCCTTTTCGGAAACCAGCTTGTTCGGGCGGCTGGAAGTCATCAAACCTGTGTTCGAGACGATTTGTGATGACCCTCGAAAACAACTTATAGACATGGCTCAGGAGCGAGATGGGCCTGTAATTCTTCAGCAAGGTGTTGTCACCTTTTTTGAAGAACAGTACCACCACGCTCCTGCTCCATGCCTCTGGCGTTGAGCCCTCGAGGAGAACGGAATTGAAGAGCCTCTGAAGGACTTTAAGTACCGGCGTTCCGCCCGCTTTCAGAAGCTCTGAAGTGATTCCGTCCTCACCCGGCGCCTTGTTGTTCTTAAGTTGTTTCAGGGCCATCTCAATCTCACACAGGCTGATGTCCGGGATATCATCGCTGAAGTGGCGGATCAACTCGGCTCTCGGGTCTTCGGCCGAGCGAACAGCGGGCTTGGCAACCGAGGTGTAAAGCTGTCCGTAGAACCTCTCGATCTCCCTTAAAACCTCTGCCCTCGTCGACACTACGCGACCGCCCTCCGTCTTCAGCCTAGACAACTGTCTTTGCCCAATAGACAAGTCTCTTGCAAACACTTTGGAGCCTCCGTTCCGCTCTATTGTCTCTTTAATGCTCACAGTATTGTGAGCACGGACATCGTGTCGCAAGGACTTCCAGATCCGTCTATTGAGCTGACGATATGCTTCGGCATCCTCGGAAGACTGCAGCGCCATAGATCGACGTTCGGCCATAAGGTCAAGAGTGTGGACCGAGAGTTTTTGTGGTCTATCTCTACGGCGAGGTCTAAAATGCTTAGATCCCACCGCATGGACAGCTTCTACCAAACCGCTGTTTAACTCGTCCACGGCAAGGTTTTCTTCCAGGCACTCGAAGCGATTTTTCAGCTCGAGTTGAAAGCTCTCGGGGTTTTGGATATGGGCGCGAGTAGGTCGTAGCGTAGACTTCATCAAGCGACGTCTTTCTAATTGGACGTTGATATTCAATGAGCCTCTAACCATTCGGTGATCGCTACCGGTTTTCACCCTGTTGATCACAGAGACATCACTGAATATCCGTCGTTTCGTCGTCAAGATGAAATCTATCTCATTTCTCGTGGAACCATCAGGGCTCAGCCAGGTCCATTTCCTGTGAGGCGGCTTCTGGAAGAAAGAGTTCATCGCAAAGAGTCCCTCTTTCTCCAGGAATTCAGCCAGCCTCTGACCCCTGGGGTTCCGTTGCCCATGTCCAAATTGCCCCACTTTCAACTCCGCATCGCTTCTCATGCCCAACTTTGCGTTAAAGTCTCCCATAACAACATTGAAGTAGGTTTTAGAAGTATGTATGGCCCGACTTATGTCCTCATACATCTCCTCTACTTCTTCATCTGGGTGTGTCGAGGTCGGCGCGTATACCTGTATGACCTTCAACGAATATCTTTTGGATATTCTGAGTATCAGGTACACTACCCTGCTCGACACACTTTCGATGGATACGATGTTGTTAATGAGAGACCTGCGGACGAGAAATCCGACACCTCCTCTGGACTGTTGGTCGTCCCCCCGGTAGAAGAGCAGGTTACCGGACTTGAGGGTTATCGTGTCCTCCCCAATCCTGCGGACTTCCGACAACCCCAGAATGTCCCAGTGTAACCCGCTCAATTCTTCTTCCAGTTCGACAATCTTCTCGTCTGTCCTCAACGTGCGTATGTTGTGTGTTACCAGGGCCAGTCGTCGTCGGGGGTGGTAGCCGGGGCCAACCCGGGGATTCTTAGCACCCCCCGCCCCACCGTTACCATGGCCGCTACCGTAGCCAGGAATAGTGGGGCTGCCGGGGACTGGGGGCCTGGTCCTAGTCTCGATCATGAGGGGGATGTTGCCGATACTCGCCACGCTTGGCAGGCGGGTTGGCGAGCGCAGTAGGGGAAGCGCATTGATGACGCTGCTGCCCGTCATCAAGCGGGGGGAAGGGAATAGTGAATGAGAGAGGAGGCTATGGGAGAGGAAAGTATGGTCTGTAGGAGTGGATACTGCAGTCACGGAAGGGAAAGTTGATAGTGACTGCAGCAGCTCGGGGGCCGAGGTCGCGTACTCGTAGCACCTATTCTAGGGCAGACCATGACCACTAGATAGGAGCATCCCTGACCTTTATACACATAGAAAGAACTAATACTAGCAAATGAAATTTATAACTCTGTATAAGACAGCGACGCAAATGGCCTGGCTTGTCCAGGGTTGTATTTCCTAACATAAATCCTAGGTTAAACAATTTTATAGGAGTGTCGTCTGTGAGTGTAATAAATGGGGTAAAATTAAGGAGAATGCTCAATACCAGCAAATAATCTCTTTAAAACGATTTTTTGAGGAAAAACATGCTTAAATTAACATAAAAATTATTTTATCACGCTACACACACGCGCTCTTAACGCCTTCATAATTGAAACAATAGCCATTGCAGCTTCTACGTTCGTAGAATTATATTTTAAGTCCCGCGTAATAAGGAGCTAGCTTATTGCTGTTTTAGGGCAATTTCCTAATGGAATAACATATTCGCTACTCGAAGCCATGATGATAGGTCGCGTGGCACAGCTTTTCTTCAAGGCCGTCTTTTCAAAAAATTTTCACGAATTCCAATAAAATCTAAGGCTTCATACATTCATTAAAGGCCTTACACAAAAGCCATACGCGTACACTCAACATGACAGTTAAATCTACACCATAAAAACATACATCTCTATAAAATAATGGAGCATATAAACTGCGGTTACCAAATACGGTTAGGGAAACTTGTTAGATTCTGATAACGCGATTGTGATGTCAAGTTTATGTCGAGCAGATTAAAATCAAGAAATAAATCTTTCCACGTTTGTTTAAACACACAAACATTTTTTCTTTTTTTTTGTTTGAGAACATCTTTAGCATTAGAACGGTGTTTACGCGTTTGAAAGAATACATTCCAGGGAGCAATGATTGTATGACTGTGCGAATATAATTTTTTAAAAGATTTATCGCGTTTTGAAGTCTTTGATCTAATAACATTCATATTTTACCAATCTAAAGAAAGCATATTGTAGTTAGACAACATTGAAACTACTTGCAATTTTTAGGAAAAAAAATTACTACTTACACTACTGGAAAGAACGTAATACATATTATGTGTGTATGTTAGTTGACTTAGTAATCATTATTAAAAGTTGTAGTTATTATCAGTACAGCTTATTAGGCTAAACACCATGTTTCAAGATTATTTTTAACAAAAGTTATGAAATTGCAACAGGAAAATTAAATAATTAATACCGTCATCAATATCTGATACACTTTGACGAACCACAGCATAATGTAAGTCTCACTGCATGCTACTTACATTACTTTACGTCGGTATTCTCCAAAGGTGTAGGCAAAAGTGTATTTATACAACCACATCGCCACGTATGTATCAGTCCCATGTAATAGGGGGCAAGCATATTATTTTTATTTGTGCATATTTCCAGAGTTCGTGCTAAGATTTTTCCTAATTGAAAAACCCAATAAACTTTGCCCGACCCGAATCGAACCTAATCTCTACATAGCAAAACATGTATTTTAGCTGCGAGACTACGAGGAAAAAGGCTCGCCCTCTCACAGAATGATATTAGGGATAAAAGGGATTATTGAACGATATTTGATAATTTCATTCAATGACAGTCACGCTACAAGTAGCTTGGACTTTGGCACGATGGGTTCTGTTCAATAGTTATTATGTCACTGTTTCCAAGTAAACCCGCATAAAGCAAAAACGTGACTGTCACAGATCCTTAAGTAAATGATTGATTCCACCTTCTTTTCCTCCACCCACGCTTTACACTTAAATAAATACACCGGACAGTCACAAACATAGTTCTGATTGACTATGACTCGAGTTCTTAGACTTCGCTGTCAGAAAATACGAGAGACTTTTCGGACTCATAAACAGCCAGACATAAGGCAAAAATTTTTGCGCTTCAGACTTTGGCCGCTTATTTTATAAGTTCGTTTCTTTTCAACGATTCTCATTCGACCTTCATTAACAATGATTCTTCATTAACGATCAATTTTATTTTACCTTATAAACTCGCTAAAACACCTAAAATCGCCATGTTCTCACTACAATACTTGGTAATTTTTATGGACCACGTAATAACTCAGAACTAAGTGGGTTTGTTTACTATGAAGAACCTTTCAAAATAAATAAGTTTATAACCCCATACTTATAAAATAAAAAGGACCATCAGCACCGAAGATAATACTTCATAACAGCCTTATTCGTCACATATAGGTACACGGCAAAGTTATAGTGAATGGCTCTACCAATTCTTCCCACATTGTAGTTTTAAGTCAAAATAAGTACAATACTTTTAAAATTAAATTAAATTCTTATTGGCTCATGTTGTAGTGTCAATGTATGGGATCAATAAATAAACTGATCACAATCATCACTGGCGAAATAATGAATAGTTTACTTACTATGGTATAATACTCACACAGTATATGGACTTTAAAAAAGTTTTTAAAGCTATTCGATGCAGGTATCCTAAAATAATTAACTAAGATAAATTATAGAGACAATTCATACAGACTAAAGTCACGGCATTAGATTTGATAAGTAGTTAGTATATTATGTATAAGCTTGTTGCCTTTCCACTAAACATCTTTATCGAAAACACAAGTGCACATTCAAGCGTTAACCACACGACACCCCATAAAAATAGTAGAAGACAAAAGCCAACATGAACTCCATCCCGTGTTCAACGAAGCTTTAATCTGCGGTGCGGTTAGCGGCAGTGGTGTGTGCAGTGTGCAATGTGCAGTGTGCAGTGTGCGGCAGGTACGGCTAGGTCACGCATGCGCAGTGCAGTAGCCGACCTTGCGAGTGGTCGGGCGCGGGCGCGCCGTGGCGGATCACGTTGCGGCCACATTTCTGCCGCTCGCCGCGCGTGCGGTTCACACCCGCGACGGAATGTCCCCATCATCTGATAGCTTGGATTAACATTTGATATACTCTCGACAACATTTCTGACATGCCGTCGATGCACTCAATGTAACTGCTCGACAAACCACTGTCTGTAAGTCTCGCCTTTGCAAACGTACACCCTACGTGCAAGAAAAATGTTAAACCGTTGCTTTGACAAGTAAGAATAACCCTTTCACGTCGCAGGATTTAGCTTTATTACAGATTCAGCAATAATTTTACAAACGAAGTCTAAACAAACATCCGGTTGTAAGTATAAGTTCTCAAGACAACATTGTAGTTAGTACCCCGAAAAGTAAAACAATGCATTATTAATATTTCACCGTCATTTGTAGATATATGCAGCCGAAGATAGCGGAACGCACACATGGCACCAAATGACATCAATATATTACTGACAATTGCAATAATAACAATTTATGTGCTAAAGCTCAGTTGCTGGTATATCGTAACATCACTCATATACTATTGTTATTAATAACTAATTAATTATTTCATCATATACCCTTTCGACTTTCAAGTTCCTGCAACATGTATTGTTTCTTGTTTTGCTTATTTTATTTATGACGTCCACGAGTCATAAATCTTTAATATCACATTTTATTAATAGTATTGTTGTTGGGAACTATTCAGGTCATCGATAAAACACTAAAGCAGGTTTGAAAGTGGAGAAATTTATTTTGTCTAAGAAAGAAAAATCATTGAGTTGATACAATAGCCATTACTACCCCAGGCAGCAAAATCTTACGTTGCTGCATTTAATAGCATTAAGTAGATGCATAAAAGGTATCAATTAGTCCATGCCGAGTCTTTGACGCGACTCTTTAATACTAACATTATCAAATTGTTACGACTTAAAACATCAGCTCCACATATCTACCGCAACACAGGGGGTCAACTCAAAATAAATAAATGAATACAGCAAATATGAAACATTTTTCATTGTTAATTTAAAAGAGTAAACTGAAGTTCACAAAATTACGGTGGTATGTCTAAAGCTTTACTAGAACACTGAATATTCTATTGCTGTTTAACTAGGTATCACTATAATTAGACAAATGCCTAATAATTGACATGCTAAGCAACAACCCGCGCAAATTCTGTGCAGGTCTTACAATTTAATAAAGCAAAACCTCGACTATTAATTGCATTTACAGGATGCTTATTTTAATTTATCAGTAATGGAATTTTATATGAATTGTTTAGTTCATGGTTACGACTTAAATCGTGTTTTGTGGTTTCGTGGTACAAGTTAATATCTTGCAATCGAGAGCCCCAAATATTCTTAGGAGGAACACGGAGTCTGTTACGTTCCCGAAAAATGGCAATAAACTCCTATTACCTAGTTGCGACGAAAATAAAATTGACAAACATTATAGGTGGGTTCATTAATGCACCTATCTTTACCTCTTCGAGGTATATAGGCGTAAATTTTATTTGTATGTACTATTAAAGTATTTCTTTGGGTAAGAACATGAGCATCTAACAACGATAGGTACATGTTATTTTCCATGATAACTTCATACCAACTACCTCATTTGCCCCACGGCATCAGATGTATGAAAACTCCTGACCCGTAAATAAAGCTTTGTATTAAGTATGTAGTAGTAAAGTGTGACTAGAATGTTTTTGGGAACGGAGTCGCTCCTATGGCGTAATGGTTAACTGATTCAAAACACAAGTTATTAGGTACAGAATGAGGTCTTACATCATTCTCTTGTGGTCCACAACTACTTGTGGCTATCTTAAGCTTGTTCCCTAATTTCGGACTTAGCTCAAGTAGGCTTTGCCGGATTAGTCACGTTTTTTCTCTTCTTTACAATTTGTTTTTAACCTCTCAGTTCCTTTTATTTTAATACTTCATTCTTGGTTGTTTCTGAGATCGCCTTATGTGAAAAGACCGCGTTTAGTACTAATTGATTCTACTGTATTCCATAGTTTTTATCTTGTGTTTACAATCAAGTTATAAAAAAATGGTGTCACTTTGATAGTTTTAACTTCTTTTTCATCATTCGCTATAGAGATGGCTTCCTATTGCTGTCCATTCGACAGTGCACTTCATTCATCTTAATTCCAATTTGAATCAACAACAAAATATTTAGGAGATAAAACAGATGTGATTAAAAGCATACATGTGTCCATTTTCTTAAACATCAAGAGAGTATTTAATGATGATTATATGAAAAAAAACATTTTTGAAGTTAATAAATAAGAAATTCTTTAACCGCATACTAAAATTTTATCCATATCACAACATTAGCATTGAAATAGAGCATTGACTGTGCATTCTTCAATTGACGACATGATGAGTGCATTGATAGTAATCACAAAGACTAGACTATTATATGGTGCTTTACCCTTAGCAACGTATTAACATCTCTTGACGACAGCTGATTAACAAACATATACCTACTACCAACAACGTAAAAATAAAAAGATTCAAGAGCAATTTGGATTTCGGAACACAAACACCTTTGTTAAGATTCAAAAGACTCATTTTCACGCAATCCATTACATAAAGAATAAATACATTTAGAAACAATAAAAAACCTAATAGCCGATTCAGCACACCTTGTAAGTTCATCGACTGTTTTACATAAAATGTGTGTTGACTAAGCTAGATACCTTAGCGTTTGCATCTATTTTTAGCCGGGATTGTAGTACTGTCTCGTAGCCACGGCTATAAATAATTCAAACTGAGCTTTTCGTATTGACATAGTGACTCGATTCAATGCATAATAATGATTGCTCTATTAAGTTAGTCTTGGTTGCAGTTTGTTGTACAAACACGATACGGTGTGCTAATACAAATGTTTCAAACGTAATACTTATTTTTTTATAGGTCGTTAGTAATACCATGCATTGGATTAAAGCAATAAATAAAAACTTCATTCAAACGATGCCATTGTTTACGCAGTGAGTAGATTAAAACACTTCCTTGTATTGTCTTTATGTAATAAGCTTTATGGATATCATAATAATCAGTGTAACATAATATATGTTAAACAAATTAGTCGTAGACTTTACCCCGTCCATAGCCAGTGTAGTAAGATATTTATTGTTATTATGAAACATTATAATGTTAAATTAGTTTCTTAATTATATTTTAATGCTAATAAGTTACGCTACGTTCTCAATTTGAAAGCTATTGTAAAAAAAATGTTACCTACGAAACACGTAATACACTGTGGAATCTGCCATGTAAAAACTGACAAATTCAGCCACCTTTTAACAGGTATATGCGGGTCCGGCCCATCGGAGATAATACGTGTTTTAAAGGGTCTAAAACAGAGGTCTACCGATCGATCATTAGAACTTATTTGTTTTTTGACGGTGACAGGACACCGTCCGAGTTAGTAGTGGACGCGATTGTCATTATCTACGTGTTGCATCGGGCCATTCGTCATGCTGTCACTAAGACAGGGCTCGACGAAATAATCAAAGTCACCGCTTGATAACGGTGATGCCTGATAAGTTTACGTACTTGATTTTTCCGAGCTTTGTGAGACCTTTCTTGCTGCAACTACCCAGTGACGCAACAGATTAATCTTAGTCAACGAGCTGCGTCTAATATATTCTTAACATAAAGTCATCCACTAGGACACGACCACGCTAGGACACCAAAATTACGACATAATTAGCGGCGATTATAAAGCTGAGTTCATTTATACTTTGGCCCTTTAAAGGATATAATGTCTTAATCTATATTTAAAAAAAAAAATGGATCTATGTTCATAAAGATTTTTATTGTGATTTGATTCTGAGTAAATAGTGTATAACTTGATTGATTTTGCGGTACGTATTTTATCCCTTTCCTTAATAAAAATCTAACCGAATTATGGTAAAGTATGTTTTGTAGTAAACGATTTGGGTAAATTTTCTCTGGATGATATAAATTTTTTCTGTCTATATATGTAGATTTACTCCGTAAATAACACCACTTGACCACTATGATTCAATCAGCTATGAGTCAATTTCACTTGCTCGTTCGTTGGCGCCAGAGAATTACAAACGAGGCTTAAATGTCTGCGGTATCTTTATTACTTTAACCACGATGCAAAATATAGTACGGATCTAAGATGAAAGCTATATCAAGACGATTCTGCCTCACTTATTAAAGAGACAGAAAACGATGTTTAAATACAAACACGCCGTGAACAAGAAATCCGTATGACTGATAGTCACATAATTAAAAATTAATGATGGTGTCGCTAATGGAATAATACTCTGAGAATAAATTAGACACGATTGTTGTTAACGGTAAGAATTAAATTGTGCTCAAGCAGTGTGCATTGTTTTTACATAACTTTATTGTCCTTTGTGTAATCTTATATCTTGTTACAATCATAATCGAAGTACCTTTGTACTCTGGAATATTTGTAGAAATAATAAGTTATTGACGCGATCTCGTCGAGGACCAGTATCTACTGTTTTACTACATAAATACGCCTTGAGGTTTGTATGTAGTTGTTCCGCAAAACAAGACTTGTGTAAAGCTTTATGGTTAGAAGATAGAGTTGAAATTCGCACACACTGGATTTTAAAAACTGCAAATTTAAATTGGTTGTTGCGTACGTAAGATTATCGGAGGCGACTTTGCATACCGCAGGCCACGATCATAAAATACAATACATTACGAGCAAACCAGTGGCTCCTGCGTTACGTGATACAGCGCTTTTAAAGAATGTCAACGAATATCAATAACATACACTTTCTTATTAATTAAGCAACCGTTTCGAATTTTCGTTTTTTATGTCCGATTTTTTCGACTCTACAAGAGTATCTGTTTTCTCTTCTTCACTGCGTGACCCATATACCATTTCATGTATATTTTTTGTGTCTATAGTAAATATTGATGAATATACTTATAAAGCTAAGGAAAAAAAAAACTACATTCGACAATTTCGTGGAGTAATTCGGTCGACCTTTTCGGAGCATTATAATGCCTTAAAATGTTGGAGTAAGATCATGTTTGAATCAATAGCGTGTCAAGCATGAAGTATAAGTTAGACAATCATAACTATTACGCATAATTATACTATCATTCTAAATGTATATTCTTTTGTCTTATTATGTCATTTTCTAATGTGAAGCTGTCAAGCTTGTACCACTTTAAACGCGCGCTTATTAATTTTCTATTGAACTAATATTATTAATTTGTGATTCAAAGTATTGTCTGTAGTGATTATCATTTTGTAAGAGGGGGAACAGGATTATTGGCGTTCATTTACCAAGATACTCATATGATCTCAGATGCAGAGTTAAATTCTAGGTATGTACATACACATAGGATACTTAAAGAAGTATCCGACGCAGTAAAAAAATATCACCACAATCATAGACATTTAAGGAAAACATTGTGAAAAAATGTATCTTAGACATTTCTGACGAAACTTAATCGTTACAATTATTGTCATGTAATGTTAGTATATGTATAATTGTATATGTAGTAGATTTGTGTCTCGTGGTCGGTTGTTCTCAATGCCAGTCTCTGCCTAGATGTGGCTCTTACATTAGACAATTTATCCAATCTTCACAAGACTTGTATCTTAATGTGGGGTCAGGACTATGTGTGTGACTGTTGGGTGTAAATCTATAGGTAATAACCAAATTATATTTTTATTCTTCGTTTTTTGTCATAGGTACGGTAATAGGCCTGATAAGCGTCATTGTGTCCCCTTCCCTTAATATGCAGTGTAAACGACAAACTCGATTTAACGACAAACTCCCTAAAGCTTCGAAATCATTTGGCTTTGATTGGTTTAGTTTGCCGTCCTTAAAATGATTATCTTCTCTATATTTAACGACAATTCTCTATAACGTCATATAATGCACAGTCCTTTCAGTGCCTAAAAGTGTCTAAAAGTCCTTCGGAATTTCTTAGGCACACGCCTAGGTTATATTATAGGTTCACAGAGTATGCAGTCCGGCAACCCGCACTAGGCCAGATTGGTGGACTTAGGCCTAAACCGTCTCAGTTGTAGAGGAGACCAGTAATCAGCAGTAGCTCGTGTAAGGGCATGATGATGATGAGAAAGGAAAAGACTTAGTCCGACACAAGCAGTAGTCGAATATATATCGAGAAAAGTCTTATTTTAGGTATAAATCTTTTAGGTGTTTTCAAACTAATTCTTCACAATTAATTGTGGCTTGTGCTTGTGATTGGAATCAGAAATTATGTCTCGGCAAACATCATCTAATTCTCGAATCTGTGATCCCAAAAATATCAGTCCTTATTATATGAAATGTGTATAAAATGCGCTTTATTGAAATACTTTTGCTTCATTGTTTTCTTAAATTTGCTAATAATATAATAATCTTCAGCTCTTCAGCATCGCTGTAGTTTTTGCCGTAAACTAAGTTAGCCTGTCTGCTAATTATCTCATGCATTACGATGGTATTTGTCAGACCCAAAGGAAATTCCACGATTTAAAGCCACAAATAGTCTCTGCCTGAACGAAACTTACCATCCCAGTTAAACTGAACCATTTGTGAACTGTTTACGTCAAGCTTCAAATCAACAATCAATATTGTATTTTGTTTTCTGCGTTGTATAATGAACAAAATAGTTGATTTGAATAATAACGGGAATTTTATTTAAGGACCAAAGCTGTATTTTCACATAAGATTAGACATGTTTTATAATTTTTTTTAAAATCCGGATCGTCAGGCAAAACAGTTCCGTCTACTAGCAGAGTCCTCCTGAGGCTTCAAGTCGACCTGTTAAAACATTAGTCAGATACTAAGCTCATGTATGTGACACGGAAAACGAAGGCTTCATGATAGTAGCAAAAGGGCCAAAGCAATAAAAGGAGAGCATACTGCCTGTAAAGCATAATGCTGCTTCAGAGAATTCCCTAATAGAAAAACACTAAGCAACTAAACGACAAAGTACCTCTGGATTACACGCCTCATATGCAGTGTAACTGAAGTATAATAATTATATAAACCGTCCACGGCATAGGCACATGAATGAAGCGCATCATCGTAAACGACACGAATCCAACCCTAAAACAACGTTATCACTGTTCCCACTCTAATCTCGGAGCAATAAAATTTGGACGGCCCAAGAAAAACGGAGCACCTCGATAAACATAAATTTGGGCCGAAACGGATGGGACAAATTTTTATAATGGGCCTCCCCCATTTGGATGCTGAGTCGCGTTAATGACAGGCTAACAGTTTGTTTTAACATCATTATAGGAGCGTATCGGGCATTCCATCACAGGTACCTGCGAGCACCACGCACTGACGCAGCCAACACATGTCGCCGCCGCGATCAAACACTACAGATACATGCCTACATAATTGTCATCTCTCCGATTACTTTTATAGCGTCCAATTAAATATTCAGCGTCAACCGCATACCTTAAACACATCTGCTTCAAAGTCGCATAGTTTCACGGAAAACCCTTCCATTCCTTTTAAGTACAGGTATTAATGTACTAATAATATAATTAGAATATTATCTCACGGGAACTTATACGACTATTGAATATAAGTTACATTAAATTTTATTAACATCGGTCCAGATGTGTTTGTCGTATCGGGTTACTTTTTATTATTCAAACGTGCTTTTTGATATAAAATATTGGATCCAACTGTTAAAAACTATTAAATTTAATATTAACATTTTATTAAATTATCACGTTAATGTCTAGACTATTAATTTCAAGACAAAAATAAAGCATGAGCTCATTCATAGATTCGATGATACTAATCAAATATAGTAATATGTATGTGCCTGTATTATATTTCGACATAAAAATCAATAATATTTAAATTAATTGGTTATACAATATCTAAATCACAATTATAAAAATATACCTATCATTGGATGAAAACATGTATACTACGTATGTAATGGTTATGGGTGGACGTGATGAATGGCATGTGCAGTCACACCCTATATTGAGGTATTGTGTGCAACAGTGGCATTAGTAAAGATAAGTTAAATAGAACATAAAAATACTTTTTAAATAGTTAGAGCCGAATGATGAGTAAAGAGTGCCGAAGCAAATTTATAATCTTTACAGCCAAAGTTATTTCATTTGTGGCCACTGTGTGTGGTTCTGTGGAACTCAAATTCCCACACAAATAAGAATGCGTTACTAAACTTTAAGAAAATTGTAGTACAGTACCAAATACAATACATGCTTAGCTTTTAATATAATATGAGTTTACGAGCAGTTGATCTGGGAAAACATTAACCGTTACCCATAAATAGTAACTCAACATTCTTTTTTAGTTTTATTTTTATTTAATTAATTTTGATTTAATTTTATATTAGTTGTTTTTTTTGGATCGGCTTACTATGTTCTGAAGTGTCGACATTATTATCACAGTATACAAAGCGACTGAGATTTTATCAATTATTAGGTGCTTACATGCCCATAGGTACCTTCTGTAATTAAAGTTTAGCAGCCTAAATACGAGTATTGTCGTTTCGTTTCTAGGCTATTAAGGCAGGTCAAAAACTTTTTGGGCACCTTGGAAAATCTGAGGTGCGATGACGACTATTCAAAGGGGTTTAAATAAAAAAGAACCAAACTTACGACACTTAAAGTGTCTTTTAAGCAAAGTTTAAGTACGGCAGTTTGCCTCAGGATAGTGACAACAAAACGGACGAGTGAAATGAATAAAACTTATATAACGATCTAAAGTATTACGATAATTTTCTATGTCTATCTTCTGTCATATTATTCAAGAATAGTCAATTTCATGCTGTCGTAAACAAGACACGATCCGATGTGGTTGCCAATAAAAACAGAATGTTGTTTGAATCTCATGCAAACCTTCTCTACAATTTAGTAATGTTGTGTCAATATGCGGCACCCCGCGGCAATATATCGCAGGGACAGCTACACGCATTCACAATTACCTTATCTCCGTTCACGTTGGCTCCTGACATCACGCGACAAATATTCGTGATCACGGACCAAATCATACGAGTATACCCGTACATCCATTTATACTACTGAAAATATTCATACTTTGAAAGAAAAATCCCTTTCTGAATGTCTTCTACTTAAAAGGATAATTGCAATTCAATTTTATCGGAGTATTTTTCTTCTATCGGTTTTGCCAGTCACTATGTTAAATTGATAATTGAGAAGGTCCGCTGATCTTTGATATTTTTCCTTATGTGAGAAGCTCATATTGTTTTTCCTTTATTGTATTTCGTTATGTGTTATGTATTTATTATAGCAATACGTTTTAGGTGTGAGGATACAAAATGAAATATTTCCTTGTATAACCTTCCACGGCTCCCACGCTATCCACACCATGAATACGACTAAGCCTCGGATTATTTTATGACATGCATCATGAGCCTAATGTTGTTATTTGGAATACTTGGTTAATTTCTTTTTTGTATAAATCTGTCGGTTTCTCGTCGTTTTCTTTAATATTAGAATACGTAAGCATGTTCTCAAGCTCGTAAAACCCACAGATAAAGTCTGGGTTTTTAACGCTCCCACACGTTAACTTTTTCCCTTAGATAAACAATTTTATACATCCACTTAGCTGGAGCTAACACAAAACAACCGAGTTTTATATTTTAAATATATATCTTGAGTGAAACACAGCTAAAAAAACTTATTAACTGTAAAAAAGGCAATACGCTACAGACATTGGTGGCGAAAATAAAAGGGGTTCTTTTAATTGATTTTAGGCGAGCGAGCGGGCCGTAGTATAAGAAATTGACATTTCAATAGCAAAAAAGAAAAGTGAGAGCGCGGAGGCCAAGTGATTTAGCGCATAGTGGCAGACGCGGGCGCAGGTTCCCATGGGAAAGCTCCTGCAAATATTGACACTACAGCAACATGTTTATATGCACTTAATGCATCGCTCACCTTTTTACATTTATTTGTTTTGAGCGTGCCAGGCAGACGGAACGTCGGCCTCTTGTTTAAGTTGTTTTTGTCGTAATTTTGTTTAACAGGTAGTGTCTAATGCCGGTTATAAAAATATAACTCCGTATAACATTCTTGATAATTTTTTCACATGTGAACGCTTGCGGTTTGCTCTCGTCGTAGGAACCCGCTTGTTATCTATTAGTTTAACCCAATGAAATTACCATTTCAGTCACCCAAATGGCACCGGATACCTATAATTATAGACTATACGTTACAAGAACACAATGCCAAATGATATATGAGCATTAATTTATGAAATCAATAGGACCGCTTTTATGCAAAAAATGTGTCTTATTTTAAATAAGCTTCTCTCCATTTAATATAAGGATAGTGTATAAAGGAAGGTGGATGCGGCCATTTCTCATTAAACAAGTATCGATACAATCCGGATTTTCTTTAATTTTATTACTCGACACAAACTTGAAATAGTAACGATTTACTCAAAAGTGCTGTAATTAACGGAATTTATTTGGTGTGTTTTTTGAAGGTCTTCAAACAAAATCGAATCGAGTTTATAAGCCTACACAAATCAAACGTAAGTGTATTTATTACCGCTATAAATTTTAATTGCAGAATTCAAATTAAACTATCAAAATATCCTAATAAGATAAGCCTATCTTTAAAGACTTAATTTTTATGAATTGGGCACATTCAAAAATATATTTCTTTAAACTTGTCAGACCTGATATATTTATCGTGCATGTAAATTATGACGATGTTTTATTACCGTAATACGAATGATAAATATAATTAGCAGTATTATATTGCAAATCATTTCCATTAGTTAATCCACTATAGTGTAGTTATGTTTTAATGTGGTATCGGAGAGCAGCCCGACCCAAAGACAGTGTGATAATCAATCTGCGGTCAACATAATGGGTCCAAATGATCCAGCATGTCCTTGTCGTTTGGATGTGGGAATGCGCAAGTGATTGCGTCACGCTCCCTCTAATTATGTGTCGATGTGGATGCACAAATTATAGGCTGCCGACGGCGAGACCGAGCAACAAGGGCCGACCGATTCTATCGGAATGTTTTTAATACCTTTTTGGCCTAATCATTTAATTTACGATCAGCCAGATATATTGTAAAAAATGCATGAGTCACACAAGCGATTCTTATTGCCATTGCTGTATTTGATAATGCGTATATAGACATTATTTTTGTTATTAAGTATACAGTAAGTTTTATTATTTATTTTAATAAAAATGGTAAAGTTCCCGCTTGTTGGTGAATTATGATACATGACAATAAAAACATTGAAATATTTAGGTACAAGGATTGGCAACGAATTTAATTAAAGGGAAAACATTACAGTGTTCACTCCTTATGTATATATATATACATAAGGAGTACATTTTATTTCCGCATAAACTATATAGTTTATGCGGAAATAAAATTATTAGGTTAACACATGTCATTATGTTCAAAATAGTATATAAGTTAACATACAATAATGTTTTTTTCGTGTTTTTTTTGGTATCTACAAAAGATTACGATTCGTAAAGAAAGTTTTCATAATCGTAAAAAACATGGAAAAGAGTAGATATTCATTATAAAGGGGTTCCAAAATGTCTAGAAATATAATTATGACAGTTACTGGTTTACTAAAACATTGTGGAATCTTGTGTTCCTCGTCTTTGATTAACTTATTTTCAGTGTAATGTCATAACATTAACATGTGTAGTTTTAAGTAAACTTCTTCTATGTTATGCTAGAAATTTTTGGATTTGTTTGTCTCTTCAGTAAAATATAATTTGTAGCATTACGTTTCGATCGTTTAATAGCTTAAACTGTAATTATATTATCAATACCAGGTTATATGTGACTCACCGTTTGGCGATAGTTAATTAAAAAATGTACGAAATCTTTTCAAATAATAAAAACGAATAGTGATATGTTATATATAGGTTATAATCTCTATATTTTTTTATTTAAGAAAGAAAGGGGGCTTTTGTATGTAAATCATTATAAACGTCAGTCCCGTCGTGCCTTATACTACCTAAAACCAAACTATCTTAACTAGACAATCATATAAAAATTTAATTAGCAAAATGGCCCAGTGAGATAATGGCTCCGACAAGATGTAGTGCAAAAATAGGCTGTATCTTAAAATACATTGTACAAAATCTTATGATAACACTGATGATATCGTAACAGTGGCTGATCACAGGCAGTATTCTTCTGAACATTTAAAATAAACTAAGAAATATAACATAATAATATAAAACATTATTCAGGTTGTTAATAGTAGTCAAATAAAGAATAGTAATTATTATAGTTCGATATTCAACACTTGGTGTCTACAATAAAAACTACAAAACAAGTTACAACTTTGAATTTGCTATAATAGATTAATTAATTATCTAATTATAATAACAGATATAGTATTGATTAAATTACAGATAGCATATTAATGCTTATCGCTGTTAATTTATTGTTTTTTTTTTCTACATCAACATAATAATTTATTCACCAACCGCTCTCAAATAACATTTATAATAAGTATTCATAATTATTGTAATAATAAAATGAAACACAGATGTAAATATTACCAAAAAAATGTATTTCTCATAAGAACATGTTTAAAATATTCATGTGAGGATATTTTATGTTTAAGACATCAGAATCAATTATTATTCCTGGACCTATACTCTGAGTTATTTATCATTATGATCTCGATCACAAAAGGACAACAACACCGAATAACTTATTTAAGCACTGCATAGAAATCTCATCCTTAGCTTGTTTAGATTAGGGGTTGATGTGCCGTACAGATGTGGAGTTGGACGCTTGGAGCGATTTCGATTTGGGATACATGAAAGCGTGCAAAGGATTTGGACTCTTTACGACTTCGTGGGTGGTTGTGGGCGGGGCGAGTTCTATCCCGTACCCACACGTGGGCTGTGTGTAGCTGTGTCTCAGCCGCGGCCGCTCCCACAGGACCTTTCTTGTTAACGTGTTTTTTGTTCCTCTCAGCTCACCTTATAGAATGGTCAGGCGGGCAAATATTTACTCACGATTTTCAAAATCTTGTTTTCATACCGCCGTCAGTAAAAATGATGACTGGTTACTTTATTACATTTACACACCGTTTATGGGCGGCTGCTATCATTTCCTACCGAAAAATGGTTAAACATGTACTTGTGAGTATAATAGATTGATCAATATAAAGGCCAAATCAACATTGATAAGTATCTGTGATAATAACTAAGAATATAAACAACAATATTTGCTTGCTCAAGGGTCTTACATACTCAAGACTCGTGAAACATGTGAGTTTTGTGTGCATGTATTAGTGCTAAACTGAAATGTCTATAACAATCAGAGGAGCAAATACGCGAGTTGGGACGGCGTGTGGTATTTCTAGATTTATAAACATGAGTGTAAACTTGGCTAACACTTCCATTTATCTTAATTGGAAAGGCACTCACGTTTAGGTAGGTGTTTAGGGGGCTGGCGGCGCGGCGCAAAGCGAGCGGACCTCACGCGCGCCCTCGCTCCACAACCCCCCCTGCCCCACGCCCTCTCACCCGCCGATAAAGAAATTATCCGCTTTCCAACTAACGACCACCAATCTACCCACATTGTGCCTAATTGGTAGGTGCCCGGCTGCGGCGCTCTCTTACCGATATGTACATCAATCCCATTACATGGGTAGCCGTGTCTACTATTCCAGCGTCTACTCGTCTGACGGTCTGGTAGGAAAATTGTATGTTAAATATCTTGAATAGCCGTAATAATCACTCGTCTGCATTCTTACATGAAAACATGAAACCTCCGCTGCCGATAGAAAAGAGTTCAACGCGCACTATGTTCGTTACTAGGACCTTTTTGCTTATCCAAAGATATTTCCTTTTCAATTTCCTTTATTTAATAATACATTAACCTTTTTCTGTGTCGCAGAAATTTAATTAAATTATATTAATTTTAATCTTTTAATTTTTGGCACGCCAAGTGACAACGTCGCACCTAAAAGCCATTAAGTAACGTCGATCGTACTAGAATTACCATGAGCAAAATGAATAGTTGAAAGAGCTAATCTTTAAACAATGAAATCGTTAGCACATTAAGGTAACATACAGGCGCCTCTACTTACACGAACTATTTAATCTTTTAAAAGGAATTGTGAGTCACAAAGGATGAATCACGTTACGTTAACCGCTACGTTCTAACGTTTCACTGATAAGATGTTACCTCGGGGCCATCGATTGTCCGAAACAAAGGGACCGTAATACCCCAACCCTAACAGAACAAGCGGACGGTTGACTTAAGTGATGAAGAAAGCTAAAGAATTGGATTGATAAAACGCAAATAAAAGATAGTTCCAAGTACAGGAGCGGCGTTCCGGAGGCGGTCGCCACACAATGGCGATTATCTAACGCGCACGGAACACAAACAGCCAGCTCGACATTACACCGGCGGCATAAAAAATGACAGCGGCGCTAAGGGAAAGTTAACAGGTACACAAAAGCAGGCACCAAGTTTTGTGATAATGAAAGCACGCAGTTTGAAAAATATGCGACCCACCGGTACCTTTTTGTGAAGCGCCAACATTGTGCGCACTGCGCGCCCCATTGTGTCGCATTACATTTTGTGGCATGGCGTCATAATTTATATTATACGCTTTTTGACAGCCTTTGCGTGATGAACTAATACAAAAACTGTCTGAAAAATTAATTTATTTTGAGTAAGCAAGTAAGAAACTGCTCAATAGAAATCGAGCGGGTTAGTGACGGTAGATGCACATCTGTTTAACAAGTACATATGTATAATGTAAATTTGGATGCACGATATCTGTCGAATTGTTAGAGATTATATAAGGTCACCAACTTGATTTGACTTGACTCCTTTCAGCAAGCAGCAGCAGGAAGGTGCAGCGAAATGTACGTTATAAAAAGTGTAAATGTAATAAAAATAATTTACTGCACATTTCGTAAGAACATCTCAAATGACGTGATACTTACTGGTTAGGTACGTATTTGAACATTAAATATTTATTGATATGTTAAAAAAAATCAAATCCTTCTTATATTCTTCTAATCACTTCTTGTTATTGCGAAAGATAAAACTCCATCACACACTCATAATATTAATAATAGCTCCATTTATAAACCTAGTTACACCCTATAATGTTGTAGCTCTGGCATCGGGAGAGATTACGCCATAGACCCTTAAATTGACATAGAACGGGTTGCCAAACTTCACGTATTTATTTTTGCAAGTGCGCTAACAGCTATTAATTCTAATTTTTAGGATAAGTTAACGAAACGATAGCGTAGATGCATAAAAAAATGTAAAAAGCTCTTTATTTATCAATTTTGAAATGACAAAACTCTATTAAAACGCGTTTATTAAAACGTACCTATAAATTAATGTTGATATGTTCATTTTTTTACAGCATGCAAATACTTATGAAATTATCTTAGAAGACTAATTACAACAAGTTATGAATACGTGAATATTTGACCATATAGAATGTTTTTTTGAAGTAAAACGGATGCACAATGAATAATTCCTGTAACTGTAAATTATGGCCATTAAAAAAATTTAGGATTAGGATATTTTATTCTGGTAAGCAATCGTACTATTAATTACAATCTTTTTTCTTTGTCCTTTACGAAACATGAATTATTTAAGTATTATATAATAAATCAGCAAAATATAAATTGTATGTGCGGTGCTTTAACTGTAATTGGTAAGGATTTTCTTTTTGTAAATTTAAGAAAAATTCTTTAGATATAATTCGCGTTTCACCATCATCATATCATATTATATTTTGATCTTCATATAGAAGTAAATGACACGCATGAGACAAAAGGAGCAACAAAAGTCTCGTTCGTTCCCGACAAATTGAAAATAAACCAGTTGTGTGTGGTTACAAAGCCTTTGATATAGACAGTAGGTACATTTCAATAAATCATGGACTAATGACACGCGGGCAGACGCGCGGTCAGACGAACCCAAATAAAATACAACCTATTAAAAATAGTTTGCGTGGAATATTAAAATTGGGCAAACATTTAAACAAATCAATTTGTCCGATGTACACAATGACATAATTAATTTTCTTGTGTTAAGCGTGTGGTAATAAAAGTAAATTAAGAATAATATGTTTGTATTGGTGATTAAACATTCCTTCTATTTACCGTTTTCATGTCTGAGTGTTAGTAAACACATTTGGCATGCCGATCCAATGACGAAACGGACGGTTTTAAACGTCGGTGCCAGCGTGCGGCGAGAGTTGGGTGGCGAGAGGTGGCTCTCGATGGTGCCAATAACACTCTATTTCACCTCGTGCGCTAAACCTTTTGTTACACTTAGCGCCACCATAAAAAAACATACCGACGGAAGTAAACTCACAAAGCGAATGCCATGAGGCAAAAACTATACAAAAAAACAGCACAATGCCGAGCAGAGACATTGCGGGCGCTCAACAGGTCTTGTAAAATTTATAACAGCTCTATTTTGTTTACCTGCTTGACTCAATTTTATAGTTTTCGGTAATTGGAGGCATTTGACGGAGACTTATTAATTTATTGGCCGTAGTTTCGCTTCGCTTTTTATGGAGGTGCTAAAACGTTCGTCATTATACTTTTGTTTCAAAAGTGTTTGTTTTTACCCTATAAAAATTGTTTAATACATTACTCAACATTAAAATAAAAACATTGCATCACTATAAAGAATTATCCTATATTATAGAGAGGACGCTTCGAGAATTTTGTGTTTTCTTGTCACATCTTATTATTTATTCGTCTCACATCACAACGATCCTAGAATATGTATAATGTATACGAAATAAATCCAAGACCTACTCTAACGTATTAACATTTCTAATGTTAGCCAAACGTTCACATTATTACAACAAAATAAACTAAAAAAACGAACTTAAGTAAATTATAATAGTGTAATAGGTTGTTATTACGATATTTGTATTAATCTTCTGTAAATGGGCATTACAATATTTAATCAACAATGTTCACAAGATGAAAATGCACCTGTTTGACGTTTAAAAGCACGTCACTAGTTCGATTAATGAGTAAATAACAAGTAATGTACATGTGGCCTCAAATATTTGCTTGTTACATATGTACACGTATTCACAACGGATATGTTTAGCTTTGATTCCGTGCAAACTCGCTGTCAATTAGACTCTATATATCGACCTAGTTTATAATCAATTGTCTAAAAATATTCTCGAGTTTATTACCGTCATAAATCTCATTATAAAGAGCAGTGAAGTTTTGATGGTTGGTTGCCGTACGATCATCGTCCTTGAGCACCTATTATATCCACCAAATTAATTTTGCGACCGCCTGGCACAATTCTGTAGTCACTAACACATGAGTGGTGGAAACTTAATAGCCAAAACCGTTGGGTATTACGCTTAATGGTTAAGGCCTATAATTTTCAATATAAGTTACTGTGTATTTATTATTTATTACGCATCTTTATTCTATTTTTGAAACGGTGTTTGATTAATGTTTTTTGGTTTTATCCTCGCAAGATACATACATGAAAAACAACATGAATGAAAAATCTATTAATCTCATGACAAAGAGAAGAATAGTTTAATAATTATCTTCTCGTTTAAATTGAATTTGTTACTTAAGAAAAACTCCTTTACAAAAGTTTACCTCCTGTACTTACGTATATGTCATAGATATCAATTAATTGGTATTCAAGTATTTGCCCTTCAAATTTCTAATTGATTTAGTTATCAAGTTTAATGCATTTGAAACCAAAGCAACGAAAGCAGTTATTTCAACTGCTACATACATGTAGGATAAAAAATGTAAAACAGCCAGATTAATCGCTATAAATTCTGTATCGTATAAGATAATCAAATCAAATACGGGAAAAGGAAGTAAGTATAAAATATTTTAATCACTAACTTTCTATACACTAAAATGCATCGGGACATACCCGGGCGCAGCTGGCTAGTGCATACTAATTACCTATAATTACTTCAAAGTACTCTATCCTTAGATACGGGTTGGATTTAACGATCACCGTTCTTAAAATAACCTCGGCTGGTACGTAAATAGCTATGCAGTGTCAGTTGCATTTCCACATTATTTGAGCAACGCTGTCGCCCGCGTGTCTCGTACTGCTTACACCTGTGACCCTCACTAAAACACAGTCTAATCTCACGCACGACGCCACTCTCTTCGCCGTGTTCAATATATGTTGCTGTTTTCGTTAGAACACGTTTTGTTTGCCTAACAGAAATGCGGCGATGGACGGGCAACATATAAAATGTGTAACCAAAATTAAAAAATTACGTGGTGGAACACAAAATTCAGGTTCTGTACGGCACCTGTAGATGAATGTGCCATTTACATTGTAATGCACGCGCACTGCCTCCAACCAGTTCGATTAGGAGGGGAATGCTGTCCATACTAACACGATTCATGATAAACTATTGTTTGAATGTTTTTATTTACATATCAATTGTTGTGACTTAGAGCACGGGTTTATTTGAGTGTTGCGAATGATTTTATATTTTTGCACGCTCTATCGTCATTTTGAGTGCTCTTGAGACGAATGGGATTTATTTAGAAAACCTTATTGAACGTTGGATGTTATAAAGACAACGGTGATAAACATTAGTGTATAATTATCGGTAGTTACGTGATTGATCCCGGCATGTGGGGGGAGTGGGGAATGCACTGGGCGCAGCGACAGTGACCGCTGCAGCCAGGTGCGTGCGGCCATCGACACCATAAAATTAATAACCCGTCGAGCCTCCTAACCAATGCACTCTTGGGCATCATGCGCACTTCACGTACCACGGCTCTGCACACGGAAATTATATATTTTCACTGTACTTACATATACCACTTATGTTATGTACAACTCATGCGCCATACTCGCAGCCGGCGCCCGATTATTATTAACACTATCAAATATTAGTTGATGTATTTTAAAAATTGACTAAAATATAACACATATACCCCCTTAACATTTGTTCTTCTTTTACTTTATTTTATTGCAATTCAAAGCTGTGCATTCTCGTATAATATAACACTAAAAATTAATATGAGCACTATATATCAACCCAGAGACAACGGTTCCGACTTGAAGTTGGAAAATTATTTTCTTGTGTGAAGGATCCTTTAGCACTATCGCATTGCATTGGGAGGAATTTCTCGGAGTTATGTCTCGGACCGTATAATCTTTGTTTTTGCTGGAATCTCTTTCACAAATACCAAATGGGTATCATGACATTTCTTTAGTGTTTTAATCATATACTGGTTTGATCGATGCGGATTGCGAACGTGCAACTGTATTCAAAGTTATTAGCTACATAGAGCTATGCGCGTAAGTCCATCTTTGTTAACTCAAACATGATTAGAGGAAAAAAACATCTTCATTGTGTATAGATATGTCTAAACGCATTAAATTGTAACAAATTAATCCTTTCATCGTGTTGTGTTTATTCCGGTTGGAGGTTAGATTAGTATTTAATAGCGGCTTAAGGCGGGTCGGCGCACAAACAGACAGTGGGACTGCGGCGCGGAGGTGCGGGCGGGAGGCGGAGGGCGCCGCGCAGCCGCACCCGCGCAGGGAAGAGGTGCCGCCGCGCCACGCTCGCGACGGACAGTCTGCCTGATAAAGGAGAATTTTATCCGCTCGATTTAGCATGAAATTGGAACACAAAGTGAATAAAGCCACAAGATTGTAAACATTACGATGTTCCCTTTTTTTATTGCTGGCATTCGGCTTATTTACGGTTGTGTTTTTATTGGTCACTGGTGTCCGCTCGGAACCCTCTATTTATTACCTTGTTAAACTCTAGTTAACGAACCGATCGCTCAGTACCAGACCTGTACTTGCGATGCACTTAATTGGAAATTTATCACTTTACCTCAACACTGCTTAATTGATTCTTGTTTCATGTGCGTACGTAACTGGAGATTCTACCCAGTACGATCGTTGCTGCGGGCCGATCTTTAAAAAAACGTATAAGCCGATAAGTTCGTTTTTTAGTTGGACTCTTAATGGTGGCTGGCGTGGTGTAAATCGTGTACTTTATGCGTTCCCACGCGAGAAGGCTTCATCGATGCCGGCAGATGAATGACTCACTAAACTCAGAGCTCCATTTCCACAAGTCATAGTGCAATTAATAATATGCGGCATCCTGTCGAATTATCTCTCGTCGTGGCAGGGGTCCGGGCGGGTTTAATTTACCACAATGGAAGTTGGTTCTGAGAAGCGTTCGCCGACGAGGCGGGCCGATTCTTCGACGAAAACAAACAGAAAATAATTATCATAAAGATGAAGAGCGGCCGCTCGAGGCTCGCCGCTGCTAATGGGGGCCCACCTGGCAGCCGCGATTGCTCCCTCCCGCCCTCGCGCCATGTGTACCTGTGCTGCTCGCGTCAGCGCCCGCAGCCCACACATTCCTTCTCATACACACCGCGCACCCACCGCGCACACCCGACAGCCGAGGCCCGGCTCGTGTTCACCGTGTAAGTAATAAAGACATGATTGGTTTTTGATTGCGATTGGTAATAAGTCCGCTCTTTAGCTGGATATACCTGTATAACCGTTTTTGAATATGTGCGGTACTTGCGTGCGTGCCTCCAATTTGAGTATATATGGAATCCATGTTCATGACATCGTTCGCAGCTTTAACTAAATGTCAACTGTATAACACATTACCGATGTACTATCCTTAAACTCCATAGGTATGTGAGCACTAAATAACTGCATTGCATAATATTATAATAAGTAGATGCTACGCCGTAGACGTATTTCGTAGACTCGTAGTCGTAAAGTAAATTCTCTATAGCCTTTTAAGACCGAGTCTTCTTCGCAGGTACAGATCCTCTTATACTAATTTTATATACAATTCATTTTAAGCCCGTGTTTTTTTTATTTTATATACGTGGAAAGCGTCGGAGCTATTTCAAATAACTAACTAGTGAAAGACAATTAATAGGGATTAAATTTTGCCATTGTTTGTTATTGTTTCGCAAAACAGTAGTGCTAGTTTCCCAAGATGGTAATAACATAAGATTATTAACTTTGAAAACAACGGTACATTAGTGATAAGAATTTCTTTATCTCACTCGGCATTGTCTTATTTCGAGAAGTGGAGTGCTCTGCCGCCTTTATCTCCCATGTAAGAGACATTTACCGTATATTTTTCGGATAAACCTGTGTTTTAGTACAAAACTTTCTTTGTGTATTGAACCGAGTTAATCTATCTTTGCTAGGAAATGTACATACAAATAGACACGTTATACGTTTGTATTTTTGTTTAAAGCCCCGAAAGGTCTCACTTAACGACATCGATAACTTTGTCTGGGCAATAATTTAACACACAGACCGCCATTGGACTGTGAAAGGCGGAGATAAAGCGCTTTGACGAATTCCTCGGCTGCCTACCTCAATGGCGAAATGCTGTGTTTTTAGCGTCTTTTTTCATGCCGATCGGTTTTTGCGGGAATGCCGTGTATCGGTCGGTGGTCCATTAAAATGTGAACAATGGCCCACTTAGTTCCTATTAACCGTTTTA
Organism: Cephonodes hylas; assembly: GCA_030295005.1. Classification (NCBI taxonomy): domain Eukaryota; kingdom Metazoa; phylum Arthropoda; class Insecta; order Lepidoptera; family Sphingidae; genus Cephonodes; species Cephonodes hylas. The sequence goes on from AP025366.1 coordinate 8,154,496, forward strand.
TCTACCATTGGGTCAGGTTATATGAATATTGAACGCGAGCTTATTCTGAGACATGGGTGGTTGAAAACTGCTTAATTACTAACAGATTAGAAATATCAAAGGCAAAAGCAATTAACTCACAAGGAATGTATTTTTTAAAATTGGCACGACAAAGTGATATTGTTGGCACCTAATTATATTTTAAAAATCAGAACACACTTTTTTTCGCCAACTTTTTGATCTAAGTCCCACATAACAAAAAACGACCCTATTGACATATTTGGGGCACATTTCTAGACTTACCTAATGAAAACATCTAATATAACTTTGCACAGACTCGGGCTGCGAGACCACGAGGCAATCTATATATCATCATTATCATTGGGTACCAGCCTCTCACGTCCTCTGCAGGCTTCTCCTGCGCCACGCCACTGGTCTCGATCTTCCTCCTCATCCAAGCGCTGTCAGCCACCTTGCGAATATTGTCACCCCACCTAGTCAGAGAGCGTCCTACACCACGTTTGCCGAGCCGCGGTCTCCACTCCAGAACTCGTTTCCCCCAACGATCATCAGCTCTGCGACAGATATGACCTGCCTTTAAATAAAGGTAATATTAACTGGCGAAAACCAATAATCCCTATAGTCAATCACTATTTCTCCAATAAAACTCGTACTCTCGTTATGTGTCATAGTTTTTTCGATAAAAGTAATGCAATGGATTGGATTACTGTCAGAAAGTACCACATACCTTTATGTGGTAAAGTGTAGTTAGTACGTTAGCATCGCAGTATCTCACGGCGACGGTAATTGAATAAGATTCTGAACAACAATCAATTTTCGAGTACTGAAACTGATATAAAATGGCAAACCGTCTCTGGTAAACTCTAGCCTACTTTTAATAACTTCCGAGATAGTCTATCAGCGCCGCACTAAAGTATCAAACTGTGTTCTATTTTCAATAAAATTTAAATTTGGATCAGTCGAACAAATTATACGCAACTTCATTCTGTAAGGCAGTAAAAAAATGGTGAAACTTTAGGGCCTTGAGCGTGTTAAGCAATGCAATTAATTTCTAACATTAACTGTCATTCCGTAAACACAAAACAGTCATAGCTTCACCTATAAGTGTAAGTAATGTGAGAACTATAAAGAATGCTTAATTTTTATTAATGTTAATGTTAACGTATTGTTTTTTCTTATGGTTTAAAACAAGAGAATGTTGGAAAGAAATTGGGTGGTGTGTTGAGAATTTTATCAATTATAGATAGTACAGGACCGACGGCGCACCCCCCGCCGAGCACGCCTTATAACCAAACAAATAATATGGAAACAGCTTTGTATTCGTTAATTTAGACATACCACGCATTAATTAAAGAAATATGACTTTATTTTCGTTTAACATTTTTAAACTTCTTAGAATCAGATTCATTTATTTTAAAGTCAAGAATTAGAATCTAGAAAAAGTTAATGTAACACACGAGTAACAAAGTATTAAAAAAATATATACATTTATGTTTATAAAATAAACCGAAGTTATTTGTCTAAGATTATAAATTATTATTATAAGCATTTATTCTGTAGGTATTAAGTATGGAGATCCTGTATTTTATTTAATCTTCTTCAACTCAAGGGTCACCACACTCAAGTCGTTTCCAAGGCGTAAAGTTCCCATAAAAATGTCATGTAATTCTTTAAAAACACTTTTTCTTGAAAAGTTAAAATAACTTGCATCATTATTTAATTCAATGTAAATACTTTGAGTTGAAAGTGGAGTAAGCGGCAGCCAGTTTGTTTAAGTTTACATTAGCGCAATCAATAACGTTTCAAACAAAATACAAAAGCCCACGCCGTACCCGTTTGCATTTATAGAAAACATCCAGAGAATCAAAACATCGCGTGGGTTCTGGACTTTTAACATTCTTTCACATATCTGAAATAAATGGAATCCTAAGGCACATAATGCGTTTAAGATTTTGAACTGTCACTAGCGTTGGTTTGATACAAAATTGTTGGTCTGCTCTTCTTTATACGAGTTTCAACTATTTTAGGTAATCGCAAATGGAAGCTGCTTGGGAGTATGGGTTGCGTCGAGATGTTTCTATGAAAATTATTATGACATGCAGGAATTGCAATTGATTTTGCTAACTATAGAAATGATGAACTAGTGAACAGTTTACTTCAATGTCCAATACCATTAATAGTAGAAACTGGAGGTAGTTCTACCAGATTGTAATAAACATAACGTATTCATACAAACTTTTGAGGCAAAACTAACTTTCTTTAAGAAGTAGACAAACCGATAGATAAACTATTACGTACTTGATTTAACTTCTCATTTGCTCCGCCACCACACATGCTTGCATGCTTGTATATTTGTAATTTGTGTAACCTATGGGCAGAAATATATTTCTACACCCAAAGTTCGCTACTCGTTTTGTAATTTCGTTCATCGCTTTTTCGATTACATTTTTTATCCACTGAGCCAATTTTTCATACCTAGGACTGATAATCACAGGCGCCAATTTACGCTGGTGCTGACAAGTCATTCAAAAATGTAAAATAATACAATGTTTGGTAAACTTTACCAAAGCCCACTTAAATTTAAAGTGACTAATCCTCTTCTATGTTCATAGTGTGATAACTGATAAGATAGGTAGTAGATTTCAATCAGATGCTAAATAATACAACACTATTATAATTTATAATTAAGTCGTTGTTTGTAGTTTTCTTAAAATTTATCTACAACAATGAAGTGATACTTATAAAATCGTATGTTTACTAGCGGCCCGTCCCAACTTCGTATGGAGTCAATGAATAATGTCGTTAAATGGTTATTGTACCTAATAAATAATAATGTACCATCGCGGACTGTACAATGCTGTTTTGATCTATCTCGTACGATTTAGCCAACGTTTGCAACGCAGAAAATTTCCCAAAAATATGTGTTTATTTACGACATCACATTTGATATCCGTAAAATTATCCATGGGTCATTACAACATTATAATTAAATTATATGAATATATGCATAAACCATCCTCTTGAATCATTCTATAGGTATACTAAAAAAACCGTGTCAAAATCCATGGGTACAGAATACTTATGCCTGCACAGGGACAGACAGCACTGGGAAGGGACTTTGTTTTATCATCATCAACATCAGTCTATATACACCCCAATGCTGGGCACAGGCTTCTTCTACCATTAAGAGAGTTTAGGTCTTAGTCCACCACGCTGGCGTAGTGCGGGTATGCAGACTAGACACCTAAGAATTCCTAAAAAAATTGTAGAAGTGCAGGTTTAATTACGGTGTTTACCTTACCGTTAAAGTAAGTGATAATTCATGATGAATACACACAATTTCGAAATGTCAGAGGTATGAGTCTGGGGTACGAATTAGCAACCGCCGAGATTCTCGATTGTGTGCTTAAGCCTCGAGATCACTGCTTTTTTGTAATGAAGTAATTTAAACCAAACAGTAGTTGTTTTGTAATGAATGACCGAACTGCTCTTAATCAAGTAAAATTACGAGGAATAATGCGGTCAAAAACTTGGTCATAGTTGAAGCCGGAATAGTCATAGTAAAACGTATAAAGGCAGTTAATACGACATAATGAATTCTGAATGAATTTTTTAATTCGTACTATCGTAAGCGCTTGTAGTTTAATAGCTGGTATAGGTATTCTGGGTTGATCACTTTCGTAGGCCGAGCTCCTTGCTGGTTTTTGGGCCTGTGTCAATAAGAAAATATCCTGCCGTCAATAGGTAATTATAACAAAATAAGGACTTGGTAATGCTATGAAAGCCAGTAATTGATTCAACAATGTAATCCCAAGACCGCGATCATTACAGCATTCACAGAAGAAACTAAATTTATCATTACATGCGTACGATGAAAACAATCCACTGAACTACATAGAAACCAACGAACTAACACCGTTGTATTTACACACTTTTCAAGGAAATTTATTTTATGTTACATCGCACAAACGAAAAACAGTGCACAGTTGTTTGTAAACGAGCACAGAAAGACGGCCGGGAGCCTTGGGAAGTGGAGCTAAAACGTTCCATCTCCGACGGGCACGCAATTACGTACAAGGGAATTTCAACCCTATCGACAACAAAACGATTGAAACTGGTAACCAAAATTATATTAAAATCTCGCAAAAATCCTCTGGAATTAAATTACGCCAAAAGAAATATAAGGTGCAATTTAAAACGTCACGGTTTAAAAACACCAAGAGCAGAACGCCCGAAAATGTTTACTCGTAAATCACGCTCATTGTTTAAGTAAACTTCTATTTCAACGGTTTACTCTGAAGCAAACCGAGCGATATTCGCGCTAAATAATCTCTTTACTACACCTACCTACTTAAAAGAAATTTTGCCAACTGCGCACTTCTGCCAATGTTTCACGTTTTAGGTAATCTTAGTTTTTTTGAAGTGACGAATATAATTTTGATACCAAAGGGAAATTGTTTCTTAAATCAATTGTTCTTTTCTTAATCAGTTATCGCTAAGTGTAAATTTACTATTTGCTATTACTTATTGCTAAGAGAGATGTGTTTGATCAAGTAAAAGTTAATCTATTATATGAATTAAAAAAAAAAGTAGCTAATAGTATTATATAACAAAATGAATAAAAATAATAATGTTCTTATCATAATAATAATTAATAAGCAACTTACTTTTAAATAAGAAACATTTTTTTAAATACATTGATGAAAATCGTATTCCACACCGCCCCCTGTTGCCGTCATTTGCAAATGACAAAAGCCACACTAGGATATTCCATAGATGGCGTTGTTAAACCTTTTTAGTTGACTTTTTTTGCCTACCTTCGTATTAGGTAGCTTGATATTTTTACTAGACCGAAAATTAAAATGATAAATGAAAAGGACATAACTTATAAAATCATTTTATTATCTACAACTAAATATTACTACATAAATTATTAATATGTTTCTTCAATCAAGAAATCCTGCACTGACTTTCTATATCTTTCAGGTAACATCGCCTCCATTTCTTTTCGTGTCAGCCATTTAGCCTTACCTTTGTTTGGACTGCCAGTTTTATAATTTGCGTAATAGAAAAATACCTGCAATATAATAACGCAATCTTGTAATATTCTCTATTTTTTCTTAAACTAATTATTAACTATGGACACTGAATGGGAAGAAGGATAAAATTACACAAAATTTTCATAGCCCAAAATAATATCCATTCTGCAGTGGCGCCATCATTTTAACATGTTTTGGCATTATTAATATACAGAAATGATCTATATTATCTATATTATCTATATTCTCCATAATTAAGCAATTATTTTTATTATTATAATAATTTGTAAAAAGTGGTTTTATTAAGTTTCCTCTTAACTCTTGTTTAAATGTCATTTAACAATACATCTAAAAGCAACAAAATCTTACTTTGGCTCCAACTTTTCCATTTATTTCTGAAGGGTATTTATATTTATAAAATCCACTTGGCGCATTTGACAAAAACTGTACTTGGAGTTCTGGACCACACTGTTCTTTAACAATTCTTTCTGCTGTCTGAAACATTAAAATATTAATCAGATATATGCGTTTATTTATGTAAAATTTAAATTCATAAAATGTGAAATTATTTTTTCAAACTAGCAATATTTAATGACTTAAAAACCGTTAAATAAATTTCTTTATATAAATTAGACACAAGAATTGATGGATAGAACACTGTGTATAATGCTGTTCTACACAATTTGAACTACAGCTAAGATGATGTTCTATTGATCTGTATTCTGCACACCCATAAAAGATAATAATGTAATAGAATCAACACTGTAGTTTTTATTGTTAACTTAATTTATTATCAAATTGAAACCTAAAGTAGATTAATTATTAAATTTAATTTTTACTTGTCTTAAAGTTTCCCCTTCTTTCCATAGTCCCTGGGGAAGGAGCTCTTTTAAATCATTTCCTAGTTTGAGTGGTGTCACAAGTACTAGGTGCCTCTGTAAACATCTTTCAATAGATGTTTTATCACCTTTCTTGTCAGCATCTGTAATTATTTAAACAAAAGTGTGAAATAATTTAATCCGCAGCTCTGTTCTGAAAGATTGGTGAATCATATCACTATGAGGAATGTTTTTGAACACCATTATGTAAGCATCAAATAAGATTGATCAGTTTGCTGGAATGTAACACACTGAGGTGTATGATGAAAGACATATAAAATTCTTAGTGTCTGAGTAAGTTGATATCAGTATTAGTAATAAGTAACAAACATTTGAAGGTTTTCTTGGTGGCAAATGGCAATACATAAAATCATACAGAGGAAACCAATATAATTTACCTTATAGTTTGCAATATACTCCTACTACCTTCATATTAAACATAAACATAATTTATCGGTAATACAAGACCAACCTGTCTCTATACTGGCAAATTTAAATTGACTGAATTCTTCATTAGATGCATCTTCAAAATCTTGGGCTGTTATTTTGCTCACAGCATCCATATCCACATCTGCAGACTCATTTTTGAGTAACTCTGCTTGAATCCTTAGAATAGGAAAAAGCTAATTAACATTTTTTTTATTCAATTCCATTTGCCATCTTAAAATAAGTCTCACTATAAAAAGTTTTCCATATATGCTATGATTTTTTTAGCTTCATATTCAGTTTACTTCATCTTATAAATGCAAATATTTTATCATAGATGCTTGTTTTCAATCACATGATAATATCATGGGCATAGATTTATTTCAATATAAAATGTATTTTTGTACATTATAGAAAATCATATAATATTAAATAAGTTCCTCAATCATTACTTATTGGATTAGAAACAAGGAAAGGGAAATTATTATAATGAAAATGAGAATTTTAAGAGTATGGAAGTAAGTACCTAGTTATTAAGGAGAAATCTACCTGAGAATTGTTCACTAACAATCCTTCAGGTAGAGAAGGTTTCACTGAACCTTATAAAAATGATTAACAATGTACATACTTATCGTTCTCGTGCCTGAGCTCATGGTCCGATTTTAAACTTTTTTCAATTTCGATTTTGTAGAGCATATCTTTGTACTTCTTTTGCATTTCGGTCAATGGTGGAGTTATGACTGGCAACCGTTCAATACAAACACCGGTTACAATATCCCATGACGGTTTAGTGCTTAATCCTATAAAATATTCATAATGTACTAATTAAAAATGTAATAAATAATAAATATATAACCAAAAAATACTTACCTCTTATGAATAATACCCAATGGCGTTCTGAGTTCATGCGTAGCAGCTTATTGAATATCATTTTAATAAATGGTTATATTAATAATTTAGTATAAGAAATTAAATACCATTAGTTTATTTTATAATTGTGTGTAATTTAAAGTCTTTAATTTCTTAACCAAAATTGTCAAATATCATCTGTCAAATGTCAACAAGAGAATAAGGACGTACTTTAATACATATTATTTGACAAACTAAATCGATTTTTTTGATAAAATTAATTTTACTGTATAACCAAAATCTTTGAATATATAGATTTGTCCTTTTACTAAAATCTATGAAAATTGACGCTTAATTTATAGTTAACATTAAATAATTCATATCACCTTTAGATGTAAAACGGCAAAATTTAAATGAAAGCAAACAAATCTTTTCAATTTTCCCGTAAAAAAATGTTTTTGGTCTATTGGCAATCTTTAGTTTTAATTGTAGTATTACAATGATTTTTCTGCCAAATTACTTAAAAATTAATTTTTGCGACTGTCTTTTTTCTTGTTGTAAGCAGGAAAGTTGTTGATTACTGAATTCTTTCGCATTTCTTCACACTGAGATAATTCTTGATATTGGTCATTGAGAAGTCAAATTAAATCAGAAATTACTAAAGTGGCTTCAAGGCTCAAAGCTATTTCTAAAACATTCGTTATTTTAGGCAGAAATTAACATGTGCTCATAATTTAAGTCTCTACGATTTCTTATTAACAATCGATTATCAAATGTGTTACTATATACCTAGATTTTTAGGCATTATCTTGATTCGTGAGCGTGACATCTGAAATCTGAAAAGTATTAAATGACATTATTATTTCCAGCCCGTGCGGTTGGTAAAAATAAAATTTTCTTCTGCAGTTGTGATAAAGCTGAATTAAAATAATGTGATAATAGTGATAAATTAGATTTGTTAAAATTTAAAAGTGCCGGCTGAATTTATAAATAAAGGGATTTATTTACGTAATGGAGATGGAGGCGATTGGGGACCACGAAACTACTATAGAACTAGACGAACCGCCGAAATACGGAATAAAGCTTGCATTAAATCATGAATACCCATTACGAAGTAAACAGCATATTATACCAAGACCCAAACAGATATTTGACATGATGCCCCTGACCGCAAGGTAAATAACATAACTGAGAAATATTATAATAGCTAGTTTCAATGTTCGCGGAATATCAATATTAATATAAAAATCAAATCATCAATGATATGTTTATTTCTCCTTAGATACTTCAAGTATTATTTGGGTAAAAGATGGAATAAAAAACGTCCTATAATGGACTATGTTCATATGATTTCTGCACAACGAATGTACGGTGAGTTTTATTATTCCTATTATGGTCCGGTATTTATAAAAGATCGAGCCCAGTGGCGTGCCATGAGAGAGGCGTATGTCCAACAGTGGACATGAAAGGCTGTTGATGATGATGATGATTTATAAAAACTTTTGAATGCATTATGTATGAATTTTATTATTGATGGATCTGTTGCTTTAAATATATTTTAATTTTCATCTATTCTAATGATTGACTAATATTGAGTATTTTATATTGTAAAGCAAAAAGTAATAATATTAAATAAATTTATTATTAGATTAAAATATGAATTTATTTTTTGCAGGTTGTCCGATTGGGGGCATCGGAGGAGGAACTATAGGCAGAGGGTTTAAAGGAGAGTTTTGTCGTCTTCAACTGTATCCTGGTATTTACGAATATGTGACTGTGCCTGAATGTCAATTCATTGTTAACATTAGAAATGAAAAAAATGAAACTATTTTCCAGTCAGTCTTATCAACTTATAAGTGAGTATTTAATATTGTGCTAGAAAATCTAAATTCTTAAACAAAATATGAGTGTTTCAGTAATTGACTAAGGTGGCTTAAAAAATGCACTTTAAACACCATACTTTGTTTATATTATTATGGTTTAAAAATTCTACTTGCCCATTTCCTTCTGATTTTCCAAAGCTATTCTTATTTTAAACTACTGCACAATCCATTAAATTTAACATTTTTTAAAATCATACAACCAATGTTATCTGTGACTAGTTCATCAATTTTATCATAACTTGCAAATGTTACTTCAAATAATAATTACTTATGTAGCAATGTGCATGTGTATTTAATGGGGTAATCACAGTTTATAAAAATTGTAAGGTTTGCACCTTCTTTACAATCAGTGTTTACACTTTTATCAATATTATCTGTTGCCAAGGTGGCATTATTTCAGTTAATACATTTTTGGTACTGCTAATACTTATTTTTATCTTATCAATTAGTGATAATTGTACATATGTACATTCGTAATTGTGTATACAGAAGTAATTAAGGGGGGGGTAGGGTTTTGAGGGTTCAAAAAAAGTGATTTTTTTTATTGCATATTATGAAAGTATAGTAACTCAAGAATGTTGTCTGTTAATAGGAAGTCAATCGGAGCAAAACTCACAAAGATATAGCTTTGGAAGTAAGCTTGTCTCGACTTCTTTCTTCGCTACGAAAAACTTTAAACGCGTTTTTCTCAAATCGATGTTTTTTGAGTCGGTGCACTCTGTATCTCAAAATCTATTCAACCGATCGTTCTCAATTTTTTTACAGTATTTCCTTACATAATTTATGAGGTAACCCTGTTGAGATTTTTTCGTTTTTGATTTTATTTTTTTTATTATTAACAACAATAGTCATGAATTTAGGCCAAAAATCGGTATTTTCACTTTCAAGTCTTGTAAAAAGTTCAAAAATAAAAAAAAATGGAAAAACTCGACAGAGATACCTAGAGGGACATAAAAATTAAAAAAAAAACTTTGGTTATTTCATTTTAGATGATCCAGTGCTGAGGTATGACATGCACCGCAAAATGTATTTTTTCTCAGGCGCCTGCGAAGAATTGCTGCCATTCGGTCAATTTTCAATATTTTTCAACCAATATTTCACAGAATAAAGTTCAATTACTACTCTTTAATGTACAATAATCAGAAATAAATTTACTTTCACCGTACGCCCAAAAAAAAATCTGTAAGAGCCTGTTTTTTTCTGCCTTCAAAACCCTACCCCCCCCTTAATGGCCATGTCATCAAATTAATATGAGTTATGTTTTACGGTTACTGAAATGTCACATATTTCCTTATCCAGCTAGAAAGAATGTTTCATTATTTCCTTTATGAAAACCGTGACAAATCATGCCTAACAAAAGTAGTTTCTATATTTATTTACATAATATGTAGTTGAGTGCAATTTGCACTAGTCCAATGCTACAGTTATGCATAGCTAATTTGCATTCCAATGACATATCTTGGCAAGAATGCTATGTTATTAATTTTTGAAATGAAATCTAGTCAGCAAGTTTTAATAAAATTAAATATAATATTAAATTAATTCCTAAATAATTTTGTTCATTAAAAATAACTTGTTTACAAGTGAAAAAAAACAAGTGTGTATAATATTTAGTATTAAACAAAAGTTTACTATAAGATTTATTTTTGTATAAATGATTTTTTTAAAATAATTGTAGTACCATTATTGCTTATTATCAATATTGCTTTTATAGGTTTGCCAGAATAGTTAGCAATTTATTTGCATAAGTGGTGACTGGTTTTTTTATATTATTATCTAATATAACCAGTTTTCTCAAAATTAATGAAATCATTTTTCTTTTAATGGGATATAGAAATTATGTTTGTTCTGTAATATACCAGTCTCCATTGCTTGTGTATGTACATGAATGTAGAATATCAATAACTCATTTGCATATACACTCTACACATCTTTTTTATTACATATTAATATGCATACATTATTATAGCTATGGTATAAATGACAGACAGAATAAACATTATAAGATACATTTAACTTATTTTATCTTAAACTATTATTATTTTAAGCAAACCAAAGAAAGCACCAGCCTCATGGGAATGGAACTTGAATGGTGCTGATTGTGAATACACTGCATTGTATCCCAGAGCATGGACAACATATGACTTGTCCAAATATGGTGTTAAGTTAGTGTGTAGACAAATCTCACCCGTTATACCTCATAATTATAAGGTAATTACACTAGATATTTTTTAATTTTACTAAATAAAATAGAAGAAGCAAAATGTCATATAGCTTTAAACTTGATCATTTATTGTAGATAAAAAATTAACAGTGGTAGTAAAAAATTGCAAATAATTTTTTTGCCAGAGAAGACATTGCTATGTTTGTTACACTTACTGTATAGTTGTTAATGAAATAATTTGCACATTTCTAATGAATTGGATTGTATGATGCATGGGTATTGCACTTTTGAAATTGTGCGGATTCTTATCACCGATCAACCAAACCAAACTTTGCTCAGTATAAACATTTTACAGGACAGCAGTTTGCCATGTGCTGTATTTGTATTTACCGCCAAAAATGTGTGCAACGAACACAGAGATGTAAGCATTACTCTTACTTGGACGGAGTTGCTAGCAGGGTCTAATAAAAAGAAGTCTATAGGTGAGTACACCTAACGAACTTATTATTATTTTACGTACATTTTTAGATCAATCCATGGAATATTTACATAGATATTCGATGTTTTTAGAAATTTTGTTGACTAACATAAAATGCCCAACAACTAGTAAAGAATGGCAGTGTGATTGTATTGTGAGTGTACGGATGATCATAATCTCTTATCGCTTGTCAATACTTTGAATAGCACAGCGCCTATCGTCGATTTTGATGAGTAGGCATGACATTGCATATTTATTGTCTCATCATCATACAAATATTAAGGAAAAAGTTTTCGAATATGTAAGGATGTATTTATTATCAAATCTCATTTATTGCAATTAGTCCGCCAATTCGTATTAGGTCAGTGTGTACTAAACCAACTCAATTATAGAAAAGGCCCGTGCCCAGTCGTGAGGCGTATATGGATTAAACATGGCTAACGAAATGTTGGTGTAGAAATAATAATTAGTAAAATTTAGGAATACACTTGCTAATCTGTTAGAGCTTAAAGGCGTGAGTGTATATATGCATGTAGGTGTATTAACTACTCTTCACGGGGCTTTGAAAATTTATTTCGTTCATATTAATTGGATGTTAAACAAGAAGACTGGTGCTTAGTTGTACAGATGGAAATTACAATCAACGCCGTCAGACACCCTATTTTTCGCCCTCTCAATTTAAACAACAAAGATCTTTTATTCTGCAAATGCGCTCACCCCTTAATTTCCGATTTATTGTGCTAAAATTGCGACCAGAAACAAAAGATCGCAGTTAATGAAATGTTTCAACACTGTGCAGTTTAAAAATAGATTTAACTGACATTCGTTTTACATATTGCGATATGTTTTGTGTTATCATTTAACTGCCTATATAACATAGACAAGCATCCTGTTGTTAGTAGATATCGTTTTGCAATAGAGGAAGTTTTCATCGGTTTAAAAATAAATTATTCTGATTGGAAGTTAACAATAGGTCTATGGCGTAGAAACTAATATATCATAATTTATGTGTAAGAAAGAGCTCATGCCCGCAAACACTAAAAAAAAGCAAAGAAGGACTTTCGTAAATAAAACTGTAAAAGACATGATTACCACGGAAACGATGAGATATATAAGACACCTCTTTGTTTTTTGCATTATGCTAACACTGCCGTCGTAGAACATGATTTAAGTGTAGTCTTTTCATCTACAGCTGGATATTGTTATCAATCTGTATACGTCCCAGTGCTGAACACGGCCCTTCTTTATAGTTAAGGGGGAGATATGCCTCAGTCGACCTAGCTGATTTAGTGCGGGTTGGTACACACCTAAGAATTTTTGGGGTGCAAGTTTCCTTACAATGTTGTATTGTAGAAAAAAATACGTATTGTATATCATATCCATGCTCTCGTTATATATCAAAATACTATCTGATACTATAATGTTTTATCAATGATATCCTAAATAAGGTCAATGCTAAAAACATTGGCTGTCAATGTACTTGAATAATTATCATTAATTGACATAACGTATTCGTAGTTCATTTTGAACTTTGTTTGTGAGTCATATTAACACTTATTAACACCATACATATTTTAGCATAATGTTTATATCAATTGTATTTTAACTGTATGTAAAAAGCGAATATACGTTTAAGAAATAATCAATTTTAACCATCGCTACCTCGCCATCAACTAATTAAGTTTTATATAACATATGAGAAAATTCTACAATTGTTTAAGCAGTTCAGGACGATAAAACTTAAGCTAGATAAAAACATGACATATAAAAATAAGAAATTGTATTCATGACAAAGATAACATTATCAAATGACCATGCAATCCCATCATTTTTATTTCAGGCAAATTAGATTTAGAAAGGTATTCCGAAGACTTCACATGCGGCGTTACGTTAGAACAGAAGATAGCCGAAACGCCATGCACATTCACTATTGCCAAAATGAAACAAGATGATGAAACCATCCACGAGGGCTATTGCCTTTGGAATTCAATGAAAACGTCCAGTTACATATGGGAGTGCCTCAAAAAGCATGGCAAGTTGTCGCCCGATCCAAGCCTGACCCCGCCCCCGCCAAAAGTGCCAGATAAAGATACTAAACAGAAGGAAGAAAAGGAAAAACAAAAGAAAATGTACAAATGTAAGTTTAGATTATACGGACTATATTTTTATGGCACATTTTGAATACAATAGGACATTTAAAAGTTAAATCAAAAGTCGTATCACTAGTCAGAACTTATAATAATGATCCAATAATAACTAATCTATTGCACTTTTATCGAGTTTTAGCTTTCAAGCAAAAATGGCGCGTTAAGTGGAAGCGCGCTGTTTACGATGTCCCTTCCACTTCATGCTCTTTGGACTAAAAACCGTCATGCTTCATAGTTCATACCACCATAATTTATAGGCATTCTTTAATTAATCATCCAATATCGATCACAACATTTTAGGCGATTCTGTAGCTCTCTCCAGCGTGTTATCACTTGATCCTGGGGAAACGAAAGCGACTGAAATATGCCTAACATGGGACATGCCTATTATAAAATATAAGAAGGATAAAAAAATACATAGGAGGTATGTACGCTGTTGAATGTCATTTAGTAAAAGTACTAGTAAAATTAGACCTATTTAACATATTTCTTTTTATGTTTACAGATTTTATACGAAATATTTTGGTAGTGACGGAATAGCCGGTGCCAGCATAGCCGCCTACGCGCTTAGAAATTATAGAAATTGGGAGAAACTAATTGACGAGTGGCAGGATCCCATACTGACTAATAAGTAAGTTTCGTTAAAATATATTATTTTTATACGTCGAAAACTAAAGATGCAATATTATTGAAATGTAATTATTTATGTTCATACAAGATCACTAAAAAAAATTTGAAGTCATATAATATGTGGAGTTTGGATATATGTCTAACGTGTTTATATTCTAATAATACATAATTGTTCCAGCAACATACCAGACTGGTTAAAAAGTGCCTTATGTAACGAGCTTTACTACATCGCCGACGGAGGGTCGATATGGTTCGATGTGCACGAGGAGTACCCTGAGACTGATCCCAGGTGACTTGATTACATTTAGTGAAAGTAGAAGTAAATATAATATATTACATATATTATCACCAAGTAAAGTTTCATTGAAAGACTGAAAACGTCAATTGATGTTGTTCAAGTTGAGACAAACAGCTACGAATAGGTACTCCAAGACTAATTTATAGTAACTTATGTGCTATGGAGGAGTCAAATCTTTGGGCCAACGTCCTTCACTACACTGTTTGTTTAATAATCCGTAATATTATTTTTAATTGTATTTAAAAAATCTTAATCGATTAATTTGTGTGCAAAAATTTACATATTCACATTTTTTTCAGGCATGAATTTGGTTTATTCGGGTATCTGGAAGGCCACGAGTACAGAATGTACAACACGTACGACGTTCATTTTTATGCTTCTTTCGCTTTGGCACAATTGTGGCCTAATCTGCAAGTAAGTTATTATATTCACGACTTTTGGACATCGTAAAATTTTATATTGAATCAGTTGGTAGAATTCAAACATTATTAATTACAAATTGTTAACTGACCGAAGGTTTGAAGTAGCTATGAGTCATCATGCCATGTGTGTCAAGTTTAGCATTTTGTTAATCCCTATGGAACCATTTTATTTCGTATACTTAAAAACGATGTTTCTCAATTAAAATAATTTTGATAAACAATTGTTTTTTTTTTTTGTTTTATTGTAGGTAGTATTACAATACATGTTTCGTGATACCATCGCTCTGGAGACCGACAAGTGTAGGCAGTCCTTGTACGATGGAAAATCGGTCAAGTATAAAATCAAGGACTCGATACCGCACGACCTCGGAGATCCAGGTACACAGCAGCCACACAAGTGTTTATCATAGTGTGAAGTAAAATGGCTGTGACACTGAGTATGTATTTGTTTGTTCGCAGAGGACCTGCCGTTCGCGCACATCAACGCGTACAACATCCACGACGTAAGCGACTGGAAGGACCTGAACGTGAAGTTCATCCTGCAGGTGGCGCGCGACCAGCGCGTGCTGCGCGCGCACGCCGCGCCCTTCAGCGCCGATAGGTACCGCGCCATGCCCTACATCGACGACGTGCCGCCCGGACGCGAGGACGACCTGTACGCGCGCGCCACCGGACAGGACCGCGACGCGCCGGACACGCCCGCCTCCACCGCGCCGTCCGAGCCGCCCGCGCCCCCCGCGCCGCTCGAGCCGCCCGCACCCCCCGCGGGCCCGCAGCCGGGCGACGCGCCGGGCGACGGGGGCGCGGGGCCGGTGGGCGATATCCTGGGCCTGCTGTACAGGGCGGGGTCGGCGGCGCCGGCGGCGGGGCGCGCGCGGCCGGTGGCGGAGCGCAGTGCGCCGGCGCGCGTGTGGGACGCCGCCACCTACGTGCACGACATGTACGACGCCGCCGCCGCGCTCCTGCGCCGCGCGCTCCTCTGGGACAGGGACAAAGACGGACTCATCGAGAACGACGGCTTCCCCGACCAGACCTTCGACGCGTGGGTCATGACCGGACCCAGGTAACAATCTACTCGATACATTAAATATATAACTTTATAAAATTTGAACCGAAATTAAAAGATAAACTAAACGATACTCATATTTTATATATGTAGTTCAATGCAAAGTATTCCTAATGATAAACCAAATGTGTTACACTATACATAACGTCGGTATTGCAGTGCGTACTGCGGCGGGCTGTGGGTGGCGGCGGTGCATGCGGTGCGCAGTATGGCGCGGCTGCTCGGTCGGGAGGAAGACGAGAAGGAGTTCACCAAGCTGCTGGATCGAGCGCGGACCTCCTTCGAGGAGAAGCTTTGGACCGGATCCTATTATCGGTTCGACACGCACCCGGCTAATGAAAAAGTCATCATGGCGGACCAACTGGCTGGCCAGTGGTGAGCACCATACTACGTTTTTTAAGTCTAGTTTTATTTTATTCTACGTTGTGTTATGGTATCAGTAATTGCGAGTACTGACACTTTGTTACTGTGCAGGTTCCTGCGCGCGTCCGGCGTGTCGGAGCAGGTGTTCCCGGAGGCGCACGTGCGCGCGGCACTACGCACGGTGTTCGAGCACAACGTGGCGCAGTTCAAGGGCGGGCGCATGGGCGCCGTCAACGGGTTCGTGTCCGGCGCGCGACCGCACATCGACACCACCGCGCTGCAGAGCGAGGAGATGTGGACCGGCGTCACCTACGGACTCGCCTCACTCATGATATACGAAGGTACTCTTGCTTATTGTATACACGTAAACAAATTCAAAAACAATCCTGTTCATTGTTCCGATGACAATCACTACTTGGATGTCTCAAGTGAGAGAATTTTACAAAGCCAATAAATAATCAACCAATATTTTATAAGTGTGTTCAATATTATCAGGAAACCCGTACACCTAAAGGTTCTGAGAAATGTCTTAGGTAGTCCGCCGACTCTAATAAGGCCAGCGTGGTGGACTGGCCTAAAACCCTTTCAGTTGTAGTGGCGGCCTGTGCTCAGCAGTGGGACGTATGATCGTGGCTGATCAGTTTACCATAGTTGATGAAGATGAGGATAATCATATACATGAAGCATGATTTTATTACTTGCAGGCATGCACGAGGAAGCGTTCGCGACTGCTGGCGGGATGCACAAGACGCTGATGCAGATGGGCCTGGCGTTCGAGACGCCCGAGGCGCTGTACGAGAACGGCAACCACCGCTCCATCGCGTACATGCGCCCGCTCGCCGTGTGGGGCATGTACCAGGCGCTGCTGGCGAACCCTCCCCCCGCGCCACCCGCCCGCGCCAACGGACAGCCGCTGCAACACAACCACAAGCCCTTATAGTGCGCGCCCGCCTGCCCTCGCCGCCAGTCGCACACACGCCGCCGCAGGTGATACTCCGCGCGGCTGGCCCGGTGACGTCACCACCCCGCCAGTGTAATACATGTGACGTTGCAGCGCCGGCGTCGGGCCGCACGTACTTACAGAGTTACCATTCGAAAATATAGATTAATTATTTTTAATTATTTAATGGAGTAAAGCGTTACATTTTATATGATAAAATGCCTCATGAGACGTCGAGTACAAGTCGGTCTGTACAGTACAATCTATATGGATTGTTGTAAATTTATTGCAGCGTGTTAAATGAATTTCGGATTTTTAAATCCGATCGAAAGTGATGCAATAATTTTGTAACTTTTGTCACAAGAATAACGTTTAAGTATTTTACTAATATTGTGATATTTCGATGTTGATGATGGAAATGTGATTTTTACGCTATATCGCATTTATTTTGTAATTAGGCACTAAATTGTTATACCAATGAAATTGCAAATGAAGTATTCATTTTGTTGTATTTTTTATTTAAAAATGTTAGTAAATTATGCTAATGTATATTTACCGTATTCAATATTATCGGACCTTGTCATGGAATGTTAATAACTTATTTATTTTGTATTATGTGACAAATGATTTAATGTTTTTTGAATCATTGTTTATTTAGTTTGCCATGAAATGAATGGATGCCAAATACACATACAAATTTTATTGTGATCTTTTATTTAAATTTAAATCTACAGGATGACTTGTAAAACACTATCAATACTCGAAGTAGTAAGGTGTTAAGGTTAGCTCAAATTTCGTGTGGAGTTGAGATTTTAAGAATACTTCGTAACATGCAACCATAAATTGCGACTGGTACTCCTTGGAAAGTGCTAAAGTAGACTTATTTATTGGTGTACTCCAAATAACATTATTCCCAAAAACTAATTTTAGATACAACATGAAATAGATTATTAGAATAGGAATAGGAGAAGATGTAATAGGATTCGGAAGCATTGATGGTATTTTTTTAATTATGAGGCCCAATATGAATTTATTTTTTTTATTTTAATTTTAAATACATAAAGTATACGTACAGTAAATGCAGCAGAGATATCTCGGTACAAACATTATACGATAAGTTTTCATATAAATATCCTTGACTCAGATCTTTTGGAGATTTGCAAGTGTTCTAAATTAAATCAAGTCTTAATTAAAATTAAATGCTTAATTATTTTTCACTAAATAAAAATAAATGAGTTTATTTTGTACTATTTAAAGTTTACGTATACTCAATAAACATGAATGACAATACTATAATAAATAAGGTTAAATGACTATAGATACAATTTACAAAATATTTACAAAAATAGCTTTCAGTCTTCATTCTTTTTTGATGGAAACGTTCAAACAAAACATCAGGGAGTTGTAAAATCAGTGTATGAAAATATAATTTACGTTCTCGTTTAGTTTTTCATTCATTGTTTTGGCGCCTTACTCTTAGTCATAACATTAATCATAATGCCACGTTATTGTAGAGCATTGAAATATATGCACCGTATAACCCATTTATGACTATGACGAATACACTACACAGTTAACTACTTGTGCTCTTCTCAATCTATTTCACAAACAGCTGTTACCATCAAAATGAGTAATATCTTCGATGAATCAAATCTTCGGGCACAAATTACATACCATTCCTGATCGTACGAAAAACTTTCCCAAACACGAAATGTACTACAATTCAAAACATGCGGTATCTAGATATTATTCCTTTAGTTCGTCGAGATTATGAGTGTGTGGGTGAGACGTTGATGTACAAGTGAGCGTCGTCACAGCGGCTGATGGGAGTGGCGCGGTCTCTCGAGCCGAAGTTGAGGCGCAAGTGAGTGCTGTTGTGCGCGTCCATGTCGCTGTCAAGTGTTTCCCGCGATGCTGAGGCTTCCCGCTCTACGATTGTTGCCATGTGATGACTCCTAAGGACAAAATAAATACTGGTTATTAATTTGAATTTTAAAATAAAGTAGCTAATAAAGGAGCCTAGTTATACAGATATGTTAATCTATATTGTAGACCACGTAAATCTTTGGTTTTGTCAATTATATGTAGTAATCGCCTGTAGGCACAGTTATGCCAACCTTTCTAGATTTAAAATACTAATATTTATAGCATTGGTAGAAACCAATACTATAAATATTAGTATTTTAAATCTTTTGCAATAATTTATTCGTACCTGCTATCATGCTTAGGATGTCCGAATGTAGTAAACTGTGGACCACCGTTCAGAGGTCGTGGAGGAGGTGGAATCAAATAGTCGTCCATTTTATTTTCTCCGTCGCATGCGGAGTGCATTGTCAGTGTGCTTGCAGAGATCTGAGGAAAAGGCAATAATTACACTTATTACATTTATTCTATGTATAAATACTACTGATTAATAGATTTTATGTCCAAATTACGAGAGTTGTTTCCTTAGTTTCACAGAATTTAGTAAAATTACTCACGATTGATCTGGCCTTATCATCGTTTTCAGATTGGACACTATTGGTTTCGGCTACACTGCCACCGCTTACTGTGCTCAAACGGCCTGACGACGAGGAACCTGGGAAAAACATCAGTAGCTTTAATTCCTCAAAGTAATAAAATCTTACATAATTTTCAGACCTATGATAACAGTATCTGGTGATAGAGAAAGTTTATAGATTTAAATACAGTTGGTACTTACTGTCACTCAAACTGCTATTTGGTCGAGTATTGCCGTTCCTCTTCTCAATTGTGCCCGTGTTATTATTGTCGTGATCTAAAATTTTTAAATTCATTATATTAACATGCCATAAAACAAATAATGGAAGTTTAAGCTATATATGAACTACATACGTTTGTTTTTGCTTTTTGAGAACATTTTCTTGACTCTCTCAAATGGAGTTGGTCTCTTCATGTTATCTTTAATTTTTTGTTGGATTTTGTCATATTCCTCGCGCATTTTATTCAATTGTTCTTGCTTTTCTTTCAGTGATTGTTGTGTTTCGTTTCTATTTTTCCATTCCATTACAAGCTTTTCAACTTCGGATATGGTAAATACATTATTCTTGAAATCATTTATAATCTCGGCTAGTTCCTCTTGACCTGTTAAGGGACAAGTCTCTTTGCCCGATTTGAGGCTACCGCTGTGTCTTATATCTCTGGTACTTAAATTAATCTGACTAATATCACTAGTTGGGGTGTCAATGTTGAAGGTTTTAGCTTCTTCGGTGGGTGAATATAAGAAAATTTCAGGTTGCTGTGGCATTAAGCGAGAACTGTTCGCATATAAATTGTTTGGTCTAAACTTAGGACTTTCCACTTTTATATTAGAGGGTTGAACTAAATAGTCGTGCTCTAGTGCTTGTTGAATTCTATCAGATGTGTCATTGTGGTGGGGCAACTCATTTTGATAGAACTGTTCCTTAACCCTCGGGAGTTTTAAGGTAGGTCTATGTTTCTTTTCAATTTCGTCAGCACTCTCTATCGTTTCTTCTAAGTTCTGTGTACATGCCTCGCTAAAGGGATCAGTGGTTGATTCTCCACCATTCTGCATGGAGACGGCTCTTGTAGGTCCATCAATAGTGTCACAAGTGTCTACATTTTGTGAAATTACTTTTTTAACTTCGTCTTTATTGTCTTCTTTATCGTTATCTGACATGTTTTTCAAGTAGTAATACATATTGGAGAACTCATTTATTTTCTGGAACAAACATGTCACGTCAATTAGTAATCAATCTAACACACAAAGCTAACACTCATTGTTGTGTCTAATTTACTTACCAAGTGGTCTGACAGCATGTCAGCTAGTCGATAGTGCTTGTGATCACGTGCCAAATCAGCGGGTGTTCGATGACGTACGTTTCTCATAGCCACAGCTGCGCCGCCACCCGGACATTCCAACAGTTGCCAACAAACACGTTCTAGGCCGAAACGCGCCGCCCAATGCAAAAGGGTCGGATATTCTTCACCACCTACAATAAAGCGTCATTATTTAGTTCTGCAGTTTTATCATTTGTTTTTAATTAGGAGTAAAATTAATGAGGAATTTTATTGGATACTTACTCGATACATCTGCTTTTGGGTTGAACTGGTCTGTAGATGAGAGCAAGTTGAAATGTGGTGGTATATTTTTTTGGAATGCATTCAACATCCAGCTGTCCAGTTGTTCCTTGCTAGTAGTTTTAAAACCGAGGGTCTGGAACAAAACAATTTGCTTATAAATTTATGGACTTAAGTGGCCATGAAGGTGAATTCTGTTAAGTACCTCCACACAAAGTGGCAATGCAGGATCATAAATTGTAATTACCTGACACATGAACTCTAATGGATGATCGGAAGCCCTCAGCAATTGGTCTAGTTCTCGAAGTCGACTCTCGCATTTAATTTGCCGCCGTCCAAGCGACTGGCCATTCTTGCTTACGCGTACCCACACCAGCATTGATACTTCCAGGCATGATTCTATAGGGGTAATTCATATATTAAAATATATGTTGTTACAGTATTTTTTAGAACTACAAAACGTACTTTGTGTATTAATATGCAATTTCTCTAAATTCCCAATGTTCTGATTAAAGTTTAAACTTACCTGGTATATCAAACTGCAGTGTGTAAGGGTTCCTCTTTTTGAACGTCGGTATGTGTATTACTTCGCCTTTTTTGTCCACCATTATCTTAATGCTATCTTCATCTCTAATAGGGTCGTTAAGAAGCGCTATTACTCGGCTTTGTCCCTAAGAGCAAATAAAAAGTAATGAGCTCAAGTTTTTATACAAAAAGCATTCAAATAATTAGTTTAACTTACAATTTTGACCTTCTTGGGAACAATCGAGAAGCTTGTTCTGTCAGTAGCTGTGTCTTTGCAGTCTTTAGTCCTTAGGATTCCGACAGCAGCTGTTAGGAATGTGTCTACGAAGGAAGTATCCTTTTCTCGGGCGGACATCATTTGCCATTGGTCAATATTTGGGAATTCTGTAAACCGAATATATAGTTAGTAATTTTTTTTTCTTATATCTGTAAATGTAAACATAAGAAATTGTCATGATCTTTACCTTCGCAGTGATTTGTAATGACGTGACTTTTTTCTACACCAAGCAGCATGACCAAAATCTTATCTATTTTAAAAAGATTCTCGCAATTGATTTCTCTTTTCAATTCAGACATTTTGGTCGTTAAGTTTGGACACATTATAACAATTTGTAGCTGAGCTTTGGCTAATTTATCGATTTTGTCTTGCGCATCAGAGGATAATAGTTCCTCCGCGGTAACAGGAGTTACTCTGAAACAAAAGTAACGAGATTAGTTTCTGTTACAAGTTATATGCGGGCAGTAAATTGACATCTTACTAAGAAACAAGCTCCTTACTAAAACTTAAGGAAAAAGGTGAAAAAACTGATGTATGTAATTTACGTCTTATTCCATACAAATAACGACTATATTATCATAACATGTTTGATTTATAGCCATAACCTTGTTATACCTAAGCACCAAGTTTATTATCACGTAATTTAAATATTAGACTTGACATTTTTACATTATTATTTTCAATTTAAATTGTTAGGGTCTAGTTTTAATCTAGAATCTGTCACAAGGGTAGATATTTACCTGTAGTGATGTCTGGCTCTCTGTGACATAATTTTATCGAAGCTCGCCACGAGGTAGTCTGACCACGAGGCGCTCTCCGGGGAACCAGAGCTCCACAGTATAGCGATATCTTCCATTTCTGCAACAAAAACATATTTTAAAATATCGTAGATTAGAAACTGATAGAAAATATATAAATTCATATTGTCATGTACCTATCTACTAAAATACGGTGACATAGAATTAGGAATAATTAACTTAGCTTAACAGCTTAGAGGATGCTGACAAAGAGGCGGTAGACAGAACATGGTACACGTAGGTACTGTAACTTTATCGCACTTAAAATAAAACTACGAGCTGATTTAAGGCTAAGACAAACAAGCTCTGTTCACACGATAACTCATAAACGGGAGATCATCTGTCATATCCGTACATTTAGTACATCAGAAGCTCAAATAAAATACCTAATGTTGAAAGGAAGTGTTGTCAAGGGATAATCAAGACATGAACGATGTCGTTCACTTGATATCGGATGGGGGTCATTGGCTGGAGCGAAGTTCACGGAGGCGCATCGTAAAGCTTACACGCGGGTGCCGCCGGATTCATGGAAACATCTTACGCGCGTATCTTCAGTGTCTTAAGATATAAGACAGATTGAGAAGATATGGCGTTCTACAATTCAGGTCGTCTATTTAGAGGATTTGTGGGGGATTTTATAAAAAAATAGCGTAGTCGAATCCGTCTGGACGGCGGAAGCCTTATTCAAGGAGTAAAACATAGTAATAACATGATAGTACATTTTCAAGATAATTGTCTTCATTTTCTTATAAATAATTGTAATCGCCACATTTTTATTATCATCATCTGCCAGTGCGGTCTTGCAATTATTCAAAGCGCTACTTGCGTACACTGAAATTACTTGTCAGTTAAAAGTATTTTATCGCCATTTCTAAGTGCTTGTGGTCAATTGAATATTTATTCACATTAGAATAAGCAATAACTTATCTAAAGACATTCAAGTAAAGTCAAGTCAGATTGACACTCGCATAAATGAATTTAAAATAGTGCAACATGAGTGAAAATGCCAACGCAGACAGCTAATCTTCTACTACTCAATTAAATGGACACTTGAAGTCAATTAACTTCGTCAATTGATTAATGCGGTTAATGCATTTAAACTTAGCTTCAAAATGCATATGCACTCGAAATTCAAGTGAATCTATTTGCGTCGTTACATATTTCGCGCCATTACCCAATCAATAGCACCCAACAATACTTGCGTAAGTGAAAACAGTTGAAAAAGTAAAACGCTGTCCTAAAAACATACTTATTTATTCATTTTCTAACACATGAATGAAAACATACGTCGGTTGTTAAAAATTTTATAGCAGTCATCGCCACGCATACGCATCGGCTGCTTACAAAATATGCTATGCACCGCGCGCGCGCCGGAAACTATACGGTTTATACTTATCCACCTCTGCCGCCAAATGAAGACTCGACTAAATGTAATATCCGTTTCCTAAATAGACAAACGTCTATCAGCGTCGCCCGGAATAACTATGGCCGATTAAATGCAGCGTTTAAACAACGGACCACAATATGATACATTTGGTTGCTATGTGCACTTTTTGTTCTTGAGACGAATTCTTAGAACTTACTTATCCAGAACACGTTTCCGTGCGACTTATTCGAGAATTCTGTATACATTTGGATTTGCAATATGCCCAGTCGTACATTGTAGTTTGTATTATAATAATAATGACTACATGTATTACTGAAATTAAAATATACCTCTTCATAAATTGGTTTTATTTGCCTAAGAAATTATTTGTAGAAAATCCTTAGACATCCAAGGTATATCCATTTGCCGTTAGAGTGCGTTAAAAATATAAACAGATATAATTTTATTATCAACCATTCAGACAAATGGGCATAGAGTATAACAAAACTAATTAAATCTATTTTTAAATATTTAAGCCAAGATGTACGTTACGTAAAGCTTAGAATACAAGCGAAGCGTGCAGTGATGGTACCCGCTACATCGCCGTAGGGGCCCGAGTGAATGCTCACTGCGCTCTTAGTTTTCAGTTGAATGGCCCGAAGTTTTTGATGTGCCGGGTGATAAATTGTACCCTATATCAAAACCAGCAAGCTTGTCAGCTATGTTTTCCAAACTACTACATAATTCGTTATCACACCGAGGAAAGAATACCGTTTCTCATCCAACACTACTTAACAAATTATGTGCAAACAGACAAAACTATAATGACACATTCCAAAATGCTTGATAAAAACCTAAAAAACAAGTAGGTACCTATTTAGTATGAAATAAATGGATTATGTAAACAGTTCTTGCAATATTAAAATCGAACCCTTTTTATGTTATATTTCGTCTATTTCAATAAAAAATATTGTAGCAGGAACATTGTTCCAAGTCCTAACATAAGGTATGTCTTGGGTAGTGTATTGAATCCTATAAGCCTTGTTTCCATGAATTGATAGGAAATGGAATGAACAATGAATAGCCGGTAGTCGGGCATCCAGTAATCGCCCACAGGATCTGTACAGAATCTAACATAAAACGAACATTGCCAAATATAAACCTTTCTTAGAATTAAATCAAATCAGTCAACATCTGCTCATTAGATCTGTCATTAGATATAAACTTGACCTTTAATTTAGAAAAAATATTTGAAAAGTACAACGAAGTCAATGTATTTACTGCCTGTATAGGGACTCAATGCTATTTTAAAAGAATACCTGAGTTTCATTGCATTAGTAAATTAGATTTTTATTCATGAGCCCATTATATTTCATATAGGTATCGAATGAAAACAGTAGTGAAATTTAAGAAAACTATTGTTTTTGGTTAAGTTCAATGTTTGTGTGGTCCACAAACATTTGTTTCGGGTCTGGGTGTTTGTGAGACCGAAAAGTCTCTCGTAGTTTCTGATACCCACGACACAAGACTCGTATCTTAGTGTGGGGTCAGGACTATGTATGTGAACTGTTGGGTGTATTTATTTATTATTTATTTATTTATGTCGACACCAACTAATTCTCAAACTCTGATACACATTCAATGTTCACGATAACTTATATAGAACTGTCACGAATTATAAAATGAATGGTCATAAACTGTTTAAGCTTCGCATAAACTGCCAAACATGCGAGCGCACATGATTCACAACGTCAAAATAAACATTTTTTCCTCCGACTTCTGTCATCTGGTGGATATTAAATCACACTTTTTAACTAATTATAACGTAATTTTTGTATCCATACTTTACAGAAGTGAGTCACAGTAACACCATTAATAACGTCGAGCTTCAGGCCGACCGTCAGTTTGAACTGACACGGCACGGTCATGCAAATTAAGGAATCTGTTTTAATTTAGACTGCGTTAAGACGCGTTCGTTAAGACGAGCATACTTAAGTGACCATACCTACAAACATCGCTCTAAATAAAGGTTTCTGCTGGGCTCCTGTGAGTCATTTAATACCACAATTTTAAATTGAAGTTATTTTAAGACGATGTTTGAAGTAATGTGACACATGAACAGATATTATTAGCTGTAAATGCAGACCTAGGATTATGAATGGATCTTCATTTTAATATAATTGAAACAATGGTGATCACAAGACCACTATAGAAGACCCTCTGGCTGCTTTATAGAAAATATTTTATGTACGAGAGACTAGGTGTTTGATTATGTATGTAACTTGGGTATACCTACTTGTAGGCAGTAACATTATATCGAATATAAAAAGTGATCCGATAATACGCCTATAAATATTAGCCTTGAATGCGGTCACTAGCGATAAAGAGTCGTCGTCCCTTTTCTCACAAGTCTGAGGACATACTTACGCTGATAACACTAACAATACCATCATAAACAAAGTTATAAATTCAAAGCACAAGTGACAATTTGACAACTTATTCGTTTAAATAAAAATAACTATAAATTATCACCATGTGACATCTCTTACGATAAGAAGCACCGACATTAAAATTCAGCTATTAAAGCTTTGCCCTTTTGTACTTAAGTTTCAAATTCTGTATAAGGTATTTAGTTTTTGAATCAAAATTAATTCAACTTATTGATATTGTCAACACATAACACGTACCTACTACCTAGTTACTGGTCACATATTTGTTGTATGGCCCTTTGATAAAAGTTGCCGATTTAGACCACACATAGCTGATAAAAACAATCTGTGAGAGCGATTCCGTACAAAGAATATAGAATTGAAGTTTTACAAAGCGTTTACGCATTTACATTCCCAACGCGAGTACATTACGGCAGTCGCTTCGATGCATGTAAATTATAATATGTTTATTCAGTCATACATGCTACCCTGCATAGGTAATGTGCATGGACGATCACCATGGAAACGAAAAATCAGTCGGATTCTTAATTTGAACCTTAATCACAGTAGCCATATCGTCCAATGTCTTTCGAATGTTCTTGGGCAACGGTAAATCTATTTTGGCATTGTAATACGGTTTGGCTTTGACATTGATTTTGGTTTGGCCCGGCAATCGTCGAATGACAAATTTTGACGTAAGTTAGTAAAGGGTTTAACTTTATGAAGGCCACTGAAGACGTCAGCAGCAAGACAATGGTGTATTACATGGATGCAAAAGGACGTTAAACTTTTAAAGGGACAATGCAATATCATGATGCATTATCATATTATTAGTAATATTTCTTTGTTAAAACACAGTTTGAATAGAATATTAGTTAGCTTTAAATAGTAATGTATATTTTAAATTACTTTTAAAATCCTGATTCGTGTAATACTCATGTTTACAGTAATGGGCTTTTTAATTAAATATTCAGGAAAATATACCAACGCGATTATAATAAAGAAATGTACTGATTCTTAAAATTATGTATTATTTTTTTTTGTTTTCCTAATATGAGTGGTACACGAAATAAATAAATAGTTATGCAATACCAATACAACGCAAATAACTCACCAATTTTGATAAGTTAGATAAAATTTACAAATTTCCTGCACTTCATGGTCAAAACACAAAACAAAAAATTATAAAAACACATTTCCTAAAATAATATAATAGAGTAAAATAAAAATGTAATAACTCACTAGTGTCAGCCATTATTCCGATTCGTATATCCCGGCGACAAAGTAAGGAGTAACGGAGGAGGAAGTCGTCCGTTAACACGTTTTCGAACTAGACGCTTGTCATTGCACTAAACTGCAGGCGAGCACTAGAAAGCGCACGAAATGGCAGGAGAGGCGTGCGAAGTGTGGCAGGGAGTATGTGGCTTGCGATCCTGTGCGGCGGCCGGCAGCGGCGACCGACGGCGGCACTCGGCGCGCCAGGCGACTGTTCGCACTGGCGTCAGGCGGCGACGCACGCGCACGCACTTCGCATACTAAAACCCCACTCGCGACAATGATAATCGCAACGTTGCCCGCCGACTGGCCAACAGCCCCACACTCGGTCATCCCTCGCGTCTAATCTCGACAAACACATTTGGGCCCAGTGTCAATATGCCACAGACGTTATCGAACACCAAATACGATTCTGTAAACACTTATCGCGTACTAATTGTATTCCCATCGCGTCTCCTAGATACGCTTAATCGGCAAATCATTACGGTTCCTGAATTGATAAGCTTTTGGCAAACGAGTTCATTTTAGCAATATTTTTTAAATAATGTACCTATTAGTAATGTCAACCGGAAATATTATTTCATTTTATGATGTAAAAATAACATTTTGTAATGTGTTGCGTGATAGTGAAGTGCAAAGGTTACTCAAGATAATTGCAATTAATATCAAAGTGCCGCTCAAGGAACGTTCACAAGACATTTCGGACAATGCATTCGTGCCGTCAGCACTATCTGATAGGGTCTAAGGGCGGCTCGGGTGCAACGTTCTCCTCTATCTGTCCTACGTCTGTGTTGACTTGTTTACGGGCATTTATCATTAGTCTTCATTTCCATGTATGTGATTACTACCTATTATTAGATTTTACTACGTATGTTTCCTCCAAGATAACTCAAGATATGTGGCGCTCGCCAACTAATAACGTAATGTTTGATTTACAGAATTAATTTTGAGAATTGTTTGCCATATTGAAGAACTATTCATTATTATGTCACAATGGTTGATTAGTTGGTTCGTTGTTTATGTATCTCAATTACATTAACGTTACAGCGGACGATAAGCTTATTTACGGCTTCAGACTGTTCTATAGCGTCATTAAATACAAACTAAAGTAATACCATTACTAAAAAATAAGTTATTATATTTAGTAACAAAAAAGTAAAAATTACCTTTAAACGAAAAATTTCTCGGTTTCCTCCTTTTTATTCCTTCGTCTTCGCTGTGATTGAAGCGCGGCGGCGGCATCCTGGGTACCTCGCACGGTACCGACGTCACCTCCCCGGTCCCCGCGCCGCCCGTCGCCAAGTACCCTCCCACCGAATGCCTCCGCCGACCCTGCAGCGGGATCGTGTAAAAAACTTCTTCACGCTCTTGCATACTCTCCGGCGAAGCCATTGCTGTGTTGATTTTGCCCTTCCTATATTAACCAATATGAAACACGTTAGTAAGGTAAACACAGTGTGGGCGACGTTACTGCTAAAACAGTTTTACTTTGCATGACACATCTTTCTTTATTTAAATGTTTATCTATCACGAACTGTACGGCGAACTATTGGCACTGAAATAGATTTTATCAAGAAATCGTTGCACTTACTTTATACGCGGAGCGGTGAATGTGTGTCTCATATCTCCCGGGGCGCAGTCGCCTGGCCTCGGCTGTCCTTTTAAAAATGCTTCAGCTTTTTCTGGTTCTCGTGCTGATAGCGAGCGCAGCAGAGCTCTGAATTCCTTCCGTCTCGGGCTTTCTGGCTCTCGCCGCCGAGGTGAGCCCAAAGGGCGAATGTTGTCAGTCCACACACGACTCGGCGCTGATCTTGAACAAGGCTCTGACGCGGAGCTGTGAGACTCTGTGCCATCTGGAACGTCTTTGTTCGGAAACGCGAAGTACGATGGGTTATCTGAAATAAAAAACAGTTTGTTAGATTTCTGTACAGTTTTTAAGACGAATATGAGTCGCGAAAATAAATGTACCGAGGCTCATAGGTCTGCTCGAGTCGCACGCCACACGGGTATTATTCAATAACGCCAATGAACGGCTCTCCATTACAACTGTGGACCGAGTGGACCAACCTACTTTTGAAAGCCGGAAAATGCGAATTGAAAGCAATCTTCGCCCATTGTCTACCCCACATACATATACTACTTAGGGTAAGATAAACCGTTTGTCTAGTCTCTAGTCGATGTAGAAACTAAAATGTACGAACATTTGTATTTAAGAATTTAGTTCAATGTATAACCCGCCTACGTCGCGACGTGGGTCTAGTGCGTAATGTAAGATTGTATGCAGCTGTTGGTGTAGTAAATATTTACAACACATAATAATTGAGTGACTGTTTATAATATTTTATGTATATCGTACAGACAATATGTTTACAATACGTAAATTAAATAAACAATTCACCACAAATCAATCAGCAAAATATTTATCACATTTACATACAGAGCATGCTAATCAACATTAAACGTTTTGATATTTAGTACACTTCAAATACTAATTGGCCTGTTTTCCTAGTTCATCAAAATATGTTCAACAGACATGTTTCTATGCAGACTCGTTCCTGTGAAACGCTTGAGGAGCACAAAGACAATGCAAGAGCAATTGAAAGTAAATAAGTTCAGTTTATTAGCGAAACCCAAAGATGGGGAGATTTATCTCTTACACAGTATGTGAACAAAGCGCGTAAACGGTAGTTTTTGTGGGCCCTACGGCTTGCCCGCATGTGCTGAGTATTATATTCGGGTCATTTCAGGGGTTTGGGACGGATAATGGTGCTGTGCCTGGGAACATGTGGCAAGGACAAAAACAACAATACAGGTCCACTTGTGGCCCACTCATTTTTATGCACAATTATATTATTATCTTTAACCAATGAGGTCCACTATAAGTGACTTAAACAGATTTCACGGTGATCATTACTAGTTAATAATCTCGAGAATTTAGGGATGTCATTAAAAGTAATAATAC
This sequence comes from Cephonodes hylas, assembly GCA_030295005.1. Taxonomy (NCBI): domain Eukaryota; kingdom Metazoa; phylum Arthropoda; class Insecta; order Lepidoptera; family Sphingidae; genus Cephonodes; species Cephonodes hylas. The sequence goes on from AP025366.1 coordinate 8,185,769, forward strand.
ATTATTTTTATATCCCGAAACGCAATACGGGCAGGACTCATTACAATGATAAACATTATGACTTGATTAATGATTCAATCGCAATTCTTGGAAAACATGTAAAAGATTCTCTTCGTTTCGTTTTTAGAATTCGAACGAATGACTAATTTTTGCTCCTCGTATATGTACATATGTATATCTCTATTCAACATTAGCTCCACACATTTTAAAAACAAGCGTTTCATACAGAATATTCGTGGAAACCATAACTACGTATTTTCCAGATAAATTTTAGGAATAAAGAATTATTGCTTGATTACTTACGTTATAATTAATTTTAAAAGAAAAATTAATGTTATCATTTGGAATCATGCAATCAAGGAATACAATGTTTAAATCAGTACCAAAAAACTTAGAATACATTGGCGAGCTAAAAGTCTCAATTCAAAATTTTTTGTCATTTTCTAACTGTAAAAATTCATATAAGAATATAACTTGAAATGTACACAGAAATCAAAACATATTTACATTGGCACATTATAGATATTTCAGCGCAAGGCAAAACCAAACAAACATGACGAGATAAACGGAAAGTTTGCTTTCGATAGAAATGGCGATAATAGTTCGCTTTAATCTTATTTATCCAATATGACAAACTTTAAAAAAGTGTCTTTATTCCTTAACCAAATATTAATCTTAGATTTTAAACGAGATTGTTACATTTACACATTTTTAATGTTCATCGAGTATTTGCTCACAATAACTTATCGGAAAAGTTGATAGCAATTTTTTTCAGACGAAATTGAAATAAAGTTACGTACCTAATGTTTTCCCCGACATTCTGCTGTATGTATTTACTCGTAGTAAATAACTTTTCGATACACCTGGTCCAAATTAGTTATGAAGAAAATCAAATAACTTTTACTCAAAGCCGGAGGAAAATTACAAAAGTTTGATACACGGCGCGTTGCGAGGGCGGGCGTTTAGAAACTCCGAACTTTTATAATAGGTTGACACGACAAACAATGTATAAGTATAGACAACTCACTAGTGGCACGAAGACAGTAATCGAATTGGGGTCCCATGTCTTATTTCGATCATCCAAATATGCGCACTATACACAACACATCGGGTCGGGTGCGCGGCGGTGTCTGCGCCTGCGCCGCTGCGTGCGACGCGCGCAGGTGGGACCACGAGCCCCAGGCGCAGCTCACTCGCGCGGCTCACACGTGCGCGCCTTTCACAACCCACCAAGCTTTCTTAGCACGCGCGCAGGAAGCGCCCTGCCCGCGCCCTCAGCTTTATGAAACTTCACCGCTCACACGAACCAAATATCCGACACGTTTGTTTATTTGTTCTCTCATACACAATAGCGATCTGCTGTTCTTCGACTATCCTACGCGGCCAGCGTTCTACTTTCTATAATTTCCAAGTTATTAATTATGATCTATGATTCATATATAAACAGGACGTTTTGAACTAGTTTTATCATAAGTTATAATACTACATATTACGGACAGGATGCTTTCAATTAAAAACATCATCTTGTGAATTAGGGCTGTTAGTATAACCGTAGTGAATATTAAAAAAGCATCGAACTGAACGTATATGGTAAGTACATGATGGAGTTAATGTTACCCCATAAAACGAAAATGGCATCATGAATGGGGGCTTGGGCCCAGGTTTCATTTGATGTGTTTACGTTTTTGTCCTGCGGCGGTCGTTGGAGCACACGCTGCTAGGCGTCAATGTTTGTAAATAAATCCGGCACAATGTTGACGTTCATTCATATCGGTACGTCCTGGTGGCTGCAGCGGCGGCGCGAGCCAGGATACTCCGCGGAAGTCATCTCACTCCGCGTACACAAATCAACGGCTCGGTGGAATTTTCTAATTATAACTACACTGTACGAGTATGTACATACGAGTGTACTAATCTTGTGCGTTAATTATACATTTTACTGAGTCTTGCTGAATACGATTTCCTTAGTCAATGCTTGAGTTTAATTTAAGAAATAGAACATTCATTCTTTGCTTTTAAAGTAACACCTACATTAAACAATAAAATATATTTAACTACTCTTTGAATGACTTTATTACTATTTTTACTTTCAGCAAGTAACCTTATAATATAGTTTCTCCTAGGTGTAAATATTTACATCCAAACATACAAAAAAAAATACCTAACTTTTAGGTTTTAGGAAACTTCAGGTCTAAGAGTTTGCACGAAGTTTTCGTCTATTTGAGAAAGTTTGCCTCATTTTTAGGTACTGTGGCGATTAAGCGATATAATATTCCAATAAAGAAATAGGTGCGAGAGCTAATTAATGTCCAACAATATGCATAGGCGTGTATTACAAATATACTTACTCATATTTGCAATGTTTCATATCAGTTTAGAACATGCGGGGTGAAGTAATAAAAGTGGCGATGCAGCCGTGCATGACACCGTCGGCAATACAATTAAAATCTCCACTTCTCACTCGAGCTATACGAAAAATGAGAACTGTGACGCGGCACGCTATTATTAAAGCACACGACTTTTGCCTCAAAATACAGTCCATCGATTTTGTGGCAAATTTTTAGACCTTGTAGAAATATATGACGAATTGTAAGGTTACTTGAAACATTAAACTAAAGACGAAAAATCGCTTTAAAACCGCAACTTGCAATATGTTTTGTAAATATCTAAAATGGGCAAAGAAGATATTCTATACAGTTGCAGTTAGACACTAGCCCACCACACAGCCGCTACTGCAACTCCTCTACCAGATTTGACAATACTTAGATAATGAAATGACATCATGTATAGAAGCTCCCTGAGACTTTAAGTAGCACAGTAACAAATGATATGAATTTACGGAAAATGGAGAAAAATTCTTCAAATAAATACTAAAAACATTGTTCATAACAAGAGTTACATACTCTCGCAGACGCTTAAGTGTCAATCTTCAATTAACGATGGCGTTCGACTTACGTTTCAAGAATTGGTTCCTTAGTTGTGGAAGCAAAAAAAAAAAATACCAGATGTCGGGCGGACTGTGTTTACTTGCATCTGCTGTAAAACAAAGCTCACTTTTGTGCCGTTGGGATCAAGGGAAGCACTGGCCGCGTATACATCACGCAGCCGTAGTTTTATTACTGAGTTATTCAAATTAAATTTAGTAATGGTTTACTTTGTGTCTGTTCTGTCTAGAGGAATTATTGTGTTGCTTTATTCTGTTTAGTATAGGTATATCAAGTAAAAATTATAAGGAATTGAACGGACTGCGAATTCTAATATCCAATTATTGCACAATAATCAGTTATAAATATTAGAATAGCCAAAAAATATTTCTTTTAACTAATTTAAGTATGATTTCTAAAAAGCTTATTTTTTATAATCACTGAGTGTTAAGAGAAACACTCCATTCGTAACGTTTATCATATTTAGTTTTAACCGCCAATTCTGTGTTAAAAATACATAATACTAAATATTGGGCCACTTTTAAAATACCTAAGGTATCATTTTATTCTAACTGCCTAATTTTGCTATGCGGCACGTCTAAAATAGTAAACCATAATCCTTTCATTCCTTTTGTCGTATTTCTGCATTCCAAGCAATCCTGCAATATGTATTCTTCGACGGAAACACTCGCAAGTACTTCGTAATATTATGTTAAAAAGTTTACTTATTATTATAGATAGCAAATAGAGATTTTCTATCATACATACATAAAAAAAAATCAAAAGATAAGCTATAAAGACGGAATCTAAACTACTGTAATAGGTAACATACTGATTGTACTGTTAGTCATCGGTATAAAATGACTGAATTTGAGTTCAAAATCCGCAATACATTCGCGGAATGCTGCAAGTTATTTTTACGAAGCGCATGCTTACTCTGCCACTGGGGATCGCGTGATTAAAATCCCCCATTAGTCATCGCGGTACATCTTAAACACAAATCCACGGATCAAAATGTTAATTTGCCCCAACCCCATTTAACAACTTACTAAGTTAAATTAAATTATCAACGTTGGCGAACTCGGGATCGTTTAATTTAAATATTTAAGGAACATTGGTGGCTGCTGGGCTAACAGATAAAGTTACGGTGAAAAATATTACTTTAGAGTAAAAGGAGAGAATTACTCCTTTGATACTTGACGTAAATATCCACAGGCTATGGGGTATTTATACATCATTAAATAAGTTGTATTACTGAAGTAAACTGTAAGCCTAAGGAATTGTACAGTAAAAACAAATTATTTATTTAAGTAGTAAAAATATGTTTCGAATATGCGAAGCTCATGCTTTTATTTGATGTAAAATTCACGGTAAATTACGGCTAAATTTTGGCCGTGTCTAAGGATTGATTTGAAGAATATGTTGGCTAGATTATTTGAAAATATGGCCACAACATCTAATAAACTTAAGGCAATACAATAAGTTAAATCTATATTTCTAGGAATATATTCCCACCCGTCGAAATCGACTTTGTATCAAATGCGACGGAGCCATGTCTAAAGATTACAATTGAATGCTTCCGTTTGTGTTTAATCAATTAGAGGATGAGAGACGATGTATTGAATGCAATATTAAGTCGATAGTTGACAATTGTAATTTACTTTGCCCTTATTTTCTCGACAATTTAGTGCGTACAGGATCCTACTTAAACGCAGATAGAAAAAAATATTAGATACCGAATCCTGAGGCAACAACAAATCTGAATCCGTAAATGAACAAATTTACATATACAGCTAATACCAAACGCCTCCATCAATACCTATGTATCTTCATGTCAAAACTGTTATTCAAAGCTACGTTGCGTCAACCACAACAATAGAAAATTAATCTCAAACCAGAAGCTCAAGGTACTAATTAACAAGAAATGTCAAAAGACCCAATCACGAGTATATTCTAGTTAACAATGACTGATATTAAACATTTGGAATTACGAAACCACGCACTAATGAATGGTTACAAAAGCCATTTCTAAAGAAGTTTATAGGAAGTACGAAGACATTGCAAGAACGCAACTGGCCAAGTGAAAATAAACACGCACTTTTAGCGAAACTGGGTTAGTTAAATCTTGCTGGTGCAGCTATTGTTATAATTAAAATATACTGATACAAAACAGGTGCAAATCTGATAGATTTTGCTTTGTGCCGCACTCGTAATAAACCCCGTTTCGTGGTTCGTTGGCCGGCTAACAGGTCAAAAGAAACAATATCCAGATGCATTTAATATTATGTAGGTGGGTCATCTGCTTGCGAGTCATAAACAAGTTTCTTTATATGGGTGGTGTGCGATATCACGGGATAGTTATAGAGTTACTGCATGGAAGATAGAGAAAGGGAAAATAATGGATTAAATTATATTTCTAAAACTTTATAATGTGAAATAAATTTTATGCAATTTCAAATTGTAACATTTATAACACAAAATGAACTTATACTAGTGTATTTTAAATCTACGAAATATACTTCTTTGTTTATTGTTTCTACTAACAATTTAAATTAAATTGATTATTTAAAGGTATACCGATGAACGGTTCTGTAAACTTACTTTTGCTGTGATTTTTATCTATTGCTTATTATTAAAACAACTCTAGTGACAATAAGTACATAATAAGCTATCACTGAACATATTTTGTGAGTTGACGTGATAAGACAATGTCGTGATACGGTAATTAATTATGATTTAATAGTGTACATTTAATATTTAAACAAAATCAGTAGTTTGTTGAACATAAATATACTAAATGAATACGACGTTGTGATATAACTAGAAATGGGATCGTTAGGAGCGCCATTTTTAAATCTCGTCCAGTTCACACGTGATTAATTGTGATCCCCCTGCTATAGACGGTTTATCTAATTCCATTTATGGCTTTAACACTGCAGTAATGGTGGTGATTGAAATGTATATTCATTCGTAAAAACATAGAGTGGTGTATCTCTAAAAGCAAGAAAACAAAATTATTGAGTATGCTATATTTGTCCGCCAACTTGCACTAGACCAGCGTGTGGACTAAGGCCTGAAATCCTCTCAGTTGCAGAGTAGGCCAATGCTCAGCAGTAGGACGTTTATGGGTTGATGATGATTGAGTACGCTGGTATACTAGCGCAGAGATAAAGAATTTTAAAGACTGGTGGGTCCAATTTATGCCAGTATCGAGTTTATAAATAAACGTAATCTTTGATCATCACAACAATAATGAGCAATAAAAATGCGGTAGAATACCGTGAGATGTAAGTGGGTAAACACGGCGCACGTGTCGATTGTAATAAATTAACTTGTTTTTCTAAGTTAGTCATTAAGTCGTTACCTTAACTCAATTTAGCCCATCCCGCTACGCACAATGAATAATAAAAAAATAATTGGTGCCTTGTTTGAATAAGTACGGCTCATAGGTCCGTATCTGTAGACCGTAGGTAGATGCATTTGGCACGTCTAACAGTACTTGGTACTGTCAATGTCACACATATCCACTACGCTAGGCTTATTAATTAAATCAATATCAAATTATACATATTGCGATGACACTGTGCGATAAGCCCAAACTATATATGGATCAAGTAAATAAACACACATTTGTTTACCATAAAATAGTACGTGTTTTATTTATAGGTATTTGCGTAAATGTTTATTTGGTATTTAAAATACATTTACGAAAAAAAACAAAGATTTCCGAAGTCGAATGAACGGAAGAAGGGAATAGAGGGTTGTGCTTCCTTTTCTTAAAATAAACATTAGTTACCCCTATAAACTAGCTACTTTGAATTTTACAGGGACACAGTGAGTAAAATTGTAGCAAAATAATCAGAAATGCGCGTGTACATCTTACAATAAATACCAGAGGCCAGTTGAATAAGGTCTGTTCAACTGTTCTGTCGTAAAATCCATGCAGATATACTCGATGGGCTGTTCTAATAATAACTATATATAACCTAACCAATGAACAAAAATCGGAAATGAACGAACTCGGTCTCTACCGAGTGTGTTAGGATGATATATGTATTTTGCAACGAGGTAGGTAAATCATTAGTTGCTTAGTTCAGGAAGCACTAGATTTCCCACTCGCTAACAGACAGCTCATAAATCAATAGGTCTTTATTCTATTGAACGCGACAGATAAGAGGGCTTTGTGTTTGATCTCATATGATATTCCGTCTCGGTGTAACACATTAAATATATTTACCTACGTAACATAGGTGACAAGACAAATTCTGCCTAGGGAATTACAAATGAATCTAAACAAAAAATTAAAGGTTGACAAACTTTCGGCAGAGACACGGCTCGAATAGAAAATGTGGGAACGAAGCTGTGAGCATTGTTGTTAAGCATTCATATGCTACTGCTCACCCATTGCCGGGACATCCGCCGCTACTTCCGCTGCCAAAGATGGGAGATGTTCGTACGACTCGTTCGTTGACAGTGACTACCGACGACAAAACATAACAGCGAGTGTTTGAAATTGAGATATCACAGGTCGCGATAAATACACTGGTGGAAGAGGTTGAACGTTGTCGCGCTCGAGACGGACGCGAGCGGCGCAGCGCACGGCCGCGGCGGTCGGTGAGCGGCGCGTAAACTTCGTTTTAGCGCGTCTTCAGTGGCTATTTTTGATGCAAAAGCGCGTTGGGACGCCAATGTCTAGAGCATGCACGGAATATGCAATGTCGTCAGCCTTCGTGTTGTGCGATCGTGCTGATTTTCACCTTCAGATAAATCGTTGACGGTGTCTAACCGAGCTGATTATTTATCGTCGTGTGTTGACGTAACAATGGATTTTAAAAAGATCTTTTGTTTTTATAATTTTATTGAAATTCTAAATTTAAAAAATCTGATAGAAAAGTGAAATAAATTTATCCCACACAATAAGAAGTAAAAATATAATTAGCAAGCACTATATTTATAATATCATCAAAAACACTATTTTAGAAATTAATCTTTACTATTTAAAAGTGGTACTTTATTTCTATTGTATCTAAAATTTTTATTTTTTTTATTATATTCCATCCCGGAATGACATTATGTTTCCTATTTTTTTCATGTAAAATAAAATACAATTCGTACTAAGTAAAGCATACGATAACTTACCTCCTAGTTTGTATATAAGACCTAGGTAAATTACTAAGCAATGGCACACACTCAGCTTTGCGACGTAATAACCGCCATTAATTTTAGATAGATAGATAGATAAACATTTTATTGTACACCACTTAAACACAAAATACAATACAAAACAACTTACAAAAAAAAAATATTTAAATAATAGTATTGATTTTTCTACTTTGAAGTCGTTTGTAATTCTTAATAGATTAAATAAATAAAACTCTTCCATATAATTTCCATGCTAACTGCCATTAGGCGGCCTAACAATAAGAAGTTTAATCAAATCTTTTGGATGCGCGCTTAACTCTACATCCGGTCACAACAACTGAAATAATATAGATATCACAAAAAGTCTTTCAAAATTTTAACATATTTGAGAAAGCTTTTCTATTATATGTAATAGTCTTATTTTAATAAATTGAAAATATTTTTAAATTTTCAATCGTGTTTACTCCAATTTCTTGTAATTTTGTAACTTTGTAAATAACTTTTTCGGTGTATTTATAAGTATACATAATCCTGCTACGAATTTTAACATAGAAAAATGTAAAGTAAGTCATTAAGCCAATGTGTTCCTCCTGCAAGCCATTGAAGAAGAACTAGTCATTATATGAAAATTGAAAGTGATAAATGTAAAAAAGGTTTAGTTGCTTATTAACATTATCGTTCATATTGTTTCGTGGTTAAGTAAATATAATTTAACTATTAACATGCAGCAATTTTTAAAATCATTTTTTATGTATTTAAATTACGTAAATTTTTAAATCATGTAGCTTTCTCATGTGCAGTATTAATAAGCGGGGTGATTTAGATCTTAATTACTTACATTAGTAAAATTTTATAATTTATATGTTTTATCGTTTCACATAAGTTTTGTTAGGTGTGTAGAAAGCTTTACTTATAAGAGGACTAGCGTGTCTGGATAACTCTGTTCTGCTTTTAAGAGCTTCCTCATTTTAATCGTTATTTTTCTTCCTAAATAAATAAAATTAAAACTCTTTTAGAAAATGTTACACTACCAGCTCAACGAACTCGCAGCTTAAAATAAAAATTGTTGACTAACAGTAGACACAATAACTTAATATAATATTAGCGGGATTTTTTAGAATACAACTAAGTCGTTTATTTCAGAAGCATCGAAGTATGCCGGCTTATAGGAATTGATTAATAAGAGACGGGTGCCTCTTTCAACTTGAAGCTCTATTTGGAGAGTAATATGATAAAAACTAAATAGTACGTAACTGAGCCACGCGCTCTATATTTCATGTATTATTTCGGCTCTACCTTAGAAAAAAGATTGGTTTGCCTTTCAATAAAAATGTTCGAAACTAGTTGCAAAGTATGATACTTTACGTTTACCCGAATATTTTTAGATTGTGTTGCAATGCCATCAAAAACAAATCTTCCAAAATAAAATATCATAGACGACCAAAGCCCGCTCAGTCAACGTGGTGGAAAAAGACATATTATCTTTACTATAATAAATTATGATCTGCAATAATTGAAAGTATTGGATTTAATACAACAGTCATTAAAAACATGTTAGCAATTCATCATTTTCTTCTATAAGTTGATAAATATCTTCAGCTACAATTATAATAGATTACCTATAAAATAAAACTTTACTGCTTTGAATTTAATACTCATTTCTATATTAGGTGTAAATAATAATTAAATGGGCAAAGCTCAAAAGCTTCTGCTCTTAGCATAATACCGCCTTTAGCTTAAAAAGTAGAGAACAGGTATTCCAGCTGTCACTTGAAGTACTTAAGTTATTGTCAGTGCCGACAGATGGCGTTACTATGTCGACGTAACATTATATTTATATGCAACCTTGGTACTTTCTCAGGGTTCATACAAAATGTGATATTGAAAACGAAGATATTTTTAAGAAGAAATAAACATTTACATCAAAAGCGATTTTAAACATTATGAACTGGCAACACTGCGTGACCTTCGGAGCTAAGTTATAGTAGGTAACTCCAACTTAGTCGCTCTTGGGGTTTCGCGAGGGAGGGTTGTGAAAATGACGGGCGTGGATGAAATATTGAACTATAAAAGAAATCCTGAAGACGACTTTTACGCCCTGTTGGGTTGTGACGAAAATTCAACCGTAAGTACATGTACAATAAAAATTAGAAGCTACAAACTAAAAAAACTATCGATACCTTTGATTTCGCAAATCAATGTATTGATTCTACTGTTCTGCTCAATGACCTTATTTTTGCCGAGGCCCCGACCCCCAGTGAGGTGACCTACATCCTGAGAGAATTAAGGTTTCGATATTCTCTATAACTATAACTATCTATTCGTGGTTTTATGCCGTAAGGTCGTAAATACAGTAACATTGCATTAGATTTGTTGCGTCAATGCCTTGGGATTTCCAATTCCCCGCCGAACCTTTCCATTTTAAATTGAACTTTAAAACCACGCTTTAAAGTTTATTTTAAGTAAGTTAACACATTTTAATTCGTAAAGGAAAACAAAACAATGGACAACCCAAGCAACGTGGTTTAGATTTACTTGTGGATACTTTTAATACGTTTTAATTCATAGTGCAATAAAAACAAAATGTGACTAAAACGTGAATTGTAATTAGAATCGGCTTTTACCCCAATCGCTTTGGGATGTGAAACAGAGATTTATTATAATAAAAATAGATGATAAACTACATATTATTGAACAAAACATTGTCGCTTGTAATGTGAAGCTTGAAATATGCGATAAGATCCTTGAAATATTAAATATAGTATGTGAATGTCTTTGCATTCATGTGTCTTTAAGTTGTCGCTAATATTTATTTTTTATTGAGAACCAATTTTATTCTTGTAGTAATATCTTATTGTAATAGCTTCGAACTTTCGGCGCGGTAGAGACAAACTTTCGGCGGTGGCGGGTTGAAACTCCAGCATGAATTTTTAACCATTATCAACAAAATTGATGATGAAGGAGATCATGTTTAAGCCTATGTATTTATACTCGTAGTAGAAAACCGACACACATAAGTGTTCTTGGGAAATTCTTAAGTAATTTGTCCGCCAACTCGCATTAGCCAGCAAAGTAAACTAACACCTAAACTTCTATAAAAAAATACAAACATTGATGTATCCTTCAAGAAGTTGGTATTTCGAAATCTACGTTAGGCCTACTACATGTTGTACGTGTGCCGTAATAAAGAGCAAGCCTATTGCGGTTTACCGAGCTCTTTTCCAGACTACGTGCACAAATACTGAGAACTACCTACAGGAAAATCAATAGCAAACTCTATGACTATTACTTCTTAATGAGATGTAGCAATGTTTTAATTAGTATTTATTGATTTTATTATGTAAAAACATTTGCTGATCACGAACTCTCATTTCCACTATTTAGAGTCTTTATAGAATAATCACCACTTTGATCTAAGCGTTGGTTAGTGGACACAAAATTTATAAAAACACATTTGTTGACATTTTATGTTCGTTTACATCAACTGAGCAATTTAACGAGTGTATTCACGGAATATTAGATCGAAATTGCATAAATTCCACCTTGGCTAAACGAGTGCCTTATCATGAAACTTAGAATCATATAATTGAATAATTTCGCATATTTCTATACTGACATCCCCTCTAGATATTTTAACGACTTCATGGAAGCACCAGTTCTGCTAGCTTACGTGATGAAAATTGGTGAAATATCAAGTTAATATGTTGCAGGTCGAGCAAATTACTGCTGAGTACAAGGTTCTTGCTCTGCAGTACCATCCCGACAAGAACGATGGCGACAAGGAAGCTGAAGCTAAATTTCAACAACTAAAGGTAAGACTTTTTTATAATTTTACTTTTCTTTAATCAAATTTTATTTGTCTTTTATCTTTGATCACTTTTATCCTGACTAATAGATGTATAATGTTTGATTTAGGAAGCCAAGGAGACTTTATGCGATCCATCTAAGCGCGCTCTCTACGACAAGTGGAGGCAGAGTGGCATCGCGATGGGGTATAAGCAGTGGCTGGGCATGAAAGACCATGTCCAGCAGTCCATGCACTGGAGCAAGCCCAACACCAAGGATCGCATGCTGGAGGGGGAGTCTGGTAAGCCGTCGGGGCCTTCCAGCCTCGGGCCAAGCAACCCGGGCGCTCGCCGAGCGTCCGAGGGCGGCGCCGCTCTGTGGGGCCGCTGGGGCGCCGGCAACCAGGAGCCGCCCTCCGAAGTCATTTCCAAGTTCCGTAACTATGAAATTTAATTTACAACTTTCACGCATGAAAGTTATACCGTATTTGTCTTGTTTAATGTTTTGTTGTATATTTTAGAGGTTTTTTGTGCCCTTACCTCGAATTTTAATACCATTTGAATTAATCAAAATGTACTTAATTTTTATCTACGTTATAATGTTTAAAAGACCCAAACAACCAGGCTGTTTATGATTACTTGCCATTTCAATGTTTACATATATTAGTGTTCTTAATTAATACTTTTAAATATATTTAGCATTTTAAATGTTAGATATTAATTAGTTTGTAAAAAAGGCACAATATTCATCAGGTCAGCTCAAGATAAAGGGAAGTTCTCGAATGTGACTCGTTTTCTAGTTATTGTATGTTCAATGTTCGATGTACTATGTGTCTATGTTACGTTACAAGTAGTAGAATATAAATGTGAGTCCCGACCCTCGTGAGTATAGTGTTAAACACTTAGTGTCCACTTCTTAGCCGTAAGCTTCGCACATTCCTGAAAAAACTTGTGAGTCTGATTTATTGACATTTCCGTAGAACAATACTTAAGCCTCTAATGAATCTCTATATTTTGAATATTTATATTTTTGATCCTCTATATTATTGATAAGTGCGATATTATTTTTTACATGATGGTGAATGTAGTGGAAGTCGTTGTGAGATTTTTACAGGGTAACGTGAGAAAAGGTTGTTTCATTTTTGTTTTGTCTATTTCTGCCTTGAAATTTTACCTTTCTCTAGCGCAATTTGTTCCATAGATGTTGTGTTTCCCGTTGATGTTACATAGAAAGTAGATGTTATTATATGTGTTAAATGTTTAATCAGTATTTACTTTTGATGGTAAAAAATATTACGTATCAATGTTAATAAATGGTGTAGTGCATTTTAAATTTCGATGTTTTAAATTATTATATTATAACAATTGTCTCAACATGTGTATGGATATTTTTATTTTTGATGTGATTCATCTTTGAAACAATAAAGGTATACCACGCCCGATTGTTGTTTTATTTAATCCTGTACCCACAAAATACGAAAATCTTTCAGCATTTTATAAAGGTTTACCGTAGTATCATGAAAATCATCGGTTTAACCAGAGAATTACAATTACTACTAACATTTCATCGTTCAAAGCAAAAATCAATAGGAATTCAATGAGACTTTTGCTTGGTTTTGCGAGTGCAATTAATTAAAGGTTAGTGATAATTTTATGAACCTAATTATCTGATTAAGGTTGGGCATAGTTGTTAATAATAATTTTTATCGATTAGGATTCACAAAGCATACATGAATTTAAGATTTTCTTTATAGTTTTATTTATAATAAATTCGTTTCCGCGATAAAGGATATGCGATCGGCATATGAAATTATCTCCTACTAACTGCTTTGGCCACCATATCCTTTAATTTATTCTATAATAATGACTCAGTATTATCAAGTTATATCTCTTGAAGTTGTTCACGAGTAGTTTTACCTCGGTACGAAAATACAAGTAGATACTATAGGAACAACTTTGAGAAGGAAACCCGAGTAGGAGAGGAATTCAGCTTCAACGAGTCTTTTCGCCGGTCATACCACAAAGCTTAAAGACAAAAGTTTCTCACGATTGAATTCTTTAGTACGGACCCGAGACGAGGACACTGACGGTGTGAATAATTATTTACCAATTTCAGGACGTTCAACGAGCTATGGAGTAGGCTATGCAATGAGTTCCTCTGAAGAATAAGGTTAAAAATAATGTCATTCCATAGAGCACCAAAGTTATAGACATAGTCCAATGGTTTAGCGGGCTTTAGTAGCAGTAGGCAAGTCAGATATGCCGCAGAAAAGTTGACCTTTGGGGGAAACGTGTAATTCGTAAAACTATTGGACTTGGAAAATCACATATATTGATCTTGAATACAGATTTCATTATCCAGTCTTAAATAATTTGTGCTCGATGGAGCGGAATGAGTAATAAATATTGGCCAATATTACATCACCTGTAGGAGGAATGCGAACCTTAGCGCGAAAGAAGAAAATTCATTGAAGGGGCAGTAATGCTACATTCAGTTCTATTGAATAGGCACGCGTACCGGCTCTGTACGTAGATTTGTACCTATGTACACTAGTTGCCGGTCTAAATGATCGATAGGAGTCTGCGCAACCAAGACATCGTCTAGTTTATTCTTTTGTGTCGTTTTTAATGCGGCGCGTAGAAATTTGATGTACATTATTTGAATTATTTATTTGAAATATAGAACAAAAAGAATAGTCCTAGTTTGTAATAGAAAAAAATGCAAAATACAAGAATGGTTAGTAGAGTTCTACTTAGAGCTCATTTTTGTCAGACTTGAATAGAAGACAATCACGCTGACAAACATTACGTAGTTCATTTTAAGGCGACTTGAAAACTAAATTAGCTGGTAATCTCAAATACAGCGCAACCGTTATTAAATATCTGAAATTACCTTTTTCAACAGGTTTTTGGGTTTATTTTACATTTTTGATACTTTTGAAACAATTTGGTACTTAGAAAGAGTAAGCATGGAAAAAAGCTCTTCATAATTTTAACCACCTTAACTACATTTTCATGATCTTAATAATATCTTAATAATCTTACATAATTTCTAAGAGTCAATAAAAAATTGTCATATCGTTTCCGAGATCCAAGTTGATAATAAAACTTCATATGAATTTACGCATAGCGATCAACGCCGACAAACAAAACACAATGTGTAAAAATGAAACAATTTACCACACAGACACCGGGTTGTTTAATAATTCCGGGGATTCCACGATTGGCAAACAATTAATGCACGTGCTACATGGGTGTTTGTGTAATTTGCGGCACGCATGTATGCTTCTCAACACCCACAGCTACATATTTGCGTAATGCGACTTCAAAACAAGGCCTTACTTACAATAAGTATATTTGTATGCTATTAAGGGATAATTTTCTAATAAATATTGATGATAGCAAGTTTTTTCTAGGTTTAGGATTAGTTAGAAGCTTAAGCTTTGAATATGTAAAAATATATAAGACGCAGAACAATGCTCATGTACCTAATTGATCGTTATATAAAATTCATACACTCATACAAAATTACACTCACTAAATAAGTAACACTTTTCCCAACTCGGGAATGGAATCTAGAACCTTTGTTCAGACGGCATATACATGCGTATGCTGTTGCAACAACTTAGCTTTAATATGGGTAATAAATGCTGCATTTATTACCCATATTACACGACGGCCCAACACCCCACGATCACAGGTACTTTCTGTGAAAAATGATTTTTTCTTGTTTTCTTGTGAATAGAGCGAATTCATAAGTATTGCGAAATGAGTAGTAAGTGTATATAACGCATACACAAAATAACACAAGAAAGAGAAAAAATAAATAAGATAAAGGAGCTAGTTTCACCCTGTAATAAGCCAAGTCCCATAGGCATACTTACTAAAGAAGTCAGGTGAGGTTATGTAGGTACCCATTTCTCCATAATCTTTAGTTATAAATAACTAGGTATATTGTCGGTGAAGATCATGTCAACATCGCGTGTGTGAAGTACTTTTCGAAGCTTTTGGTGCAACAGTCAGTCAGCGACAATGACTGTTTTATTGAATTTAAAAATTATGTAGGCACTGACTATTTTTTGTACTTCGGGTTGTCATGATAGACAGTATCCTCGCTACTGTATTGACTTAAATTTACGGAACTAGAGGTAGCAAGTTCGATCGCATCGAGACCTACGTGAAACAAATAAATATTTGTTTCTGGTTAGGGTGTTATGGGGACAGAAAAGTCTCTCCGTTAACAATGGTTACTGTTTTTATGTATCTTTTAGTACAAAACATATAACAATTTCATATGCATAATTGTAGAGTACAATTCTTTATCGATACCAAAATTCCTTGTAATACCAAATTCAATTACTAAATAGTAACTCTATCATCAGTCAAGGGCTTGTAAGGGAGGATTCATCAATGCGATCACATTTTTCATTATCTTAATATTGAATATAGATGATAATTGCACGAAGACGGTGAGGCTCGACGCGCGACACAGTAACAATCGGCTCGAAGATTCCATTCACTGGATGTTTACAGTACACAGCTCCGGTTTCGTCGTTAGCCATCGTCGCCGGACTCCGGTGCACCATCAGTCCGTCGCCAGCGCTGGGCTGATTCGATAGTAGTGTCAAGTACCGTGGACCACCCTCTGGCATGTGGTCGTAGGCATTTGGTTTCAGTGAGGATACGTTCTCGGCTGTTGATTAGGGGTAAGTTTTACGATCGGGATTATTGCTGATTTATTTGATCAATTTTGAGTCAATTTTGAGCAAATCAGTGAGTAGTCAATAATAATTGGTCAAAGTACGTACTGAGGAATAGATTTAAAATTCCTGGTAAAAGTTCGTACAATTGTATCCAGATGTGAATCAAACATTATAAGAAACTGGAAAAGTATCTTTATCTCTTTGATAGCGCGATATATCAAAGCAAGAGAATTCTCTACTCATATTAAAGTTTCAAAAAGTTTAAATAATATTAGTTTTCTAATTTTAAATTTTAATAACATCTACGGTATGAAGCGAAGGAATCCTTTTATACGGTCTATATATACAAGTCGGGTCGTAAAACAAATTAATAAAGTTGATATTAAAGTATTAAGTCCACACGGTACAGTGATTTCCATAAATCCTTCAGAGCAAATTGGCCTAGTTACATTCAGCGATGACTAAACTTTCCAAATCAATTCAGTTGGGTATGAAATTTAAGGGTAAATTTGTCAAGAACATACTAAGTTCGAACATTAAATTTTATTTTTTAATGCTATGTTTTTCATAGTTAGGTAGAGTTCATCATCATCATTACCAGCCCATATACGTCGCAATGCTGGGCATGGGCTTCCACTACAACTGAGTTGGTTGAGTTTATAAGAATACTAGCGACACGCCCCGGCTTCGCGGGGGTGCAATGCTGATATTTAATGAATGTTATCATACATATAAACCTTCCTCTTCAATCACTCTATCTATTAAAAAAAACCGCATCAAAATCCGTTGCGTAGTTTTAAAGATTTAAGCATACAAAGGGACATAGGGACAGAGAAAGCGACTTTGTTTTATACTATGTAGTATGTAGTGATTAAATTCACAAGACTTCACTAGGTCCATGAAATTGTATATATAATAATACAATAATGCCTCTAATAGGAACCTCCGGATTAGTAGTGTTCAAAGCAAGTAGCAACGGCATCCGCCCATATATTGTGCCTGTTAGGTACGTTTTCAGTATTAAGTTATGTTTATGTTTTTAGTTAACTATACTCCATAATGATCAAATAGATTTATTTGATCATAAATAATAATTTATTTATGCAAAAAATATTGTATTTTCATTTAAAAGTTAATGTTGTAAAGAATTTAAAACTTGTGAGTATGGTATTTATAGTTTTGGAAGATACCTTTTCAGACCAAAACTACCGTTTCTGGAATAAAGAGCAATCCTCAAGTAACTTTTTCCTTTTTTCAATTAAATAATGTCATATCCAAAAACACAACACATTTAATAACATAACATTTAAAATGCTTGTTTTAACTTCTAAGAAAAGAAAAACGTCGTTTTAATCTCAACATTTTCCTCGTACTATGATAGAACAATAAATTATCACGACGGTACAGCAAAGTTGTACGAGTATGCGTCGGAAATGCCTAGTAGCCGGACAGAGCTGATAAGTACAACCAGTTGCTGTCAGCTAGTTGAAGAAGAACATCTCATGACTTTAAACTGTCTCTCTTAATACTCAGTTTTATATTCATAGGTATGGTCCAATAGATAAAAATGTTAAGTTAAAGGAATAAAACGCGCGGGTTACGATACCAACATGCTTTCACTGAGCTCTGAACATTCGTTATAAACTTTATTAATTTACCGCAGATTTCAATTAAAGCATATTGATACTTGAACAAAATGCAAACATCTCTACCTATGGTAATATACTCGCAGTAAATAAATTCGATGAAAAATAAATAAAAATATATGCCTGTTCTTATAGAAGTAAAATAGTTTTGTTTACACGTACCCATATACAACGATTTTAACGTCTTTCATTAAAATTAATGGATGCAAAGAAGCAGCATGAACGGAATTAATTATAGGCATGGCAGGTTTAAGACTACAAACAGGGATAAATAATTTGAATTTCAAATTTCTGATGTTAGATACAGGTGACACGTTCAAGTGCCTGCTTTTAAAACTAAGAGTAAGGATTCAATAACGTACCTAATTGGGACCTTCAATTGAAGTTTAGCGTTTTACCATTGTACTCAATATTTTAAAGGTCCACTGAAAGCTCGGAAACATGGCTTCGTGTGTAGATTACTAAAGAAGTAATTTGAGAAGTCTTCCAGTCGCCACACTATTGACCTTTTAACAAAGAGCCATTACGACGACAATGATACGAATCGAAGGTGAATTCCATGTATAAGGAAACATTTCAAAGATTAGTATTTCGTTGTAACACTGTGTGAGACTATAGGTACTGGCGTTCGTCGAAATCGTTTTCTATGAAAAATATTTAATAAACTTCAATACAGTCATTAACTTACTTAGTTGTACAAGATATATTATCAGAGACATTAATTACAATAAAAATCTGAAATTCGTTTTAAAAAGTTTAGTTAGTTGGGTTTTAAAATAATAAATTATTTGTATATAATTAGCGACGCAAATCACATAATTAACGGCCGTCTTAAGACGTAGCTATTGCATATCTAATAGTTTTATTTGTATGCCGCAAAAAGGTAATACGGATATTAATAAAGCGAACGTAGGCGATTTTTAATGAGAACATACCGTCATTAAACTAATATGTTCCTTTAACGTTTATTGTCTTGAATCCCTTTTGGTAATCAGAAGCGAAATATTATTGTTATAGGTATCTACTTCGCTCATTATTCCAGTCAAATTACGATAATCTTCTATAACAATATCTATACCCTCTACTAACTTAGCAGATGCAGAGCCATTGAGTGTTTCACAGCAAACACAGTAGTGTGCAATGCTAAAGTCAGATCATGCATGTACTTACTTTGTTTGTTCTGAAATGTTCTAACTAGCGACCGGATGCTGATTTGAACTTCGCCCTCAAGAGAGAAGTTTTAGGGTAATGTATAAACAACAGGAATGTTATGTACAGTATACGTATAATTCTATATGTAACGTTTTTGTTGTCTTAAATTGCTCTCCGCACAACGTTTCTGCAGATGTAATGAAAATGGACGAGCCGTGAAGAAACTGAAGAACAGACTTTCTTTTGCGGTCATTTATCTTGATCAGAGAAAAGTACTTTAAGTGATTGATTTTATTTATAAAGTAGACAGTTGTGTTACTTTATTCACTTAGTGCAATACTGAAATGGGTCACCAAGTTCTCAGAGTTATAGACCATCACATACATTGTCGGTATGAATGTTTACTTTAAAGAGATAAAATATGACTGTGGTAATATTAAGTGTATGTAAATGTAGCATTTGATGAATATTAGAATAAAGTATAGACGTAGAATACATTGGCCAAGAATGAAAGTAGTGTTCTCATTGATGACTTCAGTGAAAGCGATCATCTGAAAAATTGTTGGTATCACAATGAAAGATTTAAAAGACATCTGAGTTATTTAAAATTAAACACATAGATTAATATTTTTTATTACACCAGTAATATTGTCACAGCCTACTAGTTTTTTAATAACACTGCGATATGAGGGAAAGATAAAACCAATTGTAATAAAACAATTATTGTTATTCTTTCGTGCGTAATAGCCCCGTTAGTATCAATCGGATGTCTATATTCCTAATTGAGGCAATAAATTGGAACTTCAGACAAAAGTTATAGAATAGACTAGCTATAATTAACTATGATAAAAATAATTAAAACATTGTATACTTATATATTATGAAGTGGGATCGCCAAAAAATTAAAGATCCTTGTGAGTTTCAAATGAGACTGATGCTAAACGCTTTATTATTAAGATTACTTTTTCTGGGCCGAAAACTACGTCGCCG
Source organism: Cephonodes hylas (assembly GCA_030295005.1). Taxonomy (NCBI): domain Eukaryota; kingdom Metazoa; phylum Arthropoda; class Insecta; order Lepidoptera; family Sphingidae; genus Cephonodes; species Cephonodes hylas. The sequence goes on from AP025366.1 coordinate 8,206,111, forward strand.
ATCATTTAAACCTCTGAAAGTTACCAATCGATTTATTTTTGTATTATGAAATAGATGGTGTAACATCATACGAAACGACTGATGTCTGCAGGTACTTTCTTCTATGTAGTATATTTCCGTTGGCTAAGAGAATGTTATTACGCCTGTCTTATTTATAAATATATCTATAAACAATAATTCGAGTTAAACAATATTGTGATGATAACAATCCGTAATCTGCATATACAAATTATACACAGCTAATTCATTCGTTACGCGTGACAAAACACGTCATAAGTTTTATATCGCGCAATATTTACCTCGCTGATATCACAAGAATCAGTTGTAGAATGGTTCCATTGTCTAACCAGCCATGAGTTCTAGACTAAAAATATACCTGACGAACGATCAATACTGCAGTTGTGACCTTTGACCTAAAACTAGTAGTCCTACTGACCCATATAAGCGTTCGCTTGGGTTAGCACATCTGCAATATTTCCGCACAATAACCAATATATAATAGGTAAACTTGTTTAGAAATTATACCGCTAAGTCGGTAAATATAAGCTAATTTTGTTGGTTTCCTGGTCTGAGTGTATGCGAAATCACCTATTCATTGTAGGTACATACAAAATCTTAATTATTAAAACTTTCAATGGACGATTTAAATAGGATACTTTATTTTAGAAAACATTTTGATAAATTCACTGTAAGGTGAACTCAATATTACGAGCATTCTAGGGCTAACCTTACCAGTTGATATTCATTCAGCGGGGCAACTGCGGCCTAGACGTAAAAAAAACACTCAAGATTGTATTTTGGAAGGAATGTGTTTTTGGCGATGAGATGAAGTGGCGTCGCAATCTAAGCCGTGTTTAAGTCGATACTTGAGCCTAGTAAAGTTAAATGTCGAGAAAATGTCGCGGCGTATACGAATAACATGCGTTCTTGACTGAATGACTTGAAGTTCAAAAAGTATCTGACCGGTAATATTTTATATTGCAATCGTCTAACTGTAGAAAGCGCGTCTTTTCGGGCTAATACAATATTTCAAGGAATTTGAACTCGCGATCGCTGATTTTTGGTCACGGCCCATAACGCGCATAATTCGCTATGCAATTTTATACGCACATAACATTCAAGCATATGATAAAATAATAATAATGTTCCTATACGTCAACATTCACAAATCTGCTCCATTATTTGCAAGCAACACCATGAAATGAAACAAGATTTATAAAACTTATTTGTTTACTTACATAAATAAAATTGAAATACATTTGTACATTGGAACATATCAAATCATAAAATAAAATTAGATATTCGTAAGCGAAGTTACCTATTATTTAGGAATCAAAACCTATTTCGAATAAGCGTTATAAATAACGATAAATGCTTCTGAATGCAACTAAAATATTTTTATTCAATAATTGTACTAAAAATCATTTATTGTACCTGCAGCATAGATATTTTTAATACACTAATTGTATTGGATATAAAATAAATTTTGCTATAAATGACTTTAAATTTATAAAGCTTTACTATAAGAAATGAAATGCAATTACAAAATAAGTTTTACAGGAAAATCAAATGCTATGATATTATGAAAAATAAAATTACTAGAATTTGACTAACACTTGAACGGTAACAGTGTAGCCTCTATCAGTTACGATGTTATTATAATATTATTTGCGGCAAGATCAATTGTCTTAGAAACACAGTTTTGGACAAGAGGCCGTTGGTTCGATCACCGAATTATATCAAAAGTTGTGTAGTCTACAAAACATGTTTTGCGTGTATGGGTTAAAAATCGATACAAATATCTTTTTTCCTTTTCTATGTGCACTACCCAAGACTTACATTCATCTCAATATGCCTTACTTTGTTGTTTATTTTCTAATTAACATTATATGTAAATTGTTAGCAATCCAAGGGGTAAGGCTAGTGGCATATTCTATAGAAAGTGTAAATTGCACATTGGTATAACTATTTAATACATGTAGACATTTGTACTGCTGTCTCACTTTTATCTAAAATACGAATTGGAATATATGGTCACTGGGTACAATATTTTACATCACAATAAATAAATTAAATGCTTCCTAATTTCACATTATATGTAAGGTGGTACATACACAATTACAGTCATTTTCATTTGGTATATAAGCATAAGATATAGAATATGACAATTGCCTTTATCATATAATTTTTTCACTGTGTATCAGTTCTGTTTGTTGAATAAAAACATAAACAGCGACTTGGCGGTCTACCTCGACGTTTTGGGGATCGGCCGGGGAATCTTTCGCACAAATCCTTCTTCTTGATATTCTAAGTTGCACGGCTTCACAAGCTCCTGCCCTCCTTGGTGGATCCATTTGTTGGACACTAAACAAAAAGATAAAATAAAAATATACCTTTATTTATCGTCGTCGGGAAGAAACCGCCGATAGCGACACGGTAAGGATCGTATAGTTCACTAAACATATCAATTTTTTTACATATTTCTATTTACTTAATTTTTTATATACATAAATACATTTGTAATTCGACCTATGCATAGTATAAGGTTACTTATGACTAAAACACCAAAGTACTTTTTATGTCTAAAATAGAGTTAAACGTGTTTATATATTGCAATAGTGAAGAAATAATAATCATAATTTTGGTGTTGTTTGAAGGATAGTAAAAATTAATGATAATTTTGTGCCCAATTAAGTTTAAATCGCTGAGAACGAGAAATTGTGCAAAAGCACATATAACTTTATTCTGCGCATAGGTCGAATTGTTCTAGTTTTAAATATGCCAAAAACATCCTTCATTTTGTCTTTTATAGCAATTATAGTAAAAAGATGTAAAAAAACCTGCAATGACTCCAAGAGAATATACTAAACAATATACATTTTTTATTGCAAGTGATATTTAAAAAGGTATTGGGTCATTCAAAATTATTCTATATAGGATGCACCAGTCCGTGAAAAAAACTAAGGCAGGTCTGAATACATTCTGTACATTACGACATTTCACAAACATTGTTTACCAAAATAACTTTCTACATTTATTCAGGCCAACAAAACTGTACATAAATGAATGTTACTATCGACTAACATTCACATGGACAAAAGTCAAAACTGTGTATGTATAAATATAATTAGTCAGTAGATGCTCACCCCACTTGGAGCCGCGCAGCACGGGGCAGGCGGCGTGGCGGGTGGCGAGGTCGCCCTCCCCCGACGGGTGCAGGTTCATCCAGAACGCGGCCGCGCGCTTCACCGGGAACAGACTCAGCCCCAGCTCCGTGAACACCGTGGCGCCACCTTGCGCCACGTCGGACATCTGCACCACCACACATCATCATCATCAACCTATATATACGTCCCACTGCTGGGCACGGGCCTCCTCTACCAGTGAGAGGGTTTAGGCCATAGTCCACCACGCTGGCCCAGTGCGGGTTGGCGGACTACACACCTAAGAAATTCTTAAGAACTCTTAGTTGGCTTCAACACTACTAGTCTACCACATTTTATACCACCAAAACATTAAGGGTCCGTTCAAATACATTGTAAGTATTTTTTTTCTCAATTATTGCTATTTAAATAGTTTCCCAGAAAACAGAGGCAAAATTCCATTTCATAATATAATTGGTTTTAATTAGTGGTTGTGAGAGTAACGAATTTTCACAAGCTCAATGTTATTCCATGACTTGTATGAAAAGCATATTTTCAGTCAAGGTCCGTGATTACAGGTAACATTGGCACCGGATATCCATTGTTGCATTCATGTCAATTAAGTAATTTTAATGAATAGCTGTTATATCAAATCACATGTTTTTGCAACGTTTACATGAAACTTACACACAATAGTTTGCAAAAACGTTAAAATAATCATTAAAAATGAAACAATAGCTTGCCATATGGGAAGGTAATGTACTCACATAAAACAGCACTGTTGCTATTCTGTTGCCGCCAAATTTCGTAAATGCATTTTCTCTTTTCTGTAACAAAGGAATTATAGATGAAATGGATGAAAGACGAGTTACGAAAAAATATATCGAGTCAATAATTAGAAAGGGGCGGTTGCGGAGTACATATGAACATCATAGTAGTGATGTTCTCCGCACAGGCTAAGTTAGGAGTATCCATATAATCAACGTATTTGTTTGAGATGTATGGATATTGAAGAAGCAAAAGTGGTGTGTTAGGATTGTGGCTTGTAGCACTTATTTTCTCTGCCTGCATCTATGTAATATACAGGGTGTATTTAGACCGTGATCGAAAACTGAGGCAGGTAATAGCGAGGGTGATCACAAACCCAGTGGCGATATTAAAAATCGCGACAAAAAATAAAAAAATTGACGTTTTCCATACAACCATCGGTGTTAAAAGTATGTGGTTTATATGGAAAACCTCAAAAATTTTATTGTTTGTCGGGATTTTCTTTAATGCCAGGGGGTTTGTAATCACTATCACTATTACCTGCCTCAGTTTTCGATCACGGTCTAAATACATCCTGTATACATAGATGTGTATGTATGGATGTATGTATGTGTACCAAATTAAAAAACCCTCTCAGTTGTAGAGGAGCTCCGTCTCTTGCAGCGAACCTAAAAGTTCTTAGGAATATTTTCGGTGTGTAGTCCGCCAACTCGCATAAGGTTAGCGTGGTGGACTAAGGCCTAAACCCTCTCAATGGTAGCCGGGGGAGGGGGCGGGGGGGCAGGTGCTCAGCAATAGAATGTGTATGGGCTAATGAAGATGGTGTATGTGCATGAATGTATGTATGAAAGTATGTATGCATGTATGTACACAATATAACTCGTACGTACCCGTGCGAAGTCATAGTGCGGCTCGTAGTGTCCGCCGATGCCGTAGTTGACGACCTGCAGCTCCTCGGCCGAGTCCATGCTGAGGCCGGTGAGGTGCGCCACGCGCCGCGACACGCGCGCCACCACGGCCGACTCCTCGTCCCGCAGCCACGCCGACTTGCTGATGCGGTAGTGCGCCGCCACCAGCTCGCCCGTCGTGGGGTCGTGCACCACCGCGCGCTTGAACTGATGCAGTGCGATTATATTATACAACTGGACCGAAGTATCATTTTATGAAACATCAGCGTAGAGCTTAGAGAGCGATTACCAAAGACCCAATTTAAATAAAAACACCCGAACAGTCTATATACACTTATATACCTAGTTCTGACCCCCCACTAAGGTACGAGTCTTATGTCGTGAGAATCAGAAACTGTGAGAATCTTTCAGATCGATTCACAATCATTTAGCAACACGAATGTGTAGAATGTAGATGTTGTATTGTTATGCGGTAGTTCCAATAAGCTTGAATTTCAGCACCAATGAGATAACTCGCTTAGGCCGGTACAAGATATCAAGATCAAATTTACTGGTGCTATAAGTTCGGATAGCGACCATTATGTCAACAAATTTACATTAACCCATTTGCATTTTTTTATGTAAATATATTAAATAACAAAAATAAGTTCAAAAGTGTTTTTTTACAACACTTTCGCAATTACACAACTTCAACAGTTTCAATGAATTTTAGCATAGAGATGTCTGGGATAAGTATCCCAATTATAGGCCTATAAATATAGAGATAAAATATTGTTCGGAAATTATAAGATACGAATTTCAGGTACACTAACCTAGATAGCCTACTCACATATTATACGTTTCTCCTTGGACGTAATTTTAAGTGAACGCTACTTATAAACAAAATTCTGATCTCCTTCATTAAGAAATATTTTATCCGACTTTTTAAAGCACGACAAAATATAATACTTTTAATTTACACTTATTATTTTCATTCATTTATCCTTTAAAATATTTGCAATTACAAAGATTTTTTTAATCAGTAGAAACTTACTCTAGGTTTAGCCATTTTCTTGATGTATTCAATTTCCCCGTCGCTCAGCACTTCATGGAAGAGGAACACATCGGGGGCGATGTAGCTCTGTTCTACCTTCACCGGCGCTATCTTCAGGAACGGATGGTTCTCCGTCATGTACCAGCATTTCAACCTGCAATTAGAGATTACTACTTCAAACTTTGCTCTATGCCTATAATCACTTTAACATCTATTTCTTTAGTAATTAAAACGAAATATTGTTATCACATTTGATAAATAACTTTTGACATTTGACCTTATATTCAGATATCGACTTATTACGGCATTGTGGTTTCGTATATGGTGCTTTTGCATATGCATTATTTATAACGTTTTGTTTAATTTATACAGACAGTTTAACTTGGAGAATAAATTAAAATTATTATAAGTTTTATTTTTTTCATCTAAAACATCTTTACTAAATGTTATTTGACGGACGTTGAAATTATAAGAAAATTTATGTTTTCAAACAGAAGTCAATACAATATAGAAATGTTATTATAATATATTTATGGCCAGTTTGGTTAATTTATTCATTAGATATGTAAATGATCTGCGCGTTGGTATCTAACGTAAATAAAGTGATAGAGCCGCGCGCCACCCGCCCACGCCATCACAAACATGCCCATTGTCACGTACGCAAATATTTTCTTAACCTTACGAGTATGCGCCAGATTATTAACCGTGGGATGAAATCGAAATCTCCTTGACATCAATTACTAAACAAAAAAAATTAACAAGTGGCTAATAGCTATATGTTTTTAAAACTGAAGGGTACTGGGGTGGTATCACGTATCTACGAACTTAGGAATATACTAATACAACAGCTAAGAAATCTTCGATATAAAACCAGACAGTTTTCTATGGAATAAAAACTTAAGACTTGTTAACTTAAGACTCCCGACTGCATAAAATGTAACCCCAAGCAAACGTATTGAACGCTTGTTTACAGCAGTAAGAGATATTTTGCTCGATATGAAAAGTCTCAAAGTTTATTTTGGGCAGTTGAATGGGTAATCCTTGTACTATAAATTGATACAGCCAAATACAATAATGCGACAATTTAAATGAGAGCACTCAGCGAAAAAAGCAGCGATATTCCGATATCGACTGTCAAATCTATAAAAAAAATATTAACTCTATCACCATAACTGATAACGTAATACTATCAAGTTCCCAGAATAGTTATATTTTCGAGTTATGACACTTATGCACCTCTACCTACCTCTTGTGAATATTTATTATTAATTATATGTAATGAAAATTCTAAATTTGAACATTAAAAATAGATAAATATATTTAAAAGTCGTACTAACTTTTTGGCGATTTCTTGCGGTATCGACATTTCACCTCGACACAGCGATTCGTACACTTTCCTTTCCTTCGCATATTCAGATTCCTCGGTGGGCTCCTCATCTACAGCGTCTTCGCCAATGTCCTGCAGATTAAATTTCCATTTAAATTATTTACGACTTTTATTATAGTCGAATCGAAAATAAAAATATGAAATAAGTCGGGTTTGGCAATGTGACACATGTGGTCATCACAAGGTCAATGTATTGAATCCAAATCTAGTATTTCTAGAAATGACTAAGAAAAAAATAGGCTATATCGGACTTGGTATGATTGTATATTGATTACTATTCTACTTAATTTATTATATTGCGCATATTGCAGGTCTTTTCCAAAGCCTACAGTGAAATGCCAACTCATTAGGTATCGTAACAAAGGTACCTATTTAGTAGGTATGAAATCATGATTCATCTCTGTAAAGGCCAATAAGATTTCGGGCTTCACTTTGTTCTGCATTAGGCAACGCTGAAGTCACTAACAAAGTATTTTGCTGTTTAATGCTGTTAAAACATTTCGCCAATTTTATTAGAGTCTCATAGAATAGGGGCATGTCTGTCACCGCTAATAGGGGTATTAATATTTTCCGTTCGGAATCGTCTGAGACTTCTGGATCTCATAGCATATCTTTGTCTAGCAAACCACGACGGAGTTGTATATCATTATCATCATCAGCCCATACACGTCCTACTGCTGGGCACGAGCCTCCTCTACCATTGAGAGTTTAGGGCATAGTCCCGTTAGTTGTATACAATTTGGTACCATAACTGACTCTTACCCCTCGACGCTGCTTCTTGAGTTTAGCTTCTTGTTCTTCAATAGTCTTTTGGTAGTGGGGTATGTTGCCTCTAGCACGAGGATGTTTGGGATCCACAGCTAACAGTTTATGTGTCCAGTCCAATGCACTCTTAACATCGCCTGTAACATTAACACTTTTTTTTAAAGGTGAGCTAAAACCAGCAATGTATTGCAAAATATTTCGAAGAATCGCTTAAAAAATTTTAGTTCCAGAGAAAAAATTTCGGAATTGAAAGTGAATGTATTGCATGGTTTATTAAAAAAATCAATCATGCTTTCAAATGTTTCGTGCGTGTAAGTTCTTTTTCCATTTTTTTTTATTAAACCGTAAAATTTGTAGTGTATTTTCTAGTACCTATTGCAATGCCCAAAAAGTAATTTATATTTCTTTAAACGTGATAATATCAGACATGTTTAATATAAATACGACATAAAATATACGAACCCAATAAGTAGTATCCAAAACTGATGTGCTCCAGAATGTCTGATTCGTTGAATGGATAAACCACGTTCTCGGCCTTGTATTTTCGTAGGGCTTCCTTCATCCAGTTCAAAGCGTTTTTGAAGTCCTTTTCATTGTACAACGCTCTACCAAGCTCGTAACAGTCGCTCGTTGACATAGGGGTACTAGGGATTGCGATAAATTTGTATAATCATAATACCAATAAAAATTAAACATTTATTTATCAAAAAATGGTTCTTGAGACAAAAGTTTTGTAAAGTTTATTTCTAAGTAGGTCCGATAACCAGACGAAACTATATTTTAAGGTCTTAGTGCTACGTGTGCATTTGGAACGACATGGGTAATATTGTGCTGTTCTACTATCCATAAAAGTATAGTCAATGCAATCTTTGCGTGAATAATTGACACACATAATTACATATTATCAAAAGTCCCATAAAGATATCGCTTATATTTATATAAAAAGCGTGTTTGTTTGTTTAACCTTAAGCACTATAGATATACGTAAGACAAAAATTTACTTACGTTTCGCTATAAAAAAATGTATTTATATTAATAAATTGTTACAGTAAATACTTCATGTTATAGTAGTGGATACAAGGTTCGGACTCCATACTTCGTAAGATACATTCGAGTAATGTGGCGTGGGAATGAGATACTTTTAAGTCTTATAAATATCCAGACCCGAAACAAATATATCTGGATTACAAAAACATTTTTTTCCGTGCGGGATCGAACCCGCGGCCTCTCACGCTGATGTTTAACTGATTCACGCACAAAAATAAATAAAGCTTACGTAAAATATGAATGTCGGTTACGGTAAGTACGCGCTGACAAGTGCTAATGAAATGATTATGGCGTTACTAACATGTCGTGATATGATAATAGCGTGCAAATTGCGTTTGGTAATCGTGTGTTTACTCCAAGTTACGGAACGCTCATTGCGGATTTACAGAGCCATGATTCCCATTAAAGATCATGAGATTGGAATTCCCATGCAATGTTGCAATTTATGGTGCATCTTACCACACATAATTTTATTTTATGTGATATTTGAATAGCAGAGGAGGTTCACTCCCAGCGGGACGTTTTAAGCTAATAAAAATGCGTCATTTAAAGTATTTTCGAAGACACTTTTTTCACGGTTATTACTTTCAAGTATCAACGTACCAATTACTTATGACAAACAAATTTATGACTGCGAATACGTTCTAATATAACAGCTTAAAATAAAATTATTAGAAAATGTTATTACTAGATTTTTTTAAAAATAGCAACTTAGATATCTTAAGATAGCTTAATGAACAGTCTTTGGTTAGAAATGACGATAATACCAGGTTCTATGAATCAGTGGGTGGAATGTTTACGTCATCAACAAATGTTTGTTTTAGCTGTGGGTGTCGTGGGACTGAATATTCCATTACAGATCTTTGAAGTACTTTACTTTACTTGTTTTAGCCTTTGGAACTAAACATGACACTGGGGTATTTCGTGTTTTTTTTTTATATCTATCTACGCTTTTACGTAAATAAGGAAAGAGAATATATTCTCTGCCTAAAATCCATGCTAGCTACTACCTTAGAAAAATCTGTCCCTAGCGAAGTTAGATCCAGATGCTTGTAATACTATACAAAATACGCCATTGTAACTCTATTCTGCACGGATCTCTCGATTTTATACGAGGGGCCATGGCTGCTTTTCTTTACTACGCTACAAAACAGGGGTACATCACTTGCTTGATTATAAATAAAGTTGTCTTACCTGTAAGCAACGCCATTCAACATTCCCTCAGAGAGATCTCTTACATCCAAGTGGTAGGTGGCTTGGAGTCTAGTCAATGCTTGCGCTGCACCAGCCAAGTCTTCCAGCGTAGGGTATTTCACATCGTCGTGGTTCATCGTAATGTTCTTTATGTATTCTAACAAACAAATATCATGATTTATTTTATTTGGACGAAAACATACAATTTAATAATTATTGTTATGATAGATGTCTGGAACCCTATCAGTATTAAAATACGGCTTCCTTTTGTTACAAAAGCTAGTCTTTTATATGACCTCAATAAATGAGCGTAATCATCGTAAATACCATTCCCACTCCTTGATGGATGGCCGATATTACGTAGATTTTAGTACCAATTAAATGTTTTTAATTTATCAATATCCTAATAAGTTAAATGTGACTAAAACGAGCGATTTTGTTATTTATTAACATCCCAAAAACCCATTAATAGCACAAATGGGAACCCGTTTTTGGCGCGTGTTCAGTCCAAAACTATAAATTTAATGTGTAAAATACAAAAAGATCTATTACTTTCCAAACCAATAAGAAAATAAATTTCAAAGATGATCATAAATTAATCTTCATGTAATTATATCTTCATATTATATCATATGATCATTATTTGAATATAAATCTTTTATAAATTGGTTTGTTAACAAGTAGATATTTACTATAAGCTTGCTATATGACGACATCCTATTAGAAACATGCCAATGTTTTCGATTAGATTTATTATTGTGTACAGCGTTTATGTTAATGGATTTTATGGTTTAGGCCGTGTGATATTTTGTCGAATTTATAATTTACGCTTTAAAATTAAAATTTAATAGCGTTGAAAGGTTGGAATTTTCATTTAATGGTCTTCCTATATCATAAAAATACGCGAAACATTTCTTGTATTTATTACTCGTGTTGTGATAGATAATATTATAAATGATTACTTATTAAATTTAATAGTTTTTATATACGCTATTAAAATTCTTTTGAAAGCAACGGTCAACGACATGCGCTTCGCGTAAGTAGGTAGGTGCTTCGAACGTTTTACGTTGTTGTTTAAGTTATTCTAACTCCGTTTTCAAACTCACAATATATATTTCGTTTATTTTTGAGTATTGTATTTTTTACGTCCCGTTAAAAAATCATTCCAAACAATCATCATCTTAATGATGTTATTTTTAACACATGAAATGCATGTTTCGAAATTAATAAAACCAAATCATAATTCAATATCGGGTTTGCGATAAACCCAAATTTTCCCACCTAAGATATGCCTATCAATTTTGGGAAATATGGTTTTATTTTCGTAATCAACTATCCTACAAATTAACAAGGAGGTAAAATATTGAAGGAAATCTAAATAGATATCTTTCTATAATGCCCAATAAAACATAACATTTATCAATCCGCACAAAGTTAATAGTCAAAGGTCTTACCTTATTCACATGGCATTGTATATTCAAGACTGGTATTGTTATAATAAGCTATTGAGCCCTTATACAGAGGAAGTATCAAGGCTTAGAACCGCATGTTAAAATGTTATAGAAGATTAATGAGAAATCCTCAAGTGTGCTTTTAATGCATGAGATATAATTTTTTCAAAGTTGAGGATATTTATAATATCGATTGGTTTTAATTTTTTAAGAATGGTTAAATTTATCTTGGGATGAGTGTTTAACATATTATGACGGATTATCTGGAGCCCGAAAAAAAACAAGTTAAAGAGTTACAAAGCAACATTACACCCGGGTGCAAGCTGTAACCAGGTTAAATGGAAAACAATTCTAAGAGAGCATTGGCGAAACTTAAATGCACCTTTCGTTTCACTCTGTAGAGTTGCCGTTGAAAACAGTATTAGCATAAGAAATAACATGAATCTTACCTGTTCCAATCTTAATACTATCTTCTATGAAGTCAAGATCCATAGTCAGTCTTTTTATGAGCGTAAATGCATTTATAGGATTTCCCAAATAATTTGGTATATCTTCCATAGCTCTGGTGTGCTCTTTTTTATAGAGATCCAAATGTCTGAAAACAACACATGTCAATCTTCTATGTTTTTTGGCGATATCGCATGGAAATAATGATTTTTTAATATTACAAGGAAGTCATATCATAAAATAATATACGAGAATACAAAATTCTTTTTTTAATGAAATGAAAAAATAACTTACTGTTTTAGAATCATAAGCCTCTTCTCTTCTTTTTGTATGTAGAAATCTAAATCATCTATAATCCTTTTGTGTGTTTCTAGAAGTGGCTCCACGTCAGATATAGCAGTGAACAATTCGGCTCGCGACCATAGACACAAGTCCAGGACCAACGTAAAACAGAATACGTTGAATATACTCATTTTAGGCACCATTTTTATTTGCCCACGCTAAAAAAGAACAGGAAAAACATTTTAAAGTAAAAATATCAGCGACGTAAATGGTGATTTTAATATTCAGCCAACAACACAAGCTCGTCCTCACGCTTAATGGCGTCACATGACTTTTGCTAGAATTTATGATATTCTTTTTTTTATTTTGCAGTCACGAAAGGTACATAAAATATGTTATCGAACGCATCAAGTCATTTTAGTTATCATTCAATAGAATAAAATATTTTTATATGTGCAGATAAATATTAATTTCTAGAAGTTATAATAAGATAATCGTGCTTTATGTGTTCCTGTCTACATTAAATCACCTTGGGTTAATAGATAGGACGTGACTTATGTATTTAAGTATTTTTACATTGATGATTGGTCATGGTTGCGGTTTTAATTTTAAAATAACGATAAATGAATGATATGGCCCATCTTTAACTCAGCGCTACAACTGATTTCTATAAATGCAATTCTCAACGTAATGAGAGCATTTCATTACTAATTAATCTTAACGCAAACATTACATCCATTTATTTTTAATTGCGGATTTAAAGGTTTATTCAGATTCATCATGCAGAAAAATCTTTACTAGTTTTTATTTAAATGGATTTAATTATTTCAAAATCCGGCGATTATCTCGTATAAGATAATTACATTCTACGGTGTGAACGATGATGTTTAGAGGGGCAATGACTCTTACGGTATAATTTGACAACGTACCTACTGACCATAAAGAGTTAATTGAATGATACTGGATTCGTCACATTTTTATTGACATGGAAATCCTGCCAAACCACTTTAGTGTGTGTGTTCCGAACATCACAATGGTTCAATACCCACGACATTTATAATCCTGAGCCTCGCGGAAACCAGGTTACAGCCTTTCACGTAACAAAGACAAAGCGCATTACGTGTTGCGAATTGTGTGTAGTTCTGAATAATATATGAGACTTTTTTTTAATTTCTAAGAAACCAACGAATACCTCCTCGGTGATATCTAAAGGCTACTCGCGATATGACGTCGATTTAAAAGCTTTTATAAATGCACCTCTAAAATGTAATAGAATTTTGTCAACGCGAAATTTTAGTGCAGAATAATTACATAATCATTAAAAAAATCGTTAAGCAACTTCTCCATTCGAGACTTTTTCATGTGTAATAATGATGACAATTTTTATACAAAATTATAAGAGCTGCAACAATGATAATTATTCTCACATTAAAGTATGCACAATATCGTGAAATGTTGGCTAATGGTGTGCCTCTCGCGTGACTTGTGACCCGGGTCCCACGGCGGCACGACTACGTGACTGTCGCTCCAACATTAGTGGAAAGAAGATTCGATTCCAATCTACTATTATGCTCGCACAATTTACATTCGCTGCATAGAAGTACCGACAGCAAATAAGGTTACGAATCTTCATTCAACATTCAGACGAAAATTAACATTTACATTTAATATTGACTGTATTTTTTATTCAACAATAACATTTATAACGTATGGGCTATTATTGTTGGCAATAAACAAATAAGCGATTTGCCATTCATATTTTCAAAATGTATACAGTACGTACCAATTATTGGACGGTCTGTGTTCTGATATTAAACGAATATGTCATCATCCACTTTCCCTTTTCCCAAGTTTTCTTTTCTCTTTTCCACATACCTCTGTCAGCCGTCATGCCTTCAGTCACCCCTTTCTCTTTCATATCTCCTCTCACGCATTCCATCCAAACGAATATGTATATAGTTTAAATTTGGTACAAAGCTTTACGAGTATCGTTTAAAGTTGTTTGTAGTAAACTGGAATTTTGTGTAAATGTCGTTATTCTACGAAGTTAATTACATTTTTATCTGATGCTCACGATTTGAAGAACACAATTTATGGCCAAGAAAAGTAAAATGGATTATAGGAGGGTACAGGTTTATAAATAAACCATGTCTTCTTATTCTTACAATACTAAACTAATGATATCAAGGTTTTTAATAACAATTTAAAAGCGGAAAAATTCGTTGACTCTACATCAAAATTAGTAGGCAACATTATGTTTGTTTACAATACACAAAGATATTAATGGTACTGTTTTACAAGGATAATCGTCTTTACCATAAAAAAAGAACACATGTCACACAGAATGATGTAATTTCAACGCATAATGCACAGAATGAATATACCACTCCGATTTGGAATTATAATTTATAACAATCATTATTGTGGATCCAGCAAAACTCCCCCTATTGATGGATAAAGTTAACTTTTATCTTTCAAATAACATCGTTTAAGAGGAAATTGTTTCTTACAATTACTGCCTAAGATCTTTTTAGGTAAAAGTTTTATCCTCATGAGGCAAAATACAACCAAGCAACAAAATGAACCAAATAAACCGCCGGAGTCTATGTTTTTCTAAACTATTTTTATTTGTCGTAGAACTTTTAGAAATATGTTAATTTTATTAGAACTTATCAATACCTATCACATTTTAAACTGCGCGTTATAGTTGCTTGTATATTCAAACGGTACCAATAATTTTTGATGAGAATCGATATCTAACATCTTATAAAATTAAGCACTAAAGGTAACAGAGTAGAGAATAAGTTGAGTTACGAAAAAAAAAGATTCGGAAATACAATCAACTTGTTTGACATCCAATTTGGGTTTGACTACACAAATCACTAACAATAAATTTTATTAATATTAGCACAAAAAAGTCTAAAAGATTTATTTTACAGGATGAGTAAGATTAATTCGTTTGTCTGTAATAAAGCCGGGAGTGGTACACGTGACTCGCTGGGACTGCACACATCCCATACGACAACACATTATCAATAAATGTTATGACTGAACGCTGGCCTCATAATGCGAGAAATTGTGTCAAATTGTATGTTCATACATAACAAATTAAGATATAATTAAAGCAATATGTACAATTTAAAACGGCTGCAAAGGAATTGCAACCATTCTGACGTCTAGACAATGACGACTATGACTTACTCGTATGAGTAAGTACATAAATCACGCAAGTTCCTTATTACCCGGGAAAATTCTAGATTTTATTAAACATACAACATTTGTACTATAAAAATAACATATAACCGCCAAAAATAATAAGAAACAATTGCAATGGCGAAGTATGTAGCATATAGTTTATTACGAATTAGTTTGTTAATTGAAGTAGCACTACTTACTCAATAAGTTCCAATCAGAAAGTAGAGCAACCGATCCAACCCAATAAAATCACTGTTATCCGGCGACTTGTTTATTATAGAACTTTTACACCCTTATATTACAAAATTATTATCAAATCACTACAAATTCATTAAAATAATAGACTCAAGAAAAAAATGAGATTTGTGATTTTTTTATATGCGTGCGGCGTGCGCCAGCGCAGCCGGCCGCGGGTCAACGAACAAAATACTGCCATTGAGAAGCTAGCAACAAACCGGTGACCTTATCTAAATAAGCAACTGGGGAGATGACGTGTACATTATAACATAAATGATTGCGGATACGTTGCGGAAGTCATTACTTTCCATCTTAATTTATCGCTTCATTAAAACTAATCCGCATTCTACTTATCAAATCAATATATAATTTGTTAGTAGTAAATGCAACAAAATTATGTACACTAAAAAGATATCCAACAAATCACAAGCCGGTAATATGAACCAGATAACTAAGACATAAACATCAGAAATTCGGTGTGGACGACATCACTATCGTCATGGTAAATAGAAAACGAAATATTGATGCTTGACACGATCTACTGGAAATTGTAATGGTGCCGGGCAGACGTGGAACGCGTGATTGAATTGGTCTCAATTCGAGAAAGCCTTTAGCCACAAACAATTGGCAGAGTTCAATTATTATTTTTAGGAAGCTTAGACCTTAATGAAAGAGATTTAAGTTGATACAGACATATTTTATAAATATTATTTTTTATGCGGCAGAGTGCTAAGAGAGTGTTAAGGTTAAAGGACCGGCCAGTTCATATGATAACGCGATTCCACAGCGGCGAATGGGATTTCAGGAAGTCCAATGATCTTTGCTTCCGCTCTTACTCCTCTTATATGCCCTTTTCAGCAGTGTTAAAAAAAACAAGCCCAATAATAATATAATTATTAGTATAAATTATTTTCGATTAAAGCGCGTATTGGCTTCTAAGACAAGGCGCGTGGTGTCGAGAGTCAAAACACGATCTTGGCTGTTACGAGTTCAAATTCTTCAAGCAATTCTTCGAATTTTCGAAGATATGTGTGCATTACCAAAAATATTTTAAGAACTTAAAACAACAAGGAAAATGTGATAAAATCTACATACACGACTAACTGTGGAATTTTTGGTTAACATAAAAGGCTTTCATCGTAAAAGAGGAGTGGGACGTACGAATCAGTGGACTGGTTTTAATCATTCTGAATTATATTTTTAATCCTAATAATGAGATAAGCCTAGGTATATCATTAGATCACACCAAGGAAGAATTGTAGACGATTTCAAATTATTATGGTGATATTACCCAACGATTGTGAAAGCTATATTGAGCAAAGACAAACACATTGCGGATTGGGTATCAGACAATGGGATTTGCGGTAACATCTTTAAATGCCGACTGTGTAAATATCACAATTTGCACGACTCTGACATTATTAAGGATTATTATTTAAGGGCTTAACATTTTGGTTATTTTGTTTAGGCACTGTAAAATAAACTTAGATTTATCGTATTACTTTCAGAAATAGTTTGCTTTTATTTTATGGTCTTAATAGAACAATCGCGCTAACCCATTGTGTAAGTTTAACTACTAGACCCGCGCTTTCGTATCGTAATCAGGAAGTAAGCTACAAATTACCTTTGTCAAATTGTAGTTAGTAGTATTAACCCTTAATTGGAAAAAAAAAATAATTTTGTACGAATATCATGAATTTTGTTATTTGACTTTCGAGGGGTCCTGGATAAAATACTTAATGAAATCTACCTATTTCAGTATTCTGAAAATTTTACATCTATTATAATGCGACATTTTTAAGTTAAATTTCTATTACACATACGGGAAGTAAACTGCATAGTGTCCAATTATGGTTAATAAAAATGAATAAACTGTTCTCTCAGGCAGGCAGTTTTCAACCAATATGGTTTACCGCTCTGAACTATAGTTATCAAAAGTCTAAGGTCTCGAAGCTTTATGACATTTTAACTTATTTTAGACTGTCTTTTCTCTCACTGGTTTAACGATATTATGAATACCCATTAAACGATAAGTAGGTTTCAAATATTCATTATTAAACGCAATTGCCGACTAAAATTATTCTAAAGATAATAAAATGGGATACGAGCAATAATAATGTATATTTTCTTTACATTTTATAGCTTTGAGATGTTTAATAGGCTTATTAATAATTGTAGGAAGTACAATATAATGCATTAACGTTGCTTTGTACAATACGCTTTTGCATAATATTACATGGCATTTGTTGAGTTAGTTTCATGTTACAGCTTATTTGTGTGCAGTGTTTTAAGGATGCAAGTCTCGTGTAATCGTATTTAGTTCCCCGTCTCTAATTGCGGAGAATTAATTAAGAAAATAGAATCGTACATAATAATATACTTATGAATGAGAAAGAAAAACGTGTTTGTAATTTTTCGTGAAAGATCAGTGATTTTTATATCCATTACAAAATCGGAAATAGGCCGAAAAGGACGTACATGTGAGATAGAAATAAACAAAGCCGTTAATATTTGAAGCACTCTGTAAATCTAACTTTGTAGCCATTGAGCTAATATTACTACATAGTAATACATACATAGTAATAATATCTCAATGTTTGTAGCATGAGATCTTCAATTAATATTTTTACAGGATGTAAAAATCTTTCAATGAACGAGGTTTTAATCACCATATCGTAAAATAATGTATAATTTGGTTACAAAAATGGCTTAATAGAAAAAAACTTGCTTGTGTGAAATGAACAAGACCATTTCATTTACAGAATATAGTTTCTCAATACATTCAAATACATGCTTACATTACTCCCATTAGACAGAAATCAGAAAATGTAGTGCACCATAAGCTAACAAACATGCGCATCTATGATTCTATAAGCGGTCTTTAATTTTTTCGCTCAAGCAGTAAATTGTGAATAACAAAAGTAGAAAGGTAGTTCCAGGTTCTATTTTGAAACTAGCTTGAGGCATAGGTACTTAGTTGTAGCATGTTTTAGCATGTTACTTTAACACCATAAAACTGTACAAAACATTTACATGACTGATGAAACATACAATTTCAAAACTATTGATTAAATACATTCTATTAAAAATAATCAATGAATCTAGGATCCTTAGCAGAGTATGATATTTTAGTAGGCTTAGTAGTTTGTGATCAATAATAAATTACTTTGATGATTGTTCCAAAAAATAAAACAGGTGTTTAACAAATAATTAATAATCACTTGAAAAAGAAGATATAATAGACAACTTATTACTTATTTTTACTATGCACAACTTCATTGAAAATAATTTCAATGCCTCAGTCATGAATATAAAATAAAATAAATTTATTAATTTTTACATCTTAGTGATCCAATAAAGCTATATTCTATTAAAATATAGTTTTATAATCACACAAACCAGTTCTCATTCTTACTCCAAAAAGAGAAAGTATTTTATAACTGTGATGTATGGTTAGTTAAATATTCAGTCTATTAAGCAACAATAATACATATACAGATTAGTTTAGAATATGAGGATAACAAGATTAACAATAGGATATTCTGAAAAAACAGACATTCAACTCACTTTCAGACATTTGCCTACAAAAAAATATAACAGAAAAGCTTCTCTTACTTACTGTTGGTATTTTAATTTACTGATCCGATTTTCTGTTTTATTCGTTGTTGGTGATCATTACGACAAAAGTTTTTACTTCTGTTATAATTTATTAATTTGTATTAAGTATATGAATTTCCTAACGAAAATATTTCGTTTTATTTTTTTTCGTTTCAACTGGCCTAGAAAATAGTTAAATCAGCACTATCATCGGAAGAAATGAACTTATATTTCTAAGATAAGATATCTAACATTAATCATTTAGATATCTTTCTAACATAGAATGAAAAATAAAGCCATCAGTTTACGTGTAAGCTTTCGGTAAAAAATATAACGTTAAATTTGCGGGCATTTCAATAAATATACGATGCGAATAGATTCTCTGTTGAATTCTTACCTCAGACTAGGGATGCTCGATAAACATCGATGTTCGATGATCATCGATATTGAAAGCAAAAACATCGATGTTTTAATATCGATGTTACCATACGAAAAATATCGTAACATCGATGTTAACGGAATCGATCATCGATGTTAACTTACGGCCTCACCTCACGCACGACACGGACATCCAAACCAATGCAACTTAGGAAACAAATGATGTCTTCTATAAACGCATCCACAAATCAAGTTTTTTTAATTCTGAACGCTTGCTTGATCCAAGATTTAAAAATATTCACTTTCAAGATCCCATAGCATGTTCGAAAGCATTTAAATATGTCAAAGAATTACTAAATACTACGAAGGAAACAGAAGTTATTGAAGAAGTTATTAGTCTTTCGCCAGATCCAACAGAAGAATTTAATTTGTGGAGCGAACATTATAAACTTGTAAATGACAAAACTCTACGCCTTTTTCTAGTGATCACGAAATGTCTTCAGAGTTATTTACTTTTTGAAAAATCCAGTGTCTGATCTTAAACAAGATCCTCTCCAAGTTTGGAATAATGTCATCGGTTCCACGTACCCGAAATAAAAAAAAATAGATAATAAAATAGAAAAATAGATAATAGGTGAAATATTTGAGTACTATCGTGACATCAACGCCATCCGAAACACTGTTTTCAAAAGCTGGCTCTACTCATTATCAACAAAGAAACCGATTAAAAGGTTCTTCTTTGTCAAAATTACTTTTCCTTCAGTTTGATCCAACATCGATGTTCGGTTTTCGATAAATATCGAACATCGATGTTGAGCTTTCGATTATGACATCGATGTCAACATCGATGTTTTTTGAATATCGATCATCCCTACCTCAGACACAATTTTAAGGGAAACACAGAAAAAAATGCTTATAAAGGAATCATCACTACTACGAACATATTTCTTGGGCGCAGCGAGCTTTTAGTGCGCCTTACTGTCTTGAATCTTCTAAGCCAAGCCTACAGTACGATTATTTAGAGATGACCCTACCAAATCTGTATTCGATTCTTTTTCCTTCTACTATGTAGCACAGCGAATATTCGTTATACAAATAACGATTTTCTACCCACAGGCAGCGCCAATTGCAAAAAAAGTTTTTAAAGCAATGATTTCCTAATTCCTACAATAAGAGCATAATTTTAGATCTAATGTATTAAGAAAATTTTCTTAAATTCCTTGAATGTCAACATAATATGTTTTTTTTTCAATTCATACTAATTTTATAAATGCGAAAGTAACTCTGTCTGTCTGTCTGTTACGCTTTCACGTAAAAACTGCTGAATGCATTTGAATGAAACTCTACAATAATATTGCTTATACATCAGGAAAGAACATAGGATACTTTTTATCCCGAAAAATGTAGTATTCCCGTGGGAATGGGTATTTCGTGATTTACCAAAGCGATTTGAATGAAATTTGGTATAGAGAGAGGTAGGGCTCACAGTATAAACATGGGATAATTGTATCCTGGAAAATCAATTCCCGTGGGATAAACATGTTATAAATGCAAAAATCTTTCTGCACTTAACCCTAGAGTCTACGCGGACGGAGTCGCGGGCAAAAGCTAGTTCCAAATAATTGTTAGTTTTACGTGAATCATTTATACAGCATCTACACATTAAAAGAGAAGAAGCTAGGCAAATAAGGATGATATTTGTATGAGATTTTTAATGTGATAAACTCCACTAAATAATATTTAGACACTGCGTGTTCAGAACCGTCCCACGGACCTTTAATCATCATCATCATCATCATCAACAGCCCTTAGCTCGTCCACTGCTAGACATAGGCCTCTTTTATGGCACGCCAAATACAATTAAAAGGCATTAGATTTTAAACAACAAAATTAGGCAATTAGAGGTTTCTTCGCAATTACTTTCTTCACTCTTTTAAGTGTGTTATAATTTATTAACTATGGACATATTTTTTTTATATAAGTTGGAATTACTCATTAGACAGCCCCGTGGCGCAGTTGGCTAGATAGCTTGCGAAACGAGCGGCCGCGGGTTCGATCCCCGCACCGAGACAAATGTTTGTGTGATCCATAAATATTTGTTTCGGGTCTGGGTGTTTGTGAGACCGAAAAATCTCTCGTAGTTTCTGATACCCACGACACAAGACTCGTATCTTAGTGTGGGGTCAGGACTATGTATGTGACTGTTGGGTGTATTTATTTATTATTTATATAATTAAAAAAAGAATGCTGCCAAAATAGTGTTCGCGACATATAGTTCAAATCATTAGCCTGGCTAACCATTACTACAATCGATTATGCAAATCGATGTTATTCGAAACACTAAGTCTGTATTCTCCCTGTTACTTTTAAACATTTATTTGACAGTTTTGACACTTCTTTTTTTCTTTCAATTGATGGCTTCGCACTTCTTGTGCATTCAGGTCGGCCACATACATTCGGAATTCCGTTTCGGAATTTTGAATCGAAATATCGAAACGGAATTCCGAAAGCATTAAATCCTTACAACATCTATGAACGAGCCACATACATACGGTTTTTTCCGTTCGAAATTTAATCCGATTCGGAATTCCGTATGATGGCCTGTGCATTCGGAATTACGCACGGAAAAAAGCCGTTTCGAACGCAATTTTTGCATACATTTTGAACGAGTCGCAACACACATTCGGAAATTCCGAACGGAACGCCAGTTTTTCTTCAGCAGCTAATCTCATGTGTGTGTCTTTTTTCGTGATTTTTCCTCTTATTTTTATTTAGTAACTCGTCGTAAGAGTTTATAGACATACGATAGTATTTGAAAAATTTATCCGGATTATCACGCAACGTGACCCTTTTTATATAATATTGACTTGTTTGCAATCTTTGGGTGTTCAGTGGATGTATCCAGTAACGGCAACGTATTTTCTTTTCCCTTGATAGGTATCAGTGCTATCCCAATACGAAAATCGTCGTCCATAATGCCAAACGTCTGAACTCAAGTTCTAGCGTCGCTCAACTGAGCCTTGTTATTCCGAACGGAAAAAAACGTATGTGTGTGATATATAGTAACGGAATTCCGAATCGATATTTCGAATCGAAATTCCGAATCGGAATTCCGAATGTATGTGACCAGCCTTAATGCGTTCGATAGTTTTTTTTTTTTTTTTTTTTTTTTTTTTTTATAAGCCTATATCAGATCCCACTGCTGGGCAAAGGCCTCCCTCTTTTTCTTCCATACATCTCTATTTTTTGCCATCTTACGCCAGTCCCTGTCAAAGGCCTCTAGGCTGTCTTTCCATCGTATTTTTGGTCTGCCACGCTTTCGGCGGCCCTTGCATGGTGTCCAGTCAGTGGCAACCTTCGCCCATCGGGTCGGATCCATCCTACAAAGATGGCCGGCCCAGTCCCACTTCAGCTCGGCAGATCTTCTGCCCACATCAGTCACTTGAGTAGTGGAGCGCAGGTCGGTGTTTCTTATACGATCTCTAAGTTTATATCCAAGCATGCTGCGCTCCATCGATCGCTGGCAGACGCCTAGCCTGGACATCTGATTTTTAGTTAAGGACCATGTCTGGGACCCGTAAGTGAGGACAGGCATGATACAAATGTCGAACAATTTTCGCTTAAGGCAGGTAGGTAGATCGCTCTTAAAATACTGTTTCAGGGACCAGTAGCTCTTCCATGAATTTTGAATGCGTCTTTCGATCTCTTTGTCCTGAGAATTCTGGAATGCTACGACCTGACCTAGATATATGTAGTCATCAACATATTGCACACTCTGCCCATCCACGGTGATATTGCGTCGCGTCCTATTCGTCATCAGCTTGGTTTTGCTCATATTCATGTGAAGTCCGACACTAAGGCTTGCAGTTGCTAGCTGTTGGAGCATTGCCTCTAATTCCGTAGCAGATGAGGCGAATAGAACAATGTCATCGGCAAATCGAAGGTTCGTTATTCGCTTCTCGCCGATGGGAATGCCCTTCTGCTGCCATGGGTCTGCGAGATCTTGGAACACTTCTTCCAACGTTGCAGTGAATAGTTTCGGGGACAGAGGATCGCCCTGTTTAACGCCTTTTTCTATCTTAAATGTGGATCCCTTCAAATTAACTTTAATGTGTGCATAACTAGTGTCGTATATGGCTTTGAGTAAGTTGATGTAGTATGGATCTATTCCTTGCTTATGGAGAGCTGCAAATATAGAAGAGTGAGAAACGCTATCGAACGCCTTGCTATAGTCTACGAACGCCAGGTATACTGGGAGATTGAATTCACGGGATTTTTCTAAAATTTGTTGGATAGTGTGGAGATGGTCTGTGGTTGAGAAAGATGAGCGAAAACCAGCTTGTTCAGGCGGTTGTTTACTATCTAATTGCTTTACGAGGCGGTTTTGGATAATTTTCATGAATAGTTTATAAATATGGGATATCAAACTTATAGGCCTATAGTTGCTGATTTCTGATTTATCGCCTTTTTTGTGTAGTAAAACTATTTCTGAATGACACATATCTTTGGGAAAACTGGCAGAGTATAATATAGAATTAAATAAGTTGGCTAAGTAAGGCATAAGGGTTTGAATTCCTGTTTTTAGTATTTCTGTTGTAACACCGTCTACGCCCGGGCTTTTTCCGTTTTTCATAGTTCTTAACGCCAAATGTACTTCGTAAGCAGTTATAGGGGGTATAGTGTCAGAGCAGCCGTGGTGTGTGGAAGAATGACTATTCTTTAACGGATCAGCATATAATTGTGCATAGAATTCGGAGCACATTTGAATGATTGTATCACGATTTGTTTGTTTTGAACCGTGCTTATCTTTTAAACTAGTAATCCAAAACTTCCCCTTACAAAAGCCCTCCTTAGCTGCACGAAGAGATGTATTGAATTTTAGAGCCCTTTCTATTTGTTGAGTGTTGTACTGTCTTATGTCGCGGCGGATATTTCGTTTAACTTGTCTATCCAGTACTCTAAATTGTAAGGATCCCCTTGCTATTTCTTCTCGCTTTTTTATCAGTTCTATTGTGTGTTTAGTTAGCTTCCTTGCTTTTCTTTCTAGCTTGACTTTTTTGCTTGCTGTCTTTATTGCATCTATTATTTTTGAGTATTGGTTACTTACACTATTGTTGTTGTTGTCTATTTGAAATGAATCAAAGTAGTTTTTCACCTGTAAATTAAATTCTTCACTGTTGGCTTTTAAGGTTTCTTTATCAAGACTTTTGATACCATTATGAAATAATTTATTCCGATGTATTTTAAAATTGAATTTTATTTTTGCTCTTAACGGTCTATGGTCTGAATTATGATTAAATTTATTAATGACTCCAATATCTTTAATGATTTCATTATCTGAACATAGTATAAAATCTATCTCATTTTTTGATTTACCATCAGGTGACAGCCAAGTCCAACGCCTTTGTGGTTTCTTCTGATAGAAACTGTTGCTAATATTTAAATTTTGACCAAAAGCAAATTGAATCAAACGATTTCCTCTGTCATTAGCATCGCCAAGCCCAAAAGGTCCAAGTATTTTTGAGTGGCTTACGTGTTGATGGTTTCCTATTTTGGCATTAAAATCACCTAGAACAATAGTCCATGTGCCTCTATATTCGTCGCAGGCCTTGTTTAATACATCATAAAATGATTCTACTTCATCTGCTGAGTGTGAAAGAGTGGGGGCGTAAGCTTGTATTAGCGTCAGTGTCTTAGAGTTTTTGATTCTGAATCTAAGTACCGCGATCCTCTGAGAGCAACCAACGAATTCAATTATGTTATTTTTCCATTTCTTGGACACCAAAAAGCCAACTCCATACAGCCCTTTAGTTTCTCCAAAGTAGAAGAATATGTTCTTGTCGGATTCTATTGTTTGTTCTCCTATTCTTCTAACTTCACACAGTCCTATAATATCCCATTTTACAGAGTCAAGAGCGTTTTCAAGTTCTAAAAAGTTTTCATCCCTCATTAGAGTTCGTGTGTTATATGTCAAAATATGAAGAGAATCGGTGTCCATATGATTATGCCTTGTATTCGTCTGACGGTGTATCGATCCCGCCCGGAGATTCTTCGCACCCCTAACCCCGGCACGTGTCCGATGTCCGTCACCAGCGGCCACGTTACCGGAATTGCCGGGCACTTGGGGCCGTGATTTTACGTTCGATATTACGAATCGATATTTCGAATCGAAATTCCGAAACGGAATTCCGAATGTATGTGGCCGGCCTTAGCCAATGTCAAGTAGATAGTTTTGACACTTGAGGCATGGGGTTTAGTTTTGAGGTTAAAGAGCTGATCAGTCTGTTTTGAAAACAAATTATTTTTATGTTTTCTTTTTTACACAGTAAAATAAATACAAACCATGTCTAATGTAAAAATAAAAGTTATTAGCCGCAACCCGGATACCTACTTACGGGCTACAAAAAGAGATATCCACAAAAGTAAGTGTTGTCGTAACCGTATTGTTATTTTCATTTAAACATTGCTTATTTTTGTGTTCATATTAGTTCCCAGAAATTACGATCCTAGTCTACATCCTTTGGAAGCGCCTCGTGAGTATGTTCGTGCGCTAAATGCTGTGAAATTGGAACGTGTATTTGCGAAGCCTTTTATTGGGAGTCTTGATGGACATAGAGATGGGGTTTCGTGTATGGCGAAACATCCCAGCAGGCTGGCAGTGCTGGCAAGTGGCGCTTTTGATGGAGAAATCCGTCTGTGGGACTTGGCAGTGCGTAAATGTACAAGAAATTATGTAGCGCATGAGGGTTGTGTTCGAGCAATATGTTATTTGCCTAGTGGTGAGCAATTCACTAGTGTTGGTGACGACAAGACTATCAAAACGTGGAAATCTCAAGTCCAAACAGAGGAAGATGAAGAACCAGTGAACACATTGCTCAGTTCATCTGTTATTTCTGGAATCACACATCACAGGGAAAGGCCAATATTTGCCACTTGTGGAGAACATTGTCAACTGTGGGAAAACACAAGGAATGAACCCATAAAAGTGTTTAAATGGGGTGTAGACAGTTTACATCATGTGGCTTTCAATCAGGTAATCTTTACATTTCACTTTATAAGTATACTAGTGGCCCGTACCAGCTCCGCCTGGGTACTAAAGGATACTGGGTACTGGTATTTTTTGTGAACAATTGTAACTGTCATATGTTTAAAGAAATAGAGTGATCCATTTTAACCAAGTATATTCTACTTTAAAACTTCACTGTATACAATATTAGCAGTAGTATTTGTAGGTGGCAACAACGGCACCATTGGGATCCGCGGTATGTGGGCGAGTTGTCCGGCCGCGGGGCCAGTGATGATTATTGTACAATAACAAACCTGCCTCGGTTCTAAAGGTCACACCGGCCACGGCGCAGCGACGCAGCGGCGTCCATTTTATAATTTTTAAAATCTTTTGACTGGAATATCCGATTTGAATAACTCAAAAAGTGATCTCAAGGTATTGATATTTACTTCAATATAAAAATATTTATTTTATTGATAACATGGTCCGATTTTAGTTGGTATTCCTTTCTAATTTTGAAGTGGCTATAATAAATGAATGTACAATAGTTGCACGAATAGTGACGCTTTTTGGATTTTTACCAATACTTAATTTTCCGGAATACTTCATTTTCTGGGATAAAAAGTGTCCTATATTACTTCGGTGGGTCCTACTTATGTCCATACCAAAAATGATTCAAATCGGTTCAGTAGATCCAGAAATACGCATTCCCACGGGAATACTTCATTTTCCGGGATAAAAAGTGTCCTATATTACTTCGGTGGCTCCTACCTATCTTAATACCAAAAATCATTCAAATCGGTTCAGTAGATCCAGAAATACCCATTCCCACGGGAATACTTCATTTTCCGGGATAAAAAGTGTCCTATATTACTTCGGTGGCTCCTACCTATCTTAATACCAAAAATCATTCAAATCGGTTCAGTAGATCCAGAAATACCCATTCCCACGGGAATACTTCATTTTCCGGGATAAAAAGTGTCCTATATTACTTCGGTGGCTCCTACCTATCTTAATACCAAAAATCATTCAAATCGGTTCAGTAGATCCAGAAATACCCATTCCCACGGGAATACTTCATTTTCCGGGATAAAAAGTGTCCTATATTACTTCGGTGGCTCCTACCTATCATAATACCAAAAATCATTCAAATCGGTTCAGTAGATCCAGAAATACGCATTCCCACGGGAATACTTCATTTTCCGGGATAAAAAGTGTCCTATATTACTTCGGTGGCTCCTACCTATCTTAATACCAAAAATCATTCAAATCGGTTCAGTAGATCCAGAAATACCCATTCCCACGGGAATACTTCATTTTCCGGGATAAAAAGTGTCCTATATTACTTCGGTGGGTCCTACTTATGTACATACCAAAAATGATTTAAATCGGTTCTGTAGATCCAGAAATACCCATTCCCACGGGAATACTACATTTTCCGGGATAAAAAGTATCCTATGTTACTTCGGTGAGTCCCATCTATCTCCATACCAAAAATCATCCAAATCGGTTCCGTACTTTTTGAGTTTATTCGTAACAAACATCCAAAAATCCAAAAATACAAATCTTTCCTCTTTATATAATAGTATAGATATAGATATAGATGAGAATCTTTAAAATTTGATGAGGTATTGTGATAGAACCCTAATAATATTAGTTGTTATTACTATATTTATATTCTCCTTAATATTCCTTGTTACAGGTAGAAAATAATCTATTAGCTGCATGTGCAAGCGACAGAAGCATAATTCTATATGATTCCCGTGAATCAGGGCCTTTGAGAAAGGTTGTTATGGAGTTGAGATCAAATGCCCTTGCATGGAACCCTATGGAAGCCTTCATATTTACTGTAGCAAATGAAGATTATAAGTAAGTTTTCTGTAAAACTTATTGTATTACATTTAATCATTTATTGTGATGCTGTTTTTTAATCATGTTCATCTTTTTCTTTTCAAGTTTATACACATTTGATATCAGACGATTACAAGAACCTGTGCATGTCCATATGGATCACACATCAGCAGTTATTGATGTTGATTATGCCCCAACTGGACGAGAGTTTGTAGCGGGCAGTTATGACAAGACAGTGAGAATATTCCAAAGTGAAAGGGGCCATTCGAGAGATGTATACCATACTAAAAGAATGCAAAGGTTAACATGTGTAAAGTGGTCTTTAGATAACAAGTACATATTGACAGGATCTGATGAGATGAATATCAGAATGTGGAAAGCAAAAGCATCAGAAAAACTTGGCATTGTAAGTATAATCTGATTGTTTGTTTGACTAGACTTTTTTTTTAAATCACCATCTAATTTTCATCCTACTTGAATTGTCTATTAACTACCTGAAGAAATGTCATGACATTATAATTTTTTAATAATTGACACTTAATAATATATTTAAAATCTATTGTTTTGTACGCAAGAAGGATAATATATATATTTTTTTGTTTTCCAGCTCAAACCGCGAGAAAGAACTGCACTCAATTACTCTGAGGCTCTCAAGGAGAAATTCGCATCACATCCTCAAGTTAAGCGCATTGCGCGTCATAGACATGTTCCTAAACATGTATTGAATGCACAAAAAGAGATCCGGACAATACGAGAAAAGACTAAGAGGAAGGATGCTAACCGACGTGCCCACAGCAAACCTGGAACCATTCCTCATGTTTCTGAGCGCGAAAAACATATTGTTAAAGAGGATGTGTGAGATAATAAATAAAAATAGTGTAATATAAGTCTCTAATTTAATAAAAATTATGAACAGTTTATCGTACAGTGTATAAATCCAAAAAATACAAACAGAATATTGCAAGTTATTCCATTGTTATGGATATTTTTATTGTTCTTTCTACATCATGCACTATTTTATGTATTAACAAAAATTATAAAATAAATCATTTTTCAATATTTTATAAATAAATACATTTTTGTCTATGACTTAAGCTCAAAAGTAAGGAGAGAATATTAATAAACTGACTAAATAATAAAATATGTAATTTGAAATAAAGCAATTATGTTAAACATAATTGAATTATTCAATTTTAAACAGCTCAAGTTAACTTCGTAAGGTTAGCAGCAAAGTATTGCAGTACATAAAATAGTAGTAATCAATTTAATAATTGAGATATAAGTTTCCTAATATAGATATACCGTTTTGTTGGTGTTGCAGCCATTTAACCATTCACCTGCATGGATAGACATCCCACCTTACCTTAATGTATGAACAACTTTGATCTTGCTTTTTTTGTGAAAGAAGTACTAACAATTTAAGTAGTAATTTTGCAAACAAATGGATTAAGTAAGCCAGTCAAAAACTATAATAAATATTTGTGTATTCAGAAAAACCTGCTTGTTGGTTTTTATAGTCACACGATTGTTAAAATTTATCCCAAAAATCTAATCAAAATTATATTTACATAGGATAAACTTTAACAGTACAGGTATATACATAGGAGTTCTGGTTTGCTCTTCGCTAGCAATATGAAGTTCCGAAATATCAAAAAGTGCAAGACTCCGTCAGGCAACAACCCCAAAAATATTTATGTATTAGATGAACATTCGCTTCAAATTATCATGACCTGCGTTCTCTCGTTTTACTTGGCTTTGGATTCTATAGTGGGAAAGTGTGAGATAAAATTATGAAAAGGGAACTATGAACGTTTTCGGAGATTAATCTTTCAAAATATAATATTTATAAGTTCTTGTGCAATTTTATACTAATGTATAAGATTCATATTGCATTACAAATCCGATCCACTCGCGAGTAAAAGATTAATGTCTAATCTCACTCACTATGGAAGATGCTAATGGCCAATGTAGGAGCAAATATTGTGTATTTGGGCCTTTCTTGAAATTAACAATGTTTTAACTCTGATCACTATAAATCCGTATGTAAGATGAATGAAACTAAAGAAACGTATTTTTTAAATTAACTAAAAATATATATACATATTCCTACGAGTTAAATAATATTTTTAGTTTTCTTTAATATACGACCAAGAAGTGGTTACGTGTCTTTAATTATTTGAACCACTTTAGTATCCTTTCTGTTTCAGGAACATCTACTAATTAGTCCCATAGAGTTTCTAATAGGTACTTTCATTCTATTTCATAAATATATTGTATATTATATAATGTACAACTAAGGCCTGATAATCATATCATGATGGAGCTATATTTATTCCTGTTAATTGGAAGAAATATTTTCCATTAGTTGAAAACAGTATTACCTTAACCAACAATCACGCAATATACCAAACCTTCGGGAAATCAACTATTAATACAAAATATTGATGTCATAAACAGCCAATTACAACATTAAAAAATCTGTAAAAATCTATTATACACCTGAATTGTAAAATTCTCGTTTCACAAGCATTAGGCACTGGGATCTATCTTGTTTGTTAACATTATAATTATATATAAAACTGAACACAAATTGATTTCGTACAGTATTATGTACGAATTTAATGTAAAAACTGCATTACAAATATTCCTAATGTAAATTTTCTAGAATTTAGATCCCATTTCAAACTTAAAAACTATACATACACACCGAAATTCATGCTTGTAAATTTACTAGTAATTGTAGAACATCCAATCAGTTGGCAGTCAATGAGCGAGGTACTAAGTTATAAATTCATTAGGTATTGCTTGATGACTATCATTAATACACAACTGAAACCACACAAGCTAAATATACGTATGATTTTTTTGAAGTAACTAGCTGCCCAATCAGGTTTAAAGTGCTGCAGGTAAAGGGTGCAGAGTCCAGTAGTGTTTTTGATGTTGGCAGTGCAATCAGAATGCACCGATGTTAACTGCAATCAACCGGCTTGATTTATTGGCCTGCTGATGCGGTTGGGCACAGTCATGGTCCGGATGTCGATTCTGTAAGAAGCAAATTTTTGCCAGTTAGAAGTATAAACAATAATTTGGTAACTTCATGGATCAGTCTCATAATCTATATTAATATAATGCTGAAAAATATGTTTGTTTAAACATGCTAATCGCAGTAACTATTTGTTCAAATTGAATAAAATTCTAGAGTTAAGTTGTCTATTTAGCAATAATAGACTCTAATATGGTTTTTTAAATACTTAAATAAATACACCCAACAGTCACATACATAGTCCTGACCCCACACTAAGATACGAGTCTTGTGTCGTGGGTATCAGAAACTACGAGAGACTTTTCGGTCTCACAAACACCCAGACCCGAAACAAATATTTGTGGATCACACAAACATTTGTCTCGGTGCGGGGATCGAACCCGCGGCCGCTCGTTTTGCAAGCTGGTATCTAGCCAACTGCGCCACGGGGCTGTTAAATCTAATAATCTAAAAGTCTAATATCGTTTGACCATAACAAATAAATACATACAAAAATTGCATTCCGATCTCGCTCTAAAATACAAGTTCTGTGTCGTTCGAATAAGAAACTACCAGAGACTTTTTGGTCTCACAAACACCTAAACCTAGAAGAAATATTCGCTTCGGGGCGAGGTCGAACCTGCGGCCTCTAGTTTTGCAAGTTGGATCTAGCCGACTGCTCAATGGGGCTGTCATTGACGGAGCAA
This sequence comes from Cephonodes hylas, assembly GCA_030295005.1. Lineage (NCBI taxonomy): Eukaryota > Metazoa > Arthropoda > Insecta > Lepidoptera > Sphingidae > Cephonodes > Cephonodes hylas. The sequence goes on from AP025366.1 coordinate 8,238,529, forward strand.
TAGGTACTGTGTCATCATCATCATTATCAACCCATATACGTCCCACTGCTCGGCACGGGTCTCCTCTATCATTGAGGGGGTTTAGGCCATAGTCCACCACGCTGGCCTAGTGCGGGTTGGGGGACTACACACCTTAGAAATTTCTAAGAACTTTTAGGTGTGCAGGTTTCCTTCACCGTTAAAGCAAGTGATAATTCAATGTGAATACACTCATGTTCGAAAAAGTCAGAGGTGTGTGCCCAGGGTTCGAACCCGCGACCGCCGAGATTCTCAACCGTGCGCCCAAACCTCGAGGCCATCATTGCTTAGGAACTGTGTATGTGTCCAAAACTAAATTAGTACATATAATGAATCCATCAATTTAATTCATTCCGTGTGCGTAATCACATTTAATTATAAATTTAATTCAACATTCTATATTGACTACAAGCCTTGTTATACTTACATGACATCACGCGGAAGCGAGCTCTGGTCAAGGTTGTGCTCTACAACGACGAGTATACATAATGTTTTCAGCGTTGGACTGTAATCTAATATATGTAAATCACTATTGTCGATTAATCTTTCTTGATTGTCGGGTGTTTCTACGATGGGACGGGTACCATGAGGACAAGGGCTGTAAACACCATAAATGAACAATTAGTCATAAACAACATTTTTTTTACATTTCTTCGCTAAGCTTTTTTTTCTATGGACAAACAGTTTAGATTAGCCGAGAACCATACGCATTTTTTTATATTAGCAGATTGTATTAAATATGAATTAGGATATTTAAAATCAAAGAAAAATATTTAGATAATGTTAGAGGCATAACAAATCTGCATTAATCGACTGCTGTGGATTTAGCATAGGTCCATATACATCTAACTGCTTGGCATGGGCCTCCTTTACCATTGAGATTATAGGCCTTAGTCTACCATAATGGCCCAGTATGGGTCGGTTGTCTACACAAGTAAGAAAGTCCTTATAAGTTTAGGATGTGCAGGTTTCTTCACAATGTTTTCCTTCATAATTAAAGTCTGTAATAGTACATTGGGAATACACACTTCAATAGGGAGATGTGTGCGTGGGGTTTGAACCCGCAACTGGTGAGATTCAAGCCTTGAGGCTATTACTACTATGAGCCACTGCTGTACTGGCTCATAAACATGTTACTTTAAAGATTTTAACAAGCTTGCTGCAAGCCAATTATGCCTGATGTAGAATTATAATGTAGCATTTCAAAGGTGAGGTAATAGTAACAAAAGGTGCTTTTAAAATAATTATTATTGTAAGTAACAAAAATTTAGTTTCAGGCCAAAAAAATTATAAACTACATACCTTGTGCCTCCAAATAAGTAGACTTTGTCTTTGTAATACAAACAAGCTTGACGTCTTCTTTTGCATGGAACAAATCCACTTACATTAATATATTGCCAGCGATTATTTTTTATGGAATAACTATATAAGTCATTAAAATGAGTTTTTGAGTTTCCATTATATCCTCCAAAGATGTACATATGGTCATTGTAGATCCCTATAATAAAAATAAAAATCTTTACTGTATATAACACTCTTAACATATGACAAATATGATGGTTTTTAGCTTGAGAAGAAACTGTGAATACTTACAAGCTGAATGGCTGCGTCTTCCTTCAGGCCATATTCCACTTGGATTAAGAGCTACCCATTTATCTTCTACAGTGTCCAAATAATAAACTTGTGGACAATATATCTCTTCTTGTGAGTTATAGGGGCTATTTAAGTCACCTCGCCCACCAAAGACATACATTCTGTCACCAACAGCAACAGCTGTGTGGAAATCCCTGTGAGATGGTGGGGTGCCCCTAGCGTCAACAAAGCTCCATCGTAATGTGTCCAAATCTAAACAATGCACTTCTTGTGAATACTGATCTGTCAGATACTCGAACCCTCCAAAAATGTACATTTTATTCTTAATCACACATGCAGAATGTCCGTCTTTTGCAAATGGTACCATTCCTGATACTGCTGGTGTGCTCCATTCTAATGTTTTTGTGTCAAAACATGATAATGTGTCACAGGCTACTGCATTATTTCTACCTCCCCACATATATACCTAAAAACATAACAGAAATTTATAATACAATATATGTATGTGTCTATTAGGTATTTATGCCTTATAAGTTTGTCAAATTTTAAATATCTCGGAATAATCTATTACACATAGAAAAAATATATGGTTATAAAGGAAATTATTAAATAAAGAATACTGTAGGCTACAAAATATTTTGCAACCATGAAAAATGTTGTTATAGAAAAGCCCAGTTTGTAAATTAATCAATAACTTTAACTAAGTTGCAAAGTTTTTAACAGAATTAATATGTGTAGATAATATAATCATATTTTAATATTAGCTGTAAATGACGAAATTTATATTGTAAAAAGAAAATAAATATTCAACTTTCTTTACATTACGTTTTATGAAAACATGTACAATATGTGTATATTTATTACCTTATCACCATAAGCAACTGTCGTATGGCCATATCGCTGAAATGGAACAATATCGGTCTTCTTATAGTTTACTGGAGACCATCTAAGAGTTAAAGTATTAAGAACGTGAACTGGTATCGGCTCCCAATCCTTGTATTCCTCAGTGGAGCAGTATCCACCAAATGAAAGTATGTAGTCTCCAATGCTAACTGCAGCATGATTCACTCTCATAGGTCCGCCTTCGATATGAACTGTCCATTTCATGGTTTAATGTGTTTTAGAGACTTATTTTTATTATTAAAAATAGAATACAATCTAAATTTGTATAAAATCGGAGCTGCACTGACGTTTGAGAGGAGCAAAATGTTTGTTTTTTTTTTTAACATTATGGTTTATGTAGCATTCAGCCTACTATTAGCGGGTATTATTTTAATGACATTTATTAAGGTGGCCTGCTTTAAATTTTAAAAATATTTTTTAAATATTAATTGTCGATATATTTAAACTATGGAGTGATGTTAAAAAGAATAAAATGAAGTATCTGTCTATCTCTCTCATCGACATTCACTTCAAAGTGAGTGACGTCATTATTTATGTAGTGCATCTTTTTCTATTTGGATGTTATTTAATATCCTAGCACAAGATATGAAAATTTTCAACCTTTTAATTTAAAAATGGATTTATGAAAATGTTTTAAAATTTACATTTTAAGTACTTACTTATGTGCAATGTACGTTAATTTGTCGACAATTGTCAAAGTTACATTTATTCTTCATCGCCTAAAAATAGCAATAGGTGCATTTAACAGATTCAAATAAGAATAGTTCCCAAGTTTGTATATTCACAATATAATATCCATATGATTATGGAATTATTTGCCAGGTCACATTTTCCCTTCAATAAGAAAGTAAATAACATAATATCATATTAATAAATAAGATGGTCAGGTATAAAACCAGCCTACCTTTGTAACATGTAGGATATTTAGTATTAGGTTTTCAAATATTTTTACTTTATTTTTTTTTAACTCGTACCTATTGTATAACTCAATAGATATTGTGCTTTGGTGCTATTTTTTTTCATCAACAGAAGAGCAATAGGCGTGATCTTTCAACGCCAGGCGGTGTTAGGGCGCGAATCATTTGTTATTATTTCACTCACGCGTCGAGTTTCCAAACAAATTGTATTGTTACTGACAATATGAGTGATTATTTTTCGATTTGATACAAATGTTTCAGTCAACTGTGTTTGGAAGATATTGTTCTGGGATCCCTCGACTTTCAAAACTTTATTTACCGGATGAAAAATCTAATAGTTGCTTTTCATGTCAATGTCAATATTGGCTTGTTTTAACTGCGGACTAATAACATAAGTATAATGGACTGCTGAGCACGGGTGTAAGATGGCTATTCTCTATCTGTTATGGATTATAGCTATTCAACATTTGGGACCGTTATTTTAGATTACCTTATTACAATAGTAGGTTATTACAGACCTGTACAGATTCTACATATTCTTTTTTTTATTTTGAAGGTTTACAAATTAGAATGTGTATGCCATTGTCAAAGGTCACAGGTGTCATGGAAGGGTTTGATTACGCATTTACTCTTTCTCATCCTGGGTTCTATAACCACACCTTGAAAAAGCACTTTACTCGAATAGTATTTAAAAATAGTGTCCAAGACTATGTTTAAAAAATAAATTTTAAACAGAGTCATAATATCCATAAGGAACATCTAATTCGTGTTGCAAATGTATTTTTTATGGTGAAACTTTTATGTATTTATCTTCCCCAAACATTGTTGGTGAGATGGTGATACAGTCTACGAGGTCGTGATGTATAAAAAGCGCATTGCTTATGACGTCCGATCTATAAATCATATTTCGGGATAGGCAGTCGTCCGGCCGTCTGCTCGCCGACTTTCCTCCTTTTTTGTCTGACTCCTAAACAGTTAGCGAGATACAAGGGTGGCGACATGTGTTGTGTTGCCGATTGCGTTTAAATCAATTGTTAATATCCACAACAATTTACAATCTTATACAAGGTAGCATTGGTGATTACAAGGCCGCAGTTTTGTGGTTCATTTTATGAAGGTATAGAATTTATATTTTTACTAACAGGGCATAATACGTATATATATTTTTTACTTTTTAACGGTAAACGAAAACATCGAGATGGACCCTGTACACCTAAAAATTCTTAGAAATTTCTTGGTTGTGTAGTCCACCAACCCGCACTAGGCCAGCGTGGTGGATTATGACCTAAACCCTCTCATGTTGTAGAGAAGGCCCGTGCCCAGCAGTGAGACGTGTATGGGCTGACGGCAGAGAATCGTAACTTTTACATAAGTGAGATGTTTGAAAACTTGCAGATTTTCATCTACGTATCTTTGCTATCAAAATTCAGAAAACTTGATCTAATGTCTTTTGCGCGTAAACCTTATAATTAAACGACTTTGTATGTTACTAGTAAAGTGCAATTATTCTGATACAAGACTTCCCTAAATATAAATTACTAAATATAAAGAATCTAATAATCGATATTTACATTAACCATAAGCCACGCAATCTTCCAACTAACAACAACAGCTCTTTTATAAACCTTATTTAGATACGTTACACGCACCACCCGTTAACCTATCCAATGGTAACATTTATCATCGGAATCCTATAAAAAGTAAACCGGAACTAATCCCGAACCCCACCAGCCGCTCACCCCTAATCTGCATACGCCAAGGAAAATAATTTCACGCCCTAGCCACATTGAGATGAGGCGTCTTTGTTGGGAATTTACAAATAAAATTTCGTGCGCCACTTTCATCATAGATAGCTTTGTGATTTTTTGCATGTACCGATTTCATGATTAGCGCGAGAAAATTGGATAACTATGAGTGTGCATACTTAAGATGCATTTACTCAAAAACTAAGGATATTTAGGTATCTACCTATAGCATTTAAAAAGGTCACGTAGTGATCGTGTCTTCTTCAAAGTGCTGGAATAGATTTGAAGCCTTAATACAAGCCAAAGCATACAATCATACAAGTATAAATAATTAAATAATTTTAATGTATGTGTGGGTTGTATGGTTACTTAAATTTAGTTTTTGAAATATAGGTAAGCGTTATAAACGTTGTTATCTTTGCAGCAAAATGTTTAGATTTATCGGTACAGTACCGCAAAAAAAATTGGAGAGATGACCTTTGCCCTAAAAAAAAAACAAAAATACGAATTTTATACGCCATTGCAAGCTGTGTGTAGTGTAGATATGTTGTCGATAAGCTACAACATTACGTCACGTCACGGGGACACAAAAGAGCGCAATGTGTCTAGTCGACGCCACGATCGGCGTTATTGATACACGGAAAAGATTTCTCTTTGATAGTTGCGGCCGGTGCGTTTTGACGCATGTCGTCTTGCTTCAGTGATGCGACAAAATTTATGATCTTGTCGATAAAATAGTGATAATAAATAATTTTCACAATACAACTGGTATGTGGATGTATTATTCAGTAATAGTTACACGAAATCAATTCTCGTTCAGAATTAAGTGGTCCAATTCACACGTATTTGATGAAATTTAATTACTAGCTACGACATATTTATTACTGTGAATCTGTGTTTCGTAATTAGTGCTAAGAACGAAATTCCACGCCATTCTGGTTCGACGGAATTGCTAGATACATTGTATTACATACCTACCTCTTATAATTCTATTGCGGAATCTGTATAATATTACGTAACTTTCATGACAAGAATTTCTTCATGGGTAACTTTGTATTATAAGGTCAATAAGTAAAATACGCGAAAACACAATCGTATCAAAGTCGCATTTGCTATCTCAATTTTTTTTCCGTTTTCAATTACCGGTTCCTCAATGATCAATATTAGTATGATAATAATTGAAATGTATTTAAATTTTAGTGTTATTATTTATATGCACGAAGATAACGCTGTAATTTCTTTTAAATTGGCTTGACGATGAACAATATTATTTAAGTGGTATACATAAAAAAAAAAACAAATATTGTTGCCACTATCGATACTCGCCTGAGCGCGTCACGAAATATCATAACATAAGGCGAATGTTCCCCACACAGCGTCACATTTATTGATGGACTTTGGGAGTTTTCAATATTATGGCTACTTTACATATGATGCGAATAGTTTTATTACGATTTCGCATTTGCCACCTGATGTGAGATGTGATTTTTAACTTGGGGCCGAAAAAAATATCAGAATATTCACTCGTATTTTACAGTTATTTGCTTAACGTTCGATGAACCTAATAAAAGTGTGGAAGTTTCGAATCATGGGATTGTAGCATATATATTCACCAAGGGTTAAAACAGTTCAAGTTTTTGGCAAAAATAACAAAAGGAAACAAAAACAAATACTGGTTAATAAATATACCTACTGTCTGTCGATAAAAGATTTTGGTTACGAATAACAACAGCCTTGTCTTTGTTTAAGTGAGATAGATTGCGGCGAGAATACTGTTTATATGATGTAGCTCTACCAATTAAAGTTACATTCCTACAATGGTCTTCTCTGTAATGCCTTTATGATGTTGATAAGCGTGAAACGAGGACTGATTATAATTGGGAAGTGGGTTGGATTTCTACGAGATTCTGTTACTAGGTTCAGACCGGAAATATAGGTTATTTCAAATGTTCCATTTTTCTTTTTTTGTGCCTTTTGTGCCTTGATGCCTGCTCTATCATACAAATAAGTCGAATTGATTATACAAAACAAAAAAAGAAAGCCGCATTTAAAAAAATATGTCTAAATTTAAAGCAATTTTTCATCTTCTAAATATAAATAAATCCAACATTTGGCAACGTGTTGCAATAAATAGAGCTGAAAAATACGGTGCCGTTATCAAAGCTTTAAAGGTGTCTGAAAACATTTTAAAATAGTGCTACAATCCTTTGTCGGTAACTGCCGCAATTTTTTCCTATCTAAACCTACGTCGCTGAAACCGTATGTCATTTTTATGTGGCCACTTTTCGACGTTATATTCCTTTCCATTGTGGCAAAGGTTCTCATAGGGATAAGGGCCTTAATATACGATTATCGGTGGCACTCACTATTGTGCTTGACCTATTCCTTGAGTTATTACTCTTATCTTCAATGATAGCTTAATTTTGACATTCTTTCGTACTTTATACTTTTGAATATGATGTTAACATTTGAACGATAAATTTTGCTGGTCAGGCGTTTCAAAAAAAAAATATAATATAGACTATATTATCAAATGAATTAGTAAGTAAAGAAAAATGTTAACTAAAATGTTAGACAACTAAGATTTTTAAGTGTGTTGTAGGAACATACTTAGTTTACTCACAAGATAGTTTAATTTCATATAATTTATTTATTTATTTATTTCTTAATGTAAGCTAACAGTCTTAACCAAAACACTTACATTGTAAAAGTAACACGAACTTACAATTCTATTAATAAAATATATAAAAAAACACATAACAATACAACAAACAATTAAAAATTAAATTAAATAACAAAACTATAATTAACAACTATTTAAAAATAAATTAAATTTAATGTATATCTGCCTGGGTGAATCAAAGAAGATATTTATTGCCTGATGTCTGCATATTTTCATTTTAGAAATAGCTTCGTTGAATTGAAATATGAAGACAAACAGCTGGCACCAGCACGTAAGACAAAAAGAGCGGCCATTATGATCAAGTCGTGTCGCGACTCGCAACTTGAAACATCCTTATCCAGCGAACACATAAAAAGCAGACATCGTTTTTCTTTTAAAAAACTCTCTCATTTGCCTATCAATAGTGGTTGAGGCAGATCTGACCGTAATAAATGTCATATTTTATGGCACTTAGGAAAAAATGCAAGGGAGCCATTTTACATTTTAGCCGGTGACCGGGGATCGCTATGTCGAATTACGCATTTCGAGTAGCCATTTCCTCGGGGAATTTTAAATATTTTTTGTGTGGCAACATTTCGGTTTTTGTTGTCGGGTATGTTCTGTATTATTTGTAGTGTTGGGTGAAATACTGCGATGTTTCCTTCACATTTGCAGATAGTTTTCGTCATAATAAATATTATTTATGCTGCGATCATACTCATTTGTAATTGTGTATTAAATCAACTGTTTTAAGGATATAAAAGTATCACTAGCGTGTTTTGTATTGAACATTTATGCCTCCAATCTAGCTTCGAATAGGTAACGTCATTTGATCTGAATAACCTGTCAACCGACTCCCTCTGCATACTCATAACATTAACGTTATCCTGTTATGGAAACACGTGCCGAAATAGACAAGTTAAATCCTACAGTATAATTAATACGAGTCCTAAGTCCTAAAACTGGTGCATTGTGCTATCGTATCAGATTAGGCGCTACCATTGTTGCACTAATGAGATTACTCGCGTATGATGCAAAATACCGCCACGGAGCTCTGAAATTCACTAAAATGCAGGCTTAGTCTCTAAATAACACCAGATTAGTATGGACGAGGTCTCAAACTTTAATGTCTCGTCTCACGTGAGCTTTATACGTGAAGCTACACCACTACTTAACTCTCATAATAAACAGTCATTTGTTGGTTAAATTAAAATGTTCAAATTATCAGAAAAATGCAGTGTTTATGTATATAATTGCAATTTACACCTTATTGTTCATACAGTTACTTATTGTTGTAAATTACAAAAAAGGCGCTCTAGCTAACGCACAAAGTTTAGAATTCGATCGTCATTGGTTGTGAATGTTAATGGTTATAAATATGGCACGATGGCTATGCACTATTTTTTTATTATCAAAAAAGAACTTAAGCTAGTTCACAATAGTTCTCTGTATTCGTCACGAGCCATTCCGTACTCATTTTTTGCACTCGCCAACATATTGAAGAAAGCGCTCATATTGTTAATGTTGCAACCGATCAATCAAAGATTTAAGCCACCCTTCAATCACATTGTAGATTCGGTGCTGCAATTATTCAAATGAAATCTGCTGGATACGTGTTTATCGTTGAATCGGTGGCATTAAATTAACGCCTTTATCCTTTAAAATAACAATCAGAAATATTGATCTGTGATGCACTTACTTGAATACTTAATTTATTTAATATCTGATAGGAAAGCGATACGGATGAATAAAGTGAAAACCAAGTAGGTACCATATCAACGATAACAATAATTTCAATTATCACTATGTATTATAGGTTGCGACTGTGATTTTTCGTCCGTGATATAAAGTGGTGCACGACTAAGTATTCCGAGTTCGATTTTGATGATAGGCCTGCAATTTTTAAGTTTTAAATGGGTTATACATCTATAACGTCGTAATCAAAAGAAAATTGATGAAATTTAGGTAGATATAAACCGACTATCCCGAATATTCCAAAGAACAAGAGCATACAAATGATTCGGCTATTCTTAACTTGGCTGAAAAGGTGACGGTCAGCGGAATCGATATACCTTCCTTTTATTTTATTTTATCTACTATTTCGAAACTAATGCAAAGAAAAATATATTCAAAAACTGAGCAGGTATTTGTGTTATTTGATTTAAGACAAATTTGCCATTCTACAATTATATTGCTTTCTGATCACAAGGAGCTCTCGTTGTATACGAATAATGAATAACTTCTCAACTAATTTGTCTTACCGAGGCACCTAGTGCTTATGACTGCAAACAGATTACCTTGCTTTAATTAAATAAATCGTGTCGATTTACGTAAGAGACAGATTATCTGCCATCTTATTTGACTGGCTGATTGTAGTGAAGGAACGTATTTGTTTTGTTCGATGAGGCTTATGGCAAGGGTTTGAAAGCTGACGGATTGATGGATAGTGGATTGTAATAAAACGCTTTACGCGTATATGCGTCTAAATAAATTGATCTTAGTCGGGGGGTGGCGGTACGTTATAAATACAAATAGACTTCCTTTATGAATAGAATGTGTTCTAGTTTGTGCATAATGCTGTATATGTGTTTCAATCACCTGCATATTGCATATATTCAAAGCCTCACATGGCCAGTGGGATCGAGGCCTGGCCTCTGATTTAATTCGGGTAATGTATTTCCGAGTTTCTCTATTAGGCAATTCTTAGTTATGAATGAAATTGGCGATAAATTATATGATATATCATTAGATATGTCATTAGCTTATGAAAATTGATTGTGGCTATGAAATTGTATCGTATACTGTAACTTTAATGTTTAAAATATGTCGATCACTTAATTCGTGTTGAAGCATCCTTTTAAACTGTAATTAAAAGCAATAATTGCCGGTAACATTGTAAAGTCTGAACATAAACATAGTTTTCAATTGTTAACTCCTTTAAAGGCGGTGTGTTGACATATAAAGTGAGCTCCAAGGTGTGCGGTAAGTACAAAGTCAGATATCGACAATACAATATTTGCCCGCGGCGGGTGCGGGTGCACGATAAAAATATTCTATTTATTATAGGAAGCCACCGAGGTGTACATTTAAAACGCGTCACGCGTTGACATCTACTTCGGTTCGTTCAAAAACACCATCGGTTATTTAGGGTTGCACGTGAGGTTAAATATTGGGACTAAAATGGTTAAATATAAACTGATATTTATCAAGCCAGTCTATTTATGGCAACTGGTAGTTGTCTTTAGTGCCTTAAATGTCGGTAGTAAATTCGTAACAAAAAATCCAAGATGTCTTAGAATATAAAGGAAACATGTAAGAAATACATATTACATTGTGACAGAAAGAACTATTTTTTTATTTTATTAATAACAATTTTTTTGTCTCGTTAAAATATTTATTTTATATAAAAACCTGTTTATGATGAGAAACAAATAAACGAAGAATCTGGAAGGTGCTTCAGTTTCAAGTTAGGAATACTCTAATTAGTAATAAAAGTTGATTCGAAATATTTTTTTTTTTTACGAACTCTTACAATTATGAAGATAGTGTGGCACACTGTATCTTTTGCCTTAGCCTTTGTAAATTGTAAAACATAAACTCTTTCACTGCAGTATTATTTCTACTGTGGTGGCATTAGTTAAAAGAATTCTACGTGTGTATATTTGGCAAGGGTGGTGGCAGCCCTGTGGTACTAGAGATCACGCTTTCACCCGCCCCTGTCAATGTCTAGAGTCAATACGCGGGAGTGTGAATAATTTTTCATCTATTCCCATTATGTGTAGCTACTTTACTATCAACCGCTACGATAATATGGACTACCGAATATTTTATTTGGCATATTTTTGGTGCTAAATTTGCTATATTTAGTGCAGAGAAAAGATATGAGAGTTTGGTAATATCTTAGTTATTACATTATATCCAAAACCTAACGCCTGTGTATACGCCCGAAGACGTAGGCAGAGGTGCTTTTCTGCAGAAAAAAATTACCAGCTAGGTATCAATTGCACGTAATAGTGACCGAGCCTATTGCCGTTTTTCGAGGATATTTCCAGACTCCGAGCTGCCACTGAGAAATTTATAAATGCCACTGGAAAAACCCAATAACACTTTGCCCGACTCGAGAATCGAATCCAGGACCTCTAGATCGCACGGTACATAGTTGTACCACGAGACCACGAGACAGTTATTATTTACTCTTAAAGTAAGCGATTGCCCAATTCCAGTCGTAGTAAACGTTTATTATGAAATGTAGAGTGATACAAACTACAATTATAACTAAGTAAATTGTAGGAAGTGTGAATATTTAATTCCGAACGTTCAGCTATGATAGGCTTCAAAGTAAATTAGGCATTTAAAATTACTCGTTTGAAACGAATAATCATCGGGTACAGTATGGAAATGTTACTGTTGACCTAATTACATGCATCAGTTTGTATCGCTAGAGGCTACTTATCGTTGCATATTTCATATAACTATAAATCGATAGAACAGTATTGGCACAGCCTATCTTAGAAAATATGTTTGAAAAAGCACACACAAAGCTAAAAAAGGTAGTGGCCAACTAAAAAAATTGCACACAAGACTATTCAGCGTAAAAAGTATCATTCATTCTGCACTGCGGTCAGCGCTGACTAAGCCTTGCAAAGTCAAAAGGGCTTTGACTTCAAAGCGTTGGGAAATAACTGACAACACCAAGAGAATGCAAAATAAACTGGCATCACCAAGGCGAGAGTGCAAAATAAATGCAGCAACACCACATTACACAGCCATTGAATCAAAAGACAGACCGAGCGTGAAGTGTTGAAAACTGGGAAAAAAATATTAAAGGTACCCCTCGGAGCCAGTAAGGGATGCCTATTCTGGGATCTTAAAGTAGGCTGAAGTGTTGCCACATCAAGGAGATACACGTTCAATAAACACTGCCCTTTGAACGTTTTCCCAGCATTTTATATAAATTAATAAAAAGTTGTGAAGAATATGCGGGAAATTTATTATTGTGTATAGGTCTCTCTATTAAAGAAATGAATAATTATGAAAACGATTCGCAGTCAATATGTAAGTGGTTTCACTTTTAAAGCTTAGAAAATAATCATTTTTCATTTGCCAATTAACTAATGGCAAATATGAACAGTTTTACGTCTAACAATGCATCAGATATGATAAACTTGAATAAATTTTGATTTGATGGTAATAATCTCCGGAAACTTAAGTTTATCGTGAAAGTAGTCGTTACACTCAGACTAATTAATTGTTTTTCTTTGTTTGTTCTAATTGTTTTGTCTCTTTTTACACCACCGAATTATGAGAGTGTTAATGATAAAAGAAGCAATATTTTAATAATACTCAATGTTGATTATAATTTTAATTAGAAATTTGGCTACACTTATACTTTCCTGTATCTATTTTAAGAAAGGAATAAACGTCAGGCAGTATTTGAAATTCCTCGCCAAGCAGAACGTAATCAGCGCGGTTGGTGTCACATGTGGGAACCGGTGTAGAGCCGTGTAAATATTGGCAGACAGTTTTGCACCGAGAGACGTATGATTTTTACATCAAAGCAACCCGGGACACATCAAAGCGAAGTTGGAAGTGGGACTTAAATCACACGTTCTAAACATGCGGTAAACTGATGACACTTGCGTTCTCTCCACAGGCTATCGGTGTGAAATGTCCTTGCTCTAGTGTTAGTTTAATGCCAAGCCACGTTTTGCTTTCTTTGAATTAAAGTGCACACACCTTTCTGCAAATATAAGTGTAAGGGAGCCTTTTTGAATGGTGGTTGAGGCTTAATTCGAACAGTGGATTTGCCGACTATGACACTTTTTGATTGCAATTGCGTCAATTATGCAATTGAAGGCGTTTTTTATTCTAAGACAAAAGGAGAATTTGGCTGTTTTTATAACATACGACGGTCACGTAGACTTACTGCTCTTTTGATAGACGAGTATAAAGTGTGTAGTATGTTAGGTATAATCAAATATTAAACCTTTAATTTTGAAATAAATATGTATGTTAAAGCTTTATTTGACTTTTCGCAAGTTTTGTGTATAGAAGTTGCCGAGCATAGTTTAGCCTCGCAAACATTTTTAAGTATGACTTAAAAATATCCTTAATAATAATTACATTAGTACCTTTCCGACTCAATAATGAAACCGCAGGTCTAACAAAGGCAATAAAGCTAACTGCACTTTGTCAACTAAATAAAAAAAATCTAATTTGAACGCAAAAAAGCGTCTGGAATAAAACTGAAACAATATATTTAACATGGCTTGATGGAGAAAAATTGAATCAGTTGCAATTCTAGCCCACAGTGTGTAGCACCCATTAAATTGATGATACCATACCGGCAATTAGTACGGGTAAAAGCTTTTCAGGTTTGACTGTAAGCATTGATTGATATTTTCATTTTAGCATTCCGCACATTAAAATACAAAAACCGCAACTGTTATATTTGTTATGTGACTTTTTTTTATATGTATATTTGTTTAGGTATCTCGGAATATTTATTTTAGGCTATAGTAAAATTATATTTTAAGTAAGGTTACAGTAGGTACCACGTTTTCTTTTATCGTAATTTAAATACATCTAGTATTCTTCTTTTGACTGATCATATGTTTGATAATTATGTAAGTTTGATTTTAATCAAGCTATTTTTTGCATTTGTCTTGTGCCTCAGTAGTGTAATATTGACATAAAATTGTTAAAATTCTGCCAATTGTCAGGTATTCAATACCACACAGAGCTTAATAAATAAAGATAAACATTAATATAGGGTAAAATTACGAAGATATACAAACAGTAGGTCGGTATAAACAGGTCACATTATTATTTGTTTAAGGACAAACCAAAACCTGTGTAACTTTTGGGATCGGTGTGTGTTTAGGTTCATATTGCTACTAGTGCTTGTGACAGCGAAGGCTTAGGTTTCTTGCCTAAACTTAAACAGTAATGGATGATATTATAGAGATCGTATTCTGAGTATTTCTACTCCGTTATACAGATTTTCTTCCTCCCTTACTAAGTAGTCAAAGCGAGCTATAATATTTACATACAAGGATTTAACTTAAACAATATTCATTATATCAGTCTTAATAATTTAATGCAGACTTTAAATGACTTGAGCTGTCTACCCATCAATTCTATTTAACAAATTTTTACGAACATGAATGTACAAAAACAAAGTTATCTCATTGCTATTAAATGGTGCTATTGATATAAGAATCCCTCTTCGTAAGAATCGTGTTGTTTTGTCTGAAATAGCAAATTTCATTTATTGTTACAAATGTGGAGAGTTTTGACGCGTTATAAATCTCACAAAAGAAGGAAGATGTGTAGGAAAGAAGGGAAAAAGTTGCCATAAATATTTAATGGTATGCGCAAACACCTTGTTCGTTAGCGTGATGCAGGGTCCCCACAACACCGAGCGCAAATTATCGAAACCATAAATTATTGAAAGAGCAGCACGGTGCCTTGCATTGTGAACAAATTTAATTTCCTAGTTCGAACAACCACTAAATGCATGAAACGGCCCGATCGAGCCGGCGACTCGCCGTACTATTGGTTGCATTATTTACTGCACTTTGGTGCACTGAAAAGCAACGTAATTAATTGGGTTACAGTCTGTGGTATTGTTGTTGTGTCACTCCATTATTTTGAAACGAAAAAATGTTTAAACTTGTTACTTATAGCCAATTTTTTGTCATTTATCTATTGCGTTTAGGTTGAAATCTGTAATTTAATTGTTAACGGAGCATATTTAATTTAAGAGACTAGACATGGTAACAATAGGATTATCTTATGATTATCGTTACAAAGTTGCAAGTAAATGCAATTTATAATTTCCCTCGAATTTTTCATTTAATAAAAGATTCCTATTTAACTGACCGTAGAGTCGTTTTAATTATGTAATTATTTATTACTTTGAATCTGCTCAAGCCCATATCCAGATTATACGTCCCACTGTTTTGGCATCCTCTACCATAGAGAGGGTTTTAGGCTTTAGCCCACCTCGCTGGCCTAGTGCGGATTGGCAGACAAAACACCTAAGAAATTCCTAAGAACTTTATCAGGTGTGTGGGTTTCATCACGATGTGTTTTCACTATTGAAGTAAGTGACAATTCATTGCGCATCTGAAGCTACTCATTAATATATATCGCATTGGGTGGAGTTCCACGTAGGCATATGTAGGTGAAACGTATAGTTCCGCGTTGGGGATTACAGTTGTTGGGCGCCGCGTCCTAAAGTTACGGCTTTAATATAAAAATAAAGTTTAACGAGTATGCGCAGTCTGTTGCAGCTTCGCAATGTTGAGCCCGATTTATTGCTCGCCGAACACTATTTATTACTGATACTTTCTGTGGGCTAATCCTAAAATTAGCCATGCAATCACAGTGTATTGGTGGAATATATTCGCCTTTCAAGTGCACTCGACCATTCAGAGCTATGCTACTCATTGAAAAGAGTAAATTGTAATCATTTTCCGTAGGACTTATGTCCTTATGAACGACGGCTTAGTGATATCGGGCTGGTAAAAAAAACGCGTATAATTTATTCAAAAAGCAAAAGCAGCAATTAAGCGAAAGTTATCTAATTAAGTGTTTATCACAATTTGAATTCATGATTGTCAATATTATGAAAATGCAATTTCTATTTAGACAGTATTGTAATATTTAATATTCAATTAGGTATTATTAGTATAATTGAATTGTGATCAAGGGTATTGCTATCGATAAATGCTTGGTTATAATATTATTTAATGGAGTCGTAAAGACCACACCATGGTTATTTCTAAAATTTCCTGCAATTGGACTATTGAGAATTTTTTTGCATCATTGCAATAGTCTTTGTAAAAAAATTTGAGTAGTGAAGGAGAGACCATTAACCTGAATTTTACATACAACGTTACAGTACTTAAGTCTAGCAAATTATATGCAAATACATTTTTACTGTTGTGAAAATCAATAATTTACTTTTCTAAATAATTCTGCGACTCTTGTCATAAAACTAATGTGTTAAACATTCGCTTGTTAACCAAAATTATCCGTGCCACTACCATACCGTCCAATAAGGTTTTTTAGTATAGTGTTATATTATGAGAAGCAATTAATCATGACTTATTTTCATACTATCTTTATCCTTTAGTGCCATTATCTAGTTTAAAATCCAGCATCACCTCAATGATCACAGCTTCATTCCCATATAGTGTTTATGACGTCATGATCAAAATAAAATGACTCCAATGAAACCCATCTTTATTTTAAAAGGAATCCTGTGAATGAGGTTTTGGAAGACAAAAACCATCCATTAAGGCATTATGCAAAAGTGGCATTTATTTTTGACAAATTGGTATGTTTTGTCCATGACACTAATGATACACGAGTATAAGAAAGAAAAATTTCAAGAATTACGATTGCTACTATAGACAATGTTAACGATTTTTACTTTTTATATTTTAGTCGGATGGCGAGATATTTTGATAGCCTCTTTGATGTTTTAGTTAGTTAATGATATTTATCTATTAATATTTACTAGCGAGAGTTGAGAGGATGAAACAATCGGTTTGATATGAGATGAATGGTTTCTATGATTACAAAACCTAAATGAGTTGAGAAAAGGAAATTTAGTGAATGTCAATTTCGTTATTGCGTTGAGCTTCTGAAAGTAAACATAATTGGTTTTGTCGAGGTTACCCCGAGTATTCAAAAAATACAATTTCAAAAATAAAATTTTTCACATATGAAAAATTCTGAAAAATTAATTTATTAGAAAATATTTTTATATGACTGCCCATATTATTTCACTTTGCATCTGCCGTAGTAATCCGTGATACACCAGAAGTTCGATATATATTGACTCTAACAGCAAATAATATTAAACTACAATATTGAAGAATGCTTCTGAAAATTATATTATTTATAATACCTTGTCGAAGCTGCGTTAGTAGTTGTTGTTAGAACGGGCGGTATTATACTTCGAGTAAGGAATTCCATGAAACAGCGAGACTCTGCTAAGCTGTTTATAACAAGGAGTCTCTTCAATATAAGTGCTGCATTGATTCCGCGAACATAGCTAAATACAACAGTATAAAAGAGATCAATTTTAATAGGCACTGAGTGTAAAATATTATGATGTGAAATTTCATGCACATAAATTTTCAGTTAATTAAAAAATTAAAGCATTAATAGTTAATCAAAAATACTATTCCTAATATTAAATTAGCGAATGAGTTTGCTAAAATATTCGTGCATAACTTATACCAAGTTGCTTGAATTGAAACCTTTTGTATATAAAGAGTAAGGTTTTGTTCAAATATTATGATCAACAATGTCCTCATCAAAAGCCCATATTTGTATCACTGCTGGTCACGGACATCCTCAATGAATATAAATAAAATAAATCTTTAGCCGCCCTCTTTACTATACTAGATTAACATATTTAATTTGGGCAAAGTAACCGCTCTGACACCAGATTAGACCATAAAATGTATCTATCAACAGGTAATCAAATTATACCAGCTTATGGAATAAACAATTTAAGTTCTAAACATTCGTATGAAGACTGAGTGGAATATCGAAGTAGAGATTTTAGAGCGGCAAATGTGGTAGAGATCTATAAGTGTAAATTTGAAATAAGTACTATTTTTTTTTAATATAACTAAAAATCATTCTTTATTTTGGTATAAGTCGTTCTACACTTCCAACGTTAAGAATTAAGTATGATCTTATCTCAAGATAATACAATGTGTTAAGACGTAGTGTCATTAGTACATGTATTTTTGTATATTTCATATAAAATGCCAGAGCAAGGATTGCAGATAACAAGCTGTATACCGTTAATTTGTTTGTCCGATAATGAGAACTGGAGATTATCTGGCGTGTGGTAATATTCCGCGCTTTGTATGCAGATAACACTTGGAGGCTGTAAAGGTGAAACTCTTAATAATTCTAATGAAGTAATGTTTCCTCTTATGCGGGGGAGAAATAATTACAAAAATTATCCTTTACCAAGGTATCCTAGGTCGAGTTTTATAACTACGCAGACCACAACTTTGACTCAATTTTTTCAGTTATTTTTTAAGATGAGATGACAGTAAGGTAGTTTCATTGTCCAAATAAATATCTTATTAGAATTATTTTTATTTAATTTAATGATCATTATTGGTAGGGAAAGCAGATAGCTACATTATGAATGCATATAACGTGTTGGTTCATAAGGCCCCTTTAACAACAATGACGAAGTACTAGACACTGACAAAATTATGTCACCACTTCGTAACTGATACAGAGTCGCAAATACTATCACAACGGGGTTTGACAGGTTTTACACCTGTATTGTCTCTACCAGGCGGATTTAAATATCCTATCAGAAGCAGTTGTTTAATGAAGCAATTCAAGTTCCATCCCAAGTTTCTTGTTAATAATTTTCTGACTCATTCCGCCCTTCTTTAACCGGCACGTTTATTTTTTATAAAAGCGGGACTTTTGTTATTTAATTTTTATATTACTTTATGTTAAATTCTTCTATATTTTGTTCTGTTTGCGACATGTTTAGTTAATTGCAAAAACATTATTACCTTTATACTATGTTATCTAAAGTAATTTGCAGGGTTAATTGTTTATATAAAAACGTTTGGCTTCTCCAACCAGCATTAAGCCAGTGTGGTATTATACTAAGGCCTTAATCCACTTAGTTGCCCCATGCCCAGCAGTGGGATATATTTAGGCTGATAATGATAATGACTTCACATCTCCCAAGTCTGTAGTGAGTCTTTATATCCACATGTCGATAGTTTTATCAGTGGAATAAGGAGAAACCCAATTGTCATTTAACAAAGATCTTATTTGACAGATATAATTTACTTTTCCCTACACGAGAATTAAATCCGGACTATTCCTTTCTACGCATCTATTTATGTCGTGGGAGTATCGCAGTCAATCAATTAGTTATTTAGAAAAATGTCCGTTGATATAACTCAAGAGTACCAAGAGGAATTTCGTATTAAAACTATGAATACATGAACATAATTCTCCGTTGTGTAATAATGCAAAAAGCTAGATAAAACATCTCCGTATTCACCTTAAACTGACACATAAAACATATTTAATGGCGACCATTCCGGCGGCTATGTACTGCGTTTCAGTAAATATAGATAACAATGTTCTTTGTTCTTGATTTCTTAATCGTTGTGTTGTGTCACCGTCATTATCTTTGAAATATGATTGATAATCGTGCGCAGAACTTATCATTTACTGTATATGTGTAAGTTTTTGTTTCGTAGTTAAAATAAACTTTTTAATAACCATTTTGTGTTTTTGTCTTTACTATCATCTACATTTTTTTATAGGAAATTGCTATTGACATCAATCAAGCAGTTGACTAAAAACCAGATAATAAAAACAACTAACATTTATTTCGAATCTGCATGTTTGTGAAACTATACATCCATCGTACTTTATGCTTTAAATTGTCTGTTATTCGCATTTTGTAGTTACGATATATTTAAAACGGGTTATGAGTTAGAAGACATTACATATGTTAGAAACAAATATTAAAATTACTGCCATTCAAGTTTTCAAATAGTTTTTTTAGATCATTCCTTTATAGTTAAAATTAATGAACCAATACCCACGGTAAAAAAAGTAATACCCACAGGTATTACTTAGATTATCTAATTTATATTTTAGTAATAATTCTCGTACTTAAAATTTTATGTATCTTCAATATAATTATATTGAAGATCTTATTAGAAGCTCATTGAAAACAATTTTGTAATTAGCATCCCCTAGCATTTAAATTTGTCATTACTAAACCACCACCCTGCTGTAAATAACGACAGACATGTTTATTAACATGCATATTAACCATTGTCTGCAAACAAAAAACTCCTTATGAATTGTACTCGTCGCTACTGTAGTATTAAAAACTTGAAACAAACGCACTTACCGAGTTCGCTGGCACTAAGAAAACGATCCAAGTGTCCATTAAACATTGGAACTATGTGTAAAGGGAATTATTTTTATAAAGAATAATCATTGAAAAACATCTTGAACAAAGGGTATGGGAACAGCAATTATAAATTTGCACTTGCTTAAATGTATACTGAACTCTATTGTGTGATTATACAGCCTAAATTTGCGGTTAGAGTTGTATAGTTAAAAGCAAATTGTAAGTTGGTTGTCCAGTCGGGACCCGTTCGAGTGGCTTTCGGTGGTATCGCCAAGTTTTGAACGTCGTTGTCGAGATCTCTATTGTTTCAACACTTTGAACCCCCTTTTTTACTGCAACCGCAACACTAAACTTTAGAAATAATTGTGTGTTCTAAAATACATTTTCATAACACACGGCCTAATTTAAACGGCGGTATCTGCAATATTTAAGATATAGGATGATATAGGAATGAAAATGTTTAATATTTTAAGTATTATGAGCTAATATTTTAAGTATTCACAATTTACTTGTTTTATAGCGGAAGTCGATAAGTCCCGGAGTCACTCTTGATAAATTAAATCTTAGAGATAAGGTGAGTGTTGTGAATAGAAAGGGAAGAAAACAGAAGTCACTGTTGTAAAGGAACGATAAAGTTTCACTTACAAGTACTTCTTTCATATCACTATGTTATAAAGACGGCTATAGCGAGGCTCTACAATTAAAATTGCATACTTGACTTATGTTTTTTAAACATTTTTGGTACAGAGCTTTAAATATATCGGAAACTATTAATTAAATTAGCCAAATGCCATTTTTTTTGGGAACTCTTTTTTTACCACTTCGATCTAAAATACAAAGGGCTAATTTTACAAATTCCAACTCAAGAGTAGACATATTTTTTTATTTTTTTCCCATATGATACTATTTTTATCTTTATTGATACAAAATAAATAGATAAGCGAACGAGTTACCTAATTCCGTATAGAAGACAATTACATGACCTTGTACAACAAATCGCGAGATTGGGACCATCGTATTAATAACTGGAATATTTAAAACTGATAAGAAAGACAAATCGATGTTTTTTATATGGGTACAAAAAGTACTGAGATTGACCGATAATTGTTCAACCTACACTTACTCGTTATGAT
This sequence comes from Cephonodes hylas, assembly GCA_030295005.1. Lineage (NCBI taxonomy): Eukaryota > Metazoa > Arthropoda > Insecta > Lepidoptera > Sphingidae > Cephonodes > Cephonodes hylas. The sequence goes on from AP025366.1 coordinate 8,260,446, forward strand.
GTAACTGAAAACCTGTCAACACTCGTAGTGGGACCAAACAGGATTTAACATAATATATAAAATCATGTCTGTCGTGTAACGTGTTTCATTCAATCAAGTGGTAAATTATACAAGTCTTTATGCAGATAAACAAGTCACTTGCGTGTCTGTCTGTCCGTCTCTATTCTTACTACATGCATAGATCCAATAGATTTTCATAGGATTTTTTTTAAAGTTGTATAATTTAGTCGAGAAAGTATGTATGAAATCCCGACTTTACGCTTTTATATTCTATAGATTACATAAAAATATGAATATTTGTTACACAAGAAAGATAGAGTAAACACAACGAAGCTCTACGGAAATGCTGTGATATTCTAATAGAGAAGGAAATTGACAGCACGGTTGCGATGGCGCAGTAGGCTAGAGTTACGACACCTGGTGACAAAAGGAATAACCGCGGGTTCGATCCCGTACCGAAACGACAAATATATTTTCGGTCTGTTTGTTCGTGAGACCTAAATAGTCTCTATCTAAATATCAAAGACATAGTTCTTGTATGTATAAATGTACTTATACTTCTATGACTTGTGTGGGCTATGTGACTGTTGCGTGTATTTATTTATTATTTCGTCCACTGTTGGACATAGGCCTCTCTCATGGCACGCCACTGGGCTCGATCTGCGGCCCTCCTCATCCAACCGCTGCCAGCTACCTTGCGAATATAGAGGCCTATGTCCAACAGTGGACGTGAAAGGCTGTTGATGATGATGATGATGATGATGATGATTTATTATTTAAATAATTTAATTCAGTTGAATCTCTCTACTAATGATAGAGCTCTAAAACTCGACAAAGTTACGCCATGCCATCTTATTGAAATGGTTCTGTAACTACATTATGCCGATAATAGGAAAGAAAAAGGACTTGGGTTGGCAAACTGTTTTATAACTTCATGGCGCTGCAAAGATACAAACTTCATGTGTTTACGAATGGGTAGAAGTTACTGCAAAATATGGCTTTTCAAGTCAGCATGCATCATTATTGGTTTAGTATAAAAAGTGTTTAAACAAGTGATTATTATAATTTTCCGACAATTTTTTTAACCAACGTCAAAAAAGGAGGAGGTTATCAATTCATCCGATTTTTTTAATTTATACTGTCACCGCAAAGTGACAAGTACATGATGTTAAGCACTATATTTCTTATTTATTTCCATCATCATCATCATCACCAGCCTTTGTACAACTCACTGCTAAGCACGGGCCTTCTATGCTAAAAGGGATTAGGGCTTAGTCAACCATGCTGGGTTAGAGAGAGTTGTAGACTAGACGTTTAAGAAATTACAATTTTTTTAGCTGTGTTAAAGTATATTGCAATTCCTTGTAAATACACTGATAATTTCCAAATGTCAGATGTGTGTACCTTTCGTTTGAACCCGCGACTGTCGAACTTTAATTTGAACGCGCGCCTAAACCTCGAAGCCATCGGTACCTTCTCTTCTACAGACACACAACAAATTTAAGAGTTGAGTTGAATTTTATTTTCTAGTTAGTAGTAAATAAATTCTTGTTGGAAGTAATAAAAACACAAAACATTTTAGTAAGTGTGTTGTGAATGACTAATAGAAATATTCCAATAAGAAAAAATCGAATTTGTATTAACCTGGAATTGTTGGACAGTTTTTTTTATTATTTTAGAGTTATGCCACTTATTTAATTTTTTTCACTTGATATTCTTTGTGTAAAGAAGTTATTCTAAATAAGTTACTAATTATCCCGATTGACATTTTACTTGTCATCCTTAATGCTAAAAAAATGGCATTTACAACCAATAAATTTCACCAAACACACCAAACAATAAATTTCAACAAGAAAATTATCTAATAAAAAGCTTTTTATTAATATTTTTATCAGTCCGGTTGTTAAGTAATAATATTTCATGAGTAGATACTATAAGATGAATATTAAATTATAGTATTTTGTTAAAAATAGAAATAACGACAAACTTGTACCTACATAAATAGTCAGGTTTCAAAACCGGATTGCTTTCTTGATTCTGCAGAAAAAAATGTTGCGTACAATTAAGCATTTTAGAATTTTAGTGTGAAGCTAAATATTTCCCGGATTTTCTATAAGAAAATTCACGGGAGCAGTAAGTTCGTCGCATTTAACATTTTATCATTTCATTCGTGAAGAAACTCAAAGTGTAGAAAAAGACCACTGCCTATCTAAGTATTTGGTATTGTGGGAAAATTTATTTATGTATATTGTTATACAAAATTCAATATTATATATGTGGCGGTAACAACAAGCCAACTTAGATTTAGTTTTTTTATATTTGCTTCTTGTAATTTATATTTTAAGTTTCTTTAAACTTGCATTGTTTTAATTCTTACATTTACCTAACCATAAACCAGTCGTAAAATGTAAAATTACAGCAAGAATTTCTGTATCGTTATTGTCTAATATTAATTGTAATTAATTGAGATGCCGGAGCACTAAAACTATTTGTTAAGATTTTTTTGTAACGGCAATCCTTCGAAATAAGTTTATCTTTAGTTTTGCACGTAAATAAAAACCGTCTACAAAGTTCTCCAATTCCTTCCAAGAATAAGTGTTGTTATAGGTAATAATTGTTTGTCCTATAAGGCTCATTAACATCTGATAAATTTTCTAATAAATTAATACTCATAGTAAATTTAAGTTTAATTTAGATTTATTAACAGTGTTCATGTTTAATTTATCAGCCAATAATTTTTTTTGCTTAAACTACATGTAAAATCGAGCGTTTTCTTTGGATATAGTTATAAATCAGCAGTATACACTGGCTGTAAAAAAATAAAATCCCTTGTCAATACATTTGTACCTTAGAGATACAAGAGTGTGGAGTGTGTTGTGTAGTTGGTGACTGTGGTAAATATTGATTGCGTGCGGGCGGCGCGAGTGCCGGCGGCAGCGCACCGGCAGCGCCGAGCCCGCGACTCGCGCCACGCCGCGCGCACACTCCGCGCCACATTCAAAAGAAACAGGAACGTTTCTTCGCGGGTTCGCCACGCAACGCCACGAAAAAAGAGGCGGAGACTCCGGCGCGCCGCCGTCGCCCAATGGCGGTGCGCGCTCGCCGGCCGCTCGCCAATGGGGCCGCTGCGGCGGGGCGGGCGCGCGCGCGCGGCCGCGCCCTCGTTTCGCCGGGGCTTTTTATTTATTGTTGCGCGGCACGGCGCGCACGACGGGTGTGTGATGCGCGCGTAGTCAGCCGACAGCATGGAGTCCGCCGTGGACTCAGCGTCGACCGCGAGCGAGGTGAGCGGCTCCTCCGGGGGCTCGCCGAGGGTGAAGGCGGCGTCGCCGGCGCGCGCGCTCAGCCCGCCGCAGCTGCTGGCGCCGCGGCTGCCGCTGCCGCCGCCGGGCCTGGGGCTGCTGGGCTCGCTGCAGATGATGCACCACTCGCCGCTGGAGCTGATGGCGGCGGCGCACCACCACGGCCCGCCGCGCTACGGCAGCCCGCCGCCCATCTCCACCTCCGACCCGTCCGCCAACGAGTGCAAGCTGGTCGACTACCGCGGACAGAAGGTGGCCGCCTTCATCATCCAGGGCGACACGATGCTGTGCCTGCCGCAGGCGTTCGAACTCTTCTTGAAACACTTAGTGGGCGGGCTGCACACGGTGTACACCAAGCTCAAAAGACTGGACATAGTGCCGCTGGTGTGCAATGTGGAACAGGTTCGCATCCTGCGCGGGCTGGGCGCCATCCAGCCGGGCGTGAACCGGTGCAAGCTGCTGTCGTGCAAGGACTTCGACGTGCTCTACAAGGACTGCACCACCGCAAGGTACGTGTTGTCAACAACAACCACGGCGCACTCCGCGCTCTTGCACGCGCCGCTCTCGGCTCACATTTCAGTTTTAAACTTATGTTGCCGTTAAGTTGACTCTCGTGAAACTGCATTTTAAGCGTTGTTTCGCTCGTACTATCAAAAGCTTGTTTCTTTTTATTTTGCGATATTTTTTTGACGTTTACGTTAATAGTAGTTTCGGGATTATTCATGTTTCTTATATTTTTTGTTAAGTGGTTATAAATTTTCTAACGTCGTTATTCACCAAGTTCCACGAACATAACTTTATAATTGTATCTCGTTGAGTGCCATCAAAGTGGTAAACCGTTGGATATGTAGGCCTACGCGGTGTGTCGGTGTACCTGCATTCCTTGCATCGGCGGTGTCAACGGAATGCGATTACGTATAGTGACTGCACACGCTGTCCGTGTGTACCAAAACGTTAGTAATGACGTAAACAAGGAGTTTGGGCCCAGTTCCACGGCGGCCGCGTCGCATTAATATTTAACATTTTAATACGCACCAAATATTTCCTCGGGGTTAATTTTTAAAGCGTTGCTCCCGCGACGGAAGGGTTACGTGCCCGTTAATTAGCGGCTCCGGCGTGAATTTTTAAATAGTAATTTTTACAAACGGTAAAGTTAGATTAAAAAACGTGGTTAGTGGAGGCGCGCGGCGGCGTGCGGTAGGCCTATATCGGCTTCATTAATGCACTTACACACAGCGCGATTTAAAAATGTAATGCGCTCCAAGTGCGCGCTTGGGAGGCGTAAAGCTGAATTTTGGTGTAGTATTGCCGCGCGGAGAATATTCGCCGTTTGTTTATTGGCAGCGGAACGGCCGGCCCCGACTGACTCATATTTTTGTTTAGCTTAAATCATGTCAGCTCGTTCCTCCACAGATGATATCATTACAAGCTTGTGGCATATTTTATTTTTGTCATACAACATATGCCTTAATTGAAACGGGGATGAAATTTAGGTACCATTACATGCTTGTTTGTATATTTGCTGTATGTAATTGAAGAATGAGGTTCATAATTTGTTATTTGAAAAATTTGTAAACGTATACGTTCAAGGCATTAGCAATTAATAATGATAATAGGAAATACGTATTGACAGAGGTCGAGTTATTTCAACTGTACTAAAATACTATTAAATAAGATTCTAATTCGTAATGAGCTGTTTATTTCAGTTGCTAACCAGTTATAAAGTGATATTAATCCTAGTAGGTACCTATCACTGTATAATTCATTTAAATAATTTAATTAACAGACATATATTTTTTTCTAATTAAATTTGTTGCTTAAAAATTCGTGCCAATTAACTTTCGTGAACTTGTCAAGACAATATTTTTGTCTGAATTATTATACAAGTCGATAAACGAAGCAAAAAGTATCAACAGAAAACGTTATTATTATTTCCTTATTTTATGAAAATAGTTTAAAAATAAGATCCGATTGCCAGTGTCATAACGAATTAACTTGTGCCACAAACAAAAGATATACCGTAAAACGGGGTGAATAGCAACGGTTTCAAACTTTGCATGAAGAATATGTTGTTCCTAATTTTTTTTTTTCATCATGGGTGATTATATATGATGTCCGGTACCCACACGAAAAGATCTATAGCAATATTCTTTAAATATAATCACAGGTTTTTCAGAAAAATTGAAAAATATTGACCATTTCTATTAACCCAACGACTGGGGTCAATGAAAACAGGTAAAGGGGTGAATGGAAGAACTGTTAGGGCTGCACCAAAATACTTTTAACCAACATGCAAAAATGTGAGGTGCTGAATAAAAATATATCTTTCAAACCAAAACAATTTTTAAATGCTAAATTAAAATAAAATGTGACATAATATGTGGCAGAAGATGATGTATATATGGCATGATGCTATGATGTATATGTGGCAGAAGATGATGTATATATGGCAGAAGAAGCATGAAATTAAAATTAATGCAGTTGAGATGAGAGCGCTAAGAAGCATAATATGTGGAGTGAAATTCGTAGATAGATTGAAGAATAGTGTGATAAGGGAAAACTTCAGCAATGATATCTCGGACATCAGCCTGTATGAGATTGAGATGGCCTTGAAACAACTTAAGAACAACAAGGCGCCGGGTGAGGACGGAATCACTTCAAAGCTTCTGAAGGCGGGCGGAACGAGAGAGGCTCAGAGGCTCTACAATTCTGTTCTCCTCGAGGGCTCAACGCCAGAGGCATGGAGCAGGAGCGTGGGGGTACTGTTCTTCAAAAAAGGTGGTAACACCTTGCTAAAGAATTACAGGCCCATTTCGCTCCTGAGCCATGTCTATAAGTAGTTTTCGAGGGTCATCACAAATCGTCTCGAACGCAGGTTTGATGACTTCCATCCACCCCAACAAGCTGGTTTCCGAAAAGGCTTTAGCACCATAGACCATATCCATACGCTTCGGCAAGTTATACAGAAAACCGAAGAATACAACTTGCCGCTTTGTTCAGCATTTGTAGACTACGAGAAAGCCTTTGATTCGATCGAGACGTGGGCGGTGCTAGAGTCTCTCCAGCGGTGCCACATTGACTGTCGGTACATCGAGGTGTTGAAAAGTATATACAGCAACGCCACCATGTCGGTCCGAGCACAAGATCAGAGCACGAAGACTATTCCACTACAGAGAGGCGTGAGACAGGGAAATGTTATATCGCCGAAACTGTTGTGGGTTTTTCATGTTTTTATCAAGTCTGCTGATAAATGTGAAGGCAGGTTGTCGCCAATTAAGCACTTTTTGCCTGGTAAATTGTTAAGATGAGGAACCACCATATTTTGCACCCAGTCCTCAAAACAGATTTCTTAAAAAAAATATTGTATTAATGTACCTGCAAATGAAAACTTCTCTGTAAAATATTATTTAATCGCTGACCCAGCGAACTTTGCACTACCGTCAACCTTTTCTGGGCTTGTAAGAATATTTTAAGACCAAAATTAACGAATTACCGTTCTCGAGTTAAACTAGGTACTTGCATAGCTTAACTATGTATTAACAATTATTGACAACCCTATGCGTCTATTTCTATTGACCCCTCATCTGTACCTATTTTCAGATTAACCGTTTCTATTATTCTTTACAATATTTCCATTAACCCCGTACTACTGTTCTAATCACCCGTCAATGGATTCTATTACCCCCTTTTATACAATAAATTTACATGTACAATGATTTTAACAAAATACAGAATTGTAATTGTGTATTTTTACTTAATTGCAATAAATTTTAATAAAGTAAGACACATGTAATGATATGAACACATCAAACAACACATTTAATACATTTTTCGGACTTAAAATCAAAAGTTGCGGCAGTTCAAATAAACGTGTTTTCGGAAGGTAGACTTTAAAGTGAATTTTTAACAATAAATGTTAATTTAACATTAAAAAATTGTTGGCAGCGCTAAGAAAAGATATTGATATGTAATAGTTTAAAATACTACTAAAATCCTTTAACGCGAAATAACCGAATAATTATCTTGAAAACTTTCCTGATTTTTGTTCTATTCACCCCGCAGTTTCTATACACCCCGTTTTACGGTAAATTGAAATTGATATACCTAATTCCAAATTTAAATATTTCTAAGGTTAAATTCGCTGGCTAGCAATAAAACGTATTTTAAAAACAAAATAAACGTGAAAGAATGAGTTCCGAATGTCGAGCCGGACACGGTCGCTCCAGGGCGGCCTTCATTCCTTCTAATGTGTATTGACATGTTTCCACCATTACGATTTCACAGATTGTATCGACAAAAACATTTTTAAAAGTATAACTTTTTATGTTTGCCCTTTTTGGCTGTAATTAGCAGTGTTATATCTATTTATATTTTGTAGTTTCCGCAGTTTTTTTCTTTTTCTTCGTCTGTAGCTCGAGAATAAAACGAATAGATTTTTTATTTCATGAAATAAATACGATACTTGGGTTTCTAATTTTTCGGTTAAATGTGCCATGAATTAATTTAATTGCACTTTTGATATAAACGTATTTAAATTTAAATATCTACAGTGATAAAATTTTATTAGAATACCTAACAACAAATTAGCGTTACTTGCGGTATCGACTTTAGTATTGAAACATGAAAGCAATATAACTGAAAGTGTGTTAAATTATATAAATAAATAACTTTCTATTATTCAACAATTGCAATAATTTTATTTCAGAAATCAAAATTTACGTATTATTTGAACCATGTTAAATAATTAAATCTATATTTCCTAACTAATAAAAATTAATAAATGGCATTTTATAATGCACAATTAGAGCGAATGGAATGAAATGAGCGATAAGCCGGGGTACGGTCGGCGCACACGGCGTGTCACTACGCATTGCATATGGAAACGCGATATTTTTCAAAAACGGTGCGCCCGCATTACAAAACGCTGTGTAAATAATAGGAGGACGGTGCTTTTCACGCTTCAATAATTGTTCGACAGCAGATAAACGAGTGCGTCTCGAGTTACATTCGGCGCAAGGGGTGTTCGCCGCTCACCATTCTCTAACTCTTTTGTAAAGCCTCGTTTCTTACCAGTACCACTTAGTACCAACCCTCGATAGTTTCTTTAATTGTATTGTCATTCAATGGTACATTATTTAATTTACTATGTACGGGGACAGTATCGGTTGGTGTTATGTACTTTTTATATCCGGAACTTTTAGGAGCGATTTGAGTTAGGGTTTTGTTATTTACTAATTGAATGAGAGCTTCAAGTAAAATTGAGTGAAAATTATTAAAAATTAATTGGTAAAATTACTCCGGAAAGTGACACAAAGAATGCAAAAAATTAGAAACATACTTATATGTGTATGATAATAAAATGAATTCTGTATTATTAATGATAAATAAGCGGAAGAATGTCGAACTAACTGTAAACTCATAGGTTGATGCGAAAGTCGTGAGTGGTAGTGGGATGAGCGTTTTGCGAGTCAATAGAAATTCTGAGATTACCTTTCTATTGCAATTGATACAAATGAGTGGTTACATGAGCTAAACCGAGATAATGGACCATGTATAAGCTAAAAGAGCACGCCGGCGAGAACATACTATCGTACAGCGAGAGAAGTATTTCTCACTGCTGACTTATTTTTTCTAATCAATAGAATCAAAGCGCAGGGTTCCGTCCATTGTCTCTGCTACAAAGAGCGAGGTTCAATTACGGAGGTCATCAACACGACTTTTTATGGAATTTTCAGCTTTACGACTCATTTTGATGGTCCGCCTTCAAACGGAGTGATATTTTGTAAATAAACAAAAGACTGAAATAACTGGCTCATTACCTTTGTAGAGCCGGTAGTGCCGGTGGGAGCCCGTGTTACTACTCACTACTGAGAGGACTTGCCGCTCCCAACCAATGCAAGCTGGCATATTAGTTATGGAAATAATGTTTTTTTATCACAAGATTTTTTTTTAAAACGCAATCACAAATAATGCATAATACAGAATAATTATAAATTGTTGTTAGAAAAGAATGAGAAAGAATTACATTTGTACGTTTGTTGGAATTCGCATTCGTGCTTTATAGCGATGAAACAAATACTTATTTCCGGTTCTCTATCTACTTCAGATGGGATTCTAAGGGATCATTGATATAAAATCATTAAACTATTAAGATAGTATTTTATAATAAAAGATAAAGAGCTATTGCCGTGCTTTGACTGTTTATATTATCAAAATTTAAATGAAAAGGTAAACAAAACAAAAATATATTTGAAACATTTTCGCAGTTAAGTTTTATTTTGATGGTATTATAACGTTTCATCAAAGGATACTTTTTTAAGTATTATGCTTAAGCGATACTGCTTTAAGAGTTAAAAAACACGACATGTAAGATCATATTATAAGTATGTTATGGAATCAACAATAAAATATAGTAGATTATAGCAGTCGTTACTTGGCTAAGTAGACAGATGGTAATTGAACGCATTCTATTGAAAGTTATGAGGTCATTGGGTACTTGCAGTAAGCAGGCGCTGGCCGATACATCCGGCCATTGATAATTTATTTGCTAGTTACTAGTGTCCGTGGAATAATAATAATAACGAGAATGTGTTCCGCACTCCGACTGGCGTTGGTCCAAGCAGTGATTCTCATTGAAATATTAAACCAAGACACTGCAATGCGGCGTCTCAGACACGCGCGCTGCCAAATTAATTAAACGTGCGTACTACACGCGTATTATTTAGTGCGCCGGACCATAGGCCTACCAACGTGCAACTTTTAGACATTCTCAACTATAACCACTCACAAACAGACGATATATATATAAAAGTATTGGTGTGTAAACATATGAATTATTGGGGTATAAAAAGGCTTTTAAAAAGGAACGCTAGTTTCTTGTTCAATTTTCTTTGGTGAAAATTTCCTTCTAAAGCTGTACAATTACACATGGTTTTAGTTACAAAGAAGTGATTGCGCAATATGTGTAGAAGTTAGGCATACTATGTTTAAAATTATAACTAAACAATTACAATTTATTCCGGTTAATTTTCACTCTTCTAACAGAAACTTTATATCTTGTGTATTAAAAGTTGGAGATATTTTAGGCCTCATTAACACCGAGTATTGATGTAAATATTAGTGGATCAAACAAACGTTTTATCGTTGTATTTTTCAAAACGTGGCTTTTCGATTCACCGATTTTATTATGAAGCCATCTTGTAATTCACTTATCATATTCCGTCATTGATTGTTATACATATCGTTTTTCCAGACAGTTATCCCTTTTAAATTATGCAATATTTAATTTAGGATCCAAGATTAAGCGATGGTCTCAATATTTGTCATGCTAAATTTTATATTAGATAACCTAGATTGTTTAAACACTGACTGTAAATTAAGGTGTCGAGATTACTGCCGCAACTAGACAAAAAATATTTAGAGTGACAAATATTTCTTTAGGCTGTGAGACTCAGAAGTCTCTTGTTGCATATGAATAATTTATTATTACTGTGGGATAGTTAAGTTATAAATCACATATAAGAACAGCAGTTAGAACGAAAAAAGATAGAATTGCTGAGTCCCACCATATTGAAGTCATTCAATTTACCTTGCCATTTGACTCTACCATTAATGCATAATTAAAATTTATATTTTCTTTTAATTAGAGTAAGAGGCTTTTAAACGAAATCACATAATTTATATTTGTAAAAGCAGACTTAATGCTTTAGGCATTCTCTCAGTATTCACCCAACAAATAAGATATAGGTACCTATATTGATTGAAGTAGTCATATACATTTAAAAAAATCAATATCGTTGTTTAGGAAATGATTTTATTATGTCCAGTTGTATAACCGATCAAATTTTGTTTTTATATGTCACGAATAGATCTGCGGTCGGCATACCTCACGGTTCGTTGGATTCAATGCTTATTAAAAAAAACATAAGTAAATGTATTGCATGTGACATTTTGCTTATACATTCATATTTTAGATAATGTTTTTTGTGGTTTTTGTGATGGTGTCCCTACAAGTTATTTGGGAAGCTTAAAAAGAATAAACGGAATGACTAAAAACATTTATCATTTTTATTTAAAATTCAGTGCAATAACACTCTCTCACTCAATCTATTACATACTTGTACTGTACTAATTACAGCAATAGAAACATCATAACAAGTTAATGTAAGCTGTGCCATCACTAATAATATAATTCATTGTACACGCACAACAGAAACACATTCGCTTGCAAAGCATTCAAGTGTCAAATAAAGCGAAGTGGCTGAAGGAAACACAATTTCCTCAAAGGCAGTAAAGCGACAAACTGTTCCACAATGGGAATATTATGGAGGCAATTTATTACGACTGATTCAACAAGTAGCCGGGGAACAGACGGAAACACAAGAATGCGAGTGCCGAGTGCCGACTACAGAAACGAACCCTCCGCCTGCGACGCACACCGACATTCGTAACTCTCACACAAATGACACGAGGGAATCCCTCCCGGCTAGACGGAATTATCTCCAGTTCTATTTCCGTTTCGCGTACTATTCAAATTGCGTCCCACTCGCACCTCGTTTCGCAACGTATCGCCCTCTCTATCGCATTCGGTTCATTCATGATTGTGGATTTGAATGGATTTGGTGCGTTTCTTCCCACAATCCACAAGTCGCCGCGACCCGGCGACGAACGGGCGTCGGGCCGCTCACGAGCCTGTGCTGTGTGCAGTCGGACCACAGCCACGTAGCGAACACTATTAATTAATGTACACTTCCGTGTTAAGTAGTTATTGAATGGATGGTACAAACTATCGCATGGCGTGTACCGCGGTGCGCCGGTAGCCGTTGTAACGTCTTATAATTGCGGCTCACCATGTGTTGAGCTCTAATCATGTTTAATTATAGTCAGAAGGAGTCATTGCCGGTTGCCATGAGATGAACTGTTACAAATGTACAAACACCGCGAGAATATGACGGATTACACGGCGCCCCACTTATGAGCCGCCGTTGTTTTTATTTCAACGCTAAGCCACTTAAAATTAGCACAATTAGTAAACTGCTGTCAGATTGTGTAAAATATTACGAACTGTACGATGCTTATGAGTTTGTACAGGAAACAACAAGAATAGCATAACAATAGACGAAGTTTTAACACAAATAGTAACAATTATAGACGAGATGAGCGCTATTTTGAGTGTAAGTTACACGAAATAAAGAAAAAGCAGGATATGAGAACCTAGTTAGGAGAGGCGTTGTTATTCTTATATTTTTGTTTAGCCGGCTGACGAGCCTAGATATTTTCTACACGTTCATATTCATATATCATACACGTTTGTTTAGTAAGAAGTTGTGCATTGGTGCATACATTTATATGGCTGTTATACAAACACTAAAGACAATGGGAGGTGGAAATGAAAGAAAATGTAGTTTTTGCACTATTCGCAACATCTCACTATTGTGTGATGGAGACACAGTTATAAATTGATGTTAAATTATATGTTAAGATGATCCTCTTGCACCATTCTCATCGGTAATTTTATGCTGCTCTTAATGTTAAACAAAATATGTGCCATAGAAATCAATAAAGTAGATATTGTTAAAATCATTCAAATAAAATGGTCTTCCATACATATATCTACTCGTACTTTATTTATTTAGTCAATGAAGCACAAAATACGTTTTAGCTCCTTAAAATAACTTGTTTGTGATAATATGTTCTTATAATATTCCTATTGCAATAAAATTAAATTAAAACTCATTATTTTGTACCGGCAACATTATATTCTAAGTTTCTGAAGTAATTAAATAGCCCGGCATTTAGTGTGTAAGGGAAGATAGTTAATTCTGTCTGAAATCCTTACATCGAGATAAAACTGGGTTTATCATCAGGTGCAGTAAAGTCACTTTTAGCTCATTACAATCAATAAACCAATGTTACTACGCCAATGATGTGAAAATATTGTGAAATACCGGATACAGGTAGCCATTATAACTGGGCAGATTGTAGAGAACTATCGGGTTGCATTGCCTTTACTTTGTTTCTATGTGTATCCATTGCTGTAAACCTAATCTGTAATTAACTGCAATCCACTAATAAAATTGTTCGGAATCCTCTAATATCTAATAAAGTATCTCTTATATAATTTTGTTGATTAAAATCTGTTTAAAAAGTCTTAAGTAAGTACCTACTTTAAGACCAATTTGAATTAGTTTTATCTTATAAATTGAAGCAATAAATACAATCTAGAGATATTAGCCTATTCAAGAATATATTAACCTTCAAGTGAGTCCGCGACTTTCCGTGTTTATAGGCCAACTAAACAGTATTTCGAGACTATGTATTCGATAATTTACTAGGTAGGTAGGTTAGGTAGCATGCATACAAACAGCCGTTTACTACCTACTATATTTTTGCCTTTTTTGGTCTAGATGTGAACATATATTTTATCTATATACGGACATATCTAAAGAAAGAGTTTGTGTTGGCATTTTAAACGAGAAATTGGTTTATCTAATAAAAATAGAATTGTAGCGGAATTTACGCGTAGCATGTAAATTTTCTGCAATCAATGTATTCAATTAATTTCGATACAGGCAAACGCGAGAAGCGGATAGAAAAAGAACATGGCTATCTATTTTCAATAAATTGTAAGCACTGGAAAGAAAATTTTACGACATAGCAACAAAACGAGATAAAGGCTACTTAAGAACGTCTGAAGCCCTCGTTAAATCCTGATATACGATTTATAATAAAAAGTAATAAAACATTGGCAACAATTTAAAAAGGGAATCGATAAAAACTTGCAAGCGAATATCAAACGCGCTGTGGAGGTTGCTGGTTAAAAGATGGTAAAATGCATTTTACAACCTAAATGTTTGTTTTATTTTTAATCAAATCACTCGTTTATAAAGTCAACAAAGTTACACGGCGCCTATAAAACATTTTGCCTTGTTTATTGTACCATTCGCACACTCGGTAATCTCAACGAAACTGTAACAGACTAAGTCTCGGTAATTATATTACGTGCAATCACTATAGTTTAAAGCTTGAGGAAGCGCGACTGGCGTTTCATAAATTTATTTATACCACCTGTAAAACTGCTACCTTATCCAACTACCTGATTTTTATAAATGTACCAACATATTTGTATACAGTTTGTTCCTTCTGGTGCATGTGTAATGAAATCCTTTGGAAAAATTGATGTTTTGTAAGTCGGGTTAAAAAATGCATGCATAAGGAATTTTAATTGTTCCTTGCTGATAAAATAGATTAGGTCGAGGATAATATTTGGCACTGAAAACCTTCGTCTCTTGTTTAATTTTTATATTTAGACACGATTGATATTTTTTGACGTGATTTTTATAATCCACTTATTTTCTATAAAGTTAGGCTAGTCCAATGTAATGCGAAATAGAAATAATAAATAGTCACAAGGTATAATTTTATTTTAACACGTTAATGATGTCAAAAATTTAAGTGCTTGCAATTTATTTCGAGTGTTTATAGCGACAACATAGTAATGAGAAGTGTTGTAAAGTGGCCACAATCGTTAGTTTGAACTCTACCATACAACCGCATCTTGCTTCGATTAACGTAATTTACAGCCGATATAAAATTATTTTAATTCTACCCGCGGCCATATTTATTATAATTATCTCAGCTGTACTTAAAGTAAATTTATTTTAGAGCTACTCTAATGAGTACTATTAATTCCAATAACGTTCAAGAAGTAGCTAGTCTGTAGAGTGAAGAAGTGAAATGCAGGAGGTCTCATAAATATCGATTCTCCGTATGCGCTGGTGAAAAATCGATAGCGGTCCAGATTCATACAAAAATAGGGCAGAGAAATCGATTTGGCCCACATTTTGGCGGTCTAGCGGACGCCGGCGGCGAGGGTAACGCTCGCGATAAGGGATAGTGTCCCCCTCCAGGCGAGGGGTAGTCCCCCTGCGCCCCCCTGATAATATTTACCGCCCCCCGGCCATACTTACGCCCCTCAGTATTTACGGTTTAGAGAAAAACAAGGGTACTCGTGCTTCGGAAGGTGCAACGTGGATTTTAATCCTTTCTGATGTTTATGATTGATGGCGGATTTCGTGATCGGTGTTGCGCTGATGTTGATGGATTCTTTATGATTCCCCGTTGATGCCAATTGCTTTCGCAGTAGGTCGTGCTTGCAATTTCGTGTTAATGATTTGTATTACATAATCTCTTGGTACTTTTTATTAATAAAATTAACTAATAAGAATATGAACAAAATTCAGGTTTTCCATTAGTAATATAATTTAAGACGCAATAATTGTTATTCGTTTAAACCAGATAAATATGTTAAGCCTTAGGCAATACGTGAACTATAACAATGTTACGTCTATATTCTTAAACAATGTTTGTCAAGCTCACAGACATTTTAAGAAATGAAAATGCAAACTGCATCTGGCATGTTGGGTTCTGTATCTATGTTTAATATATCGTTTTATGAATGCCATACAATATAAACATTTTGTTGTAATATCTAGATTTTACAAAAAGAATGTCTAGATAAATTGTACCCAAAACGAATTTAATTTTTTACAAATTCAGGCGTTTCCTCTCCAAAAGCATCTCTTTTTGCCATGTAAAAACAGTTTACTTTCCTAATGTGAAATAAAAACCATAGAAGTATTATATGACCATGCCTAAAAAAAATATTTAAAGAGTGAAAGAATAGGCCAGAAATTGCGTCTGTCTTTAAATGATCAATTATTACTTTTACTTGTGGAACCCTAAAAATGAAACGTGCATCTAAACTAACGTATCCATTTATAATAGCCGCTAGCGCCATCTGTCAATCAATAAATTTCAATAAAAAAAAACTTAATTAGGCTTTCAAAGACACAGCAACATTAATAACCAATGAGTAATTGAAACCGCTGATGCACATTGATTTCCGACTTTCAGCACTCGTTATATAGGCATAGAGTTCAAAATACAATAGTGGATATGGTATCAGAACCGCAAACACAAGTTGGTTGTATGGATATGACGTGATGGTGACGATAGGTGAAGATGTCAGTCAAATATTGACGCGTGCCCAATATCTCAGTGTGTCGACATTGCTGAGTCACAGCGAAAATACCAATTATAATGTTCATTGCTCTGCCAATGAGATGGGTCGATTAGTTCTCAAGAAACATTTGTACAAATACCTACTCTAAAGTTTACCTAAGCGGGTTTATTGGAGCGAAGTACATTAATTTACTCGTATTTATTAATGCGTTTTTCGGTTAGTTATACGTTGGTGCCAAAGGAAATTAAGTTTGGGGAATTGAAACTAGTTATTGTTTTTTTAATTGCGATCAATTTGTGGCGTTCTACATGAAATGTGCCGATCATTGTGTGCCGAGGTGAGACCCTATTTCAAAGGTTTTGGTGGGTAAAATTTTATGCCCAATGTCCACTGGCCTAGCTCTACGCCTTACCACTAAATAAGTGTAAATATTAATATTTTTCTTCATTCCCTTAAGTTTTATCTCACTTTCTAGGAAACTATAATATCGGTTCATAGCCTAAAACTGACGATTTAGAAATACTTGTAATTGAATAAAGATTACTTTTACTTTTTATTTTGAAATGAGCATAGCACTTTAGTAAGTTAGGATTCAAGATATTTTATTATTTGAATTTGTATTTCAACAATAACCTTGATAAAAGAAATCCTCAGTTATTTAATTAAACAGTCTGTTCCCGTCCCTATGAAGAGTCGTTTTTTAGGAACGCGTTTTAATAATTCCATTGGTAATATCATACAGATATCAAAGAAAGGGTTGCACAGTGGGCCGAGTGCGCGCTGACTCGCACAAAATGCTCTATCTGCATATGGCCGCTGATTGATGTGCCCTGTAATTATTTAGACGCGTTAATAACACCACCGACGACGGCCGCACTTTGTTTCTGACGACTTAAGACGAATGAAATGAGAAATTCTATCGGGCTCCTAATAGAGCTTATTGCTTTCTGATGTTTTGTTGATTAAACGAACACAAATTTGTTATTAAGTTTCGCAACGTCCTTTATTTTGTTTGCGAGATGCAATTTTATACATCCACAAACTGATTTAATTTTACCTTGTAGGGAATGGACATTAAGAGCTAATTTTATAGACCGCTCGCATAGGTGGGATACAATTTAATTAAACACAGCGAGTGTAAGTGAAGCACAAACCACACCCGAAGTATGCAAATACGCACAGGTCACACCCGCTGTATACATATTTCCGTAATGGTGCCGTATCGTAGATTTATTTACATAAATGGCCACCGCGTACAAATCGTCTTTATGTTTTCTGTGCGTGCGACCCCAAAGCCGACGAATCAGAATATTAACGTAAATAGTAATGGCGGTAAAAAACCTATTATGCAAATGAAACATTTTGATGTAAATAGAAACTGACGTAACGCGATGTTAAGAAAGCCATAATAAATCGTTTTTGTTAGGGCTTTATTAGATTATTTCTCAGTCGGCTCCGTACCTGTGGTGCGTGACATGATTTTCAACATATTTTCTTCAATTAGCTTGGAAAATTTTACTTTTGTTCTTTCTTCAGAAATTTACTTAGAATTGTGAAATTATGCGGCGTAATTAACTTTTATTTATACGGTTTCATTTGATCTAGCTGTTCTCAGAATATTCTTCTTGTTATTTTTCTCGTGCTTGAAAACCGTTACAGAGTTGTTGATCGATCGCCACTCGAATTGTTTAGTGTGGCCGCAGCTCAATATGGCGTGTTGGGAACGTAAAAAGCCATGTCACAAAAGGAATAAAAAATGTACGGTACCTATTAATCTTGCACAATCCAAAATAATGAAATTGGCATATCCATTGAGATCATAGATATGAATACGTTATGATATACATTATTACATTTAATAACAAACGGCTGTCGAGTGTCGAATGTGCTTACGTCACAACGAAACGGGACGGAATAATAGAGTTCGCTCCAAACGTTTAGCGAACCCTCGGAAATTGTAATAAAAAAGAACCATTCGAGATGTAACAGCGATATGATTTTGCACTTTTTTATTTTTTTTCTGTTTTCGTGCGTGTTTTTAACACAGCTCTGCAGAGCTGCGAATCGATTCGACGCGCTACAGTTATGTGATACACCACCACGAGTTTGTGTTAATATTTGATTTGGCTGCTCCTATAACACTGTCAGTGTTTAAGAGGCCATCTGCGATGCAAAAAAGTTATCGCTTTTCAATTGTAAGTGGTCACGTATTTCGAAAACATTTTGATACCTGTTTAACGAGAGCCATGCGAGTTTCCTATTATATTTAGACCAATAAAGGTGCTTACATTTTAGTATAACACGATTATTTTGTTTTAAGTAAAATAAGTACTCGTAGCTGGCAGAACTTTCATGATAGTAAACGCGGAT
This sequence comes from Cephonodes hylas, assembly GCA_030295005.1. Classification (NCBI taxonomy): domain Eukaryota; kingdom Metazoa; phylum Arthropoda; class Insecta; order Lepidoptera; family Sphingidae; genus Cephonodes; species Cephonodes hylas. The sequence goes on from AP025366.1 coordinate 8,279,142, forward strand.
AAGGAAATTTAAAATATTCAACAAAGAAATCCTGTTCCTATGATTGTATTGAAAAATAAAAGGCAGCTGACTTTAGTGGAATATATATTTGTGATACTTGTCATCCAAAATGTTGTTTTACATACAAGTTTTAAAAAAGCGCCCCTGTTTATGTTCAGCTGACGTAATTACAAGCCAGATTGTAGTGAAGTGACTTATTAGGCGTCCCTTCCGTTACTATGCTTTGATAATTATACACCTAAAATGCATAAGAAGAAAGTATTACATGTGGTATCCGTCATTACAATAGTTTAATTTGTAGCTTTAAAATGTTTATAGTACAAAAAATAGAAGCAGTTATTGTGACCAATATATGTATATTTATATCTATACTAATATTATAAAGCTGAAGAGTTTGTTTGTTTGTTTGTTTGTTTGTTTGTTTGTTTGAACGCTAGGATCTCAGGAACTACTGGTCCGATTTGAAAAATTCTTTCACTATTAGATAGTACATTTATCGAGGAAGGTTATAGGCTATATAATATCATGCTGCGATCAATAGGAGCGGAGCAGCAATAAAGAATGTTTCAAAATCGGGGATATTTTTTTCCTTTTCAGTGCTTTCGCTGCGTGCGCTGCGGAAACGGTTAAAGTTTCGCTAAAATAATGTATGAAAGAAATATTCCTCTTTAAAAGTTCTAAAAAAAAGTCCGCGACAGCATATGTCTATTGTTTAAGGTTGGCTCACTATAACGTTTTTTATCTTAACCAAATTTATTTTAAAATAAAGTTTTATTTGTGAAGGTGTTTTTATAAATATGGTATTAATCCTTATCCAAATAAATACGTTATTCATTACAAGTATTTAATTTCAAATAAAATTGCCCTTTACATCATTTGATTTCACTGAGTATCTTAGAAGATATTGCAGTTTTAAAATATTGATCGAGCGCGCAATAATGATGCACAAGGCGCCGACCGGCGCGCTACGGTTTCACGTTTAAACAATTCGACCGATATGTATGATTTTTGGTATGAACATAAATAGGGCTCTGAGAAGTAAAATAGACTAAAACTTATTTTCTTTCTGAACTCAACCCTGTAGTCCACGCAGACGGAGTTGCGGGCAAAAGCTAGTAAATGATATAGCTATCATCTACAATACAAATACGATAAATAAAGAGCATATTCTTACGGTTTTTTTAATTATTTGCGTTCATTTTTTATATTCAATCAATCTACAGATTTTAAATTAAATCATTTATGTATAGTAATTCCAAAATTGAAGTTCAATTAATTAAACCGAGCACTTCTACTTAAAACACGGTTATACTTCCAGATATGTATTTGGGTCGAAGACCTCCAATCATTCGGACATTCGGATGGACGGCCCCCATTCGTAAGAATGTGATTAATTAAATAAATGTATAGACCCGGAAAGAAATCCGCCAACCCTTAGCCCCCGGTTTTTTGCAACAGACATACCTCATTTCGCATTGGGGGGCGTAATTGACTCGTTGTTAATTTTATTTAAATTTTCTGCAGAAAGGAATTTTCTCTGATTTTCAAACAGGAAATCCACCATCAAATCTGCTACCCTTTCTGTAAGATTTATGATTGCATTCTCTATGAACTTTTCAAGTGTTGTACTGCTTCGCTTGTACGAGTGTAAGTTTTTGCTCCAAACCATTCTACGTAAATGAATGAAGACATTGTGCACAAGTGAAAACACAAGTCGAAGCTAACCAGGTTGTCGGGCTATCGCAGCAACATCACACTCCACGTAAATAACTAGGCAATACAATTCTCACTGGTTTTTTACTTAATTACGCTTCGTTACATATGGTAATCAATGGCCATAAAGAATACACTCGTATCTCGCCAACAATCTCACATACACAGGATAGAAACTGCGCTAAATCAAAACAACGTAACATTCACATCTCATATTTCTAATTAAAATTCCTATACATATGCATTGTTACGAATCAGATATCTCTATTGTCCACCGAACAGTTTTGTACTATCACACACACAGCTACTCGGATGAATGCATTATGCTGTTCTAGCTAATGATCGTTCATATTTCGTGTAAACAGATCTATTCAGTTTGTCATATTTCTGTGGTTGACTTGTGTAATTATAGTAATCTGTGGATGGATATCTATTTCGCATTTAACATATACTTATCATGTTACCTTCATTTGTTTTGGTTTTAATCCTTGGGTATAAAGTAGTAATTCGTAAGTTTCATAATCGATCTCCCATTGTAATCAATCCCGCCTTTATTGTATTGAACCAATAACTCTTTACTATAAAAGTTTGCCATAAATAATACAGTTAAGTACACTAAAGATCGGTTATATTTACTCCCTGTCTTTTTAATAATTTTAAAGTTTTTGTTTAAAGTAAGTGCACTAAAAAGTTATCAAAGATGTTGGTACATGTGAGTTTTTTAAATATTACAATGAGGTAAACACATCAGCCATAGTTGTGAGCAAACAAGATTACTGATACATCCTGCGTTCCCGGTGGGCTAATCCGTGTGTGCACCTTATCAGTTATAGGGAAAAATTTATGAATAGAATTACTGTTTAAGTAATCGTGTTTGTCGAAACAAAGGTGCCGCTGCTCTGTTGTTCTCTGACAATTATTATAAATCACGTGCACTATGATAAAATGTTTCACTACAACCTTTTTGGATTATCTTCAACGTAGCCGGTGATTGTCTGATATATTGAATTTAACCCTGTCCTGATCTCTTATGGTTCTATAGAAAAGTCATATAAATACATGCATATCATAATTTACCATATTTTGATGATGATTTAGAAAAAGGAAACTAGGAGCGAGTAGACGAGGGTACGGAAAATTAGGCTCCGGGCATTTAGCGCCACTTAATGAAGTTTTCGATGTGATGTAATGTAATGTCATGGTTGAGCTTTGAACATTTTGTATATAATAGGCGCAAGTATTCCATATTTTCTCTTACAACCGTTAAATAACTAATACTCTCAAAGATAACAGCGCAAGCGATGCTATAAAACTTAACGGCATAATTTTCATTCCATAACCCTGTATGTATTTATGGAATATAATTGAATCTATTTAAATAATTACAGTTCGCTTTCATTGCTTATCTGATTCGCTCACCGCACAATAGTATAAACGATAATTATTCAAATGCCTTCATTCATGTTTCTGCAAGCGGGTGTTGCATAATTGTCTTACACAGAACCGTTTCAGCTTAAGCCAGTGTGAGGATGGCAGAGTGAAGTATACTTAAGTTGAATGTGACAACGTCCTTAGGATGTAGTCACACGGATAAGCTGTTTGTATAAGAAATAGTTGATACGGTAATACAACTTCCGTACGTCGAGATAGCGAGGGAGTCTTGTTGTCTGCCGTGGATACCATTATTCAAATAGTCTATTATTTTCCATAATTAATTTACAGTAATTTTCTTACAGCACTCATGTTAAAGTGCACCGTTAAATCGGTTTTACTTTGTTTTGCCGGTATCGCATGTTATCTAAGCGGAGGAAACGCGATTAAATTATTCCATTTTTATGTAGGAAATTAATAGTTATCGTCAAATCTAGATTTCTTAGTCTGCCATTAGGGATTACAGTGTTACAGAGTCCGCTACATATGGGATTGCATTAAAGCGTTTAAAGCTATGTACAATAAGGCGGCATGGCGGGTGCATAGTTCGAAGGAGTATTAAAAGGTTATGGAGCAATATTTTATAGTATCAAAAATGTAACAAGCTAAATAACAGCAATAGCGCACTCGTTATGCACCGAGTGTAGTAACTCGGTAGGAAATGTAATTAGCCGGTGTTCACCCGCGATGCCTTTAATTCACTCAAGCATGTAACTCCTTATCTCTGTTGCATGTTTTTTCAATATGCAATCCGCAGACAATCGTGCTGCTTTATCTGGCAATCGGATTCTCAGGTATTTTTTCATTCGCGAACACATCTAATTATTGTGCAGTTTCGTAACTAACTAGTGGTTCTTCGTGTCAATTGAGCTGCGACCGTGTAGTGCATAATGCATGTCATTATTGTACATTTCTTTTTATGTTGTACATTTGCATTAGGCTTTTATTCAGTATTTAATAATTGATTTACAAAAAGTCTCTATTTCGATGTCATTGCACTTGTTGTTAGGACTGCTGTCATTAAAAAATCTTAAAATTAATGCAGTGATAGACCTTCTCAATGGTAGAGGAGACCCGTGCTCAGCAGTGGGCGTATATGGGTTGATGAAGACATTCTTACCCACTTTTACTCCTGACTAGGTCAGTGTGGTGGAATAAGGCCTAACCGTCTCAGTTGCAGAGCAGGCCCGTGGGAGCATTGGGACGTATAAGGCCTGATGATTGAAATGATCTATGAAAATTAAATGACAGAAATCACAGCATACTCAAAACAAACAATAACGGATATTATGTAGTGGTCTGTTAATTAACACGTAGAAATTCATTAAATTGCATTATAATATGCTGTAAGAAATATTAAATCGCATACGTAGGTGATTACTACAACTTCCTTTAACACCCTTTCTGGAGTTTTTTTTCAATTGATTTTTTCTGCATTTTTAAGTTGCTTGTACAAAGTTGTTGACCATTCTTCACGCCCGTGTGTATAAAAATTACGTCGTTTTATTTTTTGCATGTAGACAGTAGTCACTTTGCTTCGATTCGATCGGAATGTCTTGTACGTTCCGCATTTTCTAATTAGTTATTTTCACTAATTAATTCACGTGTTTCATTCATATTTTTATTATAACAAAATATTTTTATTTAATAATAATGTCGTATTCGTATTTTAATTTACCGTAAATCAGGGTAAATTGGTCCAATCATGTCTTAAATGGGATTTTAACTATTTTCTGTAACTCATAGAGTACTTATAAAGTAAACTTAAGTTAACTTTTCTAGATGTTTTAGAACCCAATAATTTAAAGCTCCTTTTCCCATAACTTTTATGGTTGTCATAATCAAACTATGCAATTTGGTCATGCTTTATTGATTTAGTCAACAATAGAGACATTAGGAAGGTAATTGTACAAATGTACAATTTTGTTTCATTTTATGTAGAAAAGCTTTTACGTAAATCACAACTTACGATTTCCTGCATTTCGTATAAGGTGTGTTTCCCCCTCGCCGTATTTTGATGTCTTAATGTAAACGCATGATGTATGCATGCCGGAAGTATGAGTTCCTACTGAGAGCTATAATAGCGTTTAAAATTTGATATTATAATTTACTGCATATGAGAGAGTTACATTTAGACGTTCACCTTTTGAGTGTTTTCAAGGAGTATGTTGAATGAATTAAATTTTTAAACGAATTTCGAAATAAATTTTGTTATCAAAATAGAAAATAAGTAGTTTAAACCTCTTGCGATGGATGTGATGAGATCCTTTATGATAAAGGCAAATTTTTGTACGAAATTAGCTTTTCAAAGATTAAGCATTTATTTATCGATAACAATTTCAGTGTACCACAGAAATATCAGATGTTAAACTGGCGTGGTTCGCGTGATACAACAAACTTAATAATGAGGAAAAATTGTTGCCAGTTGTTGTTACAACGTTATTCGCTTTATGATGTTCACTATCAGCTTATGTGTGACGGTTGAAAAATTCACCCTGTCTTCATATATCTAGTTAGCAAATTACTCTAGATAGCAACACATTATGGATTTGATGTACTAATAAACAGAATGTAAATTATTGCAATCTGTGTTATCTGACATTAGTGTTAAAACATTCCGTATTAGTCTCTCATAGTATTTGCAATAAAAATGTTTTGCTATGAATAGCAACCTACATTTGTTTCATGTGATATGGTTACATTCTTGCTACGTGGCAATCGTTACATAGTTTAACAAGCAAGTTATTACTCATAAAGCTGGCTGATTGGAAATAAAATATATATTAAATTGAATGTGATGAAATTATAAGCGACTTATACACATGTAAACCGCAAAATTGTTCATAACTCATCGCCAATAAAACTAATATCAATGGATTACGAGTACTAAGAACCGATTTAAAAGGGCAACTGTCAGTTCCGAAGCAGGTTTTGTAACATTACGCACAGAATTGAAGAGGCGATATCATGTGAATTTCTATAGTGCAGAATTAATGTATTATTGCGAGATAAATCGTGAGCACGCATTAGACGCCCGGAGCCAATCGCTCCTGTTGACTTTTATTCTACCTTTGAGAACGCTTCAAGCTTGTTTCTATTCCCCTTGTACGTATTGCACAATTTGTGTTGTCTTGCACAGAAACTATTTACAAAACCTGACGACTCAACACAATGTTAATTATAAACTTTTTGCATTTCAACAGTCATTATCAATGAATTATAAAAAATATTAAATACATTGATTGGACTGTTGTCGCACTTGGGTGGGAATTAATGTACCATGAAAAGTAGAGGAATTGCGGTTAGTGTATTACAATATGCAGATTGATTGATTAAGTTAACTGTGAGTTTTAACTATACTACATACAGAACCTGATGCTTGTTTTCATCGAAAGTGTAGGCAGAGGTGTATTTCTGCACCAAGATTTTGTCGTGTATATTGATCCCATGAATTCGGGGGAGCCTACCGTCGTTTTTAGCCACATTTCTATGTTCTGTTACTGAGAATTCTGTAATGGAAAGATTCAAAAATATTTTTCTGACCTCGGATCAAACCCAAGGCCTCTACATCGCACGGAGCAAAATAATGCTCCGGCAGTTTCACTATATTTTATTAAATTTACCAAATTTATACATATTGTAAATATGCTACTAGTGTTTGGCAAAGTATATTTTTATATTTTTGCAAAATATTGGAAGCGCTGAAGGCTTTTCAAGGCTCCAACTATTGTATTAAACACAAACAACTTTAGCCAATTATTCAGTTTTCAATTGCCAATAAATATGAATATTCCTACTCCTCACTTTATTAAAATGCGCTCCAGTTACAAGCGAATTCCATTGACAGACACGTCAACATGTAAATAACAAAGCGTAGATTAACTGCAATTTAAACACGGGGTAAAAACTAACGCCTTCAATTACTGTGGAATGAACAAACAGAATTCTTAGAAGTGGTGTAGAATACGACAGTTTATGTCGAGGTGCCAAGCAAAGGGCACGACCAGCCATGCGAATACCACACCGCACATAATTTAATTAATTTAACAATTAGCTTAACAAATGCATACATGTGAGGAGGTCCGCCTAAGCGTTGTCACCAGATTAGAAACGATACACGCCTGGTGACGGCATTCCTGCGCAATATATAGTGGAAATAAAATTATTTAATATGTTTAAGAAGTGTACTAATACGTGGCGTTAAATTATCACATTAAAAAAGGAAATGTGTTTAAAGGAAATTTTATGTTCAGTCTCATTTTATGGTCCGCGTGTTGTAGCGCTCAAAACTTCTCCTAGCTCCCGATACTTACGATACAGGTGTTGTTTCTGAATTTTGGATAAAGACCACGCTTGGTTTCTTTGAAAGTTTTTGCCAGACAGAGCTTAGAAAGTGGTGATTTGAAGTAATTTTATTACTGAAAACATTTTTGTAAAATATTTATTCATCTTACATTAATTTCACTGATTTAAATGTATATTGGTATAAAGGATAAAATTTTGCTTCCGTGGCTATGAAGGTATGATAACTATCCGCGTTTGTAACTCTTACCGGATCTTGGTATTTGTGTATGTGTGGCTATGCTCCTGTAGGTTATCGCTTATAGAAAAAACAAATACTCCAAATAGAAATAAGCGTGGCAATTAAAAGTAATTTTTAATGATTGCGAACTCATAACACTAAAGGAAATATCGGCTTCTGATAGTAATTAAATAATTACTACCGCGTTAGAGGAATGGGAAAAAAGTACGGCGCCGTAGGGCCGTCACATAATTATCAAACTGTTCAATAAGTGGAGGTACTTGGCAAATGTCACCAACCTTCGGCTCAGGCAGGTGGGCTGACACCTACTGCATTATGGACGGCTACCACCACCGTCAACAATTTGAGGCGCAATTATATCGAGAATATTAAATAAAACAATGTTGCGTTGGAAATAATTACAATTCAATATCTTGGCGCTAATTGAATATGTAGCAGGCGATGAAAGGTTGCAATCTTCATTCCTAATGGTTTTTTGTATTACTGCGTTCTGATTCCATTATTAGTACAGAAAAGTATGTGAGTTAGAAAAACTGAACTGTTCAAACAACATTGTTCGAAACAAAGTGAGCTTTACACTTGTAATGTATATTTGTAACTGCCGGCATAGAATAGAATAAAACGGAATAAGTCTAGGAGGTTAATATGTTCTTGAATTGGGATTATGTGGGGTCATTAGGTGGATTTGTAACATTCCAGTCTAAAAGGAAAATAAAATTAATTGGTCAATTTATTATTGAATTTAAAGGACAGTTAAAATAACTTAAATTTAAAATAAACATTAGACGCCATTACGCCTATGCTTAATGTTTCTCAATAATTGAATTGCCAATTTGGGTTTAAATATTTTTTATTACAATTTATAGTCACATCGTTTTACAGTAACAACGCAACTGTTTCGATTAATCATTTAAGTAAAAAAGTTACCCTTTTAATTAGCGGCGGGCGAGCATTTTAATCTCGCCTCGCTGGATTACAGGCACTGAGCAAGGACTTAAACGATTCAGAAGTAATAATTCTTCTCGGTTATAAATAAGCAAAATAAAGGAGCTTGTCGTACAGTTCCGGGGAAGAAAATGCCGCGCCACACTGCACGCCGCGGGATATTAATCTTCACAATGTTTTCAATATTGAAATCAGTGATAGCGGAAAATATTTTTTCCGATCATTCTAATTTGATCTAGAGCGTTCGACTATTATAAAAAGTAATATTGCGCACTTCTGAGGGATCCGCCGTCACATTAACATAATAAATGCTATAATTATCTGCATAATGCTTTGGAATAGTTAAATATTTTTTCCTATCTTAATTTGCCGCCACTTAACGTACGTGTTGTATTTAAGTTTATACATTATTAATGACTTAGCTAATTGTATCTTTCATTGCAATTTCCCTACAGATAGTGAATGTGGTTACGTTTGATAAAAATAATTTTATGCATCATTTGATTATTATCTTTATGGACACTGTGCCAATATTAAATAATTAAGAAATAAATGCAATAATAATTAATTTAAACATTCTTGTACTAAGCAACAGTTGCAGCAAAGCTTTTAGTGTGAAGCTGACTCGGTCGGGAACCAGATCTTTTTTAAATAAGAAGCAATGCACTAATTGGGTTGTTTTCGTAGCCGAATCGTGAGTGAAGGGAAATTAATGCCCCAAGAGGGAAAATGCCCGCTTTTTTTATAATCTTAACCGGTGTGTCAAAGTTTGTAAGGGCAGGTGCGGCGGAAGAGTTAGATGGGAATAACTTTTTATTGAGTTTTGTTTTCAATGTTTCTTTTACACTAGAATCAAACATATTTATATTTCAAACAAAATTTTAGATTGATTCGTTGCAATTAGACTTTTATGTGTATCTATATAGATTGTTTGATGTGGATATTATAGTGTCTTCAATTTTTTCCAAATAAAACTATAAGTATTTGAATAACGTACATTTCTTAGTGTGCACCGATAATGGTCTTTATATAATTACCTGGTATGGCCGTAACGTAATGGATGCACTGTGATGCATATGTAGTCTACTAAAGGTTGACCTACGGCTGCACACGTTGCCCATACATTATTGAACTATCGAAACAATCGTATTTCATTCATAGTCAACTGTCTGCTTAATTGGCTTTTTATTAAAAGTACACGCAAACGTATTTATTCGATGCGGCTTCGAGTAATAACATGAAAATTTAACAATTTATGCTAAACTTTTTAATGACCATGTTCTTAATAATTTGATTATTATCAAATAAAATTATTAATATCTTAAAACGTCGGATGAGTGGCTCTCGCGAGAGGGACAAGCACTCGTATTTACTTTATTAATTGATTTACAAGTGGGGTGGATGTTTCCGAATAATTATTTCTGCGTTTTAATTGAGAGCTATGAAATTCGTAGCCCCTTGAGGAGATCATTGCTTGAGTGCAAATAGCTAATACTGGCATTTCTTGTATTTACCATGCTTCTATTTATAGATTCGTATAGACGTTGGCACGAAGTAGAGTTTGAAATAATATTTAGAGACGTCGCCAATAAAATACATATTAAAATGCGTATTAGATTGCATACTCTATGTTTAGAAAGTAGTTTACGAAACATTAGTACCTATGTTTAAACTTAAATGTATTTGTTGCATGAATGTCAGTCAATAATACTGCAATATATTTCTAGTGACCGGTATATTATTTTGTAATGTACACGTATGAACAATTCACTTTACGCATCCTTCTACAAATCCGGTTTCAAACTTTTCCCCGTTGAATCCTCTGGTATATGATTGAATTTATAGGTCACGCAACATCACGACCATTTACCACGTCAACGAGGAGTCATGTCATCAAATAGGCTGGTAGACCCCCACATCCCGACACGTCACTGTCAATTGAATGCTTAGCCTAGAACATATCAATCTAATTCTAGAACCTGTCAAATGTAATTTATATGCTGTGAGATTAACGCTTTCGTAACAACTACATAACAAAACATGGGATGTAAAACTTTAAGAGTGAATATTGTAAATATTTTGTTCGAAGACGATAAATTAAACGGATAAACAATGATAGACCATTAAAACATACTTTGTACATTGTGAAAGTTTGATTTATAACAACAGATATTGCAAATCAACGAAGCCACAAATCTTGCGGATACTTGCAGCAAACATAAATTAATATTGAAGTTGTGGACGCCGCATCAAAAGAAATGGTCCGAAATGTTTGTGGTCAATTTATTTACTAGTAATTCGTTACGGTTTGGGCGGATACTTGGGCCGATGATAAATTGTACACAGTCGCTCATTTTCTTTGTGATCCATTGCAGCGGTTGTTACATTTAGGACTATATGTTGCTGTTCTTAAGAATCCAAATTGAGAAAATGCTCGCAAGGAATGTTAAAGTGTATTCCGATATTGAAATAATAATTTTGAACTCTAAGTTAAGGACTACTACAGACATTTTAGAATGAACAGAATTCATCATCTGTTTGTGGGATTTCGAATGACACAACAGACTGACAAATGATTGCTAGTCACAGTTCAACAGTTAATTTGTATGTAAATATGATTTTATTTATTTGCTTTTGAAATTCATTTGGTTTTAATAGGCATTGGAAAGAAGTTGCTTGTGTTATAATAAAATTGGTTTACGTTCAGAACGCTTTTAAAAAACATGAAGGTATCCTTTTAAAGGGCATAATTTAATGCAGTTAATAATAACAAACATTGAATAGAAGGGAAAATAAACGCGCTAAATTGCACTCATTTAACGGGTCGCGACGATCAATCATTACGGCCAAGTCATCAGCCGGTTCAAATGTCAAACGAACCTAGGGTGGCAATAAAAAAAAGAAAAACCGTGTTGCTATTATTAAAAAAGTGACTGTGACTTTATTTCCATTGTCGATTGCCGATTCGGGATTATTAACTGACTTGCATATTTTTTGTGTTCTAATATTGATAGATTGGTTTTTTCAAGTGGCTGTAAGTTTTGTTGTGCATGTGCGTCGCTACACTCCAAGTGCCTGCGATTATAATATCTTCGTGACTGTACTTGTGTCAAAATAGCACAAAACGATAGTCATTCGATGGCTGATGTTCGTCGTTCACACGCGAAGTGAAATGTATTGTATCGAATGGACCGCTACTCCACAACGCTTATTCAAAGCGCTCTACTTTTTATTGTTTGATATTTCATACAGCATTATTTAGTGCGTTGACGTTTCTATTACTTAAGTCATTATGGCATTAACCCACACGTAAAATACTTGATGTATTATTTAATTAAACATGAGTCTAACGTGCATGCTATGTATCCCTTGCTATAATAAAATGATGTTAAGTGAATTGGATTCAATTTGACGGAATTGATTTCCTTTAATTTTACGATTGCGTTTGCGTGATCTCGTCCGGTAATAATCTAATAAATTCGTCCATTGGGAGGGGGTTCGTCTGTATTAAAATTGGTCCATATTAAATTGTTTTATTGGTCAATTCATTTCTGCTTGTAGTCAATATAGTTAACTATTGTATTTTTTAATATATGAGTTTCTAAGAAATTACTTTGAATGAATTATTTAAATTAAATATAGAGTTACAGTTACTGTAAAACTCTCCTATAACGAGGCAGTGTTTTGTCTCCCAATATTCTTACGTTAAAGAAAACGAAATAAGACCTAATTAAGTGAAACATACATTAATAGATATGGACCTTTTAAGCTTTCGGAGGACAGTAAAAAAGAGAAACGTGAAGTGGCAATGCGCCTATTGCACCGCTGTTCTGTGCGATTGTAAACACGGGAGAGGCATCGCGTGTAAGCGGTCGGTGCGAGCGGAGTCAAGCCGCTACCCTATATTTTAACAACTGTCCTAATACATCTTGCAATGTTATTTTTAGCTGTTTCGCCACATTATAGTTTATTCTTTCTGTTTGATTTGATGTTTTGTTTTGTGTCCAATGTGTAGTTCGTTTGTATGTATTATGATTTAAGCGATGTGGATCACACCGTATTGACGTGTGTTAGGTACCCGTGTATTTAAGATGTTTGCATGTAAATTTATCTGTGTTTTTCGAATCTGGACTTTTTAAAAATTTAAAATTTTCAACGAATTGGATCGTTTTTTTTCTTCATTTCAGGTGCCTGTCAATGAAAGCGCCAGACAGGTATGTCGCTATTCGCTCGCGGCGCGCTTTCGGTATCGTTCGGCCGGGTTCGGTTGCGTTCGGATACGTTCGAGCGGGCTCGGCCGCTCAGCGGTTGCTCGCACGCCAAGGGGGTAGCCTGGAAGACCACACGTTACACCCGCAACGCAGGATATTTACACACAGTATATTTTTTCAACAAAATTGCTTATTGGTGTTTTTATTTTCATTGTTTTTAATACTTATTATGTTGTGTTCGCAAATTCCATTTCTCAGCAGGTAGGTCTCATTTCATCTCTCATTGAAACTTGACTATGAGCAATTTTTTTCACAAATGCTTGATTGGTCCTTAAGTCAGTCTTGAAACACTCGATTGCATAATGTATCAATGGTGTGATTATTTTACTGTATTTAAGTGTAATTGACTTTATTGTGGGTGAAATGTTAGTTGTCGTTGTTTTGGTTCCAGGTTACACCCTAGCTATTAAAAAATATTTAAAGAAATCCATTAAATCACAGATAAATTTACAAAGTAATTTCTCGTGTAGTGTTTATTGAATGCGTTAGTTGCCTATGTTTAGTTTTATAAGCATGATTGTGTTTGTGATCTTTTGAGTTTGTAAGCAACCGCCACGCCAATGTCTGGTAAGTAACATTTCTAGTTGCATTCTTGACGTTTAAAATATGTGGTAAACAATAGTCACGTATTGAATGAAAGGAAAACAAACGCCATCTGTGGAGAGTGTGGTACAGTGGTGCGTCGGTTCACGCATGACCGATAACGAGACCCAAACCCAATCCAATGACAAACGCGTGATCATCATCATCAAATCGTAAAGGATTTAACGCCTCTGTTGGCACGCTCCTTTTGTTGGCGCCATAAAGCCAGCCATTAACATGTTTGATAAAACGTTGGTTGTACAAAAAGAGACTGGCTTGCTACCGTAGACTCCCCACTGTGTGATCTCAATGAGGAATGATACCATGCTGTGGATACGTACAATGAGTATACAAAGCGCTGAATGTTCCGCTCACCACTACTCGATATCATTGTGTCGACGCTTGCCTTGTTAGCGCACTGTTGCCCATTCTAACATTTGTTACGGCTCTAATTTTATTTTTCAAGTAGTATGCGTTGCGCTTGCAAATTATATTTTTATCATTCAATTATAAATTGGAATATTTCTTATTGTTATCTTTTTAATAATTTTATCTTCAAAATTTGAGCACTGATGACGGAACTCACAATAGATTTTCAAATGCTGCATAATAAGGAATTAAACTATTTTTATTCAAATCCATATCTACAATATCTAATGGTTTTCGAATAAATCTTAATGCGTCGGCAGAGACGTATAAAAATAATCCTGTCTCATTGAGTATTAAGATAATATGAGGAATGTCTATCGGTTCGCTTTTAAGTTTGTTATCGTATTTCTTTATAGTTATTTTATTCTTTTGATGGTATTAAGACGTTTGTTGTTAAATTACTATTGATTGTTTGTTTAATATTCGTATTTAGAAATAAATGGTATATGGACAATAATTAACTGAAAGTTTTCATGGTAATATTAAGATAATTAGGCAAGGTTTAAATCCTCTTACACTCTTTAAAATGAAATATCGTTAACTGAATTTCATAAATGTGAATAGTTTGATTTTCATTGTTAGTCATAGAAAGACATTCTAATTAAATATGTTAGAAAAAAGTGCCAGGCGTTTTGTAGTTACTATTATAAGTAATCAAAATACCTAATTGGTAGTAGAATTGTAAGGGTAATGTCGGAAGGAGCATTAGGTGTCACAAAGGGAACGAAAACGGGAATTGTTTTGAGCAAAACACACAGCAATCACAACAAAGGATCCGTTTACATTGTAACGCCTTTTAAACTAACAAAGGCGGGATTCAAATAAACACTAAATCGTTAACCCTTTGACCGTCCGTGGGTAATTTTCACTTGGGAAAACGGAATGGAAATGATTTCCTAGAGGGTGCCGGGCCACACTTTGACGCGTGTTCTGCTCACTTTCACACCGGCCTTTATTTTGAATGGAATTTGTTGGACATTATTCAACTGGATATGTTTTGCGAAATTTATTTTTTATTACAAATATGCGCTAAAAACTAAATTTATTTTTATATGCCTCAGGAAATTATTAAAAATGTTAACATTATAATATTAATATATTTCTCATTTTTTTATACATATAAAATATCAGTTGATACATTTTTAAAAGTGAGTAGGGTTAGCGGATACTGACACGCCTCGCCGCGAAAATATTGTGGTATATTTCTACATTTTGGGCTTATTAAATTATGAAGTAGTAAAGTAAATGATTTTTTTTTGCTTCATGTCGAAAAAGTGCATTTTACTCTACTGGCTTCTGGAGAGTTCAAATTACTGACATATTGTGTTAACTTTTAAGCGTCCATTTTCCTTTTGATATTGAGTATTATTGATGATAAATATTTTGATTAAATGGAGTAAAAAATTTGTAATTTTAGAATCTATTTTATTCTAAGTTTTATAATTCTTCACGAATAACGACTTATTCTAACATTCAGATCTAGTAAAAGATTCCATATAAATATGAGTAGGTATAGTAGATGAATAGGTACAGTCACGAGCATAAATATGTTCCTATGGGCAGGTTGGCAAAAATATCTGACCCATGATCGAGTTCAATAATATGTGCCTACACGTACGCAGCAAAAATATGTGACATTATCCGGCTGCATAATGCAGTACCGTCAAAATGATGTGATACACTCACGAAGCATAAATATGTGACACCACTAGGCGGCAAAAATATCTGACATAATTTTATCTTCAAATTAATATAAAAATTATACGAAATAATGAAAGAAATAAATTTTATTTTACATTGTTACAAGATGGCTGTACTTTTATACTATACTAGTCGGCCCGCGCTCGCTTCGTTGGGGGGTAAACATTTTTACTTGCGATTAAATTGTGATTTTAGTTCGGTTAACACTGAATGCCATCATTTATTTTCTGACTGCCAAAAAATATTGTAATTATCTATTTTAAATGAAAATATCACTAAATAGATTACGGCACAGTCGCGGTTGCATAACTAGGTCAGTATTATCTCTTTAACCATTCGTGCAAATTGTATGCAGTTAAAGAAAAAAATATTTTGTTTTAAACACTTGAGAGTATAATTATAAACTCACTTATTTTAATAAAAAAACATAATTATTGATAATATTAATCAATTAAGATGAAGTAATGATTTAAATTATTCTTCAATATACAAAACATTTTTTTTCAGTTATATTTAAAGTTAGACATATGCTGGCGCTGACTTTTTTATAGGCATTATCAAGCTTTACAGTACTGGGCTCGAGGTTTATGCGCACGGTTGAGAATCTCTCCGGTCGGGGGTGCACACCCCAGGCACACACCTCTGACTTTTCGAAGTAATATCTGTATTAACAATGAATTATCACTTGCAATAACGGTAAAGGAAAACACCGTGATGACTCTTGCACACCTAGAAGTTCTTAGAAATTTCTTAGGTTTGTAGTCCGCAAACCAGCACTAGGTCAGCGTGGTGGACTAAGGTCTTAACCCTCTCAATGATAGAGAAGGCTCGTGCCCAGAAGTGGGACGTAAATGGGCTGATAATGATAATGATGATCAAGTTCTATATTTTTTCTCTAGGACTCAAGCAAATATGGGGTAAAGCAACGTTCATAAAAAACCCGTTCGACTGTTTTTTCTTCGATTTACTTTGTAAAACCGGCTACAATGAAAAATTTTTATCAATTTTCCGATTAATATTTACCCTATGACACTTACAAATAACGTAGCTTTCTATTGCTAAAAGAATGTTCAAAATCGGTTTAGTAGATCCAGAGATTACTTTATAGTAGTATGTTAGTATTTGTATAGATTTCTGTCTAGATATATTCTAAATCACGACCATATAATATTCATTAAGGAATTGTTATGTTGTGTTAAACGGAAGCGGCTTTTAACACGATTGCTCCGATTAATTTATTATTTATACGGTTTATACAGTTAATTGATTTTTCTTAAATTAATTTAATTAATTAAGAGACCAGATTTAAATCCCATTGAGAATCCGCTTTTATCTGGGTTTAATGGTCCAGCTATGGGATCCAACTCGGGCTCCAACCCATGATTCTCTATGCTGATTGGCTATACTCTGTTTAAATTCATCTTTACATATGTAATTTTTTTCTGTAAGTGTAATGTTCCCAAACTCCTCCGAAACGGCAGGACCGATTTGAATGATTTTTAGTGTGTGTTTAAATGGACTCGAGGATGGTTTAGATTTACAATTCAGTTCAATTTCAATTGCTCTTTTTTTAATTATATGTTTGTTGATTTTTGATAATAAACTCTTTGGATAATATTTCAGAGCGTGACATGAGTCACAGTTCACTTTGTTTTTAAAACAGACATCAGTGACGTTTCCCTAGAGTGGCCAATATGCAGCCAGTAGCACAACCATATCGCATATTTACTAAGTCCAATAGTAAATGACACTAAAGGTATGTGTCTTCGACCAAATGTATACTAGATTCAAAAATAGCCCGGAAATAAGCGCACAACAAAAATTGTGGTCTTATTACAAATTTGGAATGTCCAATCGTCGCTAACGCTAAGACGTAACAAGAAAAAAGTTGAGTAGAGCATTTTTTAGATTCCCTAGCAGAGTTTTGATAAATTTAAAACGAATACCACTGAACTTGGTGAAAAACTAGACCATAATTCTAATTCAGATATAATTCCACAAATAATAATTGCTGGCTTGGTAGTGAGTAATATTGTAAAAAAATATTTGTAAATACTGTAAAACCGATTTTTGCGCAAAAAAAAAACTATGGTTTCTTAAATTAATAGATTTAAGAGACATGGCTGATTTAACTTATACATAGTTCAAACGACGTATTAACGACTATCTGACTCTGAACGCAATTGCATTTTTCTTTGTTATAAATAGTTCTCAATACCAAAACTTGTGACGTGAATGATAGCGATTATTACTATTGCTACCGAATATTACTCGTATACACTTACGAAGTAAGACCAAACAGAATGAAAAAATAGACACTTTATGACATAATGACTGTTCGAAGTGAACGCACTAAGAAATATTTAGTACCGAAACAACGTGAATTCCAAATGTGAACAAACAATTTTCAATCTTATTACTTGCGTGTGACGTTTATTTTAAAATATTTGTCCTCATTTATTAAAGACATTATTTTAAAATGACATTTTTATTTTCTGTATTTTAATGTCATAACGTCTTAAATTCAAATTTATTGTAAGCTATATAAAATCCAATTGCAAAGATTTAAGGTTAATTGCAACCATGAGTTGTCTTTAATTTAATACTTTACAAATTGAAGTCTGAATTACAAATGTGTAAATATAATATCATGAAATATATGCAACCGGTGCCACTAAGACAAGTGATTTTGTTTGCGATCTTCAATCTAGTATAGGTATATTTGATCGAAGGTGTGTGTAGTATTCCCCAAAACGATATTGGTAAGATAGTTTAGTGAAGAACAATTTAACGATCATAATTACTATTTTAACGAACGAAACGAAATAATTAAAGAAATATTGTTTTCAAGTTAAATTTCTTTATCGAAGTAATACGAGATAACTGGTCGCCTTAACAGCGTTGAATATACAGGAATTCTTTCAGACATTTTGATACCGACAAGGCATATCAGTTATCCTGATTTAGCACCTCTTTATGTGGTGCAAGACAACAGCCCATTCCAGAACTCACGAATAACTCGTGAGTGGTTTAATACGCATAGAGAGACGATAAAATTAATAGATTTCCCTCCTAAAAGCCCTGATTTGAATCCTATTGAGAACCTGTAGGGTTTAATAGTCCAACAATGGGATCCAAATCAGGCTAAAACTTACAATTCCCTGCGTTGTCACACCTTCGACATTTGGGAGTCACTCCAGGGCTCTCAAGTGTGCACTAATATTGTCTCATCCATGCGAGAGAGGCTACAGGATGTTATTAATGCAAACGGGGGGTATACTTGATTTTAATTTATAATGTTTGCATATAAAAAAAGAATTAAACTTATTAATTAAGATGATTTGATAAATTAAAATATAAGTAAATATTTAAATGTAGTCGTGATTTAGACCATAATATCTAGACATAAATCTATCTATACTAATATTATAAAGCTGAAGAGTTTGTTTGTTTGTTTGAACGCTAGGATCTCAGGAACTACTGGTCCGATTTGAAAAATTCTTTCACTGTTAGATAGCATATTTATCGCGGAAGGCTATAGGCTATATAACATCACGCTACGACGAATAGGAGCAGAGCAGCAATAAAGAATATTTCAAAATCGGGGACATTTTTTCCTTTTTGTGAGCTTTCGCTGCGTGCGCTGCGAAAACGGTTAAAGTTTCGCTAAAATAATGTATGAGTGAAATGTTCCTCTTTAAAAGTTCTAAAAGAAAGTCCGCGACAGGATATGTCTATTTTTTAAGGTTGGCTCACTATAACGTTTTTTATCCTAACCAAATTTATTTTAAAATAAAGTTTTATTTGTTAAGGTGTTTTTATAAATATGATATTAATCCTTATCCAAATAAATACGTTATTCATTACAAGTATTTAATTTTAAATAAAATTGCCCTTTACATCATTTGATTTCACTGAGTATCTTAGAAGATATTGCAATTTTAAAATATTGATCAAGCGCGCAGTAATGATGCACAAGGCGCCGATCGACGCGTTACGGTTTCACGTTTGAACAATTTGACCGAATTGTATGATTTTTGGTATGGACATAAACAGGACTCTGAGAAGTAAAATAGACTACAACTTATTTTCCTTCTGAACTCAACCCTGTAGTCTACGCGGACGGAGTCGCGAGCAAAAGCTAGTATATGTATATAAAAGAAAGTCGTGTTAGTTACACCACTTATAACTCAAGAACGGCTGAAGCGATTTGGCTGAAAATTGGTGAGGAGGTAGCTTAGAACCGGGAATAAAACATAGGATACTTTTTATCCCGTTCGACAGCGTTTCCGTGGGACTTTTCATTGTTTTCTATATCCATACAAAAGTTTCGTTTTAATAATTAAGTCAATTTGAACTTTAATACAATACAATACAATAAAGTTTAAATCGTAATGGAGGACTTCTATATTATAAAAATGAATTGCTCGATGTGTCCCTAAGCGCAAATCTCGAGAACAGCTGAACCAATTTCGCTAATTCTTTTTTTATAATATTCCTTGAAGTACGAGGATTGTTCTTATGGAGAGATACATTTTAAAAATTGCTTGAAAAGGTCTAAAAATAATACTTTTCTGAATTCCCATACAAAAGGATCGTAATGATACTTAAGTAATTTTGAACTATAACACCATACAAAATTTCTGTCATTTAATGTTTATCCCGTCGATGCAGTTAGAGGCCCCCTCAAATAAAAGAACGTATTAAAATAAGAATTTTGAATCGACAATATGCATCTATAACATTCGAATAATTGCGTATTTTAGATGTTAAAAATGCAGAATTGTCATGACAATGGATTGACATTTTTTGGCTGTCAAATTTTAAGGCGTGCTTTCAGAAATTTATTTTGTGTAACAAATCTCCTTGCTAGTGCCTAATTTTTAAATTTTTATTATGCTTGAATATTAAAAATACTCTAAATCTCCTTCAAGAAATATTAATAAATGGCCAGGGGATGCCTCTTCCATTGATCTAGCCAGTCATGGAACAGGGCAGCGATTACGCGACCTCGGCCCCCCGAGCTGTTGGAGTCTCCCACTACTTCCTTATCCGGGACTGCAACATCCTTACCATCAGGCTAAATATCCTTACCTGCAATATCCTGTACCCAAACACACGCTATCTCTACCCCATTACCAAAACAATGAAAGTCCCAAGGAGAGTTGGTGTCAGACAGGCGGCCGGCCGTAAAACATTTGCCAAAACATTTATGCAGAATGTATAATAAGAAAGGTGACAGGGCCTAGGGCGTCTCCCGTAGCCGACGCGCAGGGGCAGCACCTGGCTCCTGTAAGAAATGGGCAAGGTTTGTTACACCAGCCCAGGCGGGGGCAACTTAAGACACTAGCCCGGGAAATAAGATTGAGGTATGCAAGTTGGAATGTAGGTACGATGAATGGTAGGTCAAGAGAGCTAGCATCTGTGCTGAAAAAGGAAAAATAAGGTTAACGAAGAAGACTTACGAAAGACGACTGCATGCAGCAATAATGCGAATATTGCGGTGGATGTGTAGTATTATAACATGGAGTGACAGAGTGAGAAATGAATACGTTAGGGTAAGTCTGAAAGTAGCTCCTGTGATAGAAAAGATGAAAGGAAACCGTCTGTCGGGGTATGGGCACATTAAGAGAAGGAATGAATCATATGTAGGAAAAAAAGGTGATGAATATGAAAGTGGATGGATGGGCGAGTCGGAGAAGGCCAAAAAAGAGATGGATGGAGTGCGTGATTGAAGATATGAAAGAGAAAAGGGTGAATGAAGACATGCCGTGTGTGGAAGAAGAAGAGATACTGCGCCGACCCCAAGTAATTAATTGGGACCAAGGCAGGGGGATGATAATATACCTAAGTAATCCAAAATTAAATTCTTTTAATAAGTAACAAAACATTCATTGGCGGGTAGGGCGATACGAATTTTGCCGGGATAGCTAGAATAGTATAAAATTACAGCCATATTAAAACAATGTAAAATACAATTTATTGTATCTTATTCCATCCCTCTGCTCCCCATTATCTTAAAAAACGATTTAATTTTTTATGTAGCACACATGAACGATCCCTTAGGTCATCAGAAAACTTGGTACTAGAAATCCCCAAGCACGGCACTTCGTTCCTTAGCAGGTCTTTTACCATTCACGCTGCTCGCTTATGGAACGAACTGCCCCTGACGATAAGAGAAGCCAAATCACTTTTTACCTTCAAAAAACTTGTCAAGGAACATTTTTTGTCACACACATAGTATTAGTTATAGTAGTTTATTATTTTTATTTTTTTTTTTCTTTGTCTCTGTTCCTTTGATATTATTTGTTCATACATATATATTTCTATTATATATATTTATTGAATTTTGTATTAGTTTTTATTAGATTATTTATTGCTATTATTTTGAAATTTTTGCGTACATCAATATTTCACATTTTTAAATTCACTAAAGATATGACCACCCACTCTGTCTCTGATCTCTCCAGTCCATTTAACGGTTGCCTGGAAGAAATCGCCTATAGCGATAAGGCCGCCATTTGTGGCACTACATTATTAAGTTTTGACCTATAAAAATGTTGTTTCTATCATTATGGTGTACAATAAAGAATAAATAAATAAAAATAAATAAATTATTTCTTTCATTATTTCATACAAATTGTAAATTTAATTAAATTGAAGATAAAATTATGTCAGATATTATTGCCGCCTAGTGGTGTCACATATTTATGCTTCGTGAGTGTATCACATCATTTTGACGGTACTGCATTATGCAGCCGGATAATGTCACATATTTTTGCTGCGTACGTGTAGGCACATATTATTGAACTCGATCATGGGTCAGATATTTTTGGTAACCTTCGCATAGGAACATATTTATGCTCGTGACTGTACTTCGTGATGCTTTTAATTTCCTATTAATTTCGTGTTCGCCGTGACTCAAACAGTACATACAAACTCAGAATAAATCATACGTAATAGTCTTATCACTATTTTCGGTGGCATTTTCCAGTGAAAACATGACCAATTAACTAACTAGGGCATAGTAGTAGAAACTGTTTCGAGTATGTGTTCTTACCTAAATAATCATTTAAATGATATGACAATATAATGAAGTAAAAACGCAACAATTCTTAATACATCGATTATTAGATAATAGTACTATTATCTATTTGTTTTGTTTCGTTAAAATGATATAGTAGCTGCTTTTTGCATTATTTGTCTTTACATATTTAATATAATTGATGTTGTAAAAGGTTTACTCGTAAAAGCCTTATTGAAAATACAATAATATCATAACAAGAAATAAACAACTCTCCCTGCCGTAGTATTATCAAAGCTCTTTAAATGGTACGTACAATGGTCGATTTTCTAATCTTCGTTCTTTAATCCATTGCAGCGCTGTCTAAGGTGTGGTCAAATCTCAAAATCAATCGCTTTGATCGTACCGCTGCGTCGCTGTTGTTGCCCCCGCATTCACAACTAGCTCAATAACTTGAGTTCCATCAATTTTTATCAACTACACGAGTTTTCTACAACTCATTCACTTAGAAAAAATCTCGTAAATGTACAATGTTGTGCAACTGTAATTTGTATTAATAAGAAACTGCTAGTATAAAGCAAATTACAAATTTATTTGTTAATTACCATTTTTAGCTAATTAACTACATGATAACGCTGTAACTTATTTAAAGCTACATAAAAAGTAACTCAGCACGTGGTTAGTGTAAACACGGCGTCCCACAAAGGTGTTAACATGTTCACAATGCGAAAATCTTATGTTAAATGAGCCCGATTGCCAATTATGTCATGAATGGCCGGTGCGTTGCTCTGGCCACTAACCGCACTCACCCACTTGCGCGCGGAGGCGTGATGAGAAACGGAACGTGAACTTTCCCTCTCATCACAATACCCTAACTGCTCGTGTTACGTAACACTACGTCCCTGTCCCGGTCCCGCTCACTGGCCCCAGCCCATTGCGACTTTGTGGTCACGCCTAATCAATAACCATCTAAGCAATACGCTACCACTTTTACAGTACTTTACGCCATCAATATTCCATCTACGAGTATCACCCAATCTTTCCAATAATTTCAACTGCCAAATTTGAACATTCAAATAAATGAAGGATACAAAAACAAATGTCCAATATTTGCAGTGTATATTTCAAAGCGCCAAAGACAAATGAATCTATAAAATTAATTGGACAAGTAATCGGAAATTCAGAAAGAATTTCTTCATCTCTGGCGGTGTGGGGGAGCGGGAAACAAATGAGGGGCGGACATTGAATAATTCGATTTCCTTATTTGCTGCGATCGATACCTTATGAGGAAGTTCGACAGCGACGCACACGCAATGATATTTCAGCTATTGACAGTGGATATTGAAATTATTAACAGCATGATACTTTTTGATGTTCCAATTTTTTTGCAACACCCTATCAATACATCTTCATTTTTCATGTCATATATTTTTATTCATCAAAACATGAATTTTAATGATAACTGTAAGTTTATATAATAAGTACATATATTAAACAAACAGACGAAGAATTAATTAAAGTAAATCAGGTGCAAAACAACTATAAGTGAATTTGAAGTGATCTCCTAAACACTTAAAGGGAGGCATCGCTTGGAGCGCGGTGGAGATGAGCGCCGGTTGCAGACGGCATATTAGTGGATATAATTGCATTTGCTGCCGACCTCGCTGACGTTTCCTACAATGTATCTACTGTTGGATCTAACAGACAATTGAGTTATTATCACAGACCGCCCCTCAAAATAAGTTCCCACTAATGGAAATATTTCGCCTCGTGATGGTTTTGAGGCGAGTTTTAAACGAATTCGCCTCTCTGTTAACACTGCAATATACAGCTATACAATCGATGTTTTATTATTACTTCGCAACAGAATTCATTGCAAAACGTAGCTAAAATCCAATAAGCATGACTAAGTATATCCAACTAATTAAGAAAAATGCCCCGCTAAAAATAAGCTCATATTAAATTGTGTTCGCAATACTGTCGGGTACTTATTTAATTCCGGATATAAAATTTCTGTGATTGAGTCCCAGCGGGTGGGGCCGAGGGGCGTGAATTCCAACAAAATTAGCACCAGGGGTCGAAATAAAAAAAGCGAAGGAAAAATTTAATGAACAGGAAAATGCTCCTTTTTGCAGCTATTCCATCTATTTATCTACATCGGGATGCCCATTACCTTGCTAAGAGAAAAGTTTACATTTTTAATTTAATGATTCCACTTTGTGGAAGTTGGGCGGGTTTCGGCGAGATCTTAATTTGGGGATTTCTGAGGCGTCTCGTTTTGTAAATATTATTCCTTTAATAAGACCTCATGTCGAGGGGGTGCCTGCTGAACTCCGTGATTACGACTCTCTTTGCGAGCTTCATTTTGGACCTCGTCATTTTGATTGGTGCTAATGAAATTTTTCGTACTTGGTGTGCTATTTTCTTGTTCTTGACAGTGTAATTTCTCGGAGAGTTGAGTCGTACTGCGTCACAAACATGCCCTCTTAACATTTAAGGAACCAATTTGGAGACATGAGCCGCATTATTTTTGTCATCTTCATTTATACTTGTCCCCTTGTTAATGCAATTTTTTACTTATCTCCTTCCTGGAGTGCGTGTCTCATCTGTAGCGAAATTTCTAAATCGCGAAGTCCCAGCTGCGTTTGCGTGGGCGATGACGTTTCGCTTTTAGCGGCTGTTTTAAAATTGAATATTTGATGTTGTGTTCCTTGCCGACGATTCTGCGGCGGGTGGTAAGTGCCGGATTCCTCGGTGGATTATTTTTTGAATGTCTTTGTTAACGACCGCGTGCATTACCCTTAGCCCGGGTATTGCTTGCTTATATTCCTTTATGCGTAATTTGTGTTTTATAAGGGAGACGTCGCAGTTGTGTGTGCAATATGAGATTTAATATTGCTGATGGATTTTTGTCATATTATTTTAGTATGCATTTGCTTTTACAATTAGTACGATTACGTTTATTCCAAATTAAATTTTTACATAGAGTGCATTCAGGAATAAATAGAAATTGGTATTGTTTGAACTCACCGCTCCTAGTTTACCTAAAGAGATATGAGTATACATTTATAAGTCATTGGCTTCGATTACGCACTTCGACAAATGAAAATGATTTGAAACACGACAGATAAAGCGATAGATGTCAACAAACACGACTGTGCCACTTGCAGATCCCCATAAACACAAATGGTTACAGCTTAGTTCTTTTCTAATTACGTAGATAAGGGACTTCAATAAAGGTTGTTTTATCACAATCATAATGTTTCGAATCTAATTGGAATTTTGCATGTTGATATGCTGAACTCTTTATTGGTCGATAATATTATGTTTGCTTTCAGATATTAATGATTGTATTTCATATATCGGTTTCATCAATGATAACGTGTGTATTTATACAACACTTTCAATGGCTTTACTGACATTTGTGGAAACGTAGAACACACCATATTTTGTACGATAAAACACATCTGTTTTATCGTGACAATCATTCTAATAACACATGTATGCCACGAGTAGTTATCGCCACTAGTATATGTATTAGTTTCCGTATTATAGAAATAGAGTGTATTGAACATTGATATTTTGGACATAACATTTTTTTGCCACATAAAACTTCACCCTTATTCTTAAGATCAAAGATGTTGTATGCGGGTTTGTATGCCGCTATGTTCTATAATATAGAATATATTTTTATTATAGTTACTTAAAAATATTTTAATAGTCGTCTGAATACCTATTTTATGAATACGCTGAAAAAAACAATAGATTAACGAAGAGTTATTTCATTCGGAAAAAAATAATTGCTAATAAAACCTGTTAAATTATGGTAACCACTTTGACCCATTCTCAAGTAGGTAAAAAAGACCTATTTTAAGATAACTAAGGCTGTAAAGTTGCGATACTAAAGTATGCTCAATTAATATTAACACCTGTCGCCGATGCCGAGTCTAATATTTTTTATGCGGATCCTTTCATATTTGTCAAAACTAACCACATTAATATGTCAGTATAACAAATTTGCATTAAACATTCACGATAGAAAAATGATTAACGAAATTACAGTTATTTTAATAGAAATTATAGAGCACGTTTCACATTTTAGGGTCGATTAGGGTCGGTTTTTTACGAAAACATCTGTTGTTTGTATCATATGAGTTTTTTTGTTATTTTAAAAGGAGACATGATGGATCAGTTTCAACACATATTCGTCGGTGCCTTTGTTGCTAGGTTTATGGCTTTGTAACGTGTTTCTTTGTTTGTTCAAAATGTGTTACAGTCGCTTCCGAACTTTGAACAAAACTCGACACGTCATTTTATTTTGTTGATTAATCTAGGTATTACTTTTAGCGGGGAATAAAAACATTGGCTTTGAAAAGACCTATGGGATCAAGAAAAAACCGCACCGTAAAGCGGATTACACATTTTTATTTTATTCTGGACACAAAAGATTCGATCGCAAGCTTCAATTATTAGCGAATTAAAGGATAACACGTTAGGTGGAACCGCACAAAAAACTTAAAAGGCGTAGTATCAACGACACGAAAAACTTTTGTTAAGTGTGGGAGTGTCTCAAAACTTTCGAGAGTTCTCTTTAAAAACCACTGTTGCGTGTTTTTAAAATAGGATTTAGTGCAGATTGCCGTTGTCGACTATTGCGTAATCTTATCTCTTAAAAGGTTTGTCGCCGATGTTTCGAATGATATTGCATTGCCATGTGACGGCAAAGAATTTACGATGTCGTGTATTACAAAAGCCATGTACACTTTTTATCTCGCCAATGTATTCATTTCAGCGGCGTCATTGAAAACCGGTCGGTAGTAACAACCTTTGTGTAAATCATGTAGGTTATGACAATTTGCTACAGACGTTAGCCAGGTCACGTAGCGCGAATATTGCATTTTACTCGTATATACTTTTAATTAATCTCTATGAATGAATAACGTAGGTAGGTATACTTTGTGAATAACTAGGTAATATTTTTTTGGCACAAAATTTTCAAACCTTTACTGGGCAAGTGCTGTGGACCCTATACTACAGATTTAGATGAGGTCCGTGTTAGAGTAGGTTAATACGATACAAACATTATTTTAATTAATTTATTAATTACCTTTGCAATGTATCAAGTGATAATTTGCGGCAAATGAGGCCGAATGATCATGCGAAGGAAATAAGGATGTTTATTACACGGCATCTCGCGGACCCTTTGCGATAGTTCATAAGATTGGACATAGAGCTAACAACTTTTTAATGCGGCTACTGAATGTTTTCTGAACGTGTTTATTTTATAATATTCACCATATAATTTATTACCTAGGTATTATTTTCTGTTGCTTCAATTTTTCTAGTAGTTAAGTTTTCTTGAAGAATTCAATAATAATCCTGTAATATAAACTGTGTTCTAAGACATTATGATTGCGAACGCACATTTCGCACCAACACTTCTCTAGTCCCACAAAAGGAGGGTAACGATATTATACCTGTCACTGTTTCAGATGATGATCGATGTTCTTATTAACAAGAAATGTATTGCTGTATACTACTAAATTTTAATAGATTTAATTATGTCATCATGTATATTAAGAAACGTTTACATGAGACTTACTACTTTCTAAAATTGCGTTGATATTGTTCTAGAACGCGAAGATGATATCATTTTATTTGCTGCTATGAAGTAGATATTTTAAGTACATTCTTTGGCTTTAGTCAAATCTAAAACAATGTCAGTAGGTACCACATGCAGATACTCACGTTTGGATGACGATTGTACGATTGACTGTTTTAACGCGAGACTTCTGTGCTTGATCGTGACTTATACAATCAGATTTAAACTTCTAAGCGAATTATTTTACTACCTTTTGATATTATAGGTAATCTTTAGTCCATACTATATACCAAATGTAACGTGATTGAACACAAAACGAGAGAAAAAATGTTATGAATTGTATTTTGCAAACTTATAGCTGTTATTGTTATTCGTTTAATGCGCCCATGAAATTACGCACGGATAAAAATCCATCAAACTTAATATATACCAAAAAACATACATTTCCTTTGTACAAACAAAATAATAAAGCCACATTTATAGCGGTTACAGAGAGGCGAAAGTGTATTGCAATGAAGTATAGAAAAAAGAAACGAGCGGGAGTTTTGATTGATCACCGACTCGAAGCCGTTTTTTGTGTGAAATTAAAAACACGAACTGGGCATGCGTTGGATTAAAGAGGAATTTCATCCGGCCAATAAGTAGAGGGACCCGTGCCTTTGTTGTCGGAAACAAATTTTGAAATTAATTTATTTTTGCAAGACATCGATTCTGCATTACGAATATAATAGGTAGATGCCCGGTGTTATCGCTAGCTTACTATTTATGCTAGCCATATTTACAGTTTATTTATTATTAACACAAATATCCCGTTCTCTACTCGACAGCACTCGCAACCGCATCTACTTAGATTTAGATATGTATATTTAGAACAGAAATGAACATCAACAGTGAGACCGCAGGCTCACCGCAAACGAGTAATTAAAGCATCTATAATATATTAACATTATGCATGCCAAATTCATGGGAGACTTAGTCGAAATGTTAACAGGAATGGTAAGGGAGATGTGTAACACCCAATACCACAAAAGGTGAAGCGTAATAATAAGAGCTATTTGGAGGTAAGGAACGATCAAAATTGCAAGAGCACGCGTATAAAATACACTTTGCAAAGTAGATTTAAATTTTAATACGAAGCTTTCAGTCGAGGGTCGTAAGTAATGTCTTGCCGTTGGAAATGTATGGAGGGGCTCTCTGGAGCAGCTATTTTTCGTTCTTGCTTTCTTCGTATATTGCAACAGTACATTATTGTGTGTCTGGCATATCCTACGACAATTTCAACAATATTTCACATAATTAAAAAAAATATGAAATGGATGACAAATATTTTTTTTCATTTTTATTTATCACCGGATTATTTGGGAATCACTGTATAAAAACACTGAAATGGATTTAAATGAAAAAGCATTGTAATGAAAGAATTACTAAGAACAGCATGTTTGGATGGTGTGAGCGAACAGGAAGATCCACCCTAAGTGTTCGGAGTCCGAGTCTCAGGTGTCGACTGCGGCCGATTTCACAAGACAATGCTTAATAATTTCATTTCGCCATTATGGCGGCCATCTTTGCGAGTCGCACAGTTAGAGGGCATCGACGCACCCCTCCACGGCAATTTGCATTGTAACTCGGACCACGTAGAAGGCCCTAACTACCACACCACCACCTTCTAACTCTTGAATATATAATTTTGTTGCTTTTATTAACAGCAAGTTTGCGTGGGAATTGGCGATAGCCTTCCGCGGCGACTGTTTATTGTGGACGATAACTTGCTAGATTTATTTTATAGTTCACCTAGAGACTTTGTCCTGCAAGGGTTGCTTCGCATTTTATACCGCCAATAAAAAGGGCCAGTGCCGCGGTGCATGGAGCCATTAAATATTTGTTGGATTTATTCGACAGAGTGCTTGTTTTGTTGAAATGTTTATTGGATCCCATAATTACATTGTTGCGGGAATTAAACACATTTGTAATTACGTTGTATACTTGCCATATATGAGGGGCTCGTAAATAATTTCAATTATACATTGCTTTGAGAAATAAATTTGTTTATTACATTGTAGCGCCGGTGTCACAATGGCGAACATCAACGAAACGGAAAGAAACTAATCGCATAAACATTTCTGGCTAATAAATGTAACCGTAATTGCTTTACCGACCCAAGCCTTAATGTAGAAGTTGCCAAAGACTGTAACAAACTTAAAAGTTTGTTTTGGTGCCTATAAATTAATGTGTTTGCATGTCTCCGTTGCCTTTTAAGATCATTTTACAACTTTGGACGTGTCTGAGGACTTGTAAGTTCTGATTGAATCGTTAATTTGTAACCCTATTTTATTTATGTTTGTCTTCACTTTGGAAGCAAGCCAGAGCCACCATCGGTTTCTAATTGTTCCATTTGGGTATGTAGAATGTAGATATTTTGGAAGAATTCTCTAATTGCATTATTTGTGACTATATGAGTGAATTATTATTTTGAGAGCATATTTGATCCTGATTGTTACTACGTTCAAATGTTTAAAGAACAACAATATACTGCAAAGCGACAATATAAATGTAAATATTATTGTAATGCGGTTGGCAATTACCGAGAATATGCAAGTATTGCGGAAATGATGGAATATACCGCACCACCGGCGAATGAATTGTGCTTTTAACTCTAATGCCGTGTTTTAATGAAATATATACTTTTACATACATCTTGTATTAGAGACGACAGTAACATTTTCATAAAAAAAAAACATACCGATAACTTTCGAATGTTTTCAATGAGTCGTTGAATGCGATAAAAGTTAGTATATCTGCTAATGAATAGGCCGACATAATTGTAGCGACTGAAAAGTGGCAATTGTAAATGCTGGTCTTGCTATAGTTGAATCACAATTCACAATGATCATATACCTAGGTATACACTACCAGTAGTGTTAGTGACGTTTTTTGCCGTGCAAGTGAATGAGGAAAAATAAAACTATTACTCTGCATTTTTAATGCCTATCATTGATAGAAAATTGAATGAAATGATTTTCTATTTTATAATGCTCATACTCTGCTTTCGAACAATGGGTCGTATAATAAGAATTTAATGTAGTTATTTTAAGTCCACCAAAAAAGTGTGGCCAACTATGGCTAATCAAAATACGTAGATCGCACGGTGGCATGAAACAAAAATAATTATGCCTGTTTAGCAATGTTTGGGTGAAAAAATCAATCGTTCCGAAGCGGAGCGTCACTGAAGCGATTAGTGCCAGCATTGGAATGTGACCACAAAGAATTGAACAAAGCGGACATTTCTTATAAAAATTTTGGTGTCCAGTACAATTGAGAGGCGCGATAAATCGCTTGGTGACACAGCTCAAATCACTCGTACTATCCACGGCGATGGGAAAGTTGCGTAAAATGTAAAACGCTAATGATAGAAAAACAGGTGTTACGGTCGAAATTATCATTCGTAGCTAAATGTAGTTTTATTGTCGGGTGCTATTGTTCGCGTGTAAGAAAATGCTTTTGATGTAAACATTCATTTTCAAACGTTGTGTTTGAGTGCTATTTTTTGCCAAGAATTTAATCATAAAATATAAAGACTTTTTGGTGGAGGTACGGCAGTGACCGCACTGGCACCTTATGGTACATATGTGTAAAGTCATTTTTTCGCACATTCATTTTTTTTTAATTAGAACTGGCTACCAATGGGCACTGTCTGGGAAAATAGTGAATGTGTCACATGGAGATGAGGCCTCACACAGTCGCGACTCGCGAGTCTCTGCTTGTGCTGGGGTAAGCGAGCAAGACAGGCGCCATCAATCGTACTCGTATCGATTCAGACGCGCGTCGAGATGAATTATCGAATCTATTAACTCTCGAGATTACCGGATTCCATCGAGAACTGGTAACCATGTAATGTTTAGACAGCTCAAACTGAGCTTGGCGATGTGCTCTGTATTTAAAAGTCGTTTTTCCAGGAGAAGTGACATTTTTTTTTCTTCAATTAAATTTAGTAATAACCTTGTGTAATATTAAGTTATTTGTAATTATTAGATATTATTATATGCATAAATTTGGTATTTTGCAATATATTTTCATCCAGTAAAAATAAATATGGTGCATATACGAGTACATATTTTACATGTTTTATATATAGTATATAATAAAATATGGGCAATTTTTTTGATTAGATATTTACTTATCGCTACGAGCCACGTCTGTTAGTTGTTTGGTCTACCGTCGTCGGCATGAACAGACGATTTGTACTAATTATAACGCGCGAACGACTCGCGACACGATTAGCTTTCCAATGCGACGACGCGCCGCTCTCCGCAAACCGCACTCGGGCCCACAGCCACGCGCCAAATTATAATTACCACTTACATCGCACTATGTACTTACTAATAAAAATAATTGCACGTAAGGTGATACTGATTCGTATTTGGACATATAGATCTAATCATCAGCCTTTTATATGTCCCAATGCTGCGCCTCCTTTGCAACTGAGAAGGTTTAGGTTACGTCTTAAGGTCATGATGTAAACGCTCCTTGTACATAAAAGGGAAACTGATGAAAGGGCATCTGTCGTCCTTTTAATCCCTTATCTTCGACTTCTATGAACCTAATTAGTAATTACGAAGTCTACGCGTTGTTCTTTCTATGCTAAAACAATCGCTACTCAAGAAAGTAATTGTCAATCTGTTGCATCCACCAGGAGCTCTAAAATATGAAGATATAAATAGGGATCTAAGTAAGTGCATGGGAAATGGTATGAATGCAGATGTACGTGGTGATTGGAACACGTGCACCGTGCGCGGCCTGTGTTCGCGCGCGTAACCCAACACGTGACGGAACAAAAGCTGATGACAGCTCCACAAGTGTCAATATCCTCGATGCAGCAAGGAGTGCATAAGATGCCCGTATGTTGGCGGCTTGCACTTCATTCATACCACACAATGGCACTTAGCGTGCTGTGTGGGAATACTCATTAGTTAACGTGCATGTATCAGCCGAACAAATCTGCCCCCTTCACCCCATTAAAACCGAAAGCTCCTATGAAATCATTCAATTCTTCGTGGCGAATTTAGCACCCGAGGTAATCGGTCAACCTAAACGCCATCAAAATGTACAACAAAACTTAATTACAGAAAAAAATGGTGCTACCGTTCAGTCGCACACCGAATGCGGAGTAAATATACCGTCACTAATTACTACGTTAAAAAATGTTGGAATTGAATTCAAACATTTGTCTCTTAACGAATCGTGTCGCGGCGGCTTCGGCTCAAAGCGGCGTGATTCGGCAATTCCGTTCCATTTTCAAATGCTTGCTGCCCATTCGTTCCCTCGACTACGCCTACTCAATAAATTAGATGCCTCGCGTAGCACACCGCATAGTTACAAACTAATGAAACCCCGAAAAGATCTCAACCCATTTTCTTAACAACTTTTCCAAAAGAGCGACCGCCTTCAAAGATTTGCCCCGAGAAATAATTCCGCTAATAACGCTTAGCGCTCATACGGGTATGTTATGCAACCATAGGAATTTCATTAGATACACACGCGTCTGTTTGTTAAGGAGCTTTCCATTGCTAAAAGTTTCTTGAGGCGGGTATAATTCCTTTGTTTGTTATAGGGGGTGGCGAGCCCTCCTCACCCACTACGTTTTCTAAGTCATCGGGTCCAATTATGCCCCTTTGTAGGTTTTGATATGTAAATTCGCGATTTTATTAAACAAACCGTGATGCCATTCGGGAGCAGCGAGCCGGATTAATAGCTTCTTCAGATTTGTGTAATCGCTTTCTCTTAAGACAACAGCGGAGGTGAGTCGCGAGGGAGCCATTATCTGTTTGATGTTACTGTTTGTTTCGAAATGGGTCAAAGTGTTACCGGCACACACTACGCTCTACGCACTGCGCACTACACGCACGTGGCCTCTTCTCACGCCTATCTTGTTATCCGTACTACTGCATACCATTGACATAACAATTAAATAATCTCTTTGAAATCGACAATGAACGCCGCGACTCCAACATCGTAACTATTTATAGACGGTTATGAGTTGCCATCATGTAACCCGCTTGCTCGTTTGCGTTTGCTGTAAAAAATAATGCCGTAAAGTAACAATGCGACGTTTGTCGAAAGCAAAAAAAGCCATTGCGCAATTTAGATTGGCCATAAAAGTGTCGTCGGTAATAGTCACAACACGCATCGTAATGAATTAACTCGTACACGGAATCGTAAAACGGACGTTACTGCCAAACTACCCATTCGGTTTAAGCTTAATTTTTACCCCAGCACTATTAATAATTTACACGGGATAACGCAACGTTTGCGCCATATTACAACGCATAAATTAATAATGTCGCTCGCTTGTTTAACTGCGAATCATATGAGTTTTATTGACAATTTTGTTGGGAAAGCGCAATTTGCGGGATGACCGCCGAGTGACGCCAAGTGGTAACCAAATAGGGGAACGGTTAGTGTGCCCATTGGCTGATAGCAATTGTCATTTATGGGCTTATTTTGTAATGTCGATAGTGCTGGCAATCACACTGATAAATCTTTTAATATTCTACATCGCCACATTAGATTGCGTCTGTTGTGACGTTATCACTAACTTTATTAATTCCAACATCACACATGTTTAAAACATCTGTTAAAATTCCATTAGCAAATCAACTTTAAATTTCCTTGTATTTAAGGCAAACTAATTCATCATTCTCCTGCCCGGATCCCAATTCTTGTTTGGGGTCGGCACAGCATGTTTTGTCCTTCCTTCCTGTGTGGAAGGACAAAACATGCTGCATAAGAGTTTTGGCAGATGTTTTACGGCCGGCCGCCTGCCTGACGCCAACCCTCCTTGGGAATTTCTATGTTTTAAAGGGAATGGTGTGGGGATAGCGTGAGTTTGGGTACAGGATATTGAGGGAAAGGATATTTGGCCTGATGGTTAGGATGCTACAGTCCCGGATAAGGATATATTAGGAGACTGTAACAGCTCGGGGGGCCGAGCTCGCGTACTCGTAGCCCTGTTCCATGACTGGCTAGATCAATGGAAAAGGCATCCCCTGACCAAATTTAAGGCAAACTAATTGATTCATTTTATTTTGTTGCAAAGTTTCCCTTCAATCTCAGCTTTTGTACCGCTATAGCTAACACACCTTATGGGAAGTGAAGTGTAGATGAAGTGTCGATTTGCTAACAACGATTTAGTCTCACCGTCCATCTCAATTAAATGCGGGCCTGCGAGAAATCACTAAAGCCTCTACGAATTTTAGAACCTATGTTGAACAACGCTGACTAAAATGTGTTTCGTGAATAGTCGTTATCCTTCCTTACCAATAGATTATCTGAGCCTTGATCAAATCATTTCTATAAAATGCTAACAAAACCAACTTATTAACAGTAATTCATACTTATCCTTACTATAAACATTTTCGCCTACAACTGTCCGAGGCTGTACTCGTCCACCAATTAATTATTGAAGCAAATATTCACGTTGAAATATTGAGAAAATATGACGGTAATTGGCTCATTATGAAATAATTGTGCATCGACATCGCTAGCAGCAACTTATGTCACTATTTCATCGTGTAACTCAATCCTAGCTCGGATGTACTCAATTGCATTTGGGGTTGGAGTGAAGAGCTGCCACGCCGCTATTATTGTGCAAACAGGGGTTCTCGTGGCTCGTGGTCTGCCATTTATTGAAACGTCCCGTCAAACGCTCATATTCATTATGAATTTAAAATTAGTATCACGAAATTTAATTTAAAGGAAATACGAGTATCGTTTGCAAACACGTGATCATGTTAGTAAAAGGTATTTTTCGCCATACACAAATTAAAATAAATATAATTAAAATTATGGTTTATAAATAAAGGTAACTCTACACAATTTTGTGTTATAGAAATTGTATTATATGTGTGGTTGATTTAAATTTAAAAAAATTGATTAGATATGTATAAAAAATGTCAAATGACGTGTTGACAACACTAATGATGCTAGTTCTGCTTTGTCTATGATCCGCGGCCCAAAATGCCCGTTGCGCGATATGTTATTATTCAATTTAATTCTGCCGCCGGTTGTTTTATTATTTTAATGAGTCTCAATTTTCAGGGATAATTGAATGGACGTCCTCCTGCTTTGATTATTATTTCATTCGATACGGTTGGTACGGGTGATGACATTGTGGAAGTCAAAGCGATGCGCCGAACAAATGAAAGCCGTTGGAATTAAGTTCGATGATAAAAAAAAACTGTAAACAAATATGCTTGATCATTCCAAGTATATGGTGGATAGTAGTCTCACCCAGTATTAGAATAACTGGTCCTAATTTGACTAAGAATTTTTTATCCTTCTATCTTTCTCATCCACCAATTTTCTAAAAGAAAGTGACACAACCCCGATACAATCCTTCTTATACTTTAAACCAAGCTGTGTATTCCGATAATTCTTCTTAAAATTTACTCTTAATCAAATGCAATTATATTCATTTACTATCAAAGAGTTTTCAAGCATGTGAAAACGATCTATTTTGAATACAAAATTGACTGATAGTAATGTCATTGATGAACCTTAATGCTATGTTTATATATCATAAAACCCGCTGCCGTAGTCAATGTGCCTGCAGGTCTAGCCACAAACTCAACCCCACCCATAAACACTAGGACAATCATATAAGTAAATTATACGTGCCTTTATTTGGTACACTAACAGCTCCGCTAGTTCGCCTATAGTTGACTTAGTGCCGGCAGTTTAATTAAAGGGGTGCCTTTTGATTTGTCGTTTCAATATGAAACACTTTGTTATGGAACGTGACTGTACAACGCTTTTTAATATACATACTTAGCGTTGAATTAATTGTTTAATTTCGTCACAAATCACGTTAATTTTTTTAAATATCGCGAATGATGCGGTATGTTCCTAGTAGTATTTAGAGTCTATAATACATACATCATAATTACTAAAGAACAGTTATAACACAACTGCTGAGCGATATAGTGTACTGATATTCTTGCTTTCCACCTGGCATTAACATATAATACTCAAGTACAGTTGTTCTAATAGAGAATAATTAACACTACACTAGTGAGCATATTTACGATCGATGATTACAGGTTTGTCAGCCAAGAAATTCAACAGAGCAAGACAAATCATTCCGTAGTGTAGAAATACGTAATCAATGGTTTTAAAGTCCCTTAATGTTTCAATGAGCAAGTGTTGTGTGCATCAACACTGATGCGACACGGTAAAAGTGAAAACCAATAAATAAGATACTTAAAGTGATAGTAAGCGTGGTGCGACCGCAGACCGCAGCACGAGCCGCGGTTCGAACCCGCTCCGGTACTCACCCATAAATATACAGCTTATATCTGTTCAATGCTTGTCATGAATATAGACGCGGAATAAAAAAGGTTTATAGCAAAAATATCGCATGTATGAAAAATGACAAAAAAGGTTAAGTTGAAAATTGCATAAAACCTAATTATAACTAAGATAGTAGAAATTTCAGTAAAAAATATTTTCGAAATCGCTAAAACAAACCGTAATTTTTAGAGAGTGAAAGACTTATTACCCAAATAAATGAGTATTGGTACATCTTCAATACGGGTAAACAAGGACACTGATGTTAATTATTAAATTCTGCGAGAAACAAAATTCTTATCACAAACATACAATTATCCAGTCGTATGCAAGAGAACATCGTATTTACAGCGATAAGAAAACTAAAAACAATGTAGAGAACCCCAATGCGGCTTGACTTGACAGCTCTCTTCGCGTGACCGGCCGACTTAATATGTTTTTTTACTCATACACAGTTTCGGGCAAATTGATTATGTCTATTAACTTATTTCAACGGAGTGACAGCGCCGACTATTAGGGATGACCGCGGCGCACCACGGCGTTTCCATTTTAACTTCATAGATAACGATACGAATTATTAATTACGTTGTAAGGATGCTCTTTAGCATGCATTAATACTTATTATTTAATGAACAGCTGATTAATTATTCTATAAATTTCTTGATAGGAAATTAAGATATTTATTCGAATATAGAGATAGAAATGATCAATTGTAATCTGATAATAAATATAAAATAATATGAAATAGCTATTAAATTATCTATAAATAACATACAACTTTATTTGAGGCGCAGGTAACAAATTAATAAAAATGCCGCAGCCTTCACTATCAAGTGAGAGCGGAACATTTGGCTGTCAGATAAAATAATTTAAAAACTCCCGTTCATTGTTTAAATATTCTATTGTGTGACTTGAGTGAGACATATTTTTTGTGATGAGAAGTTTAGTTTAATTTGTTATATTTGCGTTAGATAAGCCTCAGGAGCTGGGAACGGAAGTCAGATGGATGTGACACACGTCAGCTTACAGAGATAATGCACTGGGACCATCGAGAATAACGCACACATTGTGCCACACTAATAACTCTGACCTGCTTTTAATTGTGGCCATTGCAATACATTAATTAAAATTTTTACTTGATTTTTTTTACCCATTTACAGTAAAAATATCTGAGAGAGTCACTTGCAAAGTTCTAACGTATGAAGTAACTATAAGTTCATATAGGTACATATTATGCTTTGAGTGGAAATAAAAGAAAATCCATAAGATTTTTACTTTAATAAAATCTAGATCTGAAATAGATTGTTTTATACCAACTGCACTGCAATACGTGGCTACAGTTATTAGCAGAAAACATACTTCAATATTTTAAATTGGTTATGACCAGCGATTGAGTAACAAAGATCCAGACAATCTCTCTAACTTAACAAGTGTGTAATTAGTTCACAATGCACGCTATTATAATTAACAAGTATTACAGCGTTACATACCGACGGACGACTAACGTTCATACATTTTGATTCCTTTTAGCGGCTCTAGTTCTCTGTCTTACGAGAGCGATCATTCTAAATTTGAAATCGAAATAACCAATCATAACCCGGATGTGGAACACAATAGAATGATTCCCACATGCCTCTGACAAAACAAAACAAGGTTTAAACATCGTCTAAACGCTGAAATAACAAACCGATTACGCCGTGATCAGTGTTCAGGAGTGGTGTAAGTCACGAGATCAAGGAGTGCCACTCAAGTGGTTTACTTAAAATGAAATAAACAGACAGACGAAGTTATTTTTGAGGTTATCATAATAGTAACAGATGTACCTCATTATTAACCACTCATATTCCTATGGAAAAACACAAAATTTTTTGATTGATGATTATTTGATTGTTATTTCTATAAATCAATTGAATTGTGGCAGACTTTACAATACTTTTTCCTTTTACCCACATTACCTTTCTATACACTTTAAGCACCAAGAACGTCTCTTTATTTCCTTAACCGTTGTATTTGTTGATAAAAACGGTTAATATTAGACCATCCGCTAGCCAGCTTATTAACGTGTTGTACTTATATAAATTTTACGTAATTAAAATAATAAATGTTGAATGGAGTTGAAAATTCACAGCGTCTATTTCTAAAACGCTGTCAGCACAAGACTTGACACCCAACGTGAAAACAGTAGCGCGGATAGTCTCACTCAGCGATCCAATATTTAATAGTTTTATGATGTATTATCAAAACAAATCTTACCGAGTTACTATGAACTGCTATCCGTTTCGGCTGTAATATACCACTTAATAATTTTGATGGTTGAAAATGAAATTATTTTTTTGTTTAGTTCTGTATCTTTCAAACGGAATACTAAGGAAATGCACAAAACAGCTATTCTGGTTTCCCTCACAGATTTACTTACAAAAAGAAAAATATTTTTTCATATATGGGCGATATAAAAATGCTTTATAAAAGAGAAATTATTCAGTTTTTTGCACACCATGTGTGTAGTAAAATTATTTGATCGAGCGTACATTTGCAACCGCAAATTGTGTGGCCCGAGCAATAAATACATTACACTAGTTAATTGACATAATAGTGCACGGTATTGCTCGTGAGTTCAACTATAATTGGGTTTCGTCTTCGTCTATGTGTGCAGTTAAATAATGCAAACGCTGGTAGCTACGGACATGTACTAATTTTAATATTAGTCATAATTAGAACACTTAACACAAAACATAAGTGAGTACAATAAGATTTTTGTAAAAGATAACACTAATCGCGTCTAATTGAAACTGTATCCAAACAATTTAATTAAAAACACCATGAATTATTTGATAAAAATAAACGAGATTACAGCAGTGTTGAAGTTAAGTAGCAGCTAGCGCAAATAAATATTGTTAATACGAAGTTTTAAAGAAAGGAACAATGCATTATACATAAGATTGAGAAATAAAAATATAGTGTAGAAAATGGCTAGCACAACATTAAAACCGGTACGGTCGGCGACGTACACGTTTGGCATTTAGTGAAATGTGGCTCAGACGCCGGCACAACATTATTCATGTCAGCTAATTGTATTTCTTTATGCTGAATACAACAAGTGCAATTAGTGTATTACGATCTTGCCCTTAGGGTGTCCACTATATTTTAACGTTATGCCTCATTTGCGTTATCCATAGATGATAAGCAGAGATTGGACGATAAAGATTAATAGTCAATGGCATTTTATTTTTTATTCTACGCGTAAATTTACAATGTTCATTGTAAAATAAAGGACGCTGCAAGTAATTATTGGGGGCTATTTTAATATTTAACCCATACATTGTATTGGCTATCTGATAAAACGGTTAAGTATCAAGGTGGTTGGGCCGCAGTAGACAACAGTCAGAAGCGGTCTATACAAAAGGACTTAACATATTTTTTCATCATATTTTATTATGAACTTCTGTTCAACATCCAGATGTTTGAGTCTGATCAAACAAAAGATTTTTCAGATGTACTTACGTACCGTCAGAATGTAACTATTACGTTCATGATTTATGAGTGATTTCTGTTTATATTAAAAATACCACTTGTGTTTTTTTATATTTAAAATCTTTTATCCCCAAAAATAAAAGTATTTGATACGTTAGATTACAAAGAGAATAAAAAACTATAATAAGCACAGTTTCGTTGCTATTTTAAGTCACACGGATTTTCACAAATAGTATGATTCATCGCTTACATATTTGAGATCGGTATGTTTATAATTTCTTTCAAAGATAAAGACGATAGAGTTCTGAAAGGAAGAGGTTGCGTTCCGAATCTGTATTTCTTAGCTGTTTTCTTTGATGACAAAAATCTAAAGATTTTAAAGAACCGGTACATTTGCGGTTTTAATTACTATCGAAGTAGTTAGGTCTGTAATAAAGACTAGGATTTTTTTTTGCACTCCAATTACATAGAAACCTTAAAACACGCTGTGCAGCACCCTTAAATCACACACACTAGAAAACATAGACCTTTCAACAACGGTGTTCTTGAAAAAATGAGAATATAATTTTCGTTATATATTACAAATATTTTTCATTTATTTGGGCCTTATTCGTTTTTTTAGTTTAATGTAGTTATATATGAGGGAATAATGTAATGCTGCGTGATATTCTGGTTGTACGAATCGTGTATCGGTATCACAAGTGACGTACTTGAGGCCACATTAAACATGTGACGGAACCTCATGAGAGCGGCCATTGAGTCACGCCTGGCCAGTTTTTAATAGTTTATTTCCAAACTCGCTGTCGACAGCTCCAATGTTTTTCTAATAACCTGTTTAACAAATCATAACGTTTATTTTCGTTCGACACTGAACGATCACACGTCCGGGACTCTATTCTGTTTCAAATCTCTAGCCCGTATGTTTTGATTATTTTAATTTTTCATTGAACATAAGAAATTGAAGTTAAAACGCGAGCGGCGGACGTAAACGTAAATCACAGAGGAAGAACGCCAC
This sequence comes from Cephonodes hylas, assembly GCA_030295005.1. Lineage (NCBI taxonomy): Eukaryota > Metazoa > Arthropoda > Insecta > Lepidoptera > Sphingidae > Cephonodes > Cephonodes hylas. The sequence continues at coordinate 8,321,211 of AP025366.1, forward strand.
AATCATCCATGACGTAAACGCATGTTGTTCAAATTATTTAGTGAATATAAAATTGTCGTAATCAACTTTGAAAAGGAAATATAAAAAAGTGTAATTAAACAATGTCGGTGCGTCCATTATATCAGAACGTGCCGAGCTGCTTGGCTTCAACACCATTATTTTTAGATGGATACGTCCATGCGTATTCAAATAATACATACAACTGCATCTATCTTTCAAGTGTCCCTTTGATGGTGGCTGATGAAAAACAAGCTCGGGTTTTTTACTTCCACATCTATCTTTGTGCATCTAAAAGCCGCCAACGCAGTGGTGGCGCGCATGCCGCATATGACTCGACACTATCGGTCGCCAAAATTAGAAGAAATTAATTTAGGAAGTAACTGTGCCTGTTACCGGCCAGGTAGCGAGTTATTTTTTATCACCACAAAAGAACGTTTGAACGAAAAAAGTATACAATCGCCGGGAACGGTAGCAAAACTTTTCGATTATTCTTGATGGACCGTATCAGTATAAATAGAAAACTATTAAATACCCAAAAAACAGAACAATAAACCATTGCATCAGACTTCGGCCCAAAATTTTAATTTGTCTAACATATTTACTATTACGACTAAATGATTAGTTTGGCGCCAGTGGCAAAAAAGTTAGCTAATCCATTAGTGGAAATGTTATTGTAAGTGTGAGAAGTTTATGGTAACATGATTTTTTGATCGATGGGTAGTTACTGCGATGTTTTTAAATCACAAATATTTCCATTGCAACGAGTAATAGATTTTTCATAAAGCACCGATGGCAAGGGCGTGACAGTACAGGCGGAACACAGAGCGGTCACCCGGCCAGAAATTGTATAATTTTACACAACGAAACAATCCACCAATACATAGGTCCACGTGAATGGCCACGTCCGAAGCGACGCCTGTCAACCATTCAGAACAAAACATGCCAAACGCACGCATCCCGACTGTTGCCGGACCAATTTAAAAGTGCCAAATGAAAAACTCATTCAAAGAGGCAATCATTTATAATTTCAATTTCGCAAAAATCGCTGGCACAGTGACAAACGCAATGGACAGCCTTTTGTGTGTATTAAAAAACGATTTTATTCAGCAAAGAGGTATCGGTTCGTGCATTGTCAAAATTTTTGATTGTAATAAATAGTAATTTCTGAGTTTCTCATCAAACATAAGGTTTAAAGTCATGTCAATTTTCTTAATCAAACCTCTAGACATATCATTGCAAAGGGTGGTTTTATGGCTTAAAAAATGTGAAATAAAATGATAAGTATTATATTTCTCAATGGGGCTTGTACAAAAGGAAGTTGTTAGAAGATTCCCCGACGACCACCCCATATTCTTAATAATGTTTTGTCTAGACTAAACATTATAAAAATATCTTATAAGCTTTTAATTTCAGTTTTATATTCATAGTTCATACTTCAAAAGTAACAGACTTACTGTTACTTTCTTTCAAATGTTTTTAATAATTCACATTATTGTAAACACAAGTTTAAAGTCAGACAAAAATGTAAATGGAATTTGTTTTAGTAAAAGTATTACTCAAAATACCAATGATTAAATTAAAGCATCCTTTGATGGCACACAAAGAAACAAAGAGGCTTGTATCAAACGATATTCTCAGTGAATTTGAAACAAAACGGATTCAAAAGTCTTTCTGAAGATGACGTCTCTTTCTATTCGAGGCAGTCATCGAGTTTCCTTTGTAATTAAATATTGAAATTAAGAAATGAACAGCCGCTAATTACAAGAGGTTGTCCCTTGGGGGCTGATTATGTTGCCCCAGCATTCGCAGAAAGGGATGGCGGCAACACTCTCCCGTTACAATTAATATTTAAGATTTTAATGTGCTCGCCGCACTTGTAACGTTCTGTTCCTTCAGTACTTACAGTCGTTCATTTTAACATTGGTATGAATAAGTATTGATTTTTGTTATATTCAAGATTTCGATCATGAATATTCGTAAAACAATAATGTTTCATTTAAATATGTAAAATATGGCCACTCGTCAACAAGCGGGCGAAAATTTTTACGATACAATTTCTCTGTACGAAATAATTTACATACAATTAAATTATAAAAATCATATACATCAGGGAAACAAGCACGGGAGAATGTTAGTGTCTAATATAACATTGTTAGATTACTAGTAACAAGATCGATAGAGTAATAAAAAAGAAATATGTTGTGATGTTGTAGAAACTATAAATTTAGTGTTTGGACATTTCAATTATCCGGACCACGTGGCGTGCCGACAATGATGTTCGTGCCAACAGTAATAAAAATATAAAAAAAGACAATAAAAAACGCGCTCAACCCGGTTAATATTTTTATGTATCTCATTCTATCGCTAATAAGACATTTTATATTGAAGATGATTAACAGAACAAAAGTACAGTCGCATGCGAAAAAAAGCATTTCAATATACCGACTATAATAACTTCATCACGAAGCGATCACATCTCAAACGTAGTGGGTTGATCTTAAATACGGTCGGAATGTCTTTATTAACTGTCATCGAATCAAGTGAAGCACTGGGAGCTGTTTAATACCCTATCAGACAAACGTAATTAGTTTTGTAAATAAAATGCCTCGGAGAAATTGAAACGTAGCAGCTACCTGACTGTTGCGGTGACTTGCTACATTAACTTGCGTCGTACCGTCGGATACAACGGTGTTCCCGCTTCTTTTAAAAGGACCAGCTTTTATATACCACCGATATAATTTAGTCACTCCGTTTATTAAACTTTCTGAGGCAGCTCTTTACTTGGCAAGTGCGGTATGTTTGTGAGAACTGTGTAATTAGGCCAAGAGAAAAATCAAACTAGCTATTAGACTGTGGTCGCACATGAAGTCATTATTGTTTATATGATATGTTGTCTGCACGTAATGTTTAGTGTCGACGACTGTATTGATCTTAATTTAAGATTCGTATCTGTTTTACTTTTATTTAAATTTCTAACTATAGCTTTTATTCTTTTGTCTTCATCTAGATATTATCTGTAGGCATGTACATACTGTTCTATTCCGTTGAGTTAGTGAAGACATTATTTTTGATAGTTAGCACTTTGCAATTAATATGAGACATAGTGTTGATGTTCTTGCTATGTTACATTTCATGTCAATTATAAAAAGGTGAAATATAGCTTTACCGAAAATAAGACCCGTGCCCATCTGTGAGACGTTTTAGTGTTGAAAATAATAGAGACCAAATGAGAATATACTAAATATCACCTATTTAGCTAAACACTTCGTTAAAACAATCCGTTTATACAGAATTTAGGAGTCTCAGTATTATCGTTTCATAGCATAATTGTATTGATGGAGTTGCTTTTGACTCTAATCGTAAGTCTATAAACAATTATGTACTAAGAGAAGTAAGCAGGTTGTCATCCAAAAATATGTTCAAGCGTATTACGGGAAGCAAGACAGGATAATCTGTCTCCAAACGGACATTAAATAATTTCAAAATGGAATCACGGTTGCATTTTTTCCGGTTCCCCTATTTTTATTTAATTTTTATTTTTACGACACAATTAAACGTGGCTTTGCTTTCACTTTTTATTGTTACCGTCTTAGTTGCCCTCTAATTTTTGGCTTCAATTACATTTTCCCTCTGCTGTTTTATTATGACATTGTTTTTAATGACGAAAACTTTTTGGCATGAAAAAATAAGAGTATGCTTCGAAATGTTTCTTTTGCATTTGGTTAGATTAGGCTTATTACTGAGTAATACGTTATTTGTTTTTTTTTAATAATGAATTAATAAATTTGGCGCCAGTATTAAGTTTAGTGATACAGAAATTAGAACTAAATAATGTAGTTAGTTGTTACCTCCAATCAAGTGAATAATATGGCTCTCTGTTCTTCCTCAGGTACTTCTCAAGGTGAATAGGTATTATATGAGTATAAGAAATTAATGCATTACCCACCGACCGGAACCCGTTTAGAAAAAAAATAGACCAACACTTTTTTCAACCGAAATCATTTATCGTGTTTGTACAGAACCCAAGACAAACTGCTACTGCGTTTTAGTTTACCGTAGATAAGATTACGTGCGTTTGTTTTACCTTGTCAACCAATTCCTGGCCAGTGTTTAATACAGAGCCCCATTGTTGAGCGTAATATCAAGACGCCGTTTCCGTGGGACCTAGAAATTATGAAAAGGATGTACAATTTCTTGTATAGATCAACAAAGCTAACATTGGGTGGGACTTATCCGTGTGTTCCACGGGTAATGGGTTGTAAAATTAGATTTATTTTGATAGCAATAGTTTGGAACAACGTGTTGATATGTTTTGTTCAATTTGGACATGGTGTGGGCGATTGTAGATTGAAGAGATGCAATAAAAATTCAATACTTGGCATTTATGTGAAAATAAGTTATAACAGTATTTGTGCTACATTTAAAAAATAGTAACACCTAACATGCCATTTTAAAATTTTAACAAGGAGGTTATAGGCGGTAATAATTAAAATAATACTAGAAGGAAAAAAAAGTGTATCAGTCAGTCGTAGAACATTCTAACTATACGATTTATCTTCGTGATGCCATTTCTAAATTCTCATTCACGAAAATTCCACTAAAGTATACTTACACAAATAAATCTTCTAATCTCGTGCCTAATTCATTAACGTATTAGAAAATGGGGCTAGCACCGGTGGCATGTAATGTGAAGCGTTAAGTAGCTTAAAGTACTGATAAACAACACACAAAAATGTGATCTGCGCACATGTTACACGATTCACTTTCTTTCAAAGACACACCACATTATAAAAAGTATATTTTTGGACGAAAAACATCTTAAAAGAGTTTTAATTTAATATGTAAACATTCCCATATGGATAGTGTAGTGCTGTAACGCGTAAATAATCGGATGTACGTGAAACAAAAACAAGAAAACATACATATTATGACTATTAGCTTACAATAGGCTGTCAGCGAGTTGTTTTTGGTCTTTTCGTTTTTTTTAAACCGCCTTGTAGTCGAGAAAGGATGTTTACGCCACGTGAAGGCGATGATTTAGTGTCAGTAATTATTAGTGAGTGTGAACACGTCCACTAAGAGTTTAGAATAGTAATATAAATATAATAACAAACGTTCGGTAGTGTGTTCGTCGTTTGTGATGTTCATTTTGTGCTTAGTAGATTAACGTCGCCATAACTTTTGAGGAATGCTCTGTTTTGGATAGTTTACATGAAATAATTTACCTTCTGCACTGTGTACACTACCGAACTTTGAAGAGCTACAAAGGACTATTTTTAATAGCACATTTTTGTCATATTTAATTGATGTTAGATACCGTATAAGATCAACGGATAGGACTGTTATTATAAGTAAGCAGAGATATCAACAATTGTTGTTACATCATAATATTTATGATATATATTATATTTCAGGTTGGATAGTTTCAATTTCGCATATCGTTTCTACTCTTGTAACTCAGCTACGACACAAAAAATAAGAATAAATAATTTTCTTATAATACCATTCTCGGTACAAACTGGTGTTCTTCTACCATCTGTGCAGCCGATAGAGATTTATAATATGTTTGTAAAACTATCTATCACTGATATGTCTGTCAGAAATATCTGGGGACTCCTTTGTGGTTGCTATTTGATCAGTGACACGGGCGGTGAGTGATGAATATTGCCAGGCAAATATACAAAAAGCAAAACTATACGTGGTGTTAGTTTCACTAGGGTTGGTTCGCGTAAAGAGTAGTGCGTAGATCGGAATGTGTTTTCATGTCACGTTTGTTATAATAAAGCGTACTCGATGTTTTATAGATCGCTTTTTATTTGCGTGTTTTGTTACTCATATTTTTATAGTCAGTTAGTTTATATATTTAATCGATTTAGATGTATACGTGGGCCTATAAACGGAGTGTATTACATCTATCTCATGAACGAAGCAACGATAAATGTACAATATTTAATTCGCATCTAAATAAATGGAATGTTAACAGTGCGCGCGCGGCTTTCGCTCGCAAACATTGAGTATCGTGTCGAGAAAACATTTTCTACCCCTGATACCCTCTGCGCGTAGATATTCTCTCAAGTTCGCACACCCGTATAAATCGTTCGGAAATCGTTTGGTAATAAATCGAACGCTTTTTAATGGCAGTTTATCGCAGTGAGCTTTGCGGTATTCAGATTACGGCTATGGGCTAAGTGGCGGCAAGGGAGCGGCACGTGCTCTCTTATCTGTGTCTCTCGACACTTTCAATATTCGATTTCGTCGCGGGCGCTGTTTATTTTTTTTCTTCATGCCTGTATCGGTGTCAGAGATATGTGTTTTGTATGGTATTGTAGATATTAGAGGCCATTTAAAATTGTTCCTTCGCCAATTTATTGTACAGATGATTACGTGAATGTAGCCTGTTTTTTTTTAAATCACGTTGACGTCATTGATACCTATAGGTTGACATACTTCAATAATCAAGTTGACATAAGACAAATAGCTATCGATTTTTTTTTATAAATTACATACGAGTATTTTACATATGATTATGTAATATCATATATTCAAGCCTTTGACATATAAAACTTATATTACGTGCTCGGGCATTGAATGCAATTTTTTGTGTCTTCTCGGTAATTAAAAGCAATAGGTAAATTAGTTATTCTAAACGTCTTAATAATAATTAATACAAGGCTGTTCAAAGGCTTCCATTTGCATAGTTTTTAAATTTAAAAGCGACGAGAGAATTTTCAGTAAAAATCAAATACCCAACTCTTACATCAATGTATCATACAATGAATGTCTGGGAACAAAGAAAGTTTTCACGACCTTTATTTTTTACGATGCCACAGGTCACAGATTTTAGATCAAAATCTTAAATACTACATGTTGAACTATTGAAACAAACGGAATTAACTTCCATAGTAATTTTGTCATCATACATAATACCTACAACAAAGTATTTCTACGACAATACCCTTGTATCAGCAATACCGAAAACCCTTTACGACATAAGTCAAATAAGAAAAAAAATCGTCACACCGCACAATCGCACCCCAAAGCGTAACCGAAAACGAGTCTCGCCGCAATCCAAGCTAATGGAGTGTCTCATAATGACGGTTGCTGACATAAAAATAAATAGGCGAGAGTCAGTTTCTGAGTAAGCCGATACTATGATAACAGCATCGCTCCCCCGATAATTGCCGAACTTGGACGCCGTGACGCACCTAGTTGTGATGTAGTGCGGATTAGTTGCTACTGATGTAATTGATCTTGCTTTGGGAGACCAATTTGTACCACTGCCCGATTATAAGCTCTCCAACGTCCACATCTCCTAAGACTATTTGGCAAATGTTTGGCAAACACGATCGCAATATACCAATATTGGCCATTTTTATAGCTAGCATTTAAATTTAAGTAGAATATGGTTTTTAAAACGATGCATTAATACACATCTTTATTGCAAATTAATTAAGCTTATATCCGAAATTACGTGTACCGAATGGTCGTAGTAAACATTCCAACATTGACAGAAAGAATGTTCTACTAAGTTGCAGCTTGAGTAAAAATTGCAAACTATTTCATGTCTTCACGCCTTAGTATTGGATTTGTATTATTTTTTATTTGTGATGCTACTTATCAACATCGCAACATTCCTAACAGAACATTTTACAACATGATTTTATTTATTCCGAATTTTTAAGGTATAATTTATGTAAACTAAAGAACCGAATCGATTCTTGTTCAAACTGTCTCTTGGGTGTACTAATAGTTTTGTGTTAGTAAGGGTTTTACCAATTAAATAGCAAACCAGATGTGCAGGCTCAGAATTTAGGTCCGAAAACGCGCAATAGGCTTAACGGCGAAGATTTAGGTGACAAACTTTATTGCGTCCGAGAAATACTGTTGTCTATTACATGACCATAAATCACGGATGGGAAAACAATAAGCGTGAAATTGTGGAAACTGCGGCCGACGTCTTGCGGTATTAAATCTTAGGGGAGTGAAATAAATAAAAATAAATCTGTGCCCACCCTCACGCAAGCGCTTGATTTATATCGCGAATTGTGAGACGCGCAACACAAACTTTTTCATACACTTTAATTCTTTCATTAATTTTTTTAGCAGACATTCTTTGTTCGTTGTTGATGACTGTGTTATCTGAAATATTTTAACACGTCAAATAAAACATTGGGTCGTTTTTGCAGTCATTTCTTTAAATATTATGAGCTTTGGATATTACAACCATTAAGAAAATTCGTATACCTAAAACAATATATTATATTAATGACTTTTAAATTATATTACATACCTACTTTATCAATTAAGTCTCAAATATTTTTAGAAGGTATATGTTTATTATGGTTGTATAATTCCTACTTGAAATTATAGTTGGACCAAACTTTATCTTGATTGAAGATTTCAATTACTATGTTTATGATAGGTAGTATATAGATGATATTAAATGATTAATTTGTTATTAATCATGATTAAGTTTTACATAGCTTTTAGGGAAACGCTATAAATTCTGGCTTATCTGAAACGTAGTAGCAGTCAGTACAAACATCTTTCAAAACAGCTTTATAAATCCCATATAGAGTAAAACGTATTTATTACTTTTCTTGATAATTTAGTCTTAATTAATTCAACAGTTTGTCAAACGTAATTATCATTCTATGCTTACTTGGGATACCCCTTTGAATTTCATATTTTATTACAACTAGTTTACTGCACCAGCTTTTGAAACAAGACGCAGCGGGTTCGATCCCCGAAGCGAAGGAACCGAACAAAAAGTATGGTTTCTGGTCTGGGTTTTTGTACTAAGTAGTTTTGGATATGTAAGAAAGTCTAGTATCTTAGTTTAGTGTAAGACCTATGTATTTCCCCTTATTGAATAGGTTAAGTGGATTGTCCTTAACGGCAGTAACGTGCTACTATGTCCGCAGCTCCAGACCGGGCCGACCTCCAAAGCGCGCCTCCGGAGTGGGCCTCTCGCTAGCCGCCACACAGTTCCCGGGACACCCGTTCAAGAAACATCGGTTAGAGAACGGAGAATACTCTCCGTATGAAAACGGACATATGAGTGGTGAGTGTTACATAAATATAGATATAGATATAATGAAGTTTATTACAACCCCATTTTTGCTTTGGCGGAATGAAGAGGAGATGAAAGAGAAAGGAGTGAATGGAGATGTGATAGCTGTTAGGGATGTTGAGAAGGATGAAGCATGTTGCGCCATCCTAAATGAAATTGGAAAAAAGCAAAGAAATGTTTATAAATAAATAGATAAATAAGAAATTATATAAATTTCACTCTTAAAATTATTACTTTTTTTTATTTGCCCATTGTCTTTGAAACGTCGGTAAAACAGTCAGCTTTCGACAGAGATTCGTCGTACCTAAAAGTTTAGTTGATGGAAATCCACCATTGTCAATATATCTAAGTATAAACATTTGAAACGTAACTTGCTGAAATAGATATGTATAAGAGAAAAATATTATGGTATCAATAAAAACTCGGCGAATACTTGTCTCAAAGGAGTATATACTGTATGTGATAAGTTGGTTGTTAATATAGCTATTACATAGTATGACGCCTCATTAGGAAACCTGCATGTCCCGATATCATTTCACATTGTTAACGCTCAATGAGTCTGATAGAAGCGTGGGTTGAAATACGAAGTTGTAATGTTCTAATATACTCGGTAGCACTAGTCAGGTTGTGAGTCAAAGCCAATTCTATTAAGACTCGTAACCATAATAGTGAAGCAAGTTAATCAAGCTTTGGAAAGTAAATCAAACAATATTATATTATACAGCATTTCTTATTAAGAGTCAATCGTAGGAATCACATTACCTTCATCCTGAGACTAATTATGACAAATATAATTCAAAGAACAAGTCAATTTCAGAGGAAAAATTAAAAGATGATGTCAACACAGAAGATGGATGAAGTATATAATTGGTACATGACTAATGCCTATCGCGTTTTAATACGCGATCGAATAATTTTCTGTTGTTCATATTCACATTTGTAAATTTGCTTACGCGCGAAGTGTAACCGAAGGGGCGACAGATTAATTAACTCTTTGCAATTGTTGGGTGACATTCTCGCTTGTCTTCTATATTGTATAATTTACGGAAAAATAAATGTCTTAACTATTAATACTCAACTAGGTACTATCAAAAATCTAAGTAATAAATATATCAAAAGTCAGTAATTACCAAAATCAATGTAATCAAATTAAATGTAGAATGATTAATCTTAACTAGAGCAGGCTTTGTATTATAAATCAAAACAACCGTCACGATGACATGTGATAACATCAAAATCGGGTTTGCGTAAGCTCCGGATAGGCGCCGGATATGAAACTCCGCCGTCTCGGGAGGTATGCCTCCTCATTTCGTATACAAATTACACAAATACAAAATTATCCCAACACAAACGGAGAAAAGGGAATAAAGTGATTAAATAGAGCTCAGCGCAAGACGGCTAGCAATCAATCATTTTTGTCGCTTACGGCTTTGTTGATTCTGCTGCATTCCGTCCCGTTTGCTCGTGTGTTTTTCGCATTTTCTGTCTCTGTCTGCCTTGAAGTGTCATGCCAGACAAGGGAGCAATTACATTCGTGATCTTGCATAAGCGGCACTTGCTTATCGCGCCTTGCCGCATTTGACTTTGAGTGTAGGTTGTTCGCTTTTTTCCCCAAAATTTGCAATGCAATGAAATACTCTCATGAGTGAAACGAGTGTTTTGTTTTGCCATTACAGCTTTTTCAAAACGTGATATTGTATAAATGTAACAAACAAAACCTCTTTAACATCAAGTTTTAGCTTTGTTTATTCGTTAATTAAGAACGAGCGAGCTCATAATTATGTAATAGTAGATTTATTTTAAGTTTGTTTTTCATTCCCTTTACGTCTGTGTAGCCTGAGACAGTCTGCATTCCGTTGCTTTTTTAATATGTGTGCCCTTCTTCTTTAGATCGTTAAGATTCCAGCGAATAAAACTTAAAAAACTATTTCACCTTTCCATATAAGATTCCACGGTGTTTATGTTTTTAGCACTGTGATAATAATTTAATATATTGCGCGTAATTAAATCCGTGCACGTATCCAGTTCCTGTTTTCCATATCCGTGCGGGCCCGGCGTTAAGCCAATATTATTTTGACGAGTCGTTGACAGTGGTTTACAGTTGATGAAACAAACGCACACATTAACGTTCCCTGAGAAGGTGCACCCACATAGCGGAATCTCTTGTTCAAATACGTGTAGCAACACACACTTGGGTGTCACTGTATGAGTGAGCGAGGAGGCGGGTGGCCTATTTTCACCCTGTGAAATAATAGGATACGAAAACATTGGAGGCAGAATATAATCCTCCTGCGAAGGTTGAACGGAATGGAAATAGGAATATGAAATGCGTGAAAGGGATGTGTCGGGCCACGTGCTCCTTGGAAGGGTTAGCCGCTGATGTTTATCTTAAGGCGATAAATCTAAATCGATTTTAGTTTCTTGCTGCGATATGTTATTCATGATAAGATTCCGCAATAAGCTAGGTTTTAACGCAGTCACTCGCGCTCACGGCATGCTTCTTTGCTATTAATGCTGCAACGATTAGTTCCACTTGTTTCGAAAAACTTAATAATTAATGACGCCTGAAGGAATTTAGTTCGTTGTACTATGCATAAAATAAAAAATCTTATTTCAAAAGTGATTTAATTGGGGAAGTTCTCTTTGTTCGTTCCTTAACCTATTTGTGTATGTGAACCCGTTATTTTGACAACCCTGATTCGGGAAGTGGCATGAAAATGATGTGTTGATAATAATTAAAGGTTTGGTACGGTGCCGCCACGACTCGGATGGTACAACGGGGGGATAATGTAAGGCATTATAACATTACTCGCAGGGGTATAAAGCTTTACATTCTGATTGAATTCTGCGACTGAAATTAAGTAAGGATTTGCCTGTTTATGTTAAGGGCGAGGGATGTGATGGATCAGTCAATTTGTGATTCTGTTGTCGGCTCACTTCGCTTGTTGAATTCCGCAATAATTTCCATGGCTTTCAATTGCGTGTGATTGTGAATTGAAATATAAACGAACGTCTGATTTAATTGTACTATTGTGCAAAAAATATATTCTCAATTAACGTACCTTAATCACGAGTTTCCTCCATGCGAGTATACGTGTCTTTCTCGTAATGATTATATACAGATGTAACAAAAACGGAGTTGTAACAAACGGCAATTTTCAATATCCCATTTTTTCCCCATTGTTGTTATACATTTATAGTATTGCAAAAAGCGATTTTTCTATTCACCACAATCAGTGAATCGAACTCTTTATTTTTTATTTCCTCGTTCTACATACGCAAAAAATGTTCGATAAACAGCGCAGCAGTCGGCAATCATAGCAATTTCTTGCTATCCACAACGGCGTTTACAATTTTAATGGTTTAAACATCAACTTGCAATTGCAGGCAATCAAACAAATTGCCGTTTCGCCTTATAAGGAAATCGTAATAATAAATGCGGTGGCAGCAATAATTAAACGCCCAAGCGATGCGCAACTTCACAATTGTTGCCTTTTTGAACTATTCAAGCATTGTTAGAGAAAAAATTGTGACCGCTACGTATTTCTTCTACATTGTCCACGGTATCTTCCCCTACATAGGTGTTTAAGGAGCTAGGTTAGACTACTATTATTCCTATCAATATCAGTTACGGTTTAATCTACCATGACTGATAGTTTAAACAAACATTGGGTATGATCATAAATATTTTTCATAGAAGAATTTATTTAATTGTTCTTAAAAGCATATTTTTAGTGCAACTTATTGCTCTAGTTAACAGTAAAATTACCAAACAAGAACCTCTCTTAAAGTAATTCACAAATAATCAGTTTGATCTGCAATATTAATAAAATATCGAACATGCAACATTTTCAATAATGTCAAACAACTTACAATTTTTTACGCAAAACATACGTTTTCTATTTAATTTTTATATTTTCTAAATGCTATTTCTCTTGCATATTTACTTAATAGCATAAAGAAACATGTGTGAATAGAAATTACTTATTCGTCGACATGCATATTGACGTCGGCGATCATTATCATCCCATTAAAGCAATTATCGATTTTCATCTAAGTACTAGCTGTAAAAATGTTAAATAGTATACAATGAAACGCCAGTTGGACGTGTGTGTACTCAACAGAAAAGCAAAGCAAAAAACACGGGCTATCCATCTTGTATTGCAAAATTACTGTGCCATTGCTGCAAAAGGTGTGTTTTTGTGAACTGTGTGAAGTTTTCCAGCGGAATTATACGTTGATCTTAGCGGAACATACAACTCGGAATGTTACTTTGATATTTTTTTACTGCTTGGGCATGGGAGCGTGCCAGTGGCTCACCTCATTATTAGTGATATGCCCGTCAATACTTGTCCAAATAACGAGGAGGACGTTGTGCGGCCTCTCTACAATAGTGTTAAACTTTACGAATGATTTGTTTGTGAGACAGTGTCATTACTTTAAAACCTTTTACCTTAGTGAGACTGAACGGATTGTTCTGAAGTACTTATTTTTCAAGTGTTGAGCGAAATATATATATATAATAGCCTACCATTTCCAAAGCAAATATAAGATCAGTTATATTAGCTAATTATTACGGAAAGCTCCAACATAGCTCTTTATTATAATTTCACCAATAATTTTAGATACAAAAGTAGGTTTCATACGAATAAGAGATAGAATCCTTAAATACCGTAGACGGTAGAGCATAAGTGATGTAAGGAACCTCTGCTTGTACTTTATGCAATAAAAAAGTCAAGAGTTGGTTCTACTAATTTTGTCATCCTGTTCAAATGAATTAATTATGACCCAATAAAGCTTGGTATTAAATAAACACCTAAATTCGCACATTGATGTTATAAATTAAAACCAGTTCAAAGTGGGTTCAAGCAAATATTTCACCCGCTAAAATTCGCAATAGACATACGCAAGCATGTTGTACTCCGTGTGTCGCTCCCGATATTTCGAATTCCATACATTCGAATCGAGCTCGGAATAATGTGAATCATCTGCCCCATTCTTCTTACCATTACCTATACATTGTTACATTCCCTCTTCTTAATATTTCCTCTTTGAATAGAATTAGCTTTCTACAAATTAATTTATTAATGAGATTCAATATAATAGATTTAGCTTTTAGCTGGAAATATTTCTGCTTATTTTTAATCAATTTAAAAGTAAGTTAATGTAACCATTATGAAATATTTTAATTTTTTCTTGCTTTCCGCATAAAAAGGCTTGACGGGTAATTGGTAATATGTTTAAGTTGTTAGAATATTATCAGTAGTACTTAACTGTGAGTGCTGATTATATTCTTGAATGTTTCCAGTCAACTTTGTTATACAAAGCGGTAATAACATTAAGTAACGTGTTAGTTTTTTCTCGAACCATCGTAGTAATAAACGTTTCTTGTGCCACGTAACAAACATTAACATCGCAAGACAATTTCCATACACACATTAGCTTTGAAGTGTTTAATTCCCATCGTTTTGTATGTCGTGTGGAGCGACGTTCACAATTAAAATGTTGTTTTTCTGCCCACTTATGACATTGCTCACACCTTGGACTCATCACGGCGGATTCATTTGTTTTTTGTCCGGGAAAAAGCATAGCGATGGAATTTCTTTTAATTAGCCATACCGGTGTTTGGCGCGGACGCCGGCGCTGCCGCTCGCCGCTCACCAGCTAATTTACAGATAACGTATTTGAAATATGCTCTTCATTTTTTGCCGTTTAATTAAAATAAATGTACGTCTGTTTATTGGTTTGCATGCGATAGTCACTGAGGCGTCGTCCAATATAATTGTATGTCAAATTGTTGTTGATAATGATAGCCACGCTAATTCAACTGATTTATTAACCATTTATCAATGTTTAGATTCGATATCGCCCGCGGCGGCACGTACGTATTGACGTTCATCTGACTCGGCCGCAAATTACAGGTTGCTTTCTTCCGTAACTCTGTTCGTTTGTTATTAAATTGACGACTCATAATAACAGCCTATTAGTCTGACAAAGAAACGTTCCCTTTATACTTATGTGACGCCAATTATATTTCTAATTAAAAATATTCAAGTTTGGGTTTATTTGTTTTAAAGCTTAGGCAGCTCAGTTGTTAATACAACTGCCTGTAGTATTTTTGGACCACTTCTTAAATTAAAATGTACCAATTAAATAAACGCTTTAAGAATTAATTTCTTTGCAGCCACGAGCTTTTTCTTTATAAATATGTTTTAAACGATATTCATTTTTAAAATGAGTCGTTGATTACATTTATTCTTTCTTTAATTTCTTTTTGTTTTCTTTAAGTATTAAAGTTGAAATATGCAGTCTTTAAATCCATTCCTATACGTGAGTCGGTAGTAACAGCTGCCAGCGGAGACCGGCGGCAGATAATCTCTCTATTGTGCAACGTTATTAATAAAAATATGGTTCGATATCTTCGCTAGTTATTATGTAACAATGGCAAGATTCCTTTGTGGATATTCATGGATGATTTCATTTAAATTGATACATTTTCAAAAGATATTCGTAGTTGGATGCTGTACTTATTTGCTCTTATAATAGGTTGAGCTGCATTCTGTGAACATATAGTGATTTGAAACGCGATGCACGTTAAAGTGACACTAGGTATCGAAATTCTGTGGGTTCTTGCTTTTCCTATAATCATAACGAAATTAATCATAAGAAAGAGAAGGACAATTTAATATTGTCGATACTTTCATAGAAGCCCAAAAGTCCACCTTTCCTTACAGAATTCGCAATAATATATTTTTTAAAATATTTATTTAACAAAAGAAATTTCACATATAAATGAAAATGTTCTCATCCCGAATAAACAACCATAAATTAGACATTACATAATTAACGTGTAACGCTTTTGGGCTTCTATGGATGAATTGCCACTCAGTTTTAACTCTAAAGAATCATGGCATGCTAATATCATGGTATGAAAAATTACAAAGTCATCGTATTTACCGTTTTGCTATTAGTTTATAAACCTATCAATATTTGAAGCAGACTGTATACAGTAATTTCTGGTGTGAAATGTCGTTATACTCCTACACCCAGCATGAGCTATATCCCGGTCAATTTACGAGTAATTAAGTTTGACCCTCTTTCGCACATTGAGGGAGAAGTTTTATCTGTCATGTGGATCCTGCCGAAACAGCTCCTATCCCCACACACTATTGGCCAGTATCGCGTAAAGATTTCCACGTTCCCCACGATCCTGATTAATGTCTGCCGAATCCGCCTATACTTCTGTTAGTAATGTGCAGTTTTATTAGCATTTTGTTGCTAATTGATGATATATTAATAATCATATCGTGTTCGCATCTGACATAGTTAGACGTGGTTCAAGATCCAGTTTTTGAGACATATTTTAATACGCTGTTGATTTTTAATGAAGTAAATTATTGTTGATAGATATGTTTAACGTGCTATCCCAATGAAAGGAACGTGCTGACTCTACTACGCAGAGTTGTTTTTATGCATCTATTAGTATTAAGCTAACCTCAAAAATTCAATAATTTATTCAATAATATAAGTATTCAAACAAGATTGCTATCGAATGTGTTTTAGTTCAGATCCGATATCATTACTTTATAAAGTTAGAGCTATTTATAGCGTGGAAATCTAGCTACTGTTCCCAACATAAATTACTATTAACTCGTACAGCAAGCTGAGTATTTCCATACACAAACATACGCACAGACTGTACACAATATAGAATGTTGTCCGAAGATAAACGTGCCGTCCTTACCGTCGGACTATAACTTCTCAAATTGCGTTTGTAAGTAAGGGACTTGGATTAGCGTGTGCTAGGGCAAATATTTTATTACAGTCCAAATCTCCAGCCCTCAACGTTTTATTGTTCATAAGGCTCGTCCGAGCCAAATGAAAGAGTTTATGGCGAAGACGTAAGTCTGTCGGTGTTGCCACTAAAACCAACGTTAATCTCATTTTGCGCAAAACTTGTCTTGAATGTTCTAAATTAAAAATATGTTTGGATTTGGAAAAATATTTTTGTCGTTGTATTTAAAGTATTGCCTTAAACTTTTTATAGTCAAATTAATTAAATTATAAATCTGTATGGTTACAGTTATTCTATTAATATATTTGATACAGAGGTAAATGTATGTCACGAATCTTTGTTTAGTCATGAAAATCTATTTTCAGTAATGCTGAGTTTCATGCTATGAATATTGAGATGTTTTTTGCGCGTCCAAGGCCGAAGCATTAAATGAGTAATTAAAATCGGTAATGAAAAATATTTCGCTTCACAATCCGGACGTGATAATAAAAATATCTTTGTTCTATTTTTGTATGTGGCAACACACGACAGTCTATCGGCCGGCTTGTTAACACATGATATTGGCCGTACGAATTTTGTCGTCGATTGTGTATTACTGTTATTGATTGTACTCGGCGCGTGACTTGTGTTGACGACTGTAGCTCGCAAATAGACAAATATTTTAGGTGTGCTGTAAGCGATTTTATGAACTTCGATAAATACATTGCGCGTTTTTATTACTGTGATCAACACACGTTTTATTTTTGCAATACATTTATTTATCACGCTTTGTTTATAGAACAAATCATAATTAAGTATTGATAGAAATATTTATTCCAACAAATTATGCTGCTCTAGTGACGGGAAAATAAATTATTGCTAACAACGCGTGTTTGTCACCTAGTCGGTACGACAAGCAATTAATTTGTTATTAGGAAATACTTTAACATTAAAATAGAAGAACTAGAGTTAAAATACTACATTAATCATAGATATGTGGAATCATAAATGACATTCATGAATTAATCATTGTGTTTACAATTTGTTTAAAATTATATAAACATTATAAATTTTATTGCCGCTTGAGAAATAAATGCTAATAGTATGCAACATGTTTCTCGTGTTGTCCTCAGTACTACATAATCGTATTATCACGTTTCCAACAATTTGCACAAGTAAGGAATCCGCTTATTACATTTGAAAAGACTGTGTTATATCCATCCGAGTATAAGTAAATTATACACACGAGTGAAGACTCAAAAATGTGTTGTGTTATACTAACATTAAGTCGACATACTTTTGTTTTAATGAGAGGCAATATTGGATTTTAACAGCTGATACTGGAACAAGGTGCTTGAGCGACCTTCACCAAATAAAATTTATTTATTTATTTTATTTATTATTACTTAACACTTCCTTGTTACAAATTAAAAGAAGAACTAAATATAAAAATAACTAGAAACAAGAGGCGGTCTTATCGCTCTAGGCAATATCTTACAGACAACCTTTGGATGAATTTATTAGGGAATGCCATTTATAATTACATTTGATCAAAAGTCGATATCTGCCGTTGACGTCACTGCGTCACCAGAAGCAGATAGTTAGAGACAGTAAAGTATTACTAATTAGGTAAGTACTCGAATACACGGACAACCCAAAAACCCTATGAAGAAGACTCAAACCATTTTCCATCACGGGTGGTCGCTTAAGGTAATTTTTAAATTGCAGTCATGTCGTAGCTTTAACCTTACTTTTATTATACAAGATTACTTTTTGTAAGTAAGTCGTTTAATATAAAAAAAATATTGTCGTTTTACTTTTAATGACTTGTTTAATACACAATTATTATTGTGCCGTGTCGCTGCGATGTGTTATTATGAAAGTCGAGGTTTAAATAAGATTTGTCGCTCAGGCCACACGTCGGCCCGTTATTTCGCCCAATCGTATATGCCATTGGCATCCTGGCCCGTACAATTATGTATTTATTGTAAACGCTACGATTGCCGACTGACTGTAATTTGCTTTTAATTCGCCTTGTTTCGTATCATTTTCGAGTTTTTTCGTTTTGCCATAGTTTTTAAGATTTGTTGCAGTCGCACAAACAGCCACCCGTGAAAATAGCATTTAATTTTTTTTCTTTTTGATTTGGCTCAAGTCTGTTGGCACCTGCCTTTAAGAGATTCGAATAGGATTATTAATATTCATGATATATACAACTAAAATAATTCTATCTCATTTCAATGTGTTTAATTACTAAAATCTATAAACTATAGATACTTTATACCACCTTGCGATGGAACGCAGTCCGTTCTTAACAAAGGCAACACTGTAATATATTTATTATCATTATTTATTTCTTAGGACTTAATGCATCTGATAATTTATTCCTTTCCCGTGATTTACTGGCCATTACGGTCATGTTAAGGTTTCCAGTAAAAACCACTGTGTTGTTAAGTCTAGGAGGCTACATTTACGATAGATAGTTCCTATTTTACGACATAACAAAACTTCAATAAAACTTCAATTTTATTTATAAGTGTGTACAAAGTGCTTGTACGCCGTATTGAGTTTTAGCGAATCAATTTACTTTGGGTTATGAATGTAACTATTGTAAGGCAATATGGACGTTGGTGGAAACTTAATACAAGAAAACCTTTGTAAGGCTGCCTTTATATACGCCATAATTTAAAATACCCACAGCACCTTAAATGTTCTCTGGGGTAGATTTGGTACATGCAATCATTTAAATTTAAAACATCAACAAATACTTGTAAAAATTCATATTAACTGTTCCTTGTAGCCCTTTTGCTCGCATTTCATAATCTTTGAGTAGGACATATAAATGGATCTTGGACTAAAGCCAACCAAAGCTATCCAACAAAAAACGATGACAAAGCTGTAAGCGATATTCCAATTATTTGAAAATATCATTTTTAGAAAATGTGAGAGAATTGTGAGTATTAAAATACAAGTCTATAACATCTAGATATTTCAAGTTAATACAAAATGGAATACAAAAAGGATCGAACGAATATTACATTGTCTGAGAACCATTCATCCATTTAGCTTTATGGAGATACGTTTATAGCTTGCTTGTTTGGTCATTTTGCAATCAGTGCCCAATAAAACTGAATTATTATTATGCTTCCTTTACTATGTATGGACATGCCAATGAGAAAGTACATCGTTAACGTAAAGAGGTTTAATTCATTAAAACAACAATTATCATTATACATTTACGCTGTAGACAATGATTAATTTATCTTAGATTGAACCTCATCTTGTTATTGATGAAATCACAAACCGCGAACATGCTTTTTCATTTGAATTTATAAGGACCTGAGTAACAATGGCTGCAATTAAAAAATTTAATTGTTTTTATTGTTTTCAAATATGCATAATAATAATAGAATAAACACCCATTATGTCATACTTAAACAAACAGCTTTATTGGAGTCCCTTTTTTTCGTATACCTTACGATATTTATCCCAAAACTTTTGCGGTTATGATTATCCCAACCTCCTTTAAACGCATAAGTGATATAATTGGGGTCCCGATTCTATCGTTTCTAATTCGAAATAATGGCCGGTAATTTTGTACCACCATTTGTCGAGGACAGTCGATATTCGATCAATAAATCGATGAAAATCGATATAATAGCGGTTCGAAATCGACGTTTCATTTCTTTAAATGCCCTGATCAGTGAATTCGCTTAATAATAGTCATAATCATAAACGATGAACATTTTTGTCGATTATAGAGGTATATTTTGTTGCGTTGCAACTTTTTTTAAATAAGCAACCATTTGTATGACCAGGAATACGTTCTTCCCATTAAGTTTTTATCGATCATTCATATTTATTATTTATTCGATCGGTGTACGCATTTTTAAATACATTCGTTATTCTAGTTAAAGAGAGATGGCGCCCTGCGGACGCTACCTGTAAGAAAGAGACGGATGAAAGGGTTATTTCAACCGCAGGTTATTACGAGATTTAACACGTATTTAGTTAATTAGTAAGTGTGGTCAACCGATGTGGTTTCCCGACCCTACTTTGTGTTGGGGATTTGTATATATGATTTTTGGTTTTGTGACCTAATTGCGGTTACTGAAGGTGCGTTACCTTTAAAATATTGGATTCCACACTGCTGATATTTTACCATTACCTAAATTCAAATGTTTTTCTTATAGTATAAGTTATTATAAACATCGCGAAGTTCTTTTCGGAATGAATCATCGATAAATTGTACATTGATTAATGCTAATTGGTGAAAAGAACAGACGGTTGCCGGTCTCGCGTTAGAGAAACATATTTTCAATACATATTTAAACAGATACGTTTTTGTTTGAGTGTTTGTAATTAATAGTAGGTAAAGGGAATTATTTATGTAGCACCATTTGAGAACGTATTACATTTATAGATATTATCAATATATATTATGAATACGATTTAGAGTAATTTTTTGTTATAATTCTTTTAAACATATTTATTAATATGAGTATGGAGTCGTATTGAGTATGGAACAAAAGATATTTTCCTAAGAAATAATGGAAAAAATACATTTAGTAATCATAAATTCTTATTAGGCACATACTTGTTATACCCAACTTAAACAGTTCACGAAAAGAAAACCTGAGAACTCGCTAGATTTTAAATATTTATTCGTTGGTCACGAAGTACATTTATCATTAGCTGAGTATTGACGTTTGCATTACACATGTCGTTGTGAATACATCTCGTAGACATTACGAATGCCGAGGAATAAGTTTTTCAACTCAGCTGTCGAAGCATGTAGGAATTGTAACATAATTTATTTTAACCTTTTTCTTTGGGGCTATTGTTCTTCCAGGAATGTTTTATAGTGTTATAGTTATAAAAATAATTGTAGCTAGGCTAGGTAGATATCCAATAAAAAAATAAATGAATCGATTGTTTATGTCTCCAACTAAATTCTAAATTGAAATAAATGCCAAAATGCATTAACCTTTCCTAACAGAACTTATTTGATTTGTGAAACTATTATAATCCAATTTGAAAAGCTTGAGCGACTTCAAAATCTTTGTATAAGGTTTATATTTGGACTTCGTAAATATGACCACATTTCCGAATTTCGTGCTAAGCTCAAGTGGCTCTCTATGCGTTCTCACCGTAATACTCGCATACTATCTCTGCTCTATTGTATCTTATTCCTTCCCACTGCTCCTCATTACCTTAAAAATCGCTTTAAATTTCTTTCTAGCACACATGAACGACCTCTTAGGTCATCAGAGAACTTGGTACTAGAAATCCCCAAGCACAACACTTCATTCCTAAGCAGGTCCTTTACTGTTCATGCTGCTCGCTTATGGAATGATCTGCCAGTCAAAATAAGAGAAGCCAAATCTTTGTTTATTTTTAAAAAACTCGTCAAGGATCATTTTTTATCACTCAATATGTAAAGTTTATCTCCTGCTTAAATATATTATATTTATTATATGTATGTATATTGTATATATTTTATGTAATATATTATTATATATGTATATATAGATACATCATATTTATGTATATCTTTTACGTTTGTTTATATTTATCGCATTAGTATATAGTATTTATTTACTTGTAGTTTTTGATTTTCTATACCTTATTTATCATAAAATATTCACATTAATTGTGACACCCACATTATGCCTCCGATCTGTCCAGTCCATCTAACGGTTGCCTGGAAGAAATCGCTGACAGCGATAAGGCCGCCAATTGTGACACTACGTTATTTAGAATTACTTGTATGAATGTTGTATTATTGTGGTGAACAATAAAGAATATAAATAAATAAATAAAATAAATAATCTTATTGGAAGTGTTATAGGTTTAAAACTTTATCTTTAAGAAATTTAAATGAACGTTAATGTAATTTACTTTATGGGTGCATCGAAACTTGTGTGTGTATTAATACATCACCATAAACACCATGTTTTTAGTTATCATTTAGAATCAAATGCGAAAGCGTCAGACATAACTAGATGTCAACGTACTGGCTTAAAACATTGGACGATTAACGACAATAAATACGGAGTTAGAGTGGAGCTTGGCTGCAAAGATAACGCCCCGGTTAACCAAGTAAATAGACCCAGCAATTAATTCAGGGACCATTGGACATTATGTTTGTTGGGTGACTTAGTGTGCGGACTGTGATATCTGTTCACATGAGAACAATATTGTACGATGTGTTGGAATACCCGACTACAAGAATTATTTACTCAGTTCGTGGTACGTAAAAACTAAGGTACCAAAAAAACGTGACATCGCTTTTCAGTCCACAATTAAATTCATTTTTAATACTGTAATGATGTGTGAAGACACAAAGTATTATAAATTTTGTGTTGATTAATTGAAATCTCATTAGATGCAAAAACTTTAAATTTAGTAGCGCACTATAACTTTCGTAATATTTGTTTCCGCTAAGTGTTAACAATAACATGTTACAATAATTACAATATTGTCACACCGTCATACAACTGATCGTTTAGTCGCACAAAGCGACACACAATATTTAATATTTAACAATCCCAAAATCCTTTGTAAAACACAGCCACAATGGGAAAGGGTATTTTCCTTTACGTCCAACCGTTAATTCATGTTTAATTCGACACCTTGTTAATTGTTTCCGACGCCCCAGTCGGTTTGATGACCTCCGGGAGGGGGGGTGTAAGGGGGCAGGTCATGGGCAGCCGAAGACCACCCGGCACCTCTGGAATCCACCTCTCGGGGGGTCATTTTAAGAATATTTGCGCAACACCCCTCTATGTTTACTCGGGTTGTTTGTGGTGCCCAGAAAACAATAGTCTCGAAATTCATTGCTCATTTTATTATTGTTGATACACCGTTTTACGGGCGATTCGATTATTGGAACCAGTAATTAAATGATAATACTGGGAATTAATTGGATTTTACCTGAATTCTACCTCTAAATGGCGCGGAGGATAAAAAGTGATCAATAATCGGTACTTGTTCACGTTTTCGTCCTTGCCTCGCCAATGTTTCCGAGAACATACCATACCCCAAAATTTGGGTGTGGTGAGAAATTATATTATTTAGTATTTCGTTTATAGATACTCATTATCGCTTCTATACCTAAGTTTATTGAGTTTAGTATAAAGTATTATGAATGATTAATGGTTACTACTTCCGAAATCCTTTTTTTAGTCTTCCACCTTACCACTTCTATGACTTAAATATCTGCGTCCTATAATAGCAATAAATTCGTGAAATTGAATTCTTATTATACATGCTTTCTAATAGGTTTATTAGAAACTATATGTAAACACAAAATTTCTAATTGGGCACGAAAGGCATGTCAATTTAAATGAAGACTGCGAAAATTAACAATATTTTATTTTCTTTTTTATAAGGTATCACGAGCAAAAAGTCTATATAGATCTCTCAAAAAGCAGCCTACACCAGCCCTTCCCCTGTTGTACCAACCCCAAACATACTGGCCTTAAAGCAAGGTGTGACATATGTAAAGGTTTTGTTTCAGAGATGGCTCGGCTGGAGAAGTCCCCTCTCCTCGCGAACGGGTACAACGCGCCTCCTACCCACCTGGGCCCCATGGGCTTCATGCACCAGCACGCGCTCATGTCTCCGGGTATGCCCCACCACGGCGTGCCCAGACCAGACGGCTCCATCATCAAGGGACAGCCTATGCACAACATGGAGGCGCTGGCGAGGTAAGACTTTGATTAATTATTTACAGGGTATTTAAAAGATTGAAATTAAAAAAGATGTAGGATATTGGTTTGTGAATGATAATAGAAATGACACAGTTATATTGTAGAAATGACCTGGTGTCATATGGATGATCAGCAGTCACAGAAATTATTGTGAACTGACATCTTTGTTAGGGGTATATTAGTTGAGGGGGATTTCTAGAGGTTTAATGCTTCTTTACCTAAGCGTTGACTTATTTAAGTTAAGAGCTTTCCTTTTTGCTATTTCATTTGTAATCAGGTTCCTATTGATAGTCGGATAAAAAATACTTGGCTTGAAAATGTTTATCTTTAATAATATTATCAATTACTTGTTCTAAAACTAGCATAAAATTCATTACCTCTCTTTTGTTACAAAAAATAGTGATAACTTCCTGAAATAAACAAGTTTTAGGACCATTTAAAAATATTCACATGGCTTGATGGGTCTTTAGGGGGATGTTTAATGGTCCCACTAGCCGAAATGTTCCGAACAGGGCAGTTTAACGGCGTGGACACCTATGTGGCTCGCTTACTAAATATTTGGATGTCATAAATCGTATTACCGGATGCGAGACTATTTTGGTTTTATTGATTGAAATATAAACTTTACCATAATTTATGAAAAGGGATTGTTTATGGACAGATTCTGACTGGCCGATTAGTATACTAAAACAACACGAGTGTTAGTGAACGTGAAAAAACATTTACAAAGGCACAACGTGAACACACATTGGGGAATAATAATATAAACTTTGTAGGACCAATTAAATCACAACACTATTTACGAGACACGTGTAACCTTTTAATATACCTGCATGAACAAGTATGATCTTTTCAATATTAATGGTAAATAAATAATCTACGACTAATCGGATACGCAATAGAAGTTACTCTTAACGATTGTATTTATATTGGCACAGCAATGTGATTGCAATTGATAGTAAATATAATCAATCCATGCATTTATTCAACTACCGATAGGACTTTGCCTGACTGCAAAAGAAAAAATTGCGTTCCATTCATAACACCCACCAAATTGTGCCAATTGATGTGTACAAAAACGTAACATGCAGGCATAGTAAAAAGTTAATTGTGTATTTAAAGTTTCAGTCAGTTAATGTGGATAGTATGTATTGGCTTTCACACCTTTACAATTAATCAACAATAGGTAGGTAGAATCTTAATAGTCTTGGGTTTGGGTATAGAGGCCGGCCCTACCAGAATTTGACTACCGTTGCCAAGGAATAATAAGTAATCAAAGGTTTTGCAGCAGTCCTGTAATAATTTATAGGAAACATTTGATAGTACTTAAGTTTATATTCATTCGGAGAAAAATCTATTCTGTTATATTATATTAGTTTATGCTACCAGCGCCATCTATCGTACTCATCATGGATTAATAAAGGAAACCTGATAATTACAATAATGTTTAATTAATCAGTAGGTAGGTACAATTATAACAAAAAATGCAAATAATAATAAATAACTTGAGCAAAACTATTAATTTCCTATGTAACGATGAAAAGTCTGTTTTTAATGCCCATATTATAACATATTTATAGGGTTATACTTTTAAAATATACTATATAGATTTCATCTTTAACCTAAGAATAGGCTAACACTGGTCTTATACCACTATCCTGAGGTTCCTCGCATCTTTTACAGATCCTGATATTCTATAAAAAAAACATAAAAATATTTTTGAAGAGAAAGTACAAAAAATATATCAACCTACCAATACGGCCGTACAAACACCCCAAATATAATTAAAAATGTACGCCGTAAAGGGATTAGCAATGAACATGTGAACGAAAAGAAACCTCTAAGCAGGTCAGGCGACAAGTGGTGCAGGTTAAATGTCTAAAGGCGGGGAAGTTAATCCAGTTAGAAAAGTACAAACACTGAATGCCCTCACTTCCGCTCCGAAGACCCACAATGTTCACATCAATTACCCCACTGTCTTACTGCCACATTGTCATGTTACACCCGAGGGTTACGCCTTTACTAACTGTCTTATATATTCTTAGTAATGTAGTACATATAGCATAGTTTCATTTGAAAAAGCAGCAGCTGTTTCAATTATTATTATTCAAGGTAGTTGTTCAATTTTATGATATGGATTTAATTTCAAAACTAAAACATTTTCACATAGAGCTTCAAATAGGAGGCCTCCACAATGGCTTCGTTATGATTCTAGGATTATAAGGCATTTCATAGGACATCACTTTAACATTTTAATTACTTTATACCACGTTATATTTGCTAAGAATTGCTACTTCAGAGTCGTAAGAAACTTATGTCCAATACGCGAGTACTAATCCAAATTACCTCATTTTATAAAAGCGGTATATTATCTCATATGAATACAAAACGAAACCGAAAACGTTACCGTGTATCCGTCTTTTGTTATATGAAAGAGGACGGGGCATACACATGAAATTGGCAACTATTGTATCCGTTGTGAATATATTTAAAATATTTACGAACCGAAAACCCTCTGCCGAAGTCCCGCTCAGAATAATAGGCGTCCCATTGATTGTAAATGTCGAAGAAAAGTTTAATGGGGAACAAAGAAGTAAAGTAATCTAGAAACAATTTGAACGATCACGCATGAGTTGTTACGGCACAAATATAAACGATTGTTTTTAAAACATAATTAATTTCTTCGACCCCTCGATCCACCTAACGGAACATTTAATTTTGAGTGCTCATAATTATTTCTTTTACACTTCAACCCTTTTATTTAAAAACTTTCTTTCTGTGAACAAGTCTTTTGCTTTTACATTTGTAGATTGAAATGTCTACGAGAGCAGCAGTGAAACAAAAAACATTTCAATAACATTAAGGGCATCATCATAGCATTTTATATTTATTTGGCATTCCACTTTCTGTGTTTTCTTAATTTTTCTTATTTTGTATTTGTTTGTCTGCAGATCTGGTATTTGGGAGAATTGTAGAGCTGCATATGAGGACATCGTTAAACACCTCGAAAGGTAAGAACTCTTACCTCTCATTAGACATTACTTTTATTACTACTTTATTTTCTTATACTGATTTTTACCATTATTAATTTACTTTCTCATTAAAAATACCGCCATCACTGCAACGATCCGGGTATATTTTTTAATTTAATTAAATAAAAATAGAGAAGTCCGCGCGAGTTGAAACCAATTTAAACAAACGAATGTTTGTTAATTTAAGCGGGTCCCAGATATCACAGGGGGTGTGAAATTAGAGGAGACAATTAGATCCGTGGATCGGGTGTATTTTTAACAAATGACCGCTCACAGAGCCGGCCGCTTGCGGGGTGCGAACGATTCATCAAACTCATTCAGGGGCTAATCTCGATGCGAGGAAAAAGCGGCTCTCATGTAAATTGGGCCGATTCGAGGGCCAATCGTTGGGGGAAAGCACTTTTCTTCTCTTGTTTAATGGATGGTGATTGATCGGCGGATCGCTTTGATACTCGCGGTTTTGACTTCGTTTTGAAGTGAGCACGCTTCAATATTTCTGTTTCGCGATAGATTGATGTTTGAGGTGTCGGGAGGCACTGATTTCTATTGAATGCCGTTTAATATTTAATATGTGTATATGTACATACTCACTTTTGTGGTACAAAAGACGAATTTATTGATTTTTGTAAAAAAAAATCTACGTGTCTCTAGAACAAATTATATTTATGACATTTAAATAATCATCACGTTTTGTCTTCCCATTGAAGGCGGGGCTTCATTTCTCATAATACATGTGTTTTAATTACAATATTTTATAATGGTTAAATAAAATCCAGTCGAAGCTCGGGCTGGTGGAGGTCTGGGGTAGAATTACAGTGGGACAGGCCCGTGTACCGATGTGTCACTGTCAGCCGACGATGGCACGCGGCACGGCCGGCGCGCCAACGGATTAGACCAGCATTTTTTTAAGAAACCCCTAACAATTTCCATTAAAAAAATGTATAAAAGGGAGTCTATCTTTTATACATATATACATCTGTTTCAAATATATGTTTATGTCTGTATGGAAAAAAATGATTTAACGAGGCGATTGTTATTTTTATTTAATTTCATTATTATAATAGTATTTAAAGTCGCAGTAAAAAACCTATGATCTAGTCTTTTTAAGTTTGAGCCTTTTATAACAGTCGATTTATCTCGAAAATCTCGACATTTATTTCAATGCATGTCGCCAATAATCTTCTTACAATATAAAAAAACAAGTCGCCGATTGTATTACGTAATTTTAATTTGTAGCGATTTTATTGTAAAGCGTAACGAGCAGGTAAATAGTAATTTATACAAATGTCCTTGTCCAAGTGTCAGGCTTCCTTGCTCTCGTGTTATCTTGGTTCGTTTAATTTGCGCATGCGCCCGCGCGACCGGTTCTCAATGCTAAGTCCAATTAATTGACAGGATTATCTCTGATTTAATATAATTTTACGTGTTGTTTGTTTTGTTTCCACTGAAGACGCTTCATGTTCATTTCACGAATCACGTCATTTGTTTAATAACGCTTATTTAACCCTCGACGGTGATTATCAATTTCTGATGAGGATTAAAATAAATTAATCGTGTTTTCACAACGTTATTTTGATTCAAATAAACTCATGTACAATGTTAGGTTAATTCTTATTATAGTAGTACCTACATACTAGAACTTATGTAACTTCAATTACTACAAGTACGTAGTTATTCTACATACATTAAAGCATATGAGTTGTAGAACGGGGTACGACTATTCTCCACGATTGAAAGAGGTCATGCCTTTATCTGCAATAATACTCATGTGATGGTTGACCTATTTTGTCCCACATCATTGTTCTGATGGTAGAGCTTTCTATATACATATACAATTAAACGTATTATTATATTTCCTTTTTGGGTGAAAATTAAATCTATTTATTTTCGTAAAAAAGCCCGCAGAGATGACATGAATGATCTCTGTATTATTTCGTCTTTTGAAAAATAGGATAAAAACGAAATGCACCAGTTTAAAACAATATATATCTGCAGGCACGGTAACTAACACATAAACGTATCGCAAAGTGAACAGTCGACAAATGATGTGGATCAATGCATTCGTCCGGTTTAATTCCGTTTCAGTTCGAATTAGCTGCGATTAATCGACGAGCGGCGGGTTAAGCCGGCCGCGCCGCGCCCAGGGCACACGCCACGCGGATCGGCACACATCGCTGTGACGTCGATCGTTATTCATCCCCGTACCCCTTGCTACCAGAAGATAGCTCTGTTTGCTCGTCCTTAAATTTACTCCATTTTAAACAATTCACATTCAACTCACAGATACCCGCACACAAAGCGTAATTTCAATTCGTTCCAATTTGAAACATCCATAACGGAAGCGATATTGAATTTCGCATTTCGCCAGTGCCTCATGTCTCGACGTCATCACGCGAAACGTGAAGAATCGTGGCGGCAACATTTGCGTGATTGAATCCTCCACCATTAATTTCAGTGAAGATCAAACGGAGACCGAGGGTGATATTTATCAAGGATATTGCGAATTATTTTAATCAAATCAAATTCCCTTCGTTGTAAACAAATGCTTTTGATTAATGAGACGCGCGACAGAGCTTCGCAGCCGTTGTGATAAAACACCCGACGAAAAGGCGAAATTAATGGTCATAAAATGAACTCTTGTATCCTCAAGATAAAGATACTGAATGCTCGGAATCTTAAGTGATTTTTCTTCTTCTATTTTGAAAGATGATAGCCGGCTATCGCATCTGGTGACTGTTCTTCCATAGACGTTCGAGATTCGGCCGGTGATTTTGAACGATTGGAGTGTAAGTTTCAGTCGGCGCGGGGAGATATTTAGTTTGTCATGGCGCGGAATCATTAATAATAGCGACTTTTGATTTTCAGTGTGCTAATATGCAGTGGGGGTTGCGTAAAGGGTGCCGAGTCACGGCAGTCGGCGGCCCTCGGAATACCTTCCGAGTTTGTCACTGATGCGGTCGTACTGGAATTTTATCTAGCTCTTTGTACTTTGTGATTTTATACCGAAAACTATTCGTCTTTAGTTCTGTCGGCCAACCCAACTATTCATTTCGTCAGCTTTGATGTGAAAATTTGTTTTACAATGTATTTTCAATATAACTTTGCCTACCCGTAGGGTTTATTTATACGTTACATTGTAAATAACATGGCAGGGGTTAAGACCACAACTTGGTAGTAATTACTACATCAAGGTACTTAATATGAATAAGTCATTTGTTATTGTTACGTGTGATAAAAATAGAAGCCGAGTTCCAATTTCAAATATTCCGCGGCGGTGGCACGTCATAATGTAAGTTGCAACGTCAGCCTATATTAATCTGGATCCGGCGCCTGACAGCACAAGTCAAATTTCTCATCAAAAATAAGAATTAATGGCGAAAAGCATTAATCATTAGCCGGCAAACGGCACGAGGTGTCTGTATCCCATTATTTTGCATTACTAATGATATGTACACAGCGATAAGGGAATCTGTTGGATGGAAAAATCTACCGTGTCACCTCCCTTTACGACGCAGGTATTATGCCGGATTTGACACTTGATACACTACGTCGGACGACTTTTGAGTTTAAAATATATTAGGTATTCCTTTTCATTCAATTGGAGACTTGGTGAAAAGCTGTTTTTGTTCTCGTAACTATTAAAGAACGTTTTGAGACAGTGATTATGATCTTCATAGAATTAATTAACGTGTTAGCTAATCCGTCAAAAATTAAGAGTAACTGAAATTATAGAAGGGTTTTTATAACCTTTATATAATAAATAGATAACTGAATTGATAATTAATCAATATTTTCTAACAACTTATGACCATTTTTACCATCCAAACGCTTTTATAATAACTAGACTTTACAAATAAATATTTAAAAAAATGCATTAATTACGAATCGGAAAGTTATCTGAGTGTTGTGTTTCACAAACAGCTGATTATGCTAATTGGAAATGTTATTTTATGCGGCGAGGCGTGCCGGGCGTGGTGAAAAACATTCATTATACCATCCTTCATTCGTGTGTCACTTGCGCGCTCGGTTGCACGGAGGGCGTCTCGAATACGCACAGCCATGCTGATAGTTTCGTCTATTCATGCTTTATATTTTCTATATTATATGTTGAGAAACCAGATAAGTTAACAAAATTGGCTTTATAAAATACAAACGCTCAAACTAAAGCAAAGTACCTATAGGTAGAAAGGTCACGTTTTTAGAAAATAAAACTGAATAATGACTAATGTCTTGAGAAAATATGATGTCGTATTTCTTTAAATAAGGAATTCAATCTCAATTGATAATGTAAAAAACATTAATTTAGTAAAAACTCAACTGATGGCAATTATTAAAAATATCAATAATTTTATTTCTACACACGATTATATAATATTGCAAACTGCAAGAAGGATATTACCAGAAGCCTTAAGGTCAAATCATCTACTTTTTGAAATAAATTTATTTAAAAAATTAACACATCTTTTGGAATCAGTAAAAAAGTAAAATGGTTGATGTAATTTTAAGTAGCATATGAATATGTTTACATATGTTAAGGTGTTTAATGCGTTTTGTCAATCTAGAACCTACTAATGATTTCCTAGAAAAAGAATATTTTATGTCTATGTAAACCGTTATGTTTAAAATCCACACAAAACTGTCTGTACTCCCTTTTTTACACCTTGTTTCTAATACGTAGCTTCCTTCGTTCCCAATTTAATTAAGAACAAAAGCGAAGATATATTAAAATAGACAAATCAAATTAGCATGAAGCGCAAAATAAACGTTGAGTGAGGGCTGTGTCGGGAATGCGCCGCCACAGCGCACTCGGCAATCAATTACGTAGCCTTCACTCAATAATAGTTTTTAATAAGTTTGTAACACTAATCACTTCCTCACTAAAAGGCGTGACCGCTCTGTTTCTAGACAAAGTTGGGCCCCACTGTCATTGACAGAAGATGTCACTTTTCCTTTAATTACGCGGCGGCCTCATTCTTCGCGCCCTATTAGTACACATCAATCAATGTTGCCAATACCTATTTTTTACTCTGCGAGTATTTTTTTCCTTGGCGTGTTTTTGTTTACGGAGATTTTTTAAGTGGGGAATAATTTGATGAGGTCCGCCACCCGACTGTGTGGATGCGAACGATGCTCATTTGTCATCGTCTTGTCATTTCTGCGTTTCTTTCAAGCAGTTGGATCTCTAAGGTAATTATGTAAGTTTTTAGTTGTTTTTTTCTATTTGTTATAAACAGTCTCGTGCTTCTTTCATTTTTACTGATACTCAATTTGCCGAGTGAGGGTATCGCGAACATTATAATGCACCTAATAATGATATTGTGATCTCACGTCACGGTTTCACGTCAAGCTCTCATAGTAATGAAAGATCCTTAATAGAGTTTAGTGCGTAGTTTAATCTCAGCACTTGCTTTTTGTCCGCTAATAAGTTTTTAACAAATGAATTTCTCCGGCGGCAGAAACTATGAATACGTAATTGAGGTGTCATGGCAACGCCGATGGGGTAAATCAAATATGTGAATCCACAGATCAAAAGAATTCATTACAATGTGTAAATCACAATTTGCATGTGGCGTGGCAACCATGAATATGCATCTGGCTGGGTTTGAACATCCCGTGCTGCGTTTGATATGTCATAAAATTACTGTCCTATTCAATTCCTTCATATTTTAACTCTTTTTCTTATATTTTAAATAATTCAAATATGCCATATTCAAGGTGACTTTATTGATCGATTGATAGCTTCTGACCTCATTTAAATACGTAATTTATTCGTGTATTTAAAGCATACGCTGATAGTACTAAATTGATTTATTACACTAAGTTGCATTCCCTAATAATTGGGATAGTTCTAGTGTAGTAGCGAGTGCAAACGCCTATCCCGCGATGTAGCTCCGCTGACTGGGCATCAAACCGGACACTTGCCATTCCGTTCGCTTCCTGACCTTTTCCCGTTTTGTTATGCAAATCTCGGCACCCAGGGGAATCGTACAACGCGAATAAAAAGTATTTTACTGTTTACACGCTGAGTCCGCATTCACTGAGAGTGAGTGTGAGTGCGCATAAATCGACTAAAACCACCTTACTTCCCCGTACGCTTTTGTACACTGTCAATGAAGAACGAAAAGTTAAGGATTATTTTTTTTTGTTTTAAATTATATGAGAGTTAATTTAAAAGTATTCAATAGATTGAACAATCTTTGCTGTGAAAATCAGGTTATAAAACAAAAAGTCGGGAGTTCGATCTCCAAGCTCCAAGACAAATGATTCTTTCGGGTCTGGATGCTTGTATCTATTTCAATTATCTATATAGCATACAATACCGTTGCAAACATCGATCGATGCAAGTACAAGTCAATAATTACGTACCTACCAGCTTGTTGCGTATAACAAATAGAAGTACCGAGCAGTATATTTTTTCGCAAATAATAACATTAGATTACAATCGAGGGTCATGAAACGAAGTTAACCATGGTGCGGTTAAATAATCGCGTTCAACCCTACACTGCTGGCCACAAATCAAATGTTTTGATAGCACCACGGTATTAACGAGACAATTTGATTGCGGACATATCCGCGGCAAATTGCTTCTAAATTATATTTT
This sequence comes from Cephonodes hylas, assembly GCA_030295005.1. NCBI lineage: Eukaryota > Metazoa > Arthropoda > Insecta > Lepidoptera > Sphingidae > Cephonodes > Cephonodes hylas. The sequence continues at coordinate 8,355,406 of AP025366.1, forward strand.
CTGTTTACTTTCTGCCAAACTGCCCGCTTCAATATGTGACGTATGTGTGTGCATGCAACACAAGCCTGTTTTCGTCTGTTGCGTTAATTATCAAATTTGTTTACTCGTTTTTTGAATGTTCGATGGATACGTTTTCATTGAATGTAAAAATACGGGTGTTGTGCCTTTACAATAAATACGGTCGACGCGAGACATGAAATGTTCATTTCAAAATTATTTGTTTGTGCTTCAACTTTCGAGCTTTTGTTTACGATGCGTATTTCTACTAATTAGTGTGTATTATTAAATCAATCATTTAAAATAAAGTGAAGACTTGTTAAGGCGATGTCTGTATAGTACAATTTCAGTTTACTTTTTACATTTGCTACTTTGAAAATGCTGTAACAAATTTTTAGAATTGATTTAAGGTAGTAATGGTTTGGTATAGTTCTGCGTTTAATTTGCCTATTTATAATTTTATAAATAAAAAGTCAACCGCCACTAACTTGGACATGTCTGTTATTTTATAATTTCAAAAAGCACAAAGATACATAAAGCGAGCGGTATTGTTTGTAATGCAGTTCCTATATTCTAACGCTAAACTAATTAAGTCCATATTGTCGGTAAGCACACACAGTTAATTAGATACAAAGTACAGTTTAGTTTACACAACCTGTTTCAATAGGTAGCCGTTATCATTAAATCATAATGTCATACTCATTACGTTTCGCCATCGCGCTTGTTAAATATGTTTTCTTTTTTTTTCGATAATCTGTCAATACAAAGCTGAAGAGGTCGGCTTATAATTTTTAAACCTCTTTATAAAAAACAAAAAAATACCTTATGAATTATAGGCCACTTAAATTGTGAAGAAAAATCAAGGGAACTTACAAATGAAATTTCTTTAGTGTTATTACTTGTCAGTATTACCCACATAATAAGAGATTCATTGTGTCTTGTTTATTCAGTAATATTTTAATATGCTGATTATTTATTACATCAAAAAAATCTGTACAAAAAAATGAATATTTAGTGTGTGACAGTTAATAGAGATGGCGCTATAATAACATTAGTCGAATCCGTTAATAGTGTTATTGATACTGATTACACGTTTAAATAAAACATCGACTATTTAATAGAACCTTTTTTTTCATTTATTAGTGGAACCCTTAATTAGTCCAGTTATAAAAACGGAAGATATGAATGGTTGAAAAGTAAGATGAAGTCGTTGAAATTTAAATCGGTCAGAATTATCTTGACTTGTTATTCTTATCAATAAAGTGAACAAAACTATGATCGATGTGTCACATAGTCCAATTCTGGTTTAAGATAAATCGACACAGATATAGCTTTTGTCTGTAAGATAATATCTCTAGCGACAGGAGTTTATATCTGGAGATATTGGTTTATCTCTCGCGACCCGTACTTCGACTAGTTTTAATTATCGTTTCCTGTCCCTTGCCTCTTATTTCTTCGTCTGTTTCGATATCAGAAACACATAATTTTATGTATCGTGTAATCAAATTATAGAAAATACTTTCTTAATTTTTGGATTTTTATTAACTTTTTTAAAAACTGTTTTTTAACTCTATTTCGTTTCGAGAACTGCGATTAAATAGAGATAAGTTATGTAACCACGTTCGAATTCATAAAATCCTGTATTATCACCGCAGAAAATAAAAGGTGTACGTGGATACGCCATTATCGTCTCGTTGGAAACATGTTGCGGTCAGCGCGAGCGATCACTTCGATCACAATCATTACCCATGCGTCTGAGCTTCGGCCGTTCAGCGGCTTTGGCCGATGCAGACTTTAAACCGTCCACTCATAAGATGTCACGCGAATCGATGACTTAGATTCAAGCGGCTAGAAGATCAGGAAGGAGTTTGTCGCTTTACATTATGCGAGGAATTGAACTGGAAGTGTGCCGATGGATGTGAATTTTCTGTGGTCTCGCCATACGCATGTGCATTGAAGCCATATTTATGCAATCGGCGGTTACTGAATTGTCCGACTTGTATTACAACATAATATTTTTATATGGCTACGTTACGACCAGAAATATTTAAACATAAAAGTAAAAAGAGCGTGAACCTCTTCCACATACCACGCAATAACAATAGATGAGAACCATTTAAGGTATCTAAAAATCAATTTCAAAATGACAATAAACAGAGTCAAACATTATTCGAATTCCCTTAACATCGTTGCAATAAAATTGTACATTATCAAAACGCATTCCCATTAGGGATAATGGTAATGCTCCTAAAAAGTGGGGCCGTACGAATCGTAGAAGCAATTTTGCATAATTATCTCAACATTGCGCCCGGGAGTCCGGAAGACAAGCGACGCGCTGGCCGTTAAATCCTAATAACCTCACCCGATCGGAATCTCGTTACGCCACAGTACATAATCCACTACGAATGAACACCATTTTATTTATTATTCCCTCGTTTATGGCCATAGATTTTCATATAGTTTTTTCCTAATGAGTCGACTTGTGTAAGCAGGCGAGCTCTATAAAACATCATTTGTCATCACACCTTACTAAAAGCCGAGTTAAATCACCTCACGTACACGCAATGTAATAATAAGCACTTAAGCCCCGAGAGACATATTTTATTTTCCACCAAACACATTTTATATTTCATTCCACGTTTCATAAGCGAAATTTGCATGTTCCGCTTTGCATTTGCCAAACGTAATGCTCCGGTCGCTTAGTGTACTTTTATTACGGTATTAAGTGATGTAATTTTTTTCATATCATATTATTCAAATTTAAATAACTGTCTCCGGTTTCCCTCCGCGGAGGTTCTACTGTCTTTACCATTTCTTTTCGGCGCCCTCCAATTTGGTTACTTTGGTTAGACGTTATCGAATAACAGATGCATGGAGTAGGTATTTTATATGCCACACTTTTTTGTGTTCAGTGTTTTGAATATTTTTTGCAATCTTAAAAATAATTACAGAAAATACTGCTTGAAAATTTAAATTCAAATTGTATAGGCAAGTTGAAGATTAATTTTTTATTACGTGCTTGCCTTGCACCTTTTATATTCATTCAAAAAATATATGGATTCCGTAAAGCAGCTATAAAAAATAATTCTGAATAATATTTTCATAAGTTTTGTCATTTCTCATTTAGGGATCTCGCCCAATTCTCACTACCTAATATTTTAAAACAATGCTAGGTCGACTCAACGCAATTCGTTGTTTTAAAATTGGAGAACTTGCTAGGCCGCAATTTTTACAAATGACATCGTGACGTTTATGCGAAGGGTGCGCCCGACAACAAGTCATCGTGTTACTGTTTTCCTATCATTTCGAAATTCTGCTTACTTTTCGACATCTCTGATTTTGTTCTGGTAATTATCATTTTAGTTAATTAACATGCTTTATCCTCAACGATGACATAAGAAAATTAACGGTGAAAAACATATTTTAAAATCAAGCTTTTATTATGCACGAAAAATTAAAAAAATAAGCTAAGAAAACATTCATAAAATTCGTAGTTTTTTAAACTTTACAAGTAACAATTTACAAAAGTGTTCGGTTTATCAGTAGAAGTATGATACATAAACATATATTATCTATAACTTGTATATTAATATTCTTAAGTGATCTAAAAGCTCGTCGCGGCCGAGGTCTTTGCATTAAAGAAATTGCGCGACAAGCTTTTAAATCACTTAAGAATATTTATATACTAGTTATAGATAATATATGTTTATGTATCATACTTCTACTGATAAACCGAACACTTTTGTAAATTGTTACTTGTAAAGTTTAAAAAACTACGAATTTTATGAATGTTTTCTTAGCTTATTTTTTTAATTTTTCGTGCATAATAAAAGCTTGATTTTAAAATATGTTTTTCACCGTTAATTTATTTTTAACTTTTTAGTTGGAAATATTTCTAAGTCTATCCATTTCGTAGTCATACCGAAATTCAACTCAATTGGTCCATGGAAACTAGTGTTCCTATGGGCACCTTCCAACTTCTCATGACACCAGATCAACGATACCTTGTTATTATGTTGTCACTGAAAATACAAAGGCATACCAAATTTTAGCTTAATTGGTCCACAGGAATCGGAGTTCCTATGGGCATCTTCCACCTCTTCGTCAGATCAGCTCTATGAGACCTTGTTATTATATTGTCACCGAAATTACATAGGTATACCAAATTTCAGCTCAATCGGTCCAAAGGAATCGGAGTTCCTGTGGGCTTCTTCCAACTCCTCAATAGATTAGCTCTATGATATCATTTTTTGTATTGTTACCGAAATTATGAAGGGATACAAAATTTCAGCTCAATTGGACCATAGGAATCGGCGTCCTTATGGGCATCCTCCAACTCCTCAACAGATCAGCTCCATGATACCATATTTTTGTATTGTTACCGAAGTTACAAAGAGATACAAAATTTCAGCTCAATTCGACCATAGGAATCGGAGTTCCTATGGCCATCCTCCTCAGATCAGATCCATAATATCATATTTTTGTATTGTTACCGAAGCTACGAAGACATACCAAATTTCAGTTCAATTGGACCACAGAAATCGAAGTTCCTATGGGCATCTTCCAACTCTTCGTCAGATCAGCACCATGATACCATATTTGTGTATTGTTGTCGAAGTTACAAAGACATACCAAATTTCAGCTCAATCGGTCCACAAGAACCGATGTTTCTATGGTCATCTTCTAACCTCATCATCAGACCAGCTCCATGGTACCATATTATTGTATTGTCATCCAAGTTACGTAGATATACCAAGTTTCAGCACAATCAGTCTATTGGAAGTGGTTCAAATCTTCATTGCAAGATTTGTAAACATACAAACATACATACATACATACATACATACATACATACATACATACATACATACATACATACATACAAAAGTGAAGTTAAATAAAAGCTTGTAATAATTAGCTATAAAAAAGTTTTATTTTTTATCCTTCACCTATTTATCGTCAAGTACCTATGTATAACCGTTATAGCCGAAATAATTTCAATTACTACATTATAATTATGTCGTAGTCCTTATACGCTGTTATTACTAAATGCTAAAGCCTCAAGTGGAAGATAAATCAAATATGCATAGCTGTTGTTCGTACAAAAAATGCTGCAAATCCCGGAGCTTATTCAAATTGTGCACCGCGTTATTACACTGCAATATTGCGTGTACATCATCTGGAAATCAAAATGTTCTGTTATCTGCATATGTTTTGAACTTTTACTCATAACAACGGCCCCTTTGCTACTTATATTTTCTTTATAATTTATTCCATTTCTCCCCCACACATTGGCATCGGTCGTTGATATTTTTTATTCGATTAGTAAACCCCTAAGGTGTTTTTAGCCTTTTTTCGCTCGATTTTCTTCAAAGCTTTGTTGACTGTTCAGGGGGGTTACAATGCTCATTTCTTCTGAATGAACAAGCTTATTTATTTCAACGAAATGGTTTTGTCTTGGTATTATATTTTCTTTCGGTACTTGTGCGAAGTTATTATCTATTTATTGTTTTTCTGTTACGTAATAAATAGCCTAGGAAGCTTAGAAAATAGCACAATGAAATAAAATAATATATAGCACAATGCATTGAATGAAAGTTACGTTAATAAATGTACAAACACTGCTTAGTTTGTAGTTATTTAGAGAGATATTTCCTCAAGCCACGACACTTACACAGTCGATTTGTGTTGCGGCGGCGTGGGGGATGAGACAAAACTTTTTGATGGATCGGACGGAGTTTGTTTTGCATGTGAGTGATATGTCTGAAATAATAAATGTTGAGGCGTCGACGCTTCCCCAACCTCCCTCGCTGGGGTGAGCTAAAACGATTTTTGATTTGGGTGTCAAGCAAATGTTTCACGGAGTGACGCGACGACAGCATTTGATTTTCGTAATCGATTCTTGACAATGCAAATTTGTTGTTGCATGTTTAATTGTGTTTTTTGATGTATTTGAGCGGCTTCAATGAACACGTTGGGCGGTAGTTATGTAAATCGAGGACACTATTACCGAAAGCTTTGTTAATACTTACCGTAATCAGATTATGCATACAAGAACGGTTCGGAACGGAACGCTCGGTAGTTGTTGGGTATTAGGTTATGTGAACGGTTCAGTATTAACTAATCAACGTACGTTGGCTTTGGTGGGTAGATTGCAACGCATTGTCCGCGCTCGTGGCCCCGGAATATCTGTTTAGGCCACTACCCATTTTGTAATGGCAATGGTTAGCGTTAACTAACTACGTTTACCTTCAATATAGATCAGTTTTAGAATTACTTTGTTCACTCATCCGATGGTAATGGTAATGAGACGAAAGGCATTATGTTTGATTTTAATTAATAAATAGATTGAAGCATGTTCGCTTTTAATTTGTCGGTGTTATTAGTATTGAATAGCAATATTGTATAAACCTTACCTAAGTAGCCTTACCTTAACCTTACCTTACCAATCTAGCTATTCTTATTTTCTTACGTCACATGGTCTAAAAGCTACCAGACTTACTAACTCTGGGCATTAAAACTATATTTTTTTAAAGCCGTGTCTTAATTTGTGGAAGATGGTGTTCCCTGCTACCGGTAATTATTTCATTACAAGTGTTATATTTATTTTCGAGTTACTTCATTGAAAGCTATAATTCAATATAATACACATAATCAAATTGTTAAGAGTCATACAATATTGCAAGAGTTCCGGATATTCGATATTTAAACTATAAATTAATTATAATCTGATGTAACAAATTTGTAAGGGTCCTATCATCAATCAAAGTAACACATTTATAAAGATAAAAAAGGGGAAGTGGAAATAATTTATTATTTTATTGATTTGAAAGTTATCTTTTGTCCGATCGTGTGATGATCCGATCGTTTCTTTTGGGATACGCTCACGGATATGAGAGTCCTTGTTAACAAGTTTAAAAAATACGTTCATTCATCTTTGTATGGGGTTTGAGCTTGTACGGACGGCGCTAGGCGCTCCGAATTAAAATCGTCTAATTGACACATCGGAGTGTGGAACTTGCTTTGATGAATGTTGTTATAGGTTACTCATATTATGATTTTGTTTTAGGCAAGTTTGAAATATGAATAGTAGAAAATCTTAGAAATCATTTTTTAATAGCTTATTACAGAGTTCTTCTCGAATTATTGTTTAGCGAATGATTCACAAAAAAAAATCAAAATGTCAAATGCAAAATCGCAAGTTTGCAGTTAAAAGCTGCTTATTTTAAAAATGTAAGAATATGTGTTAAAAATAAAAGCAATTATTTTCTAAACTGAACCAAGAGAATGGTACAAATGTTTTTAAAGTATTATTAACGGATTAATTATGTAGGAAATGAAAAATGTATTAAATTCAAACGGAGCTTCGTGACTCGTCAGAAAAGTGCCGAACGAGTGAAGTAGATTGCGAGGGTTATTGTACAGAGTAGCAACATACAGAGACGATAATTTTTCTATTATCATTTTTAGTCAAAATCGGAAAACAGCATTTATTAATTACATGGGCGATAAAGTTTAGTAAATACGTACTCGAATTGCAATCAATGTAAGATTTTTTGTTATAAGATTTTCTTTGCTTTACTTTGCCTCTACTTTTAATGTGTGAGTGTGAGAGAAACACCACAAATAGTTTATGGAACTATTGATGAAGAAAAGGAAGGTATATATAGTAACTTGTACTCTTAATAAAATTCAAATACTTTTTATGGTATAAAAGACAAGTATAAAAACTATTGCCACACAATTTAAAATATCATGTTATTTTTTTCACTTAAAATAATGATTAATATTAAACGCACTCATAAAAGTAAGTACTATTTTATAAAATAATGAAATCGCGATGTTTTCATTAAAGTAACCATAATTATTCCGAGTGCGCAACAGTCTCTAAAAGTGAACATTACTCTGCAAGCCACGAAAGGGTTCAGCGAAGGCTTAAAACAGCCACTTATTATGTATGTTACATTTCACTTTCAGACGTCATTTATATTCAAATGCTCGAAAGGCATTACTGGGCAAAAATTGTAGCATTAACCCCTTTGAAATGAGCGAAATTGGTTTCCACAACGAATTCATTTTTCAATATCTCTGTTCTTTTTATTTACATATTTATGAATAGAGTTTTCGCCTTTCAACTGGCTCAGGCAATTTATTTTAGGCTCACTTATCTCAATTTTTTCACCAAAATCCAACGAGTAGGTACTTTGAGTGTAATGAAAGTGCGTGAATAAATGGTAGCAACATGAAAATGTAAACAGGCGGTTCGGAGCAAAAAGTTGACGAGTAAATATTAATAAAATTGAATCGGAACGGAAGCATCAGAAGTCTAATAATTCACAATCAAAAAGGACCTAAGGAATTAGGGTAGCGGCACGAGAGATCGGCATACAAAATGATTACATACACCGTCTTCATCCGCTCACAAAGGAACTCAGCGGGGTTCTATAATATTATACTTTTGCCTTTGTGGTAGCTCCACAACTCAGTGGGAAGCATGCTTTATGGTTTCAAATGATAAGAATGTTTGTCAGTAGCTTTGTTGGGATTCATTTTGCGATGTAGCGTGACCGATTCCTGACAGCTACACATTATAACGAGATGTAACTGTTGGAGATGCGTTTTATATTGCCTAGTTACGAGTGTTTTATTTTTGTTACAGATTGCGTGACGAAAGGGGCGATATGGAGCGAGTCATGGCGATGGATAAAGCTCGCGACGGTTCACACAATGGTGACTATTCATTTTAGATTTAATATTAATAACGCGCTGGGCGCGATATCATTGGAGCAAATGTTTAAAGTTTAAATTAATATGCGAATTTTAATGACATTTATTTTTTGGATGTGTTGGAATATTTAAATTTGTATTCAATGATAATGAACATTTGTACTTGAAAACTCTACATTGGCTTTTTAAATTTACAATAAAAATCTTTATACTTTGGGCTAATATTTTTTTTAATCAAAACCTAAAAACCTATTTAGGTTTAATGTAATTGGGAACAGTCAATAAAACTTTGCAAAGGAATGGTACAGAAAAACTTAAGCGTAGCGTCAGCAAACATTCACACATTTGAACTTTTATATTACTTATAAAAAATTGCTGATAAACCTATTATTTTCCGTACAGGTTCCTCGCCAGGTCACAGTCCTGTGCTCAACCTGTCCAAGTCAGGCTCCGGTGGCGACCGCGAGCGGTCCGAGCGGAGTGAGCGCGACCGGGGCGAAGGCTCCGCGAGTGGGCGCAGCTCCGCCGCGTCTCGTAGGACTCCTCAGCCGCCCCGCCTGCCCTCCGCCGCCACGGCCGCCGCTTCCCCCCGGTCACACTCCGACGACAGCGACGCAGCCCTCTCCGACCAAGAAGACCATAACGTCAAGGATGAGGACGAAGGTGTGTTTCTTCTTCTCTTCTCTGTTTCTCGTTTCTTCTTTGGCTTCGTGTTTTGATAGGTTTAAAGTTTGACTATAAACAGCGTTTTGAATAATAGAAATATATGAAGCTTATTAAACAGAGTTATAAAAACAATCCAATTCAATTTTAATAATATTCTCATTCTTCATGAGGCGGTCTTAAAATTTGGCACGTGGTTTTCATTTCATCATTTTTTATATCTTACTACAATGTTATTTAAGCTAAGTTGCAGTACATGGCATGCATAGGGTTTTAATAAAATGAGTGAGGTGAAATAAGCTCGAGAAAACCCCCGAGTGATACCAGGAGCGCGTGTTGTGATTCCACTTACGGCCGGGCGCATGTGCACATGTACGCCGCTCTAAATTGCTCGCCAAGCACTGCATCCAACGAATCCAATTATTAATCTATCGGCATTAATCTCATAGTTTCATATAAATTAGATGTATCGATAAATGAACCGCTCTCTTTGCGATGTAATCACGCCCGGGTATGACAAGAAAGTGTCTGTGTAGCATTAACACAAGGTGGTATCACCCGTTCAATATACTTGGCATGTAATGCAAAACGAAATTACCCTGTAATAGCTCTGGAACCTTCAACATTCATAGTTCGGAAATTATCAGCCATAAAACCACGGTTCCTTTTATTCTAGAAACTGGAAATGCTTACATGTAAAACGGCTTCCCAAGCGTACATTGTAAAGACCATTCGATGCTAATTATTTTATAATACAAACCCGTAGGTTGTTGAGCGTATTGCTCGAGCATAAGTTGATTAGCAAAATATTATATTCCGAATGCAAGCCGTGTGGAAATTAAACAACAGTTTTGCACGTTGCGCATCCGAACGGCGATTAGCAAAAGATCATAGCTTGCGTTCCCGTACGTATTCCCATCTTGATCCCTAGACACCGCACGTTTGCCTGTAATGATCCTATATAATAAAATCTTATTACGAGTATCGGCCGCAATTGCCCCCAATGATGTATGAATAGCGCTTAAAAGGACCCAATTCAATTTTACACGTGAGTGGGAGAACATGCGCTTATAATCACTGTTTCACATACTATATTATCCGAGTAACTTTTCTATGTTTTTCTAATAAATAGTGATCCATCACTTATGGGTAAATTATAAATGTATCTAAAATCACGGCTCTCATTTTGTCTCTGCAATAATTATAAATGTGGCCTACATGATTTGATTATTATCATAGATCATGAGCTGTTAAGGTCATTTAAGTGTATGATGGATGACGTTACATTTCTCCGTCGACATAGCGAGATTCGTTTTATACTCAACTTTTTGTACATGATTTTACTGCCTTACTCAATATTTTAATCAATTTAGTACATTATCTTCGTTTGTATCATCAATCAAAAGGAAACTGGTTGCTTGGACACCGTCACTGAATTATAAATGCATTTACTTCTATTTCAAATCATTATGAGAATCGCTCCAAATGAGGGAAATTTTCAATTTAATTCCAATCAATATGTTATTCGCGATCATTTATAAATTCAAGTGTCATTAAAATCAATTCATTGCGCTCGTGTGCAATAGATGCTTAATGGAACTGCGCAAATGCAAAACACTGATCGACAAGTGTAAATACTTGAAGAACACAATAGCTAAATTAAGTGAAACAATAAGGATTGTGTATTGTAGCTATTACAGGCTGCATACAAAATGTTCAGAGAGCGTGGGAACGGGTAACCATCGTTGATGTACAAGAAACAGAGGGTTTCACGGGGATACTTCAATTATTTAACCATTTATCGGCAATAACCTTAATCATATTTATTTCGTGATTATTAGTCCTTCAATACGTTTACAATAAATTCCATTGATGCATTAATTTAAGCGCGTCACGATCGATCTCGTCTCGTTATAAAAATGCTTTTAATTAAAGATCATGTCATTCAACTTTGATCTTTGTACGTTTGGAATTACCTCTCTTTCAATCAACACTCGTGTGGAGTCTAATATTATTTGATATTCATGAACTCATTCTATCGAATACATAAAATTTGTGTCCTTAGCGTGAGATATAAGGTTTAGGATCGAACTTGAAAAATTCTTTGGATCCTGTTAATTGGCCTTATTAGGGAGATTGTGTTGTGACATCCCGAGAGTGTTATCGTGCGCATCAACAATGACGAAACGATGTTGTCTTCATTATTTGATGAGCGGACACTATCTTGTCAGTTAATTTAAATGTATCGATAGATTATTTTGGGCCGTGAGAGACGCCAATCGAACGCTTTCTTTTTTATGTGTGCGGTCCGTTACTGACACGAGGAGTACGTGCACTATTGTAATTACCTCGTCAGTTTTAATATTATAAATGCATCGTGCCCCATCACGCTCGTCACCGTCCATGTAGGTCAAATTATTTACTACATACATACATAAATAAGCATATAAAATCATGCTTGTAGTCCTCGAAGGGATAGAGAGAGGAACATTTTCACACCCAAATTTCACCAACCGTATTTTTGTTCCCACGTAAAATACTTCATTTACTGTTCTGATAAATCTAACCTTTGTACTTTAAAGTCGAATTTAATTGTGTTTATTAATTTCTTGTTCGATATGTCATTGTAAAATAATGTTCGTGCGATATGTCGAAATGGTTAAGCAATTTTGCAATGGGAATAACTCGCGGTTTGCAGCGGGCCTTATAAATCGGATAGAGACAGCCCATTCGGTGTCGAACAACTTACACTACCCGTATTCTGTTTGTGGTTTTAAAAATGTTAATAATTCAGCCTTACTTAACGCAATGAATTGTGTCGCCGTCGACAAATAAACTACAGAATTCAGCATTTAAAGTTAAGTTTAGGTTTACGCCTAAATATTTTATATGAACATCTGTCATTATTACCGTCATAGATGTCAAATAGATGTGTGTCTCGTTTCCTTTTTCGCATACATGAAGAGTAGCTAAAACACTGCATTGCTGCAGTACAAATATAAAACGTTAACAACTCAATCGTACTCAAATGTAAAAGTTTTAATTACTAAATCAATAGCTTCATCAACATGTATGCCAAGTGTGTTTGATGTAGGTATGTAAAGAGGAATGAATGTTTTTCTAAGCGTATTCCATCTACAGTCGCCATTACAGCGAGTAGGCAGGCACACACGCCGGACTCCATCAAAGCCGAGTGCCGATGATCACCACGCGATATCGATGTTCATCGCTGCAATAATTGCAACTCGAATGATACACGCACGCGATACTCCAATACTGTTTGTATTGCTCGCTGTTGGCTCTTAACATTCTTTTTAACTGCTTCTTATGAAGCTGTGATTATAAATATGTGTTAATAATTCATTACCGATGCTCAAATGAAAGAATAATTTTAATTACATCGTATATCACAAGACTGTGCATAAGAAAGTTATGGACCGTTGTTTGTAATGCGCATGCAGTGAAAACGTATAGTATATTTGTAATTTCCACTGGCTATATTTTAGAACCGTTCTAGTTGGTAACCTAAAAAATCAGTTAAAATATCTTTTTATAATTAACAGCAATAACGTTTTAAATACCTTTCTTTACATGATACTTTTAACAAAAATTAATGTTTGGTATTTGTATGTCTATTTTGAAAAAGCTTGACTTTGACAAGACATTAAGGAATAGAATCCCCCTTACTAATGTTCCATACAGTCAGATATTGTCAATATTATTAATCACATCATCCAGGCCTCCCCCAATAAACTACCAATCATATGACAAACAGCAATCACTGGTAGGCTGAACTCCACTTTGCAGTTGAAATAATGACGTGGTGGTGTCCACCAGGAGCAGAGCTGAGCGACGGAGAACGGGAGCTGCCAGCGGCCTCGTCACCAGCGCCGGTCAGCTACGCGCAGCCGACCGTCACCCCGCCCTCCGTTCCCGTCGACCCCACCGCCGACACCCTCGTCTCCTCCACCGAGACCTTGCTGAGAAATATACAAGGCCTCCTCAAGGTGGCTGCGGATAACGCGCGACAGCAAGAGAGACAGATTAGTTACGAGAAAGGTGAGTTTGCAATACATTACTGTATGGAACTTGAGGTGCTAAGAATTTTGTAATTTAGGTTTGGCAAAACAAGTGTCTAGTCAGCTGAGGTAGTCTTACCGTCAGTTTTGTTGGTTGTCGAACAATAATTGATTGTTTGAGGTTGAAGCTTTACTCTGGCTTCATTCGTTTCCCTCACTTGTAGCTAGACTCAAAGCCAGTTCTGTGACCCAATTTTAGTAATAGAGTAACAAAAATATCATTGACATTTAAAACATAAACTATTTAAATATTCTACTATCTTATAGTAGTTGGTTAACAAAGTTTTATAGGAATAAAATGCTTTTATATTTACTATGAGTTTTAACCCAGTAAAAACGTTCAAGAAATTCAAACATATGTCTGTGTTATTCCAGACACAATCATTGTATATTCATAATCCATATTTATGTATACCACCAGTCACATGGCTTAACGGCTTTCATACAATTACTGAACAAGGGTAGAGCCGGTTGGCCGTTTTACAAAACGGTAATAACCTCTGTTAATAATAACTCATTAAAAAAAGAAAGAAAGAATAGTTAATATAGAATTAGAATTGGTGTGGTGTGGTAGGCGAGGGTATAAACAATGCTGAGAAGATTGCGAAGTAACTCAGCGCAAACACACGTTGGTAGCGCACTCGGCTCACGGCCCACAGCGGGCTGGGTTCCTGTCGTGCCTTTTGCAAATAGCCTTAATACAGATGCGTCTGAGTTATAGCCGGGCCCGCTATCATTACACACGATTCCATTCGGACAGCATAATTGTTTAATTGATATTTCTGCCAGTTATTTATTCACGTCATTCCATTTTACTCCATGAGAAATATTATCTGTGCGCTATGGATAACCTTCATGTGTTTACGTATTTAAAGTTCATACAATGATGCGCTGCAAAATGGCAGTTTGATAAATGCCAGATATAAATATAGTATTTGAAAATTTTAAACCGTGCAGTGTTTTCAATAATAAAACCCTTAAAAACACAGTGATGGAGAAAACTGGCGAGGCAAGTCATCAAAGTTGAATATCAATATTGCGCCTCCAGCCAATTGTATTAATAAACAAAACAAAATGAGAAATAATAATGCTATAGGCTAACAAAAGGTACCATTTCTCCCCTTGATATAAATGTGGGTGAACGGTCAGAAAATAACTCCCTATCACATGGTACGTAAGAGTCAGAATCGCATAAAAACACAACCAGTAATTTTGTTATTACGATAATAAAATTATTGTTGATGAAACATTTTTTCGAATCGATGTGTCTGGCGAACTTTACCGTTGAATTTTTTTATAGAAATTACAGCAATCGCTCGCTTGGCTCGTATCGTCTCAATTGATAGGTGTTACTGGCGCTGCGCCGTGTTTTAGTTGGTCGAAAGGATTCTTTTGTATCCTATAGTTTAACTATCTGTATGAAAAATAATATGATTGGTGGACTTGGATCTCAACTTAGCAATGATTGGTGTGATAATATCGAAAAGGAATTTTAAAAACGCGTCACTCGATGGAAAATATGTACATTCCTTAAAACATTGTTGGAGCCGCACTAGACAAACACGGTATTCGCGCACCCCTTCGTTCACAAATAGCAGATCGCTATCTAGGCATATTCGCTGACAATTTTTACACTACTGCACAGCGGGTGACGTGTGGACAAATGTGTACCGCATTCACAACGTTATCAGATAAACGTTGGAAGGGTTATGTGAAAGAACTTTATGATAAAACGCTGTCGATTCGTTCGTGTAAATACACTTGCAATGAATGGGAAATAGGTGTCATATTGTGGCTTTTCAAGTGACTTTTTTCACCACTTTTTCACCTCAAACCGCAACTCGGACGCAGAAATAATCCTACAGAAGGCACAATTTCGCCTGAACGTTACTTCGTCTACATGTAAAGGAACTTTGATAGGTTTTACATTATTACTGATAGATAAAAATCTTACACGGGGACGTCAACACTTTTGTTACTGCTATAACTTAAAATTAAAGCATTGACAGGATGTTTTGCTCTAAAACCTTTGTGTTAAGGCACACATTGTCCTTTTGAAAAATAAAGCAACCGTAACACGCTAAATCGGTTCGATTGCGATCATCGCGACATAAATCTGCTTCGGCTACTCTTTTAAGCCTTTATCCCTGTTAATTCTTACCGCTTAGTTTATTTCTGAACGAAATGGTCCGTTCTTGTTACCGGTTTTGTTTCGCCTCTTTTGTTTAACAACTATCAGTTTTTGTTAAGCTAAGTGCTGTTCAACGAACAGTCTGATAGGGTACTTTATTGGGTCCTGTTGCGAAGTTTTCAATTTGTTTATTTCGTGTTTTAAATCGTAATGCGATTTTAATGCGTTTCACGTATTGGTACGAGTACTCTTTTGTTCAACGAGCAGAGCCATCTATGAGTGAAAGTTGGAATTAAATACATGTGAGATTACGATTACTTGATCATTCAATTTAATCTATTTCATTTATGTAACGCGTATGTTCTTTAATAGAAAATAGATAAAAAAACTGGTATGAGTAATGATTTCCATTGAAAACAAGCAATCATAAGCAGTAGGAGGGAAACAAGCCATCAATAACGTGGAAGTGACCGATCAAACAAACTGAACTGGCCAATGATAAAAACTGATGAGCAAATAGACAGACAGGAATGTGTACTCAGCTAATGGATTGAATTGATATGAAAGCTTTTACAATGCTGACGACGGGCATCGCGACGTTATCGCTTCGATACTAATTTGCCGGCGTATGTGCGATTTTACCTTTGTAAATAACAATGATATGCGGATAATTCTGGCTATATTAATGGATTTTTCGGCGAAGTGACGCTTTTGTCATCTATTAAATGGTATAGGAAATGGGGCTGTAAGCCAATACTGCTTTATTTCTCAATAGTCAGCTACAAAATATCCACTGTGTTGGATATTTAAAAATTGAACACGCGAATATTTTAATTTAAACGGTCTGTCTCGTTTAATTCTGAAGCAAATTATTCCTATGGAATACGAGAGTGTAAAGGCGTAAATTAATCTATACAAATGTTTTAGAAAAAAATATACTTAGCTTTTCTATATATTATTATTTATTGTGATAGCTTAGTGAAGTATTCAATGGTAAAATAATTACACAGGCCGACATGATTTTTGGTGTTTAGACTTTGATAAGTGTCCTTAGGTAATACGGGTACGCTGATTCTAAATGTGAATTTTGTTTGAGCCCATCACGTCAAGATTTTTCACAAAATTAAAAAACCCTTGTGAGATATATTGTACTAGAGCAAAGAAGCACCTTATTGATATTTCCTAAATTGCATCAAAATTATTTCATGAAAGTACTTGATACATCGATAGAAAATATGTAAGTATAATAATATGCTTATTTCATTTTAATGGCAATACTTATTTATTTTCGTATCTCTCAAGTTTAATATTGTTGGCAACTCTGTGGAGACCTCAAAATAACATTCATGCTTTTGGGTCAACAATCTGCATTCATAAAGTATCCATGTTTTTTGTGCGAGTGGGACAGTCGAGCACGAAATTTACATTACGTTAAGAAAGAATGGCCACTCAGAGAAAGACTTGTGCCAGGACAAAAAAATGTGCAGCGTGACACATTAGTTGATCCAAAATTAGTTCTTTTGCCTCCACTTTACATAAAGTTAGGATTAATGAAGCAGTTTTTTAAAGCTTTAAAGAAACAAAGTGATTGCTTTAAATACCTGTGCGACAGATTTCCTACACTTTATGAAGCTAAAGTTAAAGAAGGAATTTTTGTAGACCCTCAAAGTCAAACTTTAAATCGGACAGATTGTTCTAGAATACAATGATCCAAGTTGAATCTAAAGCATGGAGCTCTGTCGTAGAAGTCATAGACGGTTTCCTTGGAAATCACAAGTCTTCAAACCAAAAAGAAATTGTAGCTAACATGGTCGAAAATTATAAAAAAATTGGGATGCAATATGAGCGTCAAACTTCATTTTTTGCATTTCTACGTTGATTGTTTTCCCGAAAATCTTGGAGCTGTCAGGGAGAGAGATTCCATCAAGACATAAAGGAGATGGAGAAACGCTACCAAGAAAGGTGGGATATTACAATGATGGCTGATTACTGCAGGGCCTTGGAGAGGGACTCACTCACAAAAATCCAGAAAAAGAAAACTACAAAACGCAGTGTTCAGGGAAAAAGAGAACGATTTTATTTAAAAAAACACAATGATTGTCTAACGTAGATTATAGTGCATTATTTTTTTTAGGAACAACTCAATTTTGCAATGTAATTTTCTATTAAATACAGTTTCAATAAATATTTTCTCAGTAAATTTGTCAGTTTCTATGAAAAACTTCAGACACACTTTTCCTGAAAATCTGACGTGCTGGAAAAAAACTAAGCACAGATTCGTGATTAGCACACCCCATTTACTATAGGGTACCTATTAAACTTAAAACACTTTTTCATGAATGAAAATATGTAGGCCTGTGTTATCGTAAGGTTATTATTTTCCTACAGTCATTACTGTGGCCTAAAAACAATTAAAAAATATCCTATTTTACATCATTCTTCTTCTTCTTCTTCTTCATCAACCCATATACGCCCACTGCTGAGCACGGGTCTCCTCTACCATTGAGAGGGTTTACGCCATAGTCCACCACGCTGGCCTAGTGCGGGTTGGCGGACTACACACCTAAGAAATTCCTAAGAACTTTTAGGTGTGCAGGTTTCATCACGATGTTTTCCTTCGCCGTTAAAGCAAGTGATAATTCAATTTGAATACACACATAACTTCGAAAAGTCAGAGGTGTATGCCTGGGATTCGAACCCGCGACCGCCGAGATTCTCGACCGCGCGCCTAAACCTCGAGGCCATCTTACACGCACCTTGAAAAGATTTTTCCTACGTCATACTTCGATTCGAAATAGCGTCGAAATAAAATGAGCGTAATAGACACAAAGTGACATAAATTTAATTTTCATTACCTTCATAAGATAAACTTTAATAATTTACGTCGAAACATAAAACAAATAAATAATCGTATATTGATCCAAATATAGCACAAAAAATCCACTGTGAGTAAAAGTTGTTGATGTTAATAACACGGCTAGTTGTCCGAGGCCCGTGTCCGCACATTTCAATGTACATTGTGGTGGGATTTGTCAGTAAAGCTGTCCATCACGACGTGGACGCGGCTGCTAGCTCCCATGGCTGCCCAAACCGCCTGCAGCGCTCCGGCGAGCCACCGAGAGATCTACAGATACCGCCAAACGAGCCATTGTTGCCCGCCGCGCTAGCTTTCGCATCATTGTGCTGCGGAGGTGTGCTTCAAAAATCGACCAATGCGATCTTTGTTTGTTTACTCCAACCTGGAGTCTTGGGATGCTTCATTGTAAAGCTCGTTTCCCGCCTTTTCGACGTATCAGTGGGTACATTCGATGGAAAACGAGCAGGTAAACACGCCTAGCACGCGTTAGTGTTACATGCACAATACTTACCGCAAAGCTAGGATTTAGATGATCCGTAGACTAATTTGCGCGGTACGTTAAACCTACTTTACCTGTAGACGGTTCTAACTGGATTTTCAATAGCTAATGTTCATGCATCAAGAGCATAAACTGTACGCTCTATAGATTAGCATGGTTTCACACTCTGTGGTTTTCGTACCAATAGCTCGGCACTAAGTAAACAATAAGTGACATTAACGGCGGGATATTAAAATGCCATTCCAGCTATGTACCGATACGCGAAAGACATCGGTCGGCCATATTGGATTACATGCGCGTGTCGCTCCGGTTACAGTGCGCACGCGCACGCGACTCGACCACACGCGCGACATCTAGCGGCCCGCGCCCACAACCATCCATCTAAAGTCTACGTCTACTTCAACAAACATGCCCACAATATGCTAATTTGTCTATCAGATTATTAATTTTACATACAAGAAGCATGTTTGACCAACTCACCGAAAGCTGATTTATGTCGTTTAATTTAAGGTGTCAAATTCAGAATTTGATTTGTGTCTTTCTAATAGAGACCTTAAATGTGCATAAGGGCTTTTTTACGTTACGGGCTCGGTGATAATGACTACACTTATTTAATCTTAAAAATACCTCTAAATACACATATATTAAAAAAATATAGGTATATATGGGCATTTTTGATTCTCTTCCTCTTTGGTTTTTCCTCTCAAATACATCGCCATGTTCATAACAAATCTTAATTCGATAGAAAATAAAACGCATTGTTATTAAAGCGGAAAATGCTGCTTTCGTGTTTGTGTAGAATAAATAATTATGCTCATATTCTTGGGGGAAAAGTTTTGCGCGTGTTACTCCCGCGGCATAACGTCGAACAATGAAATTATTATATCTCTTTTCAACACTAAAAAGTATGTGTATTCATTAATATAATTCTCTACTGTACCGTTGTTTACGAGTGTTTTATATTTGGAGTGTGATCAAAAGGTTCGATATGCGAGTACGCCAAATTGAAATAAGCTTTTCCATTAGGCAATTGTCAGTAGCACCAATAAGTCTAGAAATAAAGATTTCCAGGAAACAGACATAAACTCGCCGACTGCTACATCGGACTTTTATACAGCTGTCGAAACTATAGTATAGAATTACACCTACCCCTTAGGGGATACCGGAGTCAGTGTATGTGCTTGTATCTAACGCAAGAAACTTATAGGGGTTTGGATTATTATAACATAATAATAAAATATTAAACAAATACACAGAACCGATTAAATATAGTCAAAGTAACAAGAGATAACATTTTGGCTTCACATGTATGTAGACTTATAAAGAGCATATTTCTTGATTCGGTATCGAAGATAGTTAAAGATTAAACTACCTCATTTTATCCAAACGAATAGAAACTTAAAATACATATTCATTTGTGTAAATTTATATATTTTTTGTTGATACAAATGAACAATAAGTTATAACAGTTGCGTACTCAGTGATAATCTTGTTTGTGCTCAGTTTAAGGGTAGGGCAGCTACAACAACGCCCCGGGCTCAATAACTATTGAAATCGGTAAGCCATTCGAGTGCGAATGTTTGAAATGTATTCGGTATGCACAACGCTGTTGCTAATAATATCGAGGTTATATTATTTAAAATGATCATTTATGTTTAAAAAAAGGGATTTTAACAATAATGTAAAACAAACATTTATGTAATGTACATAACTATAGGAATAACCTCTAAGAAAATTTATTTAAATACAGAAACTTTTTGTATAAGATTAACAGAATCATATATCTTACAATTTAACTATGATATATGTTGTTCCATTGTTTATCAATTAAGCTCGTACAATTCCAATTTATCCATACGTATAAATATACAGTGGCTCAAATATGAATCCCGTTCCGCAACAAGCTAAGAAACTCCCTCAGGATTCCGGCGCGTCGTATCGCATATCTCGTGTAAGTATCGCGGCTAGTACATTCAAATTTGAACCTCATGTCTGAGTAGATATACCTAAATTAGTTTGTTTGTTAAAGCGACATAGCACATTACACCCCGGCCGAGTTAAGTAAAGGGGTAAAGTGAGACAATCGTAAAGTTTAATAATAATTACATTCTCAACTCTCCTCCCAGGTTGTGCGCAATAATTAACCGCTCGGAATTACTTAGCTGAAATAATTTAATGTGACGTACGCCGAATTATGAACGTTTGTGTATCCTCTTACTGGCGTAGTGTACGTGCAACACAATGCCTTTGTACCGAAAGAGTTCGAGTAAAAACTCTAAGATGTTATTTGCATTGGGTGCGTACATAAAAACTTCATACCAATCGCTTTTTTGCCGCTTTGATAACTAGTGTTTAGACAGTAATAAATTGTTGCAAATAAATTATAGTTGTTGAACTGTTTCGTTTATGTGCTATTTATTGACGACTATTTAAATTCTACAAGTGTCTAGTTTGAGCGTCATGTTTAAATCATTATGTAAAGATGAAATAAACAATTTAAATATCTGTTTTCACTACCATGTAGATTTGCATAACTTTTTCTCACTAATGATAAAAATGAAGCCTGTGATACTCATTGTTTTACGCGGGAATCAAATCCCTTTACTAATAAAAGGCAGTAATTTATAAAACCACCGTCACTCACAGTTAACAAAAACTTACCACCAAATTTAATTAACACACATAACGAACTCATATATGACAGTTCGTAACATGAACAACTTACGTAAACCGAGGTTCAACTGTCGTTCTCACGTGCCCAAAACGTGTAGACCTTTTGCAACTTATTTATTCTTCCCCATGACAGCTCTCGTGGTACAAGCCCCCGCAGTCTCTATGGGGTGATACGAACACTGTTCTAGTTGTAATTTACATACAGAATTATGAGCTGGAATAATATGCTCGATACGCCCGCGTAGGGTTGTGTCACGACGCACGGGTAATACACATTTTAATGCGTTTGAATTTTAATCGGTTTTCGAGGAACGGTTTTAAAGATATATTTCCAGCTAAGTTTCAAGCTGTGTATTTAACAATTAAACCTACGTTTTGAACAATTAAAACTTAAAAATGTATTTGTTCAATGTTTCATAGACTGAATAAGTGAAGAATTAGACTTGACTATAAAACCGTATTCCACGAATATAAATTTATCAAAAATTGCTTTATAATAACACAGAACCCGTGAATTCATAAAATATAAATATCAATTATTGCTTTCTTGCGCATAAAAACACTGCTCCATTACTTTTCATTAAAACATTTCTTATAATTTCTATTCCCCGTGGGAGGGGAATTGAAATAAAATAAGTCATATTGTGCACCTGCCCGCGACTCCCGAGTGGCATTAATATTCTTTATATGCAGTTAAATCTCGCAACGCTCCCGAAACATCGGGCATTTTTATAGAAAAATGAAAAATTACCGGTCAGGGAGCGGCGACCGCAAAAACACCCGCATAAGAAACATCTAATGAAAGCTCAGGGCCATTCGTATAAATCTCCCTTGCATTTTTAATACCAATATATTCGACGAGGGGAGTTTCCCGCGGGAAACCAGAACTTGTAGTTAAAAAACTGGCGTTTATATCTTATTTGAATACCACCAGATGTTGTCCTCTTATAAATGTGTATATTTTTAATCGGTGCTTTACTGGAGACATAATGGTATCAGCCGATCTGCCGTCAGCTGGTATGTAGATGTACAGGAGTTTATCGTCTTCTGCCGCTAATTTAAAAACTCCGTTGTTCTACAGTATGCTGGTCGCAGCAGCCGTCATTTCTCCGCGGCCGGTTGATATCTCTTTTGACCTGCATATTTTTATTTGGTTCGTTACCTAAGCTTTTTCGTATCGTATCGAATCTCGAAGAGTCGTGTAGTCTCATTAAAATAATACAGGCTACTGGATAATCTTATCCGGTGTATTTTGATCGCAGATTGGGCGCGCGTGCACCGATAACACTACGAGTTATTCAGACGGTGCACGCTCGATACGCTACATCTTTTTAATCCATTTTGCGACGACATCTTCATTATTTGTTGCTCCACTACACCAATAAGAACAGACAGTGTAAGGCAATATAAGATTTTTGCCATAATAACTGTCTCGCGAATCATTCTTGCAGAGCATAAAATCCACATTACATATTCATAATGTCGTGCGTTACACATGTATGAGAAAATCTCGTGGCAAAATAAAGCAGTACTAGAAATTGTTCCTTCCTCGACAGATACTTCAATTTTGCCGCCCTAAAAATGCTCTTGTTTCAACAGAGGAAGCACGATAATCTGAGGCCGTAAAGAATGTGCGGCAAAAAATTTTATGTTCTGAATTTCACACATAATAAAGGGAAGCAATTCTTATGATTATTAGCGTGGAGACTGCGGGAATAATCCTCCGCAGTGACATCGGCGTGTGACATAAGCCGGAAAAATCTAATAACAATAAAATAAAATTGCCGCTGGTTTGTAAATTTAAAAAGGCCCAGGGAAGAAAATTCGTTTTCCGCACCATGACAACCATTACCGTTATTCTAAATTTACCTTTTAAGAGGATCGTCAATTCTGTTAATGTATTTATATCTGAAATGTTGTTCATTGTATTGACTAAGCGCGGGGCCGCAACAAAACTACTAAATCACTTCACATTGTTAAACCTGTAAGTGTTTAAATCAACAATATTCCTTAGTAATATTTCCTAACTTTCGCTATTACCATTAAAATTTCACCTTAAAACCGAAGGAATCTTCCCCTACTCGGTTGATATTAAAAAGGCCGAAGTGAGCGCATTGCAAAATTCTGAATGCATACTTTTGTTTCTAGTTGTAAAGGCTCGTTTCGGCCGCGCGCGGTGAAGTGCTCGTTTAAATTATTTTGCCAGTTTTGAGTCGTAAATTTTAGGTAGACTTTAATTGTTATTTTAACTGCAAGCTCAACTTCGTCTTCGGGGTGGCGAGGGCTGCGAAAATATGTCTTAATACGGTTACCCTATGACTTATGTTTCGGTAAAATTAAACTGTTTCATTTGTCGTGCGGCCACAACGAACTTGCCAAATAAATTATTCTCCTTGGCTAACACCTTTTTAGATCGAACAATTAGTAAATGGCAATTTATTAAATCGCCGGCTTGTCTGTGATTTGCATATAATTGTTTTTTTTTCTCTTTGCAAACATCGTTAAGGTAAATTCAAATAAGAACAAACTCAAGGGTACTCGATCTCATTGGACGAGTCTCAAAGGGCGTCACATTCAAAATTTAAATATTATTGTTATTTTTGCTGAGTGCATGAAATTGAAGAGAAATATAATTTTCTCGCGCGACCCTTCCAAAGGCGAGAATCACATTTGGCTCCCGACAAAAAAGTAAAATTGGCTTTCGTTCCGCCCGTTTCCTAAACACTTATATATAATACGTAAGTGTTTATGAGTCGATTACGATTATCAGCTAATTACTTGTACCCACAGCGTTATTAAGTTGCGCAATCAAAAATGGTTTCTTTTGTTTATGGGTCTTCATCCTTTCAATCATCTAACGACCATTGAGTTTCGATATCACAATAATTGTCCATAATTATATATTCCCTTGAAGCGCGCGCATCGTTTTTATTGTTATTTTATTTATAAAGTAATAATTTTTTGATCGGACGCAACTCGATCAGGTTTTAAATTTGATTGATCCGACATAAAGATCGATTTAATAATCGTGTGTTCCGCTTTAATATTTTTGGATTTCTCTTGTTTTTGTCGATAAACGTTTTCAAAGGATCAATTTAATTTTAACTCCTCTTAGTGACTGGGTTTTGATGATTTATTGGCCGATAATTTTCTTCTAAGCATATTTTTGTATTTTATTAACTAGTTACACCTGAGCGTTATTGTATATTTCATATGTTACTTAAAAGATTCTGGTTTCCAACAATGATGCCAAATGGACAATTAGTTTATTTTGAAACAATACAGCGGTAAGAACGCTACTGAGCACACACTACACAGAGACCACACTGAGGTGCCTTTTGTTAAGGCGCTTCTACTCGCAAATCGTAAGATGTTGAGATACGTCGCATGCCGACGCGGGACTTAATGGCCGTCCCTCGGTAAAGGTAATTTACGTCTCATGTGCAAAACCATCCTTAACTAAAAGCCCTCTAAATTATAGTTTATACGGGGATTGATTCAAAATTAATCTCCAGATCAATGAAGTTTTAAGATTGATGCTTTTTTTTATAAAAATAAATGAACGATTCCGTGGAATTCGAATTGCTTGCAAGCGAAAAAATGGTGCAGATTATTCATGCACTTCGCAATTAAAGACAGCATTTTTAAACATAATATTCAGTCACAAAACAATAATCACACAAATGCATCACTTTTTTACCTATACCTGTAAAAACTAGGTTACGTTGCTCTACACTACGTTGAAATGTGTTCATTTCTGCCAATTTGCAAAAATGATATTCCCGATAAAAGTATATTGAAGATACACCCACAAGCGCAGCCTACTTACCATTCAGTATACAATAAGATCGGTAATCACAAACAGCGAGCAGACAACGTTTCAATTTACAAGATCCCAATACGCGATAGCTTTTGTGCGATACTCATACCTTTATCCAGGGGCCTTGTTATAACCATGCGCAACCACAAGTTAACTTGTCTCTGCTTTATCGCGAAGATTTTTATACGTCGATACGGTGCCTGATCGGCTGACCAACTACCTTCATCCAACTCTTTGCTCGTATGTTCACATCATTGTAGATTTATATCGGTAGCTGCATTTTGTTTTGTATCTCTGAGTTGCTTTTAATTGGCAACTTATTTGTGTTTCTGTTGTTTTAATTAGTGTTATTCTTTGGAATCATATATTACTGTAATGATTACAAATTTCAGTTTTATGCTTAATTTGAAATGTTAAATTAATTTCAACAAAAAAATCCGCCGGCAAATTAATGAGTGTAAACTAAGGATTCGTTCAATATCCACTATCTTCTTTAATTACGCGATACACTCAACACATACCGATGTTCAATTTAAATGAAATATTACCTTATATGTATGCAAGTGGAATAATTAAAACACTAACGGAATTATTAAGTGAAACAGTTCTCGTTGTATCGAACAAGATTGTTGCGGGACCGACAATGTTTTGCTGATCTTAGCTTATAATACATGTCGGATGGGATTAATATTATACAGCCTATAAATGATTATCTAACTCAGTCCATTTGTAAAGTGATTCAACTCCGTACCTGTTTTACTAGTTGTATCAATATTGCAAGTTACAACAGTAAGAAAATAACAACCTTTTATTTATTTCATTTCACTCGTTAAATGATAATTGTCATGTTGAATGTTCGTAATGTCTGTAAAATCTATTTTAAGACGGCGGCCCTGTCTCCAAATTAATCCATCCAAATGCGATGCAACAGTAAGTGTTAACAACGCAAGTTAATCAGCTTGATCCCCTTACGACCTCCATTAGATAGACGCAGCTAAGGTACCTAATTGAATAAGGGACCAAATTAAACTATAAACGGGCATGACCTCTTTCTATTCAAATTTGACTCCTCAATAATGCCTCCACCCATACTCATGGCTTGATATTAGGCTCATCGATTGCCAAGATTACAGTTTGATTGAATCTACGAGGATTACCGCTTAGCATAAACTTAATATACTCAAATTAAAAACTTTTGGTATGTATTGGTATGTTATTAACTACAATCAATATGTTAAGTCATGTATATAATATTTTATTGTTCCAAGTAAACCATCAATTTCATTATTGTCCTACTAATGTAATCAAAACGTTAACAAATAATTGTGGCGTATTATTATCTCACCGTTCCAAAATTGGAAACATTTGCCTCAATAATTTCCGCCAGGTTAGTTTAATTGAAAGTTATGCAAATCTCCCATTTCGACTCCTTCACAATAGTACTGGGATTCCGAATGAGTTAATCCGTGTTTATGCTTCTAATCGGCCCCTTGCTGAAGGCCTTGTTACCGGTTTAGCTCACTGTTAAATTTATACAATGCCTTTTGTATACAATGAACCATTTATTTAACTTAAAATGTTGTTTATGATAACGCTTACTTTTATTAGAATGATTTCTATTCAATTAAAATGGTTACGTATTTACGTAGTGTTTTTGAAGAATATTTTTCAAATGTTGGTTTTTCTTTTGTTACAGCGGAACTGAAGATGGACGTACTGAGAGAACGGGAGGTGAAAGATAACTTAGAGCGACAACTAGTTGACGAGCAGAAAATGAGAGGTAAATTTGATCTTCTAATGCAATATGAATGTTATGTCAATATGGAAACATTTTTGCTATATTGTATGGCAAAATAATAGTTAACTAGTATATTGTTTCCCACGAACACCCAGCATTCTCTTTCAAAAGAACAAATAGGGTGTAATTTCAATGCCTTCATAAATCTCCGATCAGTGGCTCGCTCCGCATTCGCTACAATTAACAGGAGATCTCGTTACAGGACCATTGTCTTCTTCCTCCACGCGTTATTTATTTCCAACATTAAAAGTATTATTTTCTTATATTACTTTTGCCGTTGCTTCATATTTCTTCCGTGCCTTTACAAATTCAGAATTCGTATGTTTATAATATCAATGCATTTTGAGTGTCGATGTTCATGATCTTCTTTTGTTTCTTTTTATGTATCTTATACACAATTACCAAAAATAATTTATCTCATTTTAGCTCTCCGCGTTCAAATACACTGCTACAATACGAATAGATTTTCTTTGTCTGTTAATAATGTATAAGGATATGACTATTTTGTTGATCAGGCATTAAAATTAACCTTTACATAAATAGTATTTCAGTTTGTTATTCACACGAGTGGTCGGAGACCCAACCCATTGCCATAGTGCTGTAGTTCAGCGCTAAAGTAATTGGAAAATAAATTTATGTGTGTAGGTCGGAATAAATTGACACCAATAACGTACGATATACACAATGTTGATCGTTGATTACAGTAGTAAATGAACAGAGTAGAACACAATAGTATACGGCATTCGAAAAAGCGTGAATCAATATCTTCCCCAAACAAACGGAAAGGTTATGCGGCAAGTATGATACTACCCTTTCTTCAACAAAACTACATTGTGTCAGCGAGCAAAAAGAAAACCAATAGAATGGAGGTGACCTTTGTACAAATGTCAAGCGATACGGCCGCGGTGCTCTGACGCCTTGAGACAAAAGGGTTTCAATTCTATTGGTGTTTATTAGACGATAAGCCGTATTCAACTTTACACACCAAATTAATGCGTGACATTTTAGATATATTCAACGAAGAGAGCAATTTCACGTGTTACAGAGGACATAAAGGTGATGTAGATATTTTATCGAGGTACGCATTTCTCTTGTGTTAATGTAATATAAATTTAAATGTTAATAAAGGGCCGACAGCTCGCAGTGAGCTTGTCGTTGCGTATAATGGGAATAATTATTGCCTCTGGAACATGTGTTATAATTATTACGTAACAGGCAAATGCATACTGCTTTGCCAACGAAACGTGGTGGTTATTAAAATAAAAACTAAAGACAATTAGCAAAGTATATCCAATGAATGGTTCGCCTCGTAACATCCGTGAAACCCCTTGTTAATGGATTCTCTAGACAACTGGCCAATCTTCGATCTAGTTTAAAAGCTTTTTGACAACTTATTCGCAGCCAAGTTAGCACCTTTGTTGTTAGTATGTCTAATCTGTTGATTTTTCACGAAATGGAGTGACAAAATTGATGTTTTACGGTAGAGATTAATAACTTTTTGCCTTTTATTACAATTATTTCGATGTCTGGGCCATTTGCAACGCAAAATTATAAGTTTAGAGTAAATTATAAATCTTAAGTTTACGATTTTTAATAACGGCTTCATTGAGTCCATGATTTAAATAATACCAATGATTAAGTCGCACATAAAGTTAATGTAATTATTTGTTGGCATGTAATTTACGTCAGATACAAATACTAGTGAATAGACATTCATCATTCTGAATTCACATCAAGATAATACAGCGTATTAATTGCGTGATGTAGATGTAAACACACTGACACAACAGAGAGGGAATCGAGGCTCAATACATAATTCACATGGTGAATGAACTCGATTGGGATGTGGGCAATACTGTTAATTGCCAAAAACCAATCATCAGATAGCGCTGCGAGCGTCCGCGCTATGAAATACTACTTTAGTCACAAACGCTTGCACAAACTGTCCAGCCTCGCTCCTCAGCTCCACAAACAACGCCTCGCCTTTTATTTATAAGCTTTGTAGTTTGTGAACGGAATATTTTAGAGATACGGAATCGAAAACAAAAATCCACAGAAATGGTCTTATACCTATTATTCGATTCGTCGTAATCAACTCTCATACGTCACGCAGCTGGGGATAGGTCTTTCAAATTAGGAATATGATGGTTCATTGAGGAAACACACAACTTTAAAAAGTCATACATGTCAAATACTTGATGTAGCATTTCAATGCCTTAATTAAATTAGTATTTCTAAACACACAAGCTAAACATTAAAAAAAATTAAAACATGCTATGGTAAAACTAATACATGGTATACTACGCAATTCGCATGTTTCTGTTCAAAAATATATTATTATTCAATTAATTTCATCTCGTGATCTCGTCCCCAGTACTTGCTCAAGTAGTCAGTCAAGTAAACTAGTGCTTGTTCAAATGCCAGTGTATTATTACGAAAATTATAATTGCAGACGATCGGTGTTCATGCCCGGCCATTTAGACATCACTTTTGGAATATATTAATAGTGTAGCAGAAATGTGATGGATCATATTATAATGGAGTTCAATAACAATTAAACTTGTTGTTCGGGAAATGTTTAGCCGCGTCCAGTTATAATAGAGACTGGAAGCAATGTTTCCATCTGAATTTTTTTGTAATGCTACGGCAAAGTGACAACCCCGCAGCTGATGGTAATTGCGATGTACAATTAGAACATTATGTGGTCTATTCATTGTATAACAAAAAATATTAGGAATTTTAAACATGGCCGGTGTGGTGAACTAAGGCGTTATTTCTATAAGTTTTATTAAAACATTGTGTTTCACAGTGGGTAATATGAATACCGAACGATTAATGGCAACGCTCTATGCCATAGTAGAACATTAAAATTTCGCTTCTTAGAGTAAGAATATTCATGCAAATAATTGTTTAGAAATTTTGGTACTAAAAAAGTATCCATAAAATCATGTATCATACAGGCTACTCGAAGATAGTTAACACTAATGATTGTTAGACAAGATGACAAATGTAATGTATTAAAAATCTCACATTTGTCGCGTTTAATAAGTCTCAATAGCGAGTGACGAGTACCAATAATAATTAATCAGGGCGGCCGATAGTCCGCCATGAAAATTGGAATAGAGCCCGGCGAAGCTAATCAACGCCCGCGGAACGTCCGTCCATTCATAATAGATATTGTATTGAATGCGCTATCGTATCGGAATCTAGCTTTAGTAATGCACCCACCGAGCTTCCATTTATAAAGAGATGATTCATATGTTAATACGTTTGCTTCGTATAAATCAGATTGTTGTCTCAAATAACATTCATATTAGCATCCACGAGCGTTTCCACAGTCTAGTATTGAATGATGCTAGTACATTAGTGAAGCGGCATAAAGGATAATATACCTATTTCCGTCAATATATCGGGTATAAGCATCACAATATTAAAAACAGGTATTTAAAAATGATTGGGAAAAACATTAATAACCTGATTAAATGGAATAAATTTTGTCGACACAGTAGCGTACCAAATTCTTTCTTTTGGTTTAAAACGATTCAAATCCAATATTTAACTGTAATATCGATTTCTTTGTTTCTACGTAGCATTCCACGACAATTTGTGTCGGTGACTGTTTTTACCTATCAGTAACGGCTTTTACTAATTTAAACCATTTAAAAACGTAATGCTTAAATATGCTCAACTACCGAGTGACCTGAAAATGCTTTGGGTGCAATATTAAAGGTCACGCCAAATAAGTGTCGTGTTAAAATTAGTTTCTTTTAATTTAAATTTTACGGATGTAGTTATTAGTTCGTAACGTTTGTATTTGAAATGGAAAAATGTACGTACAGTTCAGAAGATCAAATATCGACACAATTGATCTTATAAGAATTCCGTCTATACTTTTTATACACGGAACGCTAAATGTGAATGATTGGTCGTTTGAAAATTCTATTACTGTATTGATAGTTTCAAAGCTAGTATTGTATGAGAGCGTCTTACTCAATCATTTTGATATATTCGTTTATAATTGAGTTGGACTTGGAACTCCCAGAGCTAGGGACACGGGCGAAGGGCCGCTTCCTTCATTACCAAAGGATTTTATGTTAGTTGAAAGGGAGATCGCACACTATTCCGCAGTTCTCGCCTTATGATTCTGAGGCGTTCCACACGAATCTTCCGGACAATTAATGCAGGGCCGCACTGATAAAATCATATGTACAAATTAATCTGAAAGAAATATTTGCTATTGGATATTGGCTATTGCTTTAGGATATGAATAGTACTTCTCTTATTAACACAAACAAGTTTAATACTGTATAATATCTAATTTTTTCACAACATATAGGCATTAAAATATTCCTATGCCTTGATTCTGTTATTGAGATTTGAGTAAAGAAAAAAACAGTAGGTACAGTTTTACACCGCCTGGACCATCCACCAGGCATACTTCAAAAAGTTCTCATTATGATGCAAGTTAGAATTGTACATACTAAGACACGTTAGCATCTACATACAAAATTAGCATTAATTTAATATCTTCTAAGATATAAGTGTCTCTGATATTCAAATACTCGGCTGACTCGATTCGGTCCTGCGTTCGCCGCAACCCTTTGCATTTGAGACAAGTAAAGGAGTCGGTATAATTCTCATTGTTCTCGAGATTGCGTAATTAAATAACATGTAGGCCGTAACGTAACGGTGTCTTGAAAGGGTTCGCAATGGAAATGTTACGCCAATTATGCGTACATTATGTTTGGAATGAAGGGTTATCGATGCCGCTTCCACATGCGGAACTTGCCAAACACAATATCCATGTCATAATTTGACACTATTTTACCCCACCTCGTTTCACGCATGTAATGACATAGAATCAATACACAGAAAGCTAAATTCTAAGAAATATCAATTTTTACTTTAAAACTATGATATATGTAATCCCCACTCATAAAAAAAAAATATTTTAGCCATCGATGGAGCAGATACTTAGTGTAATCCTACCTAATATTCGTATTTAAGGGATTAAAATGGTTATTTTTACAAAAAAAACGACTATCATATTTTTTTTTACTGAAATCTATCTTGGTATACAAGGTTTCAATAAAAATATCGGTTTTGATTATGCATATTGCCTAACATAACTTCCTAACTACCTTCATCATAATAAAAACTGTAATTAAAATAGTATTTACATCGTACGACTTACAAAACTTAGCCAATATTTTGACAAAGTCGAGTCATTCAATACAGTAACAACATTAGCATGGACATTTGATCAGCCCCCTAAATAGCAAACACTATCACAGGCGGACAGTCGAGTGATCAAATTCAAATGAAATCGTTTAACAGCCGGACAATCGTATCAACATACGTCAGTAGTCAATACATTCCGGCGCTCAGTGCAAATGTCACCCCTGTCATAATTGAATTAATGCTCGAAAAGGCAATCAGTCAATTCGAACCGGCCGCTAATGTTGGAATAGAATACCGCTATCCATAAATTTGATGAACATTTGGAAACATTGGTTTAATTCTCTTTCTTTTTTATTATTTAGAAGGTTAAAGTGTATTCTAATCCCTGTAATATTTGATTGGGTACATATAGTGTGCAAGGCTATATTTATTTTTAAATTATATAACTCCTTAGCTCTACAAACCTTTGTGGTTCAATAGATGCTAATAAATGTGACCCTTGTAATAATTAAAAAACCATAAGGGAAAAAATATTTACATTTACATTACATTCAAATATTGTTTCAATGTGGATGAAACACTTACTAAAACTATCAATTTCTCTTGTGTTTCACTGACAGATTGACTCTACGTTCTCGACATGACAAGTTAGGTTTCCTGAGTGATATTTGTATTTGAATAGAGGGCAGTGCCGAAATACTAGTACAATTGGATTGTGCAGCTCCGTATGCACGGTATAATAGACACAATCTGCACCGTCGAATGCGCATCTGACGACCGCATGCTATTGTGTGTACGTTTGACGGAAGCCTCCTATTTGGGCAGCATACAATCCGTTTGTTTAGCTTGATAAAGTCATAACCGGAGTAGCTACCTGCCCAGTGGTTTCTACTATTACACAACTATTGTGATAACTGTAAAGAGCTTTTATTGTAGATTATATAATAAGTAATCGTAACACCTAAAAGATAACGTAAACTACGCCACAATGTGTCTTCTGAATGACGTGTCATTTATTATTTTCAGTCATAAATATAAACCATAAAAGTTGAACTGCAATCAAAATACCAATGAATCATTTATCGAACACTCCAATGCGGCCAGACGAAAAATATTCGAAAAACACGCGAAATCCCGACCACGACAGTACGTGGAACCACGCACCACGGAATACCGGACCTATGCGCCTTCTGTACGGAATTCAATTACCGACATCAGTTATAATGACTTTTAGGGATCCTCTCTTGATAGCAAACAAGTAATAATAGTATGTTACCCGACATAAAATATTTAATCGTGCAATATTTCAATATCCTACACTGTTCAAGCGTCAATTGTTGTGCTAAAGCCATATAACTATGGCATGGCTCTGGCAAATGTTACGTGGAAGTGCAGCCGATTTATGTTTATCCGTTTTTGCAAGTGTAAGGTCTCGGCCGAAGTTACGGATGCTATGAAGTTTTCGTGGGCGACGCCGTGCAAATATTTACACTGAAACGTTGCTTCGGTGGTTTCATTCCTCCTTTTTGCTTGAGGTTCCGCTGTGGCCGGGAAAAATTGTTTTAATCTGTTCAGGGTTTTCGTGTTCGTTTATACGTCTTTTTTAAGAACGCTGCGAGTTATTTGCACCAACTTTGATCGTCCAGGTTTTCTAATTGCTCTATTACCTTTCAATGAAATTTGGAAGGCAGTTTCGATATGAAGATCTCAAGCCACCGCAAGCTCAATGGAATGTTCTACGTGAAATGTTAACTGATTTGATAGAAGCGTTGAATGCACGACACGTTGTCTGTTGGAGGATGGAATTTTATTAATTCCGTGGACGCTATTAATCTCCAACCATACTTATCACTACGCTACATGCTAACTTTAGTATAGTATTGGTATTTATTTAATAGCCTTTATGATGTCACCCATTAATTCAATTACATTTTAAACCTAAGCTATACTGATGAAATCAGCCATCTGCTACTGTTAGGAATTTGAATTTTGTTTAATATTACCTTGCTAAACGTCAGAAAATTTTATAACAAAAACAAAAGAAACAGATTTTGATTTATTTTTACACAACTTTTTGCATTTGAACACAAAAAAAGAATAAAAAACAGTTAATACTGCAATCTAGAATGTTTTCGACATATCTGTACACAGACAGTCAAAAAATCAAATGAAAACAACAAATCTAACTCTAAAATCGTTTTGGGGTGGGATATTGTGATGAAATGAAGCGCAGTATGAGCTCCGCGAGTGCGTAAGTAATGCAGATGATTAGATTTTGCCGACTGGACAGAATCAACCGCATCGTACAAATATGCATGCCGTATCAATTGTTTGGTTCGATGAAATTAAGGCCTGATTTCATGGTTTTCGAACAACGCGAAAAATTGCTTTAGTATATGTTTTACCGTACAATTTGTGATGATATGATCTGTTTTTGAAGACTCTTAATGTCGCTAATGGCTCGTTAAAATAGATTAAATAAATTATAACATTTTTTTCCGTCATAACCGCACATATCCGATTTCTTCTCGTCTAGGATTCAAACAAGGTCTTTAAGATTCCTCGCACAGAGCGCATTAAGGACATAAACAGCGGCAATGCAAAGGCTGAAATGAAACACGTATCACAGCACAACACATCAGCGCTAAGTAGAATACGCTGTCGGCTCGTGCCGCTGAACGGATACCCACACAGATTGACCACCATTTAAGAAAGCTAATTCCTGTGTTTAGTTTTACCTTATCGGGGATACTATGGAGTCTTATATCACGTTAACATCTCAAGTGTCTTTGATTTGGTATTTACGAAGTGTTCTGCTTACAATTACACCTTACTAAGGACCCTTGAACCTCTCTTTACCATTTTGGTTTCAATCGCACATTTTCCTTTTCTGCTTAATCAGTTGTGAGGATTTCTCAGTCTTCAAGTAATTAGGTATATAATTTTCTAAGCAAATGCGAGAGGAAAAGTTTATATTAAAATAGCGCCGAGTAAGCACAAAGAGGCGTTTCATAATTAAGAAAATAGCAGTTCAGTACTGGACGTTTAATTTAACAAACCGTCAACATTCGTAGCCAGATAACGAAATGGAAACTCGAGGTTTCACAATGTGCGCAACCTTGTAATTACCACTACGATAATTATAAACTTGTACTCGTAGAAAACACACACATAGGGAGCGCCGCCCATCAAGATGCTATTCAGATTCATTACATCTAAGGGAAAAGTAATGAATGTAACGCGCTAATAAAATCTCTCGCCGAGGAAATAATAATAAAATATTACAAGAGCCCGAGATTTTGTCTAATTAATTTTGTATGTACACTTTGGGGCTGCGATGTCTTGGGAGTAACATACAATGAGTCGGAAAACCGAAGGCGAGGTAACTAGATCCGCGAACGGTACAAATTAGAATTTATGATTGCATGTGAAAATGTTACAACGACCTCTAATGAATGTTATAATGTTTCCGCCTTATATTAAGGAGTTGAAACGAACTTCTACAGGATTTATGGAAAATTCATGCTTAATGAATCAACTTTATGTGAAATTAGCATGTAACGTTTATGATCAAGCATTGCGATTCGGTTATGTGTTTTCATTTCCAGATTTTATCACAAAGACGCAGTCGGGAAACTGAAAGCCTTTGTTTGACACATTAACTTTAAAAAGTATGTCATTTGGCGTGTGGTTATTATCGAGACAGGTCGTGACAATGCAACACCTTTAGCGACTGAGAAGTGCGGCGACGCAATCGTGTTAAATTTGCCACGATCATAATATCAATTTCGATACAATCGACTTCACGCATCACGTGTCAATCGATTTAATAACTGTAATCTTAATCTGAACTCGATGCACTGTAATTACAATAATTACAGTTATTTACGATTGTCCCAGTCGCTAAGCTCGATTAGATTTGTTTTTCGCAACACATTTTAAATATTCATAAATTCTTCGGTACGTAATCGTTTCACGGGCTGTTATTGTGTGTGCTTAAATCATGAAAGAGGATAACAAATGAACAAACTTAATAAAATTTGAGCCACAATTTACAAATTGTTCAGCGAAGCGTATGAACTACTGAGCCGGAGTTGCGTGTTAGCGCCAGACCGTTGGGAGTTAGAACTCCGTTCAAAACTGGCGATTGGCGACTGGCGACACTAGAATGAGTCAGCCGGCCACCGGGCGAAGGTAATGTGCCCACCCGTGTGCCTCCTACAGTGTGCACTAGCCCTGACCAAATGCTAACTGATGGCGAACTGTCGTATCAATGGGCAATTACACACTATTCGTACACACAAAATACCACCAAACATAATTATGCTAACAGAGTGTGAATATTCTATAATAGGTACGCTTATTATATAGGGTAAATAAAGGTAGCCGATAAAGTGTCTGTTTAATTATAAAAACAAGAATTATAAGAGGAGTGGTGTCTTATAGGATAAATTTAAAGCGGCACTATATTATTTTAGATTAAAGTTTTCCAGTACGTTTATAGGAAAATAAAATTAATATATAGTATAGATTCCAGTGTGAGAGTTCAGTTTAAATGAGTAGTTAAAAGGTATTTCCACACCCCACGATTTTCTCAATATGGATGGTGTAGCTCTCGCCGGGACATAGGAAATTCAATAATAATTGAACTTGTGCCCAACAGACCGCATCCGGTGTCTCGGGGAAATCGCTTATTGATCTCAAATTTTACTCACTAGTCTAGGCCGTAGTGAATTTTAAACCAATTTTGTCCACTTTATTCTTCAATTTACTGCGCTACGCAAAACCCCAGCTTCGCTTAGCTATAGCAATATATTTAAGTCATGTTATAAGAGGTGTGTCGAATTAATCGATTGGATATTAATGTGTACAGAGAAACGGCAATTAAAAACGGAGCCATGCAAACAGACGCTAGTCGTTTCGATGTACCGATGAATCGAATGTGCGAGTCCATTGTAACGATGTCGATTGCGGATTAATAAATTGTTTACGTTGCCAGCGTACGATCATTAAGATCTTTGTTTTACTGCGCGACCACACACGACTAACAGACGTCGATGAAGCCCTACATTGATTTGATTGCAGGATATCGTATTAATGCCGCTGCTTATATTCTCTTCATTATGCTTCAAAATAGACATCCTGTGTTATTTCATTACACTTTTATGTGCCTTATTTTATATATAAAATAAGGACAGTAATAATTTTCCAGCGTCAAGACGATAGGATAGCGATTGATTCCTTTTTATGAAAAACAATTTTAGAATAAGCAAACTCAAGTTGATTATTAGATAGAATGAATCCTGTTTTCGTGTTCTGTTCAGTGAAAGCGTGAAAGATTATAACAGTTAATTCAGTAGCAAACAGACGTTTTACGTAGTAAACCCCCACTCGTTTTATCGACTTATTGGTTTTTATAGTGAAATCATTTGCTTGTTTATCTTGTTCGACTTGTTATTGCGAAGATTCTATTACTAACGTTAACTGTTTATTTGAAATGCTCAAGCCCATCAATGAGCGGTAATATTGAAGGCGATAAATAGCGGTACTTAAACGTTTATTAGATTCTATTTAGTCTATTTATATCGTCAAACCTCTGCAAAGTGATACGAGCGTAAAACATTGCCTTTTTTTTCGTCCGTCAGACAATATTTCAGCTAAAACGAATTATGTCCAGCCCTTGCGATGTACGCGTTTACATTACCCGATGTAATCAAATGACGTCATCTGAAATTGAAAACCATTGCTGGACATTTATAATTGCATTGTCGGGGCTATATCGGACGTACTGCTAGTAGACTTTATTATATAAGTTTTTAAACAGAAATACTTGGTATAAACAATATGCTAGAAAAAGAAGCGGCAATGTTATTATACTTGCTAAAAGTAACTTATGAAAATAAATTAAAGTTACGTTGTTGTTTGTATTTAAATGTTTTAAAACTTATAGTGGTATACTAAATACAATGACAAATAGTGGTGTCCAATACACTATACTAGGTAAATAAAAATAAAATAAAGTTATTTTTCCTTCGTATAATAATAAATATATTATACGTGAATTACTTTAAATGACAAAACAAGCGCTAGACCTTACTGTACACGTATATTGTTATTTCATGTAAATCCTTTGATGTGAGTCTGCGAATCAGCAACAATCGTACGGGCACTTAATTTAATAAACTGTCAAAAGCGGGCAGCACCTGTTAGTGTTTACAAATGGAGCGGACATACGTTTTCCGCCCTGGTTTCCCGATAGGGGGTGCCGGTTCGCACCCCTATGATGAATTCACCTTTTATTTTGTCCCACTTGACTCAATTGAGAGTGATTTTTGAGCGTGAATGGGCAGCCTGTGTAATTTGCAACTGACAGGACGAAATGTGCATTGAAAGCTATAAAAGGTTCCGAGCAAACTCAATCAGGAGCGCGCTGCTATTTTATTGTTTTGATAAAGTGTAAATAAAATTGTTTTGTGTGTTTATGCGTTGAGTAAGAATACGTTCTACGAGTGTTGTCATGTCAGAGTGTTGTTTGCTTGTTATTGACTAATACGAGCAATTAGAAAAATATAGCTTTTTAAGATTGTAATGGTACTTAACGCTTGTTTTCCAGTATTAATTAAGTGGTATAAAGCGTTTTTACATCTAATCCGTTGATCTTTTCGAAATGGTATTGATTGAGAAGAATTTACTTATTTATTTCTCTCATAAAAATTACGTCTCTGTGTTCAAATTTATTACAATTAAATACTAAAGACTCCAAACTGAACCACTATTATGTGTCAAATTTAAATGATAAATAGTCGTAGCGAACAATCTGAAGAGCCGCTGCAATATTTGCATTCGCCTTTAAAACGGAAAATAAATTTGAAAGATAGTTTAAATCTGTTCACGTTCGCAATATAGCTGTGCGAATCCATTTAAGTTTCATGGACAAAGTTTACGTTAGCAATATTCCATAACAAGAGTTCTCGGTATCTTAGCGGGCCATTTGAACAGTTCCCCTCTTCAATAGTTTGTACACAATAAATAATTTATTAACCGCGCCAACATGACGGTATTAACATTTTTATATCAATCTGCTGGAATTACGTCACCGTCTAGCATAAAACAATTGTGTGTTTACAGTACGGTACTTATAGTTCTAACGTGTAATTTTTTTTATCTCAACATATTGTGAGTGCAAAAAAAGAAAACAAAATGTTAATAATTTATTTTTTTAAGACTTGCAGCATCCAATTTTTGTTGTTATTACATTTAAAACGCGTGTGCGCCGGTGTGCAAAGTTTACAACGGGCCTAAAATATTCAATACATACAACTTTCTTGAAATGTCAATAAACTAAGAACCCGAGGTCCTATTAGTGTAAGGTTTTGTGTTTCAAAGTGTATTGAAAGCTCTGTAATTATTCATCCCGAATGACCGAACGACAAACGAGTCAACTGACCGGTATCAAGTTCTTGTTAAATAGTTTACTAGTCCGCACAAACTTGCCCCAACGACTCCTATATTAGACAATCAACCGTCATAACATTGATTGTTCAAGTCGTCTCATGTAACAATATTTATTCTTGGTCGTCTCTCCAAATTTTTTATCATGTGAAAAATGTTTTTTTGGAGCTTCTTCTCCTTGAAACGGATATTCAAGATGCACGACTTGAGCTGACAATGTTACTTATAATTCTCATCAGGGCCCTCTCTATCTCAGTACTAAAAATCATCAAAAATATTCCTGCAACTTAGGAGTAAAAACGTCACAAACAAACTTTATATAATAATGGTATATATTGGGTAATTAAAACTATCGCAGACTTAAACAATTCCTTACGTCATCTTGTAATTATACGTTTCAGTTGTATAAGTAGTCTATACAAGACGTTTGTTCCACCAACCTGCAGGGAGTTTATACGACTTCTGCCAATGCAGGTTCATTATAGCGTGAACATAAGTACAACTTATTTATATGAAACTTATCTTACTATAAAATCAGAGATAGTATTTCACATAAAGATGATATAATTATTCTAATACTTCCTCTTGTTTTATAGTTAAACATAATTAGGAACAAATAGGAATGTTTTATTCATGAGTACAGAGTAAAAACACACTACTGATTGTTAAAATGTCCCGATTAACCACAATGGCTACGTACGTACTAACAATTTCAAACTTTTAATTTTCACCTGAACAAAATTCGAGAAGGGGCAACCCATTTGATGTCCAGAGTCGGTGAAGTTCGAACGCTTTATTACTGTGTCCGGCTTTAAGTGGGTGTAAAGTTTCAACACCCTTTGATTTACTTGCTGGCGGGGTATAGGTGCGCGACGGATCGTACCAAATTTGTTTGAACTTTGTCTTTTTCCACTGCTACCGAATTTTATTGCTCAACTCTTTTGTTGTCACTCGTGTGTGGGTAGGTTTCATTTGTGTTGGGTAAATTCCAACGCGCATTAAGTAACAATAGTGTAGCCGAGCGCGTCGCAAAGGGAATATTTGGACAATGCTCACCGCAGGCATAATAGCCACCGCAATTATTACGCTAATACCTTAAAGGACCACTTTAATCCCCTAATCGGAAGCCAAACTAACGTGGCGCCGTCCCGCATAGAAATATCTTAAATTGGCAACACGGTCCGGCGGGCCGATCATAAAACATCTTAATGAGTACAGCCAGCAGCTGTGGACCCCCATATTGCCGTTCTCATATCCATGCAAACTACCCACCGCCGACGTCTTAGCGGCCTTACTTTCCTCCTCGTTGTTTACAAGTCGACAACTAATTTGATGCAATATGTGCATAGGACAACATTACGGGCGCTATCTCGTCCGTGCGTGTCTTGCATACATTTGCTCCTTCCTCACCGCAACAAGGCTGCGGAACAACCTGCCTGACCCTCCACTCAACCCTCTTATATTCAAATTCACTCCGGACCGGCCATTTGGACGCGGATTTGTTATAAGATTAAAGGAAGATTTCACTTGTGAAACAATATGGCAGACGATTTACATATTTCGTTTCCTTATTAGTTTTGGGATATTTGTTTTGGGGCTGGCGAATTTACATCCACTGACCGATTAAATGGCCCTTAGGCGTCTTTAATGGGGGTGCCGTGTGGTCGTTGTTAGCCTTAGTAAATGTGTACTTATGCGTAATTGAATATTTTATGGGCTGAACCAAATTTAGTGCAGAACTTTATCGATTCTCAGTAGCCACGAGTGGAAATCTTCATCGGGCCGCATGTACTCGCGTACAATGCAGCTTTAAAAAATATGTATTACCGCTGTTTGGAGAGCAAACATTCGCATTCACGTGTTGCCTTTTCAGTTTGCGCGTGTGTTTATCGTTTACATTTATCTGTTGACTGTTTTTATTCCGCGGTTGACATTTACCCTCTGTTTCAACATGCTCAGCGTTATTCGTATGAGTTTCTTTCATTCGCCGTACGAGTGTTCGCGTTACATTACCTCCATTCAAGTCGAGATAGCTTCACTTAGTTTCCTCTTTTTCAGTGCGGACGGGTTAATTTCTGCATCTTTATTATTCGAGTGGCCGGTGTATGGGCGTATGGATGTATGGCGGCGTGGATGTGAGGGTGTATGGATGTATGGGTGCAGTGTAGTCAGTCTGGTAGCGTAGATTGTGTGGCGGAAAGCAAACTTGAATTGTTGGTCGCCGCCGCCGCGTGGAGGTAATGAACGCACGGGTGGGACATGCTTTGCAGCTGGAGGCGTTTGGTCGGAGCGAGAGGCACGCTCTCCCGGTTGGAGGGTGTGACAGGGTGGGAGCGATCCTGTGGGTGACCGGGGGGGGGGGGGGCACGGGAGTAGGTGCAGGGGGTGCAGCGCGGCCTGTATGCACAACGCCGCTTCCGCATTCGTTAATGCAAAAGCGAGCACAGACTTCAGGTGTACATTTTCAGCGCTGGTGTGCTTTATACTCAATGTTAAGGCGTGCGTCTTTGTACAAAGCTGAGCCTTAATTATTATTGCATTTTATCTTACCTACACTTCAATACATTTTCGAGGCTCCACGTCGGCAATATCATGTTCCGTCTCGCAAATTATAATAATTAGTCCCTCAACTATACACCACAAATATCTTTTCAAACGCACGGTTGGTGAAATTTCACTCATTATGCGAACCATCTTGTTTTGCTTTTCGTAATACAAAACGAATAACCTGCGGCTTAACAATTCATTACTGCATTCGTTCATTTCGGCTTCATTAAAATCGCATTAGGATTAATTTTTCTCGTCCCCATTTTAATTCGCAGTTTGCTAAGGGGATCTTTCGCTGGACGGACTGCAATCATCTATTGTCAATATTTGTGGTGTTTTGTCTACCTGCGCTGTGTTTTACGATATTGCATAAAGCGAGCTCTGGCTCGGTTTATAGCCGTGTTTTTACGTGTTCAGACGTCACGGCTACGTGCCGCCTTTTCTTTTATCGATTAATTAGAAATATTATTTATTGCTGATTCATTAGCAACATTATTTATTCGCAAAAGTCGTAAATGTAGTTTATAGCGTTAATATTCCCCAATCTCAGACGTCACTCGATGCAGTAATTAAATGACATAAATATTGATAGATTGGACATTTTAATAGCATATTTGTATGCTATTATCGTTATGGTTTGATAGTTTTATACCCCGTCAGGGTAATATTATGAAAAAGTAATTAACACATCTAATCCATATAACATAGATCCAAATTTAAAAAATGTCGAAATGGCTTATTTTATTCGTTTTAACCTTAACACCTTATTCTTGTGCAATGATTAGTTTACGTTAGCTAATCAGTATTATATTCATGTATGGTATAAACTTTGACTTCAGAATATAGTTACAGCTCATACTTCATAAGTTTTTCAGAACTTGGAGAAATACTATGTAATAGGTAATATAATTTACCTGTCTTATTTAACAATACCCAAATAAATTATATGGCCAGATGAAAACTCAAAATGTAGATAGATTATTGCCACCAAATGGATATGGTAAGACAATACTGCATATTTAAAAAGTCAGTGAAACCTCACGAGTCACTCGTTTGCACGCGATTTTGAGCCCTGCCAGCGGATATCTACAATATTATTAATTCAACCATATTAATATGTGGTGTCACGTTACGACCACACTGATGTCGCAGGAAGCATGGCCCGGTGAGCCATTTCAACGAAAATAATACAGCATTCGGTCCCGGAGTGCATCGATTTTTTACTAAGAACCGATTCCTTTTTATTTCATCTGTCCGAGCGGGTTAAGTTCGCTCGATATGTATCGAATATCGGGCCGGTGTTGTGACCCACTGCCGATGGCTACAGAGAAACACTCCGCGTGGATCTATCAATATTTTTGTATGATAAAGCGTGGTTATGTGCGCGTGTCATCGACTCGTGTCAGATCGAGGCGGCGACGATTTTCCGGACACAATCGTCAATTCGGCGCCACGACTGATCCAAATATTTTATCGTCACGACTTGTATTAATGTCATGTTACAAGCGAACGCATTACTTCTCACCCGTATAGCGCTTTATGGGTATTTATACGTTTGTCACATTGATTTTGTTGACTAATACTTACAGATAGGTGACTTATGAAAATCGATTTCAATTAGAATTTTGCAAATAATTAATATTATGTTAATTGAATCCACATTACATTTTTTTTAAATATTATAGAGTCATTATTAGAAGTTCTCTGTTTAACCAACTATTTGCACTAGCGATTACTCAGTAGTTTAGTTATACCGTTAGAATAACAGTGTAATGAAAATCATATACAAATAAATCATTAAAACTGCAATCATTAATGATTACATCAATCTGATATAATATTTATATGCGTTATGGTTTAAAGTATCCAAATTGTTGGAACATTGCCGGGGGCTGGAAATCTCAAGACTGGAACATTTCACGGTCCGTAAGTTCGGCCGTATCGATACGGATATAATAACCAGTGGAATGGTAACTATAAAGAGAGATTGTATTTTTTTACTAACGTCGTAAGAAGTCGGAATGTCCGACCGGCCCTTTGATCGGTTTGATAAAAGTGCTTGCGATCTTTTTTCTTTTTATCATAAAAACAACGTTCTCCGTGCACCTTTATTGATATTTAGTAACTTCAAAATAAAGTATGGAATGTCGTGTAAAAATGTTTATTTATATAAAACACGCCCACGTTTTGGGGATATACGTTGTTTATCTGAAAAGGTCATTCGCAGTTCGTAAGTTAAATCCCCCGGTCATCTGACAAATACAGTAATCCGCACAATTTCGAGGAATCTTTTTTATCGTCGACCGCACCCGCAATATAATAGCACCATCCGGGAAATAAATTTGGAAGATAAAGTAATAAGAGCAATTAGAGCCCGCGTT
The DNA here is from genome assembly GCA_030295005.1 of Cephonodes hylas. Lineage (NCBI taxonomy): Eukaryota > Metazoa > Arthropoda > Insecta > Lepidoptera > Sphingidae > Cephonodes > Cephonodes hylas. The sequence continues at coordinate 8,400,211 of AP025366.1, forward strand.
AAATCGTGTGTCCAGAAATAAAATGTTTTTAAAATCATTCAATCGTATTGCAAAATATTTAATTGCGTTTTAAAAACAAAATTATAGTTAATTATTTTATTCTTTTAATTTTCACATTTGTTTTGTAAATAATTAAATACACGATTTGATTCGCAGTTGATCTACATACTTATTTATTTTGCATACTATTTACTTTGAAATAATAATCGAATGTCACGGTGTGAAGAAAGCATACGTCTGTGACAACTGCCTAATCTTATCAGCAAGACATTATTTCATACACATCTATCGGAAAGCCATTTCGACTGTGTCTGATTTTATTCTGGGCAATTTATTTTCAATAAAGAACTATAAAAAGACTTATCTAAATGGTTCGGGCGCGAGAGCGAGGGTGCCACTCCGTCATAAACGTCGATTCTTATTTACGTCGTATTGCACTATTGGGACAACTATTGCCACGCTTTCCCTTGTAATTAAGATTTTGAAATATACTTAGGTATACTTATATTGCGATTATCAAGACGTAATACTAGTAAAGCGTTGAGCAAATTTTTAATAGATTCCTCATTTGTAACCTCAAGAAAGATAGACTGATAGGAAGTAAAATAAATAGACATGATGAATATAAAATGTATAGAACTATGTATTAAAAAGTATATATAAGTGAAATATTTTGAAATTACTGACAGTAAAACGTACCAAAAGCGAATCATAAAGCATCAACACATCCGTATCCGCGAGGGTTACCACAGGAACCCATTGAGAACACCTTCGATAACTTTCAATACCTATCACCCCTGTACTTTACCTTTACATTTACAATAATGTTGGGCTTTGTACACAATCAAAACCAATAACAAGCATTTAACTACCATTTTTATTTATAAATATAAAATTATTAACGATTATTAATAAACGAATAAACTTGAATTGTAATATTAAGGATAAATAGTAGGTACTGTGGACTTCTAAATTACAGAATAACAAAGATCGCAATTTGAATTTGTACTCGCAGCTACTCATTTACATGTTATTCGAGCAACAAACCCTAGGGGACCGTATCAGCCATTTATGAGTTAAAAGTATTAAAGAAAAGAAAACTCGATAGATATAAAGAGATAGGTATAATAAGAAGAAAAGGAAGCCGCGTGCAAGAAAACGGCTCGCGGCGGGTAAGCCCCGCGGAAAGCACCATTGTTCCGCGACTTTTTAAAACGGAACAAAATGAACGAGGGGAGGGAAATCCGATGAAAATATGAAAAGAATACACGTTATATACGTAAAAGTGAAACGAAATGTCGGAGATCGGGTCTCAGCCGCGGCGGTCCGCAAATATAATTTGCATAGTCAAGTAGCCGAAGTTTTGTCTGCAGCGGATGTTCGCAACCATATTCGTTCGTTGCTTTTTAACCACACTCTCGTTCTGTATCGAGCCGGACTTTTTATTGCATTTTTTCCCCTTTGAACGAATTCCTTCAATATTTTGGTGGTTCGTTTTTATTCATACGCTCGGTCATCAAATTGTTTCCTTTCATATCACACGCTTTGTTTCCTTCTCTTAATCCTCATTTCATTGTCGATCTATTTTGTTCAGAGAATTTGAATTGATATTAAAAATATTTATGGCATATTTATATTCATTAAATATATGTGTAGCTAAGTCAAGTGTTCATATTCTAGTATTAGTAAAGTTTGTTAGAAAGTAGTTAGTTTTGGAATAGGTGCACTTATATTGCTTCGAGTACTAAGAATATATATATATAAAATCTAGTTTAATTATATTTCCTTACACAAAGCATATGTCTAAAGATCAATGGAACATTATAAGTGTAACAAATAGTACACAAAAGGACGATTAACACAATATAATGTATTGATACTCTTAGAATTAGAACTATCATCGAGTACAAAGGCGGTAACAAAAGATCAAAACTTTTTGTTAAGTCGGCCTTAAATGAAATAACCGATTGAGAATTATTACGATTCATCGTCGGGTATGAACTTATGAATGAGGAAGCAATAGGTGGGATTATGAAGCAAAAAGCGGAGCCGACCGTCTACGGACAAATATTGACTTGTAGAAACAATGAGCACCGACAGCGGATCTGCCGCTGGATTATGCGTGGGAAGACATTGATTGACATTTTAGCTTCGGTGGCTTTTAACACAATTTGACATTGGAAATCAGAATGCGTTAAAAGCAAAACTAACCTTTGAGGTTTCCACGAAGACCGATCAGTTTCTAAAGTTAGCTTAATTAAAACGTTTACGCGTTAATTAACAGGAAAAGTGAGATGAAAAGGTCTAAAAATAATTTCCAGTCGGGTGCAAAACTGTTTTTCAGAGGTGTTAAACCGAATCAATACTCGGACTCGATGGTCCGACTAATTTTCCACTGAACGGGTCTATGGACGCAGACCTTTGTATTGACGAGAAATTGACTGAAAAAGGACCTTCCCATCCTAATTTTGTAAGCAAGGCAATTATGTACGCTCATGTAAATACATTGTGATTTGAAACGATACAATGAAAGTGGACAAGGCATGTACTACATGAATTTCAACTTAATTACACTAAAATGGACTTTCACTTTAATTGTAAGAGCGTTTTTATTCTGTATTTGACAACTTATTGACGTTTGATTGATAGGTTTTTATAAATTGAGATAAAAAGCTAATACTATAGGTCAGTGAAATTCTGATTATAGAAAACGGTAATAACAACAAAAGTTTTAACAAGAGTTTAAAAAACAATTTAACTTAAGATATGTTATATCGTGAGTTAAATGGAAACAAAATTCCCAATTTAAAATTTTTTTCAAGAAAAATTTATATCAAGCTAAAGACAGATCACTTGCATAGAACAACAAACAGCAATAAATTAAAACAAGAGTGCAACATAGGTATGGGTACATTATTAGTGCGCTATGTCGAAGGTCACGAGATGACAAATGATGCGTAGGAGTCGATCGCTAGTGAACCTCGCCCGTTTCATTAACAACAACATTAATTACCAACTAGCAAATCTTTAATGAGAAAACATGCATTCGTTTTGTTTTACACATTTCTCTTGAACTTGTTAACTTCGAATTAGTCTTTAGTTTGAAACATTAATGAACTGTGACTTATGTAGATACGGTAAATGCAAATGATATAACACATATGGTAAAGCACTGCATTGTCATTAATGAATCATCGTTCGAGTACAGATTGTGTATGCGTGATTTGCGTGAATTTATTTGATATAGCGCAATATTGTGAAATAAATCTTGTTAAGTGAAGACTTTTTTTTTTTTTTTTTTTTTTTTGTTCTCGAGGGGAAAGCTGTTTATGGCTCTACTTCCCGCCAGCCCGGGGGCAGTGGGGGGCGGGAAGCGTATGTCGGGGTCACCGGTCTTCCAGCCCGGCGCGCGGCGACGTCATATCCGCGCAGGTGTTAGTACCGGGCTGGGTCCCTAACAAAATCCCTAAACCGGCATACCGACCAAAACCCCCCGGTGGCCATCTCCGCGCCAGGTTGGGCGACCATGGTACGTGAGCGAGAGGCGCACACCGTTAACCACAGCCGCCCTATGCGCCTCCGAGACGTGATTGTCTCGGCCGTCTCGGAGTTTTAGGGGGCGCAGTTGCACCCCCACTACTTGGTTCGGGCGCCTCAGTTGTGGATGGGCGCCCGCGACGCACACAGGCCACAGTGCCGCCGCCCCTCTCGGGGTCACTTTCAGTGAGGACGCGCTGCCCCCACAGCACGTCCAGCGACCCCAAGGGCCCCTTTAAGTCGCCTTTTACGACAGGCAGGGGATACCGTGGTGGGATTCTAACGCCCCCTTGCCACAGGGCAGGGCGCCGGGTCTAATTGTCTCTGTTGACCCGGCGCCTCCTTCTTTGACGTCTTTGGCGGGCGGGATCGCTTCTTTCGCGATCCCGATCCGCGCTCTCCTTCTGCGACATGACGTACTCGCAGAAGGAGAGCATCGCTCGCCAGGACCTCGGACTCCCGACCATCGAAGAGACAACGGCCGGGAGCGAGAGGTCCCCACCGACAATAGCGCGGAGAGCGCTGCGCTGCACCTCCCAGGCTGGACACTCTTCTAATGTGTGCTGGGCTGTGTCGTCCAGACAGTTGTCACAGTGGTGACACACGGTCGACTCCTCTTGTTAAGTGAAGACTGGACTACCTATTCCATCGTAAAGATAGCCAGTATCGACCCAGCAGATATACATTTATTGGTATTTTGACTAATCTACTTAATCCTTTTTGTTTTGATATTCTTAAATAATAATAGTATAACGACATAATAAAAATCGACAATATAACGACATAATAAGCAGTGATGGCCTCGAGGTTTAGGCACGCGGTCGAGAATCTCGGCGGTCGCGGGTTCGAATCCCAGGCACACACCTCTGACTTTTCGAAGTTATGTGTGTATTCAAAATGGAATTATCACTTGCTTTAACGGTGAAGGAAAACATTGTGATGAAACCTGCACATCTAAAAGTTCTTAGGAATTTCTTAGGTGTGTAGTCCGCCAACCCGCACTAGGCCAGCGTGGTGGACTATGGCCTAAACCCTCTCAATGGTAGAGGAGACCCGTGCTCAGCAGTGGGCGTATATGGGTTGATGAAGATAATAAAAATATTATGCTAACGATTGCGTAACTTCGTGACTAATTTTTCCAACTAAATTCTTTGAATAACTTTTGGGTATTTATTTAATACATGTCTTTAAAAAATAAACCTATGTCAAATACGAAAATCCAGTAGAAATATCAATTTATATGTATTATATTGAGGCTTCGGTCACGCCGCCCCTTTCCCTATCGAAGGCCGGGCCTCTATACTGTATTTATCAACACGTATGCCGACTCAATCATTCGTCAATCGAACTTCAGAGAGAAAAAGATGGGAATAGTGCGGTGTTTCGTGCAAGACAGAGAAATTAGTTTTATCGATGCATGGACGATCGGACGATTTATTGAAGCAGAAATACTAAAACGAAAAACGCAACGTAGCGGGTGAATCGAAGATTTTGACATATTGTCGATAATATTGCAAATGTCATGGGAAGGAGAGAGACAGCGCGCGAATTCCTCCACATGTGTGCACACGTCTGCGGGTTATTATGCAGGTGGAGAGAAGTATGGCGTTCGAGCCAAGAGCAAAACCATTGATTTAGTCGGAGTTTTGTTTTGCTCCGCGTGCGGTATGCGAAGTAATTGTTGCTTCGCCACGGTACGACTCAGCTGTATTTCGCCTTCTTCTATTAATATTAATGTTCAATTATATTAGAACACATGTTATACATCCTGTACGTTCTTCAGCGAATGTTTATAATACCTAGATTCTTTCTTACGGTTCTGAGTTATAATTTGTTTCTGTGTTTTACACATCTTGACAAGTATGTATTTGCTTTATTTAAAATATGAATATTTTTCACAGTGATGTACCAGAAGCGACTAAAGAAAGAAAGGAAACAAAGACAAATGATTCAAGAGCAACTCGACATGGAACTCAAAAGACGACAGAAGATAGAGGAGGCACTCAAGCAATCGGGCGCACCTGCAGAAATACTCAGAATTGTTACTGGTATGTTCCAATCACAACAATTATGATCAAAAAAGTATTATCATTATTTGCCATCTACACATAAAACTTTTTAACTCAAACTTAATACAAAATAGTAGTAAATAAATAGTAGGTTGCAACATCTTTTAAACTGGTAACAGGTCTCTAACATAATATAAGTATAAATAATATTATGTTGCATTGCTACAAATGACATTTGCAATTTATTACAATGAGAACATTCCATAAGTAATCGACCAAGTTTTGATTGCAATCAAAATCATTGAGGACAGTGATTAATTTCATCCTTTGCACAGAACGTCTTCTACATGTCAAATTGTCAATAACAGCCAGACCATTCAACAAGTTTTAAAGTGGATTGTATGTGCTCTTGACATGTTAACTTGCCGTCTGTCAAACTATCTGTACGCGAAAACTCCGCGCGATCGGCCGCATCCACAAAGTTATACTCTAATGTTGGTGTTTAGGGTCGCTTCTCGATAGTACATTTGTAATTTTATCGCTAGTTGAGTTCATATGGAGTGCGTGACGTAAGTAGGGTGGGCGAACGGTGAAGGCTTGTACTAATCTCCGTGTCAGGAAATCGTTTCGCAGACCATTTGAAACGGGGGTTCATTGCTGAACTAACACGCATTTGACTTGATTTTCTTGCATAATCGCTGTTTGCTACGTCTATTGGCTGTTTGTTTGACTGATTAATGCACCTATTTTAATGCTGTGAGGCTAGTGAATTTCGCAATCATTCAATACTGATTTAACGACTACGATTTTACTGTTCACTTACATTCTCAAGCACAAATAAACAGCTGACGGTTAGTATAAGAAGATCGTATTCAGCGGTTCTCCATGTATGTACTAAACGATGTCTTATGCAGAGAATGTGACACCAGCAGCGCAAGAGCAAGCCCGGCACGAGCGTGAGAACGGGTCGGAGAGCAAGCCGCCGAGCGCGGAGCCTCCTGCCTCGTCGCCGCCCTTCCAGCGGGAGCCCCCACGCACCCCCGACAAGCCGCAGTGGAACTACCCCCCGCCGCCGGTCGACATCATGAGCGGCGGCGCCGCCTTCTGGCAGAACTACTCGGGTGAGTCATCTACAGCATCTTGGATTTCTTATCAATAACTAACCTATGCAGAGCTTACTGGCTCTACCCCACTGGGTCTGATGATAAAGTGTGTCTGGAAAATGGTTGTATTCTATGTAGATTTGTAGCATCTTAGAATATTTGCCATTTAATATACAGCCACTTAAAAGATTAATTAAGATCTAAATCTAATGTTAAAATTTGATTAAATTAATTAAATGACTGAATAAAAATACCAGTTTCAATAGAACAAATAGTAATCTAATAACATAAATCGGTCTATGAATTAATGTCAAACATGTCTACAAAATATATGCTCAGTCTTATAAAACTTTTATATCGTTTCTAAAATGAATTGATACAACATTCATAAATCCACATTATTGAATTCTTGTTGCCGGATATTTGAGTACACGCACGTATGTATAATTTTGATTCGATGAAAAAAGCCCTCGTGGAAAGACGGAAATATTTCGACGGAATGAAATATACTCATCATATTGCATACCATACGTTTGAGAATTTGGAGCATTTGCAAAGAGCAATGAGTTTTTGTTGCTGCTTTTGATTGGATTTAAATATAAATATGACGTTTGAAATTACTCAATTTACATTTATAAAAATGATGTTTGTGTGAATTTGTCAGAAAAAATCATTTTGATACTTAAAGAAATAAAATCTGTATATGAAGATTCATACGTATGTACCTTCGGAGAGTCTTATGCGACTGAATTACTGTTACCTCAAAAGTTTTCACTCTAAACGATCAATCTACAAAACAAGGGGTTTTTAGTCTAAAATAAATCTAATTTAGCTAGTGAATATTGACACTAATGAATTAACAGAATCGACAGTAAAATATTGTTCAGACATGTGTAACATTCGTTTGACATCAAACGCCGGTATAACAGTGCCAAGCCCTTTGTGAACTCAAAAATGAATAGCGTTTTATTTGATATCGAAATATGCAATGCACTCAACTTTTAGCCAACGAGAAGCAAAAATGTGATGCACGTATCGGTGAATCAAACCGTAGTTTTTTTCATTTATATCCGCTTTGTGGAGAGCCCAGAAATTTCATTAAAAATGCACCGGTCCCGTGTGTGCCCCTAGTGGGCGCCCGTCTGCTGCCGCCTGCACTGCACCCACCTCGCCACGCGACTTCAGCCATTGCGGATTTATTGAAATGTTTTCAATCCCTACCACCATCAGATGTCTTTAAGAACTCTTTTTGCTTACATACCGAACAGCTTACAATATGCTGATTTATCACGTTTACTAATAGTATCTTTATACGTGTAAATGAAATTAACGATTAAAAATAAGAAAACAATTTGTAAGTGCACGTAATGCCGCCACAGTAATAGCTACGTTTCTATTTCTCCATAATAATTGAAGCTTTTATTTGGTGTGTCGACATGCAAGGGTGGCGAGTTCGAGCCTCAGTATACGTAAGCAACGTACCATTGATATGCATTTAATCATTTCCTGCACTTTGCTGACGAGTGCCTTTTGCGTTTCAAGTAGAAATTGCAACTAATTTGAACTGTTACCCTTCCCCGAGTGTCGAAACGCACGCAAGCACGCAACATAAACGATTCAATACAAATAGAATAAGCTGCATATGATACTTTTTGTGCCATATGTACAAAGGTTAAATGAACATAACTTTAGGACTCATGTAAATACCCGGGTTCCTAATAGACTTAAAAATATAGGCACCCTTTTAAAAATACTAATCCATAATCTCCTACCTTTTGGTCACTAAGCAAAAATATGTAAATAAGTAAAATATAAGATGTCTATAAAGACGAAACACAAAAATACAAGCGGGTTGTAAATATAAAAAGGTTGGTAACAGAAAAACAAAAATTAAAACTTGGAGCCTTTCATCAAGTTTCCTCGGTGCCGTCGGTAAAAGAAAAAAACATATTTTATTATTCCTAAATTAGAAAACTTTTTTTCTACGTGCTTTTCATAAGAAGCGAGATGGGTCAAAAGTATTGCAAACAACTCAGAAATATTTAAATGAAGCAACCGATCTAAACTGTTAGTAATCTATGAATTTGAAAAGCAATTTATAGTGTAATGTAGATTCAAAATTTGTTTCCGTTTTATTTCAATAAAATATATAATTTATTTTCTATATAAAAGCTCGTATTTCTTAATCAATTACAAAACATTTTAAAACTGTTGAATAAATTGAATTGAAACTAGGTATAAGTAATATACCCGGATTCATTTAATAATTAGATAAGAGTAAATTTCACAGGCTGACACTCATATATATATCAATTATGTTTAAAAACTTTAAGAGAAAAACTAAAAAACTTTTAAATTCAACGGTAAAATTCTAAAATTCTTGCATTGAAATAGGTTTTCATTCGGTCGGTACCATCCTACTACATGACAAGTCGTGAATATGCGCGATCGGCTAATAGCCTAATTTGCATAGTAACTAGGAAGCTAACATATTTACGTAGGTACAAGCAATCAATCATAATTAGTGGAAGTAATCATATTAACGATTGGTACAAACGCTCGGCAAACTAATCAATAACCATTATATACAAGAAAATGTGTTTATCGAATTAAAAACGCTTTTTAACACAATTGTTCCTGTTGTTTACGCACGACCGTGGCCCACAAACAGCTGTATTAGTTTACATGATTACATGATATAAGATCGTGTGCAAGGCTAATTAGTTGCTTGTATCACAATAAAGCTCTCAGAACAATCGCACTTAATAGCCTCTGTAATATTATAATGTCAGCTGCATTATTTCATATGCAATTAATATTACACAAACAAATTAATGCTCATGTGTCTTTATAAATTTCTTGCTATTATATAAATATTCTTTATGTATTTAAAAGTAAAAATGGTAACACTTTGCATAATAATCATTTATCAGTTTCATTGAAATAAAACATAGGTATTTTCATAAAACAGACGGGATATTTCTTATCCGAAGCGAAACGAATAAACCGACCGATATTATATAAGTAATATAAAGTTGAAAAATTAATAAAGAGGAAACTCCTCCATGTTACTTTTTAGGTGAGCTTGTAAAATGAATGGAATAAAAATTGTACCACCGCACAGGTGCGCTCAAAAACCTTTGACGATATTAACTTTTTTGTTTATGCTCTGGTAATACAGCCGCAGTATTGAACACAGAGTTTTCATCAATTTGTCCAATGTACTTTAGGGTTCCGTTTCTATAACGTGATATCATTTTGTAATGTTACTTTTGTCTGCCCTCCAATATTACGGAACATTTAACATGTTAGGATTAACTAAATGCCTGATCGCGTTTGGATTTTTTGCTTTTGTGTAATAGACAAACATTAATCAATAAATCTAAGAATTATGTAAAAGACAAAAATCGCATGCTTCACTAAATCCGTGACTGCTAACAGAATATTTATTTTGTTTATTCATTCAGAACTCATGACGTCAGTTCAAAACCAATGGAGAACAAAACTCCGTAGTGATGTTGACAAAAAACTATGTCCCTAATGGAAAATCAATCCAATCAATGGAATTAGACATGGTGAGATAGAGTCAGCAGCGGAGGCACCTCGCCTCGATACCCGCCACCGGTTGTTTGGTGAAATTACATTATGAGCAACTCATTTCGTGACCAACGCGGTATAGTTCCCCTTACAAAATCATCCGTTTAACCAACCCTTTGTTCCCAACCATCTCAAATTTCCAGCCAAAGTATTAATCAACTTTTTTTTCTTCATGTATTTTTACTCCAGTAATTAATTTCGCTTTAACAACAAAGGTGTCGATTGCTTCAAATCGTTAAAAAATAATGAGCAGATGGACTTTCTACCATTCTTACAAAGGTGTTGGGTGACATAAAAATTGTTTAGCGCGGAAAAATTAAACTTCTTTTATTTACAATAATTAATGAAGAAGAGGTTTCCCCGTCTTATATAGTGTTATTTAAACAAAATAAGAAATTATTACTTTTATTTACGTAATCACCATACTATAGAGATGTCATTTCTGTGATATCCATACAACTTAATTATTCAACAATAAAATATTGATTACAAATACTTTCTTTTAGACATGATATGATCAGTGAAACTCCTCTGAATAGAATGTTCTTATTTACTTATTGGTATAAAAAAGCTATTCGTTCTCACTGTCACTTAAGATCTATGTCGTTTTATTTCTATTAACATTACAAATAAATGGAATCACGTCCACCTTGTAAAGTCCTTTTTTATCATTCCCTGTCCATCTGATCGAAACGAAATCGAAATAGTTCTTTCAAATGTTTTTGTGTCTTTACGACACTGTGAAAGTAAATGTCATTGTTAAATGTAAGAAGATTCGATTCTGAAATCATTCCAAACTGACAAATGTCTTTCATAGACATTTTGTGTTGAGAAAGACGAGGGCAAACATTATAGGATAACTTTTTATTAAGCGGAGCACTCAACCATTACAGTTGTTTCAAAGAACAAATAGATTATACCTCTCAAAGGAACCGGCAATTCTGTTTTAGAAGCGGCAAATGCAAAAATATTACGTATTCAAACAGACCTAATGGGACATTTAGGGGTGGCAGTGAAGTGAAACGGCAAAGGCCGAAGCTTTTAAGTGTATAATATTTAATTGTGACGCCCTAGGCGTATAATCTCGCCCGAGATAATAGGTTCTGTTTCGGGACAACCCTCGACGCGACACTTGCGAGTGTGGGCCCCTGGAGCAAGTCTCCACTGAAACAAATCGGATTATAATTGAGTTTTTTTAACTGACGAATGTTTTTAAAGCAAATTGTCACCGCCAACGATTGGGTAAAAAAAAAACAAAGAGAAATCAAAGTAGAATATACTTAAATCAGTTTATACATATGTATAGCAACGCTATAAATTAACTTACTCACGACATAAATTGTGTACAAATGTCGGGATCAAAAATTGAATTCCCCGTTGAGAAAATGTTCCAACGAAGTAAGCAAAAAATACGATTCCGTTTATATCTTTTATATCTCGTAAATTGCAGGAGGCGGCAAGCGTTGCATGAAATTGAATAAGCATATTTCGTAAAAGTCGACGTTTTCGGAGACAATTGCCTTACCTCACCTACTCTTGCCTCTTCACGAACTTTGTCAATTTTCTTAAAATCTTATTAGAGAATCCTCCTATCCTTTGGACGTGTTGTGAAATATTAAAATATTTCAATTTGATTTCATTTGTTCGGCGACGTTGTTGACATTTATCTATTTAAGTCGAGAACACGTTTGCCAGTCTAGTGGAAACAGCTGATATTAATTTTATGTTATTCAACGTTACATCTGGCTCGTGGCTTATTTCTTGTAGACATGTGACATTTAACAATTAATTAACACACACTAATGTAGATGAGTATTGAGCAGTGGGCGGCAAAGGAACAACCCTTCTAGACGCAATTTAATAACGCAATATTGCGAGTGATACGTTTTTACCGAGCAACATGGAATATTAAATTAGAATACGCCGTACGGATGTGAAGTCCGTTTGATGTGAAATGGCTTTCCCCTAAACACTAATGACATTTTCCGGGGTGACACACTTGCGTTTTAACGTCGCTTACAACTCGCTCACACTTCTCAAACTGTACGTGTATTGTGGGATAACTATTATACATTCCGCATATGTATAATGCATGTGTACACTATAGTTACACCGTAAAGTTATTAAAAAAAATGAAGTAATGTTTTTTACATCAAATTTACACTATGAGAAAAAAATACTGTTACCGTCGGAATCATAGTTCTGGTTTACTTTAAAATTATTTTTATAGCAATAAATATAATGGTATATATAGATCATGCAAATAAAGATGTATGTTTTGTCGTCAGAATCCCTGGCCCAGGAGTTGGAGATGGAGCGCAAGTCTCGGCAGCAGGCCATGGAGCGCGACGTGAAGAGTCCGCTCTCCGACCGCGCCGGCTACTACAAGAACTCCGTACTGTTCAGCTCAGCCACTTAGCTGACAAACACCGGGGCCATGGACTTCCCCGATAACCAAGAGTACGATAAAGAAGTCAACGAATCAAGAAAACCAATGATCAGCGTCAAACCTGAATTTAGGGAAAAATAAAATCCAAAGATTTAGATTGGCCAACTACGGTATACCGTGTTACTCGACCTTACAGAATACCTACTGCATGGACAAGTGTGTTTGATACTTCTCGAGATTCGAATGTTCATCTTATTGTTTATTCTATTCTAAGTTTTCGGCGTGGAGATCTCAATGGAGTTGTAGGTACTTCACATTATTGAGACTAATTTGTAAATATTGTTATTGAATTCGATATAAGGAGGTAGATTTCGTGACGTTAAACGGAGTCTCATCAAATTTTCTTCCATAGTAAAATTTGTAAATATCCCTTTATATATTATTATTAGGAATAAGACATTACGGTTTTATCGACGATTCAGATATATAATTTATTTTATTCTTCAATATTTAAATCATGAAGTTAGTACCTTTACACTTTATCGTTAAATGCCATATTTATGAATAAGTATTTTCCGTTGTTTGTATCTTGTGATGTGCACATTGAACAAATTTCTTTCGAAACACATAATCCGTACCTACTACATACATATCATAAGCTTGGACGAATTTCATGTCGGTCAGTGATCGATTGAGACAATGGTTGGAATTGATCAAAGACTGTTTTTCGAGTTTGTTTTTTTTTTTCTAAAGTTGGCTACACTAGTCTCGCTGTTGTTCTGTAAACGAGGTGTTTAAGTTCCTATAAAGATTTGTTTAACATTTGCAAAAGACCACCATATCGTCAGTAAAACTGAGTGACAGTAGGTACACATTACGTCACCCATGATGAAAGGTTCAATATCAGTAAATATTATGTGATCTTCGCTATCATGTAATTTATTCAATTTTAGTGCAATGATTAGTTGTAACTGAAACTAGTATATCTTTTTATCATAAAATGTACGATAGTTCATACGTTAATTTAGTGGTTTTGAAAAGATACATTTTTACAATTCAATTTTATTGACTGAACAGTAAGAGAGAACCAGGACGCGTGCCGTTCTTTCTCGCGTACAATGTAACTGAAGTGTCTCGTCTTAACTTTGGTAATGTAGACGCTGTATAAAATATAAATAATTATATCCGCTGTGTCTCGTATCAGTTACGCAGAATCGATGTATATGAGTAGAAGTCCTAAAGTAAGTTCAGTAGTTTTAAAATTATATATAAAGTATGAAATGATAGCGTTATTTATATTGATGCTTAGTTTACGAGACTTTGGATGTCTTAAATAGTTTCGATAAGATTAGACGGTATGAAGCGCAGAATTGGCGCTTGGCTATTACTCAATATGAAATGCGTTCGTAAGCAAACTGGCAGAGGTATTTTTAGTAAGTAAAGAGTCAAGTAGCGGGAAGGGGCAGACGAGAGATTGTATTACATGTATACTTTGGTGTTTTTATAACAATAGATTGTTTATTAATAGTCAGGCGCCGATACAAACGTCCGCTTCGTACAATTAATTCTGTAATTATCTGTAACGGATAATGCGATGTAATGAATAAATCTTAGTTGTTATAATAAATGTTTAGCTGATCACGTGTGACTGTGTAAAGAGCGTGAATGTGGTACTTTTGTATCATTTCATTATTGTTTCATCACAAAGTAAATTGACAATACTGAGTTAGTAGGTAACAGTTGTAAGTAGCCCCGCGGCACACAAGTACAGTATTGTCTGATAGTTCTCTTAGCGTTCATAGCGTATATATTTTCTTTATAGTTGTTGAGGCTTCTCAATCGATGTACCTATTATTTCTGTTTGAGTAATAGTAAGATTCAAGCAACCTTTTTATTTATTATTTCTATTATGATTATTAATATTGATTTACTTAAAATTGTGTGTGTGCCTTGTATCGTAGATGAAAATATCAAGATTAAAAAGGAAAATTATCAACCTGTGTTTTGTTTTATAACCCAATCCCAACACTTAATCAAATATAGAATAATGCTTTCACTATTGAGTAATTTTATAGCTCTGGTGTTTTTTACATTCCGGACATATTAAATTAAATGACTCAGAGAAAAGTATTTATTTAAGTTGGAGTGGATTGAAAATGAATTTTAGGGCAAAAACTAGCCAAAAACATGTTCACATGTAATGGGACACAAATTAAAGAAAAATTTAAAAAAGTAAAATCAATTCAATAAATTATATTGGTAACTAATAACTGCATTTATATTTGTCAGTCTATTTTTTTGTCAGATGTCAATTCTCTTTTTTTATAAGGGTGTAAGTATCGTTCTAGCTCCTGATGGTAACTACTTTAGGTTCTCAATAAAGTTACGAGTCGAATCGTCAAATGAAAAAGTTATGCTGGGTTGTAAGCATACACAGACAATAACTTTATATTGTCTAAACTTGATATACCCGATATCAAGTTCAAATTTTATAAAATT
Source organism: Cephonodes hylas (assembly GCA_030295005.1). Lineage (NCBI taxonomy): Eukaryota > Metazoa > Arthropoda > Insecta > Lepidoptera > Sphingidae > Cephonodes > Cephonodes hylas. Next base: position 8,415,345 of record AP025366.1, read on the forward strand.
TTTGAAATGACTTTATCGAACTAACGGCGAACTATTTGCCTTTTTGTTACTTTTTTTAAAGAATAACTATTAATAAAATACACCAACAATAACACGGAGCAGATTTAAAATGGCTTACAATATATTTCACCGTTTAATTTTTTCTTAAAATTGACCGCTAAATTGAGGAAACTGCGGAATAACAGTGGGATCTATTGTATTTTATTCACGTTTAACAAAACATCAATAGGTGCTATGCAACACTCCGATGACAACTTGATTCTATTCAATTCGAATCATATCTTTAACCGGCCCTAGTTTTTTGGCGGTTTTGGGATATGCTCCACAGTCATCATAACTGTGCTTTTGAAGCTTTTATTATCAATGTTTTGTATATTATTATAATCACACCATTCTATTCGATTTGTAATATAATAAGAATCGTGAACATGATTAACAGAAAAATTTTACAATATAAAATCATTTTTGTAGTGCATTTTTTTCTGTTTGCAATGCGATGCAACATTCAAATAATGATAAAATCGATTTCGATATTTTAATTTCGATAACTTATTCAAAGTATTTTATAGGAGGTCGTGATTCTCTCTGGGGAGGCTTTGGATCGGTAATAGGCCGAGTGGATGATTCACAGCATACAAATTTGCAGAAGTAATAAAAATACCTGAAACGATGAAATATTGACAAAAACGCAATCCTTTTAGTTTAACCGTGGATCGTCTACAGACGATGGTGTTATAATTATAAGTCGGATCTCTATACAAAAGCTTTTGAGGTCCTCGTAGTAGGGGCAAAGCTTTTGCTACTTACATTTTTGTAAACATTTAAATAAAGTAAAATAATTAACTCTGATAAAACTTTCTCAAAAATCGATTCAGGAATATCTCGACTGCACTTAAAAATGCAAAAACTTAAAACCAAAAGGCGGTCTTTAAAACCTTGCATTCTACTGTTGAATGTAACAAGACATTATTCTACGATTGAGGGTCTAGTCTCATCACTCGAGTTGATAGCTCTGGCCTAATACCACTGAGAAATAAAGTGTTATTTCCTTCCTTACAGTGGTAAGGCGTTTAGAATTATTATTTACTGTCTTAAAAATATTATCTTTCAAAAGAAATAATGTTGGTTCAATTTGAAGTGAGAGGTTGGTGCCAAAAATTCGAACACACGACGATCGCCTCCGCAATTCTTTTCCAATAGACTAATACCGATAATATTATATTCATTTCGGTAATATTATAAGGTAATTAATTCTTAAAAGCAATAAAAGTAGGGAGCCATAAAACAGAAAAGTCATAAGAGTTCGGTTTTATATGAAAAGTCACTTCACGGCGCGATAGCCGTTTTAAATCCTGTGAAATCGGAAAACTTCATATTTATTGCTAATAGATTTTCGGCCGATGAGCACCGGGTTATTTGGGATGCAATTTTATTTTGTCCATATGAATGATTTTTATATTTGCCCCAGGGGCGGGATCGGCGCACCGACGCGTTGCCCTCCCCACACGATTTCGGACATTGTGCTGGCATTGACCCCTTAAATATGTTAGCCGAAATATTTTACAAAAACCATTCCATATATGAAATACCTTAGAGATATTATTTTGTTTATTGATCGCATTTAAAAAATAATATCTAGACTTAATATAATATGAGAGCTATGAGAGATCTCCTTGCTCACTCGATGCCTATTTATAAACATGAAATAAATATTTATAAACTGGTACTTTTCTTATACTTTAAAATAAAGTTCGTATTATATTTGAAGATTAATAGTTAGTACAAATGGTCATCACTAAGGAAGAATAATAATGTAATAGAATTTTCATTACTGGACTGAGATATCCTCTACTGCTTCCCATGGCGCTGTCCTAGTGCGGGTTGTTAAACTTCAAATAACTTTCATAAAATGTGCATTATAATAAATAAAACTAAAGTTGTGGTCTGACATTCGAACTCACGAGAATTAAGATGGTGTCTTCGTAAACCGAGCATCTAACCTCGTGGTCTCCCCATGTCTAATTTACATAAAATAGTAATATGAGAAAAGATAAGTATAAATTTAGTGATATTCCACGCTATCTTATCACGTCACGGAACTATTTCAGAGACTTCGCAAAGTTTTTCAAGTAATAGGAAAGTTTATCTTCGCAAATATAATCGGCTACACAGTCTGCGACCTATGTATTTAAATTTGTAAGATATCTTGGTAATGAAATGAACGTTTTATACTGAATATCCGCATGACGTTATCTTTATATGACTATTAGTTAGAATATATTTATGTTATAAAATTCATACCTAATTAAATGACAGTTTTAGAGGTGCAGTTGGATAGATAAGAGCTTGTGAATGAAGGAGGAACACACGGAGGCAAATGTTAGTGTGATTCAAAGATATTTAGTTTGAGTTTTTTTATTACATCCAACACATTATATGTAGCTCGGATTCTAAGATACGAATTCTATAGTATGGATATAAGAAACTACGACTCACTTTTCGGGCTCAAGTATACTCGGATTTGAAAAAATAATAAGCTCACGTAAACATTTGTCTCTTGTCAAGGTCGCGGGACGTCGCTGGTTGTAAGCGGCTTCCGACCGATCCCGGTGGAAGTCATAGGAAGAGGTCTATGCCCAACAGTGGACCAGAATTGGCCGATAATGATAATGATGATGAAATATTTGCCTCAGTCAATGACAGAGGTCTGAATTCAAGCTGATGTGATGATATGTTAGAAGGAAGCAAGTTTACAAATATAAACATACTTATAAAGAATATAGTCGAACATTATAAAGTACAGAGTCTTATAGAATTGTTTTTTTTTTTAACATTAATTAAACGAGTTTAAATTTAAAGAGAACTATTAATTCGATTCAAAATTCGAAACTTAGATTTCCGATTTGAATTCATATTGTTCATTAACAGATATCAGAAGTTACGTGTCCTGTGCATGAGTGGGCGAGCTTATTTCCTTATTTCTCACACACTTTCAGACTTCGTGCTGCTACTTACAATATCCTTATGGTAAGCCCAACAACACTACAAACCGACACGGGAACTTAACCTGGACCTTTAGACCAAACAGCACGTTAATTAGCATAAAATAATAAGTATAAAAGAAGGTTTAATCTTCAGTAATAACGTTTGCTCATGTACCGTTCCTTACGTTGTGTTATCAGTAAGCTGTGTGGGCCCAGCCATACGGGGGAATGTTCTCGTCGAGTCATATAAAACGGAATTGCTTGTAATTACTCTAATAAGGTTGGCACTGACACTATTCCGGCGCGAGGCGTTGTTCACTATGTTGAACACAACACTATATGAATTTAATGGAGCTGCAATGTATGAAGTGATTTTTCCAGGATATACGATACCAGATAAGAGTTTAAGGTGTAATTTTAACTATAAGAAATTATTTATAAAAGGGAGTAACTTAGTTAAGAAAATCACTTTTATAGTAATATTTCGAACAAAAATTAAAATAAAACAAAAACAGTCTATATATATTTACTAACTACTATGTACCCGAGGAGATGGACAGAGACGTTCTGCTGTACCTACGCAGTGGCAACTGTTTAAGTCACATGTGTGGTAGAATATACATTCGCACATTCCAAGCATCACGACACACTCCATGCTGCTATTAAAAATTTTTAGAACCCAAGATAATACTACCGTCTACCATAGAGTAATAAATAATTTGAACTCGTGAAATCTTGACCACACGCCTCACCCTTATGCGGTGAAACCAACGAAACAGAAAATACAAGTAAAAGATAAAATCCCATTATCATCATTATTCTTACATATACTCTTGAACATAGACCATATATAAGCGTCCGAAGCAATATGTTGAAAACTGTCAGCAACCAGCGATATCTCACAACCCCTACAAAATGTGACTTCTGCGCTGCCGGACATTCATAAGTGTGTTTCGAAAAAACATTTAAGTAACCAGATAGTGATGATAGTATTGATGACAAGAGATGTCCACTTGACATTAGGAAAGCATCATACCATAAGGTGACCTATTGTCACATAGCCGTTGCAGTAAAAATAATATATATTTTTTTATATTTCTTATTTATTCCTTCTTAACTCTGGCAGAGAAGATAAACCAAACTTCTCAAAACATTGCCTGATTAATTAAAACTATATGAATACCAATAGTTTGTTTTTATACAAATAATGTTTGTTATAAAACGCTACAGTTCGGTTTCTGCACTTAATCTTGTTTCAGTTCGGTATTCCTTAATAAAAATAAACTATATTTTTAATTTTGAACAGCTACTTAATCATCCCAATAATAAAACTCGGGAATAAGTCAGTCTACATTAATGATGTTTGAGCATGTTTGGAATGATTTTTGAGTTGGATCGTAATGTTTAGTCTGGTCTGCGAATAACTATTGTGACGTACTGTTTAGAACGGTAGAATAATACAAAATAATACAAGCACGCACGCACGGGTGCTTGCACCTTATTGTCCACTATATATCAAAGAATTTTATTCATTCTAAGAAGACAAAATTTCATCATTCGTGATAGTGACTTTATAATTATTATATCATTACGCGATATACATATATAGATTCGCTGCTAGCTCAAATTTGTCCTCAATTATACGGAAAGAGTATACCGTATTTAATATACGTACTATAAATAAGTTTTCATTCTCACATGTCTACAAAATACTTTTTGTGGATTTCAATCCACTTTCAGCCAAATCTTAGAAGATCATCTTCTTCTTCTTCTTTATCAACCCATATACGCCCACTGCTGAGCACGGGTCTCATCTACCTTTGAGAGGGTTTAGGCCATAGTCCACCACGCTGGCCTATTGCGGGTTGGTGGACTACACATCTAAGAAATTCCTAAGAATTCGTAGGTGTGCAGGTTTTATCACGATGTTTTCCTTCACCGTTAAAGCAAGTGATAATTCAATGTGAATACACACATAACTTCGAAAAGTCAGAGGTGTGTGCCTGGGGTTCGAACCCGCGACCGCTGAGATTCTCGACCGCGCGACCAAACCTCGAGGCCATCACTGCTTCGAAGAAGATCATCGCCCAACTTCATTTTAAGTTGCATGAAATATTTTCTCTAAGGTATTCCTCGTATCATCATCATCAACAGCCAATATTCGTCCACTGCTGGACATAGGCCTCCCCCAATGACTTCCACCGGGAACGGTCGGAAGCCTCCTGCAGCCAGCGAAGTCCCGCGAACTTGACAAGGTCGTCGGACCACCTTGTCGGAGGACGTCCCACGCTGCGCTTTCCTGTACTTGGCCTCCACTGGAGAACTTTCTGGGCTCATCGACCATCAGTTCTCCGCGCCATGTGGCCGGCCCAACCACCTATACAACGTTCCTCGTATACAACTACACAATAAATATTTGCACTTCATCATGTTGTAAGTAAAAACCGAATTAACATAATAATTTGGGAAACAAAAACGGCTGACGCTGAAGCTGCAAATTGAAATACTTTTGCTAGATAACAGCTTAAGACACCACTTGTACAGTTGAAACGGCAACTTATCTTTCGCCACACGATAGGCAATAAATCTATGTAATAAAATAATTGCGTAATATAGGGCTGGTTGTAAGTTCACAAACGTTTGGAGTTAATACTCGTCGCGGCAGAGTTAATATTGCGCGCATAAATATTGTCGCACACGACAGCTCCTCGCCGCTTGTAGTCTCTATTGAAGTATAGCATTTGCGCACAGGGTGTTCCTTCTCATATCTTCACCTTCTAAGGAGGTATATTAAAAGTAAGAGAGAAATATTTAAATTGCGATATTCATTTATTTGATTAAAGTTGATATAAAGTTGTATAGGCAAAAATTAACTAAATATTTATGGTACGCCATTTATGAAGTAACGTGAAAAAATCCTGTTTTATTATTTTAGCAAAGACATTTGTATTTGAAATCGAAGTATTTTATGTGGGGCCCGTTCTCATCCGTCACGCCTCTGTAACAAATAAAAATATATTCTTTAATTACATAGTAAACGAAGGAAAAAGTAATATTTTTTTACGGTTCCGCAACATAAGTACAGATCTTGAAATTACACTAATAACACATGTTTTAAATAATTATCCATTCATGCACTAAGTTGTGTATGGTCCTATACTCGTACAGTTTTAATCACTTTTAGTTAATTGACGTCCTCGTGGCTCAGTTGGTTACTTTCAGCTTGCGAAACGAGAGGCAGTGGGTTCGATAATCGATTCCTGCTCCGAGACAATTGTGATCGTCAAACGTGTTTCATTTCTGGGTATTTATGAGAAATTTTCTAGTTGTTTCTTATACGATACAATACTTTTATTTATGTATAGGATTAGACTGTAGTACCAGTATAAGTGACGGTTGAATCATTTATTTTTTAATATTGATTTATTTCTCGTAAATACAACTTTTACGAGATTATTATCCATGTTATATTGAAATTGTTATTAGTTAGTTATCTATTTTTTTTGTAATTAGGCAAGCAAATTGGAAGGGTTGGTGGGTGTTATTAATAAGTTATCAGTGTTTTTTAAATTAAATAAAACAAAATGGTTAATCTGCTTTTGTTGAAATTAAAAACAAAATCGAACAGTTGGTTTTAAATAAATCCATAATACAAGATCAGCCTGTATAATCGCAGGTAACACACGCACACGCACCTGCCGAGTGGAGCCGGTGGCGCGCAATTTTCGCTCTCTGCTCTCAACGGATTAGTTTTTCCTTACGATAATTAAATAACTTTGAGCTATGTTGTTGCGTGATGTATGGTCGTGTTTATTGTCTTGTCGGGCTTGCCATCCGCCCGAGGGTGTGTGCGAGACGCTTTTATTGCAGGCAGATATTTCAAAATTAGCTTGCTTCTTTTTTACCGATCCGTTTTTGGTCTCATACGTGTAATACTTTTCGTACAAATATAGATCATAGAAGTGTAAAATAGGAATGATAATTGTATGTTAATTGTAAGTGGCGCTATATATAGCTTAGATGTTTAAGCGTGCGGTTGAGCAAAAGCTCGGCGGTCACGGGATCAGTTCCCAAATACACACCTTATTACGTTGTTTTATTGGTATTGTGCATTCATAGTGAATTATTACGTACTGATACGGTGGAGGAAAACATCGTATGACAGTTAGGTATACTTTGAGGACATCTGCACACCTACTAATCTTCACCAGGTCGGTGTTGTAGACCAAGACAGAATCCCTCTCAATTGTGAAAAGTCCAGTGCCCAGCCGCGAAACGTAACTGGGCTGACGATGTGAAAATTTAAAACACATAATTTGTTTTAATAGTTGGCAATAAAATGTGTAAAAAAAAAAAGCAGTGATGGCCTCGAGGTTTGGGCGCGCGGTCGAGAATCTCGGCGATCGCGGGTTCGAACCCCAGGCACACACCTCTGACTTTTCGAAGTCATGTGTGTATTCACATTGAATTATCACTTGCTTTAACGGTGAAGGAAAACATCGTGATGAAACCTGTACACTTAAAAGTTCTTAGGAATTTCTTAGGTGTGTAGTCCGCCAACCCGCACTAGGCCAGCGTGGTGGACTATGGCCTACACCCTCTCAATGGTAGAGGAGACCCGTGCTCAGCAGTGGGCGTATATGGGTTGATGAAGAAGAAGAAGAGAAGAATAAAATGTGGATTATAAAAATACAAACAATTTCCATAGGTTAAGTACAGTGAATATATTTCTAACTTTACGAAGTCGTGTATGTATTACGTCACTAACTTCTACCCATTTTATTAGTTTATCATTGATAACTCACTACTATAAATACAAAAGCAAAGAACAATTCATTGTTAAAATGTATTATGTAATTCGCAAGAAAAGCTTGTAAGACATTTCTCAAAGCGATTTGAATTTGTCCTCAGGTCAAGTGAAAGGGTACGTGTAATCTTTATTCATTTCAATTAAAATGGAAACAGAAAGGCGATTGCCTAACATTGTTAGGGCAACACTCAGTTATGAAAACATCTTAACCCTTCGTCAGAGAGGGCCCGCGCCAATTTGCATTACATTCGAATCTCGCAATAGTCGTTTTCGTAGTCATTTGGGCTTGGTTAGAAATAGCTTCATCTTATTCTATTTTGGACACAGTTTTCAATAAATCTTAATGAGGTCAAATGTTCAGTATTGATTATTAACCAGTTAGGTATACACTAACATAGGGATGAGAAATTGTTAGTAACAAAATTCAATATATAAATAGTCTGAAATTATTAAACTGTTACCAATTGTTTTTATTCCAGTCAGTCAGTTTTCCTGAAGAAGTAGGCAAAAATGTCACTTACATACATTTTTCTAAATGTGGGCGTATAAGCAAATATTAAAATAAATTAGTATTACGCACTGTTTTCATCTTCAATATTAACTGAGATAAAACTGTATTAATCTTAAAACCTGATTAAGAAAAGTTTCAAAACAGACAAAAGTAGAGAGGCAGCGACCTTTTTTCCTTACTTTCCTCTGCTTGCTTACTTTTACTTGCTTAACATCTATGGCACCAGCTTTTATGCCTCGGTCTACTGGAACAAGACTCCACAATTGTCTCGAAGACAAGCAGCAGACTCATGAGTCATGAGACGTGAGTTTAAATGTCTTGCCTACGATTCCCGGTTCAGCCAAAGCATGATTAGGTTTTCTGATCTATAAATGCTCAGTAGCAGCTCAAGTCTGAAAAAATTCTCAAAGAAGTCTCTAGACTCATGGCGCATTACGTGGGTCGTCTAAGCATAGTTGGCGAAAACGTGGGTATAGAAATACACTTTTGCCTTCCTCTACTAAGATACTAGCGTGAGCATGCGCACTAAAAGTAGGATATAATCCAAGAGACAATACATCTTAACGCAGACCAAGTAATTATGGAATTAGTATTAATATGGATAAGTTTTGATTTTTAAGGTATCTTTTTGTTTTATTAATTTTAACACACGTGGAACCGGCTCCTTGATGATGGTAATTAATCATCGTCGACCATAACCCGGCTACATTAGATCGTAGGCACATTACCACAATTTAAAATCAAGAACAAGAAAGGTGAAAGAGGAAAATATTTACTGACCTGGCGAAGTCAGCCTTTGAACGAAAGTCAATTTGATACAGAGGTCACCTGTCGAAGCGATGTCGTTCATGGCTAGAGTGCGTCTAGATACGAAGATGAAACGATTAACTTACCGTAGGTGTAGTTATAATTCAGCTCTTGCTTTGTTTTTCATTCGCATTTCTAAACTGAAAATAAAATGAAATAGTGGAAACAAACATATGTACATGATTTTCGGATAGGTAGATAAGATATTCATTTCTGCGCCCATATTTATGTGAGAAAAGGGAAATTTCTAAGGAAATTGTGAAAAGCAAAATCAAGTATTTCGGATAAAAAATACTGGTATTTAATAATGTTGTATTCACGAATGGAGGAATAGGAAAAAATTATAATCTCGTCATACAAACTACAAGTAAATCTTTATGGGACAGTCTAATACAGTTTCTAATAAGCTCCTCATGAAAATTCAATAGCTTCATTCATTAGAATTAAAAACTAATATCCAATAAGTTTTCCCAAACGATCTGCATGCTCAAAACAGTTTTGCCTGAATACAGATTCAGGCAAATATTTTGAAACAATAACAAGTGATGACGTCAAAGACGGTCAACTTTCACAAATTGGCATTAAGAAAGGCACGCAGATAAACTTACTCTGCTTTTAAGCTGCGGACCTCTTGTTTGTTATAAATCCAATTGGATTTAGACTCAAGATACACTGGGAGAACGAAGCTACGAGACATAAAATTAGTTTCTTGTATATTATTTACGGTTATTGACTGGTTCTAGGGTTAAATTTTAGTCCACCAGCTGGTGTTACTGGAGTTGGGACTTTCTAAATATTCATAGCGAAGTGAAGTTTATAATCATTAAATTAAAAACCAACCAACTACTCCAGAGGTACCTTTACCTCGTGAATAAAGTTGTTTATTTTATTGTAAATTAATGTTAATAACTATGAGTTTAAATTATTCGTAACATAACAAAAACACAAATATACTGAAAATATAAAAATATATAGAATCAAAGGAATAAGTGAAAAAGGGAAATAACTCGCTGTAACACCAACTTTACACCGGATAATTGTCTGGCATAAGGAGTTTATCTCAGAGCGACTGAGCAGAGGGCTTGATGCTATTTGATGCTGAATTGTTAAACCAATAAACATCAGAAGAGACTTAATAATTTGCGGCACTTAGCTCTAATGCTACGTGGAGTTTTTAAACTCAAACAAAAGGATTTACGGAAAACAAAAATCTGTGTGAAAATTGACAAATTAGTATTCTATTATCATTTTTTTTTGTATATTAGGCCGCTAACAAGTTTTAAAAATAGGAGGAAAAACTATAACGCGATTTTAATATACTAAATACATATTTATCTAAATTATACACAATTGATTTATCAAAAGAAAAATAATGGCAGTTTTCCGTCAAGGAGTCCGGAGATACCTCTGTAAAATTTAGGATATTTTGATGACTGATCATGATTCCTATTGCTTTGTCTTAAACTCATTCAAATTTATGGATTCAATGTGCATACATGATAATCCAGCAAATTTTAATAAAACATTAAGCTTTACAAAGTGTCATTTACAACATTTTTAAACCAATATTTTTAACTTAAATGAAAATCCATTAACCACGTTAATTAATTCATTAATAAAGCCATAATATTTTTACTACCTTATTTCAATATCAGACAGAATGTATGAAATTTATCGACTGTAAAGTGGTACTTAGGCTCGCAATTTCTATCCAATTGCTATCAGGCACTAATAAATAATAAAATATTAGGTGATAAATGTTATCTAAAACTGAGGAGCACTGCCTTTAAGCATGGTGACATCTGCGTAATAAGGTTATCATACTTGAATTTCAAGTTCGAGCCCTTATTGCCCTGACTACATTCAGACTGTCACAACATATCGACTAACAAAATCTAAAGAGATGTGGCATATTGTTACTACCTTTCCCTTATGAGTTTTCCAATTAGAGTTCGGATTCTGAATATGTGTCGCATAGAACTCTAAATAACCTGAAACGTGTTTATGCACCTCATGTTTATATTTGTTGTTGTGATGTTTTCAAATGTTACTTATATCCATGTCCCTGACAAACCTGTAGCGTACAGGTTGCTGGTGTCTTTTTAAGCCACCTTGAACAACAAATGCGAGTGCCGTGACAAAGAACTCTTTACAATTAAGAGTTATCAGAAGCGTAATGTAGTAATGCCATAAGCTTAGGACCACACTAAGCTTAGACCTAGAGCTTCTAAGGTGTAGGGGCACCCAGTAGTGGAACAACAATAGGTCTAATAGCATGGAATTTCTGCGTTAGATTCTCGGCATCATGTTTTTAAAATTAACTAGCAAAACTGACTCTGCTTCTAAAATGTAATATTTAACGTAATGTATTTAATCTCTATAAGAGTCTTATAATATAATGCATGTAAAAAATCACTTGAATACTCAAAACGTTATCACTTCATCCCATGTAAATTTTCATTTCTAAGGCTTTATTACTGACAATGACAAGAAAGTCGACATTACTGCAACTTAATCAAAATTATACAATATTTCTTTATTTTAATTCCACACTTGCCAGGTGACGAATACATCTTTCTGTCATGGAATAATTACGCGCGTGTTTTCAAAAGCAATCAATTTGCATCGCGTAATCTATATTAATAAGTTAAATTGATGTGCACGGATAACAAACGGTCAAAGCGTGAAGATAAGTTAATAAATACTTTTAAGGTTTAGTAGAAAACGTTATTCCTATTATTAAATTCAAAATGCAATGTGCATGCAGGCTTCAGTGCTTCACGCCTTAGAACACCGTATGATAATATTAAAAACATTGCTTTTTACCATCGCCCGATAAATTAAGTCGTTAATTCTACTAATTAAATAATTACCAGACTAAATTCTACAAAAAGCAAATTGAGGCTTACAAAATAAATTAATATTATGGAAAATGCCGTTTGCTGCTTTGATTCAAACTTCACATTATAAATCTAGAACATTATTATACAATTTATTGGCTTTGAAATGTAAAACAAAAAACCAAACTTTAATGAATGTTTAATATTCATATTTAATTATAATAACATACCCAGACTTGTGTTCACCGAAGCGTCTCCAAACACAATTCAATGAAGGCACTTAGGGAAAACTAATCTCGATAGATCGTGAAATGCATTATCCTTTTGAATGTACTGAAAGGCTCAAAATGTCTGTATTAATCGATAAAATGGCGTCTGGCGCGGTGAAGGCGGCACAGAGACAATAATAAATTGTAATTACAATTTAAAATGAGCAGGCGTTGCTGTGGGAGTGGCCTCCTGCCCCCTACCGCATGCCACCTCCACTTCACGTGTGTGAAGTTTTTGTATTGCAGGTAATTATTAATAATGTATGTGTGTGCCGGCAGCCAATGGTCTCCGGCGATGTGACGCGATGCAAAAAGAAAACTCCTAATTCGGGAAATGTTTGTGCAAAAACTCTTACTGATAGTATTTTTTTAAATGTACTCACAAAATGCTAGTGAATGAAGATTTTATTCTACCTTTGCGACTGGATTAGAATTATCTATCCTTTCTTAATATTATTGAGACATATATCGTCTAAACATATTCACGATCTGCAATCATAGAAAGAACTTGAACTAAGTACGTCTATCATTATGTTATTTGATTTTTTTATAAATGGATTGTACGAGGCTAATTTTACGATTATGGATAGGATCTCAACCATGAAGACCTAGATTTTAATCGCCAGACAGGCATTTGTGTCAACACACTTAGTTCCTGCGCTATGTGACCGAACAAAAATATATGTAAGTATATACGACATCAGTGATCCATACCTATTAAATGCAGCAGTTTTCCAAAATATTTTCAAAATAACATTGAACTTGAAACACTATAACTTATTGTTGAATTGTTACTAGGTATCAAAATTATAATTTCTAATAGTAACAGTTTATTAAAATTAAAATGAGCTAATTTTTAAGCAATAAAGGAAATAACACGTATAACAAAGTATGTATATTTACTGCTGACCCAAATAGATACATTTGAAGCATAACATCTAAACGGCTAATCGTCTTTTGTTCCAAAAATGATTCGATACGTATCGAATACCTATTTAACAAAATTACATGTTACGAACACATTCACTTGCTTTATTTTCCATTCCCTCATATTCGTGTATTATTTTTGTTATAAAAAGGCAATTAAGAATGTTATATATGAAATAACTGTTTAGTCTTATGAGTTCAGTAGAATATAAAATTACATTTAGTACTAAAAATAGTAAGAACAGTAAATAAAGGTCTAAATTGAAATCATATTTTGTAGGTTCCTCATAAAGTTCAGGCAGAAAACGATTATAATAAGGGCAAAGACAAGTATGCGAAAATCAAGGCATGGTCCATGAAATCTGAAGCCGTGTATGCAGTAAGCAAATGCTATAAGTAAACCTTGATGCTTTTTAAAAACAATGGTACGACTGACCAAGAAAATAAGTACTGTAATGTCGTATGACTTTGGCCCTAGGGGGTGACTTTGGCCCAAAATTGGTAAAAGTTTGGAATTCGCGCCACACTTCTCCTGCAGTCTGTTTCGAAAAAGTACGCATTAAACTCAGCAGACAACAAGCACAAGTTGTCAGTAAAACAGTGTTTCGAGCTTGTGGTCCCTACTCTGATTGGTTGATTTAGCTGTTTTCGAAAAGTTTGTTTATGGAGCAAAATTTTGTAGTGCAAACTTTCGTCTATAACTAATAATTCGGGTGAGTTTCCTTCTAAATATTTGGTTAAAAGTGTGGTACTTATGTCAGTGACCCTCGGCATCGCACTTTTTTATCAAGAAATTTAACTATTTTTGTGATATTGCGAAAAAGTGATTTAGTCAGAATTTTAATCAATTTTTGTTTCACTTTGGCCCATGGGAAAGTTGGAGCAAGCACGAAATGAAAGCTGCCTAGATCAAAAAAATTGCTAAAAAAGAAACTGAACGTCCTTGCTGGTCAGTCAATTAGTGCACCAGCCATTGCAGAAGCAACTTCATCAGGCTCGACGCTCAAACCACTCGCCAAGCCTAAGAAACGACGACAACAGAGCCGTGACTCTATTACAAGTTGTAGCTCTTGGACGAGCGAAGTCTCGTCTACTCAAGAATTACCTGATGATGACGTCGAGGTCGAAGATGGATCACAAATTAAAATGGACATGACCCCACAATACTATAAGTCTATAACTAACAATGCTATAGTTTTATGGTATTTTGATCAGTATTATTTTCTTATCTACTCTTCATGTCAATTGTAACAAATAATAATAATGTAACAAATAACAAAATCTTGTAACAATAAACGTTAAAATTACCTTGTAAGTGCTTTATGAAGCAGTTTTTTTCTTTGTATTCCCATTTTGATTTTTCTATTGAAAGACTGTTAAGAGCACGGTAAAATAAAACGCATTTGTTAACATAATATAAAAATATTTAACTAAAGAAAAAAAAAGTTGCTCTATTTGATGTGGATTTGTATTTTCTCACCAGTAGATATATTTCATGGAGTTTAGTTTGTCCCAGCAGCAACAACCTTGCGATTTCACAACAAGAAAATGAGTGGGCCAAAGTCACCCAAGCCCTAGGATGACTTTGGCCCAAAGTTTGACAAAAAATATATATACTAAATCTTTTAAATGGCTACCAAATATTTGTGTGTATAGTTTCCTTAAATCCCCAATAATGCATTTAATTCAATAAAATAAAAATATAGACAAACCCCTTTCAACTGTAAGGTGAAAATGAAAATATTGCTGAATATTGGGCCAAAGTCATACGACTCTACGGTACTCGAGGTTCAAAATAGGCGAACTTTGCTTAACCGTAAACCATAGGAGATTAATAGGAGATATTAAACAAATAACTTTTAACAAGTTCCTTATTGTTTTAATTACTAAATTTATTTCAGATTAATACTTAAAGATTTATTTTATTTTTCATAGTCTATGGATTAGCATCTCATTCATCTAATAATATGGCTGTTAATATAAAACCGGTCAATTAAAAACAAAACAAAAATATATGAATAGAGTCCCAATTTGCGTCTGCTTAAATAAGTATTTCAATCACATCCTACTTATTTAATTTAGAACTGGAATAATTAAGGACATTACATTGAATTAATTTTACTACTTATTATACGAATTGAAAAAGCAAAAATACTTTTAAATATTCGAAATTCAATTACATGATTGGTGTATTTCTATAATAAAAACCATTTCATATGCGGTACCCTAATAAAAGGATAGAGATCATAATCTCAGAGGTCCGAGTTAGGGTTTGAATAAAATGGAAATTCATTTTAATGATTATTATGCCCGTAAACGATTTACCATAAACGCTGCTATGCGATTCAATGGAATTAATTACTAATTTAAACAGTTCACAACACATTAACTTCCAACTGCAAGCTTTTAAATTATTTGATTACAGTATACTATTAAACTAGGACAAAATGACGCAACACTGATGTCATAACTCTCAAATTCTATTAAAATATTACAAAACATTAAGAAATTAAAATGCTGAAGATTTTAAAGTGTAAGAGTAATTCTATAATAACTTTTAATTTAAAAAATGCTTTTACACTCTTGATTTTGAGCTTTGAATGAAAGTGAAGCAAGACTAACAAAATACTATTTTTTTTTTAACATACAGAGACACAAGTCGGCGCTAGAAGACAATAAATTATGATGTTATATGACTTTATCTAAGAAATAGCTATAAATACTTGTATTCTTGTCCATCAAATAAAAGCAACCGAAAATCAAACATTTCGAATTATATGACAATAGTTGTTGACACCTGCTAAAGCTAACTTCATCTTCCCATAACTATTAGTTATTTAATCCATAAACACGGGATACGGGCGGCAAATCTAGAAAATAGCGTGTCAGTAAAAAGCCCGTCTTTAAGTCAACAACCTTGCCCACCTATCCGCTTTTATAACGATAATTTAGCGCCAAAAATAAATGATTGATTGCCGTCGTAAACGTCAAAATTTTGAACCCAAAATAAAAGAGCGCAGAAACGATCAAACGACCATATCAAAAATGTGTTTCGAATCGAACAAAACGACTGTTAATTTTATAAGAATTCTTCAGACGCTCCACTCGGCACCCTGTAATTTCACACGCCTGAAAAGTAATATTTTCTGGGTGAATGAACGATTCGTTTTGATTCATCATTATAAAAATATCTTAACAGAACTATCAAAAGCGTTTTTGTAAACTAAAAAGTATGCTAATAATTAAGTTATGTGAATTGAGAAACTAGAAATAATTCGATTGAGGAAATTCTATCCAAGTCAACATTAGGATTCTAGGAAGAAAGGAGTGCTGCAAAAATTATGATGAAACGAGGACATCTAAAACGGCCGTACAATATTTTCCTTTGAATATAAAGTCTACTAACTGACACTAAGGCCTCAAGTTGAAGCAACATAAATCGTATAGAAGGCTTGACTGGCAGAGTTATTTAATTACTGGGTTGTTATTCATTATAATTCATTAAATCACACTAAACTTTATTACACTAGTGTTAAACATCGAATTCCAGTCAATTAATTGAGAAAAACACACAGTTGATTCATAGATATATACAGGATAATCATCATCATCATCATCATCATCATCATCATCATCAGCAGCAGCCAATATTCGTCCACTGCTGGACATAGGCCTCCCCCAATGACTTCCACCGGGAACGGTCGGAAGCCAGGATAATACAGGATAATACCTGCTATAAAATACGTTAAAAGATTTCATAGTCTAGCTGCTTTATGAGTGACGACAGACTTTTCATTATTGAATTAAAAATGATGAATTAAAAAAAATCGAGAGACATGGATATATCAGGGGTTATTAAATTATTAAATTTTCGAAGCTTTAAGATATTTACAACGTGCTATAGTCTAGAGTCATGGGCTGTTACTTTCACCATACATATACCACTTTACCCTTTCTCCATGTATTAGAATTTATGTCCAGTGTTATGATATGTGCTGGAACACAGTAATGGATTAACAATTTGCCACCAGTAGGCTATTTAATTTTTTTCGCCCCTTCTTTGTTTTTATAATAATCTGGAAAATTTGTCGCTCTCTAAAATATACCGTTCTAGGCTCCAGCCTACTCAGCCAGTTGCTAAATCCGCCACTGGCTAGGAATAAGCGCCAAATACCTTTTCGTTTGTAAATATAAGTGGAAGCCTATGTTTTCTTATATTTCTTTATATTAAATTACCAATTAGGTCTTATGACCACGAGAATCTAATGCGGCTAAGTAAACTTCCAAATTCAGAAAAAATGTTTAGATGTCGTCGATGTACATATATAACAAGCATAACTTCGAAGTCACAGTTCCGCGCCTGAGATTTCAACCCGGGACTGTCGAAATTATGCCTTAACAGTTTTTGAGCCTTAAGTCCTAGGCCGCAAGAAATTATATTAAGCCTACATAAATACTTTTTAAAGAGCAGAAAATATATTTTATATAATAGCTCAAATCAAACTACTGTGTTGAATTTAAAGCATTCTTGTATTTTAACTTTATTGTTATAAAATATGCAGTCAATGTCTCTATGAAGCTAGTAAAAACTTGGCTCTAATTGCGATTTATACTTTTTACGCACTAAATTTATTCGGTTTCAAGTTCTTTTAATGTGATTAAGCCCAGTTTTTGAGTCATTGTTATGTTTTACAGAATATTTTATGTATCTCAAATAGGTTTAACAACGTTTGATCTTTAGATTTCCAAATATAATGTATGATGTTTTTATTCATAAAACGAATGATTATTAAAAAAAATAAAACTTCACATGTGTTAGCAATTCTACAACTTCTTCTATCCTATAGTATTACAACCAATGGATCCTAATATATCAAAACATGAAGTCCTGAAATTAAGACATCATTGATCTTCTTTCGCCTTTTAAAGTTGACATCTCTTTATTGGTTTCCAGATAGTTTCCAGTTAAGACGAATATTTGTAAAAATGAAATACTTGTAACGTAATAAAAAGAGTTCACTTATTCTGTTTCATTCATAACTAAGATTATCGGAAACACATATTCACTGATAAAGTTAATATTTTCCATTTGCCTAATAATTAATCCCATTTACTTACTCCTCGATTAGATTAGCTAGCAATTTATTATGGCCGCTATAATTATATCGACTTCTATAATTAAATAGATTTTTTGCCACCAGAGTCTTTATTTTAACCGCACCAGCACTTAGATAGTAAGCCATGGTGGGTAGTGTGGTCAGTCATGCCGTAATTTGACAAAAACATTGGTACACAAAAGCTTTACACACACACGGAAAAAATAATTAACTACTTATACAGAATAGTTTTAGATTGGGTTAGCCACAGACTATAAGACTTAATCATATCAGGTGTCCAAAAACTTATTGAGCACAACCACACTAATGAACTATGTTTAGCTAAGTTACAGATTCTAAATCTGTAATTGTATGTACATGACACTCAGATGCGTGTATGTATGTATTTATATGCTTTTCGTATAATTTATTTTACAGTTATTGAAGTCAACTGCCTCAACCATAACTTTTCATACCAGTACCATAATGTTTCTGGAAGATATCGCATCTAGCGATAATACCGCCTCTTGTAGCTATCTATCGTTCAATGTTATTTATTTTAATTTTATTATTATTCTTTAGTGAACACTAAAGTAATTTAAATACTAAAGTAAATACATATAAGGACACAGCATTCTCTGAAACTATACAATTTTATGCTAGAAGTCGCAATCCACTACAGTTCCAAACATTAGTCCACTTGGGAGTAAGTTAATCCTTACTGCCCAGAGTCGGTCTTAAGTTCTTCTTCGGACAAAGAATAGCTAATATTAATCGGATATTCCTCAATATAAATATTCGATTCTGGAAGATTCTGTGTACTTGAAATTCGACACCTATGCTCTCGGCGTCCGACGCCTCTCTGAATTACAAATGAGGTGATTATTACAAATTCCTCTGATAATAAACATAATTACGGTGCAATTGCCACATAATGTCAAGAGGCGACATTGTAGACTATTATTATTTAAAATTATAAATTGTTTTTTTCTCTGCCTATAAATGTAAGTACAACAAACACTTTTAATTAGTATAACGCAAACTAATCGCATTGTTATCAATTTATTTGCCTCTGTTTAGCGAACTTAATTGTCGATGTAGTCTATATGTAGCCGACAACTTGATAAAAATTAACTAGCCCTTTAATATAATTTGTGTGACATAAAACAAGGTCGTAACAATGTTGATCATTTTTATGTTGATTTTAACTGGCCCCATCTTGAATAAACAAAGTGGTCGGCGAAAAAATCTAATGGCCGCCACGACATTTAAGTGAAAAAATAAAATATCACAAAAACAAGTGTACCACTCGATGGCCAATTGCATTTTGCGGCGGCGTGGTGCGACTCGCGTGCTCCGTACCATTAGTCCGCCCTTCTGGGCTGTTTGCCAGGGAAACGCATTACGTGTTTCCATGGAAATGTCTTTTGTTCGGCTCGGTATGGTACTGCCTCTGAAGTATCAACTCAACACTCCTGGCATTCTTGTTCTCATCCATACAACATCATTAGCCTATATACGTCCTACTGCTGGGCCAGTTCTAAAACTTAGAGGGTTTCACGCCTTAGTCTACCACGCTGGACTAGTGCGGGTTATACACACCTAAGATATTCCTAAGAACTTTGTTTCTACTATCCACAATTACGTAATTAAAGCAAGTTTATTTTTCATAATTATAGAATAGGTAAAATAATTTTTCATTAGTTTTACGTATGATTTTGAATGATATAATTAATCGAAATAGTGTCACCGTTGGTATTACAACTAACAGTCAATATTATAGAAACCTTGACATAATTTCGTAAAATAATCAATCATGGATAGCATGGCATATCGTAGGATAGCAATCGCGATTGCCTTTCTAATGCGCGATGACACGTAACAGGGGTTGGTAACGGCCAATGCGGAGTGGCGACACGTAGTCTTATCTACGAACCTATTTATTATGTCTAATGATTTTTATTATTGGGGTCCTGCTCCTGTGCAGCTAAATCATATGGATTATAATTAAATTAAATATTTTACTTTAAGCAGTAATTTGACGCCTCGTGTGGTCGAGTCGCCAATTTTCTTTTGCCAACTCACACTAGGCCAGCATGGAGGACTAAGGCTCAGACATTTTTGGATGCAAAAGAGGCACGTGCCCACAAGTAGGACGTCAAGATGATGATGACGTGGTTGAGTCAATAAAACTTAAAAGTCGTGAGCTTTGTAGTAAAACAGGAGACCGTAATAAACTTCGTCTCATTTATAACATTTTAAGTTAAAAATAACTAATAAATAAATACACCCAACAGTCACATACATAATCCTGACCCCACACTAAGATACGAGTCTTGTGTCGTGGGTATCAGAAAAAACGAGAGACTTTTCGGTCTCACAAACATCCAGACCCGAAACAAACATTTGTGGATCACACAAAAATTTGTCTCGGTGCGGGGATCGAACCCGCGGCCGCTCGTTTCGCTAGCTGGTATCTAGCCAACTGCGCCACGGGGTTGTTAATATCCATATTCAATTGTAGAGCACACATTCTTCAAAATCTTAAACAATGGGATATAGAAAAAAAAACTTAGATGTTGATAGATTGCTGATATTATTAAGATGTAATGTTTGTTTTATTAGATTCCGCAAAATTTGCGTAGTGTGTGCAATGTTCGAGATTTCGAGGTCGATTTCCTTTTCTCATTCGTTAATATTATTTCACAACAGCAGCGAGTTTAGGAAAACACAGGTGACAAAAAAATATTAGTGAAACTCACTAACATTTGTCTCGATACGGGGATCGCTCGTTTCGCAAGCTTATGTATAGCCAACTGCGCCACTAGCTGTAGGGATACACCTCTGTTTACCAGAAGAACATAGGCGTACAAAAGTACAGTCTGTTTGACAAGAGCGTGTACGGCAAAACTTTTTTTTAGGTACCGCTAGAAGCTTGGTTGTAAATTTGGCAGGTAGCTAGCCCCTTCCCCTCAGATGCTTTGTGTATAGAGTTTCAGTTGTCGTTCGATCTTTGTCAGAGGAGGACGCATTTCGTCATGAGTGCTATGTACGCATCACGTTATGAAGCAGTGTTCTTGTTTTTGCATCCAAAAGGACCCAAAATGTCATACGCAGCCGCTGCAAAATACATGAAAAAGTCAAAGACATTTGTTAGTAAGTGGGTGAAACGCTATTCTGAAGTAAAAAATGTCGACGATCTGCCTAATCGTGGCTCTACGCAAAAAACAACGAAAAAGGAGGACAAAATGATTTTACGGGTATTCGAGAAGAATTCTCGCCTATCGTTACGTGGTGGTCAAGCGGTTTTGCTTAAAAAAGGCCTTAATGTGTCATGTGATACTATAAGAAGACGTTTACTGGCTCATGATGTAAAATTTCGTAGCATAATAAAGAAACCGCTACTGTCGGAAAATTATGTTAAAAAGAGACTCACTTGGGCGCAGGAACATTTGGACCGGGATTGGGACAATGTAATTTTTTCGGACGAAGCTTCTTATTGGGCACGTTCTTCTATCACTCATACCTGGTGTACCCACGCCAATAAATTCATCCAGCGGACCGTTAAACATCCGGTGAAGGTGCACGTTTGGGGTTGTTTTTCAAAACAGGGATTTGGAACCTTGCACATATTTACAGGTAATTTAAATGCAGCTAAAATGGTCAAAATATATCAAATGGCTTTATTACCATCTGCTCAAAAGTGGTTTAAAAGGAAAAACATATATTGGCTATTGCAAGAAGACAATGACCCGAAACATCGGAGTCGTCTTTGTACAGCGTGGAAACAAGAGAATGACGTTGAAGTACTAGATTGGCCATCACAGTCGCCGGATGCAAATCCAATAGAAAATGTTTGGGCACTCATGAAGTTGAAGCTTCGAGGAAAGAAAATCTGGACTTTAAAACGATTAGTTCGTGAAATTAGACTTATTTGGAGGTCTTTGTCCCTGGATTATGCAATAAAATTAGTAGAAAGTATGCCTCGAAGACTTCAGTCAATATTATTGATAATGGAGGCGACTGGACAAGTTATTAATAATAAAGCATCATTGTCTATATCATGTATAATGAGTGTATTTTTTTTCTATTTTTTATCCCAATTCATTCCCGAGTTTTGCCGTACACGCTCTTGTCAAACAGACTGTATATATATTGTATATGTATGAATTGGTGAACTCATTACTACTATTCCATTTATAAAATCCGCAAATCTATGCCCCCCATCTATGCGTCCCCACTATGAATGGATTCAACGTCAATATTCTACCGGTCGTCGGTTGTCGATTGGCGCAATTTGTGGACGATTATGTTTGGGCAGCCACCGCCGCGTTCCTCGTACACTCGCATAAATAACACATAAATAACCTACCGTTAATATTTAACGCATTTTGACTCGTATCAATTTGAACAAATTTACCATTTTTGATGCTTGACATATTTTAAATTGTCCGCGGGTATCAGCTGTTGAAAATTTCGAATAACCTTTTGCCTCTAAGGCACCACAATACGTACTTAGACGATTAAATTACTACGTGATATAATGCCTTGTTACAAAAGAGTTATGGTGCTTTAAATATTTGCAAATACCGTGGTTAAGTGAAAATATACCATTACTTTAGAATTATATGCATGAGACCATTTATTAGTTGGTAAAAACAGACTTTAGGTATAGTATCTGATGGGGCTAGGTCTTTTATTCGTCACACTGGTCTGATGAAACATTGAATACATTAGAAGGTCCCCATGGCTTTATGCAGCAGACAAAGGCACTTACTTAAATGCATACACAACTTATTTGGAACCAATCGTGCTTAGGTACTCCTCGGCAAAATTGTATTCTATGATAAAAAAAACTACATTTCAGTCCACAATACCTCGAACTAATTATGGATCTAACATGTTCATTTGCAGGTCGACAAATAATTATAATTTGCATTTCTCCGATAATGATATATTTTTTGAGTCGCTTATAAATTACAAAAAATTACTTTTCTCCAATGTAACTTAGTTTAGATAATATTACAGAGCCGCTTTTATTGTTTGTTTTTTTTTCTGTTTTTGTATAATATTTACTTTTGTATAATTTATTTAATTATTTTCTTATGTTCACTGCTTCTATTTTATGATCTAGTTATAAGTGGAAATTGATTTTAGATTGAGTGTTATATTTTTGTTAAATATTTGAAATGAATAATTGTTCTGTAAATTTCCCAAACAAAATAAAAATAAAATAAATAAAAATATCCTAAATAATATAAATACACTCAACATACTCCTGCACAGTTGTAATCCGTCACTAAGATCCAGTCTCTCAGGCCAGTGGTTTATACATGTAACGGTATCTATCTGCAAATAATTTAAATTATTTATTGAGATCAAGATTGAACCCGCAACTTTCAGCACAAGCTTTTCAACAATCTGTCGCTGAATTAGATTCATATACAATCTCTCGCGCGCATCGCGACATTTCAGGTAAATTAGAGGTGTAAAAGAAAAATAAAGACAATTACATTTCACCAACAGTATTCTGGAGTATAATATGTTATTTCGGAACAGATTTCTAAATTTAGTGCTGCAACCACGACTATTCTAATGGAAAACCCCAATAAAACCCTCGAAAACCTAACCTGGAATCGTGATACCGCGAAACCAACGTGATTCCTGACCTGTCCACTCCTATTTATAACCCAGCACTCAACACTCATATCAATCTACAGACAGCATATTAGAAATGATTACCAAAAATTTCTGTAGATATCATTAAAACAGGGGACGCGTACATGAGATGCAAGGCAATAACTCGATTACAAGAGACGTTCCGAGGGTGTCGGGGTGTGACGCGGCGGAGGGGGCGTTGCGGGGTGCGGGGCGCCGCGGGGAGGGGGGGGGATTATAAGAACTTCGTTAGTCTCACGAAGGTGTCTAACTCAGGTCTGAGACGAGAGATTATCGCTTTTGCCTTTAGCGACGCATTTTGTCGTTAGTTTAGAATATCTCAAGTATCTGCACATTCTATATGCTTGCGACACGAGACATGTCGCAGGAACGTGGTGGGGAAATAACATGTTGACGCCACACCTCGCTTTTGTATAAATTACTTTAATGTTAATTAAAATATTTAGTAGTTTATAAAAATACTTAGACATAAAAAAGTCTCAATTTCTCTCAAAATCATTGCTAAAGCTAAGTAAGATTTCACACCTCAATGGCCCAAAACTATTAGATTTCGTAAATATGATTTTTTTTATAAGACCTTACATGAGGAAATGAAGAGTGTGTAAACGATTTAATAATTATTAGGCCATTGGTAATATCAACAGCTTATGTAGAATATGATTTTAAATTTTTTAAACACTATCTATCTTTATACCTAAAAATGTCCTAGTGAAATAAAAACATACAACTACAATCATTTAATTTATGAACAATGCTTAAAATAAAATAAATAAATGCTTTATATACTTTGTTTAAAAAAAAACGCATTTTGAACACTTCCAGCTTTTCCCACATTTTGATGAGTTATGAAAAGTTGAAAAGGTGACGGACAGCGGGTTGATGCAAGTTCTCTGCTCAAGCAAAAATGTTCTCTGTTTCTGGTATTCATGTTAGTATGTGGTATTCATGGGTAAACTATATTTTATGACAATCGTTGATGGAATAGAAAGCTATGAAAACGTAAAAGGCATTTATTTTCGCATTTATAATATTGTGAGAATGCGAAAAAGAATGTTGCCGGTAAGGAAATAAATAAGTCTGCTTATTAAGTTACTATTCAATTATAAATTGTACTTTAACTATAGCACCTGTTCGTAGAATAGAATATTTATAGTAGTCATAAATATAAACTTAACAACGCAAGTTTGCAATTGCAAAAGATAACGTTGTTCTAGTTAAATAAAATGAATGGCGTATGAACCAATTAAATAACAGTAGCTCCATGTTAAATGTCACTCATAAGTCACATTAAACACTTGCATTACACGTAACAAACCAATTGTCCTGTTAGAAATGTACAAAAATACCAGTGCGTTATAAATGTATTTTTTAAATAAATTTTAATTGCCAAAATGTGTACGAAAGACGCACGTTTATTTCCAATTTCATTAAAACGCCAACAGGCGGCGCGGCAGCGCACGTAGAGTGTAAGGTAAACGCACCCGTCGTCGGCCCACACAAAGCCACTTCCACAACACACAAAAGGTATGGAGTGCGAGCGAAGCTCAAAGTTGTAGAGAATGCAATCACAACTTGCGCAGCGCACCACATTATGTATCTAACTTGCGGCACTGATCACCTTCAAATTACGTCTAATTTATTACTTTAATGTGGCTTATTTGCTCTGTCAAAGGTTATTGAAAGGGCTGTCGCAAGCATCCACATCAATGTAAGCCAAGTCATTCCGATTAAATTAAAACTATAGAGAAGGAAGGTTGGGAGTGTTTGTGGAAAAATGAACGACTGGGTTACGCATTTACAATTACAATGCTACACATTGCTACAAGGTTTCTGAGATAGATTCTGAGAGAATTAATGTGTTGAATAAATAGCCTACACATACAGCGTCCTTAGAACAACCTAACTAGAGTCTTTACAGACTTGAAACAATATCTATGAATCTAAAATTTTTATCACCACCAGTTGTGTAAACCATAGTTTGTTA
Source organism: Cephonodes hylas (assembly GCA_030295005.1). NCBI lineage: Eukaryota > Metazoa > Arthropoda > Insecta > Lepidoptera > Sphingidae > Cephonodes > Cephonodes hylas. The sequence goes on from AP025366.1 coordinate 8,441,252, forward strand.
ATGATCCACGGACAGCTTTCAAATAAATAAGTTTCCTTAAACCTCCGTTTCCACAATATTGCTAAGCAATTATTCGTAAAAATGCATTTATTTGAAAGTCCAGTCTCAAATATTACGAAAATCTAAAAACATATTAACTAAAATATTAATTTCAACCGTTCCTAGTTAACAGACGCCGTGAAGGTTTTTGGTAAAACACCCAGATTCGTTACAATCTATGAATATGGTATATGGTCTTCAATTGACCTCAGAAAAAAATTGTACGGGAATCAAAATCAAAGCCACTGGCTTTACAGCAAGTCCTAATAAATTATTTTGTACAAGCAAATAGATTTTATACGAGTACGTGAACAAAGTAAAACAACATATTACATGACTTCATGACTACATGTTTTTCATTGGTGCAGTTTTAAATTACAATTTTTAAGCTATAGTGCCGGCAGTGCAGTGGTTCCATTAAACCGATGCACCATCACGTCACGTTCAATTTAACTTTTATGAAAAAAGTTATCTGCTATTCGAAATTCTGCATTACATATCCATAGGTGGGGGAATTTGCTGTTTCAGAATCCGTTTTCGCGCAAAATATTTCATGTTGCAATGGAAAATGGTCCGATGGTTGCCACGGTCAGCTTAAATCAGTTGGTACGCGTCGTAGACCTTTATATTTAAAAAATCCCGACAAAAAAGTATACTTTTTCCATACATGCAACGTATATTTAATACCGATGGTAGTATTGAAATGTTTTTTGTCGAGATTTCCTTTAACGCTAAGGGTTTTGTAATTTCCTTGGCAAATTTTTGTATTTTTCATTACAATCTGAATCTATTTCTAAAGTCCAAACATAATAGGTCATGAGCTGAAACTATGATTAGATAACTTTAAGGAGAATCAAACTATTCTGTATATTTGTTTCTAGTCAAGTTTCGCTCGAATGATCATGACTGTTTGTCATTGTAATAAGATATCGTTCACCTACGTCACAACATGCGTTTTAATAGCGTGTAGCGGCGAAATCTTTTGAAAGTTGTATTGTCTACGAAAAACTTCATCGGAAAAGTTTTTAATGTGATTACGTATTATATATTTACATTCTCGTATTCATTATACCCCGCAATAGACAAGACATACAATGTTTATTTATAGGAATACGTTGGTTAAACATTACCTCATATTTTGGTTTTGATAGATTTTATGAATGGTCTTACTTCTTATATGAAATTGCTTGCTATGTACTCATCGAAACAATCTCTTCTCACTGTCTGCCTTTGTCGTATGTTTACATAGGATTGATTGATTGAATGTTATCAAAGGTTACTGCAAATTCAGCCTTATGGTTTTGCACACGTTAAATTAAAATTGTTACGTTCTATTTTAGATCTCTATTACACTTAAAATAAATTGTTACACCATACCCTCTATATACGAAGATGAAAATCAACTCAAAATAGGGTGGTATCGCTATTAACGATTTCTTCCTAACAACCAAAAAAAAAAGTAAATATGAGAGAGATAGTCATGGTGATTAAATAATTAAAATGAAAAACAAAACATCTAAATAATTATACGTTAGTATAAATTCTGCTCTTCCATCCTTAATTATTGTTCAAATATGTAGTTTCCCGATAGGCAACCGCGCATTATGCAATGTTAACAAAACCTTTCAGATCTCCCACATCCTGTTTAAAGATGTTTCTAGAATTATTAACTAAGATTTGACTTAACAAATGGGAAACCAAGTTTCAGTTGTAAGGGATTAGGGAGCCCGGTTCCGGTCCGAAACCCCGAGGGGACCGGGCGACTAGTCTCCTACACAACTACTGAAGTGCATATATCAATACTTAAAATCACTATAACAGAACTTGCCTTTCTCCTTATAACTTATCTTTGAAACATTATTCCATATTCGAAATTTATAGCTTCGATTCAGATTCGATTCCAAATTCAAATTGTATAAAAAACCGTTACAATAATCATGTTTATCTTCAGCTATGTTTAGAGCATGAAAAAAGCATTACAAGTTACATAAATGGTTCCTGGAAGTATGATACATAAAAGAAACGTATAAGAAGTTTTTTATGGGTAACAAAAACACAGTGCGACAACAAAATATTTTTTCCCGCTGAATACCTAGAAATAGACTAGTTAAAAGCATAAAAACTCAATAAGATGAGTCAAAATTTCTATTGTGAACCCTTCACCGGGCGTTGGCTTCCGTAGTATTTTCAATTTAGTGTTTCGCCCACTCATACGATATTAAAGATCAGTATCGCAGGAAGGTGCTTTATTAGATTCGCTTCGTTTTCATTAAACCCTTTGCATAGGCCCGTCACACAAGTAGTTTCATCTATTTAATTTTCTTTATAGCATTTTGAAATACTATCGTATAAATATTTAGATACTTCTATCAGAAATCCTGCAATACGTTAATCAATACATCCTTCAAGTTATTGATTCATAGACTATATAATCAAGCAAGTTGGAAAACGGTAAATCATATTATTTTCTTTTAGATCATATCCTACAGTGTTACCCTTGATTGATTTTTCCGAATTTCTATATTATTTTCAAATTTGCAAACTACAGCTAATTGATATTAGTAACTGAAATAAACTCATACATGACATGGCAATACATGTAGTTAAATCCGTGTCTAATATTCGCCCTCAAATGACGGGCTAAGCTAATAAACATTCAATTTTCTTGTAAAATCGTACGTACATTCGATACAGATGTTTGGCTATGAAGTATGTCGTCCAGTTTTTGCCTCGGGCGCGGTATCGCCTCTCAATCAAATTATTTTGCTACCATCCAAGCAGTAAATTAAGAATTAACAGGGAAGCTGACTATTTTAAAACATGCATCGGGATACCCTTTCTAACGAGGTTTCCTAATCGGCCCCAAGGGTAGGGATGTGTTTTAACAAACCACTTGGAAAATGTATATTGCTTGAACTCAAGGTTTGGCTAAAGGTTGTCGTGATATATTATTATCGATCAATAAAATTGTAATTTACAAACTAATTATTACGAAAGACATGAGAAAAGTAGTTAAGATACATTTAATGACTATTTTTTTGGGATTCTAATTTCTATGTCTCGTAAACTTGTATTTTAGCTAATTTACCTAGATGTATATTGGCATTTAAATTTCTTTAAACTTCTTGTCACCAAAGAAAAAATAGCACTATAAATAAAATCCAATTCGGTCTCTTAAAAACCGCGGCATTTCGATCACATGCATACTGTTATATTCTATTTATTTCTAGCCAAATAAAAGCATGAAATAAATTCTTTTATAAAAGTAATTGTGCACGTAAAAGCTAGCTAATTTCCCCGTGAAAAATGCCCTAACAAAAGTAAATAAATTCAGCAAACCCTTGCGGTGTGGACAAATGATCGCGTCGAGGAAATGGTATCGTGACAAACATCCATGCTTCAAGCGACCTCTGTAAATCAGCGCGCGAATAAAAACCAATTACCAACATAACAAAAAAAATTAACTCTCCACAATACACCTGGACCGATACATGCTATTTATAACATACTTCGTACACGGTCTGTTTCTATTCATTGTTAGAAATATGGTAGCTGTGAATACTGTTACGTCATTCATAACTGATTTACCTCTTCGATTAGCCATGATTTCTGTTTCATACATATTTTTTGTTGCTTTTCTATACATTTAGAACGATATTTTACTACCCACGTGATTAATAAACTTTATTTCAGTTTATTAAAATTAAAATCAAATATGCATTAGTATAAAACGGTCTAATCTTTACAGCCCCAAATGCAAAAATGAATGACTGACTGACTCTCTTACTGAACAATGAGAAAACATAGACACACAAATATCATAGATCCCTCAAACGATTTGTCTCTGTGCGTTTAGAGTATCTGGGGCTTCTCGTGTCAAAGCTTGATCGTTACACAACCAGAGATGCTGCCAATAAATAATAATAGTAATCTGTGTCAGACAATTTATTAGCCTTTTCAACTTTCGCCTTAAGACCAATGATGTACGTGTCAAAAAGTATTGTAACCTCCTTTACAATCAATTACAGAATATAAATGCTTCTGTTGAATAACGATTAAGATCATGTAGACGGCAGTAAAGGATATTGGCGACACAGCGATAAAACAAAATGAATGCCATGTTCCAAAAACTACAGTCATATAATAAAATTATTGAATTTTGCAATTTAATATTGGCGCGCTCGCTCACTGTTGCCCATAATTACCAATGCGGGCCCAATTCATCATTCTTTATTACAAGCACAAAATTCCATGTAAATTTCATGCAAGCTCGATATACGACGCGAATGAGTTTCGATATATCGCACAAATCGTCATTTTTTACTTTTCCATTTTTTTTAATGACTGCTTTTTAATAACGTCAAAAGTGCAATTAGGTTTGAGTGATTTGTGAACTCGATTTTGTGATGAAACCAATCTAACGTACGAAGTTACGAACCCTCGATATCGGACAGTACTTTATATGTATCGGTGTAGTATAGACTCGACATTTTTTGTTTTAGTTTACGTCGGTTGGCATTCGCAATGTCACTGAATTATCACGGCATTGGTCACGGGTAATGACAATTTGATTTGAAGTTATAGGTTCGGCACATTCAAGTTGTTATTGGAATGATTTTTGAAGTACTTTAAGTTTATATCTGTGTCTAGCGAAAGCCGTAGACAAGAATTGGCAGTCTTTTCACGTCAGGGTAGCTATGAATAAGTCTACTACGCGGGTTAATAGATCTTAGAATAAAAAAAAAATAGAAAAGCTAAAATAGCTAGCTTCAATTGCGATACTTTTGATATGAGTAGTCAGCATACTACCGTCTTTATCTATAGCCTCAAATCATTATTTTATAGTTATTGATTTCGACAAAGAATAATAGTGGGATACGAAGAAAAAAATAGTAGTTATTTAACTAGAATAGCCGCAAATAAACCACAACCGCCTCGTGCTCTCCTAGTACAGGTGTGGGCCGTGCGAACTAGAGGTCCCAGATTCGGTTCCCGTGTCAAAGTGTTTTTGAGTGTTTTTCATTAGGAAATACAGTAGAAACTCGAAATGTAAAAATGTAACCAAAAACGTCGGTAGAAACGCTGTCCTTGACGTGAGACTAATATATGGGTGCAGAAATAATCAATCTCGTATGTTATAAAAATACAACCGCTTCAGTTTTAAAAAATTAAAATTCTAGCGCTTTAAATGTCATTTTATTGATGTCAAAAGAGGAATTTAAATGATAACCCAAATCAAAGTCCGCGAAAAGCCCCGATCGCAGCCACTTTATTTTTTGCCCAACAAAATGACTTTCAAAATCATTGTTTCAACATAAACAACGGGCGCCCCCCGCGTGCCTACTGAAAATGTCATTAATGTCTGAGTGAAATTCGGGGTCTAATCTCGTCACTGCAAAGCTTATTACATTTATACAACGGAGTAATCTTCGAATAAAGTTTTCAATGGAAAGTGTTGAATCATTGAGGATTGCGAACCCTTGCCTACTGAAAGAACTCCGCCTTGTACCGGCTAGGGTGGGTGTACCGCTTTATTTTATTAAAACGTTTAAATATTTCCTTATTAATGTTTCATGTTGCTGTGATTTAACGTATTTTTTAAACCCTCACGTTACTTTCAAAAATATAATTCCTTATAATTATACTTTATTTATTAATTAAAAAAAACTGTTGCAAAATTCATGTCGAATTGAGAAAGTTACTTTAGAGTATTGTTAAAGGATTTTTTTGCACTCAACGAGACTGTTGCTGAAACATTCACCATTTTTTTTATGTCTAAGAAATGACTTCAATGAAATATTACGTTTTTATTTGTCAATCGAAATCGAATTATGAAACGCACCCACAAAAGTATAATTGATTCGGAACTGGTTTATTTTGTAACGAATTAACACAAAAGGGTGAATTACACAATAATAATTGTAGCAATAAAATTTTCTCAACGTTTTGTTATATTTTGTTTGCCGATAAATCAATAAAGAGGGAGTAAAAATAATTTAATAATATTAGACTTGTTTTTACACTAAAAATACTATTGAGATCAAAAGAAACCCTGTGAAAGTTAAGGCAAAGTAATTATACCTACACTAAATGAAACTGAGCTGAAAAATATATCAACTAGAATATACTAAACTCATCCGTCTCAGTAAAATGAAAGTGATGACAGGACATCTCTTTCCAAAAAACGGTATAAAAAGTTCCGATCCTTTTCCATTTTCCTTGGAAGCCGTCATCCAAGCTGCTTAAACCGCATAGTCATTGCAACGCAATAACCAATTGTGAGCGTATTACGTGTCGTATCACAAAGCCTGGAGCTCTTTTAGCAAACACACAGAGTATCTAGATGTGGCGAGGATGCAGACATAAGTGACCAATGCGAGAGGGCAATAGCAATGGGAAAGAAAAAAAATCTAAGCAAAATAGGAGTATAAATTGACGAGTTAAAGTTGGTTTTTGGATTAGATATATTCGTATACATTATAAATAGTGATGCGTCTTATGCGGAAGAAGACATTCATGTTAATTTGCTTATTTATATTTATGATTAGCAAGATCCTAGATCTAGATCACCCGTTTAAGACCATACAAAAAACATTAAAATCGGTGAAGTATTTTTTGACTTTATTCGTACCTAACAATTCCACAATCAATCGAACATTTCTTTGGTTAGTAAAGATCCATTATTTAGTAAAAGACTAGTATGATTACATTCTCAACTTCAATGTCGTTTCCAGTAGGTTTTTGTCTGCGTATAGATTTTTTATTACTTGGATTGTGATGCGACAAAGTCGTTTTTGCGCAAACATATCGGCGACAATAGGAAACAGCGCTTTTGTGTTTTTTAGTTTGATTGATGATTTTAATTTCCTACTTGGTTCGTTGATTTTTGGAACGGATAAAAATGGTATCATTATTTATTTTGGTGTTACACGTGTAGCATTAGACGTATTCTTGTAAAAAATTGTGAATAAAATCCAATTATAGTAGCTTGAATTCGCTATTTGTCATCTTAATATAAGTAATAAGAAGTTGGGAGAATTCAAACTAACATAAGAATAGATCCCACCACAATGTTCCATTGCTGGAGATGGACCTTACTCCGTCGTTAAAAGGAGTAATGAGGCGTTACTTTTCTATGTTGTCATAGGTTGGTATTGAACTTTGACTTGAAATGAGGAACTATAGCTAATTCCCAAATGTAATACTAATCATCAGTCCATATAAATACTACGTACCATTGCTGAACACGGGCCTCCTCTGCTACTGAGAGAGTTTAGACCTTAATCAAACACGCGGGGATAGTGCAGGTTCCGTCACGATGCTTTCCATCAAATAGTTCAAAAAGTCAAAATATGCCTAGGTTTGGAACCTTCCGTTTCGCAATCTGGTGTCTAGCCAACTGCGCCACGCGTCATTATTTACAAAATACATTAGCTACTTAAAAGAAAATAAGCCCGTATGTATTGGCTACGTGGATGTGACGGCGCGATTTAAATATGGCGCCGGGCGTCATCCCGCCACTGACGCTGCGGTCGTCCATTTATCACTCTCGTAAGCCTCCGTCGATATTATGATCAATGCCATTCGCCCGCCTGAATGCCTTATTTCGTGTCACTATGGAGATCGAACTCTTTTCGTTTTTTACTATGCTAATATACTGCCCATGCGTAATAGTAATGTTTTTTAAATGCAGAGGTTCGTTTGTATAATTTTATCCTCATTGCTATAATTCTAAGGGCATAACTTAACAGCAAAATGTTGCTAGATTTTTTGGCAAGCATTCTGATAACATAGCATGTAGGTACTTAAGTTAGTAATGCAAAAATGTATCGTGTAGTAGTTCTATAATAATTTAAACAACTACTTGTTCTAACTATAATATTATAGTGCTACAAAATCAATTTAGCATGAGTGAAACGGGAATTAATTAAATATAGTCTACATTGATAACGACTAACTACACCAACATACGTAGACAACAACAAATTTAAGTAACATAAATCTTAATTTATATCTTTGATTTATAATAAATACTTACTTTATGTACCTCGACATAGGCCTCTCCCATGGCACGCCACTGGGCTCGGTCTTCGGTCATGTCTTCCCATGGCGTGCCATGGGGGAGGCCTATGTCCAACAGTGGACGTGAAAGGCTGTTGATGATGATGATGATGATGATGATTATGTACCTCCCAATACTAACTAAAACTTTAAACAGAAATGTATTCTTTAATATCGTCAATTTATAGTATGGACATAGTAATCGCGATACTAAATAGGTGAGAAGGCGTTTCACCCGCCTAGCACACTTTGTATTCCCTCAGTCGCCACCTGGGGGTAGTGGCTTTTTAAAAATTCTTTCACTTCGTCGAGTATTGTAACATTGTTGGATTAGGTATTTACCTACTTTGTAAATACTTGTAAGTATGATATTCCATGATTTTCGTATACATTATGAAAATTTTAAATGGCGTCACCTTCCCGGAGAGCTTTAATAATGTTTTTTGTTTATTTAAATCTTAATGCTAACTTACAGAGTAAACCATAACGCTCACATTAATAATTTATTGATATTTGTAATTACATTAATTAATAACAAAAAAAAAGAATCGTACAAATATGTCTAACACAATCACGTATACAATTCGATTATGTGTTTAACATGCTTGAATAGTTTAAAAATTGTTTGATTGGGAGTAATGTAAAATTCAAAATTAAATCTGTGCTTTACATTTAAACAGTCATTACAGTCATACTGCCCAAAGGCTTCAATTACAAAAAAATAATAATAAATAAAAGCTGAAAATAAAGGAATATCGTTTATCAAAGCCAATAATCAATTCATAAATTAACTTATACTCCAATTAATGCATGCAGTTCAACCCAAAACCGCATCGCTCGACGTCCAAATTAAAAACTGAAAGCCAAACAGTTTTGCCTATCTTTTTACACTCGGATTTTTCTTATCAAAGCGACAATGTAACAAAGACATTCTCCGATATCGAGTGTCGACACCTAAAGAGTGCACGTAACAAAAGAATGAAAACCGGAAAGATAGGTGAGTGCTACTCGAATGTAAGAGATCCCTCGCAGATTGCGATGAATGGAGTCACAGCGCTCGCCCCACTGGAGACGAAATCTGCGTGATCAATTGATCCACAAACGAGCTGTGCTGATATTGCTTATTACTAAGGAATCAAAGTGCGCCGTTTCTGTTTGTAAGCGACATTTTTCAATGGCACTCCACTTACATGAACACAAACCTTTTGTTCCTCGTTTTATTTGCTCTTGATCTTAAATCGTATTTTGATTCTTTTAGTCAGTGTTCTTTACGCTTGATATTTAAAAAAGTAAGTCAACTATTAATTTATCATACAAGGTAAAATGTTAAAACTCGTCGAAAATATTTGTTGAGGTGCGCCTGACAAAATTATTATAGCAATCTCTGTGGTCGTGATTATTGATTGTAAATGCTATGCGGCGTTTTTGTGATGTTCTCTGTAATTATCGTTATATTAAATATATATATATGCAACTTGTGAAGATATTTTAGTTTGTTTTGTATTACCTTTATTAATTATTACTGTTACCTACTTTTTCCTAAATAAAAATAAAAAAATATCAATAATGCAACAACCAAAAATCATGATGCTATTAATAATGTATTATGATTTATTTCCAGCTAATTAAATTAATTTACTGCTGAATTTGTGAAACATAACAAGGTTATCAAATGAACAGTTTTCCTGTATACGCTAGAAATTAGATCACTAACTAGTCTAAAAAATAAAATAAGGCTTAACAAACTTCTAAATACTAGAACTTTTTTAAACACTATTAAATTAGTGGGAAATAATAATAAATACGAGAGCTCGGAAACTCTACGTGGACAAGAGGCCACTTCCTAGTTATCAAGCGGAAGATAAAAAATGGATAAGAGATGTTTTCCTTTGATAAATGCAACTGAAATTGCACTAAACACGATACTCTTTTTACATGGCTTTTTAATAATCCGACTGGCATTCACTTGTTGAAAATCGGTACATGAAATCAAAAAGTCGCGAGTTCGATTTTAGTAAACTAACACTATTGCCTATTTCTTTAGGAAAAAACAGCAATGAATAGGATATAAAGTATAAGAACGTATGTAGATACTATCTTTTTTAAAAAAAGTAGCTACTTATTCCGACGTCGCGGCCCAGACGGCAGCGCAACAACCGCGAAAATAGAATATTACCAAGTCCATATTAACTGCCAGTCTGGCATCCGTTATTCAAACAAGAAATTTAAAAACCATTTGGAACTTCAAAAACTAAATCGCACTCAATTATTCACCGTGCCCCCGAAACCACTTGAAAAAATCCAATCAGCATAACTCGTCACTTTAATATCGATCCCCAATTTGCCAACACTTATCAACTCTATGCATAGATATCGAATGAGACACCGAAATATGATTACTAAAGCCGAGTAGCATTTTCAACCTTATTGCATAGGGAATAATAAAATGTTTTCTGTCATTGATGTATTTGAATACCTTTGTGAGAGCACGGCTGAGTGGTTTACTTAGAGTTTAAAATATTCATAGCTTGTACTGGATCGTATTTAAATATTTACATAAGTGTCACGCGGCGTCACTGACGGTTGTCGATAAAATGTATTGAGTGGAAACGGTACTGTTTGGGGGCGACGACAGTGTTGTTCTTTTTACAAATAATCACATTTGTCGATTTAAATTATCTAGTCTTTTTGTTTCCGATTGGGCTTCCTAGACATTTGTCCTTTCTTAGAATTGAATTAGACTGCAACGTAAAGTCCTACCATAGCTTGGTTTAATTATCAAATATCACTGATTTTGATGGTTATTTTCTCTGACGAATAGCGTAGCCCTGGCAAAAGGCCGGTTTTATCAAGTGCTCATTAAATTCTACAATTTACGTTTCTAAGTTATCAATATATCAAATATAAAGAAGACCATACATTAAAAAATACTAATTAAAGTAAATAATTAAAATCAAAAAGAACTGATAATACAATAGCTAGGGTGTCCTTACTTTCGAAAATATTATTTGTCAAAATCACCTGCGACTGTTATTCACAACCTAACTCGCTTTTCACACCCGCTGAATACATCCCTAATAAAATATTTAAGAGCGAAACATAAGCTTAATGTGCCAACCACACTAAAGTTTATCATCTCGAAGATAAAAGTTTATAAAACACGAGATATTTTAAATAGTACTGTCGCCCCCCTATCCGAGAAGCAAGGCGTTAACATTCGCTAGGCAGAGGGCGATACTTCCACTAAGCATCGTGTATTCAAGCCATAAAAAATAATGGATCTGCGAATCGTCGAGATATGCGCGGAAATATGGAGTGAGGTGAGCGCACGAAAAATCGTAATGGCATCACGAAAATGGGGATTAGAAAGCGATCGAGTCGAAATCGACGCGGGAGTGTGCAAACATTGGATACATTTTACTTTTAAAATATTAAACTCGAGAACGCGACCTTCGCGAACAACGAGCTGTAGAAAGGATAAGACGCGTTCAAGAAAAAACAAAACCAAGACGGAAAATTTTTTCTTTGTTTCCTCTGCAATATATTGATTTAGGCTTATTCCCTTTTGTCTATTCATTTAGAAATAAATTAAATTTCGTTCGAAAAGGAAATAACATATGAGGTATATCCATTCAGTATTACTTATCTAAATCGTAATTAAACAAAGTAGGATTTCATTAAATTACTGAAATTAACCGAAATTTAAAATCATAAGCTCTCTTACTGAAAAGTCACGTTGGCCGGCTTAGAAATAGAACCAAGGGTTGCATTTTTCCCTTTTTTCGTTTAGATATTACAAAATACTATTAATTTCAAGAATAAATAATTATTAAATTATTGGCATTTTGAAAAATATTTTAGTTTTAAATGAAAACATAAAAATTAATGTCTCCATTTATCATTCTCATTAAAAGCAGTGATGGCCTCGAGGTTTGGGCGCGCGGTCGACAATCTCGACGGTCGCGGGTTCGAACCCCAGGCACACACCTCTGACTTTTCGAAGTTATGTGTGTATTCACATTGAATTATCACTTGCTTTAACGGTGAAGGAAAACATCGTGATAAAACCTGCACACCTAAGAGTTCTTAGGAATTTCTTAAGTGTGTAGTCCGCCAACCCGCACTAGGCCAGCGTGGTGGACTATGGCCTAAACCCTCTCAATGGTAGAGGAGACCCGTGCTCAGCAGTGGGCGTATATGGGTTGATGAAGAAGAAGAAGAAGAAGATTTATCATTACTTTTGAAATACTAAAAAAATAAGTTCAAAACGGCAATTTTTTCAGCAAGTTCTCTTGTGCATTTGGTTTTATTTCTCGCAAAACGGGATTAAACAAATGAACATAAAGCACCCCACGTCATTTTAAGTACGCCATATAAAATTTTTAAGCGTTCCACTAACCGAAAGAGAGTCGCTAAGTGCTCATAGTGTAAATAACATAAAACGTAGTAACCTAATTTTAGCTAATCGTGTTTACTCGTCGCATGTAAACAGGTCCCGGTGCAAATGACGGCATTTACCCACCTGCTTCAACGAACACACAAAACGCTCTTAATATGTGTTATGAGGTTCGTTTGCAAATTACTTTTCAAGATTTTTCCAGAGGTACGAGAATTTCTAATATTAAAGACCATAATGTGTGGTCTGAGAATTTCTAACGAACTCAAACTTAGCTCAAATTTTTAGGTATTAAATTTCCTAGCTTGAAGTTTTAATTTCAAGGAAATGTTATCGTTTTAAATACTTTAAGGTTTAAGACATATAGCGTGGATTATTAAACAATTTCTTGATATGGAGTAGAACATATTATGTATATACAATTTTTTCAATCAATCAACCAAAAAATATCGACATAAAAATCCAGATTTAAGTACATTTATCACACATAGGTACTTCATGACTTCATCCCCAAAAAAAACTAGAGCTGTATTTCTACACAAAGGTTCCGTGAAACATGTTAAAAAAAAATTTTATATTTGGTGCTTAATTTTGTTTTAGCGAGAAATATCTCGACTCTTGTTGCTACGAACAATGTCCAATCAAAAATATACATACAATAAACAAAACTAATTATTACAGCCCTGTGAACACTGACTTAATGATGTCGCAAAGCTTTTTGAAACAAAGCACAGCGTATAGTAGAGTGCCGTAAGACATAAAAATGGTCAAACCTCGGAACCCAGGGCCAGTCAATGAATCTGTATATCAAGTATGAGACTGCATTATTAAAACCTCAAATAAAAAAGTTAAAAAAAAAAAATTGACCGATCTCGATTTACAACAATTTTTAACAACAATTCACTGAAAAATGAGAGACGGAAGAGAGAAAATTTTTTTATAGTGAAAAATTTAGTTTTATTTGTAATAAATTATATGTGCAGAGTAACTTCAATGTTAATTTATTAGATTATCGTAAAAAATAAGTTACAAAAAAAAAAAAAATTATCATTAACTATTCACATTGTTACATCGTGTACATTTCACAGCTTTCACTATTGCATTCTAAGCAAGCTGCAGTGCAGTTTAATCCACTTTTCCTGCACCCACAAGATGCTCCACATCCTGTTTTGCATGAGCAAAAAATAATTTTTAATAAAGATTCTGGAGCTGGTCGTTGCGTCATTGTTTGCGGTGTCAATATTCCGCATTCCAAGCCATGTTTGAACTTGCAAAAATACTCTTTTAAGTTTTAGTACAAACGCCCAATTAATTCAATATTTCGTCAATGTGAATATTGTTGCTTGAAAATTCCTTAATCACACGCAATAGCAACAAAGGGCAATATTGGCGTTGGTGACTTGAATTTCCTCAAGTTGCCCCAAAACAACAAATCTATACAACAAAATGTGAAAAAAGCTCTTAAAAAAGAATATTTCTCATTTCTTAAATTATGAGCTTTGCAGAGCAAAAACGTGATCCCTTATTTTTTCAAAAATTCGATCGAGTGAAACAAAAAAATGGCTGGATGGATTAATTTGGCACTTTGTAGGATTTTTGTGGACATATTGAACTGTAAAACGCACACTTAACATTATTGGTTTTCACAATATTTTCGATCCAGCGCTCGATTTTCCAAAACACCATCTAAAGCTCATTTTTTGATGCATTTTCAAATTCATGTAACAAGAAGAATTCTTGTTTTTTCGAAAAAGTAATAGCTGGTGGTTAAAGGATATTTATTCAAATTCTTGAAACGCACCTTAAACTTGGTGTACAATTATTTGTTGCAGAGATATCGATAATTAAAGACAAAAGGATCCTTTTCCATTTGTAGACTGATATCTCGGCGAGAACTAAACATATCGAGGTGTTAAAAGATAGAAATTAAAGCTAAATAAACAAAGTATCCGATCTTTATAAGGGTTAAGCAAGAACATTTTTCTCCACGCCCGTATGTAAAAAAAAGAAGCATTAAAAATTTTGAAATCGTTTTGTTGCTGCTTTTCCTAAGATCACTCAAAAACCACTGATGCTACAATTTTTTAATGTGTTAATCCAAAAACTAGAGACTTGGAGCTACAATTTTCTTTTTTTAAATTTCCTGTACGACCATTTTTCTCGAAGTTACGGCCCAAAAATTTGGATTTATTTTTTGATCCTTTAATTTTTTCAGTAGTGTATTTATTTATATTCATCGGTATACCTGCAGTCCCTAAAGATCCAAGATCAAGTTTTCAAGTTTGTAATAGTTGTTATTTTTAAAATATGACTTTTCACTAATATAAATCAATTAAAACTCCAAAAAATTAATAAATGTTTATAATAATAAAAAAAAATTGAGAGCGCGAAAAATTTTTTTTTTAACATTTTTCTATATACTATTAAAAACATAGTTTCAAGGTTTATATTAAGATTCATTGACTGGCCCTGGATTCCGAGGTATAAACCTTACGGCGCTCCACTAGTACGTTAGGAGTAATTCGAGGCAAGTTATCGGCAAGCAAACAAAGTTGAGGCCGACGGGGAGCGAACCCAATTATCTCTAATGAAGACAATGATATAAGTGCGGTTATTGATCTAGATTTAAATTTCATGACGGGTCAGTCCCAGCGATGTGCGATCCCTTAATGCTTCTTGCCAAGTTTCTTGTACTACGACCGTGAGGCATTGATACTTTCAAGAATGTAATAAACATATATAATTTTAACAGTACACAACATCTTCGCTTTAAAAAATAATTTAATGCAGTAAAATAATTTTAAATAAATACATTTAGTATTTCTCTTCTTCTCTGTTCAATATAAGGTTGAAATAATATTAACAAATGGTCGTGTTGTGTTTTATTTGTAAACAAAAGTAATGGCTAGTTTGCATTCACATTTATTCAAAGTGCGTAATATACGCTGATTCACAATATTTAAATAATAACCATAAATTATCCTTTATCTCATTCACAATGACTAATGTTATTTTTATCGTCACTTTACCTACGCCTTAACATTACCTATGTAATCATGTTTGTAGAATATAGTCAAAACAATAACTTGAAACACGCGAATAAAGTATTAATTACTGAGAAAGATTCAAAATTGAAGAAAACATTTATCTTGTCACAATCTGCAAGGTACCAGGATTAACTTGATTTGTATATTTTTGGTTTTAATAATGCATTGGTTATATTCCTCTTCTTTTTCAAATATTTTACACAAATGACCAAACACTCTTATAACCATACTACTTTTTGTAACAGGCTTTAACAAATCCTTAAGCTTGGCAAAGGCCATCCTCTTCTTCTTCCATATCACCCCCACTTTTGCCAAGTTACGCCGCAGTATTCTCACCTATTATAAAAACACTAGATTAATCGTCTTCTAGGACCAAAACCATTCAATCCGCCTACATCCAAGTTTAATGTCCACTAACTAATTTCTTATCCCCGAAACATAATAATATGGACCAACATACACACGAACAAACATGTGAAATTATGATTAACGACCGTACACACACTGACGATAGCGAAGGTACACTCACCTACATAATGGAATAGATCACCATGGCAGATTAAAATAGGCCCCGAGTTGAGGCGCATCGATCGGCACTGCCGCTTGTTATTGATATCACGTGTTACGTACGGTATCTTAGATCTTCAGAGGCTTCCTTGCAGTCTAATTTGTATTGTGAGCTGTTTACAGATCAGTACATTCGAGATTTTAAATGACGGTAAACTATGGAAACAGTTGTCATCTAGGTGATTATTAGGCCCATGTAATTAGATTAATTCTTAACCTATAATTCGACAGAGCTGCAGTAAGCCAGCGTGATGGTGTAAATCTATTCAACGGTAGAATAGACCCGACCCCAACTGTGGGATGTCATAATGAGTAGGTACTTCTATAAAGATACACGTAATGCCTGCAAAAGCAATATTGATAAGGAAAAAATATACGCCACATTATAATCACAGTATACTTATATTAATGACAGTAACAAAATGTATTATACAAATAAAAATCGCTTATAACTTTTAATCATTTCATAAACTCCTCAGATTATGCATCAGACAGAATTTCCAATCAAAAATGGGAAAAATATGACAAAGCAATGAAACAAGTGGAGTTGGTTTGACTCTTATAGCCGGGCAACAGGGGTGCTATTCCGTATCGATCGGCGGCGAAGCGTTCGGTTCGAGCACTTCCACTCGTTAAGATGTTAATGATTTTGCATAATAATTGCATCCCGTGAAAAGTTCGCTAACCACGACCCTCCGGCACAGATCACGTGACACCGCACTCACTTCTACTTCGTTTAATCGTGACACGAATTTATCATTTAAAAGTTGAGTACATATGAGATTTATCATATCTCTACGTACTTTCCATAGATATACGTAAATGTAATGAACATTCTATTTTATATATCTAGTGTCGTCAGATAGTACATCGGATGATGCATTTATATAAATGCATATACACTCATGCCTGTGTCATTGAGGCACCGACGTTTTGGCAATTATGGTATAAGCTCCATTTGATAGAAGGCGAGTATAATGGTGTTTCAAAAATATTTTCAAATTCCGTGCCGCTACAGAGAAATTCCTATTAAAAAATTTCACCAGTTATAAAACCTACATATGGGAAAAGTAATTCGAACAAGACAACAAAACCAATAAAAAGATTTAAGTCACTGCCAAATAAAATGGTGAAAACTATCGTTGAAAATAATAATCCACAGCAAAGAGTATGATAACAAGCAATGTTTTACGGAATAAAAGAAGCGTTTTATTTACAAAGAAACACAAGAATGTATGTGGCAAAGATGGGATCATTTGAGAAAGCGGCGTTCGGTCGGGGGTCACCGCGGGCGCGATACATTTCTAACAAATGCCTTCCCCAAGGCGTTCACTTACTGCTGCCTTGTATTGACTGCTATACTTATAACTCATATCTATAACGTCTGTATCAAACATGTATTTATACGGGGAGGAGATAATCTATTCTTGTTTATCTACTCTAACACGCCAGAATCCCCGAAGGGATGGTGGTGTATTTCTATACCAACCTCTAGGAAAAATTAATAAAACTATGCTCGAGCCAAGAACTGATCTCTCAATAACTAACGCCAGTTAGTGCCACGAGAATAGCGGCGCAAATTATTTGAAATAAGTCTAAAATTAAATCTAAATTTCGACCGGTTCGGAAAAAACGTATTAAGGTTTTTTCTCATTGAAATTCTGGGTATCATTCAAGTATGGAAATATACCCGATAAATAGCAATTAGCGCGCCATTAATTACTGAAGACTTATATAGCAGATGAAACGTTAACGTGGAAAAACAATTCTGCTTACTCCTTCGAGGGCACAAAGATGATTCATGAGACTAACCTAACACACATTTGATGATGATCTTGGGGTGTGAACACAGTATATTTTAAAAGAAATTTTCCTCCCTAACCACTCATCACAGTTAACTGTTAGTCCTTAGGCGCATAAGTGTGCTGTAAGTCGAAAGCAGCACCCGTTAAACGCCCTAAGCGGATCTTATGACGGCTAATTCTTGTATCAGCGAGATAAGCCTACACGACGCTCTTCCGTCGACGTAAACGTACAGTTTACACACGCATGCACGTCGAATCAATGTACTTGGATACGTTAAACAGTTAATTTATTGAACTATAATATGCGACCTCTAGCATTTCATGTAACATTGTGCTTTCTGCATGAATTTCCAGAAATAGTTAAAAGAGGCATTCATGTATAAATCATTAATCTCTAGCTGTTAATTTATTGTAGTAGCATTTTGTCATTTTTTAAGTATGTAACAATTCACATTAACGACCTATACAGAACGATGTATATAAAATATTGTATTTAATGTATTTTTTTAATTTATTTTCATTTAATTATAACACACGTAACACGTTATAAAAGTAGGTATATGTTAGATAGCCATTTCTTTTATTTCCTTCTCTTTTAATCCTTCCTTTTTTTTAAAAAAATTAAACGTCCAAGTAAAACTTCCGCAAACAAAAGACGAATATCTTAAATACTATTCGAAACACTTCGAAAAGTCTTTAAAAATTGAGTTTGAGTTATGAAAGCAAACAAATTCTTTGCCACAAAATAATTAATTAAAATGTACAAGTTATCTCTGTGCGACACCTAGCGGCCACCGTCTTCTTTATGCCGCCATCTTTTCATCGCCAAAACTCATTTCAATTAATTTTCCTAACAGTAAGTAAATGATGTGCCTTTAAAAGCGAGATATCATTAACACCGGGAAGGGAAGCCCGGCTGTTATTAAAAGAAATTGAACAAATGCTAAGGCTGAATGTAATAAATACTGTTTTTACCTCGTAATAAATTATGTGGAAATATTTATGCAATTATTTGTTATTTTATTTTGTTACAAAGATACTTTCGGTAGGGTAATGGAAATAAAACAATTAATCATCTGCATGAACCTACACTTCAAACTTAATCGTAAATATATCAAAGCAATGTTTTTTTATAACATTCCTCTGTAATATATTGTTATAGGAAGCAACATACATCTCTTTCCGAATTTTTCTCTTTGCAATATTTGTATCATCATCATCATTATCAGCCAAAATACGTCCACTGCTGGACATAGGCCATCCCAGAGACTTCCAAAGTATTCTATCGGAAGCGGCCTGCATCCAGCGGCTCCCTGCAATTTTCACCAAATCATCAGGCCACCTTGTGGATGGACGTCCAACGCTGCACTTACTAATTAATAACTATTTTATTTAAGATCAAGCATTGAAAATACGCTCAATATTTATATCCGTGTTGAAATAGATATGGTGGATTCAGAATAATAGAAAAAATAAAAAACGCCTTCAGAGCGGTGAGCCAGCTCCCTGCTCCCGCGGGAGAATCATTATAAAAAATCGTGTTGATGGATTTAATTACAAAAAATAATTATTCCAAAGAAAGTTGGATGAATAAACTCGGACGGAGCGGGTTCTTCGATTCCCCCATAATCGGATTAATTTACTTTTAAAAAGCAGAGGGGGGCGGTGGTTGTAATTAATGGAATGATAACATTACCTACTTCGTGGGCGGACGCCTTTCAATACCACAAACACGACCCACGTGGCTTTATTACTTTTAAACTACACTGGAAAAGAACATCAGACGTCTTAGTCTACAAAGAACCCACTTATCATCCTACATTCTTAATATAAATATATAAGACTGCTTGCGACATATTTACAACTAACTACTCACAGATCAATATTTTTTCACAAATAAATACATTTCTCCAAGGATAAAAAATACCTTTCTAAACTTAAATTACTCTTAATAAAATTTGTAGATCAAATAGCACATCGATAGCGTACTAAAGATTATAACAATAATTTCCTTTAAAAGCTTCAATATATTTTTTATTGCCTATCAATAAAAGTATACTAAAATAGATTAACTATCCGCCATTGTTTGAGTTTTATTGAAGGAGAGACATCTCGTGTCGACGCCACTCGAATCCAAATGAGAGTTCCGTAACGGTCCCGATGAGAAGCGTTTTTTCCACTCGGTTACCTACCGGTGATCTGTTCTGAACGCATCTCCACTGACGCAAATCATATTGCTGGGAAGGGTTCGGGATTAGGAACGCAACCCAACTGGAATCGGCCAGTCATCGTCGCTGATTTTTCTGTCTTACGAACCTTTTGACATAAATATCTAATGCTATGTCATCGCGATGTTAGCGCGTGTTTGGATACAGATTAGGGTTAGCTTGTGTGAAGAGATTTGCCGAAATTTGTGTTATTTAAATGTAGAATTGATATGAATGATACAATAGTATATTACGTTAGGTTTGCGAGAATATTTACACATTGTTCTGCACTTATAACACATTCCAAATTGAACGTGTAAATAAATCAACTAAAGTTACTGTAACGTAACATACTGATAACTTTAATTTAATATACATAATTATTTTCTTTTGAAAAGTTAAGATCTCTAAATAATTCCATTCTGATATTTTATGTACACTGCAATTTCATTCGCTTTCACTCTGTAGGTTTTAGAAAACTTCACAAAGGAAATAATGACGGAGTTATTTTCCATTATTCCACCACTATTACTTCGTTTCAGCTTTGAATACAGTTACCATATTGAAATTCCAGTAGCCGGCAGGGCCGACTTGCCCATTAGTAACATAGCACGGTGACCAATAACAATGTAGACGGCAGACACAATCTGTTCCCGAAAGCAATTCAAGCCCAAATTGCTAAAGTTATTCCGTACGTTCGGCCGCAGTGAGGGAATGAGCGTTATTTTTCTTCCACGTGCTGTCTCATGTTGCGATCATTCTTTACTTTTCGTCTATCTGTGTTACATTTTCTATCTATTTCAAGGCTGGATGCTTCTCCAGGAAATGCTCTTCTTATTATACTTTCAATGTTTTGTCTTTGTTTTTAAGTTGAAATACGTTTAATGCAGTAAATTTGAGTTAATTTCTAATTATTTTAAATTCATATCACTGGTTACTTAAAACTATAATTGTGTTAAAAAAAATGCAACAGTTTCTCAAATTTTTACTTTTAGTAAGTAAAAGGTTTTCAAGAATTTATAATATTAATTATCTCGTTTATACTTCAAGCATACCAACTGGATACCGAAACGCATTCACCTAGACAGTCATCTAGACATCAACTCACTCCTATTAAAGGGCAAAGCTGTCTCTCGTGAACTGTCACATAAAATATAAAAGAAAAAAATATTTGCAGCAACATAACTTTTTTGCAAGACAAAAAAAGGGATACACAAATAGCATAAATCTAAACAAATAAGTAATTGCCACAAAACAAAGCCACATTAAATCAATGTTTTTTTATGCGAAACAACTCAATAATGAAAAATATATCAATTGTTATGACTAGTTAAAAACACGCCTTGTTAATTAATTATTTTTCCCCTTTTTTCTTGCACTGCAAAATAATTAATGCAGTCGATAATTTATCACCATCACCATAGCATAATTTAATAACAACTTTTGAATAAAAACTTTTTATGTTACTGGTGCTGAGTAAATAGAGTGTTCTACATCATAACATCACTGTTGGTAGTAGCCAACTACTGAATGTAGGTCTTTAATCAGCTCTCTCATACAATTCACTCGCAAAATTTACATATGACGTAGGATGGTGTCCAGGGATTGTCTTTTTATATATTTGCTTCAGGACTGAACTGTTTGAGAGTTAAGAGTTGGAGCTGTTTCTAGAGTGCGTTGCAAATAAGTGACCATTAATGAAAAACATCTGTTAGTCGACACAATTGTACTGGAGTGTTCGAAACGAGTGAGCATTACCATAGTGATGTTTACAACAATTGTTTCAAGCATAGGTCTCACATAAAGATTTTTAAACCGTCAGAAGCGGCCTGTATCAAGAACTGATGATGAAGAAGATCATAACTGATGATGTTCAGAATGATATTAGAAAAAAACGATACTGGAAATATAGAAATCCTTGACTACAACAACACGATCTTTATATACCAATGATAATTTTATTACACGACATTTGAAATTACATAAATTTGATAAACGAGGAACTAATTATATTAAATGATTAATTGTGGCTATAAATTAACTTTCTATGCTGGTCTTGCTTTGGACCATACATATAAGAAATTTCTAACAATTTGAGGCGTCCAGGTTTCCTCGCGATGTTTTCCTTCAACGTTAAAAATGTGATAATTTATTATGGATACACACATTACAGAAAAATATTTGAACCCGCGACCGCCGAATTTTGAGTCAACCGCGCGCCTAAGCGTCAAGGCTATCATTACGTTATACGTATATACATATATAACGTCATTAATCATTATCACCAGAACATATCCAGCAATGGAGGTTTTTAGGCCGATGATGATGATTATTATATGGTTATGAGTTACCTCCCCCGAAGACTATTATAACGTATACTAGCTGTTGCCCGCGACTTCGTCCGCGTAGACTACAGGGTTTAGTTCAGATAGGAAATAAGTTATAGTCTATTTTACTTCTCAGAGTCCTATTTATGCACATACCAGAAATCATTCAAATCGGTTTAGTAGATCCAGAAATACCCATTCCCACCAGAATACTACATTTTCTGGAATTGAAAGTATCGTATGTTACTTCCTAGGTTCCTATTTATCTCCATACTAAAATCATTTTAACTGTCTCAGTAGATGTAGAAATACCCATTGCCACGAGAATACTTCATTTTCCGGGATAAAAACTATCCCATGATAATTCTGTGAGCTCTACCTCTCTCTATACCAAATTTCATTCAAATCGCTTTGGTAGGTCGAGAAAACTAAAATGGCTATTAAAATGTAAGGGTTGATCGTAGAAGGGTGAAAATTAAGGATTGTATGTATTTTTGTATGTTGTATCATAAAAAATAGAAACTAAAAATTTTGTTTAAAAAAAATAATTAGGGGTGGACTACCCCTAACATTTAGGGGGATGAAAAATAGATGTTGGCTGATTCTCAGACCTACTCAATACGCTCACAAAATTTCATGAGAATCGGTCAAGCCGTTTCGGAGTAGTATGGGAACGAAAACTGTGACACGAGAATTTTATATATAAGATTATGACGTCGTTAGTCTATTTTATTGCAACATATTACGCACATACCATATATTAAATATTAAATCATGCAAAAGAGTGACGCATTTATTTTATTACATGATCTGGATGTTTTGTAATAAATATAAGTATTACTACGGATTACGTTGAACATATATCGGAGATTACAGTTAGTAGGTACAAAAATATAGCCAGTTACATTGTTGTACTACATGAACGACTAACGAGCGACATGAAGAAAAATCACAAGTCGTCATTGTTTTTTCTCTTTGAGGAATTAAACTTACTGGGTGTGCAATGTGTATGTTGAATAAAATATGGAAAAAACAACTGGGACATTGATAATTAGTGATAGTGAAAGAAGAGAAATTTAGGCTAAGAACATATATTCGATCATCGTTTTCTCCAAAATCAGTAGAAGATATTTTGTAAGGGCAGGCAGAGGTGAATTTCTGCAACCATATTTCACCAAATATTTATCAGTTCCACGTAATAAGTTGCGAGCCTAAAGCACCTTTTTCAGGCGAATTTTCAGACTTCGTCTTGCTACTGGGAATTTCCTAAAGAAAAAGAGATAATACTTACCCCGACCCCGAAATCGAACCCGGACTCTCAGATCGCTCGGAATATTGTACGTGAGACCACGAGGCATACTTTTGACTAAATATCAAATTTTGATTGCACAGTCTAGGAAGAAGTTATTGATGGTTTTGTGGAAATCAGCAACAGCAATTGTAACAAATCAACAACACATAAATAAAATTGATTAAAAAAAAACAGAAAACAACCTTAGAAGTAAATATCAAGTCTTGTTATTCGATAATATAAAGCTAGTGACGACACTGCCTCAATACTAAACACGTAGTACCAGGTC
This sequence comes from Cephonodes hylas, assembly GCA_030295005.1. Taxonomy (NCBI): domain Eukaryota; kingdom Metazoa; phylum Arthropoda; class Insecta; order Lepidoptera; family Sphingidae; genus Cephonodes; species Cephonodes hylas. The sequence goes on from AP025366.1 coordinate 8,465,281, forward strand.
AAGCATTATTCATACAAAGCATGCATTCTTGCACACATTCATAAATACACACAAATTATGCCTCAGAATAATATGATCTTTCATTACATGATTGTAGCCCAATGCTTTGTCTCCGGTTATGTGTTGAAGGGTAGTCGACAATTTTTTGATTTCCTTTTATTTTTGCTCATGATTTTTTTAGGGTTAAAAACAATTTGTGTCTTTTAGAGTAGCTGAGCTTAACCATACGGTGTTAATTGCCACTGAAGATCCTGGTGCAAAGGAAGCGTGTGGTGAAATAGGACATAATAAAATGCAATACCTAAGAGTATGTGCTCAATATTTATCTCTAATGTTTTTTTCCAGCTCCAGAACATTTGCATACGGTCAGGCCAGATACCAAATGTAGTATTGACCACCGAGAATCCATAAACTCCACAATTAAATTAAATTGTAAAGACTTTCTAGACATTCTGGACTCGAAACTCCATTTACTACTACCAGTAGGTTCAATTTTCCATGTTAGAATAAAAAAATTCTACCTCTATGAGCTCCTCATCGTCATGCTGCAAATATCAACACCGTATTTATTACTCTACATAAACTTAAATCATTCAAATAAAGCGAGAAGGCTTTAAGGAAATCAGACAGAATCAAGTTTGTAAAGTCTACAAACCCGCATATAGTTAGCGTGGAATGAAACCTAACCGCTCTCAAACGTAGTAAGCCCGTTCTTAGAAAACGTTCATTGAATGACACAGTAATGCAGTATGTAAAAACAATCGTAGACAAGGACGGCACTTTAATGACACTCGTAATTAAAAAGATATGTAAAGGAGCCTTAGAATAATTGGTAATTATTATTCTTTAAGCGTCGCTATAGAATTTTCCTTGGACAGGTATTTGCGGCTTCTTACCAGCCAGTGTAATTTGCAACGACGTGACGCTAGTGCGTAGTAGATTAGGAATTGCATACGAAATCAAACGTATTACTGCGTACGTTTGTAACTACTATAAATACGTATTTGAACATTATTCTTTTAGTTACAACCATTCATTGTTGCGGAAAATCACTTGTGCTATAATTTGAAAAGTGTTTATGAAATAACGTAAGTACTTTTGCTGCTATTAAGTATACTCTAATATGCGAATCCGTGTTTTTCATTATAAGCTAAAATTTCACAGTAATATTTTATGCCGAGTACTGTGATGAAAGATTTAAATGATGTGATATAACTTTAATGCAAATTATAAATTAAACATATTTTCGTAATCAATTACAGAATCAACGAAAACTTACTTTTAATTACGATATTTGAAGTATATCAACGAATTTATAATATAGATTTTATTATTCATTTGTATAAACTATTATTATCAGTACTTCGATAATTATCTATGAATGCTCCCACATAAGATTTTGTGCTCTTCAAACTTCGATAGCAAAGGAAATGTAATTTCATGATAAGAGTTACATTTTTTAAATTTGGTAATTCCTTATTTTCTTACTTACCTTGAGACAACGATTTAGATAAAGAGCATACTAAGTAAATACCAAACAAACTTTTATATACATCTTATCTCCTATTTCTACTTAGAAAGAAAAATCTACAAAGTAATAAATTACTTTACGATGTCTTCGCGTACTAATATTTTCGTAAAACATTTGTGAATCATTAGACGATACAACCTTTGCTTTACTGCCGTTTTCTTGTAGGGGAAAAGGACTGTCAAAAGGTCAGTGAATCGTCTATCTAGTTACATAAATGAATCCAGTTACAATAACGCAAAAATTAACCCGTTTTAGACGATATGGTATGTAATAGACCATCGCACTGATTACTGATACAAAGATCCTCGTCAAGAACATTTTAGTACGAAAAAACCCTTGGAAGTCACGTTACATTGCCTGTCTTCATACTCGTTGTAAATAAATTAAAAAGTAAATATTGTTTGACCTGGGTTTGAGCATGCGAACGCTATGATACTGTCATAGATCTCAATCATAATCTTAAAAATCGTCACGCTCTTCTTTAATGCTTCACAGAGTAATCTTTCTCTAATGACTAATTACAAATGAATGAGAAACCGCAAAACATAATAATTCTTAATTATTTAGAATTCCAAGCCTTATTGCAAGTTTAAATCACAGAAATGTAAACCAACTAAAAAACGATAGATACTGATCGTAACAGTAGATTGGACCGAATAAAGTACAATAACTTTATAGCAATTGAATAATTATTATCTAATTAAATACACTGATGATTAATTAAGAGAGTACTAGTTAACTACTCATTTCTCCGTATCGATTATAATACGGCAGTATCTTACGCTCAAGTTTCTATTGCGTAAGTTTTCCACAGCACAAGGTGAACCCTTATCTGTGCTCTTATCGCTACCATTAAACTATAACAATGAAATTTACGCACATGTACTATGTGAATATAAATAGGCGTTCGGATAATCTATTCCGTAGCGTAATTTTACTACTTGAGTACGATAGTACTAGAGTCTAGACTATCGTTTGATATTCTAAATAAGGTTTTATTTCTATTAAATTTGTTTGGCAGGATATTAATAGTTGGACAGTAATTAAGAACTGAATTGGATGAACCTTTACAACCTTATAGTAAAGACAACGCTTTGCAGCCTAATTATAAGTACTGCCGTTGTAATATAAAACAGGAAATGTTTATAAGGCTTTCACGCCTCAAACCTTGAACTGATTTATATTACTGTTGGTTAATTGATTGGTACCCTGGAGTAAGTTATCAGCTACTTTAAGCCTTAATAAAATTTGTATATTTGTTGACGATTTCTGTCTTATCTTCTACGTTGTAGATGAAGACTAGTTCATAATAAAATAGATATACTAAAAAGAATTATTTAAATCGAACTCCAGCATAATTGGTCCTGACGTAATTGGTTTAATAGCTCAAAGCACAGACAGTCGAGTTTATAAAAAATTCCAGTCGTCACTTGCCCATTTACCTCTCACTGTTGGTACAAGCTTCCTGTAGGTACTATTGAGTGGGTTTAGGCCTTAATTTAAAGCGGAATTCTGAAGTTAAATGGACTACTTCTAAGATTTCCAATGCCAACTCTATATTGAAGTCTTGCGTTTGTAGAACGGTAGGCAGCGGCGTGGCTGTGCCCCTGGCATTGCCAAGTCCATGAGCGGCGGTGACCGCTTTCCATCAGGCGGGCCGTCTGCTCGTCTGCCTGCTAAGGCGTTTAAAAAAAAAAAAAAAAAAAAAAAAAAAAAAAGAACTTCATCCACCACCAAAAAACTTCAAGGTCAAAGCTCGGTGTAAAGCTGGAAAAAAAAACAAATATAAATACACACAAGAGTCAATAATAAAAATATCAATTATAAATTTGGAATAGTTAATTGTTGACGGGCATTAATGGTTAATCGTATAGCTTAATATCAATATTAAATATTTAATTTTATCGTTTTTTTTTTTAATATAGTGGCAACAGAAATACACCACCTATAAAAATTTCTAGTGTCTATCTATCACGGTTCATGAAATACAGTCTGGTGACAAACAAAGGTTAAAAATTCTTAGTAAATCGTCTTAGTAATTGGGGCCCGTTTCACCCTTTGGGTACGAAAAAATGTTTTAAATTATAACAAGTTTGTTAAACAAAAACATGCTGATAATTCCTACATACATACGTACATACATAACAATGAGCCGTAGATTGGCTGACTTATTAGTCGTTTCTGTGTCAATTGCCAATTAAATTATTATGTAATTATAATTGTTTTTAATTCATATTAAATCAATCGATGTCACAACAACACAGGAAAAAATACGTACAATTCTCATAAATTATAAATATTGATCGCAATATTCAATACCTTAGTGGTTGTTGTAAGTTCATTATTTATAGCACTTATCTTTCTCATTCATGTGAAGTTCTATAGAATACAAAAATATAAATAGTGCGCCAACAATGTGCAAATCAATTTTCAAAATTCAACCAAACTTCACAATTTAATATAGATTGACAATAACTTTTCTTGCGTCACCAGTCACAAGCTTCAAATAACTGAGTAGTATTTAGTATCTATTTTAGTAGGCTTCCTAATTGAATATTATTTTTGAGTATAGAATTGAATATTTGATATCTTTTACAGGCACATATGTATTTTTCTTATATAAGAAATAGAATTAATTTAAATTACCCATTGAGCCCAAATTGCAAGAGAACTCAATTTCTTTAGAGCAATTGAAGCGCAAGTAAAAATGACCGTAGCTGTAGTTCATTCTCTTTATAAAGAAAAAATAACTTGAAACAAAAAAAAGACTTATAATAATAAAAAAGAAACTCCCGCGTATTACCCAAACACAGAAACGAGTGGAGTAATCCAAAGTATACATTATACAAGAGCACACATAAAAGCGAACTTGTGTAAAAGTAAAGCAAGCTTTTCTCATTCTCAGATTGTTACCGCTGGCGTGGGCGATACATAACTCTAACTTCCGAAGCACACGCTCTGAAATATTTATTCCTGAAACGTAAAGATCGGGTGGGGGTAGGTGCGGTAGGAGGAGGTTTATCCCGCGGTTTCCTTCCCGCCGTGTTTTACTTCGAGAATGGGAAGTCGCCGCCGACGGATCGATACCAACATAGATAACGTATTGAAGAAACGCTCTCGTCCCCGCAAATCCTATTCTTAATACGGAAATTAATCTTATTAATGCTATTTCATTTAATTAAGTCAGGTATAAATGTGTCGGTGAGCGATCGAAGTCTTTTCTTGACAGAAACTATGTTCAATAAAATCGCTTCACGAACTATCGCGTGCGGTGTTATAATTTTTTTGTAATTGTAAAAAAATATATTGCATATCATATTTAAATGATTAATTTCATTGTTTGTATGTCAATGTTGTTTTAAAGCTTATGTTAACGATAGTTTGTCTAGAAGAATCGTATATGATGAGATATAAATGCAAAAATACTATAATGAAATGTATCAATTGGCCACGCACTCCAATACGTCAAAGCATATAAATTAGTAACATTTGCCTGCATACGTAATTGCAGATATTATGCGCAATGCATTGAGTACCAGTTTAAATGCAAACATAACATTATTAATCTATCTTAATTGGCATATCAATACTACAGGTTAATTTTTCTTTTTAAATCATGATAATCTGTTTTTTGAAAACATTGGTACAATTATTTTTAAATTTTAATTGAAATAATAAAAAAAATATATCGTGCGTCATACAAGTATAGGTTGTTGTTTATTAGAGGCGTAAACTATGTTTTACGTTTACTAGTGAGATGGTGTGGGTAAGGCGTGTTGAAGCCTACTTATGGTTCTCCGGCGAGAGAGCGCGCATAATCTTTGCAAGTTCCCCGACCTCCGGTGGGGGCGCCCCCCACCGTTCGATTGTCTGCGGAGGCTGCCCCGCCGGTGCCATCTGATGTGCCGAGAGCACTCCAGATCTGCATAGATCGTTGCCTTCGTTTTTTCCCTATCGAAAAATCAATACTCACAGTTTCATAAAGTCCGTGCCGCGACACTCCTTAATTTTATTATTACGTCAATGCTTAAATACTTCGTTTTTTCCGGCTTAAAAGCTTTTGTCAATTTACTCTTTGAGCTACGTGATTAGAAGTTGATGTCGGGGCACATGGTATATTTCATGAAAGTGCTGAAACATTCGTACCTATCGCATTCAAATGTCGGTTGGATTCGTGCGAAGGTCCGTACATAATGTGAATCGTCTCATCCCAAAACCGTAGCGAGCTTTCCGCCGCTCACACCCTCAAGGGGAAAGAGGCTCAAACTCAAAGCAATAAAGCCTTCGGATCCAGCAAAACAAATACAACGAACATTCCAATGCTAGATATCACTCGCTCCGCCCACACAGTTGGCATTACGACTGTGAGCGCTCCCATTGGTCGCCGCGAAGCCTTCTCCATTTCGAATTGGTTATTTTTTTTCTACAATTGAAATTGGTACTGTCTGTTTGTTCTGTCCGAATGTAATACGCATGCGTGCGATGTAGGCGGCTACGTCACGTTCACGTAGATACGTACGGTTACGTTTCCAATGTTTTATTGGATTCCTCCCTCCGTTCCCATTCGTATTTCGAATTCAGATGTGGATTTGTGGTCGCATTGTCGTGCGCAGTCGTACCGCTCTCGTTTCAGTTGGCTTTCAGCTTCAGTATTCGTACTTATGTTGTTGGTTATACAGGATTATATAGAGTGTTACTGTTCGTACTATAATAAGAAATACTGTAGGATTACATCTCATTGTTAATATTAAATACCGATGATATACCGTTATGAATGAATAAAAATACGATATGAAAAAAATTTAGGTGCACGGACGGTTTTAAATCACATGAAGCCACTAAAAGCATTTCGTTAGAATTTCATCAAAACGTTGTATACTACGTCGTATGCAATAATGCACCCGCAAGTGTATGTATACATGTGGCGAGTGACGGCTGCCGCCTGTGTGACACTTTACTGGCCGGCATAGAGTTCAAAATGTGCGCACATCCGGCCCGGCTGAGTGTAACAACACGTTGGCATCCACAGCTAGCTCTGTCCGGAACAATTTCATTTGCGACTGGGCGAGGATAGCGTTGTAATTACAACAACAATCGATAGAGGCGCCACCGTCTGCCGCACGTTTAATCTCGCCAGAATCAAAGGACCGTCGCCTCACACCCGCCCCAGTATCTGAATCCCTTTTCTGTTGCCACCGCTTCGAATTTCTCACGCCGGACAACGTACATTACTCTTGTACTATAACGAGCGTGAACGGGCCGCCCATTGTGAAACAGAAATGGACGTCGTGGCGTAGGTGAAAGTTGTGAGCAACTTGTCAAATGGTACCCACTTTGTCTCCAAGCCTATATCTGCAGAGGTATGTTTAGATTTTCCCAGACCAGATAGTTGCATTTCCAGTCTGCTATACATAACTATTCCAGGAGTTTTATTAAAGCTTAACAATGTTTGCCGACTAGGTATCCGCTGAATTTGTGCGAGTAGACGGAATTAATAGTTCCTCTTGGAAGATCACATGCAACTAGATTAAATGAAATCTCAAGCGGTCTAGGGTTTTGTACTTTCGAAAAAAGTGGTTGCGTTATATTAATAAAATAAATTTAATGCATGAAACATGATTAAACGGTGACCTATTTTCGAGCGTAACGAAGCACTAACCGATATCTGATGGTTCCATAAATTATAACACGTCCGAACAAATAAAACATAGCAAAATGCACATAAACATTAAAATATTTATTCTCAAAGATGTTAAATAAAATTATTTTTTTAACTACGAATAATCTTGCCTGAATTGAGGTCCAATATAAACAATACAAGTTTCAATATATAATTTTAAACATAATATTAGGTAAAAATTATTAAAAGTTATAAATAAATAGTAATGAAATAATTCAGCATTTGCACAGGATTGAAAGGCAGAACATAAGTATATTCATAACAGCGAAAAGGACAGTACTAGAAAAAAGTTTAAAGCTCATCAAATCTATGGCACTAGTGACTCATAAAAAAATAACCCTGTTTTTTTTTTTAATTCCATTTTCATATATTTTATTACAGTGATGGCTAGGTTTAATATCCGTGCACGTGATAGATATGTATTAAAACTGAACAACCCACGATCGAGTTGGTACAGTTCAACACATATAAAGCCGCTTCAGCTCTACCGAGCGCTGGTACTCGAAATCCTGTAGACGTAGCATGTAAATACATACCAGTCGGACGATATTTACGTGAGTGCATTTATTTTTCTTATGTAAATCTTTATTCATACTATTTTAGTAAATTAAAGTTTATTTATTTAATATAAACAGCTATTTTTGTTCACAATAAATTTAGGTGGCATTTTAACTCATACACAAATATAAAAAAGTAACATAATCGAACAGCAGAGGAATAATCGAAATAATTAACTTAGTGTTTCAATAATAGGAAACTTATGACCAGTGACTCAACTTTTATTAGATTAATACCACTCAACATTTCATAATAATTGTGGCCATGAATCAGGTTGTCGTTAAAATAACAGTAATCTTTATGTAACATTCTTACCTTATCGCAGTGACCCTGTGTAAGAGTGATATAAGAACAAAGCCCGGAAAACTACTTTAGTAGGTTGATAACAAAATCTTTGCAATTATTGCATTATCCAATTGGAAAAAAATCATTAATATTCTTAAATAAACGATATAAATATCAATGAGCTGCTCGAATTCGGGAAATTAAGTCCTTGTAACAATATTGTAAGCTATCTCTTGATTGGAAAAGAGCAACACTAGAGTTTCTTGCCCGTTCTTCTCTAGTGATTACTGCCTTCCGAACAGGGTGGTAAATTTGAAATGACTGAATCTAAGTGATGTATTTGACATTTTATGGATTCAATAAATATTATTTCATTTCATTTCATTTCATAAAAAAAAAGAGGTTCCAAATAAAAATTTTGACGTAACGTTATTCCAAAAAAATTTTTTAAATGCTTTTTCCTTACTTCCTCAATGTTTATCTAGACCTAAATAGAGTCAGTAGACTTAAAGCCCTTGAAAATAATATAGGAAACTTTAAGGTGGACTGATTTCTTTAATATCTCAACAGCTTAAAATAAATAACTACAGTACTCAGCAAAATTACGAACTTGAGAGTTGAAATAATGCAAGAGAAGCAATCGCGTTGGTAATCGATCATCGAGGTCAAATAACTCGGTAATCAATAAAAGCTATTAATGTAATCGATGCCGTAACAACGTTCAAGGCGTACGCTTCGCAACTCGCAAGTTCGTACGGTTACGTGCTAAAGGCCATGCTACTTATAGAATAGGAAGCGAGTGTAGGTAATGGCGCAAAATAGTGACGCAGTATTATTGCAGGGGGGAGGAGGCCCACACTCCTGGCACCAGCGCCTCCTCCCACCCGAGAGCGACTGAAACGTCCGCGAGAAAAATAAGATCCGCACTCTGTCCCGCTTATTCTTAGAAAAGGTTTTCTTGTATATTTTTTCACGTATTCTCTTGCGCTGTGTGAGTTGGTAAATAATGTATCTACTTACGTATGGGTTGGGGAATATTCGGTTGGAGTATTCTGCCGCAATCAACTAGGAGGTACCTAGTTTTATGTGCGGAAATAATAAGCTATAGTACCTGAATCTTGATCGTTGAATAGGAATTAAACTGTCTCCTTAGTCTTTATTTTGTTTGTTAAAGAGTTTTAGTTCAGGGGCCTGTCATATTTTTTATTCGTGCTTATACCCAAATTATAATAAGATGTCCAATAATTTTAAATTCTTGGAATAGTTATTATTGAACACACTTAAATAATTTTATTGTCATCAGTATATTTTTTATTAATATACAGAATACCAGAAAATACTAATGACAATGAAACTAACACCTCAGATCTATATTTGAAAATCAAGTCAAAATGGATCGAAATCATGCATGGAAGTCATAATGATTTCCATGATGGAACTAATAAATGGGTATTTTCTGATATTTAATTTGAGAAATTGACAAAATGGAAAAGAAAGGATGAGACAGTCTTTGAAATAAACAATTAATTTAATAAATATTAGCTTGACAATAATCGATACAATTCTGCTTAGAAAGTATGTGAATCAAAAGCTTAATGGTTTTTCTTCATCAATACAAGTTCCTTGCGAGTTTTCTGATCCATTCATTAGTAGACATTGTGTAGTTAAATACCAAATATTAAATACCCAATAAATACACCCAACAGTCACATACATAGCTCTGACCCCACATTAGGTTACAAGACCTGTGTCGTGGGTATCAGACACTACGAGAGACTTTTTCGGTCTCACAAACACCCAGACCCGAAACAAATATTTGTGGTTCATACAAACATTTGTCTCAGTGCGGGGATCGAACCCGCGTCCTCTCGTTTCGCAAGCTGGTGTCTAGCCAACTGCGCCACGGAGGCTGTCCAGTTGGTTTCCCAGTATCGGTGTTATTGCCTAGTTGGTTTCGCAGTAACGGTAAATATTTGTTGTGCGATCTTGAGGTCCCAGATTGGATCTTCTTAATAGGACGATGTTTTATGAGGTTTTTCCGGTTAGGAAATTCAGTCAGTAGTAACACGGAATCTGGAATTGTGGCTTAAAACTTTGCAAATTATTCAAGGAAATTTACAACAACGTCACAGATTATATAAATGTGTCCTAAACACGGCAAATTTTTATTCTCTGTGCAGTTGCCACAATATCGGCATATGGCATGCATGAGTGAGAAGAACAATCAACATCGCTTATTCGATTTACCTGGCATTATAAATACTAACTGTCCTCAATCATCATCGCCATCAAGAACACAAAGCTCCCTAGTGATCACAAACATATCCCTTAAATTTTACCATAATAATAAAATGTTGCCAAAATATTGAATGACTACACGACTTAAGAGAAAAAAGAATGACCATAACAGATTATATTAATTTCAACTCCTTTCAAAACAAACTTTTTTGTACTTTTATTTAATACTGTTATACGACATATTTACAATCAGAAACGAATGACTGGATATTTTTTTTATATATAATTTTATTAGAAAAGGCAAAATTTTAAGTGTTTGATTAGTAATCTAGTCAAATATTACTTAAATTTTCCACTTTTTATGCGACTTTGAATATAATGCTGTACATGTTATTATTTCCATATTTTATTTAAACACACTGCCCTCTAGCGTCGGGCGCTATAACTACTTGAATTTTCACCTAGCTACGAAAGAAGAACGCTGATTTTATTTTTAACTTGATACACACTGTACTTATTTTGTAGAGTAAGAAAAAGATGGCAGCATAATTAACTCTTATTTCTTCAAGTTAAATATTTAAATATCGAACAAAAAAACACGAGTTCGAAAGGAAAGTATGAATTCTTAAATAGTTATAAATAAGCTGTACTTTGTTCAACAAATTTATATAATACGAAAATTATCATATCAGGTTGGCATAAATAGGAAGAATTCAAATTACCTACCCACTCGATAATGAAAGCAGAATTAAAAATATTACTGTTATTATATCTTCATTACTGCTCGTATGTACATTATACTATTGACATTGATAGATAACACAGTACTTTAATGGGCACGTGCATTATTTCTAAGCCTACGACAACCTATCTTTTATAACTTTAGTCATAACCTGCCCTAAGGCCTGACACATTAGGACGTCAATAAGAAACGAATTTAACCGCCGGTGACTAAGCATTGCTCTGTCTCTTTTCCACAATCGCACACAAGACACAAGAGTAAAAGAGAATACGAATCAATTTTAAATTTGAGCAGTATATTTGTGGGGCAATGCACTCACCAACTGGTTGGGAGAGGTCGAAAGTACGAATATTTTTACTAATAATAAGAGAAAGATTGTTTTAACAGGGTGCTTACATGTCCAGACTGCACACCTTATGCCAAGTTCAAAGATGGCGTCCCTTAAAAACAGGATTACTTTCGAATTTAACGGAATCCAAACCTTCAATATTCGCAATAAATATTTAATAATACATGAAGTATAATGTAATAATATAATACGTATAACAAATGGACTTTCACATAATTGCTCTAACATTCAACTCTGAAAAATGACTACGATTAAATAATTATATTAGTAGCATTAATTTATTTTTATGTTAAGTCCTATCTTTAGATCTATAATAATACCAACGGTGTTTATTATAGAGACATCATGAATTATAAGAAGAAATAGTGTCAATACACTATTTATTTCGAGCTTCAGAGCTGACTTTATAAAAAACTACTTAATCGATAAATCATAAAACTTTGTACACATATTCTTGGCAGTATTAGAAGTACCTATCTTAGGATACTTATTATTAAAAAACGGATATTTTTTAAAAACAATAAAAAATTATTATGAGGTTAGGTACCGTTGTTATATCATACTTTTTACAATACAATACAATACAATACTTTTTACAATACAATCGCTAATGTTATTACACTCCCATGATCAATTACGAAAATGAATGGAGCAAAATTACCAAATAAAAAATCGCTCTATCAAGGAGAAGGATTCAAGGAGAGCACTCAATTTCTCCGGGGTATAAAAAGCATGGTATTGCGTTTCTTATGCTCATTGCTATTGGAAGACGAGATAGGCCTTAGGTTACACATCTGTTGACTCACGGCCAAACTGTGGTCATAAACACAAAATTGTCTAAGAAAATTGGTTATGTTTTTCTTTGGTGAATCAGAACCCGGGGACTCAGGTTGTTGTGTAGGGATATTCAAATCCAGTCCACCAGCTAAGGCATTATCGTATCTTATATGAGATTATTGTAATCGTTTCTCGTACCTGTACTCCCCTAATCAGGTCGTTATCCACTAAACCAAGAAATATTGCCATAACTAGCATAAACCATTTGTGATTTACTATAAGTGATACCGGAATTATTAAAATGACTAAAAATCAACCAAAAATGTTATCAAATTGCAAGGTAACCAGGAACAAATTAAATCGTTAAAAGCCTCATTTTTATTATTTTATCTATCTTTAATGTATTTAAAATAACAACAACTTAATTACCAAAGATAAGGTTCAAAAATATATATATATAAACTTCAGTTTCACGAGACTTAGTAAAATACTTAATATCTATAAACAATTTAAAAAAAGTCAATAACAGTTAAAATGGAACCACTTTTAATAAATCCTGCCATAGCGAAAAAAATTATCTATGTCAACGACATAATATGTTCCTGTTTTTAAGGGATTGACTGTAGAGTGAGGAAAAATCTTAGGGATTTAAAAAATTATTACTTATGTCTCTAGCAACTTTAGTTTTAACAATCCTACTTTGCAACAATCCATGATCCACGCAGATTCAATATAAGCATTATTTTCTCCTTCCCTATTGGCAGCTAAACAAGCAAGGCAACCTTTATAAAGAAAGCCTAAATAACTTTAACGTCTGTAACAGATCCGCAAAGAGCATATACGTAAACAGTGGCTACAATAAAAATGCATTTGTGAGAGCCCTTTCTCCGGGTGCAGTGTGCGCGTTCGGCGGTTGAACCCGCGCGGGGTGACATTGCCGATCAGTGGTACCATTGCGATTCCATTGCACGCAAGTCTTGATACTTGATGAAAAAATGCAGCCGCCATTTTATTTTACCAGAAGAAGATCAAGGATTGCCTCTTGAATTAATTGTAGCTCAAGATTGGAGATTGAATTAGGAAAAAAAAAATATTGTATGGGACTTTTCATTGTAAATATGACAAGTGTATGTCCTTCACTTAGAAATATTATGTACAACTGTAGTTCATAATAGTGTATGAAAACAAATGAATAGTTTTGATTAAATAGTACAGTAATACAGAGTAGGGATCCCCTCGAAAATTACATAAACTTGCGGTGGTATAAATGACCATACTTGTACCAAGACTATAGATGGGCATTTGCCCGGAAAAAACCCCGACGTGGGAAAAAATTCGAAAATACCCGAAAAATATGCGGGAATGGAAAAATATTCGGGTTTTTTCATATTTAGCATATGTAACATTTAAGTAATGTGTAGAGATATGTATATATCAAATACTACGTCCTATTACTACTAGTTAGAGCTAATCTAACTTTGTTTATATTCATAATTCAATAAATCCATATTAATATTATAAATGCGAAAGTAACTCTGTCTATCTGGAAATAGGCTCGCCCCGTATTACGTGGGACCGATACATACTTGGCGAAATGTGGCTGCAGAAATGCATCTCTGCCTACCCCTTCGGGGAATATAGGCGTGAGGTATGTTATAACTCTGTCTATCTGTCTATCGCTTTGACGTAAAAACTACTAAATGAATTTAATTGAAACTTTACAATAATATAGTTTATACATCAGAATGAAACAAATGATACTTTTTATCCCGGAAAATGTAGTATTCCCGTGGGAATGGTTATTTCTGGATCTACCCAAGCGATTTGAATGAAATTTGGTATAAAGAGAGGTATTTCTGCGTCTACTGGGACAAAAGGATTTATGGTTTGGAGATAAATAGGAACCAAGGAAGTAACATAGAATACTTTCTATCCCAGAAAATGTATTCCCGTGAGAATGGGTATTTCTGGATCTAACAAACCGATTTGAATGATTTCTGGTATGTGCATAAACATGACTCTGAAAAGTAAAAAAGATTATAACTTATTTTATATCTGAACTCAACCCTGTAGTCTACGCGGACGAAGTCGTAGGCAACAGCTATACGTTATATATGCTAAAAACTTGTCTTGTTGTTTGTCTGTGTGTGTTCATCCGCTCTTAGTGACAAGCAGGGCTGGGCAAAATACATGCTTTACTTTAATTGAAATACAAAATACAAAATACTTTATCACAAGTAATTAAAATACGAAATACAAAATACTTTTAAGTAAGGTATTTAAAATATAAAATACAAAATACAGTATTTTAGCTATTTGTAATTAAAATACCAAATACAAATTACAAAATACTTAATAAGTAATCTACATGGTCTGGAAAGATAAGGACAAAAAGTTTCATCATCATCATCATCAGCTTATCGAAGTTCACTGCTGGACATAGGTCTCTCCCAATGACTTCCACCGGGATCGGTTGCGTTGCCCATATCCAAAGTGCCCCACTTTCAACTGCGCATCGCTTCTCATGCCCAACTTTGCGTTAAAGTCTCCCATAACAACATTGAAATAGGTTTTGGAAGTATGTATGGCTTGACGTATGTTCTCATAGATCTCTTCTACTTCTTCATCTGGGTGTGTCGAGGTCGGCGCGTATACCTGTATGACCTTCAACGAATATCTTTTGAATATTCTGAGTATGACGTACACTGCCTTGTTCGACACACTTTCATTGGATACGATGTTGTTAATGAGAGACCTGTGGATGAGAAATCCGACTCCTCCTCGGGACACCGGACTTCAGGGTTGTCATGTCCTCCCCGATTTTTCGGACTTCCGACAACCCCAGTACGTCCCAGTGTTATCCACTCAATTCAATCAACAATCTTCTCGTTTGTCCTCAAAGTGCGTATGTTGTGTGTAACCATGGCCAGTCGTCGTTGGGTGTGGTAGCCGGGGCCAACCCGGGGATTCTTAGCACCCCCTGCCCCGCCGTTACCATGGCCGCTACCGTAACCAGGAATAGTGGGGCTGCCGGGGACTGGAGGCCTGGTCCTAGTTTCACTCATTGAGAGGATTGTGCCGTTTCTCGCCACTTACCACTATTGCACTCATGGTGGTTAATTGTATTTTAATATTAATGTATTTTAAAGCCTCAAGTATTTAAAATACTAATTACAAAATACTTTGGCGTCAGGTATTTAAAATACGAATTACAAACTACATTTTAAGGAAGTAATTGAAATACAAATACAAAATACGTATTTGTATTTCAATTACGTATTTTAATTACAAGTAATTAAAATACTGCCCAACCCTGGTGACAAGTAACCCGAAACTACGTACGAGGGTGGGGGGCGGTGAAGCAAGTAGTTGCAGCGGCGTACGCGTTGGTGATCTATTTAACTCAAACGTTGTTTTGACTTCGTACTGCGAACTCGTGTTAATTTGTAGGTTTAATTGACGACATGGATTTTGTTTTGTGGACTTTGATTGCCTAGTGAGATTAAATACGTGGTTTACTTTGGGTTGACGACTATTGCGACTCTTACGGACTTCGATCCCTTCTTCTTATTACGAGCCGTTATCAACACCCAGGCAATTGTTAAGTCCATTGGGTAGCCCTATAAGTGACGATGATTGATTCCATACTGCAACAATTGCAGCAGCTCCGTGGGCATCAATGATGACGTAGAAGACTGATTGGTTTTTATTTTTATAGTATAAAGTTGATTTGATCTCTTTGTTAGTATATAAGATTAGTGATTCCTATTATAAGATCAAAACTCAAAATATAAATATGTTACGTTTTTATCGTTGATTTTTTCATGTGTTATTAAAAATAATTATAAAAGTATATTTCTAACATGTAATTCTTAATATTTTTATTTTACCATCTAAGCAAAGAATAATTATAATAAACACTATTTAAAATTGGGGTAACTCATTATATTTATTTAAAAAAAAAAACATTCAAATTCGGGCCAATATGACCAGGGGTCATCGTCCTATTAACTTTTTTCACGTCATTTGCACCGGATTAATCATCATGACTACTGCGACAGTGACAAAAAAATTTCAATTGTAAAAAAACATTTTAGTAACTTTTGTCAAGAAATGATTTATCATCATCATCATCATCAGCCAATCTCAGTCCACTGCTGGACATAAGCCTCCCCCAATGACCTCCACCCGGATCGGTCGAAGGCCGCCTGCAGCCAGCGACGTCCTGCGACCTTTACGAGGTCGTCTGACCATCTGGTTGGAGGGCGTCTCAGGCTGCGTATTTCAGTACGTGGCCTCCACTGGAGAACTTTCTAGCCCCATCGGTCATCAGTTCTCCGCGCTATGTGGCCGACCTATTGCCACTTCAACGAGCTAATCCGTTGGGCTATATCGGTTACTTTAGTTCTCCTACGGATCTCCTCATTCCCTATATGAGATATTTTCTAAGTTATAAGATATGTCTATAAGTTGTTTTCAAGGGTCATCACAAACCGTCTCGAACGCAGGTTTGATGACTTACAGCCTCCCGAACAAGCTGGCTTCCGAAAAGGCTTTAGCACCATAGACCACATCCATACGCTTTGACAAGTTATACAGAAAACCGAGGAATACAACTTGCCACTTTGTTTAGCGTTTGTGAACTATGAGAAAGCCTTTGATTCGATCGAGACGTGAGCGGTGCTAGAGTCTCTCCAGCGGTGTCACATTGACTGTCGGTACATCGAGGTGTTGAAAAGTATATACAGCAACGCCACCATGTCGGCCCGAGTACAAGATCAGAGCACGAAGGCTATTCCACTACAGAGAGGCGTGAGACAGGGAGATGTTATATCTCCGAATTGTTCACTGCCGCGCTGGAAAACGCCTTCAAGCTGTTGGAGTGGAAAGGATTCGGCATCAACATCAACGGCGAGTATATCACACACCTTCGGTTTGCCGACGATATTGTTGTCATGGCAGAATCGCTGGAGGACCTTAGCACTATGCTCGAAGACCTCAATCGAGTCTCCCAACAGGTGGGTCTTAAAATGAACATGGACAAGACGAATATCATGTCGAATGTCCATGTTGTGCCCACCCCAATCGCAGTTGGGGGCTCGACTCTCGAAGTTGTAGACGAATAGGTCTATTTGGAATAAGTGGTCCGATTAGGCAGGTTCAACTTCGAGAGATAGGTCAATCGTCAAATCCAACTCGGTTGGGCAGCGTTCGGAAAGCTAGGAGATGACTTCTCGTCCGAAATACCTCAGTGCCTGAAGACGAAAGTCTTCAATAGTTGTGTGTTACCAGTGATGACATACGGCACTGAGACGTGGCCTCTCACTAAAGGCGTCATGGGACGGCTCAGAGTCACTCAACGTGCTATGGAGAGGGCTATGCTCGGGGTTTCCCTACGTGATCGATCAGAAATGAGGAGATCCGTAGGAGAACTAAAGTAACCGACATAGCCCAACGGAAGAAATGATTATCGTAAGTGTTATACCTAAATGATTATCGTACGTGTAATAATGATTATCGTAAGTGTAATAAATGATTATTGTATGTGTAATAAATGATTACTACTACTCTCTCGTTCTTTTTTTTTCAAAGATTTTTAAAATTTAAATAGTAGTTCCTTCTGCAATTCAGCAACATTCCATCACAATGCACAGAAAAAATCTTATTATAAAACAAGAAGACGTCTTTTTCTTTTAGTTCCTGGATCAGGCTACACATTTGGACGTTTCGAACAGCAGGCAACAGCTAGTACCTTATATACGCTGGTGCAAAGTATGTGCGCATTGCAAAGTACCTATTTTTCGCTGCATTTGTTCTATAAAGCAAAAAAAAACGTTATTTTTTTAAAAAATCGCGATAATCACGTTAAGTGATGAAAAAACCCGTCGATCGGTTTTTTCCCGCATAAATACCCGATTTTTTCCCAAATGGAAATTTCCCAGGGAATTTCCGATTCGGTTTTTTCCCACCGCCCATCTATAACCAAGACATACGAGTGTCTAATGGTGAACTACACGATATCATATGTCTTCACTCTACAAACTCTCTATAGATGGCAAAAAATCATAAATGTATTTTTTTTTAAATACAAAGTACCAAGACGTGTGTGTGGCGGTATTGGCTAAATGTTCACTGCACTTGCATTGCATCGTACGGATGCACTGACTTGAACTTTTTTGGCGGTTTTTAACTTTGTCCTTGAATTTCAAGTTTAGATTATGGCGTACGTACCAGCGAAACGTGTGCAGATAAGGGATAAGGTTTCTCGTAATAATACCCGTTCATGTACCATAATATGGCCTTGCGTGGGGCCGTTGCAAATTCAACAACTTTGTTGTTTGATTTTTTATGTAAAAAGTGCAAGGAAAAATATTTTAATAATATTACGTAACGTTCAGTAATCAGTCTGTAGAAAATTTATAATAATGTAAATGGCTTCGTGTATTTTAATAGTCTCTACAAGTGTTTTTTTTTTTACTGTGGTTATTTAATTACAACTTACTCACTCGGTTAGTGCAGAAACCTGCATTCAATGTTCGTTCTTAATAACAACTGAAAATATAAAAACAAGAACACCTTTTGGCGTAAATTAATATAGTAGTATGTCAGTCATAATATAATGATGCAATAAAAATATTTGATGCAGATTAATGATATCAGTCTTCATTTTATGGTGCAGGAGGTAACAAACTTTCCGAACTAAATTTAACAACAGCATTCTATCGTACAATCGCATTGAAACAAATATACAGTTAATCTATAAGCATCCGTTATTAAATACTTCGATAAAAAAATACCTACATTTTAAAATTAAATATATATACATAATATATGCACACGTAATAAATATTTAACGGTACGCAATCAGAGGCAAAACGGTGCGTCGTCAATATAAATCACATTAGGCTAGGTCAAGTCGCCTAACTCAACTCCCCGCGCAGTAGATACCGAGCGCGCACAATCATACAAAACGCCGAACGAGACCTGCACAGGGGCAATGCACTTTTTCGTGCACGGTCAAGGCAAACCGTCGAATGGGCTAATTCCTAACTTGTGTGAACTGAATGCCAATAAGAGGGGCCTTCTCACACGACATTAAGTCTTATTATATCGTCAAAAGACACTTTCTCCAACACTCTAGCAACGTTATGAATATTCCCCGGTGTCCGTACGTGATTTTAAGTGAATGTTAAAAACAATTTTCAGACTGGGCTTATTGTTACTTTAATTTTGGTAGCGGAACCTATTCATATACAAAACACTCCAAAATATACAAGGAAAATCACTGTTCTATTAGAGGCGCCAAATTGTATCGCAGATCGCATGACCTTGTTACTTAGCAGTGATAATTTTAATATTCTTTTGTCAGCAGATCTATGTACACACACACGCACTAGAATAGGTATTTTCCTCATCCTTGTAATTGTCAAGAACCAAGATTCATTAGCATACAAAATTGTACAAGTACATGCAACAGCGTTCGCCACAACGTAAAAAGTACAACACTATCTCACAATAGACAATCAGGAAACTTTATTCAATAAATCAATACCTTTCAGAAAATGCATATTACTTTAAGCAACTGCCAACGTTCGAAGACACATTACTCTACAAACAGAAGGCAGCAAAAGAATTGAACGAATACTGTTTAGATGAAGGCCAATGATTTAATAAATTACTGTACAAAAGAACATTGATGAAAAGGCAGATGTAGATACGACGCGCAGATAATTCTCGTCTATTTTTGTATAGTTGAGTATGAAATCGCCTTGTTCCTTACATTGTGGTTACAAAATCACAAGTACTTTTTCACGGAAGCAATTGTTATGTTATGACGCAATTGGAGAAGGAGCAAACTATTTTTAATATAGAATTTTTTATACCCAATTTATTTCAAGGAATTCAATTACCATTATGACTTTCCAATCTTTGTGAATTTAAAAAAACTTCGTGAACAATTTTGGTGCAACCATCGTTACTGCGTATAACCTATGACGTATCATTTCAAGTATTGCACAAATTTAAACCGACTACATATCCAAGTCATAAACGCAACATAAAACGTCTTGCATGCTTGATAAACCTTTCCTTTGTGGAAAAATATATTTTGCTTATTTTACTAATACCTATGTAAAATGTCAATTGTTTTCAAACAACGGTTATGATCTTTGTGAATATAAAGTTGCAATGAGAAAACATAAGTATATTTCGCAAGTAGAAAATTATCTGAATGTAGTCTTCCCTTAGTAACTAACAGAATAATACTGTTCAAATTTTTGATAACATCGCTTGTTAGATTTTGTTCGCACAATTGACAAAATAACAAATGTTAAAACATTTATGAAAAAGATAATATAAATAGATACATTAAATTTTACAAGCTATAAATGGTTTTTGTCAAATTAAAATAAATACTAATCAAAAATTTCAGAACCACAATGAACGATGACGCCGAGCTGTATCACAAGAGTAACGACTTACAAAAAATGGCTGCCGTCAAATGTTTAGAAGAATACGCACCAAAAATGAAATGGAAAGAAACTGGCGACAGGGTTATAGACATCGGCAGCGGCGACGGAAACGTTACTAATATTATAAAGCAATTTATGCCTCAAAACTTTGAAGCATTGGTTGGCTGTGATATTAACAAGGGTATGGTGGATTTTGCAAACGAACACTTTGGAAACCATCGGACCAGGTTCACTGTGCTCGACATTGAATCCGACCTGCCTGAAGAGATGAAACAGAATTTCGATCACGTCTTTTCATTTTTTGCTCTACATTGGATTCAAAATCAAGAGTAGGTAGAGCATATTCTTTGTAAAATACTTTAAAAATTTTGTCATTAAAAATAATTGTCAATAATTTTGGAAAGTCATTATATTCGATCCTAAATAATATAATCATAACATTTATGAGTTAGCAATATGAAATTTCCTACATTTACAAGATTTATCTTATATAATTCATTTGTCTTTTTCATGTTTTTCAGGAAAGCATTTCAAAATATATATAATCTTTTATCCGACGATGGAGACTGCCTTCTATCATTTTTAGGCCATATGCCTTTATACTCAGCGTTCACATTATTATCTGAAACCAGCAAATGGAGTGAATGGCTAACGGATTTGGAAACATTTGTCTCTCCGTATCATAACTTTGAAGTAAGTATTAATCTGACTAATTTATCTATGATAATGATTTCCTATATCGATACATTAAACTCAGACAAAGTATAACAATAATAATATATTAAAAATGATAGGTTTCTTCTAACTAGATCTGCAAATTTTTCAACACCCAATTAACTATTAAGAAACTATGACGTAAATAAATTGCGTCTACACTAAACTATCGAAAAAGTATCCACATTTGCTGTGTATGTACGTAAAATTTAATACCAAGCTTATACTGAAAACCTTCATTTCAATTCGCTTTAGGAAAGCTAACAAAAACATTAAAAAATATATTTAAATAGGTATTTGTAGTTTACTAATAGTTTAAATAGCGAGTATTTAAATAGTTAATGTACTTGGTGGTCACATAAATCAAAATATTATTTTAGCTTTAGAACGGATAGGCCTCCTAAAACGGTGTAAGTTTTTATAACATTCTGTATAACAGCAAATGCAATCAATAGTGTTCCATTAAAAGGGGATTCGAATTGCTTAAAAATAATATAATCAAATCAGATATCGTAAAATTAATTAATTAATAATAAAATCATTAAATTGTATTAATTGTGTATATTTGTATTTATTATTATTCGAACCAACAAATAGCAACAAATGAAGGCCGTAATACAAGTAATAAAGATAAAGATTAATTAACTTAAACATCGTTAATAACAGCTATTTTGCCATAAAAGTAAAGTAGAAGCAATCGTATTCCACGAGTTTAAAACACAAAAAAATATGAATATATCCTAAAAATCAGTAGCTCGGATTGACCATTTCCCTGTTTTGTTTCAGGAACCAGACAAACATTTAATGCAGATGCTTAAGAAAATTGGTTTTAAACAATATGACGTGCGATGTAAACAGAAAATATATAAATATCACAGTATACAAGAGTTAAAAGGTAAAGTTGTAATGTGAGGCAAAAGGAGTCTCTCTGTAAAATGCGATTACTTCTCCATGGGTCTTCTTCCTCTTCAGAGTCCGGAAAATTGTCTAATACAAATTTTAAATTAATATAAAATATGTAGCCTTATTATATTCTACATCGCTTATGATTTTGAAGATAAATGCAGGTAATGACAAATGCAGTATTCATGCGAATGAATCGGTATTATATATGTATGTATATTGTTGGCAATCGTCAATTTCTTTGTAGATTCTTTAAACTTTACTATAAAATTCTCAAACTTTGCGCTGTACCATTGCTACTTAGATAATAACTATTGCTAAGATACATTATTATATTTACTGCATAGAAAGATACATTTGCTTAGCATTAAATGCAGCGTAGTCGGTCTTTTTTGCTAAACTCTATATTGGATACTGAATAAAATTGAGGAGAATGTTTAAAATTTTTAGTCTACTATACGAATAATACTAAACTTCCAAGCAGGAATTACTTTTCTCTTAGTAGGCGAATTAAGGGATCGTTAGTTATTACTAATTGACATTATTAGTTCGTAATTATTCATTCCGCGTAGAAGTTAATCATATAACTAAACGACAACAATATGGTCTTAAAAAAAATACGTAAAAAACTAAAATTAATTAATTCCCAGATAAACATTTGATAAGAGCATGAAATGTGCAAACTAAACATTGGAAACCACCGTGCTTAGCTTAGAAGACCAGTTATTACGTTGCTATGCTAGGTCAAAAAAATATTGGATATAAAAATAGCAACAATAATGAGGTCTTATAGCAAAAAAATCTTCGAAGCTAAGATGTAATATAAAGATAGATGATAAAAATATATTTACCAAAATACATGTCCCATTTAATTTTAATTATAAAACTGTAATCAATCATTAAATACCTGCCAAGAGAGTTCGTATAATTTGCATGACATAAATCAATGTGTTTTTTGTTTATAATTAAAAACTGTACTGTTGCACACATAATCACGAAGGATGGCCATAAGTGGCTTATATTACGCATACTAATTATATAAAATGACTAGTCTCAAAAGAGTTACTGTTAGAAGCGCGGGACATAAATTTTCTTAAATATGCAAACTACTTAGATCTATACAACTTAAAAATATCCTAGCTTATATGTAAATAATATTAAAAACAAGAGTTTTGTTTTGTATAGTTTTCTTTGGATAGTATTTAATTTTAATTCCCTTTGCAAAGAATGCGTGACCCGGATAAATATTTAAACGAAATGATTTATGACAAAAGGTCATAAATGCTATACATCCAAGATGCGTTTGCCGACTTTCATAAACATGAAAAAGGGGAACGATAAAAAATGAGGAAACTGTAGGAATTATTGAACCTCCCATAAACTCACTTACAAAACTAAATGTTTAGAGCTTTTGCTTTATGTCAGTTTTATGCTTAACAGTGCCCCAAACTATTTTTTCCAACTAGCAACATAATCTGATGATAGATATAGAACTTTTATAATATGCAAACTAACAAGATTTTCTTTCTAATTACTTTTTATTTCGTTTCAGATGCAATAACAGCTGTTAACCCGTTTAAAATGCCGAAGGAAGTTTCCGACGACTTTTTCCAAGATTACGTGGGAATAGTTCGAGATATGAAATTAACTCATCCCACCAACAATAATTCTGAACTCATCACTGTTAATTATAATTTAATAGTTGTATATGCGAGTAAATCTTAATTTTTGTATCCCTAAAACATTTCGTAGAAGCTTTTATCTCAACCTGAGTCGAGAATAATTTTATATGAGATATTTTATATTTAATAGTATGAAAAAATAAAGTTCCTTTTTCAAAGATATAACTAATTACCTATTTTCAATTGTTATGTTATTTCTCTCAATAAAAAATATTTTTAATAAAAAACAAAAATAATTCATTTTCATAGACACATGATATGATATTATACGTACAGAATTATATGTTGTAGTAGTACTGACATACAAATCTAAACAGTCATATTTTTGTTACATTGTTAAATGTAAATTTACATACACGTTTCGCCCCACACATCCTGGAAAATAGAATAGTCTATTCAGAAGCAAGATGTGCTGATAGTAAAGCATTTTAAAAATATTTAATATACGAAATTAAATAGTTACAATCGATGTGACCTTAAGTAATTGTTTATTGTCTTAAATATAAAGACATCATCATAATCAGATGCAATAAACAATGTATGGTATAATAAAATTAAAATAAATACAAAGTGCAGGATTAACGCTTAACGATAAAGTTTCATCCCATCTAGTCCTAAAATATGAATGAATACCACAACGACCGCGTTGTTTGTATGTTATGAGAACAAATGTAAGAGGGTGTCATTTTATCGAATTTACCATAGCCGACAATTTTGTCGTGCGCCGGTGGCACATACGTATAAATACATACACACCCCGCTCCTGTCGTACTGCCCGACGAAACCGCGCCGAGTACGGCGACCTAGCGCACGCGCACCCGCTCCTCAAACCTCATCAAAAAATAATTCAAACATATTCGAACCCCTCGAATAGTGAACATGAACAACGCTGAATTATATAAAAAAGCTAACTCCCTGCAAAAGAGGGACGCGGTCGACTGTCTTGAGGAATACGCTAAAAACATAAAATGGAAAAAACATGGCGACAAAATCCTAGATATAGGGTGTGCCGATGGCAGCGTGACGAATATATTGAAAAGCTATTTGCCAGATAACTATAGAAAGCTGGTCGGTTGCGATATAAGTGAGAAAATGGTGAGATATGCAAACGAACATCACGGCTTTGGGCGCACATCGTTTAGGGTGTTGAACATAGAGGGTGATTTGCCCGAAGACTTAAGAGGAGACTTCGACCACGTATTCTCATTTTACACGCTGCACTGGATCATTAATCAAGAGTAAGTTCTGAGCTTATTTTTTATGTTTTCACAAAGAGTTCCCGTATTGTAACGCCTTAAAACTTTTTACAGACACAAACAAGCCGTTTTGCATTTACCTTTGCGGCAGATGATAAATCGAATAATGCGCAGTGAGAAGTAGACTAAAATATAATTTATACAAACGTTTCCATTATTATTATTATTTTCTTAATAACACGCATCTGAAAAATCTAATCAATATTATTTTTAAGCTATAAAAAATAAAAACAACAGTCAAATATTTTATATAACATGTTTCTTATTTTACATCTTCCTATCGCGCTACAAAAACTACGCAAAAGTAACTCTAAACAGATTGGTATAAATATTTGAACTGCGAAAGCATAAAGCCTTTGCGATAGCTTTTCGTTGCTTTACTTTGTTTTTGATGTCTTAAACATATGTTTCTTGTAACCACTTTGTTTTAAAAAGATCACGTATGAGTGATAAAACCCCCCAATGTGCTTTTATTTATTTATTTATTTATTTACACTTCTTACAAAGTTATTGCAAAGGTGGACTTAATGCCCGAGGCATTCTCTTCCAGTCGAACCTTAGGTGGTGCAGAGATAATAGCGTAGGTGTAAATTTTAATTATAATATACTACACACAATATTAACATACATACATATAATAAATATTTTAAGTTAATATATAATGAGTACTTACACAATACAAATATATTAATTACATAAATAAATACATATATTTTCAAAATACAATAAATAATAATAAATACATATAAACTATTGTTGTGAGACTTTTAAATGTATAACACTCCAATGTCATTGTATCATAAAACAATACATGGATTTTATCTATAGTTTTGATTTTATGATACCTATTACTTTAGGCCCTTTACTTACGTTATGTATGTATGAATCGTTATTTAAGACTCCTAAAACAATTTTTCTGATTCAAAGATCAAACTCGAGAGCTTACACCGCAAACTTACGGCCTGAAAGTAACAGAAATAGTCCTTTAAGGATAAAAAATATATATATTTTTTTAATCTGTCATTCATAAAGGAACTGACAATGTTAATGCCAGAGTGTTGTTGAGATTTAACCATTCGACAATTTAGGCACTTAATGTGGAGTGAGAACTGACAAAAGATGGATAATATGAAAGGGTACTACTACATGAAATTGCATAGATAATTACCATAACGATGAGGATAAATACTATGCTATCCACATAGAAGAAGTAGGGTGTTTAACATAAAAAATCTTCTCCCCCGTCCTTCGGCACACACATTTATTATTTTTTCGTACTACGATTAAAAGAACTTAAGGGAAATTGTCCCACAATTTGATAGTTGCACAATACTTTACTTTTAATTTTAATGGTAAATTCGTATTAATAGTGACGTACCTACCTAGCGTCCATTACAATATACTTAAGATTCTGATATATTAACACGTTGATATTTAATTCCAGGAAAGCTTTCAAGAACATATATGACATATTAGCAGACGGCGGCGACTGTTTGCTGTTGTTCGTGGGCGACACACCGATATTTGATGTTTATAGAAAACTAGCTCAAAGCAACAAATGGAGTAGTTGGCTTAAAGACGTCGACCGATTTATCTCGCCGTATCACGACAGCGCGGTAATACCTTATGCCCTATTATTTGAATATCAAAGTGAACAAATACGCACTATGTATGTATGTTGTCACATTTAACTCTAGGACCTGATTGTATTTTTCTGAATTAGATCTTGTGAAGTTGGCTCTCCGAATATTTGAAAATTAGGGCATATAGAACCATATCCTTTTTTTACTTATTTTTTGTGGGCTCAAAAAATTATAAGGTGCATATTTTAAATAAATTATTGTGGAGATATGACGGGACATCGATTGCTACTAGGTTAACCGGACAGAGCCGCAAGTTTAATGTTTACAACAGCCAATGTAAAAAATTCACGGTTTGATCTTCAAATGCCATACTTTAGATTTCCAATCAGCTGTAATAATGCTAGACAGCTAAGCAAAGCTTGTCAATACTTCTCCCCATTACCCTTATCACTTTTAAACTAGCAATAGATTCACGTAATAGAATTTTAGCGGAAGTTTGTTGTGGTGCCAATTATTTATTGAAATTTTTTATTAATAGAATATGAGTAGTTTTAAATTATGAATCATTTCCCAATGACAAAATTACTGTCTTGTGGTTTTGTGGAATAAGTAAATGCCATGCGATCTTGAGCCGCGATTCCACTCTCCGGGTTTGGGAATGTTTTTCTAAAATTGTGCACGAAAAGAAGGAATAGCCTTGTCCTCGATTACTTGAAAGCTAAAACACGATGGCTTTAGCCCTTCGGGGTAAAAACGGAAGTGTATGTGTGTGTTGACGTCTCATAAATTAAGTAAATATTTAACAATACATGAATGTATTTTGTTTTCAGGATCCGGAAAAAGAAGTTAAGAAATTAATGGAGAAAATAGGATTCACAGACATAAAGGTGCAATGTAGAAATATGGTTTATGTTTACGAAGATGTTGAACTTTTAAAAAGTAAGTGCTTACATTATAGATTTATTTGTTTAAAAAATAACTCTTATTACTAAAGATTTTAAAATATAATTTATTACTATTTGTTATTTATATCGCTATGTGGTAGTTAAAACAAATTTGGTAAATACACCACCTGAAATGAAAAGTTTTAGTATCTATATCATAGATGTCGCTATTTTATTATGTTCGCACTATATTTGTAGACAACCGTGTTCAGTACTTGACATAACAAACTGGTTATACCTTTAATAGAAGAAATAGAACAGCACCAGTACCACAAAGAAATAGGTCTTGAAGTTGCAAATTACTCGGTTAGTCCTGCTCTGCCATCTGTGATCAAACTAGAAACTACAATTGTTGCGATTATATCTTTTAAATTGAGATGGCGTTCATATACAAATTTATTTATACCACAATTTTTTTGGCTGAAAAAATATATTTTTTTCACTTAAATTAGGCATTAGGACTTATCCTAACAATCAATATATGTAGTATACACTGTAATGCTTCCAATACACTACCGCAATTTTTTTTCATAGGAGGATTTTAAACTTCCTATTTCAAGTGATTAGTTGAATTAATAGATGATAATCATCCTTGTTTCTTTACTCATGGTAGTAATCGTTTTTTTTTTCGAAAGTCAGAGGAGTATGCCTGGAATTTGAACCCTCAACCGCCGAGATTTTCCACCGCATGCCTAAACCTTGAGGCCATATCATTGCTTTTAAAAATTTCATTTCCAAAAATTATTCCGTCTGCATTTATTATTTTTCAAAATTAAGTACACACGTAAAAAGCATAATCTCCATCATGAATCAGTATCCCATGGCTGGTCACGGACCTCCTTTAACAATGAAACATACTAGCAAATAGCCTAGTGCGGGTTGGCTTGGTCTACATGTTGAAAAAATATCGGAATTACTAGCTTATTTTTTTCTTTATACATACCTATGTGACAGTAAGAATAAATATTTTTGTTCCAGAATCTGTGACGGCAATAAATCCGTTTAAAATACCTGAGGACCTGTTGGAGAATTTCATGGACGATTACATGCAAATTGTATGGGACATGAGGCTCATGGACAAAGCAAACAATAACATCACTGAAATAGTTACAGTCACACACAACTACCGAGTTATAGTGGCGAGTGGTCGGAAACACACACAAAGTAAATTAATATTATAATCATTACAAATACATGGCAAGATCCTAGAGCCGCCAGACCTCACCTATAAGCTGACGAAATATGTACCATTGGGTGTTAGTATGTACTACCATCGTGTGCATACTCGCTAACTTAGTTGAACGGCCAATTTCCACATATCAGGTGGTCAAGGTACTTAAAATCGTCTAATAGAGTTTTGGGGAACATCGGTCTATCTACTTGTCAAAGGTTTTAAAATAGTTGTCTGGTGAACATATATAAAAATAGAGCATCAGAATTTACGTGAAGTTAACTCATTATTCTGGGAACTTTAAAGCGTCTGCAAAGCAATATAGCCGATGGAAAAGCTTGAGAGTATTCAAAACTTCTTTCATCGGTATTGTCTAAAACATCCTGAAAATCATCCATGAGAATTTACGTAACGCTTTTAGGTACCTTGATCATCTGATATCTGGAAATTAGCTATTCGCACATGTTACCGAGTATGCATACCATGGTAGTATACATACTAACACTACCCATTGGTCCAATGGTCATTTCGTCCATAAGAAAATAGGTGATGCCTGGCGACTCTGGGATCTTGTACTAATAAATTAATCCAATGAAGCGTCGTGGTGAAATCATTTTCGGTTGTCAGTTTTCAAAAAGATCACAAAATATCGTATAGTGCCAATGATGTGTTCTACATAACGACAAATTATAATTTGTTTCGTTTTTGGCTAATGTCACTAAAGGCTGTTAGTACAATTAAATTTAGGTACAATGGTATTTCAAGCACTATGCTTTGTAACCAAGCGTAGTCACTTCTTATTAGCTATCTAAATCAATGTTGTTTTGCGTGTTATATTTGAAATCTATATAAATTATCCGTAAGTAATTAGTAAAAATATGAGTCAGTAATGATGGCCTCGAGGTTTAGTCGCGCGATTCGGTATCTTGGCGATCGCGAGCTGAAACCCCAGGCAAACGCCTCTGACATTTTCAAGTTATGAGTGTATTCAAAATATTTTTTAATGGTGATGGGAGACATTGTGAAAAAGCCTTAGGAATTTCTTCAATGTGTAGGCCTACCAGCCTTTGCCCTCCCAGTTGTAGAGGAGGCCCGTGCCCAGCAGTGGGTCGTACATAGGCTAATGACGAGTTTTAAAATCTTAGTAAAGCCGCTCGTAATATTATGGTTGTTTGTGTGTTAAAGAGTTGCAAAGTCTACAGTAATATTATTACGGTGTCCTTGCTATAAGTTATCTTAATATGTGTTGTTAATAAAATTTGTAAATATTTACTTTTATTGTTTTTATATTTTTTTCTCCGTGTGTTGATCTACCATATTACTTTCGGTAAGTCACCTTAATTACAATTGAATTGTATTTCCAATATATATAGAAATAATTAGATGTAATTAGCTGTTTAAATTTGCAATGTTACGAAAGGTTGTTTTATTTTTAAAACTAATATAATGAATTCATTGTCTTTAATGACAGTGTGAATCTGACCGAAAGAATAGTGGACTGTACCTACGGCATTTTGAAATTTGTTCCAAGATTTTTTTGTATAAATCAGTAGAGCCGTAGGTATCAAGAACAAGAGAAGGAGGAGGCTATTATGACTAACAAACATCAAATCTTCCATGCATAGATGTTTGTCTCGTTGCAGGTGCTCGCCATGCACTCCAACTACCATGATTTGAGTGCTCACAGAGCAGGGCGGCTCTCACGACGGACACAGCCCACCTGGATCCCAATTTCTCTCGATACCAAGGCAGCACGGGCCCTTAAAATACCCTACCCGATAAGCCCCTTTCATAAAAAGCAGGAGTTAGCCCCGTGGAATTTTCGAACGATCTCTTTCCATAGGATATTTAAAATGGAATAAGTAGGTCTATTACGTATATTATAACAGTATGATGCCAACAAATGATGTTTCCCGCAATCGTATTTACTAGAAAAAAACAGGAAGGCGTAATTTCGTGTCATTTCCGTGGGACAGATTGTTGAACTGTATTTTTTGTACCTCTATTCCATCTAATTACGGCGAATTCATATAAGCTTTAAATATATAATCACACACTATAATCTACTAACTTCCCGCCGCAAAACGTAAAGGGAGACTTGTGAGTATTAGCGGCTTGTTTCTACAGTAGATTAATAGTCGTAGATAAATTGAGCGTGTGACAATTTCGACAACAACAATTCTTTAATCCATCGCGCAAGGCCTATTAAAAATTAAAGTAACCAAGTTGTGCGTCAGACAATATTTACACGTACATTCATCATTTTTTACCCATTCTTTAATTATCTTGCATTATGAAGTCATAATTGTATTGTATATGTTTGTTGTTTAAGTTACATAATCCATTTAATCCTTAAAAAATATCTTCTAAAACATGGAAATATGGAATATCTAATAGTAATAACATGTGTATATTATACCCGTGGCACAGTCGGTTATTTACCAGCTTGCGAAACGAGTTTCCACGGGTTCGATATCCGCACCAAGACAAATGTTTGCTTCAGAATTGGGTGTATACGAGACCGCAAAGTCTCTCGTAGTTTGTGATGCCCACTACAAAAGCCTTGTATCCTAGTGTGAGGTCCAAACTTCGATGATAAAAATAGATGTATTAAAAAATGTCTGTCAATCAATTACCTCAATGGATTCCATCTTTCTAATTAGAACCGTTTTTTAATATAAAGTCACGAGTACGCGAACAGGGTTTTAAAAAGAATTCGGTTATATGTAAACGTTACTTTATAAAACATGCATATAAATTATAATGATGGAGTTATCTAATAACTAGACGGTCGTTGTAAAATAATACTGATGTCGACTGTTGACTTGTCAAAAACCCAAAACCTGATAAATCTTGAAATTTCGTAAGAAAAAAAAACAATATGAGCCGCTCATTTCGGCGAGAAAACGTTAAATGTATGATTTACATTAAACAATTAATCGCAATAAATGCTTTACATCCATTTATTCCACATTTACATAATGAACCAAATAATTGAAATGTTACCATTGCATTAAGATATTGTAAAAAGTTTAAAACACTCATTTTATTATTTTCACTTAAGTGACTAAATTATATTTATCTTAATTACATTTGTTGCATTAAAGTTTGGAAGTGTGACGGGAAACTGAATGAAGTCATAAATTTTTGAATTCATATACCTTACTTTTCGATAATACTGGACTTTTACTTGTATTCCTATTAAATATATATATTTATCTTAAAAAACGTTACAGAACGTAACATATCATTTTCCTCAAATAGTTTAATTTTAAGGTATATAGGTAGTACCTATACATATTTTTTGTTATGATTTAATCTCTCATGTCGTGCTCTTAAAATGCATGACGTACATGTAAAAATGCAAGATACGGTATCATCTTCCGTCATTTTTTTTAAATCGTGCTGCAGCACATTATTATTTTATATATATTACAGATTTTTTATATATTACTAGACAGAAAACTCAGTACGTTTATCAATTTTGCTTATTAGAGCATTCGGCTTGGGCAATAACAGATTTGTTTCGTCTAATAATCTTCATTTGTAGGGGACGTAATAACACAGATTATTTGTCGGTGAAGCTAGACATTCTAGCAAAGATTTCCAGAACGACCGGTTTAGTATATTGCGTAACGAAAACATACAAAAAATGATATGTAAACTCATGTCTATGTAAACAACGTTTTGCGAGCTATTTTTCAAAGGCTATTTATAAATTTATGGAATCTTGATTATACTTACAAATTCTAGATAATACTTATCCAAAGAATGAAACAAAGATAAAAATCCTATACGAGAAAGTATTCTAAATCAGTAATTGATCGAACTTACTAGCAACGGATCGAGATATACATACATATTCATTGAAAAAAAAAAAACTTTATTTATGGTGAGATGTTTTTTAACATTTTTTTCTGTAATATTTATGAAGAAGTGATAATAACTCTCGCCCATTTCGATATAATATTTCCAAGGATATCGAACGAACGCGAACATTCTGACGATCACACTAAAAAAACGAAATGCTCCGACAGTACCACAAAAACTTAAATTCAAGGCCTACAGACATAATAGAACATTTCATACAAAACATCTTTATTATTATGTGAACAGATATAATTCGTCTACTGCCTAAATTTTAAAATTTTATTGTAAGCCAAATTTACTGCTGTCAAATTTACTAAAATAGCATTGTTGCTTTTTATACATTGGCCGATGGGGCCAGAAAGTTCTCCAGTGGCGGCCACGTACAGAAAAGCGCAGCGTGGTACGTCCCCCGACAAGGTGGTCGGACGACCTTCATTATTCCAGAAGTCATTGGGGGAGGCCTAATCTGTCATCTGCGCTGTGGCAAGTGGGCGTTAAAATCTCACCACGGTATCTCCTGTCTGCCATGGAAGAGGAATCAAAGAGATCTTAGGATCGCTGGACGCGCTGCTGATTGCTGTGGTTTGTATCCCCCGCTGGTGGCCTTCACAACAGGGATGCTTGAACTGTACTGTTTAAGTACCATTTCGGGTGACATAACACCATTTGAATTGAAATTTTTAATGCCATTTAAATAAAATGAGCCGCTAATGCTAATCAGATGTGATTTTTTGCTTTTCTCACTGTTGTTTGAATTAAATCTGCAATAATCATAACATTGGGACTAGTCAATATATTAACAAATTTATTGGAAAATTACCTTCAGCGTAAATGTGCCGATAAATTTTCAATAAAACCTAACAAATTAGACAGTTATGACTGCCTTGGCTGGTAGTTAATTGAATTCAATAATAATGACACATTTTAATGAGTAAAATTAAAGATTGATATTATTTTTTGTTTCTTCTCGTGGTTTCGTGTACAAGTACGTGCTATGCGATCTTTTTCTATCTGGAAATTGCCATAAGCAGAATGGAATTTGGGACTGTGTCCGAAAAAAGGCAATTAGGGCTTATTACGAGGGCAAAAATAATGCAAGGTAAATGGCAGTTAAATTATTTACTTTTGCCTACTTCCTGCCTATTGTTATGAGTAAAATTGTTTAATGATATCTGTAGTTTATGACCTGCCATGCCCGGTTTACTCTTTTGTAGTCCGCCGACCCGTGCTAGGTCAGCTAAGCGACTAGGGTTTGCAATCCCGCATTCCGCGTTCCCGCATTCCCGCGGGATCCCGCATATTTTTAAGTCCTGCGGAATTCCCGCAAATATGCGGGAATTCCGCGCGGAAATTTTATGACTCGGCAAGGTAATTCAGCTATCACTGACGGCCTATTAGCTCCATCCCAACCGTGCGGGTGTATCGGACAGTATCGATCAATCGATCGAGCGAAGTAAAAAATTGAAATGTGCGGCGGTTTGTTTATTCTGTTAGAAAAAAAGTGAGAGTTTCTAATTAAAGCGACACTTTACAACAGGTTACTAAAAGTTTTGTCTTCTTGTATATTCGTTTATTTATTGCACAATGTAATTAGCAAAAATCCATGCAGTAAATTATCGATAAAGTAAATAACTCAACAGTAGGTAACGATTAACCGGGTAACGGATGGATAAGAGTCGCTCAAGACCAGGATGGTTGACGCTTTTTTGGAGAGGCCTACGTTCAGCAGTAGACGGCGATAGGCTTTGCGAGGCTGTCATGGCAAAGAAAGAGGCTGCAGAGAGGGATCGTGAAAAAGCCGATCCCACTCGAAGACGAAGAGGCCGACAAATTAGCGCTGTAACCTCTAATCGGTTTAGAACAAGTTAAGACTTAAGAGAATGATTTTTTAGAAATGTAAAGAGTAAAGAGCATATAAGCAAACCGCAAGAAGGATTACCGGTGTGAGTTCTTCTTGAGATCCCGGTGTCCTTTGCACGTGGTAACCGAGAACTATGGGGTTTTTAGTCGGTAAAAGTCCGATATATCCTGCTTGTAAGTAGTAATTTCCCCAGGCAAAAAAAAGACGGCGATAGGCTGAGTATATAAATAACTGAATGGTAGTAACAATTATTTAGGTTAGGTTCATCATCATCATCAGCCCATAGACATTCCACGCCTGGGCACAGGTCGCCTCTACCATTGAGAGTGTAGGTCTTAACCACTACGATGGTTTACGAAATAGTTTGGTTTTGTGCGGGTTTCTTCACGATGTTTTCCTTTACCGTTAAAGCAAGTGATAATTCATTGTGAGTACACACATAGGTAACTTGGAAAAGTCAGTCGTGTGTGCTTGGGGTTTGGACCTGCAATCGTCCAGATTCTCGACCGCGCCTATACGCGCGCCGAGGGGTTAATTGCTGTTTGGGTTACTATTTAGGAATGAAGGAACGCGGACTGCGGCATTGCAAACCCCCTTCCTTACCTCATAAGAAGTATGAAAAAGTACTTTTTCTATTAGATAAATTTATGAATGTCTCTATTATTATTTTTTAAATATTGTATAACTGATCTACAGGTAATATAGAATTACTATATGCATATTTTTGCATTTTTGAATTTTTGCGGGAATTCCCGCGGGATCCCGCGGGAAAGGCAAGTTTCCCGCAAATTTCCCGCGGGAAATAAAATGGTGCGGGATTGCAAACCCTATAAGCGACTAAGGCTAAACCCCATTATTCACCATAGTAATAAAGGAGACCCGTGCCCAGAAGTATGGACTTGATATGTGCTGATGTATGATTATTAATAAAATTCTTATAAGCTGATGAGTTGTGAGTTAAGTGACTTTTCAATATGTGATGCCCGAGGATATTTATGAACAACCATGTGTTGTTGGATTATCACGTTGAAATATTCTCTGATAAGATAAATTTATCCGGCAATACGCTTTCTCTGCCTACTGGTTTAGTTTTCAAGAGAAAATATATGGGTAAGAGTCTATTCTACTCTTCAAAGGTGATTTAACCGAAGGAAAAAATATATGCACACACGGCTACTATAAACGATCTATGATTAAAATTGATTATAACGATTATTGTAACTTATTTTATTTTTAGAAGCACACTAATTTAAAATTAAAACGTGTATTTTCGAGGCCAGTGATTTCGCATGAGTCCTTCTTTAGTATGAGCAAAGTCAGCTGTGATTGGCGTAGGCATAACTGTACAAATTACGTGATTTCATAGATTGCTTCCAATTATTATTATTTGCGTCGCGGAGGCCGACCATGTAATTCTTCATTTATCATTTATTCAAGGAATCGCAAAGTTTGTATGTTTGTTACTGATTCGCACCCTGATTTTTAAGTGTACCTACATAAGAATTGATTAGCAAGCTGGAGTAAAATAAACCAAGTCTTTCAGCAGTAGGTACCCAGGCTGCAAATAAATAATTATGTAAGGGAATCTCAATATAGTATGATGCGCTGGGAAAACAGCACCATGCGTTTGATAAAATAGTATTGATAATATTTCATAATTGATAACAATCTACTGAGCATCTATTTATCTCCCTTATGGAAGACAAAACAGATGTTGAATATAATGTCGAAGAGACCGGTAAAGCAAATTATGGACATAAACTCTAATATTTAAATAACGTTATATATTTATATAACGGTGAAGGAAAACATCGTGATGAAACCTGCACACCGTGTGTGTAGTCCGCCAACCCGCACTAGGCCAGCGTGGTGGACTATGGCCTAAACCCTCTCAATGGTAGAGGAGACCCGTGCTCAGCAGTGGGCGAAAATGGGTTGATGATGAAGAAACTCTAATATTTAACTATATCTACGGTACCAAATAACATTTTTATCGTCTAACTTTAAATACGGTCTGTAAAAATAAAAATATCTTTCGAGTGCTCATAAACAACAAAGATATTTTAGATAAGCATGGAAGACGAATACAGCGTTGCATGAGTTAGTTGCATAATAATGTAAGATGATAAATGCATTGCCAATAGTAATCATATGTAATAATTCTGATGAGGCTAAAGTTTAACTTGTAATATCAAGGTCGCGGTAAATGTTAGTAAGGTCTACGATAGAAATAGGATATATGATAAAGTAATCTTGGAACTTGCAGTTATTACATAGTAAACGACAGACGCTATTTACACTCCAAAATTGAATATCATGATTTATTTATGCATGTACGACTATACTAAAAGTCATATGTAAATTTTCTTGTTTCTTGCTTTTTGAGTCGATTTTTATCAAATTGCGGTAAAGTCTTGTATCTTTGTATGGATAAAGAAGACAGTAAAAACACAAGTAAGAAGACAGTAGGCCTATTGCAAGAAAAGGCAGAGCTAAGCTAAAGCGAGCAACAATCATCATCATCATCAGCCAATTGAAGCCCACTGCTGGACATATTATTCCTTTTTTAAATTATTCTACAGTCGCACCCACTGGAATTGCATCCTGAAAAGGTAAGACAATATACTCGTACATCAAGTATGGCTAAAGTAGTCGAAGCTATTTTCCCGCACAATGGAATCGGCCTGATTAATTGGGCCTACATCAACCTTTTTAGAACACCGTTATGATTATGATCCCTTAAACAGTAATTCAAACTCATTTCTCTCCTTCTTCTCACTTACCTTCTGGCCTAAGCGCACTTACTTGCAATGATAGTAGTAAATTAGCATGTAATAGTAAACATAGATCCCTTTAATGTACACTTTAATTGCTACCTATATTTCACAGCACTTATCTGTTATCTTGTCATAATACAATAATATCCAACATTTCTTTGGACTTCGATATACTTAATACGCGAAATATCACAATACGTTGTTGACTATTTGGCCTTGCAAAGGATACAAATATCCGGACTGAGTAACTCAAGCTTGTGTATTACAATGTTTAATAATAAAAATGCACTTATTTTACACTCAGATCCCAAAAATAACTGCGTGTGTATTATTCATATACCGATATACGACACTTTGTACGTTGTATAAGTATGTAGCAGCCTTAAAAAGTACATTAACAAAATACATTACACCCTGTCAAACACATAAAACCAAATCTTAAAACGTTACATCTTTTGTCATTTAAAAAGGAGCTGGTAAATAAAGATGTCAACACACAATTTGATAATAAAATAGTATAATTTCCGTGTAGTCAGTTATTAAAGTCAGATACAAACCGAAAAAACTAAACTTGATACTGAATCCTTTAGGTTAGGATACAGAGTCTCTTAGTCCTGATCATTCTGTCTTAAACTAAAAGTTTTGGAATTAAACCCATCAGTAATCTAGGAAATTATCCCGAAGCTATACCTACAATTGTTGAATGTACATAGATGTTGTTTTCAAAAAACCCGAAAATCGTAGGTTTGCGTCAGTCTAGCTCGGCGCGTCACAGTTACCAGGCGGCAGACATAGGGTATTTTATGTAGGCTCCTGAACTATGCTATCTCTCGATAGCCAATTTTAAAAGGGTACTTTGAGAATAGATACATTTAGTTACCCAGCCATCCATCACATTGCTAATTAGACAAATTTGTTCGCTAGCCGTTAGTTGAGCGAGATAATCATCTTGGCCACTGCTTTCCATGTAGTTCTTGATGTCCATATTACGTTTAAGGTTGGTTGTACTACGTTAGTTAATTACGAGGTAAAGCAAAGTTCCCTAAGACTATGAAAAAATTTTCCTTAATAAATTACGAGAAATCCCTCAATTTAGGAAAAATATTCCATTGATCCAATAATTTAACGAATTGACACATACAGAAGGGGTAAGCTAAGTTGTATTTCGGTATCCACAATTTTGGTTATTCTGAGGTTTTACCCTGAAAGCCGAACGACTCATTAGCTCACAAGGTAGTCTTTTTTAAAATATAACATTGACAATGATTTGTTTCATTTTTATACTTATTTATTAAGGGCGCCAACAGCACTACATATTAGGTATGTACATTGTACAATGTAAAATATTCTTAACTGTCACAATAGGAGACATTCAAAATATCATGTTTTTGTATTGCCCTTTCCGAAATAAATATATTCTATAAATAATTATTTTAAAATTAATTAGTTTCGTATAATGTATATAAAATCTTACGTATAAATCTCGAGTAAGAATGAAATACGTTTGAGTTGGGCAGAATATTTGAAAGTTAAAATGCAACCACGTCTTCATCTGATAATGACAATCTTACTTCAAATCTGCTCAAACTTTATTCACTAAAAATATTGAATATTCGTCGAAAGATTAATTATAGACCTCCATTAATTACATGACTATAAAAAATACTACAAAAATTACAAACAAGTTCAATGATTCTCATTGAACAAACGCAGCATTATTTGGGACTTAACAAGAATCGTTACGTTACATGCACAAATTCTACGAAGTCTATTATGCACACAATGGTAGCAAATAGTTAATCATCATCATCATCATCAACCTAAAACCCACATATGTCCCACTGCTGGACACGGGTCTCCTCTACCATTGGGAGAGTTTAGGCCTCAATCCACCACGCAGGTCCAGTGCGGGTTGGCGGACTACACACATAAGAAATACCTAAGAACTTTTAGGTGTGTAGGTTGCCCTACGATGTTTCCCTTCATAGTTAAAGCAAATGATTATTCAATGTACACACATAACTTCGAAAAGTCAGAGGTGTGTGCCTGGGGTTCGAACCCGCGACCACCGAGATTCTCGACCGCGCGATTAAACCTTGAGGCCATCACTGCTTCAAATAGCAAATAACTATTTTCATATAAAAAATCACAGAAAATAACTACATATTTTATGGATTTTTTTTTACTACCCCTTTTGGAACTTAAATAAGATTACTATAACTGACTATTGCCTATAACTCCATATGCGATACCTAAGATTACAACTAGAAAACCCTGTTTTGCAACAATTTTAATTCATGAGCTCCTATTTGTCGTAACTTAATGATGTACAGCTTATTCCCTTGATCGATAAATTGACTATTCAAGTTTGAACACAAAAAAATATTAAAAGGAGTCATTCTTAACGTCAATAACTCCAATCAAACTATTTATCTTAATGTATTAGTATCCATTAGCTACAGGGAAAATATCGTTAAAACCAAACAAAATACAGCATAAATATTTGTCATCAAGAGTTTTTTTTTATTCTTATACAAACACTAGCGCTCAAATCAACAATTTATCTGATATTACATACATAATACACACATCACCATCATCAGCCCATGTACTGCTGCTGGGCATGGGCCTCCTCTACATCTAAGAGGGCTTGGGCCTTAGTCCATATATAGGTTCGCTGGCCTAGTGCACATACAAATTGTAAGAATTTAGTTTTAATCAATCTTAATTATATTCTAGTGGTGTACAATGAAGCTTTATTAATAAAGCAAATACCAAACACAACTAGACAAAACATTGCATAATTATCAACTACTTATATCATTATGAATATGACGGTCAGCTCTCTATTGTGAAAAGTATTATTTGAATATGGCTAATTTATTCTCAAATGTAATTTAAACAATGTCTGCATTTAAATATTCCGCAAACAAAATAGGAATTTAACAGATTATTCGTTCTTCGGAATTATCTATATTGTTTTCGTCGTTTTGAGTTTTTTTAGAGTGAATCAAATTCATTGAGAAATCATCATCATCATCAACAGCCAATAGTGGTCCACTGCTGGACATAGGCCTCCCCCAATGACTTCCACCGGGAACGGTCGGAAGCCTCCCGCAGCTAGCGACGCCCCGCGACCTTGACAAGGTCATCGGACCACCTTAGTTGAGAAATATGACTATATAAATAAAAGCCTTATATATCGATGTTGTTGGTTTGGCTATATAGCCCTGTGTCATGAACCCAAGCACGAAATCTCGAAATCTGTTTCACTTCCTTTTACTTCCCATAAACAGTCTCACCTTATCATGATTGATTAATAATTACCAACATTACCAACGATTGCATCACATATACACAGACAAAACTACACCGAAGGATCCCTAATCTTGGTATGTATAAAACAACCGCGCCGCTTGAAGCAGGCGCAGTTATTAAACAATTTCAAAATGAGTGCTAAGGAAACGTGCACCTCTGATGGCGATTCGGGAAAATACGTGTAAATATTATTTTTTATTTCCTATTTTTTTTTAATTTTTTGTGATATAATTTATAAATACATAAAATGTAAAAATGTTATTACGAATTGAGATTCGTAATAACATTTTTACATCACTGAGGTGATAGGTACCTATTAAGATTAACTATTCATTCAAATATGAAATCAATTAGTTCTGATTTTTAACATAGTATACATATACTTACATACATTTGTTAAACATAAAAACAACTATAAATATGTTTATTAAATATCTATAAAATATTTATAATAAAAAGTGTGAATTTCTATAATGTTTCCCATGCTGCTATTTCAAGCCAGGTTTATACTTTTTTTTTTGGACATGATAACGTTACACCAGTACCAAATTAAAATTAATGCATTGGAAGTATTGAAACGATTTTGCCAATATTTATGTATTATTATTTAAATAAGTACATAGTTGTGATACTAAAATGGATCATTGAACATCATTGGACAATTTGAAAATTACTAAAAATCATCGAGTGAAATTCTAAATGAGGGCTTTAATCATCACTTATCACGTTAATGTACGTGTTACTTCTCCATATTAATATTTAAACTTCAGAACTATTTTTATATTATGTTACGAATAATTTATTCACCTAAAATCCTATATATGATATCTTATACAATAATGTCTATTGAACATACAAAAATCATTTACAATCCAACACTTATACAGGTAGTTTTCATAAATTGTTTTTCCGTTAACTTCAAGTTACTTGAAGTAAATATAATATAATTTTTTTATAATAATTAAAGTGTTCAAATGAACATTAACTTGAAAATGTTATACAAGAACATCAGTAAAAATCCAACTCAATGTTGAATATCATAATTGTCAATTTATTCTTTAAAAAATTACAAAAAGTCCTCTCACCTGTATAAGAACCTTATTTTTAACGGCAGAAAGTTAGAGAAGTTTTCCTAAAACACATTCAATATGTAATACAAATGTATGTTTAAAACTATAAAGGAACCACTTAAAGAAGATCGCAATCAAATTGTCCACAGAATTAAGGTTGACATAAATAGTAACTACGGTAACATAAAGCTTAACCTTTTTTGCGTTAGGTACGAATTGAAATAATACAAAAGATTTTGGATAAATATCTTTCTCATATTAGCAGGTCCTAGAGGCCTAAAAATTCGCGAATTCTTGTTTATTTTTCCAGCCTGTATATGCCGGACAAGATTGAATTTTATCACACCTCAAACGTTATTACTAAAAAGGATTCGATAATGTGCCTAGAGGAGTATGCGCCTAAATTTAACTGGTGGAAAACCAACGCTCGGATCCTCGACATCGGAACATGCGATGGCAGTGTTACAGAAATATTATCCCGATATCTACCACGTGACTATGAAATACTTCTTGGAGCCGATATAATACCAAAAGCTATTAAGTTTGCAAACGAAAAATACGGAAATGATAAGATTAAGTTTTTCCATCTGGACATAGAGAAGGATATACCGGATAATCTGAAAAATAGCTTCGACCACGTATTCTCATTCTTTACCTTCCATTGGGTGGATGATCATGAGTTGGTATTTTACAAGTATTTTTGATAATTTTTTAACCCGCATAATGTTTATGTGTTATACTTTCTTTTTTCAGGAAAGCATTTACTAATGTTTACAATCTATTGGAGAAGAATGGCGAATTCTTTTCAGTATTTTTTACATTTTCTGACGTGTATTTCGTGTTTGAAATACTATCCAAAACAAAAAAATGGGGACATTGGATGACTGACTTTCAGAAGTTTCCGTCACCTTACTACGACTTCCAGGTCGCACATTGGCTAATTAACTATATCCGAAATTATAAAAGACGGTATTTAATGTTTGTTTATTTTTTCAGGACCCTGATGTATTTGTATCTAAATTGCTACGAAAAATCGGATTTAATGTTATCGATGTGAGGTGTAAACAAAGAGTATTTTATTATGAAAATATTGAATTGATGAAAGGTAATTTCAAGCTTATTTTATTTTAACAAGTAACATTATAACATTGTTACTAGTACCTATTATTTGTTTTTACAGGCATATTGACTGCAATCAGCCCATTTAACATCCCAAAAGACATGTGGCCTGAGTTTTTGGATGAGTTCATTGAAACCCAGCGCAGTATGAAATTAATTGATGAAACTAAGGGTACCATTAAAACCCACTACAACCTCATGGTTATTTACTGTAGCAAGTAAACAATGAATGATAAGTTTACGGATATTTGAG
This sequence comes from Cephonodes hylas, assembly GCA_030295005.1. Lineage (NCBI taxonomy): Eukaryota > Metazoa > Arthropoda > Insecta > Lepidoptera > Sphingidae > Cephonodes > Cephonodes hylas. The sequence continues at coordinate 8,508,433 of AP025366.1, forward strand.
TGTTTTTGAGACATCAAACTGTTTTTTTGAAAATTTGTTATTAATAAATTATGCGAATTAAGTCATTGTTTTATTCGAAAACAAAATAATTGCGTGTTCTTCTGTCACCTAATGAGCACCATACTTTTCCTACTCAACTTTAAGTATGTACGATCTATATTATGTGTTTACTGTTTACCGGATGAAAAGGTGGATAGGTACTACCCATTTGAAATGTAACTCGACACAAACTTAATAATAAAGAACTGCAACTATCAAATTTTTATTAGCTCTACTTAAAACTAACTAATTTTCTACAATCATTGTTATTATTGGACCAAATTCAAGTTTTAAAAAAATATTATCACTTCAGCCATTCCACAGTTCTGAGGTAACAAAAATAATAGAAAATACAGTCGAGTTGAAAATATCCCACTTTTCTAAAGTCAGTTAAGAAGAGCAAAGAACTGAAGATTTATCTACATGCAGGGTGTATTCATACCGTGATCGGAAACCAAGATGGGTAATAGCTAAGCTGATTACTAACCCCCTGGCGATAAACGAAATCCCCACAAAAATTAAAATTTTCGTCGGTTTCCATGGGTGTAAACCCATCGGTATTAAATGTATGTAGTTTGTTTACGTTGTTTGTTTAACTGTCTTAGTTTTCGATCACGGTCGGAATACACATACAATATCACGTAAAGGAGGACGGAACCTATTCCCGTATTTCAAGCACAATTCAATGTTACCACCAAGTAAAGGGCTATCCATAAATTACGTCACACCTTAAAGGGGGGAGGGGGTCGACTGAGCGTGACATTGGGTGACAAGGGGGTGGGAGGGGACCTAAATAACGACGAAATGACTAAACAATTCAAGATCTTGTTAATACACGAACTTTGCACTGTTATCGAAAAATTTTAAAAATCTTTGCAACTCAACTTACATAAACATAAAATTCAAATTGTTTAATCGGCTACTCGCTCTACTAGTGTTATGTGGCAAGCGCCGACGACTTAAGTTCTTTTGAAAATAAAACTAATTCGGAACTCCAGTTTTTATCCAATAATTTCTAGATGGAAAATTGCAAATTATGTGACGTCACACTAGGGGGAGGGAGTCTTACAAATGTGACCAGCTGTGACAAGGGGGGGGTCAAAAAAATCATTTATTTTATGTGACGTAATTTATGGATGGCCCCTAACTTGAAATTGCTAATGAATCAATCCGCAACATAAGGGATATGGAGCACGGGGATATTTGTGCTACAGCCGATATACCATTTCATACAAATAAATTTCCGAAATAAATTATCATGGTGCTCACCTCACATATTGTTGACAAGCGAAAATAGTATAATACCATTTGGAATTAATGTCATCATTCTCCTGCCCTGCTCCCAATTCTTTTTTGGGGTTGGCGCAGCATGTTTTGTCTTTACACACAGGAAGGAAGGACAAAACATGCTGCATAAGAGTTTTGGCAGATGTTTTACGGCCGGCCGCCTGCCTGACGCCAACCCTCCTTGGGACTTTCATTGTTTTAGGAATGGGGTATGGTTAGCGTGTGTTTGGGTACAGGATATTGCAGGTAAGAATATTTGGCCTGATGGTAAGGATACTACAGTCCCGGATAAGGAAGTAGTAGGAGGCTGCAACAGCTCGGGGGGGCCGAGGTCGCGTACTCGTATCCCTGTTCCATGACTGGCTAGATCAATGGAGAAGGCATCCCCTGACCATCTGACGATTTGGAATGATTGTAAAAAAGAATTATTATACAGTGCGAGACGAGTATGTTTTATTTTAATAGCAATCAAAATGTATCATAAACGATAAAAATTAAATAAATTTTTCTTTCAAATCACTATTACAAGAACTACAACCCATTACACTATCTTACGACTTTTTCGCGTTTACGACTAGATTACGATTTGAATGATTTCATTCCATACGACATTGAAATAGATATGACCTTTATGAAATTGCATTGGGGCGAAGCACGGAAATACACAATATAAAACGCACGAAACATTGCTCAGAAAGCTATAGCAGGCGCTTTTTATTTATACTAATCCATATTTAATACTACCTATGCATAAGAAATTAACTCCGAATGTTACACTAGCTTTCACGCCTAAGTCGCAGTAGAGGAGAGATGGGGGAGTAAGAGAGGATCTTTAAAGAGAATTTAGAATACTTATATGGAAAATTTCCCCAAGAATAGATTGGTGAGCACGAAATATAAAATTGCGCCTGTAGGGGGACAGGCACCACAGCCAGTAAAGAATGAATTTTCGCCATCTATTGACTTTCTTGTAAATTTATTTAACGCCATCTATGTATTAATACCCAAACTACGTCACAAGGTTTTCAACACATTTTCTGTCTAATTCATTCACGAAATTTGAAAATATATTCCCGTAGCATAGTTAATATACGTACATTTATCATTAAACACAAAGGATATTGTGTCGCCTCTGAGCCTTTCTTCTAACAAATTGTTATGTTATCTTTTGGAACTGATCTTAGGCATACAAAGCTAAACAATAATATTTAAGTTGGGGCGTTTTAAGGTAAGCCTTTTGTTAGCATAATAATAGTAACTAACCAAAACGCCGATAGATGGGGGTAAATATTAACACTCCACTATATTATGTCGACACACCCGCGCAGCTGCACTTCGCCGAAGCCGTCATTCACGATTTCATTTTGTTTTTTTTTTTATCATAAATTAAAAACATTTCGTATTCTTATATCTCATTCACGATTCTTATATCTCATTCACGATAAGTTGATTCTTTTGGCATATCGACTAATGATGGGAAACAGAAAATATCGAGTAGTTCAGAAATATTGCGTTTTAAAATACTGCATTATGTGTGAAATTCTTTATTACTTTCGACATGTAAAACATTATTTAGATAAGCGATGGTGGGTCATAATAAGTGGTCTATTTAATATAACAGGGTTATTTTTAGACCTCCCGCCAAATTTAAATAGGTGTTTTAGACCACGAAAGTAAACAACTTCCCCAAAGAAACACGGGTCGAAAAGTGGAAAAAAAATCAGACCTTCTACATGAAATCGACCACGTGAGCAGTTTTCTATGGGAAGGTCGAATTATTTATCACGTTTCGACCCATGTTTCTTTGGAAAAGTTGTTTAGTTTCATGGTCTAAACAACCTATTTTAAGTTGACAGGAGGTCCAAAAATTACGCAGTAGGTAAAAATTAAGGTTGAAAAATTAAATAGTTTTATCTTTAAAACAGTTTTTATTAAGAAACTGGAGCACAGCCATGATCATCATAGTGTTCAGTAAAATTACGACGTGGATATCGATATGAACGATGTTACGTTCCTTTCCGTCCGACCAATGTAACATTATATGTACAAACGTCAATTAGTTTCAGTTTTCTTTGAAGCATTAAAGTCTCAAAATTTTCGGATAACGCTTATATCTTTAGGGACTTTTGTGTTGTATGTATTTTGTTATATTTATCAAATCATTAAAATAATACGTTTTTTATTTCAAAGTCATGTCTCAGAAAAATTGACATCTGCCAAAAGAATCAACTTATCGTGAATGAGGTATAGTCACGTGTTTATAAAACAAGAAACAATTATAAATTCATGCTAAAGCAAGAAAATTGACGTACTTACCTTATAATTTAATTAATGTTTATTCCACTGCAAAAAACTATTATTCTATTAAAATATATGTACCTGGTACGCGATTTCACGTCTCGAACTTTACAAAGACTTATTTAGACTAGTTTAGATTTAGATAAGAAAACACAGTTCTGTTTGTAAAGAACAAAAGTTGTACAAGTCGTTCGAAACCTACACCAATCACCAAAAACTCTTTCTTAATAAAGCTTCACTGACATCAAAATTATATTTAGTTGCAACACGAAGTTTTTAAATATCTCCAAAAAAGCAAGAACATGCTCGCCCATTGGAATAGCAAAAGATAGGCACAAATATACACTTGAGGAATACGGGCGTGGATGTGTATCTACATGTGTGTATGCATGTTATAGTATAAGATCCCGCTATACGACGACCTTCACAGATGTTTATTTCATGAAACGTATTTTATGTTATATTTAATATGTCAACAAATATATTGCATATGGGTTGTCTTACTTTCAATCCAGGATATATTATGGATGATGGGGCTTCAACCCGCGGCCATCAAGATAACCTAATATGAATTACCAAGACTAAATAAAATGTTCTTAACTAACTTTTTAGGTGACAATATTTCCTAAAATAATTGGTAATTAACATATTTGTAGGATGGGTCTTTTATCAATTTTTAGGGGCGAAAAGTCCTGTTTTTGTCCAAAAAGACTCTAAAAGTGTATAAACGCTCTTAAACTGGTAAACAATCTCCTTCCAAAAGTACCAACGGTTGGATTGCGAAGTAATCCTAAAAAACATTTTCTTTGTTCTCATCTTGATTTTTCCTTTTAACGGGAGTGTGTGTAAAACAGATACCAGGATCGGTGGAATCCGTTAATGTAAGCGGACTACTGATGGAAATTAAGAAGAGATAAACCACAAAAGACAAACATTTTGCTAATATTTCTCCTATTTTGTATAAAAAATATAAAATAATAAAAAAAATTAATAATTGTTTAAGACATAGTTGTACACTTTAAAATGTTACTACTCGTCAAATATTGTATATTAGGTATATTTTGTATAATAAGAGCTATTTAAATTCCTTAAAGCAATACAAAAATACATAGCAATATTTAATTCAAAGGCACAAAAAAGTTTATTTTGTGGACCAGTGTTATTAACGTGTCGCACGTACACAGCCCGCCAGACCGTGCGTCACAAAATAGGCACCTACCACGCTATTGTTTCCGGCTGGACTACAGAATTCATTAAAAGCGGGCTGGAACGGGGAAGTCTAAGGTCTCGCGAGTCAACGGCAGCCAGACAACTCGCGCATCCACATTTCATTAATTTATAGGAAAATCTGGTCAAAAATTTAGTCATTTTCGCAGGCCTTCCTTAGTCTTTTAGAACGCTCTATCATATGCCGTCTATATCTAGCGCCTTCCCGTGATCTTCTACAGTTTGTCACTCCACGATTTGGGGCCTTAAATCGGAAACCTCTCCGCCCCATCGGCCGTCAGTTCTACGTGCTATATACCCGATGTCTATTAAATACTTAAATTAATTAAATATACGATTATTGAAGGAATTGAGTATCTAGTACTCTTCTCCAATATTGATCGCCTCCCTGCACCTATTACCCCTTAAAGGTCACTATAGGCGTAGCCTTCTTTAAAATTTAGGGGTTATAAATTAGGCTGACCTGGTGCGTGTTAGACACCTAATAAATTCTTATTAAACTTTTTAATATTTAGTTTTCCTAAGGCCTTTTTCTGTGTCAAACATAGCTTCCAAAAGCCAGAGGTCTGTGTCAGGGCTATGTACCCGCGATAGGCGAAATTTTATCTCTACCACGCGTCCAAACCACTAGTCCATTACACAACTCATTACATCTCATTTAAAAAGAGCCACCAAAGGTCCAAATAAATAATTATAATATTTATTTTTATTCACTAGCTAGGTTCAATAAAATACCTACTTCATTTTGAAGATGATTACCAAGTCGTAACACTGCGCATGTTAATTACGTATTTGAGAGATATAAATTAAAAATCCAGTTTTTCGTATAAACTTGTCTGCATTATATCTCCAAATGCCTTCAAATATGAACTCATTTATATAAATTTGTCTATGTATCTTCTGCATTTCATTCTTTACTTCATTTATTCTTGATGATGTCATGAGTCAAAATAATTACTCCCTAACTGCTAACATGATCATACATTTTCATCACTTAAATATTATGATATTCTAGTCTTCAAACAGTTGTCAATAAGCTCAAGCTGTCTCATAAAAGAAGTGACGACCACGTAACTTAAAAACTAAACAAAACCACCATCAAACACAAAAGTTGTCCGTGTATTTACAGTGAACTGTCACGTACTTTAATGTTGATGAAAAACATCATGAGGAGTTCTTAGGAGTGAAACCAACCAACATGCACTAAGCCATCCTGTGCCCAACATAAGGAAATATATAATTACGTTGATAATGGAATGTCATGAAAAGGGCTTTTGTCTGTTGAATGTATGGATTTTTGTTTTCGAATATTATACTTTTTCATGAAAAATCCTGTAAAGATGTGTTTTCATAAACAATGTCGCATTCCACACTTAGTTTACATGCAAATTACTTTTTTTAGACAAGATACGTTTTCATTAAACCATGGAAAAATTTACAATCAGTTGCGTAATTATAAGCAGCATACTGATGCATTTCAATTTTTACACAGAACTGAAGTTTTGCCAGCGGCTTTACTTACATTAAATACAAAATAAACCAGTTACTCGGAATTGTTGCCTTGTTTAACTGGAATTAATTTCGAAAAAGCTTGACATTTTATTTCCTTACTAGCTTTTGCCCGCGACTCCGTCTGCGTAGACTTTAGGGCTGAGTGCAGGAAGATAATACGTGAATCTTTATTTCTTCTCATAAGTGTCCAAAAAAAGTTTTACTTTGAAAAAAGCTATTTCCGCATTTCTTCTTCTTCTTCTTCATCAACCCATATACGCCCACTGCTGAGCACATTGAGGGAGTTTAGGCCATAGTCCACCACGCTGGCCTAGTGCGGGTTGGCGGCCTACACAACTAAGAAATTCCTAAGAACTTTTAGGTGTGCTGGTATCATCACGGTGTTTCAAGCAAGTGATAATTCAATTTGAATACACACATAACTGCGAAAAGTCAGAGGTGTGTGCCTGGGGTTCGAACCTGCGACCGCCGAGATTATCGACCGCGCGCCTAAACCTCGAGGCCATCACTGCTTATAACATTCTGCATTTATAACATGTTGATTCCACGGGAACATTTAATTATTACATACTTCACAGGGTCCTATTTATGTTCATACCTAAAATTATATAACTTAGTCCAATGGTTTAGGCGTGAAACCGTAACAGATTTACAGAGTTACTCTAGCAATTATAACATGTACCCATACCCACAGGAACACATTTTCCAGGTTAAAAGTATATCATGTTAATTTGGGGGGACCTACCTATCTCTATACCAAAATTCATTCAAATTGATTCAGTAGATCTTGAATATAGCGATTCCCACGGAAATACTACATTTTCCGGCATAAAAGTATCCTATGTTACTTTGGTGGGTGCTACCTATCTCCATACCAAATACCATTCAAATCGGTTCAGTAGATCAAGAAATACCGATTCCCACGGGAATACTACATTTTCCGGGATAAAATGTATCCTGTGTTACTTCTGTGGGCCCTACCCATCTCCATACCAAAAATCATTCAAATCTGTTCAGTAGATCTAGAAATACCCATTCCCACGGGAATACTACATTTTCCGGGATAAAATGTATCCTATGTTACTTCAGTTGGCCCTACCTATCTCCATACCAAAAATCATTCAAATCGGTTCAGTAGGTCCAGAAATACCCGTTCCCACGGGAATACTACATTTTCCGGGATAATCAGGATCCTGTGTTACTTCGGTGGGCCCTACCTATCTCCATACCAAAAATCATTCAAATAGGTCAAAAGGTTTAGGCGTGAAAGCATTACATAGGTAGTGTCATTTTCGCGTTAGAATATATGCTCATCCCACAGGAACCCTACATATTCCCGGGATAAAATGTTGTTCATGTTACTTCATAGGATCTTACTTATGTTCAAACCAAAAATCATAAAAATCGGTCAAATGGTTTAGGCGTGACAGCGTAAAATAAATATAGCGTTTTATACCCAATCCCACGGGAATACAACATGTTCCGGGATAAAAAGTATCCTATGTTACTTCGGTGAGTCCCATCTATCTCCATACCAAAAATCATCCAAATCGGTTCAGTACTTTTTGAGTTTATTCGTAACAAACATACAAAAATACAAAAATACAAAAATCCAAAAATACAAAAATACAAACCTTTCCTCTTTATTATAATAGTATAGATATAGATTAATTAATGTGTGAAGTTAAAACTAAAAAAACACATTTTACCATGCAATCTTCGAGGCCCCGTTTATTCCCTTAGCGGGTGATTTGGATTAAAAAAAACGGTCTATACGAATATCTGCGTGCCGAATTTCCGCGCAATTGGTTCTATGTTTTTAGGTTTATCAACAATAACACTAAGAATTGCCTTTAGTACAAGATCTACACGTAGGCATGATAATTTATCTAATTCAGACATTGCCCTTGAATGGAGCAAAATAATACAGACTTATCACGCACTAACATATGTATATCCGAAGTTGTGGGCAAAAGTGTATTTTCTGCATCTGCGTTCTCACTTTTATTATAATTATTTAGATTTCCATGGGCGCGAGCCTATTATTATTCTTCCTACCTGGGATTAAAACCCCCAAAAGTCGAAATTTTCAATCAAATACGCGCTTCATCTTCGAGGTCGTCACGACAAATGAATATATTATGTATGTACATTAATTTATTATCAAAATATTACATAAAATCTAAGATTTCGCCAAAAAAAATCCGCTCGCTTCGCTGATGTGTGTCATACCCTGAAATAATGTGAATCACAATAAATTATTGCGCATTTTAAATACAAAGGAAAATATCGAAATGTTACGAGTGTCGGTGCAAGTTGCAATAACGAGCGCGCGCCGCGCGCGCCGGTTTTAACTTACTACTTATGGTATCAAATAAAAGGAAATTAAATCCTATTTACAAAATTTATGTAATGTCAAATATGTCACTTAGATTCAGTCCTTTCAAAGCAGAGTCAAAAACGAAAACATTAACGAAATTTTTTTTATTAGAGAAAGTTGTTATTTTGTTAAATTGAGTATCGTACTATAGGATAAAAAAAATACTATAGTAACAATAATATCTCAATATTTCGAATGCCTTATCTTTTTACATGAATAAAGGATCTCAATCTTAAAATGTTCTTAACTAGCTATTTAGATGACAATATTTTCTAAAATATCATCATCGTTCACTTACCCTGTTCCCCATTCTAATTGGGGACGGCGCAGTATATTTTTTCTTCCAAACATCTCTATCAGCCGTCATGCCTTCAAGTCACCCTCTTTTCTTTCATATCTCCTCTCACGCACTCGATCCATCTTTTCTTTCGCATTCCTCTGCTAGCCCATCATTCGGCAATCATCTCATTATAAGGAAGATCCTTTCCCATAATATTAGTATATTTGATATTTCTTTAACTTTTTATTTCAGAAACTCCAAGTAGGTTTATATTCCCTATTATATCTTAAGCCTGTCGTAAGCCTAATAGATTATTATTTTAAATGTCTGCCGGACAAAACGAGTAGGTACTAATAGTGTTCTACACGCACCCCAAATTAATTTTACAAGCTTTTATTTAACTTCACTTTTGTATGTATGTATGTATGTATGTATGTATGTATGTTTGTATGTTTACAAATCTTGCAATGAAGATTTGAACCACTTCCAATAGACCGATTGTGCTGAAACTTGGTATACCTACGTAACTTGGATGACAATACAATAATATGGTACCATGGAGCTGGTCTGATGATGAGATTGGAAGATGACCATGGAAACATCGGTTCTTGTGGACCGATTGAGCTGAAATTTGGTATGTCTTTGTAACTTCGACAACAATACACAAATATGGTATCATGGTGCTGATCTGACGAAGAGTTGGAAGATGCCCATCGGAACTTCGATTTCTGTGGTCCAATTGAGCTGAAATTTGGTATGTCTTCGTAGCTTCGGTAATAATACAAAAATATGATATTATGGAGCTGATCTATTGAGGAGTTGGAAGAAGCCCACAGGAACTCCGATTCCTTTGGACCGATTGAGCTGAAATTTGGTATACCTATGTAATTTCGGTGACAATATAATAACAAGGTATCATAGAGCTGATCTGACGAAGAGTTGGAAGATGCCCATAGGAACTCCGATTCTTGTGGTCCAATTGAACTGAAATTTGGTGTGTCTTCGTAACTTCGGTAATAATACAAAAATATGGTATCATGAAGCTGATCTGATGAGGAGTTGGAAGAAGCCCATAGAAACTCCGATTCCTGTGGACCAAGTAAGCTAAAATTTGGTATGCCTTTGTATTTTTAGTGACAACATAATAACAAGGTATCGTTGATCTGGTGTCATGAGAAGTTGGAAGGTGCCCATAGGAACACTAGTTTTCATGGACCGATTGAGTTGAATTTCGGTATGACTACGAAATGGATAGACTTAGAAATATTTCCAACTAAAAAGTTAAAAATAAATTAACGGTGAAAAACACATTTTAAAATCAAGCTTTTATTATGCACGAAAAATTTAAAAAATAAACTAAGAAAACATTCATAAAATTCGTATTTTTTTAAACTTTACAAGTAACAATTTACAAAAGTGTTCGGTTTATCAGTAGAAGTATGATACATAAACATATATTATCTATAACTAGTATATTAACATTCTTAAGTAATTTAAAAGCTTGTCGCGCACTTTCGTTAATGCAAAGACCTCGGCCGCGACGAGCTTTTAGATCACTTAAGAATATTAATATACTAGTTATAGATAATATATGTTTATGTATCATACTTCTACTGATAAACCGAACACTTTTGTAAATTGTTACTTGTAAAGTTTAAAAAAATACGAATTTTATGAATGTTTTCTTAGTTTATTTTTTAAATTTTTCGTGCATAATAAAAGCTTGTTTTTATTCCTAAATTTATTAATTTTATTTACTTATGCGAATGGCCAATCGTAATTTCTTTTGAAGGTTAGCAGAATAACTAGTTAGTATTAGTATCGTTGCAAAAATTAATATTGGCGGTGTTCCGTAAGCCACTAAAGATTTTTTTTTAAATAAATTTTGAAATTTATATTCGAATAGGACTCGAAGCCAGCGTTGTTATGAGTTTGACCTCCAAAAGGATCTCTGTTGGTATTACCTTAAAACTAAAATTTTAGACTCACCCAATATACAGCAAAATTCAAGGACAAATTAATGCATAATCTACAAGGTAAATTTTTCATAAAAAATAATTATTGCAATATATCCAAGTATTTTTTTAGACTAAGATCCCAGAGCCGCCAGACCTTACTTATTTTCTGATGGATGAAATGTGGACCATTGAGTAGTGTTAGTATGTACTACCATCGTATGCATACTCGCTAACTTGGTCGAAGGGCCAATTTACGGATATCCGCTGTTTGGGGGACCAAAAAGCCTCTAAAAGAATTTAGGGAAAATTGACCCCTTGGGTCGGTCTGTCTTCTTGTCAAAGACTATAAAATAGCTGTCTGGTGAACGTATACAAAAATGGAGCATCAGAATTTAGGTGAAGTTAACTCATTATTTTGAATCTTCAAAGCGGCTGTAAAGCAATATGACCCTCTGGAAATGCCTGGGAGTATTGAAGACTTATTTTCAACGATAGTATCCAAAACATATGTGAAAATTAGCCATTAGAATTTACGCCACGCTTTTTGGTACCCCAACGAGCGGATATCCGTAAATTGGCCCTTCGACCAAGTTAGCGAGTATGCATACGATGGTAGTAAATACTAACACTACCCAATGGTCCACATTTCATCCATCAGAAAATAAGTAAGGTCTGGCGGCTCTGGGATCTCGGACTATTTTTTTTCCTTCCAGAACGTCAACTACATTCATACAAGCATCCGTACAAACATAACATAATTATAATACGATTTCAATAGAGTTCTGTACATATACGACGAGCCGAGAATGAAGCAAAATATTTTCAATGATGCCGAACGAACTCCAAATCGTTAAATATATTTAAACAACGCAAGTGGAATCCGCAGTACCGGCGTTCGAAGTTTTCAAGATGAACATGCAAGTAGATAATTATACTGCCGTCAAAAATGATTCTCACAGGTAAATATTATTGTTATTATTACTAAAAATAAATTGTAGCCATTGTTATTAAAATATGTAAAGTATAAATGTATCAAATTGATTGGTTAAATTAAATAATAAAATATAATACTTCGATAGTCTCATATTTCCTGATGCATTTTGTTTAATTCTAATTAAAAAAGGTTAATGTTATTTTTTTTTTATTAATAAAATTGAATAAGTTAAAAATTAAGTATTGACAATGATGCAAATACAAAAGAAGCCGTGACGGCGGTTAGGCACGTGATTCAGAAACTCGGCGATCGCGGGTTCAATATATTACGAATATATTGAATAGGATAAGCAAAACATTGTGAGGAGAAAAATTCTTAGAAATTTCTTAGATGTGCAGTGCGCAAACCCGTACCAACTTAGCTCGTTGGACTAAGGCCTAACCCTCCAGTTGTAGAGGAAGTCCGTGCCCAGCAGAGGGGATATGGGCTGATAAGGATAATATTGATGTTATAATATATTAGTACTAATAAATTCAGAATACTTATCTGTTCTTTTTCCTACTAGTATTAGAATGAACGATGATGCCGAACTCTACAACAAATCTAATGATGTTACACGAAGAGATGCTATTATTTTACTAAACGAATATTCATCAAGATTTAAGTGGAGAAACAGCAGCCCCCGGGTGATTGATGTTGGCAGTGCTGATGGCAGTGTCACGAAAATTTTATCGGATTACCTGCCTCAAGATTACAAAATTCTTGTCGGCTCAGATATCAACGAAAAATCTGTTAAATTCGCTAACAGTAAATACGGAGACGACAGAACGACATTCATTCCCCTCAACATTGAAGGCGACGTCCCTAGTAAATTGAGAAACGGTTTTGACAATTTCTTCTCATTCTATACCTTCCAATGGGTCAGAGATCAAGAGTGAGTATTAATTTATTATCGTTCTTTATGAATATAGCACAGGTATAAAAATAATTGTATCATAAGTCACAATTAGTAACACATGTGAAATAAAGAGGATGTGCATAAATATAGTATCTGCTTTGAACGTATCTTAATCCTCTGAACACACTTGTAATTTCATTTCCTTCCATTTTTCAGAAAAGCATTTACCAATGTCTACAACCTTTTGTCAAACGGCGGGGAATGCTTCGTGATGTATTTAGGTTACTCACACATTTACAGTCTGTTCTACGCTATATCAAAAATACCCAAGTGGGCTGCATTACTTCAAAATTTCGATGCATTTGCATCTCCCTACTGGAGTTATCAGGTAAAAAGTTAATAATCTTTGAAATTATTAATTCGTTCATATGTAATTTAATACCTGACAATCCGCATTAGGCCAGCGTGGTGGACAAAGGCCTAAACCCTCTCAATAGTAAAGGTGTCCCGTGCACAGCAGTAGGATGTTCATATATGGGCTGTTGACGGTGATGTAATTTAATATTTTTTTATACAGGATCCTGAACAAAACGTCTATGAAATTTTACAAAGAATTGGATTCCATGACATCAACTTGAAATGTAAACAAATGGTTTATGATTACAAAAGTGTTGAAGCTATACAGTGTAAGTTGTGAAAATTTAAACTAATTCACTACAAATACGAATATATTCCTATTGATTCGTTGTTTGATAAAGGCGTAGGAGTTGAATGATAAATACATGCATTGAAAAACAAAAGTAGTACAAAAAACTAGTCTTGCAACTAACATCTCAGTTCTCATACAATAAAAAGTTATTGCATGCATGTAATACCAAATCGATTAATTTATTCATTCCTTACTTAACGGACCTTCTCTCGTATGTTTTAAAGTAATTAACTAACCTAACAATATCTTAAGACTACATAGGTATTAAAACCAATATACTATGTTAGCCGCGTCAAGGTCTCCTAACCAGAACACGTTTCCCCCAACGTTTTCAGCTCTTGAACAGATGTCACTTGCCCACTGCCAGCTTAGCTCGCCAATCCTTTGAACAATGGTGGTAACTTTGGTTCTCTGACGGCTGGCATCGTTTCTGATTTTCTTTATACGCATCTTTAATATATAAAACTATATGGTAGTCGAACTATTATCATTGCCCGTTAAGCCCCACTTAGTAATGTAAATAATTATCCTTTGTTCCAGCTCTTGTGACTGCGATAAATCCTTTCGATATTCCGACACACATGTGGCCAGAATTCATGGACGATTTCATGAAAGTGGTAGAAGCAATGAAACTTATAGACGACGAGACAGGAACAGTGAAGATAATCTACAACCTCATTATAGTACATTGCTTTAAAAGAATTGTAATATAATTGTATATTTTAATTACGTTGTTATGAATACTTAATATGTAAAACATTTTTAACATTCTTAAAGCTGATAACGTTGAGTTGTGCTTAAACATGTAAATGCAACATAAATTAATCTATAAATAAAATAGTCATGATGAATAAAATTATTTAATTAATTAACTTGATTCTAAGACATTGGGTGTTAATACACCAAACTAGGCTAGTGCATGTTTACATTATATTTCCCGCTCACTTTTTTATTATTCAAACGTCTGACTGAGCGTCATTTATAAAACCGCTAAACAATTTTGTATATTATTTGATATGGAGTTGAATAGGATCTTGGGAAAGAATAAAGCGTACTTTATTTAGTAGCTAGATAAATGCAGTCAAAACAATGCACTTTTCTACTTCAAAGAAATAAAGGAATTAATAATAAAAACAAATTCTAAAATATGTCATTAAACGTAAGCTATACTATGCATCTCTATACAAAAATTAATGCAAATCAGTTCATAGACTTACATTTAAAAGTAAAACACAGACTTACTTATACTGCAAGATAGTTAAAGAACAATAAACATGAAAACTATGGTAATATATCATCAGTGGCGTATCATAGGAGAGGCCTATAACCAATAGTGAACGTAAAAAGGCTGTTGATGATGTTAAACCGCTTTTCATATCAACAACTAATCTGGAACCAAATTTCTTTTATTTTATTCTTTGTTACTGTATTAAGTGAAATAATGCATCCATGCCAAAAAATCAAAAGTAAACTAAAATTTAATATTTATTTAACACTTTATTGTACACGTAAAAAGAAGAAAAATAAAATGAGATACAGAAAACAAGATCTATAAGTATTAGGTGGCCTTAACGCCTAAGGCGATCTCTCCCAGGTGACAAGGGATGGACATGTAGAAATAGAAATATAAGGCAGTTATAAGTGTACAAAAATAATTACATAATGTAAAGACATCATCATTATCATAGCCCTTATACGGCCCACTGCTGGGCGCGGACCTCCACTACAACAAAGAGTGCTTAGGGCTTTTTCCACCACCTATACACCTAATCCATATGTATTTATATGCTTGTATGATTCATATACAGGTGTATTCAGACCGTAATCGGAACCAAAGGCAGGTAGATAATAGCTAAGGTGATTACAACCTCCCTGGCGTTAAAGAGAATCCTGACAAAAAAAATTGTCGTTTTCCATACAACCATCAGTATTAAATGTGCATGTGTGGTTTGTATGAAAAATATATGTATTTTCACATTATTTAAATTTATTCATATACTTTAAATTATGAAGTTTGATTTTTTTATAAAGCATGTTTTTTTTACTATTAGTTATTATTACTGAATGGTGTCACGTTTAAAACTTTATGATGTTTTGTTGTGTGAAAAAAGGTTGCTGCTCGATTTATTATATGAATGAATGAATAATAACAAGTGGTTATTCTGCACGCTGAGCACATTTGCACAAAGTATCGGTTGTGAATAAAAAGCTACAGACAAAGGATAAAAAATGCAGCGATTTTTTTTATATGATAGTCACGGTGCTCAATTTACTGGCGGCAACCGGGATGGTTCCCATGTCTTGCAAAATATCAATGCAAAGGAACACTGTTGCTTTTTATTTGGTAAGTCTCATTAAAAATTGTAGAATAAATTTCCCGATGGCAGTATATTCGTGTCCGCCCAGACGACATATCCCGTTCATAATATGTAAAACCAGTATTATAGAATTGTAAAGTCAAGCAACAGTCACATATGATGATAGGACTGCTTCGTATCATGATACTTATGTTTACTTATCAAGTTAACTCTCAGTTTGGATTACACTACACTTGCATATCGGTGCGGTTATGTTAAAAAATACTACATGTTTTACTACCCACTACTATATTCGGGTTTTGTATGGAAAGTATCCTGGTACTTACGGTAGTAGGATTCCTGGATCTCGACAGAATTTTCTATTTAAAGAAAAACAGAGATCGAATATTTGTAAATAAAGGATTTTCTCAACAAGGGACACAAAATATGATTCGCAGTGGGCATTTAACCATATCGTCTACCATTGTTGAGCTACCAGACAGACCCCAAGAACCCAAGACAGACCAACGAGACTGCAGAAATTCCAAGCGTCTAGTTGTGTCTTATACTCGTAGATGTGCGTAGTATACCATAGTTAGTCGCACCTTTGCTTTATAATCATCTCCAGCCCAAAATCTGCCCATGGCCGCTAGGCACGGAACTGCTCTGCAACTACGAGGGTTGAAGCCTTAGACTAGCCTGAGGTCACTTTATACAAGTGTCACATGTGACCAAGAGTTAAATTTACCAGACAGCCTGTTCAGAAAACAGAATTAGGGAAATCAGTTTCCAATATGGCTGCTTTGAACTGTTTCAGAATTGTTCTTTTCTTTACATTGGGAACAAAGCACGTATTGTATATTGTACGTATATTGTATTTGGGACGCAATTTTCATAATGTTACTCTACTTGAGTGAGTGTTTCATAATGTAACTCTACCTGAATGAATCACTGTTTAAGAAATTTAGCATCATCGTAAATTTCAAAAACGAAGTCATTTTAATTCACATCTGTTAATACCTTTTTTTACATCTGTATGAATACATAGAACCATTCAATCAAATTAAAATTAACTAAGTTTTTTTATTTTTTTAAAGACTAAAAACTTCGTTTTTAAAATATAATAAAACTATTCAAAATATATTTTTTAACAGTGATTATGTAACTTTGACGTAAGTAGATTGACGCATGCATAACATATCAAATATTAATAACCATTAAAGTATAATAATTTTTATTAATTATGAAGCGAGGCAAGGTATAAAACGAGTTGTATTATTGCATAAAAAGTTGTAACGAGTATTATTTTCTTTTTTCTACACTTAGCTAGTAGATTAAAATAGCAGACGATTTTAATGCATTGGCTTGTTAATATGATTATGTACAATAAGTAGAGCTCAGCTTTGTATGAACTCTTTACATGTGTATGTAAAAGATTTCGCCAAAGTTGGTAATTTGTAAAAATATTATATTTATTAGTATAAGAAAACATATTTTGTTGTTATTGTCTATTTCTCAATTTTTGTTCTATTAATGAATACGAACGCTGAAGTGGAAATGGGCCGGCCATGTCTGCCGACGGTCGGACGGTCGGTGGAGCAGACAAGTGTTGGAGTGGAGACCGCGCTTAGGCAAACGTAGTGTAGGACGCCCTGCAGCAGAATGGTCCGACGACTTGAGAAAGGTGGCGGGTAACGGATGGATGAGGGCTGCAGAAGGCCGGGATGGTTGGCGCTTTCTTGGGGAGGCCTACGTTCAGCAGTGGACGGCGATAGGCTGAGTATATAATGAATACGAAAAAAAGCAAAAGACTCGCCCCTTTCCCGAGACAACAGTAGGACAATTAGTGAAACGAGGGTTTGAAAATAAATGTTTAAAAAAATATGTACGAGTACATCAATGGGATACAAGCGTATCTTTGTGTACTGTAGTTGCAAGGTGTTTTTTATGTTTTAGAATATATTTTATACATGCGAAGTAAATACAGAATAGAATAAATTAAATGTCTTTTATGTCTTTTGTCAGTTCAAAATACCTACAGATAAAAAATAATTTGTGGAATCGCATCACGTATACAATATTCAATGGGTGGCAAATTTATTTAAAGACACCCAGCACGTTATGAATACACAAGGAAGAACGCAATTTAACTATGGATATCGCTTTGTTAAAACAAGAATGGGTTAATAATTGTTGACAAAATAATACAGAATAATTTTTATGAGTTAACGAAGATAAACAGATAAACGGACCGGAAATTAACATTTTTTCATTTTATCAATAATTTTTATCAATAATTACGTAGCAAACAAAGCAAGCGTACATTTTGCACAAAAGATATCATTAATGTTTATACATTTTGCACTCAGTTATAACTGCGACATGAGAGTCCTGGGATCTAAAGTTATTAATGAAAGCCCTTGTGGATCAAACACTAAATAATTAAAATTGTTCTTGCAGAACCGTTCAGAAGTATCATTGCCTTCTATGCGGTCAAGTTCTCAAATTAAGGACGAAAACAACACACCATTGGACATTTTCACAGTGAAAATACAAAGTTTAAGATTAACAGAAGACGAGATGAAGCATTTCGCTATAAAAGTAACGTTTTTCGATCAAACAATATTAACTGGTATCATAAAGTCAATAGGAGCAAGAGAGGTAATCAAAGAAAGAACAATAGCCAAGGGAATAATGACTTACGACCCTTCAAATTACGAAAGAATGTGCCAGTTTGCTGATTATCCCTTGATAGGTAAATGAACATCGTTTGATAAAAATCTTTACTCTTTGATGGTCTGCTCAATTATACTAATGTTTTGTACAAAACAACATTCCTAATTACAAAATGGTAGAAAAAAAACCTCGTCATTGAATGCAATTTCGTTAATATTAACAATGAAGTAATTTTGGTAGGTAGGTAACTGTATCCGACGTGACGGTCAGTTCAATTATGAACTGCACGGGCCAACTATGTACAATTTTTTTTGGGATCTGTTAATTTACCAGATGCAACGTCTTCCTGCAGACTTTATATCATAAAGACCTTTAACAGCAGTCCATTCCTTAATATTCAAAACATATGTAGTTTTCCTCATTTGATACTGCAAATCTATAGTGAAAGTAGGTTACATATTTAAATCTGTTGTTGGAGACTAACCTTACCAACTCAGTAAAAGATTTACAATGAAATTACATATTTTCACTAATACAACATTTACAACTTTTGCTATAGTTAAGTATTGGCCTAAACAATCCTATTATAAATCTCTACATTACTTTTCAGTAAATATACAACCATTACGAAGTGTTGAATCTAGTTTGTCACACGGCAGCTCCATCCGTCAAAGCACAAGTCGCACAAATACAAATGAATCTGATAACAATATAAAACAGGTGGATGATATAAGCTGCTGTAACATAGATATATTGCCATTGTTTTTAGGTAAGTGACTGTGGGTTTTACAACATGAGCAAGCTGGGAAACTGGCCAAGATGATTTAACACATATTCTGAGATGCCCAATTTTAAGAATTCAAAAGCAAACTCTACTGCATTATGCTTCATCTTTTTCTATAATAGAACTATTGGTTTTATATTTTGAATGGGTGAGGATGCAACCAGCAATAACATAACCTATCATTACAAATTTACGTCCCTAAACTTATATTTTTATATTTAGAGGACGCTGAAGTGTCCATATTTTTTTTTTATTGGCTTTAACGAAACTAGAATACGAATGAACGGAGCAAAACGTATTGATAAAGACCATGTTTTAACTGTAAT
Organism: Cephonodes hylas; assembly: GCA_030295005.1. Lineage (NCBI taxonomy): Eukaryota > Metazoa > Arthropoda > Insecta > Lepidoptera > Sphingidae > Cephonodes > Cephonodes hylas. The sequence goes on from AP025366.1 coordinate 8,528,038, forward strand.
ACTTGTAAACAATTTTAAATTGTAGATAAAAATAAAATTTCTCTAAAGAAAAGGATGCAGCCGATCTTTCCTTTGCCTCTTCTTAAACGTAAAAGTTGGGATAATCTTCCTCTTCTCACAATGGAGTTATCAATAACAAGGGACAAAGCCAACTCAATGCACCATAGAATTCTGAAGGAGGCAAATTATTTCAAAGTAACTCTGGCGGCGACATACAACATGATTATTCCTTATGACGATGAATGTTATTATACTGCTGCAACAAAGGCTCCTTTGAATGATGAAATTGTAAGTCAAAGTTTTAAATAATCAGAAATTAATAACTTAAATTTAATTCTTCTTCTTCTTTTCTTTATCAACCCATATACGCCCACTGCTGAGCACGGGTCTCCTCTACCATTGAGAGGGTTTAGGCCATAGTCCACCACGCTGGCCTAGTGCGGGTTGGCGGACTAAATTTAATTATTATATTGAAATGTCTTTTTTCAGATTTCTCATAATGTTATATTCAGTCACGGTCATCGCAACACTGGAAAATTCAATTGCACTAATTTCCAAACCGAATGGGAAAATATAAGACTTGGAGATGATACTTTTTCCAAAGCAGATGAGAAGTTTCAATGTGACCTCGATGACATACAGAACGAAGACAACATTGACCTCCAATATTATGTTAAAGAACCGTCCCTGTGTAAATAAAAATAAACCTTTTTCATTTGCCAAATACTAATCTGTTTATTAATGTATTGTTTTTGTAGATACGACTGTATGGGGATCGTTTCACCGTATACTTTTCCTGGGAGACACGCATCATCGATTATGGGATCATTTGCGTCAATATCACTGGCCATTCGAAATACACATCATGTCTGGTGACCGGTTACGCCACAGTTTCATGGCTTTTCTTAATTTTACGCATCTATTATATCCCGGAGGTACTAACCTTTCTAATAGGTGATATTCATATAAACATTATGGTGATTGTAATGAAAACTTGTGTTTTCAATAGAGAATGTCATCAAATTAGCTGTACCTTTACAATGGGCAAATAACGAGCAAATGATGCAGAAGTGTGCTTGTGAAATGCAAATAAGTATTAATGAAAAAGCACCATCCACTCCGGGAGCTACGCAGAAACCTAGCAAGTAAACATTATTTGGAAGCATAAATCGAATAGACTCACCTAATTATATAAAATGGCAATTTGCAGTATTTGTTATATTGCAGGATGACTACTGATTCCCTACCCGCAAGCATGAGCAACGATGTATGCCTAGTAAGACCCACGGGTGCAGATGAAAGCAACGCTTTTGTCATAATAGAAGTGAAATTAGCACGTCCTTTAAAGAAAATTGTTATACCACCGCACATAAACAAGTAAATATATATTTTACAAGCTTTTATTTAACTTCACTTTTGTATGTATGTATGTATGTATGTTTGTATGTTTACAAATCTTGCAATGAAGATTTGAACCACTTCCAATAGACCGATTGTGCTGAAACTTGGTATACCTACGTAACTTGGATGACAATACAATAATATGGTACCATGGAGCTGGTCTGATGATGAAGTTGGAAGATGACCATAGAAACATCGGTTCTTGTGGACCGATTGAGCTGAAATTTGGTATGTCTTTGTAACTTCGACAACAATACACAAATATGGTATCATGGTGCTGATCTGACGAAGAGTTGGAAGATGCCCATAGGAACTTCGATTTCTGTGGTCCAATTGAGCTGAAATTTGGTATGTCTTCGTAGCTTCGGTAATAATACAAAAATATGATATTATGGAGCTGATCTGATGAGGAGTTGGAGGATGGCCATAGGAACTCCGATTCCTATGGTCGAATTGAGCTTAAATTTTGTATCTCTTCGTAACTTCGGTAACAATACAAAAATATGGAATCATGGAGCTGATCTGATGAGGAGTTGGAGGATGGCCATAGGAACTCCGATTCCTATGGTCGAATTGAGCTTAAATTTTGTATCTCTTCGTAACTTCGGTAACAATACAAAAATATGGAATCATGGAGCTGATCTGATGAGGAGTTGGAGGATGCCCATAAGAACTCCGATTCCTATGGTCCAATTGAGCTGAAATTTTGTGTCTCTTCATAATTTCGGTAACAAGACAAAAAATGGTATCATAGAGCTAATCTATTGAGGAGTTGGAAGAAGCCCAAAGGAACTCCGATTCCTTTGGACCGATTGAGCTGAAATTTGGTATACCTATGTAATTTCGGTGACAATATAATAAAAAGGTATCATAGAGCTGATCTGACGAAGAGTTGGAAGATGCCCATAGAAACTCCGATTCTTGTGGTCCAATTAAACTGAAATTTGGTGTGTCTTCGTAACTTCGGTAACAATACAAAAATATGGTATCATGGACCTGATCTGATGAGGAGTTGGAAGAAGTCCATAGGAACTCCCATTCCTGTGGACTAATAGAGTTGAAATTTGGTATACCTATGTAATTTCGGTGACAATAAAATAATACCTTGGTATCATTGAACTGTTGTTATGGGGGGTTGGAAAGTCCCCGTAGGAGCAATAGTTCCCATGGACCGATTGAGTTGAATTTCGGTATGAATACGTAATGGATAGACTAAAGAATATGTCCAACTAAAAAGTTAAAAATAAATTAACGGTGAAAAACATATTTTAAAATCAAGCTTTTATTATGCACGAAAAATTAAAAAAATAAACTAAGAAATCATTCATAAAATTCGTAGTTTTTTAAACTTTACAAGTAACAATTTACAAAAGTGTTCAGTTTATCAGTAGAAGTATGATACATAAACATATATTATCTATAACTAGTATATTAATATTCTTAAGTGATTTAAAAGCTTGTCGCGCAATTTCGTTAATGCAAAGACCTCGGCGCGACCAGCTTTTAGATCACTTAAGAATATTAATATACTAGTTATAGATAATATATGTTTATGTATCATACTTCTACTGATAAACTGAACACTTTTGTAAATTGTTACTTGTAAAGTTTACAAAACTACGAATTTTATGAATGATTTCTTAGTTTATTTTTTTAATTTTTCGTGCATAATAAAAGCTTGATTTTAAAATATGTTTTTCACCGTTATTTCTTATTCTATACCAGTATTTTTAAGCACCACATGGACATCAAAATGTTCTATTAAAGAAATGGTAATAAAAGAAATTTATAGATGTACCTATCGATTATCACAGGACAACAAAATCAAACTTTTTTTGTGTTGCATGAAGTTTTTCAACTGTTGTTTACTAATTTGGGTGCGCTGATTTCATATCTGGCCTCAGATTTTTTGTAGCAGCTCTAGTTAGTGAGATACAGGTACCGTCTTGAATATACCTAAGAAGTCGATAGTTTCTATCAATAGCGGTGTAACTTAACTATTTCCTTTCTAAATTTCATTATGTCTTCCTCAATAAGGAAGTGGTTAAATAATCTTGATTGTTTTTGGATTATTTGTGGAGAATATATGTTTAAAAATTTCGTTTAAATGTGTCGGACTTTGTAAAAAAGGCATATTTCGACGACTTTGGGATTTTATTGCTGTTAAACGTTAAATCTTGTATACCAAGTTTGGTATGTAAAAGTTGTGTTGAATCCTTGCGACTGTAGGCCAACAAAAAAAATACCCACTTTTAAATTCAAAGCTCCTATGATTTGGCGTGAACTATCCAACTATCATGACGACTGTTATTTCTGTGTAACGAAAATCATACGTTCAAACCATAAAAATTGCTCTAAGTGGATATATCCAACTTAAAATCTGCCATAAGACCAGTCTTGAGTGTTAGTGACAAATCATCACCACAGCAGTCACGTCCATCTTCGGAGAATCCAGACCAGTGAAGTGGACAAACCAAAAACGACGACGGTGGTAATGACAGTGATTTTATTTGCTACGGTAGTCCCCGACCACTAAGTGATGGTCTAAATGACTTAATCAGGAACCCTAGACTGTCCAAAACAGCAACAGAAATTTTAGCTTCCCGATTGAAGGAATGAAACATTTTTGGCAATAGGATGTCTGACGGCTGCATTCAGCACGCTGAACAGTTGCTGATACCCTTCCAGCGGCTTGGATGGAACATGAGTATTAAGCTTCACTACCTTCACAGTCATCTAGACCATTTTCCTGACAATCTCGGTGACTTCTATGCGAGGAACAAGGAGAGCGCTTTTACCAGAATATTTACACTATAACGGAACGGTATTGGGGGTACTGTAATGAACATATCTCGGTTGACTATTGTTGGAGCATTTAAAATTGTACTCATAATACATCTGACTCTAGAAAATCCAAAAAAAAGGAAATTTTATTCGGAATTAATATATTTAATAGATTTTTTAAACTTAAACTTTTTGCATTTTCAATGAAAAGTCATGTCACTTCATAACTCCAAAACTAGAGCTGCTACATAAAAACGGCATATATTTTTGAAATCAGCGTGGAAAAACTGTTCAGATTCATGTATAAAATCTCATGCAACAGATATGCTGTTTTCCAGTGTTATAATTACACATGCAAGTAAACATTTAAAGTCCATTTCAATTTGTATTTTTTTTTATTTTCAGAAAAGAAATAGACGACATGCTGAAAGAAATGGAGCAGTGCCCTAGCAAACGTGAATGCACCGGTCGTGGTCAATTGGACAGGGATTGGCAGTCCACTGTTAGATGTGCCGCTAATTCACTGCGGAGAGTTCCTCACTATGGTAAACCTGATATACCTGATGTGAAAGATATATATAAACCTTGATGGGACACTAATTTCTTGTTATTCAAGGTACAACTGAATTTTGTACGTTCAATCGTCAACTAAGTGAAACCAGAACCCATGTAGAGCTCTCTACGTCTTGTTGGCAAGATGCTGCAATCTATGTTAACAATAACTTTGTTGTGCAAGAATATTTGGAGTCGGATGATACCTTCAACGTAATATTTTATATTTCCACTATTTATATTTACACTTTATTAATAAATAACTTTCCTGGGCAGTATTTCCTAGTAAATATGGACCTTTAAGAAAAGAGCCTATATCCTTCTTAAATGCACGCAACGCACCAATAAAATTCCTGTTGTGTTGTTGGTCCTTATGGGTGGTTTTGACTAGTTAACATCAGTTAGTTTACTAGCTCGTTTGCCTCCTTTTCCATAAAAACCTCAATCTCAAGGTACGAAGGCGAAACTCTTTCACGTCATATCTTTCACGCGCTCATACCTAAACACTTCTGGTCTGTTTTTTATATTAAAAATAAATATTGAATCATATCAATATTTAAAAAATATATATGTTTAACCGGTAACTATTTATTCAACAGGAGATGCTAATGATTGCTCATTCTTGTCTAATGCGCATTGCATGTGATACCATAGTTGGTGCAGAAAATTGGCAAAACATTGATCCAATTTTAAGAGCTGCTAGACACGCTCGTCAAATGCAAGATACAGCACATGCTGTTGACCTTTATTTACAGGTATACAAGTATTTCTATACCTATTACCTCTGTCCATATTGCCAAAGTAAACAAGACTATAAATATCTGATAAAAATCCCTTAGAAATCAGGACGAGCACGAGTCGTCACACGTTTAAGCGGAAAGTTCGAAAGTTGTTCACAACCAGAATGGCAGATTCCTCACAATAGCTTTTATTTATTGTATTTTAAACCTGTATGTATTTATTTAAGTATATATATTGTATCATGTATTTACTTTATATTATATGGATTATATGTTATATATTATATGTATATCTATATAATATGTATGTTAATATCGAGTGTAGTATATAATATTTTAATTTACACCTACGCTTTTCATCTCTGCATCTCCTAAGGTTCGACTGGTAGAGAATGCCTCAGGCATTAAGTCCGCCTTTACATTGTCTATGTAAAGAGTGTAAATAAATAAATAAAAAATTAATTCCTGTACTTTAGCTAGTATTTCAAAAACCACGAGACGCTAACTGCTGGAGGGAGCTGTCTACTTGTTTAAATGACATGGACAAAGATTGGGCAACAGTGTGCATTAACAAAGCCTGTGTTCTTGATCCAAGAAATCCTCTCACGTAAGGGCAAATATACTAGACCCTTAAATCCTATAGAAATCCCCTATAACACCTTCTATAAAATAGTCTGATAATTATAAAACTTTACACTGTTGTAACATATCTATTACAAATTTTATTTTCTCAAAACATCGGGATGCCCAGCAGTGATCTTAGTTATAATCATAATAAAGAACAGAAATTATTTGATAAGTGTTGCGTTGTAGTATTCAATATAAGATTCAGTAGATTACTTTAAAGTTTATAATATTGGTTGTTATAATATTCTTGTAAATTTCTTTGAATTTACTAAATATTTTCAGTCTTCTGTGCAAAGCTAGCATACTGTTTGAAGAAGACCCGACCGCAGCGGAACCATTCTTTCAAGCTCTGCTAGCTTTACATCCATTTTGGGCGACAGCGTGGGTAGCGGCAAGTGCTTACTATTCCGAAAGAGAATTCTTTCACCTCGCAGACAAGCTTATGGAGTTCTCTAGAAGGAATTTATATTTAATTTTATTATTATCAAATAACTTTTTTATTGTTTGTTTTAAAATTTAAAGTGATTTAATGTTCCTTTTTTAGGAGCCATACAGAATTATATTCGGAACCTTCATACCCCAGATCCTGGGATCGAGAACTGGGAGATTGGTGGGATCACACCCCTTTGCTGCCAGGAATGAGTTGCTACTATGACGCAGCGGATCTACTGCTAAGGTTTAGAGCTGTAAATGTGAGTTTTGTAAATATTATCTAATCAGCAAATAAAATCGGAAGCTTTACCCTTTCCAACTTTTAATAAAGTGTTAAGATTATGTGAGATAATTGATTTCGTTTCAGTCAACTGATTAGCAAAATGTTTTATGTAAGTTTGTTTTTATTCAAATGTGGTGCTCATAAATATGTATATAATTATATATTGAGTTTTCTGTAATATAGCTTACTAAAATGGATGATTTTTATGTTAGTTGGCAGAAGTATGTGTTGCTCGAGCACTGACCGAAGTGGGAGAGTCAGCCGCATATTTTCATCTGCTTGCATTGTGTTGTCGTTTGAAAGGTAACATATCAGAAGCGATATGCCATATTAAAATTGGACTAGAGAAGTACGGAGAGGTAATTTATATAAAAAATAAATATCTATTAAAAAAAAGTTTTATTCTATCACGATTCATAACTAAAAATTGATTGTTTTATTCCCATTAAGATAAGCTATTTACGAAGTCTCGAAGCGGAATGTTACAGCAAACTGGGTGATACAGCTGCAGCGATGGAGTCGTTTAAAAAAGCTGGTGGATGCGTTGGACCTTACAGGTATAATTCTCGTAAATAAATTTTATTGTCTTTATGATATAAGTGCGTAGTTTGCGATCGAGAGGTTCTGGGTTCGGTTCCGGGTCCGACAAAATGGTGCCGTTAGTTTATTATTCAATTAAACAATGTAAAATAATATTGAGTTGTTAATTTGATTAACTATTAATAATAGTATAAATACTACAGAACCGTACATTTAAATATCGAAAATGTAACGCCTATAATTTAACAGCAACCCAATTCTTTAATTTTTGAAAAAAAAAATTCCAGGCAGCGCTTATTTACTTACGGAATTCGGAGAAAAAATATAAACAATAAATACTTTTCTCTTTCTTCCTATTAGCATACTTCTTTCGATGCCAAGTCGAGAGCCACCTCGAGCTCGATCAGTTCTTGTGGATTTGGTTCGTCGGCAGCCAAGTGCATACGCATGGCTAGCACTTGCCGATGACTGGATGTTGGTGAGTTGCTACCTAGTACTTAATTTAAAGATTATAACGATAAAGACGTAAATGGTATAGCGTGTAGAGCGACAGTGACTGCTACTAAAATTGATGAGTTTACATAGTAAATCAGACCATCTTTACAAGGCGTGGCGATCAGAGTTATGTGGCTAGGCTTGAACTCGAGACCATCGAGATTCTCGACCGCGCGCCTTAACTTCAAGGCCATCCATAGAATATGCTCCTTTACTTATAAATAAAACAAAAGACGTGTCATATAGTGTAATGTTATTAGAAAGCAGCCATGGGTGAAGGTGGAGATGGCGGTAATACAGAAGAGCAGATCGCTGCCAGAAACTGTGCTTCCGCATGCGCCGTACAAGCACTCAAGTGGGACAGGAGGGCTGGGCGAGCGTGGGCCCTCCTCGCAACACTCGTCAAACCCAGCGCGAGGCGGCTTCACTGCATCAACATGGCTATTTCAGTGAGATAGATATTTTAGATAGTAGATACTATCTGTAAAACTTTTATTGTCTACCTCGTTGGCCCCAGCCCTCATGGTATTGTAAGTCTACCTTATGGTATTGTATTGTGAGGAATGGTTGAAATGAAACACTTACTGAAGCTCAGTCGAATGAATCAAGGAAGGGAAAGGGGCTTTGATGCAGAAATTACCAACAATGTTTTGTGAGTGTGTGTGTGTAATTCGTATTTGCCGTCAAGTTGGTACTATGAGTCATTTGATAATTTATTACCTACTTGTAAATTAATTACAAAAATACCTTGGTACTTAATACTTATCTGGCAGATTTGCACTTGTATGTTATAGAATGAAGCAATCTATTTTAGAGGGTGGAGAAAGATTGTGCCCATCAGTGGGACATACATTTATATTTACAACAAAATCTAAAAGAAAATCTTAGAACATCTAGCTGCAATGATTGAAATCACAGGAGAAAGATGTAGACTTTTGACCATTGAATTCATTATTCAGCAAATCAGTGAAATTCCAAGAATTTTTTAACATTCATTTCGTTTCTTGAGTGATTTGTTTTTTATATTTTAGTGTGGTTGCAATATGTCAGAATATCCAGAGGCAAGTGAGTCACCATCCCAACAGTCAATGTGCCATCGACTAGGGAGCGCACTAAGGGAATGCCGTTGTAAATGGTGCCAATACTTAAAACTGTAACATCTAAGAATGTATTACTATAAAGTCACGTTTGTGGTTACCGTTTTATTATTAATAATAAAATTTCGATTTAATTTTTTAATTTAATTTATAAAGACCCAGATACGAAAAACAGTGTTATTAGATACAGGACGTATCGTGAGGGGGTTTCTTACTCTTGGACCCTAACCACAGGTGACTTGGGTTGTAGACGTCGTTTTTTAAATAAACTTTATATTTGAAAATATAAAAATAAGTTAAATGAATGAGGAAAAATAAATTTTGATTCAACAATGCAACTAACAGTTATAATTCAAACACATGGGCCATATAAATAAATTGAAATACACATTCAATCTTCGGGCTAAGATTTCTTAGTAAACGATACTGTGGTGATAAAACAGAATATATTGCCTGACTTGGAGATGACGTGGCTTTTAAACGTAAATCTGCCGTAGAAGAACGCATTTCCTAAGAAACCGCTGACTGTATCTTGGAAATTTAGCTGACACGAATAGAAACCCTGGAATAATACAAAATGTATACTACTATCAACATACATACATAAATACTTATCCGTACGCCTTATATATTCCCCAAAGGCAAAAGAGACTATCTGGACCCATATTTCACAAGGTACATATCAACCCCACGCAATAAAGGGCGAATCTAAGTAACATAGCTAATACTGAGAATTTCTAAATGAAAAACTTAAATAACATTGACCATAATATCTCAAGCTTAGATATTCTACAAGCTTTGATGTCTAAGAAAAATAAAAAAATCTAATTTAATAAACAAATAATGTAAACACTAAATATGGCATGTGTAACAATAAATAAATAATTAATTAAACAAATTCGTGCGTCATGAATAATTTAGTGATATTAAACCTGTACCTATTAATGATCAACGCCGATTATTTTTTTTACAAACGTTGTTTTAATTTGATTAAATTTATAAAGTAAACAAAGGTGCTAATTGAATTCGAAATAAGTATAATGTTGTAGGCAATGAGCTACTTTGGGTCAATAGACTTGCAGTATTAACCTTCCGGTCAATGACCAAACTTTCAGCATTCGTTCAATAACCGGGTACCCGGGTACCCGCATATAATGTGACGGTAGAAAGTTATTAGTAAGCTATCTATGTGGCATATGAAATATCTATGGACACTTTACGCAGTTTATAGACCCCATAGAAGGTTTTAGACCTTTCAGGGACCTATTTGGGACTTATCGGCCCTTCAGCCCAAACAATAATTTTAGAACCCCAGTGAACAGACGTTATATGTCGGTACTACCTAAACTTATTGCCAATCACGTTTAAAATCTGTTGTAAAAGTGAAAAAAAGGTATACAAATATTAATAAATACGTAACGTGAAAAGAACGTTGGTAAAAATTTTCAGTCTTGGTGGCTCCGTATCAAGAATCAAGAAGGAACATTACTAGTGGATACCATTATTATTGGATAATTATTTTTCTACTCTTCCATTGGTAAAATGTTTACTATCGTGATACTTGACGATTCTCAGCATTTTGAAACAAAATAAGGCATTTATTCCACCAGCAATAGCTTAATCGAAAACGCGAGAGGCCATTATCGACTGCGTTTAATTTTCATAAAAAACATAACTATGTGCAGTTATGTGCCAAAAAGGCACTAATTATATTATCATTAATGCACCAAGAAGCAAAAATTAGTATTGGTGCAAAGAAACAACCCGCAATTATTGAATTTTTTGACTGGTCAAAAGCTGGATTGGACGCTATGGAGAAAATGCTTGGTAGATATACCACAACGCATAGATGGCCTCTAGCATATCTTTTTAATATTCTCTATGTCGCCTGACTTTCACCATATCTTCTGTGTAATGAAAATCATAAATGCCTGTTAAAAATGGCATGAGCGACGATTATTTTATCGGCTATTGGGCCAACAACTGCGTACTCCTTTCGTTATAAATCGTTCGAAGAATCCTCAAATTGTAAGGCATTTCTAAACGAAAGCGGTGATTGAATCTTTTCCTGGCCGAGCTATTAATCCATATGCGCAAATGATAACAAGTAAATAATCAAGACCCCAGTATTTTTAAGACAACAAAAAAAAAACGTCGCGAAAACTAGAAAAATATGTTCAGTATGTAGAAACCTAATTTGTGATGAACATGGGTTGGAATGAACGTCATGATTAAATGTACTTTTATTTCCATATAGCAGTGTATCATTATAAAAAGTATACAATATAAATAATAAAAGAAAATTATACCAATAAAATATGACGGGAATTTTGTGCTTTTACTTACTATTTTTGCTATTGCTAATAAAAAAATATATATTTAAGTAAAAAAAATTATAAACTATATACTTTTTATTTATTTTTAAAGTCAAATTACCAAAATAGTTTAAACAATTAGATTCTTTAGTGAGTATTACCGACGTTCATGCGTAATACTTTCAGTAGGTACCCGGGTGCCTGGTTATTGAATGAAGGAGGTATCAAGTTTGGTAGTTAATTACTATTATTATATAATTAATTAAAATAACGTTTAACAAGAATTGGGTTTAAAACTACTAAAATTTTGGGGATCCAGACGGTTTTGTAATTTTTTTAAGAAAAAGTTATTAAATTCTATCTGCAAAGTTAAAATGGATACCCGGGTACCCGGTCATTGACCAGACGGTTAAACCTGTAGAACTCTGTGTTTTTTCCCATCTATACGTCATTTGCAATAAAACTAAAAAGGATAATTTTGTAAAATGTGTGCATAAAAAATGTCATCAATGATAAGAAATAGCAATATTTTCCAACCTTTTTGACCACGCAGTTGTCGGTGTTCAAATGGTGTTTTATCATACTTGCCACCATGATGTTTTGACATGGATTTTTTATTCGATAGTTCCAGAGTAACACCTTACTGTCATTCTCTTCTGTAAAAACCATTACCTTGACCTGAAAATCATTATACAGGATGTATTCGGACCATGATCGGAAACAAAGACAGGTTATATATAAAGATATTGCAGACTCCCTAGTGTTACAGAAAATCCCGACAAAAATACTTTTTTGGCGTTTTCCATACAAACCACATATTTTAATACCGATGGTGGTATGGAAAACCACAAAATTTTATTTTTTTGTTGGGATTTTCCTTGAACAAGTAGGTACCTCGTCTATTTGAGCTGCATCTGGAAACGTCAAGTTTAATACAAAAAATCCTTTTCCATTGTTGAGAGTATAGGAAACTTCCGTTGAGTTCACAGATTTGGGTCCCTTACATAGTTCGGAGGAGCCCCAATCTAAAGTGTAAGGACCCTGCAAATCGTTTGTAAAAGCCATTAGGTATAGTCCTGGCCGTTACACTAAGGACTAAGAAAAAATAACAGCTTAATAGATTATTATCAATATTGCTACCACACACCCACTATACCTCGTGTGCTCCAGGATCAACTGTGGCACGCACAGTATTGACGTCAAGCAGTGAAGCTTAGCGAATCTAAGGGGACCTAGTATTACGTAATCCCGCAACGAACTTAATCAGAAAAACAATATAAAGGATGAGTTGGAAAACAAAGAGTAGGTTATTAATATATCTATGACTTTTAAAATTATCTGCTCAATCCTTTTTAAATAGAAAACGCGTACTTACATATCCTTGATTATACGACATGTTCGGAGTCATGCATAAACTTGATACAATCAAAGCGACGATAAATGCAAATTGTTTGCAATTAAACCTGTCCATCACAAAGTCCGGAACAAAATACATACGTATATAATAGCAATATAAAGGCGACCGCATTAACGTTCACTTGACCTGTACCTAAACCATATTTGCCTCATATGGTTTCCACTTCCGAACGTCATTAATACGATTGAAGCAGAGATAATACAGTAACAGTAACGAGCTCCTCTACTCCATTAAGGGCAATCAGTACATAGAGACTATGACTATTCACCAACTTTCCCATACAAATATCCACCAAAAAGCTGTTGTAAGTTATAGTAAAAACGATTTTATTTCATATCATAGGATACGAATACTTTAGGGGTTTTGCTGGAGGGGATGCTGAATAATCAGGTCAGACATTTAAAAGATTTGCAAACGTTTCCCCAGGAAATGCCTAAATGCCTACACATTTAGATGTTACTTTGAACCGCTTTGTATAATAAAATAACTAAGTCCTTATAAAGGTTTATTTGCCTCAGAAATTATTATATTAGATTTTTCGTCGAAATTCAAGTTTTTACTCACCAAGTAGGAACAATGTTTATTTTTAATGTAGTTGTTTTTAACTATATAAGAGGTTTTTCTGTTTAACCTGAGAAATGTATTTAATAAAATTAGCCTACTTGTTAGATATTTACCTTTAAAAGCAATGTAAAGATTCCGATTATACAGAAAATAAAGCTGCTACTCTCTATTGCTTCCGACCGTTCCCGGTGGAAGTCATTGGGGGAGGCATATGTCCAGCAGTGGACGAATATTGGCTGATTTTTTTTTTTTTTTTTATTTGCCTTAGCAGGCAGACGAGCTGACGGCCCGCCTGATGGTAAGCGGTCACCGTCGCCCATGGACTTGGCAATGCCAGGGGCACAGCCACGCCACTGCCTACCGTGAGGAAAGTACACTTTTTAAGCCTCGTTTGAAGAAGGCCATGATGATGATGATGATGATGATGATGACTCTCTATTTGCTTTCTATATAGAAAAGTGCTAAGGCAAATACCTCTGAAAATGACACCAAAACTTAAAATAATAACATGTAATAATATATTTATTTTCATGATCTCATTCTGTTTATTATCAAGTTGAAATAACTAAAAATAAAATACAGAATATAAATTATAAAAAACGGCCTGCTTCTTCCGTTGTAAATATTAATATAGTAATGACAAGTAAATGCTTAATAGGTACTATTTATGAATAATATAATAGGTACATACATTGATTCGAAGGAAATACTTAATTCAAAATATTCGAATTAGGACCGTTTCGAAAACGATATTGTGGTATCGAAACAAAAAATATTGCCAGTTTTCGATACAACGACACTTTTAAATATAAATCTGCCGTAGAAAAATGCCTTCCCCAAAAAAGTGTGTGCCGTGTCGTAAAAATTTAGTCGACACTCATGAATACCCTGAAACGTATAAATATTAAATACACAATACACACAGACATATTCGGTCTGATTCCGCTTTAAGACAAAGTCCTGTGTCGCTTAAACTCAAAACTCGTAGAGACTATTCTGCCGTACCAAACCAAAAAGTAATAAAATACAAAATAAATCAGAGGATCGAATAAACAAGTTACGAACTAGTAGAACGAATATCTAAGGTCCATAAAAATCATAGATCCAGACATTTAACCTCGTAGCGTCGAACTCAAATACAGTACATTTTATGATACAAAATCTTTTGACTTCGATTGACTGACAAAAAAATAACATTGAAAAAAGTGACTTAACCAACCTTTTTAACTATACAGTTGTCGGCTTCCAAATGGTGTTTTATCATACTCGCCACCATGTAATTTCGACACGGATCTTTTATTCGATAGTTCCATAGTAAAACCTTGCTTCCTCTTTTTTCAGTATAAACCAGTGTCTTAACCTGAAGAGTTATAAATACTCAAATCAAAATGTAATAAAATTAAAGACAATAACGAAAGTACACTATAATATCTCCAAGAACATTGTATACGCTGTTCAGGACATCATTCAGACAAATACAAAATATACAGAAAATACATACATTTTTAAAATTCTGTTTTAATATTATACCCTTAAAATAATGAATAAGTAAATTAAATGAGCAAACCAAAATTTTAAAAAGTTCGTCTTCGAAACACTTAGCAAACTATATGATTTTGTATGATAAGTATTGGAACATCTACACTTATAATGGGAAATGCTTTGTTTCTTATTTATCAATAATGAACACAAATCGTACTAAAGCAAATAAGATTAATTTCGGTATAGAATTATTTAAGACCTTGTTAAATCCGGGTTACTTGAAACGGTTTTCAAAGCATGAATCTCAAACGGTTAATTGGGGTTAGGCCTTCATCTGCCAGCTAGTTCAGTACACATCGGTAGACTCCTTCTGCATGAAAATGCAGAGAACTCTAACGATAAGGATAGCCTTATGCTATATCCTTTCTTTGCGTAAGATATGAGGCCATGGTATCGAACAGTCTGGCATGATTTGTACATTCATCTACTGAGTTAATTAAGAACTTACCTCGTCTATTTGAGCTGCATCTATAAACGTCATGTTTAATATACATATGCCCTTTTCTCTGTCCAGTTCGTATGATACTGTTGTTAAGTTCGCAGATTTAGGACCTTTACACAAGCCGTAGGAATCCCAGTATAATGTATAAGGACCCTGTGCAAACATTAATTTGGATTATTTGAAAGAACTGTTCAATAAAACAGTACTTTAACAATAGTGTGGGTACTCCTTTATGAACGCTATTCGTACCATTTGTGACATTGCATTGTTACTCACAAAGGCACGCAACTCAGGCAAACCAATTTCAAATGTTCCCATACGAGTATATTCGTCTTAATTAATATCAATGCAATAAACCGGTTACAGACATACAGTCGGCTTTACCAAAAGTATATATTTTGTATCTGAATATGTTATACTCATGGTATGTTACATAATTATTTATATTAACTAAATTCATTCATATTTTTAGAAAGTTCATTTAAATACAAAGAACATAGTTATGTATTTAGACGCTGAAGTGTTTCAATAGCATAAAAACCTTATTGCAATACTAATTTAAACACCTAAAAGTTTCACAGTAAATCAATATATTTTTACTAATTTTTATTTTAACTATTGCTCTATTCTATTACTAAGGTACGATAAGTAGAAATTGCATACTTACGTAATCCTCATGATTGTATGGTAGATTCGGATTCAAACAATAACTAGATAAAAAAAAAGCAGAAATAATTAATCCGACATGCTTGCAATTAAACCTGTCCATCACAATATTCAGAATCATACAAATAGCTTATATAATTGCAGTATAAATGTGGCCGCATTAACATTCATTTAACCCGTGCGCTTGATCATATTTACATGATATTATTCTGACTTCCGCAAGTCATTAGTATGATGAAGCAGATATAATAATAACGCTAACAAGCTGCAAGTGTCCATTACGAGTAATCAACAGAGCTAATGTTGGAGTAGGTACCTATCAATCTAGATATATGTTCATCATACTTTTGGGAATGTGCATTGTTCACTACCGAGAAACCTTAGACCACAAGAAGCAACAAGTTGAATTGGGACCATGGGATACAAAAATTACCTAGAAAGTCCTTAGTTTCCCAAAATCCGGATTCATAATCGCTGAAGTCTCGTTGAACGCGCTCACCCCTTGGAAACTAAAGAATGAAATTAATCAAGTTCATAATTACTTATGTGGATAAACATAAACTTATTACTTATTCTTTCTCAATGTCTATTTTACTTAACGTTTCGCAATCACAGATTTGTATGTAAATCAAGTATCAACGTGGGTAATTAGTTTTACAAATGAGTAGGAACTCATAGGTAAATTCAACAGTTATGTACCAAATGTAATACAAATCCTAATTTACCCTGATAGTATCTTTTAATACTACTCATTGTCTTAGAACAGACACAATCTTTTTTCCTTAGCAAAAAGTCACACAGACGCATAAAATCGCCATCCAATTACATACAACACAAACAAAAACTTTAACAAATACAAAATACTCAAAAGCACTTTCCTCCTTCCCAAGCACAACTGTTGCGAATAATACGACACATCTTTTGCCAGACCTATTTATAGATTTACTAAATTAATTTTATTTATCACCCGAAGGACGACCTCTGCTGGACATAGACTGCTGCCTTCCCAAATTTCCAAAGCAGTCCGTCGGAAGGGGCTTCCCGCCGATTAAAGTGGACGTCCTTCAGCTGATAATGATTAAAATTAATTATACCGTAAGATCCAGATTTAATTCAGTGAGTTTTCAGCCAGTCTCAATTGCTTGCGATAAGATCCTTTAGACCATTTGACTATACAGATATTCAAAATCTCTTGATCGTTCGCTTCTACAATGTGGAATTAACAAAACAGAAAAAAAATATATTTTTTTTTTTTATTTAATCTTTATGTCTGTATATAGTATGAATATTTTTATGAGGTCAATAGCCTGGCTAGCTTTTAACGTGTACCTACATGAAATTGAGACTAAAAAAGAACAATGTTGTAACTTAATACAAATAACAAAACGAATGAATATAAATAAGTTTATTGTTTAATTTCGTTTAGTGAAAGTTGTTACAGTTTCAAAACAATGTATATTTCCTTTTTTAGAAAGCATCACAGTTTTAAATGTAAATTTTCCGTAGAAAAAATTTGCTCCCAATAACATTTTGCTTGCTTCGTGGAAATTCACACGGCACGAATAAAATCCCTGAAAAAGTTATATATTTGTTATTTTGTGATTTCTATCTATCTCAGTTCGTGTACGTCCAACTGCTACCCAGAGGCCTCTGTTAAATATGAGTGAGGCTATGCCTCGGTTCAAGGCTTGAAGTCAGAGTACAGTTTGGAGGACTTTATCGAGAATACCTGGGGCCCGAGGAAAGAGAAACATTCACAATACATATAAAAATATACCAATACCTTTTTTACCACACAATTGTCTGCGGCTAACTCTTGTTTTATCAAAGTCGCCACCATGAAATGTTGGCATGGATCCTTTATCCGATAATTCCACAAGACATTTTTTACGCCATTTGTTTCTGTATAAACCACGACCTTAACCTACAATCATTAGAACCACTTCTTTAGCCTCTTAAAAAAAACCTCAAATGAAATAAACAAGTTTCGTGGAATTTATTCATATCTATAGAAAAATAGGTAAACTTCCAAAATTAAATAGCAGAGTCTGCTATGCTATGTTTAAATTGCTCCCGTAATGCAAATTGCTTCTTTAATCTTTCATTATTTGAGGAAATATCTTCTGTTATTGTATGTTAACTTATAGGAATACGATATATTTTTTCTTTAACCCAATTTACATCACACATTATTCTATCAGCATTTTCCCACTTTCTTTTAATGATTCAACTTATACGCTAAAATAATCATACATAGTCCTAGGCTATTCAATTTTTGCTTGTCTTTATTATCAAGCAAAGTAAAAGAAAAGAATACCTCATCAATTCTAGCTTCATTTATAAAAGTGATGTTGAACACGCAATACCCAGTTTCTCTATCAAGATAAAAGGTTTCACTAGTCAAATTAACAGCTTTGGGTCCCTTGCATAATACGTAGGAATCCCAATCCATTATATACGGGCCCTGTATAAAAAGAAACATTGTTACATACACGCGTAAATATATTTAAACGTTTTCACATATACCAATTCAAGGATTTCCTAAGATAGACAACCAACTATAACTCTAATCCTTAAGCCACAACTCCGAGGCAATCTTTGTAGATTGCCTGTTGTCAGTTTGGTAATTAAATAAATATGTACACTCAAAATCCTCATTACATTACTCTTACAAAACACTACGATACAAGCCTCGTGTCGAGGGTAGAAGAAACTCCGCAAGACTTCGATCTCCTAAACACCCAGACCACGAAACAAAAAATGGTTCACACAAACATTTGTCTTGATGCGCGGCCTCTTGTTAATCTCTGTTTCATATCTGAGTGTCAAATAATAAAAGGTCTAATTATATAATATATAAAACATATATAATTATATAATAATCTACACTTATGATATTATTTGAAATAACACTAAATATTTTAACACTTACGTAATTATCTGAATCTTTTACAATTTGCTGTTGATAAGAACAGTATGCCGGTAAACATAAGCAAAAACAGAGGAGAACGACTCCTGTGGTTCCTTTTTTGTCCATAGCATTGGCAGTCATCAGCTCTCCAGATTATTATAAACCAATGGCTTTAACTAACATTAAACCGATAGAATTGGTAATGTCGACACGACGTAATAGAGGTTCACTTCCGTAAATACTTATGGTTTGATAAAATATAAGCATAATGACCACGTTAACTACACCATAACGAGCTACCAGCAAATACAACTCGATCAGATGAACGATTAAATTGCTCTGATTTTAAAACCCTAATTTGCCAATTAGTTATGGGGATTGACATACATTTACAAAAACTTATTCCCAACACCTATATTCCCTATAGGGAAAAGCAGAAACCCATTTCTACACCCACGTTTTGTCAGGTATAAGTCTGACATAATAGAAACGAACCTATTGCCCTTTCTCGCATTTCCTGTCTCTATGCTGGTACTGAATGTTGAATGCTGATGGAAAAAAGTCTCTAGATCTACCTCTAGACTTCTAGATCGCGCGACACATGCTTTAGCCGCGAGATCACAAGGCAGTTTTAAAGGTGTTTTGCCTTAGAAAATTCCCAGCAGTAATCTAGACTCGGATAATATGCTTAGTTAAAACGTATACAACTCAATAAGACTAAAGCTGCGCCGCGAATCAAAACCGGGACCATTGTGCTACGGTGCCAAAACTGGCAATGGAAATATTGAAATAAAACTGAACTGCGTTACATTTCGCTATCTTTATTTTGATTTCTATACGTTAAAAATAATAATATCATAATTAACTTAGAGGTTAATCGTTACATTCCTAAGTTAAATTATCAGAGTATGATTTTATATATAACTTTAGTAAGAACCGTATTTTTTTTTCTATCATGTGATTTATCCTTGCATCGGTGGGGGCGGAACGTAATGTCGGTCAGGCTGCGGAGTCGTCGTGTCGTCATCGGGAGGACTTGGTAATTGTGACAACTTCTCAGTCAGCCATATCAGAAAGTACACCATCAATCTACAAAAATATAAATATTCAATTCTATATAACTCAATATAAATATTCTAATATAAGGAAAATAAGAAATGTGTTTTATGCACAGCGCAAAAACAAAAATTTGATTTAAAACCACCAATATGAAAATAAATATATTATGTGCATTACCAAGTGCCATAACGTAAAAAAAATACGTTTGGCAACCAATATACTATCTTCTTCGTAACGGAAACTGTCAACATGGTTGAAATTTTAATCGTCTTAAAACGATATTAATTAGAGAATCTCCTAGAAAAACCTCTTACAATTCACTCGAAATTTGGCATAATTATCATAGACTGATGAGATTTCAAAATGATTAATATTTATTTAAAAAAAATCCAACAAAAGAATAGAAAATAAATTTCAATAAACAATAGAGTTATTAAGAAAAAAAATGTGAACAAAGATTGAGATGCAAGGTGAAATATTTATAAATATTTTATTAACAGCTATCAGAAGAAGGATTAAAAGGCGTCCCATGTTTTCTTGCAATATACATAATACATATAATACTAATTTAGACTTCGTAGATCTAGGTATCATCTTTAAAAAATGAGAATAAAAAGAAATCCTAATTTAGTTTACCTCAACGCCAAAGGGTAAATTCAAATTCTTTAAATAGAAGTTTAATCTTGTACTAAACAGATGTTAGGTCGTGATGGATTACTTACACACCGAACACGATTGTTATCATTGTACTAAACAGATGTATGTATGTAAGAGTAGGTCCTTATGGATTACTTACACACCCAATATGATTATCACTCCAAACCGTAAATACTGATTTTAATTGATTGAATCATATATTTGGATAAGATTTTTCGATGCCCAACACACCACTGGTTTAATAACTCACCTTGAGTTATATCACAAAATTTATAGAGCTGAAAGCAATATCGCTTACTTCGACAATGCAATGTTCTAATCTTCCACTTCAAGAGCTTTACTATACTATCTATACTATTTATATTTTTCTACCCTTTATTTTTACTATGCTTCTATTTTACTATAATTATTATTAGAGATGCGCCGAGTTACACTTTTGCCGAGTAACGAGTACCGAGTTTTACTCGGTTCAATTTTTTTTCAACCGAGTACTCGGCCGAGTAACTCGGCTCAATTAAATTTCCAATTCGCGCATGGTACATTAGAATTTAAATCGCCTGTTTTCGGAGGCCGGTAACGTCTACGAAGAATAGAGGAATAGGCTGTTACCAGAACGTGCAGCGAGGCTTGAGTTCCTGCATCATAACTTCATCATCAACCCATATACGCCCACTGCTGAGCACGGGTCTCCTCTCCCATTGAGAGGGTTTAGGCCATAGTCCACCACGCTGGCCTAGTGCGAGTTGACGGACTACACACCTAAGAAATTCCTAAGAACTCTAAGGTGTGCAGGTTTCATCACGATATTTTCCTTCACCGTTAAAGCAAGTGATAATTAAATGTGAATACACACATAACTTCGAAAATTCAGAGGTGTGTGCCTGGGGTTCGAACCCGCGACCGTCGAGATTTTCGACCGCGCGCCCAAAATTAATTATTTTTATTATGTACTATAATTTTGATTTTATTAATTGAGATTTTCAAAGATTTCCTAAATTACTAAATAATTTTGATTAACACAATTGTTTACGAAATGAAATAAAATAATATTTATTGAATCTATAAAATGTTTAATACATCGCTTAAATTCAGTCATTTCAAATTTTACCACCCTGTTCACGACCTTGTCAAGGTCGCGAGACGTCGCTGGCTGCAAGAGGCTTCCGACCAAACCCGGTGGAAGTCATTGGGGGAGGCCTAAGTCCAGCAGTGGACGAATATTGGCTGTTGATGATGATGATGACTGTTGTTTAAATTATATCTACCGAAATATATTGCATTTCTTAAACAGAGTATACTCGGCATTCAAACCGAGTTATTCGGCCGAGTACGAGTATCAAAAAACCCGCCGAGTACGCCGAGTACCGAGTATCAACCGAGTACTCGGCCCATCTCTAATTATTATATTAATTCTATAAATCATTAAAACAATTATAAATCTATATTTGTGTAACCCCCTTTACTCCATTTTACTATACCACAATTAAGAAACAATATAGCGATTACTATCGTTAGGATTTATGGAAAATTGCCAATTCTACATATATAAGAGATCAAAAGACTATAAGTCAAATCACTAAAATTCCTTATCGTTACACTTCTTCTGCTTCTTCTTCATCAACCCATATACGCCCACTGCTGAGCACGGGTCTCCTCTACCATTGAGAGGGTGTAGGCCATAGTCCACCACGCTGGCCTAGTGCGGGTTGGCGGACTACACACCTAAGAAATTCCTAAGAACTTTTAAGTGTGCAGGTTTCATCACGATGTTTTCCTTCACCGTTAAAGCAAGTGATAATTCAATGTGAATACACACATGACTTCGAAAAGTCAGAGGTGTGTGCCTGGGGTTCGAACCCGCGATCGCCGAGATTCTCGACCGCGCGCCCAAACCTCGAGGCCATCACTGCTTTTTTCGTTACACTAAAATGAAAAGAAATTTACTCTTATGGACAGGAGGAAAAAGTGTTAACAATTTTTTAACTGGTGTAAATCTAAGACAGTGATGGCCTTGAGGTTTGGGCGCGCGGTCGAGAATCTCGACGGTCGTGGGTTCCAACCCCAGGCACACACCTCTGACTTTTCGAAGTTATGTGTGTATTCACATAGAATTATCACTTGCTTTAACGGTGAAGGAAAACATCGTGATGAAACCTGCACACCTAAAAAGTTCTTAGGAATTTCTTAGGTGTGTAGTCCGCTAACCCGCACTAGGCCAGCGTGGTGGACTATGGCCTAAACCCTCTCAATGGTAGAGGAGACCCGTGCTCAGCAGTGGGCGTATAGGGGTTGATGAAGAAGAAGAAGAAGATAAATCTAATATACTGGCAAATTAACATACATGATACAAGCGACACTTGCTTGTATGTATAAATTCTGGCCATTTGAGCGTAATATAGTTAGATCTATTGATATTATGTTTATGAAAAGTATATCTTAGCGCAAAATCTGGACGACATACTCATTTTCATAGTCAGAACAATACGTGTTTATTGTTGTTAAAATAAATCATAAATCCAGTTATTGGAGCGCCATGGCAATGGATACATGCATTTGTTTCGGCGATTCTTAGTCCATGAGCGACATAGAATATAATGATGAAAGAAATCAGATTCTTCCTTGGGAATTTTAAGTCATAAACTTATTTGAAATAACGGCCTCCTCTATTGTTACATAGAACCTGTCATAAAATTAAATGCCATGGATTTATTGTTGATTTCCTAATTGTGTTTCATAAGAAACTAGCTGACCTGACAAACTCCTTACGGCCTAACAGTTAATGAATATCGCGGTACATATTCGTCATCATTAGCCTATCCACGTCCCACTGCTGGGCTCAGGCCTCCTCTACTATTGAGAGGGTTTAAGCCTTAGTCCACCACGCTGGCTATAAGCTGAATTTTATATTTGATTTTCATTGAATAACAGAAATGAACAAGTACAAAAGTCAATCGCTCGTTAGTAAGACACGAACAAATTAATCCACTACATTGAAACACCAGCGTAGCAAACTAAAGACTAAGCCCTCTCAGATGTAGAGGAGGCCCATATCCACCTGTGTGACGTGTATGGCCTGATGATGATGGAGATGAAGTAAGTTTTACTATGCAGTGTAATTAGGTAATTATTTTTTAAATTTTTAGCGGAGGTAAGGTGTTATAGCGGAGTTGGGAAGATCCTTTGAAAGAGAACCAACTCATGTTCATGTTTTCCTTTGAGTATCGTCGTATAAATCACATTACTTACTCAACATTTTTCTTAATCGTCATCAACCCATATACGCCCACTGCTGAGCACGGGTCTCCTCTACCATTGAGGGGGTTTAGGCCATAGTCCACCACGCTGGCCTAGTGCGGGTTGGCGGACTACACACCTAAGAAATTCCTAAGAACTTTTAGGTGTGCAGGTTTCATCACGATGTTTTCCTTTACCGTTAAAGCAAGTGATAATTCAATTTGAATACACACATAACTTCGAAAAGTCAGAGGTGTGTGCCTGGGGTTCGAACCCGCGACCGCCGAGATTCTCGACCGCGCGCCTCAACCTCGAGGCCATCACTGCTTAATACCAAGCGCATTCCATTGCTTAGCTTAGGGGTTTTTAGGTTTCGAAGTATAGTGTCCCGCCCGAGTTCAGAGTCTGCCTTCAGTTGTAAATTGTAAACCGGGCACAACTCAACTAAACTCCTTGAGTTTAAAAATTCAGTTCGATAATAAGGCTTAATATAGTTACTTTAGTTTACACAAAATAAAAGCAAAAATGTTTGACAACCAATGACTATATCAATCCCTTTTCTTTACTGACAATATTATTATTTTTTTAATATATCTAAAACACACAATTATTCGAATATTTTGAATTCGGCTTAACGTTATTATTTCATACGTAAGACTACAAAACCTCAAAATGAACACAACATAGTGACTTTAATAGGAAGATACTTGTAAAAATAGCTCTCAAGTCTCACTGCTTAGAGTACAATTACTCTCCTTAGCAAAGACTCTTGGGAGCAGAAGGCGCGAGACGATTTTCACTATCGCTTCAGCACCTACTTCTCTAAACGGGATCAAGTCTTTCCCAATTGCGTTTTACATCTAACCGTAACCGTAACACTTTGAAGAAAGATGCTGCAGCTTTTCATTTTGCCTTTTGCTGATAACATCGTCTTAAAACTGTATTTTATCCAGCGTCAGGACTTCAATCATCAATCGGAACTATCAACACGTCCTTTGTACGCATGAAGATTTCCAATCTATAAGTTTCTTTTAAAACGATACATCTACTAAGAGATGTTTAACTTAGAAAATAGATTCTTGGTCTAGTCTCAAAACTAAGTTTATTATCACAGCAATCAGGAGCATTGCTTTAAATATGTGTAAAAAGTAGATATAAAAAGAGCCTATATTTTTCTCAAAGGCCGACTACAAACTTATCGTCTGGTATGTCAGATGTTCATGGGCACGGGTGACGACTTAAAGTAAGAATAAATTGCTCGTTCGCTTCTTTAAAAAAAAAATTCATTGTATATTCCAAAGATTATTATCAAAATACAAGTAAAACATTTATTTTGCGTAATATTTTATTCCAATAATTGAATATACATAATAAACTGTCTACACTACAACTGTCTACAATACAATACATTATTAGATCACAAAAAATACAATTTTTACATAATAAATTATTGCTATGTAACGTTATAGTTAAAATTTCGACAGTATAATTCATTGACTTATTCGGGGAATTCTTGGTTCTGGTTCCTCTGTTTGAAAAGGAGGGATTATTGTTGGAGTGTCCACCTTAGGTAGGATATTAAAAACTGCTTTAAACGTCATAGCCACAGTAATCACAACGGCCACAACACCTAGAGTACTACTGAAGGCGCTGTAATAAAAAAAAACAAAGTTTTAATAAACTTCATAATATTTTTTAATATTCTCCAAACAATTTTAACTCGAAAACAAGAATTAGCCAGATTGAACATAATTTAATTAATTATAAGAATATTGATTCAAATGGCAAAAAAATTGTAAACAAAATTAAATTATACACAATAATCAGAGAATATGGTAAATAGTGCCATAAATTTAATGATAATAATATCCTACACATTATTGCAACATTTACCTAAAAACCATAACTGCAGAAGATAAAAAAAATATTTAAATTTATAAACGTAAATTTCAATTTGTCATAAAATCAAAAAATTTTCTTTCAGCCACTGAGCAAGTAATAATACAGAATATATGCAGGATTACGATAATAAAACCGGTTGTAATGTTTACTTATAGGTAAAGGTATGTTAATTGTTTTGAGACATAAACAAAACCTGCGAATCCATGTTTTCTATTAACTGACCACTCTTGAACGTAAACAAGCGCAAAAACAAAAGGTATTTGTGAGAAAGGTATTTACATTACCGTTGTTGCAGCTCTAACCCCCGACATAGGTGAATACAGACAAGAGTGCGTATGTATAATAAATAGCACTTCAAACTAACGACACTAAATAAAAAGAAATAGCAATATGGACTTGCACTAAAGGATTATCAACCAACATCGTCACTAGTTGTAATGTATTTGTATGTATGTATTTCATTGTGTGCCCTAGTTCCAAAAAATATCAACAAACCCCTAGAAGAGTGTGAAGGAAATGGGTCTTGTAAGAAGAAAATATTAAAGAATTTCAAGCACCAAGTTAAATATAAATACTTAAATGTGTCTATTTCAAATCTTTTTTCAAAAAACCTCTTTTTACTGTCATTAACTTTCTGTTTTTCTCGACTGTATTCCCCAAAGGGATAGACACTAAGCAGGAATGCATTTCTACACCTTCTTTTCGCCAGGTAATTATTACGTAAAAGGCGGGGAACCTATCGCCGTTTTTGGATACATTTCCAGAATCCATGCCACTAAGAATTTCCCAATGGATAAGCCCAAAAACATTTTGTCCGACCCAGAAATCGAACCAGTGACCTTTAGGCCGCCCGGCTCATACTAATGGCGCGAGACGTGTCAGACACTTATAGTATATTTTAAAATAAATGAAAGTCAAATTAATTAGGTATGTAAGCTTTATTTATGTCATAAAAATATTTTTATCCTTGTTCTGGTGGCGGAGGTACATGGTGTCGATCAAACGGAGTTGTAGCCACAGGTTCTGGAGGAGGACTTGGCAGCTCATATAATCTTTGAGTCAGCCATACGAGAAAATAAATAAAGACTCCCATACCTGAAAGACTATAGTAAGGTTACATTTATTAATATGTAAATGGACTTCTAAGAACCACCCAGATGCCCACAATAGTTCTGACCCTTGTGATCATTAATTACCCAAAATTTTAGTAAAAAATCATAGGGATTGTAATTTCCGGAAACCACGAATTTATTCCTATTTACCAGGTAACTGTAGAAAACTTGTGTAATTAAATTATAAGGTAAATATATAGGCGAAATTCTCGTGCTTTACGAATAAAAATAATGGGATATTAACCTTATTTCGTCCAATGAAATAGCGTCAAAATACTTGTTCGATAGATTTTATATCACAAACAAGTAATTACTAAATACTTACAAGGCATACACCATGTCGGACAATCCAAAATAACAAAGTAGTGATGAAAATTAAACTCTATCGTTAAAAGATGATTGTCAATATCAGTTAGTCCCACCGCGTATAATGCTTTGGCAATACGGAGTGGAATGCACAGCGGATGGTATTGTGTACTCAATCACTTCCACACGAATTAATTCCAGTGGTACGTAACAAGTAGCACATTGTTCATTAAAAGCCACTTGTAAGGCATCTTAGTTGAACCACTGTTCTGAATTTAGGTAGGTAGGTCGTCGCTTTGTAATATTTATTTTGTAAGTTCATTTAATAACATTTACTCACCAAGCCCAAATCCTTAAGGGGATAAATAGTCACATTTCTGTAACCACATCTCACTAATTTTTCTAGGTCCCACGTATTAGGTGCCAAGCCTTTTTAGATACTCGGGCAAGTTGTTAGACTCCACACAAGGAACAAAAACAAGGCATTCATAGGTACCAATATAAATCATTGTATCCCTGGAATCCACGTTAGACGTATATTTACCATTTGTAAATTTTGTTGCCACTAAAAAAATCCTGAAGAAATAATTTAATATCAGTTTGGTCGACTCAGGAGCCGAACGGATGATCGATGACGGACGTCATTTTATGCAGTTAACCGCACTATATGCAGTTTTGTTGTCAAATATAACCATTCCTCCATTTAATTCACCTACGCTTTTCATCTCTGCACCTCCTAAGGTTGGACTGGTAGAGAATGCCTCAGGCATTAAGTCCGCCTTTACATTGTCTATGTAAAAAGTGTAAATAAATAAATAAATAATTCCAACATATAAAAAGCGAAATCGAATATCGAAATGTTTTTTGCAAATCGTATTCTTCAAATGTTCAGAAAAAATAAAACGAATCTAATACTTGAAACTGTTACATACATACTAAGGCTCGACCGAGATCTCGGTCTCGGTCTCGGCATTCTCGGCTACAAATCCTACCGAGAAATTTGTCTCGGTTCTCGGCTGTTTTTAGCCGAGATTCTCGGTCATAACCGAGACTGTAACTTTTGTCGAATCGGCACTAAAATTTTACCGCGCGTGGCCACGCGTAAATATAGTACAAGCTCGGTAAACAAAGAAATGCTAATATTTTTGAGTATTGGTTTTTGTCACCTTATAAGTTGCTTAGTGCTTAAGCCTGCAACAAATAATTTTTTAACTGCGCCGCCTACTAGTTAAGCAAGTGAACAACTGTTTAGGAGAGCTGGTCAATTTTATGTTGAGGGACATGTAGTAGTAGTAGCGTATTAAAAAAATTAACAGTATTAAAAAAAATCACGCTTTGTCTATTCTTGGTCTCGGTTCTCGGTCTCGGCCGAGACTTTATTTGATTCTCGGTCTCGGTCTCGGTCTCGGCCGAGAACAAAAAATCCATCTCGGTCGAGCCTTAATACATACCTATCAACCACTGCAACGTTCTTGATACGTCCATAATAATCCTCAATAGAGGATAAAGGGAAATAATAACTAGAACCATAAAATTATGAAGGAAATCCTCGAATATCCTTAACCCCCTACAATAATAATCTTCCCTCTTTAAAAGTGTAAAACAATATTACGCAATTTTAAGTTCTAATTTAGCCATCTTACAGGCTTTTCCCAATGTAGGAATCTAGGTCCTTGGTCAATAAATAGGTGTCATTTAGGTACCTAAATGGTTTTAAAATGAAAACACCCGTTGATAAAAAATTAAATATTTTTTTAAAAAGAAAAAAGCGTCGTGGACTTGCATAACAAAAAACAATATATTTAGGAATGTATTTTCGAGAGGGATCAATAGATAGAACGGCCAAAAACAACAGTTTTCAATCTCATATTTATTTAAGTTAGATCCTATAAATACTTCACTACAGCTACAATTGTAGTAACTAACTTCAACGAAGTTTGCTGGCACGTCAATATCTTTTAAAAAATATTACAAACCGATGAAATTCATAAAAGTGACATTAAATTCATACAATTATCGTAAGAACATAGTATGTCATTTGTAATTAAAACAGACATAATATAGAAATGATAAAGAGTGTATCTAATATGAACACTTAACCCATTGTGAGGTAGTACATAGTGGGATAACAAGATACTTGGAAACCTACGAGGATAAATGTCATACGTTTCTACTAAGTGAATTGCACAAAAGAACATCGAACATCAATTATTATACCCCAAAGTAAAAAAATGAACACATCTTTTTCAATGTCAAAGCTTTATAATCATTTTATACTTTATTAGAAAAATCAATACAAATTGTTTAAAAATCGTATTTTTTTATTAAGTCATAATTCTCGAAATTTTCGAAAATTTCCGGGATTTTAATGTTGATATTATAGAAATTTCAATGAGTATTTCATAGCAAATGAAACTGAGCTGTAAAAATCACCCCCTTGTATTTTACATGCATGCCATTTCGTTTGTTGTAATACATATTTCCATATTTAATATTGTCTATAATAAATAGTAAATACACCAATTACTTCAGTCCCCACACTAAGGTACGAGTCTTATGATGTATCACAAACTACTGACAGAGTCTTTGGTCTCACAGAAACTCAGACCCACACTCAGACAATTATATGTACTAAGGCAGACCCATTCTCACGTCGGTCGAATAGACGGACAACCTCTTTACGTCATGGTGACAAAAAAATTGTTTTGTCTGTAAATACCCCCAGTAAAAAGTACTTAACATTTACGAGAATTAGCGTTGTGATCTGACCGGTCGTAAATGTGATATTATTATCAACTCTATTTATAGGTTGAAGCTCCACAAGATCTACCAATTAAATTGTAGACAAGGATAAGGGGAGGAATAAAAACATTAAAAAAAAACAACATGCTATTCGGTTATGTTGCTTTTTACTATCAATTTTGGGATGTATGTGTACAAGTATGAATTCGAGGAAAATAAAGGTATATGTAATGTTTTATAATATATAACTCTACAACGCAGTACTCGTTACGAACAAACATTACTTATGTTATTTTCGATATAGTACTTCTACTCAATCATATTTTTGTTCCGCCGCTCATCATTTTCATAAGATTTCATGAGAGCAAGTCAATACATTACTTGTTTGAATAAAACAAAAAATATTTTCTATAGAAACCCAATCGTTTTAAATAAAATATCCTAGCTAAAGAAACACCATTCGTTCTTTGCAAATTATCAGCAAATACTGTGTAACATACTAACTGTACAGACATGTAAATCAAAAACTTATCAAGGAAACATTGTTGGTGTCCATATTATGATATTTATTATAAGTTCTCGCTTAAAGATTCATAGAAACGAACATTATTCTCACTGCGTATCGTAAAATCGGTGAAAAAGTCGCGATAAAAACCTAAAATCCACATACTGAAAGTCTAAAAATATATTATAATAGATTTCAAATGTCTATACATAGATGAGTGTTCACTACGCGCCCACAATGAGCGTCAAGCGCGCGTCCAATACGTTACAATATTTAAATACGATAAAACGAACCGGCGGCTCCGTCCGTACACACACGGCAGTCGTCGAATCGCAGATACGTCGCTACTCGTTACCGTACCGAGGGGACTAGACACATAATCCGAGACACCGGCGCTCGTCTACGAGACACGCGACACGCGCTGGCGTTACATACAGTTCGTATCGAAAGTAAATGACGTAATATATATAGTATATATAGACGGCGGGCGGCGGCGCTCAGACGAACACCTTGGCGAGTCCGTCGGCGCCCGCGCTCGCGATGTAGGGCCGCAGCGGGTGGAACGCCACGTCCAGGATGCTCTCGTCGAACTTCTTGCGGTGCGCCGTGATCTCCTGCACGCACGTCTTGGTGTCCAGGTTCCACAGACGCACGGAGCAGTCGTGCGAGCCCGACAGCAGGAACAGCCCGTTGGGGTCGAGCGCCAGCCCCGTCACCGCGTCCAGGTGCGCCACCATCGCGTGCGCGCACCGCCCCGACACCGCGTCCCAGAACCGGATGTGCCGGTCCTCGTGCGCCGTCACCAGCAGCGGCAGCGTCGGGTGCGAGCGCACGCGCGTCGCGCCGCTGTCGCACGCCACGCGCAGCACCGGCTGCAACGCACACCCACACGCACACTTACTCATATATCATTACTTTACTTCTTGTTCTAATTAGCTCAAATACTAAGATTGTAATACATCTGATTGAATAGTGTAGAATAAGTAGACTGACCTGTCCCGTTTCAAGATCATAGAGTAGGAGCGTGCCGTCGCCGTAGACGACAGCGGCGCGCGAGGCGGCGTCCGCGAAGTCGGCGGCGGCGGGCGCGGGCGCGAGCGGCGACTCGTCGGCGCGCAGCGTGGCGAGCAGCGGGCGCGCGCCGCGCGGGGCCCACAGGCGCACGGTGCCGTCGGCGGACGCGGACAGCAGCCGCCCGCCCGCGCTCGACAGCGACCACACCGCGTCCGTGTGCTCGCGCAGCACCGCGCCCTGCACACCACACACACACATCTCACTTCTACGGTTTGCAAACCGTTCTATTATGCTAATGCGATTGACACGCATGAAACCTCACACCTGCCACAACATTGTTTTTTTAAATAATGCAATTATATAACAAGACACGTAATGTGTAGCAACAGAACACTCCATCTAAAGTGTGCAACTTTTTTATAAATATCCATCCATATATAGTACTCTTTATTTGTAATTCCATGAACCATTTATATTTGAATGTTCCAAAAAATGTAATTTTCTGCATTGTTTCAGTTAGTGTAGCATAAAATATGCATGCACCTGAACGGCGGGATCGTATGGATCGTAAGGGTCCGCGGTGGGCGGCGGCAGGTTCCAGACGCGGATGGTGCCGTCGAGTCCGCCGGAGAAGCACTCCTCGGAGCGCGGCGCGCCCATGGCGAGGCACAGCACGGGCGCCGTGTGCGCGCGGAACGTGTACAGCGGCTCCACGTCCAGCCCGGCGGACTTCTTCGCCGGCACCGTGCGCTGCAGGTTCCACAGCTTCAGGGTGTGGTCCTCCGACGCGGTCACCAACGCCGCCTCCGTCGGGTGAAACGCAAGAGCACGTACCTGGAATGTAATGTTACAATTTTGTTATCTCTAATTCTGATATTTTTATTCAAACCGTAGGAATTCATCTGTATGTTTCAAATTTAATTTATTACGGAAGCCTAACATCACTCATACAGGCGATACCTATTTCAAGCTTAACTAAGAGCGACAAATCTGCAAATAAACATTTAGAACCCTTTCATATCTTTCATCACTGACTTGTAACCAATTAAACATAGTTCTAATGAGATAATACAAGGTAAAACAGTTGTAAGAATTACTGACTCCGTCGAAGTGCGATCTCAGCGTGTACTTGGCGTTCCATGTCTTGCGGAAAGATTCTTTGTTGGTGCTGGTGACGTCATATGCTTCTGGCTCGTTGCTGACGGTGAGTTGCGCCAGTTCGCCGAGCGCGAGCGGCTCTTCGTCCGCCTCGCCCGCGCCCCCCGCGCCGCCCACGCCCCCCGTGCCGCCCGCGCCTCCTGCCGCCGCGACACCGCCCCCCGCCGCGCCGGACACCGCACCCGCGCCGCTGCCGCCTGCACGCATACATCGAACAACGTTTTGATGTTTTCAACTATGGTTCGTCATGCTATCAGTGGGAAATTATTTCTGGTCATTCAAGGGGAATTCGTTAAATACTGATAGTATAGATAATAATTTTGCAATTAAAGTAAATATAAGTGTGAATCTCGCTAATCAAAAACTCTCCACAAAATGCTTATCAAGCTTGCTTTCACAACTTACGAAAAGTCAGCATTGCAACGCGTTAGAAGTGACAATATAAGTCGCCAATAACAAGTCGTCTTATGTTTAATGATCACACCAATTGGGCAAAAACTCACCGACTGGATATTCATCACCCTGTCCGCCGCCAACAGATTCGCTCTCGGTGAGTAAATTCAGTTCGTTCAATACTTCCTCAGCCTCATGGTCGACTTCTTCACCTAATCACAAGACACAAGTAAGTACGAAATGGAACACTTTGTTAATTCAAAAAAACGTAAGAAAACTGAATGTTTAAATGAGGGAAAATAAAATACAAAATATTAAATAATGTAATCAACATTTACGAGATTGCAATGATTGCATCATTGCATGCCTGCCTTAGAAATAGATACCTTGTTTACCAGTAGAATGATGCGGTTGTTTAGCGTCAAGATCGTCGATTTCGTCCATATCCATCTCTTGGTTGGTGAGGAACTCGAAGTTTGCGAACACCGCGGCCGTCTCCTGTACCGAGAGACCTTCTTCGTTGAACCCACCGCTGGCAGACACGCCGCTCTTACGGGGCTCCTTGCCTGAAAAAAACAAATCTACCACATTTAATATAGTCCACATACCAAATATGGTGAGAGCATAATCGCATAATCAGACGCTCTTATATTATCTGGCGTGTAGCTGTGCCTGATGTTCGCGAATGGTAATTCTTGCAAATCGCGTCAGATAGGCCCCATTACTTACATTTAAAACACCTGAAATTTTGTAGTGTTTACTTTTGCATCTTCTACTAACTTTCGTGTAACTACTGACAAGATGCTCTTTTTTGCAACCCGAAGATTTATATAAACCCAGCTTAGCTAAAACATCTGTAAACGCTTTTCGGACACCGCCAAAGATCAAAAACTTTTCTCAACATGAATTGTAATATCTTACAATGTTATTGAAAGGAAACATGGGAAGGAATGGATTGAGAGATTCTTGCAAATATTTTGTAATATTTGCAAGAAATTAGTTTTGTACCTATCCGAGGTGCGGCATTGTGGCAGACTAACATACGACACAAAAGTAATGCGCCGTATTGTAAGAATAGGCGCAAAAACTTCATATGGAAAATGTTTTGTTTTATATTTATATTATTTCGTCAATAACATTTTCAACACATGTATCTTAGTATATTTGTAACTTATTACGTGATTATTGTAAATTAATTCTAATTGGATATTAGAGTAATGTAATCTTAATTTATTTAGAAATAAATAAGCAAAAGTTACGCTTTAGTTTATCTTGGTTCCAATCAAAACATTTGCTGCTATGTGCTTAGAAAATAATATAGTACAGGTATTAAAACAATTATTGAATGATATATAGAAATAAAAACACAATTGTACACAGGGACCGACCTATGTTTGCTGAATGACCACGTGCTGTGCTATACATCTTCAGTCTTGGATCATGGCACCAAGAAGTAAGAGGTTGTTATACTGACTAATTGTGTGCCGTATAGCCTGCGTCAATCCAACTGTGACATTTACAGAATTGTTACTATGAAAAATGAGCACTCTGCGACTTGAATCGGGATCCGCAATGCAGTGATGTCCCAAAATATGTAGAATGGCTTAAGGTGTAGACCTCTCAAGTAAATAAATAAATTTAATGGGACTAATACCAATACAAATGGCTACAAAATAATTACCAAATATACAAAATAATAAGTCAATTAACGCATATTTAATGCATAACTTACCGTAGTCATATTTTCGGACCATATGGTTCATTGAATAATCACATCTGTCATGTTGTTGCTTATCGTAATTTCTATAGTTGGGATTTTCGGCCTCCTCATTGTTGAGACCGAGTAGCGCGCGCACTCGATTCGAGCGCACGTCTAGGATTGTGTCTGTGTAGCCGATTTCCTGTTAATCAACGTACATTAACAATGTCACACATATAAATACATTTGGTATCAAAACTGTAATAAAAACCAAAAACATTATCCTAGAATTAAAATACCTGACCTAACCTAAGTTAAAATAAATATGGGTGAATTCAGTACACAAGAATAGATAATGGCCTATGTCTTTTACAAAAGTTATGGTCTTATTACAATCAGTACAGTAAACATCAGTCACTCATAATGTTTCGATGCCACAAACCTGCAAATATTGTTTTATAAGTTGCCGACCCTGCTTCCATTGAGCCCGTTCAGCAGGCTCTGGCTCTGCAGGTGGTTCTTCTGGTGGAGGGCGAACGTCGCCTTGCTGTAGCTCCACACCATACTTCAATTTGTGAAACTTAGCTCTTTCCTGTTTCAATGCATACTCCAACATTTTGATCCGTCTTACGAGGTCATTCTTTAGATTCTCTTGACCCTTCCTCTCACCTTGGAGGAAGGCGATCCGCGCCTGTTAATACAAAAGAACATTATGTACTATTTCTTAATCAATTTCAAGAACTTAAACATAATTAAATAATTAATAATGTCCGCCAACTCACACTAGGCCATTGTGAGGGAATAAGGCCTTAAGATCTATGGGATAACAATGACGAATTTAAATTAATTGCATGTTTAAACTGCTCTAATAAAACAGAGTAGAAAAATATAATCCTTATATTGAATTAAATATTCTATTAATAGTGTGTGTTGACCTGGAGGATTAGGCGCGTAATCTATCTAGACATCTCGGCAATTGCAGATTCAAATCCCAAGCACATAGTTCAGACTCAGCCAGTCAAATAACTAAACAAGTAATAGGATAATGATGACTCTTCACATGTGACAGAAAACATTGGGAGGAAGCCTTAATAGTTAGGACACTAAATAGGAAATCTTAGGTATGTAAACACCACAAACCTGAGCTAGGTCAATGTGATGGCTAAGACCTTATACCCTTTTCAATAAAACAATGTGTTTCTGTCATACATTAAAGGAACTATTTTTTTTAAATACACTTCTATTAATTAAGTATAAACTAATTGGTGTCAACTACTCTAAGGGAAGCAAACACAACAACATGACAAGTAATGAAACAATTCAAATATATTTTCCTTAATCTACCTACTGTGTATCTTACATGCTTTTATGTAGTTACATCATTTTAATATATTTCTTTCATATATTTTTAATTTATTTTATTGTTTCAACTTGAAACCTTATGAAATTTGACTTATAATAGAGTGATTATTTTTCAAATTTTCTATAAAAATATTAAAATTGTATAGCATAATAATTCTATTGACTATATAGTAAATAAGTGATATAAATTGTTTTTAATATACATATTATTAAGGTATGTAATGCTAAAAAGATATATACCAACCTAATTTTCTTTAAATTTAATGGTTTAATAGGTTTTTTACCTTAAATTAAAAAAATAGTGAATTATAAAAGCTTGAACTATTACATGGTCAACTAGATGTTAAAATTTTATTATATTAGTATAACAATCATACTTAAAATTTTAAGCTAATAATATAAGCTAATAATAAAATAAAATAAATTCAATAGTCCTTATGTTATTTTAGGGCTGGTAATACAATTTCTACAATACTATCATGAATAAAAAAATGTTCATAACTTTTTATAGTTAAAAAGAAATACAACCAAAATATTGACAGAGTTATGTGTCATATTACAAGTAATGTCATCACTGTGCCAATGATGTGTATAAACATTGTGTAGAAGTTTCACTATTTTATCAGCCCCAGCCTCATAGCCCAGTTGACTTAACACTAACTTATGAAACAAAAGGCAGCAGGTTTAATTGCCTCAACAAGGCAAATGCTTGTGTATGCCACAAAAGTTTATTTTAGGTATGGGTGTTTATGAGACTAAAAAATCTCTTTGTTTCTAAATACCACAACACAAGATCTTCATGTGAGATCAGAACTATGAATGTGACTTTGGTGTATTAACTAATTAGGAATATATTTTATATCTATTTTACCTTGTTACTTTAGCACCAAATATTTACAGTTAATTTAATTATAAAATGTTAGTTACATACATAAATATCATATTACAAACATGTGAAGACTATACATCATCAAAAGATAAACTTTTGGTACCAATAGAAAAAAATGTTGAAAATGCACAATTTTTCACTTCACAACTACATTACAAGTACTTATTCAAAAACTGTTTCCATTAATGATCTTTAAAATAGATATATTTACTGCACATTAGGGTATTATAACAAAATACTTAGTATATAAAGTATTTCAGTTAGAGACACCACTACAAAAATAAGTTATAATTTAAAACAAAACCAAGATATTATGATTATGAACACTTAATAAACCCCATGTGTTCAGTTAACTAATGTTGAATTAAAGAAATGTACTAATTGATTGTATATTACCTAAGTTCAATTTAATATTTATGTGAGGTATAACATCAAGTAAAACATTCAGATCTACTGTAATTATAAGTCCAATGGTTGTTTAAAAAATATATATCATTCATTAAACTTAATAATGTAAGTGGACATAGACTAATATTATGCATTTTCTTTCACATGTGGTAAATCAAACATATAATTAGTCATAAGATTTTAGAATTTGTACATATGTAACAATAAATTATGTAGGGCGGTTATAACTAAATTAAATTGAACTTAGCTCTAAAAAAAATACCAATAGAGACCAGTAATAAGCTTTCTTTTCCAATACAACTAACAACTACTACGACAGGAAACACAATTGATTTCTATTTCTTAATTTGCATGTTTTAGAATAGCAGCAATATGCAGACCTCGTTATTAGAGCACGCGATGTAGGTAATAGAAAATTACTACCAACTCGTGACAAACTATACGTTATCTCTCACAGAAGTGTCAAAAATAAAGAAAAACAAAAAAAAATCACCTCAAACTCAGCTCTGTCCACCTCCCATTGTGATCTCTCCAGTTCGAATCTCGCCCATTCGTGTTGAATAAAATGCAAAATGCCCGGTATTGAATACTGGACAGTTTGACTAGGTTCCTCATTTTGTTTGTTATTTACACTAACTCCAATTTGAGATCCTACTTGGCCTCCGTTGTGATGAGATACGGAGTTATCATCCATGGCTGTGGGGATTTTCATGACATGGCCACCATTACCGAACTTAACTTGTCACACACCTATCATAAAGAACTACAGTAATGAACTATGCGAAATGAAAACTAACACATCATTAAACCTATATTTCAACTAACGTTCACATAAACGACACCATTAAAAATAATTTTTATCGACGATTTCATGAATGACAAAAATTATTGCATGACGGAAAGAAAAGTCGCAACGACGTCCGTCCGCTACATCGCTTTTTCTTTTTTTTAACAATGTTGCCATTTTCATGACATTGACCATAAACATTAATGTTTTTATGCGAACAAATCGACTTAAACATACGAATTATGAATTTTCCTTTAAAAGCAATGAATTATTGGAATATAGATTATTTTAAATAATTAAATATAAATAAATAGTAATCGTGAATGTTTTAGAAGATTGACAGTTTAAATTAATCGACTAAGGTAAAAGTACACAAAGTCAAACACTATTGAACGTTAATATCTTATTAAGGCGAGTTTCAAAATTTACAGAAAATTAAATAATGGTTCTGAAAATAATCTCTTTACATTTATTAGCCTTAACAAGCTATGCAAATATTACTTAAATAATAATATGTATAGATGTTATTTTACTTCACCATATTATAGTTTTAGGGGGATATTGTACTAAATATATTTCTTTTACATCCCTAAGTTGCTAATAATTACGATGTAGTAGAACAATTTATAAAGAGATACTAAATAGTATAAAAACAAAACTACCAAAAAGCCAAAAAATCGAGTCAAATTAAAATCGATTTTTTTTGTAACTTTGGACGCTTCGAACAACACTAAATGCGTAAACGATATCGTGTTGAGTGTTCTTTTCGTCAGCCATTTTGTTCATTTACTGACTACAGTGTTTTATGGATACATTTAGTTATTTAATTGCTATAATATAATAAAAGAAATAAGTTTAAAAGGTATGAAATGTATTCGTATTTAATTAATACTATGAAATTGGTGTTGTAACTATAATTAATCCGTGTGAAATAGCTTGTCGGCATTTCCAAGCATGACGCTCCTTGAAATGCGTGGTAAAATTGTGTTATTGTATTACAGGAAAGATGTCACGGTACGGAGACTGTAAAGTCTATGTTGGAGATCTGGGTAACAACGCTAGTAAACCTGAATTGGAAGACGCATTCTCATATTATGGTCCATTGAGAAATGTTTGGGTGGCCAGAAACCCGCCGGGCTTCGCTTTTGTAGAATTTGAAGACCCCCGTGATGCAGAGGACGCTGTAAGTTTTGAAACCTCAGTAGTGGCAGATATCTTATTTAATATTGTTTAATTTACAACGAATTCATACTTTATTATAATATAAAATAACCTTCAAAACTCTTATTATTTGTTTGCGCACGTAGCTGGTAATCATGACATTATGTTTTATCATTGACAGATTCGAGGATTGGACGGGCGTACAATATGCGGTCGTCGTGCGCGCGTGGAAATGTCGAATGGTGGTCGCGGCTACGGTGGACGAGGACCTCCTCCGCGGTCGCGCTTGCCGCCTCGCCCATATGATGACAGGTGCTACGATTGCGGTGACCGGGGACACTATGCTCGCGATTGCACGCGCCGCCGCCGTCGCAGGTGACCATTAACACCGAACGTATATATGGCACGGCAGTATTTTTTTGGCATGGAATCTTCATAATGAAAACCTGAAGCTTACTCATTAATTTGACCCGATCATATTAAGATGTAACTGGCACCATTAAAAGATTCCATTCCATAGTCATGGATTCACTTAAACCAATGATAACTATGTTATAGGTTATCATTGGCCTGTGCGCCGAGACTGAACACCTCTGTTCCGGCACTTTATATCTACGCGACGTAGTTTTCACTTCGCCTCGAGTACTCCGATTGAGTTGGCCGCGTCGGTAACTTCGCTTCGCGAACTTCATAGCTACAGGCTACGTGCACACATCCGTCTTATCGAAAGAGTCTTTGAGAGTAATTATTCGTACTGCGCATCGCGTCACACGTCTAATGTAACCACTGCGTGCACTCAGTGAGTTGCATATTATTATCAAATATTTGTGTTCAGAGAAGGCCTGTAAGCTGTTAAACCAGTTTTTTTATTTTTTAGTTGGAGGTAGTATATTAATTTGAAGTGATATTGATTTTTTACATTTTTTTATGAAACAAAATTTGTAAAGCATGAATGTTGACAAAATTGGCAATTTTTGGAATGTTTGATGTCTTTAATTTGATATCCAAAATTACCCAACTACAGCAATTTGGTGTTTATTTTTCTATTTGAAATTATTGTTTAGCTAAATTATTTGCACTGTGTCTATCAAAATTTGTTTATTTGGCTTATAACTTTTGGTTTCACAATATGAGTAAAGTTAAGTTTCTTAAAACTTTAATTGGTAGAATTAACATTTTTTATTCATATGAAATTTATATTTATTAAGAAAATAATGATTTAGTGAGTTTTTTCTTCAGTTAGACACAGTGCAGGTTTATTCCTGGCACCCTTTTTACTAATGTTATGTGATTTACAGCCGTTCGAGGTCCCGCAGGCGCACGCGCTCTCGTTCACCGAGATCCGGGTCTCGTTCCCGCAGTCGTTCCCGTTCCCGCTCGCGCTCTAAGGCTCGTTCTATGTCGCGTTCAAGATCAAGGTCTGCATCCAAAGATTCCAAGAAGTCAAACTAAATAAAATTTAAGCCATTAAAAATACAGAGTGAACATTTAAGTAAATAATACTTGGCTTATACATTGTATATAAGCAAGTACAAATGTTTGAAGCAATAAAATTACAAATCCACCGGGTTTCCATTTTTAAAATATCATTCCTACATATAATGATTTTATAAGATATCCAACAGATTGATTTACAATCAATTAAATTAGTTTTCTGATAAATTGTGTTTTCATTTAATTGGGCTATGAAAGCAAATATGGACTACTTAATTTAACCCCAACAATATAGCAAACCACAGAAGTTTATCAATATAGAAAAATAGTGGCAACTGTGTCAAACCCTACTATCTTTAGGATCCTTTTTTCAATGCTTACCAGCTAAATATAGATTATTTTAAAGGCATTATTTGTTTAGTCTGTAGGGATGAAAAAATTTGAAGAGCCAACTGGCGGCAAATGTGTTAATCCGCCACTGATGCTAACTACTTACACGAGACTGCATTTTTTTATCAATTAGCAAAAAAATGCTTTATACGATTCAAACTATTGCAGTAAAATTGAACATTAGCATTAGATAGATATCAACTCATTATCTTGTAAAAAAATTACACACGATAGCAATAAAAAAGTGTGGTCATAACCTTGGTACTCAGATATATTTTTGTGTCATCGATTAACAAAAGGTAATGCAGTGTATTCAGCTCCGGAAATGTCCTGGAATAACTCTACCATTAATAAATCAAAAGATAATTTCTCTTAAATCTGCCTTGTTTTAAGAAAAAAATTATAATAATTACAATAAGTGTTACATGCTTACACATTACTACTGAATAGTATTTATTTAATATTAGAAACTGTGACAATCATGTACTGGCGGCTTCTGCATTAGGCTCTAGGCCTGTATCGCATAAAATGCAATGTATTTTATTATGCAAAAGTATGTTAAGGACCGCAATTGTTGATTTCATCTTTCCAAATATGTGGCTTGTGTTGGCACACCAACGAATTAACTGAGCAGGGTCATCGGTTTAGGATGTAGAATAGCAGATCGTAGTCATCGGGTTAGAAAGTAGAATAATAAGCCGTGTGTGTTCTGAAGGGAAGACAGTGGCTCTACACACGTAGTATGTACAAGGTAAATGGCAGCGGTTGGATGAAGAGAGCAAAAGATTGCCCAGTAGGACACCGAAAGAGTAACTTATGTGCAGCAGTAGAAGTGTTAGAAGCTGTTGATGTCGATTATGATGATAAAAAGTCTGATATATTAAGTTAGGTAGCTGCATACGCTCCGGAACCAATAAGCTCTGGTCGAAAATGATCCCCAAGATAGCAAGAAGTCACAATACATACCTTTATATGTTCTCCTATAAATAAACACACCCAACAGTCACACACAGTCCTGATCCCATATTAAGAAACGAGTCTTGTGTCGTGGGTATCAGAAACTACGAGAGACTTTTTGGTCTCACAAACACCCAGACCCGAAACAAATGTTTGTGTGAACATTTGTCTCGGTTTGGGAATCGAACCCGCGGCCACTCGTTTCGCAAGCTAGTGTATAGCCAACTGCCCCACGGGGCTGTCCTATAAAATAATAATTATTCTTAATACCATTGGTGTCCTCAAGGGTTTAGGTGATATTAGATTACAATGAAGACCCTGTCACGATTGACAAAAATATTGAAGATGGCATTCGTTTTCAGTTTTATTCGGGCAGCAAAAATGAAAACATTTTTTATAGGTACTTGTTTAATAACTCTTATTAAAACATTCTACAATTATTAATGTTAATAAAATGGCGATTGCTTTGTAAACTATTTATGCGTTCAGTTGACTTTACACTCTTGCCTAATGAAAATGTACATCATTCAATTTACAGTGATACAGATTTAAATCATTCAATACAATTTTTTGTTTTTCATATAAACTTAAATAT
Source organism: Cephonodes hylas (assembly GCA_030295005.1). Lineage (NCBI taxonomy): Eukaryota > Metazoa > Arthropoda > Insecta > Lepidoptera > Sphingidae > Cephonodes > Cephonodes hylas. The sequence continues at coordinate 8,570,610 of AP025366.1, forward strand.
ATTTTTTCAATGATTTAACAAACTAAAAACCTCCTTATGTTTGTAATACCCTCCAAATATTTTTTTTTTTTGTTACGACGCCAGAACGTACATCAGTTTTTGCTAAACCACAATTGTTTGCATAAGCTTACTTCATAATCCACCTTTGAGATCATTTTGTAATTTACGTTGAACATAATGTAATAACCAATATGCAGCAATATTGCGTAAATTATGCCTTAACGACATCACACGAATAAAAAAATAAGTTGACTCCAATAATCTCACTTATAATAAATCTTTAAACTTAAGCATAAATATATCATATATATTATCATGTATCTTAATCTAAGAAAAACACTTCTTACCAATATCCGACGTTCTCATTAGGGATTTTGATCGTTTCCTCCATCTAAACATTTACATTTTTCTTTTACCAGGACTAGTTAAAATTTCTTTAAGAAATGAAAAAGTTATATTGCATTTAAATTTTGAATGGCGAATCGTTTTCAAAATACACCATTTAAAAAACGATTGACTGTTAGATCTATATCATCACTAATGTACACAAAATGTAAAATTACATTGTTTACATTAATAACATCAGATTAAATCATTTATAATTCCTGAAATAACAATTCGTGTTTTAATGCACCTTATAAAGTTCAAGCTAGGTAGTTTATGGGCCAAGATTGAACATAAAAAATTTGCAACATGTTACATGATAATGCATCATTTCAACTTTAAAAGGAATACTCTTTGTTTTCCCATTTAAGGTATCGATATGTTAGTCCTGCCCAAATAGTATGATGGTATAGATTGAAACTTTACTTTTTCAAAAATGATAAATCAAATCTTGAAAACTTTAAAAGATAACTAACTCATATAGAACAATACGATAATATTACAGAAAAAGCTAATTCAGACTTTACAAAAATGTCATCATAGCTAATATTATTATATTACTAATTCAACAGTGTTGCATAATTCACTCGCTTTGTACACTGTTCTGAACTTATAAAAATAAGCGTAATCAAAATAAAGAAATTAACATCTTAACCAAAAAGTTTAATTTTATTATTTTCATGACCTAGGTTGCATCGAAAAATAACCGTTCAAGGACTATCATTAACATGGAATTAAAGATAATATCATTATTCTCAAGAGTCGTGATAATAGCTAAGGATGTAGCGCTTACATAAGTACTTAAATCAACATTGACATGAGCCGTATACTTAAGGATCATTGGATTATTCTCTCTATATTACATACCGCTAGTTGTTAGTCTAAAGTACAGTTCTTTAACCATGCAATGGTATTTTTAACACTGAGAAATCATAATGGACAAACAGATGACTATTTTTGAAGAATAAAAACATATAAAATGGTGTTTATGAATTGTATTTGTTTTAAACTGATTTATTCATGAACACAATTAATATTCCACTGCATCATATTATACCTCTAAATTTCAAAGTAGAAGTTTTTTAAGATGTATTTTTTAATAATAATGGTCCAAGTCATATATCCAAATTAAATATGCTTATAGCTTTAGTATAGACATAGTGTTAACTCTAACCTAGTAAAATTCAAATAATAGTGGGTACCTGCATTTTTGTTATAAATTTAACTGTCACATGAAATATTTCAACCTATATTTTTGTTATACTATAATACTTATAGATTACAATATATTCATTATTGAATATAAAACAGATAATTATAATAACAATAACTCATTTAAAGTTTACCAAAAAACATAGTATCTTAATAATTACATATTCCGAAAGTTTAGTAAAAAACGGGGTTTTCAATACTTAAAAAGATATGTAAAGAACTCGTGCATAATACGTGCATCAAGATAAAATATATTCAGGTAGCCGACAGACGCTAATGATACTTTAAATGAATAGATGTGAAGGTAAACACAATTTTATTAAATGCTCTGTTATGTCAATTACGATAATAATGAACATAATCGGGTCGAAGTAGTAATCGATCTTTGGAACTTTTAAATTTTACCTTAGATGGTAGGGAAAAATTCTTCAATTTTGAACATTGAACGACGTATCTACAGTATTAACACTTCCGCATATACTATATACATTTAAAGTCCAAAAGATTTTTTACCCATGTCATACAATTTTTGCCTTCTACGTCAGGAACGAATTTTACATCTTTGAATGACCTCACGATGCAATATTTTACAATTATGAGTTCGTCTATGCACAATCAAAAAGATACAAATCAACTCATCCGCCTCGCAAACATTCGCATGACACGCTACATTATAATACTATATATTTGACAATTTATGAATAATAATTACACATTTTTTTAAAAGAAATACATACAATTATTCCACGACAACGATGACGTCTGAGAAGCCAAAAAGATCTAATTCCTCTCTAGATCTAAAAATCTCGATATGAGATACTATAAAAATTTAAACATCACAGTTTTGAAACTGTTTACAATTAGTATTGACAATTTTGATCCTGGTATGTGGAAGAAATTTTCAAGTTATCCCTTTATTAACTTTATATCAGCAAGGGTAATGTTATATTATTTGTGTTACAAACTAACTGGGTTTATTATTTTTTCACTAATAATATATGCAGGTCAATTCTACTTGAAAATGAGAATTCAACAGTATCTAGTAGTTAAAACATTTCTTTATAAAATAATGGTGCTTGTAACAGTCTCCCAATGTTATCACTTGTTATCATCCTTACATAATTTTATGTATGAAGGTCCCAAATCAATGCATTTTGTGCACTTTTGCGTAATTCAAACTTAGCTTCATTTCTTGACTACACTAATCATAAGCTCATTATCTTACTCCACATTCAATAGGATGACTTCATCACTAGCAGACTTTTATCAAGAGCATAACCTGGTCTGAATGAAATAAATATTTAAAAAAGTCGGAAAAAAAACAGTAATCAAACAACTTGTTGCATTTTAAATTTAAACAAACTACTGGCATAATAAATTGGAAGGCTATATTGAGATATTAAAATTGGCATAATTGAATTGAAATTAAGCTTTATGGCGTATGCTAGAACAGTTTTTAATACATTGAAACATGTGTCATGTTTCAATTTCTATTCAAAGGTCCATATTTAATGGTTTCCATTATTACAAGATAAGCATTTCAGGCTTGTAACCTTTTTGTAATTTGCAGTAATGAGGACTATTTTTTGGTGTCAGTTGATGATATTTATGTTTTTTACCCCCATTTTAAAACCATCAAAAGTTAAAAATTACTTAATGTCTTGATTTTATGTTAATATAGCATTAACGGGTAATCTATTTAGAGTGCAATAGACAGATGTATATTTATGCAGATTTTTTGTTAAAAAAAGATGTTCAATTTAATTTAACTTTTTTGTATCAATTAACACTTAATTAACAAATCTGTTTTTATACCATTGTGATAAGAGTTTAGTACCCGATGGTTTTGTGCAATTGCTTAGTATGGTATATAATATTGTTGATTGTTTATGAAAGCAACAATAATCCATGCTATATATCTTATAAAAAGAAAAACATATAAACTCACTTTACGAATTATCACATAACATCTCCCTTTAGATCCATCAGAGTAGTTTAAGTCTGATAAAATTAATATCTGATATCAGAACATTCTATTCTCAAAATAGAACACTTTAACTGTGGATTAAAGACAAGACATACAATCATTGCCTCCACATAACAAAACAAACAACAATCACTGGTGTGTAATCTTTGGGGTTCCATTTCCTTAATTATTTTTCTCTGGTTTCTTTACCAAGTGTGCATTGATAGGATATTTTAGTTCTGTCCTTAGTTGATCATTATGTTCTTCCAAGGAATTAACAGCATAATGCAGCACAAGCTCGTTCAAAGTTCTGAAATAGAAGAACATATATTTGTTATCTTTATATTTAAGCAAATATGTACTTTACTATATTTTTAAATTAGTACTTTTGCAAAATTTTTTTTCATGTTTTTCTTCATATTTGGTTTAGGGATCAGAGAATTAAAATTGTCAATTTAGAGAATAAATGATTCAAACCTCTGGAATTTTCTTAAAGATCCATACATTACAAAACAAATTGTTAGTGCTTCAATGCAAGTACTCTCTCATTTCTTTATTATTTTTTAAAGGACCTTGGTATAATTTGCTGAATGTTATATACTTACTCATATACATTGTATGGCTCTGCAAAGCCATATCCTCTTTCAGTCTTGAATATAATGCAGTGATATACCATATTGTTACAACATATAGATAGGGCCAACTGTCCTGTAGAATTAGGTCGTATTAAAAATGTACCCTGTGGTTTGCCAGCTAAAAGTTTTTCTGCTTTTTCTCGAGTGCAGTTTACTTTCCAGGTGATCATTTCACGATGCGCATATAATTCTTCCAGCTTATGAATATTATCGTCTTCTAAAGCTTGTAGATATTCATCAGATTTACCACGACCTTGTAACCATCTGAAATGTAAAAATGGATCAAATAAACACGATATTCTATTAAAGTCATAGTTCTAATCCCACAATCAGAACAACCGGAATCTCTCGACTAAAATACGAGTATTGTATCATACTGGACTTTATGGGCTCAGCAACACTTAGAGCCTCAACAAATATTTGCGGCTCATACAAAGAAATTCCCCATGTGGGGATCAAAATCGCAAAATCAACTCAATTTGCAACTTAATCTGTCTGTTAAGTAAATTATTAGTGTCTTATTGATATTAAAATATAATACATAAAATTAAAACACTTACACTTTGTAACGATCCTTAACATTATACAATTCTAGAACATCTGATTTCAGTTTAGTTAAGTCTCTTTCAAGTTCAAGATTAGACTCCAATGTGTTCCTTAAAATGTCATTAAGTTCAGCTTTGGCTTGTTTTAAATTTTGAAGTTTTAACATAAGTTGCCTATTATTTTCAAGAACTATGTTTTTCTCGTGTGGTTGAGCCTCTGCCTGCATTTTTTCTTGGAGCTTTAGATGGTCTTCGCACATTTTTACTGCTTCCCTGAATGCTTCAAGAGCTTGCCGTTTCAAATTAACTTCTTCCCTCAAACGTGTGTATTTATAAAACCGTGCATTGTATTCCCGTGTCTTCAGTAAGAATTTCTTATGGATTTCTTTATATCTGGTTTCGAGTGTATTATCGCTAATATTTTCGCCGCCTTCGTTTTCTTGATGTCGTGACAATGGGTACAAAAGCCGGATATCTAGGCTGCTATTGCACTGTGCCAATGAATACTCCTTGTAGAAACGTATGAGATCAACAACTGATTTGAAGTGAAAAGGTTCACAAAATCCATAGCGTCCTTCATGATTATATATTTTTATCAACTTGTTTGTACCCCCTTTTCTCACTGTCAGTGTATATCCACTATCCTTGTTTGAAGCATTACGAACCAAGAAAGTGCCATCACAGGTATCTCGAAGTTTCTCAGTAGCTTCATCTCTGTAAAAGAGAAGACATTATGGATTATTTCATAATCCAGAAGAAATTATTTTAGTCCATTGCATTGATAGATCGAAATTAAAGTATGGCAGGTAAATAAAATTCGTTGTGTTCCTAGTCACCATCTTTTAACTTTGATAATTTACCAATATTTTGGGCCCATTTAGTTTTCTTTCCCATGGGCGTATTAGTATAAAATACAGTTACAATATAAAATGCATGTTTTTAACTACCGAATTCTAAATCACATTAAAAAGTTAAGAAAGAATTACACATCGGTGTATCTTTCAAGTTTGTATAATAATGATTTTGTTTGGATTAATAAAATATAATGAGTAATTTTACATTATTTCGCAAGTTTCTGCCTAAGATTTTCTAAATGTAGATAATTTTGCTGTCAGTATACTCTATGCCTAGTTATCTCGCCGCACAAGTGTGTTCCAGCAACAGGAAACAGCCCGGGTTCGACTTTTCAGTATTTTTTCAGAAATAAAGTTTGTTAATAGGCCTGAATAAAGTAATAGGCTTACACCTCTTTACATTGGTCTGGACAACAGCTTATGAAATGTGGTTGCAGAAATGGACCTGTTCCTATCCTTTTAGGGAATATACAGGTGTGTATGTATATGCATTTGTATCCTTCATCATTTACAGATGCTACTTTCCATTGGTGAAAGAATTTGTAGAATTAGTTTAGTGGTTAAGGGATAAAAAGTTCAGTTGTCCTAATAATAAAAATCCTTGTGCAATTATGGTACAACATAATTATCATAAAAAAAAATTACTGTACCCTAATAATAATAAGGTTAATATACTTTGATGGATGACCTTATTAAAAACATTAAAACAGATGATAACATAATGGATGAGAAAAAACTAGGGAAATAAATATGAGTCATTGTTGCCATGGCACTTTTACAGAATTAAATTAATGTCATTGTTGGTCCTCAACAAAATCACAATGTCTATTAATATTATTTTAACAATTTATCTATACTAATATTATAAAGCTGAAGAGTTTGTTTGTTTGTTTGTTTGTTTGTTTGAACGCTAGGATCTCAGGAGCTACTGGTCCGATTTGAAAAATTCTTTCACTGTTAGATAGCACATTTATCGAGGAAGGTTATAGGCTATATATCATCACGCTACCACCAATAGGAGCGGAGCAGCAATAAAGAATGTTTCAAAATCGGGAACTTTTTTCTTTTTTGTGAGCTTCCGCTGCGTACGCTGCAGAAACGGCTAAAGTTTCGCTAAAATAATGTATGACAGAATTGTTCTCCTTTAAAAATTCTAAAAAAAAGTCCGCGACAGCATATGTCTATCTTTTAAGGTTGGCTCACTATAACGTTTTTTATTCTAACCAAATTAATCTATCCTAATATTATAAAGCTAAAGAGTTTGTTTGTTTGTTTGTTTGAACGCTAGGATCTCAGGAACTACTGGACCGATTTGAAAAATTCTTTCACTGTTAGATAGCACATTTATCGAGGAAGGTTATAGGCTATATAACATCACGCTACGACTAATAGGAACGGAGCAGTAATAAAGAATGTTTCAAAATCGGGGACTTTTTTCCTTTTTGTGAGCTTCCGCTGCGTACGCTGCAGAAACGGTTAAAGTTTCGCTAAAATAATGTATCACAGAATTGTTCCCGTTTAAAAATTCTAAAAAAAAGTCCGCGATAGCATATGTCTATCTTTTAAGGTTGGCTCACTATAACGTTATTATTCTAACCAAATTTATTTTAAATAAAGCATTATTTGTGAAGGTGTTTTTACAAACATGATATTAATCCTTATCCAAATAATTAAGTTATTCATTACAAGTATTAATTACAAAATAAATTTGTCCTTTACATCATTTGATTTCAATGAGTATCTTAGAAGATATCGCAGTTTCAAAATAATGATCAAGCGCGCAATAATGATACTCAAGGCGTCGACCGGCGCGTTACGGTTTCACGTTGAAACAATTTGACCGATTTGTATGATTTTTGTATATTTAAGTAAATGGAGCTCTGCGGAGTAAAATACTACAACTTATTTTCTTTCTGAACCCAACCCTGTAGTCCACGCAGACGGAGTTGCGGGCAAAAGCTATTGTAGTATAAAGTAACACTTTCTGCTTATAATCATTAGATATTGCTAGCCTTTAATAGATGTTTAAATCATGTTGACTACTATTATTTCAGTTGAAAACTGTTATTGAAAAAAAGCTAAAACTGTTACAAGACATAACTGATATTGACTACAAATATATGTAGATTAAAATTACTTATTGTTTTCACTGTATTGTGCTGGTGACAGTATTTCCTGTGAAATATTATCTCTACAGGAATAACACATTTTCAACAACTAACAATACACAAGATTTAATTCAGCTCAACATTTAACTGTTTTCAGAACTTTATTTTTTTCCTTTAATACAACAATAGGTAGCAAATTATAAATGTACATGTTTGATCAGTACATCATATAATCTTGCTAGTGCATGTTGCACTTGCATATGTTTATTTCAATGTAAGTACTAATCAGTTGATACACATGCTCTCTAAGAACTGATAATGTCTCCTCATCCAGACAGTTCAATGTTCAAGATATTTTATCTCATAACCATGAGTATGCTACATTATATACACATAGTATTAGTAATGATTGTGATATTTTAGAATGTTTTATTAACATATACACATATTCAGTGCAACTATAATATGTATAAAAAATAAGTTAGTATAGTATTAGCTAGTTATCTGGTATCAGACCTATTGCCACATTCAGGTTTCTATTAGATCACTAGTAATGACAAACAATTAATATTCTTAGCTATGTCGACAAACTGATAAAATGAATATAAATTTAATGTTATAAGAGTAACCTTTTGGATCAATCACCAGACCTTTATGTCAGCAGTATTTTCCACTTCTGACTAGTTTGCAATCCAACTAGTCTGAGAACTATAAAAAATTTAATTGGTACTTTAAAGGTTTGTTGCAAATCAGAAAATGGATAAATTAAGTATTTGGTAAGGTGTTTATTCTAAACATTAACCAGAATTAATGTTCAAAATATCTATCATCAGGATGTCTAGAATAGTATCCAATTTTAGTGGATAAGCCATATATCTATTTAAAGATTTTTGAAGCTAATTCACTTAAAAAATAAAAGAATAATTTTGATATAAATTTTGTAAATGGTGGATTTAAAAATTAAGCTAATGCTCTCTTAGAATGTTAATCGCTGATTCTGTGGTATTTTGTATTATAAGTAGTTTCATTAAAAGCATAAATATTAACTTGAAATAATATCTCTATATAACATCTGCAATTTAGTTCCATATAAGGTCCTTTATAACAGTACTTAACCATAGCAATTCAGTGTTTTAAGGAAAATTTCAGAGTTAATTTCACAATAGTAACATAAATTAAGATTTATTGGCTAACTATGATTAATGTTTAACCTATACATGGCAGTTTCATCCTTATAACTCATTTTTTTTTAATTCAGTCAATTCTTTAATGTGAATAATGTTTACATAATATTTAGTTATGGTAATCACATGAAACTCAAATATACTTTGTATACCACGGTGTTTTATAATTGATGTTATTGCATCAATTGCTACACAATAAGTGTAATATTGTTTAGAATAATCACAACAAAATTTGAATCCTACAAGGAACACAGCAATTATAAGCATATAAAATATTCTAATTTTCTTAATATTACTTTGGGAATAAAGTAACAAAACTATTGATTGTTTAACAGCAAAGCAATAAAATAATTAGTAATTTGTGTATTCGACTAGAGAGCTCTATATTCAAAATAGCAAACTTATCAGTATTTAGTTATAACTCAATTGATCATTAATCGTTATTTTATAACATATATTTTTGATCTTTTTTCATTTTTATAGATTTATTTCAAGCTAATATATAATGTTTTACACTTAGTTTTATTTATTAATAAGCTTTTGATTAGAAGCAAAAATAATCAGACACAATCATGTATAATTAATAACTAAGCACTCATGTGAAAATTAAATTATTATTTATTACAATAGATCCAAAAATCAATTTGATATAGTATGATACTCAGCAAATAACATGCAAGAATTTAGAATTATGATGAAATGTCAACAATAGTAACCATTCAGTTAGTTTAACATCTATTCATTTAAGTAACCAAATTCATATTATACTAACAGAAGGATTAATTCTGAAACTAACATGAATCTTATAGATTAAGTGATCATGCTGAGATTGTTATAAAGTTAAATAGATATATTAAGAATAAAATGCATTTAATATTAAGGTTTTTAGTCACTAAATGTACATACCGTGTGATATCGCCCCAGTACCACTCGGCGTTCTCTAAGCTTTCATCTGCCGCTTGTTGTGGCGCTCCTATTTCAACCATCATTCATTATAATATCTTAGAAATCATGCATAATCTATTTGTTTTTCTCTAAGAATAGACTCAATTGACACTGGCTGAAAAACTTGCAGCAGAGGTGTATGAAATCAGAGCGGCTAGTTCCCGACTTCCGCGTTCGAGGTTACACAAAATTAACCGTCTATTTCACTTAATGCACACTAATAACTTCAATAAGCATTAACTTTATCACTTTACTGGCACACTGTAAGTCAAAATTCACTCAAAATTGGCAGACACCGTGAAATAATGGATAACTAGATCACAAAGGAAATGGGCAAGAGCGTGATTAGTACCTGTAGCATAGGTACGTTATCATTATGCTATGAAGACATGATTAGAGATACTTGTAATTAAACACACTCAATAGAACCTAAACGCCTATCATGTATACGCGAGAATCCATATTAAAAGATAGAAATTACAAAATTATAGAGAGCCTAAGCAAGAAACATATTATCAACCATCCGCCATGAATTATTAAGTCAAGATAGGCGTACGAAAATTAGACCACAGAGTCGATTATACTTCTATTGCTTTTCGAATTCACGATTGAAATAGTACTACTCAATTCTGATTTTTTTAATCGACTAGTATTTTACCTAGGGATACAGTTCTAATAGCAATAAATTTAAAACATATGCCATAGACATTTGAAATAGATTGTGCCACATTTTAAAGTTTAAAATTTAAACATACTTTGATCATAATGAAAATGAAAGTATTTTTTATGTGTATATGGTTGGTCATTTGATACTTATAACTATTTAAATATCATAACTATACATATTAAGCATTCATAAAATTAGGATATAACATGAATTTTGTCAAAAATAATGAAACGATTAGGTATTAAAAACTTAAACTGTTCTATCTGATTATAAGTGGTCAAGTTACGTAGATAAAAGTAACAAATAAAATTAAAAAAATAATAAATGGTTATTTATCACAAAAACACACAATAATTTCTTAAAACTATTGTTTTACATTTTTGCTAATGTTTTGCGTAGAGGTTATTTTATTATTATTGCCAGAGGGCAGAGGGCCCCAAACTAGGCAAAGCTGATATCTTGGTAGTAAGTAAATAGATTTAAATTATTATGAGTAAAGTGTTGATCGTCAACTTAATTTGGAAGTTATTTATGATTCTACTTTACATGGGAATAAAACTTGAAAGTAATCAATTCATACTGCATTTTGCATATTATTCTTCTTATTCCGCGGACATACGACGTCAACTAATGTCGAACCGGTAAAATTCGATAAGATGATATTCTGAGGTACGTCCCTATACGACATGTGTCAAAAAAATTAACATTTCGTTGCGTTGTAGATAATAAAATAAATAAGTACAATATTTCTATTCAGTATGGTCTATAAAACGATATTATTTTAAAGAAAACGACTACAAATAGAATAATCATGTTTAATAACAATACGTCTGGAAATAAGTGATATATATTTTTAAAGTTATGATATTTTTGTGTAATCGAGTGTCAACTTCAAAATGTGTGCTAAAGTTTTATTGATATTTTGTTGTTTTTTCCTCACCGTATCGTCTACACATATAAAAGGAGAATTTTCCACGGATGAATTCTTCAAGTTCCTAGTGAAGTTTGGTTTCCAAAAGACAGATATTCATTTCCAGAAGGAAACATATGGCTATATTTTCGGAAACATTACATCGAAGGATGTTTTTAAATATCCAATGACATTCGCAGTCTTAGACAGAGGGCACTTTTTACATTATTATAAAAGCCGGGATATAGCCGATAAAGAGCTAGCATGTCAGGTAATGTTTCAAAATTTAAATGAGTCTGCCTACCATCCAAAGTGCAATGCAAACGGCCAGGATCTATTCAGGCGTATTCCATGTCCTAAAGGTGAATTATGTATCGATGAAGATACACCATGGAATGTGATAAAGAAGAACCAATTTACATATGTAATACAAAACAGTGGACAACCAAGGCAAGTGTAGAAAAATATTTTTTGATTCTACAAACATTCTGTGGTTATTCGCTTTGAGATTCTAATCTTTCTACATCTATAAAATTACCTTATCCTTCTGCCATTTTATATAGTATATTGTAATAGATTATTTGTCAATACTACGCAGTACTGGGTAGGTATTCAGAAAATGTGTCATAGCCTTGGAATATAACAATACTGCTTTCACAGTGGCTGACGGAAAAACAGCATTTTTGAGGGTTTTGTTATAACAGAGACTTTTATTTTTTCATTCATTCATGAATAATTTATAAACTATTTATAACCAACTGCTGTTAAATCTGACCTACATAACTACCTCATATCAAAGATCATAAATTCCTTCAAAATTTGGAATTCCTAACTTTTTTACTATTGAAAATATCCATGCAAAAATTAAAATCTAAAATTTGATTCTTGTCTTATCTTGAGCTAATGGGTCATAATATATCTTTGTGGAGAAAACAATCTATTGCACTTTCTTGAAATTATACCCAGGTTTAGGGTGTTAATTTTCCTAGACTGCATATCAGATACTCTATCAAATTTCATAACATACAAAACTATTCCATTTGTTACTACTCTTAATTTTGTACTAATACAGCTAGTGTCATGTTGAGGTACTCATAGAATGCTTTAGCTCTGGAATAAAGTAAAATGATAGTGCAAGCATTTTATAGACCATCATCTCATCTTATCAGCTCATATACGTCCCATTGCAGGGCATGGGCCTCCTCTACCAGTGAGATAGTTTAGACCTTAGTCCACCACATTAGCCTAGTGCGGGTTGGCAGACTATGCACCTAAGAAATTCCAAAGAACTTTTAGGTGTGCAGGTTATGGACCATATTAAATCATAATCATGATCTCTTTTGAAGTTACAGCAGGGTAGTTTAAAACATATTGCACATGCAGTGCAGCCTACTTCTGATAGAACACTTTGAAAGTTTTTGGAGGAGGCCTAGGTCCAGCAGTTGATGTCTTTAGACTGATGATGATGAATAGTAAAAGTAAAGAAATTAGTTAGCTTTAATAACAAAACTCTTATAATTTCGTAGGCAATTAATGTTTCATTTATTATATTCATCCTTTGCAGATTTTGGTATGTTTCAATGGTGGCATGTTACTTGGATGAGGAAACATGTACATGGCATCACTACACTGGTGCTCCATCAAAGGACAACAAAACATTGACAGATATGCCACAGACCATTCAATATGATTTTTGGCTGGTGAATGGAAGCCCAAATTTGTCATTCTACAATACACTTCTTTATCAATTCTCATTTGACAGACAAAATACACTTGAATTGTACCTTGTGTTCTGGCTGTGTTATATTATATTACTGCCAGTACAGATTTATGCAGTAAGGTAAGTTTCTTTTTTAAATGCATCTCTTATTATACTTTGTTTAATATACCTTTAAATGTTTTTTTTTTATTTACCTGTTTTTTTGTGGCCTCAAGGTATAGGCCGCGGTCAAGAATCTTGGTGGTCGAGGGTTAAAACCCTAGGCACACACCTCTAACATTTTAAAGTTATGTGTGTATTCACAATGAATGATCACTTAGTTTAACTGTTAATGAAAACATCATTATGATACTAATGATGATGATTATACCTTTTTAAAGTTGTTATTGGTGGCAGTTTACACTAATCTAGTACAGTATTATTGCTGCTACTTACTAGTATTATTCCTATAGTTGTATTCACATTGAATTATCACTTGCTTTAACGGTGAAGGAAAACATTGTGATGAAACCTGCACACCTAAGAGTTCTACAGAATTTCTTAGGTGTATAATCCGCCAACCCGCACCCAGTCAGTGACCACACTGACTGAGTGCGGATAGTCCACCAGGACTATGGCCTAAACCCTCTCAATGGTAGAGGAGACCCGTGCTCAGCAGTGGGCGTATGTGGGTTGATAAAGAAGAAGATTATTCCTACACCTATATTTCACTAAATATAATAAATAATTCTACATTTATTACAGAACTCAAAAGCATCCGGTAACGAAACTGTTCACGTTCAGTCTCGTGTTGGAATTCATAGCTCTGTGTTTTAATGTATTGCACACGGTAAAGTTCGCAGCAGATGGAGTAGGATTCTCGGGCCTCGCTGTGGCCGGCGACATACTTGATATTATGAGTAGGGTAAGTATGCATATATTACTAGCCCATGTCTGTTTCACTGCTAGGTCTGGGCATTTTTTATAACTGAGGGGATTTAAGCCTTAGTTCACATCGTTTACCCAGTACGGGATGGCGGTCTAAACTAGAACAGGCTAAGTTACAGTTACATATCCATTCATTTTTAATTACACAATAATAAATTATTATATTTAACCATAGTTGAGATTGCACCCGTGGCACATCGTTTCTAAGTCGAAATTAAGCAACTATGCTACGAAAATGAAAATGTATAAAATGTAATATGCGTCAAAAAAGATTTCTTGCCTATTCTCAAATTAAATTAAACATATACTATAAGGATTCTCAAACAACATTGATATGAAGACTGAGGACCTGAATAACTTAAATAAACATTTTCTTTTCATTCGTATTGTCTTTTCAAATAAAACTTTTTGTTTCAGACACTATTCATGTTGCTTCTACTTTTACTGGCCAAAGGATGGGCAGTGACTAGACTGGAGCTCACATATAAGCCACTCGTATTTGGAGTCTGGATTGTCTACGGAGTTGTACATATTTTACTCTATGTTTGGAATACAGTAAGTACTAGTAACGTTAACTTTAGTGTCCAGCCTGGGAGGTGCAGCGCAGCGCTCTCCGCGCTATTGTCGGTGGAGACCTCTGGCTCCCGGCCGTCGTCTCTTCAATGGTCGGGAGTCCGAGGTCCTGGCGAGCGACCCACCCTGTGGATTGGGGGTGTAAGAATTCCGCCACGGTATCCCCTACCTGTCGTAAGAGGCGACTAACAGGGGAAACTGGGGTTGCTGGGCGTACTGCGGGGGCGGTACCCTATGATAGCAACCCCGAGATTGGCGGCAGAGGGCGTGGCCTCTTAACTGTCGCGGACGTTCACAAAAGGTGAACGTCCAAATCGAGTAAGTGGAGGGCAAAACAGCCCTCCCAATTTGGAGGGGTCCATAACTGGACGGTGCGCTGGGCGGCAGCGGATCATTTAGGGCACCTCTGCCCTGAGATGCCGTAAAACCGCCCTAAATGCGCGTGAAGGTCACCGAGAGGTTTTAGTCGGTATGCTGGCGTAGCCAGAGACCCCGACATACCCCTCAGGGCCTCCCCCGAGGTACCGAACAGGGGAGCTTAAGGTGCTTTCCTCTCGTAAAAAAAAAAAAAAAAAAAAAAAAAAAAAAAAAAAAAAAAGGTCCTGGCGAGCGATGCTCTCCTTCTGCGAGTACGTCATGTCGCAGAAGGAGAGCGCGGATCGGGATCGCGAAAGAAGCGATCCCGCCCGTCAAAGACATCAAAGTAAGAGGCGCCGGGCTGACAGAGATAATTAGACCCGGTGCCCTGCCCAGTGGCAAGGGGGCGTTAGAATCCCACCACGGTATCCCCTGCCTGTCGTAAAAGTCGACTTATAGGGGCCCTTGGGGTCGCTGGACGTGCTGTGGGGGCAGCGCGTCCTCACTGAAAGTGACCCCGAGAGGGGCGGCGGCACTGTTGCCTGTGTACGTCGCGGGCGCACATTCACAACCGGGGCTTCCGAACAAGCTAGTGGGGGTGCAACTGCGCCCCCTACAACTCCGAGACGGCCGAGACGTTTACGTCTCGGAGGCGCACCGGCCGGCTGCGGATAACGGTGGGCGCCTATCGCCCGCGTACCGTGGTCGCCCCACTCGGCGCGGAGATGGCCACCGGGGGGTTTTGGTTGGTATTCCAGTATAGGGATTTTTTTAGGGATCCAGCCCGGCACTAACATCTGCGCGGATATGACATCGCCGCGCGCCGGGCTGGAAGACCGATGACCCCGACATACGCTTCCCGTCCCCCCACTGCCCCCGGGCTGGCGGGAAGTAGAGCCATAAACAGCTTTCCTCAGCTCAGCTTTATTTTTATTATTTTTTAAATGTTCGAAATGATTTTATATCCTTCATTGATTTATAAACTTTGGGTATTTATGCAAAATGAAAATGAGAATTCATAAACAAGAAAAAAATATCAATTTCTTTTCTATTAAATTTCACGTGCAATGATATTGAAATAAATTATAAAAACAACATAGTAGTTGTCAGAAGGTCGATCATTTAGTTAGCCACGTTTTTAGAGTTGTCTACTATAATTATTCCAATTTAACTCCACGATTATTTGTAAGGATTACATTTATTGCCTTAAGTACAACGATTTCCTAAGTCCTAAGACGTTCATAGTGATCTTTTACAATCCATATCTCGACTGTCACCTTATTCTAAACGTAGTTATATTTGAAAAGTTGGATATGAATAAAATTTGCTGCAAAGGGACAATATCTATTCTTTCTCATAATGATATGAATGCCTGTGAATAACATGGTTATAAAATAGAATTTAGGTTAAACTTAACACGTTTCCTAGTGTTTTTTATTGCTCCTATCATCATTAACCCATAAACGTCCCACAGATGGGCACGGGTTTCCTCTACCATTTAGAGGGCTTAGGCCCTAGCGATGTTTTCACTCACCGTTAAATCAAGTGATAGTTCAATGTGAATACACACATAACTTCGAAAAGTCAGAGGTATGTGCCTGAGGTTCGAACTCGCGACCGCCGAGATTCTCGACCGCGCTCCTAAACCTCGAGGCCATCACTGCTATTGCTCCCATATATGCTTTATATTTATTTTGCGCTCTGAAGACCATTTAAAACTAAAATAGTGCGAACCTACAATGAAAATTGCAATCTGGCATTAATGATATCATTTCCTATCCAAACTTCGCGGTTAAAAGCCTACTATTATACACCTCACAATAATAAATTAAAAGCGAAACCGCTGACAATGCAACTGAAATTGGCTGCAATCCAATATTGTCAGAGTTACGATACTTGACCCAATCGAACCTATGTACTACACATTTATCAACTTCACTGATTCTGTAACACTTTTGTGCCAACTGTCATTCTTAAATAAAACAGACAAGTACTTATACTTCTATACGTAAATATTAGGTTTTATATTAAGTTCTCTAAACTATATCCGTTGAATTAAATTTAAAGTTAAGAAACTAGTTTTATAAAATTACCAAGCATCCACCTAATTTGCATTTTCGCAATATAATTACTATGCCACGCGTGTTATAATCCATTATGAAAAATTGCAGAACGACCTTTATTTATATATCGGTACTTCATGTACTTCATGGCTTATCGTTATATCAATATTAGTGCCATCAGATAGCTGTATTTATCATGTCAACATTCATAATAATGCAGTGGCGTCATCATTTTAACATCAAATGCATATTAAAGTATGTTTAATCTGTGCAAGCACTTGAGGTAATATACTTTTATGATGTTACATGGATGTACAAATTTTTACTGATAATATGATAAGGTATGCATTAAATGTAATTAGCAATTATTTGTTCATTATCAACATATTTATATCATTGGTTATTTGAGATAGGATTGGTCAATGTAAAAAAGTGCACTTTATTTATGTTGCCTCTAGGAAATATTGGTGCGGAGACTTAATTCCCACTTACCCATATTAAGATCAAGTTTTTGATTACGGTTCAACGACATTAATCTCAACTACGTAGAACAATAGACGGCAACCTAAAAAAAATAATATAAAAAACAAAGGAAATACTAACATCTCTGTGATATCATACAAACTTTTCTTACTTTAGCTATCATGTTGGTAGTTTTTCATTCTTAGAACTCCCAAATTCTTATCCGAAAAACGAGAACCATATATCTCACAGGTATTTTTTTTAACTTATTTTCAAAACATCCGGAGACCGCAAGTAAAACCTCCGTGGGCCGCGGGATTGCCGACCACTTCCGTATAACATACTAATTAATAGCTTTGTTTTTTTTTTCAGACTGAAGTAGACATAATAGAAGAAATAGATGAATATCAAACATGGCCTGGCTGGTTGATCCTATCGCTGCGAGTGGCGATAATGACATGGTTCGTTTTAGAACTGCGCAACACGATGATGTACGAGCACAACATGCCCAAACTGAACTTCCTCCTACATTTTGGCGCGTCCAGCCTCGTGTGGTTCGTGTATCTGCCGATAATAGCCCTCATAGCGTTGCAGATTAGCCCACTATGGAGGTTCAAATTTTTATTGGGTAAGAAATTGTGTTTGTTTTACATAAGACCCCATAAAACCTGCCTGCCTTTGAGTTCAGCGTGCGATTGTAAAGTTTTTGAGTGGATAATAGTGTGTTTTTGGTATTATTAATTAGATTGAAAATTTGGACGAAAAACGTCTATAAACAGCTTTTCATGTCACTTTTTAATTATTGATAAAAAAAACTTGTATAAATGCATTTGCTTACCCTTTCTTTAAAACAGAGAGATTATAAAATACCTATTTAAATATTAATTTGCTGAAATTGCAAGTACAAGACAAAACAATATTTGTTTGGTAAAAAAAATCTAATGTCATTGAGCCTACTATTCTGAAGTTAAATCATGGATAATATTAACTGAAACGAAATAAACTTCTGTACCACAGTAGTATAAAAATAATTCCCACATGCATATAATCCACATGTTAACAATAGATAATTAAGATACTGGTTATTATTGTTCGTAGGTATAACTTATTCAGCAGACTGCTTGGCGTTCTGTGTTATGGCCCATTTGTTATGGCCAACACGCTCTGAACAGTACTTACTCCTTGCACCGTCGAACAACTATGCAGGTATGTCCCACACAACTGTATTATAAATTAATTAAAACAAAAAATAATACACCTCAAAGACACGCATATAAACTTGAAAATGTTTTTTTTAAGATGTTTGATAATACCCATATATTTTTGGATCACATAAATCACATAATGTTGTCTCTAGGTGCGTCAATAAAACAGCTATCAGTCACCTTAAAAATAATCGAGCCCAAAAAAAATATTTGTTTAACGTGTACGTTTTGTTTGTCAGCGGGTATAGAAGAACTGGACGAATTCAACGAGTCTCCCCACGTGGTGCACAGCGACACCGTGGCCCTCACCACCGCCGAGACCATCAACGCTGATGATGAAGAGGTGATATTCACCAGGCCCGCGCACAAGAACGGCGCCACCTTCTCATAGCAACGACCCTCCCACCAACAGAGTCACGTCACATAGCTTCAACTCAAGCGATTATATGTTCTACTGAAAATGTAGGCGGAAGTTACCCCGACTATTTCGTTGCAAATGTGGTCGAACAAAAGTAAGAATAAACGCGTCTATAACGTCAATTTTGACCTCACTTTAGAACACATTGTGTTGTGAGAACTGGGAACGTACAATTTGACTGCCAAAATACTACACTAACATCACATAGCGTTATAGCGTCAAATCCAAAATCTTAGCACCTGATAGGATACATATTATTTAAAAAAAATTTTAATCATTCCTATTCCTAGTCGTTTAATTGGAAAAAAATTAAAACGGTTATTTAGTAGAAAATGGCTCGGTGTAAAATATGTAGTGCGATTCAAATTGATTTGTTGTTTGTGGATGTGAAATGCACAAAAATTCTATTTACCTGTATGTCATAGTGCATAATTTAAATAACGAGTGTTTTGTCAACATTTCTTATTGTTAGGATAAATTAAAATTATAGAAATTCTATGATTTCTATGTTAACCACATTCACTTGAAGAAATTATAAAAACATTAAAAATTGTGCCAACGGTCAAATAAAGCGTGCTGTCTGCAGACAAATTAAAAAATATGAGAATAAATCCAGTGTCTAAATTAATTTCTATTTTTTATGAAATAATTTTATTGGGACTTGGATAAAAAGATATAGTTGATAACTTTCAAGTGGTGTGGATTGATAATGGAATATTGTAGAATGAAAAAAATGCTACGTATAGTTACGGTAATAGTGTTAACTGAAAATAAAGTAAGATTTGTGATCAAATGATTCTATGGCTGTATATAAGTTTCTACAAAATTTTTTAGACACAAATTAATTATCATACAAGGTATGAATAAGCCTCTACTATTACACAAACACTGGTGTAGTAAAATTAATAAGTTACTCACAATTTTTTTTCAAGACACTTTATTGCATCGTCAATTGTATATTCCATTGATTCATTTAACCGGAATGGAACCATCAGTATTGCAGGACATGAAGTTATAGTCTATGAAGCGGTTCGAATATATCGAATATTTTTATTTTTGTTATTTCAACAAAGACTTTTTTTCTATGAAAAATAGAGATTAATTATCATGTATTTATAATTATAGTTTGTCTCATACGCCCCATTTGTTGATATCTATATAAATCTATGTATATTTCTCAAATATCTATATGTGTAACTTATTATTTTATATATATTGATCGACTGTCAAATATCAATTATATTGGCTTAGGGGTAATTATCAATTAAAATGCTGTTGAATATTATGAATGGTACAGAATGTGTGATGAAAGAGTTTTTATACAAATGATACAAAGACTAAGGTAAGCAGGAACATTTATGATATAGTGCTGATTTTAAAATACCTTCAAAGTACAATTAGATCTCAGGAAAAAAATTGAATTTTATATTTACTTGCCACTGATATATACTTTCGGTTACTGCAATACATATTTCAAATATCAAAATATTATTTAAAGGTTCATTGGTGTATTTTCAAGTTCTAGTAGAGTGGGGTCAAAACTGGAACTTGGTCCCAAGATACAAACGTAAAATTTGAGTTCCTAATATTGCTATATTGCACTTAATATTGTGAATATTTGAACAAACACGTACTCCACTCCACGTGCATTTCACTATTAGTTTGTAATGGTCCTTTCAATGTAAATACCATGATAGTAGTTCAAATCTATTAATTTTCTTTTCATGTAGAAAAAACATTATGTCATGTCAATTTAGCATAAATTATAAAATAGATCGTGCTTGTCTATGAGTCATAAGCACGACGCAGACGAATGTGCGAAAATTAGATAACTCGATTTGTGTACTCTCGCCGTGGATGTTTACAATTAACATTAGCTTTTGTACATTGTCCATAAACACAACAGGGAATAATTTTTATATGAGTGATGAGAAATAAATTCTATTGCTTATTATCATCATACAAATATTTTACTTACTTTAAATAGTTTCGGTTATTTTAGAAGTCTCTCTAATATATGTATCCCTATTAAGAATTATTTAAATAAAGATTTCTTTGTCATATAAGGTTCCACTGGTTCGAGATTATGTATTTTGTAACTGAACTTAAATTAGCCCTGTTTTACCTATGATTTATGAGATACTAGAGATATATTGGTTTTTATCCATGTGGATAAAATTTTAACCAAGTAGACATTTTAAGTACACCTACGTGTAGCTACATTTTTATTACTTAGCCGTATTCAGTGTTTATATAAAGAAACATTAATTAAAATCCTATGTATTTAAATGTGTTCTGTGTATTTTTTATGTCTATCTTTAATTATCTAGTTGTCGTGAATTATTGTAAACTAGAATTGTAAATATACTTTTCCTATTATTTAAAGTCCTTTTATTTATTAAATATTGAACTTTCTTTGTTTGTACTCGTAACGCATCTTTTAATAAGACACGTCGTTGATGTAACTATTATAAAATGTTCTGCACAATATTTTAAAATAATCAAATAAATTATTCATAAAAATAAAAACCCAATATTCGCCAACAACAATAATTTATTTCTGACACACACAGGTACATACATTAGATAAATACAAAAGGATTTTGAAGCTAGCGGAGCTCTTACTGCATTCTTAACAATATTACACTATATACTTATAACAATAATACATTGAAATTTTCGAAACAATAATACCAGAAATAATAATAACAACAATAATTTAATATATTAAATTATAGCTTAATATTAGAGTAATACTTTTTCAAAAAATATACGCAGTAAACTGACAAATAAACGCGATCATAGCTTTTTATATGCAGGAATGATGATGTCATTAATAAGGACAACGGTTTTAATTAAAATAAGATATCAGACCGTATTTGCCGAAAACGACATAACGATAATATTGACATTATGTAGATAGTACTTAAAATTTAAGAGATCCATTAACAACACAACATTCTTAGGATGTTTTTTTTATGAGAAATTAAAAAAATAGTCATAAAGATAAACGTGCTACGAAAATCTTCATGATCATCATGAGTCATGATCGTTGCTGTAAGCGTAGATTAGTTTAATCTGAAAAATGTGTCCGGATTCGATAACTTATTTGAAAAAAAATCCACGACACGGGGAAGATAATGCTTCGTTTAATTTATTTTCATTATTTAAATAACTCCACGTAATTGATACTGAGCGTTATCATACAATTTTCTATAAATTAAGTACCACAGTTTTCATTTAATACATGCGATCTAAGCCGTAATTATAACAGAAGACAAAATAACCGAAATCATTAAACATACATACATCTTATTCACAATAAGAGACTCATGATTAATGTTATCCTAAGTAGAAAAAAGGCGAAAATTTAAATATAAAAATTGTAATTAAATATCTTAAGCAGTATAAAATGGAACATATAAAAAGCTGTAGCTGGAGAATGCGTTTGTATAATTGTATTTAATCATATTTACACAATATTACTCAATTTCTATTGACAAACAAAGCACCAGAACAACATGCTTTTTTGACTCCTGGCTAAGAAGAATTACTGACATAACGTAGACAAATTATAACTTTAACATTCTATTCACTGAATAAATATTATTGATCTTAAATTTGATACAATATGTCATTAATAATATAATTGTCTATAAGCATCGTAATACAGATTACCTAAAACGATCTGAAGTGCCTCAGAACGTTTACGTATGGAATTAATAGCTCATTTTGGTTATAAACATGAAACACATCGTGTTTATTACATCTGACGGGCCATGGCTTCAGGTTTACGCCAATAAGCTAAATTTAGATGAGCAAAGAACAGGCCGACCTAGTATGAAGCCACATAACAGCATATATACTTGAGTTTCCAGCTATATCCAATATACACGAAGTAAACCGTACCTTCATCGCGTAGCGGATTAGCAAACTGTTTCCTACAAAAATTAAACCTATTTTTACGACTTTATCGGGCAATAAATCCTACCACAAAACCGTGTGAGCTACCATGATTTTAACTGAGATTACTATAACTCTACAAGAATCATATTATAATAGTAAAAAGGTACATACATACATCAAAGAAATATTAAACGTACCATGGAGAAAATGATATATACTTGACTAACATGATAATGACGAAACGTTAATCACATTAATTAAGTATTATCGTTTAGCCTATTAAGAAACCTAGTAACACTTTGAATAAGACGTGCTAGCACGAGCACTAGAGTACCAACAAGTAATTTAACATGGATCGTGTTCGGTAAAGCAATTTTTCGGCGCAATATTTTAGGTAAATATTATATAGATATATAAAAAGAAAAACTATACAGTAATCACAGGATAACATCCAACTTATGAAATAGATGTGTGACCTTAGTTTATTAAATCCATAACAAAGATTACATAACATTATAGGTACGGTATATTAGGTAAATAATTGTAATACATATAATTCCTAAGATTATGTAAAATAGGAATGTATTATATAAATTACAGTATATAAATATATAATTAAATATTTCGCAATAGTAAACTCAAAAGGGGCACTAGAAAAATAATTTTACAATATAGATTTTTAGAACGGCAATGGATTGCACGTACTATGACTTTATATAAAATTGAACGCTAATATTGCCATTGTAAGTGTTTCACTAACATTAATAATATAAACTTCACGTACTCGTCAATATATTCATACCTAAAATTCTATAATTAATTTAAAGAAGTTCATAGTAACAGAATACAATTTTACATCTCACAGTTATAGGTCTAGTAGAACATACTGTACTTTCGCGGAAGTAACAGCTTAAGAATATTATAGCAATACTTAATTTTGTAAGTAACACCACAGAAACTAATCAGATATATATTATTAAAAGATTATCTTTATAATACATGCCAATTTTCCAAAGACAGCTACGTATGTATTTAACACTTAGGTCCTTAAACTAGATACCAATACTAATGAAGGAATCGCACCAAGTAAATTATATAAATAATATTAATGACAACAGAATATGTAATTGAAACGGAATTAAATTTTTAACGAATATTTTCTTAACTTAATTTTATAACATAATTTCATTGGTTTATCGAGACTTTAGATGCAATTGTCATAAAGAATAATTAAGAAAAGTTACTTTGATGACTAATAACTTATATATTATTATATTTCCAAATACATATGTTATTAGCATTTTATACAGGGTGTATTTAGACCGTGATCGAAAACTGAGGCAGGTAATAGCGAGGGTGATCACAAACCCAGTGGAGATATTAAAAATCGCGACAAAAAATAAAAATTTTGACGTTTTCCATACAACCATCGGTGTTAAAAGTATGTGGTTTGTATGGAAAACCTCAAAATTTTTATTGTTAGTCGGGATTTTCTTTAATGCCAGGGGGTTTGTAATCACTATCGCTATTACCTGCCTCAGTTTTCGATCACGGTCTAAATACACCCTGTATATCTTTAAAATAGAACGATAAACGAAAGAAGGTTTGCAATGTTTACGACCTAAATATACTACATCCAAGTGTATTGTGACGAGTTGGATATAATTTACACTCGTCAACAATAATTCTTTATACTTAATAAGCGTAATTTTTGACACTAATTTTATTTTTACGCTTTAACCATATTACTATTGGGGTAAAATTCACTTCTTTTTCTACTCACCTTTAGAAAAAGTGCCAACAATTGTAACATTCGATATAATAAGAAGTATAATATTATGATCTTTAACACTGACAATAATGACGCAGGAATCTAAAACAGGCCTTCTCTACATCACTATTCGCCTAGTTTGTGTTTTTATATCCGGGGATTAGTTTGTTCTATTAGTAAATCTGATCTAGCTCTTGTTTTATTATTAGAATCTATCGCGTGAACATATTAGCTTTTACTTTAATAGTAGCTATTCGTCAACAGACAAGATTTTTTACAATCCGAACTAGAACTGTGGCTTAAGCATTAGTTCATTTAATTTAAATATAGGTAAGGTAAATATTTCATACACATTTTACGTAATGATGTTTCAGTCAATAAAGATGGATTCTTTAACAACAATCTTATTCTTCTTTGTACAACCATTCTTATGCATTTCAATGGAAATCACATATTGAATTATTCGTGCCTACTTTAAACAGAGCAATTTCAAAACAGGTACTAATATAAAGAAAATGTGAGTACATATTAATTAATGTTTAATTACTATACCAGAATAGACTAGAATAATACATCGCCTAATTTATGTTCCGTCTACTGAGATTCAGATTCCTCTAATATAATATAGTCAATAACACTGTACATATAGATATATAAATCTGACAAAGCTAATTACATTTTAGGGATTCATGACGAATCGCCTTGGTTTGCTGCATAGATAGTTTATAAAGGCAACCAAATCATAATTGAATATTGAATTACAATTGCTATTTCCATAAAAATGATTACCCTTGACAATTACTAACTTTATTTAACTTTGAACAATAAATACTCTCGCATCTCCGTTCATGATAAATAACATTTATTACACATAAAATAGTAAATTTTAATCGGATTATTCAATAAGGTACTGTGTGACTTTAAGTAAATGGATTTAATTTAACATCTGGCTTTACAATAAATAATTTATTTATCAACCTTAAAATATATTAATTAGAATTAAATATAAGTACATACGTGTAAGGGAACATATAATGCATAATTGGTAACATATTTTTTCTCCGTAATTGTTACTTTATAGATCAATAAAGATTATTCAAAAGGAGGATTATATTATAATTAAATAAGCGCTACCCTATCACAAATACAGCCTATCCCATCAAGATGTAAGCGTTTTAGGAAATACTAACAATTAGCAAATAAATTAACGACGACTGCGAGGGGCTGAAGTGCTCACCGGAGCCAACAACCGTCGCGGCACTAATAGCCGAGCGTTGCCTCTGGCAGCTCTCACTACACCCGGCTGCTTTAAATCCGCCAAATGAGATGCATATCCATCGCTTAAAGTAGTAGCCATATGGCTATACTTTTTGCTAATGCGTCCAATAGCGTATATTTGTCTTTGACTAAGTCCACAACTATGATAAACAGTTATGTCCTTTCCTGAACCATAAGCGGCATGCAACAGTATTCCATGTTCGTTTATTAAACTGTTTAAGTGAGCTGCTTTATGGCCCAACGGATCAGTAGAAAATCCATCCGAAAAAAATACCAATCCGTGGGGGAAGTTATGTTCAGCGAGCCAAGATATTACTTTTCTTTGTTGCATATCGGGTCTTCCTGTGATATACAAAATTAGGTAACCCAAATCTTGCCAAAAACGCACAACATCAACTGCGCCAGCTCTTACTTTAGGATCTCGTCCCGTAACTGAAACACTGGCAGTAAATGAGCCGTCAATACTAAAAACAATACACTCGGTTTGTGGTGGTACAACTGATAGATGAAAATTACAACAAGTATGATCACCTCTCACAACGGCTCTTATAGGATATATCCCACAACTAACACTTTGTCGCTCTGTAAGCGTATAAGAAATTCTTCCCGTTTTATCTGTTACTACGGTTGACAACAAGCTCCATTCTCCTGCCGGAGGATCTTTCATCATGTATATATCAACTTTTTCACCAGTCAACGTTATCATATCTAATGGTCCATACATAAAACGAGCCGTGAAAGTTTGTGGAGAACCTTCCTTCACAATTATATCGTTCGCCCTATGATTAGCTGCAACATTTTTCAATTTTACGGAAGTCCTCTTCCTCATCCATTTTTCACGTTCTTGTCCAGGTTTAAACATCGTACATTCTTTGTCTTCAGCATGTCCATACAATGCCAAATCAAAATGACCAATTTGACGCAAAATAAATGCGATAACGTCAGAACTTTCCCAATAACTAGCGTGGAAGAGATGAGGTAAAGCATTAGTTGGAAAATTAGCAAGTCCCTCAGGACAATATAGAGCGTAATCTAACCGTTTTGTCCCCCACCACTTCTGTTGCAAAGCGTTCATGGTTATCAAAGGAATGTTATCAACTAAACCACTTACGGTGCTTTGTACGGATGCTTCTGATAGCCTTCTTAATATTGGTGTCGGCGGCATTTGTAAATGATCTCCAAATAATTGAGGATGACTTTGAATCAATTCCATCAGGTGATATGGTTGGCCGTTACCTAATGGATATTTTGTATATCTGGCCACATTTATAGGAGGTAAATTTGTAAATCTAGCAGACAACAATGGTTCCAATCGTGAGGCAACCGGATCTGTTGGATGAAATAAATTATACATTTGCTGTACAGGTGGCTTCGTTATTTCACGGCTTTTATCATCAGACATTTTTCTTGATGCTAAAATTAAGGAAAGTGGGCTACCGAATGTGAAAAAATCACTGACTTCAAACTCGAACTTTATTTGATTATCACTCGTAGACGATGAACGCCTTCTTGGTGTTGGTGCTTGCAAATGTGATTTGTTTAAATAATGTTGTTCAGATGGATCATTCGGTATAGTAATCTCTGTATCTAGGATACTACATTCGCTATCATGTCGTGATTGATATTGTAAACTTCTTATAAGAGCATCATAAGCTAATACCGATCCCATGCTATCGCCGACAAAACAAACCTGGCCATTAAAACCTTTTCCATCTTCAGATTTAAGAAAATCATTGTACACGGCGTTTGCTGCATTAATAGTTTTTGTAACCGAATCCGCGTAGTCTAGAGAAGTTGTCGCTATTAGAGGTATAGCGCCGATAGGTATGAGATCATTTGTAAGTGAAGGTGTTTCCATAGTTGACGGTGAACAATCGAAGCTGTATGGGCTCAGCGTCGATAAAATTCCAAGGGCTTCTGTACATATGGAGGGACATGAAACTAATTTCATTGATACATGTCCAACAAGAGTTGGGTAGTGTTGACGCATTACAGACTCAAAGGCGCCCTTAAAAGTCGTCACATCGGATTTTTTAGCTGTCATATCGACATTAGCATCTAATACACTGCCAGCATGGAAAACGAGAATTAAAACGGTAGTTGGGCAGGAACTATGTACAGGTGCCTCCGGACATCCGTCTATGCTATGATGACTTTGTAATGTAGGCATTCTACGTGAACCTCTCTCTGAAGTAACTCGTTTTAGAAAAGTAGGATTAAATATACTGTCTTCTTGACCCTGGTCTGCTTGTGTTGGAGATATATCAATATCAGCTTCGTCCAAAGAACACATTGATGACCATTTATTGAATGACGATTCACAGTCATAAAATTCGTCCTCAGAACCTGTTTCTGTTTCAGACTCTCGTACAAGAGTTTCCATTCGCCAATTTGCTGCTTGGGCTTGTAAACTCTTAATAGAGCCAGAGGAAGAGGATCTCAGATTTGTTTTAGAATTTGTGTTGCGTTCAGAAGGTGGAGTACTTTCAGGTGTCAAATGCTTTTGAGGCCTCTTCTCGGTATTGTTCTTCTTAGTAGTCAATGGAGTATTCATATCCTCATTTTTCTCTAAGCTGCTCATTGTAGCAGCAAGTGTTTTAGAGTTTTCTTCAGAGAGATCCTGCTCCTCACAAGTGTCACCACCCATCTTCTTTTGCAGTGCCAGTTGAGTTTGCCGTTCTATTTCTCTGATATCATCCATTGTTAGCCCATGCCATTCATCCTGCCAAGCCCATGCTTGCCTATGAGCTCTTAGCATAGTTTTTCTTAGTGCAACATCATGTATGAATTTTTCTAATTTTGTTTGCATTCCCCAATATCTGAATTCTACTCTGCATAGTTTATATGCACACATTAAGGATTTTCCATTGGGAAGAGGCTGAGATTTTCCCTGAACTTCTGTCCAATATTCATCAAGCCAGTTATCATTTAGAGGACCTCTATTACATTTTTGTGACACAAATAACTTTGGGTCTTCTTCTTTTACATAGTCCGCACCATAAAGTTGATCCTTTACAACATCTATAAGGTCAACTATTCTGTTTTTTAAGTCACTTCCACTTAACTTGAAGACATTATCTTGGTGGCCATTATCAGCAAAATAGTAAGTTTCTATCTCTAATGAAAATTTCTCAACAAAAGGGCATGTGTACCTTGTCTTTGTGTATGGATAAGCATTCCAGGCTTCTTCTGATACTGTAAGAGCTGATTTTGGGAGCAGGCTTTTAAACCAACCTGGTAAATGACTACCAACATGGTAAATTTTTTGTGTGTACTGACCTTTACCTCCTGGGCCATCTTCATATGGTTCATTTATAAGTATTTCTACACCACTGCCTTCTCCTGAACTTTCTTCTCTGCTCTTCTTAGCAATCATATAAAGCTGAGCAATCCTGTATTCTTCTACCGTTAAAGGAAGAGGTATTCTATATTCCTTTATTAACATTTTGATGAATTATAAAATTATCCACAGGAAATAAAATTCACTTAGGTTCTGAAACAATACAAAAATATGCATTAAAAACTGACAGACAAACACGGAAAGGAATTGATGTAAAATTATATTTACATAAAAAATATGCTTGAATGACTTCTGTACAAATGAAATAAAATGTAATATTTAATAGTTATTTATTGAATGAATTCCAGGATGCAAAATAATTTATTACTTCATTAAGTGAAGAAGCCTGAGATTTCATTTTAGGTTAAATAATCCTGTAAGGAACAATACTCTGCAACTTTTTTTTAATGTAATTTAAAAAATATTGTACAATCTTATGAGCACCTTGGGATATATTGTTTATTTTATATTAATTTTTTTAATCAAAATAGTACATTAATAGTTCAATAGATCCGAATGTTTCGATTTACTGTTAGCATTGTTTCTAAATGCAAAAATCAAAACTTTTTAATTAAATGTCGGCCATAAAAAAATGAACTATAAAAGCATAAACGCTGTGCAACATATTTAAAAAAACAGATGCCAATCATACTTTTAACTAATAATATATTAAGATACCAAAAATACTATAGAGAAAAATTCTATTTAGATCCGGAATTCGATAAGTGTGAATTGATTCAGCGAATCGCAGAAACTAAATTTAATTAAAACAAACAAAATTGCATATATTCTAGTGACTACTTACCATGAACGCATCACGAATCTAACACAAACATTAAATATCACATAAAATCCATTTCAGAGCACAATTTTAATTCATTTATATATATTTGATCACAAAACACAATCTTCCATCACTACAGTTGAACTTTGACATTTTCGTGTTCTACCTCTAATGTCAAAATGGCTTATCAGCCCGTTCCATTTTATGTGGTACTGAAATACCAAATACGTCTTAGTACTACCTATCTCATTTGAAGATCATTTTGATGTTTAAAACACATAGTTCACACTGTAAGCTGGTACGTTTTACTATATAAATGCACCAATCCATCCAACCTCCGTTCCACGAATAAAGTAAATAAATATACTTCATGCATACTACAAGCTTCTATACCTACCTATATAGATCGTAGATTGGAACGCTGTAGATTCTGCGTAGGTACAATGACTTATTCATAGTCCTGAACTTAGAAAGTAATGTTAATGCACATCACGAGTGAAAAATTATTTTAAAATCGTATGTATGTTTATAATAAGAAATATTGAGACCACGTGTTTGTGTACAGAAATGAACTTAAGTGCTTTTTTACAGCTTATTGCCGAAATAATTGTTTTACCTATTCGTTTCTCAAACATGTTTCATTTTATTTTTCAATAAAAACAAAATAAGTCCACGCTGAAGTAGTTTTTTGCAAGGCCAATGACAAGATTTATTTCATTCTACTTATTTAAATACCTTTTAAAGATCTACACCAAGTCGATTTTTTACTATTTTCAATTGATGATTTTCATTAAATTTTGATATATTTTATTCCCGCATATACAAAGAGTATTCAGACCGTGATCGGAAAATGAGGCAGATAATGTTTAATGTAATTACAAATCCTCTGGCGTCGTGGAAAATCGCATCCAACGATAAAAATTTTGTCGTTGTCCATAAAAACCGCGAACATTTTTAATACTGATGTTTGTATATAAAAGTCATTATTTTTATTTTTTGTCGGGATTTTCTTTAACGCAAATGGTTTTGTGATTACCATGGCTATTACCTGCGTTAGTTTCTGATAACGGTATAAATACATCCTGTGTAGTATCTGTTTATATGATTAACCGAAACTATTTCAATCACGCAAGTTGTCATACCGCTACAGATAGGACTATGAATATGTCACTCTACTAGATGGACATGGGAAAATCGATAACAGTTGTAGCTAAATTAAAGCGCCACCCATTGTATTTATAGGTGTTTGTTTTGTTACATTATTATTCATTGGATCAAGTATGGCACCAATTCCCTCATATGTTACTCTATACATCTGCAAAATACACCTAAGTACCTATATAAAATTTCCATTCCGTTGATTCGTTGCTATTGGTATCATTCAACTAACTTTGTTGATTTCTGCATTTGATTTAGGGAATGGAATTTGAACTACGCCGCCCAACATTTTATTTAAAAAAATAGGTTTTAAATTAAAATAATGAAATAATTTTACTATTTTTATTGCATTCAACAGGTTGAAAAATCTTGTTGCATAAATGAAACGGTACAATATTTTCACAGGCCGTGAATAAATATAAAATAATGAGAATATAACAATATTTAAATATGTATCAAAAATATGTAGCCGTCGCAACCATACGTTAACATTCACACCCTTTCATACCTCTGTTATAAGGTCTAAGTCTTAAATTGAGTATCTAAACCTGCCTATAACTATATAATCAACAATAATTTTAATTAATACTAAACAGTACGACTCCTACTTCGTTGCTTACATTCAATAAGGCTTTATAAATATATTAGAAACCATTTTTGTATTGTAGAAGAGTTAAGATTTAAAGTTTTTGAGTCACATTTAAGTTTAAGGTGATAATTTCAATAAATACTTACAGATATATAATTTTATTAAATGCTACACAAACTGCAATTTACATAATATAGCTTACATTTATTCTATTTTCCATTTAGTACTTTCCTATTAAAAAAAAACTTTATTTATTTTAAATTAAGTGCCTATAAAGGCAATAACAACAATAATGATTATAATCTTCTTTACTTTGTACTAAAATTTTAAATTCCATCGCACATTTTAATATTTTAATAACCTTCGTTCTTTTTCGTAAACTATTTTTTGTAAATGCCTTTGATTCGAAATATAATTCAGGACAAAATAAAATCATTAAAACATTAACAGTCATAGTAACTTTTACTTTGAGTTTTCAAAATTTTATCAACCTGGCCTCTAATTGAAATTCAATTTAGCCTGACAATATTTTAGTAATACTTAAAAATGACTTATGAAGAGCCTCTACAAATTCAGTGCTGTTGTTGTGAAGTTTATAACTGGAAACAGCTGCGCCTAGTTTATCTGCAAATGCTGAATATCTGAAAAAATACAGTGCTTATTAATAATATACCTTGAAACAGTATTTATATAAATTGAGAGTTTATTTCTTCTAATAGCTTTTTTCCATAATAAACGATCAGTCGTTATGTAATGAAATGTACTTATGTTAGTGAATTTGTGTTGAATCCTTCTTGAATTGAGATTGAAAAAAGTTCCAATTTACACTTGAATAGAACATAAGTAAGGCAGAATAATGAAAGCAGTCCTGTATACAGTAGATATATTATAAAAAAATAAGCAGCCAAGACTATGAATAACGGGGCAAACTACATCCAACTGTACTAAAAGCCATTACCCAGTAAAGGAATGTCAAGTTCATAAAGAATTTATATAGATATGTTTTAAAAACTCACCCAATACCAAAGCCCTCCTTCACAACAGGACCAAATCCGCCAGCCATTACACTCGGCGCAGATAAGGTGCTAGTACTTAGGATGGACTTATTTAAAAATTTGTACTCATGTGAGTCGAATATTTCTGGTCGTGGCAAGTTATTCTCTTCAGCCATTTTCATTAGTGCGAACATATGACGGTCGAACCCTTGACCCATAGCGGCCTCCTTTA
Source organism: Cephonodes hylas (assembly GCA_030295005.1). Taxonomy (NCBI): domain Eukaryota; kingdom Metazoa; phylum Arthropoda; class Insecta; order Lepidoptera; family Sphingidae; genus Cephonodes; species Cephonodes hylas. The sequence continues at coordinate 8,603,798 of AP025366.1, forward strand.
CTAATTGTGAATGGTAAGTCGAGCATTCCCCCATGGCAACACGTAACTCTTCTTTAGATTTCTTGTTTAAATTAAGATCTTCACAGAATGCCTGAAATGTTAGATTTTGTTTATCTTTCATAAAAGAACTGTCTGATAGGTTGTTCACACGAGGAAAATAACATACAAAGGTTAGCATCAAGGTTGGTAATGAAATACATTATTCAACAAATCAATGAATTATACAGAGAACAATGGGAAATATAAGGTCAAGTTCCATTTCAATATTTAAAAAAATGAACATGCAATATACATTGCCATTGCATGTTTTGTTTTGAGCATGTTTCCTTCAGAAGGGGATTATTGCTTTATTACCATTTATCACACAATTTCATCTAAAACAAGATAACATGTACATAAGTAATCATTGAAGAAAGCACGGGAATCAGTTAATTAATAAAGCATAATGAATAATCATTGTAGAACAATACTTGAGCATACTTTATTAAAGTTGCCATTACCATTTATGCGTAGTTTAATTTCCTTGGATATTTAGAATAGTTCTTCCTGCCAAATTTGATGATTTTTCCATTTTTTTTTATGTTACAATTTAGGCAATATTATACTTAGTTATCAAGCTATGAGACTGCTTGAAGCGTTTTAGAGTTATTCCAGTGTCATCTATTAGAGTAATCAAACAATAATTTATGAGTTTACCTTAGTTTTCATAGTGCATGGTCTCATTGTTTCTGTTCTTCCATGTTTGAATGCAGATGTACTACAGGATTCATATGTGCCAACAAAAGAACCCTTCACAAGATGGTGTGCTGCCTGTAAATATAGAGGTGAAATATAAATAAAATACCGTAGAGAAGTAAATAAAGATAATATATCTTATACCCATATTACATTTATTTGTGAAACATGCTTGTAAAAATAATTACAGCTCATCATTCATTCATGTTTTTGTAGAGGTCAATACAGATGCATCTTTAAACAGGGGACACACTTGTGCCTTAAAGCTATGAAGCAGTTAGTTTTTTTACACCAACATAGTAACACCAAACTACTGTCCTATCCCAAGTGTGATTTCTGTTCCATAAACCAAAAAAGGTTAAGTAATTTGCTATAACAGCATAATGATGTGTTTTTCAAAAGTTTTAATGTGAATATGTTAGTGTAACTTATAACTTATTTTTGCAAGATTTATACAAAACAGGTTTAACCATAATTCTGTTAATACTTTATATAACATAATATTATATTTACCTGGAATGATAACTGCATAATACAGTCTGGACTAACTTTGAATTTTTTGCAATCTCCCTTATTAAGTCCTTCATATAAAATATAGTCAATGCTCAAAGAATCACACCAATTTTTATAATCTCTTTTAGCATTTTCAATAAATTGTTTTGAGTTATCATCTAGATGAAACTCTAAAAAAGAATTATGAATAATATGATCAGTACAGGATATTACAGTTAAACTGTAGTGAAATTCTATTCATGTTAATTAAGAAAAGCTGAAATTTGGTAACAAAAATAGGCAAGTGTTCAATTTTAAATCTAAAAAATAGATTGTTATATCTACACAACAATACTTGTTTTATTTTATAGACTATTTAATTCTATGTGGAAACTTACCTAATTTTTGAACACTTATATTACTACTGGCTGGCTTACTATCAGGATGAACAAAAGGTTTTGTTGTTGTTTCATTGTAAATATCTTGGAAAAATCTTAAAACAGCTACTCCATCACCCCAGGAATGTTCAAAGTTAATACCAGACACACCATCCTTGGTAACAATCAAACTAAATGATTTGTCAAACCATCTGAAATAAAAACAAAAAATAAATTTAATTTTTAATTTTTTTAATTGTTATGTTACTTTATGGTAATTGTTAAGATATAATGTGAGTAATTTTGTTAGTTTGTCTTTGTATAAAAGCTTAGCTATGCTTAGATAATTCTCTAATAATAATTATGGTGACATCATAAACAATTTACAAAGCAACTGTAGTAAATAAAGCCACATAAATTATATTCAATCAATTTCTTGTAATGGACTTTTAATACATTAGAAATAACATTTTTAGTATAAAAGCTTTATAAAAGTTTGGCTATATGAACACAGTTAAACATTAATAGAGATGAAGGTTCCACCCCATACCCCACCCCTTTTATGAAATAGTTTTTCTAATATACTAGCCTGTTTGTGCCATCTGCATGTAGGTAGTGTTTCAAGAGTTTGTGTTTATCATCAGCTAATATTTCATCATCTAGTACTAAGTTAAATATAGCTGAATCTATCTTACTGAGTACTTCTCTATTGCCAGTCTCTTCCAAATGTGTTCTTTGTTTTGCCCACATATCTCTGTTTTGGGTAGTCAAAACTCCTAATGGAGATTCAGCAAATGATGTTTCATCATTCATTATTTTACTCAAGTTCCCCAGTAACTCAGATGGTTGCAGTAAGTTGCCTGAAAATGCTCACAATGAAGTTTGCTGAAATAATGTAATGTACCATACATTAGATTATGTTTGAAAACTAAGGTATGGTTCACATAATATCATAGTACCATGGCAATACTTGTGCATTGTAATTGTCAATTTCTGACTTACTTATTAGTTTTGTAACATTAAGAAAATAATTACAAACCTCTCTAATATGTCACAAACATATTAGTGAAAAATTTTGTAATATCTGAGAAATAGTAAATTTAAGATAATGTAATTATTTATTATACCATAAATATATGTAGTGGCTTTAAGTAATAAACATTCTATTTTCATTCAGTAAGACATTATGTGATGCAAAGATTATTATATGATGTAGATGTTTGATAATATGATCAATAGAACCTTTAAAGTATGTCTATGTGAACTGGTCACCACCTGATGTTATATAAAAAATAATATATTACCATCAGCATCCAATACATCAAAAACATAGAAGAGTCCTTTCCTTTGCACAACAACATGCTTGCTTTTTAGGTCTCTTAATATTTTGTCCTTATTTAACTGTGGTATTCTTGTGCTTCCAAATAGCCCATCAAATTGGCTCATGTCTAAAGGAAAGGCCTTAAATAAATAAGCTCCATACCTGAAGAAATAAAATAATATTGAAATGTTTCCATATAATAGAGGGCTCATTTAGTTCATTGAAAGGAGTTATAATGGATTTTTCTTACATTAATATTATTACCATTTACTTTTCAGTGTTACTGTAATTCCGAAATAGTAGTACACTTAGTAAGTATACTATTACTTACCATGTATATGATACTCCATATACAGCAATTTGTTTTTACAGAAATATAACAGGAAGCAATGATTTTGTATTTTATTATCTACCATTATCTCACTAAGGGATTTATTTGATAAGAAATAATATCTTTATTGCAATAATACCCTCTATGATTTAAAGAAGTATTTTACCTGATACAAAATATTATTGATTTTAGTAAGTCCAAATTTCATAAATTTTTTAAAGTGAGTCACAAAGTAGTTAAATTGTAACAATAATAACAAACCATGATAGAGCCTCTGGTAACAATCCTGTAACAGTTCTGAAGAGTGGTGTATTGCTTTTCTTTGGATTTAGATGAAACACTTCAGGATCCAAAATTTTATCCCTTAATGACAGCATAAATCTCACAGCACTTGTTAGCATATTGCTTGCTCTTACCAACTGGTTATTATATTCTAGCCTCGCATCGTTTTGAAATACTAATAAAGGATTATAGTTTATTGGCAAAGCAGATCTGTCTTTCAGGTATAAATCAAACCAATAGTCAGTAATATAGCTTGTGTGCCGATTAGCTTTATCCTTCGCAATAAGCATTTCTTGCAGTATCTTTCCTTCGTTAGTTACAAAGTTATTTGTTCGCTTTTGTGCTTCATCAAACTGGGCAGTAGTGAGCAACGGTCTTATGGCGTTTAAATACCGTTCACTTGATTTACCCAATTCTGGTATAGGTAATCGCGGTAAAGATTTCTGAAAATGCATAGTCGGAACACTACTCCGTTGCAAGTACTGGTATTCCACATCTGGAATATGTTTTTTTGTGGCGAACTTTCTCTGTACAAAATATAATGTACCATTCCCACGAAATAGAATTTTGTTTGCACTGATCATGGTCCACCGCTTATATGTCACTTTTAGCTTATTCTACTTGCTAATAAATATTTTTTTATACTTTAGATTTTTTTTATAAAAATTATAAAACTTAAAATAAACACAACTAATTCACCTACAAAGTAACAAGTAACAACTTTGTGACAGTTTTAGGGGTGAGATATATAGTTTTTGAAATAGCCGCGAATTACGATTTATACTATGTTAATCGATTATTGGTTAGCAGGCTTTAAGCTATTGAAATATTAAGTCAGATACGAACCTACTTACGTAAGGGATATCAACAGAAGTGGATTAACACATTTGGCGCCAGTAGGCTATTCAAATTTTCCGCCCCTACAAACTAAAAATCCTTGTTTTTTTTAACAATTCCGCAAGCGCACTCCTTTGTGCCCTCGCGCACCTAGGCATGTGCCTAGTTTGCCTTTAGGATAATCTGCCTCTGGATATCAAGTTAACTGTTGTCGGTTAGCAACAATCAAATATAGGATTTTAGGACTCTATCCTTAACGTCGTCATACTCTGACTGACAAAGTGCAAATAATAATAAGTAGCTTGATCTTCAGAATTTTTTTATATTTACTAAGTCAAATCTTATATGCAGAGAACAATGTTGATGTATATATTTGTTGTGTTTCTCAACTGTTGGGTTTTATATGTATGTTCATAAACAATTAACTGTAATTGAGTACATTAAAAATTGAAAAATATATCAAAATCGATTTCAACTACTTAAATTTTAATATTCAAAGAAATTCTCGCATAAAAATATTTAGATGAGTCCATCCCTAGTCCCTACTGTGTCGTTGAACTCGATCAAAGTCCAACTTCTGTGGTTACGAATTACGATACATGTATTTTTCTTTAATTATGATTACGTTGAATAGTCACAGTTAGTCAAATATTATTGAAATGATTATATGTGAACGGCGCTACTTTCATTACGGTTATTTTTTTTCCTCGTATTATGCGAAAAATATAATTATTTAGCAAGGTGTGTTAATTATTACATCTTGTTTTACCGATTTCATCTATCATGATACGGCATGCTAATGATAGCCCAATGTCTTGCCTTACATTTAACTATGTATAGTATAAGTGGATTAAGTACTCGTCATGGTTAATGTAAAATATAACGAATTAGGAAATTCTAATTAACATGTTACGGGTTTAAGAAAATCCTGTAGATTCCTTAGATTCGCTGAGTTTTAATGCTCGGTGTCAAATATTGTGCGTGACATTAGTCACTGTTGGGACGGGGGCCGGGGCTACTGTTTCTTCACGTGGTATAGTTTGGTTGGATACTGAGTACTGTGTGATAGGGATTTTCAGTAGTAGCTCAGAGACTTGAGATGTATCTAAAAATCGATAATAAGCTAACCGATATTGCGTGGTATTTCAAAAGCTTCCGAAACATGGGTCTTAAATACCTTATACTCTTTATATTATGAAGGGGTAGACATATACAAGAATTTATGCTACCTAGATATTACTTTTTGGTAGCAATACACTTAGATGACAAGTAGGAAAGTAAGCTAATTAATCAATACATACATTAAGCTTGTTCTAAAGAAGTAAAATAATTTAAATTAATAAAAATATTTTATGATTGGTTTTGATCAATGCTGAATGTCATTATGTCAATTGTCATCTGTCAAGTGTTTTATGTCAATGTCACGAAATTTTCCAGCGGACACTGGCGAGTGGCGAGAAAATATTTGACCTATTCAGTTGTAATATGATGCTGAAATAGAGTTCTCACTTTACAGTGTGCTTGTTCAATATGTTTATGACAAATACCACTATTTAATACTTTTCAATTGGTGCCGTGTAAATAGAGTAAATAAAAATGAATGAATCGCCTGAAAATAGTACTACTTTGGGTGTGAACGACATGGAGACCTTGGATTATTTACGCGGCGTAAAGTCGTCAACGTGTTTGCTGTTGTCGACAACTCCAAGTCCCACCCCTCATGATTTCAAACATCCTTTATCTGAAGAAATGAGTGAACAGTCTTTTTTGACTCTGAATACTGACCCCAATGTTGTGAATGAACAAGTTGGTAAGTACTTAACATCAGCTGTTCGTGTTTCATTTTCATATGAATAGAGAATATAGAATTTCCTAAAAATAATATGTATATGTCATATTAATATGTATCTTTTAGAAAACTTAAATATACTTAGGTAAATGTCTTAAATATCAGTTTGCTGTTTAAATTGTAACATATTTAATTAAAAAAAAGTCCATTTTATTTTTTATATTGGATTGGTATATCTATATTTATTCAATCCCATGTGATATAAGAAAGCTCTTTGCTATATTGTATTCATTTCATTATATCCCACTTATCACCCTACTGAGTGTTGACTGGCATTGAATATATTTATCTTAACTCTTAGCCTTATGTTCTTTTTCCTAATCCAACATGCCACTGTATTAATCTCAATGTTAGTATGCTCATATATTACAATGCAAACATAAACCCCTTGAAGCCACATTAACTTAAAAATTACATTTTCATTATGAAATATAAGGTTTGGTTTGAAATTTCTGTTCTGTTGAGTCTCAGCTTACATAGGCTTGAGACCCAAACAGGCTCAGTTAACTTCTTAAAATAATGTTCCTAACAAGAAACTATGAGCAAAGAATACACATATTGCTTACTTTTGATTGCAGATGCTTCAGCTGGAGATTCAAGTTCTTCTGGAGACTCTAACTCAGTTGTGCAGGACCCAGTTAGTGCTCAGTTAATTAATAACATTAGCATGTTAGATTATCAAACTCTAAGCAAAAATGGTGATCTTATTATAGGACAAGTGAGTGACCTTTTTTATAACTGTTTATTTTTAAACATATTATAAGCATTTTGAACAACATTTCTAATAATGGATGAAATTACTATTTCAGGCAGAAGATGGAAAGCTTAATGGAAATTTAAAAATTAAAAATAGAAAATTACCAAGTTTTGTCAATTGGAATTGGAGTATCATTAGAAAGGTTTTGCTTTGGATTGTTTTATCAGGTCTTGTAGCTTGCTTAGGAGCTATCATAGCCATGGTAGTAACTATTCCTAAAGAGTGCAATCCAAATCTACCTTGGTTTCAAGGAAAAGTATTTTATGAAGTATTCCCAGCTAGTTTTAAGGACTCAAACAGTGATGGAATTGGTGATATTAAGGGGCTCATAAAAAAACTTGACTACATACAAGATTTGGGTGTAAGTGCAATTCGTCTTAACTCAATTTATGAAGCTAATGACTACCCTGAAAATTACATTAATATAACATCTTTAGTAAACATTGACAGAAGTATAGGCATTTTGAAAGACCTAGAGGATTTTATATCAGAGGTGCATAAGAGAAACATGTCTTTTATTCTTGATATACCAGTTACATCAATGGTAACTATAGTTTCTTCTTATAATTCAAGTCAAGTTGCTATAGGTTCAACCAATGTAAAGGAAAAATATTCTGATCAAACTTCAGTAGCTATTACTCATTGGGTTCAAAAACACAATGTTGATGGATTTTACTTAAAAAACTTAGAGAATTTTGTTGACAATGTAAACTTTGGCAGAACTTTGCAGATTTGGAAACAAATTATAGGCAATGACAAAATACTTATTGCCAGTGAGAAAGCTTATAATGAAGCTAAAGGAGATGCTTTGAATGTGTTGTTGTCCAGAATTGATTTAATTGACATTCATCTAGATCTGAGTGAAGGTATAGATGGTTTGAAAGAAAGAATTAATAAAGTAGTGGCTGGCACTCTTTGGGAGAAACCTTACTATCCTTGGGTGCATTGGAATATTGGGAATGTCAATAGTGAAAGAATATCAACAAAACATGGAAACAACACTTTGGCTTTGATGGTTTTAGAGTTTGTGTTGCCTGGCACTGTAAGTGTTTTTTATGGTGATGAATTAGGACTTAGTGGACAGTCGAAAACACAAATTGAAGGAGATTTCGCTGAACACAAAGATATTCATAATTTGGTTCTAATGCCATTTTTTGATAACGGAAATGTAAGTATTTTGCCTTGGAATTCTAAGTCAGATATAGAACCAAGATATAGTTTCTTAAATGTTATTAAAAATTTAGTAACAGTAAGACTTAACACACCCACTATATTTTTAAAAGGTATTTATAAAGAGAGTAATATAGTGAAGAATATGGAAATTCGTAAAACTGACAAGAGTTTAATAGTTATTGAGCGTTGGTTTCCTCGAAGAAACACTTGCGTCTTTGTGGGCAATTTGGGTAATGAACCCATAACCACAGATTTATCTTCCATGTTCTATGGAGGAACAGTAGTTGCTAGTACAAATTCTTCACTTATTGGTCAAATGGTTTATTTTGATAAGGTTACATTTGCACCAAACTCCGCAATAATCTTAAAACTAGAAAAATAGATTGATTGCTTCTAAGATATATTTTACTTTGTTTTATTATTCAGTATTTGATCTGTTTGTTACCAGTATTTTTGAATCTCTTTTGATAATTTTTTTATTATTTAGGTAATTTTAAATGATATTTTGTTTTTTTTTTATAATTGTTTATCTACATTTTCTATATTAATCATAAGGGTTGTTATTAAATGTTACTGAATTAGTACTATTGTGCTACCCATGTTTTTCAATTGAGCATGTTTATATTAATACATCTTGAATTAATTGGATCTGATGTGTGATGTATTGAACTTTTTAAGTTAAGTTTATATTATGTACTTTGTTCCTAATATTTTTACCTTGTTCTTGTGAAAATGGTTACTTCCATGATAACTTGAGATATGGTTAAGACCATCAATGAATATCAAGTTCCTTGAGTACCAAAGATTTTTGTCATAGGTAATAAAACAAAAAAATGTTACAAAAGGTTTTAATATACATTTGTACATATTGCAAACCAAATATTATGTACTTAGTATATCCAATATTATTATGTACACATTATGATTGTAAGAAAAATAAATAAATGACGACATTATTATACTTCTATCATTTTTATAAACAATGATTTGCAGGTATAGGTATGTCATTATAGCTATACCTCAGGTAATTAAAATCGAGGGAGTATTTAAATTTACAAAGTTGTTTGTTACAAATAATTCACTATTATATAGTGGATTATAAATACATATGGTACAATCTATATTTGATTGTAAAATTGGCATCAAATTTTTACTTGCAGCTGTAACCCAACAAAACTATAAAATTTTAAACAATTGTTTTCAACAGAAAAAATAATTGACGAATGTTTTTAAGTAGTTTTCTATATCAAAACGTAACTGTGATGCTTTTTACTTAAATAGACAGCTAATCCCCGTGACTCATCAATTAATTTTAGTTTATCTGAATTTCGCATTGGTGCTCTTGTTTCTCTTGATGTATAGTTATGTACCTAGTAAGTGTTCAAAATATGATTATAACATTAATGGCCTGTATAAATATGGTCTGAGGTGTACGGAAATTATTGTTTATAGCTTTTATGACTGTCTGACAGTAGAAACTCCTATTTCACAAGTTTGGTAGTAATAGTAGAAAATTATAACTACAAAATAACTTTTAAGCCTGAAACTACTTGGATCCACAATGGTTTTACTATTTATACACATATAGATATCGTGGATACCTTATTATTTCAAATTCTCAAACATATGTCTTTGAGAGATGGTTAAAACGGAGATTTGATGAAATCGTTAAGGAGATTAATAAAGAGAGTGTGTATGTCTTATGTTCAAATACGTTATCTTTATACGATTTATAAATTCATCCACTGTGCTTCGTCCCACGTGATGGAGGATGAGACTATAGCTGTTTTTTGGGGCCATCTTGTTTTAGTGATTTGATTAAATCTCCGTTAATATATTCCAGCGACATATACATGTGTACGTAGAAAACTTGCAAAAAACTGCATCCAGTTTTACAGTATTGATATTTATAGTACAGGTACATAAATAAAATATAGAATAAATTAATAGGCGTAGATCCAAGTGGTATGTTCTGATGAAAATAATTATCAGTCTTTTTACAACACAAATCGGTGGATGAAAGATCATAGCACTGGAAGGATTCACAAATAGTAAATAAGATATAATTATCGTGGTGTCATGAGCTAGGTTGTGTTTTTTTACTTTTGACTGCCGCGGGATGCGTTACGTACGTGTTAGATAACGCTCGTGGTGTATGAGCTTCAGAAACAGGCAACGCTGGTAGCTTGTCTGTAGGATTTCGAATTAAAATTTTCTTTTGAGACCCTGTCGTTACCCTCCTAACATTACTTTCTTGTCTATTCTTAACATCTATATTTTCGGTGGTGTTTAAAACAGGTTTTATACACTTTCTTTCATTTTCACAGTCACTACTTGTCTGCTTAAACAACTTTGGAGTACCAAATGCTTTAGTCTGTTTTAATAACGAACGATCATTACACAGTGCCGCTATAAGAGGCAAATCTAAGTTTTTGCTTTTTTCTCGAAGAGTTTTAATGTCTAAATCACAATTAGAGCCTTTGACTCTAGTAATATTCACTTCACTGTTAACATTTGTACTACTATGTGAAATTTTCATTTCTTTTAACGGAGAAGGAAGTTTTTTCTTGTGTTCGTATGGTGGTGGCGGAGGTGGAGGCATTCTTCGCATTTTAATAGGCGGAGGTTCTTTGCAATTTAAAATTTTTTGATCCGGTGTAGGTTTGGAAAAATGAGGAATTTCCGGTATTCGTGCTGGCATTAGGGGTCTATCGAGATTAATGGAATGGCTACTGAGGGATGTTCTACTCGTCAAAGAATACCAGCTGGCCCGCGTTCCAGGTAGTTGGATGTATGAATCTGAAAGATTTTGTATTGACCCATAAACTGATGAAGCTGACATAGATGTTGACAAATATGGTGTACTTCTATATTGCAAACTTGTTTTGTGCATATTTGACATTCTAGTCTCCGTCAACTTATGATCTAAATAATTTTGTTGAGATATGGCCGGATCTTGTATAGGATAATACACGTAGTCAACATCGCTATATAGTTGTTGGTGGAACATTGGGTTGTGTGGTGGTGGTGGTGGTGGCATGCGGGTAACTGGTGGTGGTGGCGGCAGTCGCGTTCGTCGTGGAGGAGGGGGCGGTGGAGGCAATTTCATCATAGCCACTAACACATTCGACTCTATAGTGTGCGGAGGCATTTCTCTAGAAGGCGATAGACTGTGGTTTATTCCTTGAGCTAATTTTGAACGCTCCGCCCGCCGACTCGATGCTTGGTTTCTTTTAGATTTTTGGAACCGGTGTTCCAATACCATAGGACTTGCAAATGTTCTTTCACTAGATGCATTTACATCTCCTGCTTCAGCTTTTAATATTGTTATCATTGGTTTCGTAGTCACCATTCTTGCTGCTACTTCTTCCTTATCGCTTATACGCTTAAGTGACATGCTTGAAGATGCAGTACCTGGGTAAGCTGGTGGGGCTTTTAATGGACCATTAGCGTGTGATGCAATTGTGTTATGATTATATTCATAGGGAGGCGGAGGTTTGCTCGGAAACGGAGGTCTCATAACCGTAGCTACGTCTAAGTCTAAAATATTAGGTAAAGATAAGTTTAATAGCTTTCTACTATCGATTCTTGCAGGAGGGGTTGGCGGCCGATCAAAAAATGGGTTATTAGGATAATTGTCATCTGATGGTGCTGTATCTTCATGGCCTGGTAGGTAACTGTCACCTGAAAACTGCAACGGTAATCTGACATAATCCGAAACCGAGTCTAATGTATCGCTCACTGACTGACTTTTGGGATATACTCCTCTCCCAACAATTAAGTCGCTTAATTCACTTGCAGTTAATAAATTGTGTTTATTGTCTGTAGGGTCACTGCCGTCACCGTGAAACGATGCTGCACTAACATTAGAATTTGTTCTTTCTCTAAACATAATGTTATCTTTATTATCATGTTCTTGACTTGAAAAACTATTAACACCATCCACACAATCAGAACTTGTTACAGGTATTTGCAATCTGGTCGCAGAATGACTAGTTCTTTCTAATTTGTTTTTCAATATAGATGATACGCTATCAAAATCAGCAAGATCATTTTCTTTCGACGGCTTGTAACAATCGTAATGAGAACTTTGGTAGTCGGTTCTACTGTCTTCCGATAGAACATCTATTTTTGACCTGGCTGTTAATTCAGAACTACTCATTGTATACACACCACTTGTTTCACTTGACGCAGCCACAGTGACCGGCTGGCCTAAACCATCGTACAAAGCTGAGGCCGTGTCTTGCGTATATTCTATGTCAATTCCGACTGTACTATTGTCACTTATCATTGAATTTTGCGCAGTGTGACTGTATCCAAGTTCCAAACTACTTGCGTTAGACGCCCGGCTTAATGTGCTTAGACCAGCCCTTGCCATTATTACCGTACTACAGGAGGATGAACATTGTGAACCTGCACACTTAAGTTTACTAGAATTCGGACTATCTGTCAGTGTCTCTACACCGCTCTTATCTGGCAAGGAAATGGAATCTTCTATTGGATTTGTGGTTTGCTTGGAATGTTGGCTAGTTTCTAAAACTGGAATGTCATTTCTTAGAGTCTTTTCAGAGTCGTCTTTGTTTCTTTTTACTTTTACTTTCGGCTTTTGAAGTTGCAAGGATGACGATTTACTTAATGGCTGATTATCATGTGCGATGTGCCTAATAAAATAAGAGTTTGAACTATCGAGTAAGTGAGCAAAAGCCAAGCTTTCCGTAGATGGCGCAGGCGGGGAATCAATCATTATTTCTAATTCATCCTCTGATTGTACTCTGTCACTTACAATTCCCGATGTCGTGTTAGAGCTTGTAGACGAAATGACTGAAATTCTTTGTTCATTCTTATTTTGGTTATACTGAAAATTGAATGATTTCGAATATCCAAAACACGTTTTTCGTTCGTCTTCTTCTTTTCTTAAAATATCATTTAAATGAGGTGCTATTTTCATGGAAAATTGATGAGTTTCTTTACACAAGGCAAACAGATATTTACATTTTTCTTCGCTTGACGAAAACAATGTGGTTTTTCCATCTTCTGTTCTAATCTCAAACTTCTTTCTATCAAAACTTAATTTTCCTATTGCACTCCAGATAAAATTTGATAAATGTCCATTATCCGGTAGAATCTTTATTCCTTTCGCAGTAACAAGTAGCCAAACAGTTCCTGGTTCTGGTTCAGATTTTGATTGTTTCAGTCGATATCTATGTGAATTGATAGTATCTGGTAATAAACAGACTTCACGAATATATCTAGTTTCCGCATCAGATCTTGACAGGCCTCGATGTTCTCTATGACATGCACGCATTGCTGTTGCCACCCAATCACCTGTGAGTGAGGTCGGTGCATATTCTTCAACTTTGAAGTAATCTCGATCTTCATATGCATCTGCGTCTCCATATTCAGCTTGTAAAGCTAGTCCTGTTAGCAGAAGGACTACTTCAGGAGGTAAAACGTCTCTTGCTTGTACATTGTGTCGAAGTTGAAGAAAGTATAGTCTACGTCCAACTTCATCGTGAAGAAGTAACGGACTCTCTACATGGAACTGTACGACTAGGTGTAATTCAAGAAGTGGTTTCCCATTTGCATCCAAGCCCTGTAAAAAAGAAACTTTATTTACTTTTAATATTTCTTGTTTACGTATAATAATTGTGTGGATATAAGAAATTACAAGAGACTTTTGCAAACGAGCTGACCCCAAACCACAATAGGAATATGTCTCTATACAGTGATTGAACCCGCAATCTCCAATTTCGTAGACTGGCCACTAGCCAATTGCACTACAGTGGTTATAAAATATCAATTGTATTGCAAAATGCATAATTTATTATAAAATGCATAACTTACATGGGTATGTGATGATCTCCAACTCTTTGGTGCATATTTTGATAGTTTGCTTTCTAAATCAACAAACAAGTATTCTCCATCTGAAAAAAAAAAGATTTTTGGTTTATTACTTTTCTTATAATAGATATAAATACATTAAATTTATAAATATAAACAAACTAAAAAAGTGACCAAGATGAAAGACTTAGGAATAGGCAAAAGCATATAATGTTGATTATGAACGCTATTCACATTGCGAGTCGGCTTTGCTACAACCAATGTGACATTGTGATGCGAGTACAAATATAGAACATTGATTACCCAACAGCATTTGTTTGCATAGATAAGCAGAATGCTTGCGAGGAATGTGTGATGTTATGAATACATAATATTAGCTTTGTGAAATCAACGTACTGTGTGAACATGTACATGGTATCTAAGCGTAATGTAATAAAATAAACCTCGTCGTACATACTTTGCAAAATAGCTAATCCGAAGAGATCTGTGTCGGTCATGCCTTGTAACTGGGCATGGGCAGTGGCCAATGTCTTGAGCTCTTTGACCCTTGATTTGGCTTCGACTACAAAGTGAAGCGGCTGTGTTTGGCCGGGCATGCGAAGGGAGAGAATACGCGCGCCCGCGCCGAGCGCGCGTGTGTCCCCGCCCAACGGCCCGCGAACCGAACATAGAGCACGCATGTCGCATCTCGATACCACTGCTACGCTCTCTGCAACAATACACATGAAACGTAAACAAAGCTTCACTTATGTGTTAAATACAGTGAAATGAAATTTCCATTTCTTAAATATTATATCGAGCACTTCTTTTGTGTTACTTGAGCTCTATATTACGACAACTGCATAGCATACAATGCCAATATTTTCAATCCGTTAAATGATATTAGTTTATAAGTATTATGTATATTTAAAAGTAACTTTAAATGTATATTTAAATTTTAAAATAACCTGGGAAATAAATGGTATAAATAAATGACTATCGAGTATATTGTTTATTTCTAATTCTTATGTATTCCAATTTATCGTTAAATACATTTTAATCTAATTTTTATGCGTAATCAGGTAGGTACCTCACTTTTTTGCTCGTAATGGCTTCAAAGAATTCGCACGTAATTTGTCATTAGTTGTAAAACCATCTTGGCAATCGTTGCTTCAAGTGCTATAACTTTTAGGAAGTGTCAAGTATATGTATTTAAATAAATTATCATGTACGCCAATAGAGAAAGTAGGCATCGTAATAAACCTTACTCAACACTACGTATGGACAGCCTAGTTGAATACTACCAATAACAAAAAACAAATTACCATGATCTTACCTATATCTGCTCAAATTAGTGTTACTGTTGAGGTCTAGGGGGCTAAGGCTACAGCTTGCTAACTTAGTGTCGGTTAGCGGACTACACAGATCTAATGAATTCTTTTTGGGACCCTTACGTATGCTGTCTGTCTGTCCTTCAATTTTTAAGTGCCGTGGTATTGTGATACGAATTCGTCCATAACATTGAAATGTAAGGGATGTGTGCTTAGAATTTGGATTAACGAACGCTATTTAACTCGACACAAGTGTCTTACTAGGAAGGGCAATCTAGGTTTTTCTTATTTGTATATTTTCTCTAGATCACTCTTGGAAGTTAGATACTTACTAGATGAATGTATAAAAAATATTTATAATATGTTCAAGCAAGATTAATTTACATAAGTTTTTATTCAATTTCGTATGGTAATATACCAAGGTATACCAAGTATACGGCTTATTTAATAGGATGGATAAAAATATGATCATTGTATTTACTGATATTGTGGTATAACAAAGATTTAAGAGAAGTTCTATCCATATCTGCCCATGAAGGTTTTGATGTTGGGCGTGGTCCTCTTCTACAATTGATGGCAATTACGCCTAAGTTTACCATGTTGGCCCTCACACCTAATATTTTTTTTCAGTGTCCTGGCTTCTTTACTATGTTTTTCTCCACCAATAAAGTTCGTAAAAATTAGTGCGAGTACACAACACACTACACATTAATTTGTAAAGTCAGATGTGTGTGCCTGAGGCTTGAGTTCGCAACCTCCGAGCTTTAACTCGATTGCGAGTCTAAACGTCTCTATGCTATGAGAAAACAGATCTAAAAAATTGTTTTAATATGTAATATTTTGACTTTGGTCATAGATATGTGGCTATCGTTTTTCATTCCGTGGTTGTATTCAATAAAATAAATTTATGAAATTCTATACAAAAACACTTGAAACTCTGTGTGTGCAGAAATGCGTCTGTGCCTTCTTCTGCTGTGATGACATGCGTGAGAGTACGATGTACCTTGAAATAGTATTTATATTATTAAATGCTTATTGTGTATGTGCTCTAATGCTATAAATCATAATATAATTAATTACACCTATTAAAATTATTCTGTTCCACCTTTTATACACAGTTGCGTGCATATTCGTGGAGCATTGTCAACCATGTTTGTTTCAACTTTACATTATCCTTCATCGGATCTTTATTAACGATAGTTTGATAAAGAATCTATAAACATTCACAAAAAATTATTATAATTTTAAAGACTCAAAATCGATGCAAATAAAAAGCCTCATAAAATAGCATCATGTTAAAGCAGATGTAATTTTAATTGCTTTAGATTCCGAGTATTTACGTGAATACATTTATCATAAATGGTTAATAAGGGCTATGGTACAAGCGTAAATGAATTATCCTCTACGGTCACAATTGCAAGCAAAAAATATTTTTTTGTTCGATGTAAAATTTGACACTCAAGCAGTTCATGAAACTAAAAAGTTTGGAGTTTTATTAAGAACTAACTTTTGCCCGCGACTCCGTCCGCGTAGACTACATGGTTGAGTTCAGAATTAAAATAAGTTGTAGTCTATTTTACTCCTCAGACCCCAATTTATGTCCATACAAATTGATCAAATTGTTTAAACGTGAAACCGTAAGGCGCCCGGCCGCGTAGACTTCAGGTTTCAGTTCAGAAAGAAAATAAATTGTAGTTTCTTTAACTCCTCAGAGTGTTATTTATGTCCATACCGAAAATCATACAAATCGTTCAAATTGTTTAAACGTGACACCGTAACATGCCGGTCGTCGCCTTGTGGATCATTAATTATTGCGCGCTGGATCATTATTTTAAAACTGCGACATCTTCTAAGATACTCTTTGAAATCAAATGATGTAATGGGCTAATTTCGTCTAAATTAAATACTTATAATGAATAACGCATTTATTTGGATAAGGATTAATATAAGCTTCATTAAAAAGACCTTCACAAACAATACTTTATTTTATAACAAATTTGGTGATCATAAAAGAGGTTTTAGTGAAGAAATCCTAGAAGATAGATATACAATTTTGTTTGTAACTTTAACCGTATCCGCAGCGCACGCGGCGGAAGCTTTCAAAAAGAAAAAAATATCCCCGATTTTGAAACATTCTTTATTGCTGCTCCGCTCCTATTGGTCGTAGCGTGATGATATATAGCCTATAATCTTCCTCGATAAATGTGCTAACTAACACTGAAAGAATTTTTCAAATCGGGCCAGTATTTCCTGAGATCCTAGCGTTCAAACAAACAAACTCTTCAGCTTTCAGTCAGCTTTTTAATATTAGTATAGATATCCGGCTGGTTCACTTTTAAATATTAAAATTATGTTTTACATTATTTAAATACAATTTTATGAAAACAATAACGTGTAAATAGAAATGGTGGCCACAGTGAAACACACAGTTGTCAGTGAAACTACTACTTAAATAAAAATGTTATGATGATGTGAGACCTCAATGTAAGGATTTTTAAGATATTTTTTGTCGGCAAAACTATAGGTAAGCATTACTCCTTTGGAGGTTTACTTTGAGGAGACCGGTATGTTGCTACGGCTCTTGTCCGAGAAGGGTAATACCGTAAAGAGCTTCAAGCCAGTAAAAAAAGACGATTTTTACAATACATTGCACATATTTAATTAAACCAATTGCTATCGCTAAATCAACGCTAAATTTTTTTGTCGTATTTATGTACCTACAAATAAAAAAACAGAATAAGGCCTTATACCCTTTCAGTTGAGGAGGAAGCCCGAGGCCAGCAAAGGGACGTATACGTAAATATATGGATTGATGTTGATAACAATAAAAAAGACTGATTTCACTTTTGTAGCGTCATAATAGGTAAAAATCTGCATCGTGTTCGTCTTGGTCTCGCGGTACAAGCACGTGCCGTGCGATCTAGAGGCCTTGGGTTTGATTCCTAGGTCGGGCAAACTGTTATTGGGTTTTTCCATTAGGAAATTCTCAATGGCATGGAAATGTGCCGGAAAAACGTGAAAAGGCTCGCTTCCGTTTACATGGGACTGATCCAACATACCTGGCAGAATGTGGGTGCAGAAAGACAGGCGTAAAGTAATGTGTGTATAAAAGTTAAAAATTAATACCGGATACGGATCTTTTATGCCAATTAAGTTTACCGCTTATAAAATAAAATACCATAAAAAGGAATGTATAATATAGATATACCTGCTATTGAAACACTTCCTAAGCTGTACCTTGATGATAGACTACGAGCACTGAATGATATAGATTTTTACAATATCCTTGACCAGTAGAAGATTCTAAGAAATGCGAGTTGTTATAAATAGCAATGTTACTTTATTGAACCACGTACTTCCCTCCGCTGAGATGCACTCACTACCAACTTCGATTTTTTTTACATAAAAGTACTAACATATGCAGTATTTTGCTAGCTTTTTATTTTATTTGAAGCAGTCGTAGTTGTTGTAGACTAAATAAGAGTTTTATGTTACACAAATAAAAAATATTGTGGAACATAGGTACATATTATTTTATCTCCATTTCATGTCGATCAACAATCGTGCCTTGTCAAAACTAAGGAAAACAAATGTACTTATTAAATTGTAAAGTAAGAGCAAATGCAACACTTTTCAAACGTAGATAAGTATGTGAAATATGTATGTAGAAAAACAGAAATTCATGTAAAGATAACTATATATTTGCTCATGACTTTGGTAGAAGTTACGTGATTCACCTTTTTATAGTACGAAGTGTCATGCAATAAGTAAGTAAAAAATATAACATTTTTGTGTGCAAGACACATCCGTTCGGTATAATATCTTCCTCCATACATAATAATATACAGCATGGCACCGGAATGTCGGATCTGCGCCATCTGTGCATTCCATAGTTTTTTTTCGTACAAGATCTTCTTTTTGCTACCTGCTCACCCTACTGCCTTTGACGTGCACATTGTTGAGTTTACTTGTGTTACATTGTGTGTATTGTAGCTATTCATATTTAGCGTTTTAATTTCGCTCGCAATACACATTGGAAATACTTATTTAAAAAAAACTATAAACTACTCAAACTGTCGATTACAAATATTATGCTATATTAGAGGGAAAGTGACCATAAACATAAAATAATAGATTCTATCAGTATTTTTATGAAGTTAATTTTGTAATCTTGATTTATAAATTGACATGTTTTGTTTATTAACACGATTTAAAAAGCTAAAATGTTTCATGTGTGCATGGACGTCCTTTAAATTTGTTTCTTAGTCAAATTTTCTGTCATTATTTCAATTATTTAAATTCTTGTACTTCTGTCATTTTTGATAAACATTTACGGCATTTTATATTCAGTTTTTCTTTCAAGTTAGTCTTATTATACATTTTATGTCTGCACGATTTAAGCAGAGGTATTGACTAGGGTAGATGAGGTAGTAACTTCTCTTATAGATGTTCAATATTAATTTTAGTTTAGGGGTTAGTTTCGAAAAAATCTATCTGTCTTTGCGAAATAGCCACGAGTCGAATTGTGATATTAACTAAAAAAATACAGATGTCATACTTTACGGATGGACTTGAAATAACAAATCTTATCGTTTTTGTCACTTTTAAAATAAATATCATATAATTTTTGAATAAGACCATCTAATACTGACTATGTCGAAGTTATTTGGAACCTAAGTTTTAATAAGCCATTACGAGTCATTACCTCTTAAAAAATCTTGAAAGGGATTTGATCATGCCTTAATTCAAGATTAATAAAACTGATTTTAGTTTAACACTAGTTAAGTTAATTTTATAAAAATAATCGCGTATCTGCTGGTAGAATTTGTTGACTTTGGCTTATTAATGCTCGGCAAACAAGCTCTTGTCAAAAAACAAATATGCACGTGTTTGAACGCTTGATAAAATTAGCTAAAAACGTTTATGAGAAGCGTTTTGGTAATATTAAAGACAGGTGAAACCATGAACAGGCCCCTAGTCTATTATAAAACGTTTAATGGAATGTAGAAATACAAGCTCATGTAAAAAAACTAGACGCGAATAAATTTCATCCCATCCGGTACCTCTGCGGTTCTTCAGCTCTTGATAGCCATAAGAACATGTTTTTTGTTTTAGTAAATGCGCGATAGTTTGTGATGGCGGTCAGGCGCAGCGGGGCGAGGGAAGACCGGTCGTTGCGGGAGGCAGCGGCGCAGGCGAGCGCCGCGCGCCGAACAGCCGAAGCGGGGGGCAGGCGCTACGTAAGCGCGGTAGCAGCGGACGGCGACGCGAGGAATGCGGACGACCTTCAGATGCCGAACGCCCCTCCCCCTACTCCAGCCGCATCATGCGTCCTCGCATACCTAAGGCCGTCGTTGCCTCCAATTTTCGACATCTCGCCTCCAATTTTGACACTTACGAATATTGTGGATTAAAGCCCAAATATTTCATGGCATTTTTGATTCCTTTGTATTATCCGCAGTTCATATAAAGTAAGATATCGTATGTGCAGTTCGTATTTATGTATATCCCTATGTGTGTGACTGTTGGGTGTATTTATTTATTTATTTAAGATAACTAAAAGGATATGCACGAATCATAAAATAAATACCACGAAAACCGGAAATTGTAATACTATGCTCAACAATTAATGAAATTCATACGCTGAACTCTTAGGCAGCTCTACTATTTATGAAACACATGATAAAATACATTGAAGTAAAAAAATATATTACATCATCTAGTGCATGAATATTTATTAATTTAATCAGAATCAAAACTCGACTATGACCTGCTTGTTTACCTCTAGTTACTCATAACAGAATGAAATGTTTTAAAGAACGCCGGAATTCCAAATTTGTAGTTTGTAGCAACCACCTATAATGGGATTCATATGAAATTTAAGTACCTATTAAGATTTTTTAAATATAATCTTTACATTGGATTGAGACTGAGTATTATTTATTTAGTGTGTTATTAGACATTTTGAAAGTAACACGTTATGAATTATGTATGTATTGTTGAATTCTATACTTATACCTCTACTCATTTATTTGCCACGAATACATTAAAACTAGTACAAGTAGGTATACCCAAGTAATGTTTTTAATTTTTACGGAATAAAATTTGCATGGGAGGAAGAATTAAAAAAAGCTTTACAGCTTTTCGTTCTTTATGCCAATGCAAATTCCGTTGTTAAGTGAATTTTGTGTATCAGTACCTGTAGGTACTGACAACATCGCACTGTAGTGCGATGGTTGTGGTGAATTTATAGAAATCTTAAATAAAGGGTTTCAGCATAACCAGTTTCAAACGAACCACGCCTTCAAAGTGACGCGCGACAATCATTAGAGATATTCTATATCGGCATTGACATAAAATAGAGTATCGTACAAAAAATAACATTTAGTCGAGCATATAGGATTTTTTTTAAATGAGTATATTTAATAGGGGTAAGTAATGTATTTTTTAAATGATGTAACGTTGAGAACCCATTGCCAATAATCCTTACATTGAGGTCATATTCCTTTGGTAACAGCAATGTATACTATACATAGCAGTTTAATGGTGGAAGAATGTTTAAAACACACTTTTGGCATCTGTTTTAAATACCTTTATTTTCCTACTCATTGTACTATCGAAGGAATGCGGTCGCGTTCGTAGCTGTTTATTACGAGCTAATGAATCATTTGGTTTATCAATCACACTTTGCTGATAGATTAATGAGCTAGTGCCAAGTATTTTCCGCGCTACAATGTTAAATATGAAAGAAGATGGCCGAAATTATTAAGCTTATATTTGGTGATAAACTTGGTATTGTACTAAATACCAATATCTTGTTTCTGTGTTACTATTTAATAGATAAGTGATCAGCATATTAAATAATAGTATCAGAGAAAAAAGAAAATGTGGTGAACCAATAAGTTTATAAGTATACCAGCTCATGATTTGAGCGCGGTAAAAAATAACGAAATATATATTTTATTAATACCGGATATGCTTCAAAATGTGTAGAATGTGCCCTATCTAAGTGGTGAGTAAGCACGAGGAAAATAATGATCTTTGGACAAATGCATAGATTTGTAAACAATAAATTAGGTACTTTGCTGTAACCTATTTATGTTTACCTACATTGCGTTGTAATGTTACAGGTCCAGTTTTAATTGACTATACTAAGGGTTATACGAATTGCTATAGGAGATTTTTTTCCATAGAATGTATGTTTACTGCAATTGAAGTTATTCCAATCTTTCATAAAAAGATTCGATTCAGTTTTCGTATTTCCTACTTTTGATATTTTTTTAATAGAATTTAATTAGAACCTTTTTTTAAACTTTTATCTATTTAAACTTACATATTTATTGTAATTTTATATGAATCTATGGTTTGAAATAAATACTAGACACATGAACAGTATTATATTATAAATAGTGTACAAAATAGTATTGTGTTTTGGACATAGCTAAGTTTTAACGGAGTCTAATGCATAGTATTTAATTTATTTCTTTGTTGGCCATGTTAGATTTAATGTAAAATCTACTTGTACCTGTCATAATTTACTTTGGCCTGTAAAAGAGGAGTGGGCAGTTGGCTTATCTAAGAGTTGTGTAGCTAAATACACATGGGGGCTGTTGCTTAATGATCTATTTGTGGGTGTATTATGGCATCTGAAGTAAATTTATTATACAGATAAAGTAAGAAACTTAGTAAACAACGCAAACACAAACATAACTTATTATACCTATGAATGTTATCTATACATTGGAATGGCAACTCGGAGGTGGCATGAACAAATTGTAGGCGTTTTTGGTGACATTTATGTCTTTACGGTCAGAGGCGGCCGCTGACGACATTGACTACGATGGTGGTGTAGAGGAAGAGCGCGCGGGCGCAGGGTCAGCGGCCGCTGCGCGGTCGGTGCGGGCGCGCGGAATTCGAGCTATGCGTATGATATGAAAGTGGTCGCAACGTGAAAGCGCGCGCATCTACTGCTGCAATCCACGGCGCCGTCGACGTCCACACCACTCACCATGAATAGACAAATACAAAGCCGCTGAACACACGTACACTAAATTCCGTAAACCGCATCCATTAGCACTTCACTTCACTGTGTATTGCGCGATCTCACGAGTGAACGGCGCGAAGGTTGACGTCGAGGCGCACGAAGTCCATGGGCGCGCTAGAACGACTGAGTGAAGCGAAGCGGGCGCGTGGGTCGGCGAAGGCACGCGCGTGGGGCGCGCCGCCGCCGCTTCGACTCGGTGGAATGCGGCAAGATAGTGGCGCGCGGGTACCGGCCGAGGCCCGCTGTAGGCTCAAGCCTCCGCGTAGTGTACGGTTTGCGTACAGACGTCGTTTTGCGTACAAAATGCACACGGATAATCTTACCTTATTAAAAGTTCTTATTAAATATTCTACGTTGTTTGGTACCATTACCTTTTAAGACAATAGTAACCCAGTCACAGAACTACAAAGTACTACTTTTTCTTACATATGTAAGGAAAATATTAGTCTTATATACATTAATTGTACCTATGAGAGACTTAGATGACTTAGACTGCAGCAGTAAGAGGGACATATTTAAATTCTGTAAATTTAAAATTGCAATTTGCAACTACCAATATGATTTTTCCATAGACCTAAAATAAAAAATGTTTTAATAAACATTCATATGAATTGAATTATTTTCACCCTCTTTAAATCGTTAAAACATGTAGATAAATACAACTTACAACTACGTCAGTACATAAGTACCTATATCTAGTTTCACATTAAATTACGAGTCTTGTGTCATGCTCATAAACTATTGAGATTTATCATTCCCACAAATATCCTTGGCAACAATTTATGGACCACGCATAAATTTGGCTCCATGTGGGGATCAAACCCGCGACCTTTCGTTTATCACGCCGATCTCTCATATACTACGGACACTGCCATAATTAAATACTATTCATGAGACATAAGCAATATTTTTTATGAAACATTTATTTCAGATAAAATCCATTAAATATTAATACAGTAGTCAGCACACAAACAGTTCAAGAATACAAATAGAAAAACGATATACTAATTCAATTAATTAAATATACAAAGGAAATGAATTAGAAACACATAATTAAATCAATAAAATAGTAACCACTCTATGTCAATATTAACTATCATTATGTCAATCAGTCAATTAATTTGGAGAAAAAATAAAGTAGTGTTAATAATAATTTTAACAGCACTGAAATTGTTAAAATAATAATAATTTTAAAAAACTATCTTTGGCATTTCGCGTAGCGTTATTGTTTAATTCAAACAGACACTGGGTCATATATTTCCAAGAGTCATCAGGAAATGGGTTGAGTCAATGCAAAGAAAATCCTATATCTTATTCTATGCCCCTTATCAAACAGAAATCCCACTTTTTTCACCCCCCGACTTTAAGGCTGTTTGAGTCTCAGTGAGTAGGTATTCGCCTCATTCTAACAATTCTAAGTATCTATGTATTCCAGTATTATCCAAATTATAATAAATATTAGGTAGCGTTGATATCTTGAACAGGGTCTGGTGGTTTTGACCCCTGGTTCTATCGATTATATAAAACGCAGGCGCGGCCGGAGATGGGCCGTTATGGGCACCTCTAAGGAAACCCAATACTATTTGACCGGTGTCTTAAATGAATAGCAGCGTTGGGTCATCCGCATTGTGGATGATGCAGAGGTTAGTAACCGCTTGTAACCTTTGCAGTTGTGGTGTCATATCTCCTAGTTTGAGGGATTTTGCCATTGTCACCAGCAGGGTGCACCGCGTGCATGTAGGGTTGACAGTTGGGGTCGTGAGATGTTATTCGTCCCCTCTATACTCCACGGCCGGTGGAGCAATCTATCTAGTGTTGGAGTGGAGACCGCGGTTACGGTGGGACGTCCTGTAGCACAATGGACCTACAACTTGAGAAAGGTAGCTCAAGACTCGGATGGTTGGCACTTTTTTGCGGAGGCCTACGTTCAACAGTGGACGACAATAGGCTGAGTGTGAGTATATCCACGTTCAGATTGTTCTATCGTTTGTATCCTGACGAGTGCACTGAAGAGTTGTTTTATTTTATCCCAACCTACCTTATCACGCCAAAGCTGCGCGTGCTGGCTTGCGAAGCCACAGCTTTTTGATAACTACCACTTCGACTCTTATCAAATACCCGTTCGCAGATTGATTTTTCTCGTATCATAACACTGGTGAATAGCAGTCCATGTTTTATTCTTAGTTCGCTTCTGTCAGCTAATGTGTGTTATGTTATATTAAATAATGATTACACCATTGTGAAATTGTTTAAAGCCGAGTTTATAATTGAATAAACCTCCATCTTCCTAAAATAATCGCCACTTTTCTCTAATAGTTTTGAGACATTTTCATAAAAAAATGTTTCCTTAAAAATATGATAGCAATTTTTATGTTATGAATGTTTGTATTTGATGCTCATTGAGAAGCTCTGGTTTACATTCATGCAAATGAACGGGCGATCGTTGCATTTTACTCGTTTATTGCTTCTACCTTTTAAAATTTACAATATTTTAGCACAATTATTACTTTTTTTTTAAGTTCTCAAGAAGACATCATTATTTACATACATTTACATTTTAGGAATTTCACTAACCTGCACTGGTTATCATTCAGCGTGACGGGCTAACTGCTAACACTTCTTTGCCGTAGAGACGTACTGTTTTGTAGAGCCGTATGATATACTTATATTAGCAAATGATATTGATCACAATGCACGACCTTTGCCAGCAAGTTGATACTGATAACTGTTTTTTTAGAAAACAGGATTGGATTTTGTATCTAATAGGAATTCAGCTTAAAACTTAAAAATTACAGACGGCTTATAAATGTTTAGGTGCGCGTATTTATTTATTTACATTAATTTCAATTCAAGCTGATAGTACCTATACACCAAGTCGCTAACATTGTTTAATAATAACACAAACAAAACTTATTTAAAACAAATATAACTAAAATACAATTTAAAACAATTAGTAACTTGTATAACCGCATCATCAAGCAGGTCGACATTTTGGACCCCAGTAACAAAGCGATTGAGCAAATTAATGGCTCTAATTGTGGGAGCATTCCCACTCTGGAGTGTACGTGATAATTCCGGGGGCATATACAGATTCAGTCGATGCCTACACAGACGTGCATAGTTATCAGGAACAAAAAAACTAATATAATCGTCAAAACTAATATCCATCTTATGCCTCAAAAGAAGAACGCAACAGGAAAACTTTACGCCAAGGGTGTCAAAACCAATCGTTCCCGATACGAATAAAGACGGATACAGATAAGGATAATAACCATAGATTCTACTGTAAACATATCTAGCGAAACGCTGAAGCTTCTCAATCAAAATTCAAATAATTGAGTATATCTGCTCCCGCGTGTCCCAAACGATTTAATAGAACTCAAGTTTGCTTCTTACGTATGCGTTATACATATAACACAATAGCTACCCTTTTTTTTTTTTTTTTTTTCTCTGCGGGGAAAATCCTATTTACGGACGGTGTGCCGGACTCACCGGCGCCTTCCGGCCCAGCATTGATGTTACCGCCCGTATTTGTGTCAGGCGGCCGCTGAGCCGGGTTCCTACCTTTTGCGCCGCAATACCGACTAAAAACCCCGCTACTGCCACCATCGGCGCAAACGAGACGGCCCCGATATACCCTGAAGCAGTGCTATGGATTGTACCGGGACCGCCTCTGCGCGGTGCCACAAGGCACATCAACATGACGCTGCCGGCGTCAACATCCCGGGAGCCGCCAAGGTAGGGACGGCGGCCCCACGTGGCCCTCAGGCGCCGGGCTAGATGTTCTCCCGGCGCCTCCTACGTCGCCTGTTGCGACGAGCGGGATCGATCCGCTCCCGATCCCGCTCAGCACTCTCCTTCTGCGAAATGACAAGTTCGCAGAAGGAGAGCATAGCTTTCCACGACCTCCGGCTGCCGACCATGGCAGCGACCACTGTCGGCAGCAACACAATAGCTACCCTGACAACTCGGAACTCGGCCGCAGTACTCATAATGAAGCCCAAAATTTGATACGCCTGTTTACAGATACCAATTATTTGCTCATGAAAAGTAAGTTTCGAGTCAACTATCAAGCCCAGGTCACGAGATTCATATACCCTATTCATTATCGTAAATGAGTAATACGCATTCGCAGTCTGTGTCATTAGGAAAGTCTTGTATGCAGTGAACTTGTTAAAGTGGCAAAAAGTTCTAAATAGGTTCGCCCTTACGTGTGGCTTAAAAGCTGGGGATATAGTGACCTCAAGCTTAGAATTACGTTTCAAAATCTCGGTGGTCATAGGATCAAAGGGGGCCTGGGCCCGTACCCAGCAGTAGGACATATATGGGTTGATGATAAACGCGTATTATTATTTTTTCTATGTTACTTATTACGTATCTCTCTTTAATAGAGGTTATAGTCACTTTTCGGCGGGTTTTTGGCCAAAGGGAAAGCTTATGATGATGGTAGCGTTATTGGTTTAAAGATAAGAATTTTCGGACTATTCTACATGTGTTTAATATAACAGCTTTCTGTAATTGAAGGTATGTTATTTGTTGTGCATATCTAGGGTTTTTGTGAGGGATAACTCCCGTGGTTGAGAGAACAATTGGTACTATTTTAACAGTCTGGGCCTGCCACTGTGTTTTTATTTCTATTGCCAGATCTGTATACTTTGCCATTTATTTGAAAATGTGGTAGCAAGATTGTGTGTGTTTGGGATAGCAATGTCGATCAAATCGAATCGATCGAATCTTTTTTCTTTCTCTTGTCGTAAAGTCTAATGTCCGGTCTATTGTAGTGAATGGTTTTATCGGTTATAATCGTTCTGTCCCAGTAGAGTTTGTATTCGCTGTTATCTATAACTGTTTGTGGTTTGTGTTTATAATATGCAGTTTTTTCTGGAATAAGATTGTACTTTAATGCGAGATTTTGATGTATGATGGCAGCGACCTGGTCGTGCCGATGTTTATAATCTGTCTGTGCGAGGGAGTGGCAAGCTCCTGTTATATGTTGTATTGTTTCGGATGAGTGGTGGCAGTGGCGGCATAAATCTGAAGCAAATCTATTGTCTTTATATTTTCTATAGTTCTTAGTGTCTATTACTTGGACTTGTATTGCGAGCATAAATCCCTCAGTGTCCGGCAGTGTTGGGCAAATTTTAATTAAACTAACAATTAAAAATTAACAATTAATTAGTTGTTAACTGCAGTGACAGCAATTAACAACTAATTAATTATTAATCATGGTTTTATACGATTAACAATTGATCAATTGTTAGTTATTTTACGAAAAAAAAATTAAAAGTTAACAATTAACAATTAATTTTTTTATCGAGTATTTTTACTAACACTTGAATTAACAAGCGTATATGTATCTGGTTGTAGAACCGGACCACCATTCTGAACAAAATTTGCAAAAAAATTAATTGTTAGTTTTAATTATTTCATCAATCAATTAAAAAAAATAATTGTAACACGCAATTAAATGTTTAATTGCAATTGATTCAATTGCAATTAATTTTTTAGTCAATTGATTAGTTCAATTAAAAGTTAATTGATTAATGCCCAACACTGGTGTCCGGGAACAACTCACGTCGCTTAAGCCATGCGTTCGACGCAATTTTATCGACGTTGGGGCTATTCAAGTCGAGGTAATGTCGTCCGTGTAGGGATTTCTGCTTCCATCTGTCTAGTTTTTGGTCTACACTTGTAAGTTTTTCATTATTCTGAACGTCCACATCTTTTAGATTCAACGGGGTGAATTTTTGATCAGCATTTACTATAGGTAGACAAGTGTAATTCAGATTGCAGTGATTGGTTATGGAAAAACGATCTCAAATCAGTGTTATAGGGCATTAATCAATTAACTTTTAATTAAACTAATTAATTGATTAAAAAAATCATTGCAATTAAATTAATTGCAATGAAACATTTAATTGTGTGTTACAATTATTTTTTTTAATTGATTGATGAAATAATTAAAACTAACAATTAACTTTTTTGCAAATTTTGTTCAAAAGGGTGGTGCGGTTCTATTACCGGATACATATACCCTTGACATATTCAAGTATTAGTAAAAATACTTGATAAAAAATTAATTGTTAATTGATAATTTTTAATTTTTTTTCGTAAAATAACTAACAATTGATCAATTGTTAATCGTATAAAACCATGATTAATAATTAATTAGTTGTTAATTGCTGTCACTGCAGTTAACAACTAATTAATTGTTAATTTTTAATTGTTAGTTTAATTAAAATTTGCCGAACACTGTCTCAAACTATTGATTCGCTTATTGTGTAAATTGGAGATGCCTTATTATTATTATTTTAATTGCCTTAGCAGGCAGACGCGCAGACGGCCCGCCTGATGGTAAGCGGTCACCGTCGCTCATGGACTTGGCAATGCCAGGGGCACAGCCACGCCGCTGCCTACCGTGAAGAAAATGCTCTTTTTAAGCCTCGTTTGAAGAAGGCCATGTCATAGAGCTCGGGGAACACCGAGGCAGGGAGTTCATTCCAGAGCTTGTGCGTACGTGGTAAAAATGACCTCTGGAAACGCACCGTCCGCCTACGGTACGTCTCCAGGTGATATCGATGAACTCTACTGCGGTGACAGGTGGTGCGATAGTAGAATGGCGATGCCGGTACCAACCCGAACAGTTCCTCGGAGCATTCCCCATGGAACAACCGATAGAACACACAAAGAGACCCAAAGTCTTTCCGCAGTCCTAACGGCTTTAGATTCTCCGTGAGATCGGGATCATCGACCATGCGAACGGCCCGTCGCTGTAAGGAGTCAAGTGGGTCGAGCTGGTATTTTGGGGCACCTGCCCAGAGATGTGAGCAGTATTAACGTAAATATCTCTGTTCTTAACTTAAAGTTTTTCGCCAATCTAATAGGTAATTTGTAAAGAAAATAAATACATATGCAATTTATGAGAAATAATACAATTAGGTATTTACTAGAGATGAAACGGATATCCGGTAACTATCCGGTATCCGGCCTATCCGGCCTTGTTTTCACTATCCGGCCGGATACCGGATAGTACCTCAGTATCCGGCCGGATACCGGATAGTAATATTCAAAAAAATCGCATTATTTTACACGAGGAAAATGATACCACATTACTTTATGGGCACGGTTTATTTTAATAATCACAGCTTAATTAATATTCAAGATTCACAAGTGGCAAATTGTGGTGAATGAATACCTAACTTTCGGCATTTGTTGGTAAGAGGCGACTCCGTTTGGCTTCGTATACTAGACCAGCTTCGGAAAATAGCCTTTCGCTGTAAACGCTACTGCCAGGTGCTGAAAGGTAAATTCTAGCAAACCTTGACAACTGTGGGTACTGATTTAAGTTAGACGACCACCAAATGTATGGGTGATTGCGATTGATTCGAGGTGTCTTTAAGAAAAAGTTAATCTCGTTATCAATTGGATTTTGTTTTACTTGATCGCGACATTCACTATTATTTTCCTTTGCCACTTCATTGAAACAATCCCATGCTCTCATACGACCTAAGCCTGGAGTTCTTTGTGCAGTCTCGTTTTTGTCTTAATACTTCTTCAATGCAGAAACATGCGGAATCACCTCGGATATACAGGAAAGGCCAGAACTTGTAATTTTGGTGATTTTTTCAAATAGTTTTAAAAAAATTATGCACTGCTCCATCAGGCCCTATTGTCGTATTGTCAAATTAGTGAGTGTGTCATGTTCAACGATATAAAGTGAGATAGCCCTTTTTTGTTCCAAAAAATCCCTGGAAATACCGCTAAAAAATCCCATCTCACTTATTTACCACCTAAATCTAGGGGGAAAATCCCTAAGTTGCGAACACTGGCGATCGCCGCTCCCGTGCGAAAACAACCGAAAGCGCCCGAACATTTCCGATCTCCTTCACCGCGCCAATTTCAAATCAAACTGGTCGCGTCATGTCACGCGATGAAGGGCCGAATATCCGGCTGCCGGATATCCGGCGCTCCGGCCTCGTAGCTTGCCGAATATCCGGTATCCGGTATCCGGCCAAACCACTATCCGTTTCATCTCTAGTATTTACCATTAACATCCAATTTTCATTGATCTGTAAATACTTGATCGGCACGATCGACTGGTAGTTATTCTATCTTCCAGGCTTTTCCCTTCTTACACTTCTTTATTTATTATTTAATTTTTGCTGGTTAAGGCTTAATCAGTGCCGTAGCGTGGCTTTTCGCCGCCCGGGGCCGACCGGAAATCTGGCGCCCCTATCTTAATTAATGTCATTTAAAGTTTAAATACGTATTATATTGAATGGACCTTATGTGTACATCATGATTTGAAATAAGCATTATTTTTTCTTAATCATACAATTTCATCTTATCGTTATGCTCCTTATCCGCCGCCCCTTACATATGCCACCCAGGGCCATGTCCCCCCCCAGCCCCCACCTTACGCCACTGGGCTTAATCCCTACTCCCTACTAATATTATAAATACGAAAATAACTCTGTCTGTTTGTTACGCTTTCCCGCTTAAACCTCTCAATCGATTTCGATAAAATTTGGCACAATCTTTAGACCCTGAGAAAGGACATAGGCTACCTTTTATTGCGAAAAAAAAGATGAAGGAGTTGAAAGTTTGTATGGGATTTTCTTATTTTAATAGATAAAACCATGAAACTTATATTTATGCACTTGATAAGAAATTTTAAACCTTTGTTATAGCGTTTTTGAAATTTGTTTGAAAGTTTGTATGGGAGTTCGTCATTTATAAATAGAACTCTGAAAAGTAAACTAGATTATAATTTATATAATTTTTTTATCTGAACTCAACCCTGTAGTCTACGCGGACGAAGCTGCGGGCAACAGCTAGTATTGTATAATAGGTAAAACCAGAAAAAATAAACTAATAGCTAATTTCATAATCATCAGCCCAGTGGCCCCAATAGTGTACACAGTACACACTCACTAGTAGTAATCCGTATTCAGACTCACACTCAGTAGTTACTGATACTATGTATAATAAAATATAAATTATTAGCGGTCCCGGCAAACTTCGTATCGCCCTACCAGTCAATGAATGCCTTGTTACCTATTAACAGAATTTAATTAATTTTTAATTACTTAGGTATATTATTTTCCTCCTGCCCTGGTCCCAATTAATTACTTGGAGTCGACGCAGTATCTTTTCTTCTTCCACACATCTCTGTCAGCCGTCATGTGTCCATTCACCCCTTTCTTTTTCATATCTTCAGCCACGCACTCCATCCATTTCTTTTTTGGCTTTCCTTGGCTCGCCCATCCATCCACTTTCATATTCATCACCTTTTTTCCTACATATGATTAATTCCTTCTCATAATATGCCCATACCACGACAGACAATTGCCTTTCATCTTTTCTATCACAGGAGCTACTTTCAGACTTAGGTACCCTAACGTATTCATTTCTCACTCTATCACTCCGTGTTATACCACACCTCCACCGCAATATTCGCATCTTTGCTGCATGCAGTCGTCTTTCGTAAGTCTTCTTCGTTGACCATTTTTTTTCTTTTTCAGCACAGCTGCTAGCTCCCTTGACCTACCATTTATCGTACCTACATTCCAACTTGCATACCTCAATCTCATTTCCCGGGCTAAAATGGCTATTAAAAAATAAAGGTTGACTGTAGAAGGGTGAAAATTAAGGATTGTATGTATTTTTGTATGTTGTATCATAAAAAAATAGAAACTAAAAATTTTGTCTAAAAAATAAAAAAAATAAGCTTTAATTACTTGATGTCGGCGCAGTATCTCTTCTCCTTCCACAAATGATTAAAAGTTAATATGAGAGTTACACTGAGATAGCAAAATAATAATTGTCAACGTTACCTACTACTACACTTGATGCATAAACAATGATGATGGCCGACAACTGTGTAGGGAGTTACCGGACCCATACACCTTCAATAATATTGATCAATATTCTGATTGTACAATATTATTGAACGTGTAGGGATAATATTGAAGCATTGCGCCGTGATTGAGCAAAAGATTGATGGAGCTTAATTTTTATTGATCAATATTTTTTTATTGCGCTGTGTAGGGTTAATATTGCGCAATGTATTTCTTTTTTTTTTCTTTTCAACAAAATCACCAGCGTGGCTGCCGCCAAAACTTCGTCGTCAGACATGTTGCTCGCACGAAAATATTGATCAGAGTGGTTTATCAATTTTATTGACAGAATTTATTGAACGTCTGGAATCAAAGTGGGTGTTCAATATTATTGAACAATAAAAAGATTGTTCAATATTATTGTAGGTGTATGGGCCCCTTAGAGAGAAAGGAGACCGGCTTCGTTCTCATCCCTACTCCGAGCTGTTTACTGAGTCAGAACTCAGAAGTGACACCTGTAGACATCTGGCGGGGATAACTAATTAAATGACGATTGATCAGTTTTACGACCGGAGATGAAAAATGATTAAATTACTAAAATTGTTATTAAAAAAATAAGGGTTGATCGTAGAAGGGTGAAAATTAAGGATTGTATATATTTTTGTATGTTGTATCATAAAAAAATAGAAACTAAAAATTTTGTTTAAAAAATAAAAAAAAAATTAGGGGTGGACCACCCCTATCATTAAGGGGATGAAAAATAGATGTTTGCCGATTCTCAGACCTACTCAATACGCTCACAAAATTTCATGAGAATCGGTCAAGCCGTTTCTAAGGAGTATGGGAACGAAAACTGTGACACGAGAATTTGTTTTTTCTTTCAATTGATGGCTTCGCACTTCTTGTGCATTTAGCCAATGTCAAGTAGGTATTGATGATAAGGTTTTATTATTATTATTTTTTTTATTAAAATCGACAAGGTAGGAAAAAAATTATAATAAATGAAAAATCCAATTTTCAAAAACACGTCCACCATATACGAAGTTTCCCGCGCTTTTCTCATTTTATATTGGTGCCTACTAGCTGTCCCGGCAAACTTCGTATCGCCCTACCAGTCAATGAATGCCTTGTTACCTATTAACAGTATTTAATTTTTAATTGCTTAGGTATGTATATCATCTTCCCCCTGCCTTGGTCCCAATTAATTACTTGGGGTCGGCGCAGTATCTTTTCTTCTTACACACATCTCTGTCAGCCGTCATGTGTCCATTCACCCCTTTCTTTTTCATATCTTCAGCCACGCACTCCATCCATTTCTTTTTTGGCTTTCCTTGGCTCGCCCATCCATCCACTTTCATATTCATCACCTTTTTTCCTACATATGATTAATTCCTTCTCATAATGTGCCCATACCACGACAGACGATTGCCTTTCATCTTTTCTATCACAGGAGCTACTTTCAGACTTAGGTACCCTAACGTATTCATTTCTCACTCTGTTACTCAGTGTTGGCCGATTCTCAGGCCTATTCAATACGCTCACAAAATTTCATGAGAATCGGTCAAGCCGTTTCTAAGGAGTATGGGAACGAAAGCTGTGACACGAGAATTTTATATCTATACCTACTAATATTATAAAGAGGTAAGGTTTGTGAGTTTGTATGTTTGTGACGTTGTAGAAAGTAAACTCGGGATCTACTGAACCGATTTTGAAAATTCTTTTACCAATAGAAAGCTACGTTCTTTGTGAGTGTCATCCATACTAATATTATAAATGCGAAAGTAACTCTGTCTGTCTGTCTGTCTGTCTGTCTGTCTGTTACTCTTTCACGCCTAAACGGCTGAACGGATTTTGATGAAATTTGGCACAGACAATCTTTAGACCCTGAGAACGGACATAGGCTATATATTACTCCGAAAAATGATAAGACTTTTTCGTTGTGGCTTGATTTGCGAAGTAAGTCGGAGAAGAAACGGTCGAACAAAATCGTTTTTTGCAAACGCTGCCTTACCCATGGGAGATATATAGTTGAGTCCTAGAGAAAAGTTGTAGAACTTGATAATGCCTACAAAAAAGTCCGCGATAGCATATGTCTAACTTTTAGAGTTGGTTCACTATAACCTCTTTTATGCTAACCAAATTTGTTCTAAAATGAAGCATTGTCTGTGAAGGTGTTTATATAAAGATTATATTAATCCTTATCCAAATAAATGCGTTATTCATTACAAGTATTTAATATAAAATAAATTTGTCCTTTACATCATTTGATTTCAATGAGTATCTTAGAAGATATCGCAGTTTCAAAATAATTATCAAGCGCGCAATAATGATGCACAAGGCGCGGACCGGCGCGTTACGGTTTCACGTTTAAACAATTTGACCGATTTGTATGACTTTTGGCATGGACATAAATAGGACTCTGAGGATTAAATAGACTACAACTTATTTTCTTTCTGAACTCAACCCTTTAGTCTACGCGGACGGAGTCGCGGGCAAAAGCTAGTAGGTTATATATTAGTCCGAAAAATGATAAGACTTTTTTGTTGTAGCAGGGTTTGCGAAGTAAGTCGGAGAAAAAACGGGCGAACGAATTCGTTTTTTGCAAACGCTGCCTTACCCATGGGAGATATATAGTTGAGTCCTAGAGAAAAGTTGTAGAGCTTGATAAAGTCTACAAAAAAGTCAGCGATAGCATATGTCTAACTTTTAGGGTTGCTTCACTATAACCTCTTTTATGCTAACTAAATTTGTTATATAATAAAGCATTGTTTGTGAAGGTATTTTTATAAAGATTATATTAATCCTTATCCAAGTAAATGCGTTATTTAGTATAAGTATTTAATTAAAAAAAAATTACCCTTTACATCATTTGATTTCAATGAGTATCTTAGAAGATATCGCAGTTTCAAAATAATCATCAAGCGCGCAATAATTATGTTCTAGGTGCCGACCGGCGCGTTACGGTTTCACGTTTAAATAATTTTACGATTTGTATGATTTTTGGTATGGGCATAAATAGGACTCTAAGGAGTAAAATAGACTATGACTTATTTTCTATCTGAACTCAACCCTGTAGTCTACGCGGGCGAAGTCGCGGGCAACAGCTAGTATAAGATAAGATGAATTAAGGCAGACTTATCAAATTTGACACATTTTAGTGTGACCAAAAACTTAAAAAAATATTTAAAGTAAAAAAAATATTACTAAATTTAGATAAAGATGTTTAAAAATTAAACCCTTAGATGATCTCTCGTTTCCCCGGCTTAGTTGTAATAAATAGGTATACCTAATCTGAAAACGTAGTTCGCAAAGTTTAAGCTGGCAACAAATATCGTTAGTCTGAAATCTGAATTGCGATAAGCAGTTTTAATTGCACAATGAACAGTAAACATTTCAATTGTCAGTTGTCAGGAAGACAAGAAGTATGTGCTTGAGTATTGGTGACTTTTAGATTTATTAAATTTAAATAGATGGTATTATAAAAATAATAAAAATGATTCTTTCAAAAGTTACTGTATGTGTTCTTTGCGTTCTATTATTGTTATCTATTTTTATGGCCAATATACTAAATATAATTGCAACGAACCATAATTATTATGTTGAAAATGAAAATGAAGGAATAAACTTTACAAAATCTTTAGGCAGCAAATACGGCCAAATTACAGATTCACCGAAGAATATTGTGTGGTTTTTGCAAGTAAGTTTTACAGGTTTTATAAAAGACAATATTTAGCTGTCCATAAACACGTAATCTGATGTAACTGAACCTATTGTTATTCGTTAGCTAGCTTTTGTGACGTAATAAAAGAAACAAAGAAAAGTACGTACAATAACATTAGCATTTTGTATTTACCATTTAATTAAATTTCTTTTTTTTAGATATCTGATATCCACATTAGTATATTTCGCGATCCTGGTAGGATCTCACAATTCCAACAATTCTGTGATAATACAATTAAACGGATTAAGCCAGCCCTCGTACTGGCCACTGGGGATCTAACAGATGCAAAAGCAAAGGATAACTTGGGTAGTTCACAAGTTAAAACAGAATGGGTTTATTATTACAACATTATTAAAGAGTCTGGTGTTACTAAAGACACAGTATGGTTAGATATAAGAGGAAATCATGGTATGTATTGGTTAATTTGGTGTTAGGTTTATATGATTATAATTTATTGAATCATCATTGTACACCATTGCAGACAACTTCAATGTCCGGACATTACATTCGCAAGAAAATTATTTCAAAAATTATTCTGTTCAAGGAATGAACCATCCAAAGTCTTATGTGCATTTTCTAAACCAAAATGGAGTGAGTGTAGCGTTTTTGGGGGTTGATGCATGTCCTGATCCAGGGTTAAGGAGACCTTTTAATTTTATAGGTCTTCTAGATGATCAAGAGCAACAAACTATACAAAAACTAAAACTTGAGGCTGATGCTAAAGCTGATCATATTGTGTGGTTTGGGCATTATCCCACATCTTGTATAGTATCTTTGGAAAATAATTCAGATAGATTAGACTTGCGTCAGCTAATAGGAAGCAGCCATGGTTCACAAGTGTATGTATGTGGACATTTACATACTATTGGAGGAATTGTTCCAAGAATGTATACAAAACAAAGAAGAGGGTATTTGGAATTAGAGTTGGGAGACTGGAAAGATAATAGAATGTTCCGTTTGGCAGCTATTGATCATGGACATTTTTCCTTTGTGGACCAAAAACATAACACATGGCCTTTAGTTTTAGTTACAAATCCTAAACATGCTAAATATGCTATGCCTGATCGTGAACCACTACATTTAATTCCTGACTCAACTCATATAAGAATATTGGCATTCAGTGATGTTAGTGTTACTAGTGTACAAATTTCATTTGACAAAGTGAGTTGGACAAAATGTCACCAGTCTGAGGGCCCGCTGTATGTTTGTCAATGGTTTCCTCATTTATTCAAGACTGGCTTACATTATTTGTATGTAAAAGTTATTGATGAATTGGAAAAGGAGGCATTAATAAAGCATCCATTTACATTGGATGGTTCTTTGATTCATTTTGAAGTAATGCCAAGAATATTGCTTATGTTGGATGCTGGAGCAGTGGTATGTCACTTATCATATGATGTTAAAACTTTTTAATACTATTTTTATTAACACATGTCTTTGTATTTCAGTTTCAGGGAATATTTGCTACATTGCTCTTGGCTAATGTTTTGCCGCTAGTAATTCTCAGATTGCAAAAACGGCCACCAAAATACCGCAGAAGATTAGGCCACCATATTTTACGAAGAGTGTGGCTCCTGAGCAAAATTGATAGAATATTTTATCCCATTGTACTTTATGCATTATATATTCCATTTGGGCCTTGGGCTATTGGAGAATTAATAGATGGATACATTGGTGTTGTATTTGCTTGGGGTGTCGTTATTAAAGGCACATTATTACCAGAACCATTTACTTACATGTATGGCAGTGTGCAACTCACATTTGTACATATACCTCTAGTTTTTGTGTTGGCATACTGTCTAGAAAATCGTCTTTTTGCCTCTCATGTGAGAGGTTTCAGGCAACTAGTAAGAAATTTGCCATTTATATCTTTATTATCAATTCAGTTTCTATTAGCTTATTTCTTTTGGCTTGAATATGGAACTAAGGCCTTTTTATTTGGCCCACTCAGGACATGGAGTATTGTTCTTAGTATGTTGTTATGGTATAAAATCATGACATTACCAACAGACTACTGCAGGTAAATATTTGTTCTAAATAAAAATATAATAATATTGGTAATAGCTGATAATACTGATAAGAATCTTGCTTACTGACAAATGTATATTTTTTCAGAAAACTGATAAAGCTGAATGAACTGCCATCATAGTGTTGGACATGAGCATTAAATGCTTCTAAACAAATGTAAAAATGTGATTGTATTGAAGTTGCACCACAATTGCATTTAGTATAGTTTGCAACATCACCAGTGATTTTAGCTTATTGCATATAATAAAAAAGAGATGAAAGATTGAAAAGATGAATGTACTAAATCTAAAGTATTAGATGTTATTATTATGTGTTAGTATAAATTTCTACCTTATAAGTATTTCCTGTGCGCCAAAGATATAATATGGAGAACTCGAAATGTCCATGTGGCTTTTCCAGTATTATAAAACATATTAATGAGAGTTTAAATTACGTTTTTATCATATACCTGTACTATATATTATAATTGCAATATTATTGAAATCCTATTGAATACAGTATTGAAAAAACAAAAAAATATACCTATGTCAGCTATTAGTAAATACTTTTTAGGCAAAGAACAATAACCCTCATGAGTCGCGTATGTTAAAACACTTTTTCTTAAACTTAAAGTAGAACTTTGAGTACAGTTTTGTTGCGTTTATGAACGATCTCGGTATGATTTATTTCAAGAAAAAGAATGTTTGGTGTTTGACGTCAATATTTAATAATTTATCGATACAAATCAAAATGTGACCTTTATTAAATTAATATACGTGAATCGTGATATTCCTATAATCGGAAGGCTGTGAATTTGTAAATGATAGTTAAATCCATGCATAGTTTTTCATCTACGTATTTTAAAATATTCCTTATAGCTGCGAGTATGTATTTTATACATTTTTGATTGCTGTAACCACTTGTATGTTGTATCTCCAATTATTCTATGTTGAACGTAAAAGAAAACATATTTACAAAATATTTATAGCAATCAAATCATGTACCTACCCTTACAGATAATAACCACCAACGGAGTTACAAAATAAGGTATAGGTGCATAATGCTTTGTCGCAAACATAAATGATGAGCTTAGTCATACAATAAGTATTAGGATTACGGAAGTGCAGAGTTAGCTATGGTTGGATATACTAATATTTTATCATTAAAATACTTAAGCACACACGCTTATGCGATTAAATTTTGTATTATTTCACCCATTTTATCTTCAATAGTTTACTATGTGTGATGATAAAATGCTTATTTTAAATTACGCGCCATTGTATACGTCCTTCCACAAAACTAAATTCTAGTCTGTATTATAGTGCGTAGTATAAGACAGCCCTACGATATATCGCAGTCGTTATACATTGTAAATGTCTAGTCTCCTGTATCATATGTATGTGAGAGCTACATATACATTTCAAATATATTTTATTCACATTGACTTTTATTACTTTTATTATTCATGATATTTAAATTTGGATTGTGTTGTACAGTTCTTTGTATTATGTATTTTGATAAAGTTAAAAAAAACATACTAATATCATACATATACTATAAATACCATGGAGTATTACTACTATATTGCTCTATTCCACATTTTTTTCCAAAAGTTTAACACACTTTAGTTGTTAAGAGGTCAAAAGAAGTTATGGCTTTGAGGTTTAGGCGCGGCTTCGAGAGAAATTCTCAGTGACCGCGGGTTCTAGTCCTTTAACTACACCTCTGACTCTTTAATATTGTCTAATGTTATCAATTGTCACCTACTTTTGTGATGTAGGGAAACATCGTGAGGAAATATGCAGATAAATAAATTAAGAATTTTAATTGTATGTATTCTGCCAACTAGGCCAGCGGGGTGAATTGATAAAGCTCTACCCAAATTTAAAGATATTTTATGTTA
Source organism: Cephonodes hylas (assembly GCA_030295005.1). Taxonomy (NCBI): domain Eukaryota; kingdom Metazoa; phylum Arthropoda; class Insecta; order Lepidoptera; family Sphingidae; genus Cephonodes; species Cephonodes hylas. The sequence continues at coordinate 8,644,617 of AP025366.1, forward strand.
ATAATTTTACTTTTGGGAAGACGAAATGGCAGAATTAAACAATTTAATGGTCGCTAGATGAATTAAACATGTTACAAAGTAATATTTATTAAAAAATATGCTGTGTTTTATTTACCGGATTATTATATAAATTTACCCGACAATCACGTTAATAGTTCTGATCTTTCACTAAAATACATGTCTTATATCGTTGACTTAAGAAATTACGACAGAGTTTCCGTTCTTACAAACTCCTAGGTCCGAAAAAAATATTTGCTGATCATACAAATATTTATCTCGGCGCTGGGATCGAACATGCGGCGGGCGGCCTCTGGCTGTACAATCTGTAGACAGCTGCCAACTGCGACACGGGGATGACTGTCGGAGGTAATTATGGGGACAGTTTAGTAAACCAATGATTTATATTCTTTCCTCTTTGTCTGTATGATTGAATAAAAATATTAAAGAAATACGTATATATTGTTTTATAAACTTGGTTTATTAAAAACATCATTATTAACGCAATTTATATCACAGGTACACAATGTTTACTTGTCTTAATTTTGCCCGTTATCTAATGAAAATTTTGTTTATTATTTTTAAATATCATCAATATCATCAACATATGTGTTAAGGCAGCATCATAATAATATAATATTATATATTTAGAATATGAATTGCTTACTATTATGACATTGTCGTCATGTTGGGGCTCAGTTATGTCTTGGGCAGCCTAGAGGGCCCGAGTTCGATTCCCGGTTGAACTTCGATATTCAAGACCACTCTATTATAGGGTCAATAATTACAGTTACTCAGACAGATTTTTGGAAATATTCTTGTACTTCATGTTGCTGTCGAAATTTTTCAAATAGAAATCCAAAAACCATTTTTTAATTAGGAAATCGAACTCGGGCCCTAGATAAACTGATCAAGATAAAATAACAATAAATAATGAAATCATTAAAATTATATATAATTTGTCACGCTTTAAGTAGAGATTTGTGGTTGGTTAACCATATAAATTAGGTACGTTTATTATCTCTATTCACATTTAAAACAGAAATATTCTCATATAAAAAAAAAAAACTTATGTATACCTTACCTATATCAGATCGCCTAGTTGTCAAAAAGCTTACTTTTATTATTATCCGTTACCATCAGCTTATTCTTATTAAGAAACCTTTGTCAGGGTTTTTATGTTTTATCTGTTCATGCACAATGCCTGGTCATTCTGTGGCATTATTTGTATACCTATAGCAATTAGCAAAAATAAATACCTAGCGTGAGTATTTTAGTTTATTCACTCAGGTCTGACTTATAGAAAAGAATGGTAACCTATCTACAAGCTTTATATACCCTAAAAGCGAGAACACCTAACAGAGACAATTGTAGAATAACAATCCATACAACTAATGCAGTAATATCATAACTTATGTCCCTATTTAACCCTATGTAGTTAAGATAGTCGCCAGGTTTTCTAAACATACAATATTCTTTAAAACATGGTAATTTTTGTCGTCCAAATCCGTACACAGTTTGCAAGAAAGCGTCAAAGGCGTAACGGAAGTATGAAATAGTTGCAAATGGCCGAAGGTATACTGGTATCTCGGTGTATGGTATGAAGAAGTCTGAGAACATCAGCATTGGTATGTTGGCAGCTGGAATGACGAATAAGCCGAGCTGAAATAAAAAGAACAGAATACAGAATTTATATAATAGAACGAATTAATAAACACATTTAAACGTGCATCATTCCCGAAAAATGGATCCGGGAGACAAATCTTAAGTGTTTGTGTAAGTATATTTGACCATACAGGCATGAATGTCTGTATACCTATGAGTACGTACTATACATAAGAATCCACGTTGCATTATGAATTTTAAGTAAAAAAAAATATTAGGTCGTCCGATTGCTATTTGTTAGTATTCTTAATACTCACTTTCATTCCGCAAGCAGCTCCAATAACCAAGCCAAAAGTTTGTGCTAACACGGTTACGAGTGCACAAATGAGCCAAGCTAGACCCATTCTATAAAACTCCAGTGGCTGCGAAGTTAAGTACCATGCAGGAAATAAAAATACCGTCGCACACAGCAACTGTAATTCCAACCAAAAAAGAATCTTATTACCAATAATATATTTAAAGAAAATAATTGTTTATCATGGTCATATAGACCTTTAGAAATTAATGTCTTTTATATATTTGCTGGTACTTAACTACTTACTTAGTTATAGATTTTATCATATAATATCCATAACCCAACAGTCCCACATAAGTGAGTCATGAGTTAAATTATTGAGAGAAAGAACGACGTGAACAACGAGAACGTTTCTAAATTATTGAGGACTGTCTTTTACATACCAATCATTTGTTTCATGTTTTCCTTTGTAATATAATCGTACTTTTTACTTTTAGTAATTAAGAAATAAATTATTTGTGTCTGTGGCACATTAGGTATTTGTTTTTATCGTATGTTCATGTATAGGTACATGAAAAACATATAAGTTAACGCGCAACTGACGTAAGCACTGAAGTAGAATTCTCCCACGCAAATGTATATAAGATACCTATAGACGGTTACCGTTGTCGAATTGAATTATTGTCTGGGGATTTATTTAGTTCTTTACTTAATTTTTTTTCACTAATCATATTTACCTGTATTGGAATATCGACGACTAATTTTGATACACAGTATACTGGCAATGAATACCATCGGTTTAAGTGTTCTTGAAGTACTACTGTAGCCTCTGATGGGACTGCAAATAGACATTATAAAATATTTGAATATGCTTTATTTCCTTAAAACAACAAATAAGTATTGTTTTGTGCAAAATAACAAATACATATTAATATACCTATGCCACAAAAACATTATTATTAAAGTTTTTTACTAATTTGGATACAAGTCTTATGTCGTGGGTATCAGAAATTAAGAGACTTCTTAGTCTTACAAATCCCAGATCCGAAACAAATATTTGTGGAACACACAAACATTTTTCTCAGTGCGGGATAAAAATAAATCAAACGAAGCGGTCAAAAGCTAACTATGGCTTCTATGCTTAATTGGATAGTCTAATATCAGGTAAAATAATACGATCCAAATATTAAAAATTGTGATGAGTTACATTTACTTTGATGGATGTCTGTTCATTATTTACGAGATAGTTTATGTTATATTAAATAAGATATAGATACTTGATAAGTTTTCATTTAATAAGATGCTATTGTATGAATTATACATATAGTTCAAGACTCTAAACAAAGCGCAAACATAAAATTCCTACAGTAAATGCTTACTTTAAGGAAATAAATACCTAAACAATAAGCATTATATTGGCATATACCTATTAGTCTATATGCCCTACATTTCCCACAAACTTAAACTCCTAAGAGAAAATATGGTACATAGGATACTGCAATAAAGTTAAATGTATGTGCCTCTTAATATTTGCGCGAGATCTTTAAAAAAGAAACATCAATACTTACATGTGTGAATAGTAGGCATTGCGTTTGAGAAGAATATGAATAGCAAGAAAAAGAACAGGCAACCCGCATTCGTTATGATTCGACCGGCGTCAGCACCCGCACCATTGTACAAGGCTCCCAACAGCAACGCAACCACTAAATGAGCAAACAGTCGAATCTGCAATAAAACGTCAAGAAGAAGCTCTATGAACCTAATAAATCGTTGTACAGCTGTTGGTTTTCTAAGCAAAGAGAGGTTTGGAATTCGCTCTATACCTACGGGAAAAAACGAGAGATTCGAAAATATTTAGGTGATCCAAAACGTTTTGTTCTTTTTAAGTTACGTGTAGTTTTCTACAAGCACGACGAAGATTGGATCCTTTATGCGTTCAAGATTTCTTATGTATAAGTATTATTCACGATAAAAAAAAGAATTGGGTCTACAGCGTTAGCTATGAATAAACTATTATAGTAGCCTTCATGATTTTAAGTATTTATATCCTAAAAACATGTATTTATCACATCGCACGCACGCAGTATTTTTCTTAATATAATGCGCGTAAGTTACCTAGTATTTATAGTGTCGAGTAAACATGAACGGTAGTCATTCTTTGCAAACTAGCTCAAGGCTCATAGGTTTATATTACCTACATACATTTCTTTGTTAATATTTCCATATCGACCTACGTTATGAATATAAATCATGTGTCGATAATCTTCAAACGTAAATGACTGCAAATAAATATTTTTAATAACTACCTGAGTCAAGTGAACGTCTCTGATGGAACCGATGATGCACCTCCATATTAAAGCTCTCAGCTGTTGGCACACACTTGCCCGATATCCTTTAGTTCGGGATGAATACGAATTTAATAACGCCTCCGATTCAGGAGATGAAACTGAAATAAATAATACAATAGAAGATAACAGGCATAAATCATAACATTCAATCTCACGGCGTACCTAATTTAATGAAGAGAGAAAAAAAAAAATCGTGAAGTTGACAATTGCAAATTAAGACAGGTTTTATTTCCATATATTTCGCTTAATCATTAAGAAATAAAGGACACTATTTCGTTACAAATGGTAATCACTTAACTACTGATAATTTATTATCCGCCGACCTCGACACACCCAGATGAAGAAGTAGAGGAGATGTATGAGGACATAAGTCGGGCCATACATACTTCTAAAACCTACTTCAATGTTGTTATGGGAGACTTTAACGCAAAGTTGGGCATGAGAAGCGATGCGGAGTTGAAAGTGGGGCAATTTGGACATGGGCAACGGAACCCCAGGGGTCAGAGGCTGGCCGAATTCCTGGAGAAAGAGGGACTCTTTGCGATGAACTCTTTCTTCCAGAAGCCGCCTCACAGGAAATGGACCTGGCTGAGCCCTGATGGTTCCACGAGAAATGAGATAGATTTCATCTTGACGACGAAACGACGGATATTCAGTGATGTCTCTGTGATCAACAGGGTGAAAACCGGTAGCGATCACCGAATGGTTAGAGGCTCATTGAATATCAACGTCCAATTAGAAAGACGTCGCTTGATGAAGTCTACGCTCCGACCTACTCGCGCCCATATCCAAAACCCCGAGAGCTTTCAACTCGAGCTGAAAAATCGCTTCGAGTGCCTGGAAGAAAACCTTGCCGTGGACGAGTTAAACAGCGGTTTGGTAGAAGCTGTCCATGCGGTGGGATCTAAGCATTTTAGACCTCGCCGTAGAGATAGACCACAAAAACTCTCGGTCCACACTCTTGACCTTATGGCCGAACGTCGATCTATGGCGCTGCAGTCTTCCGAGGACGCCGAAGCATATCGTCAGCTCAATAGACGGATCTGGAAGTCCTTGCGACACGATGTCCGTGCTCACAATACTGTGAGCATTAAAGAGACAATAGAGCGGAACGGAGGCTCCAAAGTGTTTGCAAGAGACTTGTCTATTGGGCAAAGACAGTTGTCTAGGCTGAAGACGGAGGGCGGCCGCGTAGTGTCGACGAGGGCAGAGGTTTTAAGGGAGATCGAGAGGTTCTACGGACAGCTTTACACCTCGGTTGCCAAGCCCGCTGTTCGCTCGGCCGAAGACCCGAGAGCCGAGTTGATCCGCCACTTCAGTGATGATATCCCGGACATCAGCCTGTGTGAGATTGAGATGGCCCTGAAACAACTTAAGAACAACAAGGCGCCGGGTGAGGATGGAATCACTACAGAGCTTCTGAAAGCGGGCGGAACGTCGGTACTTAAAGTCCTTCAGAGGCTCTTCAATTCCGTTCTCCTCGAGGGCTCAACGCCAGAGGCATGGAGCAGGAGCGTGGTGGTACTGTTCTTCAAAAAAGGTGATAACACCTTGCTGAAGAATTACAGGCCCATCTCGCTCCTGAGCCATGTCTATAAGTTGTTCTCGAGGGTCATCACAAATCGTCTCGAACGCAGGTTTGATGACTTCCAGCCTCCCGAACAAGCTGGTTTCCGAAAAGGCTTTAGCACCATAGACCACATCCATACGCTTCGGCAAGTTATCCAGAAAACCGAGGAATACAACTTGCCGCTTTGTTTAGCGTTTGTGGACTATGAGAAAGCCTTTGATTCGATCGAGACGTGGGCGGTGCTAGAGTCTCTCCAGCGGTGCCACATTGACTGTCGGTACATCGAGGTGTTGAAAAGCATATACAGCAACGCCACCATGTCGGTCCGAGTACAAGATCAGAGCACGAAGGCTATTCCACTACAGAGAGGCGTGAGACAGGGAGATGTTATATCTCCGAAACTGTTCACTGCCGCGCTGGAAAACGCCTTCAAGCTCTTGGAGTGGAAAGGATTCGGCATCAACATCAACGGCGAGTATATCACACACCTTCGGTTTGCCGACGATATTGTAGTCATGGCAGAATCGCTGGAGGACCTTAGCACTATGCTCGAAGACCTCAATCGAGTCTCCCAACAGGTGGGTCTTAAAATGAACATGGACAAGACGAAAATCATGTCGAATGTCCATGTTGTGCCCACCCCAATCGCAGTTGGGGGCTCGACTCTCGAAGTTGTAGACGAATATGTCTATTTGGGACAAATGGTCCGGTTAGGCAGGTCCAACTTCGAGAGAGAGGTCAATCGTCGAATCCAACTCGGTTGGGCAGCGTTCGGAAAGTTAGGAGACGTCTTCTCGTCCAAAATACCTCAGTGCCTGAAGACAAAAGTCTTCAATAGTTGTGTGTTACCAGTGATGACTTACGGCACTGAGACGTGGCCTCTCACTAAAGGCGTCGTGGGACGGCTCAGGGTCACTCAACGAGCTATGGAGAGGGCTATGCTCGGGGTTTCCCTACGTGATCGAATCAGAAATGAGGAGATCCGTAGGAGAACTAAAGTAACCGACATAGCCCAACGGATTAGCTCGTTGAAGTGGCAATGGGCCGGCCACATGGCGCGGAGAACTGATGGCCGATGGGGCCAGAAAGTTCTCCAGTGGAGGCCACGTACTGGCAAGCGCAGCGTGGGACGTCCCCCGACAAGGTGGTCCGACGACCTTGTCAAGGTCGCGGGACGTCGCTGGCTGCAGGCGGCTTCCGACCGTTCCCGGTGGAAGTCATTGGGGGAGGCCTATGTCCAGCAGTGGACCACTAACGGCTGATATGATGATGATGATGATGAATTTATTATCGGCTCGCTTGGTGTTAAGCGGAATAGAAAGTGAAATAAGTATTCAATATCAACTCGAAGGAACAAGCAAGTATCTCAATTCTATTGCTTAAACATTTATCGCTAGTTTCCAATGTCGTTTTAAAAGATTCATTTATGTTTGACCAACATTAAGACGTCATTTGGCCGATTATACAATTTCTGTAGCAAGGATTAAATATTTAAAAAATTTGAAAGTAAGCTTGGCGTAAAATATATTATCGCTGAGAATTTTTCCTATTTTTATCAATAGTAATCGGATTTGGGGTTGAATTCTACCATGTTTATGTTATTATAATCGATAAAATACATCTACATGTTTTACAAAAATATAAGTAAATAAATTTACGCAATTACATAAAAATATTCTTCTCTCGTCGCTTTCTCATTTCTCCTACATGAGAAATTTCGAAGCATTGGAACATTGGTCGACGCATTGGAAACACAAAATGAGTGTATTGTGTCATCGTATTGCGTTGCAATGTTGTATTGAGAAAAGATTTTAATCGCTATTTGTGTATATAAAGGTTACGATGCGTTGGAATGTGGAATTAAGCAAATATTTTTAACGCTATTTTGTGTAAAGGTTAACATGATAATAACAGGGCAAGGTTATGTTAATAATTAATTTTTAATTTGATTACTTTTTTTTGAAAACGGATGAAATAACATGATAGACAAGATACTCGTACAATACCAGTTCTATTGCGCAACAGGTTGATTTTAATTTCGCGTAAAAATGGTTTTATTTGCATTTTTCGAAATAGTTATGACGATCCATCATCGTCAACTATATTTCTCGGAATTTCAACATCATCTCAACGTCCGATTGAGCACGGCCCTACTCTTCGACTGAGAGGGCATAAGTCTTGGTCTGTATAACTTTTAAATAGGTATAACAATTTACGTGACAGGGGCATCAAAACGGATGAGCTCATTCGATCGCGGACTTGAATTATGGCTTGTACCGCTGGAATAATCACCACATTCGTACTTATGCACAAGCTTTTCAATTTTAAGGTCTTAAATATTACCAAAACTTAAAAATGACATTGTCTATTTGCTCGTTTTAAATCTTACCTTTACCGTTGCGAGTATGGTGATCGTTTTTAGCAATTTTTCTCATTTCCTGTGCGTAACTATTAGCTTCATTTTCTAATAGCGTTTTACTCGCAGAAGGCTCGCTGCTCGCTATTTCCAATACTAAAACCCAAAAAAATATCACTTTAAAAGAGGCGAGCCTATTGCAGTTTCTTGGGCGCTTCCATATTCCGTGATATACTAAGAATTTACTAAAGGGAAAACTCAATAACGCTTTGTCCAATCCGGGAATCGAACCAGAAACTTCCAGACCGCACAGCGCGTACTTGAGCCCCTGTTGTGCAGTCTAATTAGATACTTTACAAGTAATGATTGTCGTCAATATTGATGTAAATTCTAACATTAAATTTCATTAAAATGAAACAACATAAGTAATGTCGTGGTAGACCTTTCATATACTACGAGATAATTTTAAATTTATGATTGCAGCGTGGCTGTTTTTATAATTCTAAGTATAAAATGGTTCTAACACCTTAAATAAATTACATGAATCTGTATACATTTAATTGACTGTTCCTGTTTCAAAACACAAATTTATTCGATAGAGTCGTTCATCTCAATTCTCTCATTACGTACACCAAATGGGACGCTATTTAATTTCTATTTTTAAAAAGTATACTAGAATATTGATTATATTATAATTTTTCAAACTTAAATCTATACTTATAGATGAAAAATCAAATAAATTATTATTTAGCAGATGATAAAAAGGTTAGTTTTATACGTGGTTTCACTTGTTATATGGAATACAATTTCGTACTACATCAACATATTATTTTAAACGCATAATGCATTAGGTGCATCCGCGACAACGCTTATAAAGGTGACGTGATTGGGATACAAGTTAATACATTTACATTTTGAATGAACACTTACAATAATCAGCCATGTTGTAGTATTGCGGGCAAATAAAACCGGCTTTTCCAAGCGTACTAGGTATATCAGCAACCGATCCTGCGTACAGCGTCCTTCCATTTGCGAGAACAATGGCGTCATCAGCGGAGTTGAAGAGCTGCGAAGACGGCTGGTGGACCACACAGGCTATTGTCCGCCCTGCCCTGGCCATTACTAGTAATGCGCGTGTTACCGACATCGAAGATACTGTGTCTAATCCGCTAAAAAACAAACTTAGTATTTGTAACGTATGTCCCTTTGTGGGGAATGGTCATGAACTACTACTGCTTGGCACAGGCTTCATTTACAACTGATTTTGTTTTTTAGTTAAATTTTGGTCTTCGGTACTATATTAAACAAAGCTAATGATTTTTTTAAGAAGATGTCATATTGTCATTAGGGGACTTTAGTTGCTCTGTTAAATTTCAATCAATCTTAGATAAAATGGTAAAGCTTTCGCACGTCATTAAGAAAAAGGAACTACGACATAACGGTACTTTGAATTTGTTTTGTTCTTGAAGGACATATCAGTACGCAGCTTTTAGCAGTAAACACAGGATCGAATTAATAGTTTCAACAGGCAAAAACAACTATCACCAGTATTTCGAATATCATCAAAAGCCAAGGATATAGGTAATACAGGGTTGGAAAACCCACCAACAACTTTTACTCAAATCCGACCTTTGCGAAATGACTTCATTGGGAATAGCCGTGAGTGAAGTTCGGTCACAACAGTGTCGAGTGAAAGGAAATAAATCTTAATTGATTTTTGATGACTACGATAATTATATACGTATTGTAAATACCTAGTACATCAACATAACATTATATTTAAAAAGAAATCTTTTTCTCTCCGTTCAATTTTAAAAAAATGTATGAAATTTCAATAAGCATTGTTGACACTTTATTGGATTAATTTGATCAGTAGCTAGGGATGAACCAATGCGTCAGCGACGCTCATGACCCGGTATGCATTCGTTGGAACAAGGCGCAGGAAATATCAATAAGAAAGTGAACTAGACGCTTCTAACATCGTGTAAAGTAGCACAGCGAACTGAGTATCTTAGTTGATGAAATTTCTTATATAACACTAAACAGAGTTGTAAAGAGAACGACTAGATTTTTGACATTTCGAATTCTAAAGGCTTGTAAAATCGCCAGGTTTACACCTGCGAGCAAAATAAAATCAATTAAATAGCAATAGTTACAAAGAATGTGACATTAATGAATACGGTTTAAACCGATCCAAATTACTCGTACACGTATTTAAAACGTATGTAAAACGTGGCTATAAGTAATAAAGTATACAGAATTACAGAGTATTGACGATCCGGTTCATATCCAGTTTGAGGTATAAATTGGACGTATTCAAGTTGATGAAAAAAATGGTAATGGTTTTTGTTGGAGTGATCCTAAAATTAACTGTATGTACCTTGTCGGCTCATCAAGAAGCATTACTTGTGGATCAGTAAGCAATTCGCAAGCTATCGTCACTCTTTTTCTTTCTCCTCCCGACAGTCGTTCTGTTCTGGTATTCAATACATCGTAAATTCCTATTTGTCTAGTAACCGATTCCACCTGCAAGTCAATTATTTTTTACAAAGAAAAAATAACCGAAACCATATTTTTCAGGAAAAACAAAAATATAATACAAAAATTTCTTATAAATAAATTAATCAAGTACTGCTGAAAGGCGAAGTAGAGCTTCGTACGGCCTTTTTGCAACATGTAATCCATATTTTATTGGTAGCATTAACTATAAAAAAATAAGAATTTAAGTGTAGTAGGTGATTATACTTAATAAGTTATAGTTAATAAGCAGGTTTGAACTGTAATAAAAATAAATAAAAATATTATGCTAATAAAGTTTCCACGTAAACCATTTAATTATTAAAGCCATGAATAAATAATCACACATTCAAGTAATATAAATTCCTTTAGAAGACAAAATAATAATCAACTATCATGCTTTGCCTCCCTTTTTTAACTGTATAATAGATTTCTCATCGCAATAGTACTTTTAACTGAACTTATGAATAAAAATAAGCCTACCAAGTATTTTATACCCTAATTACTAACCGCATGATAACGTTCACGTCGAGTGACACCAGGTAGATTCAAACCGGCTGCAAAATGTAAAATTTCACCCGCTGTCAAATTTTCTATAAGTGTTGCGTGTTGTGGCACCAACACTACATTTCTCCCAGCCCCGTATAGGCATCCTGTCACGTCAGTCTTTCTAAAAAAAAAGTTTTAAATTATACATAAATATACCGTGTAGGTTTCACTGATTAATGAATCAATTATAAATCTTTAACTCGTTCTCCAGATAAAACCAATCATAACGATGAACTCAATTTGTGAGTGTGGTCTGTTTTGTGTGTATTATGTGACTATTTGTGAACATTGTGATTGATTCAATAATGCGATCTACATATCTGCTGGTTAGCTTTGGTTGTTAAATTTAGATTATTAGATTCTACCGACGTCGACTTCTAAGATGATATTTTTGTCTAAAAGGGACAGTTTTGAAGCCCTTTCAAAATATGCAATATTGACATGATAATCGAATTTAAACTTACACCGTTCACTACTCATGACTCTTGAAAAATAGAGCAATAAATTTCCTTGTAAAACATCACTTAGAATAATTCAGACTTTTAATTTTAATCTTCTTTCAATAACTCGAAATCGTATTTTTTTTCACAATTTTTGTCAGGTCATTCCTACATATAGCAAAGTGTCATGTATCTAATGAGAACTATCAATATTCTTATCTGAACACTACTAAGCGACAATCGTAATGCTTGTGTATTTAGGACGGTGATAAAACTTTTGTACAGAGAGGTTTAACAGTTATTTATTCAGTAGCAAACATTCTTATGTAATGATAATATCATTTGGACAATTTTGATTAATAATTGACATTAAGCGAGTGTGCTAAATACATATTATAAAGCGTTCCACATGCCACTGATCATTATCATATCTTATTTTTGTATTATTCAGTGAAAACCCGTGCCTTACTAGTAGACTTAATAAAATTGAATGATTCTTGCATAATCAGCGATCGTAGGCCCTTGACATGCCTGGTAAGGAAATAAAAATCCCACCAAGAACATAAATGTAAAAAAGGAGAGCCAAGTTCAATACAAAAATTATTCTCGGCTGTGGGCTTCACCGCAAAAAGAATGGAGATCTAATTGAGTGCCAAGTTCTATGCAAAATCCAAATATTTATTTATAGGAAAAAAATATAAATTATGAACAAGTATTAAAGTCTATTTCTGTGCTTCAAATTTCATCCTTCTAGTAGTCATCTGGAAGTAGGTTAGGTTTAGGTACTATCAGTCAGTCAGTCAGTGCTAAAATTCACGACTTTTTGACGTTCATATCTTTATAACCGTTTGAGATAGCTTCATGAAATTTGGGCTTCTAGGTGTCCTTATAGATATAATTAAACACAAGTAGTTTCATGTGTTTATGTCAAATAGGTTTTAAGTTATAGAAGGGTCCAAAGTGGCGCCAAATGGTTCGTGTAATGATACACTCGGCGCTGGCTTGCCAGTTTTACTTGAACTTGGCTCGATACGCTGCCCGCGTGTCTACATGACTCCTATGGGAAATTTTAACTATTTTAGCACAAATAAGTGAAAATATTATTTTAAAAACATTTTTATAACTCACTTTCTTCCTGCTAATATGTTGAGTAGTGTTGTTTTGCCAGCTCCTGAAGGTCCTAGGATAAAAGTTAATCGTCCGGGCCTTATAGCTCCTGATGCACCATTGAGAATATTGTGTGAAGATGCGATTGTTTTGTTTTTTTTGAACACTGGTCCACCTGGTAATAAATGCAAATAAAAGTATTATTAAGTAAGACTGCGGAATGCGAAAGGTAGTTCGATCCAAATATCCCCGGTTCGATTCCCAGGTCGGGCAGTGTTATTGAGTGTTTTCATTAGGAAAAATCGAACCTGGCGAAATAGGATGCAGAAATGCACCTCAATTCCCCGTCAGGGAACATTATCAAATGTTACACTTTCGATGGATCGGGTCTATTAAAATCATTGTCATATCAGTACAACAGAGTACCATATGCGTCCGAAACGGCAATATGCTGACCTCCAATTGTGTGTGACTTGACAAGTTGGCGAAAACGGTGTGTCAAAATATACCTGTGGTTACTTCATCGGAGATACAGGTTTGTATGAACTTTTGATATTTTATGAACGCAAAAACAGGAAGAATTATTTATGAATCTAGTTACATAGAATTCTATTGTTATTTCTCTTTTGTAACGTTCCATATATAATTGTTTTTATGTGCACAACTTAATAAAAAAATCTCTCAAAGATGTAATTTCTTTTTTTAAGTTTCAGAATCAAAGATTAACACTGAAACATGTATTTCAAAAGCTAGTTCCGTTTGAATCCATGATCTACAACTATAAGTTGATAGCCTTGTTCTATCGACACGTGCATTATTTTCTATTTTGTTCTTTATAATCAAATTACTACACATCATGTACGGGTTAAATTAATCTATAAAATTGATTGCTAACTAAAATAAAAATTGTAACATTAAATGTGTATATTTTTTTACTTAATAAAAAATAACAACCCTGTACCTATAACATGATTTGATATCACCATATAGGACCGGAATTTGCTAACGTATCTCTGGTTACGCTATAACTAAGTAGTTTAGGTACCGATTTTTACCGATGACATCAAGATGTTACATTTTTCATAAGAATTAAATAAAATAAACTACAACTATTGTGGTCTAATCATAACAAATACTAAGAAAAGGTACAACACTTTCATTGCTTTTTTTTGTTTGAAATGTCTTTAGTTATATAGAAGTTACATACATAGATGCAATCCTTATACTAAGCCTTCACCTAGGAGTAGGCATCCACGCTGCAGTGACTTAAATCAAAACACACTACAATATACCAGACCCATTTCCAATCATCGCGCTGTTATTAAGAACTTTTCAATGGTTAATTAAACTAATGCCGCAGCAATCTTACGCTGCGGGACTATCACGAACATTTTTCACTCATTAATTTCATGTTTTTTACAACTTTTTACTTCTATATTTAAAACACCATTTTTTCACTCTGATTGTTACTTTTGTATGTTTGATGGATGCGTTGACATATGCATATGACCAATGAAGAAATATGTTCAGTAATGCCGTTAAATTTTTATAAAACATATTATAATAACATCATATGCAAAAAAGTTATTTGTAATTACCAGACATAAACAAATCAATTTGCATCATTGTCAATAAACAAATTCAGACATATGTAGAATAGAATACATTTAATTATCGTCATCGGCCCAAATACATTCGTTCCACTGAACTATATAACTTAGACTGGTTATTGGTGAGGACTAGTCTTACTTAGGTGGTATAGTGCGGGTCGGGGACTATACACTTAAAGAATTCTTTTGCATTTTTTTACGCGATTTTTTCATTAACCCGTATAATTTCGAAGTCAGAGGTGTGTGCTTAAAGTATAAATCCGCGACAGCCATGATTTAACTCAAATCTTAAGGCTATGACCACTCCTCAAATAAAAGCAATTAACGTAATTTCCATAAATCACATTGAATGAATAGTCATAGCGATGTGTAAAGTTTTCAATAATATCGTTTTTATGGTTCCGTACTCGAAAGATAAGACGGGACCCTATTAATTAGACTCCGCTGCCTGTCTGTCATCAACCTGTTTCTAATGAACCGTGATAGATAGAAACTTGTATACTGGCACGTTATGACAAAAATACTAAAAAACAGAATAAATAAATATTAAGGTAAATATTTAATGGCTAATAAATATTTAAGGGCTCTCATATGTATCTACAACTGACGTGATTTTTTTTGCCAATTTTATGATTAATGGTAGGTAACCTTTTGTGCGCGAGTCCGACTCACGCTTGACCGTTTTTTATTCAAATTTATTGCCACTTTTTGTGACAACGGGTTAACAGATTTTGATTATGTTTTTTCCTTTATTATATTTAAACTCTCGTCTATATTCTCTTAAAGGGTAGGGAGAACTGCTTTAAATATCCGTATAGTGTTAATAGCGTTTTCGTTTCACATTATTGGACGCAAGGCTATTGTTGTTTTTTGGGCACATTTCTCGACTATGTGCTACTATTAATGGAAATTCCAAATATCACTTAGATGACTATAATTACACATAAAGATTAAAAGATTTTGCAAAATCTTGCTTTATTCAGGCAGTGATTTAATTTTTTCGTGAAATATATTTATGCAATTAAAATGCATTCTAATTAGCAATACAAAGCAATATTACAAAAATTATAAGCATCTAAGTGCAGGCAAGGGCGTAATTAGAAACAAAGTTATTTTTCTGTTTATATAATCATCTTTGTTGTATATGTTAATAAAACCATGCACTGTGCATAAGTATTTCATTTAGTTTTTTAGAATAAACCGCAGGATTAAGGTTTTTATTTTCCTTGTCACAGAGACTTTGCACTAAGGCCCAAGTTTTTTCACCTTTCTTGGTAATGAAAGGGTCTTTTCTTAAACTTTCTTTTTATCACACAACTACTAGTTAGTAATTGAGTTTAATTTCATCTATTAAATATTTTATCATTCTTTTAAGGTTAAAATATCGATTATGTAAATATAGTTAATCTTGAAATATGTAATCGGCACCTAATTAAGCGACACGATGTTTTACAATTCTTAAACAACAAATAATATCAATGTAAACTTTGAACTCATTGACGAAACAGTGAACTAACTCTATATTACACGTGACCTGTTAAATTTTGTTACTATTATAAACAGGATCTAATATTGACATTAGTTTAAAACACTTTTATCATACTACCTGTTGGGGAGCGGCGTCGTTCTGACGTGAAATGAAAGGCAGGGCTCCTCTTTCCAAATGTTGTTGTATTTTCGGTCTACTGGTCCCTCGGCGAGTGCGTGCCGAGTGTTACAAAACCCGTTTCTTATATTCTATTTTAGTGCTCCCAACCTATGTCGGGAGCACCTTACATTATTTCGGCCAATCACGGAGCAGTGTTCCGTTGGCTGTTTTCTACTCATTTTTTTATATTACAAATTATACACAGTATTAAACATAATATTATAGCTACAAATACATTATTTACATTTTCTATTTAACTTAAACATAGTAGCGGCTCCTGTCCGCAACAGTTCTCCCCCCGGCGCAGACCTCAGTCATAGCCCCTACTCAGTCGGGAGGACAATGAGCCGCCGCACAGGTCTCCGAAAGGTTCCCCCGCGGGTCCACACGTCGACGCTCCGTACGACGCCGTCCGGGCCCGGGTACACGTTCCGCACAATCCCCTTAGGCCACACATTCCGCGGCAGGAGCCCATCGGCGATGACCACCACGTCATTAGGTTTTACGTTAACTGATCGTTTACGATAATCCCCCCTGGGTGTTAATGTGGGCAGATATTCGTTCACCCAGCGAGTCCAGAACGCGTTCGCGAGCGCCTGAGAGGCTCTCCACGCTCGTCGATCGACCGGGTCGCATTCGCCGACGCAAGGCGCACCGCTCCCGGTCCCTATCAGAAAATGATTCGGTGTAAGTGCTTCCTCGTCCCCGGGGTCCACCGACACATGTGTGAGGGGCCGTGAGTTCACCGTATTTTCTACTTCCGCGAGTACGGTCGCCAGCACCTCTTCCCGGGGCGCCCTCTCATGAAGCGTGGTGGCGAGCGCCGCCTTCACTGAGCGAATCATACGCTCCCACGCACCTCCCTGATTGGGCGCACCCGGGTCGGTGTACCGCCACCGCACTCGCTGGGTAAGGGCCACGTCCTGCAAGGACGGCAGCCATTCGGCGTAAGCGGCCGCTAACTCCGCTTCCGCTCCCTTGAAATTGGTCCCATTATCAGACCATATGGTCGCCGGCCAACCTCGACGCGCGGCCATCCGACGCATGGCCATTATGGCGGAGTCCGTACTTAGTCCATGCACTAGCTCTATGTGAACCGCCCTCGTCGTGAGACAGGTAAATATCATCCCCCAGCGCTTTTCCCGACGCCTCCCTATCGTGACCCACATCGGCCCGAAACAATCTACGCCGCTATGGGTGAACGGTCGCGCACGGGCACTGACTCGGGCCTCCGGTAGATCTCCTTTTACCGGCGTCGCGGGCGCGGCTCGGCGAGTGCGGCACGTGACGCAACCGTTCACCATGCGCTTCACTGTAGGGCGCAACCTAAGCACCCAGTACTTTTTGCGGAGTTCATTGACGACCTGTTCGGTTCCTACGTGTGCTGATCCGTGTTCCCGGCGGATCAGGAGTCGCGTCAAATGATGCGCGCCGTCCAGTACTATTGGCGATTTATCTACGGTGGTCACGTTGGCGGTGCCGATACGTCCATTCAATCTCATTACGTTATCCGCTCCTAACTTAGGGTCCAGTCGCCGCAAACGGCTGTCCCGGTTTATAACATCGCCGCGTTTTAAACGTTCTATATCTGCGGGAAAACTTTCTAATTGCGCCTGCGCGTACAAAAAGGTTTCCGCCCTCTTTATGTAATCTAATCTCTCCGCTCTCGGGAGCCGTCGCCACGCGTGTACGGCCTCCAACACTCGCGCGGTTGCTCGGACCGCGCGTTCCCATGTAGAAAACCGTTCGATATCCACCAGTCCCTGGCGCGCTGCGGTCGCTTGTGTGGACAGGACTTCCGCGTCGACTGTTCCCGTGTCGCGTACCTCGCAGGGCCAATTTCCGTGGCTCTCGTATAGGAACGACGGCCCGTGAAACCACCGATCCTCGTTGGTTAATCGCGTGTTGCCCGTTCGCGTGGCGTCATCCGCTACGTTGAGAGCGGTCGGGACCCACCTCCACTGCGACGCTGCAGTGAGTTCCGCTATCTCACCCAGCCGGTGTGCGACGTACGGCGGGTGTTTAGCCGTTTCGTTTCGCACCCAATGCAATACCGTGGTGGAGTCGGTCCACAAAATCGTCGCGTATTTCCGCACGCGATGTTCCGCCGCTATACTCTGCGCGAGTCGCGCGCCTACCAGTGCCGCCTGTAGCTCCAACCGAGGCACCGTCTGCGCCCTTATCGGCGCCACCTTGGCCTTACCGGCGGCCAGAGTGACGTGGACGCTTCCGTTGGTACGCACATGCCGCCAATACGCCGCTGCGGCATATGCCTGTTCGCTGGCGTCGCAGAATACGTGGAGCTCGGTCGTCGCTACGTCGGGGCCGTGGGCGCCGTAATACCGCGGTAACCGTAGCTTCTCCACGTATGCCTTGTCATCCATCCACGCCATGAAGGTTGCCGCTTCGTCCTCAGGGACGGACTCGTCCCATCCCATCTTCAGCTTCCACAGTCCTTGTAGCATTATCTTGGCTGTGATCGTGTAGGGACTCAGTAGTCCGAGCGGGTCGAAAATGGACATCACCGCGCTGAGTGCTTCCCTCTTCGTGGGCGGACGCAGGTTGTCTCGGACGTCGCTGGGTACTCTATGCATCGTCGTGTTGAACGCCAGCTGATCATCCGCGGCCAGCCAATACATCCCCAGGGTGCGTCCGTGCTCGTGCACGCTGGCGCCCAGTTCTCGCGGCGCGGACGTCCGGTTCTCGTCCGGGATGTGCTCCAGTAGGTGAGCGCGGTTGCAGCCCCACCCGGCTAGTTCGAAGCCGGCGTGGCTGTGCACCTCCTGCACCTCGGCCATGGTCCGGGCCGCTACCTCCTCGTCGTCCACACTGTCCACCCAGTCGTCCATGTAGTGGTTTCGGGTGATCGCCTCGAAAGCCAACGGATGACTGTTTTGAAAGTCGCGCGCGTTCCTATTGCGTACGCTGTGAGCGATGAATGGCGAGCTGCGCGCCCCGAATATCATCGCGTTCATCGTGTATTTGCGCGGTGGGTTGAGCCTATCGTCGCCTCGCCACAAAAACTGCTGGGCGACCTGATCCTCCGGACGTATTCCTATTCGCAGGAACATCTCTCTTATGTCCGCAGTGATGGCAACCGGTCTCTCCCTAAAGCGGAATAATATTCCGTGTAACGCCTGTAGACGGTCCGGACCGTCCAACAGCGCGTCGTTTAGGCATATTCCGTTCGCGCGTGCGGCGGCGTCGAACACGAGCCGCACTTTCCCGGGCTTATTCGGGTTCGAGACCGCGAAGTGTGGTAAAAACCACGTTCGGCTACTTTCCTGGTCTCGGCTCGGGGTGGCGTAGCCTTTCGCTATCAGCGCGTCCACCTGTGCCGTGTAGGTGTCCCGGAAGATGGGCGATCGGTCCATCTTCCTTTCGATACTCCGCAGTCTCTGTCGCGCCATGTCGTAGCTCGGCGGGAGCTTGATATCGTCGCTGACCCACGGTAGCCCTACTTCGAAGCGCCCGTCCGTGCGCTTCATCGTGCGCTCCACAATCTCGATGGCACGTTCCTCGGTGGCCACTGGCTTCAATACGGGTTTCACTCCGAGCGCGTCGATTTGGAAATGACTCTTTACCAAGTCATGTAACTCCTCCATTTCGGCGCGCTCGTCCCACTCCCCCCGTGTGCGCACGTGCAGCACGTCGGAATTATCCCGGCAGATAATTCTCCCGACGGCGTCGCAAGTCCCGTGCACTATCCATCCCAAACGGGTGAGTGATGCTGCTGGCGTCCCTTTCGCCCCCGTGATCAATTTTCGCGTAACAATTAATTGCCAGTTGTCCGTGCCAATGAGGATTGTCGGCTTTACGTTGGCATAACAAACGTTCTGTTCGCTTAGCCGGCTAAGGTGCCCCTCTAACAACCGTCTCTCGACAGTCTGTCGCCCGAGTGACAACCCCCTTATGGTTCGCGCCTTGATGTTATGATATCGCGGTTGACCGTTGCCTTTGATCGCGAGGTCCACAGTTCGACTCGCGACCCCCCGTTGACTAGATATCACCCCGTGTATATTTATGTCGCTCTGTGGGCCGACGGCTCCGACGGTCTCGGCGATAGATTCGTCTATCAGCGTAACCGTCGACCCTTCGTCGAATAACGCGTAGGTCCGTACCGTGCCCTTTGGCCCTCGGACCACTACCGGGCAGACCTTTAGTAATACACTGGGGGATACGCGCGGTGTCGTCGCGGTGGTCGCGACGCGTTCCTCGGCGGTGTCCTCGCGCTGCGCTGACACATGCAACAGCGCGTGGTGCGGTTTCCGACACTCGTCCACCCCGCACCGCTTGCCTTTGCAACGGAAGCGCCTGTGCTTGCTATCTAAGCACACGAAACAGATGTTTGTCTCTTTGGCCCACTCCCATCGCTCGGGCACCGACATGTCCCTCAGCTTGCGGCACTGAGTGGACCCGTGTTCCGCTCCGCAGCAGAAACACACCTTTGTGGGTGGCTGTTCCTCCGCGGCGGCGTACACCTTTACTCCGCGACTGTCCCGGTTTGTCCGACGCGGGTGCACTTCTACCGGTCTCGGGACCGCCACCGCCCTAGTCGCCACAACCCGAGACGGCGGGGTGTACGCATACCGAACCGAACGATCCGCCTCGCGCATCAAAAACTCCGATAGAGTAACTATTTCTGGGTCGGCACTCGCGGTTTCTTCAGCGTAGTCGCACCACTTGGATCGCAGGTGCGGGGTCAACTTCTCCGTCACTGACCGAGCCAGCATGGGGTTCAGCAGATATCCCCGCTGATCCATACCGGCTATGATAGTGACTATATTCTGCAATTTGACCGCGAAGTCGTTCAAGTCTGCTGCGGACGTACCGATTCGCGGCAATTTATTTAAATCGGACATGGCGCGGTCCAATATTATCTCTGGTCGCCCGAAACACTGTTCGAGTGTTTTCATTATGCGGGACGGTTCACTCGCGGTGTACAATAGCGCGGTTACCGCCTGTCGGGCTTCACCTTTTAACGCGCCTCTCAATCGTGCTAAGTTCTCGGCCGGTGAGAATCCGTGTATTTCGGACGACTCGCGCATGGCTGCCTTAAAAGGTAGCCATTCGTCCGCCGCCCCACTGAATACAGGCAAATCCTGAGTTTGCCTGGACGGTGTCCGACGCCGCATCATTTGCTCAAGCGTGTCCGCGAGGCGCTCGATTCCCCGCTCTCGCGAACGCTGCGGCGTCGTATCCCGCGGTACACGGCTCTCGACCAATGGCGGCGCGGCTTGACGCGGCGTGTGCTCCGGGCGCGCGGCGCGCTCTGGTTCGTCGACGCGTTCGCGCTCCCCCCGTACGCGGGAATGTTGCAGCCACTCGTGTACTCGTTGTTCGGTGTCGGTGGCCTCCTCTCCGGTGATGCTCTCGCGCTCGGTCTCTTCTTGTATAGCGGCCACGTCGGCCGCCAAACGCCGTTTAATGAGTTTCGCTTGTAATTGCAACTCCTGTCGCCGAATCTCCGCGAGTTGTACTTCGGCATCTAATTCCGCTTTCCGAATCCTAGCGGTCACGCTCGCGGTTGAGCGCTGCGACCCGACCGACGGCGCACGCGATCGACGTTCTGGAATCGCGGGGACGGGCTCGCGACGTGCCTCGACGGACGTGTCCATATCTCTCGCTTCGACTCCCGTCGCGGTATTACGGGTGACCGGTACAAGCGCGGCTACCGACGCGGGCGCGGACGCGTTCACGGACGGCGACGCGGGATAATCGTCAAACACTTTAAGAACCTGGCTTCGCGTGGTTGGCATGTCCTCCCACTGTCCTACTCCCCGGTCCTACACCTAAGGTGCGTGAAAACAACCTGTTCAGGTTGGCGGTGCTGCACCACACACCGCTGTTCGCCGTCGCGAAAGCGACGCTTTGCACCGTACCGCCGTGAAAACGGCGCTTCACGTAGGGCTCTAACCGTTTGACACCGTTAGGTGGCGAGCGCACTACGGCGTCGTGAAAACGACGTTTGTACAGACCCTACACGTTTTTCTCGCTTCTGGTGTTGCACATACGTCGGCTGGTGGTGCGGTGGGGTGCTCTGCTACCCGGCGCACCGTTGGGTGATCTTGAGCTCGTCGCCGTCGGGTGACCTTGATCTCGTCGCACCGTTGGGTGATCTTGAGAGCTCGTCGCACCGGCGCACCGTTGGGTGATCTTGAGCTCGTCGCCGTCGGGTGACCTTGATCTCGTCGCACCGTTGGGTGATCTTGAGAGCTCGTCGCACCGGCGCACCGTTGGGTGATCTTCTATGCGATTTTCTCTTCGCCGGTCTGGCGATCTTCGATACAAATGCTTTTTCACCGGTCTGGCGATTTGACACAATTGCTTTTCACCGGTCTGGCGATCTTCGAAGTGACGTCTCGGCCGAGGTTTCAGTCTTCAGTAGATCCGGCTCGAAGGACCACGTTGTTGGGGAGCGGCGTCGTTCTGACGTGAAATGAAAGGCAGGGCTCCTCTTTCCAAATGTTGTTGTATTTTCGGTCTACTGGTCCCTCGGCGAGTGCGTGCCGAGTGTTACAAAACCCGTTTCTTATATTCTATTTTAGTGCTCCCAACCTATGTCGGGAGCACCTTACATTATTTCGGCCAATCACGGAGCAGTGTTCCGTTGGCTGTTTTCTACTCATTTTTTTATATTACAAATTATACACAGTATTAAACATAATATTATAGCTACAAATACATTATTTACATTTTCTATTTAACTTAAACATAGTAGCGGCTCCTGTCCGCAACACTACCTGTTGCCCGCAATTTTTATTCCAGCTTCATTCCAGTTGTGGCGTAATTATTTGAGCTTATCGCTTTTTGAGGTAAATTTTCTATATATAATCCTGCGATGAGCACTATTAATCTAACAAATAAGATTCAAATGTATTCAATTTTTTACCAATATACTAAATCCACGAGTAAGCTGTATTAGGTTGTTATATTGATTTCGAAACAATATATTCATAGGAATATTTATTTAGATCAAACTTTTAAGAACTTATACGATAAGATATCTATATTATATTTTCATGAAATGCTTGACGTTTGTAATCATTAATCTTGTTATAGGTTTTGATTACACATCATCGATTTGAATGTGGACTTAGTCACATAATTTTAATTTTCAGATAAAATAGGCCCTTGCCTAGTAGTGGGATTTACTCATATACTCGTACATAGCTATAGCATTACATACACGGAAATATTATATTATTTTGTGATATTTTACATATGTCTAAGAATATTCAAAAGGTCGTTTGAACGTTGAATACGTAGTTTATATATTTATAACAATTACTTAGACACGTGTATCGTTATATACCATATGCTAGGCACTGACGTTTAATTGTCAGCAGATTTTTAACCTATTCAGTTACTATGTTATGATCAGTTTTAAGATTATCGTGGCATATTTTTAAAGATAATTGCCCGGTTAATTCTGCGACAAACGGTATGATCTAGAAATCCCAGGTTCGATTCACAGGTCAGCTAAACTGCCTGTGTCTACACTGTGCGTATTTTCTACATTTACAAAGAATATGTACATATAAATAAATATAAATTTATTTACACTACATTTATTTATATCGTGTAAAATAATAAACGACTATAACAAACAATCATTAACTAACCAGACTTGACGCTGAGAAAAAATACTGGTTTTCAAAAAATAGAAACTATGGAATGTCTTTCGGTCTTACTATATTTATAAAAAATTGTCGGTGAGACAAACATTTGTCCCAGGGCGGCGATCGAACCTGCGGTCTCTCAGTTCACAGGCTAGCGTATAACGAACTACGGCAAGTAAGCTGTCAGACAATGACAGCTACAATTATATGACCGGTTTCACTTGCAGCATGGAATAATTAATGTGCTTAAAATCCCATTTAAGAAAACAAATTAAGTAATAAATTTTGATTTTAAACAATTGCATCAACATTTATAAGCCAATTTATATTTCATAAGTGTCAATCGACGCACAATTATGAGATAAAATTATCAGTTCCAAAAACATATTGAATTTAATTTGCTTGCTTATAATGTCTTGTTTTATATTCGCCTTTATGATATCACTTCTTGAACAAAAACGTTTTCAATGGAATTAGATAGACAAAAAACTTAAATTATAATTATTTTTAGAATTTAAATAGAAAATTAAAAAAAATATATTTTATTTCAGATTCCGGGTCTTGTCAATTATTATATACGGATAATACATAGAAGGAGTTCAGGGGCATAAACTAAATTTAACTATACACGATGTAAATATGAATGCACTGGCACAACTTTCTAAATGAAAGTATTACAATTACCGAAGCGTGTTGACACTTTGTAAGCAATATTCTGGAACACTGTAATATCACATTTTTCTTCTTCTTCAACAATCACGGTAGATTCGACCGCCATTAGAATTTATCGAATAATTTTACGATACACGACCACGTAACAAGCGCACGCGACTGTACCTCGCCCGGCCAATTGAGTGACTGACAAGATGGTCGCAACTCGCAACTCGCCAACTTAGAAGATACGACTGTACACGAATTACGTTATACATTAAAGAGTGCACGCTTGTTAAGGGTCATACAAGTTTGCACTATAATCGGATATATCATGATTATCCAGGTAAAAGTTTGACAGAACTGGTTTGCAGTAACTACTGCATTAAGCTAACTAGCTTAATTGGTGTTTTGGAGGAAATAGAGGTCAAGATACATTATTACTTTTTACTTTCTGCTTGCTTTGGCTAAAAATTTCCTATGGACGTCAAACCTTTGAAGATCATTAATTACTGAAAACAGATTTGACTTTGGTCCTTTAAAGAGTACAACAAAAATACTTAGCATAATTGAAAAGACTACTGCCCTCAAATCTGATCTTTGAAACCGCAGACATGGTTCTATGACGACTGTAAGAGGTTCTTATGTAGTAAGTCAAATAACTGATAGATGAATGAATGATGATATTGAAGAAATGCATGATGAAAAAAGAAATTGGGGACAACGTCCTTTAATTCATCGGTAGCTAATTTCACAACAAAAAGTATCTAATATGTAATACAAGAAATAACGTTTCCTTAAATTTCATAAGTATATACCTACAGCCGGTTCTGCTTGATGGAGTAACTATCAATCTTACGCATTTTCACAACCATGATATAATTTCCGATTAACCTGTTCGGGCATTTGTGCCAACCGCTGGCAAGTGTTGCAACGTTTTTGGGTAGCGTGACGATGAATATTTTGCCTTTGCTGACGACGCATGTACAGCATCGCATATAATTAAAATACCTTACTACCTAAGGAGCATTTAACATTAAGTAACAAGTACCGTCAAGTGAAATTGTTTAGCGCGGGAAAATGTAATTCATGTTTGTTTTAGAGTTTTCGAGAGCTTTACTTATTGTACTGTATTATAATAATTTTGCTGTTGTTTAATAAATCTGATTAAAGGAGGATGAATTTTCAAACCACCTTGATAACCACGCAGGTACATAATAGTCCGAGAACAGAGAGCCAAGACAAATTAAGTTTACTCTCGTCTTGAATCCAGATATTGCCTTACAAATGTTAAGCCATTTGCACGATGAGCAGCTGTCAATGAGTCCGTACTTCTAGTCATCTAAAAAACTGTTGATCTTCATGTCATCGATTTCTAATGGTTTGATAATTTACGCGAGTCCCTGTTTGACGCAAGTGGGTTTGCAATGTGCGGGCAGTGACTGTGCGCTGTCTTCCTGACCTCTAATTGCTCTTACTCTGCCTGATCACTGTCTTTTAATGACTCTTACTAGTTCTTAGAGGCGATTCAAAGCATTTTGGATAGTTCTCCGCGAAAAACTCAGCTGCAAAGAAACTGAACGCTGCGAATGAACCTGTTGAATAAATGTTATGACTCTACTTGTAGTAACCCCATCCATATGCCGGTTTAATGTAAACTTTAATACGTACTCAAAAACAAAGTCTTCACAAGAAAACAAAAATGTTTAATGAGAATAAAAGTGAACTGAGAGTTAAATAGGGCAGACTTAACTGGTTACAAAAAATAACACAAGAACTCACTTAAACACTTATGTTAAATTAACATGTTACAACCGAATCTGGAACTTGTGTAAAAACAATTGACAATAATTTAGTGGTAACTTAAAAATATACACGTGGCCCTTATTTTTTTTTTACTAGTATAGTATATTTGCATATAATTTACTTCCTCTTTTACGCCAAATACTTAGCAGGAAAATATTTAACACAATTATGTGAAAGATACGTTGTTCATTGAGTCTTTATAATGTTTCAATATCTAGTTACTCAATTAAATCCAAGTTTTCCAGACCGAATACACAATGTAGTTAGGTAGTAAAAATATTCACACAATTCAGAATTTTTATCTATTAATGTAGTTGTAAATTGTGAGAAACTCGTATGGTAAATTCAGTAGTCTATTTTGTTGTAAAACACAATCTGTGTCTTTTGCTCGAGTGACTTTATAAGCTTTTATTTTTCAGCCAATTTTTAATGAGAGTTTGCAGATATTTATAAAATATTAACTAGTCTACTGGTCGTGGATTTTTAAAATCCTTTAGACGGCAACTTTCGTACACAAATCTGATTCAAAACGAATAGAGATTCAAAGATCATTGATATGATGCGTGTTGGATATATGTAAGTCACCTTTCTGAGGTCATAGCCATCGTTGCAAGAGCTTTTTCTTGCCGCACTGAGAGATTATCTATCATGAGAGAAGATAAATAATTATAATAATAAATAAATACACCCAACAGTCACATACATAGTCCTGACCCCACACTGAGTCTTGTGTCGTGGGTACCAGAAACTACGAGAGACTTTTCGGTCTCACAAACACCCAGACCCGAAACAAATATTTGTGGATCACACAAACATTTGTCTCGGTGCGGGGATCGAACCCGCGGCCGCTCGTTTCGCAAGCTGGTGGCGCCAATTGCGCCACGGGGCTGTCAATAGATAATTTACTAGGTTCACCTTATCTTTCTTAATGATCTGAGAATATTTTCATTTTTCTTGTAGAAGCTTTTCCGTATACTTTCGCTACTTAAGGCTGTATAGAAGGAAACTAAACATAAATTTGGTGTAGTGTTGACATTTTATAGTGACTAGGTGTATGAAAAATTTGTGAATCAATGAGGAACTTTTTGTTTTTTTTTGTGATTTTAAGGGCTAACAGCGCGTTTTATTAGATAGGGTGTGATAAATTATCCAAAATACGAGTATATTGTGCTACTAATAAAGATAGGTTTTAAAAACGTGCTTAGCCATAACAATTTATTCAAATACCGTGGGAATTAATTTAAATTCCAATTCCGTCTTTTTGCATTACTTTAAATAAATTTTTATTAATGGACCTCATTCAATAAATGAGCAAACGTTACCTATACTGATATATTCTAAAGGAGGCCGAATATAAATGCTTTTTACAATTATTATAGTTTTGTGATCTTAACGGTGACATTAATTAACATTTGACAACATTAACTTGTTTTCTTTATGCTTTTTTTTATAATTATTCGAGTCATAAAACATTATATAGCATTCGATAAAATGGGTTTTCATCGACATTTTATCGAATATTTATTACCATTATGATTACAGTGCAATTACAATAGAATCATGATCCTCATTGTTTGAGGTCATTGTCAACTAGTTTTTAATAGTACGCTGTATTGTTTTGCTTATAAATTAGTTGGACTTCAAATGAAATGTATGTAATAACATAATATAATATAAAATGTATGTCAATAAATGTATGTATGTAATTTCTACAGATTATTGGATGAAATCATTTCCAATTGAGTTAATGTTCTTGTAACCCGTTACTTTCTCGAATTTAATTCTGTCTAGAAATTTACTGCGACAATGCAAACTAAACAGATGTTTTATTAACAAAGCAAGAATATTGTAGAAATATTGCTATAAAAGTTTTCCTTGGTATCCATTTTGTAATAAGCAGCAAAAACTGTTATAAACTTACTTGTAATTTTGTATTCCACATCAGTAAACACAACAAGTTTTCCTTCTTCGATGCTCAAATCGTCTTTTCCAGC
Organism: Cephonodes hylas; assembly: GCA_030295005.1. Lineage (NCBI taxonomy): Eukaryota > Metazoa > Arthropoda > Insecta > Lepidoptera > Sphingidae > Cephonodes > Cephonodes hylas. The sequence continues at coordinate 8,672,732 of AP025366.1, forward strand.
TTCTATGTCCATAATGGCACGAGGCATGCACGAACAACAATATGAGTGCTCTGATACAATTCCCACATTTAATTTGCGGATGAGTGAATTAAATTCGTTCCGAAGAAACTCCGTCGTGAGACGACCCGTGTGTCACTGATATTGTGGCGATACGATTGGTCATATGTATTCTGTACTTTATCTTGGACGTATAGAAAGTAGCCCGTATCCAATTATTTATGCGGATATGTGTGATAATAAATTTAATTGTAGATAAACACGATAAACGCATTTTAATTCCACTGTCGAGTCGTAAAATGCATGTAGGAAAGCAGTTTTTTTACTTTAGAATGATTTATCTGAAAAGATGGTGTGGGTATGTAATATAATTTTTAATTAAAGTTATCACCGTTCAACACGTACGTAATTACATCAAAATTTATGAATAAACAATAATAGTTTAGCAATGAAAGTTTACGGAGTAATAGAATAATGATTTTTATTAACAGCGTCTACGCAGATGGGGATCTTGGTTTTATTAAATGTTACACGAATTGTTACATTATTATGTATTGAAATACCTATTATATAAATGAAGAAAAATATTGTGAGAAAATCTTCGTATTGGACGTTCATCTTCAACCCCCACTAATCCTCTTAATATGGCTGGTTGTCCGTACTCATCAGAGAGTAGTTTATAGATATACTATCATAATAATTTTTTTAAATTGTCCAAAAAATATTCAATTTGCGCTGTTCTTTCTCAATTCTATAATATGTGATTTTATTCAACACTGGTATGTTGTGTGATGATACTTCCGGTGATAATGAACACGTAACGATTAAAATATCATAAAATAGAAAAAAAAATAGAACCGGCATTAGTTTCGGCAGTATGTGTGATAAGATAAAAAATCACATTGCAAAATAAAATAAAAACATTTAGTTCAAAAATTCAAATATTGTATTTAAATTTCGTTATTGCTGTTTTTGCCACATGCTCTGTTCTGTCAATGAAAATATCGAAAAAATATTTTTGTTCGACGCAGTAATCGAACCTGGGAATCTATCGATTGCCATTTGTGTTATAAACAGTCAATCGTTGTTACGAATTAATACAAAAACATTACTGTTAGCCTACACTTATATTAGACAACAATAATCTATACACTTATCACATATGAAGGTTAAAAAACACAAATATTACTTATGACGTTTCTAACTCTTTGTTTCTTGTGATGCAAACATGGAAGGCTGCGGTTTATCAGCCCGTGCGTGCCAACATGAAAATTTTGTACTTAGTCATATGCAGTGATTAGCATATTAGTCTTTGGTTGAGTGCTTATTTGGACGTCATTGCCCTTATCCTCAGGTGTCATTACTTACGTCGTGTGGGTATAAAAAATAATTAAGGTTTATCAAGCAGAGGATTGGAACTCTTTATTATATAAATACACCCAATAGCCACATAGGTAGTACTGACCCCACATCAAGATTAGAGTCTTGTGTCGCTGATATAAGAAGCTACGATAAACTTTTCTGTCTCACAAACATCTACATATCATATTGTGATGTGATGGATGGAATTTTTATGGGTGGTATGAGAAACAATTTGAGATTTCAATTTGTGAAACTCAAACTCCGAGACACGATCAAACCTGGTCACACAACGTTTAACTACTATTTATTTTTTCCAGTGCAGTGATATATATAAATACATCGACTAGACACATACGTTCATAGTTCTGACTGAAATCTTGTATCATGGATAAGAATAAACTACGAGATATTTTTCCGTTTCACAAACATTTGTCACCATGCAGGTATCGAAACCGCAGTTTCTGGTTTTAAAAGCTGGTGTCTAGCCAACTGTGCCTCGGGGCTGTAAAAATGATCTGATAGTAAGTGTGCTAACTCTAACCACAGTATCCAAATAGTGAGTCGATTGGCAAGAAACTGTTATATTCTCAGGCAGTCGAGGTAGTAATATCTTACGGTGACTGCAAATTAGTAAACCGAAACGCGGTCATATGTTACTATGTTCTGTTGTATGATTATTGCTATTTAAGCGGATATGATTATTTTATCGCCAGCAAATTAGAGCTTTGGTATTCGCACACGCGTAACGAAACCTATTATAATAGCTTTACGCCGATTTTATGTGAGAATTAGTACTAGAAGTGGTCTAATCACCCCATTTGTAAGCTGACTGTGGCAATTATCTACAACTTACAAACACAGTTGAAGAAAAATATATGTAATGATTAACTTCAAGGAGAAAAATGAAAGCATTTGTTACATTTATCAAATTATTTATTTTTTTACATTTTCCCTTTTCCATATCTTTTTATTACAAAATTGGACGCTTATACTTTAATAAAATGTAGAACTATGACACATTGGCATAAATATGAAACTACTATTGTCCGGAAATAAGAGGAAGATAAATATTATACGTTTGTTATTAAATTACAAATAAGATTGGAAGTTTAGCGCAGCACAGTCTTTTACTAATCCGTAAAGTTTGACTAAGTCAGTCGATGTTTTTTCCTAAATTGAATTATCACTAGTGTCGTTTATTGAAATTGGGCAAAACAATTGCTTAGATTGTTCGTGGCATTATGTTTTAATCAGGTTATCATCTTTTACATAATAACTCAGTATTTAATTCATCCAATCAAACAGTCCTTGAACGCGCAAAAAGAAGACTGTTCACGTTGAAAAGAGAAAAGTGACAAAACAAAAATATTTTGAACTCTACGGATACCATAATCAGCTCGATAAATCTAGTGATTTTTTGCAATAACGAAATATCGATTATGAAAACCATAGCCAAAATCACACCCGCCTTCTTCGGATATAATACAGATGATAGTGCGGACAGAACAAAAAGCGAACCAAACGTAAAAATATTTCTTATTAAAATTGTAATAAATTGATTTCATTTATTAATTAACAGCATGCTTCATTTACTCTATATTTGGGGTTTATTTTGGCTTAATATATGTGTATATAAAATATATGTGTGTTAACATAAACTTATAAAATACTTTTACAACAGTGTATTTACAACAGAATAGTCACGTTATTGATTTTTCTCATTTGAATACCATAGAAGATAAATATAAATATTTTAAATCTATGTTTAAAGACAAGTAAAAAACAATAATGTGCTTACGAGGAAACACCAAACCTTTACTTTATAATGCTTAAAAATAATAAAACACATACAATATGACATAGGGGGCATTTCACGTGAAGCGGACAGGGAAAAAAAAGTGAGGTTCTGAAAATCGTTCATATTCGGTCCATTTATACCTCTAGTAGGAATGAATGTGGACACAAAATATTTTTTTTGTATATTAAATATTACACAAGTTATGGGCTTCTAAAGAATTGCCGTAATTGAAATATCAATTTTTTAAAAGTCGTTTATCGTATTTAACAAATTTACAATAAAATATTTAACATAGCGATATATATTGGAAAAATACTGTTCTTTTTAATGATGAAATAAAATTTTAAAAAATATTTTTTTTTCATGTCCTAAACCGGAAGTAAACTTTTCAAACCTGAATTTCAGTCAATTCGGCCGCTTTTTTTTTCTTCATTTTTTTTCCAAATATAGCTTAAAGTGTACTAAAAGTACACGAGAAAATTGAAAATGGAATCGCTATAAGTTTCGGAGTTAGAATAATTAATGTACCATCGTGTCGCATTGGGCGTGATATCTGACGCTTTTAAGGTCGAGTATTTTGCGCGATATTGCATTAAAACTCGCAACTTTATTAAAATTTTATCTCGTTTTAGCGTATTTTAGCTCTAAAAAAGATATGGAATAAGTATTATTAATAACAAAATCCAGTATCAGTAGTTTTTGGGTGCAAGAGTAACAAACATATATTTCATTCCATATTCTTACAAATTTTTGCTTAAATAATATTAGCAGACTATATATATATTAATATTATGTCATCATCATCATCATCATCGACATCAACAATCCATATGGGCACGGGTCTCCTCTACCATTGAGAGGGCTTAGGCCATAGTCCACCACGCTGGCCTAGTGCGGGTTGGCGGACTACACACCTTAGAAATTCCTAAGAACTTTTAGGTGTTCAGGTTTTATCACGTTGTTTTCCTTCACTGTTTTGTTAAGCCAGTGATAATTCAATGTGAATAAATACATAACTTCGAAAAGTCATAGATGTATGCCTGGGGTTCGAACACGCGACCGCCGAGTTTCTCGACCGCGCACCGAAACCTCGAGGCCATCACTGCTTTAATATTATGTACTTAACCCAAATATAAATTAATAAAATATTATAAAGAATAAAATCATTTTAAGGAAGCAGTAGATAAAAATATTATTTGCGAAACACGATAAATAACGCAATCTGCAGCGTAAGTAAGTAAGTAGTAAGTGTCTTCCTTAAAATGTTTTTATTCTTTAATAATATTTTATTAATTTATATTTGGGTTAAGTACATAATATTTATATATATAGTCTGCTAATATTATTTAAGCGAAAATTGGTAAGAATATGGAATGAAATATATTTTTGTTACTCTTCCACGGAAAAACTACTGATTAAATTTTGTTATTAATATTACTTATTCCATATTTTTTTTAGAGCTTAAATACGCTGAAACGAGATAAAATTTTAATAAAGTTGCGAGTTTTAATGCAATATCGCGCAAAATACTCGACCTTAAAAGCGTCAGATATCACGCCCAATGCGACACGATGGTACATTAATTATTCTAACTCCGAAACTTATAGCGATTCCATTTTCAATTTTCTCGTGTATTTTTAGTACACTTTAAGCTATATTTGGAAAAAAAATGAAGAAAAAAAAAGCGGCCGAATTGACTGAAATTCAGGTTTGAAAAGTTTACTTCCGGTTTAGGACATGAAAAAAAAATATTTTTTAAAATTTTATTTCATCATTAAAAAGAACAGTATTTTTCCAATATATATCGCTATGTTAAATATTTTATTGTAAATTTGTTAAATACGATAAACGACTTTTAAAAAATTGTTATTTCAATTACGGCAATTCTTTAGAAGCCCATAACTTGTGAAATATTTAATATACAAAAAAAATATTTTGTGTCCACATTCATTCCTACTTGAGGTATAAATGGACCGAATATGAACGATTTTCAGAACCTCACTTTTTTTTCCCTGTCCGCTTCACGTGAAATGCCCCATAGGTGAAATGTATTCGAATTTAAAATTGTTTATTATAATATTTTTTCTATTACCTTTAGGACATGTGAAGGCGGCCCTCTCTGGCTTATTTATTTTCATAATTTTTATATACAAGGGTTAAGAGGTCTTAACCCCTTTAGCATTGTAAAAGATATTAAATAGGGTATATTCACATTACGAGATAATGCCATTTCACAATTAATATTGTATTTATTTATTATTTTACAACCAATAGATTCAATCAAAAAATATGCATACACCCTATTACCGCTGTTTATAGGTACATATGTCTTTTTATATAAGGCCTTGCTTATAAACTTTAGACAATATAACTACTAATTAAACGTGCTTTGTCTCGTTTTCTCTCTCTCTTCGCTGACGTCACATGTCGATCAATAAAGCAGGCTAAGAAAGTTTAAGCAGTTGTTAAATAAACTAACTAATATAAGTAAGGCCCACATAGTTCTTCCCCCTTTTATCATATCACAAACGCAACACAAAGAACACTTCTTTCAAATTAAATTATAATATACAATTAGAGCAAATCACTTATACACGATAATTATGTATTCTATAATTTAGCTATTTTAGAGGTAATCACAGAGTATAATTATTATTGAGAATATTTCTCTATAAATATTTTCATTTGTATCATATATGCAACAGTATACCAATATTAATCACGGTCGCTTCACTCACAACAATTTACATATTACATGGATTGTGTAAAAAATACGTTCAAAAGACGTTGACATTTAAATCATCGTGTTATCTTCGGATAAACACGTCATTATCTATTACTTTGTATTTAAACTTACAGATATGTTATTGTTCCTTTATTTATTCGTTGTCACTTTAATATAAATTGCAAAATTGATCATTATCTGTCACAATGTAACAGGCCGTTTCAATAAAGACTACAACGGCAATATTGAAGATGATTTTAGACGACATAGTAATTGAGATCGACAGTACTCTAACTAGCGATTTGAATAGAACGAAAACGATTTCGAATGTATAAATTGTACCTAATCCTCTGTTGGTACAATTCACAATGACCAGTAACACACTTTTTATTGCCTTTACAACTACATATAAGTAGTTGAAGGTTACAAATTTACCGCTTAGTTTCTTTACCGCTTAATACAAAGTCTGGAAACTGGGGAATGATTTCACTACGATACAATTTTTTTGTATTACTATTGTTTCTTTACGTCTGTATATGCATTTACACCTTAATTCTTGTCAAAAGGTGGCTAGCACGAATATATGTATCTCGATTCCATCTGATACTCGGTCATACTTATCTACGTTATTTATATACTGTGAAATGCGAATTTAACTATACCCTGTAATTTAATTTATTACTTATTTGTCTAAAATTTTTGTCACTGTCACAATATTTATTGTCCATTTAAAGAATTAATCACCATTTACTTTTAAGTCTAATTCTCAATATGATATATGACGATGTGATTACTACACCACTAATGGCGAATAAGGCTTTGATAACCGTGGCGTATTCTTCATCCTTCATTCCATGTTCTGATATGAATAGCGAGGAATCTCTATAATGGCAGTATATGGCGGAGCAATAGAGTTTGGGACGTCCTTCGTATATTGCAAGCACAAGTCCAACAAGGCCATGCTTTAGAAACGATATGTGGAATATCCAATGGAACAGAAACGGTGCGTCGTTGTAGCTGAGAAAGAATCCAGAGAATATTGTAAATGGCATTATGAAGAACGGACCAAACACCACCCCATTCTGAAAAAGAATTAAGAAATTTTTAGTCTATAAAGTCAAAATATAGTTAAAAATTCTCAGATTTTTTTTATGCAACACTGGTAGCATCTGCATGATTATCGTAATCAAATTGAACGTTATTATTAGCCGGCCTAAAAAAACTGTCAATGCTCCTCAGAGGATCGGAGGAGTGAATAATAATTAAAAAAGTTTTATAATATGAATACCCACAGTTTTAACTTCACTAATTAGAAAAGTCTTTTGTTTTTCATATTGTAAATTACAAGCCGAGAGCGGGAATTTAACCCGCCAGTTTTTTGTATGATAGCCTGGCTTCCAACCATCTATGCACGTAGCATTATAACGAAAATATATCAGTAATCACGAGAGATACTTACTTTAACATTAAACATAGACCCGTTGAGCAATCCCACGTAGAGAGACACGTATGAGACTAGCAGAAGTGTTACACAGAATGTGAAAAATCTTAAGACTTCATGAGGCTGTCCAGTTAACCAGTACACGACGAACGCATACGTGAGAGTACACACCGTTTGCGTTGGAAGGGTTGCCAGTAATGTGGACGCGTAGTATGCTCCCGTCGTATACCATCGATTGAAGTGTTCTCGACGAACTAGTGGAATTTGTTCGGGGACTGAAAAATAAAATACTATCAGCGCTTTCATTCTTAATGCAGAGAAACAAACTGTAGACATTTGAAGCTGGGTGAGGATTCGTAAAAATTAATGCCCACATTTATTATGATGGAAAATATCGTGAGCAAATCTGCGAACCTAAAAGTTTCCAGAAAGATTTTTAGATAAATAAAGGTCAAAAACCAGTAATAGGCCGGCGGAGTGAATAAGGGCTGTATCTCAATAATGAAATGATGAAATTTATACTTCTATTATACTTACAATTTATTGTGACAGCACTGAAGGCAGTGAACATGAGGAACATAAGACTAAAGTAAAGGAAATGGTAGTTGTCTCTAACGTATTTTGCATCCTGGCCAATATTGTAGAATATAAAACCGACAAAGAATGCCATAGCACAATGAATACCCGTGATCATTAACGTAAACGAGGGATTTCGCCATACAGTCTGTAAGAAGAAAAATCAATATGTATACTAACTAACGATAGTAAAACATTAGCTATGTAACATTGATAGTGTAAAAAAGCTTAATAAAATACTTAGTGTAGAGTAACCTTGCTTTCTTGTGAATTAGGTCTAGGGTAATCGAAATATTTTGACAATACATCAATAGGGAGAATCAAAAATATGTTAAACATAAGACAAATCTTAAGGTAAACATTTTTTTCTTTTTGAATATATCTGAATGAAAAATCGATATAACTATTTGTAAAAATGACTTACCAAGAGAGATCTATAAGTTAATGTGATGAACTGCTTCCAGAATGATGTGGAGTATGAACTTTTTAATTTCAATAGAATTTTACTAGTGGGGTCATCTTTAGGAGTTGGCAATGTCGTAAGGAAGACTTCATCACATGCACTAGGATTAGGTATTGCTGAAACAAAAGAAAAGCGAGCTGAGCAATGATTCGATACATGTATCATTTGAGGAATACAAATTTGTAATATTAATTTCAGGATTTTTGTTTCTTGGTCCGTGTTAGTTGCAAGTCTGCTCCCCTCGACCCTTGTATTACTCTTTAATTATTGAAAATTTGTAGGAATTTAAAGAGGGGCGAGGTCGTAAAGGTACAATAGTACTTACATACAACCAATAAAGCAAAAATAGGTTTGATACTCACTAATTAATTTACTATCAGTCTCATGATTTGTGATCCATTCAATACTCCTTCCATTTTCTGAACATTTCACAAGAGTATCCGTGTGATCTACGCTTATTTCAATTACTGAAATTAAACAAAAATATATAATAGTCGATAGAATGAAAACAAAACTAAGGGACTTATTTTGTCGCATGTACGAAAGAAAATTCTTATAAAAAATCACGGGATCTCTTAGTTTAGCTTCGATTGTAATATTTCCACTTTAAATATACAGTTCCGCTTCATTAAGCTAGCCAATACATATGTATGTCGAATTTTATATATCAATAACCTGTTATTTAAAATTGATCTTATTGTATGATTGAGATACCCTGTCATTCTGGTGAATTCATTTGGTATTTTTTTAACTCATTTGCAAGGGAATGGACATACTATTTATACAGTTTAAAGTTAGTTTAAAAAAAATACTTTTAAAATGACGACTCAAAACAACTTGTGAAAGTCAACTTGAATAAAGATGATTTGATTTTGACTACATTATTCCTGCATTTTGTTTAACGTAAAATTATTTGCTGAACTTTATTACTTTCAATGTAAAAAAGCAACCTCAGTAATTATTATTTTATTGACAGAATGTTATTTTTTGTTGATTTAATTTTTCCATAGCCGAACATAATGGTAAAAGTGTTATAATGCTAACAAATTTCAAACTCAAGCGAGTCAATAAAAATGTTCTGGAAATCACGGAATTGGAGTTAAATTCCTATGAGTAAAGACTTCCTATGATAGTGGATTCAGTTAAGGGTATGATATTGGCATACAAGGATGCTAATTATTGTAGAATGTGCGAAAGTTTGTTCATTCCATTGAAGAAAAAATCTATAGACTAACTTGCGAGCAATATTTCGCGTCGTGTTTTAATTACCCGGTTCATCTTACGCCTCTTAAACCTACAGCGATGATTTTTGTTTTTTTAATTGTTCGTTGAAATCATACTCAACATGTATAATGATATAACACTAAGAATCCATCTTGTTAGGACAAACCAACACAGCCACGCTTTCAATGTTTGTAATAGCTAAATACTCGTCTCTTACCTACAGCGTCCCGTAGACTGCCAAATTAAATCACAAAAGGAGCTGCTCTTTCGCATATAATTTTATTGAAGTCTGTTTAGATGATACCTTTTGTTATGTGAGTCAGTCAACGAGTGAACATTCATGGATAAAATTTACAAATACTCTGTTACGAGAATATCGAATCATATCAATGTCGACTCGTCAAAGCAGTGTATTGATTGTTAATGGTGATGGTTCCTTTAAGAATTTTATTTTTTCCCTTTATTGTTAACAAAGTATTACAACACTAAGTTTAATAGCAGCTATAAAATAACTGAGGTTTATAGAAGTGTCAATAACTATTAAGTATTTTAAGTCAATACGATGAATGCCAAAGCAATTTTGTTTCTTGTCACTAAGAGCTTTGTGGACCGATTTCAATTAATTTTCGTATGGAAAAATATGTACTATCTAAATGTATATTCATATTTTAATTCAATTTTTCTTTGAGCTTTTGACTTTTGAAAAAGTCCAAGGGAAAATCGAAAAGGAGCTTTTCATGTTACGGTTGTTAAAGATATATCATAGCTTTAGTTACTTTTGATTGAGTAATTCAATTTAGAATTTTATCGTAAGTTTAATTGGACTCATTTTATATATTGTATTGTCATAGGAATACATTCCGTTTATATTCCGTAAGGTAGTTTCGAAACTTTCGATATAAACAAGTGACTACGCGGCAGAGGAGAAACCGTGGTGGATCGGAATTATTTATGAAGTTGACGGCTAGTGAGACGGACATGGCACTTATCCATTGTCGTTCATTAATTTATCGGAAGTTCTTAACATTGCACTAGTAATGTTTTTTTGATCTTTGATTTAATCTCTGTAGTTTCAAAATGCTAAAATTTGTTGAATTCATTAGGTGACCTTTCCAATTTGTTTTGTTGATTTCCTTTAAAAAAGAAGGATTAATTAGGGTAATATTAATTAATGGTTATTATAACAAAAATTCCTATTTAAATCCGGTTAGAAAATCTCAAGTAACTTACTGTATTATATCAACAGTGTTATATAATTTGATAAGAAACAGTTTATCGCATAAATATTTGTTAACGTTCATTGCTCCAGAATTTATATAGTTTATTTCTTTTTCTTTGCCAAAATATAACGCGTATATTAGGGTGTCCTAAGAAAATCTAAGTCTATTTTTTTCAAGGACCACTGCAACCCGTGCTGACTTGCATTCATACATTTCAGTACTCAGGTACTTAGGCGTGTCGCGACCAATGTATTTAAGTTTCGTGGTTGCTTATTTATTTTATTGGCAAACGCATTTTTTTCGTTTAATCAAGATGGTAGATCAAGATGCCAAAGTTATATTTGAATAGGGGATGTAAAACATTAAAATAACGGTTTCAAACTTCCCGTTAAATAACAACTATTGGCTGTTCTGTTCAATAAAATTCGTGAAGTCAATTTAAGTGTAATAAAAGCGCAAATCTAAATATCCCATATTTATTATTTATTGACAAAGGTCTTATATGCCTGTTTAAGCTTTAATTATCTATTTTTAAGATATAAGTTGCCGTATTTTGTTTGTTGCCTGTAGAGATCAACAAAATAATGCGCAAAAATAGCAAGACATTTTCGTACGGTGTCGCCAAGAGTTTATTACAAGCTTGGATTACTTGTTGTACATTTCACACGCCGAAGCCATTTCATTGATTAAAATATATCTAGATAATAGATATAGTTATCTAGATATAAATAGTTTTATCAAACAGAATTGATGGAGGAAATTTAAGGCTTGACTATCAAGAATTAGTCTATGTATGTATTATCATATTCTTTAGAGGAGATACAGGAAAAAAATCACAATTCGGCCTCTAAGTTCTATGCACCAGACACGATAAATGGCCGGAGTAAATAATTCATTAAAAATGTCATAACTTTTCTCTCAATTGGAAATTAATATTAAAATGTCGCCCTATTTGGACATCTGGATTTTCATCGTTATATACCATGTGAAGGCTCGGATGTAATCTATATTATCAGTGACAGCACCTTACCAGGACTTATATTTGTTAAAGAATTTGGAAAACTGTCAATAAATCAATCAAAACAATCTCAAAAATGACTGCATTTTTTTTGACAGCTGAAGTAGCTGTTTTGTCTTTATATAATTTAGATGCAAACCAGAAACCAAAAATACGAAGCTTAACAAAAAAAGACCCAACAATTCGTATCCCCTCAAAAGTATATCTGCGTGATTTACTTTACTAGAAAGACATGAACGACTTTATTACGATCAAAAGCAAGTTCTAGCTTTTCTTCAATAGTTTAAAAAGAAATAACAGTTTTTGCATACAGTGGCTTACTTTTCAAGCAGTTAAGAAATATATAGATAATGACATTAAACATCGTAAATTATACAGGAAAGCGCAGTTGTATTGATACAAAATTTTCGTGAAAAAGTAACCGTTGAAGGGGAACTAAAGCAATTTTCCCGTGATTTATACTGACTGTAAAAAGAAAACTTTAAATGTAGAATATCAGAAATATTCTTGTTTTAATAATAAATATATAATACAGGTGAAATAGTGTATAACTTAATAAATAAAAATTAAGTTTATATACATGCTCTACAATTTCCGTACAAAATTTTTCTTTAAAGTTTGGCAGCAAGTCGGCACGGGTTACCGCTATCCAACATCGATAACATTTCGTATTTGAGTTATTAGGGTCAATTAGAAAAAATATAGAGGGTATGCGTATTTAATTTCGAAAAATAAAACATTTAGCCCTTATAGGCTGGGACACCCTAGCGTATATGTAGAGGTAGATTATTATAATCGCACAGTCAGTTGCGTATGTATCTTCGCTAGAGATAAGTTAGGAAAAATGCCAGATTTACAAATTACATTACAGCTTTCAGAAATGCAGGATTACTAATGATGTATTCTTCACTGTTAAAATGCCTCATAACCTTAGATAACACACACACGTGCACAACGCTAACACGCACACACGCTCGCGTTTGAAATTCGAACCGCCTAGATGTTATCTTGGTAGATCGCGCGGTTTCTTCGAGGCCATAATCAATAGTGACAAACAGAAGTTAATATAATGTAGCCTTACGGTCCTTGAACTTTACGCATTAGACTGTTACGTTGTATACATAACAGATCATGTGTGTATTGAAGGTACAATACACAATAGGCGTCCGTTTGATATGTGCATAATTATGTAATGTGAATTGCTAATCACGTGTATAACAAGCATATAAATCTAACGAGTTTTTAGCGATGCATGTCTCATTTTAAATGAAATTAAATAACACCTTTTTTCGTCCTAAGTTAATGTCGACTCTAGGCGTATTTCCTATGTTTTAAGGTCTGATACTTTTATAGCATAAATGAGGCCGAGTGGTGCCATAAATATTATCTTATATAGTGTAGTAGTGTTGATATGCAATAGACAAACCCAAAAGAACATTAAAGAAATTGTATACCAAGGCTGCTCAAACTTTCTCGGATTCTGGGCAAAGTAATGATCAAAACATCACAGATAGCACCTCAGGTATTTGTGGTCAAGCAGCCTTGGTATATCCAAGTTAACTTTATATAAAATACTTACAAAAATCCACGGGATTGTGGTACGGTGGGCACATGAAGTTGTTATGCTGTAGGTATGGCAAGAGCAGAGGCACTGAGCCCAAATACACGCATCTGCCGGCTACCATCGCGTACAGCCGATCCACCATCTGTAGCAAAGCCGCCGACGGTTGGTGCATTGTCACTACCAACGTCCGTCCTTGCCGTGCGAAGAGGTGAAGTAGGTATACTATTTGCTTCGATATCGAACTGTCCAGGCCACTGGAAAGAAGACATGGATACTTTACTCTTAAGGATTACATGTTAAAACATACATCCAAGTGGCAGAGGCCTCTTCTATAACTGAGAGTTTAGGCCTTATACATCGTGAGGGTAGGGAAAACATGACAGAAAGTAATTTCTTACTACATGTCTTCTGGCCCTTTGATGGTATAAAATGATGAGAGATTATCATCTCTCATTTAATACCGTAGTTGACTGTTATTACTATCAGGCGCGGTATTGTCACCGGTATTAAAAATAGCAAGGATATTCAAATGAGATACCGACGCCCTAACACAAGCCACACACTTTTGTACCGTGTTTGAATAGGTTAGTATAACAGTGTCACAAGTGAGAGATAATAGTATTAAAAAATAAAAAGAATTTATTATACAAAAAAGGATAAGTACAGATGATTACAATATAAGTCACTATTCTAAAAATAAATAACTAACAATACATGCGTAAAAAATTGATGGATTATAGATTACAGTGCACATCTGTTACATAATTAAGCCCTGTCTCCTATACTAGGATAGTTCCTGTATCATAGGAGTCAGTGTTCAGCAGCGACGTTAAATTAACATTATGATTTAAGTTTTTTAGTAATGGTAAGGTATTCACCATTGCTTTACTTCTACTCATCGAAATTGCTTTTACGATGCCACGTTTATTTATTTGCTTTTATTTATTTATTTACTCTTCATACATTACATGTAGAGGTGGATTTACAACCTGAGGCATTCTCTAATAGTCGAACCTTTGGTGGAGCAGAGATGAAAGGCGTAGGCACGAAGTTAAATTTATGTAAAACAAAATGTACTAATATGCGTGAATAGAATATTCGTACAGCATTCAAGTTCGATATGAACTATGTAAATATCAACAGATAATCCCCAGAAGACAATGGATAACAGCAAATTGTAAATGTGGCAGATATCGAACAAAGGCGCTTAGTGCTTTTAATGATAAATAATATTGTTTCTCAAAAAACTAACAAAGCCTACTTTTGTATTACTTTAGCTAATAATTTTCCTTAGATACGATGTTTTATCAGTAAATTTAATACGATTTAGAAATTCTATGATGTAAATAACACATAATATATATACACAACATTCTCAGTATGTGTTGATTTTTGTGTCGTGTTCGAGTATCATGAGTTAGTCACGCATCCGGTATTCCTATTTATGTCTTTGTACGTAGACCAGTGAACTTCAAATGTTTGAGCGGGTCCAAAGACGATTACGTTTTTGAAGATACTATTTCAATAATTGACAACATTCCATCTTTCAACTTGGGATACTCTTTTTTTAAGATATCGATATATTACTGTCGACTTACTGTCGGCTCTAACAAAGAAAAATCCGAATTAATTCTTAAAAGCGATGTAATGAAGAAACCCTTCGTCTATTGTTCTAATCTCTCGGCAATTACACAAGTATCTTTTCGTTTTAGCGTATTTGGATTATTAATTGAAGTAAATTGGCAATAACAATATAGTAACATTAGCTTCAAGATGTATTTCGTGATACGAACAGTATTAAGACTAAAAATATCATTGCAGAACAAGTCCATCGCCTCTGACCTCTCACCCTGTAAATAATGACTTATCGTTTACAACTTGATGGTAGCTGTTATAATTGTTCTCGAAATATATTTAGATTATAAAATGAATCTCTGAGTTGAACTTCATGTTAAAACATTCGATGTTTTTCATTGTTTCTGGTTGGAACACCATTTTAAATATAGTTTATATAAATTAATCATGCCATGTAGATTTATTTTACTTGCAACTACTTCTCAATATACCTTTCATTATATTACTAATTATTTTTATTGATAAAGATTTTATGATCTAATTGAGATTAAAATGGGGGCGAAATAGTTAGACTATTGTAATTCAATAATTGACATTTGGACGAGGACTTTAACGCGGCAACAAGATAATTATGGATCATTATCACAATCTCAGTCACGTATATAAAGCTTATGAAATGTACGTCGTGACCCCTGGGTGACTAAATTAAATAAGCGATAATTTTTTTTACTAAAATAGCATTTAAAAAAACGAAAAATTATCGATTATTTACGAAACTTACCTTGTAGGTTCATCGAGGAACATGACTGGTGGGTCACAGACCAGCTCCAAACCTATTGCGAGCCTTTTCTTCTGTCCACCAGATAGATCACCTGCCCTTGTGTTGCGCGCCCGACTCAGGCCCAGTGATGTTATAATTTCATTAACCTGAAAAGAATAAATATAAAAGTCATTTCAAATTTACATAGAATATTTAGCCTAACTCGTAATAAAAACTGCTTGGTGCAAAGCCGTAAGTGGCCTGCATTAGATCATCAAGTTCTGTGTTTGATTAGCAGGTCGGGCAAAATAAGGAATTCCCAGCAGCCCAAGCTGAGCATAGTCTATATTATAATTATAATAAGTTGAATTTAAAAACGCAATCAGTGTATTTTTACGAGGAACAGATGTAAATTATGATTAGTGACTAAAATTAAAAATATCTGTGATCATCATCGATAACAATACATGTCAAATTTCTAGAAGTAGATTTGTGTTTGCTAATAACTTTCTATTGCTTTGTTAACCTATCGGATCTTTTATTACTTTAGTCCCTGTTTAGTTCACAGGTTAATGTCGAACGGCTTGCAAAAATAAAAAAAACAACGTGTATTCTGATATGCAGTACGATTGTGCTGATAATTGCATGCATTGTATGTTTTGCACGTGAAACTGGTTGTCGTTTATCAATAATCCGGAGACATTGTTACGAGATAACAATTTACACATGCGGTAATAATTATGTAGTATTAAACAATACTACATAATTATTTATGTAGTATTTTAAATCAGTATTTATGTAGTATTATAAATAAGCAGTGATGGCCTCGAGGTTTGGGCGTGGACTACACACCTAAGAGTTCTTAGGTGTTGATGAAGAAGAAGAAGATTATAAATCAGGAATGGCCGCGAGGTTTAGGCGCACAGTCGAGAATCTCGGCGGTCGCGAGTTCTAACCTCAGAAGTTATGTACATATGTATGTACCTACTCACAATGAATTACCACTTGCTTTATCAGTGAAGGAAAACATCGTGATGAAAACTGCACAACTAAAAAATTCTTAGGAATTATTTAGGTGTGTAGTCCGTCAACCCGCACTAGTTGAGGAGGCCTGTGCTCCGCAGTGACGTATATGGCCTGAAGATGATTATGATGATAAAGATGATGATTGTTTAATAATACTCACTTACCCGTTTGCTCTTTTGTTCCTTGCTAACATGGTTGCCGAGTTTCAATTCCGCCGCGATGTTGAGTGATTCCTGGATTGTCAACACGTCCTGAACCTTCTCGTCTTGAAGTATGTAACACGACCTCCGCCTGAATATGTTCTCGTTTCTAACGCGTCCGTTGACGAATAGTTTACCGCCTGTGGGCTTCCTAGAAAGAAAGAAATTCCTTAAATATATACTCAAATGTTACAGCGATATCAATTAATATTGTTTTATATGGATATGTGATATTTAATCTGCGATAACAGATTTTTATTATACCAATATGGGACAGGAAAAGGAAAGCAGTGATGGCCTCGAGGTTTGGGCGCGCGGTCGAGAATCTCGACGGTCGCGGGTTCGAACCCCAGGCACACACCTCTGACTTTTCGAAGTTATGTGTGTATTCACTTTGAATTATCACTTGCTTTAACGGTGAAGGAAAACATCGTGATAAAACCTGCACACCTAAGAGTTCTTAGGAATTTCTTAGGTGTGTAGTCCGCCAACCCACACTAGGCCAGCGTGGTGGACTATGGCCTAAAACCCTCTCAATGGTAGAGGAGACCCGTGCTCAGCAGTGGGCGTATATGGGTTGATGAAGAAGAGAAGAAGAATATGGGAAGCTTAAGAATTATTTGCATGAAAATTTTGTTCAAAATATTTTTATGCTTGCCATTTTCAAGGCTTATTATAAGTGAGTATGTGTTGTCATATTGAAAGTATGTAAATGTTTTTTTTTGGGGGCACTACGGTCCTATAGTATCTGCCTTGATATATTTATGTTCAAAGGTAACTTATTAAATTGTTAACGGAATTAACATGCAAGAGTAAGACATGTCTTAGGATGTTGTGAGACTTGTTTTTTTTGCTTTTGTTAAACTATTGTAATAATACACTGAAATATATTTCTGCAGTTATTTTCAATCACGTAGCAGGGGGCGAGCCTAACGTCGTTTACCCGCGTGTTATTTATAAATGCGAGTGTCCCACGCAAGACTTCTTCACAACATTAAGTCCCTCTATAAATAGCACATTTTTAATTACCGATACTATAATACATGTTTAACACGACCAGTCATTAGCACTTTAACACTTTCTTCATGGGCCAAATTTTAATCTTTTCTTTATTATATTTGGGTCAAATTAGTAAGCCATTATGGAAATTAATGTTAAGGAAGTTCACCTATATATATATATATATATATAATTTTGTATCGAAAGAAATTATTAAGGAGGAGATGCATTTCTGCCATGTACGTATCAGACCCAGGTAATAGGATACTAGCCAATTAGCAAGGTAGCTTCGGGCACATGTCCTGACACTGTGGTATTATCGAGAATTACCTGATGGACGCCCAAGCTGGGAATTGACCCCAGGTCCTCTAAATCGCAGATCCATTAGAAATAATATATGCGTTTATTAGATGTTTAAGAATTTGTCGGTAACCAGTCTTCCCATTAATTGCATTGGTTATTTCGAACCTTCATTATATGGTATGTGATCTATTCGAACGGCATAGAAATAAAAATAAAAAGAAGTCTCCGACCAGACTTTTGCGTTATCAAAAATACTTCAGAATTTAGGTGACATTCAAAAATGATATGGTAATTTTACAACGTACAAAAATTTTATATCACTTCATTTGATAACAATTAGAAATTTGTTATCCATATAAATTTAATATCAATAAAGTGAAGGTCATTATTTGCAAATTTTTCAAATTTCGTACGAATATAATGGTTCAACTTTACATATAGTCAGTGATGTTAGATTAATTACAGTGTATTCACAATTTTTTTTAAATATACTTTTGTAAGACTGTCAGTATTGTGAACAGGGACCAAATTTATAAAAGTTAAAAACATAATTAAACAAATAAAAAAAAAGTGTATAAAAAGTAACACATTATAGATAGAGTTCGCCCGTACGTATACACATAATGCTTGAAAAATGTAGAGCTACAGGAGTGAACACAGATTCATATTTATACGCAAAATAATTTGCAACAACGTATAAGATGCATATGTAGGTACTCCTATAAGGTTGAAGGCAAATATAATCATTTATTTCTTTATTTTTTTTTGACGAAAAGCAATAGTAAGTTACCCTGTTAACGGTTATTAGAAAACCGACACTAAAATTACATAATACCGTACGTCACGATGACTTTCTACGCGTAGTCGTAGCCTGGTCGAACCGGTCCATTCGTCAAAAATAGAGGCTTAATTTTTAAAATATAACTATAATACTTTGTGTATATAAATATTTGTATTCCATTTATTATCTTTATCGGCTAATAAGGGGACCAATAATCACATGGAAAATTGGCCAAATTAAATAGTCAATGCTTTTGTCTTATCAGGCAATCTGAGTATATGTGATTAAATATTACGTCGGAGATATCTGTACAAGTGCAGCTGAGCCCTATCATGTTCCAAAGGTATCTGGGATTTAAATGTATAATGGACTAGGTATTTGTAACGTCAATTTCAATTTGTAGAGTAAACGCGTAGTACTTGTTGTAGTGGTGGATGGTTTATAAACATTTTGTGGATCAGCTGTGGTCAATAAATCAAATCGTGTTTATTCTTTTCCCAAAATTTTGGATTTTGCTTACATTATAAGTTCTCAAGTAGAAGAATTAATATTATCATAAAAAAAATGCTATTTGTAATAAGCTGATGGAAAAAAAATATTTGAATTCGTTATCAGAAAAAAAAGTATGATTTTAAAGATTTCTCTCGAGTATGTCATGGAATGGTCTTGGTATGTTGATGTTGAAGTTTTAAAGTTAAAAATAATTACATCAATTTAAGTAGCATTTCAATTTGTAGCAAATATTAATAAGCATCGACTTTGATTATTATTGTAACAAGAGTTGTGTGATCCTAAGATATTCTTAGTGTGTTCGCTAATGTGCATTACTGCAAAATGGTTGACTAATTGATCTTGATAACGTTTTTCGTGTTCGCCAGGGAAATGATTACGATGCATCAAATAAAACTAGGAATACATCAGCCTTTGTATATCTGGTTATTAAGAAAACTGTACATTTGCTTTCAGTGTCCGAAAGACTTATCCGACCGCTTTCCCCTTACTAAGTACCAGTATTACTTTGATATCCCATAAATGAAAATAATAACTTATTAGATTTTTATAGAAGTAAAAAAAGGGTTAAGTTCGAGTAATGGATGCGATAATATTCTTCTTCTTCTTCTTCATCAACCCATATACGCCCACTGCTGAGCACGGGTCTCCTCTACCATTGAGAGGGTTTAGGCCATAGTCCGCCACGCTGGCCTAGTGCGAGTTGGCGGACTACACACCTAAGAAATTCCTAAGAACTTTTTAGGTGTGCAGGTTTCATCACGATGTTTTCCTTCACCGTTAAAGCAAGTGATAATTCAATTTGAATACACACATAACTTCGAAAAGTCAGAGGTGTGTGCCTGGGGTTCGAACCCGCGACCGCCGAGATTCTCGACCGCGCGCCTAAACCTCGAGGCCATCACTGCTAATTGCGATAACTGCTAATCTGACTGCGATAATATTATTTTCTATAAAAATCAGTGACGTATTCAAGGACGAAGTATACGTAAAACATTTAGTTAATGTAGTGTGAGCTTATTTACGTAGAGGTAACAATTATATATAATCAACTAAAATTTCCATTATTGCCATTAAATAATTATTTTTATCTTTAGCCAATACACGTTCCACGGCTGGTTAACTGCTTCTATAAACGAGATGGTTTAGCCCACCACGCTGTCCTAGTCGGGGTTGCCAGAATACCTAGATTATTTAGGTTAGTTAGTTAAATGATGGCGCTTATTGCTTATTCAAAAATTATTAGTTGTTAGGTGAAAGACTGAACTTATTCAAAATGAATATACTTGCATATATTATACTTGCAAAAAGCAATATGTTATTTAATTAGGCGAAGGTGACATTAACACATATACAAACAATAAACAAAACACTGTGTGTGTATTATGAATGCAACTTATAGAGTTAAGACAAATAATGACAATGATAATGAACTTAAGGAGACATTGATCGAAAATTAAGACAGATAGTTACGGTGAGTAAATTCACATTGAAGCTAAAAAAGAAAAAAATAATTTTTCCTAGGACCCTATATTATTTTGGTTATCGATCACAGCCTCTTTAAAGCCTTATACCATCAATTTTATATTGGCTCCTGATGATAAAAAAATGGCGGGCTAAATTTAATATCGGCAAGTAAAGAAGGCGATTAAGTCATCCTTGTTAAAATCGGCTTTAAACAGGCAAAGTTTTCTTTTCCGTGACTATGAGTTTTGCAACTTATGTAGGGTGGCAAAGAAATTTTATTTTTGGGTTCTTTTTTAATTAAGTTGTCAGGCTGTTCTGTCCTTTGAAATTCTAAATAAAAATTCTTAGCAGACATCCAACTAAAGCCCTTGTGAGTTGCTATGCATTACTTTTAAAATTAAATTATTTATTGGTACTACACAGTCCACTATTCTGATGAAATACTTTAATTTGAAAAGCACACACGCGTCGTTCTAGGGATCTGCTACGAATAATGGTAAAGGGACCTGCCACAAATATATTAAACGAATAAATAATTTATTGGATTTACTCTTATAATATTTTACGCTTTATCTATATTAAGGTGGACTAAGGAGTATTTCTAGTCCTAAGTTTTACTACTTGTTATGTCCTATGTATGTCTGAATCTACGTTGATACTGAGAATTTCCTACAGAAACATACCACAAGATCAACGAGGCAACCTGAAAAAAAAAACACTTGTACAGGTACCTATTATTATTTTTTATAAATTTGAGTTTGGAGATATTTTTTACGATTTGCTGGTAAATAACGTGTTATACAAAAAAAAAAAAAAAAATTCTGCACATCACTGTGTTCACAGATTGCCTTGTAGTTTAGGAGTTGAAGAATACCATTTTATCCACATTTTATTAGATGAAAACAGGTTCTCTTAGTAACTTGCTTGAATATAAAATTTCGATTTGAATACAAAATGCGTATTACCACTGACACTTTTTATGGGAAGTATCGTTCATAGTCAAGTCATTTTTGTAATTAATAAACAGGTTATATGGTTTTTGTCGAATAATTTGCTAGGTTTTTGAATTTACATTTCATTTTTTTAAACTGTAAAAAAAATTAAAGCCCGCGTTTAGTGACCCATAATATTATTTTCTTGGAAACTTTATACAGCCTACAGAGAAGGCCTTACGCCTGAACTTGACTATTAAAACTATTTTAAAAAGTAATGGTAAATGGTCGAGTTTTTTTTAACCTGATTCATTAATGTTTCTGTAGCTTTTTTTCGCGTTTTGTGATATTTTTTTTTTTGAAATGGGGGATTTGTAAAGTCAACAATGATAAAATGCGACAAAACCACGTAAGCAATGTGAAACGCGAGCATATCCGTTAGAGAGAGAGAGTAGTCGATTTATCTATTAAAGATATTTAAACTGACCTGGTTAATGAATGATTACATTATCAATTATCAATGACCTTTAACAATATGCACGATTATGTTATAAAACAATTCATAACAGAACATTATTCTGTGAATGTTCTGAGGAATGCTTTTGTAAAACTGTACAATGTATTTAATATATGTTTTTGTCATGTTGATCGATAGCCCGTAACCCGTGATTTTCTAGTGATGACAGCCTTCCGAATAGGGTCATAGATTAAATTGAGAAATTACTAAATCTAAGAGATCTATTTGAAATTAATAGTTTCAATAAATATGATTTCATTTCATATCCAAAGAAACCTAGTTACATTTTTTAACACTCTATTACGTTAGGATAAAGAAAAAAATACGTTCTTGTTGTGCAAGCTGTAGCATTTTGATCCCCTTTAAGTTGGAAGAAGACAGGAACGGAAACGGGTGATGTCAATAAATGACAAATGAATACTTCCTTGCGCTCTAAATTCGTAGCGGTAAGATGTAAGGAGATGATCAGACGAAACGTTGCGCCTTCTATAGCTACCATAATTATTCCTTTGTAAGCACTTTACGATAAGTGGACATGTCGTATTATATTTAATGCCAGGCTCGTGTTGCTAAGCGCGGCAATAGTAATCCTTAATGGCCAAAAATCTTTAAAATTTCTGTTGATTTTTATCTGCGAACCGATCCGAAAGATAATTATCCAACCGAAAGAGTTTTTTGTAGTTCTAGTTCTTAGAGTATGTGACTCTATTGATACACGTCCCGACTTCAAGTTGCGGTGCCAGTGAACTGACTAATTTCTCTTATGTCTAATACTAATAGCCCAGATACCTACGGGCAGTGTTGGGCATTAATCAATTAACTTTTAATTAAACTAATCAATTGACTAAAAAAATAATTGCAATTAAATTAATTGCAATTAAACATTTAATTGTGTGTTACAATTATTTTTTTAATTGATTGATGAAATAATTTAAACTCACAATTAACTTGTTTGCAAATTTTGTTCAGAAGGGTGGTTCGGTTCTACAACCGGATACATATACCCTTGACATATTCAAGTATTAGTAAAAATACTTGATAAAAAAATTAATTGTTAATTTTAATTTTTTTTCGTAAAATAACTAACAATTGATCAATTGTTAATCGTATAAAACCATGATTAATAATTAATTAGTTGTTAATTGCTGTCACGGCAGTTAACAACTAATTAATTGTTAATTTTTAATTGTTAGTTTAATTAAAATTTGTCCAACACTGCCTACGGGCTTTCGTATTGTGAGACTATTTCATTCATTCATATAAGGCTTTTAAGTTTAACATCACCAGCTAATGTTTACGCAATTAGTAAAAATGTTATAAATCGTTACGAGAAGTTTGAAATTATCCTTTAGACTTTAGAGTCATAGTCCCTGTAGCAAGGTCATTGACTCTTGACAACTTTGTTTACTCGTTTTTAAAAAGGATATGAACATGATATAGAGTTTATCTAAATCGAAACCGGTATTACAGGTTGGGAATATTTGGTAATAATTTTATAATCATGCAAATTAAACTAATGGATAGTGGTTGAAATTTAAACGGATATGTAATACTCTTTATTTGAATCAAACCAGTATAAATGTGTTGATGAGGTTAATGGAATAAATTTAGCCAATTTTAGAGCTAGACTCAGACTGTAGTTGCTTAATATGAGTCATTTTATTACGTTAAGCGCGATCTTTTTCAATTAGAGTTAATGTAGTAAAAAAGATACAAAAATTCAGTAAAAATATATAAAACATTAACACTGATTGATAAAACATCATCATTTTGTCCTTATCTTTATTTTTACTTTCCTGTTTTTTTTATGATTTGTATCGAATACAATGTGACCATGTTCTGAAGAATTTCAAATAATAACAACCTTGAACTGGCTACCAAGTTTTACTACTCGAGTAACGGTATAGTTGTTCTTACTATGATAATAATTGCCAAGTCACGCACGCTGGCTGATGCATTCACGTGTTGAAATTGGGCTATTGACTCCAATATTACCTTATTTATTTGGTCAGTGTAACTTCGAATAGGTATCCTAATCAAACTGATAGGTTAGGTAGAAGGTATTCTACAATATCTGCATTCTATATGTCTACATAAAGAGGAGGAGAATGTATATCCTGAATAACATCTGCTCAGCCTTTTGGGGCTAATTATAGGCCGCAAGCCAATCCGTTTTTCGTGTACGCTATAAAAAGACTAGCTCCTATTTAGATATGAAAACCCAATTACTCTTCAAAGGAGACCATCAAACGTGTGGGTTGGGGATTTCCATGATATTTCGAGGGGTGGTAAAGGGGTCAGAGGGTACCACATCTACCAGATATTAGAGTCAACTGGGCCCTCGTTACAAAGATATTAGAAGTTAAAGTTGGATGGGTAATTTATGTACTAGTCATAATAGACTAGACATACATAAATCAATGCATTACTTTCCTCATTAAATGAACTATTTTCAGTTAGTCTATATAATTGCTAATATTAGAAAAATTGTCAGTGCCTATTTTTGATACATACTTTTTTAACGATTTTTTATCTCAGGATATTTGAAATTAAACTGGTTGGAACGAGGCTCCACGTATTAATATTCATAATATGCGTACAAGTTCGTTGTTATGAAAGACTGGTATACGTAGCAACAACTCTGTTTCTTAAATATCTATCACTTCTTGCGAATTACATATAAAAAAATATACCGTCAAATTTTTACTGTCAATATAATGTTACCGGTTCATCACCATCAGTCGACATAAGTCTCACAACTGGACATGGGCATCCTCTACAGAGAGAGTTTTAAGCCTTGTCCGCCACGCTGGTCTACTGCTGATTGTCTTAACCTAAGAAATCCTAAAACGTTGTTAACGCGCTTTACATAAATATCATAATATTAGATTCTTAACCGCATGGAAGCCAAAACGAATGTTGAGATGGACACAAAAAAAATTGCAAAAAATGATTGAACACCCATATCAAACAATCATTAATATCGGTCTAGCGTATTACACATAAAAGCGTAGTAACAAACGTATTTCCGCATTCAAAAAGTTAAGATAAGTTGTTCTGTGACATAATATTTTTGTTTGTAAATATGTTATGGTGAATCACCCATACACTTGACACCTGCTTTACCATCCATAGCTCTGTTATCTATGACTCTCACGCCCGTATTGGCATGATTCACGCGATAATCAACGCTTTTAGGGAATCAATCTGATAAAAAATTATTAGTATGACAATCAAGCAAAGACTATCCCCAGATAATGTGACTCATGCCGTCAATAGTTTCAGATAATCGACCTTATTGTATCTATGTAGGTATATTGTGGTTATTATTACTTCTTTATACATATAAACGCTCAAGGTAATTTATAATTTTAAGACTGTTATTATACAGTTCTCACTTTTGATGACATAACTACTTCCTTATTTATTGCCGCATTAAAACATGAAACAGCTTACAATGTAGATATTAATGTATCTTTATACTGCAGGTTTTCCGTAGTAAAAATATGTACGTATTAAAATAATTATCGTTGCAATGTCAAAACTAGTCATAATAGTTTGTTCAGGAAACCAATCTTCAAAACTACGAACACTGAATTGACTAAATGTCGTATTAAGCACGACTTTGTAAACTATGAAGTATAAATAGCAATAAAATATTTTTGTTTCATCGTCCTACAGCATTCTTATTGTATGGCGGTGGTTTCAGAATAAAAACCCAAAAGAAACGGCATATTTATTTATAATGTCAGAAATAATAGTGACTATGCCTCCATATAATCGCCATCGCATCTCTGAAGTACCAGGATCGACAGTAACACGCATAAAAATTTCATCGAGGGGCGAAGCTCAGCTTGTCTCGATTAGAACCTTGTGTTTTTGTAGCAACAAAATTCGTCCGAATAAAAGAAAACATAGGTGTTTCAAACATAGTTGCAATAGCAGCAATGTATTCTAGAAGAATAGTATGTTGGAGAACATTGCCTTATATAAACTTTCCGTAATTTTTATTAATGCTAAGTCCTTAGAATTAATTCCATACCCATTACATGTTTTTCTTGCATGCCAAATTTCCAAAAGGTTAAAATATTATTGAATACATCGAGGCAAGGGACGTCCCGCAGAAGTACGACGTACTAAGGACGTTTGGATTGCCTTGACTGCATGAATACAGTATAAAGGTAAGCATAGGGTAATACGCGTTAGAAATAATAATTATGTGAGTATTATTATTATTCTTTTTATACCATCGCGATAGTGACTACGCTACTGCTAAACGATCCATTAGTTGGGGAAAGAGTGCCGACTGGCCAGACTCAACAATTTTTTTACATGGAGTTACGAGTATATTGGCATATTAGAGAAGTTTATTTTTTAAATACTTAGGAACTATGCGAAACGTGGCTCTCATCTCTCGTCACTAGATACTCTAATCTGGTCTGCTAAGATTTGTCTACAAGTTACATTTAATGCTTTTCTCCCTAGTTAAATATTTTTTTATTTTTATTCTGGGACAAAGTGACGACCGTCGATAATTGTGTCAACGATATTGGTCTGGTACCAACCGGTTTTATACAGGTTGAGTTCGTGGTGGTATATCGTACTATAAGCGCGGGTTTATACCGACATTGTGTTGGTACCCGGACAGCCACGAATATTCTGTCATAAACTACTTGTGTTTAATACGACTACGGTCGAGCCAGCCGATACACCCCACAAGCTGACTCTATCGTAGCCTTTCTATTTATAATGTACGGTAGTATTGAAGTAAAATAACTTTACTTAAATCTTATGTGATAATGTCCATTATAAAAGATGTAGATGTTTCAGGATTTTCTCTCACCCACGCACCGTGGTCGCCCTACCTGGCGCGAAGATGGCCAACGGGGGGTTTTGGTCGGTATGCCGGTGTAGGTTAGGGTAGGTTAGGGAGCCAGCCCGGCACTAACATCTGCCGGGCTGGATGGCCGGTGACCCCGACATACGCCTCCTGCCCCCCTCTCTGAGGGTTGGCGGGAGGTAGAGCCATAAGCAGCTTTCCCCTCGAATGAAAAAAAAAAAGGTATTTTTAAATATTTTACACATAGACTCGTATTTTATATGAAAAATACATGTTCTTGCCACAGCTTGATACGGTTTTATTAGTGAGAGTTCCTTTCTTTTACCCTGGCTTCCTGCTGAATATTGGATTGAACTTCTTTTCAAAAGTCTTATCAAGTAAGCAAAGCTAGCGATAATTAATTAGTATGTATAGATATCAGCTGTTTACCTTCCACAGCTACGCACGGACTGATAAATAGTCTTAACATACATGCTAAAAATCTTATCACGCGACAAATGATGTTCCTTTCTGGCTTAGTTGCTAATACATACAACATTATTTTTAAAATAACGTGTTCTATAGATTCTAATCCGCAAACGTTGATTTCACACTCACAACATGAATTAAATTATCCGTTAAAATATTTCAACAATGTACCGTTTTAATGTTTATTTATAAATGTAAAACTCATTAACAACTGCACCTGTGAGATAGATAAGAAGAACAAACTTGATAATAGCTGATGGATTACAGAGAAAACCAGTTACTAAGTGATGATAAGTTCCTATTACGCGAATGGAAAGCGCAAATTGCGTATTTTTTTTGGTAAAAACTATAAGTTAGGAAGATTTATATTAAAATAGAAGAGAAACGTTTTTAAGTGGATGTCGCGTACTGGCAAGCGAAGCGTTGAACGT
Organism: Cephonodes hylas; assembly: GCA_030295005.1. NCBI lineage: Eukaryota > Metazoa > Arthropoda > Insecta > Lepidoptera > Sphingidae > Cephonodes > Cephonodes hylas. The sequence goes on from AP025366.1 coordinate 8,700,929, forward strand.
CTATCCTCGAGAAAATCGCAGGAAGCCGCTGGTGCACTATGGAACTCTTTAGCGGAGATCTATGTCCAGCAGTGGACGCCTTTTGGATTAAATGATAAAGATGATATTGAAATAGTGAAATAAATCCACATATATTTCTTGTCATTTGAAAGGTACAGAAGTCGCGATCCTTAAGGGACTGATCCATGACTGGTGACGACCAAATTCCACTAGATGTCTCATTGTACTCTTCTTCTTCTTCTTCATCAACCCATATACGCCCACTGCTGAGCACGGGTCTCCTCTACCATTGAGAGGGTACAGGCCATAGTCCACCACGCTGGCCTAGTGCGGGTTGTACTCATTTGTCTCTTATTATTAAAAAAAAGAGAAATTTGAACTTATTTCTGGAATAGTAGTATGATAATATTCTGTTTTAAAAATATCGTCACTGAAATCAGAAATCTCGACGTGGTTTGGGTTGACTAAGGTCTAACTCTAAACTCTCTATCGTAGAGGACCTCTCCGCTAAGTTTGTTTAAGTACTGATATTATGGATTGGTCACTTATCTTACTTCATACATAAATATTAATTTCTGTTTGTCTTGGTCATGGTACCTTGCGCGAATGGCTGGATTGATATCGTAAATTCTTTTTTTGTTGTGTTGTAAATAAGTTGTCTTCCGGACTTCACATGAACAAATTTGATTCTTCTGTTATTTATTTTGTCTTACAAAGGTTATTTTTTAAATTTATTTTAAGTAGTAACCTTAAAACTATAATAGCTTATTCAAAGTACGGGAAACAGCCATGTGAACTCATTAAGAGATTTATTTTCAAAGGACTATTTTATTTAAGAGGAAATTAATAAACTGGTTAGGCAGGTTAAAACAATGTATCGTATCACAGCGGTTACTCAGGATTGTAAATCATGTTTTGGTATGCCAAAAATCTTTAATGAACTCTATTTCTAAAAACTAGACAATAGTCAAGTAAGGAAATGTTGCATTTGCCACATTAGACAAAAAAGTCAGTGGTGTAAAACTAATTTATGTACATAGAATTTAACCTTTCCTATTCCTTGTTTTAACATTGATCCGTAAGGGTTTTTAATGCGTTAAAATCCTAGAAGGTTTGAAAGGAAACCAGTTTGTCTTTTAAGCTTTTCACTGGATCAATGTGAATGTTTTCCGGTATGAAGGTACTACGTCATTGAGACCTTGACTTTTTGAAAATTGCACTCATACATACATATTTGGACCCCAAAGCTATACAAAGTTAAATGATGTTATATACAATCCATACTAATATTATAAATGCGAAAGTAACTCTGTCTGTCTGTCTGTTACGCTTTCACGTAAAAACTACTGAATGGATTTTAATGAAACTTTACAATAATATAGCTTATACATCAGGAAAGAACATAGGATACTTTTTATCCCGGAAAATGTAGTATTCCCGCGGGAATGGATATTTCGTGATTTACCAAAGGGATTTGAATGAAATTTGGTATAGAGGTAGAGCTCACATAATTAACATGGGATAGTTTTTAGCCCGGAAAATGAAGTATTCCCGTGGGAATGGGTATTTCTGGATCTACTAAACTGATTCGAATTATTTTTGGTATAGAGGTAGGCAGGGCTCACAGAATTAACATGGGATAATTTTATCCTGGAAAATGTAATCCCGAGGGATAAACATGTTCTAAATACAAAAATCTCTCTGCACCGAACCCTAGAGTCTACGCGGACGGAGTCGCGGGCAAAAGCTAGTACATCAATATAGTTCATATATTGGTAATATTAAAGTTTTGCATAAGAAAAGCATGGGCCATGGAAATATCAAGAAACTGATCGTTGCCGTGTTTTCATTTCCTATAATAAATATCTGATTGTCTGCCATTAAACGGATAAATAATTGCCTTAAGTGTTTATTTACCAATTAAGGTCATTACAAAGGTAAAAACGTTACGTTTCGTTGTATACAACTTTAAATTTTCATAGTAACTATTAAAAAATATATTTTACTTTACTGAAAGTATTCGTAAGTAAGTACTTTTGAATTTTATAAGTATTATAAATTCCTATGCAGCGAGCCTCTTGCGCTTGAGGTTAATATCAGATATATTTATCATCAATTAAATTGCACGTGTGAAATAATTTAGCAATCGGTCTAGTCGATACGGCCAAGATAAGACAAGTTAATCCGCAATATGCGAGTATCCACTTACAATGTAATATTTTTATTGTACTACTGCTGATTTTTATTATTTAAAAATAATACCTGAACTTTCACAGAACTAGGATGTACTGGATTTTATATCCGTTTGAATAATTAAAAATTTTTGAAAAACATTTCTATTGCTATTTAGGTATAATATATCGTTACGAACTGTCTGGCAGTTTGCGACTATAAACGGATACATATGTATTTTTTACTATCTATCACTATACCATGGAGACACGACTCTCTATTTTATTTAATGAGGACCATTTCACACATGCATTTTCGACTTGCAGTATCTCTTTTATACCATAAAAATAATATACCATAAACAGCCCGTTTATGGTATATATGTCAATTCAAATGTAAAAAACGGAAGAAAAATATGTTTTAAAATCTAAAGTTTCACAACATCTAGTAAGTTAGTTTCGGGCAACAAGTAGTAAAAAGGAGTAGAGAACTTATTGCTTTGTCACGGTTAGTACTTATTCGATATCCTTACAATGTTACTGGATTTCTATATGTAGGCTTGAGGATGTAAACGTTGAATAATTATTGTCGAACGATAGACAAAGTCGTATTTTTATACGGACACGGTAACGCGAACAAACATGGTAAGAACTGGGTCCCAAATAGAGTATTGACAAGCGGGGAATGATTCCTATTAACCGTCAGTGCTCGAAGTATTCATATTATCGATTACAATTCTATACACGATCCACAACAGTGTTACATCAAAATTGCTTTCATTACTAGGCTAAGTCTGTAAGTAGAGCTGAGAATTACACTCAGAAATTAATAACGAAATTAGTGTTGAGCTAAATGCACTCGATTTCGACTGTATCGATTTAAGTACTCGCTAATAAACCAGGTCAGTATGTAAACAAATGATTCATGTCGGATCGACTTTGTACTACGTGATTTGAACATTAAAAACATAACAATGCAGATAATAATGGACATGTTTTTAGTTGTATAATACTAAGTTATGTTACATTTATTGTCTTTGATATCAACTTTTTTAATCCACAATAGCGGCATAAAGCCAATGTGTGTTCCAGCTAAAGCCAAACAATCTCTCTTTGCCTATAAACTTGATCATCGTAAATTTCCTACCTTTGTTTCGGAAAAAAGGCTTGCAACTTAAAAGATTACTGTTATCTTAAGACATAAGGTTATGCAATATGAATTCATGCGATTTTACCTGAGTGCACATTTACACGTGTCGATAGGATAAACGCTCACTGCAAAACGATAAATATGTCTAAATTAATGTTTAAAGTATTCATGAAAAGAACTATTAGTCGCACCACTGTTTCCTGTTAATTCTTAGAACATATGTTTTGTTTATATTGTTACTTTGAAAACATTTAACGTTACATAAAGCAGTAGAATTTTAATATACGCATTGTATATTAATAATTGTATATTTGGAATATTATTGTATTAATAAAACGAGTATACATTCTATATTCCGCCAACCCGCAATAGGCCAGCGTGGTGGACTATGGCCTAAAACCCTCTCAATCATAGAGGAGACCTGTGCCCAGCAATGGGACGTGTATGGGTTGATGATGATGATGATGATGATGATGACATTATATATTTAAACGTCGACATATCTAGTTGCAAACTAATAATAAACTATGATCTCTACAATGATTACCTACATGCACAATCTTGTCTATGGTACCACTGGGAAAACGATTAATCAATAAAACATTTAACTGCATACTACAAAAATATGATAGCACTGACATATTAGTTTGCGACACACGTTATCATATCTTTATGGCTTTGGTATAAATAGTATAAATTTCTAAATGTATTTATATCTATGTATGTCCCACTACTAGATACTACGGTAATAATCTTATTACTATTTTGAATATTACTTTTCTGTGTTTTCGATCGCGGTTTACTTAAACCCTGTTACCTGTATGAAAACCTAAGGAATACATTTATATTATTATTTTTATATGCTATAGTGTTTTAAATCAGTTTGTTTTATTTGAATTCCTGGTGTAAACTGAATTTTATCCGTTATTCTTTTGCTCTGTTCTTAATTTCATATGAGGTCGGCGCATTGCTTTTAGCTCTCCAAACATCAAATGTCATGTACGTGTGTCATATCGTATGTGCTTGTCCATTCTTCAATAGTGGTACTCATTAATTTTTTACTTACATATAAGTTTTTATTAATAAAAAAATCTTTATGACCGGTAAATACGAGTATATGCAAAACATTACAACACGTTAATGCCTTTAAAAAAATATGTTTACATTAAAAGATTATTGCGTTTCGCATTTTTAAATGTCAAAGAATATGACAGGTATGTACCTATATTGTAATTATTTGTTTTGGTATAGTTGTAGCGATTTAAAGCTAAAAAACTTTAAAACTATTTTATGGGTCCCACACAATAAGCGCGTGTAAGCATGGTGGTTGCATGAATGATATTCCCGGAGGGGTAGGTTGAGAAGAAATTTTGTACCCTCATTTAGCTAGGTAGGTATGTCGCCCACGTTTTAAAGGGCGAGTCTATTGCTGCTATCAGGTACATTTTCAGACTCCGTGCTGCTACTGAGAATGTCATTGAAACATTTTGCCCGACCCGGTAATCGAACACGGGACTTTAGATCATCAACACATACCCCAAGACGAAAAGGCCGTCTGTCAGCAATGAAGGATACACGCGTTAAGTCAGGAAAAACTATGTAGGTACTATACCATGATTGGACTGATTAAACACTTCCAAAGTCTCCACAACATGGATGCAGTATTTTATGATTCACGATAAAACATGCGCATTGGCGTTTACATCATTAGCACGCGGTCACCATCTACGCAGTTTCAGTGACTCTATTACTACGAATACTACGCCATCTGTATTTTAGTTACGATGAAATACAATCTTTCAAACGGTAATAACAGTATACATACATAACCTCACACGTCCCATTTTTTGGTGCGCTTATTCAAAAATATAGTATGTTCAATGCAAGACAATTGTTAATTATACGACAATATTAATCAATATTTTTTTGAGACAGCATATAAATTGCAATAATAGATTAATTAATAAATGTAACTGGTAATGGTATATCGATGTAGTGAGACTGAAGAAGTGTGTATTTATAGTTATACTTATGTATGTAATACATAGGTATAAACTCGAGTCATAAAATGGTTTTCTTTAAACTACTGGTTGTTCGCATTCAATAAAGGCGAGTCTATTGTCGAATTTCGGGCACATACCTAGACTTTGCTGCTACTACTAATTTCATAATAGAAAAACCCAATAACACTTCGCTCGACCTGGAAATCGAACCTCTAAAACGCACTGCACATTCTTGAGCTCGAGACCAGCGAATTCTTTGTTCATTATATTAATTTTATATAATATTAATAAAGTCTGATTAGGAATAAAGCACTAATTAAAATTAAGTTTGAATCACACGGATTTTTTACTTCTTTTGTGGCGCAATAAGCGCGAGAAAAACTTACTTAAGTTTTTGTTAGTTCAGTCGTACTTAACTTGCACCCATTTTGCACTGATCGGGGTTTTTATAAGTAATTACGTGTCTGACCTCGCTGCTATTTTTTAACGTTTATTATGTATTTTACACGCTTTGTGTGTCAAAAGGTTAGAGTAATAATCTATAATCGTAACTTATTATATTGTAGTTACTTATTCATCATCATCATCATCATGTCAGCCCTGTGTTGGTCCACTGCTGGACATAGGCCTCCCCCAATGACTTCCACCGGGAACGGTACTTATTGATGGATAACATTTGCGTGACTATCGTGGCTAATGCGTGTCTCAAAAAAATTAAGTACGTATCTTTGCTAGATATTTCATGATAATCTCCGCCTTCTTTGATGTCGGCTAAAATGCCTTTGGTCATCTTGTTTGCTAGATTAAACCATCTTCGTCAAAGCGGTAATGAAAGAAGGGAGTAATAAATAATTAGAGAAAAATAATATTTGATGTGGGAAGTAAGAGTGACATACCCGGTGAAAGGAAGAGAAATGAACAGAGGTTCATATATCTTCTACCTCTTTGGGGAATACAGGTTTTGGGTTATGTATGTAGGTATGTGAGAAATTGAATATGTTTTTGAGATTATTATTATCATAAGTTTAGTATTTTCCCGTGGAAGTATAACGAGCTCGAAAATTAAACTTTGCAAAATTATGAACTTTGTCCACTCTCAATGTTACGTAGTAATAGAATAAAACTTTATGCTATGCAAATACGCATTATGGGAACGCGCGGATTAAATAATACCACTGGTTTTTACAACTAAAGGAACTAACGTTCCTTTATCATTACCGTGACATACCTACATTGCCTTATCGGGGATCAAAAGTTACTTCCGAAGACGTCACAAAAGTTTGTCCTGCGTAGGTAAACCACTACAAGTATTCTTTGTTACATACAAAGATATTCAAACGCATGTGTTCTCGAAGGGTTAGGCAAACTAATTTTGTACATTTCTATACCTACCTTTTCCCAATCGTTGAACTAAGTATTCCATGCTATTGGGGAACAAATAGAAGAATCAATTTTAGTCCTACTGTTACTTTGTGGTGATGATTTCGATGTTATATGTTATGTTACTAGGCAGGCATTTTATTATGTTTAATTAGTTTTTGAAAAACTTTTTTTCCTTTATTAAATCTATCCCAGATTAAACTGACGTGGTGTAACAGAGACACTGTCATGGCTCTTGATAAAAGACGAAGTTTAAATCTTTGATTTTGCTCCTCTTGTCTCTTATAGCTGTTTATAAGTTGTCGGTTTAATAAAACCCTCTAGTTAATTTGCATTGACTTGTATATTAACATACTTTCTATTCAAATTGTTTTCAAAAGCGTTTTGATAACAACTGTTATTGTTTGAACGAACATTGTTATCAAACTAATGTATTCAAGAAAATATTGGCATTGTGATATTGAAAGGGGCATAAGTTTGCGTTAAAAGGAAAATAAAGTTATAAAGAAAATGAAATAAGTGTTTTTTCTATGTTATTTACTTTTCACTTCAGAAAATAAATCAGCCGTAACATGCTTTGAATGCCATATTTAATTATTAATTCAAAACAATACATTTATTACTCAAAATAAGAAAAAAGGGTTTATTTGTACAACAAAAAATAAAAATCTATATAAGAAATTGCTGTAAAAAATAGGACCTACAAAGGTTGAATTCAAAGTTAAGACAATGTCACAGATGTGAAATTAATAAGTCACCTTTGCAATCATATTTTGTAGAATATATTAACTAATGACATATAGTTTTAACCTGCGTTTCAGACGAGCAGCTGTCTACCAAATTTTATCAATATTAATAAGGCATTAAAAATTAATTCAAATTTCGTTCTGTAGCAAAACATTTGTACAAAACTATGTAGTGAACCATGGCAACGGAATCTATAAAAAAAAAACGTTTTACTTATTACAAAAGGCATCTCGGAGCTATCACTTGTAAAATTTCCTCAAGAAACAACACTTGCCCCATTATGGATAAAGAGTATCATCATCACCATATACGTCCCACTGCTGGGCACGGACCTCCTTGACAACTGAGAGGGTTGAGTCCTTAAACCAGCGCGATGTTGGTTTCGTGCAGGTTAGAGGTCTACACGCACCTAAGAAATTCCTAAGTACTTTAAGGTATCCAGGTTTTCTCACTATTTTTTCGTTCACCTAACAGTAACTAAGGTAGTTCCTCACGATGTGAATACACATACCATGTAGTATTAGATACTAAAAAATAAGAAACATATACATATGTTATAATATAAAGTGGCTATAAATGTGCATGATGACGTAAAATATTTTACAACTTATAGATATAATTTTGGTAGATAAAAATAACTTACTTCATCGGAAACAGTTTGGATTTTCTAAGGGTAGATCAACTATCGATGCGGGGGTTGAACTTTTAAAAACTGTGTTCAAAGCTTGGGAGGAGTCGCGGGATGCTATTGGCATTTTTTGCGACTTGTCCAAAGCTTTTGACTGTGTCAGACATGACATTCTTGTCAGGAAACTTCACCATTATGGCATTCAAAACGGAGCCCTCACATGTGACCCTCTTATTTGAATAACAGAGTTCAGAGGGTTGACATAAATGGAAAACTTTCTCCGGGATCGTCTGTCACCATGGAAGTGCCACAGGGTTCAATTCTTGGACCTTTTTTGTTTCTCGTTTATATAAATGACTTGTATTACTACGTAGGGAATAAAAGCGATATAGTATTGTTTGCGCATGATACATCTTTAATATTTAACGTAAAAAGACGTCTTGATAATTTTGACGAAGTAAACAATGCACTTCGTAAAGTTGTTCAGTGGCTTGATAGTAATAATCTAGTGTTAAATGCAAAAAAAAACTAAATGTGTAAAGTTCACAATGCCCAATGTTAAACAAATAAAAACCACTGTACAAATCAACGGTGAAGAACTGGATCCTGTTGCGTCAACCAAATTTCTGGGCATTACGGTGGACGCAAAACTCCAGTGGGGACCGCACATTCAACAATTGGCAATTAAATTAAGTTCAGTGGCTTATGCAGTGAAAAAATCAGACGTCTGACTGACGAGGAAACGGCGAGAATGGTTTATTTTAGCTACTTCCATAGCCTCATGTCATATGGTATTCTTTTGTGGGGAGCTGCTGCGGACATTAATACTATATTTGTTTTGCAAAAAAGAGCCATTAGGGCTATTTACAATTTAGGTCCCAGGGCTTCACTTAGGAAAAAATTTAAGGAAATAAATATTCTTACCGTCATTTGTCAGTTTATATACGAAAATGTACTGAACGTCCAAAAAAATCTTGACAAATTTAAAAAGATATGTAATATACATAATAAAAATACTAGGAACAAATGTAATCTTGTTTAACATGTAACTCATCTCCGGAAAATTAATAACTCCTACATGGGGCAAGGATTTACGCTTTTATAACAAGCTCCCGAAGGAGATTAGGGAGCTTCCCTTGGAAAAGTTTAAAAAATCGATTAAAGATAAACTTCTTTTTTTTTTTTTAATAAGGAGTACAGAAGATGAGCAGAGTACAATGGGCGGCCTTATCGCGCAAGGCGATCTCTTACAGGCAACCATACAGGCATGGATTTGCAGGAACAGAAATGAAAGGTAGTTGAGGTGTACTCAACTTTATATAAAAAGTTATTATAAACTTTCTGATTATACTGAAGATAACCCCTGGGAGTAAATAAATTGATCGGAGGTTGTGTTGTTGCAATTTGTATCCTTATGACATATTAAATTGGTAACCATGTAATCATACCAAGATAATTAATTCATAAATTTTCATTTATTCAAAAAAAAATGACATATCGTGTTGCTGAGGGAGTTCCTTGCCGTTTCTTCTCCACAGCGATAACACGTTTCAAAGCGGCACTAGTTTTAAAAAATAGCATAAAAAAATAACGATTCAAAAGAGCTTGTAAAAGTCTATTTGAATAAAGGAGATTTGACTTTGATTTAGAGTTTACAGCCTGGTTTGTAAGTGCAAATGATAATATAAAATATTGTGAAAATAGTAATAAAAGTATGTATATAAAATGATATATTTTTTCGATGAAGTCCTTTAATTGAGTCGCATTAACATCGAACGGTATGTTGTAAGTAAGTAAACATTATTTATAAATAATATTGAAGGCTACTGGCTTAATTTTACATTAAAAAGGTAGGTACCTATAAGTTATTCCTAGGAGATTGGACAATGGATAAACAAGTAAAATATTCGTGCCTTTTTGTTAGTTTTCGCTACACATATGCAGGTGTAGTAATATTTCTTGTCAGCGTGTGGTGCAGTTGGCTACCCACAGTTGTGACAAGGTTGGTAGCGGGCTCGATCCCCGGACAGAGACAATATACTTATGTATACGTGAACCACTATTATGTATCTTGGATCTGAATGTCTGTGGCCAAAACTCTCACATACTTTCTTTTCAGGACTTGTATGTTACTGTGGAATCAGAACTATGTATTTATTTATTTATAGTGTTATAGTTTTGTAAATGATTATAGATAATTTCGTTTCAATTTATTTGCAATGCACTTCAACCGCCAATGTTTTCGATATAGGAATATGTAAAATAGTCGAGTTGTTTATAAACTTCGCACGTCCTGCGTGCGGGCGCTTAAGTATGGTTTGAAGTTTCAATATGGTTTTGGTTTATTATGGTTTATAAAAGACTCACGTATAACCGGCCAAGATGTCCATGAGTGTGCTTTTTCCCGCTCCGGATTGTCCCATGATAACTGTCAACTCGCCTGCGTTGAATGTGCCGCACACATTGTGCAAGATAGTCTTGCGGCCTGCGACAAATATACATTTATTAAAAAAGATTTTTTTTTGCATAATCATCATGAATTTAGTTCCTTTCTCAAGACCTAGTAATAAGTGCCGCTAATTCTATGGCATATAAACGATAATTTTTGTTAAGTTATCTTTTGTTTTGGATTTGGGAACTGCAGAAATAAGACAATTTTTATGTTTGGGAGAGCAAGCGAGTTGACTGATGTCCAATAATACATAATTAATCAATATTTAGGTGTTAGGAGGACTATGTGATCTACGAAAATTTCACATTTTACTTCGAAGTAGCGATTTTATTTATACAAGATATCAAAAATACAAAAAAACGGTATGTGTCACAGCAATTGTCACCTAAATTAACCGAATAATTCCACAGATTAGGACTGTACATATTAATAAAGAAATGTCGAATCATAGGTGTTTACCCGTCACAAGGCCAATGATAAGCTGTCAATGCCATATGTTGTCAAGTAACAGCCGAAAATCAGACACAATGTACGTGTTGTTTTTTTTTTGTAATATCACTTGGCAACATAACTTCTGGCACGTTATTGCTACTGTGGTATTTATTTTGACATCTATTTTCAAGTTTATTTATTAGTGCAGCAAAGTGACTGCATCTGTGCCTTTTACCCGTCTGGGAACGAATGTGTCTTTCAATCGAAAACATTATAATACGGGTCTGAATGTCCACAGACTGTTACTACATAGTACGCGTATCCTTTCGCAAATCTGTGTAGAATGCGTTTGACATGGAATGGCTTGAGTCGAGAAGTTTTATTCGGATTTTCCAATAGTAAAATTTCAGCAGCAGCGCGGCGTCTTAAAACGTGGCCAAGAGTAGCATAAACCCTTCTCATTTTAGCTTAAAACGAGATTGGCGAATCATCGAGTAATTTTCAAGTGTAGACATTTGTGTTTGTATGTGGAAATGATTAATAAGAGTATTATTATAAAAACAGTAAAGAGATAACTACACTCTTAAAATATCTTTTAATGAAAGTCATTTATTATTGTTATTAGGTAATTATTGTTTTGTACGTAATACATATTCTTCTTCGGTGGGAAAAGCCAACATTATGAATAATGCCAGATAAAATGTTTACGATACCCACTTTTTACACTTTATGTTTGGTTATCACATTATCTAAACAAGAAATAAAAATAGTAACTACAATGTTCCTTAAAAATGAGTAGGTAGACCCTGTGTATGAACCATCAACGTTTCTTTGTAACTTTTCCCCTTCCAATATTTAATATACGTATGTCGTACATATATAAAATATATAAATGTATGTATTTTTTCTTTTAACACGGAAAATATAATATAGATACAATTTTTCTGGCCTGGTAGTCCGTAATTTCACATACATACATTGAATGGCTGAACGGTGACACACGAGTGGATCATTAGGGCGGGTCTTACACCTTGTACGACCATCGCTAACCAGCGTAATGTGAATATCCTACTACAAATTGAGTTTCCGGCCATCACAATGACCGAGAAGAAATAGCATCGCTTCATGTCAGTTTTTTGTGAATCACTGATCACGACCGGTTAAGTCTCTGATCTTACATATGTAATTCTCAAACAAAGTCGCGTGTTTGTTGCAGGAACGTTTAAAAATATTAAAAGAGATGTTTACTTTTTATTTCATAAGAAAAATACAACAGAACAAAAAACTTAGTCCTTGAATTTCGTAACTACTTTTAATTACAATTACGAAACCCGCTCGTATCAGACGATATCTAATCTCGAATGATTGCTTGTATAAAATGTAGCGCTGTTGTACAGCTCATCTTGAATGCAACGCGTAAGTGACTCGTTTATCCTCATTACGATAAAGGAAGAGACTAAATAGCGCTAGGGATGTCGCCAATTTTTATTATAATATACTCGTAAGTAGTACCTACGCCTATTTCCTGAAAATTACATTCATACACGTCTTGTGTCATGGCCACAGACGCCCAATATTAAATTTGGGTTATGTTTTTTTAGTTTGCTTAGTCGGATTGTGGTGTTTGTCTGCGATTGAAAAATGCCAGTAACATTAGGCCGGGTGAAGTTTTATTAAATGTTTTTCTATAAGGAAATTCATACAAAGTTTGGAAATGTGCTCGTAAAAAGTTGTACAGCTACATGTATGTAGGTGAGTACGTTTTTATTTTGGTTACGTTAGGTATTATGTTTGATGTCTTTATATGTGTTGCTAAATAAAAAAATGAAGAAATAATAAATACAAGCAAAAATCCTCCTCCTTTGTAATTTGTCGAGATGCTTGTATCTGTAAATTACGAAATTAATTTACAGATTGTTAATCTGCTGGGAATCAACACCTAGAATTTTATAATTGCTTATTATTTAAGAGAACCAAGATTCTTAAACCAAATTTTAATTAAAATTGCATATATTCCACGAGGTGATGTCTGTTTTCATGCTTCCGCCGTTAATGATCATGTAAAATGCATTTTTGTGTTTTTTAGTAGCACACGGTTTTATCGTATTTTAAATTTAATTCATTCTTCTCACATAACGTAATTACCACAATATTATGTATGTAAAAGAGCAGTCTGTTTCTATTTGATATATCTATCCGATTTGGTAATTACTTCTTAATTGCTGAACATAATTCTTCAAGTTAATTGTGACTGTAAAAATGTTATTACGTGAGGACTTTGTATTGTTACAATGCGGCGTATTCGCGGGAAATGATTCAGTGCACAAATTAAACGAGGGATGGACGTGGGTGGCAATGAAATAAGAAGTCGCTTAGGAAATGAGAATGAAGAAAAAAAAGGGCAGTGGATCCTTAGTGGTAATCAGATATTGATGAGTGTAGGAGCTTAATTGTATATAGTAGAATTTTGAATGGAAGAATACTCCAATGGTGACTTTTTATATTGAAATATCTGTACGTTTTTGAAACAAACATGTTTTATAAAAATGTTTAGAAATCACATTTATATTCGCACATGATTTTTGTTCGCATTAAATTCAAAGTTCTTGTTCATTAAATTGTATTAAAATACACTATTAATTGTCTATTTGTTAAATGACATGTGATTAGGGGATAAGAAAATAATACTTTTTGTTATTAGTAAACTCCTGCTAACTTTGATTCCGTAACCAATATTTATCATTTAATGTAAGGTTTTGAATTGTGATTATATGAGAAGACATGAAATTGAAGTATTTTATAAATGTTGTGATTGTAATTAAAAAAATCAAGGCGTGAAAATGCGGACGCGGAAATTCCAAGTGACCGCCAGCCGCTTTGTTCCATAGAGGAAAAATCTTGTAACTCAACTCTGATTTGTATCGGAACAAATTTGTTATCACTAGTTTAAATACCATTTTAATATAATTGGCGTTAAATATGGCATTTTAAACACGATAACTTATATTGTAAGTTTGGATGACCCATCTATTTCATGTTTAAAAATTATGTTTAGGAGTAAAAAAATAAATTAATTCCCTTTGCGTATTAAATTAGGAAACCTTGTTATATTTTCTACAAAGTAGAGGGGTCAGAAAAAATAAGTAGAGAATTGGGAGTAAGATATAGTTATAATATAACATATTTAATGAACGCGAATGTGTAAATGGATGACAATCTATTTCCTACGTCACAACGTAGGACTCTTTTTTTTCACTCAGATTAGCTGGGAGGAGAATGAACAGTTGATACGAATGTCATAACTTGGACGATAAGGGTTAAAGCTCTTTCTTATTGACCATCAATTGTCATTAGTCAGACACTATTGGACGTTCAAGTTGTATGGACGTACGTTGCAACTTGTGCAATTTATCTTTTGTTATACAATTGACTTATGAATAATGAGTGAGACTGATTCAATCAAATTATTATTGTATTGTTGTTACATGTTTTATTGTTCACTAAATTTCATTATGATAACAGTTTATTCTTATTTTTTATTCTTGTTTCTTGAGGAAATCCCATTACGGATCGTTCCCGAGTATGGTACTCAAAGGTCTGTCGGACCGATTGCATTTTGTGTCACACTTTTCGGTATAAAAATTAATTTAACGATGTTTTCGTTTACCGTGAAAGTGAAATATAATATCGATTGATTCGTTTGCACAAGAAACATACTGTGACGTTATCTTCGAACTTTGTGATTTCAAATTCAAATGCTGTGTAATTAACATCCCAAGTAGCCGCAAGTTCCGGAGTGACTCAATACTGTGCATTAGAAATCGGCAGACAATTATATATATTTGTATGTATTACGATCTGCGATTGATTCTACTTTTGTATTAAACTCTCTCATTTGTAAGTTAATTGCCAGCGTGGTGTCCATTTTATTATGATTTAATTCAAAAATTATGTAAGTTTATATAGCAAGTGTACCTTCTCATTTCATTTGTATGTCACGATCTTCTGGAGACTTTGGGATTAAGCGGTAAAAACATTACCATTCGGCGCATACAATTCGCCTTTGATAGTTACTAGGGGGCCCTAAAAGGTTTTGATTCGTTGTCATCAGTATTCCGATGTAAAGGGGCGTAAGAGTTTACCGACTGTCTTCTCTCCAATGTTAGACTGAAACGAGGTCCATATGGAGAAGTTGCGGCTGTCCCGGATTCCTTACGATTTTCCTTCCCCCATTGACTTGTATAGTTTGTTGGCTTAAATTCAACAGCTTCCGTGACGCAGTTATTTTGACACCAGGCTTTGTGATAGAAAATAATAAAATAAGACAATGTCCACAACATAAGTTTTATACCTTGGTATGAATCAAGGATTAAATATGTCTTACTTTGGATTGGTTACGCTATAGATGGAATAATTTAAATATTTACCCTATCACCTATGATCAAAACACTTTCACGCTTTCTGTTTGTTTAGTGTTGTTATACGTCAATTCATTAGTGTTTTTTGTGTAGGTAAATTAACATTTATCTATAATATGTAATTGCTAAGCAATATGAATATATCAAAGAGTCACAGAATATTTAGCAAATATTTTTCGTATTCATAGATACATTTGTTTCAATTTATTTGTGTAAGTGGGAGTGCATGTCGGCTGCTTATTTATTTGCAAATGGTAAAACAAGGCGATAATTACCTTTTCAAATTCTACAAACATATATAGATTTGGCAGAATCCCCGAAGGGGCAGGCAGATGTGCATTTCTTTACCTGAATTTTGAAAGTTCGATGTATAGAGAATGAGTAAGGACTTCTAAAAATAGGGCTTAACTTGTATTGTGAGGCCACGAGACAGTTATAATTCATATTAAAATAAAAGAAAAGGATTTAAACATCAGTTATAGGTTTTTTTTTACAAAAATAAAATGGTAAATGGCCGGAAGTTTGCCTCATTTAAAAGTCATCAAAATCAATTAGGTGGTCCAACTTTATATTATGATAATACATAGTGAATGGTTTTGAAAGTTGGCCGAGCCAGAGCAAGCAGCACAGGACAACTGGCAGTAAGATGGATTGAAGACGTATTTAGTCCTACCTTATCTGGATGAAACCGGCTCAGGAGCGAAGGAAGTGACCTATTACGGCAGATTCCTACAGTTAAGCTTTTAGTGGCGTCGTGACTTGCAGATTTTACTGACACATATTTATTACTTTTAGAATTGGCCTACGGATGCTCCTAGTTAATTAATTGTATATATATTGTATGTTTAGAAATTTAAACTATGAGAAATATAGCGCTTATTTAATAATTCTTGATCATAAACATAAATCTATGTCATTAGAATGACCAAAGTAATTTATATTTCATATGTAATCTTGGTTTCAGAATTTTATGAGATAGTGTTGCTTAATGGCATTAAGTTAGTTATGTTCAATGGTCTAATTTGCCTATGGCATTAAATATGTATTTGATGTTATGATTCTTATAAGTGGTCATTTTCTCGCGCCATTTCTTCTCAGTTAGCAAACAGCGATAGTATTAGTATTATTTATAGTAAATAACGATAGAAAATGAGAAGAATCGATTTTGTATTACATTCTTAGATTTTTTCTTAGATAAATATGAGTAAAGGTATAAAGTAAAATGATATTTATACGAATTAATGTTTTTTGTTTTTATAAGACATAACTGCGACTGCCATCGGACCTAGTGTAGTCACTTTACTATAGCAAATACATAAACAGACATATGTTGAATCTAAAATACAGTAAATAAACTAAAATATATTTTATATTGCGATAACACTCCACATAGGTGTTCAAGACGTAGACTACGTCTGTCAGATTTAGATGATTTACCAATGATTTGATGATCCCCTGCCTGTCGTAAAAGGCGACTTAAAGGGGCCCTTGGGGTCGCTGAGCGCGTTGCGGGGGCGGCGCGTCCTCACTGAAAGTGACCCCGAGAGGGGCGGCGGCACTGTGGCCTGTGTACGTCGCGGGCGCCCATTCAGAACTGAGGCGCCCGAACCAAGAAGTGGGGGTGCAACTGCGCCCCCTAAAACTCCGAGACGGCCGAGACAATTACGTCTCGGAGGCGCACCGGGCGGCTGTGGTTAACGGTGTGCGCCTCTCGCTCACGTACCATGGTCGCCCAATTTGGCGCGGAGATGGCCACCGGGGGGTTTTGGTCGATATGCCGGTTTAGGGATTTTGTTAGGGACTCAGCCCGGCACTAACATCTGCGCGGACATGACGTCGCCGCGCGCCGGGCTGGATAACAAAAAAAAAAAAGTTTCATCACGATGTTTTCCTTCACCGTTAAAGCAAGTGATAATTCAATGTGAATACACACATAACTTCGAAAAGTCAGAGGTGTGTGTCTGGGGTTCGAACCCGCGACCGCAGAGATTTTCGACCGCGGGCCCAAACCTCGAGGCCATCACTGCTTAAACATAACAAATTCCAAAGCTTTGGCATTTTAACCATACTTTAACAACATCCGAATGAAAACATTTTTACCACAACTACGAGTAGCATTAGTTTATTTTTTCTTCCCTCTGTCATTATTTATTGTGAGTTTAAGAGTTGTTAAGGTTAAAAGTTGGCAAATTATTCTTCCGTTATCTTATAAAATTGAATGTTAAATGCACGTGTAAACAGTCTGTCGCGACCGTTTCATTCCAAGTGAATTTTCTTACACGTAGAGATAATATTTGTTTGATGAGAACTTTACGTAACATTTCAAATAATGCGAATATGAATGAAATAATATCATAATTCTGTTAATATATACAAATTACAACAGTGTTTTAACACAAAGTATGTAGAATTTGAAATACCATGATTTTCCATTTCATTTTTTGAAGTTATAGTCATAACCTCTTTAAATTTACTAATAAAACACAGTAGTTATTTTAAAAGCAGAAGATAATAAATAGTAAGCTAAAAATAGCTTTTGTTAATTCTGAACGCACTTCCATTTTGAATTACGACACTATTGTATTATAAGAGCGATATATTTAAGAATATAGTACGTGTCTCGTGTTTTGGACGTAATAAACGTGTTGTCTTTCCTACCATTCACATAACATTTGTTAATCGTGCACATAATTGGGTTGGTGCCAAATTGAATGAACTCTCGGCCTCAGTTTTTATATAAGTTTTCACGTCCACGCACGGGGCGATATAGTGTTACTTTCGGCAGTTCAAGGTTACACTGTTCGGCGGTTAAGACGCCGTCAAAACATGGAAGTGAAAGGCGAAGAAAAACAAATGTTGTCCGTCATCATGTGACATGATATTCGCTCGCATGGTTACATTTATTAGCAGAATGCGCTGGGCTCTCATAGGCTTTTTGATGAAATTAGAACGAGGTATCTCATTCATTCATTCATACTCCTAATACTTTTGTACAGAAAGGTTGGTTAGTATAAGACGGTACCAATTATTCACTACCAATTAATTTCTAAGGCATGTAGTTCGCTAACCCGCACTAGGCTATCGTGGTGAATGAAAGAAGAAAAAGAAGGCTTACACCTTCTCAATCGCAGAGGAAGCCCGTGCCCAGTCGCACGTGTATGAGCTGATAATTATAATTATAAAAATAATAGAGCAGAAACATTTCAATAAGAATGGGGGTTATCCTTTTACATCTTCTAGTACGTGTTTAGCCTATCGTCGTCTATTACTGAACATAGACCTCTCCAAGAAAGCGCAAACTGACCCGGTCTTTAGCAGCCCTGATCCAATAGTGTTAAAGATATTACTAAGAAACACGTATTTGACAGTTACAAAACAATTGAAGGTTTTTTGTATAGTTTGACAATATTAAAGGTGTTTTTTTTTCTTCCCGTGTTCAAGTTCAATGTCTATTTGTGTCAGATAACCAGTTATTTTACGTATTTAAAACGAATATTATGTTAAAGTTTTGACGTTTATTTGACAATCATGAAGTTAATATCCTTCGCTTAATGCGAATATAATACTTCTATAAGCAGTTCCGAGTTGAACCTTGAAATATAATATTTTTAGACAGTTGTTTAGGTATGGTTTTTATTATTTTATATTATCTATGACACCTGTAAAATATTTTGTTAGTATTCTTTAGAGGTGACTCCCTTCCGAACAGGGTGGTAAGCTAAATTTTGAAATGACTAAATCTCAGGAAAGTGTAAGACATTTTATAGATTTAATAAATACCATTAAAAACAAATACACCATAGTGTTTATTAGATTTATTTATTTCTTTATTTTTTTTATTTATGAAGCCAATTGCTTAGTTCAATTTAAGTGCTTAACCTTTTTTAATAACTATGATTATTCATGATAGTTAAAGATGCAGAATGTTAAAAGAATTAATGTATAGATAGAATGTTAAGTCTAATTCTGTTGCTGCCCAATTTAATGTAAAAATGGCGATTGATAACAGGTCCGGAAGCTTTTTACATTCCTTAAAACATACAATGTACATCGCACGTGTTTTACAACATAATAAATCTGCATTTAGATAAGGTTGTATCATATTCAAATGGCAAATTCATCGATTACGCCATTCCATTTTCCAAGACAGAATGTCTACCATTTTCTTTTGGGAATTACTGACAAATGAAAAATGAATAACGAATGAGTAATTTATAGTATGGTTTGATGCCTCGACTGATATAGCGATTTGGAAAAAAAACTGACGTAGGTAGGCTTTTTGAGGCTTGTTTCCCGGAAAAATATTATATACCCAAAGAGTAAACAAACATCACAACAGCTACAACCATTATTTCTAGTTTGACAAACAGATCGACACATATTATGTATATGTACATAAATATCTAGTTTCTATTTAATAAAATACTGCAGCTCAATGCCAGAATAGAAACATTTACGTTGCTAAGCGAAACGATAATCACCGTATTAATTGTTAGATAAATCTAACGATAAGGTAATTAACTCAAAACAGGATTTCTAAATTATAAATTTGGGGAACAATAAACTAATATTTGTTATTTTAATTGCTGGAAGTTGTAACTACTTCAATTCTTAAATATAATTACGGAACTTAAGATGTATGCTAAATTGCTTAGGTCATATTTAAAATAAAAGTCTAACAATTAACCTGACTCAAATGTTTGTGGAAATGCAAAAATAGTTCCATACCGTAGTATTGTGAAGCAAAACGTAAATACGTACGTAAATGAATTCCTATGATTTGTATTTAAAAATGTATTCTGCAAAATAAAATGGTAACAAGAAGCAGTGATGGCCTCGAGGTTCAGGCGGGCGGTCGAGAATCTCTGCGGTCGCGGGTTCAAACCCCGGGCACCCACTTCTGACTTTTCACTTTTCGAAGTTATGTGTATATTCACAATGAATTATCAGTTGCTTTAACGGTCAAGGAAATTATTGTGATTAAACTTGCACATCTAACAGTTCTTAGGAATTTCTGAGGTGTGTAGTCCGCCAACGCCCACTGTGCCAGCATTGTGGACTAAGGCCTAAACCATCTTAGTTGTGGAGCCCATTAGTGAGAAGTATAAGGACTGATGATGATAAAGGTACAAAAACACAGAAAAAAATAGTTTGAGGTAAAAACGGAGGTCGTTGACAAACTTTTAACCTACAATCGTAATAAAGAAAGTTAAAATGTATGAAATGGATATAACGTAGGTATTTCACGTGATCGGTTATGTCAAATTCTTGCACATATTTATCTTCTCATTAGCGATTACAATGGTCAGTTATGACTGTCTACGCCCTTAGTATACATATATACAAACAGTACACACTATACATAAATACTGGATGGCAAACTTATCGAGTGAAATGTCTGATAAAGTATCAAATATGAGACATGACTCTAGTAAAGCATTATTATGCTGGGGAAGCCAGTCATATCTGAATTCTTGTGCAAGAGGAGGGCGATCAACTATTCATGAAAATACTCACTTGTAATGTTTCTTTTGTGTGACGACATGTTCTGAATATGCATTAGGTGCATGTCTACTGTCCTTATTTATATCGCAACACTATTTATATTTGTGTTGGATATCACAAGGATCTCAACTTTACTTAAATATTTTATTTCATTTATTAAATATACTTTTTTGTACACTATACAATATGGAACATCATCGAGAAACAACTATGAAAATAAGATATAGGCACAGTTACTTTCGGACCAAAGGGACTGGAATGAAAGGAAGTTCTGGTTGTTGTCTACAAAATTGTAGAAAAAAAATATGAAAAAATAATATAAAAAGAATATAACACGTTAATAAAATAATTAAGCGGGCATTGAAAATAAAATAACTTTTTTTGCAACCTGATGCTTACAATACTAGTTTCTTATTTTTCCTTCCACGATAAATAAAGTGGCTACGATGACGTATTAAAAAGTTGAATTAAAAAAATAATTGAAATCGGAACGGCCTTCGCTCTGTTCCCTATTTATCTCTTGTACACATTTGCTTTATCGTTGTAAATGAGGTTGAATGATACGTAAAACAATTTTACCTCTGTGCTTATATTTGACGGTTTTTGGGCCAAGTGCATTTGAAGTAGGCAGCCGGCTTTGTGTTCAACAAATTATTAGTTATTGTTATTTACAACATATTATAGCGAGACTTATCTTAGGTTTCTTGGGATATCGCGAGTTTGTTAGAAGGAGGAAAGAGGAAAACAAAACCAATGTGCAATCGATTTAAAATATGCATCATGTTTCTTAATTATTTTAAAAATATATTAAGTGTGTTAAAAATTAAACAAAAATTTAAATTTAGATTTCCGCTAACGATTCTTCTCATTTAAATTTATTAAATGACATTTATTGAGGTCATGACCCACAAAGTCCTAAACCGATCTAAATGTATTTGCGAATCTTGTCTATTGGAAAATAATGTTTATAGCGTGTAACTGTATATACGTAAATACCAAGTTTTTTCTTGCCTATCTCCGGCCAAAGAGCAACCGGCTCGCCCAGTTGTAGATAATTATTACAACACTTAAAGATTGTCTGTCAAGGATCTAAATGTAGAAAATGAAAATATTTCTGGTAGACTATTTGACTATGAAATCTATTGAATGTTCACTAGAACGTCACGGTACTTAAAAAGTTTTAAATGTAAGCCATTTGTCTAGTCATTTTTTGACTCCTCATAGGTGTCGTTGTTCAGGTATGTGTTGTGCTATGCAGACGTTCTAGATTCGGTTTCCGGACAGGGTGTTTTTGGGATTTTTTTATTGCGAAATACTAAGCAGCACCATGGAGTCTGAAATTATGTCAAAGAAACGTTAATGGGCTCGAATATAGATATATCGATAGGCTTAGTTTTACGAGGGACGAAACCACAAATTTCAAAACGTAAGTGCAGAAATGCACCTCTGCCTATCCTTTAGGGAAACAGGCGTAACATGATGTCTTTATGTTCTAGATCCACTTTTCGTAAATTTATTTTTAGTATCTAGTAGATTTCTCTGGAATTTTTATTTTTTATGTATAGGTATAATATTTTGTATGTATAAAGCTAAAAATAGCGAGATTTTTTTTTTAATTGCGCCATTTATAGATACTAGTTCTGAGCTCTAGATTGCTATACATTTAGTATGTGCGAAATAAGACAAGTAATTTTGAAGCTGGTTAAACCAGTTTCATCAGTGGAAAAATTTAACTTATAAGATACAAGTTTAAGAAGCGTAGAAAGAAAATCATTTTGACAATAAAAACCCTGTAAAAGAATCGTCATAACTGTACACGAGAACACCTAAATCATGTTAATTTTCGTAGTAAAAGTGATTATAAAGGACACTTGTTTGTTTTTGGGTTCTTGAATAAAGACATTCGCTACATTTTTTAAAACTCATTGGAGTTGATGATAAAAAAACAGTTTATTCCAAATCAGGAATAACCAGCTTTAGTTTATCACCGATTTCGTATTCAAAAGACTTCGTTGCTTCAAAATTGAACTCTACAAAAGACTTGCCCCGAGAGGTTCCATTAAATCATGTCGTTACGTGTCATTACTCATCAATACAGTACAGAATCTTTTTAAGTAAACCTGCTGCAGGATTCCTTTTATATGGTTACTTATACAAAGGGTCGAAACAAAACGAGACAATTCAATGTTATGTATGTAGTAATGTACGTATGTATGTGTATCTTGCGATTCGCGTCATGTCGTATCTTTTGTGTGGGCGGGCAGGTTGTGGGATTCGAATAGTACTGAGGCATTTTAATTTATAGATGATAGAAAGAAATCGGGCCAGTCAGCAAATAAGTACTACTTCAAGCTTCAATCTATAAGGAATGTTATTTTAATCAGTTTACTAGAATAAGAATGTACTAAGAATTTTAAGTATATAAAAGTTGAAATCGGTGTAGCCTATACCAATATTACCATAATTAAAAAAAAAACTATTTACGGCAATTGATGCTAAATAATCTTCCTAAGCGTTTTCTTGGTAAAAAAATTAAATGAATATTATTTAATTACATCAATAAAATATTATTACGCATAAAACATATTTAATCACAAGCCGTCGTCGCCCTCAGTTCATTTAAATTTAGGTCACGCTTAGCATTGTTCTGCGCTGGTCTTCAATTATTTCTAAAATAAATTAGGTTACATAATATCAAATTTAGTTCTCTGGCAGTGTAGTCCTTACAACAGGTAAAAATAGTAATTTAAAAATTGTTTTCGTTGTCAGTATCTTTCAGAAATCGTTGTTTATTTAAGTTATAAACAAACGCTTCTGTTAAATCTTTGTGTATGTACAAAGCGTTGAAAACATGATTCATATCGTATGTATCGTAGCAGGAATTCAATTCGACTCAATACAATTCTGTCACTTAAATTATAACTGTAAATGTTTAATAACTTTAATCTACAGTTTTATTTTTTATTAAAGTGAATATTTAATACTTTTGTACAAGTCTGCCCATAGAGCTTAATAAAATACAGGTTTAATTTTAGCTAGCCGACTCTTTGGTGGCCACACAAATAAAGAAAAAGGAACACAAAGCTTGTATAAATAGTCACACGTATGGCTGTGAGTGTATCTTGGAGAAAACTTTGGTTGAAATATCAAAAAGTGATATCGTGTAGGTAAAGGGAATCCAAGACATATTTTGATTAATCTAACTTTTCTTTTGTTTCTGTATTGTAAATTATACCAGCTGTTGTAACTCTGTACACGATACTTTAAGACTCCTAAAGTAATATTTATTTTCGGTCTTTACACATCTTCGTCGCGGTGATAATATATAGATTATAGCCCTCCTTTATAAATGCACTTTTCAATATAGGACACATTTTCCTATCCTAAGTTGTAGTTCCTGAGATTGACGAAAATCTTTGTTTCCTTTACAGCAACTTTTTTTTATTTTGGACATATAAGGACATTGTATCAAGTAAATAAATAAATATTATAAAGACTTCGGTAATGTTATAGCTCTGTCTAAAATGAAAAAGCAATCAAAGAAAATATTAAGGTGCTGAGAAACCATAACTCAAAATTTCTGATGAATTATGACTTGTTTATGAAAGACAGAACTGACTGGTAAAAAGCATTCTAGGTAAATATTATATTAGAGTCTGGAGTAAATATCTATTACATGGGAGTTTTAGATGAGAATATTACAACATGTTCACAACGACATTGGAGAAGTTCTAGATAAATGTATATGTGGGTTCAGACTTTAAATATCAGTAATCAAATATAGTGTTAAGTCTAGAAAGAAATGTGCTAGAAATTGTCATTAAATCGAGCTCAGAAATAACAACATTGATTATTTATTAATAGGCACATGAAGTTTTGTTTGTGTGTACGGCGTATGTATTTTCTTGACTTTTGATCCTATAGTAATAGAATTGTATGACGTCCTAGAAGATGTAATCTTAACAAGCAAACATTGTTTTGTCATTTCTTTATGAATAACATTATTTAATATCATATGATGCTACACAATCTCAAGTCCGTAATTGTTATGCGCTTATTCTTGGCAATTGTGCTTTTAATTACAGTTATGCATGATGAAAATATACTCGAATGTATGTCATACTAACCGTAGTGTGTTATCAATTTTGGATATATTTTAATCTAGGGGCAAGTGATTCTATTTATTACAATATATTTTTTTACCTATATCATGTTGTTAAGTTAGCTAATTACGCAGTAACTTAGACAGAAGGTCCATAAAGTGGGGACTGAATGAATGAATCGAATTGGTATTAACTAGATGTCACAACTTTTACGCTAAAGAACTGAGTTGCGAGACTTGGCTTTTTTACATATTTAAGAATGTGTATGGCAATTAAAAAAATCTGTGATAAAACTATTGTTTGGCGTCTTTGTTTGTTTGTACTTTTTTTTAGCATAAAAGCGTAACATTGTCTACAGTACTTTACTAGACTCTAGTAGCACGCATTATCTGCCTTTGTGTCAAGTTTTACCTTAATCTTTTATAAGAAGTGCTGGCTTGTTGGTATGACAAAAAATACAATAACTTTCGACATTATAATACGAGTGGGATGCTTAGAATCGCTTTAGATTAATTTCGACTAGATTTAATCTGCTTGAATAATTAAATTTGCATAAACTTCTCTTCTCTCAGTGTAAAGTTATTGAACCTCATATATTTTATGTGGGTTATAATGTAATGAGAGATAAATTGTATTTTTAAACTTCTGATTTTGCATTCTTAAGAAATGCGCCCGGGTAGAGTTGGGCCCATAACACTTATAAAAATTTTCTATCTTCTTGACCAAAAATTAAAATTTATTTAAAATTGGATTTTAAAAGATAATACACTAACATTCTATTAAAATGAAAACGAAAAATTGTGCGTTTTAAAATAGGTCAAATAATATTTATTTCGATGAATAGGTAAACGACAATTGCAACATCAATTACACCTTGATTACATTGTTGAAGTCCAAACCCGTATTATATTTGTACATTCAATTAGATATACTATCATTTATTGTGATAAAATATGCTCACAGGATTTTGTACCTTCGGATTTGGAGTTATGGGACTCATTTGTGTAAACATTAGTCCTTTTGCTCATATCCCGCTTGTTTTCATTACTCTTTAGAAAATTCAGGAGCAGCCACATGTTAATGAATTGACGTAATTTATGTCACATGCTAATTGCGCCATGTGATGGGATAGCTTTGTTTATTTTGTACAATGTTGGTGGAACGGTTACGTTTTATTAATCGTATATTTTATTGCTATAACAGACAGTATTATTACGAAAACAATAACGCTTAAATCCACTATCCACTATCGGCAAGGTCGTACATAACAAGAACATATTTTGGCACGAATTATTGCTAATAATTATTTAATAGTCCGTTAAACCCTGACTGGGTTCTTATTTGTTAATCTATGGAATAGGTTTTTTTGGCGCGAATTCGCTTTCATAATGTTTACATTGCATTATTATTTATTTATTATTATATTATTTTACACCTCTTTGTTTTTATGAATAAAGATGTTAATATACATTTTGTGTTAAATTTATACAAAGTAATAACCAGAAGGGACACATTAGAGCTATCTACTAATTAATTTATTATCAGCGAATGCACACACGCATAGTAAACAATAGTAAACAGTGGGTGTTGTATAAAAGTTTTCCTCACCTCTTGACAGTATTCCATTTCGTACCGAGTAGTTGATATTTTCAAACGATATGTTAAGGGAGTCTTCTGTTATAGAAGTAGAGGCAGACTGTGAGTCTGATTGTTCGCTTGCCATGTTAACTAATTTCACACACTTATAACTTTAACACGCGTCGCGTTTCCATCGCCGATCACAAAGGAAACGTTGTAAATAGATCGAGCCACAGCGCGCCGATTGCGTGACGGGCGGGCGCGCAGGCGATGCTTGCCGAACTGCGTTACAGGCGACGTCGCCGCACCGCTGTGAATTTTACGATATTATCGGTCGTTCTCCCCCACTCCCCACGCTTGTCAGCTGTGGACTGGCTAGCAGCTTGCAGCTGATTGTGCTTATCACAAGACAGATAGAGGCTAGTGTGCCTACTGCCGGGAGTAACTGCAATTACACGATCCTGTTAGATGATCCGCGACCACTTCTGTGAAATTCTTGTCAGTTTTTATAGCAAACAACCCTTTTTAAGTTTCTGAGATTACGATAATAATTTCGTTTTAATAACGGACAATTTGTGAATAATTTTCTGTGTTTTTTTAATTACTACTTTTTAGGCAGCTAAACCGAAAACAAGAATAACTTGTTAAGTTTTTAATCGAGTCAAATTGCCATGTCGTCATAGCGAAATCTATGTTTAGATCTATTTGGAGTAGAAGTAGCCGGTCTAAGTTTCTGTAGGCAGTAAGTGTTGTGAATAATAGTATCACTGCTATTAGCATGCATTAGAGCATCTTTTTCGAATTGATTAGATATTGTATTCCAAAGCAACGGTTTAATTTATTTGCATCTGAATACTTTAAGCATACTTGAATTGAAACATACAGAATACTTGAAGCAGTGATGGCCTCGAGGTTTGGTCGCGCGGTCGAGAATCTCAGCGATCGCGGGTTCGAACCCCAGGCACACACCTCTGACTTTTCGAAGTTATGTGTGTATTCACATTGAATTATCACTTGCTTTAACGGTGAAGGAAAACATCGTGAAAAAACCTGCACAACTAAGAGTTCTTAGGAATTTCTTAGATGTGTAGTCCGCCAACCCGCACTAGGCCAGCGTGGCGGACTATGGCCTAAACCCTCTCAATGGTAGAGGAGACCCGTGCTCAGCAGTGGGCGTATATGGGTTGATAAAGAAGAAGAAGAATACTTTTGTCATGGTCCTGTAGTCTGGTGCATTTACTAAGTCTACTAAGTTTTGTCAATTTTTAACAAATAAATTGTTTTAAAGTTATTTGTATTCTACGAGAATACTATTGTATGGAGATAAATCTCGACTCCTTAAACCTTGAACTGTTAATTGATGCAAATCATAGGTAACGTGTTTAATGAGATTTTAGTAGAGCGATTTACATTTAAGGGGTTCTAGTGTTTAAAACAATTTCAATTTGCACTAAATGAGCGTGGTAGTCACACCGAAGTAATTTTCGCTGCGATACAAATGTTGGACAGTTTCGGCAGGGCTATTTCTACGATTTCTTGAGAAATCGTCGTACATTTGATGAATAAGATCGTGAATCCCAATGCTTTAGTGGTCATCCGTTGGTACAAAATTATTGCGCGCCATAGTAACACAAGCTAGTGAGTTTTGACTCATGTCAATCTATCTATTTTTTTTAACCATGATTCTGGTATTTTTGTATCGACTGATAGAGTATCGATGATTTTTACTATGGGCAGCCATTGAAAATCGTGATGGATTCGAAATATAGGCGTTAATATTGGCAATGGAACTAAGTAACACCTTTCTTCTCGACGACATACGTCATCCCAAAGTGAGGCGTAAAAACTTCTAACATGTTCGTAGATTAGACAAGTAGGAAATATATATTCTGAGCTTAAAAACTCAACGACAAACACCCTGCCTATCCCCACCATTTGATCTTTTTGGTCCTTTAATACTAAGTTCTTCGTTTTTTTTCGTCTTAGGTGATCGCTGATGCGCGTGATTTAAATGTAGGAAGTAAATATTGTTTAGTGAATGTATTGTGATGTCGAGCGTGTAGAGAATCGTTGAATGGTAAAGCTATGAGTCAGCTCGGATTACTGTTTAAAAATCATACACACGGTCCATTGATCTCTGCAATAAGGACTCGTGATAACGCCATTTATTTATATAAATACGAAAAAGACTAGGACAAATTCTAATGAATTGTTCCAATACTCAGTGTTTGATTAATTATTTATAATAACAGTTTTTAAATTCATATAAATTCAATCGTGAAAGTATTTCTGAAGGGGTAGGCAGGCATGATCTCAGCCCCGTAACAAGGGGCGTTAGACTCCTACTACAGTATCTTTAGTCATTTAAGTCGCCTGTCATAGGCGAGTTGAAGGGATCCTTAGGGACGCTGAGTGCGTTGCGGGAACAGCGCGTCTTTACTTTCAGTAACCCAGAGAAGTGCGTAATCCGAAGAACTACTGGCTCGAATTGCACGATTCTTTTCGTGTTGTATATTTGATTTAATGAGGAAGGTTACATTATATTACGATATACGATAAACAGCAGCTTAAAAAGGTGCCAAAACAGGGTAAATATTCCTAATAAAGTTTAAGATAAAGGCGGATTAGCAAAGCGGAAGGTATTCCATCATTAAATAATAATAATACTACAATTTATATGTCAAATAATTTATTACATACAACTAGGGGCTTAAAGTAAAAAGATCACAATTAAAAAGAATAGTGTTATAATAATCTGTCTTAGAATTTTAACGATATGACGAGAAGATCATTAAATTTTATATGTATACACTCATATTTTTTTAATTGACATGACTATTACATCAATTATTCATTCAGTTTATTATCATATTGTCATCAATCTATATTCGAAAATGTATATGGACAAGAAATGTCCTTGAACTGAGAAATCACTGGAGAGTTATAAATTTTAGATTCTTAATTAACTTACATAATATTTAACAAAAACTCGTTTCAAATATTCTGACAAAAGTTTTATTTTTAGTATTATAAAGAGTACTTAAACGTGACATGTTAAATCTATGATATTTATAAAAACGAAAACATATTTTACTGTCTTTATTCATGCCTTTGGATTGTTTGAGCTTAATTATTACTATGATATCACTAAATGCACGTTTCATTCTATACCATTTCCCCGCCTACCGTTTTGTATTCTCAACGCCTCATTAACCTAAACGAACCATTAAAATATATTTATCTATTTAAACTTACATTAGGCTATAGTTTATAAAACCCGAATAATACTTTTATGATCGTTATCTAACTATAGAAATGTAATTTTAATCTGATATTATCCATAAAATCAGGCAAGTATGGCGTAATTATTTTATCTTTCTACATATGATTGAATTGTATAAAAGCCTTTAAAAACTTAATAATTAATAATGAGTAGAAGAAAATATATTTTTTGAGACGAGTCAATAACAGAATATTCGGTCATGTTACCAGTCAGATCTACGATAAATCGATTAAACACTACATATTTTTTTATAATTTAAATATTGAAATGATATGTTAAATAAGTAAATGTTTTTTAGACAATATTAAAGTTCTAATACAGTGAGCACGTTCACGAGATAATGCTTAAATTAAACTAAAACTTTAGGTGCAAGGACATTTAAGTTGTAAGAAAGTTTAGAGAGGAAGAAATTCGAGAAGCATCAGTAATTCTTATCTTTCGTAACATTAAAACTGAAACAGTAGAAAGACCAACTTTTGAAATTGTTTTATTCATTAATACTACACAGCGCCATCTGTTATCAATTTGTCGAAATATTTTTTACATAGCGCCTGCGATAAATAATAGCAATTACGTCAAAAAACTACATAAGTCAGATATATCATCAGGCGTTGCTAGCACCTTATGTCTTCTAATTAAATAACGTTGAATGAATGTAGTTCATCTTTTATTAAGGCGATACCAGAGCGCAGTGCAGGTGAGTAGGTGCATCAACACAGTTGTGGACAGCACCAGCGCCATGTTGCCGCCTACGTCCACATTTTCCATGTCCATTTCAACGAGGAATGTCTTTGGTGTAATATAGTGGCAGTATACTGGAATAAAAGAGATGTTGCGTTTAATTTTACAAAAATAATCTCTAATTCCAAAGTCCTTTGGAATTTCTTAGGTGAGTAATTCGCCACAACGCATTAGGCCAGTGTGGTAGACTATAACTGATTATGAATAAATAATTACAAAAAAATCGAGTGTCGAAATTAGTTTTGCTTCCTGTTACGAAAAAGTTAAAATTGGTGGAGAAACTTGGATGTAGAAATACCCTATCCTATCCATGCAAAGATACAGGCCTTAATTATCTAGTTTTGAAATTGGGTCTGTGGCATTGCCTGACTTACTCGTATTATGCTAGGTGGGTCACCTTCAGAACAATAGAAAATCGTGGCGAGCGTGCAATTAAAGATTTTTTGCCTCAGTAGTGAATTATATGTATTATTTTTGGATTAGATTTTTATAATGAACTTATAATTGTACATCATTTCAGTTCAAACCATAGCATTGAGCATATTGTCATATTTGGCTAGACACTAGTTGCTTGCAACCTTTCTGCCCCAGCGGCCGTCAGTTCTGCGGGCTATGTGTCCTGGACTGGAGGCCACGTACAGTTAAGGTGGACTGATGATTTAGTGAAAATCGCGGGAAGCCGCTGGATGCGGGCCGCTTCCGATAGAACACTTTGGAAGTCTCTGGGGGAGGCCTATGTTCAGTAGTGGAGGTCTTTTGGCTGATAATGATGATGATGAGAGTTGCTCAACGAGAGGCCGTGGGTTCGGTCCCCGAGCCGGTATACTGTTCCTTGATCCACAAATATTTGTTTCGATTGTAGGTATTTATTGCATAAAGAGGTCACACACTTATGAAACTAAGAAAAAGCACTTAGAAACTAGCTATATAATTAACCATAGCGACTAAATGGTAACCCACTATGGTGAGACTAACCCTCTCAATGGTAGAGGAGACCCGTGCTCAGCAGTGGGCGTATATGGGTTGATGAAGAAGAAGAAGAAGATAGCGACTAAATTGTGGATAAGTATCAATACTGTTATTTATTGTAATAGAAAACTGTTTAATATTAATTATCACGTACCTATATTATAATGTTTCATTGCAACTGGTATTCAAGGCAATTTTAAACTAAGCTAACTAGGTCGCCAACCGTTTGTAGTTAGATTCCGCAAACAACTCGTACTGACTTGTTTTTCCACATTTACCTTAGTGATTGTCGGGGCCTAAAGAATCCGTAAACCAGCCCTACTTATACACACATACAGTTATACTCAGCCTATCGCCGTCCACTGCTGCACGTAGGCCTCCCCAAGAAAGCGCCAACCATAATTTAAAGGTGGTGCTATAGGGGGATTTGCCTACATACTGTTATAAAACCAAATATCTTTGTATCCCACATAACAGAGAAGAAACATATTGCTGTTTATATATCATCTTCTACCTTTTAAACCCAGTGACACGACAATAACTTCTAAATATCCAATTTATGCCACTTGACTTAGAAAAATTCAATCAACCTAGTCCCCTATCATTTGAATTCTGTTCATACAGATACACAAATTAAATTTTTAAGGACTCTTCTTATGTATCGAGGACTACAAGTACTCACATTTAGAGCAATGGATCCTAGTTCTGTTAAATCCGTAGACAGAGTGTACAGCCACGTGGAAACCAGCTCTGAAGTACGAGATGTGGTGCAGCCAACGGAAGAAGTAAGGGGTGTCGGACAGCGCCAGGCAAAATCCGAACACCGAGAACAGGCAAGCTAGTACTGGACCGACGAATACTGCAATCTGGAATCAATAAGTAGAGTCTTATTACAAACAGAATAGATTTGATTTTATGTAAAGTTTTTTAATGAGTCTAAATGATTATTGGTATGGGCAATCGGAATAGATGTAATAATCGTAATTAGTTTCTTTTATTAAATTGGGTACGTGCGAAGCGAAGTCCAACAGTTAATTCCTAACATAGTAGCCCATAATAATTTGCTTAGTGTGTTTTCATCTCATTTTAAAGTGATTTTAGGTGGCTGCGCAGGTTGCAAATACTACAGAAACTTTGCACCTCGTTTTGGTATCGAAGACAAGATTTAGATTTTTTTTTGAATTGACATATTAAATTTTATATTTGAAGTGGCTTACGTAATTACATAATTTTTGGATTAAGGCACGTGTAACGAGGAGATTTATAGTCTAAATTTAATTAAACTACACTCAATTTTGGATGAATTATGAGTTAATATTTAGTTTATTGCCGTCTATTCTGAGTCTCTGAAAGTATTCTTAAGACATTAATTAACACGTCAATGGACTTCTTTCGTGTGCAAATAGATACACTAAACATCTAATGAAAAAATATTTTAGTTCGACAATCAACCGCAGCAAGTTAAATGTTCTTGAATAAAGTATTATTAACTCCTTGACCACTGAATTTTTACGTTGCCCGGTCTTTTAACGTATCCATCATAATAGGTGGTAATTTCATAGGCATTTACGTACACAAAGCGTTTACCAAAACGGGACACGAAACATCGAACAGTACAGAGACTATCAAAGTAAGTGAAAGTGTGCAAATGGAAAGTTGTGAGTTATTACCTTAGTCGGCGTGGTGGAGCCGATGAAGTACCCCCACGCTTGCGCGCAGAGTGACGTTGCGACCATGGTGGCTAAGAACAGCGTGGCTCGCGTCGGCTCCAGCGGGTTGTCAGTCAGCCAGTATGATAGCACCACGTACGACACGCATGATATCATCTGAAATATTCAGAAGATTCGTGATATCAACAAAAATTGCTTGCTGTATAGATTAGGGGCTCGTTCTACTTTGAAATCTACCAGTGATTAAATTACAAGCACATCTCTACAAAAATGTCTTCTTTAGTGATGCTCTCTTAATGAATTATCAAATTTTTATAAAAATCATAAATATTTGTATGAATGTTCAGCAAAGGTTTCAATCAAAATTTGTTTAGATTCATAGCTGCTAAGGGCTCAACTTGCATGTTTTGTGATGTTGATAAATACTAGCATGCGTAGAATGAGAATTGATCTCGTTTTAAATCCATTCATGTTTATTGATCTATCGGAAGGATAAGGTTTGTTATTCAAGGCCTGCAACGTGCTTTAATTAGAGTAGAATAATTTAATTGCGGCATTTGCTATGTTCTTTGTAACGTATTCTGCTCAGTGTCAATGAATTTACATAAACAATTGTGTTTGATCGTATTTAGCCAGAGGGTGTAATAAGGCACTATATAACACGATGTTTTGGTGCGATTTGTGTTAGGCACAAATGTTTGCTCCAGGAAAAGTCACTAGTATTTCTTGCAATTTGTCGTTGTCAAAATGTCTTTCTAATGCAAATGAAAGAAAACTTGTATCTTGATTCAAAATTTTACTTAGATTGCAGCCACTGGGTAAAATTTATTTCTATTTCTGCTTCGATAGTAGGTAAATATTTTGATATTAAATTAAAATTCTAAATGTAAATTAATTTGAATTGTATTAATGTTTTTTTTTTAAAAGAACAACGGTTACCTGGAATGGTAATTCCACGGCCAGTATGGAGAAGACGTAGGGACCCAAGTTGTACCAGCGATTAAAGTATTCTCCTCGCAATATATCCATTTCCAATGGAACTGTGAAGGAATAACAAATAAAATTATAAAAAAAATATTTCTAGCTCAGCTCCTCTTTGTCTGTGATGGCTAAGTTTTGAGGTCAACGCCCGATAATTTAGTTCCAGACGGTCTAGTTAGGCCTAAAGAGTCGATCTATATACGTCCCACTGCTGGGTACTGACCTCTCCCAGTAAGAGGGGTCAGGTCTTAACTTACAACACTAGGTTTCTCCGAATTAGTGAATTCCATCTAACAAATATTTGTGGTCGTTAGTTGTTCTTTCTGAGTCTAATGCTCTTTCCGCTGAGTAATGAAAGTAATATTCGTCAAAGGGATATATATAGGGAGGATATCGATTTAACGGTCATCATGCTAGACAAGAAAGAGAAAGGTAATGAAAATTGCTTGTTCTATCGAACACGATGTGGTTGTCTATGACTTATAATGGTATGAGCAATTGCAGTTGGCCTTTAAACGAAGTTGTACGTTTGACTTATTAAATGGAACAATTAAAACCCCGCTATGATAATAAAACATTAACGTGACTCATAGTATGCCATGACCTACGCCCTTTCACAGTTCACATTAGTCTTTGCAATTCAATTTAAATACTACCGTCACTATTGTTTGCATTTCAATCGCTTAGTGAATGCAAATTCAGCAGTTATCCACGAGTTCATTTGGCAGAAATTTGGAATACTTATTTTGAAACTAAACTTAAAGGAAGAGAACATACTCGCTTGGAATGCTCAATTAATACGAGGTGAGTCTCTTAGGCCTTTGCCCTCTCTATTAGAACAATAATAATCAAAACACTAAACTATTTCAGTGATACAAACAAATATATCGTAAAAGTGGTTTTGTATTGATTGACTGTTATGGTCTCCTCTATTTTTACCTCTATGATGAATGGACAATGGACATGTCCTTATAATATTTGTCCTTATACATAATATGAGGGTGTTGGAAATATTATGTCTTCTCTCAAAACAGATTACCGTTAATTTTATTAAAGCTATTGAGCAGTTATGTCGTGGGTTTAGTAAAGGACTTTTACTTAAGTTTTTAGATGAACATATTATGCAAATGTAGAATAGCTTGAGATATCTAAAAGTATCTCGTAAATTTTGATATTTAGGACATCAAACCCATTTTAATTTAAGGTCAGGACTATGTTTAAAATTTTTGGGTGTATTTGTATTTTTTCTTTTTTGCACTTAGTTATATTTAAATAAATTTGCTTTTGGTCGACCAGTCCTATGTTGCGTTGTCGACAAGAATCAATATAATAAAATCTTTTTAGATAAGAGACGTTAATTAATTACACGCGAGAAATAACAAATGTCATATGGATTGTTTACATAATTTCTATAAATCTATTACCAGCTTAAACCTGACTAACGAATCGGTTTTAATTTTTTTTTTATAATGTAGTTAAATGTCACTACGTTATCAGCATTAACTTTGTCAAGGAATAAAAAGAGAGTAGATGTTTAAGTATCATTGTTTTTTAAGGTTACATCGATTGTATTGTATGTAAAAAAATCTTTTTAGATAACAGATGTTAATTAATTCTGCGGCAGATATAACAAATGTCATATGGGTTGCTTACATAATTTCTGTAAATCTATTATTAGCTTAAATCTGACTAA
Organism: Cephonodes hylas; assembly: GCA_030295005.1. Lineage (NCBI taxonomy): Eukaryota > Metazoa > Arthropoda > Insecta > Lepidoptera > Sphingidae > Cephonodes > Cephonodes hylas. The sequence goes on from AP025366.1 coordinate 8,736,833, forward strand.
CGAACCGGTTTTAATTTCTTTCGTAATGTGGTTAAATGTCACGTTATCAGAATTTACTTAGTCATGGAATAAAAAGAGAGTAGATAATTGTAAATGATTCTATTTTAAGATTAGATCCAATGTATTATTATGATGCCGACAGCAGCATACGAGTATAAGAATTGCATTTAATCCAAAATAACTGGTTTGATAAGGTTCAAAAACATTGCGATCGCCGTAATTATGCAGGTCCGCTTAATTGCTGCTTTTGTAATGTTCTTAGCCTTGCACGATCAAGCGAGATATTTTAAGCCAATACACGTAAATGGTTTTTATACGCAATAAATATGTGACAATATATTGTCAGTTTCAAGGAGATGCCCTATGTCGAAATTAGTATGGGCAGGGCATTCTTTATCGTGTTTTAAGACCTCAGAGGTGAATAAACTCGTCGACATGTATTCATTATGTATTTTTTTGGTTTTGTCTTTTGTTTATTTGGGTCTTGCTTATATTTTTTTGTATATTTTCTAGAGCATAGTATTGACTAGGAACAAAAATACATGCATTTGCTAGTTTTCCCAAGGGACAGTAAGGGAATGCATTTCTGCAACTTGTAATTTTTGTAAATTTTATTCAGTTTTTATAATACATAAGTCTTATATCTGATGATTCAAATACAAAATTCCATTTGCGCAATAATTGTTTTGTCATAGTAAATTGGGTAATTAAAATGCACTATTAATATCTTGATGAGGAAATTAAAATTACTGTTACTAGACCTGATATGATCAATGAATATACGATAGCTTTAATACAATGTTACTGCAAATATGAATAATTCTCCTACAATGTTTGCTGATAATCTCGTGACAATATTATTAAACACGTGGACTCTGTTATTAATCGTTTATGTAGGCAAAACCATTTATATCTGCCCGGATTCATAATGTATTATACGCGTATTGTTTCAGAACACATAGCTTTCGAGGTTCAGTAATGTTCTCAAACTTTTGAGGCCAGCATTGAGTTTTAATTTAATCACTACATTTTTGATCTTGGCATGATCACGACATAAAAATGCTGCTAGAAATCATAGTTAGTATTATACGAGTATGATTATTACGATAAAAAAATTAAATCCATTTGTAAACTTATGTCTAGTAAATCCTATTCTATATTTATTTCTATGTTAAATTCATGACGATATGATACAGCTTAGCTATATAACTTCTCCCTTTACTAACGATTATTATACATCGTTATACCACCATGTTTCCAGATTTAAAAGTACTCACATGACAACGTGACCGACATCTTCCCAGTGTACACGACGAGCAGCATCGATCCATACAAGTACACATAGTTGCCCAGCACAGAGCTGGCTTCACTCCCCACGCCCAAGTACAGGTATCCGAAGATCAGAGCGATCACCACGTGCGCCGCCACTCGATACATAAACAGCGACTGTAAAAGAGATTATTATTATCATCCAGTGAAACAGACAAGTGTTTTATTCCTCGCAAAACATCTTTGTGGAATCAGCTATCCTCGGCGGTATTTCTAAATGGATACCATTAGGGACCTTCAAGAAAAGACCCTATATTTTTCCCAAAGGCCGGCAATGCATCGATGATTCTTTTGGTATCGTGGGCGGTGTTGACCATTTAACATCAGATGGCTCACTAGCTCGTTAGCCCCCCTTTCCTACATGATAGAAAAAATGTTGGAGTGAAGACCGCGCTTAGGCAGACACAGTGTGGGAAAGTTACAGATCGATGGTCCAACGACTTAAGTAAGGTGACGGGTAGTAGATAAATGAGGGCTTGATGATCTAGAGGTCCCGAGTTTGATCCCCGGGTCTAATAGTTATCAGCATATCATCATCAGGACACATAATATGTACGTCCTACTCCTAGGAAAGGGCCACTTCTACAACTGAACCCTGTACCCAATGGCTTATTGAACTCATCGAATTAAAGAAAACATTATGTAAATCCGCTGAGTACCAGAAAGCTCGCATTTGACATGCCGTATACATAGCGTAAATGAGATAATTATATATACATATTTATTAGATAATAGGTTACCATTATATAAATGATCAGCGATTGAAAACGAACGGCGATAGTCAATCTCTGTGACAAGGCTTAGGAAAGCCTATGTCGACGACCGTGTGCCGATAATAATACTATTGAAGATTTATTGACTAGATTAATAAACAGATAGGAATTATCGATTACGTAATCCATATCCATTATCTGGTAAATCTACAGATTTTGTTTATTTCTAGGTGTCCCGAGTGAGGAAAGAAAATATTATAAATCGGACAATAATATTATTACTGTTTCGTAATTCAGGATAAGATTGAGATGACTCAAAAATTTTGCAGTACACGGTTTGCTGTCAAATGATGTACTTCATAAATAAAAACCTTTATGTTAATATTATTGTTCTTTTTGACTTGTGAATATTTTAACTTTGAAGGGGTATTGGACTGCTGATTTTATTGATATGTATAAGCTTATTGTAAAATACGTTGTGTAGATTTGGTTCAAGATCAACTAGTTATGCCGTCGCTGAATATCGATTTAGTAATAACTTCAACAAAGTTGGCTTAATCACATTACATGGTTTAGAATACCGATAAATTAATACAATAATAGATAGTTAATAAGCACCGTATAAAGTAATGTGTATAAATGAATAAACACATGCAAATATAATGTAATGGCACAATTAATACATACTACTTGAAGACGTATGGGCAACCAGAGGAAGGCTAAAAAAGGATGGAAGGAGTGCGTTAGAAAAAATATGAAATAAAAGGGGTTGAATGGAAACGTGACGGTTGATAGGGATTTTTTTGAGCGATAAAACATACTGCGCCGGCCCTAAATAAAATTGAGTTGAACTGTAATAAAAATTATTAATTTATTTAAGTTTATAAAACCCTACACGTAATAACCTAGGAAAGTGGATTATTATTTTAGTATATGCCGAGATTATTATTGGACTTGCACATTAAGATTTTCTTGCATCTCATTATCGTAGTTATTGCTACGTGCTTTAATATTCGTGTTACAAATACTGTACTGGCTTGCGTATTGTGATGAATATCAAAAATTGAGATGAATGAGACGATAAATAGCCTAAAATACTTACATAATTTCGCGTCGTCATTAGATAATTCCTATAGAGTAATATCCAGGTCTGCATCAACAGTCCGGCCTGCCGGTACAAGTACTTCGAATGTCTTTGTTGACGCTTCGGATTGCCTAGGAGGTGTTTTGACTTCATTTCTGAACTTATGTCTGAAACAATATCATATTTTTAGCACTGCAGGAGATGGGTTAGTGATTATTGTCTTGATCATCACAACATCATTTAGGAGCATGGGGTCGCGGATTCAATTCCCGCATCGCGTCAAATGTTTGCGTGATCCACAGACATTTCTTTCGGGTCTGGGTGTTCGAGAGGCCGAAAAAGACTTGTATTTTACTGAAGCGATACCGAATCCTGATAGATAAAATAATTCAAAGCGTTGGAGTCGTTTTCAGTTGATAATAATTTATCCCAAACAAAAATAGACGTTCTTCCACTGTATAGATTCTGTTGTAGGTATTAAAACTCGAAAATCGTTAGATAACTTAAGCGAAATGCGGTGATAAAGGTGGGTAAATGTTTACCGGATTTTGGGTATTAGCTTATCACCATTTCAATGAGGATAGTCACGATTCTCATAGCACATAAGATCTATAATAATATTACAAACGCCACGTAACTTCTTCTGTATTTGTGTGGATATCACGTTTTAATAATTAAGCCAATTTGTATGGTTATTGTAAATAGACCAATAAGCCCTTGGGAAAAGACAAAGGCCATTTTTTTATAGAATTGGGACTGGGTGAATCTAAGTATTTCATTTCTCGCCTTCTTTTTGATGTTTTTGAACAAAAGTTAGTTTTATAAGTTAGAAAAATCATAGGCGAGGGCGGTGAACTGCAAATATTTTAAATTATTAACATAAAATATGTTCTAAAATGATTACGTGACGAATTAATTTATTAAAAGAATTTTTATCATTGATTTATGTAGATTCAAAGTTAGAGACAATTATTAATTTCTTTTCAAAATTACCTACTTCATTTAAAAATACTATACGTTTGTCATTACCCGCAAGTACCGATAAGCTCTAGAATGATCTACATACTGTTTAGCTGACAAGCGTGGGATTTTTGAATAATAAATATATTATAATTAGTCAATTTCCGTAACCGAGCTGTGTTGTGTGTCTCTTCAGAACCGGTTATCATTAATGAGTTGTTTTGTTACTGTTAATTTAGAGGAATATAATGCGAAGACTTTTTGGTATTTATTTAAAAATTATAACAAATTTATGTTCGTGGGAACTGGGAACCAAGCCATGCGTAATGTGGCATGGGCCGTTAACTTATGTTGAAGTTTTCTTTTGAAAATGTTTGATTGTGATAAAAATATGATGAATCACCACCTAATTAGGTCCAATTAGTGATTCATACCCGAAGTAACTCTCGAATCTCGATAAAAAGAGTGCGGTGTTGAGCAGCAGTAAGTAAATAATATTAGTACCGGTAATATTATTCTTTAACAATAATTTAAATGTGAGAACTGTGTTAATGTCTTAGGTTGGATAGTTCGTTCGGTTCCACGTACGCCAAGTTTAGGCTCTGACAGACCACAAAAGTAAATATTTCGAAATAATTTGAAATTAGAAGATTGCTCTGACGAAATAAACGGTCACTACAAGCAAAATGCTCGTAACACATCATCTCAGCGATTTACGTAAGTTGGATGGAATAGAAAGTAGGTAAGCAAATACTAGAGCGTTGATGATGACGCAGCTGATATGGCGATATGTGTGCATTGTCTCTGTTAAAATAATATTAGTACTGTCTTGCGCTTTATACATACTTTTGGTATAGGTTCGATATGTTATTCGAGCAACATATTAAATACATTTCTACAATGTTTGAGAATGAAAGTAAATTTCACACGTATATGCGACATTATAGGCAAATATTACATGATTATCACATACTTTAACGCTGAAGGAAAATAACGTGAGGAAACCTACACACGTAGAAAGTTCTTAGTGATTTCTTAAGTGTATAGTGCCCCAACTCGCACTAGGTCAGCATGGTGGACTACGGCCTAAATCTTCTCAATTGTAGAGGAAGCTCGTGCCTAGCAGTGGGCGTATATAGGTTGATGTAAATGAAATATTTGTGAGTATATGTACTGGCTCGTACTCGCTCGTACACTTAATACCTTTTATTAATCAAAAAGAAAGAAGAGGTCGTAATGACATGTTGAAGCTTTCGCCTAAATCTCCTAATTCTTAAAGTACCACTGGAATATAAATCTCTCATCTCATCTCATCAGCCTATCGCCGTCCACTGCTGAACGTAGGCCTCCCCTAGAATATAAATATATGACTCTAATATGATTAAAGAACTTACCTAAGGGACTCCGTAAAGCTGGTATTGTAGGGACGTCGCCCCAGCTGCCGTTCGCTGCAGGTTCGTACTTGTAATTGGCCATCATTTTTGAGGCCTTCACTAGATCTATATCGTATTCTCCGGAAGCCACTTCCATCACTGTAAATAATCATTTCTTGTATTATTTTGTTAACAAAAAAAATCAAGTAAAATAGGCACAAAATGACGCACTTAATTTTTTCCTGTATTTGGACAAATGTTTGTAGGATTATCAATTTTTTGTCTTGGGGTGTCATCATCATAATCATGAGATTCAAGCGGCTTTCTCTTGGGGCATAAGTCTTTAAGGCACGGTTTACGGCACGCAAAAACTTGACTAGGGATTTGTAAATGTCTTTTTTTTTGGAATGTTTCTTGATAACACTTTGCATACATTCTTGAATCCTTAAGAGGTTGGCAGAAGCTTATTTTTGTACACCCTTTAAGAATTTGTTTAAAAAATAACGTATCGTTTCGTTTCTTATTTCATCAATTTACGATTATTTAAAATTCAAGGAAAACTAATTATTTTGTTTGTTTTGTGGAATAAATTTGTCGTCCTAGTGATTTTTCAGAAATAAACAAATTTCATTATTTCCTTCTCATTAAATATTTATAAGTTAAAATCACCTTCAAGTTGGACGATATGTTAATATTACCTTTAAACTTTAAAGCAAACTTTATAGTCATTATTAATAAAATGAATAATAATATTTCATAACAGCTATAATATTGTAATATTTTGGTCAGATTAGTAGTTGCTACATTTTATAGTTTTAAAACTGACAAGGTTTTGGACTGACAAAGTGATCTCAGTGGTATTTAGTCAGCTGCGTCACGGGGCTGTCAAATATATTGAATAAGATTAAACAATTCTTTGGAGCATTTGCCATAGAACAGATGAAGAACGCACTAAACGAGTAAATGTATGTCCTTATGCATCATGTATTTTATAATCATCATCCGTTCTCGATTACACAAATTGTGGGAATGTGTTTTTAATAGTCTATTGTTTTTAAGACGTTAGCGCCTTGACTTCTGAAGTTGACTAAAAGAAAAGTGTTTTAATGATTGTTGTACAGTAGGTACACAAACCAACTGATTGCCTCGTGGTCTTGCGGTACAAGTATTTGCCGTGCGATCTAGAGGTCCTGGGTTCGATTTCCGGGTCGGGCAAAGTGTTATTGGGCTTTTCCATTAGGAAATTCTCAGTAGCAGCACGGAGTCTGGAAATGTGCGCGAAAAACGGCAATAGGCTCGCCCCCTATTACGTGGGACTGAAACATACCTGGCGAAATGTGGGTGCAGAAATGCATCTCTGCCTACCCCTTCGGAGAATATAGGCGTGAGCCGTGAGATATGTTTGTTTGACACAAACCAATTTTGGGTCGAAGTGTCATTTTAGAAATATTATCCTAAGTGCAATGATCAATTTGAGATTTTAGATTCAATATTCGGATGTGACATACAAACACGGATCTCGCTATAAATTTGGTAAATTGTTTGATTGAAAGCATAATTTCGTGTCTTATTATGTACGTCAAATTTATTCGTTGATTTTAATTATAATTAAATATTGAAAAAAAATAGTATCCTAGAGGTTTTATAACCAAGAACTCGTCAATAAATATAATGTGTTCTCGTTAGAAAAACTGCATGCATAACGTAAATATTTTTTACGTAAGTCTTTTACAATTCAGGTCACACATCGCAAAGGTTGAATGAAAATAAAATTAAAAAAATTATCGTATCAGATTCGACAGTGTTCGCTACGCTTCCGTAACCACGACCTAATGCTTTTATCCAGTTGTTTTACGTAACATCTACTGGTTTCAAACGTAGTATACAGAGTCTGTACGAGAGAAAAAGAAATAAGATGTTTCGACTGTTATGTCATGAATTGGCGGTCGAGAGTTTCCGTTCGACTTTCATGAGTTTTTGAGTAAAGGAACTCTATTTGCACGCTTTCTGGCATTAGAATCGCCATCTTTACGTCTAAATCCTATCTATCGATTTCAAAAGATATTATTTATCTTCACAGTCGATTTAAAATTATATTGTAACGATATTTTTCTGAATGTTTTTATTGATGGCGATAAAGAATGTATTAGTTAGAAACACGTTATAAGAGCCATATAGTCAAAGGTACCATCACAATTTTAACTTCCTACTATTTGGAAATCGTAATGGTTTATTGTTTAGAAACTGCAGGAGAAAGGCGCGTATGTACTCTGCCGACAATTGCATAGAACCCACTTTAGAGTCATCACCGTGATTGGCAAATTATGTAGCGACTGTCTAACGTAGATTTGGAAAAATAATGAAAAATTATTATTTAAATCCCCGTCGAACATCTTCTACTATTCAGGAATTATTTAATTTATTATTTTCTAAGACCTAAAATCTATGTAGGTCTTTTAGAGAATTAACTATCTAACACATACTACTTTATAGCGTTTATGAGAACAAATTTAACTTACTACAGAATTAAATGGTCTGTTTGTTGTTATGTCAACGCTAGACAATCGTGTACTAATGATGTATGGCGCATTGTTTCCACAAGTAAATGTGGAATTTAGCTTGTGTTTACTGCTTTAAATGCCAGTATAATTTAATAAACGTGTGATGAACATCGGAGTCATAAATAATAGTAGTACAAAGAATCATACAGGTCATCTAACTACAGAGACAAAATAACTAAAATAAACTCAACGTTTTTTACCTATATATTAACACAAATATAAATTGATCGTGACTTTTAAACGATCAATCCATAAATTTAAATTTGCGATTTTTTATGGGAATCATATTTGTTTATAACTAAGTTTTATGTTTCTGGTTTCTCTTTGCGGTAATAGACATCATCTCATAAAAAAACCTCTGAGTTCGTTGCTTAACCACTTTTTATGCAAAACTGGAGAACAGGAATTTCCATGGGTGGTGAATAAATGCTGGTCAGTAAATAAAAGAAGGATCTGAAATATGTGGCATTCCCTGCCGTTGATAGCCCAGCAGCGTGGGCCACTATCCACATAGTAAATGCCTACGCTGCTATTGACTTGAATTGTCTTAGAGCTCACAATTATAATTTTAGTTTGTAGATAAATACAATGTTCTGCTATTTATTCTTAGTTAACCTCAACCCGCATTCCAACTTTAATCATATGCTCGGTATGCCGGCTAAGGATTTTGGTTGGGAACCCAACTAAGGAAACCATTGTTCTGCGCGCCAAGTTGTAATGTCGGAGATTCTGACTTACTATTTTCGGCATTAACCGAGGTACCAAAAGGAAGTTAAAGGCGCTTTTCTCTGGTATATAAAAACTATCGTATATTTAAAATACAGATAATTAATCTATATAAATACTTACCCTGGTAAAAAAAAACTGTACTTAAAATACAAGTAACTAGATATATTGTAAAGAAATACTTACAGAAATCAGCTGGGTTATGATACGGTGGGCATTGTAACCCCGCATGTTTTAGCGCAGGTATGAGAGCTCGAGTGGGTCCGTTGTACAACGTCCTTCCACTTTCTATGCAGTATACCGAGTCAATCTTTTCGAAGATGAGCGCTGATGGCTGGTGGATTGTGGCTATAATCGTTCTTCCACCACGAGCCAGACTGTTCAGCAAAGAGATCAGCGACATAGATGCTGAAGAGTCTAATCCACTAAAATGAAATGAAAAAAAAAATGTTTTAAAACTTAAATTTTTTCTACGAGTGTCGCGTGATGTTCTTATTTTTTTCCTCATTCACCAATCTTGTACGTCCTCAATAGTAAAACCAGATCAAAGGAAGACCAGTTTTGTGGCACACATAGGTTAATATTATCAAATGATGTTACCTAATAAAAATATTATTTATGTAATCGCTCGAGACGTCATAAAACTGTCACTTTTACATAATAACGGTGAAGGTAAATGTTTAACTATTGTCAATTGCTTGTTCGCGTGTTATCAATCTATGTAAAAATGGATTTCAATAACAGATGAAAGTCACGCGATGCTTTGGCTATGAAGTCTCTGCTCAGTTTCTACTCAACGTTGTTTCACAATCTATTAAGACTTCTTTCCTTCTCATTGGGAAAGTTGTTAAGATTTACACCCAACAGGAAATTTTTAACATTTTCCCGTGCTTGCGATGTTATTATTATCCTGTACTATGTATAGTTATAAATCACCTTGGTGCAACAGCTAATTCTATACCTATTTCTATATGTTCAGTTATATTTTACAAGAAGAAGCAGTGATGGCCTCGAGGTTTGGGCGCGCGGTCGAGAATCTCGACGGTCGCGAGTTCGAACCCCAGGCACACACCTTTGACTTTTCGAAGTTATGTGTGTATTCACAATGACTTATCACTTGCTTTAACGGTGAAGGAAAACATCTTGATAAAACCTGTATACCTAAGAGTTCTTAGGAATTTATTAGGTGTGTAGTCCGCCTACCCGCACTAGGCCAGCGTGGTGGATTATGGCCTAAACCCTCTCAATGGTAGAGGAGACCCGTGCTCAGCAGTGGGCGTATATAGGTTGATGAAGATATTTTACAAATATGATTTTTTTGTTTACTATCCCCTAACTTAAAAACTGATGGGTTGTTTTTAGTGTTTTAAATAGATAAGACCTTTGGTAGCGATAAGGGATACTTTTTATGACAAGAAATTTTATTGATCTTTTGGGATGATCTAATACAAATGTCTTCATAAACTAAATTAAATATTACAACCAGCCGGGGTTGGGTATTAGCACTCTCATCTTAACAGTCATTTTATAAAGGTTTCTGAAAATACTATGCTAGGTCAAATAGGTTAGAAGTAATCAAGATGCTATGAATAAAAAAAATACTTACGTGGTAGGTTCATCTAGGAACATGATAGAAGGATCGGAGAGTAACTCCAGAGCTACGGCAAGTCGACGTCTTTGCCCTCCAGATAGGTCTCGACATAATGTCCGCACAGTTTCGGTTAGACCTAACAGAGCCAGAATCTCGTATACCTAAAGACAGAAGTACTTTGTTAAGAACTATTGTATGACTGAAGAAGAAAGAAAAAGGTGTCAATATCGTAAAAAATATTATACCTGAAGTCATTACTTTTATGAATGGAGGTTAAGAACCAATGTTCTAAGCCAAGTAGTTTAACTCTCATACATCGGTACAGTTACCGATGTCTTAGACCTAATTGGCAGTCATGGATTTTTCAACAAGTCAATCCGAAACCATATTCCTCATCCCATCGAACACAACCATCGAAATAGGCACGATAAGCATTGGTACCGAATATTGATGTAGTACCTTCATTGCGGGTAACTAATGGATGAGTGCTGCTCAAGACCGGGATGGTTGGCGCTTTTTTGGAGAGGCCTACGTTCGGAAGTGGACGGCGATAGGCTGAGTTAGAGATATTTCTATTTATAATATATTCTGAATGGGACACGAAAGTATGTTTACCTTCTCTTTTCTCTCGTGTGCTGTAAAGTCGGCGAGTTTGAGGGCGGCGGCGAGAGACATCGCCTCGTAAACAGTGAGGTGTGCTCGCAAGTCATCTTTCTGTCGTATGTAGCGCACGCCGCCGCGACCCGTCGGCTGCGATGCGCACGTACAGTTCCCATTCACTGCAATTTCACCTTTCGCCCCAGTAGTTCTGTTGGTTACCATTCATATGTAAATTGGCGGTACTGGAAAGTCGCATTGAGCGTGAGTCTAGCCTAGAATATGTGTAGAAAATATTCCGTTCTTAAGTAGTTAAATGAATCTCGTGACTTATTTAAGGCATAACTATATAGAGTTTGCTTGATGCAAAGTGCAGGTTATATTTAATTTTAATTGCATTTAAGTAAGATTTCTTCGAAAATTGTAGTTATTTATTAAGATTTCTTAGGCCATGTGGAGGACTAAAAGCTAACCTCTTTCAGTTGTAAAAGAGGCCCCTGGCCAGCAGTCAAGCGAACGAGTAAGAATACGGGCTGATTATAACGAAACGACCAAAAGAATGGAATTTTAAATGATTTTCAACGTTTTTATGTTGACCCCGCATCGCATAAAATCTTTGTACATAATAAGCGTATTAATTAATATGTATTATATAAAATTTATTTTTGATACGAATTTTGGTATTTTACATTTGCAAGCCTTGTCTATTTATAGCAATTGTTACAAAGTAACATACTTCAATGAACTCGTGTTCATTGCGTTTAATTAACCTATAACTTCATAGACGTTAATCTTAATCATGTGAAGTATAATTTTATGTTGTTGTGGAAACTGTTTTCTTTTTATTAAGCTATGTAAAGTTAAAAAAACACCATGCTATGCAGATGCATCTAAAAGTTATACTTTTAATTGCCGTAGTTCTTTCTTTAGCCCCGATTTTGATTTCCACGAAATTAATATTGCAGGTAATAGCTAGTAATAATTAATTATTAATTGATGACACATCTATACGTTGGCGATTGCTAAAGGAATACTGTTTTGTTGATTTCAACTGTTTTAATTTTACAGCTTTTGCAATACTTACAACGCACAATTTATTTGTTTATTCTGTCAGTAACTCATTTAATTGAATGTCAACGTCTAAATGCCGCAAGATCGACACACTTTAGTAATTGACTTGTTTTCTGCCGTTCAGGATTTTAATATTGCCGCTTGACGACCCGGCTCCAGTACTCTTAGTTAATGTCTTAATTTTAGAGGCTTTTTCAGTTCTGAAGCTAAACGCTTACTAACTACGAATTCAGCAAAAGGGGATCTTATTGCTATGAGCCATCTTCTCCGATCATGGCAGAAGAATCGTTCGTGAATCGTTTACATTTGTCAAAATTTTAAATAAAATAGTTTTATTATTGTGCATATTAGTTTTAGGAGACTATTTATTAGTATAAGGTCTTATATTCCATAGACAATTTTCAATGTAGAAATACAATAGGAAAATACATCTGAAGCTTATAATATTGTGTAAGTGCTTGCTGGATTTTATCAAACGTGTGTTATTTTTTATTTGCATATATCCGAAACGGGACTTCAGCGATCCTTCTAGAGTGTGATAATTTTAATTGCATAAAATGATTACGGATATTAATGAATTCGCATTCAAAACAAATAGCTTGTATGTAAATAAATATGAACACGTAATAATACATAAGTGATAACTCATACAAGTGTTATCAAATTTTGCGGTGTTAATATTGGTCTGTGGTCAGTTTCACTAATGTTAAAGTCATTGTCATAACAGACAGATAACATACACAAACAGAATCTCAAGAAGAGAGATTAGTTAAAAACTCCTATATACACATTCTAACATACTTTTTATTTTAAATTGCAGAAATTGTCAAAATGTTTCGATATTGTAAATAAAGAAAAAATCGATCAAATATTTGAAGCGACTTCGGGCAGTTTTCCACACACAATAACACTGCCTGAACTGGGTATCGAACATCCGACATTGGGACATCCGAGTGATCTTATAAATAATGGAATTGAAAACATTGTTTCTCACTTACGAGTAACCAGCTAGTACATTGAGGAGTGTAGTCTTTCCAGCCCCTGAAGGGCCCATGATGGCAGTCAGTTCCCCTGGCCTGAAACATCCTGATACTCCTTTCAGAATTTGTCTTTGCTCTGTAAAGAAATGTACGATGTTATTTCATATCTAAATGTAAATTCACTGTTGGACTTAAGAGAAATTTGACCCATATTTTCTGTTAATGGCAGAATGATCTAAAAAGGGATTTTGAAAATTCACCCTAAGGTACAGTTAGGTAATAGTTACGAGGTTTAGTCGCATGCTTGATTCAAAATCTTGGCGGTTATTGATTTAATCTCCAGACACACGTCTCTGGCTTTATGAAGTTATGCGTCTATTTATAATGCATGAGGCGTTGTCCGAGGAGAAATCCTACTTTAGTTGCATATTTGGGTTTTTAAGAAATCTTTACTCAGAACTCATATTAACTGTCATATTTCATACTGTATTCACTTGATTTTATGTTTAAAATATGTACTTGAACGTCCACAAAAGACCTCAAGCGAGGTTTTAATCAAAGCATTCGCGTTGCTTATATAATTAGCCACTATTCCGTGAAACCCATTTATAATTATATGTCTACACGTAAAATGAGTGGAAATCCTGTGGAAACGAATCTTTAAACAATGGAGGGATGTGAGTCATATTGGACAAACACCAAATAGCATTACGCGGGTACATGACTCAATCTTTCGCGTTATAAAGTATATAACTATCATGAGATGTATAGCTACGTTTTTGTTCTTTTGGCATTGAGATCAACATTTTTTTGGGGTACCTACGGTGCATTTGTTTTTTCTAATTGGAGAAAAATGTTGTATCAATTTTCTCCAGGATCAAAAGTATGGATATATTTTTTGCTGTTTATTTATATATATATTCATTGCCAGTTACTTTTACTTTCGGAACCGGGGCTTCTTGGTTATTAAACGTTAAATAGAACATAACACCTAATATATTTGTTTAAAATATCTGCTATAAAATATTATTATTGTTGCAATATAATTCTAAATTCTGAAATGTTTTAGCAAACGAAATAAGATGAATTATAAATGACTCAATAACTTTGCACATATGGCATAATGTTATCAGCAAACTTCCGTTTTTCTAAATAATGAATCATAGAATGAGCCGCTTTTGTTTATTAACACACTCATAGTTCGTCTCTTTCCATCCAGTTTTAATCGATTCAATGTTAATACGAGTCTCTACGAAAATACAGATATTACTATATTATATAGCCCATAGTTTGGAATTGTGGCCGAAAATGGCAATACATTACGGCAGTGTGCGACTCAAACAGTGGTGAAATATGGGTACTGCTACGCTCTGCCTACCCCTTCGATGAATGTTGCGTATCTATGAACTTATATATGTATTTCTAAGCTGTACATATGTTTACATATTTATTACGTGAAATTAAAAAAAATCTTAGTATATTGAGTTATTTTTATTTAAAAGACTTTCTTACGCAGCTTATAACGGATTGTCCTTTGTTTAGATGTACTTATTGAATATTCAAAAGACGTACGAATGCCATAAAATATATTTACCGGTCATAAAAAATGCATATACATAATCAATTTAAACAACACTTCTACAGTAACGTGGATTGTAAACGCCGTAGGTGATTTATGAGTAGGAATTTATTGCTAGTTGCATCTCTACTAAAGAGAACACTTCTAGCAGTGGCTAAAGAACTGATGATGATTTTAGATAGAAAAGCGCGTTCATCTATAGGAACAAACAACCAAACTCTTCAGCTGATTCTGTTTTATATTGATAGATCAACAGACCCGTGGCTCAGTTGGCTAGATACCAGCTTGAGAAACTAAAAGCTGCGGGTTCGATCCGTACACACATGTAATTTTAAAAAGTTTAAGATTTGGCTGGGATTTGAAGTTCCAACCGCCGAGAGTGTCGACCGCACTCTTATTCCTCGAAGCCTCCATACTCGCATAAGTGTACATGTGTAAATGTTTGTTAATTTTAAATTCCCGTGAATCTTATTGACAAAGTGTTCGTTAAAAAGAATCAGAATACGATGTAGGCGACTGTATACTCAGAATCGGAATGTGTATCACGTAGCAACAAGCGTACAATACATGGGACTTTAAAACCCGAATACTTTAAATGTTACTCAAGTATTGTGATTTTCGCTTTTGTGGACCTCACTACGTCAGTGATGACGTTTTTAGACGGCGTGACATCTAACAGGTACTGGTCTATAAGGACTTATCGATATTTAAAGTGTATTTTTTATGAGTTTTAAGAATTGGAGTGTGCGTCATAGTAGGTGTTTTGTAGCAAATTTAACGGTCTGTTTTTCGATTTTCCGAGGAAATTAATATCTTTACCAGGTATTACACTGCTCTTAATACTAAGGGATCTTATAAGAATTAAGAGGAAATAACAGACATGTAAGACATTATTATATCCTATTTAGAGTTTAATAAAAATGTTACATTGCGCTATTATTAATTAATCCCTATTAATAAGTGATCACGAAGGGTCACGCTGCACATAATTTAAATGCAACATATTCTTATGGCTCAAATGACACGTTATCGATAAAATGTTCACGCGAGGAACAGATAATTGCACATAATAACAACGTTTCGTAATTTAATAAAACTCATTTCATATAATTGTTAAGTGATGGCTTTAATTGATGTAGGTAATATGATAGAAAAATATCTCTAGTACAATTAAATGGATTTAAGTGTATCATTTATATTTGTTCCATGAGAAATAAAGATTGCGCATAATTCTTTGCATTTTTTTGCGAATGCATACTTCAGAAATACTGTCATAGTTCTTGGAGTCCTATGTCCCGTGAAACGAAATGCATATATTAAGCGTATGATAAACCAACGAAGCCCATTTGGGTTCAAATATTAAAATAACGTAAATTACAATGCAAATGTATGCGAAAATTGTGACGTGCTCGCTTACAATGCGAGCCGAGTTCCAGCGATTCATCAACACACTCGTGTTTGTAATAACTAATGGCACACGGGAACAATTGAAGCCGTTCAATTTGTGTTTAAATCGTTCACGCTTAGCTACTGAGTTATTAACTTGTCACATGCGCCATGATATGTAATTAATTGTGATAATGCCCGCCTAAATTAGCAGGTTGTCTTGCAAATTGGTATGAGCGAAGCTTTATTAGCAACATTTTATTACACGCCATTTATAACATCTAAACGAAACACGCTTCTTATTAATTACTAGGAAATACTCGCGATGATAGATTCTCCATAACATAATGGAATAAAGGTGTTAATGCTTAATCCCTTCACTATTATTTGTGTTGCATAAGCAGTCTCGTAAAGTTTAATAGATCGTACACAGTGTTAAATTGTGTATTAAACGGGGTTTTCTAAATTGCAATAAAACCCAATCTTCGTAACTACTGGTCTTAAAACTTGGCAGTTTGCAATGTTAAGTACTTAATCACGTAAAACATGTGATTGCGATAAAACACCTGTATAGGATATGCTGATATCAAACAGGCTACAAAAAGCTATTATATAAGACATTTTTTTAGTGTAGTAAGAATGTATTAATACACGAGTAGCAAGAAATAAACGATCGCATGCGTTTAAAAGTATTTTTTTAAATTGGAATAATAAAGAATGTAGTTTTTTCAATTTTATCCGTTTATGCTGCCTCTGATAATGTTTTTAAAAGCCGACCTTTTAGTTGCACCCGCCTACCTGCGTGTCAAGAAAAAAACTTGTGAACAGTTAGTTCGAAATTCCTCTTTTAAGGCTGGTGTAATACCTGTTCTTGTTTTATCCATAACCAGAAAAATACAAATATTAAGCCGATTATGTTTAATAACAGCTAATGGGGCAAAGTTATAACTGTAGTTACATAGTTATGGTATAAATTAAAAAAATACAAGTCAGGATGTTGTGTTAATGAAATTGTGAAGCATACTACTTCTATCGTGATATTATATCATATACACTCACGTCTACTACGGATCACCTAATAGACGTCCCTAGATCATTCTGATTACGGTCACTTTTTATTTATTTATTTATTTATTTTATGGAAAAAGGAGGCAAACGAGCAAATGAACCACCTGATGTTAAGTGGTCAACACCGCCCATGAACACCCACAATACCAGAGGAATCATCGGTGTGTTGCCGGCCTTTGAGGAAGATATAAGCATATATATATTATTTTATTTCATTTATGATACCTACCTACTCTATAGACATGTGGTGTTACAAATGGCGGCCTTGTCGCTATCACTTTTTAATCCCAATAATGTAAATATCGGATACCCGAAAACGAAATCCGGGATCAATCAGGTCGCACGCCAATCACTTGTTTTGGAAAACCACGAGGCAGTCGATGAATATATACATTTATATATAGTTAGGTACTTTACGGCCAATACCTATGTTGGTAGCCTACGTGCAGCTGATCGCATAGGTTTATGGGACCTCATAAGTATGAGGAAACGATATCAAACATAATCATAATGTGATCTAATCAGCTTATTGGTCACGTCATCAATTGTTACACGCGCATATAAATTATAATAAAAAGTGAGTTTATTTTACTACATGCATTTGCGAATACATTTAGCGTTAAATTACATATAATGTATGTATGAACATTTGTGAAGCAACATGTTATGATACATTAATAAATTACTAAATAAAATTATATAAAAACAAATTACAGTGGAACCTCTATAAGTTAAATATCAAGAAACGCGCCAAAAAAAGAGTTATAGAGTTTTCAACTTATGAAACACTTAGATGGATTTGGATTTGACAGTTATTCTTAAACATTTTGAATCAGATTGATTGAACTATGTTCGAGATACGGAGGACCAACTTTGTATTTGTATCTTTGAGGCAAATTTTTTAGCAAAATGGCTTGGCGAGACTCACTGATTATTTCGATTAAAAAAGGTTTTAGATTTCGAGTAATGGAGGTTTCGATGATCCAAGGAACAAAATAATTGTTGAGTTTTTGATATTGTGGTTTTGACTTTTCGAGGTTTGACTTAATGAAGTTCTAGTGTACAATAAAAACAAAATCTTTCATGTTAAATCATTGAAATCATTACATTTTTATTGTGAAATTTTCATAGTACCTATGCAAAGAAAAAACTTCATGTGCGTCATTGTTCTTATCTAGATTAAGTGAATATAATCGCACTTATAATTATGTGCATATAATTTAGATGAATTAGGTTCTTTTTAACGAAAGGTAAATAAACGTTTGTCAGTATTATGTAACCTTTTTTAAGTATTGAGGAGGCCCGTGTCCAGCGGCGATTCATTCATATTGGGTTCATATTCGGTTCTGCTATTCATGATACGCACTGCTTTTATACGATGCCTTTGTTTTTTAAGTTATGACATCGAAATAGCCTTAATGAATAATGAAATTTTTTGTATCGACTTAGAAGTCCAAAAGAGTTCACACATCTACTTTTTAAATTTTACTTTCGAAAATTCGACATGCTTACACCTTTTTTGGTTCTATAGTCTACTGGTTTTTTAGATAAGTTTATTTAACTATGTTTATGATAACATCACTTAATTGCCAGTTTTTATTCTTGAAATCCATTTGCCTCATCTATTTGAATAAATTAATTTGCACTGATGTGTGAAATTTCAGACGACCTTTGTGCGTTTTATACTACTCGATTTATTGTGCAACTTAACATCGTTTTTATGTACATTTTGGGGCAATAAAGCTTTATTATATAAATATTTAAGTGAACTTAGGTAACGTCAGCAAAAAATATATTCGATTTATTCTGAAATCTAACATCGTTTTTATGTAAACTTTGGTGCTATATACCTAAATTAACTTATTTATCATGCATGAGTGTCAATTAAGGCAGAAACTGTTGGATATAAAAATGATAATTCAACTGTCGAATTAGATAACCGATTGTTAATTGTCATCTACGAAAACATTATGATGGATGAAGTATTTGCGTTTGGTGAAGAACTATTTACTGAGGCTCTTATACACCAGCATCTAAATAAGCACGCGAAGGACCATTGTAGCTCGGAGTGACAATTGTATTCTGGAAGGATCTCTTCAATATATTAACCGAGGAGTTTTGGTTCATGATAATCAGACGAAATATTTGCAATGCTGGGTTTACGCCTTCCAAAGACTTTCAGAGTGCTTTATCAGAATCGACCTTCATTCAACGGTTTCCCGCGATTGTTAGTAGATCATCAGTCCATATTGTGACTTGAAGTCTTATTGATGTAGATATTAGTAGCATGAAGCTTCTGCTCCCTTTGCTAATGTTAAAGTGCGCACGAACGTATTATTTAAAGAAATAGACATATAGTGTCAATAAAAAAATACAATTGTGGTTTCTATTATACGCCTTATAATTAGTATTGAGAAAAATATTTTGATCTGCCAAACATTATATCCGAAGCGATAACATATAGAATAACTTATCGAAAAAAATATTTCGATTAGAACTTGATCGTGATGGTAATTTCGATGACAATACAAAAATTTGATCGACAGCTTTGAAGAGTACGCGGAAGAACCTTTTGTATGGAAGGTTGTGCCCTTAGGCTACGGTACGACAAAGACTGTAATAGTGTTATGGCCTTCATGTCTTAGTTTTTTACCGAGGTGCTTGCCGCGTTGTGACTAACGATTCAACGATTAATATCTCAATTCTATTGTTTGATAATTCATTAACTTTTCTTTATGTTTAACAGATAGATAATAATTTAAAGATATAATAATTATAATAACTATATTAGAAACATTTTCATAAATATACCACGTCCAAATGAGACTGATCCTTAGCTACATTACTGCTAATTTCGAAGTTAGTTATCACAGCATTAAGTGAAGTATGAATATCAAGAAAAGGTAACACGAAGCAAATGCTTCATATTATATTTTAATAAGACATTAGCGCCACACTGGACATTCAGCCTTCATTCTTTCAAAAAATCGGTACAAAATTTCGTTTTTAAACAAAAAATATTGTCTAAAATCGTCATAAAAAAAACATTGCCATATCTAAGCATCAAAAAAGCTGTAGTGGTATCGAGTTTTCGATAAATTTAATAGACGCGGAATTATCTTGGTTTGTTTGCTATTTACAATTAGTGGTGACGTAAATGAATATAACAACTAATTGACCCTACGTTTTTTGTTTAGACGTCGAAGTTTGGATAGAAAAAAATCTCATTCACGTCAAGCTCAATCAAACCTTTGGCCCTTTAACAAATCCGGTTGGAACGGCAAAATGTTGTGAACCTTTATCATTGTTAGCATATAGAATATTTATTTAGTATTAGAATATTTATACTACACTCTCGTAGCGCAGTTGTAACGAGAGGCCGAGGATTCAAGGAATGTGTGTTCCACGAATATTTCTTTCGGATCTGGATTTTTGCGGGATCGGAAAGCCTTTCATAGTTTCTGAGACTCACGACACAATATCAGTATCTTATTGTGGGGCCAGAATTATGTATGTGACTATTCGGTGTATTTACTTGATTTTTTTACCGCGACTCTGAAACCATCTTTTATTGTATTTAAAAGAGGAACTTATTTAAATAATAATAATTGCTATCGACAACACAATGGCCGTCTAGTCGGTTAGTTTTTTTGTATTGTCGCGTCAACTTCTTATTGACCTCATTGCGGCCGTCGCTTGCGCAGCGAATTGTATTAATTGCTGATTGTGCAGACGTTGTTAATATTGTTCTGTAATTTTCTACTTGTGTATACTCGTCATTCCATACTCTGCGGTTGCGATTATGTTCATATACCTAAAGTTTTGTTTTGTAAAAACAAAATAAAACAATCGTAATTCTAGGAAAACACTTACTAAAAAAACATCTTGAGATAATTAGGTTTAATTGAAGTAAGTGTGGATGTGCGAGTTTTAAGTACTATGTTAAAGAAGAAATGTCACGCAAGGTCACACTGCTTTAACTTTTCAGTAACTAATTTAGTCAGTTCTTATTATACAATTGAGTGTATTTATAGTACTTCATAAATCACATGTTTGTTAAAAAATATATGTTAACATGATGTCTTAATTTATATGGCTTGATAAAATGTTATTCAATTTACTCATCACAGATTTAAAAAAAAAATAATTTGATCTGTTGATGCCATTTCAAGGGACTAAATTAGAATTCTACACTATTTTGTGATAGAATATGTAATGTATTGTGTTTGAAATTTTTATTATTATTGATTAATGTTATCATAATATCTAAATACCATTTCTCAGTTTTCTATCTGGTATTACGTCACTTTAAACGGAAAGTGACCGGTTTTCTGTCAATATTTACGCAACTTGCTCGTACCACTTAATCAAACATTATTGTAAAACGTGACGAGAAAAATGTGAGAGCTCCATTGCTCTTTTATGTGCACTTTCGATTTGCTCTAACGAAAGAGACGAGCAATGTAAAACGAATTCATCAGAAAAAAATATCTAAATTTGTGAAGCGTGTGTTTCAAACAAATAAAGCTTCGCTTTGTGTCATCGTCCTAGTTTAACGACTTATATAATAATGGAATAGGTCATGTTTTTAGGATTTTGACGCGCGATTGAGAATCTCGGCAGTTGCGGGTTCAAATCCAAGGCAGGCCTCGGTCCATCACGCTGGCTTGGTGCGGGTGAACGGAGGATAATGTACACATCTAACAAGGTACACATGCTAGTAGGCCAGAGAGGAGGAGAGAAGAAGAATACAGGCATCTTTTTACCAGAGATTTTCATATTTGCATGATAAGACAACTGATACGATTATGAGCTTCATCAGGTAATATCATGATTTATTCTGTCCTTGCTTATCTTGTTTCTTATTGATAGTAGGTGGCTGTTCCTGTTATAATAGTCAAATGGATCGGATTGTACCAACGTGGTATGGATCAGTTTCTTAGTAGCAGTTATTTTAATGGGTCACTTTTATTGTACTGTACATCATTGGAACGTATTTGTTATGAATCTGCAGGTGTTAGAAATTTATATGGCGATGAATTTGGGTATACAGTTTTTGAATGTAGAGTTATGAACTCCTAAACTTAGATAACACTTTTCTCAGAAATGACTGGAAAAAATCGATATTAATCCATTAATCGAGGAAGGTAGTAGGTTATAAATCATCACGGTATGACAAGTGAGTAGTGCAAATGAACATTGTGGAAAAACGGTGAGAAAATATGTTATTTAAAGTCCAAATTTTCGCATTCGGAGTTTATGCAATAGCTAGACTAAATATACTCGTAAGTTCAAGTGTCACGGGATGTCGCGAAGGTTATCAAAACATGTCGAGTTAATTGTATTTCAGTTTACAGTACACATTGGTGGACAATGGGTGACGTTTCCGTTAAAAGAATTTGATTTGTATTTGACGTTGAAATGCTTTTGTTTTTAATTTTAGTTATTGCGTATGTTGCCTCCCTGGATCAACACAGGTTTCTTTTTTAGTTATACAGCTCCTTTCTAATGGCAATTTTTTGTACGACAGTTTTTAATGGTGCAGAAGAATCGAATGGTATGGAAATGAAATCGAATGCATGTCCAATAAAGAGAATTTACTGTAACTTTTATTTATTTTTGATTTTATCATGGGAATTTTGATTTGACATGACAAAAGCGCAGAGCACAAACCGCACTAACGATAATGTTTGTATTCACAATATTTCGTATGAAATATTCAAGAATTAATGTGGCAAACGAGTATAAAAACGTGTTTGATTTGTAGTAATAATTCTCTTTGATCTACTAATGAAGCACCTATATGTAATTATTCCTACGCGGCTAGAATTCGTTTATTTTAAATTAATAATAGAAAGTTATTCCTAATTAACCTAATATTTTTTTTATTATTAAGTACTGTAAAATATTTAAGAAAACAATTGCATTACGAGTTTGATATTATAATACTAGTAACTGCGCTGAAGTTTCAATGCTTAGAATTTGCAACAAGGTTTGATGTTAAGTAGATTTTGTATAAATGTTTGATAGGAAAATTTATACATTAGAACAGTTTGTTGAATATTCATTTATATTGACGTATTTCTGTGTATATGAGTGTGTATCTATGTATGTTATTGTCGCATACATATGATATTTTTAAAGCTAGTAAAGTATACAGGTTAGGTTAGTTTAAGCACTTCTACCGGTTTGTGTTTTGTTTTTACCAAATTGAATGAAAAGAAACAGCTGACGACAATGTTTTTGAAAGACACTGGTATAGCAATATATTAAATTTAATTATAATTTTAATCTTCTCCAGTATTATAAAGCTATGGCTAAATTAATATTATTCTTATTAAAATATCAACATATTTCTTAGGTGTCTCTTATCTAGTTTGTCAATTGCATAGGCCCTTCTCAGTTGTAAAGCAGGCCCGAGCCCGGCATAAGTATAATCAATATAATATTATAATATAATCAAGAAACAAAGATTAGCCCCCACAGTAGGCCTCGGAAATGAAATCTTAAATTCCTCGCAGATTTAACACAAACACTAATAATGCGATATTCATAAGCCGATAAAGATAGAAATGAAAATGAAACAACTAGTATTTTCGCATAAATTAAATCATGAAGCGGTAATTTTATTATGTGGCCACTTGTTTAGGTAATGCTGCAATGACTTTGACACGGATTTTGTTCTATATCGATTGAGCGTATTTATAACTTCATGACGCGAGGTACTTTCAATTCAGCTTAACACGATAAACTGTTAGTCATCTTTATTCAATTACTAGTTACAAAAACCCTTACAGAACTGAATATTTGCTATTCTACCGTGCTTAGCGCAAAAGCGGTATTTAAAAATGATTGCAGGCGTTGATTTTTATGTAATTCATTATCATCATTGATAATTATGGAATCATTATACGTATAAGTCTTACTGGTGAGCACATGCCTTCACTACAGCTGAGAAAGGTTTGGTCTTATTCTATCTGTCTGGTCTAGTGCGGGTTGGTGGACTACACACCTAACATAATCCACCATTATCGAACCATATACGTCCTTCTGCTAGTAATAAATTTCATCTATAACTGTGACGAGTTAGGCCGTGTATTTTTGTAATAGAAGACCATTTGATTTCAAGTGGTTAAAAACAGCATATATAAATAGAACTGCATTGCAAATAAGACTTACCTAGCCGCAGTTTGCTCAGTGCAAACCTGTTGACAGTGCACGTGATATTCTTAAACTCCAACTGAACAGTAGTCCGCGGCAGCAGGGGAACCACATTGTTGTTGCTGCGCTCCAAAGATATGTTCTCTACAACGCCCGGCGTCATTCTCACTTATCACTTAACCTTAGATTATTACGCACAAATAGATTGTATCGAAGATTCGGGAAGTGAAGCGTCTAGGTTACGTTGATATGGCGAGTCCAAGTTTGAGTTCAATGCAATTATCCATTTGCTTCGTATCTGTAAGCAAAGAAATTATCTTGTGTAAATAATTGTGCTTAATTATCAACTACTATACGACTACGGAAAAATATACAATTTGACTTTTGACGATAAGTATGTGTCATCCCGGATATCTATAAATGTTTTGTCAATGATATGAGGAACTTTAAATTTGTAAGAGTGCACAATGAGTGCTATTGGACTCAAGTCAGATGAGTAAATATTTATTAATACGTATTATTTATTTATTCACAGATCAAACATACAATTTCATAAACTAAATGATGAAAAATTTCTGAATTGTAATTATCAGCAGTAATGCTAAGTTTTAAGACCTGTGTTATTATTGCTTAGCTCTTGTTCAATGTTATATTTATGCGCAAAATAGCTGTTTAAAAGTAAACACGACACAAGTAAAACTAATAGGAAATTACCAACACATTCAGTAATTTACATATATTAGTGATATACATATATCACTGGTTAAATATTTTCAATTCTATTTTTCATTAGGCGGAGCACAGTTTTATAGTGGGTAAGCAGAATTTTGAACGAAACACCAAGTGTTGTAGGTGCTAGAAAAACAAAGAGTGTTCCGTGTTAATAAACTAAAGCGTGTTATAAAATTACACTTATATATTCGCGATTATTTTTCAGTATTGATAAATGTAACATTTTTGTCAACGCACTGAGCAACATTCACATATAACGATAACTAAGACACAGCACCAATTTTTCGCTTCTCTTGCTATTTCGCTACTCAATCCTATATTGATTGTTCGCTATCTAGCCTTGACACCAAATGTGCTATGCACGTATCGGAATCATAGTTCCAACTATTAATAACTTGTTATCAGTCACCGCGATACTAAATTTCTTTTAAATAAAGGCTACTAGTACTAGTTGCTATCCGCGACATTATTTGCGACTATGCAACTTCGAATGCGTGTAGGCATTAGACAATCTATAACTCTTCTCTTGGGACTGCACGAAATTCATCAAAATATAATTGGAGGTTTGAAAGATTTCACTTATGCATTGCTCATATTATTTAAGATAATTTAATATTATTTTAATAATCAAAGGCTATTGAGACATTTTTTTTAAATTTCATAATATCGTACACTTTACGTTTGTATGGAGTCTACTTCAATTTATATCTATTAATTAACATTTTTAAGTGATCTCTAGTCCCGTGGACCTTTTCTGCAGAATCCTTTGGTAGCTAAACGTAAAAACATAAGTTACAAAAAGGAAAGTTTGTCCGAATATTTCTTACTCCTTCCAGCGATCGGTAAATTTTTTTTTCAATTTGGTATAGTTACAAATAAATATTTTTTTGTTTAACATTCATTGTATTCAGTCCCTGCAAGTAATCATTCTTCATAAGCCTACTATAGTTGATTTTTCATGTAAGGATTTCTAAGTATAATTTTAAGCACAATTATCATTGAGTTCATATCTGTTGTGTAGATGAGTTTTCAAAAAGTTTGTGTTTTTAACTATTTTTAAATTAAAAGTAAACTAAAATATCCGAGGACATTTTTCGGGTGTTTTGGGGATATTTTTTCACTATTTGTGGGTTAAGAAATTAAGTTTTAAAGTAGAAAATTATGTATTCCAGAGTTAATATTTATCATTTCTTGTAAAGACGCTTCACTTATAACTTTGGAATTAGTCATCTACATATAAATATAAAGCATATTGTTTTTTTTGTGGAGTAGGCCACATGTAATCAAAATATGAAGAAAAGTGAATAAACTTCAAAGTCAAAACAATATTTCACCCAGTTTGATTAGCATAGACTATACTCTATTATATTAGTGCGCGAAACGCCGATAATGAACTTGGCAACATTTCATCATACGTGGAAGTACGATAACAACAAGGTTTTTGTTCTAATATGAGTGGGATTATTATCAATGCGCCATTATTTTGTTGACATTTTAATTGTTATCGGACATCAAAGTTTTCAATATTGTAAAGATTTTGGTACACAAAAATATGTGTTAAAAAGTAACATAAGAAATTATTGATTTGAGAATTGTTATAAAATGTATTTGAATATTTTTATTCTATTTTACATTGAGTACAATATATTATAAGTTTGTATGAAATGTCGTTAAAAGTATAATGTTATTCTTACCTATTATATTTTTCTTTTATATGCAAGCAATCATATCATTCTTTTGTGCGGACTAATTTGATTGCGCTCCGAGATTTATTTTTTACGCAAGATATTGTAACAATAGCTTGGGAACCAAATTATTCACTTGACAGTAATAGCTAAATTAGTACACAAAATTATACTTTGTGAGTCATCACATGTATGTCATTAGAATAATACTTATCGGTGAATCCATTACGGGACAGCAGTGTATGTTAATATTAGTTTTTCATCGTCGTGAAATGACACATTTGCACGCAACAAATATTGATATAGCTCACAAAGGTTTGGCCATGTGTGTCATTTTATCGCTTTGTCGGGTAATTCGAGACGACTGTTTGCTAAATGAGTTTGTACTGAGTTTCAAAGTATTAACTTTGCACACGACATAGAAATTTTATTCGATGACCTAAAAGAGAAAAGTATTATTGAAACCGTCCTGGCTGTTTTAGGTTATACAAACACATCCATTATTTGAAAATAGTACGTAATAAATTATCATGCACTTAAACGGATAAGCAAACATAGCAAAGAAATTAGCACTTATAAGAGTTCTATAAGAAATACAATTTTGTGAAATCATTCAATCTAAACAAAATTAACGTGGTTAAAGAAAGTAGAGCTTGTTCAATGCAAACAGATATAAGACATAACTACTTATATATTTATAAAGAAATAGATCGTTTCATAAAGGAGTAGCGTCGCTTATCTTCGCTCGAGTGCGATTAAAAGAAAGTGTCATGAGCTTCCTCAATGTAGAGGAAACTCTATATTAAAATCATATGTAGATCTTGCAAATTGTGCAGTGATATATACGTAAAAGCAGATTCCACTTTATTTTAAATGTCTCTGTTTAATTAACATTTCAAATATGACTAGATTGTTTTGTCTTCACTGAAATTACGTAGTATATAGAGTTTTAATATCCTTAAACTTTATCGCCTTGATATGACTAATTGGATTACAAATAACTAATTATATTCCGCGAGGGGTGAGGAAAGGTTAACTTGAACGGCTGACAAATACCTTTTTATCGTGCTAAGTTCTTGGGAAGGGTTAAATAATTATTTACATTGGATTTATGCTAATTCAAACCTTGGTAGCTAACGGTGAATATTAAATGGTATTTCCCTTTGTCAAGTGGATAACGTCAAGTCCCATACGAGTATGTGTGTAAGGGATAATCATTGTTATGTTAGGTATTATTCATCATCGAATTATTTGTATTGCATACATATATGATATCCAAACCTTCTTAGTTGTAGAGGAGGCTCTTTCCCAGACGTATCTGAGCTGATGATGATGTTATTATACTAATAATTATTTTATAGTTGTATTTGTACCATTGCTTACAAAAAGTGTTATAAATATCTAAAAGCTATTGAGGAAATCTAACGGAGCATCTGATTCGTCTCAGCGACTCTTCACAGTTACATTTGGTTCAACCGTGTTGTGTAAGTTTCTACGTCAATTCTTCTTATATTCTACATGTCTAACTTTGGGTATTTGAGGTTCAAGTGAATCATGCAACAGCTAGGTGTAGATATTTCAGAGAATATTTTTAATCCGGCAAAAGGAATTATGACCACTATAATTTTTTACTAATATTATCCAGCTGAAGAGTTACTATATTTAGGTTAAACGCGCTAATTTGTGGAGCAACAGGTTTTGAAATCGTTTTGATTTGTATAGATAATTTCTTCGGGAAGACTACACAGTATAATATCATGTTAAGACACAGACTGTGACTCACAGTCATCATACGGGCGGGTAAAACAGCGAACACAGATAGTTTACGGATAAACTATTAATTAAACACTCAATGTTACAATAAAATAAACCACAATAACAAAATTCATGGTCTCTTGACCTAAACCGCAGGTCAGTGCAGAAATGGTACATAGCAAAAGTATATATAATATATTAATTAGCATGAGCAGAAATATTGCGCCTTGTCATGATTCAATGTTTGCGTTCGTATGCTAGCGTAAATTAATTTATTAGATGACTTCGAATATTATATTAACATATCTCTAATTAGCCTTTTGTTGTTATTAGGGTTCTTTTAAACGCTTTCATTTACAATTTACCATTCTTCAATTTACAATTTACCGCTCTTTTAAAAGGTTTGTTAAAGAAATTTTAGTAAGACTTTCTATTGCTGAAGAAAGTTTACACTTATACCATTAAAGTCTAACATTTCAGTTAATTGTTACTATTTCGTTCGAAAATCCTATATCGTGTCTGTCTGTCGCAGTCAATTTTGCAAAACTACTAAAGAAAAAAATATGATTTTTTTTGGACATAATTTGTCCCATTGCTGGTCAAAGACCTCACCTTTATTTGTCCAAATAAATTTATTCACTCGTAAAAAAAGTTGCAGATAATACATAAACAAGAGTACAAATGGAATACTTATTTTAAAGTTGCTATGCAAGATTTCCTTTTTTTGTTTATTTGTTGAATTTGATACATCATGGGAAAATTCTAACACGCTCTTCAAACAAAATTATCTTTGTGTGTCTAGTGCACGCGGAAAACGGTACAAACACACATTACTTCACACACTCGTGTTTATCGTTTATTGATTTATATGCGGCCCCACACAGCAAGCATGAAGGTTAAGTTCAACATGTTATGAAACAACAAAACTAGGATAGCGGTAAATAATATTTTATTTGCATGGATTTAAGCGTGTTTCCCCTAATAATATTACTGCGAATTTTAAATTTCTTTGTATGGTACGTCTCAGCGAATCGACTATTCAAAAAAAGAATGCTAAAACTTTAAAAAAGAAATGGGTGCATAGAAATTGTTATTCATTATAACTATTAACGGAGAATAGAAAAATGTTTGAAAAAATAATGAAAACAAAAGATTAGGTTATTCACAATAATTCGCTGAAGCCGTGGAAATTTTTCAGTGGTTAGCTTTATACAGTATTATACTTGTATCCTCAATGGAGTAGGCCGAGGTGTATTACTGATCTTATCGCTAGTTATAGGGGACGACCCTATTGCTGATTTTAGCCACATATCTAGACTCCTTGTTGCTACTAAGTTCGCCGTATAAGTATTTGTCCCACAGAACTAACTATAAGGCGGTAAATTGTTAACAAATATTTACAGAGAAACCAGCACTATAGTTTCCATTTTCGTCAAACTAGCACAGATGTTTTGATACAGTTTTACGTCACATTTTTTAGAAATTACCGTCCATTGTGTTATCGTTATCAGCGATCTACACTTTGTTTTCATTTCGTTTAGACTGATTGCAGGTGAAAACTATTTTTATCATATTATTTTTTTGCCGCTTTACACCGGTTAGTTAACCTTAACGGGATAAAAATGAAGCCTATAATCTTCTTCAAGGCTCCCGCTATCTTTAGAGAAAAATACATAATTTAAGATTGCGTATTAGACGGAAATATTTAACAACAAACTCACTATATTTTATATTAGTTATTCATGCGTTTGTCACACGCGTGTTCTATAAACTGTTGGAAGCAACCATCACATATTGATTTCTTAGATTTCATTGATAGCGTTTGTTTGGTGACGAATCTGTTTACAATATTATAAGTACAATGGACATTATATTTTGATGAAGATTTAACTACGGAGTCCTCTGACGTCACACAACTAAGATTTTTACTATTGTTGTTTTTTCCATGAGATATTTTTTTTATAAGTTTAATAATTAGGTATTGTTGATGTCATTTTATTGCACAAATAATTTTATAACGGAATCAAGTCTCATGGAAGGAAAATCGTAGTTGTATTTAATATGTCCAAATTATATTCTTTCCCCCATTTTTATAAATATTATTAGCCGCCTCTTAATTATAACATTTATAAACCATTCAATCGCAGGAATAAAATAGAATTTTTACACTTTCTTTTATAATTGGGGGTAATTTAAAAAGTCACTGATAAGTTTGTATATCTTAGTTTTATAATATCCTTATAATAATAGCGTTATTAAAAGGCACATAATAACAATAATTATATTATTATATTGAAATAAAAAAAAAACTGGTAATCGTCGAAATGATTTTACAAAATAAGTATTTTTATTTTAAAAAGTGAGAATTTTATTAAACTATGAAAAACAAAAAAAATCCTTACATTAACTGTCACACTGCACACGAGAATTTCTTTTTAATAATTTAACCGCGGAATGTAACACGCGCGACTTGTGCGGTGCGGTTCAACCGACGGTACGCGATACCCCCACACTCTCTCAATCACGACTGAACTGCTCAATGCCCGGCACTGCTTTTACTGTATCGGGTTGCCACTTGTCAGATTCCACGCGTAGATACTCCGTGGTGAATTAAAAAAAAGTTCGTTGCATTGTTTACGTATTAAAAAAAATTACAAATGAGTTCCATTTTTAAAAAAGGTATTATAGCTTTCGTCAATATTTTTTATAGAATTTAGGACCGTGAAAGCGCATCAGCGAAAGTGTGCGTTGGTAAAATGACTAGGAAATAAAGATGTGGGTACATGTGTTTACTGGAGCGGTTAGGTAATTAGTAGCTGTAGCTACTTGTTGACCGGTCTGTAAGGTCTCTAGTACCGACATGATATGTAAAGCAAGCTTACCTTATTCCATTTAGTTTCACTGTAATTAATTACGCCGCTATTGCATTCAACATTAATAGTTTACATACTTGTTTTTGTAGGGATATCGGTGTTCCGACTCTTGGTACTATTGCAATGTTTTAATTAACTATAATTCTGCGTGGTTCAGGAACGAGAATTACCGATGAGTTTCGTAAAGTTCACCTTACTTACCTTTGCCTGTAATTTCACAATTCATTTCAACTGTACTTACGATTCAAGCAATTCAGTTTGAGATTTTAAAATTGGAATACATTTGGATTTTTAATAAGATTTTTAATAATATTTATGTATTCTATTAACAATGTGACTGATCTATATAAAAAGACGACATTTGCCTCGAAAAGGATTTGTTGTATTAATGATGGCCCATATTTTTTGTTTGCCCAATATCATTTTATTTATTTATTTATTTACACTTTTTACAATGTTTGTAAAGGTGGACTTAATGCCGATGGCATCATTTTGATGATAATTACATGTATCGTAAAAGAGCGAAGACCCAATAACATTACTTAGGGACCTAATTATGTATGCAACCTAAAATTTTAAATATGCAAACAAAAAGGCCTAAGAAAAAATACATTGCAAGGACTAAATTTTTTTTCTTATTTCATTATCTTTGAAACGAACGTCGCGCGATTAACCTGTCAATGACCAAACTTTTACCATTCGTTCAATAACCGGGTACCCGGGTACCCACATATAATGTACCGTAGAAAAGTTAATAGTAAGCTATCTACGTGGCATGTTATATAACTATGGACACTATACACAGTTTATAGGCCCCGTAGAAGGTTCTAGACCTTTCAGGGACCTATTTGGGAGTAATTGGCCCTTCAGCCCAAACAATAATTTTAGAATCCCAGTGAACAGACGTTGCATGTCGGTACTACCTTAACTTATTGCCAATCACGTTTAAAATCTACTGTAATAATAAAAATATATGTACAAATATTAATAAATAATAACGTGAAAAAAAAGTTGGTGAAAGAATTGTCAAACTTGGTGGCTCCGTACAAAGAATCGAGAAGGAACATTACTTGGATACCATGGATTTTATTTATTGGATAATAATTTTACTACTCTTCCATTGGTAAAATGTTTACTATCGTGATACTTGGCGACAGTCGGCATTTTGAAGAAAAATAAGGCATTAATTCCACCAGTAATAGCTTCATCGAAAACGCGAGAGGCCATTATTTACTGCGTTTAGTTTTCATAAAAAACATAACTATGTGCAGTTATGTGCCAAACAGCTACTAATTACATTATCGTCAATGCATCACGAAGCAAAAATTTGTATTAGTGTAAAGAAACAACCCGCAATCATTGAAATTTATGACTGGTCAAAAGCTGGAGTGGACACAATGGAGAAAATGCTTGGTACATATGCTGCAACGCCTAGATAGCCTCTAGCATATCTCTATAATATTTTCGATGTCACCTGACTGTCACCATATCTTTTGTATAATGAAAATTATAAATGCCTGTTAAAAAATGAGCATAAGTGGCGATTATTTTATCGGCTATTGGGCAAAGAACTGCGTACTCCTTTCGTTATAAATCGTTCACAGATTCCTCAAATTTTGAGGCATTTCTCCACGAAAGTGGCTATTAAATCTTTTCCTGGCCGAGCTATCAATCCATATGTGGAATCGATAACAACTATATAATCAAGATCCCAGTATTTTTAAGAAAATTAAAACAAAAACGTCGCGAAAACGAGAAAAATATGTTCTGTATGTGAAAACCCTAATGGTGATGAACATGTGTTGGGTATACGTCATCTGCCCTGTGGCAAGGGGGCGTTAGAATCCCACCACGGTATCTCCTGCCTGTCGTAAAAGGCGACTTAAAGGGGCCCTTGGGGTCGCTGGACGTGCTGTGGGGGCAGCACGTCCTCACTGAAAGTGACCCCGAGAGGGGCGGCGGCACTGTGGCCTGTGTACGTCGCGGGCGCCCATTCACAACCGGGGCGTCTGAATAAGCTGGTGGGGGTGCAACTGCACCCCTATAACTCCGAGACGGCCGAGACGTTTACGTCTCGGAGGCGCACTGGGCGGCTGCGGTTAACGGTGGGCGCCTCTCGCCCGCGTACCGTGGTCGCCCCACTCGGCGCGGAGATGGCCACCGGGGGGTTTTGGTCGGTATGCCGGTTTAGGGATTTTGTTAGGGACCCAGCCCGGCACTAACACCTGCGCGGATATGACGTCGCCGCGCGCCGGGCTGGAAGACCGGTGACCCCGACATACGCTTCCCGCCCCCCACTGCCCCCGGGCTGGCGGGAAGTAGAGCCATAAACAGCTTTCCCCTCGAGAACAAAAAAAAAAAAAAAGGGTATACGTCATGATAAAACTTACTTTTTTTCCGAGTAGCAGTGTATCATTATAAAAAAAATAAACAATGTAAATAAATAAATGATAAAAGAAAATCATACTATAATTCGCGTCATATGTGTGTTTTGCTTACTATTTTCGCTATTGCTAATTAAAAAAAATGTTTGAGTACAATAAATTATAAACTATATTATTTTTTATTTATTTTAAAGTCAAATTACCAAAATACTTTAAATAATTAGTTTCTTTAGTGTACTATTTACGACGTTTATGCGTTATATTTTCTGTGGGTACCCGGGTGCCCTGTCATTGAACGAAGGAGGTGTCAAGTTTGGTAGTTAATTACTATTATTACATAATTAATTATAATCATTGTTAACAAGAATTGGGTTTAAAACTACTTAAATTTTGGGGATCCAGACGGTTCTGTAATTTTTTTCAGAAAATGTTATTAAATTCTATCTGCGAAGTTAAAATGGATACCCGGGTACCCGGTCATTGACCGGACGGTTAAACGAGCTTTCGGTATATAAACACAAACCCGGCAATAAGATGATTTATTTTTAGTGTACCTGTTTATTTTATATAAAAAAATTAATAAAAGTTAATTCTTCGCTTGTCAATAAGGTAACTTACCGAAGAATGTAGTAAACGTGTTGAAAATATGGTCTGAGTGAAATGCATTATAATGTATATTGCATTATAATCTAGTTCCTTATCATTAGCCATGAGCCAATATTATTAGCTTTATATAACAGAGAACTTGTTGCAGACTAATTGTCAATTATAGATTAACGATAATATTAAATCGCCACGCAAGAAGTACAAAGAGCAAAGTAAGAAAGTAATAGAATGCTCCCGTGGCGTAGTTGGTTAGATAACTTGAGAAATGGCAGGCTGCATGTTTGTCCCCGTGCCGAGACAAATGTATATGCTTATATGTGCTAAATGTCGTGGTCAAAGTTTTCATACCCACAACACACTATCTAAGTGTGGGATTAGGACTATGATGTGTACACACACACACAGTCCTCAACGGTCACCGGTTTTGTTCATCCTGTCATTGAAAATTAAACCGATTATGGTAAAACTCGTAAAGAACAAAAACTTTAATATTCAAAAAGCGCCAAAAAATAAAAAAACAAAGTCAACGATGTCTCTGCTGCAAAGGGAGTCTGGTAATGATGTTTTTTGTGAAGCGGTGTATCGTTATAACTCATTTGCTGCGTTTGGGTTGTCAAAGGAACAACTAACATAAATTTAATCGCATTCCCTGTGCAGGCTAAATAAAAAAAGGTTAAAAGCAAAAAAAGCAAGTTTTTGCTAAGTGTCACAAGACTTTTTCATTATTATTTGGTTTGTTTTTAGGTTGTTATGAATAAACAAATTTCGCATTGAGAATACACATTATAAAAATAACAAATTATTATCAACAAAAAGTAAAATACAATCACAATTTTAAAATATTTAATGAATGGACAAAAAGTGTTCATTGTATTTGATAAAAAGGCAAATGGATCTTGAACTAGAATGTAAAAGAATTGCTATTTTACTATTTGTTTTTCAAAGGAACCAGGATAAATAAACTACATTCATTCTTTACGAAAAGAAATTCCTTCTCAGGTGACTTCCTCTTCGAAGACCTTGAAGCAGGTTTAAAATGGGGTCTTTGCCCTTCCAGCATGCATAGGATTAGTCTCCAATCGCGGGAATGTAACCGAGTTGGGTCCCTAAATAAACAGTTAATATTATATTAAGTGGGCATACATGGTAATATAAATCTTGCAGTGGCGATCGCGCGCTTTACGGGCGAAAGATATCAAGAAGTTTGTTTTTAAATGCTCTTGCTACGGACGAAATATATCAAGTTGTTGATCTACAAATATTTTTGTTGTATAAAAGTATTTTTTTAAATCTCAATTTTACACTTTTTGATGCTAGTGCAAATGTGTGCGTAATCACCATATAACTAAATTCATGTTTAAGTTTTCGAACATAGTCTTTTTAGACTCTGTATATCGTGGATTTGAAAAATATAAATTGCATATAAACGACACAACAAAAAATATTCTAATAAAGTTTAATGACGAAACTTCATGGACCCTGCAAAATGTATTATTTGTCAAAGTCAATTATTATTCAACCTTGTATTTTTATCAAGTTACCAGTCATTAAATTATAAACATATTATGATCGTATTGTTATTCAATAATAGTTTATTTTTGCAGATTTTGCATTAACCTCGCCATCATAGTTGATAATAACCAAGGCTTTGAAACAAAGGTTATGGGCACACATACAAATATTGTATGACTTAGAAAAATCGAGTCTATTTTTTATTTTGATGGATACTCATCCATCAAAATAGTCGTGATGTCTCACACTCTGTTCTCATGTTCTAACACTCGTTAGAACTACAGATCTAGGTGATTGTGGGACCGAAAAGTCTCTTGTAGTTTCTGATACCCACGACACGAGACTTATATCTTAGTTTGGGTTCAGAACTAGGTATATGTCTCTTGACGGTAGGGATTATTATTCATATTAAAGATGATCCTTTTTGTAGAGTTTATAGACAAGCTTGTTGTAAAGATAAAAAAAAACACATTGTTTGGGTAATAATGTCGTTCATAAAAATGTTGTTGCATGCAGTTGCAAAAAAACCTTGACACAACACGAGATACAAAACAAAGATTTTTTAAAAATTAAAAAACCCTCACTTAGCTCGTCCTAATAACAATTGAATTTCAAGAATTCAGAATTCTACAATTTCTTACATGGTGTATGGGTATTGGGTGTGCAAGAATTTGGTTCATAGAACTACATACATTTAAAATGTTCTCGTTTCTTCGTACGTTTATTTCGTCAGTTACCGGTAAGTGCTTTGCCTTTTACACAATTTCACCGTAATGCTATAAGTTAATGCTGATGTGTACTCGTATGTATGAAGTCTTTAGCAAGTGTTGAATAAACCTGGGATAATTATAGTGCTCCGTTTAAACAGTCTTTTTAAAGGCTTTTCTAAGCATTCTGAGAATCGTAAAGTTTTTCCGCTGAAGGACGTATTCGCGACAAATGTAAGAAAAAGAAATTTCGGTTCTTCATTATTGCTATACTGTTGATTTGGTGTAGCCTGACAAAAATTAAATTTATTATTTATTTGTAAATAAAATTTAAAACATGTTTGACATCGAACTTATATTCCTATCAGGACCATTATCACGTCCGGTACACAGGGCAGTGATTCAGAAATAACATGTCCAAGTGCAGGCGATATGTACTTTACATTAATTAGATACTGAATGTTATTGAATTTTGTATTACCATAGGACTGGTTCGATAATCTGGTAAGACTAGGAGTTGTTCTATTTAGAAAGGAACTATTTCGTAGTTCGTATCTGAATGTTTGTAGTAGAGATGCGCCGAGTTACACTTTTGCCGAGTAACGAGTACCGAGTTTTACTCGGTTCAATTTTTTTTCAACCGAGTACTCGGCCGAGTAACTCGGTTCAATTAAATTTCCAATTCGCGCGTGGTACATTAGAATTTAAATAGCCTGTTTTCGGAGGCCGGTAACGTCTACGAAGAATAGAGGAATCGGCTGTTACCAGAACGTGCAGCGAGGCTTGTGTTCCTGCATCATAACTTCATCATCAACCCATATACGCCCACTGCTGAGCACGGGTCTCCTCTCCCATTGAGAGGGTTTAGGCCAGGGCTTCCCAAACTGTGCGTCGCGACGCCCTAGGGCGTCGCAAGAAAAATAATTACCATATAGGGCGTCATAGTGTAAATAAGTTTGGGAACCCCTGGTTTAGGCCATAGTCCACCACGCTGGCCTATTGCGAGTTGGCGGACTACACACCTAAGAAATTCCTAAGAACTCTTAAGTGTGCAGGTTTTATCACGATCTTTTTCCTTCACCGTTAAAGCAAGTGATAATTCAATGTGAATACACACATAACTTCGAAAAGTCAGAGGTGTGTGCCTGGGGTTCGAACCCGCGACCGTCGAGATTTTCAACCGCGCGCCCAAACCTCGAGGCCATCACTGCATCATAACTTAGCTTTATCCAATTTTAAATATTAATTATTTTTATTACGTACTGTAATTTTGATTTTATTAATATACATCACTTAAATTCAGTCATTTCAAATTTTACCACCCTGTTCACGACCTTGTCAAGGTCGCGGGACGTCGCTGGCTGCAAGAGGCTTCCGACCAAACCCGGTGGAAGTCATTGGGGGAGGCCTATGTCCAGCAGTCGACTTCCATTGGCTAATGATGATTATGATGACTGTTGTTTAAATTATATCTACCGAAATATATTGCATTTCTTAAACAGAGTATACTCGGCATTCAAACCGAGTTATTCGGCCGAGTACGAGTATCAAAAAACCCGCCGAGTACGCCGAGTACCGAGTATCAACCGAGTACTCGGCCCATCTCTAGTTTGTAGTTACTTCTGTTATATCTGCGTTAGCCCATATATGTTTTATAGATAGAGAGACTAGAGGAGTGCTAAAGGGCTTTTGGTATTAAGCTAAGCTAAGTTTAATAATTTAGGCTTTAAGTTTTTTTGTAGTAGAAAACTATTAGGTAGATTCTCAGATTTGTGTTCAAAAAATAACTTAGAAAAGCTAGAAATGTGTGATTAGGATTTGAACTCATGACCACCGAGATTTCGTATCAATCGCGCGCGTAATTGCCGGAGGCATCATGACTACTTTCTGATCTATAAAATTTGTATTGCGATTTAGCAGGTAATAGCTTTATATGCCTAAAGTTTATTATTACTTATAGTGGGGTCGAGATTCCACCTGGGCGCAATTTGCAATCCTGCGCCTATCCAACGGGAACACTACACAAATATAGAAACGCCTGTCATAACTTTCCGAGCAATATATTTCATACAGTTTGGGCCCGGGTCAACGTGCGTAATTTTGGAAAAAAAGCAGCCTATTTTAATTCGGAAGTCCATATATATCCCTCATCATAATCATCATCAGCCCATACACATAGGTCCCACTGCTGAGCATAATAATTCTACGTTGAGATGATTTAGGCCCACGTCTACGCCGCCGGCCTAGCGCGGGTTGGCGGAATGCGTATCTAAGAAATTCCTAAGATCTTTTAGGTTACTCATACCAAGGATCATTCAAATCCTTGAAGCACTTTTTGCGTTTATTACAAACTTAAAAAAGTTCAAACTGTATCCTCCGTAAAAAAAAAAACAACATTCAGAATATTATGCAATTTAATGTATTATATTTGGAGAATTAAATGCGTTCAAGGTACAGGCAAACACTGCACAATTTCAAAGATTTTGGTGATACGAAAGTAATCAGTCGAGATCGAGCAGTCCTCGGATCAGGCCTTGCCAGAAATTGAAACTATATAGCCGGCCTATAAACTGTATATTCAAGTTTATATTGGAGCGCAGGTCATTAATTTGTATGTATCTACTATACAGTAGGAATGTATTTATATGGCATTGGGTATACGCTATCGAGGCGAATACTAATATAAATTTTCATGAATTTGGGAAATTAAGTTCTTCTTCATCAACCCATATACGCCCACTGCTGAGCACGGGTCTCCTCTACCATTGAGAGGTTTGAAATTAAGTTAAAACCATAAATATAGTTTAGCGCATCCGGGAATCGAACCCGAAAACTCTAGGTCGCACGGCACACATCTGTGCGGTACATCTGTACCGCAAGACCGCAAGTCATTAATTTCTATTTGTATAAAGTTGTTTATTTACGTTTTTTATTGTAATAAATTAGAATGAGTTAATGATGCCCGTCACCTTTAGGATGATGTTTAAGACATTGTTCTGTTGTTCTCAAGTGTCAACTTTTTTAGAGGTTACGTAAAATATGAAGTCTTCATTCTCTAATAGTAAATATTTCATTATAATAATAATAATTTGTTTGTTAAGAGAAAATGCCTGCTCCATTGTTTTCTCTGCTCAAATGTGCCTCGTGCTAACTTGTGGTTCAAGGTACGATTCTGAATGGGGCAAAGTGTGATTGGGGTTCTTATTTAGAAATTCTTAGTACTACGTTCATATGTGAACGCTCGTTTATTCGATTGTTGCGCTGATCGTATAATACGCACATATTATCCTACCTAAATTTTTTGCATATGCTTCGTAACTTGTTTTTGTGGTCATATTAATGCCTGTTAGGAATAACTGATAATATTAATGATTGGATTATCCCTTTTATGATATTTAATTAGTTACATTAATTAGTAGTTAATGTATACTTTTTACCTGTACGAGGTTAAGTCATGCCTATAAATACATGAAATGGGCATGTTTTACTAAAAACACATTGAAATTAATTGAATAGACTATATTGTGTTAAATACTGTTCTAATTCTCAAAGTAACCACGTCCGTTTTTTTAATTTTGTTTTGAATAGACAAATAATAAATTGCTTTGAATGAAGACGTATGTACTTTAGACCACAGAAAAACTGAAAATGATTGCAGTATTTTGTATGGGGATAAGTATCAACGCTTGCCTGTCACCTACTAATTCTTACATAATTACAAATAAGCAATAAAAAAACCGAACAAAATGAAAGGCTGCTATTGGCTGCCCAACATTTCCTATGTAGTATTTTTTATTCATACTGTACTGTGTTATTTGTATAATTTGTTTTTATCTCTTAATTAAACTTATTATAAAAAATCCGTAGAATTTACAACAAAATAAAATGACAGGTAAAGTTTAGAAAAAAAATTAGCAATATATGAATCATCTCCCCATTGAATGGTTAAACTCACGACCTCATTTCTCAGTATTTACCCATATGCCAATTACATACTTAAATTACATTGTTTGTAAAATATTCATATTTATGCCGATGCCTAAATATGTAAATGCGAATTCAGCTGAAACATACCAAGTTGTCATTTTTCTTAAACAATTGATATTTTTTGACAATTGTGAATGACACACTTTAAAAATATTTTAAGTTAACGGTCGATACCTTAGACATGCATGTAACAAAGGAATTATCTGAGGCAGGGATTACTTAAAATTAGTAAAAAAATCATCGAGTCCAAAATATTGCAATATACTACATATGTATATTGGTTTTCTTCAGGGCCTAGGTAACGTGATAACATCCTAGGCAGGTGATGGTTAATTAATTATGTCCCTGGAATCTGTACTCTCTACTGTAGAAATGTTCCCATGGTAAGAGTTACTCGTTTTTATTTCCTGAGTGCGATTTTGCTGGTCTTTAAGATTGATTATATAAGTGATATGGTATACACTGTATACATAAGCAGTGATGGCCTCGAGGTTTAGACGCGCGGTCGAGAATCTCGGCGGTCGCGGGTTCGAACCTCCAGGCACACACCTCTGACTTTTCGAAGTTATGTGTGTATTCAAATTGAATTATCACTTGCTTTAACGGTGAAGGAAAACATCGTGATGAAACCTGCACACCTAAAAGTTCTTAGGAATTTCTTAGGTGTGTAGTCCGCCAACCCGCACTAGGCCAGCGTGGTGGACTATGGCCTCAACCCTCTCAATGGTAGAGGAGACCCGTGCTCAGCAGTGGGCGTATATGGGTTGATGACGACGATGGTATACACTGTAAGATTATCATGTATTTTTAAAAATAATTTCAGAACTGAATTCTACGAAAGGGTAGTTAAGGTGATGACCTTAACTAACCTTTATAGTGAATTTATGTAAAATCAGATGTGATTTTACGTAAATTCACTATACAAGTTAACAGTGAACCACGTGAGTAGCGTTCTTTTTATTCAAAATGTGCGGGCATAACTTGAATATAATGAAATAATTACATTAAAACCTTATTTTTATTTTAAACGACTGCTAGAATTGTGACTTTCAGTGACCTCTATTTTGCAAACAATAGCTATTCTTTTACTGAAAAATAAAAGAATATTCTCGAGTGGAATATTTAATCCAAAGATATTTAATCCAATCCAAGTAGAAATCAAGTACAATCACTCTAAACTCCCCCTGAATTGTAATTGTTATTATTTTATGCGACTGTATTTCGATGGCGTTTCACTACTTAAAAATATTATTATGTATTGGTAGACCTTCACAAGAAGCTGCTCATCCAAAGACGAATTGGCAGAATTTTACGTGCAATAGTTACATTTATTGTTATCGTTTATTTGTTTTCATTAACAAAAATGTTTCGTTACTTCATGCAATTAATAAGTGATAGACCAACAAGGTATAATTACCCCAATTTTTCAATTATAAACACGTAAATAACGCACATGTGTGTTGAACAATAACTGGCATTTCCTTACCAAACGAAACAAATGTGGATTTACAAATCGTAAGGTTTGCAATTACGCGTTAATATCTGCTTTTATTTGTTTTACAATTAGCGGATCTTGCAATAAACACTGGCATAATCGAGGATGTAATCGACTATGTGGAAACAACAAGAGGAAGCAAAGCGCCGTCAATAAATGTTATTGTGTTAGTACAAAACCAGAAACAAACATGATTTTACTAGTTGAAAATACTTTTTTTTGTTATTAACATAGGCAATATTTTTTTTCTAAACATTATGTTGATATAGTACGTCAATTTTCATATAGGCCGTCCTTTTTTAACCACCTATGTAAACTATGCATATAACATATTTTCATAATTTAAAATTGTGGTGATTATATTTTTCAAGAACTTTTCTGTATTATCCAGGTTATTCCTGAGTTTGGGCATCATAAAATAGGTTTAATAAGTTATATTTGGGTGTGGTTAATGGAATGAATACCAGAAAATTGGGTCTCCGGTAAATTCACAAATGAAGGGTCCACTGCAAAAATGATGAACGACCAAAAAAACTTCATTCTTAACCAATAATGCCATTGAGTTTTATTACACCGTTTATACATTTAAAACACAATTATTAAAAAAAAAAAAGGACATTCATAATTATTGCAGTGGACCCTACAAATGTTTAGCTGAAAGACAATTTTCAGACATTAAACCGAAAGAGCTGACGCTTTAGTACCGTAGCCTACTGTTGGCTGAGGCGGTATCACTTAGAAACAAGGTAAACTTAGAGTATTAAAATAACGTGACGCCATCCAAACATAATATTTCATTCCTCTACTTACTTTTATATAATAGCTATGTGGAGTCGTCGCAAAGTAGCGAGCACAAAAAGATTGCTTTATAATGTCACGAGTGGCCGCCTAGCTGACGTCAAC
Source organism: Cephonodes hylas (assembly GCA_030295005.1). Lineage (NCBI taxonomy): Eukaryota > Metazoa > Arthropoda > Insecta > Lepidoptera > Sphingidae > Cephonodes > Cephonodes hylas. The sequence continues at coordinate 8,779,651 of AP025366.1, forward strand.
TGTTCTGGGAAAAAGTACTTGGAGGCATATGTAGTATCTATAATAACACTATATTTCAACTATGGTTTTTCTTACCACACGATGACAATTCTAAAATTGAAAACTATAGTCGTTGCAAATAATATATTACCACTCATCTTGTTTCATAAATGCAACAATAAAACCGACCTATGGGCAGAATAAAGTTATATGTGCAAAATCTCAACTTCCCTTTCTCAGCGATTTAAACTTAATTGGGCACAAAATTATCTGTAACTTTTTTGTTTTTCAAACAATACCAAAAGTTATGATTATTATTACTTCACTAGTGCAATATATAAACAAGTTTAACTCTATAAAGACACAAAAAATACTTTGGTGTTATAGTCATTAGTAACCTTATATTATGCATAGGTCGAAATGGTAATGGTGTTACCTTGTTGATTTCGAGGCACATGTGTTTCGATTGGGATTCTCGGATCATATGTGATTTAATTAAGATATTTCATGTATCATAAACTCTGTAATTGTTGCGGGAAATGGGTAGTAGACTCACTTTCTATTACATGGGACTGATACAAACCTAGCAAAATGTGGTTGCAGAAATGCACCTCTACCTACTCTAACCTGGTTATGTATGTATGTAGATATAAAACGTTATAAAATTATAGTTTGGACATCGCAGTTTTAAATACAGACTAGTACATGCAAATTTCATAGACTCTTCGCAAAACACCCTGTGTTACAGGAGGACTAATAAACTTGTACACAAGCTCTTTACTTTTCAACGGGCTATATTTTATGTTAATACCGTCTGATCCGCAATAAAAGACAGACATTATTGCCTTTATATCATTAACACATGCAATATGTTTTACAAATTTGCGTTAGTCACGATATCGCAGTATTTTTCTGATTGTTTCTGTTAATCGCATGACTGGCGAGATTGCACTGCATCAATTATTTTGACGCATTTAAATTCGATTCAAAATTGAAACGGATAATTATGTCGAATGAGAATAATCAGTTGTCCTTAGACAAGATTGTTTTATGTAGTGATGGTCTCGATAGACGCAGATTCAAACCCTAGGCGCACACTTCGGGCTTTTCGAAGTTAGGTGTGTTCACAATGAATCATGACTTTCTTTAACGGTGAAGGGAAACATCGTACGGAGATCTGCACACCTAAAAGTTCTAGGAAATTTCTCAGGTGCATAGTTAAAGAATATTGCCTAAAACCCTCTCAATCTTAGATGAGACCGGTGCCCAACAGTGAACCGTATATGGGGGGATGATGGAAAATAGTTTTTGTTTTTATGGACCACAATGCATTTTTCTTGGTAATTTCTACATTTTACACCAAACCACTGCGAGCGAGCCTAAATGAACCTAACTTGCATTAAAATCAATCCTAATTGGACGGATCGTTATTTTAATAAAGATACCAGCTTTTTAGTTATTGGAAGTCGTGACAATACCTACGCGGTTTTCTGCAACTAATTTTGGAGTTATATTTAAAGTATAATCTGACAGTCATTTTTCATTTTCATCAGTGTATTAAGTTTTTTGGTATGCAAATGAATAAAAATAGTGAGGCAAAAAACGACAAAAAATGTTATACAATTATTCTCGATTTGGCTGGCAAGTCTTTGTAACATCTGTATGGTAGGTCGTTAGCTACGAGTATTGTTATGAATTTGCGATGTCATTTCTTGTAATTAAAATCATAGCGAAATATGTATGAGTGTATAGGTATATAGAACAATAAAAATTCATACTATTCATTTTGCAAATATTAATAATGTCAGACAAAATAAAGAGGGTAGTTGCTTTAGAACTTAGTAGCTCAGTATACTTTGTTGGCCGGACCTCTAATCCACGGTACATATCTCTGACTTGAGGTAGTCAGAGTAGTGTTAAACCCTAGCTTACCCCTTCGGGATATTGGCATGAAGAAAAAGTTTCGAATAAAAATAGTTGCATAAAATAATGAATAATTCTGTTCTCTTTCCCCTTATTCCTGCTCACGTTTTCTGTCAACTATAAAATAGGTTCGGATTTAACCACAATGACCCGATAAGATAAAAATAAATAGAATATAAATAAATAGTAAATCACAGTCAATTACACGTTTCAAATATGCCAGGTATTTCCCAGTGACGTCAGCCATAGGTTTTTCTATGAAAGCCATTGTATAAACATCATACTGAATTGATTGACAGCACTTGCGCATGTTTACGCCCACTAATGTTTAGTTATTTTTATTTTGGAATAAAAAAAAAAGGACCTATAGAAGAATATGTGTATCTTTTGCATGGGTGGCTGATTTTTTTTTCTTAGAACGTCTTCTTAGTGTTTCTTAGGCACGTGTCTTGCCATAAGTTACAGACATTTAATCAAGATATTGTGGCTTCGATTTCCTTGTCGGACGGTACTGGATTTTTCCGTAAGTAAGCCCGTCTGGAAATGTACCTAAATATATCGATAAATATGTGTAAACGGCTTTAAATTATTTTAATATCATAATTTTCTTGAAATATAAAGGTATTAATAATTTAATTTGATACCAATGGTTGTACGGATAATGTTATTTTTTAAATTTTTCGTCGGGGTATTTTTAACGCCAATGGGTTTGTAATCACCACAGCTATTACCTGCCTAAGTTCCCAATCACGGTCTGAATACACCCTTTAAATAACATTTAAGGTTAATTGTTTGAAGTCAGCATTTATAGTTCCACAATTTATATTTTATTTGGCGCTATCAAGAGAACTTCTGATATTTTTCCAAAAAACTCGAAATAAATTTACTATTTAATACAATATTTGTCCAAAATTTGTATTATAGCTTTAATTAACCCTTCGTAGCCCAAGATCATAAAAAAATTATAATACTTTGGTATATGATAGGCTTGAACAAATAAAAAAACACGTGTTTCGTGGAAATTCAAAAATATTTTTTATTCCGTATGTATTGGATCTTTTAGGGTTTGTAACATTACTGTCACATTGGGTTAAACTGGAAGAAAATGTTTTAACGTAGTGTGGAAGGATCTAATAGATTTATTTTGTTTTTTTGTAACAACTACTATTCCGAACTTTTTAAAAATTGTTTGTGCTACATCAGGACACCGGAGAAACTTGGGCCAAATAATTTTCCAACCTAATTCGGTCAGTAGCCAATTTGATACTGCCCTACCGCCAATGAGGGGATATGTTGCGCCGGACTCTTGTGATTTTGGCTTGTATTTTATTTTCAATTAATCTTCACTCTTTGACATTAGGATTCAAGCAAAGCTTACATAAAATCTCCAATTTCAAGTTGAAAATCTGCTGAAGACATTTGTTTGTCATTACATAGTTTAGTCTGCCTTACTCTCACATACATCAGCCAAGAACTGGCCATGGTCAGGTCTAATAATTGGTAAAACATCCAAACCTGGCATCTTTTAATTCGTGTCATGATACTATAAGTTTCCGTAATGCTGTTAATAAAATCTAAACCTCCAATATACCCATTACATTCTTCGACGATATGAGACTGATCAATGTTGATGTAATGCTATTGGCCTTATCGTAACGATTTGGACCTTCGACCACTCACCAGCAAAAGTTGGGAGAAGCGTGACAAGTCTGTTGTCTTTTCATATAAATTTTGACACATCAATTGCGTCCATATTTGCTACGTAATCAACAGTAAATCTACATTCCTTTTTATTACATCCTCATCAGGGGGTAGTTTGCAATCTGGAACGAGATTATTCCGTACGGTCCCGAGAATCCCCAAGTCCAAGATATATCCACTTCTGCTAAGTACTCCAGTAAAGTTTCAAGCCACGGAAGTAAAGTTATTATTCAAATATATATGTTATTTCTGATGTCTGGGTATGCCCGCGTAATTCTAAATACGACGTTTCAAGATGCTCCTTTTTTATTTTACCCGGAGCAAAACTCTTTCAGTTCCTGTTTCAGGTTCAATATTATAGACGAAACTTGAAACTACGCTCAGTACATAAAACTTTTAACGCCAATTGTGTTTTTTTTTTAGGAATATATCTATTCAAATTGTCTCTTTTCTTAGTGGAGCAAATCTATTCGTCCACACAAAGGTATACTTCGAATAGAACTCCACTAAAAGTCCTATTCAAGGCTTATATTATAGATCTTATTTTTGTGTAAGTACTACCCCTATCTTAAAAAATAGGAGAAAAATTTCATCAATATATGGATATTAGGGTGTCCCAGCTTAGTAGGGCGATTTTTTTTTTCTCGAAATTAGATACGCATACCCTCTATATTTTTTTTAATTGACCCTAATAACTCAAATACGAAATATTATCGAAATTGGATAGCGGTAACCCGTGCCGACTTGATGGCAAAGTTTTAAGAAAAAAATTGTATGGTAATTGTAGAGCACATATAAAAACTCAATTTTTATTTTCAAAATTATATCCTATTTCACCGGTATTATATATTTATTATTAAAACAGGAATATTTGTGATATTTTAATTTAAAAGTTTTCATTTTACTGTTAGGATAAATCACAGGAAAAATTGCTTTAGTTTCCCTTTAAAGGTGACTTTTTCACGCAAATGTTGTATCAGTATAACTGCAATTTGCAGTATCACTAGCGACTTTTAGTGTTATTATTTATTTCTTAACTGCTTGAAAAGAAGTATAACTAGTCTGTGAAGTAAGCAACTCATTGAGAAAAGTGTCAAAATATTTAAAACGATTGAAGAAAAGCAAGACTAGTTTTTGATCGAAATAAAGTCGTTTATATCTTTCTAAAAAAGAAAATCACGCAGATATCTTTCCAGGGGATATATGAATTGATGGATCCTCTTTAGTTAAGCTTTAAAATATTATCATTTTTGGTTCCTGGTCTCCATCATAGTGATATAGAGACGAGACAGCTACTTCATGAACCAAAGACCAAAAATGCTGAAAAATATTCTGTATAGTAATTTCTGAGTTAATTTTATTGACAGTTTCCCAGGGTTACAAAGTATTAAGCAAACATAAGTCGTGGTAAGGTGCCGTCACTGATAATATACAATGCATCCAAGCCTTAACATGGTATATAGCGATGCAAATCTAGATGTCTAATAGTGCGACTTTTTATTAGTAATTTACAATTAAAAAATAAGTTACGACATTTTTAATCAATTAATTGCTTTGGCCATCATGATGTCTGGTACATAGAACTTGGAGATGGAATAGTCAATTTTCTTTCTGTATCATCGCCAAAGAATATGATTATAGCTATAACTGTTAATTCTTGATAGCCATCCCTTAAATTTCCTTCCTAATTCTGTCCGGTAAAACAATGTATTTCTATTTATATAACTATATCTATTATCTAGATTTATTTTTATCAATTAAAGGGTACTGGCGTGTGCAATATACAAAAAGTAGTCCAAGCTTGTAACAAACTCTTGACGACACTGTACGAACACATCTTGCGATTTTTCCGCATTATTTGTTGATCTCTTCAGAGTCGGTATAAGGCAACTTATTTCTTAAAATTAGTTTATTAAAGCTTAAATAGGCATATAAGCCCTTTAACAAAAAATAATTAATCTCGAATAGTTAGATTTGCGATTTACAAAATTCAATTTTACTACATGAATTTTATTAAACAGAACTGCCAATATTTGTTCTTTAAAGAGAAATTTTAAGCCGTTATTTTAATGTTTTGCACCCCCCTATTAAAATTTGCCTTTGAAATCTTAATCTGACATATTGATTGAACAAAAAGAGGCGTTTACCAATACAATAAACAAGCAACCACGAAACTTCCATGCGAATATTGCGACGCGCCGAAGTTCATACAAAGTATGTAAGTACTGAAGTACATGAATGCAAGTCGGCACGGGTTGCAGTGGTCCTAAGTTGATGAAATTTTATTTATAAGTGTTTTAACACCATTCGAAAATAATTAGAGGGTATGCGTTGACAAAAAAAGACTTTGATTTTTTTGGGACACCCTAATGGATATACATTAGTTGTATTTTTTATGACATTGTCACTCAATGTTACAGAAATGTAACAAACATAAAAAGTAACTTGTTACATATAAAATATCAAAAGTATGAATTGGTAACGATATATAAACCAAATCATTTACTTACCTACGGGTATCAACGAAAATTATATAATTTTATATACTTTTAGTATTTTTTTATATTTTTTAAACTTTTTGCAAGTTCAAACATGTCATTTTCATCAAAACACGAAATTCAAAGCCGAAAAGGGAGCAAGTTACGCTACCTATGATTTATATTTGATGCTAAGATGTTCGGTGTGTTATTTAAAAATATATTGACATTGATTTGACAGATCTTAAATGTTTAGTTTAAATTTTATAGAGGATATTTGGGTTTGTTACAGAAATGTCACCAGGGGCTATAAAGGGTTAAAATAGATCACATGAGGCTGAGTTATTTTAAGAAAATGCTGCCGTCAATTGTACCATGAGAATCAGCGGCTGAAGTTAATTGTATTATTTCGTAATACGGACAAAGGTAATTCCAGTTATACGGCCTTGGAGAACAATTTATTAGCTTATTGTACAAGAATAATCTACTTTACTCCATCAATGCCTGAATATTTAAATTATAAAATCGATTTGCATTCTAAGCATAATAAATATCTCAATTACCGAATGCCCCCCCCCCCCCCAATAATAATGCGAGGTTTCATATAACGTTTTGCAATTGTAGTTCTTTATCGATATATTTACATTTATATTAACGAGCCTTTGATTTATGGTCATATGTAATGCACATATTTCCTACATGTTGCTTTACAAATATTAAAAAATCATATGTTGTAATATATTAGCTTCCAAGCGGGAATCAAACCATTTATATCTTTTTTGTTGGGAAATAAGTAGAATAATATTTTTTTAAAGGCAAATTGCTAATGTTTCGTACCTGGTATTATTAACTTAGCTATGATGTTTTAGCATCAATCTACGGATCTTTTAATTTGGCCTTTCTTCCAACAATTACCAATTTAAAAACATTTCCTTATTCGGGTAAGAAGAGCTCGCCTGACGTTTCCTTTCATAACATGAGTGGTCTTAGTAGCTTAATATTCCCTATACATTTATAAGTTTTACATTAGTTCACTATTCTGTAATTTTTTTTTAATGTGTTTTTGTGCGTATTACGTATTATTACTGTGTAGCCAAGTGCGCGTGTTAGACGCCCGACAATGGAACTTATTGAAAAATAAAGATGATTGTTGTATTCGATGCTCAATGATTTAATTAGCAATCATTGATTTTTTGTCCCAATTGCATTGCGGCATGAATGGTTTCCTGTATACATTGAGGGATCAACTAAGAAAACAGACGATATAAAGGTATTGTAAAAGTCTATTTGAAAATGATTATTTTGACTATTTCTACACATACTGTCTCTTTGCAAATGTATGTTTAGAATTAAGCGATTTATGCTGACTTTCGGTCGCAATTCTAAATAAGGTGCTAATACAATTTTTTTAAATGAAAAGCACCCAATAACACCTTGCGTAACCCTGGTATTGGTCCGGTCAAGCAGCGCCATTGATATCCGATTCCTGTGTCAAAACGGCTCTACCTCTTCAAATAGTGCATTCAAGTTGTAAGTAAATATAAATTTATACGAAAAGCAAATAATAAACGCTTGAATTGGAGTGCCCGTTCCACGTAGTTTATTTGCACAGTTGCGTCACAAACATTGAAGAGATCATGATTGCTGTATGAAGTAAACAAACAATACTAAATTCGATTGATACGGTCAAATGCTGAAATATTTAGATATTTGTGGTTTACGTAATAAAGTTCAGGGCCGTACGTTGTAACATGGCGCTAATAATGTACTCAAAAATTCGGTATTAATATTCTGTTAAAGGTAAGGTATTCAAATTGTAGTAAGTAGACTTATTATTAAATATCTACCTATAGTGTCTTAAGCTTTTGAGAATATACCAGAATAAAGGTAAAGAAGTGATTGTTTGAAATGTTATGAAAAGTCAGAGTTAGGCCAAAGAAGAGATGGATTCCGTGAGGGAACAATAAAAGTAGACGAGAAGATTATAATATTTACCTAATAAGTTATGCCCTTAAAAAGTGTCGTCTGTGCCCTTCTAACTTTTGGGTGCAGTTCTCAACATCATTCCGATTTCGAATGTCGACCTTAACAGAACTTATGCAACACATAACTATTAATAACTTTTGTGGTACGTGGATGTTGCTGTGACCTTTTCAATTCAATGCGTAACTATGATAAGTGTCATTTCCTCACTACTGACACTATAGCAAATATCTTAATTAATGTTAATTTGGCGCCCCAATTAAATAATACGTATTGTGGGGAACCTGGGTGTTGTGTGGAGGCATTTTCATTCCACCACACCCGCTGTTACCATCGACGACATTGTGATTATAATGAGTGCTTAATATTTTTGTAAAATGAAGTGGATATTTTATGTTTTTGTGTTTATTTATTTATTTATTAGGGCAGGTAAGAATTTTTTGTTTACTTTTTGATATTTGCTCTAGGATTAGGTTTAAGAGACCTGAAACAAGTAATGTTTATAAATAGTGATTTCGATAATGTCACAATATTTTTTGCATTTTTTTCTGCGTCAATGAGGTCGTATTTACCAGATTACGGTCTGCTCACATAGTTTTTTAATGGTAATATATAAGATGGATGAGTATCCAGGTAATAAAGATTAAATCAGTTTTAATAATATTTCCAGAAACTACTAAATATAAAAACTTTCCCTTTTATAATTCGAGTGAAATTGCTGTTAGAAGTTTAAAACCGAGTTTAAATTTGTGTTGTTTCAGTTTACGGAGGAAAAATACTACCTGATAGTGTTTCAATAGAAAAAATAGATTATGGAAAAACGAATTTCTGGAAGGCGGGTAGTCAAAAATCAGTCGCTTGTCGAGGGTCCAATAAAAACCTGAAGGTATGACTACTAGTAATATGATTTTATTTGTGCAATATATTTTAATGATTGCTGGGGGCGACATACACGTTCACTCGACACGTTCTCAAAGATATTGTTAGATTGATGAAGAGACTGCCTCCGGCTCACGGTAGCATAATTGTGCTGGGCATTGAAAGCTCCCGGGTACCAGAACAGTACAGTATAAAATTATGTCACCATACATATTTGATAAATCGTAGTCACTTTTTACAATTTCATACTCTCTAGAACACACGTTATTTACCGTCAAAAATAAGTGTAGTCAATGTGTTAGTATGTAAAAAACGTCAATGAAACCCAGTTTTTTTCCAGGTGGATTGGATAGACATGTCCGGGAATGTTGTGTCACATGTGCCTACAAATCGGGTGTTCACGCAGCAGCATTTTGTGCAGTCTCTGAGAGGCGGTCGCTCTCCAGCCTTAGTGTTGATGTTTAAAAACATCCTACCCAGGGATGCAGGCGTTTACGAATGTCGTGCGGGAAAAATAAGCGAATTTGTGAATGTGTGTGTTATAGGTGAGTAAATAAATGTGTACTCATCCAGGGAAACGGTGCTGACCCTACATTACGATACAAAAGCTACTTGATACTTGGGGGTCTTTAAAACAACTCGAGACTAGTATATTCAATGGATTACTCAACAGTCGTTTTTGTTTTCTAGTGTTGAGTCAATTATTGCACAGTTTTTGCTTTTAATTAGTATGATTTAGTAGATGAAATGTAAAATAAATAAAATACTATCGTTTGCGAAATTACTTGCATCTGCTAAAAGACAAGCAAATTTCCTATTTAATTTAAATTACGTTTTATATAAATATATTTGAAAACATATCACTATGTTGCCGCAAGTACATACTAATGAAATCGCGTTTCTGGATACTATCTTTATTTTGATTGAAGTAGCGCTGACTCTTTCGAGTAGTATTTCATATTTGATGTATTTAAAAAAGTAATAATTCCATTTCTTCTGTAACGTGTAAGTAATATAACCCGTTCGGTCGATTTACAAAATTCTTCATTATGTAAATCGATCTAACGGGTTGGCTACAGGTTACATTTCTCAATCATTGATACCTTGGATACATTTTGTGATGAAACCATACAATCATCTGACGAAGATCATCATTGATAAAAAGAAGCGTTGTTATACAAGGTTAACGTTTACAATCGATGTTTCCTATTTATGCGTAAAAACTATAATCATTGGCCCTTAATTCTCAGCTTGGTACAAAAAACTTGACAAAATTATATACATATTTTTTTAGCTTTAAATTATTTTAGGAAGACTCACGACAAAGATTTTTAAATAACGTTAATTGAACTATAAAAAAATATTGTGTAAAACATTTCGTTGCCTTTGTCATATTTTTTTTAATAATACAGGATTTATTTATTTTGCTTAAAGATGTAATTATAAAATAATTCTAATTCTATCTCCGTCCCCTAGCTGCCATCTTTCTTTAGTTTTAAATGAGACTCTAAGATGAACATTAAAACTACATCTATACTATTATTATAAAGAGGAAAGGTTTGTATTTTTGTATTTTTGTATTTTTGTATTTTTGTATTTTTGTATTTTTGTATGTTTGTTACGAATAAACTCAAAAAGTACTGAACCGAATTGGATGATTTTTGGGATGAAGATAGATGGGACCCACCGAAGTAACATAGGATACTTTTTATCCCGGAAAATGTAGTATTCCCGTGGGATTGGGTAAAAAACCCTATATTTTTCTTACGCTTTCACGCTTAAACCATTCGACCGACTTTTATGATTCTCGGTATGATCATAAATGAGATCCTATGAAGTAACATGAACAACATTTTATCCCGGGAATATGTAGGGTTCCTGTGGGATGAGCATTTATTGTAACTCGAAAGTAACACTACCTGTGTAATGCTTTCACGTCTAAACCATTTGACCGATTTCAATGATTTTTGGTATGGAGATAGGTAAGGCCCACCGAAGTAACATAGGATGCATTTTATCCCGGAAAATGTAGTATTCCCGTGGGAACGGTTATTTCTGGATCTACTGAACCGATTTTAATGATATTTGGTATGGAGATAGGTAGGGCCCACCGAAGCAACATAGGATGCATTTTATCCCGGAAAATGTAGTGTTCCCGTGGGAACGGGTATTTCTGGATCTACTGAACCGATTTGAATGATTTTTGGTATGGAGATAGGTAGGGCCCGCCGAAGTGACATAGGATACATTTTATCCCGGAAAATGTAGTATTCCCGTGGGAACGGTTATTTCTGGATCTACTGAACCGATTTTAATGATATTTGGTATGGAGATAGGTAGGGCCCACCGAAGCAACATAGGATGCATTTTATCCCGGAAAATGTAGTATTCCCGTGGGAACGGGTATTTCTGGATCTACTGAACCGATTTGAATGATTTTTGGTATGGAGATAGGTAGGGCCCGCCGAAGTGACATAGGATACATTTTATCCCGGAAAATATAGTATTCCCGTGGGAATGGGTATTTCTGGATCTACTGAACCTATTTGAATGATTTTTGGTATGGAGATAGGTACGGCCCGCCGAAGTGACATAGGATACATTTTATCCCGGAAAATATAGTATTCCCGTGGGAATGGGTATTTCTGGATCTACTGAACCTATTTGAATGATTTTTGGTATGGAGATAGGTAGGGCCCACCGAAGTAACATAGGATACATTTTATCCCGGAAAATGTAGTATTCCCGTGGGAATGGGTATTTCAGGATCTACTGAACAGATTTCAATGATATTTGGTATGGAGATAGGTAGGGCCCGCCGAAGTAACAAAGGATACTTTTATCCCGGAAAATGTAGTATTCCCGTGGGAATTATTATTATCTAGATGTACTGAACCTATTTAAATGACTTTTGGTATGGAGATAGGTAGGACCCACCAAAGTAACATAGAATACTTTTATCCCGGAAAATGTAGTATTTCCGTGGGAATAGCTATATTCAAGATCTACTGAATCAATCTAAATGAGTTTTGGTATAGAGATAGGTAGGACCCACCGAATTAACATGATATACTTTTATCCTGGAAAATGTGTTCCCGTGGGTATGGGTACATGTTATAATTGCAAGAGTAAGTCTGTAAGTCTGTTACGCTTTCACGCCTAAACTATTCGACTAAGTTATATATTTTAGGTATGAACATAAATAGGACCCTGTGAAATAACAATTAAATGTTCCCGTGGAATAAACATGTTATAAATGCGGAAATAGATTTTTCAAAGTAAAACTTTTTTTAGACACTTATGAGACAAATTAAAGATTCACTTATTATCTTTCTGCACTCAGCCCTAAAGTCTACGCAGACGGAGTCGCGGGCAAAATATTAAATATAGGACAACTATAACAAATACAATTATAAGGTACTCAAAATATTTCGTAATCAACATAATACATAAAAGTTATACTGTAATGAATATTGTATTAAAGAAATTAATTATATTTTCCTTCTTTAGCGAATAGCATTATTTTAATGTACAATTTTAGAGACTTATAAACCAACTAAGGTAATGCAATAAAAATAGGCTGTAATAGGATAGGTCATGGGTTTCATCTTCTATCGAGATAAGTATTTGTAATTGATAAAGTTTCTGATCTAGGACTTTGTGAGAAAAAGGGTTTATCTCTCGAAGTGAAGTCATGAATTTACTTAACTAAAACTGGATTGATTCATTATGACTACCTGTGAAAACCCGAACACTTATTTTTTAGCAGTTTTGAAATATATTTAACCATTTTTTACATATGTCCAGGATGTTTAATATTATTTTATATATTGTAATTTTAAAAATGTTATTTGTTTACAGATCCGCTACAATTCGTGGACACGCCGGCAGAAGTGACTGCTGATATCGGCCGTTCGATAACGCTCAGCTGCCAAGCAAAGGGCGACCCTGAACCCAGGATCGTTTGGAAGAGAAATGATGAAAATATTGATGGTAATAATTTCCTTTACTTACTAACACTACCGTATAGACAGCGTGTATACAATTGTTATATAATTAATTCCAAAACCATCTCCATAGCTATAGGATAAGTTTAAAAGATGGTTAAACAAACATAGTATTGATAGAGATCTCAGCAACTTAAGCAAATTTTATACTTCAATTCGAAGATAATTGATAGCATGAAAGCTCGTCCATCTTTTCTTATATAACTCTGTTTTTCGAAGTATTCTTTCATAATACTACAAATCATAAACTTTTGCCACGTTTTTTTTCACCAGTTACTTTTCTAGAGAACTATACATGATTGCATTTTGTTTAGGTTTGATCAGTGTATTGTAATGTTTTCTTCAATTTTATATTTTAGCTCTAAATCTGTAGCTAAAAATGCATATCTCTCGATTTAGATGACAGCGACGGGTCCAAATACCGAGTGATGACAAAGTACAATAGCCAAGGGTTCGAAGGGTTGCTCACTGTCACGTCATTGGTGCCGGAAGACAGCGGCCTTTACTACTGCATCGCTATACAGGAGAACTCGAGGTCTGCCGATTGTGCATACTCGGACACACAGAACATAACTCTACATGTCAATCGTATGTATTTCTAGACTTCATATAATTCTGTATAACTGCGTAAGTAGCTGTCTATTTCGCTTTTCCGTATAACTGCTGGGTCATATTAGATGAAGTTTGAATGAAGATAGATGGGACCTGAAACAGCAACGAGCTTTCTCTTTAGGTATGGTCGTTGGTCAAGCGTGGCTTGATAGACATGACATAACGAAGAAAATTTTATGTTAACTTTTAGGTACACTTTTCATATAATCAGGGGGTAAACGTCAGAAATGTTTGTTATATGATTAAAAAATATGAATTCGATGGACCTCACGTCTAATATGTAGAATTTTGATCTATGCAAAAATTCTTTAATATCCTGGTTACGCTTTCACGCGTAAACCACATAATTAAAAATAAGACTTTTTTTGTCTATTTCTGCCCAAACTCGACCCAATTCTGGTCCCTGATATTCAAATTCTAACAGGAACGGATATAATTAATGCAGTATCTAATTAACAGAATGACCTTATTCATAACAGCAATTATGTTTCAGATGAGCCGACGTTCGAGGACGGTAATGACACAAAACTAGTATACGGTAAAAATAACCAAAGGTCAGTTGATATTAATGCTAATTTAGTGAGTAAAACAGGGAATATTTTGTCTACTCCAGTTTACTGGTTTTTATGATGTACGTCCGGTATAAGCTACTGATAGTATCGTATTATTGTTGATGACGAAATATAAGTAAATGTATAGTTGCTAATTCAGCAAGCAATTTTACATGAAACAGTCCGTCATAGCGATCAAAGAATGTATTGCATTCCGAGATCTTTTGTTTCCGGCTAAGAAAACTAAGCATTCGTTATTTTTCAATAGTACATTGCTCAACTATTCTGCTTGCTTTCAAAAGCAATACGAGTATTAACTAATAAATTTTATGTCAAGATATAAACTCTGCAATCACATTAGTTTTATTGATCCTATAAAGTACTTTATTATTAAGGTATTACATACAAGAAGTGTTATATTAAGTTACAGCATTGCTATTTATTTCAGTGTCGACTTGATATGCTCGGCAAGTGGCTATCCCACGCCGACTTACAGATGGTTCAAGGATATAGGCTCCGACACTTTAAGCGAATTTGACGAAAAACAAATAGTATTTAATGAAGAAGAGAATCATGCAATACTTACCGTAACGGCCGGTCCCGCTACTTTTGGACAGCGATACAAATGCCAAGTCAGCAACAGTCTTGGGACGACGAGTAAATATTTTACACTCTTAAAAATTGAGAAACCTCAAGAACCCACTGAGGTGAGTACCTAGTTTCTTTGTAATAATCGAGGCTATATGAATTATTGTCTTAAATGTCGTAAGCATTAGATTTAATAGAGAGCAAATTAATCGAGTTCTTATGAAATATTAGAGATGAAAATCATAATTTTTTCACGTATAAATGTATTGATTTTCTTGATTCATTATAAAATACGATCTATTACTTATCCTTTAAATCTACACTAACATTTTATTAGGCGTTTAAGTATTCATTAAATTGCATTTATTCTAACTATATGACGCGGGAATTATATTTCTCGTTGAATAAATAGTTTGAGAATTATTGAATTATTGGTTGAATGCTAAAGAAATTTATTTTAAATAGACATCAAAAAAACCTGTTAATAGACTCATCTGTTAGTAACACGGCTCTAGTGAAGAAACATTATTCAAGCGCAAAGTATAAAAAAGTTTATTGAAATCCCAAATTGACTATTAGCATAATATGATAAGACACAAAATTCTAATATTATTTTTAATGTATTGTGTACCACCTACTCGTAGTTCATTTAAATGAGTGTATAGTTACAACTTGCTAGGTTTTTCTAAGTTACTATATCGTGATAATATGATAAAATATTGTGTAGTTGGTAATAAGTTCCCTTAACTGTCACACCAAGGAAGTAACGGGTAATATATTGCAAAACTTTTCTTAACACTCCGATGTTGTTTCTAGTCTCATAGGATAACGTTCCTGTAACATTGTCTGGTGATTTGGTAGTTTCTCTTTCCTTGTTATTTGATCCACTAGAGGGTACCCTATAAATTTTCATTGAGAAACCCCAGAGTTTCGCGACCACAATTTGGAAAATTTGCAACGATTTGGATGCTGTATGTGTATTAACAATGAATTATCACCTACTTTAAGGATAAAGGAAAGCATCGTGATGAATCTGAAAACTTAAAAGTTCTTGGCAATGTCTTAGACGTGTAGTCTGATAACCTACATTAGATCAGCGTGATGGACTAAGGCCTTAACACTCTCAGTTGTAGAGGAGGCCCGTTTCCAGCAGTGGGATGTACATATGTACATAGTCTTATGATAGTGAAATATTCAATTGATTATTTTCAAATATGTGTCACGTCAATTCTCATTACTCACTTCGGAGCATAATTATCATATATTTCTACAAGCACACGACATTTAAGTAAAGTGTCAACCGCAAAAATTATTATCAAAGTCGTAAGATTTAACTAGAATCATGTTTTGTCTCACAGGTGAAATTCTACAAATCTAGCAACGATCAAATTGTTTTAAACATTTATTGGTCTGAGGAAATATTGTTCCCAATTGACGGTAAGTTGCGCAAATAAACGTTCCGTTTAGTCCGTTAATAATGTTTTCTTTACTCATTTTGTTCTTAAAAAATAATTCAATTGAAGTATACTTGTAGAGGTTTGTAAGTATTATTGACAATGATGTTAGTGATCATCCCGTTAGTAGTTGAATTAACTTTGTACTAGAAGCAAGATTAACTTTGCACCTTATGCATTCAAATATTTTATTAATGTATGATTTCTTAAAAGGAATTAGATTGTTTATTTAATATTTTTATAATATTTCTGGTTAAGCTGACTTTTGTGTTATAGGTTTTGAAATTCAATATGTTAAAACTGATCAACTGAAGAACCCTGATTCCGTGCCAAGAGAGGCGGACTGGAAGAGAGCGAAACACGTGACAGTCGACATTGGTGAGACAACTGATGCTGATGCCGATCCTGAATATAATGGTAATCTTTATTAGGCAATTTATAAATCCTTACAACAAGAACAAGAATTATTAGTAGTTCGAATTTCATCTCCTAATATGTATGTATGTATTATTTATTGTATTGTATTTGATTCACTTGATCGAAAGTGAAGTTTCTGAAAAAAAATCTTATTACTGACATTTGGTCTAAATGCCATACTTTTCTGTAAATGAAAATGAAAATCTCGACAAAAAATATAGAAGCAAATGAAAGACTAATAATGTATTTCAGGTATTTTAGCAACAGTAGCTGATTTAGAAGAGGAAACCAGGTATTGGATTAGGCTGCGAGTCACTAACGACGCTGGTGAATCTGCCTGGTTTGTGCCAATACTGG
Organism: Cephonodes hylas; assembly: GCA_030295005.1. Taxonomy (NCBI): domain Eukaryota; kingdom Metazoa; phylum Arthropoda; class Insecta; order Lepidoptera; family Sphingidae; genus Cephonodes; species Cephonodes hylas. Next base: position 8,796,579 of record AP025366.1, read on the forward strand.
CTTCGACTTTAAAAACAGAAGAAGTCTCAGAAGCAGAAACCGAAGCGCCAGAAGCAGAAGAAGAAAAGAAAGTGACCGTGCAAGCAGAACTCACTTCAGAAGGAACGTTTTATGGTATTTTCTTCGCCGGTGGAATCGTTATAGTAGCTGTTGTATGTATGTTTGCGATGAGAATAGTTTAACAAACGTTATTTGAAAATCAAATTTGTTTTATAATTTTTATTTGTAAGAAGAATTAATAGAAGTTGTTTTTGTCATAGTTTGAACAAGTTAATAAACAGTTATTATTTGAAGTTTATTTTCTATTTGTTTTTGCCCATTTAATTTTCTTTATTACAGTACAACTACATATCTAACTTTTAACTTATTTCTAGTATCCTATTTATCTATTACGTCAAATCGTTATTCGTTTTATTGTTATTCGGTTTAAGCGTAAAAGATCCAAGAATCAAAAGTTAGTAAAATTTTATCAACATAGCAAACTATTGTTGGAACATCCTAAATCCTTACAAATATATAGTTACAAATCTCTATTTGTAAGGGTTTTATTACTGAAGCGTCAGACTCATCTAGATGACATAACCTTTGGTCTCAGGCAGCGATAGAGCCTATCCCTGGTGTGAAATAAAAATGCAATATTTTAGAAATATTTTTATTAGAGGCAGAAACACCAGTGAATGTGATGTAACATTTAATGTATATTTGGAGATTAGCAGTCGACATAACGCTATGTATACATCGGATAGAAATCAGGTAAACCACGAACACTCTGTGTTTGTTGAACGACAATAAACATTTTATAAAACAAATAATCACTTTAACGTGTTATACATTTGCTACATAATATACATATATAAATACACGTGAATCCATTACGTTCACATGAAATAATTGCATTTTTTACATTCAAATTTAGTGGAGCCTTTCAAGCCCTTTACATTAATGATACGAAGCTTTTTTAAGCTAATTTGCGAGTAATCTTTGGTATTTTTTTGTCTCGTTAAATATTTTTCAAGTTTTATAAACAATGTAAAGAAGCAGTATGAAGAAAATTATACAATAGTATATATCAGTCTTCCTGAGCGGTTGTTGAGGACTTACTCTTTACGGCTCAATAAAATTGACGGACGTTTAATTTACCACGGCGAAGGACGCCATAGGGTGCACAAACCAAATCACACAATCAGTACAATGCGATTCAGGGACTTCTAGAGTAAAATTAATTGTTGGGGGGAATTATTTACCTGCAAGATATATTGTCAAAGGTTGAAAATTCAATATCAACATTTATAAGTAATCACTTATTCTATAACTAATAATAAAATTAAAATATGTACTCTAACGATTACCTACTCGTACGTTAAGTGCATAATTATATCAGTTCTTGCTATACTTACACAAATGGTTTTTCTTTCTTGTCTTAGCAATCTCCGCACATCGACATAAAAAGCATTTATGTAGTTAATTTAACGGCAGATTGTGACCATCATTATAATGTTCTTAAATACAAAATCCACTTCGACTGTATAACTTAAAACTAGATTATAATAATGGAATATTAAATAATTGTAAGCATTCATTATATTTACAAATTGAACATTTAGCAAACAGTAATCTTGCCTTGCCGCTACAATAATGGTAACCATATAGTCGATAACATACTTCAATAAATATTTCTATGTCCTCAATGTAAACGAAACGAAATTGTTGAATTTATTTTAATTTTTTAAACAATTGTATTAAATTTATTGTACCCCGAAATCCAAACAATTTATTTCTAATATTACAATAATTTACTCGTATTTTATGCTTCAGTATACTTTTAGGTAATATTTCAAAAAGCTGCAGATACACGTGCGTAATAAAACCCTATTATAACGCATTCTGAATCTACATTAACATGCTATATATTAAAGTCATCCAAGTTAAAGTTGTTCAGGCCGTTGTTAAATATTAGAGATTTGAACACTTAATTATTATTTAAAACTTCTTTAATAGACAATTACATTTATTCAAATTAAATCTATCTACATTTGTGGAATGTCGCGGGGATACACCTTAAATAAGAATGAAAGATATTTGGTATCAATTGCTAACACGTAAATGGTTATAAGATAGAACTAAAAATAACAATAAGGCTCAATGTAAATAAATAGGTTGTTTCAACTAACAGTTAGCTACGCGGAGTGTAACATATCACAAGTGGCCGTCCTAGCAACAGAATCTAAATTATCCCCGAATATAAAACAATTTAGTAAAGGGCGTGGATGCAAGCAGCGAAGAGGAGGACGAGTGAGAGCGCTATGGCGGTGGCGTGGCTCGTGGTCTTCGGGTTTGGAGTAACGAGCACCCACTCGGAGTACCCGGCCGCGTTTATACTGCACACTCGAGCGTGGAACTCCGTCGTGTTGGGTAGCGGGCCCACCGTGAACAGGGTATCTGGAATAAAAAAATATATACATTTTAAATATGTACTAAAACCTGATTTCTACTAAGAGAGCTGCATGTGTTTTTAACTTAGATCATTTATAGTCTGTGCTTCCATGAATGGAACTAGGTAATGACAAATCTAGCCTGGGACCATTCGATCTCATATATCGCGTAGCCTACAAGGCAAGGCTTATATTGATATTTATTACAAAGAAACAATAGTATAATAATTACTTAAACATACCGTTAGGGTTTTCAATGTACATATCCATGGTGATAGCTTTGTCCCAATCTGCAATGTAGTCTTTTTCTACAGGTACCAGTTGGAATGCGAAACCTGAAAAAAGGCAACAGAATAATTAATTCTAATTCCTGATGCAAGCCTAACATTAGGAGGATTTTTCATTGAAGTAAACAATGAGCTAGTTATGTGCTATCGAAACCTCGTTTCCTTGCCAGCACATAATCACATATACCACGACACTTAACAGTGAAACATGCATTACCCTAAAAGAGAAACACAGGAAAAAAAAAGTTGTGTGCTGTCCAAGCGCTAATTAACATTCGATCCATCAAAACTGGATTAATATTACAGAGTTCAGGTTAAGAAATCCGGTGAAGGATTTTTTTATCAGGATATTCTTAATTTTCGAGAGCACACATCTGCAATGTGGGTAAACAAAGCAGTTTTATAGATTATGCCTATATGAAAAAAAAAACCTTTCTAATTTCGATCATTGCAACTTAACCTTCAAAAGCAAGGTTAGGTTGACTTTTTAGTGAATAAAAATATACTAGAATTATAATTACCTTTAATGGTGAGGTTCATGGGGTTATCAGATACACTTTCATTCAGTTCCATGGGACAGGTGGAGCATGATACATTAAATGTCAACGAACTCGAGTTGGCACTGTACAAGCTCACCTGAAAATTTTAATTTGTTTTTAGACTATAAACCATAACTACGCATTTTTTAAATTCCTTGTTCGTTTTTATTTTTTATAATTTTAACCTAATATATTGCTGCATGTGCACAATAAAATAAAAAAATTAAATTAATAAATATTCTTTTTTTAAAACTTTCTTTTTTTAATTATTTAAAAATGCTTACGAAGTCTGGTGGATTAGGTTTGTCGCCGAGGCCCACGTCAAAGACAATTGATTCCTGGCCCTTAATGTTCTTTGCTAAGCACATATACTGGCCGATGTCCGACTCATTATGAATCCTCAGCATCAGAGTAGAAAATGAGCCATCTTCAGAGGTGTAAATCTGATACGAAAAAAAAGAAATTTGAAGTAGAGTGAAATGTCAACTTACTACAGAGAATTCAAGATAGTAATATTTTGAAAGGGAAATAGATTAAAGAATAAATAGCGTCAATTAGGAATTAAGTAAAAACTTAAGTCCAGGAGTTTTGGGGGACGCTGAGATAAACGTGAATTTACCTTGAGCAAATAAATCTCGCTTATTTAAGGTACATAAGGTCAAAGTTTTACATAAAAAATATTGTTATTTACCATGTCTGGATCGGTGATGGGTTGGTCATCATCGCTGCTGAACCGACGGAACCAGCTGTAAGATGGAGCAGGGTTGGCGATGGCACTGCATGTGATGTTCTTACTGAAACGCGTTGTAACAATCATAAGTAAACAAAAGAACACTCCCAACAGTCAAATACATAGTTCAGTATCAGTAAAAGATACAACTTTTGTTTGGTAGGTATTACTAATACAAGAGAAAAACCCAAAACAAAATATTTTCTATTCATGAATTTTTGTTTGCCAGGCTATTACTATTATTGCAATTTTCAATGCCTAAAAACACAGTTAATGAAACAAACAAACAAAGTTTCTAATTCAAAACAGAATAGTTCAAAGGCCAATCAAGAACAAAAAGCAATAAAACTGTGCAGTCTCGATAGAGAGTCCCTTAGAACCATTACTGGATTGAAATAAAATAGCGAAGTGCTCTCTCAGGGTATTGCGTAGAATCGAATTTTACTCACGTTTCATTCATAATAGCGTAAACTTCTTCAGTCTTGTATTTTGTAGCGTGTGTGAGTTGATCATACATAATGGGTTTATCTGTAAACGAATGATGACATACAGTTTCTGCTTTAATCCATTTAATATTGGTTTTGAACATATCTAATGAATCATCTCTGAAATTAACTCGATGTTGCGCGAACAATGTACGAAATTTACTGTTGACAGCAACGATTGGATAATTATCTCGGTCACATAATAAACGCGGCCCAAACCTCGTGAAATTGCTAATTTTCCACTTGCGATAAGTCATCAAATTGCAGATTTAGTGAGATTTATGCATCTAACACCTAACTAAATATTGGATAGATCACGTAAGGAACATTAAAGAGAGCACAAATTCAAACGACGAATAAAACCATCGTATTTTCAAGTGAATGATTTTCACTATTTCCTTGGTCTTAATATCAAATAAGCTTCATCGAAAGAAAAATATAGGCAAATGTTTTACTTCCAACTGTAAAGAAACTTAATACCACTGATGTTCATCGTTTCGTGTAGGGTTTAAATGGACGTTTTTTATTAGAACGATACTTACGTTGCACGGTGAGATGTACCGTCTTGTCTGTGTAATGAGACAAAGCCTTTTGTCTCACTTTGCACACGTACGTGGCGACGTCGGCGTGGTTGAGATTTTTAATTTGTAGCGAGTTGTTAGCCCTAATGACGTACTTGTTCCGCTCATCTGGAATATTATTATGATATGCTCAATTCTGCATTCAATATTGACGACATAAGATTTATTAGTCGATAGTCAAATTAATAAAGAAATAACTTCTTTTACCACATGTATGATGGAAAAAACGGAAAAAAATAATGAGATATTTACCATGGATGGGTGTAGGTGGCGTGGTGTCAGCTTTGTACCAAACGACGACTGGTGTCGGGTATCCCTTAGCTTCACAAGTGAGGGTAATAGATTTACCTTCTTGACCTTCCATTTTTACGGTTCTCTCAGCAATAAACGCTTTTTCTGAAATTTTAATAAATAATATATACACGAGGAAAATTATCTGAATTTATACTAAAATAAAACTTTGTGTACCCAATGTGAAATTATATTTGAGATATTTCGTATTCATATATACTGAGTTTTTGCTTAAATATTAAGGCATCAAAGTAATATACTTTACTAGATTATTACATTTGTCGGATGGATGGATGTTCATTTATATATTCATCATCAATATTACCCAAAGCACGACTACTGTTAAACATAATTGTCTGCTAGTAAATAAAAAATAAATAAAATTTTACAACATCCTGGTATTTTTTTATTTTTATTTTATTTTATTATTTTTGGGAAACACACAACACTATAAATCCCACATTCAAGCTTTACAACAAATACACATGTTACAAACAGTTTCCACTTAAATAAAAATCTAAGACAACGATAAGACTAATAAAATATTACAATCAAACACTTACACCAACATACAATATACAACAATCAAATAAAAAAACTATCAAATAAAAAGATTACAATTTAACAAATGGTTAACAAATTAAAAACATTTATAATGAAAAATAAATAATAAAAATTAATAACGGACATACATTTTTGTTTTGTTTTACAATTATAATGAGTTTCTGAGTTTTTTCCTGAAAGTATCATATTTTTCGTTAAAAATATCTAAGCTTTGAAAAGCCTCATTATATTTGCGACATGAACGATACAAAAATGTGTTGCTACAATACTTGGACTTGGAAATAGGTATATGAAAGAGGGTTTGTTTTCGTGAACTTAACCGAGGACATTTATATCGTATATTATTAATAAGGAAATTACTATCTACACAATTATTCAAAATCTTATAAAGAAACACTTGATCTCTCTCAAGTCGGCGGGCGACCAAAGATGACACATTTAAATTGTTTACGCCAGAATCACCGAACCTATAGCGCAAATGCTTCAATAATAATGGTATACAGTAATCAATAATACAAGAAGTTCCAACCCATTTATCATTCCTATCACGATTTGCAAAAGCACCAATGTTTAACTAGAAGAGAAGTTTGATTAGTTAAAAGAATTACCCTTATTGGCTGTTTCGCCCTAATTATTCCGTAGTATTTCTCGCAAAGTACAATTTTTAATCTTGTCTTACTCAATGTAAATATTCAACGTAATGTTAATTTGACTTGAAAGTGACTGAAATATGATACTCCGAAGGCGGTTTCTTTCGCAATTTTTCTCTGCATATTGTAGTGATATTTTTATTTACTACCTATCCTATATACTTTACATAGGAATGTGAAAGCAGGATTAATGCCTGAGTGATTCACGAAGACAAGTTAATCTTTTAAGATATGTAACATTTATGTAGGTATGTAGTATGTTTGAACCTTTCGAATAAATCCATATTTTGTCTCATACTTTTAACAAAAATGTATTCAATTTCCATTTTTACATGGCTATACGGAGATTCTATATGCAGACAAACCCATTACGGAAGTTTTATAGCAACTTTCCGCCCTTTATCATACAAGCGGGCGATATGGATCTATTCTACATTGTTAGAGAGTTAATATGCTGACATGAGCTTACAACTAGTTCGAATATTGCTAAAGTCCTATAATCACTTTGAAGCTCAATGTTCATCAATCTGAGTCGAATTATATGGTTCATTCACGCTCATATCAACAAAGGCGTAAACAGAATGTATAATTTCTAATATCATATCAAAAATTTCCTTATGAATAATCCCACCAGTTAGCTTATGCCGTGAACCAATTCGGTATTGGTTATGTTTATATTTTTGTTAGATAAATAAATAATTACACCCAACAGTAACATACAAAGTTCTGACTCCACATTAAGATGCGAGTCTTGTGTCGTGGGTATCAAACACTACGAGAGTTTTTCGGTCTCACAAACACCCAGACCCGAAACTAATATTTATGGATCACACAAACATTTGTCTCGGTGCGGGGATTGAAGCCGCGGCCTCTCGTTTTGCGAGCTGGTGTCTAGCTAACTGCGCCATTGGGCTGTGTATATAATATAGCAAGACTACTCACCTCCAACGATGAACTCAATATTTTTGCTGTAGTTTCCCGCTTTGCAGGTCCAGTTGCCGTTGTCTTCAATTTTGATAGATTGAATGATCAAAGGCAGCATTCCGTCGTTGTATATTTTTTCCACATACACTCTAGGATTCTTGGTAGTGCGCGGCTCGACCAATTTGTTCGAGGGGGTGTACCATTTTAATTCCTGTAACAAACACATAAATGATTCATAGCTCTGGCCATTAATAGCTCTATAGCAACTTCTATGGTGTCTGTTGTTTTAAAGATATATGTGAATATGAGGTAGTAGGTATTTAGTAAATACTATTTACTGCTTTCAAATACTGTTCAATATAATATTTTCTCATATACTGTCTAGGTAAACTCAGTCAAAAACCTGTGGTACTAGCAATCATTCTCACCTAGTCTTTCAGAATGCAATACATTTTCGAGTCTATCCACTCGCTTACCTCTGGCAAATTACGTCCTTTGCAGAATATAGCCTTCTGTTCACCGGCGTTATAGACCGAGGACCGTGCCATGATGTGGATGTAGGGCTCGCCGTCATCGACTTCTGTCGACAACACTGGAACAAAGAAAAAACCAGTTTAACATTCAATCAATAAGGAATAATTGTCACGACACACAAATATAAATGTCTTGTGTCAAAGACCAGTAGCCGAAACAAGTATCAGTGGACTAGAGTGGATGGAATAATATTTGTCTCTGCGGATAAAAAGTACTTATATAACCGTGCGTTATACAATTACACATCTAATTGCGAATAAGATGTATCATTAGCACATGTAAAATGTATGCAAATGTATCAGTAGAACGGAACTGTACATTTCTTAACAAACGACGACATAAAATGCAAAAATAAAGTAGACGCACAAAAGCAAAGAAGAAATGCTTTTAATGTTCTCATTTTACGTGTATCGAACTCTAAGCTCGGCGGTACATCGTTGTACCGGAGAGAAATGAAAATGGAAAAACGTTGCTCACTCCAATAAGTAGGGAAGGAATAAATCATTTTGACGCTTATTACTAAGATGACTAACGACCGACTGTTACTTGAACGTTTTTAGCAAATACAAAACATGGAGGTAATTAGCCTCAAAAAGGAGTCATTGCTTTTAATAAAAGTCAAGCATTTTTACAGATACCGATTACCTGAAATAAAAACATGGGACGGTTAAAAATTACTGCCATATTTCTCTTGCCTGTACGAAAATTGTTAGAAGTTATAATTAATACTCCGCCCAATTAAAAATAATAATTTGTATTCCAGTGCCTTGTCCAGTTGCTTTCACTTGTTTATTTTTCCTCTTTTTTGTTTATTCTACATCGAATAAGCTTATTACGTGTAAATAAATACGTAACGAATGTCCGAGACTCAATAATATTACGTTTGAACGAAACCTTGCCTAATATAAATAAAGTAGGTAGATGTCGTTAAATGACCCACCGCACACAAAGCCAAATAAAGTTATCTGTAAATTAACGGAACAATTGCGCGTCTAAATACAATTTATCTATAGAAATCTCCATACCTTTAAATAAGCTATTGAATTAGCGAGACCGCAAAGTTTCCTCGAGGTGACAAATTATAATGCTATGAAAAACATGGCAGGCGCACCAATGTTTCAGGCCCGCGCATCGTATCGTCGCATTTGCAAAGTTTACCGGCTAATGGATGCCACTCAGCATTAAGATGAAGTTGTGGACTTTATGCCTGAGCCGCAACCAACTTTGACCACTTCTCGTGTCCTTAATGTTTTCCTACGAACATTAAACTTCGCGTGACAACTACACTGATTCTCTTCTTATCTCGTTGCTTGGAATAGGAAGATCGTTCGACTATCGCTAATAAGTTAGCTTGGCTGGGTATGACTTATCTTTCTATTTATTAGTATTAAATCAATTTTGTATCGGTTTTGAAGACCCCATGTATTCATTTAGTGGTACCTACATTATGTTTAGCAAATTTGTAAATGACTTTGAAGAGCTTGTAATAAAAACAAGCATTTAAAACGGCCATCAACACATATTAAATTCTATCAGTATTAAATATCAGCAGCCTATAACAACAGATGCTTTGTTAAATGAATAAAGTTACTACATAATTTATTGAAGCTTCATTGAAAACGAATAACCTCATTGAGATCGTTTAGATAAATTTGGAAAAATTTACCGTTCAATAGGAAAAAAAAGAGTTTTGTATTCATCAGCAACAAAATTAGGTTCCATGAAGAATGTTAAGCGCTCGGTAACGTACTGAAATTCGTTTTAACTTGTTTCGCGGAGCAGAGTAAACAAATGACTGTGGTTCTTTTAACCCTTTCCTGACTGACGGTACTTTTATGGACTCACTCATATTTCGTCTGTTCTATCGAGAACGCAAACAAGCAGCGCTTATAAAACACTGTCGTTCCTTTCTGGGATCACTCCCTTAGCCAATGAGAGCGTTTCGTTCGTATCGCGCCGCAAACGGCCAATCAAATTGGTTTGCTAGTTACAACTTGTCGGAGACTTGACGAAGTAAATGAAGCGTGACTTGTGAATTGTTTTAAAATTGTTTATCGTAGGTAAGTGGCCTTTTGTGTTATTATTTCCATTTATTTATGTAACAAAGGTTGTGTAAAGATGATTGTTTGATAATGTTTTGCATTGTTACATGCCTAAATGTTCCCAAGACTGGTGCGTACTAAAAAGTACCGACAGTCACTTTAGGTACCTATGTGTTTTGTATGGTGTGCGTAGTTATTGTTTCATTAGATATTTTATAAAATTATGTGTTTTTAATTGTAGATGTCCAGATATGAGTATCTCAAAAAATACAGCCTTGATAGAAGCATTATTGCTTGAAGACTTGCCCGATTGCAACGACGTTTCGGAGGTTGATACTTCGGATGAAGAAAATGAACATAATGTTCAACTACCCACACCAGGCGCCTCGAGAAACTTCGATGACATATTCGAGGAAGCTATCGAACAGGCCTTAGATGAAATGGAACAATCATCACGACCACCATCTCCAATAGATCAGGTATCTCCAGTTGCTAGCCTCCTCTCTGACAATTCTCATTATGTCCAACCTTCAACGAGTGGATCCACGTCAAGAACCCCGCAAACACTAGCCCGTCCAAGACCCCGTCCGGAACCAAATCGTAGGTGGAAAAAACGGGAGGTAGAAAATAGTTTATCTCAATATTCTGGAAATACCGAAGTAGTAGAAGAATTTTTTGCCAACTGTTACACACCGACCGATATCTTTCTAGTGTTGATAGATGGATTATTGGAAAATATTGTATACCAAAGCAACCTTTTTGCTACTCAAAAAAATAAGGTATTGAATCTCAAGAAGGAAGAGCTTCTAGCATTTATAGGCATGAATTTTTTTATGGGCTACAATAGTCGACCTGCTTGGAAGGACCATTTTTCTTCCGCAGAGGACTTGAACAATGTGCTTATATGCAAAACCATGCCGAGATACAGATTTGCCATGATTTTAGCCTATTTACACTGCAATGATAACACTCAAATGCCTCGAAATTGCAAAGATAAGCTATACAAAATTAGACCAGTCGTGAAGGAGTTGAACAGAAAATTTCAGGAGTGTTATCATGGAACGCGTGAATTGAGCGTGGATGAGTCAATGATAAAATTCAAAGGTAGATCTACACTAAAACAGTATCTACCAATGAAACCAATCAAAAGAGGCTATAAATTGTGGTGTTTGGCTGATCAGAGAGGCTTTATAAAGAAATTTCAGATATATCAAGGAAAAGACGAAGAAATGTCTGAGAAGTTCAATAATTACGGATTGGGGGAAAGGGTCGTTTTAGAATTGACAGAACATGAATGGGGAAAAGGTAAGGTTGTCTATTTTGATAATTTTTTTTCATCCATATCTTTGCTAGAGAAATTGAAAAATGAAAACACTTTTGCTTGTGGAACAATAAGAAGTAACAGAAAGGGGCTTCCACCAAATATGACGGCTGATTCTAAAATGACAAGAGGAGATACAGATTACCGTTTTTCAAACATGGATATTGGTTATTGGAAATGGAAGGACAATAAAATGGTTCATTTTGTGTCCAATTTTCACGGAACCGAAGAGAGCACAGTCTCACGCACAGAGAAAAATGGATCAAAGTCTGCAGTGACTTGTCCTCAAACAGTAAAGGACTACAATGCATTTATGGGTGGCGTGGACACCGCTGATCGCCTGAGAGCGTTGTATTGTGTCGACCGCAAGTCTCCAAAATGGTGGCATAGACTATTTTGGGGTGTTCTGGACATAGCTTTTGTCAATGCCTTCGTCATCCACAATCTGCTATTACCAAAAATTACTGTAAAAGACTGTCGGCGATCTATTGCCCAAGGACTGATGAGTCAGAAAGATGCTGGTCAGAAAAGGAGAACATCATCAGATAACTTTTCCAATGCAGGGCCATCCAAGAGACGAAAATCTAATTACTCTACTTTGAAAGACGTGCGGTTAGGTAACAGAGGGATACATTGGCCAACTTTCTCAAATAAAAGAGGAAGATGTGAAGTCTGCAGCATGAGGCAGATACAGTCAAAACCATTTACAAAATGTTCGCATTGTAATACATATTTATGTTTGAATGATAAAAAAAATTGTTTTGTAGAGTACCACGAGATAAATGTTTGATTTTGCTACACGTACATAATAATTTTATTAGTGAGGTTGATTTTTATACTTTTATTTTGTAGATTGTTTATAGCGAGGTATAAGTCTGAAAATTGTTATCGCTATTTATTTTTTTTGTATTATTTGTAGACATAGTTTCTTAACGAGTTCCTAATTAATGTTCCATAAAGTGCCTGACGGTACAGATAAGTCTAGGTACTGAAAAACCTAGTTATAGGTACAATAAAAATCTAAAAAAAATATATGTGTTTCATTTTAAAAACAATATTCAGAATTTGTAAAAAAAAATACGTAATTCAAACGATTTCGGTATGCTGGCAGGAAAGGGTTAAATGAAATTGAGAAAATCCGGCCGTGTTTTGCGTTTGTATCCTTTGTTTTTGGTTAAAGGACATTATCGCTAAGACCATTAATAAAAACATCTTTGTTTCTAAAACAAAACAAATAAGTAAATATAGGCATAAATCGTCTGGCATTGATGTAGCAATTGTCCGTATTGGTGCAAAGAACTTTGTTATTACACTAGAAACTCATTTTTTGCATAGACAGGAAAGCATGCCAAGATTATCTAAAGTGTAAAGTGACGTCTCATCCCAGAAAACCTTTCAAATGGAGTGTGCGCGCTCCGAAACCGATATTTGCGCCGCCGATATCATTTCGGATTTGCCGGCCGGCTTTTTCATGGCACTGTCTGAAGTTTAGTTTCAGCTCATGTTTTTGTAAAGAGTGTTTAAGCGAAATGAAGTTTTGAAGTTTAATGTGGCTAGATTAAAAAGTGTATACAGTTTTCTAGAAGCAATTGTGTGGATATCGTGCACCAAGCGATATCTCTTGATTACTTTCACTCGAGCTCGATGTTGTAGAGTTTAATCAGGTCCCAGCGGGTACTTTTAATTGGTATTATCAGTTGTCTATTATTTATTTATATAAAAAGACTTTTGTTCCGCTTTCTTATAGATAAAATAATTATATTTAATAAATAGCTTCTAGTTAAGTATTCGTTAGCAGTAACGATTTTAGCACAATTTCTATTTTAAACCTACAGAACTCTATGAAAATGTTAGAAGCAATTTTAAAAATGAATTTTACAGCTAAGCTCGACATTGGCTAATTCTGGTTGTACTTTAGTAGTTGCATATTCCTTTGAAGCAACCACAATTGCCAGTACTCCAGCTATTTGGTTATAGAATTGTAAAGTGGAATTGTGAATGAATAATGAGCGGGTCAAACTTGGAATCAACTCCGCCAATTTGCGGTGTTGACTCAGTTATACAAAGATTAGATGTGTAAATATTTACGAAATAGCCCTAGCAGAAACACAATATTAGATTAAATAGTCAGACGGTTTTGGTCGGAAATGTTTTGATTGGTTAATCTGTTTGGGTAGGCATTAGCCACGATTCCATTGACTTGCGTATTACGAATTGCGTGACTGAAGAAAATACATTCTATTATGACTAATGTTCTTTGCATACTACTAATTTCACATTTGTATTTAAGTTATTGGTAAATATTATTACCTTAAAAACACCATACATCCGTAGAAATTGACACAGCATTCTAACATCTTATTGTGTGGACTAATCTGTACTAAATTTAGAGCACACATTACTAAAGGGGTAGTTAAAGATTTACAAAAAAGGCGTCTTACCGTGGTGTCTTTTTCATATATTTAATTTTATGCATATAATATGTAAGTTTTAATGGCCTCAAAATCATTACATATAATACATGGATTTATTTCCAGTGTTGGCTGGCATGTAATACATAATTGCGGCACATGTGAGTAATACCCGTCAGGATGATTTATTATCAGAGTCTATTGGCCGCTTCGCTGCGGAGCAAGATTGGTCCCAGTCGTTTTTCGCACAAGAATATTAAGAACTTCGCTACTGACATACCTAATATGTTACTTATGATTGATATACGGTTGAAGCAGGTAACACGGAGACTTATTTGCCTTGGTAATTTTCGAGTAAGCTGAAGATGGGGTAACAAGAGTTAAAGATCGTGTATAAGGGGTTCCAATTCCGCTATAAATATAAGCAGTGGTGTTTTTTAGGTCAGAGATCTTAATTGTGTCATGTGTGTATCAGATCAGTTAGATGAATATTATTTGAAGACTACATCTGTTTGTTAATTATTATTTTTTTTAGCCTATATCAGATCCCACTGCTGGGCAAAGGCCTCCCTCTTTTGCTTCCATACCACTCTATTTTTTGCCAACTCACGCCAGTTCCTGTCAAAGTTTAGCTGTTTGTTAATAGAAAATGTAAATCTTAAAGTCCATCCACAGTTTTTACTATTTTTGATATGTTATCATTATAGTATAGAACCAAAAAAAAAAATTGAACCAAAGTTCATAAAATGTTTCAAAATATCTATAGGAGCAATAAAAAAATTGTAGGACACAACCATCATTTAAATTTTTATTGACCCTTATTTCGTATGCTGCTTAAGATTTTGACATCCAATAAATGTCGTCCGTGAGGTTAAAAACATCTTTAATGTATTAAACATTTGCTTTCGATTCCTTCATACACTTACATAGAATTCCGTTGATCTCAGCCCAAGGAGACGAGTTAAGCTTTCACGAAAGATTTGTGAAAAAGTCGCGGTAAGAAACTGATAAAATATGTAGTAGATAACACTGGATATCTTTATACAGTGCGGTTAAACTCACTGGAATAAGTTCGTCTACGCTAAGAGAAGAAAACGAGATCCGCTTATTTCTCCGATGCGCGTTACAAAGTTGCTAGACGAATTGATCCGGCTGGGAAGCAGCGACATCCCAGGTACGTTCTTCCAAAACTGGTTAAGTAATTTACGCTGCTTCTAACTGTCAGCTTGACAGGTTAACACTTGGTAAATTTGGCCGAGTCAGACGACTTGACGCGGATTACGACTTCCAACTATTTTGTTTCATAGAACTTTCTTCATATCATCTTGGCTAATTGCATTACTTTATTCTTGATAAGCAAATATATAGATTTGTTAGGTTCTAAGTATACGTAGAAAAGTCTACTTTGTATTTTGGATGTTGCTACATATTCTTGTATTTTTTAATTTTATGCAACGGTGTCTGTGCATGGAACAGCATAATTAGCTTATAGTCCTGTGGCTTTATTGTCACGTTCCCAAACGACCTTAAACGCCTTTCTTGTTGCTTATCCGTAATACAGACTATCGTAGACAAAATGTAAATCTTGTCACTCTGCAAAACAGTGCATAGTGTTCGGATCAGATTGTGTATGTTCAAAGTATCACTAGAACTGTATGAACTATTTTTTCAGTCCCGATGTGTAAATTTTCTCCTCTTGCAATAAAAGTCCGTCTCATGTATATTATAAAGTTTTCAAGGTCTATTTCATTTAAAAATTCAGATTTTCAACAAAACAAAATAAATGTAAATAAAAAATGTAACGAAATTATATGTAGGTAACATATTCGTAGTATTTATTGGTAATTTCAAGTTATGAAATGACTTATTGGACTCATTAACTTTAACTCAAACTGTTCCACTTCCGTGACAATTTCCGCCAGCCATTTGTATAAAAATGAATTATTACTCATTCACAGTTGTTTCAACTTATATGCCACAAGCATACTGTACAATACAACCTATAAAGTGTCAATTAGCAATTTAAAACTAAAAAGCTTATGATAGGAAATTAATTTCGACCGTATTTTCGATTTTTAAGAAACAGACAGATATAAAAAGGAACTTTGGAAAAAATTGAGCGCATATAAGAACTATTATGGAAATAATTAAAGATAACATTTTTTTTTTGTGGACCGTCTATCACTTGTCATATTTTCACTGTTTTATTCCAGCACCTTTACTTATGCTTTCAGCGTGTTCCAATCCGACGGAGCGAGTTTATTCCACTTAAATATTACTTAATGCAGACAAACACATCAATGTTACGAGTTCTCTATACTATTTTCTTCGCTCCTATTCTAGACGTTGAGAATAATGATTATATCAGATAAGTCCAACCCTGACCCTACTTCGTTTTGTCGCAGACTAAATAATTTATGGAGCTACGATTACATCGGCCTCGATACGTACGGAGAGTTATGTGAAGTGTTTGTCTGTGACCAAGTAGCTTTAAGACGATTAGCACAATTTCAACATTGGTCTCTAATCTCTACGACTTTTTTCCGATATTTAGACTGGTTATATTAAACTTACTGATATAATTTTAATATAATTAAACTTACTGATAAGCTTATTGTTTACTCCTAGATAAATTCCTTAAATATATTATATACTAGCGACCCGTCCCGGCTTCGCACGGGTGCAATGCTGATACTAAGTACACTACACAAAATTAGCCATTATTTGTCGTAAAAAGTAAATGACAAAAAAAAGTTATTGTGGGATATCCATAAGAGATAGACATATACTTTCATCACTATTAGACCATTAGACCATCACATACTTTTCTGTAGACTTTTTCAATGTGTACAATACTTAGTCCATTATTATGATAAAACTAGTAGGGTTCAGCCTGCGTTTGCAATGTAAGCGGAAAAAATGTAATTATTTACGACATCACATTAGAAACCTCAAAAATAACAGTACTTCTCCACTATTTAATGGATGTTATTATACATAATTATAAACCTTCCTCTTGATTCACTCTATCTATTAAAAAAAACCGCATCAAAATCCGTTGCGTAGTTTCAAAGATTTAAGCGTACAAAGGGACATAGGGACAGAGAAAGCGACTTTGTTTTATACTATGTAGTGATTATCCGTTTAATAGAAGATTGTTGATCTCTAGATCCTGTTTTTTATTGTGGTGAAATTAAGTCGAATGCTTTTCATATCTCGGCCGTAGGAGTATGTGAATTATACAGGTATTTAATCCTTTGTGAATACAGACGTAACAACCTTTCCATTGTTAATTAAAGGTATTAGTATCTCATAACTTCAATAAATATACAAAAGAAAATGTAACAAATTTTATGAATAACATTGTATGAATAATTAATTACATTATCTGTAATATTAGTAGGGTACTTATTTTATGTGATTTTTCCCTTATAGAATACTAGCTGTCCCGGCAAACTTCGTATCGCCCTACCAGTCAATGAATGTCTTGTTACTTATTAACAGAATTTAATTTTTAATTACTTAGGTATATCATCATCCCCTTGCCCTGGTCCCAATTAATTACTTCGGGTCGGCGCAGTATCTCTTCTTTTTCCACACATCCCTGTCAGCCATCATGTTTTCATTCACCCCTTTCTTTTTCATATTTTCAGTCACGCACTCCATCCATCTCTTTTTTGGCCTTCCTCGGCTCGCCCATCCATCCACTTTCATGTTCATCACTTTTTTTTCCTACATTTGATTAATTCCTTCTCTTAATGTGCCCATACCACGACAGACGGTTTCCTTTCATCTTTTCTATCACAGGAGCTACTTTCAGACTTACCCTAAAGTATTCATTTCTGACTCTGTCATTCCGTGTTACACCACACATCCACCGCAACATTCGCATCTTTGCTGCATGCAGTCGTCTTTCGTAAGTCTTCTTCGTTGACCATTTTTTTTTTCTTTTTCAGCACAAATGCTAGCTCCCTTGACCTACCATTTGTCGTACCTACATTCCAACTTGCATACCTCAATCTCATTTTCCGGGCTAGTGTCTTACGTTGCCCCCGCCCGGGCTGGTGTAACAAACCTTGCCCATTTCTCATAGGAACCGGGTGCTGCTCCTGCGCGTCGACTACGGGGGACGGCCTAGGCCCTGTCACTTTTCTTATTATACATACTGTTTAAATGTTTTCGCAAATGTTTTACGGCCGCCCGCCTGTCTGACACCAACTCTCCTTGGGGCTTTCGTTCTTTTGGTAAAGGGGTAGAGATAGCGTGTGTTTGGGTACAGGATATTGCAAGTAAGGATATTTGGCCTGATGGTAAGGATGCCACAGCCCCGGATAAGGAAGTAGTGGGAGACTCCAACAGCTCGGGGGGCCGAGGTCGCGAACTCATAGCCCTGTTCCATGACTGGCTAGATCAATGGAAAAGGCATCCCCTGACCATTTATTAATATTTCTTGAAGGAGATTTAGAGTATTTTAGATATTCAAGCATAATAAAAATTTAAAAATTAGGCACTACCAAGGAGATTTGTTACACAGAATAAATTTCTGAACGCACCCCTTAATATTTGACAGCCAAAAAATGTCAATCCATTGTCATGAGAATTCTGCATTTTTAACATCTAAAATACGCAATAATTCGAATGTTATAGATACATATTGTCGATTCAAAATGCTTATTTTAATAAGTTCTTTTATTTGAGGGAGCCTCTAACTGCATCGACGGGATAAACATTAAATGACAGGAAATTTTGTATGGTGTTAAAGTTCAAAATGACTTAAGTATCATTACGAACCTTTTGTATGGGAATATAGAAAAGTATTATTTTTAGGCCTTTTCAGGCAATTATTAAAATGTATCTCTCCGTAAGAACAATCCTCGTACTTCAAGGAATATTATAAAAAAAGAATAAGCGAAATCGGTTCAGCTGTTCTCGAGATTTGCGCTTAGGAACACATCGAGCAATTCATTTTTATAACATAGAACTCCTCCACTACGATTTAAACTTTATTGTATTGTATTAAAGTTCAAATTGACTTAATTATTAAAACGAAACTTTTGTATGGATAAAGAAAACAATGAAAAGTCCCACGGGAACGCTATCGAACGGGATAAAAAGTATCCTATGTCCGTCTCCTGGCTCTAAGCTACCTCCCTACCAATTTTCAGCCAAATCTGTTCTGCCGTTCTTGAGTTATAAGTGGTGTAACTAACACGACTTTCTTTTATATATATAGATTATGTTAGTAATTAATTCTCGAACCTATATAAAAAAAATGTACATAAAATAGTTATTATCTGTACTAATCAGTTATATGTGTGGCAAAATTATTTTAGGTCTTTCAACGGTTTTGACGTGTTTTTACTAGAAAACATGCTTGATTTTTTATTACTTCATAAGACTAAAAGTTTATTTATCATTCTTCTGAAGAATTCTAAAAAAGATACAGTTTATAAATACTTAGGTTACTTAATCTTTGTATATAGAACTTATAGCACTTATAGTGTAATACGCTAGTGTCGATAGCGATGCGATCGGAAAGTTACGTTCTATTCGGTCTTCAATAATGTTCTGTCGAGTACAATTTCATTTCATATGAAAATAGCTCACGAGTCACGAGCCACGGCGCTTTAACACATGCGTCGAATCTCAGAAGGAATGTATTGTATAAAAAAAATAGTTTCACCCTTATATTCTGGTCGAAATGGCTTGTATATTTTGTAGAACATGTTATGTTGGATATCCGCTATTTGGAGAGTAGATTGAAGTGAAAAACAAAGGCGAAGAGATGGTCAAGCCATCATGCAACCTCACATGTTAAAAAAAATAATAATTTATGTACACCGTGCTATGTTGTTGGATATTTCAACACACTCGTTCATTCCATTACAAAAAGTTAAAACCATAAAAATTTCGACACGAATATTGATAATAATGACAACAGTATCAAAGCCAATATATATCGATTTCTTTGGTGCAAAGCAGTGTTCAGATGTTGCGTTTACAAAATGTTATATATACTGACAGGCAGCGTTTCCAATCGGCGTGCACAATTTGCCAGAACCACATCTCACTTCAGCGACGGATGCAATATTTCGGCTCCACGTGTGTACTTACCACAGGGCACGTACGAATCGTATTGGAGGATTCAAAGCTTATGATTTGCATAATCCCGGTCATCAAGCCCATGGAGCCGGCCGAGGTAACTAACCGGGTAAATAATTTAAAATGCAAATTACCCACGATATAGGGATGTGCCTCATTTTGGGCAAGCGTTTCATATTTTTCTATATAAAATTAATCTCGACCTGTGAGAAAGAGTTATAATGTGTAAATTGTAATACGCTAATGGAGTTGGTAATAAAGTTTTGAAAGCGTTAAGGTCAATGTTACAGAAGGTTCAACCCTAGAAGTGGGATGTATACAAATAGGCCGACGATGATGAGTATGAGTAATGGCATTTAAACCTATATGTAACATTGTCATTTCATTATTATGACACATATTATCAATAAGAACAACTTCTGCACATCTTACATAGATAAAATAGTTTATATTAAGAGTTATGCAACCTACATAAAGTTAGTATTCTGTTTGAGAAACTACTAACTGCTGGACTACTGGAAATACTAAAATGCTTCAAAACTGTCTGAATGGCTGTGGTCTTTAAACTATTGTTCCAGTTCGATTGGGAACAGTTGTATAATAGCTTTGGATTCCTTTTACGATTTAGGTGAGTGCGTTGGCTTCAAACCTTACGATGCGCGCCATCTGAATTTAAAATCATGAACTAAATAACAGAACTATTTCTGTTTTATTTTCCCGCGTGAAGTTTTTTTTATTCGCATAAAACTAAATTCCACGTGACATCCCGTGAAGTTCGTAGCAGCCAGCACGACTTGACATACTTTTATAAGCTCGTTCATTCTTTTACAGAGTCATCCTACGTTTTATCTCAGTTAACGCCAGCACTATACAAACACTTTCTGAGTTTAAAAATCATAATATTCTTTATTGTTCTAGATTTTAGGTGTTTTTATTTTTTTATTATTTATTAAGACTTTACGAGCACATATTCAGCCAGCATATTTCTCCTATGTACCTATATGAACAGTTGATTATTTTTATGTCAATGTATATCAATATCAACATTTTAAAAATACTGGTTCGAAAAACAAAAGTTCAATGGTTTGGACAGGCAGAACGCATGAATGACATTGGATTGACAAAAAACGATATGAAATAAAATGTTAGACTTTAGAGGGAAAACTGGCTGGTGGAGTGTGAAATTTACGAGACACCTTTTCAAATTAAACAAATATTTCGAATATACCACAGTAATATTGATAAATCCCTATTCACTAAACCTGCGTTTAAAAAGTAAGTCGCAAAGAATTTCTAAGTACGCGTGAGCATCAAGGCGTCTACATCCAGTAGCGTGGTATTTGTATATATGCTGATATTCATATATATTCAAAGCATTATATATTTATTCCGTCCTTTACCAGCCTTTCTACGAGCATAAATATTTGTTGCTGGACTTTTTTTTATAAAAAAAAAACACAAAAAACTTCAACCTCAGTCCTTGTAAATGCTTCAATATGAAGGAAAAGTTGCGAAACTGTTTTTTTTTTATTATAAGCGCTAGACGCTTCTTGCTCGGTTTTAAATAATTCCAAGTTAGTTAGTAATGCTTAGTCTTGAGTCAGATTTTAAAACTAGAACTGCATTTACTTAGAATAGCTTTGTACTCCATTACGTCCAATATCTGTCGTTAGGCTCATTTGATATGCATGCATTTGAAAGCATTTTGCATTTCAAATATCAGCATCTTATAAAAAGATTAGGAAGAGCATTAGTAAGATATTCAGAGAGCTGAAGAGATTTTTGTTGGTCGTAGTACGAAATTTCATCTTGAGATATTATGTTATGGTAAAATATGAATTTGATAGCAAAGAATAGAAATTAGCTTCTTGTTCAATCTTTAATTTTGATCTATATATAATGACCATCCAAGTATGTTTAAATTACACAGGTTGTAGTAGTATGCAAAGTTAAAGAATTTCAATGTTTACTAAAACTCGATGGTAACTGACTCAAAAAAACTACAGTACTGCGATGGCTGACACAAGCAAAATACATATACAAAAATAAAATGACATTATTGACAAATATTTTGTATGCCATACATGGCAAATACGTAGGTTTTCCTCACGTGCGAACACAACGACAAAATGTTTCAGAAATGATTCCTATTCGCTTCCATCGTGGAAGTTTGCATTCGTCTCGCGTATTTCTGACGGGTTATTCCATTTGAGCGGCTCGGTGATGGGTTCAAACATGAATATTTTTCAATTCGTTTTTGACATTACAGCGCAGTGTCAATGAGCGAACGAACCGCTTGACACGCACCTAAGGTTAGCTTATGGTGCTATTTCAATAACTTGCCTCTATAAATAGGAAATAATCGGAAATTAGCGTATCTTGAACAGTGACGGCCTCGAGGTTTGGGCGTGCGGTCGAGAATCTCGACGGTCGCGGGTTCGAATCCCAGGCACACACCTCTGACTTTTCGAAGTTATGTGTGTATTCAAATTGAATTATCACTTGCTTTAACGGTGAAGGAAAACATCGTGATGAAACCTGCACACCTAAAAGTTCTTAGGAATTTCTTAAGTGTGTAGTCCGCCAACCCGCACTAGGCCAGCGTGGTGGACTATGGCCTAAACCCTCTCAATGGTAGAGGAGACCCGTGCTGAGCAGTGGGCGTATATGGGTTGATAAAGAAGAAGAAGAAGAAGAAGAAGAAGCGTATCATGGTACCTCATCATAAAATTACTATTTGTCCTCATTTATTGCCGCAATTATGCAAGCCCGCTGTTAGTTGGATAAATATTTATGCAGGTGGTACAGCTTACATTCGGGTAAATACCATTGTCTATACTCTGTCTGAAAGTAGACTTATGTGCGAGAAAAGATAATAATTATAATATCAATGTCCAAAAACACAACAAAATACATAAATAATCCAAAGAGTCTCATAATTTTCTGCTAAGTTTAGTGTATCAAAAATTCGAGAGACTTCCATATTACATCCCCATACCAATACCTGACTTCGGATCACATCATATATTTTTGTCTCAGTGCGGGTATCCAACTCGGGGCTTTTGGTTTCGCGAGTTGGTACTTAACTAACAGCACCATGGGGCTGTTAATAAAAAAACATATAAAATAATTTTTACAAAAATAGAAAACAATAAGTTATTGTTGATTTGTCCTTTCACACAGAGCAATGGTCGGCCGGATTTTATGCATCGGAATAGTTTATAGGTCGCAGACTGACGTCTCTATTTATTGCTTCCCACAAAAAGGAAATTACAAATAAAAGTTCATTCATAAAAGTAGCGAATTGTTTTGACATCACGACGTCCATTTTATCATTAATTTCCTGTTTACACGAGATAACAGTATTGTGACGATAAAAATAAGCATAAATAAATAAACGCATGATGTGATTCTCTGTAACACATAACGCTAAGTGAATCTATATAATTTATAAAAAAGTTTATACGAGGAATGCAGATAGAGAGATTAGTTGCGTCCCTCAATATATAGTGCTCTTTTTATCAAAGAGATTTAGTTTTTATTTGGACCCAATGGTGGCGCCAAACCTTTTATGTTTTAAAAAATGTTTGTTTTTATAACACTTCCTTTCATCACATCACAAACCCGCACTGTCAGTTCAGCGAAGTCTGAGTTGCCTTAACTATGATCGTAGAACTAGTCAATAATGCAAAGAACAAAAAACCCCTTAAAGCTATACACTTTATTGGAATCAAAGATCACATGAAGAGAGTTCCCGTGTAACCCTTCAGCGTTTGACGAATGATCTACTAAATGTAAATCCCTCGCATTCCCCTTCATTTCTCGTCTTCGTCGCACGCACAAAAGCTTATTATTACATTTGTTCGAGCGGTGGCTGTGGCGAATGTGTGAGTATTGTTTCTCATGTCTGTTTATCTCTCGCAATGTTACTGTGAAGGTAACTTGCTTGTGGCAGGTCAAGTAAATAGATATATGACGCTGGGATCGCGGCTGAAAGAATAATCTTGTTAGTGCGTAGGTTTAGTTAAGCGACTGTGTGATGTAACTAGTGGATTATATGTGATACACAACAAATAGAAGCGACGGCAAAGTTAATAATAATGTGGATGTTATTTATGTAACATTACACGTCTGGCTGCTGGACGCTTGCAATAAAAATCTAGCCGTTTTATAGGGCACTTCTATGTTTATACCAAAATTAGTACAGCGGCTTTTACGGAGTTCCTTTTGAATAAGTAATCAAGCCACCTAAACCAAACTGAAACGGGTTAGCCCTCGGTCCACTACGCTGGTCTATTGCAGTTTTTTTAGTCACTAAACGTGGACCTTAATGAATTTTAGAAATATTTTTGCATAGTTGTTGAGCGTATTTTTTTTAATTCGGGGAAAATAAAATGAAAACTGATATGTCACTTTTTATTATAGCGAATTGTGTGGGAAATCCGGTTAATGTAGTAGTTGTAGCGTTATAATTGCGATTCCACGAATCTTGACAGTATTACAGTGAGGCCGTAGATAATATTACATTATTATTTCATAATCGCTGTTAAAGTAAATCAAAATGTTAGAAATCGACATAAAGTAGGTAGAGACTATTTTTACTTTAATCTACATTCTCCGTGGAAAATTACATTATTTTTCTTTACGAGAGAAAGGCACTTTCTAATTCATTGGCCTAGTTAAAAAAAAAATGTAAGCTTTTGTTAAGGGCACATAAATACTCTTTATAACACTAAAAATCCAAGAATTACGTCTCGTTCCACAGTAAACATAAACAATGAATTCCACGTCCAGTGTTTCTATGAATCCTGCTTTCTACATAATTGACTTAGTTCACAGTGGTTTGCTGTAATTCCTATCTTTGTAGCTTAGCAGCATAATCAGATTTTTTCTCCGCGCCGCCGTGATGGGATTCTCTGGGTAACAGTTTTTTCACGCTGACTTTTATGCTTCATACTTATTTCCAGGCCACAAGTCAGTTAGCGTTAATTATGCGCTTCCGATAGTTAAACAAAATAGTAAAAACGCCGTGATTGAAAACTAAACCAAATAAAAAAAGTAGTTAAATTAACTTACGTTTATGAGTAAGGCCGATTATGTAAGCTATTTTAAACTAAAACTAAGCAAAACCAAGTCTAACGTGTCTGTAGAGAACCTAAGGTACATGTATATTTGATACAGTTATAGACTTGCGTCTCGTTAGTCTCGTAGTAAGCACATGTGGTGAAATTAGTCTCAAATTCTCATTATAAACACACAGTGATGAAATTTGCTAGAAAAGTGTCTATAGGTTCGTCCCGTACAACGAGCGACGTAAAACAGTTGGTACAAGAAGCAACCGGTCTACCCTTTTTGAAATAATATAAGTTATTTATACAAACATAATACTATATACAGTTTACTACCCAGTATAATGAATAACGTATCTTATTCACATCACAAAAGCGTGAAATATCGTAAGTGGTATTTCTTGTTGTCCTCAGAAGTATTTAAATTTCCTCTATTGACCTCACCCTTTAATTGAAAAACGTTACCAAATTCGAACACACATAGTCATCACTTACTAGTAGGGAAACTGATGTAACTGTTCAGCATTGCCTGTCATAACATTGTTACGTCAGATGTTTATTTTATTCGCGTTCCATTAATGTCATAATAAGGGCTTATTCAATTATTTGACGAGCGTCCGAGAGCGGAATTGCGCTTCGTGCCTTCTAACTAATCTGTAAGGGACACGACATCACGTTAACTAAGTAAACACACAATCTAGCTAACCATAGCGCGCGCTCCGGGCGAGCCAACGTTTGTGGGTCACTACACTGTAATGTACACCATAAACAAGGTAGATTCTGTTTGAAAAGAAGGTTTTCCTAATGGTATTAGAAATTCTAAAGTTTTTGAGCCAAAGCCAAACAAAGATTTAACAAAATTTGGTTTATAAATAGTTTAGCTGGCTTTTGGTCTCGAGGCACAAGTATGTGTCCTGCGATTTAGAAGACCCCGGTTCGATTCCTCGGTTGGGAATAGCGTTATTGGATATTTACATTAGTAAATATGGCAATAAGTTCGCCTCCTATTACGTACCACTTATACATATCTAGTGAAATGAGGGTGCTGAAATGCACCTCTGCCTACCCCTTCGGGGAATACAGGCGTTAGGTTATGTATAAAAAAGTTTAAACCCTGAAAACCTCTAAAATAGTTTTATTAACGCTACCAGATCGATGTACCAGACGCTAGACAATCTCTAATGCACGTCTAAACACTTAAGTAGGTACTCAATTCCCTACAAGGATCTTAAAGGAGCGTTTTTGCTGGATTTTAATTTATCTCCTACATGACGTAGTTTTTGTTTCGTGTCTTAGTGGCATGATCGAACTGGCTCTCGTAATTTTTCGACCCAACAAGATTCATGTACTTACTGGAGACCTAGAATTATTTTATTCCATTAGGCTAACGTGGTGGACCTACCAAATAGTGGGACCTACTTGGGCTGATAACGTAGTGATTGTTATCGTTCTCCAGGCATTTTATCAGACTCCATGTTGCTGTGGACATTTTTACAGTGAGTAAAAATATAAATATACTTTACCTTGTAATCAAAGCAAATACCAGGTCAAGTGAGTCAGTCAAAAAATTTAATGTCTATAAAAATCTCTTTTTGGTTCAAAAAAACAAAATTCTCTGGTACTATAGCTAAAAAACAGAAAGCAAGCCAAATTTTTTTACATTAAAGCCATATAATTAGGAAAATATGGCGTCATATAAAATGCATGGTAGCAGATTACGCTGGGATCCTCATATACCAGTTTGTACGTCGGGGCGCACTAAGTAAGGCTTATTGCGTTTGCATTCATGAGGTTTCATATTAGTTACTTTAAGAATAGTTTATAATCGTGTGTTGCAGCTGCGTAACCCTGTGGCTTTGAATAAAACAAGTGATTTTACATTTAACGTTTGTTTTAGTTCTGCGACTGCATAGTGATCGTATTCCTACTTTCCAGTGTTGCTCATAAGTAGATAATCATAAGGATTATGTCGCAAACATAGAAACATTTTCTTTCAATCTTTACTCGTCAATACAATTTTGCCAGACTGTTGATAAGATCTGTGTACAGATGTACATACTGTCTGTATCAGACTTAACACGAAACTTTATGTGTTTGCGTATGGTGGGTTTACAACTTGTTAGTAATGGTCACTGTCTGGTAGTGATACATTAAAGATATAAAAATTACACGTGGACCTGCCACTGTTGCTATAATAGCACCAAACAAAGATTTAAATAATTTTTATAAAATTTAATTTCCTAAAAGCTTTTGTAGATATATCTAGTGCTAAGGTCTTGCTTAATATTATTATAAGTAATAATTACTAATACAATTATGGTCCATAGTCCGCCAAAAGACGAGGCCCAAACAATTCTGTCGCATTTTGTTTTGATAGCGAGATTAACAGAGGTCCTTTTTGCTGAGGGTAATAGTAATGAAATAAGTTGTACAGTCCGCAATAATGATCTAAAGATTCCAAGACTTAAGATGAATATCTCTAGCCTATAAAAATATTCATCTCTGTAATGGTATAAGAAAACTTGACAGAAAGCCAATCACTTAGTGCCGACGCCAATCGGCGATCCAGTCGTCATTACCAAAGGAAAATAAATGAAAAAATATTTTTTTCCTACAATAAAATCGACAGAAATAAATCGTGGCACACATTTTTTTCCCCAAGATCGAACCCACAACAACCGTTTGAGACGTAAACGACTTACCGATGCGAAATTGCTGAGAGATCGTGTGAAATAGCGTACCATTTTATGCGGTCGTCGGGAAAACGCTGCATTTACATAAATATTCGTTTATCGGGACAAGTCTGTGATTCAAGTGAAAATCTTGTTAGGTTGGCGAAAAAAGAAGGGTAGATAATACAGGGAAGGTAGCGCATATCTGTTTCAGACGAAACTGCGCATATGCGAAGTGTTTTATAGATAATGGTATATTGAAAAGCGATTTCTACCCGTCTCTTTCTCACGAAATATTTTAGCACTTCAACTGTGAAGGAAAACATCGGGAGGTTGTAATAAAATATTAATAAATGTATTATCTAGATTTATGAATATGTGATAAGCAATGATGGCCTCGAGGTTTAGGCGCGCGGTCGAGAATCTCGGCGGTCGCGGGTTCGAACCCCAGGCACACATCTCTGACTTTTCGAAGTTATGTATGTATTCACATTGAATTATCACTTGCTTTAACGGTGAAGGAAAACATCGTAATGAAACCTGCACACCTAAAAGTTCTTAGGAATTTCTTAGGTGTGTAGTCCGCCAACCCGCACTAGGCCAGCGTGGTGGACTATGGCCTCAATGGTAGAGGAGACCCGTGCTCAGCAGTGGGCGTACATGGGTTGATGAAGAAGATGAATATGTGTATATTTTCTATTCTAATCAATGCGTGTACAATCTAATGACCCTTGATTCGATCCCGGTTCGAGCAGAAAAACATTGTCAGTTTGGAGTTTGTACTCGTATGTCACAACAACAAACATAGGCTTGCCCACTATTTCACGAGGGATTGATATGTTCTTGGCAACCTTTATGTGCAGAAGTGCACCACTGCCTAACCCTTCGGGGAATACAGGCGTGGTGTTATGTATTCATGAGTGTATAAATATATGAGACACGTGGAATGTACACTCTCCCGGGAAATAGTTTGCCTTTGCTCTCTCTAGCTTAATGTAGGATGCTAGACTTTTATACGCCCGAATTGCTTCTCAGACTGCCTCACGATTTACTTGCACTATCGTAAGGAGAGGTAATAAACATAAATACGAGTGTTTTTTTTTTTCAAAGGTAGAGGGAATTAAATAATACATACTGTATTTAAATACGGTTTGTTTAATTTTGACGGTTTTAAAAGAAATAAAAATAATTTTTATTCGTCGTTCGGTCGTAATCGACCTAATAAACAATATTGTATCGTTTATACATTTTTAATGAAATAATTATACAAACAAAAATCGCATCGAATGAAAAATGATCAAGAATAAAATGCGGCTTCCCGATAACCCTTAATTAAGATTTTAAAAGAAACGATATCCATCTTTTCAATTGAAGAAGGATTACGGTAAGAGAATAGTATTTTACTGGCTAAATTCGAACTATATCTTTTTTCCACTGCGAGACTGTCGTATTTATTCCAAAACGAAATCAATTACCGACGACAAAGAGAAAAATATTTTTTTTTTTATTGCGGATTGGATGGAATAAAACGGTGTCTAACTACACATTGAATGGCAGATAGGGCTCGCCCGCCCGCCGCGTGACGTGAATTGGAGAAGCCAAGTTCCTATACGAGTATGAAAGTGAATGCAACGGAATTTAATCTGAAAAATACTGCATCATTTCATTTCTTTTCATCTTTACGATGAATTCACACGGCTCCTTCAAGCACTTTTGTTCGGTTCAAAGATTTCCCACAATTGAAAGGAGTCAGGTATAATCTTCTAGCAGATTTTACCTATTTTTTTTTTGGTCGATATTTTCAACTGTTTTAGTAAAACACGTTACATTATTGGGTTTCTATTTTACTGTACTTATGTCTTAATCTGTATTCACGATTGCCAAAGTGTAGTGTAGTAGTGTGCCACGTTTAGCTTTTACTTCTAAACTGTATGGCAAGGATGTTACCGTTTTTCGGTCACATTTCTAGAGTTAACATATAAAACTTGCAGTGTCGTAATGGAAAGACCTAATAATATGAATGGAAAAGAATGGATTTTTTTTTAAAATCTGATATTAACTAAAAAATGCTAATAAGGCAGATAGATATGTATAATATAAAAATTATGTTTTATACATTTTATTTTTATCTAGAGTACTTATTACGAACTTCGGCTGTCGAATGTCTCTCTGTCTACCGCCTATGAAATAGAACTTCTAAAAAGAGCCTATTATTTCGAACCTAAAAAATATGAAATAGACGGTTATAGTAAAATTGAAAACCCGAGAATCAATTCTAGGAAACTCAACTCAATGACATAGTTTCTGTGCGCGATATTACATGGTAACTAGTTAAACTGTGCTGCGGTCGGAACTGACATTCGCAACGCTTTAATAGAAATATTTATTTCGAAGTTTAGTTATACCTATTGGACGTTCAATCTAACTAAACTACTAATGAACATAAATACCGAGTTCCTAACCAGATGAGCCACTCGTACTGTTTAACAACACTCATATTTGCTGTTTCTGTTGAAACTGGTGAACTTCGGACGCCCAAACGAGGCTTTTCGACTCGCCAACCGTGCACCTGCTACCGTAGTACTTAGCACCAAACGTATAATAAGTTGGCAGCATTCGTCAAAGTTTTCGTATTAATTTTACAAGCGATTAGTTATTAAAGCTGGGCATTACTTCTCGAGTTCCCGCTACAGGTGGGCCGATAAATTGTCCGACAAACCCTCTCCCTCCAAAGTAAATGTGCGGCAACACATTCAATTTGTATTTTATTTGCTGCAGATTTGTTTTGTTAAGGTTTTTGTCGGCGTGCGGAGTTCTGACCGCTGCTTTGCTTATAAATCTTGCTTGGTATATCATTATTTCAATGTTCATATACACGAGCATAGATATACATATAGCGATTGATACCAATAAATCGATAGTAATATTAAGTTTTCAAAAGTATCTCTGTCTCCATGTTTCTTTGCTGCGTTTTCACGATGAAGCCGCTAGACTGTTTTGAATGTTTTTAGTGTTTTATATGTGGGAATATCACCTTTAGGATAGGTGACATTGCGCCCTTGCAAACATGAGTCAAACTGCTAGTCAATTTTACGTAAAATTTTATAGCTACATCAAGCAAAACTGGTGCAAATAAAGTGATTCTCCGTAATCATTTTCAAATAATTAAAATGATTCAATATTTTATTGTTTATTAATATAAAACATTATTTTGCATAAATATCTTGAGGAGAAAATTTAAGAACAATGGATCACTCATCTGGTATTATAAGCCTCTCGTTGCTAAGGCACTTAAATATCTATATGAGGCTACTTGTATTGCGATATTCCAATAACGGAGCCACTTAACTATATCGGTATCGACAGGAGCAGCTTTCAAGGAGAGAGGGTACATATCAAGGAACATCCTTAATTTTACCTACCATGTTGTGTTTGTATGTAAAAATACTTCCGTTACTACCTAGAGTAATTAATTATAATTATTCTTTGTCGAAGTTGAGAATTGTTAAGAACTGAACTGAACTGAAATGTTAAGAACATTGTGGGTTATATCTACATTTGTGACTGTTCGGCGTGTAACATATTTTTATAATATAAGTTTTATTTAAGTCAAGATATTTTTAAAATACTTTTTAAATAATATAATATATATTATATAATTATAATACAATTACAATTCAGCTAAAGCTGAAAAATCTGATATAAAAACTCTGTAGTAGTGTAGTATCCATCTGTTTCTTTCAATTCCATTCGCTTTTCATACCCATTTAAATACATTTCACCTAAGCGAGGTAACATTTTAGTTAGATCCAAAACATATTTACATTGTACAAGCTGAAAAACAAATTCTAAACCCTTTATATTATAACTGTTGATAAACATAGCCCCCAATATACTATTTTGGTCTGCTACCAGCAGCAAACTCGCACAGAAACGAGATTTTGCTTCATCAGTGCTTATTGTCACCGTGTGCAACACCGGAGTGGAAACAGTCCAATCCCGTGCGATGCGTTTCAACCGACTTTTCTTACACGTACGAGCAATCTCGGAAATTAGACTCGAAGCCGAGGTGTTTTTCCAGGCCACTATTCCTCCTTTCAGATATGTAGTTCACAGGGTGCAGCAGGTTAAGTTTTTCTCTTCCATTATTCTAATGAATACACAGTAACATGTAGGGAAGTAATATCGGCATCTTATTAAAAATGAATATTTGTTTTATTAATAGGCATTGTCTAGAAAACCCCGACTTGATTTTGGTCTACTAGCACGAGTAAGTGAGTGCGATTTAGAAGTTCAAGGGTTGATTCCGGGGTCAGGAATTTTCTTTTAGATTTTTTCATAGGGAGTGCAAGTTATTGTGGATCTTAACACAATTGGCGAAATGGAAAACTGCACTTCATTCATTAGCTAAAAGCTAAAACCGGAAATAGAGATACCGCAATCGAATCCACATCTTCTGGTTTCAAAACCCGGATTTATACCAACCATACTTCGAGTCCGACATCCATTATTAACTTAACAATAACTTAGCTTGGGGACTATTTTTATCCGTCGCTTATCTAGCAGTGCCTTTTAATACACCCTTTTAGTGAGATGAAGTGGCTTACTTTGTTGCTATTCAACAATAAACCATTAGGGATGATTTGGTAAGCGTATGACGTCAGAGGCCGCGTGTCCCTAACTCCCTACCCACATAGTGACATAAACTTTATAAATAAATCGAGTGAAGGCCGGTTGTCTACCCTAACGCGAAATGAGGTGCTAATCGCGTGAGTAATAAGTTGCTAAGGCTTGCAAACTAATAATGGTGTCTAAAACCACGCGTAATAGATTGCGTAATAGTCTAAATGTAAGCAGGTTTAAGGTTTTGAGGTTATGTGTTAGAAATGAATAAATTTGATGGTAAAGTATATGTCTAAAACGACTGCTACTATTTTCAGGATAATTACAATTACACCCTGTTTAAAATACACAAGGAATTATACTTACAAATGAATACGAGTATGTATGTAACTGTATTTGTAGAGTTGATAGTCTTGATAATTAATATCAGTGCGAGATACAAAAATTTCTCGCAATTCACCAGATAATTTAGAAGTTTATCTAACTAAATGTATACTGCAAATGTAAGAGAAAATACGAGGATATACACAGGCACACCCCATGGTGCAGTGACAGTGATCTCCTGACACTATTGCTCCGACAGCACACGTTGAGCCTTGAATTGGATTCTCCTGTCTGTTAAGCATTTACTAAATAACATTTAACTTGTAAACACAAGAATAATAGAGTGGATTGTCTGAATATTTGTTATTCTTTTTTATGCTTAATGATTTAGCCATGTCATGCGGTATTGTAAAACTATTTATCTAAAATTTTAAAATTAATTTTCTTGTTACAGATGTGAAAATGATTATTTATTATCAATTCTTGTAAAAAAGCAATATATACTAAAACTATGAAGGTTTTGTTTAGTTGAACCTGCTTACCTCAGAAACCGCTGGTTCAGATTATTTTTGGTGAAACAGTTCATCTACCGAGGTAGGTTATAGCAAAGAGGCATCAATGAAAAATGTATCCAAAACTAGAAAAAAATCTTTTTGTGTTCTTAAGTTCCATATACGGAGACTGACATCAGCTAGTGGTGTAATATATCTTATTTATCTATCTATAGTATTTTATTGAGGAAGACTTTTATCAACAAATGTATAGTCCTTTATGTATCATAATATAATCATTCAGTGTTGACCTTTTCATAGACCTGAATTTTTATTTGGTGCAAATATTATTCAAGTATTTTGAAGCTTCAAAGAGAAGAGACATGATTCTATGCAATAGAATTGGCCACTATCCTGGATATAAAGCCAAATCTCCCGAGAGACGTAAGCTGTTGCTTTGCTTGTTACTAACCAAACTGCGATCCTCTTAAGGAGTTCCCAGACACTTACATTTAAGTATCCGACAAACAGAAGCGCGTATTTAGCCTCAAGGAAGCTGATAAAATTTCATAAACCATTAGCACTCTGAAAGTCGTATGCATGAGGAATAAGACACATTTGCGGGTTGAAACTTGGAGCTCTGCACAGAGCCACAAAGGTGCTGGGTAGGGGCTATAACACGCAGCTAAAACGCGAGCGTGCAAATTTCCTGTCTAGCATAATGGGTTCCTACCTTAATTCATGACCTCGGTTGCTACAAAACCGCCAAGCGCGTGACATAATGAATATTGCGACGTCCATGAAAGGCTGGCTTTTAAGCCATTTTGTCACGATACTAAGTTGTCATACGTGATAAAAATGTTATTGATAATAAAAGTAATATCTGCGTCGAATAAAATAGAAATGAGATGGTTGTTATGAGGATAATAACGATGTGTTTTAGTGTTTATAGGTAAAAAAATGAATGAATATAAAATATTTTTATACTTTTTTTTTATTGGACTGAATAAAATCACCGCATGTTATCATGTGGTTAAACACCATTGATTGATTGTCGAGTAGCAGAGATAACGATTTATGATCATTATCAGCAGCTTATATCCATAGGTTCATTCTACTTCTGGGCAAGCGCCTCCTCTACAGCTGAGAGTGTTCAGGCTTTAGTCCACCACGCTAGCCTAGATCGAATTGGCGTATTACATACTTTAAGTAATTCTCAAGATCATTCAGATGCGAAAGTTTACTTACAATGTCTTCTTTCACCGTTAAAATAGGTATAAATACACGCATCCATACTATACTAATATTATAAATGCGAAAGTATCTGTCTGTCTGTCTGTCTGTTACGCTTTCACGTAAAAACTACTGAATGGATTTTAACGAAACTTTACAATAATATAGCTTATACATCAGGATAAAACATAGGATACTTTTTATCCCGGAAAATGTATAATAGTATTTCCGTGGGAATGAGTATTTCTGGATCTACCAAAGCGATTTGAATGAAATTTGGTATAGAGAGAGGTAGAGCTCACAGAATTAACATGGGATAATTTTATCCTGGAATATGTATTCCCATGGGATAAACATGTTATAAATGAAAAAATCTTTCTGCACTTAACCCTAGAGTCTACGCGGACGGAGTCGCGGGCAACAGCTAGTAGCTTTACAAAGAGGTGTGTTCCTAAGGATAGAATCCACGACCGCCAATATACTCGACCGCGCGCCTTATCCACGAGGTCGTTAGTACTAGCTAAATACTTACAAAGATAACAAATGTGATATTAAAAATCGATTAACTCTTTCAGTCTTGGTGGTTAGTTTCAATAACCACCTCTTTCCGATTTTTTATATTAAAATCCACGCCATGTACCGACAATCGCGTGAATTATCATGAATGTTTGTACCTTTTTTGACAAGATGCGACCGGTTGACGGCATATTCGATGAATGACAGTCCATTTGTATTCATTCGAAACTTGCGCTAACGTACATTTTTTCTTGTGTTTGATAAAAAATATCTGTGACGCGGGTAAGTAACGTTTTTCTTTAATGTTTTGTATTCAACTTATTCTCCTATATCTATTTCATATGTATGTGTATGAAACTATCACTAATTTAATATTTTCAATGTGTATTGACGACGAAAATATAGTGGTTAGTAAACTAACCACCGTGACTGTTGCACCTTTATAGGTTTAATCTACATATGAGTTAGGCATGTATTTTTATATTTATTTCAGTATGCCGCGCAAGCTAAATAATAGACAAATCGAAGAATACTTGTTGGAAGATATTCCTTCAGATAGCGAGAGTATTTGTAGCGATGAGGATACAGAAGATCAGCCATATCCGCTGGTATTAGGCGATTCGATTGGAGAAATTCAAGTGACTGATCAAATTATCATAACCCTAACACCTCATGACCTAACAGCGTGATGAAAGAATACAATGCGAATATGAACTTCGTTGATAAATTCGATCAACTGAAAGGAAGTTATACTGTTGATAGAAAATCCCACAAGTGGTGGCACAGGATTTTCTTTCGTTTACTTGATTGTAGTATTGTCAATGCTTTTTTAATTTTTAGAGAACTACAGTCCTCTTCCCGCACGAACCTAAGCCCTTTGACTTTGAAAGAATTCAGACGAATCGTATACCAGGGTCTACTGGCCCCAGCATATGTCAGACATAAACGAAGGTCCGAATCAGTGAACAGCAACCGCAATTCTACAGCTTCTTAATAATAATAAATAATAAATACACCCAACAGTCACGTACATAGTCCTGACCCCACACTAAGATACGAGTCTTGTGTCGTGGGTATCAGAAACTACGAGAGACTTTTCGGTCTCACAAACACCCAGATCCGGAACAAATATTTGTGGATCACACAAACATTTGTCTCGGTGCGGGGATCGAACCCGCGGCGGCTCGTTTCGCAAGCTGGTGTCTAGCCAACTGCGCCACGGGGCTGTCGGTTCTTCTCTAGGCCCTGCATTTATAAAACGTTACAAGCCAACAGTCCCTTCAGAAATTCGTCTTGAATCGAGTCGCCATCAACCTGAAAGAAGCACATCAAGAAGATGTTGTCTACGCAGCACTAAAATATATCCAGTTCGTACTGTATGGCAGTGTAGCATATGCAAAGTGCCTCTTTGTATACGCAAGGGAAAAGCTTGTTTTTCAGATTTTCATGAAAAAAAAAATTACCTTAGTTTCACTAGGGAAAATTCCATTATAACATATAATATTAATAAACAATATAAGTAACTCATAATTGTTTTGTTTCTATCAATAGTCACGGTGGTTAGTGCCACTAACCACCTCATTCCTCGAAAGCCTTCATACTTAGATTTTTTTTTCATGCTTTCAGTGATATTTTAGCTGTAGCTAATGCCAAAATAATAATTGAAACATTCAACATATTCTTAATCTAAAAGCGTGACTGAAAGAGTTAATTCTTGTTGTATACCATACATTCATATATTCACATTGAATTATCACTTGCTTTAACGGTGAAGGATAACATCGTGATGAAACCTGCACACCTAAGAGTTCTTAGGAATTTCTTAGGTGTGTAGTCCGCCAACCCGCACTAGGCCAGCGTGGTGGACTATGGCCTAAACCCTCTCAATGGCAGAGGAGATCCGTGCTCAGCAGTGGGCGTAAATGGGTTGATGAAGAAGAAGAAGAAGATACAATACATACATACATATAATAAGACCAAAGACTGGATATGAGTTTTTTTTTTTTTTTTTTTTATAGAAAAGGAGGCAAGCGAGCTAGTGAGCCACCTGATGTTAAGTGGTCATCACCGCCCATGAACACCCACAATACCCTAGGGATTATCGGTGCGTTGCCGGCCTTTGAGGAAAGTATAGGCTCTCTTCTTGAAGGTCCCTATATCGTATCCATTTGGAAATACCGTCGAGGAAAGCTGATTCCACAAAGATGTTGTGCGGGGAAGAAAACACCGTTTGAACCGCACTGTTGAGGAACGCCATTCATCTAGATGGTAGGGATGGAACTTCAATTTCTGGCGTGTGGTGCGGTAGTGGAATTCAGCAGCAGGTATTAATCCAAAGAGCTCATCAGAGCACTCCCCATGATAGATGCGATAAAGAACACATAGAGACGCAACGTCTCTTCGCAAAGAAAGAGGGTCAATTTTGTCCGAAAGGTTCTGGTTACCGATGATTCGAGCAGCTCGTCGTTGAATGCGGTCAAATGGAAGAAGCTGGTACTGAGGGGCTCCAGCCCAGAGATGAGAACAATACTCCATATGTGGGCGGACCTGCGCCTTATACAGTTGAAGGCGCTGAACCGGCGTGAAATATTGTCTCGCTCTGCCGAGCACACCAAGTTTTTTTGAAGCGAGTTTAGCTTTATCTTCCAGATGACCGCAGAACTGGACGGTACTCGAAACATCGACACCAAGAATACCAATACTGGACGAGACATCAAGGGAAGCGCCAAGAAACCGAGGTGATACAGAAAAGGGAGTTTTCTTAGCAGTGAATGCGCAAACTTGAGTTTTTGACCGATTAAACTGGACCAAATTCTGCCTGCCCCAGTCTGCGGCTTGGTCCAAAAGGTAATCGATATCCGACACAAGCTTATTCCGGCATTCATAGATGTGTTCCTGAGTTGACTGATGAGTTCACTAGATATCACTTTTTCCCAACCGCGTTCCGTACTCAGTTCTTTTACTACTTTTTCCTTTTTCAGAATGGTTCACTCTCATTGGTCATTCATAATAGCACCATCTGTTAAAAATAAAAACAAGGAAATGGTAGATTCAATGCCAATGCTTGAAATTGGTGGGAAGTCGGTAGGATAAATGCAGAAATTGAACTATTTAGTCTGGAAATAAAGAAAATCCTAGTTATCGAAGTAAGGTAATTTTAAATGCAATTCTTTGACAATTTTTTGTATTATATTATCTACGCAGTCCATTCATTATACCAAAATTCATCACTATGGTTATAATAAAATTACATTTGATCTTTCTGATAAATATATTTATTTTTAAGTTAAACATATTTATCACTCAGGCATTAAGTCTGTCTTTATAGTTTTTAGGTGAAAGTTAAATATAATAATAAAAAATGCAAAAAAATGCCGTGCTACTTGCATGGTTGGCTGTTTTAATAAATTCACGTATCGGCCTTTATTATCTAAATAGTTTCCTTTGAAAGCGTCCACCCTCTAGAACCTTTAGTAATTCCCCACAGTGACCGCTAACAAGGAATTTTGCGGCGAAGTACACTTAATAATAAATAAATAGTAATACACTTAATAATAAATAAATAGTAATATACTCTGGCATTTATTCCGAGGAATAGTTAGGATGTATTTTTTCACTCATGTTTCGCCAATTATTGTCCAGTATAAAAGCCGGATTATTGTGTCATGATATTAATGTGTAGGCCCTTACATCATAATTATTTTCATTCATTCGATCCTATCATGAACTAAAATATCCAAGACTTCGCTTTTGATAAAAGGATAAAAAGTGACACTAATTTATGGAAATGAGCAAGTGTACAGTTTTAAAAGGACGACGATAGCTCCGGGATGAGATAAAATTCTAATAAGTCTTGCTTCGTTCCGAGAATTGTAGGAAATGTTCAAAATCCCTTAATCCGAATAGCTATAAAATACGTTGAGTACGTATAATTTGCTCAAAGTAGTCGTAAAACTCAGAGCAGATTAATTACGGTTCAATGAGTACAATTTCTAAACCAGTTTTTTGATAAATCGACACTCAAACAAGATATTTATTTCACTTGTACTATAATAAGGAATCGTTTTCAAGTGTGTTTTGTTACAAATAATTGTAGATACTTGAGTAATATAGAGACTTCATTAAAGTGAGCAAATTAATACCGAAACTGATTGAAGAGCTATCCAATTACATTTAATTATATTCGATTATTGAATGCTACCTTGTTAACCTGTAATCCTTATTATGAGCTTGTTAATTGCAGTAATTACGAAAAAGGTTATATGATATGTATATGATTTTGACTTGGATACAAGTCAAAGTATAAGAGAGCGAGAGAAGAATATTATATACATATAAGTAGATGAAAATAGAATTGTTTAGGCTAATTGAAGCTCTAATTTCCTTTTAAACCATCTCCCAAAATAAATTTTATTAGTTGACCTAGTAATTTTAACGTGGCGAGATTTCAGCTGAATTCGTCCAGGCTATTGATTTTTATATCTGCTAGTAAAGGTCACTGAAAGACAAATAAGTTATATAACATCTCGTCATGGGATATCTTTTTCTTGGCGAGACATGCTGTCGCCGACCTAACCCGAATAACTTGGCTTTTATTCCGTTTCCAAATATTCCTCTGTTTTATTATCCAACTTAAAACGACACTAGGTTTTTAGGTCAGTTTCGCCATCTATATAAGTCGCGATCCGCTTAAACGTATTGGAGGATTAACAACCGTGCTCGAAATATCAGTTAAAGAGAAAATATGTATGTTCACAATAAATCAGCCTTTATATCTTTCTGTCAATGCCATACGATTCATTCCGTTTGTAAATCAATTATTACAAAGTGATTTCGCGAAAAACGCAAAATTTATATTTTCCACGAGCGATGGGGAAAGGATTTAATGATTTATTGGGATAAACAATTTACGGCTCATTCGGCCCTACATTCTGGCTGTTATAACCGCAGCCATTTCATCTGTTTGGTGTGTCGCCACAGGGTTGGTCTTTGTGGATTATTCGTGCTGATGTTTACAAAGATATCTGACGTAATTGTTTAGTATAACTTTATTTAGTACTTGTACAACAACGAGGTATGGATAAAAGTGTTTTCTTTCTACTTTGGATAACGTAATGTAATAATTTACTTTCCGAATTGGAACCAAAACAGTAGCTCTTCTAAAATCGGATTAGTTTAATATGAGTAATATTTAAATAAAATAATTTGACTAAGCACTTTACATTCGTAAAAGTAAATAGCCGAAAAACTATTTGCCTTGTTTAGTTTGACCCATTATTATTACGTATTGGATTTTATTCACCCAGTATCGTAACAGATCAACCTCGAATGAATCTTAAAGTACACAAGCATAGGATTGATTCATTTTTATTTAAAAGTACTAAAAATTTGTTAATAAAAATAAGGTTTTCAGGTAATTACAAACAGAACTTCACTTTTACTTTGATGAGATAAACAGCAGGCGTGTTATGCTGTAGTGTATTTTGTATCTTAATTTAAAGTTTAGTAATTACATGTACTAAACCACGTAGATAGCACTGAAAAGTTATTCAACCTCATTCTACTGTTTACTGCAAAAGATTCACGCGCACTAGTTAACGAAGCTGACTTTATTTACACTATCATCTTGACGTGGATTGAAGAAGTAGAGAGTGATTGCTTATCTCCTGTAGATTATTTGTAGTGCTTTTTTATGCACTTGTACATACCCACGTAATAGGGGGTGAGCCTATTAAGATTTTTTGGGCATATTTCCGAACTTCGTGTTTCAACTGGTGCTGCTTCTGAAATCATTATGCGAGACCACGAGGACGTCAAAATTTATTTGTATGAATTCTGAGATTAGCCTATGATGATTGACGTTTTATCGTTATTGCTATCGGTTGAACCCTCCATTAGTCTTTGGAGTGTTAAAGAAGATATCAATGTGGTCCGAATAATAAATCACCATTTATATTTGACACCATGAAATCTGGCTTTTGAAACTTCAAATCGTAAATGCTAAACTGAAAATGCTAAATAAACATTTAATCGTTTAAATAACTGCGCTATAAATTACATCAAATTCTTAACGAGCCATAATGCCGATAAGACAATTTGGCGAGACAAGGTAATTCGGCAACAAGTCCGAAGATAAATTGGAGCAAAACAAAAAGTCAAAGCTAAAGCCGAAGTTGTTCGCAGAGTTTCGAAGGAAAGTATTATTTTAAA
This sequence comes from Cephonodes hylas, assembly GCA_030295005.1. Lineage (NCBI taxonomy): Eukaryota > Metazoa > Arthropoda > Insecta > Lepidoptera > Sphingidae > Cephonodes > Cephonodes hylas. The sequence continues at coordinate 8,837,610 of AP025366.1, forward strand.
CCGTTAAGTCAATATTTGATTGAGTTTTGATAAAAAAAAGTAAAGAGTTACAGCAGTATCAATTTCATAAGATTTTGTTATTCTTTTTTGAACAGAAGTTAATTTTTTTATTTCATGTAAAAGAGGAACAATATTTTAACGATAATAGCTTATCGGAAGTGAAAATCTGTGATCAAGAAAATTATTTCAAATAATATTGTTTTTGAAAAGATTATCTATATTTATATTGAGGCCTATGTCCCGCAGTGGACTAAAATTGGCTGATGATGATGATGATATTGATATTGAGATCAATACGAGAATTTTTAACACCGTACAGATTTTCTTGTTATTTAGTGCCCTTTTAAATCATTACTGTTTTCAATTTGGAGAGCAGTTTTGTCAAAACGCAAAATTATTTAATTTGTTGCCTTGTAACGCAGAGCAGGAAAAAGGAAGTACAATTAGAAAATTGTTTTAAAAGGGGCCTTTATCATTTACATTCGTCAACCTTTTTATAACCATTAGTAAGAGTCTTGTGACTGGGACGAGAACTCCGCAGATTAAGTTTTTGAAGTTGAACAATAAATTCACAGGGTGACGTAAAACTTCTAGTCTAGACATTATAGTCAGACGTTAGAGGTTTTAGGTTCTTCATTTGTTCCGTTGTAATGTATGAGAGATTTATAAAAAGTTATGACAAATTAAATTGTATCCAGGAATTAATTATCAACAACGCGAGGGAACTGTTGTTCACTTTTTTGTAACAGGCAGTGATGTTTCAGAAAAGTGGTGACTTTGAATAGATAGACTAATCAAGGCGAACAGTAATGTCTACCTGATAACATGGTAATTATTCCTGAATCAGAATTTCATATTTCCATCACATTTATTCACTTTATCGTTTGTATATTGGTCAAGTAAATCAACACGAGGGAAGTGGCAAGTATAGGATGCATTAAGACTTAATCAAGTAGGCAGTGAGTAACTAATATGGAATTGAATAAATTAATACTGAAGATGATTTTTTTTCCTGCACTTCGATTAATCTAATCTCTCTATCCATTATAAACTTATAACAAAAGGTGTCAATTCGAGGTCTTTTAACTAAAGTAGCTCAGATAACAAGACAAAGTTATTGTCTCACAGACAAAGGAAATGCAACACTGTATTGAACAAATCAAACAAATGCAGGATAAACGTCCTAAAACGTCCAGGTCGAAAGTCCAGGGTAATGAGAACATTGAGGTTGTAAAGTAAACTATCCGATACGCTTTCTGAATACAGCTCCTAATCAAGTGGGTATTTGAAACTGAACGGCGTGCATACTTAATCAAACAATTTGCATAATCTTCGCTCGTTACAATTGGTTATTCCATTTCAAACTTGCAACGCTGTGTACCAAATGCTTTAATTATCTTTTATTATTAAATAATTTTCGCTGCGGTGATTAGCGCAATCCTCTTATGGCAAATGGGCGTTTGTTAATTAGAATTTGCAGGTTTTGTTGGGCTCTAGGTATCAGTAATGTTCGGGTGCATTTCACAATTATAAAACGGATTTAATTATTGGTATGCAATTGTTTATTGATTTTGCTGAAATTAGAACGTTCTTAAAATTAGAAAATCAATTTAGTTAAATTAATTTAGTTCATTTACAATTAAATGAATTTATATACTTCCTTTCATAATTGTAAATTTGTGATTTGATAGATTGATTTAAAATTCTGCAATACCTATGGTGTAAATGAATCACTCTTACTTTAAAAGGTTAGACTTTTATCAATAATTTATTACATGCAGTTTTAAATATTGCAATTACAAGCCAATATTTTGAGCGGATTGAATCTTTGAACGTGCTACGGGTACAAGCTAAAGGCAAAAGATAAAACCTGTACGTACTCCAAATTTTTGCGGTGGAAAAATTCCATTTGCAGCCCTTTGACCGCGCTCCGTAAAAGCATGGTGAATATCGAGTTTAAAGAGGTATAAATCTAGCTTCGGTCACATCGGTGCTCGAGTAGCGTTTGTAACATCAAACATAGCTGTGACGCAGCAATGAATGTCGTACATAAATTACCGACCGGCCTGATATGTGGCGCGCGACCGTTGGCCATACTAAGTAATGGCTTTTGAACACAATTTCGCCGATTTTATACATGTACAGGTTTAGTTAATTAATGTAGCGCTTTCGCCATGCACGATGGACTGTGAGACGCGTTTAATTAATGTGTCCATGCGTGTCCCTTCCGCGTTCTAGCGCTGTAGTAAATTTTCTTACGAGTTACAAAAGCGGTGTATTGTTTGAATGAAATTTTTAAAGGAAACTGTACTGTAATTGTAAATACTTGAAGATTAAGGTAGTGAGCTATCCAGAAATACATAGAACGGAAAGATTGTTTTAAAAAACATTAGCTCTTGTACATTGCATTTTTACTATTTACGCACTTTTTAAGTTATTTAATTACAATGAAAAATGGTCAAGACAAAGTATCTGGCCGACAAATAGATAATTTTCTAACTTTTTTGATTATAATCAAACATTTAGTTAAACAATTTTCGGGAGAGAAGTATCGTTGGATGGTTGTGACTGCTCGGTTGTTATTAAAAGTTGGTGCGTTCTGTGAGAAAGGAATAAGTTGGTTTAGGATTTAGCTCTGGGAAACTCTGCCAATTATGAGTTATAAGATTAGTCCCCGTTATGCCAAACTAATAACTGGTTTCTGCCTATTTTCCAACGAGAATGGCCAATATATTCGGAGATGGATGGATTTCATTTAATAATGTGAACTTTATACTTTTACGGCAAATATAATATCAAATCAATATGTATCACTGCTGATTTTATTTGGGTCTGACTGTTGCGCTCCATGTGAGATATTTAGACTTCAAAATTACATTATTTTCCTGATTTTAGCATATTTTCAAAGCTTAGCTCCTATTGGCCGTAACTAATTGTTTTGCCTGTGGAATTCCTCAATATAGTAACTATTCAATACAAACATTTTTTCTAATTCAAACAAACAGTTCCTGAGATTAGCTCGTTAATTCAAACTATTTCTTCAGCTTTATAAATTTTGTATAGGTAGTACTTATATTTTCGTAAAAATAATTTGTGCGATTTGTGTAGCTTTCCTTTTGCATTTTTTTCAGAGGTTAACAAGCGTTAACAGCGTTAACAACTTAGTACAATATTCCATAGTAATAGATAATATATCTCAGAAACTAAGGAATGTGGTTTCATAAAGATATTTTCACATCACGCATACATGCCTTCTCTATATTAGATTATTCAATCAAATGATACAGGTAAAAATGTAGCAAACTTTTACCAAGTTTGTTGTACGCTCAAACGCTTTCAATTCGCATAAATCCTCACGTGAAAGTTAGTGAAAACGGATAGATGGATTGCTGTACGTACATAAACGTACAAAAAATACTAGTTGAGCCTATTATTGAATATTGAAATAAATTTTAGAGACCTAAAGTCACGAGAAGTCAATCGTAACAGGTACTAATTAAATTATATTTATTCCAACATGAATTTCAAACATTTGTATGTTAGCACTGTTTCTAAATAATATTTTAACGTTGTACTAAATGCATATTTTGTTATAGTAACGGTGTTTAAATAACATAATAGCATTGTTCAATGTAATTAATGAAATGACTATGTGGTAAATAATGATACCTAATAAAATGGAAAAAGGTGCCTAAATTTAAATACTTTAAAAACCAATTAATTCTTTATAAACTTTTAAAATTAATGACGAGATGTGTTATCATCGAGGTACATAATTATGACGTCGAGCGCAACGCTGCGAAAAATATCGAGCACTCATTAGTACAAGATTCTTTGTATCAATAAATAATTCTCGTATTATCTCAACAGCAGTTCTCTATTTTTAACTCCTTAGTAATTATTTTTTGAAATACTAAATAAAATAAAATAACGTAGGCGGAGTGGGTTCTCACTTATATAATTAATAGATTATGTTTGTTGATTTGTTTGTGTTAAATTTGAGTTCAACAGTATACTAAGGTGCCTGGAAGAATAGTGAAAATAGTTTTTTTTTTGTTTAAAGTAGTAGACAAAACTGGCTATAAATTGACAATGACGAAGCATAATTTCCTATGAGCTTAATTAATTCCATAACATTGTAATAGGTGAGCCGCGACATCACCCACAACGCTTTCAACTACCCATACAGCCTTTTATTAATGTATTCCATCGCATAATTTTGTTTAACTTGCTGAGTGTTTATCCGTCGACGATGGACCAGTACAGTGCGAATATATTAACGGGTCATATTGAAAAAGAGATAAAACCCTTTTATGGCAATTTTATCAATAACGTTGATTACACCGTGTTCGTTTTGGGAAAATTGTTGCTACGAGTGTATACGTATTCCTTTCATCACAGTATATTTATGTCCGTATTTCTTAATGATTAATATTTTCCGACACAAACCAAAACTGTCTAATATTTTTTTCATGAAAATATTTAAAGTTGTAATAAAAATTGCTGTTCTACTTATTAATAGTAGAACCGGTTATAAATAATTCTGGTGTCTAAGTCAAGCACAAAGAATGTCAACAGCGAAATTCAAACACATAATTTGAAGCAAGGCAAATATTTGATCCGCGGCCCTATAAGCTGCAATCAATTGCTTTTCGAGAGCGCCGGATCACTAAGCTCTAGACAAATCCCTGTTCAGTATCACATTTACAATTTCCTTATCACCAGTATTATCTTTTTGCTATATTATTAGGTTCCTTATTTGATTAGTGTAGGTTTCAGCATAGAATAAAATAATAAATACGAGGTCTTCTAAACAATGACATAGAAACACACCTAACCTTTTAATTACACGTGTATAAAAAGTATGTAAAACTAACAGACGTCTGACTGCTTTAATCCAAGACTGTCATAATTTATTATAATAAACAGCCCGTCTATTAAAAAACTGAGACCGTCATATTTCAGCAATGTTTATTCCCCATTAAAATAATTTCTGAGTAGTTTGTACCAAGCTTTTCATTCATCATGACACTACAGACACAATCACTGTCTATTTATGTAACTGTATGTATCCATATATGAAAGTTTCATTGCTGGGCATTAGATTCCTTTATCGCCGAGAGGGGTCAGGCCATAGTCCACCACGGAAGTGCAAGTTGACTGACTGACTGAAATTGTTAGGTGTGCAAGTTCCCTCGCGATATTTTCACAATAAAGTACGTGATTATTAAATACGATTTCACGTGTAACTTTGAAAAAACAGTGTTGACGCCATACCGGTCGTATTAGGACACACGATTGCGTAAAGCCGCTTCTATGGTTCTGAATTGTGACTTATTTCTGGCAGCATTCCGCACGTTAATGCACATCTGTCACTGAGACGTCCCATGTTACACTGTTGACTTCACACGGCTAATTCCTGTAGAAATGTTACGAATGCACTAAAACTGCAAATGGTTATTCTATAATTTTACCTGTTTTATCAATATTTGTACTCGTTTTATTAGTATATTGTTCGCATGTACTGTTATGCAGTGATGGCCTCGAGGTTTAGGCGCGCGGTCCAGAATCTCGGCGGTCGCGGGTTCGAACCCCAGGCACACACCTCTGACTTTTCGAAGTTATGTGTGTATTTAAATTGAATTATCACTTGCTTTAACGGTGAAGGAAAACATCGTGATGAAACCTGCACACCTAAAAAGTTCTTAGGAATTTCTTAGGTGTGTAGTCCGCCAACCCGCACTAGGCCAGCGTGGCGGACTATGGCCTAAACCCTCTCAATGGTAGAGGAGACCCGTGCTCAGCAGTGGGCGTATATGGGTTGATGAAGAAGAAGAAGACTGATTGTCTTTGTCGGAACTAGTATTTCTTAATCCACTTGTGGTCAGCTAATCGAAATATTGTATTATTAATCATACATTTATTAGGTGAGGAGTAAAACCCGCCATAGTGACCACAAGTAAGCTGTTGAAGGATCAGCCTGTGTACATAACATTATGGAGACTATACGTAATGCATTTTCGGCAGTTTACACTTTAACCGAGCATTTCATTTACATCCTCATGACCGGTTTTACTTTCCATAATACTAAACTCGTTACTAAACTATATAGTAGCAACTTTTCGCATTCGCCACGGCTAGATTTAATGCGTACTTTATGTAATTTTAATTAAAACGTCAGTTCCAGATGTGCAAGTACAGCGTTGGTTGTCCTCACTAGCAATTTAGTGTTACGGCATAAATATTTGCTTCAGCAATAATGCGTTAATAGACGTTGCTTAGATGGGAGCCCACCAGATTTACACTTTTGTTTCTTAAATGGTTAAGAAAGGAACTTGGTGGCATAGTCTAAGTACAATGGATTTAGGATTATGTGATTAGGGGGTGTTGAAATACCCCCAGTATAGTGCTTGCTTTTCGTAAAAGGTGATTTAATAGTAGATTAAGTTAGAAACTTTACAGAGGTACTGTGCCTTCGCCGCAAGTGATTTCAAGGTGAGGGCTGGTGCGTGTGGCTTCGTCAGTCGTCACTTTAGAGTATGTTTATGATATGCAGGATATTAGGGTAAGACGTCAGTTATTTCTTCCATATGAAGTGTTACTTGGTATACCAGCAAATGTATTAATTAGTATGTGCGAGTAAATATCTGCGAAGCAGTAAACACCACCATACCTTATAGTTTGTTCTCAAAAAAATACTAATTTGAAGCTTTTGTACGTAAAAACATATAATATTTGCGATAAGATGCCTAAGCTATGATAAGTGTGTAGTCTTACAGTTATGAGGTGACGATCAGAACAGCCTAAAATTAAAGTGCCCGCAAAATTAACATTACATTTTACGATCGATAGATTCAATTTAAGGCGGTCCAAATACTTTCCTTTAAAGTGAATGAAATACAAATTGAAAAATCTCACTGCTGCTCAGGAAACTTATGAACTATTTATTTAGACGAGAAAGAACTTGGAATACTTTTAAAATAAGGTTTCTTTCTCACTTATAATTAAATTTTTATAAGCAAATATCGCTTGTATTATAAAGTAAGATTCATATATTTTCAAATATTGTAAATACTTCACCGATGCTTTTAAACATGTAACATCTGTCTTATCTCTAAATAGCAAAAAAATCACCCTATTTTGTTGTTACTATAGTCGTGCTACATAAAAAAGTATATATTATACAATATACATTCACACTAATATGATTTCAACTTTACATATATTAAGCAACCCCCACCAGGTTAGTTACTTTTAGAATCTTAAAAGCAGATTATAGATAGAATTGGAGTTATTCATACGAAATATCAAGTTCCAGTATTAACTTATATGAATTGTTGACATAGGTTCCAATTATCCGACTAATGACCTCGCGAAGGAAACGCGGAGTCGAGCTTCCCCTCTGAGCCATTAAGGACAGATCAAGGTCTATATCTCACAGTAGTTACATCAGATAAACCAACTAGCCCATTTGTCTATAAGTAATGTTTTGTTTCTTAATCACGATGGCGGAAAAATCTTCGGAAATATAGAATAATTGGAAACAATAATAAAAGCATTTTTGTGGTTTAGCAAATACGGTAAGCTTGTAACTTTAACGGTTTAAACCTTGGTCCTATAAGATTCTGGGTAATCATGCAATATTACATAGCCTCATGCCTGTATTCCTAGAAGGGATGGATTTATTTATTTAAATCTACGTTTCGCTTATTTTATTCGATTCCACGTTATAGGTGGCGAACCTATTGTCGTTTTTCGGGCACATTTCCAAATTCCGTGCATAGGAATTTATATATAAAAAACCGAGGAAAAATCACATAAACTTGTATCACTAGCCCTCGAGGCAGAAAATGATTTTAAAGTTTAAATTTTAAAAAATGTCTTTTTAGTAGAATAGTAGATGAAACACAAAAAATGTCATGAAAACGTCGTGGTAGGTTTTGGAATGGATCTTCGTTGCTTTTTATTTCCGCACGATTTTCGGTTAGGCATTCCGATTGCATCGCGCATCGCCACTAACCGCCGTCAATTGAGAATTGAAACCACTCTGGAATTTAAAAACACAAAGGCAGATCAAATTGTTTCAACTTAAGACTAGTTGGTTTGCGGTTTACGTGATTGCAAATCAAAGTGTAAATTAAGCCCTATATTGGTATGATTAAGCTTTGCAGTGTTTTTATTTGTTTTAAAATGCTTTTTTTAATCTTAATTTCATTTTTTTCTTGTGTCACCGCATAAAGTGTTTTTTTAATTCAATTAACCTACACTGCGCATAAATGTAAGCATTTTATCACAATTAGTAATCGCTGTTTGGTTATAATGTCAGGTTTATCGGTTCCCTAATGTTTTTTTGTAGTTCAGAATATTTAATTAACTATAGTAACCTTATATCTAGAAATAATATCAAAATTTCGACCCAGCTCGTACTAGAATAAGGTTTTAATTCCCCTTTATAAAATTCCTTTGTATTTTATCATCTTCAGTCATTATAAAAATTATTAATTAAATTAAATTTTCTGTATAATTCAGTAATATCTCTACGCTAGCCATTTTATCATAACTATTCCTTTTTTAAAGGTTATAGCGTATTGCTAGGTAGCTTACATCTTCTGCTAGACATGTTAAATTATTTGTTTTATGTAAGCGAAAGATTCTGAGGTTTTTACGTTCAGACAAATTCATTTAGTAAAATTTCTATGAAACTATGTAGCTCTCCCTCTCTTCTTCACGCAACTTTGGGTTAAATAATAAATATTATTATAAGATAACTAAAGTTATATATTAACAGTTTGACCTACAAGCGTACAGTTTTTAATACTCAAACTAGCCTGGAACACTTTGCCAAGTAAGTTTTTAAAGATTAGTTGTTCTTGTGCCAAAACATTATATCATAAACAATAAATCTATCTTTCATACAATATACTAAAGTGTCATTAAAAGATACTATCATAGGTAAGCATATATTGTTGTCGATGTAATAAATGTATATATGTTTTTGTCTTGTTAAGATTACGCGCTTTGGTCGCATCACAATAATTTACATATAAATACAAAATTTTACCTATAAGTTTTCAGAGGCCAGGAAGAGAACACAGAGTATATTTTGACATTAGAAAAAAGTTACAGTGTAAATAAAATCTCCTTTCGCTGATAGTCTTTTTGTGGACAAGTATAAGAATGTCAAAATTCATAGAAATTGAGAATGAACTCCTCAATTCTAATGGTTAATTTGAACAGTGTCAATTATGAGACTTCTGATAAAGATACAAACAGAAACTACAATCCAAATTTCCTTATTCTGCAACAGCGTGGCTAAACAATTTGCCAGAGTAAACTGTAGCGTCCGGTACTTTATTTGAATTCCAAATAAACTTTACCGTCTTTTATCTAGTTAATTAATTTTCACATGACGGCCTCGCGGGAATTTTAGTAGTTAATGTCCCGTTATCCCTATTTCCGTAACAGGACCGTTTATATAGAACCTTTCCTTATTTACTTTATACATCTTAATTTTACGTCTCAGACAGGAGTGGACTCCCGAAACTTCGCTGAAGATATTCGAGTAGGCAATAATTGAGATAAATTCAAAAAGTTTTTCGCATCTCGAAAAAACTCGACCCACGCATGTTCTTAAGCCGAAATGTACTAATAATGCGGAGGCCGGTGTATACACGCTACGCATACATCCTCAACAAAGGGAACTCTTGTCAACTTCAAAGCTGGGGAATATTGGGGTATAATCGTCAGTATTAAAAAAAAACTTTTTACGTTGGAATGTTTTTTTTTATCATATGTGTCTATTTTCCCGTGCCATGTAAAATTTGTATAATACGAGTATTAAAAAATTCTGTGATGCTCATGTTTCACTTTAAATTTAAAAAAAATATAAATTGTTGGAAGGGCTATTACGTATTTGATAGAGTTTTCAATTGGGAGAAGTGTATAGTGAACGAAAGGACCCTTTTCGAAATAACAAAATTTATGGTATTTTAAACTTACCTCATTTAAAATTGGATAGTGCTTTTGGTGTGTAACGGATTAATTCCAGACCTCTTTATTTATCGACACCTCAAGTAGGTATATAGGGGAACCTGTCCTACATATTTGTGAAGATATTATAAAAAATAATTTTCTACATGATAAGCGAAGGCGTAAAAATAAGAATTGATAAATTTTGCTTTTTGGACCAATTTAAAATGCCAGCTTATAATATTAAACAAAATCCATTGTCAACAAACAGGATGTCCATTACTACACAAAAGTTTGAAAACGTCATGTTGTATCTAAAAACCTTAAGCGACGTGTTGCGTCCTTTTATCTGGAAATTAGTCCATCTTTACCTAAATATAGGCAAAAGAAAGTTAAAGTTATCTCCAAACAACCTGTCCTTGGCGATTTTACACATTTAAAGTGTAAAATAAAATATGCCTTCTCATTAAAGAAAGTGAAACTTTAAATATAAATGCAAAAAAGTCACGCGGTAAAGTTACATAACAGCAGTTAATGATAAAAAAAATCATAATTAATTTGAAGAACCGATAGTCCATCGTGATAGTTATTTAATAAATTAAATGGTTTCGTGGCAAAACAGGCATCCGAGGCCGCCGTTTTGATAAATATCTAAACGATGAATTGCACATTCGATGGTATTTGTATAATACTTTACGAGCTTTCAGTGGAAACGTCGGTGGAAGAATGTATACGTAAGAAGATGGATTCTATTGATTTTGTAAGCCTTGAATTGTATTATAAGTGTTCTTAGATGAATATTACCTAAGAGGCAATTGTTGTGGTGTGACGTGGCAGTTTTCACAAGATATTTGGAGATCCTCTGCAAAAGTTGTATAGCCCTCCCCCATATTCGCCCAATATTGTAAAGTACAGGCCTGTGTATGGACATAGGCCTGTACTTTTCAATACTGGGTGAATACTGATGGCAGTAGAAGTAAGAAAGGCCGCTGATGATGAAGATGATGATTGTAAAGTCCCTTGGGCATTTCATGAAGACGCATCTCAGCAGGTCACTATGAGGTAAGGGCGTCTCTCTCCCCTTGAAGTTCTATTGAAAGCATGGCGCTCAAGTACGGTTTATAATAAAAAAAAGTTTAGACAATTCTACAGTATTGAATGGCCAAGAACCGTGACCTTGCAAAGTTATTATAATATATGTATGAGCCAGTTGAGATTTACGATACTGTTAAATTGTATGAGAAGGAATGTTTGTCGCAACTTCGAGCAATTTAAGTCTATTGTTGAAATAACCACGTACTCTCATCTTTCTTCTGGTTTATCTCTCCGTTTTTCAATGATTCTGTCTAGACTTGTCGTTTTTATTCACGGTACGTTTTTCGAACGTTTTTCTCATTTTAAAGAGCTTCCTTCGGCGGTTACACTGCGAAATTAGCCTCTTTGTACGGCTTTTATTGATTGTTTTAGAGTTCAGTACTTCTCACTAGACATAGTTTTTAAATGTAATGATTGTTTTTTATTTATTTAGCAGTAAAGTGTTCAGTCATTAAAACGATTATTTCGATTACAATAATAACTTAAATTGTAAAATGTTACAATGAAGAAAATATTCTGCCGTTCTCTTTAATTTTAACTGTAATTATTAACTTAGTAAACATCAAATATTTTTGTGATCAGTTAAACATTTTTTTTGTTGAAAGTCATCTTGCAGTCTTCATTAATGCACTTATTGTCTATTATTTTACTCAGTTTTTAAGTTTCCGTACACCTACCAAATAATATCTGCCAAAACTACTCATTACTTGATTTAATAACATTTTCAAAGGGTGTCGTTAATATCCTAATGAGTTCAGAACTTGTGTACGCACGTCTCATCTAAGTGTAATCGTAAAATTTAATGATATGTTACATAATTTGGTTTAACTTCAGAGGCTCTGTCACCTGCTCTTATAACGCCTATTTGCATGTTAAGTGGGTAAACACGGGAAATTACAAGCCTATATTCGTCGAGACTTCAATCTCATGAAGGTTATAAAAGAAAAAGAAAATCTACGTATTTTACCAAGATTCATGTTTCTGAATGAGGGCGCCATCTTTTAATGTTAAACGAACATTAAAAACTTTTTCGGTTTTTTTAAAATAACGTTTAACGTTATTTAACGATATTTCAGAACCACTTTATATTTATTAATTTTGGCCGTGTAGGTAATAGGAAAAGTAATAATTGCAACAATGAGTCACATAAATGTGTACATTGCGAAAAATATATTACCTTTGTTTCCATTTCACTTAGGTATACACAGGTGAATATTGTGGTGTAAGTACAAATTATTTCGTTCTTAAAAATACTAGAATCTTCTGAAACACAATAATCTCTTTGAACAGCTAAGAACGTGGTAAATTACTTCATTTCACATTATTTTGATCCAATCAATAAACTTTGAGGAGCGCAAACGATTTCCTATTGCCACTCAAACTTTTTAATAACTTAATAACTTCATAACAACGGCGCTAAGTTTAGACCGCAAGAATCAGATGCTAACAAAAGTTGTGAATTTTAGCGAAATTAATTAATCCATAATTTATGTAAAATTTCATTGACGGACTTCCATTGAAACTTAATTTGGTGGAACCGATTGTAAATTAAGTAATATTCTTATCGCGTTTATGAAAAGATGCCGAAGCCTCAAACATATTGAGTTCAAAGGGTTGAATTTCCATACACAGAAAAAATATTCTTATGAAAATCCCCAAGTCATAGTAACAAAAGTTTAACAAACTCCTCGCCTGTACAACATTGAATATCATTTGGAGACATTTCGATACACACCTCACCTCATATAAAAAGTAAATCCGCAATCCTCGAGATCATTTCAAAGTTACATTGAAAATACTTATATTGAAATATTGAAACAACGTCCGATAAATGATCCTCGTCATACAAAGCAATTAGATTGGGCAAGAAGCGAAGTCGGTATACATAGCAGAGTAAATTAATATGCATTGTGCGATAGAGAACACTCCCACTGCCGTGTAATAGTTAAGGGTACATCAATTTGTCTTTAGCTGACACTAATAGCCGGTAGGATCAATAAACAGCTAAGTTCATCCTACATAGTCTAAATGACTTTCAAATTGATTTAGTTTGTTAATTTTGTAATAGTATAATCACTGTTGCTTTTGCTTCTAGCTGTGTTCGCGGTTATATAGATTTTGTCGAGAAATGTAAGCAGTCTTAGTAACTTTATACTTCGGGATAGAAATAATGGTTCAAACGAAGTCAGGAATGTTTAATAGCTCTATAGGAAATTTAATTACAATTTTAGCTTGTAGTTAAAAAATGAAAGCATAAATTTAATTGGCATATGAGTTTAGTCAATTGTTTTCATTTTGGTTCTTTAAATTACATAAAAACGTATCCTTTCAAAGGGCAATTAGCAAAATAAGTTCTTAAAATAATAATAAATCAAGAACCACTGAATCACACAAAAGCGTGGAGTAGAAAATATTAGTTTTAAAAACAAACCTCATTTACTTGAACAAAGCGAGCGGAAATACTTCATTCAAAGGGACAAAGGTCTTTAATTTCACACACACAATGCAATTGAAACGATAAACTCTTCGCAGTGAATTATAAAAAATATTTCCATCATCCGTTCCTTAATTGAAACCGTTAACACAATAATTGAGGGAACCGTTTTATCAATAATTATTTACCTACATAGAGGGATAGAGGAAGTATGCGACGTAAGCCTTAATGATGAAGTAGTTATTGATCGTCGTCTTCACTCAACACTAACTCAAGACGGTACTGGATGACATCTAAAGGGGCCATATATCTTGTTTCCCATTGATATAGTAGGATCTGCCTCCCATTCCATTACCCTACATGTTGCAATACTTAATGAGATCGTTGACACACTTCCAAGTACAAAGTGTGCAGCTTTCGTACAGAAACTGCTTCGATTGGATATAGCGTGTCGTGTGGAGGGAAATAGAAACGCATTTCAAAAATGGAATCGACATCCAGTGAATAATTAAATTTAATGGTTATTGCGTTTGCTGCAACGGAATTCGCCTATGGCCACTTTTGTTTTAGGTTATCAATTTCCATGACAGTGTTCGGTTTCAATTAGTTGTTTTAATGTAACAAATGCATACAAGGTTTTGCATTTATTTTTTATCACCAAAACGATCAAAAGACATTTTAGCGCATTATAATTTATATCCTCCATCTTTTTTCTTAATAATCAGTGAACACCAAAAAATAGGACGTTGGGAGTGACTTGTTTATAATTAAATGCAATTGATGCAATTAAATCGGAATATTCTTGGAGATAAATGCTATTCAACTATATTTGTTTCATGGCCAATGTTAACGACTAAAATTTATTTTATTTGTCCTTTGTTGAAGTTTGCTTCAAAATGAATGTTAGGTATTTCCTTTTTTGAATTTTGTTAAAATCTTTTTTAAAAATTAATCTTTTTTTTTCAGGTAACGTTAATCCTCCATCCATTAGCCGAAATCCAGATCTAGATAGATACGATGGAATGTTAATGTTATTGTGTGAACCACTAACCTCAATTTCTTATACGGAGTGATTTATATCACATATTGTGACAATAGTGTAGCGTAGTAAATTATGTGGGCGCGGTGACAGCTGTACTATCTTGATAAACTGTTTCTAACGTTTCGTGTAAATGCCTACATTTGCGTACGAATATCTATAAGGATATTCTCTTTCAGTCCCCGCTTCGTTGGTTGTACAGCTAGTACTCGTAATATCGCGTAGGATGAGACGGTCTTATTGAGCTTTTTCTAGAAGGATTTTTTTTTACATCTGAAACTCCTCCAGTGACGATTACATACTCTTTACCTTATTATGAGGTATTTACAACATAGTCGTTGAAACTATAGTATGCGAGTATAAACACAAGCCTCCCTCCGCTTCTTGGAGGTATAAATGTCAAACTTATAAATACCTAAATACCTCCATATCTGTAACTATCTCCAGAGTCACTTCTATCTATACAAAAAAATAATTCAACCACCCATTAAACGCGAAAGGGAAATAGACTTATAATAACATTTATAATTTCTAAAAGTTAGCACACTGAATAATTTAACTTAAAGCAACATACTCATTACATTTATCACAGTCATCTCAATCGCAAACAGTCTGCGTGGAAACACATCCAAATTCATGGATAATTATGAGGGAAATAGTTACTTTAGTATTCCAAACATTTCGAAGCCGGGCGGTCATTTGTAACATGCCGGACTAACTAAGTTTGCGCATCAAATGCTTATACACACGATGCGAGCTTGGTTTAGTTCTGCAGTGCGCCACGATCCACACGTTTGAGCATCGGGCGCCGAAATCAGCGTTGTGCCTCCACTATTTTGTTGGCTTCGTGTGACCTGAGTCTGATTGATTAAAGCCCCTAACTTTTTGCTGATGGCCTCAATGGTGCGAACAGGCGAACGGCGGTTTGTGAATGCTGATTTTTACAATTGCCAACGACGGTCAAGATGTCGGGCCACTAAAGGCTTAGCCTAACTGCTGCATACTGTTTGTCACTGAGTCCACCTTTATGAGGGTGGACGTAGAAAAAAGATTTTTGATGAAATAGTTGCATCAGTAGAAAACGCGATTATAAATAAACATCAACTGATATATGTATACATATGTATGTACAACTCATTGGTAGGCATTAATATCATTTAATATATTATTTCGCCACCAGCAAGATAAAACAGAACGGAAGTATAATAATGTTTCAACGCATTAGGTACTTAAACGCCCGACCCAGTGACTAGTAAAAGCGTTTATAATCATATTAAATATAAAAATCTAGAAATAACAATTTGTATAAGTAAATTAATTTCTTTGCTTTATGAGATGATATTTTGAGTAGTTATTTCGGTATAACAAATAACATAAAATAATAGATCATCTTCTTCATACAGATAATAATTAATAATTATATAGCAACTGTAAATTACGTGTATGTTATTTTTAGGTTAAATTTAAATTAATTGGAATTAAATTATTAAAAGCATAAAACAGAAGATGAGCTAATTGAAAAGCAACTTTATACCAACAATATAACACTATATGAATTAAACACAAGAAGTGGAAAACACCGTCCATTTTCCAACTAGATATTGAGGCGTAAGGCATATGATTTAATATCATGGCAGTCGCCACAAAATACCGGCATAGTTCAGAGACAAACATAAATTTCAATCTCAGAGGCTAATTGCAGTCAGATTAAATTGTTTGCGGAGTGAACCATTCCACTCGGTCCGATGTTTTAATAACGTCGTTTTGAACATGGACAAGTAAAATATTAAATGAGGTCATAACCACATATACTGCAATGGGCTTGTCAGCTCAGTGGGTACGAGTACGTCATCATGATCATCATTAGACTATGACTTTATTAATGGAAAGAATACTTTGATTTATTGCTACGGCATTGTGGGTTACATTAAGAGTGAAATCAAGACTTACAGATTTTTTCGTACACCCAACAGTCATATACTTGTATATAGTACTGACCTCACACAAAGAGTCTTGGGTCGTGGGTATCACAATTTTACGATTGCAATCACTGATTTGACTTCAAACATAAAAAATAAGTTATTTATTTAGTAACCCGTTTTCTTTTTCATCAGGATCATTAAAACAAGCTCCGCTCACAAGAAGACCAAAGCGTTTCCCCATAACAGCATTGTACTCTTCTTTCATAAGGTGACCAACGGTCGTGGTATCATTAGTGACGCAAAGCATTATTAAACTAATGCTCAGATTGGCTTCTAATGAGCTCAAATGATAAGTTGGGAAATGTTGGATATATAGCGCTCTATATATCTT
Source organism: Cephonodes hylas (assembly GCA_030295005.1). Lineage (NCBI taxonomy): Eukaryota > Metazoa > Arthropoda > Insecta > Lepidoptera > Sphingidae > Cephonodes > Cephonodes hylas. The sequence continues at coordinate 8,854,460 of AP025366.1, forward strand.
TTAACTTCGTGTTTGTATTAATTAATTTCGGTGAATATTAGCTTAAGTGTAAGCTTTGAGGGTCAAACGAGTGATGTGTCGAACCGGAGTGTAGATTCGAACTGAATACATAAACTGTTGAAAGTGTTTGTCTGAAGGTAATCATTAGTTTAAGCATATTATGTATTCGACTGTATGTAACGTAATGGATGTAAGGTTAATTACTAAATTGCAAATGATATTCATGTAATATATTGAGACTCAAAATTCTTCTCCTTCCTTGTATAGTTTCTAAATTAATAGTGAGTTGTAAATCAACTTATTTTTTTAAACTTTTCTGTAAAGTTTGAAGTGTCTAAGGTAGTATCTTTAGAAGAAGTATTCTTCGTCCACATCTTTTTTTCATCATTCTTTTCATAAATACACAGCTGATACTTTTGCGGAATAACCATTCTTGTCGGAAGGTGGAATTTCCTCGAAACTCAGAGTATATTCTATTATTTTTAAAACTTAAAAATGTATTCGTCAGATCAACCTTTTAGTTCCCACTCAATTATTATATTAATTTAGTTTTCCTTGTAACATAGAATGCAGCCAAATATTACGTCACTAGGAAGGCTTAATGTTGAAATGAATCAAAATGACAAGTTAATGCCCTCTGTTGACAACCGCATTAGAACCTTGTTTACACTTGCGTCCAAATATTGCAAATAATTTAGTGTTGTTATCTTTTATTTATAGATGTTTGGTATCTAATGGTTTTGAAGTATTAATTTCTTGCACCTGTACCTCCAAGGAGCTAATTTCTGTTTTAGCTCCAAATTATTATTATGTGCGATAGACGGAGTAATTTTTTAACTCTATCACACTGTTAACAGTATGTTTCAATGGAACAGATATGTACGAGTATTATTTATCTAAAAACATAATCTCGAGCGCGCATTTACTAAAAAAATACTTCTAATAGATTTCTTTTATAAAACTTTTTCCAGCGCTTCCTTATTACGAGCATCGACGGCGTGGCGTCACTTCCGCACGACTTTACTGCCGTTTGCAATGAAGACACTTACAATTACTATATTTATAAATACCAATATAAGAAACTACCAAGAAGTATTCATTTGTTTTGGAATAAAAATTTTCACAAAAAGTGTGCTCTTAAAAATTCTACCAAATACTATATGATATAAAAATGCCGCCGCAAAAGCAGTCACTACAAAAGGTTTTTCAAAACTTTTGCCGTCTTTTGGTTTTTAAACTTCCTGTTTTTAGTCCACGTCTTCTCCGGCCCAACAGAGAAAGGAAACACTCCTTCACTTAAATAACTTAGGTAAGTTTCAACTGAAGAACACTGAGTAAAATTTTAATATTTTCCGTCTTCTTTTTCTTTTAAAAGTTTTGTGGCGAGCGTCAATACGACCAGTGTAGGTGCCAGTATTACAGAATAGATTAACATGAGGACTCTTTGTATTTTCTTCATAAAATCTGCTAGTGTATTATTTTACCCTCCAACTTGAACGAGGGAAGTTTTCCTTAGGTTATTAGTGTCCTTTCGTTACTTTCCCGTACAGAATCACAGCTGTCTATGTAAACTATGCTGGAGTTGGATACATTTGTGTACGCCAATACAGCGGCCACTGTGAATAAGGTAAAACTGTGTAAAACCCGCCATAGCCATTCATACGAATACGTCGCGTTCCAGAATTCGAAATCCTCTAATAGAACTTCAAGCAAAGCTCTTTCTACCCGCAAATATTCATTGAAATAGTTTCAGTTTACACACACATTGTGTATGTGTTTTGTGTTTAACATGTCTTGTTTTTTAGGTCGCATCTTTTGCCGTTTTGGACTCCTTTCTGATAGTGTTAATTTTCCAAAAAAAAATTTGGCTAGTTCGGGTGTAGCGAATTACCGATGTAACTTCAAGTTACAGAATAATTTCAAACATATTCAACTGAATAACTGATCAATTTCAAATGAATAACTGATCCCAACTCATCGAACTATTGCGTATCAATACAATATTATCGGATATCTATAACTTCGTTTATGGTTAAGCTGACACCGCTAATTATAACGTCTAAATGTAATCGGGATATTTCGTATACAATATACATACACTTTGCAAGTACTTTGCCATGAATACTCAAATACGACGGCTGGGTACGTGGCATTCATAATATCTTATATGTAAGTATTTCTACTGAGTCAGAACAAAAAGCTAAAGCGTTGGTTTCCCTAAGGGATACATTCAGCGTTTGGCAAAACAGATAATAGCGTTATCAAATATTTACCAAAACATGAATTTCCCTTAGAGATGTTTGCGCTTGTTTTTGCTACAAAGAATATCTGAACGTGGAATTTGCGTCTCATTATGAATAATTAATGTTTAAACATAATGTCAGGAAGTAATCATGTCAGATTAGTCGTTATAATGTAAAAATGTCCTGCTAAGTATTTTTTTTTTAATTATCGTTTTGACTCTACAATAATCCTTAAAAAAGAGCTTTACGATTTTTATTTTGGACGGCATAATTGAGTTGATTAGCCGTTTTGAATCCCAAGTCATTAAAATGTATATACGTACTTCACAAAGAATAGTCTTCATAAAAAAATTTAATAACTCTCAATACTTTCCAAAGTAAATATATCTCGTGAGAAAATCTTTTTCCATTTTGTGCACATCTATTTGCCGCCATTTTTCGCGTGCCACTATTTAAGCGGCAAAAATTGACAAGGACGTGACAGGCCAGTCATTACGAGCAAGATTTATGTATGCATCATGAAGTATTGATGAATTGATGGCATATATGTAAAAAGAGTGAAATGTATTGTGTTATATTATCATATAATATATTATTCTCCATTGGCGACGTTTTGTACATCGTGTGACGTGTCACACTACGATTTTGCTTCTTAAAAATAAAATAAATTTATAAGCCATCGAATACGCTTCGAAAAAAAATTTCATAAATTCAAAACAAATATGATAGGTTTTTGTGCATTAATTAATGTTGATTGAAATAAAAACTTATTAGTTATTCAATGCCAACAACGGTGTAGCTACTTTTATGAATTCGCCAGTTACAATGCACTAACAGTATCTTGAGGAGCATTGTTCCAACTTGGAAGTTACCTACTTCATTGCTTGCGGTGCTTGCTAAAGTTATGACAGTGTAGAAGCTACAGCGCACAATGGATTTGTAATAAAATAGCTCACGGGTGAAGTGTTTTCAATGGGTGTTGTGATGACATGAATTTTTTGCAGCGTTTGCGCGCTTTGGTTTTTATTGTTCTTTCCTTTTTATTTTGTAGTCCGTAAAAAATCAAACGATCAATCGTGTACTAATAAATTTTATTGTTTATCGACTTCAAGAGAAAAAATCATATTACGAAATAGTAGAGCTTTATCAAAGATAATAATATAAACGAGGCGTCAACTTGCCTTTATTGGAATCGGATTGCTTAATAACGATCCAAATGATACAACGAAAGGTGATTGTATTAATTCAAGTACCATTTATGTAGTCCATAATTATTGCGCATAGAATGTTCCACTGGAATAAACTATATTTCAATTTTCGAATTTCGAGTAATAGGTTTTATTGCTAGCGTCCGCTGCATTCCAACGTTTTAATTCGCAAATTCGCTTTTGTATTCCTTTTTTTTTAAAGGTGATTTAACAGGCAGCTTTGTAATGTGCTTTTAGTAATTAAAGAAGAATAGTTTGCGTGTCTTTTACACTGTAATAGCGCGTGTTTCTATTTTTGAAATTTGAAATGTCATTGACACTTTATAAAATTTATATTTTGTTTATGCACAAAGACTTAAAAAAGTAATCTTTGTCTGTTTTAGAGATAGCCCGTGCCCAACATAGGCTTATGAAAAAAAAAACACTTAAGTATAATATGACCCCAAGACGATGTTTGCAGGTTCTTTTCCGAGACAGATGTTTTGAGCGCCCAAGTGTCTTGTTATTTTCTCACATACATGCACGTATTTTGCATAAACAACCTTACAGTCAGCTGCATGGTATGTGGAGAGAACGACAGCCCGTCTCTTGCTAACAAGCGTAGCGTGAAATTCTTAAACATCGATATAAACATAGTCTTAGACAGCCCCGTGGCGCAGTTGGCTAAACACCAGGTTGCGAAACGAGCAGCCGCGGGTTCGATACCCGCACCGAGACAAATGTTTGTGTGATCCACAAATATTTGTTTCGGGTCTGGGTGTTTGTGAGACCGAAAAGTCTCTCGTAGTTTCTGATACCCACGACACGAGACTCGTATCTTAATATGGGGTCAGGACTATGTATGTGACTGTTGGGTGTATTTATTTATTTATTTCTTAGCCAACCAGCCATTAAAACTTCCTACTGTTAGACACCTTTGAAGGTTCCATTTATTTTTATACTAGATGTTACCCGGAACTCCATTTATGCTTTGGGTCTTCAAAATGCATATTTTTTCATAGATATTTTTCCCGTATAGCTACATTTTTCATAACTGCTCAGCTCTTAATGGTCTTTGTTTACATTATGTATATCAGTTATTAAAATTCGAGAATTATTATAGGCGTTAGTTATACATTAAAACATAATATATACTTATACGTATGTATGTTACAATATCTCTCTCAGTCTAAGTGTTAATTATGATATGTACCTAAATTATAACTATTGTATAACAAGGTCCCTTGACGAAGATTCGGTTGCTCTGCGTCGTCAATTGCTGTATAATTGGGTCATTGTCTCGCGTCAATTCAATCAGACGCATCAATCAATTATCAGGGCGTTTGAGATGTGATATTAATCATTACTCAATATGCACTGAGCGGAGACTTGCAGCTGTTTGAGGGTTTAAGCCTCTTATTATATCGATGAATGGTTTGTTAGTATTCCGGTAGTGATTACGTTTGCTGCAAGAATAATTGGTTTACATGGTAAATGAAATATTGATATTCAAAATTTTTGGCTTATAAATTCATCCTCTATCTTAGCAAATTAGTTTGTTACAGTATAATTTTGTGGGCTAAATTGTTATTTATTTGTTAATGACGGACTGTATACATACGTATTTCAGTATTGAAAAATCTTAATTTTAAATTTTCCATATTGATGTTTTCTTTCATCGTAAGGGTTAGTAATATTCCACTGCAAATACACAGATATACTTAAAAAGTAAAACACGGGGAATTGAACCCGTTAACAATAACATTTGATTCGAAGATGCCCTAAAGATAATGTATTACATTACAGCTCAACGACGGTAAAGATAAAGATTTTTCACATTGCAATTGTAAATTTTTCTGCGTTGTTTTTATTGCCAATAAGCTTAAATAATTACTTGAGTTCTCTCTTATCGTTGAATGTAACTTAAAAATGAACGCTATAGCACTGTTAAGGCAGCGTGGGTAGGAGAACTATTCTCAATTGCCGTCGAGAGAAGTCCTGGAAATGACTTATGTTTGAAATAATCAGTTCCAAGTAGTCTCGATGTTCGTTCAGTAGGCAATGAGAATGCAAGCGTGCAATATATCTAAAGTGTTTATTGTTTATACAACTACCGAGAGATATATCCATAGGTGTTATTGTTTAATAATTTCTGCGTCGATATCGCGAGGCAAATAGAGAGAGATTAGACGTTCCGAATTCAATTCTTCAATTTAAAGCGTCTGGAAATGAACCCAAAATGCAATATAGGACTCATATATTGGTATACCTATACATAAATGTTCGTTTCTAGGTTAGTTGCGTGTGAGCGAAAATCGTGTGTATACTCAGTTTTATATATTAGCAACATTGTATTATAGACTTTGTATTTTTTTACGAAAAATATACCACTAAAGCTACTCGAGCCATACTTCATCTAAGTGTTACTTAGTTACTTTTGTATATACTTGTGAGTGTGTGATAAAATAGGACAGACACACAGAAATCTAATTATTGTACCAGTTGTCCCGATTAACACGCGCAAAGGATCTAATTTGTGAGATCAATCTTCAGTAGTGGAATGAGATAACATATCAAATAGTTACTATTTGCAGTCAGACACTGCTAATAAAGATGATAAGAACCATACTTATACTATTAAAAGGTGGATAAATAGAAGAACTAAAGTACACAGAGACACCTTTCTTCTTTTTCTTCAACAACCCATATACGTCCCACTGCTGGGCACGGGTCTTCTCTACCGTTAAGAGTGTTTAGGCCATAGTCCACCACGCTAGCCTAGTGCGGGTTGGTACCCTTTAAATTGTTTATTTCTGGCATATTTTTACCGTTTGGCATTGTTAAAGTACATGATAATTCGATGTGAATAAACACACACCTTCGAAAAGTCAGAGGTGTGTGCCTGGGGTTTAAACCCGCGACCGCCTACATTCTCGAGCGCGCGCCGTAGTCCTCGAGGCTATGACTACTTGTCTCCCTATTTAAAGTAATTTTCTAGTAAAATCAGATGCTGCGAAATGACGGCTTATAAAAAAAAACAGAATGGATGTAGTACAAAAGTCTATACGATCTATGGATTCCGGCTCTGAGTGATTGCGTAGTAGTCCATTGAAATGTTACAATTTAAGGACCGAATATTGCATTTCTTAGAGGACGCAATTTTATTTTTGGGATATGTTTGGGGGGTTAATAGAAGCTTAACCTCAAGTTTGTGGGGTTGCCACCCTTGTCCCACGGCCGCCATTTTGAAAAAAGGGGTGAAAACACTTTGTTTGCGATATCTCTGAAACTATGCGTCTCACAGAAACTTTTTTTAAGACATAATTTGTAGCAAATTATTTTGCCTACAAATATGTTTATATGACTTTTTGTCCTAAATTAAAAATTAAAGAAGTTATAAGCAAAAAAGTGAGAAAAAATTTATAAAAATTTTCCTTTTTGCTCTATAACTTTTTTTTTATACATTTTATGAAAAAATTGCATCAGACCAATCTTGTAGATTATCTCCTGGCAAAATGTTTTCCCTATATTTTTTCAAATTAAATTCATTAAAAACGCTGTTACAGCACTTCAAAGTTGAACGGGTTTGTCAATGCTCATGAGAATCCGGTTGAAATGAAATGTTTAACTGATTTTTTCTTTATTTTTTTATTGTAAATACATATATTCCTACAACATTTTTGTTAAATACGTATAATTATACTTATTTATATTATTGATTTTTAACTCTCTTCTGTACCATAGAACTAACCGAATTTAACTTATTTAAATGTAACTTTCTAGATGTGATACATCAGCAGCCTATAATATGGGGAAATTTTAATTTATAAAAATGATGGAGAAACATCCTGAATAAGCTAGCGGTACCGCGCTATTCTTGAGTGAGAAAGTGGATCCATCTTTGTTCAGTCTTGTTGGTGAACGTTAATTCATAGCTTTATACGGCGGTAATAAAGACGACTTACTAGACGGCTTGCGATACAAACGATTTGCTTAGATAGTAACTAAAAAATTCATTTAATTTGCTCGGAAGATATCAAAATCCCCTGAAGATTGGGGATGGAAAAAGCATGCAAACATTCGGAAGCCAATACAAGCTTCCAAGCCTCCAGCATCCGCCGATCTTATGTGTGTGAATGAAACGGCGGAAGTATGTGTGGCAGCAGAAAAGCAGGCCTGATATGCTCTACAGTATGCCTCCATTGTTCTGATGAAACATGCAGCAACATTATGGAAATATCAATGTTAATGAAAGAAAATGAATTTGAGGATGAACTGTCAATTATAACTCCAATTTTAATTCCTGTCATTCCTCAAACTTTTACGTTTGACGTTGATTTACACTCTGGGCCACAGCCTGGACCATCGAAAAAAAGTCGATTAGAGAAGCAAGCTTACCTTATAAGCAAGATGTTCGTGGAGTAGGCCTACTGGGGATACAACGTAAAAAAAACGCGCTTATACTCTTATGGGCGCGTTTTTTTAGGAATATTTTTTTAGTAATAAATAAGTAAAATAGTACGAATTTAATAAAAAATTGTAGGAATATATGTATTTACAATAAAAAATAAAGAAAAAATCAGTTAAACATTTCGTTTCAACCGGATTCTCATGAGCATTGACAAACCCGTTCATCTTTGAAGTGCTGTAACAGCGTTTTTAATTAATTTAATTTGAAAAAATATATGGAAAACATTTTGCCAGGAGATAATCTACAAGATTGGTCTGATGCAATTTTTTCATAAAATGTATAAAAAAAAGTTATAGAGCAAAAAGGAAATTTTTTATAAATTTTTTCTCACTTTTTTGCTTATAACTTCTTTAATTTTTAATTTAGGACAAAAAGTCATATAAACATATTTGTAGGCAAAATAATTTGCTACAAATTATGTCTTTACAAAGTTTCTGTGAGACGCATAGTTTCAGAGATATCGCAAACAAAGTGTTTTCACCCTTTTTTCAAAATGGCGGCCGTGGGACAAGGGTGGCAACCCCACAAACTTGAGGTTAAGCTTCTATTGACCCCCCAAACATATCCCAAAAATAAAATTGCGTCCTCTAAGAAATGCAAAGCTAATGTAACATTTCAATGGACTATAGGTTAAATTCCTATTTGTTTTTATTTGTTAGATAGTCATGATACAAGGAACAACGTAGTATTTTTTAAAAGAAAAATTCGTTCACGTTATCGCTATATTGACTCAATATTGTCGTATACAGGTTCCAATATTTTTTTCGGAAACATAAATTTAAACTTCAATCCAGTAATGGATATGTTGGTTCGGTTTTATAGCTGTATATTTTAAAATGCTTCTACTTTTTAAAAAAACTATATCCAAAACGAGAAAGCAAATAAAACTAAATTCACAATTTAGAATCCAATTTCGCTAAAAATACCTGGGTTTTGTAAGGCTTACATGTTGTAGTTTATCCTTTTTAATATATAAAGATAATTAGAATGGATGACCTTTAACGAAAAATAACTTATACACTTTAAAACGGGGTGTGGATAGGTTATCCAATAGGCGGGCTTGATTTAGGAGCAATAGAAAAACATAGAAGGTTTTGGAGCTTCATTTTAGTCCGAAGCAATTTTATTTTATTAAGTGTTAGTAAATTACTCAAGTAGTGATGCGCTCAAGGTTTAGGCATGTGGTTGGGAATCTCGACGGTCGCGGGTTCAAACCCAAGCGCACACCTCTGTCTTTTCGAAGTTATGTGTGTATTCAATTTGAATTACGTGTCAGCTTTAACGGCGAAAGAATACATTGGGGTGAAACCTGAACACCGAAAAAAGTCCTTAGGAATTTCTGAAGTGTTTATAGTTATCAGGAGATGACGTTAGTCGTCTTTGAGCTTTCAACGAGTCCTTCATTTTTAGCACCTCCCATCACTCTTTGTAAACGTCAATTATCTCGCAAATGACTACGAAATGGACGATAAAATATACAAAAGAAGTCCATGTAAATTAACCAGTATGTGTCGTGAGGGAGTTAAATTGACATGTTTGCGCACCCATATCTTTCTGTCGTACAAAACTTGCCGTAATAGGTACTGTGGACATAACGGGGTCAACGAAATGTCGCCAAACACACCCCACACAAATGCTTGTGAAATACGACTTTACACGTCCGCTTCAAGTCCAGTAAAGTGCGCTAAGTACACCAGTACTTTATATTTAACTTCTTTTTTTAATGGTACTGGTATTTCTTTTTTAGGCTTGTTTCATTTCAACTAATTGTTTTTAAAATAATATTAACTTATTCAAGATTAGGAAAAATGTTGGCTATTTTTAGAACTATATTTGGAAAACTTTGTTTTGCATAATGCATCGTCTGTCATATCAGGATGCGGGACATTTATTGAGTAATCTCCGCAAACAACAAAACACACAAAAATGGATCTTTAAGTGGTCATTTCTTGTTTTATTGACAAACGTGGAAATATGCTCCTAGGATGAGTATCGACCTAGTACAAAATGGACTGGTATGACTGTATTAACTGGTAATTCATAATTCCCACCACAAACACTATTTCTACTGCTTATTTATGTCAACAGGTAGTGTGATATCGTGCCAGGAAATTCATTAAAAAATATAACGTTTTAAAATGTTTGTCTTACCTTTCCAACACATGAAATAAACGTAAATATTATATTACACACTATAAGAGAGAATACCTTAGCTTATGAAACCTCGTTAGGACTGTAAACAACGTGAGCCAATGGCATTTTTAGCTTACCTATTAAAAAGCCTTAAAAAATTCATATACTGAAAAGTCAAGTGAAGGCTCTGCGATATATTAAAACTGATTAAATAGCATATAGTGCATCTTATGATATGGTAGAAAAATTGGATTCGAAGTGATAACTGTAAGTCCTAGTAATTATAAAGTGGGCTAAAAAGCTTATAGGTATTTAGATTATGACTCTCCTTAGTAAATACTAGACAAATGTCTAGGTCCACAACCAATACTCAAATATCATCATCATCATAATCATCAGCCAAAGGACGTCCACTGCTGGACATAGGCCTCCCCCAGAGACTTCCAAAGCGCATACTCATACTCAAATATATAAAAGCAAATTAATTGTTTATTAATTACGGTTTATGAAGCTCATGTGAATTGATTACCTTTGCAAAAAGCGGCACCGCGTGGATGCGGCGCGATAACTGAGTTGACAAAGTTGCTACTTACTATCGAAGTATATAAACATATTCTTTTATAATGATTAAATCATTGTTAATGATTATTACGTGCCTAAATAGATCTTATTTTCTTCCCAGGTAATATAAGAAGAATAATATTCGACCTTTGATCTCATAACTTCATACATTAGCGTTACATTTAGTCAACTCTTCGTATATTTTACGTTTTAAGAGTTACCTACTTTTGCAACTGTACAGATCCATTGACCAAGATCCAGAGATTGAAAACGGAATACAAAAGTTTTGACCCCGAACAAAGATAAATAAATAAAATAAATACACCCAACAGTCACATACATAGTCCTGACCAGTGGCGGTACTTCCATAGAAGCCCGAAAGCCCGACTTGCCTTACATAGTTCCGAATAACGAACTTAACGATTGTTTATTTATAAAATAACGCTATAAACGTGAATGTGAGTACTAACCGGTAGGTATTTATTAGTCCTACGTACCAAAAAAAATATACTGCAACTAAATAAACATTTGGGCTTGCCTTAGTTTGACACCCTAGGCACGCCACTGGTCCTGACCCCACACTAAGATACAAGTCTTGTGTCGTGGGTATCAGAAACTACGAGAGACTTTTCGGTCTCACAAACACCCAGACCCGAAAAAAATATTTGTGGATCACACAAACATTTGTCCCGGTGCGGGGATCGAACCCGCAGCCGCTCGTTTCGCAAGCTGGTTCTAGCCAACTGCGCCACGGGGCTGTCAAGATGTGTGTGAGGGTCAGAAACTGCGAGAGACTTTGGTTTTATCAACACACATTATCTGAAAAAAATGATCGCTTCATCATCTGTCTCATATAGTAGTACTCTTCAATAAAATAAAAAAACGTTAAGCTTTAAAAGTATTTATTTTTGTAACCTGAAACCAAAATGTTATAAAATTGAAGCGTACATTCATGTTTAAAACTACAACATTTTCCAAGAAAATTCGTTGATCCAATTTATCCAAACATAATCTGGAAAAAGGTTATGTAGTAGCTCATTTTATCAATAATTTCCCGAATCATTTAGAGTAAAAACAAGCGATTTTAAGTTGTATTTGCAGTACATTTTATCTTTGTAAAAATATATAACCTTACACAACCCCACGCCAGTATTCCCCGAAGCAATATGTGCATTTATACACCGACATAACGCCAGGTATGTATCAATCCCAAGTAGTTGTCGTTTTTCAGCCCCATTTCCATACTCCGTGTGGCTACTGAGAATTTCCTATGTGAAAAATCCAATAACAATTTGCCCTGCGCGGGCATTTGATACCGGGTTTTCTAAATCGGAAGGCACATTCTTGTATCACAAATCCTTGAGGCATGCTAGGAAAAAAGATTAATTCTGATGAGGTAATAAACCTTAAGTAATGATAGACGTTAATTACTGTGAGACAACTTGGTGCGGTTTATCAAATAGTTTACTCGCTTAGATGTTCATTATGATATTTCCGTTTCGAATTCCGTCTTGATTGCGTCAATATTATCGCACAAGTTCGTACATACAGCATTTGAATAGTGTTTGCTTTGGAATTAATTTCGATAGGCTTCAATTTCAGTGCTGTTTGTTTTGTCGCGAATGTTGTACATATATTAATTCGTTATGCTATTTTACGGATAAATGGTGTTAATTGATGTGGTTGGTTGTTGTTTAGATCTTATTAATAGTAAAATCTAATAATATAATTTTAATGTGTGGTAATTTTATTTATTTATTATTTATTTATTAAGCAAAACTTAAGATAAATACAAAAACTTATGAACTATCTGATGAACTAACTAACTTATGAACTATATGAATTATAATTGAGTGGGGATTAGTACCTACAGCTTGCAATGAATCGGAGGGTGAAAATGAGTGTCATCTTTTCTAATTTGAAGTTCTTAGTAACCTATTACACATACTATTTAATACCTATTATTTGTTCACCTTTTGACGTTATTAAATGCATATTTCACTTTCTGCTGTCCACATGCCACATGCTAAAGCCGTGAAACCAAAGATTATTCAACCATTAAACTAACAGTGAGGACTATCTTACTATGTGATGTAGACAGTTATTGAAATAGTATTTCAAAGAACTTTATTCAATTATATCTTTTCGAGCCATTTGCACAAATCCTGTACAGATATGAAGAACGCGTGCTTCGTGCAAATGTATGGACAGTTAAAATTTATTCAGACCAAGTTTCACCTCCAATTTAGTGGGCAATAAAACGAAACAAAGAGAAGTGAATTTCCTACTAGTTATTCCATTTTCTGAAGATATATAGTTGCTACGCCAGCTGCGCCTTAAAAAGTGCGCCCAGTTGGGTCGTTAATAAAAATATTATAATCTTACTTTGAGCAATTAGAGAAAATAGGAAATTAATGTTTATTGAGTTCATTAATAATTTTCTCTTTGAATCATCATAAAACATTTTAATAGACAACGTGTTTTGATTTTACCACCAATCAATTGATGTAGTACTTACATACGATATATAGGTAGGTTGTGAAACCAAGATGCTTTACCATTCTGAAGGCATTCGAGATTAGGAAAATTATGTTTTTCAGTGCATATTGTTTCATATCTGATACTAAATATTAAAAAAAAAAAACAGAAAAAATCGTCTTAAAAATAAATCAAAACAACTTAATTTTCCCTGAAAATAAAAAAAGTGTATTTTTTGTAAGTTAATAGTCTACGATATTATGAGTTTGCCCGGCAAGAAGGAAGGTTCATAACATTGTTCCCACTTTAATCGAGTTCTTCTAAGTAAAATGAAATAATTTTCATTTCATTGGACTATTACACTAGTATTTAAAAGTAAATAAAATTTTAAAATTTCGTACAGTTCATCTATATCATATCAGTGTATTTACTAATATCAGGTCATAAAATGAAAATACTCATACGACATGGCTGATACGGGATCAAATTTATTTTTATGACTTTCTATTTTTATATTTCGCTATTTCCCTCGAGTAAATTTCGTTGTGTACCGATGCTGGTGCAGCTATGGTACACGTGTGAGGGTATGTGATGAGGTAAATAAAACGACTGGTCTTGGTGCGTGCTAATGGGTGACTCTGCGTGACTCTTTGTGTGCAATAATCTTTATTCATATTTATATTAAAATCTGACCTAGATTAGGTTCGATGACAATGCTGACAATGTTATACTGACTCCACATTAGTTCCCCCTTTTTTGAAAAATAAATAAATACATAATTAAATATTGTATACATAATAACATTCCAAAGTATTTTCTTGTTTTGTTTGCATCTATTGCGAAACGTACTACCGGGCGTATGACGCGGCCCGATCGTGTTGTTGTCAGCGTGGACTTGCTGTCTGCGAGCTCAGCACTCTTGCGGTTGTTGACGTCGCTGCTGCTGCTGTCTTGTAATTGTGTTAAAGGTTCGTTCGCCTTTTCCGTCCCAGTTGCACATGTTTCCGAAAGTCGCATTTTTGATTATTCGAACTTCGACCAAAAATGCGTGTTACTACGGGCTTTGATTTGCCATTGTCCTTTGTAGAATCCGTGTAAATATTACTGGTGATGTATTTTGCTTTTTCGGCTTAATTTACATTCCAGATAAACGGATATTTGTTCCAGATTTATGCTGGTCGGATCTCCATTTGTGCTGGGGTTTGGATTGTAAGATTCTTTATCCAAGTGACATTTCATGCTGTTGAAGAACAGCGCCAACGCATGTTTGAGGCGCGTGTGTGATGCGCGACAGCGGGGAGTGTGTCGTTGATGTCGTCAATGTAAAGGCGTCGTTTAGACTTTATTTACATTGATCGAATTCTTCTAGTGCTTCGGGAGTCCATTGGATTTCACTTTTCAGTTTGTTGTTTTTCTGAGGTGAACCAGCTGATGTGTCGCTGCTTGATGTTTCGCTGCTTGTTGTACGTTGTTTGGGTACCGTGATTGCATTTAGGTTTCTATAATTGCCGCATACTCGAAAGTCGTTTCCTTTGCAGTGACGTGTAGTGTACGTCATATTTCGGCAGGACTAAAGCGTCGAGAGGTATCGGAATTTCTTCATAGTTTCCGTTTGATTTGACCGTCCTGAGCGTGGGCGTGCTTGACTTCATAAATTTTGCATTTTCCTGAAGTCGAGTCTTGCCATCTTGTAACCGTTTTTTTTCGAAGGTCCAGCGAAGTATTATGTTTTTCTATTAAAAATAAATCGGCGGCTTGAATCGGTTGCGTAATGTCAGCAACGATGAAATTCCATGCACCTGTCTGCACGGTCGTGTCATATTCTAATTCAGAGTCAGCGTTTTGATACCATATGTTTGTATTGACGTTTTGTTTGCGGCGTGTAGTTTGTGTGCGTTATCTTTGTAAATTATTCCTCTTCTAGGCGTTGCCACGTGTTTTGAATCTTGCTTGCTGAATTATTGACTTGGATTTCTTGTAAAACGACGGTGAAGTACTGGATTATTTCTTAAAGATGATGTTGGAGAATTTTCTGGGCAGACGGGCAGTATTTGCTTTCTTGCGATGGCTTCTTAAATGTTGTTTGATTTCTTGGAGTCACCATTTTGTGGAGTTTTTTTCTTTTTCTTCGGTGTCACCATTTCGTTGACCACGCTGGGCTTCGGACGTCGAGTAATCTTCATCGTGAGGGTTGCTTTAGTACGACGGTTTTTCTTCTCTGGAAGGTTGCTTTCAGTCGGGTTATCTTGTCTGGAAGGTTGCTTGCGGTCGTCGGGTAATTATCTCTGCGAAGGCTGGTTTCAATCGTCGGGGTCACCAATGTAAGTGGACAGCGTCACGTTGTGTACCGATGCTGGTGCAGCTATGGTACACGTGTGAGGGTATGTGATGAGGTAAATAAAACGACTGGTCTTGGTGCGTGCTAATGGGTGACTCTGCGTGACTCTTTGTGTGCAATAATCTTTATTCATATTTATATTAAAATCTGACCTAGATTAGGTTCGATGACAATGCTGACAATGTTATACTGACTCCACAGTTGAAACATAAATAATGTTTAGTGGAACCACTGCAACACGGTTGCAGTTCTAACTCCTAAAGCCTTGCTTTATGCTTAAATAATTTAAACAGCTGCACCAACTATACTAGTTTACTTTACCAAATTCTAAAATCTTAACCAGGTCAAATTCTGAAATCTTAAAAAGACTGATGTCTTTTCACAAGGAGAACTGTACGTAAGATTGAATTTCCTATCATCAAATCTCTTGAGATTAAGCAGATCATTTGCTTAACTTGTAAGTGGTCCATTTCTAAAAGTTGAATCACTGATACTGTCGCCTTGAACGGCAATATTATGACCCGAAAAACTAAACATTGAAACCCCCGAAATAAATGCACATTTTGAGTATGTTATACTCGTATTTTAATAGTATTAAGGGAAATAATAAATTGAGGAACCCCGGCTGGTAATGAACTAAGCTTGCGGAAAAACGCTAGCCTCTATTGCATGGGAGGGGCAACAAGCGCTTTCAGTGGCTCTTGGGAATTGCCACATAAAATTAAGAGATTAAACGGACACCAAGTATAAGTGAGATAAAGTGAGGTTAGGACACCTCATTTTTTCTACTGCCATTACTACGTGTTTATATTGCTGGTATACGTTCACGTATTTAGTAAGAGTAAAGGATTCTTTGTTACATATATTTGTCACTTTATTTTGGTACTTGATGAAAAAAATATTTACATACTAAGGATTCAATAACATGTTAAGATTTTCATTTATGTGTTTGAATTCAATTATTTTTTAATATTGAAGATAGTATCGGAATTTTTAAAAAAAATTATCTGTTTATATAAATAAATATTTTTAAAAATTTAAATTTTCCCTACTACTAACTTCATCATTGTCATGGAACAATATCTACCTGATTATAAAGTTTTTCTTTAAGAAAATTAACAATCGAAGTAGTAGACAAAAACGTTTATAAAAAGAATAATTTGCTTCTGTGTGTGATGGCTTAGTTAAATCTTACAGTATATATGAACATACATACATATTATACATTTTTGGACCTTTGTGAAGGTTCTCAATACATTTTTATTTATTCTTTAATCAGTAGAAATCAGAGGAAAACATTAATTTCGTCATATGAGGAGAGATAAAGCTTTTATGTTGACGTCAATAGACCAGAATTACATATTTATCAAGTCCCTAATGTACTGAATATAATTTGCTTTGCATTAGATGAGGGCGTGTAAGATAGCATCTTTCTCCTTAATTTAAGGGGTGCGGAAATAGTGCAGGGTCCATAGCCCATGGTTAGAGCGCTCTTCAAACCGGAAAGGTTATTGCTTCAATTTAAACAGAGCATAAGATTCAATTGTTTTGTTCATGTACTTATGTGGTTGAAGAAATAAAGTTGATGTTTTTTATTAACTTAAACAAGATTTGGCTCGCACAGCACTTACCTAATGTCAGATACTTTAAGATCGGTGCACTCACATTATCTGATATACATTATAGCTTTAATCTAAATTGTTTTACATTGCTAATAATATCCCAAAGTACAATCCTCGCCCTGCGTTAAAGTAATAAAAGGGTTATTATAGGTACGATAATTTTTTGCTTAATAATTGTATGTTTTTACTTTGAGTATTTTTTCAATAAAAATTGTTTTTCTTATTATTATTGCCGTCCAAAAATCTGACATATAAGTGAGTTACGTTTATGATATACATTAGTGACAAAAGATAGCTCTAGAATACCGATATGCCCATAACTTATGCCTAAATATTGGCCATTAATATTATTCAAAAGGTGATCTTAATCTTAACTAGCAATATATTTGTATTTGCAGTTAATCTTTCTGTACTTTACTTGATAAGGATAATGTCCAATTAGAAGAAATTTATTGTGCAGGCTTAGTTATACTGCAGATTACGTTGCATACGGCCTAGCTCTACTTTACTGTTGAAACCAATTCAACAATTTGTTGTTTGTGTTTCCTTATAGAATGTTATTTTTTTTTTGTTGCTTTAGATGAAATTTATCATTAGCCCATGTATGTATGTGCCACTTTGTTCTCAACGACTGAGAGATCGCTTCTTTAAACCTCGAAGCGATCACTGCTTCTTCTAGTTATTATTAAAACAAAAGACTAACTAAGCCGTGTTGAAGGAGTAACATCCATTTCAGTCAACTTAAATTTTATTACTCGCGCCATTTCACGGCAACACGAGGCGTGTGGTATCACGTGAACACGATAATGTAGTGTGCCGTCGTTAAAACCTGACTCCAAAATTACATCGCCTAGTTGATTAATTATCCAGTACATGTTTTGATTGGGCACGGAATATGACTTATATCTATTCTAGTTACCGTGTTCCTTTTTTGTATTCTGCAAATCGTAGGGGTGTAATAGGTTTGCGTAATTTTATGCGCGGTGAATTTCAGTTCACTTTTTAAACAATGGTTTTTGCGTAGTGAGGGTATATAATTTTATAAAAACATTGGATAAGGTAATTTTTCTTCAATTATGTTCAAATTTTAATATCTTTCGTCAACTTTGCCTTATGTACATACATAATATTATATATGTACATTCTAAAAACCACAGAGCAGCTAAATAAGATTAGAAGGGACATAGACAGTATTTTGTATGGGTAGATACGAATGTCATAGCTTGTCTTAGATAACTAATGATAAAAATAGGCTGCTTGTGGTTGTCACACATTTATAAAAGTTTTGATTATACGCCACCCGAATCACTAAGATGCAGCCGTGTGAAATATATGATAGTCTAATCATAGTTTCTTTTTTTATGTGTCTTATTTAACTGTTCTGAGTTAAGAAGCGGTAAGCCATAAATCAGGTATAAAATTATATTATTAAATCATTGAGAATCGGGAAAGTCTTTTGTGTTAATCCAAAGAAAGTAGATGCCAAAGTTTAATATTTACTACCCTTTATCCTTAAATAAATTTCTGATTCATGATATTCAATTACTTTGGAAATTCACAAAGAAATGTTCCCAATTTAATGAGAGAAATGTGATTAAATTTATTATGAAATACGGATCGAGGGATATTATATTAACTATAAATCATGTATTTATTTACAGTCACCGCCGAAGGCACAAATTCTGTTTAACGGGACTGCAAATGGCAACTGCTATTTGGTTTTACCCGGCATACTCGTACTGCGACCAATTTAAATACCACTAATGAACTGACAAGAATTTTGTATTCGTTCATTATTTACGAAATATATTAAAATAAAAATTCATTTTTGTACACTAAATGTGTGATCTAGAGGTCCTGGGATCGATTCCACAAATCAAATATTTATTGACTTTTCCTTTGGAAATATTTAATAGGAGGGCGAGATCACGGATTGTAACCTTTTTTAGCTTTACAAATGTGCCTGAAAAGTGACAGATCCGAGTACTTCTATGTTAAAATCGTGGGTATTGAAATATTAACAAAACAAAAAGCGTAAATAAATTATATAAGTTACCAGGTTGACATAATTTTACAAGAGATAGGACAGTACCTAACTAAAAGTGCAGCATTAATATCTCTATTTTTTTAAACTGTTATTTTTTAAAATCACATATGCATGACAATCGAAACCCAGTGAACCGGAACGTGGACTGAAACAATAGAGGGCTATTTTGGTATTCAGCCCACTTGTACTCATTACTGGAGGCTTTGTCCTGTTATTTACGAGGTACGTGCACTCCTCACTGGCCGCCTACGAGACTTTTTATTAAAATATTAGCAAACCCTTTTACATTCAATTTGTTATGCAAATTATTTAAAACGTTGAGTGTTGCTGAAGTGTTGTGTCACACCTTAATGTACTTTTAAGTTGACGGGGTTATATGGAAATTGGCTTGGAATTCCATCGTTTGTAATGTCAGTCAAATCATATCAACCTTCTTTCTTATGAAATAGGAGGTCAAATATTTGTTACTGGGTTGAGTAAAACATTTTACTAGTTTACTTCTGCATACAACTTTCCTGGAATTATTGAGCACCTATTTAAATAGTTATTTTATGTTTGTTATTATCTATTTTTACATCGATTTAGATGGGTTTATTAAAATGTACATTCATCGGTCGGGTGAGGGTTTTTACGACTACATTTTCGCTGAGGAAATTCTCAGCACTAATATGGAGTTTGGATACTTACTCATTAAGTGGTAGAACTATCGTCTTATATTAAGTGCAACTTGAATGGAAGTCTCCATAGAGATACATCTCTCTTAGCTTATTCGGGAATATAGGAGAAGAGAGTAGGTATGTAATTTTGTTAATCTCATTGGCTGAAATATTAAAAAGAAATGAATATTGTAATTAACAGGTATGGACAAGTTTTTGTAGCGTATTTAACAGACTTGTTTCTTACTTTAAAAAGTATGAACAATTTTTTTTCCAGAACGTAATGATTATTCGTATTGAAGTACTTTATATTTTTATTACGTAGCGAATATAAGTTGGCACAAAAACCCGCGCCCATGTTGTACACACTGAAAAATGTTGGTTTCATTTCAGTATGCCCGGGTTCGGACAAAACAGCACGAAAACTTTATTCGTTTACTCACGTTTTGAGTACATACAGAATGTAGAAAACATCGGGAGTACTTGATGCGTGGAAAATGGGTTCCGACAAACAAAATTTGCCAAATGTTAAAGATTATTTTAGTGTTTCGCAAATGTGAATGGAAAAATTCTGTTTTTACGATATGCAATGAAGTAAAAGCCAAAGACCCACTCCGTAGATTTCATACTTACTTACTTCCTTTTGTGGCATGTACCCAACGTGATTCGAAAAAATAAATGTCCATCGGTTGGCCAAAAATTCTACTTAATCCATTTATTTTTAAAAAGTTTTTAAATCCTCTAACTAATATCTTACAATCAGGATGCTGCTGGTATAATAATAATAACTCAGCCTATCGCTGTCCACTGCTGAACGTAGGCCTCCCCAAGATAGCGCCCACCATCCCGGTCTTGAGCAGCTCTCATCCATCCGTTACCCGCCACCTTTCTCAAGTCGTCGCGTCGGTCCATCGTGCTACAGGACGTCCCAAGGTACGTCTGCCTAAGCGCGGTCTCCACTCCAACACTTGTCTACTCCACCGGCCGTCCGACCGTCGGCAGACATGGCCAGCCCACTTCCACTTTAACGTGCTTATCTTGCGGGCAATGTCGGTGACTCCAGTTTGTTCGACGCTTAATTCGGATCGTGACTCACAAAAGTATTCGTAAATAAGACGGGATATTGTTGATACAAATATGCGAAACATTGAATCTTCGGATGTATCACTAACCAAAGAAAATTTAATATTTTCGTTAATTTTTACTTGGGATAGTACCTAGGTGCAGTAAGCCCGCTCAACAAACAAAACTGAGAAGTTAGAATCGAGAGATTCTACGACTATCAAAACGGTACTGACTGTCTTTTCCGAAATTACAGATACAGTGCAGACGCTATTTCTCCATAGAGGTACCTGATTAAAAATTAAATCAGCCGAATCCTGCATTTAGTTACCGATATTATTCCTTCGAGGTGACAATATCCAAGTGTTATTAGGCGAGTTACCGTAACAGCTGGTTTTGGCCGAATCTACATAGGGATTATTTCGATTGAAGATGTGCTACGGGCTACCGTCACAATGGTTCGTTTATTAAACCCAAGGATTCCCGGCGAAGCAATTAGAGTGAAATGTTGGAAGAAATAAGGCATCACGAACGTTTCCGCGTCTCAATTCCAAATTTATTGGAACATTTGCGACGTTTCAATGTAGCTCAGTGTTAAGTTGTGATTTGTGACGAGGAGTTAGGAGTTCAAAGGATCTTCGGCTCGTTTAAGCCGCAATATATTCATTAGAAGTTGGGGCTCTTTGAATTCTCGTATATGGAACATTTTAATATAGGCCTGTGAATATCTCTATCGAAGAGGGTATCAATATTTTTAATAATTGCTTTTCATAGTACAAAAAACACTTGGCGATCTTAAAACCTTACTGTTTGCTGAAGTTCCAAGCACACACCTCTAACTTTCCGAAGAAATGTGTGCATTCAAAACGCGAACATTTACGGTGAAGAAAAAGATCGTTAGATATCCGCGCCAAAAGTTTTTCACAATTTATAAGAGATTTTAAACTAAGTAAAGTTGACCACCTCGGAAGTGACCAACGAGTTGGATTATGGCTCAACCTCTCTCAACCGTGAACCTGTTCTCAGAAGAGGAACGTACATATGTATGTAATCATATAAGATTATAATGATTTAAAGTACAAAACATTGTTCTGGCTCCATAATGAGATTACAGTCATGTAATCCCTGTGGGCATTGATTATATAAGAGGCTTTTCGTTTCTACTAAATCCACCATTTTTCCTAAAATTTGTGGCCGTGGAATACCGGGAAAGGCTAAAAATAAGTAGAGCTGACCTCCTTTGACAAACGTCTGCGAGATGCTAAAATCGGACCGGAACATTTTTATTTCAATATCGAGTTTGCTTCCGTTACAGTATAAAAGATGTAAAAGTATGCAAGTAATTCAATTCTTTAGTACAATTCTTCTGAAATATTTTAAAATAGAACCTCGAGGAACGTTTAAAAATACTTTCCACGGAAATACTTCGCGAACATTACGCTTATGTAATGTTTGTTGAATGAATTGTTGCAAAAGCACGCAAGCTAAAATTTTTTTGCTGTTAATCTATCATACTTATGTAACTTACACAACTCAAAAATCTTAAGGCAATAAAACCCCCATAAAAGAGATTATTTCAACAGCTTTACGTAACAAAACAAATATACGCAATATAGACGAAAACATTGCGTTTAAGTAAGACTTGAGAAGGATGAAAGTATCGGCATGAAGTATAAATGGCACTTACTTGTCAACTGTACTATATATAGCATATTCTGTAATTACATGGACAAGTTAGCAGCTATTCATATGTGTATATACATAAGTGTCTCACGTCCCATACTGCAGAGAAAGTTCGCCCAAAGTCCACTAAGCCGGCTGTGTACATGCCTGAAGTAATCAAAATTTCGTCAACTCCACCCAATTAGAAACACTAAAACGATGCCAAAGTTAGTAATAAATCCCGAATGGCCCATCACCGAATTAAATGTATACATTGTTTGATGACCATCAAAAGGGGTAATTTTCCTGAGCAAGCCACGGCTACGGTATATATTACCAGACCGTTTGCACTTGGGTTGTTCACTTTGTGCTTAAACGCAAACATTGTACATCGGACATCGTGTAAGCCCGCCACAGACTGAATCACACGTAATAAATGCTGAAAGTGCCCAATTATATATTTTTATGAGGGTATGGAAAGTGCCAATATCGCTTTTGATAGTGTTATAAAGAAAATAGTAGGTACCGACAAATGGCCATCATCTTGAATTTAATTTTGATAATGCGTTTCAAGATTGAAACCACATCTTCGAAAAGAACTTTACGTGAATAAATGCAGATAATGTATTATGACTTATCTACCATACAGTTTTAATGTTAAATAAATACAATTTAAAAGTATTACTAGTGTAGTCTCTGGTAAAAACCTACTAAGATAGACCACCATCAAATGACTAATAATAATTAGTTTATCCTTGATTTAAAAACTCGATTGATTCAAAATTTTCGATGATGGCGATATTAACATGCATTAATTAATTTAAGCAAAGAAGCATCAGGTAGACAACCCTTTAAGTAAGACGATAAATGCTGTTAGTAGACAACAGAGTATTCTAATCCTATTTCTAATTGCACATAAGGAGAGATATTAACAGCTAAATATCTCCTTGCAGGCGCTAGCTTCCATTGGAACGTGATGAAAATTATTTTAGAAGTAATTACACTTACAGTTGTAACAACTTCGCAAACTGCGCTGGCTGAGCGAACGGCAAACATGTACGGGCAATAAACAACGGATCTACAAGATATGGACGCCATTTTCGGCCATTGCCTGCTTGCACTTTAAAATAAAGTCTTCCTTATTTTGTTGGCTATCGAAAATTTATCATGAACTTTAGTATCTATTTAAAAGATGCGGCAACTTTAAAAAACAATAAAGTGTTAAGAATACTGGTTTGGATAAATGCAAAAAGAAATCACGTTCAAATCGATAGCTCTTAAGAATTATAAAATTTTGCTGCTATCATGATCCTTGGGCAATTTTTGTAAATTTTTTCAAGATGTTATTATAAAATTAGTTTATTTAATTCTATCCTCTATTTGCATGCCGAAGTTGATGTACAATATGCAGTATAACGAAGCAAAACTTTTATTTCCTAAATACTTTCCCTCGTCTTTATTCCATTTTTACATTAAGATATGGCCTGGACAATGAAGAAAATATATAGTGTAATAAATAAGACTATATCAGTTAAAAGACCTTCTGTTTCCCAAACGGAAACGAGAAGACAAGGGTTTGCCGATGAGTCCCTTGGAACTAAGTGCGTTTCAAAGATAACAGCAACAATGGACGAAAGGTCTCGAGGAAAATTCTCTTGTAATGGCCATTTATTTTGTATTATAGTATGTATTGATTTTGTTGGTAATGTTATTAATCATTCTAATTTTCACAGTTTGTAAGTGGCAAATAAATTCGGAGTATGACGGTTGATCCCATTGTAAATGAATGTTTAGCTACACTCCACACCTACGAAATGTTTATGGCCAAAGTATGTAATAATATGATCCTATTCTAACTTTATAAAATAACTGTGTAAATAATCGTTAAGTAAATTGTAGTTATATGTTATGCTTGTAGAAAATGAAAGTTAAAACAGTGCGTACAGAATTGTTCTTAGATAAATTGGTTTAAGTAATCGTTTTGTCTATCACGAACAAAAAGGTTCAAGTAACTGCAAGCCTCAAGCGACGGAGACACTTTTGGAAGAAGAACATCCAAAGTCTGAATAAGAAAGACGTTCACATCCAGTAATTCTATGATAAATTGTACGGCTATGCATTACCTTTTGTACGGTTTCACATTCGTTGCAGCGTCGAGTGCAGTTAGCTGCAGGGAAGGCGGGGCGTCGATGTAATTCATTATTGTCACCATTTCACTTTAAGACGTTCTGTACAGGCTGTGCTTTCAATCTTTATCGCTAAATCGTAGAGTTCGCTTAGACATATATACTCAACACATTTTATTTGTTACTAATATTGTGGAGATTAATAGGTAAAATTGGAGTGCCTGTGTGAGATTTTATAGTTACAGAATTTTTACTTCTATTATTACATAAGAACAAGTACTTAATTTACTTTAAATTATTTATTTGTTAAGTGAAAGTCTTTTATAACAGTGTTTTTTTCTCCAATAACCTTCAAATATATTCTACTCCATAATTTTCTGTGTACACCAGCCATGTAATTTCGTTATCTGCAAAATTCATGTTTGCGAAATATGAATAGTTGATAGATTACTTCACATTATTTCCGAAGTAAATAACTTGAATGAAGCCATGGAAATCAGCTAGTTATTAATTAAGTGAATTGGTTCTTGGAATACTTAGAACCTTAAGCTTTTACTCGAGACTTCGTACCGATAGAGTATCGACCTTGGTTGGTAAATTGTTTTACTTTGCTATTAATTTGTACATGAGCTTAGAATTATTCCCGTTATAATAATTGTTATTGTTCTTATAACTCGCTTTTGAAAGATTAAATAAATTTAAGGAAGTTTTCAATTAGTTTTATGTTTAGTTTAGCACTGTAATAAATGCTCAAATCTTTGACACACTTTTTACATACATATCCTGTACTATGACTACAAAGACTTATCGATCTTAAAAACACTCTTAAATGAAACAAATGTTTATGGAGCACTCAAGCATTGGCCCGGTGCGAACATCAGACTTTCAGCTTCTTGATTTATAAGGTGGTGGAAGCCGTTAAATTTTGATTTGTAAGTCGCCCATTTGTTTTAGACATCTTTTTGTGCTAAAGAATATGCGAACTAAGAAATGTTTTAATGATGTTTATTTCGCATTAATTTCTATCATTTAATTAAGTTGCTTGTAAGCGTAGGTAAAAATAGTAAATTAGATAGAAACAAGTGGAATTTTTAGACTATAATTTTCGTGGAATTTATGAACATGTAGAAAATAATCTGAGCAGAGGCTAACTTATACTTTAAGCATGAAAAGCATTTAATAATTGCTATCACGCTTCGCCAGTATTTCACATGAATCGTCTGAAACACTTCAACTGAGAGTTATTATATCGTCGAAGAAGGTTTCCTTATTGTTCTTAATTCATTAAATTTCGTAACATAGACACTTATACTTACATCTGTATTCTGTGAAAAGGTAGACAGAGGTGCATTATTTTGACAATATTGTTTTTTTTTTCTACATAATAGGTTTAAGCCTATTGCCGGTTTTTGGGCACGATTCCAGACTTGGAGCTGTTACTGAAAATATTTTAATGGAACAAGTCTAATATTTAATGCCAACTTTTACGCGACTATTCAACTGTTTGCTTTCTTTTCTCTGTATTTATAGAGAAAAAGACTATATTGGAGAGTTGTCGAAATGAAAGATTACCATGTCGATAGATTTCCTAAAAAGTATTCTACCATCAATACTTAAAACAATTCGTTGTAAAACAGCTTCATAAAATTTATTTCCAGTTTTATGATACGATCAACCTACGTATGTCCAATTGATGGATGGATTCAGGATTCTGCTCACTTTAGTGAGTGTGAGTATCGTAATGCAGATGGTGAATTCATACACGTAAAGAGTGTTCGAGCGCAAGTATTCCGCTAGAATAATATAATATATTCATTAGTTGTAGTATGCACGTAAAATCTAGGAACCATAGCTTAATAGTAGCCCAGTTCAGTTTTGCTTTATTCCGACATATTAATTATACTACTACTAAAACATACAATCCTTCTATCCTACGGTCTAACTGTAACTTTAATAACTGATGTTTTTTTATATTCTTTGGAGAATGATTGGTTTCTACTAATCACTAAGGTATTCAGTTGCTTTTAACTGCTTTTGGATTCCAAATAATTATATCATCAGTTCTCTGCACATTATAATAAATATTTTGTACATCTATATCTATATACTTAAAAGCATTTTAGTTGTTTGTTGCTCAACCACAACGTGACGGCTGAACAAAGTTTGATTAAACTTTGTGGTTTTAATTTCAGATAAAATCACAGTGTACTGTTTACAATTCATCTGGATATCGGCATGTCCCCAAGGGAACAATTGTTAACGTTAACTATAATTAATATTTTCAAATTGATTTTGTTAATTATAAGTATAATTCATACGAGATAATTTTGTTAGTGTGATTCCTTTCCGATAGGTCGTACAGATGTTCTTGTTTTAGATGTTTTAAAAGGCTTGTGTAATTGCCTAGGCTTATCAGCATCATTTTTGAACGTTAGTTATTTTCACTTCTACTTAAAAATTATTTGTCTCGTCCCTTAACGTCAAAAGTAAAGCAAAAGAAAAGCTTACATCTTGCTTAATTATTACTTAAAAAGTAAAATTTACAAGTAAGGCCGACGGATTTTTATTTAATTTGACACTTTTAGTAAAAAAAAGGATTGAAAGTTTTCTGAATAGTTGCTCCAAGCAGTCTTAGAAAAAAGTTAAACAGCAGCAAGATATGAAAAACACAACAAGATATAAAATAGTATGCTGTAAGAGGAATCTAATTCAAACAGAAAATAATAAAACAATAAAAAATAATGTTGCTAGTGTATCTCATAGCATAAAGGCTTCGATTACCATAACTTATGTATGAAAAACATCTAATAAGTATCTGTACAAATATTGACGCGATCCTGAGTACTTTTTAATATTCAACGCGCGTTCGCGAAGAAATTTCATTCAAGCTATAACATTAAATTAATACAGAGATCGTTGAATCTCTGGAGATGAAGAAAAGGGGTTTTGATATAAATAGTTTCATTAAAATTTTGTTTACATACAAACTTGTTACTTAATCCAGGTCCATTGGAGTCAGATGAGGGAAGATTACAAGCTTAGTCGACTCGGTACTACAGTTTAAAAGATAGAGAATTGCAATCAGTTTTTATGTCCATTTGTAGATGATCTGAAAAATAACACAGTAACAACCCTATTACAATTAGTCGTTTATATATGGAGTCCGATAAAGATTCAAATGCTTGCTCCGTTATTTTGCTCCGCGTATTGACAATTAATTTAGGTTTGAAAATCATGAATAATTTGGTTATTTTGTTGACTAATTGAAGAACCACTAATACTTATTTATTCCTTATCCTTCTCTAATTGTCTATGACGAAGCTATGCCGTTCTGTTTTAAGTGTTTTAAGTAGCATGATCGAATTTATCATAACAAATGTGCCGTCATCAGCAAAATAAGGTTCTTGCACAAGCATCAGCTGAGCTGCAGAAAAAAAAATATGTTTGTGAATATTTTTTATTTTTTTTCGTTCACGTTAGCAAATACAAACGGATTGATGTTGACCGTTGTCCATGAGAAATCGTAATATTTGATTTGATGCAACTAACATCGAAATTCGATCAGATTGGTTCACGGTTTGGTTGAGTTTACTGTTTAAAGCTTATTTTTTGGCACGAATATTATATACTTTTTTCTTTGGTAAAATTGCAATGTTTCCAATTTTTACAGATATAATAATATAATTAGGTTGACACAATTCGTAGTTATATTTTTAATAGAAAGAAAAAAGAAGTAACATATATCTAATTTATCACTTTAATACCCGCATTCAAATTGCGCTAAAAACACGACCAAATTTATTTATTCATCATAACGAATCCTATGAATATTTAACACAACATGCGCAAAATATTTTATTTCCAAAATTGGTAGATTCACGCTACTACTGTAACACTTGACTAGACCCGTTGTATGAGTTGAAATGGGTTCGATATTCCGTGCAATATAGCCCGTAGCTTCATCGAGATTGACCAATTTGCCCGTCATTACTCCTTGACTGGCTAAAGCCGAACTTTGTCGAATATCGTAAGTTCGTATAAGGATATGTAGCTTGCCATATTGAATTATCGAGCACTCAGCACGAGCCAGTAACTTGCTAAATCGGTTACTGCTAAATAGCTTTTACTTAACGGACACTTGTAAATTGACAACACTCGATATCGGCGCCAATATCTACGAGTTACGGAAGAATATGAAAATCAAATAAGTGTGAAACAGAGCGTGCAAATCGAGGATTACCTATGTGATGGAAATACGATTCATTCTCATAAACCGAAAAGTGAATTTTTACGCTTCGCTATAAGAGAAACATTGAAGATTTATTTTTACAATAATGAAGATCTGAAGTTGTTATTGATTATTTTAGTGTAGTTTTAAACAGAACGCAAACTTATAGTTCGAACTAAATCGAGATACGAGTTAAAGCGTGGGGAAGCATACCTTTCTATGCCCGTACACCTCTCGCGCTGTCTTTGTTTTAGTCCTCATCTGATAGTCAAAGAGTTTTCCTACAAAACTACATAATTAAAAAATATAAAATACATCCATAAATTACAAACCAAACCTCACGAATAAGCATGCAATGTAAAACAGTTTAGGAGTAAATATCGCAAATATTTTTCAATAAATATTTTCTTGTATCATTAAAGCGCGGTTTGACGTGAACGATGTAGACAAAGCTTCTCAGAAGAACTCGCTACGTCCCTTCAAATGTACTTCCTACGAAATCATAGACGAAAGTAGAAATATTCGAAGCGCACCTGCCGTACACGTTTGATTTAATATCAGTACTCCACGTTCAATTTTACTATAACGTCGTAAAAGTATTTTATACGCTGCATTATTATCATAAATAAAATATAAGTACGCGTGAATTATGTAATGTACATTACTGCGTAAGTTTGGGAGCTATTTGTATAATAGGACAGTTGGGGCTAGATAGTAGGACATTTTAACAATCATCTCTATGAATAAATTTTTGGGTACACCAAAGGATTTTTGGATGTCGATGCCCAAGTTACTTTATGATCCACTTAATAAATCTTTGTCAGGTTAGTGGTAGGTAAGACCAGTATGCAAGCGATTTGACTCTAAAGTCTAGAGATGTAAATGTAATTCTATTTTCTAAGCTACGTTGAGAGCTTCAATGAAAATGATTCTTCATTAAGTCTTTGCATTCTGATCCCAAGTTAACCTCAGCCTTATTACAATTCTAATTGCTTTAACAATTTGCCGCCAAATTCCTCACGTAGCAAATTTGGCTTAAATGAAGCTACGCAGTAACAAAACACCTTACGAAAAGACGCTCGACGATAATTGCTATCATTCAGATAGTAAAGTATAATTAAAATATTTATTAAGGGACAATATTTATTTCAGAGTATGGCTACGCTTTATTTTTTTAATAAATAGCAACTTATCATTATCTTCAGCCCATATACATTCCACAGTGCAGACCTCCTCTAAAACACGCTGGCTCAGTGCGGGTTGGCTCATTACAAACCCCTTTTAGGAGTACAAGATTCGCTACTTTAAAATTATCCTTTTGAACTTGTTACGTTGACTGTACTGTAATCATGAACACACTGTTCTGTATATTATCATAGTACACACTCTTCGTTCACGTAACTTTAATTTGTATTGATAAAATATTATACCTTAAATCAGACGGTGTCAATAGCAGGTAAGTAGTAACCGAATCAAAATGGACAATATGTTATGCTTATTGTGTACTTAATATTATAATACTCACAGTAAGACTACGTCTTGTCGAAAGTACTCCAGATATTGCTTACCTGTAAAAAAGAAATTGTTTAATATACAAGGAATATTCTACTATAAGTACAAATAATTGCTAAAATAAAAATTTATACTAAATTTTTTTGTTTATTTGCGAAGACCTAAACAAACTATCAATAGGTACTATAAATATGGAAATGTATTCATTACTAGTAAGTCAAACATTTTTTTATCTTAGTTTTCTGACAACGGTTTGTGATTATTAATTGAGATTATAGAGGAAATTTAAAAATGTCTTTTA
Organism: Cephonodes hylas; assembly: GCA_030295005.1. NCBI lineage: Eukaryota > Metazoa > Arthropoda > Insecta > Lepidoptera > Sphingidae > Cephonodes > Cephonodes hylas. The sequence goes on from AP025366.1 coordinate 8,885,087, forward strand.
AACTGTGTATACGTGGGATTTCAAATTTCGATCGATTATAAACCATCGACTGGGTGCGTAACTAACTTTTTAGCTTACTTTTTTATCTTCAAAGTCATGGTTTATCTTAATTCATAGCTGCTATAGTTCCTTTCAGCAATTTTCTAATTTAATACGATGTTATAATTTTAGTTAATTGGAGAAATTAAAAAAAAAGAGGTAAAGGGACTGTTAGGTACTTCAACATTATCCAATAAATTCAGCGAATCTTTCAGCGCTTTCAAGCTCAGTGTATGTATTATACAGCTTATTTGCAGTATGATAAATACTAATCGTTTTGTTATCATCTAAATCCAAAGGTACCTACTTTGTGATTTTTGACACTTATTTGACCAAATTCCATACGGAGAAATACATACTTTGATAAAAACTAATTTGAATTCTCACAAAAAATCTTCATGGTAGACTATTTAAGAAACCAAATGAAATTGTTTAAACGAATCTATAATTCTTTGTCTATAAAAAGCTGTTAACGAGACTGTTGTTAAACTCACGTAGCTAGCAGTAGCTGTAAAAAGGTTTAGAAGCTGGAATATCTTGATCTAAATTGTTTTAGTGCTTAGCTCTTGCGGCAAGAACTTTTAATGGATTTGAAAATCCTTTAAATAAACTAGCTCAGAGATGTCATAAAAAAGTGTTTTCAATCATCCTTATTCTATACTTGTTCCACATTTGTTTATACAAAATTGGGATAATGCCCATTTTTCCGTTTATGTAGTAATGAGTTCTACTAAGTATTAGACATGATGATGTATTTAATTATTTAAGATAACAAGCTGATATTTTTTTACAAGCTTTTATTTAACTTCACTTTTGTATGTATGTATGTATGTATGTATGTATGTATGTATGTATGTATGTTTGTATGTTTACAAATCTTGCAATGAAGATTTGAACCACTTCCAATAGACCGATTGTGCTGAAACTTGGTATACCTACGTAACTTGGATGACAATACAATAATATGGTACCATGGAGCTGGTCTCATGATGAGGTTGGAAGATGACCATAGAAACATCGGTTCTTGTGGACCGATTGAGCTGAAATTTGGTATGTCTTTGTAACTTCGACAACATTTCACAAATATGGTATCATGGTGCTGATCTGACGAAGAGTTGGAAGATGCCCATAGGAACTTCGATTTCTGTGGTCCAATTGAGCTGAAATTTGGTATGTCTTCGTAGCTTCGGTAACAATACAAAAATATGATATTATGGAGCTGATCTGATGAGGAGTTGGAGGATGGCTATAGGAACTCCGATTCCTATGGTCGAATTGAGCTGAAATTTTGTATCTCTTCGTAACTTCGGTAACAATACAAAGATATGGTATCATGGAGCTGATCTGATGAGGAGTTGGAGGATGCCCATAAGAACTCCGATTCCTATGGTCCAATTGAGCTGAAATTTTGTATCTCTTCATAATTTCGGTAACAATACAAAAAATGGTATCGTAGAGCTAATCTATTGAGGAGTTGGAAGAAGCCCACAGGAACTCCGATTCCTTTGGACCGATTGAGCTGAAATTTGGTATACCTATGTAATTTCGGTGACAATATAATAACAAGGTATCATAGAGCTGATCTGACGAAGAGTTGGAAGATGTCCATAGGAACTCCGATTCTTGTGGTCCAATTGAACTGAAATTTGGTGTGTCTTCGTAACTTCGGTAACAATACAAAAATATGGTATCATGAAGCTGATCTGATGAGGAGTTGGAAGAAGCCCATAGGAATTCCGATTCCTGTGGACCAATTAAGCTAAAATTTGGTATGCCTTTGTATTTTCAGTGACAACAAAATAACATGGTATCGTTGATCTGTTGTCATGACAAGTTGGAAGGTGCCCATAGGAACACTAGTTTCCATGGACCGATTGAGTTGAATTTCGGTATGACTACGAAATGGATAGACTTAGAAATATTTCCAACTAAAAAGTTAAAAATAAATTAACGGTGAAAAACATATTTCAAAATCAAGCTTTTATTATGCACGAAAAATTAAAAAAATAAACTAAGAAAACATTCATAAAATTCGTAGTTTTTTAAACTTTACAAGTAACAATTTACAAAAGTGTTCGGTTTATCAGTAGAAGTATGATACATAAACATATATTATCTATAACTAGTATATTAATATTCTTAAGTGTTTAAAAAGCTTGTCGCGCAATTTTGTTAATGCAAAGACCTCGGCCGCGACGAGCTTTTAGATCACTTAAGAATATTAATATACTAGTTATAGATAATATATGTTTATGTATCATACTTCTACTGATAAACCGAACACTTTTGTAAATTGTTACTTGTAAAGTTTAAAAAACTACGAATTTTATGAATGTTTTCTTAGTTTATTTTTTTAATTTTTCGTGCATAATAAAAGCTTGATTTTGAAATATGTTTTTTTTTTCAATATAATGTATTAGTTGAATGATTTATTTTACTAATTTAAAGTTTAATTTCACGATCTTTATTTTGAGCAACGGAATAATTCATTTTATTTATAAATCAAAAACACTACGTCAAAATTCTTAGTACTACGTATACTTGAAGAGATAAGAGCATTGTTTCCTACGAGCGTCAAAGGCGTAAATTCAATATGCGCATCACTGCAAATATTTTCACAAACTAAAAGTATTCATGGTGGCTCTGTACTCGTGTGCTGAGATCGCGTGCTCCATTCGCATATTGCAATTTTAATTCAATCTAAAAATACTTTTTTAGCCTTTTGTAAAAACACAGACAGCAAGTCAATACATAGCTGCTTCGAGAGCACTGTTATTTGATTAAACTTTGTTGGAGAGATATTTCTATCAATCCTGATACCGAACACAACTCAACTCAACTCAGTTTTTTGGCGACATAGATTAACTTAAATTTGGTGTCAGCATTAACATCAATTCACGCATTTTGAAGAGAAAATATTCACGTGATACTTTATAAATTAATAAAAACAACTATAACAGACATTTATAATTCTGACCTCAAACCAAAATACTCGACCAGTAACGTGGTTATTATACAGTTTGAGTGACTTTTCTTTCCCACCAATACCCAGACCCAAGACAAATATTTGTGGATCACACAAGCATTCGTCCTAATGTATGATGAAATTCGCGATCTCTTGTTTTATAAGCTGGAGTCTTACTAACTACGCCACTTAGGCTTTCAATACTTTTTGCATCGCCTTTTACCAGGTGCCAATTGAGGCACTTTGCTTTGCCCGACGGCACTGATCAGTCTTCCATAGCCTGGTCCTTTGAGTAGTTAATTATCACTTGCACTACCTTCAGTAAACTTTCCGCATAATTATGGACTTATATTTTTTACTACTTCCAACGCACGCAAGACTCCGAAGAAAATAAATACGGAAAGATTTCGTAGAAATTTAAATAAAAGTCTGAGAAAAGTTCGTCTCGGAATCGGAAAGTTCTTGATACTTGTGAATTTAGCGATGACTTTGCAAGTATTTCATTAGAGCGAGGAGTTCTTTAAGGTTTTACAAGATTACTTAGATTGATTTTTTAAAAATATTTTCATGTGTGTATTTATTTTAAATTACATTGGTTTTTGAAGGTATTAGATGTACACAATATGTTAGGAAAACGTCAATAGTTTTATTTTTTGTCGGGATTTTTTTAACGCCAATAAGTTCATAATCACCGTAGCTATTGCCTGATTTAGTTTTCGATCACAGTCTGAATACAACCTGTTTATGAAAAAAACATATTTTAATCATATCGACATTCTGAATTAATCAAGGCAAATTTTATTCTGATGACATTTCGCATTACCTCAATAAAGCAGGTATTTAATTACAAAATTATATTTTGGCTTGCAAATTAATCCAGGATGAACAGGCATCAAATTAAAAAGGTCTGTATTACTATGCTAGTAATTACTGGTTCTGGGGTAATGACCTTTTCATGGTAGCAATTATCATAACGGACGATAATTAGTTTATTCGTCGGCTCCACCCACACAAGGCTTTTTATGAGATCACGCACGGTATGATCATTTCATGTTCTAAAGTTGGTTCAGTTGCAATTTTAGGGAGATACAGCTTTATTTAGAAGCCGAAAGTTCTCAATTCAAAAATAATTAAAGTAACTTTATTAGAAGTTATGAAGTCGTAAAATGTAAATATTATTTAGACTTATTTTTTTTTGTAGAACATAGATTTTTTCATTAATTTCGATATTTAAATATTTGTTTAAATTTCATTTACATGATGTTAAATGTGATATTAGAATTAGATAAAATTCCATTTTTTGTATATTATTATTACCTACTACTATAAGTGAATAAATTTAGCTGTTAACCCATTTTAAATAATAAATTCGGAATCCAAACACGACAGTCTTTTTAAAACGGCCTGTGTATTTCATCGCAAAATGTAGCTAAAGGAGCTTTACACTAATTATTTAATGCTTTCTTTTATTTCTTTGAAGAGCTGATACTTTATTTAATAATAAATATATGATGTAATTGATACAGACAAAATTATCATTCATAAATTATAAATAATAACTTGATAAGAATCATCAGTATTTTATTAAGTATACGTACACAATAATGAAGAAATAATATTTATCAATCTATATTAATTTATATAAATCAATACATTTGTATTTGACGAATTTGCGGGAAACAGAATTTAACTTTCAGTAATAAGAACGAGGACAATGGCTGTTTTCGGATGTCTTTAACAATAAAATTCGTAACACAACAATTACAATACCTTGAGGCGAGGTTAGACTGTCATTCATTACTGGGAATCGATGAAGTACCCTACTTGTATACATTTACGCAATTCTAATTGCACTTGACTTCCATTCAAAATTTACTTAGAGAGAAATCGAGGTATCATTTTACTAAATAAATAAAATAAATACACCCAACAGTCACTACGAGTGGGTATCAGACACTACGAGAGATTTTTTCGGTGTCACAAACACCCAGACCCGAAACAAATATTTATGGACTCACGTTTCGTAAGCTGGTGTCTAGCCAACTGCACCACTAAACTATTAAAACCTTTTTGCTAATAACTGCGCCCGCAACTTTATGCTTGATTACATTATCTGACAAAGTCCACTTTGATTAAGTTAGACTTTGTTTCTAGTAGTATCTAGCTACACTATAGTAATAAACTTAGCAAAATACACCCAACAGTCATATGCTTATTTCTGATCCCATACCAAGATCTTTTGTCGTGGGTATTAGAAACTACGAGAGTCTGATAAGTATTCATAATATCTTGAAACATTTTTTTGTGAATCAGACAAAGCCGATCTCGGTGGTAAGGTTGAACCTGCGGCTTCTCGTTTCATAATAAGAATAAGATGACATTAAGGCTTAGCCGCACGGTTGAGTGAAAAATGTCGGCGGTCCCGGATTGAAATCTCAGGTACACCACAAACTTTTTTTTCCAATTTAACGTGGTTGATTGGCTAAGTGAGCGAGTTTCATGACAATCTTTCGTTCCATGACAAGTATGGGAAACTGAAATAAAAACGTTGAATACCTCTCTCTTAAAAAATGTTTTTATGAACATTGAACTAAGGTCACTAATTTAGAAGCGACACGGAAAAAAATACATTTCCTTAACCATTCAGGATGTAACGCAGGTGTACGCAATTTAAAGAAAAACCATCACACCATCATTGAGGACCACATCAAAAACTATATTCATACTACAGCCGAAGTCAAGCCAGAAAATGCTCCATTCTCCGCTCAGCACTGCCGTTATTGTAAATCAAATATTGGAAACTCATAAAGTTTAACATTACAAACGCAAAACAAACCGAGCAAATAATTTAATTCCACATATCGTTCGTGTAATGTTCTCTTAACCGTATAATAAACACGAGCAGGGTTGTAACGCAGGAAAATGAGACATGTGCCGCATAAAATATGTATTTGCATTTAACTTAGCAATATATCACAAGTCAGACAGTTTGACTTGCTCCGTGCTATAGCAATCATTATGAATGGGGGTAATGTGTTTGGGATTGTCATTAGGAGAATCAAAATATTGAGCGTTTAGTGATAAGTGATAAATGTATATTTGTATAGACGCTTCGTAATGACTGATGTCTATTTATTTATAATGAACTATCATGTTGGAGTGGAGACTGCGCTGAGGCAGACGTATTGTGGGACGTCCTGCAGTACGATGGTCCGACGACTTGAGAAAGGTGGCGGGAAACAGTTGGATGAGGGCTGCTCAAGACCGGAATGGTTAGCGTTTTCTTGGGGAGGCCTACGTTCAGCAATGGATGGCGATAGGCTGAATATATAAGTATTCGTTTAGCAAGCAAATAATTCAGTTTACCTACATACCCATTATAGATAATTGATATATGTACGTCTGCCTCGTGGTCTCGCGGGTCAAGTGCGCCATGTGATCTCGAGACCCGGTTGATAAGTTTCCCTTTAGAAATCATTAGTAACAGCATATGTGAAAATTTTCGAGATGATAAAATTACTGATAAAGACACGAATTATAAAAGACTGACCGTACATTTAAAAAAATCAAATAATGCACAATATGTTTCTTAACAATGCACACGTGTACTCGTAAAGCCAATTCATCCCATATGTCGTATGAAAAGCTGCAGAGGTAAATGGAATTGATACTCCTCAAGGACTAAAAATAAGTTCGCGACGATACGAACCCGCATTCTGGATGGATGCAAAATATTCTGTACAAGAATTCCGAATCTCATATGAAACATGTATTCAGAAAACATCCAGAGATACAATTCACGTTATTTTTCAGTGGCTGTTATTTAAATATTTATGTTGTATCACCGTTGTCTATTTTCTTCACTTATGAATAAATAAGTATATAAGCACACGCGATAGTCACATACATAGTCTTGGCCCTACAATAGGATATAAATCCTATGTCTTGGGTATCAGAAACTACGAGTGAAAGGACTATAATATTCGTGGATCATACAAACATTTATCTCGGTGCGGGGATCGAATCCACGTCCTCTCGTTTCGCATGCTGGTATGTTTTCAACTACGCCAAGGGGTTATCAAAATTAGGATACGGGGATTAGCTCCTTCGAGATGATAATTATAAAAGTAATTTTACATACTTAATCGGCCAATACCCACTGCCCGACTGTATGTCATTCCCGATCGATATTTAATAAAGACCTGGCAAGCGAATAAAAACCTTTTTATTCGACTCGTGTTGTGTTTGTAAGCAAATTTATTTACTTTATTTTCAGAGGGTCATTTTTCTGCCAACTTGTCCGGTTGGCTTATAAAATGGCACGGGTACGCGACCCCGGCCCCTCGAGCCACCATTGCTGCAATCACTGTCCTTTCCGCAGCTTTGGTGTCCCTTCCCTCACCCACCACTGGTGGTAGGGTTTAATATTGAGTATTTATTTACTCAATGTTGAACCCGAGCGGATTGGTACCACCGTCCAGTCTATTTCTACCGCAAAGCAGGAATGCGTTCCGGCGGAAGGACTGGATAGCCGTTCCTTCATTGTCCCTCCACCTACCTTCTTGGGTGCTGGTGAGTTGCAACGGCACTACTCCGGTGTTTGGGGTGGTATGCGGCCTTGGGGGTTGATGCGGGGTACAGGGAGACCCGGTGGGAACGGTTTCCGTCGGCCGCCTGCCGGTCAGTAGGGGACCTGAACCCGGGGACCCGCTCTTTTTTAACTCCCGCCTCGGGAAGCTGTCCCGCCAACCGGCGAAAATCCCGTCGTGCAGTCGTCGTGCCAGAGTGGGAGACTGGGGTGGATCCCGGCGACTGTACGCGGGGGGGCACCGGGGGCCCTTCCGTGCCTCGCGGAGGCCTCTCATTTGGCCGTGTGCTGCCTCACATTGAAAAATTTTTTTATATTATTCCATCATTAAGGATCCGCTCTGAACCCACCGCATCCATCCTCACCCCCTCCCACAAATCTCTTTTTTTTTTAATGACCCGAAAAAGGATAAATAGCAGGCAACCCACGGCGGTAAAACCATCCACAATTCCAGTGGACTTCTGCAATGTCAGGGGTCTACACAGCAACCTCGACGCCGTCCATCACCACCTCGAGACGGCGCGGCCTGCCCTGCTCTTTTTAACGGAGACACAAATATCTACCCCTGACGACGTATCGTACCTTAACTACCCCGGCTACGTATTGGAACATGCATTTGTACGTAAAGCCGGGGTGTGCGTCTTCGTCAGGGGTGATATTTGTTGTCGCCGCCTTCGGGGCCTCGAGCATCGGGACCTGTCAGTATTATGGCTTCGCATAGACCACGGGGGTCGTACCCGCGTATACGCGTGCCTTTACAGGTCCCATGCCAGTGATTCTCTACTGTACTGGGGTCTTCTCTACTGTTTGAGAACGTCCAAGTGGGGACTAGTTGCATACTCGAGCAGTGCCCGTCCGCGGAGGTGGTGGTCCTGGGTGACTTCAACGCCCACCACAAAGAGTGGTTGGGGTCCAGGATCACTGATCTCCCGGGTCGGTCGGCCTACGAGTTGGCCCTGGCATATGGCTTCTCACAGCTGGTAACACAGCCTACCCGTGTTCCGGATGTTGAGAGCCATGAGCCCTCTCTGTTGGATCTTCTGCTGACTACTCATCCTGACGGATACAGGGTGGTGATCGAAGCCCCTCTAGGGTCATCTGATCACTGCCTTGTCCGCTCATGGGCCCCTGTTGTGCGTCCCAGTCGTCCTACAGCTACTGGGACTCGCAGAGTCTGGCGTTATAGGTCAGCAGATTGGGATGGACTGCGCGAGTTCTACGCATCCTACCCATGGAAGCGGCTCTGCTTCTCCTCTGACGATCCTGACGCCTGTGCGGACTGCGTAAGGGATACAATAATCCTGGGGATGGATGTTTTCATCCCCAGTTCCAAAATACCCGTGGGGCGCCGCAGCCGACCTTGGTACAACCAAGTTTGTGCCGATGCTGCGCGCCTCAAGCAGTCCGCATTTAAAGCATGGCAGGAAGCCCGAAAACGTCGGGATCCTAACACGAAGGAGGAGAAGCGAAAATTTAATGCCGCTTCTAGATCCAACAAGAGGGCTATCGCTAGGGCCAAGGCGGAACACGTTCGACGAATTGGTGAGCGACTCGAAAGTTATCCCTCTGGAAGTCGAGCTTTCTGGTCGCTCGCCAAGGCTGTCGAAGGTAATTTTTGCCAGCCTAGTCTCCCGTCACTGCGTAAGGATGATCACAGTCTGGCCCATAGTGCAAAGGAGAAGGCCGATCTCCTGGCCCAATCCTTTGCCTCGAACTCGACACTGGATGACGGGGGAGCCATTCCACCAGTTTTACCCAGGTGTGAGAGTTTCCTGTCTGACATTAGATTCAATCATCGTGTCGTCAGACGGGAGCTCGGGCTTCTCGACATCCGAAAGTCGAATGGGCCGGATTCCATCCCCGCGGTGGTTCTTAAGACGTGCGCCCCTGAGTTGACCCCCGTGCTCACGCGCCTGTACCGCCTTTCCTACAAAACCAACAGGGTCCCAGCTTCTTGGAAGGTCGCACGTGTCCACCCAATCCCTAAAAAGGGTGACCGGTCGGATCCTTCCAACTATAGGCCGATAGCGGTCACATCCCTTCTCTCCAAGGTCATGGAACGAGTAATTAACACTCAGATCCTGAGATACCTTGAGGACCGCCAGCTGATCAACGACCGCCAATATGGCTTTCGACATGGTCGATCAACTGGCGATCTTCTCGTGTACCTTACGCACCGCTGGGCGGAGGCCTTGGAGAGCGGGGGTGAGGCTATTGCCGTCGGCCTCGACATTGCGAAGGCGTTCGACCGAGTGTGGCACGGCGCCGTTCTGGCGAAGCTTCTAGCATACGGGATCCCCGAGGGACTCTGCAAGTGGATCGCCAGCTTTTTGGATGGTCGGAGCATCCAGGTCGTCGTTGACGGCTGTTGCTCCGAGACCATGACCATTAATGCTGGCGTTCCTCAAGGTTCGGTGCTATCGCCGACACTCTTCATCCTGCATATCAATGACATGCTTTCTATCGAAAGCATGCATTGCTATGCAGATGATAGTACGAGTGACGTGCGATACATCGGCCAACAGAATGTCCCTCGGAGTACCGTTGGGGAAAGACGGTCACAACTTGTGTCTGAAGTCGAGAGCTCTCTGGGGCGGGCTCTCGAATGGGGAGAAAAGAACCTAGTTCAATTCAACCCTACGAAGACACAAGTTTGCGCGTTCACTGCGAAGAAGGATCCATTCGTCATAGCGCCACAGTTCCAAGGAGTATCTCTCCAGATCTCCGAGAGTATTGGGATCCTCGGCGTCGAAATTTCGAGCTTAGTCCAGTTTAGGAGTCATTTGGAGGATAAAGCCAAATTGGCGAGTAAAAAGTTGGGTATCCTGAACAGAGCCAAGCGGTACTTCACGTCGGGTCACAGATTGTCGCTCTACAAGGCGCAAATCCGGCCCCACGTGGAGTACTGCTCGCATCTCTGGGCAGGTGCCCCAAAATACCAGCTCGACCCACTTGACTCCTTACAGCGACGGGCCGTTCGCATCGTCGATGATCCCAATCTCACGGAGAAACTACAGCCGTTAGGACTGCGGAGAGACTTTGGGTCTCTTTGTGTGTTCTACCGGCTGTTCCATGGGGAATGCTCCGAGGAACTGTTCGGGTTGGTACCGGCATCGCCGTTCTACCATCGCACCACCCGTCACCGCAGTGGAGTTCATCCATATCACCTGGAGACGTACCGTACGCGTACGGTGCGTTTCCAGAGGTCATTTTTACCACGTACGTGCAAGCTCTGGAATGAACTCCCTGCCTCGGTGTTCCCCGAGCGCTATGACATGGCCTTCTTCAAACGAGGCTTAAAAAGAGTATTCTCCTCACGGTAGGCAGCGGCGTGGCTGTGCCCCTGGCATTGCCAAGTCCATGAGCGGCGGTGACCGCTTTCCATCAGGCGGGCCGTCTGCTCGTCTGCCTGCTAAGGCGTTTAAAAAAAAAAAAAAAAAAAAAAAAAAAAAACTTTACCGAGCACAGGGAATTTTTTTACCATTCAATAGATTTTTTCGCTTCCGCAATCCTTAATTTACGAGCTGCATGGATTTTGGTCGGATATTTATTCACAAACATATAAGTTTCCAACGTAAGTCTCTCCTGATGACCGTTTAATTAAAGCGCGCGACAATTAACGCTGATCTGATCGAAAGAACAAATTACGACAGGTAAGTGTATCGTGATATGGGTTCAGCCTGTGTACTCGTAAGTATACTTACTCCCCAAATGTTAGTAGAAATGGTAGAAATTTCGTTTTTGGGTAATATTACTTTTACCTAATATAGTAGTAGTGTGCACTGTGCAATCTGATTCATATATCTTTTAGGTAATAGCAATACTCAAAGTTATATGTGAGGATCATAAGTGAAGAAAATAAACAAATGTTGACTATTTTAGAAGTAGAACTATTGACTACTAAGTTGTAGGGAGCATTACTTTAAAGATCGCGGGGCTAACGTCTTCCGCGCACGCCTTAGGTATCATCTTTTGAGTACACTCCTTCAATACTGCTCGTGATTCATCAGTTACCACTTACCCTGTATACTGTATATTTACGTCGAAAGTTTCAAAGCTACGTAACAATTCTTACACAAAGAATTTTAAAATTGATCTCTGAAATTAGCTTATAATGATACGTAGTCATCTTTTATTACTTATAAGAGAAGATTCATCACGAAAACACTATCCATGAAGTATTTAAACAACATTACTACATAATTAACCTTTTTATGATAATGTTTTTGTCTTAGTTAATTATGGTCATAAATGCTAGCGAAGCTGTATTTTTCTAAATTTCCACGTTCTCATTGCACACAGAAAAAAATCTAACATAATAGATTTATATGGTTATATCATATGTATTTATAGACTATTTCACATTGTTTATTTTATTATTACTATCTAAACTAGTTTAAAAATGATTATCCTTTAATTCACGTAATTATCAATACAAATTGATACTCGCAGTATCCGTTTCCAGGGCTTAATGACCGCATTAAAATCTATCCTACAAATCAGAGCAATTAAGTAATCTTGTAGCTCGAGCCATGAGCGGAATGAAACTAAAATATTGCCTTGAAACTTGAAGCTGTGTGGTGGCAAAAAAAGCACATTATGCACCAGAAGCGTGCCGGTGGCGCCACCTGGTGTCATAGTTACAACGCTTATTGCTTCTTGAGAACGGAATGCCACTGTAAAGTGGGGAAACGACGCCGTTTTAGGAATTACAGTCCTACAATTTAATAACTCAGGCGTATTTGATTTTAGATTTGTTACATTATTGTTTGTGGAATGATATCTTCCTTTCGTCGGACAAGGGTTGCTGGAACTACGAAATAAATAAGAACAGATTTAAATAAACAAGTTATGATTATTTTATCTTAGTGTTAGTGTCTTTTTTTCTTGAAACACAATTTGTGTATGCGTATATTATGTATATCTTGTATAATATATATGTATGTCTTTAAAATCTATAGGACCCTATTTGATAAATTTTTATTTTTCTTAGAATGCTATCAGTCCTTCCGAAAAACCTAACGCAAGTTCAATAAGGTCCTTAGTTCAATCACAAAATAATAAAGGCAAACTAGGCAATATTTTCAGAAACAGATTACGCTTATACATCATTATAAAAGCTAACGCCGAAGTTATTTGGGAAAACCTTTCCTGTTGATGTGGGTTTATTAATCCGGATTTCAACTAAAACTGCGTTGAGTCAAACCTACGTCAACAAAATAATAATCTGCCGCAAAATAATTATTTTCATTCCCAAATGTATTTTTATTTACAAACACAAATTGGCTGTTAACATTTTGTTTAAGCATAAATGGAAAGATAAATTCTTCAGTGGCCCAGTGTGGAACCTTTAGGACTAGGTCCACATATTCATCATCTACATCATCATCATTAGCTAATAGCCTAATACGGCCTACTGCTGAGCACGGGCTTTCTTTACAACTGATAAATTGATGATGGATGATCGTGCTTGTAGATGTACATATATTATAATCTATTTTCTGCAACAATTTTGGTCACGTCATAGAATTTTCGACAACAGAATATAAATGGTCATAGAAAAGTAAAGAAGACTTATACAATGTATCAAAATCCTTTAGGTTACTTATTGTAGATTTTTCATTAGTCAAAAGCATAAGTGATTAAATTTTGTGGTAAGACTGAGTAGATCTCACTTTGATGATGAAATAGTCAGATATTTAATTTAAAACAGAATAATTGCAAAATCTGAACCAATTGTTGGCGCTTTCAGTCGTGCCAACCATAAGTGCAAACAGTACTACATATTTAGTTTGTACTTGAAAAGTTCAGTCTGCTCAAACCTAGCGAAATTAATAAATTACATGACTTTGGTGTGTTGAATAAGGCGAACTATTACAGCCTTGGTTACTGTAATGAAGGATGAAGTTATTCCAAGAAGTTATACACATATGTGTATTTAATTTTTGCATATTATATGTAAATTACTATGTGTGCCGTGTTTCGGGGATAATTTATATATCTAGGAAACAAAGACAGCCATAATTCCGTCGATAATCCTAATAGTGGATGTCATCGTCGTCCTTATTGAGAATGTTCTCTTTGTAGCATATTAGTGGTATCGCGGTTATTTCACCGTATCAATAATGAGGGACTCTGCTTTATTTATAAAATGAAATTGTCAAAGAAGGCCTGAAGGTCTTTAGTATTTTCTTTCATCCCATGAGGCGATAATAATCGAGTATTTACAAGTTGAAAACAAATCAAGGGTAAAATTAATTCCCAATGACACAGTTATTGTAAGAGAAATAAAAATTGACTATCCAAAAATCGATACAACAAATTATTTTTACATATTGATGCATGTATATTATTTACGAAGCGTTTCTTATCTTTAAAGTATTTTTTTTTGTATTTCACATTAAAATTGTATTTAATTAACTGAAAACTCTCGTTAATGGTGTTGCTTAATCTCTAAAAAACCAAGTCATTTCGTGTCTAGAACTCAGTTTATATCCTTTTTACAACTTGTTTATGTATCAACAGCTGTAATAAAAGTTCGTTGTTTTGTGCAGCGTTTTTATTGTTCATTCTGTATTGTAGCACGAAAGTGAAGAATGTTTTCTTGTTAAATATTTTGAAATGTCCTTATTTTTCAACGTTGACTTGCCGGCGAATGAGGGTTATTATAACTTGAAGTGCTACATAATGCTTAATGACATACATGAAGATAAATACAAGTCTGGTAGAAGTACATAGATCTTATATCTACAGGGATATTTTGTACGATTTCTTTACATATTTGCCTCACATGATATGATATACAATAGGTATATTGTGAAAATAACCATATTTTTTTTGTTCTTGAGGGAATTTTGCCTGCAGACTGAAAAATAGATTTGTTCTAGTTTTCTTGCAGTTGTTCCAATATTCAAAGTTATCAAAACGAAAACGTTTTGTTTCATTTTAGATTTTAAGTGGTACTTTTGTGTCTTTTACCACCACTACCGCCGCGCAAAAAATGTTTATGTGGTTTTGGATTGAATTTAGAACATTTCTGTCGGAGAGATATGACTAACAGTCATACACATGTTATATTCATGCATTTCGCGACCCGTCGCACCACCGCCGTTAGCACTACATAAATTATCAACCTCTCAAGTTATTGTAGTCCCGTATATTGGAGTTAAAAATATAGACTGTCTTGTGGTCTCGCGGCTCAAGTGTGTCCTGTTCGATTTAACGGGTTCGCTTTCGGTTCCCGGGTTGGACTAAGTGTTATTAGTTTGGTTTGGTTTTTCCACAAAAGAAAATCAGTAGCAGCATGGCGTCTTGCAATATGCCCGATAATAATGGCAATAGATTTGCCCCTTATTATACATATTTCTTTTTGTTCTCGACGGGAAAACTGGCTCTATTTTCATGTGCCCATGTCGGGGTCATTATTTTTTGTAGTGTAATGGTAGTCAAGACAAAATTTGTAATATTATATATTTGAAGAACTGTAGCAGACTTCCGATATGCAATGTATGATTTAAATTTAGCCGAAATTCTTTTATTCCAGCCCTGTTAATGACGTTCAATTACAACATGTACTTCTATTTACAACCATTTCATTTGTGAGTTAATTAAGGATATCATAAAGACATGGCATAAAGGGAAGTAAAAGCGGAACGTTATTTCGCCGGTTTTTCTTGTTTACTTAGGAAATATTAACGAAATTGTTTTGTATAAAAATGTTCTGCTCTGAAACGGTTTCTATATAATTTGCACAAACATTTTGCATACTCTGATTTATATTACTGTTGATCATCCATTAGTTGGCCACACAATCTTAATAACAACATATAAGTAAACAAATTAACAATTAAAGGACTATCCGGCTTTTAATGTAGGCTTAAATGAAGCCTACGCAATATAAAGAAGCGATGTTTGAAATTTTCCGAATATTACGACCCTAGAGCGCTTCTTCTTACTTTCACGTACCCACAACATCACTTTGTGCTCGTCATATCGCGGTTTTATGAGATAACTTTCCCTTTTTGTCTTTCAAATACTCTCTGTAGTATTGTACGCTATTGTGTTTTGTATGAGATGATATAAGAATAATTTTCGCTCATACTTTTTCTGTCACATCATTTATGAGATATGAATTTGGTGGTGTAGGTTTGGGTTTAGTTATTATATGTATTTCGAATAGATTATAGGTTACGTTATATTGAAGTTCTTATACTGTTACATTTTAAAAATAAGTATATATATTTTCCTTGCATTAAATGCGGTTCATTAATTTAATATGTCAAAAGATCGTAACCTTTTATTGTGTATTTTATTTTTTGTTGTTATTGATCAATTTTATTAAGAAGACGTATTATCTACCATACTCATATTCATCGTGTAAAAATTCACCACGGGTTTATTACACATACAATTTAATTCTGACCTTTTAAGACAAATACCATCTTAATTACAAAATAGTGATGTATAATCCGTATTCGATATTACAAATGACACCAAACAGAACAATTTAGGAACAGAACTAATACCAAATACCATTGGAAATAGATTTTCCTTGATTTAGTACACAAATAGCCGTAGAACATTGGCAACAGAGGAGACGTAACCGCAGATCTATGCGAAACGCCTGGAACGTCTATAAACCAGTTAGAGAGGGATTATTTGAATGTCTATTAAAATTTAACAAACATTTATTATTTACATATCAGTTAAAGCATAGACTTTGCCGTGAACTAAGAGTTAAAACATTACATACACATATATACAAAATTGTACATACAATTATCTATGTAGTACTGGTATTGTTGATACATACGTTTCAGCCACTAGTTTTAGTAAATCATTTATTCATCAATTAGTAAGTAATGGGACGAGAAGGAAAAGTCATTACTATTTTTCCAACCACGTTTCGCCAGGAGTAGGCTAAATCACTACACCAAAATACTAATAGATACCCACACAACAATATCCCTGCCATTCCACACAAACTCTTAACTTGCATCATAACACGTACTTAGTCCCGAGAGGTTCTCTTTACTATACATTTTTAATCAAACCTAATGCACCACGTTTAATTTAGTACCAAATTACTATGCAGTAGACTATTTGGCGTAAAAGCCGATGTACTTTACCGTAACTTTACCTAAGTAAGGTTTCTAAAGGTAAGGTAATTAAATGCGGTTGTGCTTATCGATTGCCGCCGAAGACAGATGTTGTCAGATCCAATTACTGTAATGGAAATAGTATGCCATACATTGCCGTACAACTAACAAGAATTTACATTAAAATTGTCTTTGCTATCTGATAATTTTGATTCATTGCTTGTTTCAGGGCAATTGTATTTCAATTTTTAAATGGTTTGTATACGTAATTGATATAGAAATTATATGAAACAGTAGTAATAAATTTAGACTAATTTGATAACATTTTAAGTCTTATTGCATTTACGCTGAAATTTTTGCGCGCATAACCCTCGACGCCGTAATTACGGTACTAATCTGTAATACTACATACATAGTATTAATCCTAGGGTAGGTCTACACATGACATTAAGCGAAGCAATAAAAGAGCATTCGGTCTGGCTAATGTTACTTGTAATAACGTAACATAAAACGCAGAATAGGCGATTGACGTAAAACGTTACGAGCAAGCTTCATTGAACATGTCGGATGCAGGCTGTCGCGTGTTTCTCATTTGCTCAATTAGCTATTATAAAGATGCAGTGATTGATGTTGTTTTGTTTCATTTGATGTTAGAAAATATAGAATCTGTAGTGTGTATTTTACCCCTTTAAGTTGTAGAGAAGGCTCATGTCGCGCAGTGGGGCATATATAAGATGATTATTAGGCCAGCTTGATTTCAAATCTTGGAGTGAGGATAATATTTATATGGATTAAAGAATAGCTTAATATTGATTCCAAAGAACTTGTACAAGTATGTTTTAATAAAGATAATAAACTTTGAATATTCCTCTCTCTCCCTGATACAGATTTTACAATGGGAAGGCTCCCTTATCGGTAGTTCGATTTCATTTCAACGTTAGATTTAAATTACGTGTGGAAATTTTGAATGTATTTTTTTCCGATTCTTCGATCGTGAGAAAGAGCACACAAAATTTTTTTTAGGTATGTAGTCCACCAACCCACTAGGCTAGTTTGGTGGACTAAGACCTAAATCTTCTCATTCCTAGGGGTGGCCTGTGACAAGCAATAGGACGACGATAACGATGATGAATGATCTAGTAATTTCCTATGCGTAATATCAATTGAAGGAAGCTACTTTGACTTTGGCCGTAGTTCGGTGATATTCTGTTGAGTAATACTGGCCAATTGCTATTGTTACTAGGCAATCGAGAATCCAATAGAATCGAGCTACCACGAGCCATTACGGTTGGTTTGATGTTTCAATTTGATCGATGACTACCATTGTCGTTCTGTTTCAACAACTCCTTACTTGCCGTAGATATGTTAATAAATCTTTACTTTGCCATTATTTTAAAGAAGGATATAAACGAAAATTCCTATTAAAATAAATGTTTTAATAGATTTTAGTCGTTATTGTCTTAATTAGTCATAAGATCAGTTCTTGTTAAACTATTCAAAGGTTTTAGAGACGAGTATTAAGCAAACTCGATCTACGCCCATTTCGGAAGTATAAAGCGCGCCACACTTCCCGTAAGCCAATACATGAAGCTGTTAAAGTATCGTAAACTAAAATACGGTCGTATTTAATCATTATTAGCCGGGTTATTTCCGTCTATAAAGTTGCACCTACGCAGTAAAACCTTAATGTTGAAATTGGATGATTTGTCGATCTATAAGTACCCAATTTCCCGATAGAGCTTTTATTTTATTAATATTGTAAATGGATTCAATCATTTAATGAATATTACCAAGGCTACGGGGGTAAGGCTATTGCTGTATTTCCAACACATTTCCGCCAAATTTCTCACCAAAAAATCAATAAAAAACACCCACGTCAAGTCAACCCACGATCAACATTAAAACCTGATTAAGGCATATTTGAGTAAACCAATGAGAAACCAACAAAAAATTCGATTAACTCAAGCGCGCCGAATTTGTACGGAGTTTATAAAAATAAATACGAAATGAAAGCTAATAAAACTCTTAATAATGTTTGGAATGAGTCACGGCGATGTGACGTGACCCGACTCAATCTGCCGTGATCAGCCTGGCTCTGACGTACATCGGATTCAATACAACTCCGGAGAGAAAATAATTTTCCCCCGATTTATTTGACGCGCTCACAATCGAACACAATTTATGCCAAAATAATAAGCCGCCATTCATTGGAGCCTATTCTGGAATTAATTCGAGATTCAGGTCCCATAGATTCGTACAGCGAGATTCGAAGTCCCGCGGGAGTGGCGAGCGTGCATTGCCCCATAAATTGGCAGCCTTTGTACGACGGAATTGCTTTTTCTAGTTTACTGTGTTGGTAGGTAACTATTGTCACTAAACAACTGCCGGCCAGCCGGAATGTAAAGATGATTTTCGAAGAAATAAACCTAATCTATTTTGTTTCTGAGAAATAGAATTCATATCTGTATTACTGATTATCATGAAACCTTACGTAGGGACCTATCGCTAACTTGTTCTATAATCTACCTCAGTTATTATGGCGTTATGTGACTACAATTTTTGTGGGTTTCTTCGTGTAATAGCCCACATGCTTGCATTTACCTACTTGTATCTGAGAGGTTTCAGCCTACGCTTGTTTTCACGTAATGGTTATATTTTTATATCTTAAGCTTTTGTAAACGACTTAGATGTACACGGACTCGACATGACGTTTCTGATCGCAATTGTAACTTTCAGCTACATTTTTGTTGGTTAATTTTTAACTCTAATATTTATAGGATAATTAAAGTATTTGTAAAAGCGTATTTCTAAACTGCAATTATTTATTAATACCTATATTTTCAAATGTTCTTTCAAAACATCTCATATTCTTAAACAAACAAAACAAACAAACGAAATTGCACGCATTTCGCTAATTCCGTACGCTCAAAACACAAACAAGGCGCAACACTGAAAATTGGCGAAAATATAATTTTCTTACCCATTATCGGGCGAACAATCACAATAGGCTCGATGATGGCCGGCTATGCGAGTACCCGTGCCTTAGCCGAATGCCCGATTACATCCCAGCTACATGCATCAGCACGTTTCGACAGTAATGCTGTCGAATATCGTTCTGAAACATAACGCCGATGGCTCCACGCTGTGAATAACCAAGCGGTTACAATGCGTTCGCCAGAACACGCTGCGTGCTATAGCAGAATAACAAATCGCGTTAGTGTAATTTATATCAAAAATGCCAGACGGATACGATAGTGGTAAGTAACTGGAAGATGTATGGACTCAACGTTTAGGTTTCGGTATTTGTTTGTGAGCTAGAGATTTGAATCTGATTTATCATAATGGCTGCTTAATACCCTCAGTAACCTGGGCTATTTCTATCTTATTGATACAAAGCTTACATTTGCGTCGATTGATGACGTGTGTGTTGTGACGTAGACAATATTCAGTAAATTCGAGCCAAAAATTGTCGGTTCTTCAATGAATAGTAGAAACCAGTGTTTCTGTTTCATCAAGTGCCCCTAATTCCATAGAAGCCTAAAGATATAATGTTTAACCTTTAAATATTTTATTAAACAACCAATGCAACGTATAAATTACCACACATTAAACAATTACAAACTAGGTATTTCACAATCAACGTGTAACGGTTTTGTGCTTCAACGAAAGAACCGCCACTCATTGCATAATTATTGTGACATTTAATTTATTTTATAAAATATCCGTTAAACATATCATAAAATGTTGATAAACAATACTGAGAATTGTTGTAGTTCAAACGGCTTTTACATTGATAATGTTGTATTATAATTTGCAAATCGTAATCGTGTATTTTGTTTCAATATCACTTTGTTTTGCATAAATACACTTTGTATTATTGACAATTTGAAACCACTTATGAGTGGATTATTGTTGTTCCAATGAAATGAGCCTCTATTAAGCATTAAAATTGAATACAAAGTAGGAAAATTATTATTATTACTTGAATACAATTTTGTATCGTCATTTTGTATTTCTGTTTAGATTTTGTTGTTATACTGATTATTTATGGTTTCGTCGTTTAGGAAAGCAGACAAGAATCTCTAGATTTAATCCGCCAGACCACACTAGGCCAGTGGTGACAAGACAAGGTCTGTGAGATGTATAGGAGACCCGTGCCCAATAGTAGGATGTATAACATATAGGCTGGTGATTTTGGCCTCAAAGTGTGCATATTGTATAAAGCGTATGCAAAATTGCTCAATATCGGTTGAGTTCACATTAACTGATGTTATTCTAGAGGCTCTAAGATACGGCTCTTACGAAATTTAGGTACATGATTATTTATTTATATTAGCTGTGATCCACTACGGGTGATCGTAGCTTGATAATATAATCTAAATTTCAAGACAAAAATAATGTCTTAATTAGAACCAGTATTTCCTGAGATTTCCAAAAAAAGTCTTTGGATTTATGTGATTATATAATGTTTCGTGAAAAACGTCTCTCCACCGTTAAGATATAAATGATTAAACAGAAGTAAATGGAGTGCTTCTGCTTGCTTTGCAGAAATGAAAATATAATTTCATTATATTAGAGTAGAAATAAACTTACAAAACAAAAGAACGTACAACGAGTCTTAAATGACGCTGGGTTTTTTAAATGCACTTTTCTGTTTACGTAATTCTTACTCTCCTTAGGACAGTCGCGTCAAAATGACCCCGAGCGGGGCGGCGGCACTGTGGCCCGTGTACGTCGCGGGCGCCCATTCACAACGATAAGCCCAAATCAAGATAGTGGGGGTGCAACTGCGCCCCCTTCAAATTCGTGAAGGCCGGGACGTTTACGTTCCGGAGGCGCACCGGGCGACTGCGGTATAACGGTGGGCGCCTCTCGCTCACGTTCCGTGGTCGCCCCACTCGGCGCGGTGATGGCCACCGGGGGGTTTTGGTCGGTATGCCGGTTTAGGGATTTTGTTAGGGACCCAGCCCGGCACTTACACCTGCGCGGACCTGACGTCGCCGCGCGCCGGGCTGGAAGACCGGTGACCCCGACATACGCTTCCCGCCCCCCACCGCCCCCGGGCTGGCGGGAAGTAGAGCCATAAACAGAAAAAAAAAAAAAAAAAAGGACAGTCGCGTCAGTGAATTAAATTGTTTTGAATTCTTAATCTTCACATTACTCATTCACTATGATGATGAATAACCATGATTCTATGGTTATGTTGCATTCGATTTAAATATACAGCTTGTAGGTTTTTCTGTGCTCTTTTCTAGTCAGATAAAACTGATTAATAAATTAATTTAACACATAGATTAGTAACATAATAAATTTTTAAGGGTTTCAATGCCCACCATACATTTAATATCTTTTGTAAATTATATTACAATTATACCTACCCATAGTAATCAAAGACCGTTACGTTAATATTAAATATTACAAACATTTTTGTATGAGAGTACAGCAGCATTCTTCGCAAAAGTCCATTCATCATTGAACTAACAAATGAATGCATTTGTGCGAAGCGAACAAACTATCCACATACTCGGAACATTTGCATCCAGAGCCACGCCGTACGTAACGCTTTGACGTCTCGTGATGCCGACAATCTAATGTTGCAGCCGTGTGCTGTAAACACGATATAAACGATCGCTTCTATGACGTATCGATACCGATTTGGGAATTTTACACCATATTCCAGATCGAACGATTTTTTTAAATTCTGGTTCTTCTAATTTATTATGCTCTAGTACTTCATAGCTAAGTAGAGATATCGTTAGAAATATTTTTGTCAGTATTATTCAGTTACTGACAAAAACAAATTAATTTCAATGTCACCTAAACTTAGCGTAGATAAGATTTTTTAAATCGACTGACTTGAATAAGGCCGTATAAAGTCAGTATTTCATACGGCCTTGTTCCAGTGAACAGAAAATTCCAATTGATTTCCCAAAGTCTTTTAATTCCAAATACGTCTAATTTTATCTTTACAAAAGAACACATTGGGAAAGCAATCAGAAACTCCGCTGATGAGATTTATTGCCATGGAAATTCTCGAGCATACTTAGGTTTTTTTTTCATTATGAAAAGATTAAGGTGATTTTTTTGTATTAATATCCAATTTATATTTAGATATAGATTTCAGAACCAATTATTTTGGTATCGGCAAACAAACCACATTGACTTTAAAACTGGCAAGCATTGATAGATACAAATATAGCACCACCAGAGCCTGGCAACCTCAGACACTGAAGAAACCGCATAGTATGTTTCTCCCACTTAAATAAAAAAAAAATAAACCTTAAGTACGGGTATTTACATTTCCCAGAAACGTATGTAGTTGTACGTTTGCGTAGTTTACACACAACAATCAAGTCCTCATACATCTTCGAGTACTATTTCTTATTTAAGTAGAATGATATTCTCAATTCTAGGAATTCTGGAAATGATTAAAAAAAAATTAAGTTTAAACAATAACATAGAGAACACTTAAGGCTAGTTTACATAGTAAAGAAATCTTATTATTTATTGAAACAAAACTTAAGTGTTTTAGAAAAAATCTGGTGCCCAAATAAAGATTTAACTTTAAAAATGTGTAGCTTAAACTTCTCCTTAAACAGTAATTCAATCATAACGTTGTTATATAATATGCTCAATAAAGGTTGAATTATTTAATTAAATTATGCTTGTGTTTCTTCTTTGGAATTATTTATGTATGTATGTCGAACTCACATAGATAACGGCGACAAGTTTGTACCTTTAGATATTAGAAATTTTATATGTCATGCCCCAAAAATTCACCTTAATTAATTTGTTTTTGAAACATATTTTTTAGTATTGAAAATTCTAGTTTTGTTCTAACAAGTTAGATTAATTAAATGATTGCAGCTTCGAGTTAACTGTGTATTTTATGTTTAAGTTGTATTTATTTAATATTAAGCCGATTAAAATATTTTAAAACCTAATACTTAATGATATGTTACACGAAAATACGTTTTACTGTAAAATTAAAAAAATAAAATCTTTAAGTAACCAACGAGAAATCGACAAGCATTAAGTAGTAGTAAATGTTAATAGGATTAAAAAAATAGATTTTTGTAAGAAAGTCACTATAATATATCATATTTCCATATTTTATCGACGATATATTTAAATACAAATATGACACGGGAATGTTTTGTACCCAACAAATTAAATCTATCAAATCTCCTTAACAGTGTACGTAACGAGGATAATAAGCTTAAGTGATTACGACCAGTATTCTAAAGAGCTGGCTTTGTATTTTGAATAATAGTTTTCATGGCATATTAATTAAACAAAATCTGTTTACCTATTGGCCTAGGATAAAGACATTTGACCTTCTAAAGTATTCATTTATTTATTTTTTTTTTTTACACTTAGCGTATAAAGGCGGACATAATGCCAGAGGCATTCTCTTACTGTCAACCTTAGGGTGATGCAGAGATTAAAGGTGGGTGCATAAATAAAAACAAGATTAAACAATCAATAAAAGTATAAATAAACAAAAGGTATAAAGAAAAATATATATACACAGATAAATGATTTCATAATTATTACATACAAATACTTATATAATGTTATAGTATACATACATAAATACATAAGCAGACGAAAGGAGAAAAAAAGGTCATACATCACACATATTATTTAGACCAGGGCTTCCCAAACTGTGCAACATCTGAGGGGCGTCGCGAGGCGATCGGCAAACATTCGCTATCCGTATTTTCTGATAATCTCATATTACGCTAACTACTGCTGTTTTTATTTCCAGTAAAGTAGGTAGTTTTGATGATGATGGGGGGGGGGGGCGCCGTAGTGTAAATAAGTTAACCCCTGATTTAGACATTTCGTTTGAAAACAGCTGCCGAACTTTTATTTTAAAGGCCAATCGAGTAGTAGCCGACCTGATTTCAAAATAAAGTAAAAAAAGTTAAAAGTAAATTAATGTAAAGAAAAAAATCTTTCTTTTTGTCGCCTTTTTTCTCATTGTTGCTCCTCTCCTACCAGCTGTAACGTTATCAGTTATCATCAACATCATCAGCCCACGTCACACTCCTGTGCACGGGCCTCTTCTACCATTGAGAGGTTTTAGGCCTTAGTCCACCAAGCTGACCGAATGTGGGTTGTCAAGCTTTTCTCAATAAATTGGCTTTTCATCTCAACATATTTTTTCTATTCAAACAAGCATAGTAATTCCAGAGATTAGCACGTTTAAACAAACTAACCACCTTCATAAGTACCGAAAAATGAATTGGAAATTATGCGATTGGATAACTGTTATCGGTATTTACCATTTTTAACGAGTCCAATTGTTTCAAACCATTTTGTTTCCGCGAACAGATGGTTACGCATGAGTATTACACGATATATCCGTTTTACGCTAAAAAGTACCAGTATTTTTAGTGTCGATATTCAAATTACATATTTTTTGCATACTGGCAAAATATTTAGAACCATGCAATAGGCATATAAATTGTTCACATACCCGTATGCAATAGGGAGCATAAATAAAATAAACAATGGAAAAAAGGTTGAAATAAATTATTCTTCACATATCCAATGTGGAGCTTACCACACGTTCTCCTTTACCTAATGAAACTAAGCGATAAAAAAAGTCCTATAATTGAGCATCTATCGTACGCCCAAAACAATTACGTAGCGCATTATTTAATGTAGGGTATAAAAGTCTGTCATTAAGTGAATGCACATTAGTGCTATTTGCATAAATTTCCATATTACTGCGCCGTTTTGCTGCACGGGAGCTGTTGTCAACACATGACGTAATTAAAACGCGCTTCGAGATGAATTATAGAGATTAAGCACAATAGCTCGCCTCGAATTTATTGTGTTCGTAAAATAAAAACTAGCCTGCAATTTCAGTTATTATTGCGGCCAGTGCTTCAAAGTCCTTTTTAATTTATTTAATAAAGTGACATTTATTACTGAATGTTTGAATTGTATTAGGTCGGCAACTAAGTGAGTGCGGATTTCACTCATAGATGGCTTCAGTTGAAATTATAGGTTTGCTGGCGTAGTCCAAGTGTAAAACACATTTTCTATTTGATAGTTGGTAATTCAGCTATCAATCAGTAAAAAAAGTTTTTTAATCGGTTGCGTAGTTTTCGTTTGGTGTTCGTTGAAAAATGGATAATCAAAAGGGAAATTATCGTCATATTTTGCTTTTCAATTTCGCAAAGGGAAAAGGCATCGCAAGCTCACAAACAGTTATGTGCTATTTATGGTGACGAAGTCCTAAAAGAACGGCAGTGTCAAAATTGGTTGGACAAATTTCGTTCTGGTGGTTTTCACTCAAAGACGAAAAACGCTCTGGTCGTCCAATTGAAGTTAATGACAACTTTGTGAAAGCAATAATCGATTCGGATCGTCACAGTATAACTCGTGATATTGTAGAAATGCTTCATACATGCATTGATAACCACTTAAAACAACTTGGCTATGTTCAAAACCTTGAAAATCCGAGATTACTTAGTTGCCAACCCAGGTTCGTCGCCATAAACAGCAAATAATTGTTTGTGAGCTTGCGATGCGTTTTCCCTTTTCGTAAAAAAAAGTAAAATATGACGATTATGTTCCTTTTAATTTTCCATTTTTCAACGAACACTAAACGGAAACTACGCAACCGATCAAAAAACTTTTTTTACTGATTGATAGCTGAATTGCCAACTATCAAATAACAAAATGTGTTTTACACTTGGACTACGCCAGCAAACCTAAAAATTTAACTGAAGCCATCTATGAGTAAAATCCGCAATTACTTAGTTGCCAACCCAATAACATAAAGATTGATGTTACTATTATTTTTTGTTTGGGAAAAGAAGAATAAGTATTTAAAAAAATGTATTCTATTTTTAAATTTCTGAGTATAGTATTCCTGTCCATCTAATCTCACTAGCTATTTGTGAATGTAGTGTATAAAAAAGAAAAAAAATAGTTTTGTAAAGCGGGAATAAGCGAGTGTTGCCCACGGCGGGAATTCATTTCTTACCTGACTGCGTACAATAGGCTGTGCCGTTGATGTGTTGCCAGATGTCATTTTTCTATTACGATAAAAAGGATTGGACCGCTGGCATTGAGATGATTGGTATTTAGGTACCCTGAATGATATTTATTATGTTTTATATCACTCGATATTTTAAGTGGCTTTGAATAGGTATAATAAATTTATGCTACAATATCTTAATCGCTGTTTGAATTTTAAAAATATCTATTTATATTAACCCAGATATGTATGTTTGTATGCTTTTTCTGTAGTATTATGTCCAAATAAGGGAAAAATATAAGGTAAAAAAATATGAGTACCTATTACATTTGCACTGAGCTAGCATGGTGGACTAAGGGCTAAATGCACTCAGTCGTAGAAGATCCTTGCCCAGCAGTGAAACATAAATTGATATGATTATAATTATAGGCATAAATATATTTGTTCACTTAACCGCAAACGCAGAATTAATTCACTTGATGTTCTACACAAAATGAAAATAGGACCCATATTTCTCAATCTGTGTTTTCATGTTTATTAAAAATTAATATAAGTCATTCGATATTATTAAACATAATGAACTCATTAATACCCACATTACCAGTTATTACCATTAACGTGCTAAAAGCAGCTATAAATAGAACATTAAGACATTATGTAAGACGTAAGCTCTGTATGTTTTGAAGGTGTTGGGCGACAGTGCGGCGCGACATGTCGACGCCGCTCCTCTGACGTCATAGTGAAAGTCTTTCGGGTCAGTGGAATAGGGAAACACTATTCAAGGTCTTTCAGGGAAGATGAGTACATAACAGTCTGTCAAGGTTGCTGTATTTACTTTCTGTAGTCGCGCTTTGTGCCATCTTTTTTGGGTATTCATTACTAATTAGGGATTATTTTATCATATGATTTGTTTTTTAGTAATGAAAAATTCTAAAACAAAAAGACAGCATCATAATAGACTATGATTGCGTTCAGCTGAGATGCGATAATTTATAATTCCACTATTTTATTTAGCACAGGCATTAGGTCTGTAAGAAATAAAGTTAAGTACGTTTTATATAAAATTCCATTCACAAGATAGAAGTTCTATTTATTTTTTTTTTTGTAAAAATACCGTAAGCAGAAATTACCTTTGCGGACTGATATTTAAATAGTAGATACATTTTTATTATGAATTTTTAACATAAATGATTTGATGATACATCGTGTATCGTACTTATTTATATACTCTTTGGTTCAGAAAAAGGATTTTCTAATAGTTATAGTCAAATAAAGTGGTGCCCAAAAGGTAAGTTTTGCCAAAGGACTGAACACGCAGTTATAAATAATATCGTAAATATATAAACCCATAAGCTGTAAATACACACTTGACTTTTCATAAATACAAGCCTTAAGTCGGGAAAATCATAAACTACAAGAGACAAAGTAGTAACTGATCAAACCACCACCAAAAACCATGAAGGCGATTGAACATAAAGCTTTCAAAATTCAGCATCCATTGCGCTATTCGCTGTCAAAAATACATACTAATATCACAATAAAAATCAATGTACGCGAAATAAAATTCACAATGAAATAAAAGTAGTGTACAGTAAGGGTGGTATTGAGGTCGCAGGATTCATCCCCAGGCTGGTGCGTCGGCGACGGGCTGACGCGACGCCCCGGCGCCCGTGACGTCACAGGCGCGGTCGATACCCAGATGATCAGCGCACCAATATCTCAACAGCAAACATTTGGCAAGGCTCCCTGTTTTTACATTCGAATATGCTGGACAAAATGTACTTGAAATAAAGTTATAATTTCGGCAATAGCTTCAATGGTATCTTTGTTGATGAATAGAATATGCAGAAAACAATAGAATTTTTAGTTTTATTTAGAATTTTTATTTTTAGTTTTATTTTTTCTAACTCGCTTAGCGTAGCTTATTTATTTGTTAGATTAAGATCCCTAAAATAAATAGAAAAAATTAAAATATAACATAATTAAATTAACAAATTTTTGATATGACAAGCGAAATCTCATGTATCTTAAAACCACAAATATGAGATGAACACATACCCAACATCAGCACATCCTATCATTATTTAGAGGGATGATTGCTCCATTTTAGCCTCATATGTACTGAAAAAGCCCTTCATCAATACTCTTACCGGTCTAGATTTCAAAAAGACTCATAAAATTTTTCTTCGCTAAGTTCATGATTACTTAGTGTTTCAGGTAAACAACTATTTCCTTCAACATTCCTATATAAATTGCCAGAATTTAAAAAGCAATCGATGAGTACCCTATTTCTGGCTTAAAATTTTGATATCATTCACATTTCATTCCTATTTTCTTCTCAGATTTACTCGTATAACAAGATTGGAGCAAAATATAATCCAATACTTTGTCAAACGGTTTTTAAACAAGATTGGGATCTTTCACCATTATTATCTTTTGCTAGAAAGTACTTAAAATGTAAAATGTCAGATATACACAGGATAGCTCCTTGAAAGTTGCCGTAATAAATAACTCTTAGAATACACAAAGGCTCCTTTCGCATAACGATAAAAGGAAACAAAGGTTCTTGTAGTTTTTACTTGGCAAGTATATTTATATACAAAGATATTGGTGACAATTTTTTCTCGTACAATGCACGTAATAGTGCAATTAAACATATACCTAGAAAATGAGCGTTTCCATTAATCACATGCAGGGATTTCAATTACAGAAAAACCTTAAAGAATGAGTTTAGTACTTGCTTTATTTGCATGAATTGGCTTAACTTAACTGTTGTTTCTGGAATTTTTATTTTCACTTTCGTAAACTAATCTTAACAGCAAGAAGTAATCAACTTATTTGACGGTTAGAAACTACAAACGTTTTAAAATAGTTATGGATAATGGATGTGTATGAAATATACCTATTCAAAATTTATAAATTAACTTTATAAGAACTCTTGAAATGTCAATATAACTGTAAATCTTAAAATTATAAGGGCTGTCTAATATTCATATGGAATAGAATTTTATTTTATTTCATTCAAATAGAATAACGTAAACATTCAGCGGACGCTACACTCGCTACCAGAAGAATATATTGAATCTGCAATCTCACAAATATTGACTTGGTCATATATCGCGTTAAGTAAAAGAAACCTTCATTCCATGATAAACAACTGCTAAATGGTTTCCTTTGTGATCGTGTAATTAATGCAATTCCCTATAAAAAATCGATTGCAAAAAATAAGTATATAATTAGACGTTAAGAGTGAAGCGGCAAAATTAATTAAATAGAACGGGAAACCTTAAATGTGTAATAAAATATTTTCTTGTACTCAGCTACGAGTTTTTTTTTAGTCAGATGATGCAAAAAGGGACCTTTACTCCTCTTTTAATATGAAATCAGAAATTACTTGTTGGAATTAGAAATGTGCCAGCCATTAATTAATTTGTATGTTAACTTATTAATTAATTAGTAGAGTTTTTAACAAGAAATAATTAAATGTTTTTCAAAACAGCTTCAAAAGTTTTTAATAGATGTTTTTGTAACAGACACATTTTACTAAACTTTTTTTTTAACATATCGTCTAATAATTTTCATAAAATAATTTGCCAATCGTCTGTATTCTATACGAATATTGCAACAATTTTTGGTCTTCTTAAATCAATTACTTCGCATTTAAACTTATGAGTAACATAAATTCACAAACAGCCAGCACGGATATTTTTCAAACACAAATATGCGGCTATTTAAAGTCCCTCTCAATTGCTGTAAAAGCAAAGTTCGCTGCCAAATATAATGCGATAGGTTTAAGCGGCTCGTCCGGTTCTCTAGTCGTTCCTTAAGTAAAACGAGGAAAGTATAAGGGGAAGGTTGAAAACTGTAGGGTCTTATTGGATAAGTTTCAACCTTTTGTACAGGTCGGGTGGTTAAGTTGTAATATAAAGTTTGAGTTGTAAGAGTGCTTTCCTCACCGCCTCAGAGTTTGCATTAAGTCGTTTTTCCTAAAAAAATAGTTTAAAAACTAGAACCACAGCGCTCTACTGCTACTAAACGTTTACGTCTATTTAAATTGTTTTTATCAGTGCAGTCACTACTTTTTTTAATTTATAAGTAGTTATTGACGTTTAGTTATAGGGTGGAGTGGTAAAATAATATAAGTGTAGGATCTAACTCTGATAATTATAATTTTCTGATGTAAATATCTTTGTAAAATTTTTTCAATCCTACAAAATTTTAACACAAAAAATACATTGTTATACAATTATATTGCTCATAACAGTAATTTTCTCTTTTTTGAAATTAGGGAATATCAATAAAGTTATTCGTTGAATTAGGTTACTACTAATGATAAGTTTGTATTGTATTTTGGAGAGCATATTAATATTTTGCGAATTATTAGTTTTATTGCAAACAAAAAAACATTAATGTATGTTAAACTACACTACTCGTTTTCTTCGCTACTCGTATTCCTGACTGCGTGCCGAAACCTCGGGCCTTTACTATAATAATACACACTAACTAACACAAAATCCTAAGTTCTACTTGCTGTCTGTCAGATTTATATCAGTGATTTTCATTCTTAAAAGTTGACGAGAACCAAGAACCACATGACAAAACTACTTACTTATGACTCACTACGCAAATAAGAACAATTTGTAGTCAGAATAAAATTAATAAACCGTCTGATTGTATAATGAAAAGTTGAGCTCGCGAATTTCTGCAATAACGTGCGTCGCAGCTGTCATTTGTCATGTGTCTGAGGCCTCGTTTAACCGAAGCTATTTGTTTTAACATCAGAATGTATATATTTATATACGCTTCTAGACATTTCGTCTTTTTAAGTAAATGGAATGGAAATGCTTGTATGTACTTTGAATGTGTTCTCACTCGCTTATTCTTGATTCCACTAAAATAACTGCTAAAATGAAAAGTTCAGCTAAGCAAAATAAAAATAATTCCATTTTATTTTTTTAAGATTTTTTTTTATCAGTAATGGGGTAATGATTTAGATAAGAGAAGAAACATTTAAAGTTAGAAGATAAAATAGTGTCATAATATTTTTTGGTCATCACATTAGAAAAATAGAACAGCAGCTGTGGTATTTAGTACTATTAAGAAAGAAGCATAGTAAGTAAGGCGGTATTTAAATGAAGAAACGAAAACGAAAGAAACGAAATTAGAATGTGTGTGAAAAAGGTATATAAAGCTGTAGTAGCAGTGAAAATAAAAAAATATGGATGTATAAAGGAAAGAAATAGAGTAGTGTGGCCTAGTTAATGTAGAGATTCCATCGGGCCGGTTACTTTAATATTGCAAATCAAACAATCAAAACTAAAAACAAGTCAAAGTTAAAATTTTCAAAAGTTCTAGTCTATCTCAGCGATAAGCAAAAGTAATAGTATATCTGAATGTTACGAAACTTACAGGCGTAACTTTGATGAGAATTTTAGAGGCAATTAGTTCATATTCAAGACTTCAATCTGTGTTACTTGTTTTAGTTTGTGGCTCGACCGCGCATTGCCATGGGCGATGATAAGTTCTGGAAAGTCGTAGAGAATGTCGCTACGTAAACCAATACAGGCTTGGTGAACTGATAGTTGTGTTTATACCTTATCGTATTTTATTGGGAGTATCTTGCTTTTAATATTTTTTGGATTGATTGATTATGGCACTGAGAAGAGTCGAAGTATTTCCTACGTGACATGATGCGTAACTTTTTGTAAAGAACCTATTTAATTTAAAGATAACCTATAGAAATGTAAAGCCGCGAGTGCAATCTCGACATCGAGACGTATATGTGTGATTCGTAACTACTTCATTCATGTCTAGACTCGAAATGTGTCTCTGGAATTGAAAAGTCTCTCGTAGTTTCACTCGCGACTCAGGATTAGTATATTATACAGATTTTTATATTAATGATGACACAAAGATAAATCGTATGTATTCAGATCGTCGCAAAACGAGACACAAACAAATCTATTTAACAAAATCATGCCACTATAGATTTTATACTTAGAAATATGTATAATATTAAATATAAATATTATTAAATATGTGAAATATTCACACAGTATTTATAAGAAGTAAAAACTTCACTCTGTAACACTGCAGAACAAGCACAGATTCATATAATTAACCGGAGCTTTTCCAAACAAATTGGAACTTCAAACAAATGATGCTTAACTTAGTTCACTTTAGTTTTGCTTGAAACTTTGTAATATTGCAGGAAATAATATCGAAATTGTTCGTGAAGCCTTAGCTCCGTTATTGATGCTTTATTGTACTTCTTTAGAAGTTACAATAACATTGTGATAAAGCTTTTCGTCTTTAGTTTTAAAGTTGATTTAAAAATATATATTTGCGCAATTATATTTAAAGCAAAAATTAAATAATTTATTTGGATGCTTTTTTTAGTAAGTCCAGTGCAGTGCAAGTAAAAAAACTATGAACTGATTAAAACGTCCCTTTTGATAACCAAAAGACAAGTTCATAATAGTGTTACGTTGACTAAAGCAGCATAATTTAAATTATAAAAATAATTCGACTCTATAATCAACAACGTAATAATAAAAAAACCTAAAAATAATAAGCCTAACGTTAACTGCCGTTATCGATTGTAAATTCGCAATTATTAATGATTTTCCTAACACCCAAAAAAATCCCCGACAAAAATGCCCGGAATAACAAAAAGCAATAACATTTGGCTTAAGCCGAAACACCTGTCTTACAAACCCTGCAGGCAAAATTCTAAATTGCTGAAATTCCTTCGAACAAATAGCAAAGCAAGCAAATAAAAGATACGTTTGACAAATTTGCAATTCGAACAAATTTGTCTTGACGGAATTAGAATTTCATTCAGCTCATCCAAGCCTAGTTGTGTAGGTGGAACGAACCGAAACTAATATCGGAGTAAGCACATGCTGCCGTGACACTTTGTTAGCCATTTCCAACTATTTGTGCGAGTAACATGGATTCCAGCTGGCCGGCGAAATAAGTTTTTTAAAATTACACTTCATTTTGCATCGCTTAAATACATTGAAGTTTTATTAAGAAGCACTAGCTTAAGGCGGGATAAAGCGCCATTAATAAAGCTGATTATTAATGGTAGCGTTTAATATTTTGTAATTACGAAGTAAGCATGAGGAACTTGCTCGTTGTTATGTCTGAAAGCATAGGAATTGAAAATAAAACAAGTTGAAAAAAAAGTAAGTTTAAGACCAGAATTCTTTAAGGTTTATTTATTTTTCTTTATAAATGTAAAGAATTGGTACATTAAGTACATTTAGAGATATCTTATCATAGTACATTTTTAAATTTTTAATATTTTAAATTAAATGAACACTTTCAATAGGGTAGCTCGTAAAAGAAAAATGGATGAATGTAGGTCTTTTTGTAACTAAAAAAACTAATGTTTCAGTAATGTATGAAAGTAACTTCGTACTTTAAATTATTGCAAAATAAATGAAACATCTGAACGGTTAAACCGAATTAAGTAAGTTCAACATGGCGTTCTAAGTTCAAGTACAAAGGTCTTGTTTCTGTCTTGTCTGCCACGGACCACGGTCACAGTCAAAGGTCTCTTAATCAAATTAAATTCAACAAAGGGAAGACATAACACGAATGACTTAAAATTTATAGTCTCTAAAATCGAGTTATGTTCCAAATATCTCAAGAATCCGGCGTAATATTAACAATTTTAAAACAATATCTAATTCCCGGAACGTCTCAAGTTTAATGTACGTGGAGGATCCAATATCTCGTGAAGTTCAATAGTAAATCGGCGTATAACAATGTTTTTATTATAATGGATGGCTACGACATCTGGCGTCACGAATCTGAGCCACGTGCGGAGGACGCGAGCTCCGCTTACTTTGGCGAATGGCTGTTTACGGATTCAGTGGCCTTTTTTCGCAAAAACTGCGAGTGATCAGCCAAATAGATATTGCCACATTACGCAACTTTTTGCTGTATAGTACGCGAGTGGAAATCAACGATATTACATGGTAATGTTCTGTTGTGAAAATTGAACCTTTAACGGCTTGTTAGGAACTTTTCTATCGTGGCATGTGTAATGGAGGTAATGGTTACCTCGCATTTGAGGCGGGCGGTCGAGAATCTTGGAGGTCACATATTCAAACCTCTGATTTTTTGAAGTTTTGTGTGTATTCACGATGAAATCATTGATGATTTTAATCACGATAACGAAAACCCGCACCTAGTGTAGAGGAGGCCTTTGCCCAGCAGTGGGACCTATAAGGGCTGATGATAACGACGATGTGACAACACCGTATCTGATGATAAGCGTGATGCTATCCAAATAGAGCATAAAGTATCGGGAGATTCTCAAATTATCAGCTATCGAACAATGTAAGGGTTTTTAAATGTGAGGAGAAATATCGGGAGTTATAAGCTGTTTAAAATGTTTCAGACTTAACTTCACGACATTAAGCAAATCGTTTTTCTTGCGCAGGCTACTTGAGTTTCTGGCGAATAAACTTTGTAGTCGTTTGGCGTCCGACAGACGTATTCACATTACTTTCCCATTTCCAATCGAAGTAAGCTCGTACATGAAAAATATTAAATGGAAAAAGACAACACAGGTACTACTACATGTTCGCAACATTAATGATACTTTTGAACTTTTACATTATTCTTGTTTATTTGCAATAGTTTCGATTTTAGTCAAATCATCATTATCAGCCCATTTACGTCTCGCTGCTGCGCACGGGCCTCTTCAAAACTTGAGCGGGATTAGACCATAGTCCACCACGCTGGTCAAGAACGGGTTCGCGGTCTACACACCTGAGAAATTCCTAAGAATAGGTTCCATCACGAAGTTTTGTTTCACATTTAAAGCAAATGATAATTTATTGTGAATACATATGTTACTTCTAAAATTCAGCGGTTCGCGCCTGGGATTTGAACCCGCGGCCAACGAGATTCTCAACCGTGCGCTTTGATCTCGAGGCCTTTACTAGCCTTTTTAGTCTTTCTAGTCGAGTACCTACTCTCATTGTTTGACGTTGTGTATGGGTAATGAATTATCAATCATATTAGGAAACATTCTAAACACACTACAACGTGTAAGGTTAGGCTTATACCTCATTCACGATAAGTTGATTCTTTTGGCATATCGACTAATGATGGGAAACAGAAAATATCGAGTAGTTCAAAAATATTGCGTTTTAAAATACTGCATTATGTGTGAAATTCTTTATTACTTCCGACATGTAAAACATTATTTAGATAAGCGATGGTGGGTCATAATAAGTACCTATTTAATATAACAGGGTTATTTTTAGACCTCCCGCCAAATTTAAATAGGTGTTTTAGACCACGAAAGTAAACAACTTCCCCAAAGAAACACGGGTCGAAAAGTGAAAAAAAAATTCAGACCTACACGAAGTCGACCACGTGAGTAGTTTTCTATGGGAGGGTCGAATTATTTATCACGTTTCGACCCATGTTTCTTTGGAAAAGTTGTTTAGTTTCATGGTCTAAACAACCTATTTTAAGTTGACAGGAGGTCCAAAAATAATGCAGTATGTAAAAATTAAGGTTGAAAAATTAAATAGTTTTATCTTTAAAACAGTTTTTATTAAGAAACTGGAGCACAGACATGACCATCATAGTGTTCAGTAAAATTATCGACGTGGATATCGATATGAACGATGTTACGTCCCTTTCCGTCCGACCGATGTAACATTATACAAACGTCAATTAGTTTCAGTATTCCTATTTTAATTTTTCTTTGAAGCAATAAAGTCTCAAAATTTTCGGATAACGCTTATATCTTTAGGGACTTTTGTGTTGTATGTATTTTTTTATATTTATCAAATCATTAAAATAATAAAATAATACGTTTTTTATTTCAAAGTCATGTCTCAGAAAAATTGACATCTGCCAAAAGAATCAACTTATCGTGAATGAGGTATAGTCTAAATTGATCGTAATGGAAGCTAATTAACAGTGGAATAACACAACCAACACTATAACTTTACATTAAATTACAAATAAGGTATTAAGGCTTGTACAACAAGGTATTAACCTTGTTTGGGCCCACGCATACGAAATAATTATCCTTTCAACACAGGAGTTCATGTTACAGATAATACATGGGCGTATAAATAGATACAGATAAATATGTATATGCTTGACTTACGCATAGCTATATAAAATACTGCACATTGTTTTACTTCTAAAGCGGTAAAACACATTACTGTGCCTTGAAAAACGAGCATAAGTCCACATTATAGTACACTCCCTCACACACTACCCGCAAAAATAGGTATCTCGGCAATAATTCATTGATAGCGGCACTTGTTCCGTCCAATTTATGCCTCAATTTGTGAAATTGAGTGCAAACCTTTACGCGGTTCGAAAAACGTGTAACGCCTTGTTTTTCCTTCAATTACTCATGATTACAATTGGCACAAGAAAATAAAATTCATTTTGTGAACAATTGTAAAGTAATGAATGGTTGTGCGTTTTGCACTGATAGTAGTACATTTTTTTTTAATTATATATTTTATTAATTTTCACTATAAAAATATCTATATCCATAATTCAAAAGAATGTTAAGACAAATAAATAAAGCTTTAGAATGTTTGAAACTTTGCAAAATTAAAAGATTTTGCATATTTTAGCAACCAATTTTGTCGTTAAAAATTACAATGCAAATCTTTTATAAGCTGTCTTATAAAATTTGTTAACAAAACCACAAAATAAAGTCTTCAAATGTCTAATTCCATTTCGTGTTGCTATATCGCATACAGCGTAGTGGAAGAGCATTTCGCTCGTGGTTCATCATAACCGGGATCGTCCATTTAACCTCTTGACCCATTGTAATAAAGTTAGCAAGAGGGGGATTCCATTAACTAACGCCGATGGCACGATGACTTAACCCATTAAAGTATCATTACTTAGCCGACTCGTCTCGCAACTTTCGCGCTCAAATGTTAAGTGATTCGAAAAAACTAACGAAGCAGCGTAAATATATCGCGGTAATTACGTGCCCTCAATTGGCTGTCTATCCTGTGATTGATTGTCGTAATTGTTAGGGTTTAAAACTGCTAAGCCTTGAAAAGGGCAAAAGAGTACTTACTTGGCCAGGAATGTCGTGAACACATGTTTTGGATTACATCCTTACCTCTAACTTACACAAATATTACCTACCGAGGTTCATCTCTGCACTCCCCTAAGGTAGACAGCAAGATAATGCCTAAGACATTAAGTCCACCTATGTACTATCTAGTAGGTACATGAAGCTTAAATAAATAAATAATATGTTATTATAAATGCGATAGTAACTGTGTCTGTACTTCAGTCTCTCTTTTACGCTTATCTAAACCGTTAGGGTGTATTGAATGTTTTTTTTTGTTAGGAAATAAATGAGACCTTGGAGAAGGGCATAGGGTTAATAAAACACATTAATTAAATATTGCTCAGAAGTGAATGACAGGTGTTATAAATTCATACTAAAATTATGAAGAGGGAAGGCTTCTATTTTTTAAATTAGTGTTCCCGTGGAATAAGCATGGGATAGCCACAAGTTAAAAGGTAGGCTTATGTTCCAATAAATGTATAAAACTGACCTAAATTAATAGTACTCAAAATTAGGTTCTAAAAATATCACTTATATGTAATTAGCTTTAGAATGTAGGGAGTGAAGTGGCGAATAAATTTAATTTCGTAAATGTAGTGCTCTATCTTAAACCTTCCTTGGAGAATAATTTTTATTTTTTACAATAAAAAATAAGGGTTAATCTGTAATTGATACCTGTCAATTATTAATTCTGATTACTAAGAATGTAGACGTTACGTATGACCTCGACTCATAATCGTTTATTTTCCTTCATTCAACCAAGAATATTTTCTTTAAATGTTTTTTCAAGGTAACCATGATTAAATGAACTGCAATTTGTAAATTAACCCAGTTGGCTAAATTCATACATCTTGTATTTTCGTACTCCAAAATTACCAGGCACACCCATAAAATTCCGGTACAAAACCTATCTCAAGGACTTCCGTGCTGCCAAGAAGCCATAAGCAAACAAGGCTACACAAGCAAAAAGTACATTTGGCAAACCTCCACTTGTCACCATAAATCTACCGCACGACAAGCAAGAGTTTGCGTAAAATGTAATCAATAACCATTCATTTATCCAGGACCAAGATGATAGGGAACAATACTTTGGATGTTAAAACAATTGAATTATGTGCTTGATAGATCGTTAATTTTGTATAACCAGACTATTATTGAACAAAATATATGTTGTTTACTAATTTTTTTTACAATTATTTTAAGCAATTAATTTAAAGCACTGTTTGAAATTCAATTTAGCAGGTCAGTTTTAGTATTATCTTGATGATAATTTCTTTCTGTTTAATGGAGCAGTCCTCACGACCAACAAAACGCCATTGAACTTCATATTCATCAGATGCATTTCATAGAAATTGTCAGACTATAACAAGAAGGTTTGACCTGAGAAGTACAACGCTCAGAAAACTGACGTCAAGGAATTTCATTCCGCATTCAGTCAAAGACATTACTGAAAGCCACTTTCTAGTGGTGAAAGATTTGTGTCTGCATTGACAGAGACCAACATACAATTATGTATGTAACATACAATATTTTTAAGCTTATAATGGGTGTTATAGGTATGTATACAATCGTGGATAGATCGATATTGCTCACTTTTGTTTTCGACTCGTAAATTTTTAACTATTTCGCATTAAATATTATTCGTTCTTTTTTCAAAATGAAATCCTAATCTTCTAATAACGTACGAAGTAAAATATTTTTTACCTCAATTTTTTTTCGATTACATTCAATACATATTCGTTTCTAGGTTTATTATTTTAATGTCTAACCCTACTCTTCTGTAACGTGTAAACAAGTTTTTATCTAAATCGACTTTCTGTTGATTCTTTGCGTTTACAAGCTTTTTGTGAGACATAGTTATCTTTGCCGTGTATTTTGTGTTAACAAGGGATAATGACAGGGAAAAACGTGTTTTCGTTTTAGATTTTTCTTTTTTGGAATTACGTTGCTGACGCTTGTTAGCGCCTAATTGCGTCGTGTATTGTGAAGCATCGTCATTTGCACTCTATTTCCTTGATAAAACAATCGCACGCTTCAACCGTTAATTGAAAATGACATAAAAATAATGGAGAACAGCTGGCTAATGCCAATATCAACGGCCAATGTCAAAATAATATATTTACATTTATATTTGGAAGCAATAATGTGTAAGAGGTGTTTGAAGAGGCTATCGGCAGTTAAGGAAGTTATATTAAAATTTGGGTTTTTAGGTCCCTATGGATTTTAAGATACTGGTCAGTTACTACATTCGTTACCACGAATTCGAATTATGAAAATCAAAACATTATCACTGCAAAACAAACTCAAATACCAAAAATGTTTCTGGCCATAACTTATCTTCAATTATTTTAATTAGTTTCACCAACAAAACAAATACTGAAATATTGCGAAACATTAATTGCGCTCTCATATTTTATGGAGCCAACAACCCCACAGAGCACAGGTCAGATAAAGTTATTAGGGAAATGTCAAAGGCAGTTTGCTATTAATTCTCACGCGGCGCGGTGCGACGTGCCAAAAACTGTAAAATAATACCTAGCTGAAATCTCAGCCATAAAGCGAGCTCGCACCTTATTTGTCTTGCTTACTTTATATTATTCCAACGGTCCTCTTTCTATTTTTCATTAACATACGATAAAATTAGAGGGCTAATGTCTCACTTCTCATTAATTGCACCAATTAAAAATCGTTAAAATCTGAAATATTTTTTTTGGAAATTTAATAAATAGTGTACCTACTTAGAAACGTTCATTATGAAAATGAAAAATTTATGATACTGAAACAGGCAGGCAATTAACAATATTAATATATTTTTCTATAGGTAAGTCGAAAAACACAATCATTTAACATTCAGTTCATAATATATTGCTAATATTTTTTTCCTTATTTGCAAATAAGGAAAAAAAATTCACTTTGTTCAGCCTGGGACGAGGAGCGAAGCGCACTCCGTGCAGCCGTCGGAGCAGACCTCTCGCTCTCGGCCGTGATTCTTTCCATGGTTGAGAGTCAGAGGTCCTGGCAGGCGATGCTCTCCTTTTGTGAGACTGTAATGAGCGGGGAGAGAGGGGAGGATTCGTGAGCAGAACGATCCTGCCCGCCGCCGCCAGCAAAGAAGGAGACGGCGGGTGACCGAGTTAGGCTGATCTGGCGTCCCCGCCCTGTGGATTGGGGGTGTAAGAATTCCGCCACGATATCCCCTACCTGTCGTAAGAGGCGACTAACAGGGGTACTGGGGTAGCAGGGCGTACTGCGGGGGCGGTACCCTATGATAGCAACCCCGAGAATGGCGGCAGAGGACGTGACCTCTTAACTGTCGCGGACGTTCACGAAAGGCGAACGTCCAAATAGATTAAGTGGAGGGCATACCAAGCCTTTCCAATTTGGAGGGGTCCATAATTGGACGGTGCGCTGGGCGGCAGCGGACCATTTAGGGCACTTCTGGCCTTGAGATGCCGCAAAACCGCCCTAAATGCGCGTGATGGTCACCGAGAGGTTTTAGTCGGTATGCTGGCGTAGCCAGTGATCCCGACATACCCCTTACGGCCTCCCCCGAGGTACCGAACAGGGGAGCTTAAGGCGCTTTCCTCTCGTGATAAAAAAAAAATATTTAACAGTGCAGATTAATATTTATGATGAAGAGCACAACCTTCTGAAATACCGAGAATTTCGTTATGTTACTCATACCTTCAAAAGCTAAGGAAGAACATAGAAATCCTATAAATACCTACTTAAGTCAGAAAATCCAATCGCACCAAGCCAGTTTAGTGAACCAAAGTCTATTTCCCGTCGGAAAGGCTCCTCGTTTGGGTGGACCACAGTTAAAACTTACGATGTCATAAAAACACAAACACTCAAATCATTGAAGTGCAAGGAGTCTCGAGCTACGTTCAAAAGCTTGACTTGATGCAATTAGTACCTACCATTAAGAACTGAGACGTCTAATTAAGCCATATGGGGTAAATTGGTTTATACAGGTGTATTCCGTGTGATCCGTGATCGTAAGGTGATTAAAAATCCCCTGACATTAAGGAAAACCTTGATAAGAAATAAGAATTTTGACGTTTTCCTAACAGTGATAGGGACAAAATGTCTTGGTTGGTGGTATGGAATGGTTGTATGGAAAACGTAAAAAAATATATTTTTTGGCAGGATTTTCTTTAATGTCATGGAGTTTGTAATTACCTTAACTATACCTTCCTTTGCTCTCGATCACGGTCTGAAGATACCCTGTACTAGTTAGTATTAAGCATGGTGACTGTTTCTAACGATATACCAATGAGTAAGCCACTATACCCGCTTTAACACACCCATATCTGAGGCTATTAAGTCGGGTCGATGAGCGGCCGAGCTGTGCTCTGATGGGTCTTGAACGCGCTAATCTGAGTACGTGACAAACAAGTACCGAAGCGGAGATAGCATTTCAATCTGTCTGCGTTTCAATATTGACGTATCTTCAATTGAGTTTGCGAGTATCGAGTGTGAGGGCAACAGTGTTTTGATCTGCTCTAAGCTTTTTATATGATGCTTTGAATCTCAAATCAGTAATTAGGTTTATTTAACTAGAATTTTGTAGACTGTTATAAATGCTAATATTATTATGTTTAATTACTTCTGATAGAATGATTTCTGTTACACATATTAAATAGTAATAGTTACACATATTAATTATTAAGTGTTTTATTTGTATCAATAAACCCGTTATTATAGTTATTGAGAATTATGTTTATTCCTCCATTTAATTTAATTTCTGGTATGTTGATAAAAATATGATTTCATTTCTCAGTTTAATCGCTAATTAATGGTATCATGCTAATTGCAACGTTGTTATATATTAAAACACGTAACTGAAAACACCAAACGTTCCATAACAAAAGGAAATAGACGGACAATGAACTATGTGCCATTCTATTGACGTCACCAATTAGGCGAGTCCAGCTGAAATGAATTTAATTTGATCCTCGTTGGCCGCGTGTACATTATATTCCATTCCATTCAATACAGTGTGACAAAAATTGAATGTCATACGTCACAAAGAGTATTGTCGGAATATTGTCTTTTCTCATGTCATTTTTATACAAATAAAAAATCTCTGTGTAATATTATAAAGACAGGTTTCTATTACATCTTTATTTAACATTTTAATTGAAAAAAGTTAAATTTTTATTCTGTTTCTAATTGTTGTTGGGCCGATTTTAACGTTAATTTCATTAATTTTGTAGGGAATAAATTACGCTTAGCATAATTATGAAAGTTATTTTCACAGGGAAAAATAATGAGCGAAATTAAATTTCACAAGGACGTCACGATTTTTTATGAAACTTGCTATTAGAACTTATCATTTTTATTTCCAGTCCTTATGAACGATAATGAATAACTCTATTGACGTCAATAAGCAAATGATTCAAGGTCTCTACCAAGGCATGTTTTGTGATATGTTCAGATCTAATAAACATTGGCATTCCGGTATTCCTTGATACCATAGCTTATCAAAGCATAAAACCATTTCAAAAACTGCAGTCGTAATCAGATATATGTAGTCCTTATTTTCTAATCGAAACTAAAATTCTGTTACGTAAACATCCGCGAATTGACAAAAAAAAACACGAAATTCATTCATATATTAAACAAATTGATGTATAGAAAAAAGGTTGATCAGAATGGAAGAATTTTTCGTTGCGTAACAAAAGCTGAAGGATATACTTAATGTATTGGTATTTTTTTTCTAGCCGTTATTATTGATAGCCATCGGAGAGAAAGTGGTGATTCTGTTGAATCTACTGTCTGTGTGGTTGATGTATAAGATAAATAAACTACGTCGTATGTGATAATTGCTAAACGAGCCACTGTCTGACTCAGGAATTAAATAAGATTTGTCACTTATTGATTTGTATCGTCTAAGTAGCCAAGGTAAGAATGATATACCAGAATGTAAATGTTTAGGACCTTATAATAAACGTTAATTACCTCAGTCAATATTATTAAGCA
Source organism: Cephonodes hylas (assembly GCA_030295005.1). Lineage (NCBI taxonomy): Eukaryota > Metazoa > Arthropoda > Insecta > Lepidoptera > Sphingidae > Cephonodes > Cephonodes hylas. The sequence continues at coordinate 8,928,851 of AP025366.1, forward strand.
AAATTTTACTTACTTCTTCCAAACAATATGATGTTCCTCTCATTAGTGTGTATAGGTATTTTATCGTAATTCATGATAAAGCAGATGATTAGTTTTTTTTTATAAATTTGTACATAATAGTAAGATAAATATGATATGGGAAAAAGCCACATATAGTAAATTAAAGTGCTGCATGATATGAGCAAAGCTTTTGGTTATTCCTAAACGCCTATGGACACTTAAAAAATGAAATTGAGATGAGACAGTCTAGCTAAATTCTCACATTAATTCAGATTCCGACATCTTAGTGGGTTATGAATTAACTTCTTGGTAAGATGAGGTTGCCCGTGCCAAGCAGTATCATTTTTAAAAAACGTAAACTGGCTTTGCCAACCAAGATAAATGTGATCTAAGTTAATCAAGGATTATACATCTTTCTATTAATTTTCACAATATTTTTTTTAGTTTCCGTTTCTGTCCTGTCTTGTCATTTCCTTTTAAATGTAAGTTGCGGTCTTAAAATCTCGGCTCGAGAATATTTTTAATCGAAAACATTCTTAGTAACAGCAAGGATTATGGTAATAATCCTTGCAGAAAAAGTGCAGAAGGCTTACTTCGATGCTTTTTTTGTATTTCTTACACCCAGGGCAATACATAAGTGAGAAAGTAAGCAACACATATGAATATTAATTTTGTGTTAACAATTACAACATGCTTTACACTCTTGGGGAAGGGGTTACGTCTGAAAATACGTAATTCGGGTTAAATTCTTCACGCAGGTGCAAAGCAGCTATATAAATAATTACTTTAAAAGCTAACATGAAAATATAGCTAGTTAAAAAAGAATACGTACAGTTTTATTTTAGGAAATAATAAAAATAGTTTTTTTTACTGTAAAACATTTGTGGTATTTAAAGCGTTTGTTGGTAATAAAAAGAAGTTAAAATAATTAATGTCATTTTTTACTTTATTGATGATAAAACTTTAAAAACTAAACTAAACCCAATAATTCGGTTCATGTACAATATAAAACAGCACACACAAAAATAAAACAAAATGAAATTCGATTACAACAATGTTTCATAAAATTCTCATCAGCCGTTGAAACTATTCAAATGAATGGTTACGAAATTGGCAATTACAAAGGGAATGTGCTAATGTAGGTACGCACAAAGTTACGTTGACCCGCCCCGCGAGTGGGGCATTATCCTGAGGGCTCGGCCACCACACCCTAGCGACGACTGATGGCAAAATATCATGTTTTAACTTAATTCCCTAGAAGGCTCGCGGTACGACATAAAACAACGCTGTATGTAAATGCTTTCGCGTAGTTCATTTGCTTTGAAATGTCGTGTGATAACATGACATGTCATTTCTATCTTGCAATCGTCATATTGAACTGAATATCTGGTAAATTGAATAAAAGGTGTTTTTTTGGTAATAACTTTAGGAGAAATTTGGAAGGTTCATCCCATAAAAAGAAAAAGACACTGAGATGCATTAATTCTTGCACAAATTTTATGTTTAGAAACAAGTGTCTCCGTTTAGTGAATTTTAGAATGTTTGACGACGTTAGCTTTGAATTGCGATTCGACTCCAATGTTTAGAGTATTATTTAGCTCCCCCAAAAGCTTCAAAAGTGCTCTATCGGGGCGGTACCGTACACCCAAGACAAAAGTCGCAAAAAAAGCCGTGATGACTTCAAGGTTTGGCGATTAACTTTTTAAAGTTATGTGTGTATTCACAATGAATCCACTTGCTTTAACGGTAAAATAAAACATCTTAATAATTATAATTGTAACGCGCTTATTTTATTATTTCCGCGTTGGTACTACGTAGGGTCCGAGCGGGGACACCCTGCGGAGGGCGGGAAGAGGTGCGCCGGGGCACCGCACGTAGTAGTCGGCCGCGCTCACCCAACGCAACGAATGTTATAATAGTAAAACCTGTATCATTGTCATTTATGGTATTCTGAGGTGATTAATTACTAATTGTTAGTACTTGTAAACTTTATAGAAAATAAAGTATCTCATAAAGTTATCAACGAGTGTTATAATATAATACAATAATATAATATAACAATTAACCTGCACACCTAAAAAGTTCTTCACACTAGGCCAGCGTAGTGGACTAAGGACTAAAACCCTCTCGGTTGTAGAAGCCTCAGCAATGTGAGTTGTGACGTAGGTATATAGACTGATGATGACGACACAACTCACGTGAGATGACACACCACTGTTGGGTGTACTCGGATTTATCTATTTTTATAACTGAAAAAAATTAACTCCAGTACTTTTCTCTTATCAAGAATAATTATGTATTATAAAGAGGTCATGGTGCATATGCGAGTCATAACACTTGTTACTGGGTTATCAATTATTGATAACAATTATACGTGAATGTACTACGTATGGATTTGATATCGCAGTTTGTAATGTTACGGAAAAACATGACAATGTGTTGATGATATGATGTTATACAAATACAACAAAAGTCTAATAGTTCTGATACACATGATTCTTGTCATACAAGTTAAACGGTATGTTTTGGGTTAAGTAAAATCAGAAATATGGTATATCATTTTTAGTAACTATTTGCGGCTTAAATATTTAGTAATCATCTACGAAATCTTGAATATTAATGAAAGGCCAAAGATAATTTTATTTACTGCTAAAGGAAACGTAATCTATACTATTATAATAAAGAGGAAAGGTTTGTATTTTTGTATTTTTGGATTTTTGTATTTTTGTATTTTTGTATGTTTGTTACGAATAAACTCAAAAAGTACTGAACCGATTTGAATGATTTTTGGTATGGAGATAGATGGGACTCACCGAAGTAACATAGGATACTTTTTATCCCGGAAAATGTAGTATTCCCGTGGGATTGGGTATAAAACGCTATATTTATTTTACGCTTTCACGCCTAAACCATTTGACCGATTTTTATGATTTTTGGTATGAACATAAATAAGATCCTACGAAGTAACATGAACAACATTTTATCCCGGGAATATTTAGGGTTCCTGTGGGATGAGCATATACTGTAACACAAAAGTAACATTGCCTGTATAATGCTTTCACGCCTAAACCAGTTGACCGATTTGAATGATTTTTGGTATGGAGTTAGATGGGACCCACCGAAGTAACACAGGATACTTTTTATCCCACAAAATGTAGTATTCCCGAGGGATTGGGTATTAAACCCTATATTTTTCTTTCGCTTTCACGCTCAAACCATTCGACCGATTTTTATGATTCTTGGTATGATCATAAATGAAATCTTATAAAGTAACATGAACAACATTTTATCCCGGGAATATGTAGGGTTCCTGTGGGATGAGCATATATTCTAACGCGAAAATGACACTGCCTATGTAATGCTTTCACGCCTAAACCTTTTGACCGATTTGAATGATTTTTGGTATAGAGATAGGTAGGGCTCACCGAAGTAACACAGGATACTTTTTATCCCGGAAAATGTAGTATTCCCGTGGGAACGGGTATTTCTGGACTTACTGAACCGATTTGAATGATTTTTGGTATGGAGATAGGTAGGGCCAACTGAAGTAACATAGGATACATTTTATCCCGGAAAATGTAGTATTCCCGTGGGAATGGGTATTTCTAGATCTACTGAACAGATTTGAATGATTTTTGGTATGAAGATAGGTAAGGCTCACAGAAGTAATATAGGATACATTTTATCCCGGAAATGTAGTATTCCCGTGGGAATGGGTATACTCAAGATCTACTGAATCAATGTAAATGAATTTTGGTATGGAGATAGGTAGGGCCAACTGAAGTAACATAGGATACATTTTATCCCGGAAAATGTAGTATTCCCTTGGGAATGGGTACTTCTGGATCTACTGAACAATTTGAATGATTTTTGGTATGAAGCCAAGTAGGGCTCACAGAAGTAATATAGGATACATTTTATCCCGGAAAATGTAGTATTCCTGTGGGAATGGGTATTTCTGGATCTACTGAAAGATTTGAATGATTTTTGGTATGGAGATAGGTAGGGCCCACAGAAGTAGCATAGGATAAATTTTATCCCGGAAAATGTAGTATTCCCGTGGGAATGGGACTTTCTGGATCTACTGAAAGATTTGAATGATTTTTGGTATGGAGATAGGTAGGGCCCACAGAAGTAACATAGGATACATTTTATCCCGGAAAGTGTAGTATTCCCGTGGGAATCGGTATACTCAAGATCTACTGAATCAATGTAAATGAATTTTGGTATAGAGATAGGTAGGACCCACCGAATTAACATGATATACTTTTATCCTGGAAAATGTGTTCCCGTGGGTATGGGTACATGTTATAATTGCAAGAGTAACTCTGTAAGTCTATTACGGTTTCACGCCTAAACCATTCGACTAAGTTATATAATTTTAGGTATGAACATAAATAGGACCCTGTGAAGTAACAATTAAATGTTCCCGTGGAATAAACATGTTATAAATGCGGAAATAGCTTTTTCAAAGTAAAACTTTTTTGGACACTTATGAGAAGAAATAAAGATTCACGTATTATCTTTCTGCACTCAACCCTAAAGTCTACGCAGACGGAGTCGCGGGCAAAAGCTAGTAATCAATATATTGGACTAATTATATTCTCGTTAACTTTATTACTCAATTAGATGATACTTTAGAATTCGATTCGAACTCAAAAAGTATTGTCACAAAATATTCCAGAAATTAATACTTTCACAGTATTATTTGAATAGGGTTGATAAAGTTTGGTCTGATTGTGTGTAAATTAGATTAAACAGAACACTGGTAACTCATCGCTTTTAAAGCCACCTGAGTTCCGGAGTGCTAAGTTTATGTTCAATTTAATATAACGTTTCAGTTTGATGGAAAACCAACTTCCTTGGGGTATTAACGTGTTTTGAAGCGTCGAGAATAATATTCCGCGGAAAGCTATTTATTTATTAGGAAAATTTCCACTTGACTTGCTCCGGGTAAAAATATAAAGTTACATACTGATCTAAGGGTTTACTTATTGCTTCGTTAGCCTTAACATAGAGTAAAGATAAGAAGAAAGTATCTACAAAATCCTCATTATTCATCTACTTCTACACAGAAAGCTTTGAAATCAATGCCATTTTATGAAATGTAAAAATACTATTCATTTTTATTTTATATAATTAGTAAGCAATTTTGTCCAAAAGATTATTTTGTAAATAGAAGGTAAATAGCTAATTTAAATAATGCTACCAGGGTTATTGTTCACACATAAACACACTTACATATTTCTTAACCCATATTCGGTTATTATGCTGTATCGTAGTATAAATAACGGTGAAAAACACATTTTAAAATCAAGCTTTTATTATGCACGAAAAATTAAAAAAATAAACTAAGAAAACATTCATAAAATTCGTATTTTTTTAAGCTTTACAAGTAACAATTTACAAAAGTGTTCGGTTTATCAGTAGAAGTATGATACATAAACATATATTATCTATAACTAGTATATTAATATTCTTAAGTGATCTAAAAGCTCGTCGCGGCCGAGGTCTTTGCATTAACGAAATTGCGCGACAAGCTTTTAAATCACTTAAGAATATTAATATACTAGTTATAGATAATATATGTTTATGTATCATACTTCTACTGATAAACCGAACACTTTTGTAAATTGTTACTTGTAAAGCTTAAAAAAATACGAATTTTATGAATGTTTTCTTAGTTTATTTTTTTAATTTTTCGTGCATAATAAAAGCTTGATTTTAAAATGTGTTTTTCACCGTTAATTTATTTTTAACTTTTTAGTTGGAAATATTTCTAAGTCTATCCATTTCGTAGTCATACCGAAATTCAACTCAATCGGTCCATGAAAACTAGTGTTCCTATGGGCACCTTACAACTTCTCATGACACCAGATCAACGATACCTTGTTATTATGTTGTCACTAAAAATACAAAGGCATACCAAATTTTAGCTTACTTGGTCCACAGGAATCGGAGTTCCTATGGGCTTCTTCCAACTCCTCATCAGATCAGCTTCATGATACCATATTTTTGTATTATTACCGAAGTTACGAAGACACACCAAATTTCAGTTCAATTGGACCACAAGAATCGGAGTTCCTATGGGCATCTTCCAACTCTTCGTCAGATCAGCTCTATGATACCTTGTTATTATATTGTCACCGAAATTACATAGGTATACCAAATTTCAGCTCAATCGGTCCAAAGGAATCGGAGTTCCTGTGGGCTTCTTCCAACTCTTCGTCAGATCAGCACCATGATACCATATTTGTGTATTGTTGTCGAAGTTACAAAGACATACCAAATTTCAGCTCAATCGGTCCACAAGAACCGATGTTTCTATGGTCATCTTCCAACCTCATCATCAGACCAGCTCCATGGTACCATATTATTGTATTGTCATCCAAGTTACGTAGGTATACCAAGTTTCAGCACAATCGGTCTATTGAAAGTGGTTCAAATCTTCATTGCAAGATTTGTAAACATACAAACATACATACATACATACAAAAGTGAAGTTAAATAAAAGCTTGTAAAAATTAAGAGAGATTTTTCGGTCTCACAAAAACCCAAATTCGAAGTAAATACTTGTGGATCACACATACATTTAAATCGGTACGGGGATCGTACCCACGGCCTCTCGTTCCGCAAGCTGATGTCTAGCCAAGTGCACTACGAGGCTGTCTCTGAAATTCTAATTAAACTCAAATAATTCTAGCTCTATCATAAATGGATTTATTTGGCTCCCAAGACATGATACTAGGTATATCATTTATAGCCTTGTGGAGTCTAACCAAATCCCTGAAAAGGGAATTTATGCTTGATGGACATGGATTCGAAGTGCTTAATGTAATAGATTATGCTACAAACTTCCGTTTTCTTCCGACAATATATGTTTATAAAACCAACTGTACAACTTTTCGTAATCAATCACGTTTAAAAAAAAGTTCTGTTCTTTTTAATATCTCCACAAATAAAAAATATAATACGAATCTCTATATATCAAGAAAAAAAATAAAAGTTCGAGAAGACTCAACTCGGTCGTTAAAGAAACCTTACATCACTGTTCTTAAGCTTTGTGATAAGTGCCTGCTATCAAGAGTAGCCGCCAGCAACACAACACAAAAGATTGCTTTTTGTAGGATATTCGTATCCGCTTGGATAGCGAACACTGTAGAATTACTTGATTTGATTGATCAAGGTATCACGAGTTAATTCGAACAAAAGGCTACCTAAATCTATTTTTTTTACTTAGTAGCATACACTCAAGTAAATGCTATCTGTTAGTTTTTCACATAGGATAGGAATCACGTCACCACATTACATAATCAAAGGACAATAGCTAAAATTACGATCATATAAAGTTGAACCAAGCCATGTGCATGTAGAAAGTGCAGTTTAGGCGAAACTTTATTTAAGAAATAAAATTGATTACATAATACTTCCATGAAAATACTATCTCTAAAGTTTTAATTCTGTTCTGCTACGATTTTTTTTTGGTGGAAGTCTGTGGATACTTAAACACTTAGTTAAAAGAAAAAGGTTTTTTTTATTACTAAGACAAATTAGTCAATTAACACCAAATTTTTAATTTGGTAAAATTAAAGTAGCTGCAAGCGCGATTTAAATGATTTAAACAGCATTTAAAATTTGAATAAAATGTTAAGAAGAACACTAAGCCAAAACATTCTTGGTTCAGAGTTTCAATATGTTTTTTTTTGCGTGCCATCTTTTCTACTGGAGTGTGGGTAAGTGTTCGTGTCTAAACAAATATCATGATGACAACGACTTATACAACTTCTTAGTAAGCGATATAATTTCGTTTCATAATCTATTTTCCTTTCATTTCACTATATGAATGACATCTACTGGTGTATTTTTAGCACATGCGTCAGGGCTATGGTGCGTTGGACACCATAAAATTATTGGTGCGTAACCTCATTAGTTGAACGAACTATAATTGACACACCGGCTGACCTGTCAATTAAACAGGCGCATGAGCACAATGCCACTTTTTCGTTGATATTTCATCGCTTTATTCCCTTCTAATCGTGAAACTTATGTCATGGACGATTGATGCGACTCTGTGTTAATTTAAAATTATCATCTTAGCTTTGAGAAGTTTTAAGCTTATTCCACTGCCACTGTCTAAAAAAAATGAAATTACAAATTTTACTCCATTGTCAGAGATCTGCCTTCAATAACAGAATTAAATAAATAATTAAGTCTTCAAAAGCGGAAATTGCCTTCCAAATTCCTTGAGTTAAATGCGATTCAATTTATAATAATTTTGAAAAAAAAATAGAACATGTAAAGTTATATAAATCGGCAATATTTGAGGACATAAATTATATTTCAAGGCGACGCTCGTCATATCAATGACTGAAATTTGTACACATCCACGGGTTTTATTAACACGGCTCAAATGATATTAATTGGTAGAGGTCTTCATTGTTTGAAGTCTAACACGCAAATGATATTTGACTATTTAAATTACCTACAAATTCATGCTATATATGTATTTAGGAAAGTGATTTCTGTTTCATATTCAAAAAGTACTACTTGTCAAAAAATATTATTCAGATTTTAGTACTTGTGCTATTGACAATGCTTTAACTATTACACAAAGAATTAGTATTATAAATAACTTACAACAATCCTCGAAAGAAAAATAATCCTCAATGATTGATATCGAACTGTGAAGATATCAATTGCGAAGTGATTTCCAATAAGAACGCCTACGTAATCTGATCGCTGAAGATTAAAGCCGTGATAGAAATGTCGTTTGCGTGGTGAGAATCATATTCCACGGACTCAAAAGAAAACGCGGAAAATGTATATCTTTTACGACTTATCAATTTTTTTTTAAAGTTTCATTTGTGCCCAAAATCAGTTAAAGACTGGGGATGAGATTACAAGTCATTTTTAAGTCTTATGTGTTATCCTAAATTACTTCCTAAAAGAAAGTTTAAAGGAGATTATTGTTGATCTAAGTTTTCCCACTAACCTGAACAAACAGAAATGATGAACATTACAGCTGTAGTAGACCACCGCATTTTGAAACTCACGATTACACTATACACGTCATATAATGTTTAGCAATCCTGCTTGTGAGGACTCTTTGAAACTTTTCCGCGGCTCTACGCTACACGCAGGAGCCGGTTTGTTTGAAGCGACGAGCGCCAGTGAATTCCGTAATGGAACTACTCTGATCATTGGCCACGAACAACTGCCAACCTTTGACACGCATGCGCACAGCCGTAACCTCTTGGCAATAAAAAAAACTTTAAACATTCTTTATAACAGTTAATTGGTTTATATGTGGTTTTGGGAGCCCGATGTTTGTGATTGGAGCGGTTAGATATAAGCGTTTTTAAATCACCACGTATACGTGCGAATGAAAAATAATCAGAAAAACAATGTAATTTCTATGTATTTGTGTCAGACTTAAAGAGGTTACTGATGTAACATGTCTACGACCTAGATAGGCTGAGATCAATATCTCTATACCATTCCTGTGGGATGAAAAACACCATGGATACCGTTACCTATAGCTATGATTGTTCTGCGAAATTCTTGAATCAAACTTTTTATTTTTAAACAAGGGCAATGAGATTTTAGTTTAATACTTTTTAATTCATGAAAAATGATTTTTTTTAGTACTCGTGATTCAATTAAGGCATATTCATTACAGTCAGTTAAACGTTGTATTCATCATGAAGACATCCACTTAGTGAGTCACAACGAGAATTCACAGAATGATTGTAGGTGAACCGTCTTAACATAAATCGTGCCGCCAAACCTAGCAATTACTTTAAAATGGTCGAACTGACCCTTAAGGCCTTTGTCTAGTTGTAGGTGTTATAAAGTTATTTAAGTCGTCAAAGTGAATTCGGAGTACAGTTAGTTATAATAACAAGAATCTGGGTTACTATAGTGGTAGACTAATGTGCATGTCTACAGCCACCTTTTGACAGCCCCCGTGGCGCAGTTGGCTAGACACCAGCTTGCGAAACGAGAGGCCGCGGGTTCGATCCCCGCACCGAGACAAATGTTTGTGTGAACCACAAATATTTGTTTCGGGTCTGGGTGTTTGTGAGACCGAAAAAGTCTCTCGTAGTGTCTGATACCCACGATACAGGTCTTGTAACCTAGTGTGGGGTCAGAGCTATGTATGTGACTGTTGGGTGTATTTATTTATTTATTTATTTATTTACTTTTACCAAGTTTTTCATATTTTTATCACCGCTACTAACAATGCCAGTAATGGTATGCTATTTTACCCAGAACCTTAATCGTCAATAGAACATTTACACCTAAGGATGACTGTGATAGATCATTAATAAGATTTCGAATAAACTGACCGAACATTAATTAACATAGTAATCCCTAGATTGACCGTCTGTCCCATATAGCATTATTTTACCGCACCTAATTTTCATCATAACTATAGATAGCATTGTGATCAATAAACCATGAAACAATATGGACATATTGGTATAAGGTCGCCTTAGTTAGTATGCTTTTAACCAAGCAACTGACTGTAAAAAGTAAATTAAATTTTCTTCCTTTCGAAATTCCGAATAATCTTTAGGATTTAAATCTTCATTCAACAAAAACAATTTGACACATTATTGAGAATATTCTGACAAGCATAGATCATTTGAATTAAAAACAATTAATTATAAAAAACAGACAATTTAAATCATTAACATCATGTGATACGTGTACAAGATCCGTATCACATTATCACGGGCTGATAAAGGTTTTGTACAACACTTTTTTTGCTATTTCATTTTAATTCAAAGTATCAAATTTTACATTTCTTATTTTGTGTTCTACTTTTAATATTCAGCCTCGTATTCGTGTTCTTTCCGATTAACATCCAGGAGCTAGACACCGAAGCCAACAACGGTAGAATGACTTACTATTTGAATCTTTCTATCTATTCATCCACAAGCCGGTAGAGGTCCACTGCTGGAAATAGGCCTCTCCCAATGACCTCCACCGGGATCGGTCGGAAGCTGCCTGCAACCAGCGACGTTCTGCGGTCTTGACAATGTCGCCCGAACACCTTGTCGGGGGACGTCTCACGCTACGCTTTCCTGTACGTGGCCTCCACTCGAAAACTTTTCGGCTCCAACGGCCATCAGTTCTCCACGCTATGTGCCCGACCCATTGCCACGTCGACTTCTTTCTATACGAAGCTAAAAATCATAGTATCGGCATATTAATATTTTTGCTTACTCTCTATATTAATTAACCACATTTATTATTTTTGTGGGACTTTTAGAAATGATCATCAAGCTACAAATAATAGGAGCAGAGTAACAAAAACAAATTTAAAACTGGGAAAAATATTCCTTTTTAAGTCTCTTCGTATACAGAGTATTGGGCAAAAGAAATATTATAATATTTATAACTTATTATGTTATAATGTTCATTCTTGTTTTTCCGATTTGGTTAGAAGGAGTGATCGACTCGATTACAATTAAAATGCTATATTAAATTTTTAATGTATAAATATTTAACTTCAGCGCTGAATATTTTAATTGTTTTTAAAAGCAATAACTGCGGAATTCATTAAGTATAAATAAATTGATAATTAATCGTTCTGTTTCCGGGTCAGGCAAGGTACGAGTATCATCAGGATTTTTTAGTATCACAACGAAGTTTGTAATTGTGCACAAAAATGGCGTGGCTCTAAAGTTACATAAAACTAATAGATCTAGAAATATTATATGTACGTGTAAAAATGTACTTTGTCTACTTTGATTGCGGTGAAGGCGTGACTGTTGTAATGATATTACTTAAAATTTTGTCTATCATGACATCGATTCAGAAATACTAAGTCACATGCAAAAATAGTTATTATTGGACGAGGCCGTAAAACAATAAAAGTACATAAATTATCTATGAAATTGAAGATAGAAATCAATGTTTTATCAATAATGATTCATTTTTATATGTTTATTACTTTCACGAATATCAAACTTCCGTGCGGTAGGGGAACTACCCCCATTGTGTAAGGTCAATTGGTTTCTGACGTATTTGGGTATAGAGGGTTCCGTATATTTCCTTATGGATATTTTTTGTAGATTTATTTAATATAGGAGTTAGAGGAAATGAGTGGTGGGTTCAATTTCTAGGCATTAACTCATTTATTTTATTCAATGTCTTTTATTTCACAAGTGGCGCAGTAGCTAGACTCCAGCATGCGCAGAGACCGAAAAGTCTCTCATAGTTTATTAGTTATTACATATACGTCACACGACTTGTATCTTACTGTGGGGTCAGAACTATAATATGTGACTTTTAGGTGAATTTACTTATTATTTAACTTATTTAAAGTACTTTGGTACTCATGAACTACTCTCTTTATACCGCAGTCTAAGCTGACTACGGCATCTCGCATTTATTATGTGGTAATTAATTACTTAAAACCCATTTATAGTTGGAAGCATAATATCTTTTTTTTATTTATTCACATATCTATTTATCTACAATAGTCACCATCGTGTGGATACGTCCATTCTTTTTTTTATTACACCTAAGCGTATCTATTTACGGGTCGAAATGATTTTTAAGTCTAGTATATTAATACTAGGCTAGGTATACCTACAAAATTGTAAATATAAAGAAATGACAAAAATAATTAATTTACATATAATAGTACTCTTTTCCCAATATGATAATTCTTTAAAAAAGTCATTGTTCACACAATCTATTTCAAATTAAGAAACGTAGCATTACATGGCAAGACACTAAAGCCCTGCTTGGAATCCAGACGTCTGGTAGTTTACAGGCCCTCAGTGTCTGCGCGGGGTATAAAATCGTAGCCTCGAGGCGTCCTCTGCCAAGCTATTTTGGGTCAGTAAGTGAGCGATTCTCATAACTTATAGCAGTTGGACGGTATGTACAGAATTACTGCCAAGTTTCTAGCTATATGCGTCAATGTAGACGCAACTAACCTACTAAGGAACAGCATACATTGCTTGCTCGCTATGCTATAAAAATAATCGTATTGAACGAACCACAAAGCGACTTCTGAAGTTCTGACTTTATTAGATTAATGTACATACATACGTACCCTCACACTGTATTTCTCGAAGGGGTAGCCAGAGTTGTATTTCTGAATACTCATTTCGCCGGATTGGTATCAGTCTCACGTAATAAGAGGCGAGCCTATTGCCATTTATCGGACACATTTCCAGACTCCTTGCTGACTACTGAAAATTTCCTAAGGAAAAAAATTCTAGATCGCATGACATAATATACTGGTGCCGCGAAATCACGAAGCAGTTCTTTTAAATTACTGTTCTAAATGTTGATTAATTTTTCACTTCAAAATGTTTCTTCTATTTATTAACGCATATAACTTTTGTACTGTATCTGATATTATAAGTTTGTAAAATTTTAGTAAAAAAAGTAATTTAAATTCAAATTAATCCTAGAATACAAGCCAGTTGACAGCGTTTCATGGATTAATAGCCAAGATATAAGGTCGCTGCTTCATTTAGCAGAAGGATGTGCCAAGAACGGTCTGTCTCAGCTTTGTCTGCATACTATTATACCTATCTCTCTCTTTTATATGAAATCAATAACATATGATTAAAATTCTAGAGAGTTTTGCTTCCAACGTTAGGATATTATTTATCAACCTTTTATTTGACATTACTGCATATTGAGTATATGATGGTTTGTCTAGTTTCATTTCACATGGAATTAAAAAGACAACAAAATAAAAAAAAACGGCTCTGTCTCTATTTGAATTCAAGCAATCTGATTTTCTGAAAGGCATGCGATATGCAATTTACTGTGGGATAAAGGTGGCATCCCGGTCTATCCGTGGACTGCGGCATGGCTGTGCCACAATCCATACATTTATAAAGCTTTTCAACGTCATTTTTTTGCTAGAAAGGTAGGCTGCTAGGTAACCAACTAGCAAGTATTATATTTATTAGAATTTTTAAATATTTCGTTTGACAGAGTCTATTTCCTTACCAAAAACCAAATTGAGCAAAACCGTAAATTTATGACAATTTCCAGTTCCTTTCATACATATGAAGAGTAATATAGTGCGCAATTTTTCATCGATGTGATGGTAAAGGTCATCGATGTCTATTACAAATATTACGTTTGACAGCGTCCTTGGTTGGACACTAGTTTTCGAAACAAGAGGTAGCGGGTTCAATCCCCGCATCACGACACAAAACGTAATACTTGATGTGGGGTTTTAACTAAGTAGTTATATGTTGACTGTATGACTGTTGGGTGCCTGTAATATTGTTTTTCAATTTAATTAAAACCTCTTAGTCCCACAGGAGATCGAAATTAAAACTTCTTAAATTCGGTCGTTTTTATCACTAAATACGACTTAGACTAGTCATTGGAATCTCACAATCACCCAAATACCTTTAAAATACAAATATTTGTTACACACAAAAGTTATTCTCGTTTTTTTAAACTCACGGCCACTGGCGTTTAACCAATAACGTCTGACATTAAAAGTAACAGGATTTCTTAAAGGTTTAATATTTAAGAAAAATGGTTTTTGTTACGACCCTGTCACAAACATCGCAAATCTTACAATTTGCTATTAAACGCCGATAACTTATCGATAGCCCATATATTGTAAGGTTAAATGAGAAATTTGTCGGCAGGGACAGTTTCTTTTGATGATACATTCATTTTATCGACAATAAATCTAAGATTGGTGAATTTTATCATCATATCTTGTAATAATTTGATGATGCTTTTACATATATAAACATGCGCATTTTTTTAGTTGTATTATATTGTAATGAAACAAGTCAACATGTGGGTGAAAATTCTGTGTCTGGTTGCTGTTATTGCAGGTAACTTTATTATTTACATCGATATCTCAACTGTATCTCATATAGGGTAGACCGAGCTGTACTTCTATATTTTCGTATCACTACAAAAACTTTGAGACCAATGTACCTACCAGTGCGCGACAGAAACATTTATGGGTATTTAAAAAAAACGAACTAATATAATAATTTGATTAAGGATACTAATTCACGTACTGATTTTGAATGACATAAATTGTTTGCCTTAACATTAATATTTTTTTCCGCGGTTTCGATCCCCGCACCGAGACAAATGTTGTGTGATCCACGAATATTTGTTTCGGGTGTTTTGTGAGACCGAAAAGTCTCTCGTAGTTTCTGATACCCACGACACAAGACTCGTATCTTAAGGGGGTAGATGCACTCAGAAGCGTAAAAAAAGGCCTATTTAAAAAAATTTTTTTTTTACAGTAATTAAGTTTATTTTACAAAATAAATTATACAGAGTTTTTATACAATGCTTTAACTTAACATTTATGAAAAAAAAAAAAAAAAATACATATTATTTATTAAAATATCGCCATATCGGTTGGATCCTCTCCCGCGAGTAGTACTTCGCGGTGACCATCACAACAGCCTTCTGGATCATCTGAATTCGAAAAACCAAGGTGAAACCTTTAGTTTAATAATAAATCCAGTCTTTAATCGAAGCTTTTTTTTTTTTTTTGAAAATTTACAAAATGGTGGCATTCGAAACTTTGGACTCTGATTTTCGATAAAATGTTAAAAGTTAATTGTTTAAAAAATATAGTAATTGTTAACAAAAATCAATATCCTTCGATTAAAGACTGGATTTATTATTAAACTAAAGGTTTCACCTTGGTTTTTCGAATTCAGATGATCCAGAAGGCTGTTGTGATGGTCACCGCGAAGTACTACTCGCGGGAGAGGATCCAACCGATATGGCGATATTTTAATAAATAATATGTATTTTTTTTTTTTTTTTCATAAATGTTAAGTTAAAGCATTGTATAAAAACTCTGTATAATTTATTTTGTAAAATAAACTTAATTACTGTAAAAAAAAAAATTTTTTAAATAGGCCTTTTTTTACGCTTCTGAGTGCATCTACCCCCTTAATGTGGGGTCAGGACTATGTGTGTGACTGTTGGGTGTATTTATTATTATTTATTTATTTATTATCTACTGGCCTGCCTTTATTCATTAGATCTTGAGTCATATATTGTATTTTAAATAATAGTATACGTAAACCGTAGTTGACATTTCTTATTGCACATTCCCGAAGGCAAGCTTTGAGCCTTACCACAACTATTATCGATACGCCCCACTGTGAAAAACTATTAGGGATTTAGATTTCCTTGCGATGTTGCTTTTAAAATGCATGATTATTAAATATGCTCAAGATTTTTTTACATTTCTAGGTTTCGTTTACATTAAGTTTTTCAAATCCGACACCGTAGAGGTGATTTCTTAACAGACCACGTCTTAAATTTCATGGACATTACAAACTGTCAATAAATAATTATTATTTAATGTAGTTTTTAAATTTTACTTGTATATAAAACAAATATTCCTTTTTTTGTAGCATGTAAAGCTGATGCAGTCGAGCGAACTGCGAGAAATACAAGAATCAACAGCTACCACGTTTTTACAAGGTGAGTGATGCACCGAATTGTTAAAATAATTAAGCCTTTACTAATGAAGCCACATACCAAATACAAAATAAAAGTCACAAGCATACCAATGAATGAAAAGAATTAGCTTCCCTCAGCGGTATTTACAAATCGATAATACAAATTTTCAAATAATAGCCTTACTTTTACAATAATAATTTATTACATAAAAGTAAGGTAGAGTTTTTGGCGTGTAGGTGAGCCAATCTTACTTAGGTTGTTACTTGTTATTCGAAATTTGCGCAAATAGAAGTAGTTTTGGTTAAAATACATTAAGTTGTACGCTGTGCCTGACATTTTTACTGTAGCAAAGGAAATGTTCTGAAGATTAGCAGTGATAACGAATACATCTTACTTACATAACCTGACGCGCTTTGTCATCACAATTCACCCGGTATGTGTTCCGTACCTCAGCACAATAGGCTAGACACCAGCTTGCAAAACGTGACGTTGTGGGTTCAATCCCCGCACCAAGACAAATGTTTGTATCACCCACAGATATATTTTGGTTTGGGTCTAGGTGCTAGTGAGACCGAAAAGTCTTTCGTTACTTGTGATTTTCTAACACAAGATTTGTATATTAGTTTGTGGTCAGAATTACGTATTAATGTTGGGCGTATTTTTCATTTATTTAAGACTAAAGGTGAAAAATACTTATAATTTGCCTTTCTCATTTTAAGGAATAACCGAAGGGATCCATATGACTTGGATGAGTCAAATATTGCAAATTCTCCGATCCAAGCTGGTGACGACACCGTAGTGATAATCCATGGCCATGGGGGCACAGCTTTCTCAACACTGAACCCCTTGGTTCAAGAAGGTAAAACTTTTATACACATCCTTACTATTTTTATTTCAATTTTCTATCACTATATGTCGCTAAGTGTTGAAATACAATGACTTGAAGCTACGTTCAGATAACACTTTAGTTACCATCACGCTGGGCATTAACAATTTGCCATGACTGTATGAAAAGCTCGAAGCATTGAAATCAATCATTCCTAAAATGTATCAAACGCAAGGTCTAATCTCTGGTAATCTCTGGTAGCATCAATTTGTAATGAGGGGTAAATGTCTTCGTATTCTTGCGTCATAGGCTATTCTACGAAGAGATATTTGATAATCTTAATCATAATTCTCTAACTTACATTAGAGATGTGAATGTGACTACTAACTTTGTTGAAATTATTTATTGTTGTCAGTGACTATCTAGCCTGCATAACTCAGTTCATTGACGAAGTATGTTTTTAGGAATTTCTTTCTAGTCAACTCTCTAACTAAAATCAATAAGTAATTTTTTTTCATGTAGGTACTCGATTTTTCGTGTCTACTTTTACATTCAATTATTAATAGGACATATTATCCTTCTTTCACAGCCCTGTTAAGAAATGACACCCTGAACGTGATAGTGGTGGATTGGTCGCTGTACGCAAGCCTCAGCTACTCCAATGCCGTCGTAGTGGTCCCCACTGTCGGAAACGATTTGGCTGAAATGCTAACTACGTTGGCAGAGGCTCCTTATAACTTAATAGAGTTTAGCCGACTTCACATCATTGGTTTCAATCTTGGCGCCCACGCTGCCGGTTTTGCTGGTCGCCGTCTCAGTGGCCGCGTTGCGAGGATTACTGGTAAGTTTAAGATTCTTATCCATTCACATGGATTAAGATCCATGTGAATTAATGGCGTTGGCGTAATACTTTCGATTTTAAAAAGCTAAGTTCGCTTCATACACCTAGAATATTTGTTCAAATAGAATTTACTACAATTAAAAGTATTTTTTTAAACATAAACATGACTTAAACTAGCAACTACACCCCATAGCTCAACCTCATTACTTTTAAAAAAGTTCTTAAATTTGCTTTAAAATCTTGTTGCTAGTAAAATTGTCTTTGACATTTCATTAACATTGATATATTTTTAAATGCTTCACAGGACTGGACCCATCAGGAAGCCAGTGGGAGAACAATCCGAACAGACTGAACACTTCAGCCGCCCGATACGTAGAAGTGATCCACACAGACAGCAAATCCAACGGCATTGGAATTCCTCTCGGCCACGTCGATTTCTTCGCCAGTGGAGGCAGCAATCAGCCAGGCTGCGTCCTCCATATCTGCAGCCACAACCGCGCGTACGAACTTTTTGCCGCGTCCTTGACAACAGGAGGGTTGGTTGGAAACCACTGCTCTACTACTACCCAGCTTAATCTGAACTCGTGCCGTGGGTACACTCTTGAGCTTGGGACCAACCTTTACGACAAGGATGGGTGAGTAATTTTTGTGTAATAAAGATTACTTTGTACTTGAATCTCGACAGTCGCGAGTTCGAACCTCAGGCACACATCTCTGACTTTTTGAAGTTATGTGTGTATTCACTATAAATTATCACTTCCTTTAACGGTAAAGGTAAAAAGTCCTTAGGAATTTCTTAGGTGTATAGTTCGCCAACCTGCACTAGGCCAGCGTGGTGGACTATGGCCTGAACCCTCTCAATGGTGGAAGAGGCTCATGCCCAGCAGTGGGAGGTATATGGGCTGATGAGATGAGTGTAGAAGAAAGATAGATTATCCTAGAAGTGTAAGTTAGTAATGGAATTTGATAGCTGTTATAGAGATTGAATCGAATAGCCAACAACAAACAAAATTTTCATAATCTGTGCAAACACTTAAAATGAATTTATTTTCCAGATCTGGGATTTTCCGCATCAACACTCGCAGAGCTTATCCTTACTTTTAAGTGACAAAGTGATGCATCGCTACGAAGATTCCTTCTATAAACTTTAAACAAGTTTGTAAAATTGCTATATAGAAATTAAATGTAAGAAATATGCTATAACCAATAATAATTGTTATTTTTTCTATTACACCATAATTATTTTCAAAGTAATATTGACTATACATAGTCCTTATACTCTTACTTTGTTTTACTATAGTATAGAGTAGATTTCTTAAGAATTTCTTAGGTGTTTAGTCCGCCAACCCGCACCAGGCCAGCGTGGTGGACTATGGCCTAACCCTCTCAATGGTAGAGGAGACCCGTGTCCAGCAGTTGGACGTATATGGGTTGATGACAGAGAGAGATAGAGTAGATTACAACTATACACTTCTCATTTTTTCCTTCCTCTCTCACAATTGTATGCTAGTAACGCACCTTTACACGGTGCGTAAAGGACTACTCCGTTTCTGACCATCGTTTCTGAGAAGATATTGATATCACTGTTCACCGTTCGTTACGTTAATTATTCACTAATTAATATGATCCTAACAGTCTTAGCTGTACTTTACGGTTTTCAGCAAGACTTGTTGAAATCACTGACGTACATTTGAAGAAAAATATAATCTTTTATTGTAAGAACACGTTCGACTTTAATCGACGATATATTAACATTTCTTATGAATAACCTACCTAGGTCGAGTACCACTAAACTTTTGCTATTTAAAACTATGAATGTTCTCATACATTCTCTCGTCGTAAAACTTCCTTACAGAAACAAAGAATGCCTGCAAATGTCACTGAACTACGTTAAATATGTTCATACCTACATCGCCTTTTAGATACCCATCTTAAGGATAATCCGACAGGATAAGTTTACTGACTTAACGAGGCTTCTTACTTACCTCACTTAATGCCTTTTACTGGTCACTGAACCATGCAAGGGAAAACTTTAGCTTTAATTCTGAATTTACCCACTTCAGATCACAAATTGCTTCTTTGAATTTCAAAAGTTAAATAGCAATCTTTGCGTTTTCATCTCTACGGTGTGGTGACAGTTTTTAAGACTAGTGAATTAAGGAGGCCCGCGTTCGACTGTGACAACTTAATTGCATGAAATTTTAATCGATCTAATTATTATTAGTAAGTAGTAATTTTATTCAGTATTTATTATGTATTTATTTATTTATTCCTTTCATGTAAAATTAAAAAATACGCGTCGAAATTTCTGTTATACGGCTAGTTTACGGGTACCTTTAAAGTTTCTTAATATTATTGACGTCCTTTCGATACGCTTGGGTTCGGGCTCGCTTGGGATAAGTACAGTGAAATTTAGAGAAATTTACAATTTTTTCTGCTCTGTAATATTTCTTTTTGTAATTATTTACGTTTGACATAAAGGATTGTTTGAAGCCTTCGAATTCGCAACTGCATGATATATCAATGGACTGTACGCTTATAACAAGAGTCACTGCATATTCAATCGGAAAAAATATGCATCGAGAATTCAAGGGAATATTGAAAAATTATTAATAAATTTTGTATCGTATAAAATAATTGGGAACGTTACGACGGAAATAAGAGCTGTGAGTGCGCAGTCTTCAATTAGTACGATGGTGATATTGTAAAGTGTAAATTTATTTCACATTTTTATTATCCGGTACGAATATGTAGTGTTGAAAATGAAATAACAAAATGGCCAAATAAAGATAATTATACGTGCATCGTGTAAGTCACGGTTTCGGTTTTGAACGAAAAATGCTTCAAATTCTTTTGCAGATTATCATAAAAATATTTTAGTTCCTCTAGGACTAGCCACATGACTAACTTAATGACATCAGTTAGTATCTGATCTTCTCAAATATATAATTTTATATTATAATTTTAAGCGTTTTTCCCTCACGTGATTGGTAATTTACTTAGAGGTTTAGAAATCGCCATAGATTTTCCCGAAAAATGTCTTGTTACAAGTACATAATTTTTTTTTAAATGCGAAATCCATATACCTAATGATAGTAATCTATTACTGCACGAATAAAAAAAGTTTTCGTGACGTATCGCACATCAAGACGCTTCATATACATATCACATACATATAATATTTACCTATAGTGCGAATTTGGTGAACATTGTGTAGTGTGCATGTAAAACTAGCATTTGTTGTAGTTTTTTCTATTATAACGTTCCGCAACTTATCTAATTTTGTCTAAGCTCAACCTTGTTTAAAATCTTGTTATATCCTCCCCTACTTTCCATCTATTTCTATTGCAAATTATTTTCATTTATAAAAAATCTTCAAGTTAAATTTGATATTTTACATTCAAAAGACAATTTTCAGAATAAGTTTTTGACCGTTTCACTGCCATTAGAAAAAACTCCCTTCCTTATGGTATCTTCAATTTTTATCACATTGATTGCTAATTTGTGTTTACGATAGCGATAACACATCGCAATTCGCAACATTAGTTGTTTACTTTCAGCTGCTCATCCGCGATAAAACACAGATAACCAATTAGGGTTTTTTTTAGCGAAATTATACGTTAGATTACTACGCGTATGTAGATGCGTATGCACATATTTATGTACGGCTATTTTAAAACAAAATTAAAGTAATAGACTTAGTCTTTAGTCTAGTTAGGATACCTGTTGTCGATCTTAAATTTATCTTTAATTTAGATTTTTTTTATAAATTTATTTGATCCCACAATTATGGCACTGCATTCATTCCATAAAAAGACGTTTGTTACCTTTTAGACTGTGTAAAAAAATGGAATCTCCGAAGTGATGATTGATGCTAATAGAAAAACGAGCAAAGAAACTTGACATCGTGCGTCAGACTATGAAGTGATGTAATATGCAACACTTAGTTTAAGATAACGTTTATGAGTAGACGTGAGTAAGAAAATCAGTTTTTTGTGATAAACAATTCTAAAAATATGGAATACAATTTCTCTAATAAAGTCATTCTAGTCACTGGAGGTAGTGCGGGTATAGGAGCGGCTATAGCTCTTCTCTTTGCTAAACTTGGAGCTAAATTAGCTATTGTTGGCAGAGATGTAAATTGTTTGCAAGATGTTGCCGAGAAATGCAAGATAGAAAAAGGACAAGAAGTGCTTCCAATAGTTGCTGATCTAGGCACAGACGCCGGTTGCGAGAAAACAGCCACCGAAACACTGAAATATTTTGGAAGGTAAGGTAACTAAGAAATAACAGCTATTTTCTGAGAACTTCACAACATCCTAATTGTAGTCATTTTTGTTAATAATTGGATGTTATCGGATTTATCGACATAATTAATTTTTGTTTCTTAGAATGTTATTTATTTATAAACTCTTTATTGCACACAAAGAAATAACATACAAATCAAATAAACAAAGAGAAAGAAATACAATTGGCGGTCTTATTGCGCAAGGCGATTTTTTGGAGACAACCATTAGATGGACAAGAAGAAGTGATAGAAGGGAGGGTAGAAGTGTGTACAATGTTTTTCACGAGTTCATGATGACGACTATTTCGCTTAATTCAAGGAGTAGGCTGTAGTGTTTTTCTTCACCCACATTTCGACAGTTTTAGAAATTTTTCGATTTTTGTACGATTCCAAATTGCATACTACTACTGAGAATTATTTGTCTAATCAGTATCCTTTTTTCCAGGTTAGATATTCTTGTCAATAATGCTGCTGTTGGTGCAAAAACAACTATTCAAACAACTGATATGGAAACATTCGACAGAGTTTTTGCTGTCAATGTAAGAGGCGTGTACAACCTTACCAGACTCCTCGTGCCAGCTCTTATTGAATCAAAGGGAAACATTGTCAACATTTCCAGTGTCGCAGGGGTTGTAACCAATGTAGGCAACTTACCATACGGAATGTCTAAGGTTAGTCAACAGATTGTTATCATATAACCACCCCTATTTTACTTAGTGCAATAAACAAATTGAAAATAGTACTTTAGAAAGAATAACTGGTGCTTGTGTTTTATTTCTATAAGTACATAGTTGGATTTAAGTTGTGATGGCCGCGAGGAGAAACACTTTTTAATGGGATAGGAAAACATCGTGAGAAAACCTTGTCCAATGAATTTATTACCTGACCTAACTCACTTCAGTTGTTGTCTGCCCGACTATAAGACGTGTGTACATGTACCAATATATTTACATATGTAGACCAATAAGGGAAAGTAATGCATTTTATAAAATCAACAGGCTACTTTGGATCACTTCACACGACTGATTGCTTTGGAATTGGCTCCAAAAGGCGTAAGAGTGAACACAGTTAGTCCTGGTGCTACGGTAAGTCCTTAGTTGCTTTAACTTTACTAAAATAACAGATATAATGGGTTTGATTACCGGGTCATGCAAAGTGTGATTCATTAGGAAACACTCAGTAGTTACTAGAGAACCGGAAATGTGTCTGAAAAACTGCATTAAAAACATTTTTGTCGAAAATCATCAACATTATCAATTAACCAAAAATTGATGTAGGTATTGAGTTCAAGACAAATATTTTTTTTGTGCGTATTTGTTTGGAATATCATTCGGTAATCTACTATACCTTAAAATGATTTATGTCTGTTGTAATTCGTCTTACATATAAAAACAAATATTTGATCGATATTTTTTGAAACTATTTTATTTTCAGTGGTCGAAATTCTACCAAAGTGTAACAGGGGTGTCAGATGAGAAATACAATGAAGTAATGGCAGGTGCAGCTAAGATCGTTCCCCTGGGATCTGTATGCGATGGAGAAGACATCGCTAAGATGGTAGTGCATATTGCAAGTGACCACAGTCGACTGGTCACAGGAACTTTGGTAGTAGTGGATGGCGGCTTACAGTACAACTACCACACCAACCTATTTCAGAAATCCGAATAAAACTATTCAATCTAAAATTGTGTCATTTCTATGTAGAATGCCCAACTGCTAGGGTAAGTGCGATTTTGTAGAAAAAAGTATCAAAATTCGTGCAAATTGGTGACAAAGCTTTTGATTTAGCCGTCACAGGCAATCAATCGGCCGCGTAGTTTCCGTTCCCTTAGGAATACGGGAATAAAACATACTCTTTGTTACTCGCTGATATTGGTCCATTGTTGAGAGTTTTTAAAAACGGTTTAGGCGTAAAAACGTAACAGATGAACAAATTTACTGTTTTCTCCTTTAATTCCTATCCATGTGCTTCATATTAATAAAATCCAGCTTAACCCATTAGGTACCAATGTTCCCATTTGGGACATCTCACTTTTTGTCGATTCATTCATAACTACCTGCAATGTTTTAATAATTATTCATGTCATTAGTTTCTACACTGTGTGGTGCTAAATATCAAGCCAATTATTCACTTGAAATTATTGTCATTTATGTGTTGTTGATCAAAGAACGTAGTTTTTACGAGTTTCGAAATTTTCAATTGTTTCCATTTTGATTATTCTGTAATTCGATGTAAGTATTTTATAATTATTGTAAAATAATATCAAATAGTACTAAATAATAGCTTGTAACTAGTAATTTGATTCAATGGATGGCAGTACTTATTGAATTTCTTTATTTAAATATGTTCCCAAATGGGAACATTGGACTGATGGACTAAAAATTTATTTTGTTATTTTTTTTTTATATTTTTTTTATGTGCTCCTTATTATATATACTCTTTGAAAAATATGTCAAACAATACAGAAAAAAGTTGGTACCTAATGGGTTAAGATTTAAAAAATACAAAATTCAATTGCCATGTGGCATGTATCGATTGACAATTTTTTGTGTCCTTTTCATGGTTCGTTAGTACCACAAAATTAAATGAAAAGGTTGTTGAAAAACACCTTATTTAACACGGGACTATTTTTCCCATCCACTATCGTAAGCAATGGAATTACCAAAATAGTTGAAGCCACTATGCTTTAAAGTAACTTGAAGCTACTTTACAAGGTGAATAAAAAAAAAACACTATACTCAAGAATTAGGTATTAATGTCAAACGATATCAGTATAACACCCCGGAATAGCTGAAATTGTGTGAGAGGATATTAAGTATCAATAATTAACTCAGAGTGGATTAATTGTTAGATTATTGGAAGATTTTGTCATGTCATAAACGTCTGCTATAAAGGATTGACAATAATGTAGTAGAAATATATGTACTAAATACTAATATATAAAGTTGAAGAATTTATTTGTTTGTTTGGCACTAATCCCAGTATAACATGTTTGTTTGTTTTGTTAGACACGCTAATCTCAGGATCTACAGTTTCAAAGTATGAAAGCAATAACTTGGTAGGTAGGGGCATTGAGATTTTTATGAATATAACCACCTGTGGTAATATTTTTACATATGTATTTATATAATACGCATTCTGTTATTGCTAAAGCAAAAGTATATGTGGCATTTTTAATGAACTTAAGTCCGTATTTATAATTTCATTTAGTAAATAAATTAACCTTGGATTAAAAAAAATGCGACAATATCTCATCACCGATTAAAACTGTTTAATTTATACCCATAACTTTTCTTGCCTCACCCTTGACAAAAGACGAAATGTACGAAGAAAAAAATCTTAGCAAATTATTCACTTTCCTAGCGCTTTAACATCATATGTGTTGGTGAGATACAGTTTTTATGACCTCTACGTTTAGACATGCGGTCAAAAATCTCGGTGTTCGCAGGTTCAAACCCCGAGCACACACCACTGACTTCTTGAATTAATATTTACAATTAATCATTACTACGTACTTTACAGTACAAGAAAACATCGGGAGGAAGCCTGGACACAAAGTTCTCAGGAATTTCTTAGGTGTGTAGTCCGGTAACCCACACTAGTTGAACTAAGGCTAAACACGCTCAGCAACTTCACACTCCACCAGTAAAATAAAGTCCTTGTAATTATTTGACCCAGTAAAAAATAAAATAAACTGAGGGAAATGTGAGCAGCGCGCGTTCCACTTCCACTTAATCTTATATTAACAAAAATACTGTCTAATACAATAAGTAATGTGATACCACAGCGCTTGTGAGCTACGACGTCTTTTCTCATTACGGACAGCTTTAGATCATTTCAGTCTTTTTCCTGAAGGAGTTGAAGTTAATATAATCAACACGGGCACGACCGTTGAAATCTTAATATTACGAGTAAGTATCAAAACTGTTCCTAATTCTTAGGTGTGTAGTCCACTAACCCGGACTAGGCCAGCGTGGTGGACTAAAGTCTAAGCCCTTTACAATTAACATTCACAATTGGCTGCTTTTTATATAGTGAAAAAATGTTGTATTCCCGTGAGATAAGCACGGAATTCAAAATTTGCGCCAAGGCGGAGTTCAGGCTCATCGCTATACTGTATATCTTGATCGTTCTATCTTAGTCAAGTGCTTTTTTTATTATATTATGTAATTATCTCTGTTTACAATCTTTCATTAAGCTACGTAGAGAATTCATCAATTTTGTAAACATTTTCAGAGAACTTTAGTTTACTCGGACATTTTAGCAAGTTTTTGGCCACACGAAGTTTTGATTGTTTTTTGATTATGTTAACAAAATTGTTTTTACTGAAATATATTATATATTTATTTATATTTTTCTCATTTTCTTTTTTTTTAGTGAAGACGTGATTTTTTCATATTGTCACAAATTCTTTTGAAGGTTTGTTTGAAATGATATTGTTCTTATGCGTCAGCTTTCTACGAGGATACTAAGTGACGTGTAATCCTAATGAAACGCCACAGACAAAGGGAGAAGCAAAATAGACTTGCTATGCTTCTCCGAGTGCGAGAGACCCTATTGTTATGCTGTGCCGGGTCGCGCCTGTTGGAAGTATGTTTTATCATTTCTAGTTTAGTAATGGCAACTACATTACTACAAGGATTTTAACAGATCCTTAGAAATCGTGTAATAATGCTGATAGTTGCTCTTATAGCCAACCGATGTATATGAAAATATTTTAATCAGAAATTTGTACTCTATGCCATGTGTGAGTGAGGCATATGTTTTGTGCGAATTACTTGGTTCTGGGTGCTATTTCCGTGTATGGAAAAGTACTTTTTTTTCGTTTGAAAATGCTCAGAAGCAGCACGGAGTTTAAAGTAGCGATAAAGTCGCATATAACGTGGATCTTAAAAATTGGCACAACAGACAATGCAGACAGCATTCACCGCTACCTGCCCCTTCGGGAATACAGACTTGAATTTATATCTCTTTATACCTGAAGAAGGAGGTAGAAATGTATATCACACCTTTGTTTCGCAGCCTGTGTTACAGCTAGCTTGTAACTGTCATTTATCGGACGCATTTCTAACCCACTTCGCGCAGACGATAGGCAACTGACTTGCAGGCTAGAAGCCCCTCGCAAAGCTCTATCGACGAGGCAAAAAAGTAATAAACGAACACGGATAACGCACGTCGAATGTACCCGAATGCAATTTTCGGACGCTCCAGCAGTTGGCAGGACTAGCGTCCGGTTCAATTACGCCTGTGGAACATTTAGTTCAAGTGCGTTCGTTTTTAGTGCCCTGTCTGCTATCCGTGATGATATTGAGGTCACAGCGAAATTGAGAACGTATTTATGTACCCTGCGACCGTCGAGATTCTGAGTAGATTAAAAAAGTGACGATCGTGTGGCGCAGTTGGTTAGACACAGGGCTAGTGAACGAGCGGCAGAAGGTTGAAATCGAACCGAAACAAATTTTTGTGTTCGTTATAAAGTTCGTATAAGTTTCATGAAATAGAGAGCGAGTCTATAGCAAATTTGCAAAAAACTCATTTATGTACAATTTGCTGGACCTGGGAATCGAACCCGACACCTCAAGATCGCACGGCATATACATACTTGTACCGCGAGACCAAAAGACAGTATATTTAATAAAGTTATTCTTCAAAGATTTTTAAATAGTAGCAGTTTATAATAAAACTATGAATATTCATGAACTACACGTTTTTCGAAATTCGCGGAATTTCCATCAGGCACACAGAAATAAAGTTATTTGTTGTTATACTACCAGTGCGGCCCTACTTTATCCGTGGATTATAAAGTCAAATACTATAGGATTTAACAGTTTCTAACAATTATTTATAACATGAAAGTAGTGATGGTCCCACGGCCCACGGTAGGTATAGACGCGCGGTTGAGAATGTCGGCGGCGACCTCTGACTTTTCGAAATTATGTAGGTGTTCTTAATTAAAGTAAATTAATTAAAATGTATATATTATTAGGTTTAAAATATCATTAAGACTATGTTAAACACATTATTTTCAACAATTTAAGTGACGCCTATCACTTTATTGTCGGCAAAGTTGTCAATTATGAATTATTGCTTTCCTTTCTTCCTTTTGTTTTTCTAGCGATATAGAAACTTACTCCGAAACACTAATTTTACGATAGATTATATTTATAAGTAATTAGAGGGCTTCTTAAAAAGTTCATACTTACTCTTTGAAATCCATTGCTGTTGATTACAGCTAAACACTATCTTAACGCGGAAATCTTTACCTACATTTACACGATTATAAAAATCACATGCGAAATTCATGCGATTTGTATCTGCGAAGTATTTCATTCAAACATGAGTGACTATTTATCTTTATGCCCCCGCGCTCTGTGGACAGCAGGCGTTACTGGCTGCAATAAAATTGAAAATAAAAACCTTTTAAAATTATTCACAACAATTTTCTTTCACATTTCGCACTGGCTTTAAATTAAACACGTCGACAGAGTTATTTTGTAATATAAAATCCTGGTAAAATGTAATTTTTCATGTAACGTACGCGTACAGGTTTTGAATTTTTGATATTCCGTGAAATAAGGCAAATGTTGTAAATACTAGGCAAAATCATTTCGCCAAAACGTAGTTTTAACGTTATGACAAAGTTATTTACATGACAAAGTCACTTGTTTTATTTTACGCAAAAATAAAGAGTATGTAATTAAATGCAATACTAAGCATGAGGATTTAGTAATAACTGATCCCGCTAAACGTACGTAACGTTATGTTATTTTTGTCCCATAACATACTAAGTCATTATTTACTTTAATTACAGCTTATACTTTCAGCTTCTCGCACGTTCATCTGTTCCTATTTATTCGTTCTCGTTGTTATCGTTAATAACAAATGTTTTAATCTATCTCGTAGTCTCGTAGCACACGTGTATGCCTTGTTATTTCGGTCGAGAATCTCGCCGGTGGCGGGTTCGAACCCCAGGCACACACCTCTGACTTTTCGAAGTTATGTGTGTATTCACATTGAATGATCACTTGCTTTAACGGTGAAGGAAAACACCGTGATAAAACCTGCACACCTAAAAGTTCTTAGAAATTTCTTAAGTGTGTAGTCCCCTAATCCGTACTAGGCCAGCGTGGTGGGCTAAGGCCTGAAAATCTCCATTTGGGTCGTTTTCAAATTGAGGGCCAAAAACATATAATCTGATTTTATTCTCATGTTGTAATTGGTATCAAAATTAAAATTACTATTAATAAACAAGTTACTTGAGGCGCAAGTGTGCCCTATGTAACGAATCCTATACGTCTATTAATTACGAAGATATACCCAAAAAACTAATCGAAATCTCATTAGTGTGACGTAATCCAGAGTTCATTTTTTTATTAATGGCTTCATAACTTAAAAATGTGTGCTGAAACCTACACATTTTATTTTTCCAATACATAATAGAGTTTCCCAGAAAAAATATTAACCGTTGAAATAGTATTAAGTTTAAAAAAAAATAAGATTTTACAGCTAAATAAAAGTGATCCTTTTAAAAATATCAGTTGTGTATGCGTTTTCAAACTCAAAAAAAAAACCAATTGGG
This sequence comes from Cephonodes hylas, assembly GCA_030295005.1. Lineage (NCBI taxonomy): Eukaryota > Metazoa > Arthropoda > Insecta > Lepidoptera > Sphingidae > Cephonodes > Cephonodes hylas. Next base: position 8,958,838 of record AP025366.1, read on the forward strand.
GCCTCTCTACTACCCCGCCTCCTACGTCACGGGGTCTCCTGTGATCAGTCCTCGATGAATGCGTGTGCTGCTTCGCTGTGTACGAAGCTTTTTGGATAAAAATTTGAATATCAGGTAAAATTTTTAACTTGTTGCCAAAATCTTGTCATTTGTGTTTTCATTGCTAATTGTACTTACTTATGTCACATTTCGTATATGATTTACTTCGTTAATTAGACATTACAAGCGTATGTTTTTTTGATTTCAGGTTATGGTCTAGAACGTCCCATTTTGAGGGAAAATTCAAAATAGTGGTAAAATTCTCAGTCGTGTTACTGTCATTCGTGTCGATTCACGAGTGACACGAATGGTATTGATTGTATCACAAATGATTTATTTTTTATTTTTAGCAAAATTCGCCATACATAATGTAAAATGGCTAAAATAAAGAATCAAAAATCCGAAGAAGAATTAGACTTAGAAAGAATAGTGCTAGTAATGACAAGGGATTGACATTTATTGACCGCCAAATATTAATACGTGCTTTCAGAAATTTAATTTGCGTAACTAAGAAAAATAAATCAAGTCTAATTATCCAGCTTAACTTCTAATCTCCTTGGTTATGCCTAATTTTTCAATTTTATTATGCTTGAAAATCTAAAACCCCTTTAAAAAATATTAATAAATGTATATCATCAGGAGCTTCACCATCATCAGCCCTTATACATCCCGCTGTTGGGCACGGGCCTCCTTTAAAATTGAGAGGGTTTAGGCTTTAGTCCACCACGAAAGTATTTCCAGGAAAAGAATTGAAATCGAGTACATGCCATGGTGCACAATATGTACGATTTTATAATCTTATTTAATCGTGTCAAGCTGACACCCAATCGAAGCATTAGATTTTGGATCTTTTTTATTTTTGTATTTATAAGTCAATAAAGTGCTGAACTTAATATTTATTCACATATTATAATAATAATTATCATTGGTATAATTTTGATCTCATGAGTAAATGTAGAATTATCATTAAAGGAATTTTATTTCTCATTTATGTCACTCAAAATGTTGATTTATGCATAAATATTGAAATAAATAAGTGGTGTTTTTGTTTAAAATGTGTTTTAGTATCTAACAAAAGCACCTGTGTAATAAAAAACTTGAATTTCACACTTTATTTTTTTTCATGAAATTCATGGCTTTTTGGCCCTCAATTTGAAAACGACCCATTTATTGTAGAGGAGGCCCGTACCCATCAGTGTGTGTATATGGGCTGATGTTGAACCTCATGAGCTCTACCTATGCATGAATATTTCACAATATGTAATGAAATATTATTAAATAATCATCAGCTTTACGACAGCCAACTAGTGTTGTCCAAATTCAGTCTTGGTCTTGCAGTCTTGGTCTTGTTCTTGCGTTTTTGCAAGACCAAGACCAAGAACAAGACCGCGTATTTTTAGCAAGACCAAGACCAAGACTGACCGTGCAAGACTTGAGCAAGAACAAGACTAAGCCTGCAAGACTCTTGCGTCTTGCAGCTAGGACTTAGCGCTATTTCTCGGAGTAGTTAGGTGTAACAGTTCGGTGTATAGGTACGCTTAGGAATTCTATGAGACGAAAAAAACTGTATCAAAGAATATGAAAAACTGGACCTATGCGCATCACGACTAATACCATAAACATACCTACATAGCGAATAAAAAAATATCCATTAAAATCAAACTGAGTGCATGCATAGTTATGTTTTAACCATCGGCACTTTGATAATGCGGCATCAAAGGTTTTGTACTTACTTCTCAAAGTAATTTGCCGCTTTTCGGAAGTACATGGTTCTTCTTTTGAAATCATATACAACAATCGTTGCCGCCGCGCCGAAATCACAACATTTGACACTATTTGATTGCCGCCACAGGGCGTAGGTTAAAATATTCTTAGGTTCTTTAAAATACAGTCAAGTTATTGTAATTAATTTGTTTTTTTTACATGTTTTAGCAAATGTAAGCTTATAAATCATAAATGTTTATTAAGAGACAGTTACTTCCATGGAAAACGACGTATAGGTCAGTTGATTTTTCGAATTTCTTATCAAATCTTCAGTTATTTATTAATCTGTTTGATCTTTACTATGGCTATGTTAATTCAAGCTCACAATGTTCCAATTCTAATACGTTTTTATAAGATTTAAAGTAAACTTTAATAAATAGTAATAGACTAATAGGTAATTGCAAGACTTGCAAGACTCTTGCTGCAAGACCAAGACCAAGACCAAGACCAGGTGTATTGGCGCAAGACCAAGACCAAGACTGGCCGTGCAAGACTTGAGCAAGAACAAGACTAAGCCTGCAAGACTCTTGCGTCTTGCAGCTAGGACTTAGCGCTATTTCACGGAGTAGTTAGGTGAGGTGGCGCAAGACCAAGACCAAGACTGGCCGTGCAAGACTTGAGCAAGAACAAGACTAAGCCTGCAAGACTCTTGCGTCTTGCAGCTAGGACTTAGCGCTATTTCACGGAGTAGTTAGGTGAGGTGGCGCAAGACCAAGACCAAGACTGGCTAAGTCTCGTCTTGTTCTTGCATTTGGGCAACACTACAGCCAACGGACAAAGACAAAGCACTTCAGCTATTAAAATAATAGATACACATGTAAATGTTGATGCGCTCCTACTGTAAACACTAAAGCAATGTTCCCGCCCACAAAGCAATTGCACAAACAGATTAATTAAATTATTAATACTCGGCTCTCCGGCTGAACGCTGCTGCAGACTGTTAGTTCTATTGAAAATAACATTAAGTGGTGTAATCTAGATTGTATTAATTGCAATTTAAGCTAAGATTTTACAGCCTTAGAGGTTTTAGGCGATTAAACTGCTTAAATTTTCGGATAGGTCTTATACCTGGCGAGCTACTAAACCAAAGATATCCACATAACTTTTCCGATCACCCTATTAGTTCTAAGAATGCAGGATAAAAGTATACCTTGTCATATTTATTAAGAAAAATACCTTTATTTTATTTTTAGTATCAAATAAATTCGCTTTTATTTTATAAACGATCTTTTCTTACTGATATCTCAAACAGGATATCCGTTGACGCAAAAGGCGAGCACACATATTGCTTCGGCGTACTTAACATTGTTTTCCGTTCCAGGTTATTGAAGTAGGTATGTACATTATTTACACAAAGAATTATCACTTTAACGGTGAAGGAAATCATCGTGACGAGACCAATTGAAAAAGTTCTTAGTATTCTTTTAAGTGTTTCCTAACCCGCACTATGCCAGCGTGATGAAGTATGGTGTAAACCTCTCAATAGCAGATGAGGCCCGTGCTCATTAGGGGTGTAGATATGGGCTGCTGAAGATGATGATATTACCGGAACCCATCCATTGCCCTTGAGTAGGATAATCAAATCCGCTGTATGTTTACGTCTTTGTTACAGGAGTAAACAGTTTGTTTGCTTTGTTCTATGGCAACGCGAATCTTTGATCATTGTTTATTGCTCTAATCTATTTTGGCAGCAATAGCTAAAGTTTCTCAAACACCTGTCCACTTTATGGAGCTGTTTGATTAACTCTGTTGAAGCATTTAATATAAAATAGTTTTAAGTGTTTAAATTTTGTTGGCTTGTAAAATTGGCGTTTTTATTATGTAATGCCTAGAGCTTCATATGATTTAGGCTTTTTCAATATTTGTGTTTCTGTATCCCCAAAGAGATAGAAGTGTAGAAATAAATACAAAAGTCACAAACATTCTTTAAATTCCACTCTAGAATATAAGCCTTGTATCCATGGGTGGATTTGATTTGATTGGATTTATGGATCACACAAATATTTGCCTCGGTACGGGGTTCGAACCAGTTGCCTTTCGCAAGCCAGTATCTAGCCAATTGCGCCACGGGACTGTCGTGTCACGGCATGGTTGATCCTATTTATATTTTTAAAGGATACAAGGCAAGGTAAAATCGTTTACCGGATATTATATTGCACGACTATGATTTTCTTTCAAGAACTTCCCATGAAACAGAAGCAAATGAACTGTTTTTCGCGAAATCCTCGTTTTAACACGCGTAGTTGATGCCACATGACTAGCAGAACATGTTATTTATTTTTTTAAATGAGTCGGATAAAATTTTACTCTATTTTCAGTTATATGTCGATGGAATTCCAGACGGCGACTTTTGGTTACTAATAAAATTAGGTTATGTTAACCGTCCGGTCAATGACCGGGTACCCGGGTATCCATTTTAACTTTGCAGTTAGAATTTAATAACTTTTTCTTAAAAAAATTACAAAACCGTCTGGATCCCCAAAATTTAAGTAGTTTTAAACCCAATTCTTGTTAAACGTTATTATAATTAATTATATAATAATAGTAATTAACTACCAAACTTGATAGCTCCTTCATTCAATAACCGGGCACCCGGGTACCCACTGAAAGTATTACGCATGAACGTCGGTAATACTCACTAAAGAATCTAACTGTTTAAAGTATTTTGGGAATTTGACTTTAAAAGTAAATAAAAAATTATATAGTTTATAATTTTTTTTATTTAAATATATATTTTTTTATTAGCAATTGCAAAAATAGTAAGTAAAAAGCATTCCCGTCATATTTTATTAGTATAATTTTCTTTTATTATTTATTTATTTATATTGTATACTTTTTATAATGATACACTGCTACACGGAAATAAAAGTAAATTTAATCATGACGTTTATTCCAACCCATGTTCATCACAAATTAGGTTTTTACATACTGAACATATTTTTCTAGTTTTCGCGACGTTTTTTTTAGTTGTCTTAAAAATACTGGGATCTTGATTATTTACTTGTTATCATTTGCGCATATGGATTGATAGCTCGGCCAGGAAAAGATTCAATCACCGCTTTCGTTTAGAAATGCCTCAAAATTTGAGGATTACGTAGTTGTTTGCCCAATAGCCGATAAAATAATCGTCGCTCATGCCATTTTTAACAGGCATTTATGATTTTCATTACACAGAAGATATGGTGAAAGTCAAGCGACATCGAGAATATTAAAGAGATATGCTAGAGGCCATCTATGCGTTGTGGTATATCTACCAAGCATTTTCTCCATAGTGTCCACTCCAGCTTTTGACCAGTCAAAAAATTCAATAATTGCGGGTTGTTTCGTTGCACCAATACTAATTTTTGCTTCTTGATGTATTAATGATAATATACTTAGTGCCTTTTTGGCACATAACTGCACATAGTTATGTTTTTTTATGAAAATTAAACGCAGTCGATAATGGCCTCTCATGTTTTCGATTAAGCTATTGCTGGTGGAATAAATGCCTTATTTTATTTCAAAATGCTGAGAATCGTCAAGTATCACGATTGTAAACATTTTACCAATGGAAGAGTAGGAAAATAATTATCCAATAACAATGGTATCCACTAGTAATGTTTCTTCTTGATTCTTGATACGGAGCCACCAAGACTGAAAATTTTCACCAACGTTCTTTTCACGTTACATATTTATCAATATTTATATACCTTTTTTCACTTTTACAACAGATTTTTAACGTGATTGGCAATGAGTTTAGGTAGTACCGACATATAACGTCTGTTCACTGGGGTTCTAAAATTATTGTTTCGGCTGAAGGGCCGATTAGTCCCAAATAGGTCCCTGAAAGGTCTAAAACCTTCTATGGGGTCTATAAACTGCGTATAGTGTCCATAATTATTTCATATGCCACGTAGATAGCTTACTAATGACTTTTCTACCGTCACATTATATGCGGGTACCCGGGTACCCGGTTATTAATAATAATAATAATCTTTTATTTCAGACCATCACATTTCACACCATCACATTATTGAACGAATGCTGAAAGTTTGGTCATTGACCGGAAGGTTAAATGCGATGATCATTAACAAACCCTCACTTAAGAGTTAAAACTCCTTAAGACAAATAAGCAATAAGCTGCACCCGTTGCGAGCCATAAGTTCCACTGCTGCTGCAGTCCATATCTGTTATTTTATAAGTGCCTGATCGATGATATAAAGAGGAAATTTATTTTTATACTATCATGATTCATTACTCACGTATCTTACAAGACCTCAAACTTATTATTTTAATTCTTGGTTACGTTACGTTCTTATGAATTCCTTTTTTCGTTACTGTATATTCATCATTATTATCAAGTTCCAATCATTATAGACATTATTACAAAATTAGTGTTCAAAAGCAAGTTTTAAAGGATTTACTTAGGATAATGGAGACGATTATGGGATTGTTTTCATAGATTTAATTAACAAAATGTCTACTGACACAAGCCAAGCCGCAGAGAAAAGTTAGCAATATGATATTATATGTAACTGCTCTATAAAGGAAGTTCAACATTTAATCCGAGTTGTAATTAATGTTGAAACATTTACCACGGTCGACATAATGTCATCGAAACGAATCTGGTTTACTCATTTTTACTATTCAATAATTCGTGCTCACTGAATGAAGTTACATCCGATCTACTGAAAACCAATGTGGGAAACCAAATATTTTACTGCGTTCATAGCCAATAACATGGTTGTAATTAAAAATATGCCCAAATGGAAAATTAACATGGAATTTTTTGGTATTTTTAAACTCTGTTTTTAGTGACAACTTTGAGATATAAGTTTCATCGGTTGAATCAAGATTTAACATACAAATGCAAGCGTGTATTCTAAACCAACGTTTAGTCTGTTTAGGCATTACAAAAACTAAAAAACAAATCTATGGCAAAAATCGAATCCAGGACCGGACCAAGTATTTCTTTGCAGCACGAATACACACGCACATACGTATATTGTACATACGAATCAGAATACAAATAAGATACTCACTACTCGTTTCTCAATCATTAACAAATTCACTGCACTAAGGAAACGAATTGTAAAAATCATCATCAATCCATAGACCTACGTACCTACGTCCCACTGCAGGACTCGGGCCTTAGTTGTAAAAACCAACAATGAGTATACTTATTCCACCTCTGTCCCATTAAACCTGTGTACATAAAATTTAAAGTCGCATTACCAACCGGCTCTTATTTCCGTCTTTCTTTTCCTTTCTTAGGTTACAGGTGTCCCTTGACCCTAATTAGGTAAACATGAATGCAAGGCTCGGGTCGGCTTCAATTTGAGTCGCGTGCAGCCTTGTCGATGCATACTATCTGAAAGCAATTTTAAGAGCAATAAAAATATCAGTTTATTAAGCGCTGTTCAATTCGAGGCTAATTAGCAAAATGTTAAATTACTATGAGGAAAAGCTGACGATCGATTATTTATTGGGGTTGAGATTGTTTATATTTAAAGTAAGGATTGAAATATTACGTTATAATGTATACTTAAACAAAAATGAAGCAATAGTTTAATATGTTTAAAATTGGAAAAAAACAAAAGCGCCTATAATGCATGCGGGCGTCAAATGAACATTGCTTTTAAACTTTTCTTTAAATACGACAAAGTGACGTTCACCACCAGTCCATGCTCTATTTGAATTACAGTGCACTTATGTATATGCTAGTGCCATCAATGTTAATTTGTAAGCCGATCATACTCGACGAGCGGTAGAAATGGACTTATACTTATTTACGCTTAAATTGAACGTCCACTGGTTTCTTTAAGGAAACCAGCTTATATAATTAAGCTTCTCAAAATTATGGACGTGTTTGACGGGGATTAGATTGACAAGGATGCGGTCCTTTGTGGGTCAAAAGCCAATTGTAAATAAAAAATCACAAACAAACAACTTAATTTGCAACTTGTTTACAGATCTTCAATAAAAATTTAAGATATTGATTACCTTTTAACACATGCATTCACGCAATACTGGGTTCAACAACTTTCTTATAAAAGGCGTTAATGATGAAGAGTGGATAACCTCACTTGATGTTCGCCTTGAAATATCCTTTAGAGAAAAGGTCTCGAGAAATAAGAATTCTAAAATTTCGCAGATTCTGGACTTCTGTACGAAATACGATGGGATGTGAATTCACTCATACGAGTACGACTATTCTAATTTAGAACTAACATTATGCGTGAGATATGAAAGCAAGTCTGCGGTTCGCAGTTGAAATATGAATATGTGGATATAATCTCGCCATCTTTTCTGGTGTGTTTCCATTCTGTGAAGGTAATCCACTTAGCTAATACATATTTTATTTAAATCTTACTTATACTGGTTCCTGTATAATTCGTAAGAAATGTTTTTCCTACATGACTTCAAGGCTAATGTAGGACTGAATTTTTGACGGACTGTTTCCTATAGCGATAAGGCTTTAGTAATTCAATGAGCAATTGACAATAGATACCAAACTGATAAGTTTTTTTATCCTCAAAATGTATAAAAATAAAATAACATATACTTACTTACGTTAAACCTTCCGGAACTCCGAAAATAAATAAAAATTAATGAACGCCTACTCACATCCTCTACTTGTGCGATACGTGGGCCATATCAGAAACAAAGAAGATTAGAAAAATTGTCATTACTTTTTACAACTTGTTTGTCTATTTCGTCGATCTTGGCAGCAGAATATATATTGCTGTGTACGAAGACCAGAATCCTTTTAATAGCATCACTTCATTTATCGACACTATATCTATTCCTACAGTTTTTCTTATTCAAACCTTTTGTATGGCTTGGCCTTTGCCTGTCGAAGGATCCGTTGAGTCGACTTCAAACAGTAAACTACGTATGTGTTCTGAATGATAATTACTCCATTATCTCAACTCGTGGACAGTCTCGCCTTAATAAGTGCTACATTATATTATGTGTTGAGACTCATTATTGTTTTTTACTGATTGTTTTTCTAATTGTTATCCATCATAAATCCATCATGTTTCTTTGTACTTAGAGCAAAGCGACATGACTGTTTAAAGAGGTTTAAATTTATTTAACTACACTTAATTTCTTATCTGGTTTTCTGTCGGGTTACTTTTTAAAACTAAAAGTAATCTCAATTATTATATCCCCAAGAGAGACTTCAAGCATAGTCCACACTAAATTGAAGGACTTGGAAGTGTAAGCTACCAGAGTATTAAGTTTTCGGCTCCATAGGTCATGTAGGTAGAACGCAGTGGCGATCGACAACTTGTGAATGGGCCATATCTTCTTTATATTTATTATTGTTTTTTAATTACTAACCCGAGAAACCACCCAGGTGTTTTGTTACTGTAGGGATTCCCTTAATTTTTATCAGTTCCATTGTCCTCGGGTCTAGTCGACCGGCCACTGCGTTGAAGTGTTTATTAGTTAATACATGATTAACCCCAAAGCATTATAAACTAGAGAACCTAAGTTGTGGCCTCTTGGCGCGACGCCAGACCAGCCGCTACTTAATGTGCACGGTTTCGCAACAGTTCGAATGAACCTAATAAAATATGAGCTTACAACAATACTCAAGGCTGTGTTTGTGGTGGGGGAATTTTTGTATGTGCCCAAATAGGACCAGCCTAGTGTGTTACAAAGCCAGCCAGTGTTCGTAATTATAAAATAGCAAGCATGATTATGTCGACTATGTCTGATTTAATCGCTTCTCGACAACCAATCTTCGTTTTGCACCGCATGAAATTTGCAGCCGAAATAAAGCCTGTAACAGATGAGGTGTAATGTTTGATAACAATACGTGTTAACCATCCATAAGTAAATGTATGTGTTACAGCTTAAGATAAATGTGAATCTCAATTAACATCAAATCCTATTGAGAATGCTTTTAAGCTTCGAAAATTGAGTAGGTATACACAAAGCAAAATAACGATTATTTTTGTATTAATTTTGCATAGTCATAACTCTAAACATTATAACCCCCCCCCCCCCTTTATTTGCAAAAGTTATCACCCATTAGCTCATTTCCACATGACGAATCTTACCTGCAAAGGCTTAAAGTGGCTTTTTGAACAAACAAATTTCATAAGCTTTCAACATCATCATCATTGTCATCCAATAGTGGTCCACTGCTGGACATAGGCCTCCCCCAACGACTTCCACCGGGAACGGTCGGAAGCCTCCTGCAGCCAGCGACGTCCAGCGACCTTGACAAGGTCATCGGACCACCTTGTTGGAGTAAGCTTTACCTACAATTAATTGCAGCATTCTAATTTCAAACTCACTAACAGTTAATAAATGTCGAGCGCAGATAATAAACGCAAACGTGTTAATAAAACCGCATAAATTTTATTTACGATGAACAATCTATTTTTTTTTGCTAATCTTCCCACATTATAAATGCAAAAAATTGTATCTTTATGTATCACTTATGCATAAGCCTTGAAAGATTGTTGTGAAATTAAGAACACAAATAGCCTTCATAAATAAACACGATAAAAAATATTTCAAGGCCTTCATAGAGACACAAGTCTTTAGCGTGATATTAATAACATTGAGTTTCGATCTTACGAACATTAAGACTTAAATACACCCAATACACCTGCTGTAACCTAGTTTTGTGGTGTGGTAAACAAAACAAAACCTACGAATCATTTGAGTCTAACAGACCCAAAAAAAATTGTGAATCTCACAAATATTTTTAAGTCAATGCGGCGATTGAGCCCGCGGTTTCACATTTTGGAGGCTTATTTCATTCGTTTTTTTTTTTTAAGTATTTCTTAAGTCAACAATCCACATAATTTTTATCCTGATAATATGTTGGATTCCTATGAAATTATCCAAAAAAGAAACACAATAACACAAATATTTATATTAATGAACACTAGGTATATGAAATGTGTACGAAAATAAATTCGAACAACGTGACGTCACAATGTCATATGAAGGCACGTGCGAAGGCATCGTCTACGCAATTAATAGAATGTATAAACTTCGCATCAACAAATCATTACACGCTTTGGTATACGTAACATGTGGAGGGCATTAACCTGCATTGTTTAATATTTTGACAGAGGACGGGACAAACGAGTAATCAGTTAGTCCTTTAAATAATCAATAGTGATCACCCATTTATCATCATCCGCCAATATACGTCCCACTGCTGGGCACGGACCTCATTTATTACTGAGGATTTATTTTGGTTTAACTAAGGTATCTAGCCGCGGATCTTTTGGAACGAGATAGTCTGTCTAAACACTTTGCTAGTAATGTTAAATACTAGATGAACGTTTTGGTCAAGCGACAGTTTATAGTAACCGCGCCTCTCTTCCTACTTACCTACTCTCTTAAAATGCCAATAGTGCACCTTTACTTTCACTTGTATCCCATTATTGAAGTATAGATCTTCATCAGCCAAGTATCGACTAGAAGATTGAATATACATGAATGATGATGGATATACATTCGTATTTTTTTATTTATAGAGACTGTTATAGCCTATTGCTGATAATGTAAAATTAATGTGTGATATTTTTTTTATAATATCGATTCCTAATAGACGTGACTAAAGCCACGGGGAAACCCTAGTTAAGTTATAAAAGATGAACTAAAAACAAATATTGGTATCCTTATCATTACCTCACGCTCGCTACCTCACCACTGAGCCTTCGCATTGCGTCTGCTCGTCTTAATCGAATACTGGCAACCGCCTTTCACAAGTCATTGCTCCATCTTACCGAAGGACATAACATGGATTTAATTTATTTGTTGTGTGTTATAACCGCGTTCTTATTTTAAATATCAACTAATATTTACTTTTTTATTTTTTTGTAACAAGTAATAGACCAAAAAACAAAAAGGAAAGTGAAAAAAGGTTTAAACAATCGATTCGAAATTTGAATACCGGCGTATCCTGCACAAGGTCATTTATATACTGTAAATAAACAACTATACATAATATTCTTAAGCCTGTTGAGGAAAATTACGTGTACCATCATTGAACGTCAGCATGCGCCGAAAACGTCGACCACCTTGGCCATATAAGTGTTGAATTATTGTTATCGAACATCCATAACACAGCGCTTTAAGACTCAGGTGCTGTACAGTTTATCTGTGCCCGTTGAATACCTCACACGCTCCTTGTCGGGCGTAGAAATCAAAGATGTTGAACATCGAAACAGTATTCACAAATCCTATATTAAAAAGGAGTAATAATTTGGTAAAAGTGAGATTATGGTTTTATAGTATCGCGTATGTGCATTTAGTATCCGTAGCGACGCTGTTGTTAACAATAGATTTTAGCCAAGAAAAGGATCCTAATATCCGACAGTACCAAAGTGTTAGATGGAAACTGATTACAGCCTGGTTTAATGTGAGTAATTTTATTATTAAAAGTTAAAACAGTTATTAATATGGAAATCATGTATTGCTCAATATGAATTTATTCAAATTGATACGATAAAACAAAAATAAAGTTGTTTTGTCAACAAATCCTTTTTATTATTTATGAATGTAAAGTATGAATTTTAATTGCATAAAAACAATTATACGTTGGGCTTAACGTAAATATATTTTTTTTAATAATTTGTAAATTTTGTTAAGAATTTTAAATGATAATAATTTATTTCAACGCTACCGTTTACAGATAGGTATTACTAGAGTAAAACGTGCGTGGTAGACCACGTAAAATTATTAATTCATGATGGTACTTGGTAGACTTATAATACGCTTGAAATAATTGTTGAGATCTATTAGTCTTAAAAACTTCATATTTCTGACCTACTATAATGCCTTACAATTCCTTATTATTAAAAACAAAAGTTGAATTTTTCAAATTCGAACCAACGATATAACTCAGTAACACGCGTTTCTAACCCGCTAAGCAATCATATACTATTTGCATAATAATATAGCAATAATTATCACGAATTGTTTGAATTAGAACCTTTTTCCGTCAACCATTTTCACACTTAGAATGGACGTAATACAATATTTATTGAAACTCATGATGTTAGTTTACTTAAGATTTTAAAACTGGCTTCTTAACGTTTATTTGTTAAGGCTAAGTCTACGGTAGGATGGGAAAGAAAAAAAAAATATCCTAATGACTCTCACTCAAGGCTTTTATATATCATTTCGATATTTTTTCGACATCGGTTGAGCAAACGATGTTTAACCAATAACCTACAGGTTTTTGATAAATCCGTGTACATTAAGGATGTTTTCTATGCAAACTGCAGGACGTGTTGCTATCGAGAATTTCCGAGCTGATACATCCCAAAACACATAAACGGTGCCGGGAATCGAACCTAGGACTTCAAGCTCGCACGGCAAATAATGGTGTCGTTAGATCACGACGCAGTAGTCTAGTCCAGGGCTTCCCAAACTGTGCGTCGCGACGCCCTGGGGCGTCGCGGCAACATCCGAGGGGCGTCGCGAGACGATCGGCAAACATTCGCTGTCCGTATTTTTCTGATAACCTCATATTACGCTAACTACTGCTGTTTTTGTCCAGTAAAGTAGGTAGTTTTGATGATGGGGGGGGGGGGTGCGTCGCAAGAAAAATAATAATTCTGTAGGGCGTCATAGTGTAAATAAGTTTGGGAACCCCTGGTCTAGTCTATGGGTAGTATAAATCCAGCATTGATGAATAAATATATGATCAAATATTGCAAATTGGCGGTTTCACTGCGGCATTTCTTAGGAAACGCGAGACCGCAAAGATATTTTTTTCGGATCATTGTTTTATGGAATGATACCTAGTAAAGTAATTAAGTTTCGTTCAGTTTGATTTAGAATGAGCCTCGTGGAAGAGAAACGATTCCTTGTCTTAACAAGCGACAAAATTTGATATTAAGTTGAAATTCTAGATAAGCGCTTATAAATTGCATTTTTTCATATAATATGCGAATTTGTGTGCAGGTTCTAACGCACTAATGAGGAAATATTGATGTAATAAGCGTCATTGAGTAGTTCACGCGTACAATCACGGAATTGGGAATCACACCAAATAATAATTACTATAGGTACTAAACTATATACGTCCTACTCCTGAAATTTAGCTATAAAAAGTAAAAAGTCAGACCACCTATCCAGTCAAGTGTGGTGTGTGTTTGTGCAAATACCTAAGGATGTCATGTTATGGAGATATCAAGGATATGAGTTCCCTTTCGATGTTTGTATCATCGATGTAGAAATAATTCGTTAACAATATCGAAATAAGCAGAAAGTTTGATTTGATTGAGGTGAATGAATTTCAATTACAGTATCCCGTGAATGTCGCAAGATGCATTTAACATCTTGTTTGCATGTGAGATCTACATGGTATGGTTTAAATGCTTGCTTTAAAAGAATAGGTTAAGGCTCTCTGGTTAAAAACCGCAGTGTATCTATTTATCTCTTTACCGTCGAAAGCCGCGCTGATGCCTAATTCCTCAGGCAATCATGCACTTAATATCCTTAGACTAAATGCTCCTTTAATTTTTTTCTACTGAAAAGCCACATAAACGTTATACCTAAAAGAAAAACACTGTTTCGTAAAACAAACACAAAGTTTTATTTTGCTTTCGTGTTTCTCTTGTTTTTGTATTTCTACACTTATAAGTTGTCAAGGAACCTGTAACTTTCCAGGTTTGAGAGGTTTCGTTCGCAATCAAATGTTGTTTTTATACTGTGTTTAAATCTTTATAAGTACATACTTACTACTCTCACTTGACATCAGATATACGGTAATTCTGTTTTTGGAGCAAAAGTGCATCGAAGACTATATTTACATATGTATGTATTTACAGAGAGATTAATTAAACTTTCTTTGAAAAAGAGTAATGATCCTTGCATAGAGTTTCTGTATACCAACGTATATGTATGATATACAAGACCATCTCAAAATTCATATATTCACTCACAAATGTACACTCTCGGGAATATGCTACATCAGCATATTTTTTATCAAGATTTTTTCAAATCTTTCGTTTACGTGAATTTTACTTATAATGCCGTTCTAGTGATAAAATTTAGTAATTAGTAAACGAACCAGTATGGTTCCGACAGCTGCAATTGAATTAGAATAAAAAAAATGGTCAACAAAAAAAACTCTGTCCCATCTCTTGTATGGGTCTAAAATTGCCTTAATCATTATTGTCTACCTGTAAAGTAAACAAAAACCATGGGACTTCATTGACGTACTTTAATACTTTTTTATTTCCGACTTTGTACGTTTTTTATTTCGTCATTTGTTTTTCATTGTGTCTTATCTTGATCTTAACTTGAGGAAAGGGAACCCAGATCATCCAAATCACAACTGAATTGAAACAAGTGCCGTAGCGACGTTATCAAAGTGTGACCGGCATAAGGAGCCCAACAGATGTTTAATCCTTACGAAGCGAAGCTTTAATTTTCTAGTGTCATATGTAGT
This sequence comes from Cephonodes hylas, assembly GCA_030295005.1. Classification (NCBI taxonomy): domain Eukaryota; kingdom Metazoa; phylum Arthropoda; class Insecta; order Lepidoptera; family Sphingidae; genus Cephonodes; species Cephonodes hylas. The sequence goes on from AP025366.1 coordinate 8,974,061, forward strand.
ATTCTTATTAGCGTAAAAAGCGATTTAATATAAATTAAGATATACAGAATTTAATTAACAATATACATATAAATACTAAAGACATATCAGCCAAAGCATAGTTAATTTATCATTTTATACATTTGCTATTATTTGAGCTCTTTGTATTGTAGAACTATAAGTCCATACCGATATGCTTCATAATAAACTCGAGTTAAAACATATTCATCTATATCTTTCGACAATTTATATAAATCAGACTACAATTACTATTAACGTCACATAAACAAATTCACGTATATCCGAGGAAATAGGCAGAGGGGCATTTTTCTGCACCAACATTTAGCCATTCGTCAGCATAATAGAGCGTAAACTCAGTGCCGTTTTTTGGTTCATATCTTGACTCCGTGCTGTACTTAGAATTTTCAAATGGAAATACCCCGTAACAGTACCTATGTTTAACACTTATGCCGTAAAACCACAAGGCAGTTGACTATGATCATCATGTCATGCAAATATAAAGCAATAACTAGTTTTTAATTCTCCTTTCAATAAGTAAATCACGCATCCTGATGCTGTTGGAAAAATTATAGTTGTATTTGTTTGTTTGAATTATTCATAAATGAGTAAACTTTGTAGTGAAGCTGTTACGACAAACATATTACGTACGAGGACAATATTTTCGTGCATTTGCGTTAATCAGTGATGGCAATATTACGCAAACGGGTTTAATCATATTTGCGACATCAAGTCAGCGTTTTATCAATGCAGGCAATGAATCGAAAGGTTCAAAACTGTTTTTGATTTATACACTCACACACGCACCTATATCACTAAAGAAACTTGCCCGGTTTGACTATTTAACCTGCTAATTATAGTAGTGATACTATAATAATATTCTCTTTAGGTCGCACAACACACATTTTTGTACCACGATCAACGAAGTAAATTTTGTAATATGCACAAATACTCGGCCCCAAGTTGTGCGATATTCAAGAAAATACTGATGAATACATAAATCGAGTCACAATGTTTTCTATCCACTAAACACAATTCTATCATGCCCCACCCTCCATTCATTAATTAAGCATGCTTTTCCGTTTAATTTAGTGACGTGAAGTTGCTATTTATTTAATGGTTTCTCCCCTCCAAGGATCAAGGGCTATTTGTTATGTAAGTAGTTTCACATCTAGGATCTAAGCGTTCACTATTTAATGCTTATAATAAAAGCTTGTGCTTAAATGAGTACTGTATATTCTTCAAGACTATTTTTATCCAATATATTATCAGGATAAACACAATTGCTAACATTATGGTATACATTAATTAAAATTAACAAGAATACGTCATGTTGTAAGTAATTAGTACATAGATTACATGATCTGGCAAGTAATGTAACACTATCTCGTGTAATGTATACCTATCTGCGGTTAGTAGTTGCCAAAAGGAAAATTATATTTCGTGAGTTTATTCTGAAATGATTGATATGATTAAAATAGTAAAACATAGTGGGTTAAAGGCTTTGGCTAAACATTGGTTCAGAAACCCAAAGTCGAATAATAAAATGACATTCCTAGGGTAATATTATTATTCAGCTAGTTCTTAAGCGGTATCATACAGCAGTCAATGAGGTTATTCTAATGCATCTTTAGCTTTTTTGTCGTTTACATTTCCAGTAAGTTCCTTCAAGACGTCATTTTTACGATTGTTGTTTTTTGTTATCACACATACAATGAAAAAGTGTTTGTGAAATCCCTGGAAATTTTCTGCGTGAAGTTCAGAAATTGAGATAGAGATTTTTAGGAATAATTAAAGTTGTCTATTTAAGTAGTCAAAAATCCGGTAACATGTCGAACATTAGGCAGGTTTTGGTTTTTCAATAAGAAATTTCTGAACTATAATTTATACAGCGGTCTTGCTATATAAGAATAGCACCGTGGACTAGGACTTAGTAATTTAAGGACTGATATTGATTTGACAATTTTAAATTAATTTTAATATTTGCTTTATTTATTAATGCCAGTACTGGTACAGCCAAGCTAAGAGCCGTAGCTCTGACTATAAAAGAGACGCAAGTCATACAAAATGAACGCATCGTAAAGAACAATGGAGTCAACAGTGCAAGCCATGACTAAGCTAACGACATCTCCGACGATTCAAATTGCAAATTGCGTTACGATTTTAAGAACACGAAAGGTTTAGAGGTCGCTGTACGAAACAAACTCAAGTTCAGAGATAAAGACGATAGGATCATGATTTACTTGAATATAAACGTTATTTGCGCTTATGATGCAACTTCAACCTAGACACGAAAACTTGAAAATAATGACAGTTGTATCGAAGCGTTTTTAAGATTTTGTGGACGAAATCTGTCTAACCTTACCTAACTAGATTATGCTGTAATACGTAGGTTACAGTTTTTGAAAATTATTTATAATACCATCAATTTTCGAAACTACATTGTATGTTAGTTGATAAATACATCCAGTATTTATAGACATAAAATTCTCATGAGACAATAAGACAATTTACTTTGTACATGGTTTTATTTTAACTTTACAAGCTATACAAAAGTCTATGCAACTATTTCGAATTCAATACGTATATGTTGTGATAACCAATAGATAGACACTGCACAGACTGTCATTATCAAGAAGTACATTGATCTAAATATAGAAAAAATAATCAAAACATGTTTCTTAGTTTTTGTCATAAATGATTTTAAGCCTTAATAAGCAAGAGAAGCAACTTAGTTCTCGGAGATACACTTTAATGCTATTAGCTTCCTTGTTAACTAAACACGATGTAACAAATACCGATGACAACACTGCTGTGATGTTCAGGTCCATTAGCAGTAACGAATCTAGGATATCGTTTTGGGGGCTGCACGACAAAGCTAGGACATAGGAGAGGCCTATGTCCAACAGCAGACGTGAGAGGCTGGTAATAATGATAATGACGACAAAATTAAAACATTCTTAAATGTAAAAGAATGAATGCAGAATAGTTGAAAGCAAAGACAAGAGTTAAATGATAAATTTGAGGTAAACTCCTTTAGTCCCGAGTAAAGTATTCCGCTCGAACCTTCAAAATTAGAGTTTAATAAGAACATAGCATGTCCAAGACATAAGCTTGTGATTGAGCATCGATACAGCTAAAATTTATGTTGACGATACATGTAGCTAGACAAGATGGATGATAAGCTCGGTTTGGAAAAGGCTCGTAACAAGGAGTGAATTCTTGGATTGAATTCTCTTCCGCGATGATGAGGTTTAACGAAAATCGACATCATATTTACCTTTAAAATTACAATAAAAATATCATAAATTTAAAAGTTTTTATGTCGTATTCTTGTTCAATCACTTAAGCAATTTAATTGATCGTCTAAACATGCAGAGTTTTAAACGCAGCTTAAGCCAGCGCTACCTATAATTCTGCTTTATGTCATTAATGTATCCAAATACTATATTCACGTGCCATTACTGTAACTACATGACTCCACTTTAACTACTATAATACCTAAGATTATATTATTATTCAACAACTGCATTCGCCCTTCTGTCTAAACTTCTCGTAAAGTAGAACTAAGCCCGATCCACGTTAAACTAGTTGCATCATTACACTACTTGATCAATGTTGTCATTTAGACGGCTTTATGCATTTTAGTAACAAGCCAATAAAATAATATTATATAGACGCGATATTATGCTAATATTAATGTATAAAATATTAATCTTAATATTTACACACTGAAAATACATAGTTGGCCCCATTTAAAAACAATTAGAGACTGTAGAAGACTTCATAGTCTCACAAACATTTAGGCACAAAGCCTTTCTTTAATATTTCAGAGCTGGTACCTCTGGAATTACCAGTTATTACCTAAGATCTTTTTCCAAAAAAATATGAGTGACCTTTGATATAAACATGAATGTGTTGTCATTCATTCATTCATGATTACTCCGGGTCAGGGCCTATTATTCGAATTAGATTTAAATCTCATTCATACATATTAAGAAGTGAGTCTTTTATACATTTCTGACTAATAGTAATATGAACAAAAATGTCAACTCTGATAATAATTCGTCTAGGCGTCGATTTGTCATTTTTGTGTTCCTAACAAGCATCCAAATATCAGTATGATTAAGGTTGATATAATTTAAATAACTTAATTCAGTAACATGTCGCATAATACTATCTCCAAAATATTGTACAGTAAATTGTGCTTTACGATCCCCTGTACAAAGTCAACTTTTCTTTACATCCCGTTAACTTACGACGTTTTACTCACTAACGATTGGACATTAGTAACCAAACCGTGCAGTAATTGTATGTCCACCGTATGCATCATGGCTGCAAAGATAATTGGTATTACGAGTGGAACATTATAAGTACACAAACAATTATATATATATAAAGTTCACGGATGTATTGTAGTATTTAAATTTCAAAATCGCTTTTTCGACTCGATTTAAGTGAATTAAAATCGATATAATAAAAGATTTATAAATAATTTTATTATCATTTGAAAAGTGGTGGATATTATACTAAAGATCTCAAAGATTCTTCACAGTAATACTTCAAGTTATTTCTTGTTTAAGAACATTGATGACACGCCATGATGTAAAACACATAAAGGATAAAGGTACATACATACAGATTTTACATTTAATTTTCTCGTGGAAATCCCACTGCGGATATGCGTTTATCGTATTTATTTTCTTAACTATTGCAAAATGATATATTTATTTTTGCACTCATACGCTATAATAAATATGATAAATGACTTTGTGATCCTGCAGTACGACTGTGTGCCTTGTGATCAGAGTTCTGTGAGCCTTGTGATCTGGGGTTTTCCCATAAGAAAATTCTCAACAGTATTACAGAAATGACCGAAAACTGCAACAGGGCCAACCTCATTATGTTGAATATCGAAAAACATATAACACGTAGTCTTGAATAAATTTTATAAACAAGAAATTTGTATCTTTACACAATCACGACAAAATTGGTGTTCTTTATTCTGAAAATATGTACCTACATTTTAAAAAACAATAAGCACATTTTAATTTTTTTATGTAAAAAGTCATCCATTGCACTGCGCCTTAATATTTCTATAGGTTTGTCAATGCTGTAAAGATTAAATATAACATTTTATTCGCCCAAAACACAGCTTTTTCTACATATGTAACACATCTTTTTTTGTTTCAGCTTTTCAGTCTGGTGTATTTCCCCACATGCTTTTACTGCGACTGGCGGGAGCTAAAGGGTGAAGCCCAGAGGAACCACGTCATAATTTTAAATAAACTTCGACATTTATGCTTTAGCAGCATCCTACTTCCAACAACAGCGGTAAGTCATAAAAAATATTAGTCTTTTACGTTGTTTTAATTTTTTATAGAAAATTATGGAAAATATGACGCAAGCAGTCAAAATCTTAAAATTCAACACCAAAATTTTATGCAGATATTTTTATATAATTACTAAATAAAATTATAATTACTTCTAAAAATCCTGCAAGATTAACTGCTAAGAAAACTAACAATATAATATTACTAAAACCTTATGGAACGCTCATAGTTGTATACCATTATTTAAACATTAAATCGATAAATAGGTCTCAATTCCGGATAGCTTGTTTTACAAGCGTTTTTAAATTAACTACTGCTATGCTAGATTTTATATCATTAACTTAAACTTCATCATTTATCTCTAGACAGTCAACTTATCTTCTATAAAGGTAGTCACCGCCACACATTGGTCAAAGTCAATGTTGATACCGTGACATAAACGTGCCGAATGCGATTTTGCAGTGTTTTCTCACTAGCCAATTCCTGATAGAAGCACGAGGATAACTTAAAACAGGTGGCAAAACGTTGATACAGTTAGATGCTCTTTGGGGATAATGGCTAAAATATAATTATAAGTATGTATTATGTAACATACATGGATATGTAATGATGGTTAAATAATAACTGTCATGGAGACTCAACTGTAAATAAAATAACCACGCATGATTTTATTTATAGTTCCTAGACAAATACATTCGAGGAAATACTGACAACATCATTACTGCCTTTATTTTAATAAAACCAAAGTAATTAATAACGAACAGTTACGTTCTTATTCAATTCGCCAAAATAAAGTGGTAAAGTCATCCCGTAGTTCACATTAGGTAAGATTTTCTGCATTAATCATCGAGATATTTTATTCGGTACGTATGCAACTGTAGAATTTTTTGATCGGTAGTGAACCGATACTAACTAAGCCATAATAGCACATTACTGAGCCAATATTTGCATAACAGATTATAATCGAATAGGTTTTTACAGATATAAACACCAATCCACTTGGTTTTTTAACTTTTCAAAATCAGATTAATAATAAAATGATACTTCTAGCACTATATCTCTATAATATTTACTAACAAACTCACAATCTTTACGATAGAGATTCCGGCTTAGAGCGATAATGAAATTCTGCGTTGACTTGTTAATAATGCTAGGGTTTTATTACTTCATTACTGTGAATTACGGTTTGGCAAAATATTTTGATGAACTTTCATAAACGGGGTTGAACTTCTTAATTAAATAACCTCAGATATATAAGACTATATTTATATCAACCTATATTAATGTAAACACGGTAATTTGAATCTGATGATATTTGACAGCCCCGTGGCGCAGTTGGCTAGACACCAGCTTGCGAAACGAGCGGCCGCGGGTTCGATCCCCGCACCAAGACAAATGTTTGTTTGATCCACAAATATTTGTTTCGGGTCAGGGTGTTTCTGAGACTGAAAAGTCTTTCGTAGTTTCTGATACCCAGAACACAAGACTCGTATCTCAGTGTGGGGTCAGGACTATGTATGTGACTGTTGGGTGTATTTTTTTATTTATTTAGGTGTGTATGGGCTGATGATGATGACTCTTTGACAGAAAATTTGACTAATTTAAGTAAATTGTTTTTTTTAAGAAGATTCGTAGCTCTTAATGTGTGATCTTCTGTCAATTCTTCCCTAAAATATCGTTTTTAACTGGCATACGACCTTCATATTGTATGTTAATAAAAGGTGATGATTGGTCAGAACTAGACGCGACGCTAGAAATGCCAGAGGCAAAGTCACATTCTATCATTGTAATCGCAAATAATAATTAGTGAACATTAGAAAATAATAATTAGAAACAGGCCTCTTAACTTAAGGACACCATAGTTATTCCATACATAATAGGTACCTACATAATATGACGTGTTAATAATATTATGTGGACGCGAGTGTCTACGTCATCAAGTGGTGTGACACTGTAACACAAAAGATTTTAGTGATCTTGTAAAAACCTTTATTAGTATTGTTGCAAATGGCTATAAACACAACCTTTTAAGGCAATAAATGTTATTATCTATTGTCTTTTACACCAATATATTTATATGACCAAAGTTATTGTCTTCTTTGCAAACGTAAGTTTTGCCATAAATATACTTATGACTTCGTGTATTTTTTGGATAAATAAATGAATCTTGGGATTATCGTCTAATAAATAAATGAGAGATTTTGTAACATTTAATGTCTTCTTAGAGATATAATCTGCCAACCCGTACTAGGCCAGCGTGGTGGACTAAGGGATAACCTTTTTGAATGGAACTCAGGCTCAGCAGTGGGTCGTATGATGATAATTATCCTATACGCGGCCTATGGACACGGGCCTCCTCTACCTCTACTACTGAAAGGGATTCGATGTTAGTCCACCTCGTGAGTCGTAAACGGGTTTATACATGTAGTAGTATGTCAAAAGTAAGAACGTAATGGGTTTTAGGCTAATTCGTAAAAGGATTTCCATAACATTGCCTAATTTTATTTCACCTTTCTCTATTTTCTACGTTATTATGTAGTAATTATAAAATTCATACATAAAATCGTATGACCCACATTTTAATTTCTCATAATTTCTTATCGCATCCGCACAGGAGTTATATTCATAATTTACCAACCATTCTATTAATGTTTTTTCGCTATTACTGGATGAATGTAATTTGTTATATTTTTGCTTGTTTAGTTATCCTGTAAAGCTACATATATGTCACTGAATATAATGAGGTATATTCAATTCAATGCAAGCGTAATACGATATTTCAGATTATAATTACTTTACCCTAAGTAGTTTGTCAATACACAGCACGTCATATTATGAAATGTACTCCACTATAATTTAGTCTAACACGTGCGCTTTGCCGAGGATAAAAAATATTAATCATGTTACGACCACTGCACCAGAGTAATGCGAAATTAGTTGAGTAATTCTTGCATAGGCAAGTCCATTCATTAAATTTAGCAAGAAATCACTTCAAGGTAAGCAATAAACTCACCTTGAGATTGTTTGGAGCTATCCGTACAAATATCATGTTAAATATTGTATGTTACATATAGACATCCGGTGTCGTTTGGGGAAATTCTTCCTTTGTTGGTTTTGCGTGTGTGTTATTAAATATTTTACTGTAACATTGAGAGGTACTTGTGAGTCACGTGTCTATATGAATTAAGATACACGGTGCGAATTCTTTAGGCTCAAGTGCGAACTGTGAGTCAAAACTTATTTTAATAAACCTTTCATAGAAAACCTATTTGTTGGTTTGTTGTTTTTTAATACGCTTTTATTAGGTTCAGAGGTTAGAATGTATGTGTCGGAATCTTTGAACATAATTTTGACCCCCTTCAAATCACCGCCTTTTTACAATAAAATTCATTTTTCTATAGTTCATTTATTTTCTGGTTTTAAGGTGGGTTTTCTATAAAAAGCGTCTTTAATAGTTTTTTAGTCTATTTTGTTTTAATAATTTCTGGATCCTCACTGTCGTTTCTTGCCTTTATATTTCTTTTACACTTAGATATTAAAATGATCTTGTGTTATTTCGTAAGTAAATAAAGGAAATACAAGGAGGGATTTAATAACATACTAGGAAAAGATATAAATCTTAGGTTCAAAAGTATACCCTCGTCCCCTATTACGTGGGACTGAAACATACCTGGCGAAATGTGGGTGCAGAAATGCGTCTCTGCCTACCCCTTCGGGGAATATAGGCGTGAGCTATGTTCAAAGTATTACGCAGATAATATGTATAACAAATTAATGAAAATCATATGAATAAATGTCCGCGTGTTTATATTTATATTTCATATTTCATTTTATTTTTATTTTTCACGATTTGTTTTATTGTTGTTCATGTCGTTTATTTGTACACTTACGACTACTTTTCATTTCTCTTCCTACATCTCCATCTTTGGTTGTCTGTAATAGATCACGTTATGCGATACGGCCGTCTATTGTACTAATTAATTGTATAGTATTTTAAAGTTAAGTGTACGATAAAGTTTAAAAAAAATAAGAAGTCAACAATTTTCATGTATTAATAACGTAACGCAGTTCGGATACTCAAAAATATAGTAGTATGTTTATCATATAAACATTATGTTAGAAACCTTTTAGCCTTTCGACATTTTTGAAAAAAATATTTTACTTACGACGAGAGAGAAGTATCCACGATAACTCAGCTTTTGAGAATCAAACCTCAAGACACTGAATTTATGAAAATATCTGCTTGTTTATAACGTCAGTATTCAAGTACTTTAGTTGATCCGTACCACATACTTGCAATTTACACTGATAATAATTAATAATGTGAAATCACATATATGTATGTAGACTTTAAACTTCCTTAATAAAGATTTTTTTTTCCAGTTCGGAGACATCCTATTTTGGCGAGTATGGAACAAAGACCGTGATTTAATAGCACCGCCCAATATAGACGAAATAGTCCCGTTTTGGACACAACATTGTATGCACACGGTAACTTTGATCGTTGTGCTGATGGATCTAGTGTTAGTCCCACGGGAAAGGCCTAGAAGCGTGGTTCCTGGACTTGTCATACTCTCCACTTTCCTCGGAGCCTACACATTTGTGTAAGTATAGATAAATACATACATATATAAATGACTATGTATAATATAAAGCTGAAGTGTTTTTTTCTTTGTTTGGATAAACGCGCTAATGTTAAGAGATCATAGTTTGGTCATTTTATTGGGAAATCTTTAGACTTACTTTACGTCACGTTATGGCCAATATGAGTAGAGCATCAATGGACAATCAAACAAAGCAGTTAACTAAAAAAACAAACAATTTGAGTTGCAGTCAATTTGAGGTAGTCTAAAAATATATTTTAATTTATAACGTGTTAAATTTTAATTGGTGGTCTACACAATGTGTAACTTTGTTTCTTTTTGCAAATACGTTTTAAAAAAATATTGACACTTTTATTTCATGTAAAGGCGAACTCGATAACTGATAAAATCTCAGTCAAGATAGTTAAAGTTGTGGTTAACAAAATAATAGCTACGAAGTTAAACGCTTGGCTCTTTTATTATGCAACATTGATTAAGAAAAAACAAATTATCCGGCACTTAATTCATCGAACCTCTCCCTTATATGTACTCGTATAATATAACTTAATCTGGTATGACTTCTCAGTAGTTCCATTAAAAATGGAGGGCCTTTATTCTCCTGCAACCGTGGAAGGCATTGTACCAGCAGTGAGAAAAATTGAGTGTGCAAAAAAGTTTTGATTTATACGCCACTGAAAACCATATGCCAATTTTAACAAAATTGACAAGTTCCGCTTTGTAAAAATGTTTGTTATCTTAATATCATCTACAGCATAAACCCATTAACAAGGTTTTTTTTAAGAAAAATCATTTTTATTCCGTAGTTTGCCTTATCTGGCGTATTTGCAACCATTTAATGTAACACTTGTAAATATAACTTCTTGCAAAAAAAGTATGAGAATAAATTAACACTTTGTTTTTGTGGGTATACAACTACGTATTATTGTCGTCATTACCATTGTTTCCAATTTACGTAGTTATATTTCCACGTTTGTCGTAAATATTTTAATAAGTATTTGATATTTTTAACACAATGTCCAATTATTATTAAAATCTCGGCTTTTAGTTTTTGTTTCTATATTTTTACGTAAAAATAAAGCACGAATATTTTTTTGTTTAGGACCAAAATAAATATTTTTCATTGTTTCGATCCCGAGTTTTTACCAGATTGAAAGGCTTCTTTTATTTTTCATGCACAGCAACAAAGGCTTGTCTAAATTTAGTTTTTGTTTATTTATTTATTTTTCCTCTCCTTGTCGTCAACATTGATAAAATAACCGAACACCGAACAACGCTCTGCCCAATCCGGGAATCTAATCCAAGACCTTCAGATAGCAACAAAACGCTTGGTGATAAAAGGTGATCAACAAGGTAACCAAAAAATGCATTTTGCAAAACGTTTTCACGAATGCGCATATAACGTAGGTACTCGTGCGAATCTACGTGAATCCTTTCTGGAAAATTTTCTGGAAAAGTGGAAAATTCGCTAAACAACATTCACGTCATAATGTGCTAAAAACACTTTAATATACTAGTGTCAGGATATGAAGAAAGTTCATATTACAATTATCAAATTCGGAGCATATTAATGATCATGATATTAGGGCATAGTGAAAATGCAATACCTACCTAATACCTGATAAATGCAGTCTGAATAAAATAAAGGCCAGCAAACAGTAACATTTATGAATGTTACGATAGAAAGCATGCTTTTTGTCTTATTCCTCAATTCTTTGTATAAATAACTGGAGAATTATGTAATATAATGAGAGGAACGTAGACGTCTCAGTGTACCTTTTGAAAATCCTAAATGAATTCAGCAATCGGGCAACATGGCCAACTAAGGCCTACTAATTTCCACGGTATTCCAATAACCAGGACTTATGAAAATGAGCTAAAATAGCCATGATAGCCACCTAAAAAAATAAAATTGTCCAGTCATACGGAACCTGAGACCTCACCTCCTTTGAATCGCATAATTATTAATCTTCTCTTGGTGATTGATTCTCGTTGCAAAATATAATACCAAATACTCATAAAATATGTTTGATTTACAGATGTGCAAAAAGCTTCATGGAAGGTGAATACATTTACCCAGGTCTGAAACTATTTGAGGGTCACAAATTTGTCGTTTTAGTCGCGTACGTGTTTATAGAAAACTTTTTCTATTACTTCAGCCAATGGTTAATAGTAGACATGGTGTGGGGGCCAGGTCACATGAAGAAATTAGCGTAACCAACGAATATTTAAGGATATTGTTGAATTATGGGTGAATGGTGGTTATTAATAACATGATAATGTTTAAATTATTAATGTATTATTTATTGAAGTATTCCGCCATGATATACGATGAGGTAATGAGGACGTACTGATTGGTCGGAGCCATTCGGTACAGAAATGAATACGTGCGTCGATTGTTGACACAATTATGAAATAAATTGTATACAGTGCGATCTTTTATTTTTTATTCGAAGTGAGCTGTTCCAGTTCCAATGCTTTACATAATGTACCTTTTATATCACACAGCAGAATTGTAGAATGTGGGGACCTTATTGACGTAACCGTGTGAGAGAACGAAAAATATTTCTTCAAGTATGTTTATGTGACAAATCAGTAATTAATTCAAGGAGTCAGCAAAATTCGTTCTCTGTTTCGATCATAACTAAAATCGTAAAACAAGTATATTTTGAACATATCCATAAAAAACAATTTTTTGGGTCAAACAAAAAAAAATCATTAAATCATTTATTTCAATGACATTATTTTCCTGAAAATTACTCGAAGTACCCAAACTTGTAACAGGTAGCCCGTCTCTTGCATATAATATAATGCCTAATGCTTTTAATAAATACCTACAGTGATTGCAAATTTCAATCACTCATTGTTCTTATGCAATTTATTTGTAAGTAAACAATTTATAACATATTATTTATCGTCATGTAGACATTTTTTTAAGGCTTAAACTGCATAAAACATTGTACGTAATTGTAAAATAATTGACTATCATATCATATTATCCAAGACGTAAACATAGTGTAATTACTTAGAAAAAAATAATAACATGCCATTACTTGTCGCTTGAGATTAATTCCAAGATTTTCCTACAATGATATTGTGATTTTTTATAGTGATGACATTGTTTTGGTATAACTAACAATTTGAAACGAGTCAAAATAACTTCCAAAGGTTGCAAACCTTATTACTAATGGTTCCTGCGTCTTTCGCACCTTTATAATTAAAATTTGTTGTTTTATTAATGCCGATAATTTATCATAAAAAAATATCAGTACCTTTAACATGTCTTTATGGTAAAAAAATATATTGTTTTATATTTTTACAAGGGACAGTTAGAAGACTTTACCTTATATGCACCAGGCATTGAAGAAGAATAGCCAATTGTACTTTCAATACTGGTGGTTTAATATCTGTATGAAGGTAATATTATAATTTTATTAAATTTTCAAAGTTATTAATTCTTTAAATCTACATTGCAGTCATACATTTCTGTAACAATAAATTATTTTGCATTTGAGGTGAAATATATTTATTTTGGAATAATTAATTTTATATTGATTTCATCGTTAGTTGCAAAAAGAACTAAGGAGTGCTCCAAAATTAGATACCTACGTAAAGGACTCATCTATCTTATCCAGCTTTTCTCCAGTTTCATTAGTAACGTCTCCAAACCATCTTTCTTTTATATTTAATATGTTTAATCCCACGTTCAAAAATATATCTTTATTTCGCATTTAAAATCACGAAATAGATTTATTGTCAAGAAGTGAGTGGTGAAGTTGATAAAGTAAGATAATATGTAGTAAGTGAAGAGGAAAGTATTAGTATTTAAAAGTTACCTCCGATTGTAGCCACACATATGTACCACATACATTTTATACCTATCGTTCTAAGGAAAACGTAGCTTTTTTTTATTTTTTTGTCGGGATTTTCTTTTACGCCAGGGCGTTGCAATCGGCTTAAATAAACACTCCATACAGAATATTCTTATCGACTATTTGTTGCGGAATCAAATTAACATAATATGTCTGTATGCATATACTCACGACTGTGTTTCCGAAAGGGTAAATTGGAGCTGCATTTTTTACCCCCGTTTCGACAATTGTGTGTTTTAATAAGATTCGAACTCTCGGCCTTTTTATCGCCTCGCATCTATTTTTGCAGCAAAATACAAGGCAGAGGCATTAAAATGAAAATAAGCTAAAAATAGATGAATATGCCCCTCAAAAAGTAAAAGTCCAGCAAGACTAAAAATATAAAAACAAAGAACTTCAGTAGTGTCAACTGTCAACTTACGCATACACTTTTCATATTTAAAATTATAAAATACCAATTTTTTATTCTCATAAACATACACAAAAAATAAAATGTTTTTCTATCAAATTAACGATTCAGAGCCAAATTTAAAAGTCTATTAAAATAAATATAATTTTATTTTTACATTGACTTTTCTTACTATGCAACCCGGACCCCACATAAACCCTATACACCTGTATCAGAAGCTACATACATACATAGTATGAATCTTCCTAAACTCATACTATCAAGCTTGTTACTTTAAAATTTATTTAAGAGTCACAAAGATGGAACTCAGAGATACATCGATTATTTTCTTATTTAAGTTTCTCATTTAAAACCACTTTATTTTGTTTAATTTCTAGAGAAATACCTACATTTGACATTTTTAAAAAATTACAATAAATCTGCTTATTAATAAATTAATACAAACATTAGATTCGATGGGTTCTCATCGCACGTTCGGAGTAAGTATGGCGTATTGCACAAGTTGAAAGCTGTTATTAAAAATAAATGAAACGAGGCGAATCTCATACTTAAGAATAAACTACAACAGCGCTGCATAATTTTTGTGAATTCAACAAGTTGTTTTTATTGTGTAAGCGATACATAATTGCCTACAGTATGCACAAAAAACATAAACGACGTCTTACAAAACTTTCCTAGCCTTGAAAATTAGTAACAAAATACTGCGCTCCCAACAAATTAGTTTGTTGTTGGACAGCGCATATTAATATTTTTTTTTGACAACGTTATTAATCACGATTTAAACCATAAAATTATAACAATAAATCTTGTAAACGTCTATAGTTGATTGAACTTAAGTTAGAACAAGTGCATGTTTTTACCGCTAGATGTCACTATTTATCATTTAATTAAACCTACATAGATACATTATCTACCTCAATGCGGAATTCCTCGAAAAAGGTAGGCAGAGGTGCATTTCTACAAGCATACTTCGCCATGTATGTATTAGTCCTACGTTATAGGGATGAGCCTAAGCCTAATGTGTCTGGCTCACTTCAGCTGTAACTCACTTCAGAATTTCCTATCGGAAAAACCCATACATTTTTCGTTCTGGAAATCGAACCTAGGATCTCTAGATCGCATCGCAAATATTTGTAAGACCAACACACAGTTAATAATTTAATTATGTCTTAACAATTCACGTTGATTTTGACTCTATGTAATGTTTTAATGTAGTAAAATTATGGCAATATTATATTAGGCGAAAACATCTTCTCACTTTAAATTCTAAATCTACAAGTTTATATTTGTATTTAAAAATTGCAACACGAAATTTCAACAACGCATTTACCAAAAAAAACCTTTTATGAAACCCTTTGATGTCCATCAAAGTAAATCTTGATGACATCAGGTTAATCTTGATCGACGCTCTTAAATCTCATCTATAAAATGTGAGGCAGTGTGGCGACAGTATGCACCTTGAACCACTTCGCTGTCACGTACGAACGAACAGTCTTGGTCCTTGCGTCACCCTCGCGAAATAAACAGAAATTACCATCTTACACCGGCCGATGTTTAGCCTCGTAAATTAAAATTGTGTGCCTTGCGACCTAGCCTTCTTTAGCGTAATTATGATGTGGCAACTGACACCACTTTTTTATAGTTTCAATGTCATTGATGCAACTGAAAGGGAATCTGCAGCTTGTTAAGTAAAAATTGGCAATCATTAATTGCTTCAATAATCGACAAGGAGTGCACTGCCAAAATCTGAGCTGTCCAGGTCATGCGATGTTCGATTTCGATTTTCTGAAATCACATTTTCGAAATAAATAACGTTTTTCGTAATCTTTTTATATTTTGTTTTAAATTTTCAAGACCTAGTTGTTTGTCCTGAAATTGAGCCATTTCTATATCAACGGTATGAATAACCGACGACTTTTTGAGACGCAAATAGATACCACAACTATTAGTAACAACTGCATACACAATAACAATTTCTTCTACATAAATGAATAATATAAACAAATCAACTGAACAGGCTTATGAAATTCGAAGGATCAATTCCACTACGATAGTTGCAAAAACAAATTTGCCAATATTAAAACTAGTCTTTTAACATTTAAGAGCCTTGATTTCAACGTCGGTGGGTTGAATTATGAATGGCGTTAACGAAATGCCTTTATCGGACATCTATAATTTATAGTTGCATATATTAAATGAAAGTGAACCGGCGAGTTTGAAGGATAGATTTATAGATATATCCTATGGAAAGGCAAATGAAGGCAGTAAATTATCAATTATTGAGCTCAACTAGAAACAGTCAAACTTTAGGAAGGGATTTTCTATTGCTTCTAAAACAGAAGATTAACGCACCAAAAATAGAGCTGTCCTATCAGAACATTAAGTATTGAAATATGTCTGTTCTTTGTTACTAGACACAGGTTACCATGCTACTTACCATGAGGCGATATAAGGACTTAGGATTATAGGAAGGAGAAATCATGTGTACAGGCAACATATTATTATATTGCACATTAAAAATGCAAAAATATTTATATGGATTGGATTAGGTTATTACTATCTTGGGTTTGGTTAAGTGTTACATAATTGGGTTATCTACTTAATGTTTATTTCTGAGGGTTAAATAATTGTTAAAATATTTTAGTACATTTATAAGTTCAGCACTCTATTGAATAAAAGCAAATTAATCTTTTTAAACAGTAATGAATAACCTATTAATAGCAGACTTCTCTTAATATATAAAACATATGATTTAAAGTATCCTTGTAATCATTAATACATATACCTACAAGGAACATAACAGGGATTTTATTTATGAATTTAGCGGTACACAACAAAAAAACACTTCACAATGAAATAATAATATTATTCTCAGCACATACGTCATGTGTCGTTGACCGCTTACGTAAATAAATATTTTTCTGTCTTTTTTTCAAGTAGTCGTAAATAACATTTACAAATATGACATTGCGCTAAAACCATTTATAATTATGAATGGGATAAACGTTTAAGCCCTTCATTCACTTTTAAACCTTGTAAATTTTAAAATATATTACATTTATAACATAATATTTTTATTCTTAATGTTATTCTTTACTTTCATTGGACGCTTTTAAAATTAAATCGCATAACTTATTTTTATTCTCTATTTGCCACAATATACTGCCTGCCAAATTATATCAAAACGCACTGTAGACAAAAGGAATTTAGCCAACAATCACCAAAAAAATTTGTTGTCACATCGTGATCAAACGTCCTCTCCGGTGCATTAACTTTAAATGAGCATTGCATTGGCTCCTCACCAATGTTTCGCAAATCCCGACATACTACAGCAACTGACTTTGAACATTATAATCTATGAGAAACACTGACAAGAATGGCTGTGCGATGTTAAATTTGCTAATCCTCTTATACTTGAAGGGAATTATTCCGTGAACACACTAATCTAACTTGTGAGCTAGTGCCTGATTGAATTGCATACGCATTTGACTGCGCTACGAAAGAGACTCTCAGTAATTGCTCAATGTTTCTCTATTCAAGTTGAAAACACGATGTTGCTCATGGATTATTTGCTTTATGGGATATATCACTCTGTGCATAAACAAGTAGAAGTATCAAAGTTAGTTTTTATATTAGATGATTTATTAAGATGTGGACAAAGTGATGTGACTACTTGAGTATTTATAATAAAGACGTTCGTTTCTTGTGGCGAATAAGGTAGTCTTTCACTTCAAAATACTTTATATGGAAAACCCTGCATTTACCATATTTGCCAAGGCAGTTTAAAGAAGCATTTTTGGATAAATATACTTTAATAAGGCCTGTTCTATTTATGAAACATTTTCTCAATAATACGACCTCCCAGAAGGATGATTGCTTCATTAATTAATGTTTCTGTCATAATTGAAAAATTTTGTTACGCTTTCTAGTGCTTATTTTAATGTAATTATCGTGTATTAGTAATGTTTATAACATTATTATTCAATCACTGTAAATTCTGTTTGGGCTCAAGTTAATAGTGCATGTATTACTACTAATTTAATGGATGTTAAATATAATATTTTTTCTATGTCTTCTACTTTACACAAATTTATTATCAATCATGTTTAATAATTTTTGTCACCTATATCGAAGATTTTCTAATAAATGTCTTCTCGCTCCCAAAATGTAATCTTCCAAACAATTATCCCAATTAATCGACTTAAGAGCGTATAAACAAATCGCCGCTCGCCGAATTTCAACTCACACCAACGTAAATGCCGGCACACATCGACGTGCGGGGGGCGGGCGCTCGCCGTGTATAACACAACAGTGGTCAGTGACCGAGATCCTTAGCGATAAATTCGAATTTCATAAATGGATAATAAAATGAAAATATCACATATAAAATTGTGATTGTTCTAATCTTTTACATACATTATCTATACTAATATTATAATGAGGTAACGTTATTGAGTTTGTGAATTTGTGAAGTTGTAGAAAGTAAACTCTGGATATACTGAATCGATTTTGAAAATTCTTTTACCAATCGAAAGCTACGTTCTTTGTGAGTCTCAGAGGCTACATATTAGTCCGAAAAATGATAAGACTTTTTTGTTGTAGCAGGATTTGCGAAGTAAGCCGGAGAAAAAACGGGCGAACAAAACCGTTTTTTGCAAACGCTGTCTTACCTATGGGAGATATATAGTTGAGTCCTAGAAAAAAGTTGTAGAGCTTGATAATGTCTATAAAAAAGTCAGCGGTAGCATATGTCTAACTTTTAGGATTGGTTCACTATAACCTCTTTTATGCTAACTAAATTTGTTATAAAATAAAGCATTGTTTGTGAAGGTGGTTTTATAAAGATTCTATTAATCCTTATCCAAATAAATGCTTTATTTAGTATAAGTATTTAATTTTAAAGAAATTTGCCTTTTACATGATTTGATTACAATGAGTATCTAAGAAGATATCGCAGTTTCAAAATAATTATTCTTTATGTACCAGGCGCCGGCCGGCGCGTTACGGTTTCACGTAATTTGACCGATTCGTATGATTTTTGGTATGGGCATAAATAGGACTCTGAGGAGTAAAATAGATTTTCTTTCTGAACTCACGCGACGAAGTCGCGGAGAACAGTTACTGTTATATAAAATTTAAATTATAAAATGAAGTGAGAAATTACCCAAAAAAGTACATTTAATTACGATTTGGAAAGTACTGTTATTTATTTTGATTCTCTCATCAACCCTTATACGTCCCACGGCTGGGCACGGGCTTCCTCTACCGTCGACAGGACTCAGGCCATAGTCCTTTGATTTTTTATTTTATCTATTTCGTTCGTTGCGTCGGCGAATTGTCAAAGGTGCCGCGGTTTCAAAGGTGCCGCCGCGCATCGCCGGCCGCGGTGGCGTTCGCTTGTTCAATTTTATTAGTTCGTCGCATTGAGCTAATAGTCCAAGAGCTGGCACGTATTTTTGGGTAGGTATTGGAAGCAAGTTGAAAACTTGTCATATATATTATATCCCAACACGGAACTGCAGACCTGGCTGCAAAGTAGCGGGGCTAAATTTATCACTAAATAAAAAAAAAATCTAAAAATAAATTTAATTCAATATATGTTGCAATATATTTATGTATGTATGTTGTAGTTAAACGTTAAAAGGTAAAAGTTAGACAGGTCTGCAGCTCCACATACACATACATAACCTCACGTCTGTATCTATCCTCCATAGGGGTAGGCAGAACTGCATTTCTACAACCACATTTCGCCAAGTATGTACCAGTCCCACGTAATAGGGCCCGAGCCTATTGCCGTTTTTCGGACACATTTCCAGACTCCGTAATGCTACTGAAAATTTGCTAATTACAATAATACCCCCCGGCGCATACTTATACCGCGAGACCACGAAGCAGTCTGCAGTTCCGTGTTGGGAAATAATAGGAGAGCTATAACAAGTTTTCAGTTTGCCTCAAATACCAACCCAAAAATGTATGCTAGCTCTCCTACTATAATATTACTACCTACAGAGATAAGCAAATGACCAATGACGCAACATGGCGTCCACGAAATATTTTGTTTTGTTCTTTGAATCTTTACGTGTAAGTTTACTTATTTATTTTCGACATAGGCACTAACTGCGAAATGGCCTAGTCAGCAGCGTCTCCGCCTCCCACGCGGACGCTCAGGGTTCGTATCCCGCTTGTGACTGTTTTGTTTTTTATTACTTATTTACTTCTTTTTAAATTAACTATTTTAATAGTTAAATAAATTCAATCGAGAAAAACATTGTTAAGTATTAAATTAATTTTAATTTACATTAACTATTATACTTTCTAAATTATAAAGCAGCT
The DNA here is from genome assembly GCA_030295005.1 of Cephonodes hylas. Taxonomy (NCBI): domain Eukaryota; kingdom Metazoa; phylum Arthropoda; class Insecta; order Lepidoptera; family Sphingidae; genus Cephonodes; species Cephonodes hylas. The sequence continues at coordinate 8,994,606 of AP025366.1, forward strand.
AATAATTATGGTATTCATAAATAATAACCACATTTATATCTATCATTAATTAATTAACAAATTTTTTAATTATATATTATATATGAATAACATAAAATATTATTTGGGTATTCACCAAACCGGTTTCGCTCAAGCCTCACCCCCAATATTAATTAAAAATAATTAAACAATGTCACAATATTCGAGTTCTATTTCCTATGAAGCAATGTTAATGGGTGAAGAAATCATTTAATTATTAAAATGGTTAATTAAAAAAAAAAAAAAGTAAAAAAAAAAACAAATGCGGAATTCGAACCGTGAGTGTCCGCGTGGGAGGCGGATACACCGCTAACGAGGCCATTTTACCGTTGGTGACAACGTCGAAATACGCAGTCTAGTCCCAAAGTGAATTTATCACACCGTGTCCTCTCCTTGTAAAATCCGTGTTTACATTTTTATTTTACGTCAATTTCAAATTACAGCTAATGTTATCAAAATTTCCCACCAAGAATGCACTCAACCTTGAGCACGTTAGTGTCAGTTATAACTTTGAGTAATAACCCTAAAAACATCGATACAAGGACGGAGCCCAGAGCGATACGTCCTCTCTCTGAAAGGCCATGCGGCGGACTGATTTGCTCAGGTCTGCGCGCAGCGTTTTATAGCCCATTTTATAAAATTTATTAAAAAAGCAATAAGTTTAATTTCTTCAAAATAAAAATTGTACGTTTTCAAGTATATGTTCTTCTTTCATAAAAAAATTTTGCTCTGTTAAATAAAGTACCATATAAGGTTTAAAAAAAATATTTAGAGACAGTAATTTCTCAATTATTTCGAACGCTTTAGATATTTTATTACTCGAAAACTGGAGCTAAATCTTAAAATGTTCGTAACTAACTTTTTGCTCGGGGATATTGTCTATTTAATAACATTTTATTTTCATTACATATATTATGAATTTAACAAAATTTTGAGCCTCGAAAATGACTCTAAAAGTGAATTTTGACAACCTTAGCTCAGTTATCTTGTTATTTACCAAAATTTACGAAAAAATCTTAAAATGTTCTTAACTAACTTTTTAGATGACAATATTCCCTACAATAATTGGTAATTTACATATTTCTACAATGGATCTTTCATCAACTTTAAGGGGTTCGAAAAGTACACTTTTTGCCCAAATGACGCTAAATTTGTATATACGCTCTTAACATCAAAATTGAAAATCTCTTTATCTTGCTCGGAAGTATTACTCAGCAATCTTTGTACATTGTTGTCTTCAAAATACCATTCATTTAACAAGAAGAACTTCATCAAATCGGCCGTTCTGCCGATAATGCGCTGACTTTTCATTTGTCTGTAAAAAAAAGTTCTTTAAATTCTCTTTCAGAAGGAACTACTTCCTTAACACATACATATGTATTTATTTTAATTTCATAACCCGTAGTCCCGATATACTTTTATTTTAATTTTACAAACTTTTTGAAAACGATACACAATACAAATTGATGTCAACGTAACCGATTGTAAGCACGAAGATGTCCAAATAGAGTCTCAAATGTTGAGAGACTCGCACCTCTCACTCAATACAATCATAGTCTTTCGTATGATACTAAACATTGCTCTTAGTTTTTAGTAGGCACTGCAAGTTTACTATTAACTCGAAAGTATCAACGAAGATTCCGTAAAGGTTCTTTTTTAGTTCTGAAAATATTTTATTTTTATGCTGCGATTTCTACTGGGTAAAGGCTATGTAACTGTATCCCACCATATATCTTGTCAGGCACACACACAATATACTAAGGTCGAGCTGAACAATTTGAAATCACACACTCCCATATTTCGAAAAAGCTATTCTAATTTCAATTCATTTCTTGGATACTTACATTGCACGCTTACCGTTCAGTATTGACCACAAATCCAGTAAGTATGAAGGGACAATTTGAAGGAAAAACCTCAGAAATGAGTATAAAAATCTGTTGCTTATAAACAGCAAAAATGGGAAGGGGAAAAAATCTGAAAAAGAAAAAAATCGGTTTTATTCATATACTGTTATTTTAATTCAAGACGCTTGAAAGTTAAACATATGTATATAGAATGATATATAATATGTCTATAGGTCTAAATTTGAACTTGATTGTAAAAATAAAAAAATAAATAAATAATAAATACACCCAACAGTCACATACATAGATCTGACCCCACACTAGGTTCAAAGACCTGTGTCGTGGGTATCAGACACTACGAGAGACTTTTTCGGTCTCACAAACACCCAGACCCGAAACAAATATTTGTGGTTCACACAAACATTTGTCTCGGTGCGGGGATCGAACCCGCGGCCTCTCGTTTCGCAAGCTGGTGTCTAGCCAACTGCGCCATTGTACAACCTAATAACAGCTAAAACTAAATATATGCACATATATTTCAATTCACTTACTGATGGAGTGTTTGTGGGTGACTTTCCGAGCGATATTTTCAGCTTGATTGCACGTGATCGGATTCGACTTTCCAGTACAACAGTTGTACACTTCGATTGTAGACCTGGAGCGTTTAATCTTTTGTAAAAATACTATTTTAAATTTCTATCTAACAATTTTTGCAGTCGAACGCGGCTTTAACTGAATAAAAATGGATGGAGATATTATTTTTATTAAAATCGAACAATCCATTTTCTATCGAGGTTCTATATTGAGATACGTATTTTTAGATGCGCACATATAAAATTATTTCGAAGCATGTTTTTTAACTATTATAAAAGTTAAAGATTTGTAATTGTTATAAAGGTAAATGTAAGTATTGCTAACGAGCGACTAATTACCATTATTATGATTTTAACACGAATCTGTTGCAATTCCATAGCGTTATCTTATGAATTTTATTTTCAATACAAAAGAGCTTGATCATTTTATGTTAAAACGCAATCTAAAACACTAAATTTTACAGTATTTTAAATGGCATAGATCTCGATTAGATGATATGTATTGCAAATGCATTCTGAGCCCTTGGTTCAGATTCAGGGAAATCATTTCCATATTTTCTGAGTATTTATGCTTTTTGTAAGTAAAGAAAAAAAACAAAAGTACAACAAAACACAAAATGTTAAATTAATAATAATGATAATGATGATCTCGAGGTTTGAGGGCACGGTTGAGGATCTCTACGGTCGTGGGTTCGAGCCCCAGGCACACACCTCTGACTTTTCGATGTAATGTGTGTATTCACAATGAATTATCGCTTGCTTTAACGGTAAAAAGTGCTCAGGAATTTCTTAGATGTTGTTAGTTGTAGTGCAATGCCAATACGCACTAGGCGAACGTGGCGGATTAAGGTCTAAACTAATGGTAGAGGACGCCCGTGCCCATCAGTGGAACGTATATGGGCTAATGAGATGAGATATCAAAGCTACTAAAACGCTTACGACATGACTCACACCAATACCTTTTACAGTTAGCACCAGCCACGATCATAAGATTAATGACGATATCCAAAGGCACCAGGTCCGTGATATTGTCTCCCTTTCCGAGCGTGACCTTCATGGCTCCTGTCGTCATTCCGACAAACAGACCAGTAGCTCCATGCCAATTGTCTACCCATCCAGGACTGGGCTCTTTCAGTGCGGAAATTACTGAAACGTAGACATATGAAATGCAACCCTTAAATAATTTTAACATTGAATACTCAGCCTGAGACATCATCCTAAAACAATCTTTTTTTGAACGTGATTAATTGTGTTGATAAGACGTAATCATTGTTATTTTTTTAGCCAAGATTTTTTTACTGTTTTTCATAAATTAGGTATATTTTGTTTAAGTTGACTTTCATAAGATTTTTAAAGCTACATTTTAAATCGGTTTTACGATACTCAAGCGATGAGCACATGAATCCCTATCACGAATAGTTTTGGTGATGATTCTTAATATCTTACCTATAGATGGTCTTACGATGGCAACCGGCATATCTCCTCGTTCTTTCAAAACAATTTCTTCTGCCAAGGCTTTAGTGTAAGTGTAGGTGTTGGGTTTATTTCCTACAATAATATTTTAATTTTAATTACGAATATTAATGTGTCTACTTTTAAGATATAGAACGGCACCTCATAGTAAGCCACATACATCCAGCCACATACATACTTAGGACCTTTTATTCAGATACAAGTCTGGTGAAGTGGGTAAAAGAAAATTAAAACGATTTATCGGCCTCACAGAAACCCATGATCAAAGTAGAATATCTTCAGCCAATCTATTAAACTTACCCAACAATCTGTTGATGACATACGCATCGTCAGAAAACAACTCAGCAACGCTTTCGACGTGATTCAAAGAGACTGGATTTGGATAAACAATTTCATCTACTCTCCTAAGGTCTGCGTTACTGAACGCTGTTGATACACAAATGTAGGCCTGTGAATAAGAAAATTTCATTATAAAGGGATAATGATAACACAGACTCTTGGTTCTCTCTGGACCTATTAATAAGAATAGGGTAGATATGCTACTGGGAGTACGAAAATAAAAGTTATTCAACCGTGCCATACTAACCGCTAAAACAGATTCACTGTGTCACTAAAGACCTACGGCTTTCCCAACAAACATGTTGGTTCACATAATTATTGTCTATACCAAATTATAAACCTGAAAGGTTTGTATTTTATAACGAGTAGACTTAAAAACTACATATTATTTTTGACAGATGTTTGTACATAAATGTGACCTTGGGAAGTAAAATAGATACATATCTCTATTATTTCGCCCTAGTGTGGTATATTGCGTAATCACAGCTTTGAACATATTCATCAATTTAATTATGTCCATTTAAGACCTGCTTATTAAATCTATTGAATCTCATTAAATACCAATCATTCCCAGACTGTTATCCTCTATATATTCGGAAATTGAATAGTATGCCCTATTGAACAAGTGTTGCTTGACAGTGTACGGGTTTATAAATGGCATTATGGCTCTGCAAATATTATATTAGAACGAAAAAAGGAACATATTATGACAGAGATACAAGCTTTGAGTTCGAGTTCAAACATCAAAAGGTGAGTGTAATATGTATTAACAATGAGTATAATATGTATTGGATATATTCAAGTTTCCGTTTGTGTAAGGTATTAAATCTGAATAGTATTTATTATCTCTATTTTATTTATTTAAAAAAAAATGATTTTGGAAAATGTAAAAACAAAACCTTTTTTACACCATGTTATGCAATATACAAAAAAAGGATATAAAAACAATTGTTGTCATCATACAAACCGGTAAGCCACGAGTCTGGTCAGTTATGTGCATATTAACAATAGTTACCATGCCGTAATTTGGTCCGGATATTTCCACAAAAATGGCTTAAGGGCCAATCAATCTAGTCCATATTGGGAGAGTAGAAAACATGTTAAGTACAAAATTTATCACTTTACAAAGGGGTGTCTGCCTTACAAAAATCTGTGTAGGTCGGTATAATGGCTAATTTAATAGTACCATGAATTTGAATGGTCTTATCTCTAAACATAAAGAAAATGGCAAGACTGGTCCTTTAATACATAACAAATAACATATTAGCCTTCTTGAATTAGTAATGAAGCAAAAGAGTCACAATTATGATATATTCAAATGGAGGAAAATAATATATAAAGTCGCGACAATGGAATTTGGATTTATGTCAAGCAAACAAGAGTCCAATATAATAATTTAGTATTAATAAAAAATACAAAATGCTAATGCTAATGCGGAATTAGGTTACAATAAGATATATGCAATAACATATTACCTATAGCTATCCTCAATAAAAGGGTAATCATCATCAACCCATATACGTCCCACTGCCGGGCACGGGTCTCCTCTATCATTGAGAGGGTTTAGGCTTTAGTCCACCACGCTGGCCTAGTGCAGGTTGGGGGACTACACACCTAAGAAATTCCTAAGAACTTTTAGGTGTGCAGGTTTTATCACGATGTTTTCCTTCACCGTTAAAGCAAGTGGTAATTCAATGTGAATACACATATAACTTCGAAAAGTTAGAGGTGTGTGCCTGGGCTTCGAACCCGCGACCGCCGAGATTCCCGACCGCGCGCCCACACCTCGAGGCCATCACTGCTAAATAAAAGGGGTATAAAATGCATTTTTTTTTAATTTGTACGACCAATTCCAGGGATTAGCACTTTCAATCAAACCATCTCTATAGCTTTGTATAGTTGTATAGATATAAAAGCCACTTTACTAACGTCAACACCGTCCTTAAAAGGAAGGCAAACTATTAAGTCATATTTATGATGACTTTATCAATGATTCCGTCTTATTTGGTCTTACAGTTGAAATAATATCACTAGGTGCGGTCCGCGGTTTTTTCCGCGTATAATTGACTTGCTATACCCAGTAGCTTAGCCTAGGTTTTACCCGCGTAGTTTTCTTTCCCGTCGAAAAGCAGGGATAAATTGTACTCCCTGTTAATAGCCAACTAAAATTGGTGAAAAGCTTAAAAAATATTAGCTTAGATTCTTACTTATAATATTAGCTAAGGTTACGAAATAGCAAAATTACAATAAGTTAAAACAATTGTCCTTTTCATATTCATTTGTATTATTAATAGGTGGAGTGAAAAAATTGCGTTGTGCGTCATTCGTAGCATTGCCCTCTATAATCTATTCTTTCCATAATAGGATGTTTATTGTGTAAGGTTATGTCAGTACGGTATGAGGAACTGGCTCGTGGTGTCGTGGTACAAATATGTGCCGTGCGATCTAGAGGTCCTGGGTTCGATTTCCGGGTCGGGCAAAGTGTTATTAGGTTTTTCCATTAGGAAATTCTCAGTAGCAGCACGGAGTCTGGAAATGTGCCCGAGAAACGGCAATAGGCTCGCCCCCTATTACGTGGGACTGATACATACCTGGCGAAATGTGGGTGCAGAAATGCATCTCTGCCTTCCCCTTCGGGGAATATAGGTGTGAGGTATGTGGTATGAGGAAGTCACATTTTTTTGTCTTATTACGTAGGTTTTTTGTATGACCTATTAAAGAGTACACCGTCAATTAAAAACTTTTTTGTACAAACTATGTGATGGCCTTGAAAAAAACATGATCGATGACAACGACATTCTGGAGGTCGACGATGCGAATCCCACACTCAAAAGTATGTGTGGATACAAAATTATTTTTCAAGCATTTTAGGTATATTAGGAAAATTGTGTTATAATGTGCAATCTATACCAATATTGTAATGTAGTGAAGGCCTCGAGAATCACGACAGTCGCTGGTTCAAACCCCAGGCACACAACTCTGACTTGTCGAAGTTATGTAGGTATATATTCGCAATGAATTATCACAAACTTTAAAGAAAGAAGAAAGAAAGAAAGAAAAATACTTTATTGTTGGCCAGTGCGAAAACTTTAACGGGGAAACATCGTGCGATAGCATGCACACCAAAAAGTTCTTAGCAATTTCTCTTAGGTGTGTCCGCCAACCACTTTTTTTTGTTTTCGAGGGGAAAGCTGATCATGGATTTACTTCCCGCCGACCCCTAAGTGCATATTGGGGTCACAAACCTTCTACCCTGGCGCGTGGCGTCATCACGTCCGTGATTTTGCTCTGATTTGTTACGCTGATTTTAATAATAATAAAATAAGTCACTAAGTTTTTCACCTCACTTTTCACTTACCTCTAACTTTTTCATTTGACGGCATATTTTCATTACTTCCTGAGTGCCAGTTACATTGATCTTCAGAGCTTCCTTCAATGGCTCATTAAAGTTAACTGTAGCAGCCAGATGGAATACTACTGATACCTTCAAATACAATAAAAATGCATTACTTTTATATATGACATTCACTACTGTGACTGAAGGATTCCCGGATGGGATTAAAACAAAACCCCATACGTGAAATGTGGCTGCAGAAATGCATCTCTACCAACTCCTTCGGAGAATACAAGCGTGATATGGCGGGTGTAATATTTACAACGTCGGGATATCGTCTTTGAAGATTTCATTAAATATATCAATCTGATCTCGATCCTTTTAAAAATTTTAATTTTGTTTATGTTATTCAAAAGTGTACCCAAGTGCAAATAACAAACGTAGTTATTATAACTTAATTATAATATACCGTTTTAAATCGAACTTGCCGATAAGAATAACTAAAATGTGCATTGATTTAAAATTCACAGTACTTAAATTAACATAACATAATATTTGTTGTGATGACTTAAATAACTTTGTTTTTATAATAGGTACGTACTGTTATACCCCAGTCAAATACCGCTAAATGCTGCCCTGGATATTAGAGTGCAAGTCAGCAATTATAAGCTAAATAAGTCTTAGCGCATTATAAACAGTCCGCGTCCAGATTTTGTAGTGAACGGTTGTCAGATCGAAACCATTTTTTTGTAATTTTATAAGTAATAATAAAATGATATAATAAAAGTTTTTTTTTTTTTAAAGTGAAATTAGCCCTTTCCTATAACATTTTTGGTGGCAGCGGTGGGATCCGGAAATCCCCAGTGCCTGGCAACCGTTCCGCGGACTCGCTCCGGATCCTGTGAATTCAATAACAATTCGTGATATCCTAATAAACATTTTAAATGTGAAATTATATAGTGATATCCTAAACAAAATCCAAGTGAAAGATACTTGTGTGTTGGTGTTGTCGAGAACTTTATCCTGAAGATCCTGCTCGTCCTGTGAATTGTATCCTGAACTTTTCTTATTAACCTTGTTTCTGCAAATATTCCGTCGATGCTCGTCGTCCTGTAAAGAAGATAAAACCTTGAATTGCAAATACTTATCTTCCGTCTAAGTGAAGAGTGGTATAATCTGGAAAGAAGACCTGGAAACCATATTAGTCATCCTAGTCCGTGGAAGTCCATCGTAATATCCTGCAATCAAAATCAAGAACAAGTTTCATCGTTCATCGTAATGTTCCTGTGCGTGCTTATCGCCGTCACCCATGCGTTATCGTGAGCCTTTGTTTATTGTTTTGTCTAGAGTTAAATAGCGATAGACTCTCAATATTTTTTATTCAGTGGTTCTCAACCTTTGCATAAAATATTATATTTAAGTAGCTTCATTCATTATGCCAAAGCCTGGCACATCGGACAGTAAATTAACCCTAAATATTCCTGTACCGTCACCCGCGGACGTCCTGTTACTCGAATCAGAGAAGTCACCTGTTCCTCCTAATCAACAGCCCGCTCCCGGGAACAGCGGCGGTGCCACCACTAGGTCTACTACAAACACTCTCACCATGACCGAACTAGATATCAATATTTTATTTAAATTCGTTAAAACTTATGATGGTAATAGGGAAACACTAAATTCATTTCTAACCAATTGTAATAATGCCATGGAGTATGCCACCCCAATTCAAAAACCAATTTTATTTAAATACATTTTAAGTCAATTAACAGGAAGAGCCGAGGTGGCATGTTCCATAAAAGAGTTCTCTAGCTGGGAACAATTAAAAGAATTCTTAAAAGTACAATTTTGCCAAAGGAAACACTATGCCCACCTATTAACCGAACTACAAGAAAGTCGGCAGAGCCCCCAAGAGGGAGTGACGGCATATGCCCTGCGGGTGGAAACCCTCCTGTCGCAATTGTTGACCGAAATTACACTTTCCACATCCAAAGCTAAAGAAATCTCGGGTCGTACAGCGTCTATGGAAGACTTAGCCCTCCATCATTTCCTAATGGGACTGTACCCCAGGATTTCAAACATAGTTAGGTGCAAATCACCCAAAAATCTCAACGAGGCTGTCAGCCTCGCTATATCTGAAGAACGAATCCAACAAACCCTATATAGGCGCCCGCAAGGCGACCAGAAATCCAGTAATAATACCAACAACAATAAATTCAAAACAACAAAACCTCAAACTTTCGTTTCTCCCAGTCCTTTTCAAAGCTCAAAAAATCCCGTTTCTGCTCAGGGCTCCTCTGGTCCTTATTGTCGATATTGTAGGACCCCTGGCCACGATATTACTCAGTGCAAGAAGCGAGAGTACAACAATAATCATTTTAAAAACAAGATAAATTATGTCGAACAACCAGAAGTTGACTCTTCAGCTGATGTTGATGATTCTTTACCTCATTTAAACCAATAAAGGTCTCGTCCTGGTGTCGCACGAGACAAAACACCAAAGACGACACCCTCAAATTCGCACTTCGAGCCAATGATCACCCTACTATTTCCAAGGCCAACCAACAGGGTAACCAGCCCCAAACTGATGGTCGTAATAATTCAAGCCTGACGGCTCACCCTACTATTTCCAAGGCCAACCAACAGGGTAACCAGCCCCAAACTGATGGTCGTAATAATTCAAGCCTGACGGCTCACCCTACTATTTCCAAGGCCAACCAACAGGGTAACCAGCCCCAAACAGATGGTCGTAATAATTCAAGCCTGACGGCTCACCCTACTATTTCCAAGGCCAACCAACAGGGTAACCAGCCCCAAACTGATGGTCGTAATAATTCAAGCCTGACGGCTCACCCTACTATTTCCAAGGCCAACCAACAGGGTAACCAGCCCCAAACTGATGGTCGTAATAATTCAAACCCGACGGCTCACCCTATTTTTTCCAAGGCCAACCAACAGGGTAACCAGCCCCAAACCGACGGCCAAGGTAAATCCAATGTTTATGAAATAAACTTAGACACTACAAAAAGGTTATTGCCTCACGTCTTAATAAATTCACAAGTGTCAGATATCCCATTATCCTTACTAGTCGATTCAGGTTCTGCTATATGCTTGCTGAAAAAATCCAGTATCCTTAAAACTCAAAAGTTAATAAAAGAACCGATCAAACTCAAAGGAATAGATCCTGGTGATGAACCAACCCTTACTGAAGGTCACTTTTCACTTACCTTAAAGTTAAATGATAATAAATCTTCAAAATTCAAATTCCACGTCATAAAAGATATTAATCTGCCTTATGATGGTATCATAGGCTCAGACTTTTTGACAGCTTTCGGTTGTAAAATCGACTATACACGTGACATTTTAATAATAAGTAACATAGATATTAAATTACATTTTGTCGATCCCTTTTTCATCATCCCTGCTCGCACCGAGACTGTAATTGAGTGCTCAGTCTCCGACACGAATCTCACCGAAGGTGTCATTATAGACCAGCACCTTTCCGAAAACCTACTAATCGCAAATTGTATAGTTAAAATAAAAGAAAATAACCGTGTCAATCTGACGATTGCTAACATTTCAGAATCCCCAGTTACAGTTAAATCTAATCTCAACCTCAACATCCTGCCCTTACATATAGCTGCGTTTCAAGTAAATAATAACTCCCAAGAAATAACCACACGAACTCAAGCAGTTATTAGTTCCCTCAAAACAGATCATTTAAATAGAGAAGAATCCAATTCCCTAATAGATCTGTGTTCACAATATTCGGACATTTTCCATCTGCCGGATGATCCACTTACTCATACAACAGCCTTAAATCATAACATTAAAACTAGTACCGATGTTCCGGTCCATACTAAATCTTATCGTTTCCCAGAATGCCATAAGAAAGAAGTCGAGACACAAATCCAAAAGATGCTTGACCAAAATATTATTGAAGCATCCTGTTCACCCTGGAGTTCACCCATATGGGTAGTACCCAAAAAAGCGGACTCACAGGGACGTCCCCAATGGCGAGTTGTAATTGACTACCGTAAATTAAATAACGTCACGATTGGCGAAACTTATCCAATTCCTCAAATTAATGAAATTCTCGACCAACTAGGGAAAAGTAAATACTTTTCAACACTCGATCTGTGTTCAGGTTTCCATCAAATCCTCATGTCTCCTGCAGACGCTCCCAAAACAGCTTTCTCTGTACCCCAAGGCCACTTTCAATTTAATAGAATGCCTTTTGGGCTGAAAAACGCCCCGTCTACGTTTCAAAAGCTCATGAATAATTGTCTCTCCGGCCTTCAAGGTAATCGATGTTTTGTTTACCTTGATGACATTGTCTGCTACTCTTATGACCTAAGATCACACATCGATAACCTTCGAAACATTTTTGAGAGACTTAGATCCTATAATTTGAAACTCCAACCCGACAAATGTCAATTTCTAAGTAAGGAAGTCACATACCTAGGCCATGTAATCGGTGAAGATGGTGTCAAGCCCAATCCTGAAAAGGTAAAATCTGTAACAGAATTTCCTATACCCAAAACTCAAAAGGACATCAAGTCATTTCTAGGTTTAGTTTCATATTATCGCCGCTTCATTCCCGATTTTTCCAAACATGCTAAACCTTTAACAGCTCTACTGAAAAAGGACACCTCTTTTAACTGGAATAACGAACAACAACTGGCCTTTGAAACCCTTAAAGAAAGATTAGTTACAGCTCCTGTGTTAGCTTATCCCGATTTCTCTATACCCTTTAATCTCACATGTGACTCATCTAATTTTGCAATTTCTGCTATCCTATCACAAGGGTCTATAGGTCAAGACAGACCTATAGCCTATGCATCTAGAACCTTGAACAAAGCCGAATGTAACTACAGCGTAACGGAGAAGGAATGCTTAGCCATCGTCTTTGGAACAAAGACCTTTCGTCCTTATCTATATGGTCACCGGTTCAAAATATTAACAGACCATAAACCGCTTCAATGGCTTTTTAATTGTAAAGACCCCGGTTCTCGCTTAGTTCGTTGGCGCCTCAAACTGGAAGAGTTTGAATACGATATTCAATACAAGAAGGGTAAAATAAACTCTAACGCCGATGCGTTGTCCCGGTACCCGGTTAACCCTATACAACCAGAAGGTATTTCACAACCCAATTCTGATAATAATCAATTGGACTCTGTCCAGCCTACAGTGCAAGACTTTATTGATTTACCTTCCAATGACTTATTTAATCCAGAAGACATAGTATCTCATTTACCCAATGTGCCATCTAATATCCCAGATGATGATGAAACTATTGATCCACCAATGAATTTACCAGATCCAACTGTAGAATCTGATATCCAACTTGAAACTTCTCCTCAACCCTCGACAAGTGGTTGTCCAGATGTTCCCGTAGATGACTATCCAACGTTCCTAAAAGCAACGGCGAATAAAAATGTATCCTATAATACCAATATAGAAGAATGTAATGGTAGCCTTATGAAAAGTCCCTTAAAAATCCTTCTAGTCCCTACTTCCATAGATTTAGACGAATCCAATCCTTATATACCGGAAATTTTGAGTGACCCTGAAATTAACGCGCAAATACCTAATTCAGAAAAAGAATTATTTTCTTTTGAAAATTGTAAACTAAATTCCAAAACCCTTTATTTATTATACTTTAAGGTCCATTATTTTGATGAACCGTCTTATCCGGAAATCTTCATAACACTTAGGACAATAAGAGATCACCTCGTAAATTTCGAAGATGTCCAAGAAATAGGTATATCTGATCTAAAAAATCCTTTTGAAAAACACTCATTCACTAAAATCTATAACATTCTAACATACTTATTTCATAATACTGGTATCAAAATTAAAATATATCATAATAATATCATGTATCCAACCCTTTCCGAAATTAAGAAGATACTCTTCGATAACCATGACATTCCAATAGCTGGCCATTTAGGTTCTTCGAGAATGTATAACAGAATAAAAGAAATGTACTACTGGAAAGGAATGCGTAGTGACATCGAATCTTATATAAAACAATGTAAATCTTGTCAAGAAAATAAAGCACTAAGGAAACTAAACCGCGCTCCTATGCAGATTACCAGTACATCAGCTGCACCGTTTCAAAGGGTTTCCCTAGACATTGTCGGCCCTCTTCCCGAAGCAGGACCAGCCAAACTCAAGTACATCCTAACTGTACAAGATGATCTTACAAAATTCTCTTCCGCATATCCTATCCGCAGCATCACTGCGGAAGAAACATCAGAATGTCTACTACATTACATATCCATCTTTGGTATTCCTAAAACAATTCTTACTGACCAGGGTACAAATTTTACAGCGGAAGTATTTAAGAAAACTTGTGAATTTTTAAAAATCAAGAACCTCTGGTCATCACCATATCATCCCCAAACTCAGGGTTCCCTAGAACGAAGCCATTCAACCCTCAAAGAATATTTAAAATCCTATATCGACGAAGCACAGTCAAATTGGCCCCGTTATGTTTCTACAGCTATGCTAGCATACAACATAAATGTCCATTCTACAACCCATTACACACCCTATGAACTAACATTTGGAAACAAGCCATACATTCCTAACTCTATTTATGACGAAACTCCTGGAGCTACATACCCTGATTATGTCCGTATGCTTCAAAACCGGCTAAAATACTCAAGAGAAAAAGCTTTGGACTTTATTAGGAAATCCAAAGAAACTTCCAAAACATATTATGATACTCACACTCGTCCTGTCCAATATAAAGTCGATGATTACGTCTATCTTAAGAATCACTTAAGGATGCGTAAAGCACTATCTCCCATCTGGAAAGGCCCATATAAGATTGTCAAATTAAATGGTAATAATACACTTACCTTACTCATTAATCGACGTCACGTCACTCATCATTTTGACCAGGTAAAATCAGCCAACGCTGTTGAGGCAAATCTATAAATAAAATACATTATTAGAATACGTAATCAGATTTAGTTGTATAAGTCAGGAATTAATTAATTAATTATATACTTACCTTTAAAAGGGAACGATATTTAAACAAATTTTTGGAACCTTAGACGAAAACTATGCTTTGAAATATGACGAAGCTATAAACACTCTGCAAAATAACGAGAACCAGTTGGCTTCACTGATGAAGGAGAACATTTTGATTACTACCTCGGTAATAACTAGCCTTAACGAAACGCTAAAGAAGGTGAAAGAAAATGAAGCTAACTTAAATATAGCTGTCGACAAACTCTCTTTAAATATAAGAAATATTTCGGAAATTACAAACGGGTTAATTGTTATGAATAATGTAAACAGCCTAGAAACGTCAATTCTTACTTTATCTTTTCAGTTGGAAGATGTAACTAATGCTATATTGTTTAGCAGTTAAAACATTTTGCATCCCGCTATTTTAACCCCAACTCAGTTGCTTTGAGAGCTTGCCGATAATTATGACACTTGTCTAGCGACCTCGAACTACCCGTAACTTTAGATATAAGTTCAATACATGTTATTTTAAGCATATCTAGGTTAAGTTGCTATTATATAAAGAATAGATTAATGTTTGTACTACAAGTGCCATTCACTAATATTAAGGAATATGTACTGTTTCATAATATTGCTCTCCCGTTACCCCATGATATAAAGGAAACTAACATGTTTAGCCTTATTTTTCCAACCAACAAATACACAGCAATGACCAAAGATTAATCTCAGTATTGTGTTTTTAATGATCTTAATCAATGCAAAGTAACCAAACCCGGAATCTATATTTGTGATGTTGAAAATGTATATTCCACTGACGCAAAACTTACCTGTGAAAGTGAACTATTGGCAAAAGTTAACAATCAGAAACCATTATTGTGTGATACCAAAAGTATAGTTGGAGAATTGGTCATTTGGAAACCGGTAACTGGCATTAAGTGGATTTATACTCAATCAAAACCTAATAAAATTACAGTTGATTGTTTAAATTCTGTTTTATACGAAACCACGATAGTAGGTACAGGGATAATCTAAATTCCTGACGAATGTATTGGATACTGTAAAAGTACTACTTTAATACCAAAATATAATGCCATTAAAATCACTTCACCTATTAATAATATACCGGACTTCAACCTCATCAATGACACTTGCTGTAGAACGTAGAATTAAGTTATTTAATGAATGATGTGTCTCCTATCCATATATATAATATAGACTTAGACGATTTCAGTAGAAAAAATATAGATAAACTGTATTCCCTTCTTAATGATATCCAATCTGTGGAAAAATCTAACAGCCCACATATTGTTAGATACGGGACACACTATTCTGTTATAATAGTTGTAATCTTAATTTAATCCTTTTATATTTTGTATTCGTCATTATTAAATATTGTAAATCTGACAACCATGATCCCTTCCAATTCAAATCTAATTTCAGTAAAGAGCCAACCCCAATAGAACTTACTGAACCAGCGACCATTACTACTGACAAACACGATCCAGATGAAGAAATTCAATCCCTAACCACTCCGCTTAAAACGCGAGTTTAATACAGAAACTTTGCTTTTAACCCCAAACTTTCTTCTTAAAGGGGGAGGTGTTATACCCCAGTCAAATACCGCTAAATGCTGCCCTGGATATTAGAGTGCAAGTCAGCAATTATAAGCTAAATAAGTCTTAGCGCATTATAAACAGTCCGCGTCCAGATTTTGTAGTGAACGGTTGTCAGATCGAAACCATTTTTTTGTAATTTTATAAGTAATAATAAAATGATATAATAAAAGTTTTTTTTTTTTAAAGTGAAATTAGCCCTTTCCTATAACAGTACGCATTGCATGTTACTTATACATATTAATATAATAGAGGTATTAAATGATTTCGGGTTACTTTTCTCGAGATGTAACTAAAATAATAAAAGCATTTTATTCTGAAGCATTAAGGTAAAAATAATTGTAAAGATTAGATTACGGTTAGATAAACAGTTGCATACAGAATCAACCTATACATAAGTACGAGCAAATATGTAACATTCACCGCTTCCGATTTATATCAAATTCAAACCGCAGCTAGGATCTAGATTCCCTCGATCTAATTTGCTAAACTGTCGAATATAATAGCGCATGATTATAGAGCGCTATTTTTTTTTACCCTCTAAGGAGGATGAAATGAGGATCCAAAGTTTGTACATTGGAATTAATTTTGAAACTGATAAAATCACAGGGACGGCCAGTGTAAGGCTACTATACAATAGATATTCTTATAAGTATATTTACACACAAACTTTTTTTTAATCGACATTAAAAAATATTGTGTAGCTACATTAGGACAAATTGAATCAATTATGCTCATAAAAATATTTTATGACATCTGCGAGCTAATTTAAAATGTTTTTAACACCTCACGTCATAAAGATTTACATATATTATAATCAAAAAGTTATATATTTTTATGAATGAGAAACTAATAAGACGTACTTATTTGGCAAATGTCGATAAATAATAATTTTATGGAAATGGATTATGAGGGCTTTGACACAATTGCTGCATATATTTGAGTTGCAAATATTTGGTTTATAAATAACGATGACTGTGTACTAACTACCTACCACGATTTGGTATGTTCAGCAGCTTAGCTCGAAAAGCGACAAAATTAAGGCAGGCATTGTTACTGGTAGGTTTTTTTACCTTATGGACGATGGTTACTATTCTAATCGATACGAATATCCCACTATATAAAAAAGCTCATGCATATGTTTTAAAAAATATATCACGCTGATATCTCCTCCTATGATGTCGGCAGACAAAATTGAAATCCCGTTTGCCAATTTTATTTTTAAGTCCCATGAATTTACAGCGTCTTATGGATGGAATTGATGGAAATTTGAAATGATGGCGATATTGATGGAAGTGCTAAGACGAAATGGATTAAGCAATACTTACATTACTCTTCAAGATGTCTAAATTTTCGCTGGACAATCCGAGACCATCATCAGCAATGTTGCCTGACATTGGTATGATCTTCTCCAAATCTTTTATGTCACGTTTTCTTATGCGGTCGAAAGCCTAATAAATATAAATACTATTATTGAAATGTTCTTTTACTGCAACAAAATAAATTTGTAGAAAATACGAAATAGCTAGGATAGTTGTCCACATTGCCCCATAGCAAATCGAGCGACCAAATATTGGAATAGGAAATGTCGTCTTCACTTGCAAGACATAGCATAGATAAATGCCAGCACAAATGTAACTTGATTTTGAAGTATGAAAATATCTGCAATATTTATGTCCATCGACTTAAAAAAATCGAAATCAACTATAGTTTCTCAACTATCATAAAATGTATTATTCAGAATTCATAATAAACATATATTCCATTAAAGAAGAATTTTTGCTAAAAATATAAGTAAATTCAGAAATAACTTATTAGTACGATGCAAAATAAATAATAATTCGCAAAGCAAAATTATTTTAATAGCAACCTGTTTCGGAATTATAATAAAATTGATTGAATCATTCTAAACACACCTTAACCCTACACTGCATTCAGTGCCATATATGTCACAACCAATAAAATTGATATTTTTTCTAAGTTGAACCTAGGGACGAGATCTATAATTATGATAGCTTATTAATTATAATCAATGACAATCAATTAGTACCTTTATTCGAGTTAGATGGCAGTACCCCCTCGCTCAATTAGCCGTTTAACTGAAAGAATTGATAATATGCCGTGGGCGGTGCGAACGATGTTTAAAAATACAGAAAAATAATTATTATTGACGGAGTGCAATAGTGAAAAAAATGTTTTTATATCGAGAAAACTGTGTACTAAGCAAATGTAAGTATTATTTTTTGATTTGACATTGTTTTGATACTAAAATTTTATAATTACTGGTTGTTCCCGATATGTCACTTCATGCAGTGATGGTCCAAATTTATGTATGTTTAATAATGTCGATATGTTTTTTTTTATTTTCGATAATGGCGACGAAAAGTTTATCTAGCAATGAAATCCTAAATTATTTGACAATACCATCAGGCAGCGAAGACAAACTAGACTCCTTTGAGGCTGAAAGTGATGATGATATTGCTGCAATTCGAACTATCGTCAATCAACTTTGTGAAACGTTTAGCGATGCTGATGATGAACAGCAATATGATTCTTCAATTAGGTATGATCTCGTTACACCATTATCAAGGTCATATAATAAATAAATACATTCAATAGTCACATACACAGTTCTGACCGCACACTAGGATACAAGTCCTGTGTCGTGGGTATCAGAGACTACGAGGGACTTATTCGGTCTCACTAACACCCAGACTCGAAAAAAATATTTATCTCGGTGCGGGGAACAAACCCGTAACCTCTCGTTTCACAAACTGATGTCAAGCCAACTGCACCACGGGGCTGTCAAATATAATGATGTAACTGATATGCAGCAGCATATTTCAAACCATATTCAAGTCCTGCAGTTCCAATTACGTCTAGATCAAGTGCTATACGAGCACGGCAGGTTGTGAAAGAAAGAAGTGGTACTTGAGGCTTTATTGCCATCTCCTCGATATCGCCACCATAAACAGTTGGTTGCTATATAGAAGAGTTGGGGAGATGCGACAAGAAGCAACGCCGCCAAAGTTAAAAGACTTATAGTTAGGATTGGCAAAAAACCTCTTCATGAGTGGTTAGTCAATGAAAAAGAAAAGAGGCCGACCGTCTTCTGCTAGTAAGGACTTGATAGAGAAGAAAAGAACGAGAGCCAATGGTGCGAATCTTCCTCCTCGTGACGTAAGGCGTGATGGTGATATGTAAGGACAGAAACACCAACAATGCAAGTATCTTTGCTGCAAAAGAAACTCATTTGTTTTGTTCGAGAAATGCGGGGTCGAACATTGTGTCAACAAAGATAAAAAATGCTTCCGTCTCTGTCATCTCTAGTATTGTACTAAACATACATCGGTAGGTCAATGCATGTTGTGCCATATATGGAACAAAATTAAAAAACCGTTTTTTTCCATTATTATTTATGATTTATTTTTTTAATTATTTTTTCCGTATTCTAGACCAAAACTATTAGTAGATAAGATTTTTTTTCTTTCGAAAATAAAAATCATGCAGTGTAGGGTTAAATATTAAATAACCATGATTAATGTGCATTCTGGATCCCTGCAGGATTTTTTGAAGCGATCTTAATGCGAAGAAATAAATCCTTTTCAAATGCTAAAATACGTTATTTATCATGGATTATAATCCATAAATTATAATTTAAGAAGAACAAATATTTTTTTCATACCATGCATTGGACTCAATATTGAAATGTACACAGAAAAAGTTGCAAGTGCAAGTTAGAACTAGAATTACAGGATTTTTTTTCGATGAATTAAAAATGCTAACAGAATTATTAAATAGATAATTACACCCAAAATTCATACATAGTTCTTAGTGTAGAGTTAGAATACCAGCGAGAGTCCGAGCTGGGTCCCTAACCTACCATAACCTGCACCGGCATACCGACCAAAACCCCCGGTGGCCATCTTCGCGCCAAGTAGGGCGACCACGGTGCGTGGGCGAGGGACGCCCACAGTTGTTCACCAGCGAGAGTCCATGGGTTCGATCCCGAATAAAGACATACACAATATGATTGCGTGATGCAAAAATTTTTGTTTCGGGTCTGGGTGTTTTTTAAACCGGAAAATCTCTCGTTGTTTCTGGTACCCACGACACAAAATATACACTAATATCTTGTGTCGTGGGTACCAGACACTGAAATATTGTCTTATACAAAATGACACAATACATATAATTTGACAGCCCCGTGGCGCAGTTGGCTAGACACCAGCTTGCGAAACGGGAGGCCGCGGGTTCGATTCCCGCACCGAGACAAATGTTTGTGTGGTCCACAAATATTTGTTTCGGGTCTGCGTGTTTGTGAGACCGAAGTCTCTCGTAGTTTCTGATACCTACGACACAAGACTCGTATCTTAATGTGGGGTCAGCACTATATGTGTGACTGTTGGGTGTATTTATTATTGTTATTATATAATAATAAGTCTGATCTTGTTTTTTCTTTTTGCAGGAAAAAAGAGCTTACTTCAAAAATAAAATCTTTAAACTCCTATAAGGAAATACGTAACCCAATTAACGATGAGCAACATTAGAAAAATATTTCGTTTTCTTTAACTATTTATTATATTAAACTGTAGCGTATAAATAATTATAATTAAAACTAAAGCTCAAAGATGACACATACTAGACATAATATGTATTATGTGTCATGTTAAGTACGCTAAAAAAATAATACTTACAGATGAATTTACAATCTCCTTAACCCTGTCGCAGGCGCATTGTCCTTTTTTGTCACGAAGCAACACGTATATTTTGTCAATATTTCTACAACTATATATTAGCTTTTCAATCAAGGCCTGAAAATAATAATATAAAAATAATTATTTTATGGCTAAAATATAAAATGAAAATTCGATAAGAGTGCAACTTTTTATTATTAAATTTTAAAAAAGTTTCAGGTCTAACCTTCCCCAAATATCCCGTCCCTCCAGTCACTAAAACAGATTTCCTCTCGTAAAAATCCATTACGCTTATATTTTCGAACGCGCTGTCGTGAGTCCGTACACGATACATCACTGAATACTATCGGTATTAATATCCTCAAAAATACTTGAAGCGAGCTACTGCGCTAAAGGTCGAGTAACACACTGGCTTTTTAATAACAATGCCCTTCTTTAGTATCCCGCCAACAAAAAAAAGAAAATAGATTTTGTCCATTGAGCAAATTTTTTGCCGCAGTTGTGCTAGAATCGCGATAGGAATCTATGTGGATTTATTAATTTTTAAATTATAGTTTTATTAACTCAAAACGAACAATAATGACAAACTGAGACTTTTTTACGAATTACGTATTTTTAGTGGCGTAGTAAAGTCCATTTGATTTGATTGAATAGCCTTTCCTTAATAATAATGCCGATGAGAACTTTTATGTCTATCTGTTGCTAAGATCTCGCTCCTAAACTATTATCATCATCAATTAAGCAGACATCGTCGTTCACACCTGTATAGCTGAAGAGTCAAGTAAAGGCGTAATGCCGCATATACATACATACATACATGTATTCGAATTCCCAAGTAATACTAGCGCATTGCCATTGCCTACCTTTTACCTTACCCAGGAATCGACTCATTCACTACGGAACCAAATGTGCCGAGCTCTATAAAGTGATAAATAAATAAATACACCTAACAGTGATACAATATATAAATATCTTCGACCTCACACTTGACTACGAAAGACTTTTTCGGCCTCACTAACACCCAGACTTGATTTCTTATAAAATATTTAATCTGACGATACATAATTAATCTCGCTAATTAGTTTCTTACCGAATGTGTTGTACCGTCAGAAGCAGTGCAACGCGCTTATTGTGCCGTGACGATAATAAACTTGTAAATTAATATGTTATGAATATCTTCAACCTATTTCAACTCTCATACTCTAGTATTGAAATGTAATTAAAAAATAATTCCTGCTACTAAAGAAACTGTTGATAGAATCTGCGTATTCGTATTGACCAATTTGTAAATGGTTAAAATAAGTATTAATATTCATAAAATAGGTAAATACCAGCTTGCGAAACGGGAGGCTGCGGGTTCGACACCTACACTTAGACAATTGTTTGTGTGATCCACAGATATTTGTTTCAGGCCTGGGTCTTTGTGTGACACAAAAACCTGTCGGTTTTTCTGATATCTACTACAAAAGACTTGTGTTCTATAGTGTCATACTGTCAATAGTCAGACTTATGTATTAATTTCTTCATTCAATCCAATTTTGAAGTTTAATTCTGCAAGACCTTTTATCAAAAAATTGTATCTTCTTGCAGAGTTCAGAAGTTCAAACACGAAATTCTGGTCATCTTATGCTAGCTATTTAACAACATGAACTAACCCTGTACATAAGAGCAAAACTCAGTATTATTTGAAAACCGGCTATACAATATAAACGTACTTGTGGGAGTCTTACTCCTATTGCTGCCATATTAATCCGACTATAATTTCATATAATTATAGGGCGAACTTCCAATTACGCTATAAAACAAAACATAAGGTTTTATGACCTTTTTTATTTGATTGTCAAAGATTTACACTGAAGTGTATCATTATAATTCTTTACATATTCCAAACGATAGTTTTTTCATTTTTAAGATCACAGTATATTTGCTAGTAATACGAATTTTTGTAGATTAAAACGCCACCTAGTAAAGATCAGAAGGAAACTTCCTCTAAATCTTCTAGAACGAAGTTAAGAGCAAATTCATTGAGCACAGTTCTGCAATATTCAAATACAAGTAGCAATCAAAAGAGATCTTTTAATAACATAATCAAGCAGTTTTCAATTATCTACATTTATTTTGAGCTCTCAATTCTCTGAAATAATCTGAATTCCTTCCATACCTTGGAGAGCACGTAGAATCTTCAGCCCGGATTTAATCAAACAGCGTCGATTATTTTATAAAGCCGAGACTCTAGATTGTACATCTCTCATTATCCTGGAAATTGAAGCGTTTGAATCCTCTTACTAAGGTATTTTCAATTAAAAGGTAAGGTGATACCTTAATATAGATATACTCTCTGGCGTCTGTATCCTGGAAAACTAGGCACATGTGTTTTCATGCCTGACAAAACAAACAACGGAGATACAATCATTCGGTGAAGGATTAAGTGGAGATACGGACGCATCAAAGACGGTACTTGCATAGAATCAAAAAGTCCAACTGGCCTTATAAAATTTAAATAATAATCTTTAAGCGTTAAACATTTACCTAAAAAACAATTTAACATATAAATGAGAATATCCTGATCTCATAAGAAACAATTATAAAATAGGCATTACACAATTAACGCTTACCAATTTTGGGCCTCTATACAAGCACCGCTACTAAGGCGCGTATGCCATCATCTGTATGAACACTATATATATAAAACTCTAACATAATTATGATTTTGAAACATCTGTTATGATAGATAGTAGACGCTACTTGAATGAAACACGGAAATTTACACAAAGTATTTCTCGCCTTGGAAACCAAAACCAGAGCATTACGGTTCAAAGCCCATAAACACTGCCTATGTAAGTGTAACGCGGGCAAAGAAAACCTCCTTTTTACTCTTTGAGATTAATTAGGGAGGAATCTAGAGCTCTCCTGCGTGCAGAAAAACACAAGACGGTATGCAAATTGTAAATAGAAACAGCGGATGGATGATCT
This sequence comes from Cephonodes hylas, assembly GCA_030295005.1. Lineage (NCBI taxonomy): Eukaryota > Metazoa > Arthropoda > Insecta > Lepidoptera > Sphingidae > Cephonodes > Cephonodes hylas. Next base: position 9,018,471 of record AP025366.1, read on the forward strand.
GATAAAAGCTGAAGAGTTTTCCTGAAAGATCACCTTACTATTTTAATCACGAATACGGTACAACCATAAGAGGGTTATGATTTTGACAGGCTATGTATATGTTTTTTGTAAATTCATAGCTCTACCACTACTTAAACTGCTTGCAATAAAAGTCAGAATTTTAGCACCCATTATTTTATGGCATACTTTCACCTGGAATTTTAAATTTACTATTTAATATTACGGCATTACTCATAAAGCTTCGACCGTAATAACTACGCTAGTGCCAAGTAAACGACAAATACCAAAACAAACATCCTAACTTTAAGGTAATAAAAAATAAAATTGAAAACATAAAGCCCCGTGAGCAAGTTTAAACTAGACCACGCTCGAAATGAGGCAATTCCAGAAGGTAAAAAGCGAAATGGGGATACAAACTTTGGACACAAACACTTGATGGAAAAGAACAGGAGCGAAGCACTACTTTTCTTTTGTTTCAGAAAACTAGCCGCGCCAAGGAAGTTTGTTGACAACGGTTCTTGTAATGTGGACTTGTTTGTTGATATAAAAATACTAAAATGGTTTACCCGTGATAGAAAACATCGTCAGAAAACCTACTGCCATTATATAAAGTATACCTTAGTAAATAATTAAATATACCCAACAATCGCATACAAAATTCTGCCCTCACACTAGGATACGAGTCCTGTGTATCAGAAACTATGAGAGACTATTTAGTCTCACAAACACCCCGACCCGAAATCGAAAAGACGCTTGTAACAGAAAACCCATACAACTCTAACTTTAGTTTCATCCAAGGCGCCATAACAACATAAAGTATATAAGACAGAAGTGGCTCTAGTTTGTAATATTCACGATAGGAACTATCGTTGTACCTACTCATTTTAAAATAAGCCAAAAAGTCGCGCTCCACTAAAAGCTTGGTATGTAAGTTTCATTCATATTGAGCGTTTATATTATGCTTTCACCTGAGCTGACTTAAGAGAACGATAAATAAATACTTCAAAATGATAAATATAATTGTTCTAATAAAAGCGATGATATCTTCATCTCAGCGACAATTTTGTGCCTACCAACCGATACGGGCCAAATGTCTATCTAGATCGCCAAATTTTATTATAGCACATTTTCCCCTGCCATTTCTCACAGCCTTTTCCAACTTTACGATAACCTAAGTGCTTTACATACAGTTTGTAAGAGCATTCGTTTGTTTTTTTTTTACGGGAATGGCTCGCCCCCTGTTACATATGAGAAGAACACAATTGGTAATTTGTGAGTGCTGTAGCTTGCTCTGCTCACTCCTTCGAGGAAAACAAGCGTGAGTTTTGTGTATTGTCAATCCTAACGTTCCTCATGCTATTTCAATACTACCTTGACGTAAATAAACAGGGAATTTCCTATATCACTCTATACATGTAGCCAGGTCGTGATCTAAGCTTGGTATTTTCATTGGTCTAAAATTGTTTGCTTTGCCGAGACGAATGGTAAATGAAAATACATTCGGCTGTCCAACCTACGGCTGGCACTCCGGGAGAACCAATATCACAAGCTTGCAGTACTATAAATATCTTACCTTTAATTTGAAACATTCGAGTTAAACATGTTAACTGTATTTGTAATGCAAGCGTCATTTATTGCAGAATGTGCACGATTCTGTAGAGGGTAGTTAAAGAGCATGCCCCAAAACTAGGATCTTTGACAGAATAATTTTCATTATTATAAGAATTATAAAGAAACAAATCAAACAGAATTGATTCTCAATCATACTTTCATTTTATTTTCAGTTTTGAGAAAGAAAATTAAAGTTTAGAACGATAGGTAACTTTGGCTTTCTTGTTAGGCCAATGACGATTACTTTAGTTAAGAGCAATTATTGCCTTCGAACTTATAGTCATATATTGATAAAAAAATCTAGGTACCCAAATATTTAATTTAAAATAGTGCATGTTCTTAATATATTGTATGTCCAACGTACCACAAATGAGATGAAACTTTTGCGGCAATTTTTTAATCAGGCGTTTATTATTTTGCATTTCAATTATTTTTTATTACAGTCTTCAGTAAACATTCTTTTTTTCGTCTGTAATTGTTGTTTATTTATGATTGAGATACTATGAAATTTAAATAAATTATTTTCGTTTAGTTCGTATTGTTTTACCAGTATAAAACAATACCTACCACTGTACCCCAGTACTATATACGTTGCTGAAATATATCCAAAATTAACTTCTTTAATTTTCGCTACATAAAAAGTTTCTCCAAGAATAATTTACATGTTTTAACTTAAGCTACTTTACAGATGAACACAACGAGCTGACGTCTCCATAGCTTTATGACAAAGTTGCTTCATCATAAGTGCCTAAGTGATATAATTAAATTCGTCAGCAAATCTTACATGGCCCAACGATGCACCGAAAACTATGACTACGCGTAGGTATTCAGTGAAATATAGGTTACATACTCTCACGACTTTCCTCTTGGTTGTAGGCAGAAGTATATATTTCATATCCTTATTTAACTAAGATTTTTGCATTCTCTCCACGTCATAGCTGTTTGGCCGAGACCGCTTACAGCGACAGGACCAAGAGATTATTTTTTCGCAATTATATATAATCTTTGATGTGTATGATGTAATAAAATGTTGTTGTGTTCTATGGCCCAAGTGACAGCCGCATTTTGGGCAATCTTGTAAACTTTAACAGTTGCTACGAAGAATTTCCTCACAGAAGTCACAAATAATTCAAAACTACACCCAATACTTGAATCCAGGACCGCTGGATATCACGCTGCACTTAAACCCTAATATTATAATGTAAAAACAAAGCTGCAAAATACTGTACCTTTCGTGGATACAAGCGTAGGTTTTAATGTTTAATTTAAACACAGCGACATCTATTGGCAAGTGTCTGAGTTTTTATTCAAGCAAACTCCTCCAAGGCCCAGAGTTTAATAACTATAACACGAATATAAAAGTTTGTATTTTTAAATACGCCGCAGTATTTTTGTCCGCACTATTTTAAACAGTACAGCTGCGGAAGCTTTGTTACAAAAGTTTTCATTTTAGAAAAAAAGATTTTGCTGCCCGGGACAAATATAAGGCAACTTTGTCTCTGTCATTTAGTGCCGTAGGTTTTATTTGAAACTTTTTACGTCTGTGTTGCCACGCAAAAAACAATTTACTACAAACAGGATGAAGCTACGAAATGAAAATTGGAAAGGGCCTAGTTTTGCTTGCGTACCTGTATTTGTTTCGTCCAACGGCATAATTGGATTACTTTTCGCGTTCCATTAGCATTTATCTCCGGGGCATTCTTGAGAGGTTCTTTAAAATATACAGTGACAATTAAATGAAAAACTATTGATATCTTGGAAGAATAATATAAGGAAATAGGTGTGTTTTGTTTTACAGCCCCGTGGCGCAGTTGGCTAGACATCAGCTTGCGAAACGAGCGGCCGCGGGTTCGATCCTCGCACCGAGACAAATGTTTGTGTGATCCACAAATATTTGTTTCGGGTCTGGGTATTTGTGAGACCGAAAAGTCTCTCGTAGTTTCTGATAACCACGACACAAGACTCGTATCTTAGTGTGGGTTCAGGACTATGTATGTGACTGTTGGGTGTATTTATTTATTTATTTACGTATACTATGTATTGCACAGAGTCCTGCTTATCTTACTGCTGGGTTCTTATACATAATTAAAAGATTAACACGTACCCAATATATAATCTTGTGTCAAAGGTATCAAAATATACTAGAGACTTTTCGGTGTCACAAACACCAAGACCTAATATTTATAGATCACACTTACATTAATAATATGTCTCGGGGATCGCACCCGCGGCCTCTCGTTTCTCAAGCTGGTATCTAACCAACTGTTCCACGGGGCTAAACAACAATAATAACTAAAACCTTTTTTTTATAAGTTGCAGGCTAACTTGTATTTATATAAGTTACCTATGTATTCTAACATCGTCAATTTGAAATTGTTTGCGATATTATTAGGTATATTTTATAAATAATTACATCACATAAACATCTGAAAACGTCTTCCAATCCCATAAATATTTCTGTTAATCAAGCTTATATGAGAATTCTATAACGGACCTATACAGTTAAGTGCCTGCGCACAAACCTAATAAACGAACCGATAAAACAATTGAAGAATACAACTAAACCAAGATACAAAATAAGCACTTATATAAATAACAGTTCCTAGAAGCCAAACATCGGGTGTTGCACGAGCACGCACGAACTTTGAAGAGTAAATACTATTTACTATTAAGTTATGACTATTTACTAAATAGTCATAACTTTGGATGGAGCATTGAGATTTTCCACTTTATGTTTTGAATTTACTAAACAATTGAATCTTGGAGTTTTGTTTCTGTCCAGGCAATAAACATAGGTTTCATAGGCACATAGTTAGAACTTCTGACTTACGAATTAACCTAAAAGATGCATAAAAAGTCCCTAAAAGTAACCTGGATTGTGGTATGGCTTTATCGGTTCGATTAGAGTTGTACTATTGGAAGCCAAATATTTGCGTTCATTCGGTTAGATATTGACCATATATTATAAATATTTTTCCCTTACTTTAAATCACTTTAATCCTCACTTTGAGTGAAGTAGCACGTAAAATATTTGCACTTTAAGTTATCGATCCAATCAGGTACTCGATTTTATAAAAATTATATTTATAGCACAATTTCTAAATAGTTTTATTTTGAGGTTAAAACTCTAACAGGAAGAATAACGCAAACAATACTTGTTTTATACTAATTACAAATGATAAAAAGCGAAAAGCCCTGTTGTATTATTGTGACAGTAATTACATCTTGCCACTCCACACTCTACATGGACTGTAAGAAATTTGTTACCAAAGAGGTCCTTATCATCTGTGAAGAATAAAAACAAATTCTTCCTTCTTCTAGCCCTTAAAATATTTTCTCTAAATCTAGCAGTAAATACAGATACTACGCTTTGCTTTATGCAAACCTAAGTCTACCTGATGAAATAAGAACGTTAATTTCGTGGAATATGGTTTATTTTGTAGCAATGATATTTATTGTCACAATTTATGCGGGTGCGTTAACTACGCTGCAGCGGGGACCGGTGAGATACTTTTATGGAATATTTTAATATATCCTATAGAAGTGACAAACACACGAACTCACTACAGAGTTGGGAGAGACTATAATGCCTAATAAATACCTAATGCACCTTTCCAAACAAAACTTCTACCCTTCCTCAACTGACGTAAAGTTTTTCTTGCATAAAGGTCGGTTTACTTATTATTCTCGTTTAAGTTTAACGACCTCGAAGCTTAGGCACGCGATCGGGAATCTTTAGGGTCACGCGTCCTTACCCCAGGCACACTCCTCTGACATTTCAAAGTTATGTGTGTATTATTGTCTTGCGCTACTTCTTTAAAGTGTTCATCATTTTCTGAAAACATCATCTAAATATTGATACATGAATTTCATGTGAATTTTTTAGAATAAAATATATCATTTTCATTGTAGCTTACTAGCGTTTTAAACCTTAAAGCTCATATAATAAAAGTAGGGAGAGATGCATTTCTGCACCTTCATTTCACCAATTATGTTTCCGTCTCACGTATTAGAGGGCGAGAGGGTAGGGCTATATTTTGACTTCCCATTGCTATTCACAAAAACAGACGGCTATTTGTTTCCAACTCCTATTTATTTTCTTTGTGATTGATGTCTTGGACGGTTAAAAATAAATTAGTATCCTTCGGAGACTCACTGAGCTTTGAAAGCGACGTCTTTTGAAACCCACGGTTCTGGTTTACAAAAGTTTCAGTGTCACATTTTTTATAAATGTTTCATAAACTCCGTTTAAAACAGCAGTTAAACTTCATACCATAACGTTGATACATTGTGTAAATTCAAACAGTAGATCATGGTCGTAGTTAACTTTGTACTGTAGTCTATCTACAATACAAACAAACCGGTTCGATCGAAGTAGCACTTCTGTCACAAAGAAATCCGTAGCACAAATCTAAATCGTCGCTTTTCGTGGAGTCTATAACATTTTAATTTTGCTTTGACTACGATAAAAATGGCCCGTGAAACTTTTAGTCTCATATTAAGTTCCTTCACCTAGAAAAATATAAGAATCGCAAATCAAAGTTTTAGATGTGGATGTTTGCTAATAATTAAAAAAAAATGTAGTACTAAAATGACTTGCAATAGTTTCAAGACTAACTAATATTTATAGCCATCTATAGGGAGTTACGACTTTTAAATCTATTCAAAGTTATTCGACTTTTGTATTGTGTAACTACAAACGCTCTAAGCACAACGTCAAAAGAGTTCCTCTTATTTATAAACCTTTGTTCATCTCTCCAAGAAAGTCACACTTCCGATGACGTAGATGTGTTTCTGAATAAAACGTTGCGACTTCCGATTCCACGACGTTTACCATAATTATTGAGTTTTATATACGACAAAGGTACTGCAATGGAATATTTTAAGAATCGAACTTGATTTTTTAAATCATAACGTTTTTTATAAATTGCTAAATTTTTAAAAACGTAGATGAACTCTTAAGAGGACGCAAAGTCACTATCTTATGGAATTAGCAGTGTGGTTCGATTATAACATTGACTGACGAAAAATAATATAAATTATTATAAATCAACAATCACACACATGACATATAGCTCTGAACTAACATCAAGATTTTTAGTCATGAGTGTCAAAATCTACGAGAGACTCTTAGATCACATAAACACTGGCTTGAACGACACTCACAACACGAAGCTTCTTACTTTCAGACTGTTTTAATTAAATGCATGATGAAAACTTAAATCTGAATGAATTCATTTTCTTCTGTGATCACATCTTGAAATTTTAACATCTGTGCGACTATTTTACAATTTGGAATTATTTACACATTATATATAAGATACACTGAGATGTACCTATTTATTAATTTTGTATGTACAACATAATCATTGTTTTACCTTCTGTTACATTCATATTATTTTAACAAAAATACTGACTTACTGTTTGTGTGCGTTATTTAAAGTATAGTAACGCCATCTGTTGCGAGTATTTAAATTTTAAAATTGGTATTATAGTTTTCAAACTACGCAGCCAATGATTGCGGTTCTGTAATTTTAATTAAGGGGCTTTTAAAAAATCTATAATTTTTCTGATTATTTGAATTTTTTTCTAGTGCAAATGAATAAATTTAAATATATTTAATATTTAAATAAATTGACTATATAAATAGTTAACTTGTAAATATGTATTATTTTAAAAATAATTTACTGAAATATTCAAAGACGGCTATTTTAATTTTTATTTAATTACCATAAATACTTGGAAAATAAATATATATTTTTGATAATATAATAGCACACTTATAAACACCAACAACTGATATTACTCAACCTTAAAAACGAATCTTGTACCCTATGGATTAAACCCGGCTAAGTCATTAAGGGCAACGTCATAACAACGATGAAATCGTCAAAAGAAAACTGGTTTAAAAGAACATTTTTACACTAAATTGCAGATGATTTTGTAACAATTCGTGTAATGCGTAGGTTGTTTTTGAGTATATAGTGTTTCTCCATTATGGTCAGGCCACAGGTTAACAAGGTAATATGAATATACCTACGGCAAAACTTGTTGAACTCTCTCCATATATTACGATAAAGCAACTTCATTACGCAAATGGTTTTCAAGTTATTATTGCGGAATCTACTTTGAATATCATATAGCCCGAATCATATGACTTCATTTGGTGGCTTGTTACTCACGATAATTGATAGAGTTGTCCTTTAGTTGGGAAATAAATGACTTAACTTTTAATGTTTCTTGGTATAACAAAATGAGAACTATAGGAGAAGGAAACATTTAGGCTGGCAAAATATTACAAGTAAATTAAATATTATGATAGCTTAGAAACAGCTTTTCATTAGAAAAAAAAATGTAACAAAAAGAGAATCCCAAAAAAAATAATATCCAATGCTTTTTTTGGTTATATTCCCTTATTTACTTTATAAACTAAACATTTATATTATAAACAAAAAAAAAACAAATTTCGTATTACATTTATTCATTGAAATATATTAAGTCTAAATTTGAAAATCAAATCGTCGCGATTTATACTCTAGCGTAGCCAAATATTTTCTCTACATCCCCTTTAGCAAATGTAGGAATTAAAATCTAGTTGATGATGAAATATCGGGTTTATTACTGAGATGAACTCAGCCGCCCCGTCACCTGCATGAGTGAGATAATATAATCTGATGATTTAGTGCACGTTGCCTCCGTTAATTCGGAAAATGTGAACTTAATATGTGAACTTTATACTCGTATCGGGGGCTTATGGTAACTAAGTCGACCGTTGCTTTTCAAACCATACTATTATCGTAAACAAACGCTTTGAATATTTCTTTATTCATGAAAATATGCTCATCTCCTACAAATAATTATTTATTATATTAAAATTGTTGTATTGTTGCCCAAAAGAGGACGTGAAAATGTTTCTCTTACAAATCTTTCCTAGACACAGCCAAGACAAGTCAATATAATACATATAGTAATAAATTAAACTATTTTTTTATAAATATGACTAAACAGAAACAATAATATTAATGCGATGATTGAAAATTAAGTAAATAAACGAACAATGTTCATAGAACATTGTTATTGGTAAGTGAAAACGAATTCAATGACACCTCTTTACAATATCGTATGAAGTAAACACTTTGGAAAATTCAACTTAGTTCAAACTGATTAAGGAAATAATTTATGAAGTAAAATAATTTAAACACATATTTTTCTGATTTAAGCCACCGATTCTAGCAGTGTAAATTGTATATACCAAAAATACGTATTTCATTATTTCACAGGTAATCATGAAAAGCCATCTGTCAGAGAAGCATGAAGTCGGGAAATTAAAAACGCGCTTCGTAATAAGTCCACTGTGAGAAACAAATGAATGCCTCGTGCTGCCGGTAGATGTTGCTAATGTTCACTTTATAAACTTACAAAACTGATTGTATTAAATTTATATAAATAAGATTATATTTTTAAGATGAATGTTGTATTTGATCGGAAACCCGCTGTAGAAATTTGTGGCTATTGTATGAGATCCTCTGAGTACAGTGCGGTCAGAGTTCAGAGTCAGTAAAGTTGGCTGCAGTTAACACACAAATTTTCTTAATAGTCTGGTCCAAGAACGCCACATTTTTTAAAATAATTTATGGTGTTAGCTATCCCAAAGAATACCAGTGACCACTGTCAGTGTTTTTTAAAAGTAAAGTGTAACTTGCATCTAGAAGTACGACATTGGCCCCAAGAAAAACTATTATATTTTGTTACTTATGAATGAAATAATCACTCCGATCTAAAATCACATAACTCTACATTTAAAAAACCACCTCAACGTACAAAACACACGCAGTTTCCATTTTCAATTATTCTTATTTTACGAGAAAAATAACGTACAAACATGGCGTCTTTATTAGCTTACCGGACGTAGCATTGTGTACTACGGGGTGTGTGTATTTGTTTACCCACCATACGCCGCCGAAGTCATCGAGGTCGGTTTGGATAATAGTTTTCCGTGTTGGTAAACGCACTTGCCCCGGGGAAATAATGCTATAATAGCAAACACTCCCCAAAGTAACGTTCTTGCGATTTATACTAAAGCCTTAACTATCAAATTGATTTGGATAACCCTTAAGCAAATTAAAATATGTGGATATGAACAATATGATGCAACTACTTGCTCCGTGGTTCGTGCTATAAATACCATTTTGCTGCCGGTATTGAAGAAATTTTTCTTAGATTTTAACTTTTAAAATGCCAATGTTGTAGCGCAGAATCTCCTGTGAAAGCTGAAAGGAAACCGTCTTTCGTGGTATGGTCATATTATGAGGAGGGATGAAATGTATGTTGGTGAAAAAAGTCAATCAATCAATCAATCAATCAGCCTATCACCGTCCACTGCTGAACGTAGGCCTCCCCAAGAAAGCGCCAACCATCCCGATCTCGAGCAGCCCTCATCCATCCGTTTCCCGCCACTTTTCTCAAGTCGTCGGTCCATCGTGTTACAGGACGTCCCACACTACGTCTGCCTAAGCGCGGTCTCCACTCCAACACTTGTCTGCTCCACCGGCCGTCCGACCGCCGGCAGACATGGCCGGCCCACTTCCATTTCAGCGTACTTATCCTGCGGGCAATGTCAGTGACTCCGGTTCTCTGGCGGATGACTTCATTACGAATTCTATCCACCAGAGAAACTCCAAGCATTGCCCGCTCCATAGCACGCTGAGCGACCTTAAATTTGTGGACCAAACCTTTAGTGAGTGTCCACGTTTCGGCTCCGTATGTCATAACGGGTAGGACGCACTGATTAAAGACTTTCGTCTTAAGACACTGAGGGATCGACGACTTGAAAATATGACGCAGCTTCCCGAATGCCGCCCAGCCTAGCCCTATTCTTCGGTCTGCCTCCACCTCAAAGTTGTGCCTGCCTAGTTGAATGGTTTGGCCAAGGTAGTTGTATTCTTGGACAACTTCGAGAGTGGCATCCCCTACGACAACCGGCATCGGGAGAACATGACGATTGTACATGATCTTTGTTTTGTCTATGTTCATCCCAAGGCCTATCTGTCTTGAAGATTGGTCTAGGCTGTTAAGCATTTCCTCCAAGTCCTGCAGAGATTCCGCCATGACGACTATGTCATCCGCAAATCGCAGATGAGAGTTGTACTGTCCGTTGATGTTGATGCCCCGTCCTTTCCAATCGAGCGTCTTAAAAGCGTCCTCCAATGCGTTGGTAAACAGTTTCGGAGAAATTACGTCTCCCTGTCTTACCCCTCGCCGCAATTGGATTGGCTTAGTGCTATGTTCTTGTACTTGGACGGTCATCGTAGCGGCTTCGTACAGGCTTCTCATCACCTGGATGTAGCGGTAGTCAATCTGGCATCTCTGCATGGACTCCAGAACAGCCCAGGTCTCGACGGAGTCAAAAGCTTTCTCGTAGTCCACATACGCGAGGCATAAGGGTTGGTTGTACTCCTCCGTCTCGGTGAAAAAAGTAATGCGTATGAATGTCGATGGATGGACTGGCAGAGGAAGGCCAAAGAAGAGATGGATGGAATGCGTGAGAGGGAATTTGAAAGACAAAGGGGTGACTCAAGACATGACGGCTGACAGAGATGTTTGAAAGGAAAAAACATACTGTGCCGACCCCAAATAAAATTGAGAAAAGGGCAAGTGGATGATGATGTTATACCAAGAGCTTAAATGACTTTCATGATAATTCAATAATTTGGATATGGTATAGAAAAAACACTCTGTTTATTTTCATTTCATTCATGTTCTCTACTTTTGCGTTAAGTGCTTTTAGAAGTCTGTTTACGGCGGATTATCCCGAAACGCCTTTTTAACTAGGAACTAAACTTTTTATAATACGCTAGATGTAATCGTGATCATTTGTCTATGAGTGATCACGCCAAATTTGTATTTTAAATTTAATTTTCCTGCTATAATAACAATGTTGAGGAAACATTGTAGCCAAATTTTAAATGATTATGAATTTTACCTCGTAGATACACCATAATGTTGAAATATTGTTTTCTTTCTTACATCTTCATATTATATAAAATAAAATTTCATTTTCTATCACCGAAGAACCAAGATTAGTGATCAATCCTAATCCCTAGCGACGGTTTGGCATACACGCATGTAAATGACTCAGAATTGATTTATTTTGGATGCAAAATAGAGGAAAGGGTTAAATATTAAAAAAAAAAACGAAAGACTAAGTGTAAAAGAACTATGCCTCTCAACTTTCAATTATCTTGCGTGCCACTACGAGTATTCATATAGTTAAAGCTGTAGCTTAAAAATGAAGCTATATCGTTATAAAATTTAGAGGTAAAGTAAAAAAAAAATTCTAAAACTGCTCATAAAAATATTATTTCTATTATATCTTAGGTGCATATATTACATTTTTGTTGAATTAATATACAGAGGTAGAGCAGACTCTAAAAACGGTTATATGGTCATTTTTTATTCAGAAAATATTACCTATTGTTTCGAAGAAAATATTTGTCATTAACATAACTTTTCTATTACTGTAAATACTGTAACTTGAATGCAAAACGTCGGTCTTAAATATGTAATTGTTATTTTTTATAATTATAATATATTTAATTTGTTACTTTTCCACGTTAAGCCTCCTTCATCAATATTTCAACCAAATGCTAACTCGTAAAAATCGTTCTTAACGCTACGACCGCCTATTACCTACGTATTCATCACTTTACTGGTTATTCTTAATAACAAGGGTTCATGGTATATTGTACATCTATTTTGTCTTCATAAAGCTTAAAAAAAACTTCTTTAAAACCTATAAGAAACAACAACACTGTGCGTGAAAATACGTGTCCTAGATTCCGTGCGCAGTCTAAACTTTAAAAAAATCTATTTTAGTATTTTGTTGAGAGCGTTATAGGTGATTCAGATATTCATAAGTAGTTCGCCGATATGTTAAAAATATAGGTTATCCGTAACAAGGTTTTTTTTTATTTGTTTTTGGGACGTGTGTTTTTGAGTCTATAAATTCCTTTGCGGTCTTTTATAATCATTTATTACTTTTTATTACATTGATCTACATTTACCACACTGCGTACATAATTATGATTTGCTGGAAAAACGTTTTAATGTGATTGCAGTATTGCTGTTTTTGCTGGTAACGGAAAGATTATTAAAAAATATTTGCTTGGGATACGCATGATTACAACGCATTAAAAATACTTAGATGTAATTCATTAAACAAACTGTTTCACTAAAATAATATAAATCGTCAATTTTTTTTTATAAATATATGAAATGCTTATACATTTCATTTCCATAAATTTGAAGGGATATATATTAATTATTTATAAATAGTGCAGACTTTTGCCTTATACACGTTTAACAGTGTTCCTTAATTACCTGTGTAATATGCTATGTCTATTGATACAATTGACCTGAATTCCACAGCACCGGCGCCCCAAAAGCCATCGTGATGTCAGATTTCCATTTACTTTAGTGACAGGCTACGATGTCAAATCCGCCTCTACTCAACATTAAGAGCACTCCTGTCACTAATTAGAGATTAATTGAATGAGGGTGAGACGGAGGGCACTCCCGCTATCCCCATAAAAGGCTTTCAACCGAACCTAACCTCAAAAATATAATTCCAATTTAAAACAATATCAATAATTCCAATTTTCATTTTGAAATTGGAATAAAAACATTTCACGGCTTGTCTATGAAGTGAGCTCGTGTTGTGAGTCAGTCTGGCGCGACGCGCACTCGGCGACGCACGTAACGCCATGTTCCGCGTTGTGACAGACGTTTGGAAGCGATATTGGTGGGGAACAGGTACGGAACTAGCAATCACAGACTTCCTCTGTAATCAACTGAATTGTATATCCCTGTGTGACAATTTACGGTTTTCAGCATATACACGGCGGATGAGTGATAGTTTCATTTATAATATAAAGAAACCGTTGTAACCTTAACGCACGGTTAGACGCACGGTATTGCGTTCGCGTGAAACATTATTAGCCATTGTTGTTCTGTGTGTATGTGACAATTTTGTGTGATAATCTGAACGTGAAACAACACAACGTTACATTGAGAAACGGTATCGTACGTTATTCTTACGGTACAGTGCGAAGTACAGAATGTTGCAAAAGTTCAAGACTATTTACGTCCGCGGTCGTTCATCTTCGGTAACGTTCGTCAATTTCCGTAGCACGTGGTAATGGGCCCTCTGACAGATAGTGTAGAGATAAGGCCGATCTTTCGTCTGCGTTAAGTGATAACAGAAACATTCGCGTGCAATCACAATGGTATCAACAGCGATTTATTGGCGATTTGCTATCCGCGTAGACATCTAATCAGCTAATTGGATCCCTAATGCGGTATAATGAAAATAATTAAATGTGTTACGCAAATTCAGTTTAAATTTCCACAGATGTTTGGAATGTAAAATTAATCTACCTGTGTGTTGCGTACGTAAGTGAATTGCAATCGTGTTTTCTTATCTATATTTACCATAATATTTGCACAGGTTTTACATACAAGTCTTGATATGTAAAGAATGAGTTGATATAAATTCAGATATTTAACTAAAATATTTTTACCAAAAAATATTATTATACGTGTCCATACACGTGATTTAGAGTAAATTAATTATTTTCAAATTTTGTATTACATAGTTTTTTCTGCGTATTCGTTTCTACACACTTCGAAACTTGAAGAAATAAAATGCGTGAGTAATTACGTATGTACCTGTTTTTCGGTTTGTGGTAGAAGATTATATTTATATTAGAACCCAATTACAAATGTTCTTAAATGATTATACCTAACCTACTAGACTCCATCTATTTTTGTGCATACCTACATCTCTCAGTAATAATTGATTTGTGGTTTATTTGTGATAGCTACTTACGCATTTTTAGTGGGATGCTTTATTATTGTTAGTAATTTTTCAATATTTTTATCAACCAATGTACCTATATACATGTACATAATAATACATGTTCATAATAATAAATGATAATCCAACAATCGTGCCATTTCCGATAAGATTGCTAATTAAAAACAGCGAGGAGTATTTAATTCTTAAAAACAATTTATAATTACCAGTAGAGTTCAATGTCATATAATACACATAAAGTGGACTAAAGAACTTTACCAAACACATTGTATAAAAAAACACACCGTTTAAAAAAAAATTAAAAGCAAGGGAAGAAAATAACAGCCGAAGACACTTTCCGTGTTCTTTATATCATGAAATTTTAGTTAGTTAAAAGCCATTGGCAAATTCTAAACAAAGAATTGTTTTATATTCCTCCTTTAAATATCCGCATATCAAAGTGGAGAGATAGAGAAAAATATTACTTGGAGTAGGATTAGCGACGATTACAAAAAAAAAAGTAATAAACTTTGCGATAATTAATGTAAGTGTGCGATAAGATCTCTTTTCCCAATGATGTCATCATAGATCATATATATTTTTTTACCATTTAGCGTCATATAGATTATAGGACTGTCATATGGCTTTTGTTTTGTTCTAGCTATTTGATTCCGTCTGCATGTAAACGATTTCATCGTAATATTTTTTTTTTTAGATTTATCCCTAATTCTCTGTTTATATTATTCTATTTTTTTATCAAAATTTATACAATACATGGTGTCAGTAAAGTAAGTCTTGGCAAAATATGTGCACCCGTTTAAGAAATTATCTGACATATCAGATAGACCAAATACTTACTTTACTTTAAAGAATGATTTGTTTCGTACAATCGCATTCTGAGTTTAGAACGTTGATAAGCCTTTACTGACATTCTGGTATTTTGTGACCACCAAAAATGTTATGTTCCCAATTCATTTGCTTAGAAATTAATAATCGCAGATAAAATGTACAAATAGCCTATCAATATTTCATTTCGAATCTTATATTTTCCAACGTGTAAGCTTATTACTATCGACAATTTAATAAGAAAAAACTCCTTTGACGGCGAGAAAAATATCATGAGCCAATTGGGCACGATTTTCTTGACATCGACTTATTCTTGTCAAGTTATTTGTGACCCTGGCAGTATTAGAATTAATATCGACAGTTATTTGACGCAATTGTCTCTCAGTTTGTGACCACGAGGCTGTAGGTGCGATTCCTGTCCCGAATCGAATGTCTGTGTGATCCACAATTTATATTTTATTGGAATCTGGGTACTAGTGAGACCGAATCGTTTCTCGGAGTTTCGGATAACTTCTCAAGACTAGCATCTTTGTGTGGGGTAATAATTATGTAAATATACATAATTATACGTGACTGTAGGCTGTTTTTATATCATTTATACAATACCATCGTAGTTAAAAAATTTAAAACATTTCGTACTAATAGCAGGATTAAAACACCATTATTATAACGACCTTGTATATGACATGCCAACTCCATAATTACTATACAGGTACTTTATACACCATTAAATTCTACTGTCCATAGTACTTTTTCACACATGATACGTCAGTATATAGTAGTATACTGTCTTTTTCAAAGTGTTTTTTTTTATAATATTGAAATCAAAATGGTTAACTTATTTTTTTTAATTACCCATTTATTTAAACGGTGCTCTATAAACGATCTGGTATCATGATTGAAATTTGGTCACGGATTGAAATTTATAAATAAATATACATGTCACATACATGATTCGGATTCCAAACTAAGATACCAGTCTTGGGTCATTGAAATTTGAAATTACGAGAGAAATTTCGACATCATGTACGCCCAGAGCCGAAAGAAATATTTTATGTCCGTGACCTATATTTCATTTGTTAACTAAGGCGCTATCAAAAAGGGAAATATAAAATAGAGAAACTTATATATTTCTGATCTGGTCCGTAAAGTACGAAGCGTGTGTTAATTAGAAATTTTCTGTCTTACTCTAATTAATGACCAGTGACTTCAGTGAAAGCGAGAGTGGAGTCTTATAAAATGTTACTAACCGTCATAAGAAAAGTTCTTGCTTTTTAAGTTCATCATTATCATCCGTTATTTGTCCCATTGCTGG
Source organism: Cephonodes hylas (assembly GCA_030295005.1). Taxonomy (NCBI): domain Eukaryota; kingdom Metazoa; phylum Arthropoda; class Insecta; order Lepidoptera; family Sphingidae; genus Cephonodes; species Cephonodes hylas. The sequence continues at coordinate 9,035,096 of AP025366.1, forward strand.
GCATCGACCTCCTCTAAAACTGAGAGAGTTTAGGCCTTCGCCCACAAAATTTGCCTATTGCAAGCTGGCAAACTACACAAATAAGAAAATTCTAACAACTTTTACGTTTCCTCGCGAAATTATTCTTCACCGTAAAGTAAGTGATAAGTCATTGTGAATACACACATAATTTCGAACAGTCAGAAATTATTGTTTTGACCTACTATGCAGTAACAGCATTTATTTATTGATATCAATTCTCGTTAAAGGGACTACTTGATGTTAGGTCGTAGTAAGGCGGTTTCCTTTGAAACAATTGAGCATATTAGGCTCTGAGTGGAATGCACAAGAGTTTATTGACACAGTATATTGGTCTTATTAAAATCAATGCAGAGTGTGTGCATCAATTAATGGCGCTTTTTATAAGCCGGTTGTGAAACGGGTGGCCACAGGTTTTATGCATTTTCTTATATTTTTTTCGGTTCTCTGTGTTGCTAAATCCCAAAATCTCGTAATTTCTGATTTTATAACATTTTATCTCGGTTGGTTTGGAAAGTTTTTTTTAGGTGTGAGTAACCCTTTCGATGGGAATGCTGGTTATATGCGTTTCAAGCATATTAAAGGTTTTTTATGTACATATTATTAATGGTGAGACCGCTGGCCGAGCCGTTGTATGCAAACCGCAAAATAATGGCAATATTTTCTTGTCAGATGTATAATAAGCATTTAAAGTTTAGCAGTTTAAGCATAATTTTTACAATAGTTATATTTTGAAAATTATTTCTTATATTATTATTATCTCACCTATAAATCCAACGTGATGTTTGTTCTAACCTCTCAGTTATAGAAGATACATGAACTGATAAAGATGTCTTTAAAACTCCAAGAAGGCCTTGAATGTATGGAACATTCACACAAATGTTTTAAGCAATTTTCCATCTCATTTCAAGTACGTCTAGTTTGGGCGACCTTGTTGTTTGTAGCAATATGATTTTATAATTTTAAGACAAATAATGGTTTTAATCACACTTCAAATAATGGTCCATTTTATACTGTGTTTGTTTACTAGTCACACACCCCATGAAGAATTTGAACTTTAAAAGATTTCGAGTTATTTTTTTAAATCTGTGTATTATGCTATGTCTGCAACATAAAATGGATATTTAACTTTATCATCAAATAAACCTGTCACAAATAAATAAGGTGTCATTTACGGTTTAAAGCGATTAAGGTTTAGTCGTGAATCGTAAGTCGTGAAGAATCTTATAACATTACCATACCTAATATATTTTTTTTTCGCGAAGCTTTCCTTCGTCCTTTAAATCATATTAACTAATTATCATATTTATTCAAATGTTATTATATAAATGTTTCATCAATGCAGTCATAAGGATAATATAGTACTAACAGATACATTTATTAATGTAGGTTAATGAATCGAAACAAAGTAGACTTTAAAAGCATGACACATACTGTCTGTCTATAAATAATTAAGTCCTGAATCTAGGTTGACTAGAAGTATATAAATTAAGCGAGGAATTACCTAACAAGTAATTTTCATAATTTTATATATTTCCACATTAATTCGCTTGATACGAAAATCTATATTTTGCACCCTGCAGTATTTACAGTTGATTAAACACTAGCTCTTAAAATGCAAGGCCAAGGAGTACCCGCACCGAGAAAAATGTTTCCGTAATCCATAAATATTTGTTTTTGAGAAAACAAGAATTCTCTCTTAATTCCTAATACCCACAACTCAAGACATATAACCTTAGTGTAAAGTCTCATATTTGACTGTTAGGTGTAATTATCCACGATACAAGATAATTTTAATGCAATATAACATAAAATGGCATCGGAATATGTATACGTATGAAACTGCGTATAAAACTCTAGAACATACACTAAATTGCCAACAGTTAGCGGGGTTTCATCGGTTCAATAAACAAGCGGGTTGCGGCTCGCAATACGTCGCCGGCTAACAAATGATTACTAACTTGGCATGAACCTATGGGGATTCGGCTAAAAGTTTCATTAATGGAGTTTGGCAATGCACCCCTTTCATTACCTTATCCTTACTTGACATTGGCACAATGTATAATGTGCATAAGAAAATGAGTGCACTAGTTTTAGACTAGATCTAAAGAGACTTGTTCTATGTTTTAGACCAATAGGTACTAAACTTGAGAAGTGTACTAAGTTTTAGACTAGTACTACAATGAATAATGAAAACTAATTAAGACTTTGCTTTAACGCATTAGTTGTAATATAAATCTTTACACTACAGCAATACAAGTTATGAAACATTTCCAATAATATGGCGAATTAAGGAATGGAATATTATAACAATATTAATCAAGTAAATGAAACAGGCTATCCTTCGGAACTCCATTCAGGCGGAATTAATTTATAAGAAGTGAACGTAACTTCGTCATTCCCACTGGAGAATCTATTTAGATTACTGTGCGTATTGTTAGTAGTTTTGATACTTTGCTCGTTTTATGTTACTCAGCTTTTAAATTAATTATATTCGTAGCACACGAGACGAGCGGTTCAAACTTACCTCGGCTCACCGCATTAATAATTTTGTTTCAAAGCAAAGAAAACATTTTTTATATTGAAACCACCAAGCTATACCGGCTAATATCCCTCTAGCAGGTCTTATCTTATTCCTTTAAAGGAGATGGACATTTTTACTATGGCATAAAGCGAGTTGGTAGGCTATACATACCAAAGATACTTATGAAAAGGTACTCTCCGTTTTCAAAACCTTCTTAGCAGTGTTGGGCAAATGTTAATTGAACTAACAATTAAAAATTAACAATTAATTAATTGTATTTGCAGTGACAGCAACTAACAACTGATTAATTGTTAATTGTGGTTTTATACAATTAACAATTGATCAATTTTTAGTTATTTTGCGGAAAAAAAATTGACAATTAACAATTAACAATTAATTTTTTACCAAGTATTAGTTTAAGTATTGGGTACATGCGTGTGCGGATTAAGCCTCTTAATACATTTACGGTACCAAATAGAACTCCTGAACAGCTTATAGAAGGGGTGCGGCAGAAAGAATCTTTGGTAAAGTTTATAACTGTATGGAATCACATAGCAATGCGCTGACGTTTGTTGCTACATTGCAACGATATGACGCGCAGGCGTTCTAATTGCATTACTTAAGGGTTTAGGTAATTGCGATGAGTGTCGGTGCAGTGCCGAGCGCGCGCGCCGGTGGTTTTGAGCCTCCAAAATGACCCTAAAATAGCATAAATATGACAAGCTAATTACCTTGTAATTTATCAAAATTTGCATCATAATCATTAAATGTTCTTTGAAAAGTACTGTTTTTGCTGAAATTACATTTACTTATATTAAATAATAAAAAAAATACCCATTTTACACGGCTTCTGCACCTGAATATTATTATAAATAAAGCTACAAATGGTGTTATATTGAAAGGAAAGCAATTGACATGAGTTCAATTGCATTAAAATAAATACACCAAGTGTTAGATAATATTCTAACCACAAGTTGAAACCCTTTTTAGGCAGACAATTATTTTGTTATTACGTTTTCAGTCTTAACTGAAAAACATTGAAATAGGGTATTATATAAATAATGATAATCTTTAAATTAATTCAGAAAGCAACACATACTTATATTTTAGGTACTCAATTTTAATGATAGAATCAGATAATGATAACTAAGTAGTTGTGTATTAATTGGTTTTAAATAATAAGAGAATTAGAATATGAATTAGTCTAAATCATGTACTTGTATGTAATTGTTCTCATATAAGTAATTATATTTGTATATAGCCATGTATAAAATCCTGTTTGTAGGAGATGAAATAGAAATTATTGAGATATCACATGAGCCACTTGTAACAGTTAATTACAAGCCCTCAACTTCTTGTAAATTGTTGTATTGGGACATTATAATAATTAACTTGTAGTCTTTATAAGGTCAACAAACTGAAAACAAGAAAATATGAAGCAAGGACCTCTGATATTGGTGAAATTTCATGTAGGTCAAAAAATAAACAGTACCCAATTGTTTTATGTCATTTTTATAATACTCAATCATATGAACCATTGTTTGTTTTTGTAATTTAAGGTAAGAAGAAGAAAGTTACCACTATAAAGCTGTTAAAACAAAAAACAATCCCTCAAGGAAAATTATTTTAAAACTCAATTGGTCAATGCGCTATTGAAAAGAAGATTTATGACAGAAAAACTCCACCTTGAAATTTCATTATAAAAATTAAAATAAATAGGGGAAATTAAACCATAACCTTTTTTCAAATTAATATCCTAAATATACACAGCACCTCTTTATGTGTGTAATACTTAGGTACAGCTTTGTATCACAAGTGTCAATAAATACTATTTAGAGTGAAAAACCCAGAAATGAAAGAATAATATATATTGATGCAGAGAATAATCCCACAGTCTGTTGTATTATAAGCTGGCATCAACCTAAAGTCTGTTGATTATTTAGCATTAAATGAAAAGAAGTTTTCAACTGTAAAATAATTATTATTTATTGTTCTATTTCTAACATATAAATTATCATTATCACCTTGTGACTATATTGTGGATTTCTGGGATGTTTCAATTATATTCTCATGAATACTTGCATAGTCATTTTTTCAGTATTGTATATTATGTAGAGCTATACCTACACGCCACAGGTAAAAATCATTTTTTAATTTTATTTGAAGTCCAAGTTGGACACATAAAAATTTTTCCTTAAGCATGTCAGAAACTCTTTTCACAAGGTCTCAGCTCTTTGTGTAATCCTGTTCATCTGGTACTCTTTATTCTGGATTTAGTACAGGAGTCAAAAGATATTTCCTACATGTGTCGCAACATTAATTTTGAATCACACACTATTTGAATGTTTAGAGCAAAGTAGCCTCTTCTGTTTCTGTATGATTGACTGATGTAGCCTGCATGCTACCTGAAAACATCAAGTTTTAAAGTACAAGATAAATATTTACATCAACAATAGCAAAACTTTATATTACATACCAGGTGACTTTAGTTTGATATGGGTGTCATTAAATGCACTAATACCGGTTTGTATTATTATGAAGTTACTCATCCTTCTTGTAATTGGCGTGATGTTGTCTTTAAACAAAGGGCTAAGCTGTACCTACAATCTATACAATCAATTTGAGAGTTGAAAATTGTATGCTGAATAGTTGTTAATGTGAGTCATGGACGTAATATATAAACGTTTATATATTACGTCCATGATGTTAGTCTACTCCTTAAATTTCAACTTGCGAAAAGTCATAGTTGTTGACATATTAATGTTGAAAACATGTTTGAAATTAAGCGTATTTTTGCTTCGTAACGCACGTTTGACATTTTCTCGACGTTTTGTTATTCGTTACGTTAGGTACTCGGTTTAAACTTTTTCAAACTCTCAAAATAGTTTCTGCGTATTTTTTATATTTTAAGTTAGTTTTTATTGTAATACACATATCATTTTGTATGTAAAAGTATTTCTCACCACAATTTCGTTGTGATATTGACTTTTATTAAAGGACCTATTTTCTTTAAAAAGGAGAAGCAAAACGCAACACTAACGACGCGACAAGTAATGATAACACAAACGAAAACAAATTGAAAACATTCAACGACATTTAAAATAAATAATATTTTTTTGGCAGCGTTCTTAACAATATTATATAGTGGCCACTGGCACTGGTAGGTATATTACCGGCAATGTCTTTACTTAAATGAAACAAAATACAATATACATTCATAACAAACGGAAAGATACTTTTTTCCCAAATTTGCTGGAATTGCATATTCAGGGCAACCAAGATACTCTTCAAGACGAATCTAACGAGTCCAAAGTTGATAGAGTTGCGTCATTTAATTACGAAGTTCCGATGGCCACCTTCCAGCTCCATCATCAGACCCTGGTTACCATATGGTATCATAGAATTTGTTAAAACGAATCAAATGAGCCCAAACTCGATGGAGTTGCGTCGTTTAATTGCGGAGTTCCGATGACCACCTTCCAGCTCCATCATCAGACGTTCGTTACCATATGGTGTCATAGTACTTGTTAAAACGAATCAAATGAGCCCAAACTCGATGGGCTTGCGTCGTTTAATTGCGGAGTTCCGATGGCCATCTTCCAGCTCCATCATCAGACCCTGGTTACCATATGGTATCATAGAACTTGTTAAAATGAATCAAATGAGCCCAAACTCAGTGGAGTTGCGTCGTTTAATTGCGGAGTTCCGATAGCCACCTTCCAGCTCCATCATCAAATCATCTCTATATCATAATAATATTGCATTGCCATTCAATTTACATATGCATGCAAAATTTCAACTTAACCGGAAACCGGACAGTTGATCAAATTGAATTTGCAATTTTTAATTACAGATACAGAATGGGACAGGCGAAACTAAATAAAAGCTTGTAATTGAAAACCCCCGACAGAAAAACCTACATTCCATTTAAAACGTAAAAAAAATCTAATTTGAATTTTTCACTCACGATTAAGTCATAGATATTCCCTTTGCGTGCTCTTTCATTTGACACCCCGCTAGAATATATATGGAGATATTCGGTTATGATTCCCCATTTTAACACCCCACAACTTTGAAAATACCAGATTTTGAGAGATTTTAATTTGTTATGTTTAGTTTTCCTACCTAGTCGTAAAGAGTATATGAGATAATTAACGTTAAACATCTACAAGGTTTGCGGACCACCCTTCCGTGCAAAAATAGCAAAATTTAATTGTTAGTTTTAATTTTTTCATCAATCGATTGAAAAAAATAATTGCAATAATTTAATCGCGATCTGCAATTGATGTGCATTAGTTTAAATAATTTAATTGAAACGCGCGATTAATGGTTAATTGCAATTGATTCAAATTCAATTAATTTAATTGCAATTAATTTTTTAGTCGATTGATTAGTTCAATTAAAAGTTAATTGATTGATGCCCAACTCTGCTTCTTAGCATAACATTGACAACTTACGTACTGCGTATTGCCGCCTTAAAGCATAGAAAGAGTTAATAATAAAGTGAGCAAAGGTCGTAGACCCCGCCATCTGCGGGTTTAATTTTTATATTTTTAAATGGGCCTAAACCCTCTCAATGGTAGAGGAGACCCGTGCTCAGCAGTGGGCGTATATGGGTTGATGAAGAAGAAGAATTTTTAAATGTATTTTTTTTTATAAAACTTTATATTTAAAATGTAAAAAATAAAATAAACACATGAGGAATAAAAAAAAGTGAGTAAAGGTGAATGTTAGGGTCACCCCATTAATCCGGAATAGTGAGCTAGACTTAAGTAATGAAAGAGGCTAGTGTTCATAATTTAAGCGTACACACTACGTTCCTATATAGGCTGATATTTGTATAGACACTAGAATAAAATTAAAACTATCATTTTGAGATTATTAAGGTGATAGCTTTATTTAACATCAAGCATAGGTACAAAACCTAAATAAATAGAAAACCTAAATAAACTGTCCAACGACTATCTTTTTACTTAATTCATGCAGCAGACATAACATTAATGTAACTTCTCGACTACGTGATTCTGTGACGTATTTGAATTATTATGATAATAAGTTATGACAACGATCTCTCACGTAATCATTTCATTGATACGTTAAATATTTACTGAAGCAAAATTTCGATGACTCGTTTTAACGATTTTTAAATAATTACACGTATTGACTTAGGCACGTCATAATGATAACATGCTTGAACGAAACAAAATTACCCAACCTTGGTTTTTGTGCGGTGTCCAAAGTTCTATAGAAGGCAGTGCGTGTTACATGATTGACTTAACGTTATACTAGCTTTTACCCATGATTTCGTCCGCATGGTCTTCAGGATTGGGAGCAAAAGATCTTGCAAAAAAACTTGTGCAGAAAGGGAATCTTTCTTATGATATATGCATTAGAAATTCAGGGTGTATTCAAACAGTAATGGGAAACTAACGCAGGTAATAATTTATACCTACGGTGATTACAAACTCATTGGCGTAATTTTCTGACTAGACAAGCAACCCCGCGGTGTATCGTCAATTTCAAACGCATTAATAGCCGTCAAGAGAACAAGTCTGGTGTAACGCGGTCCACTCGACACATACCATAGGACAATCATCGAATTGATTGAAAAACCCTTCGCAGTTAATAGAACCAATTTACAACACTTAGCCACGTCACAAAGCAATTTATAAATGTATCATAAGTTATTGGTCTTCAATTATATTAATCGTGGTCTCGCAGCGCAATAAATGCTGGCGATTTGGATGTCCCGGGTTCGATTCCTGGGTCGGGAAAAGTGTTACAGGATGTTTCTATTAGGAAATTGTGGGTAGCAGTATGCAGTCTGGAAGTTTTCCCAAAGAACTCAGGCTCACTTCTTAGTATACTGGAAATAATAAACACCTTTTTTTCTCGTGGGGAAAGCTGTTTACAACCGTGAGTCCTGGGGGAGGAAGGCAAAAAGCGTATGTCACGTGCTATCTAGTATGACATGCGACTACGTCAAGTCCTCCTATATCTTAATGCGAGCCTGGGTCATCCATTAACCATCTTTGAACCAAGTGGGGCAAGGGATGAGAATATCTCGACCGTCTAACCTAGCCCAATGCGGTAATGTACCTCTGCCTGCATCGTCGGAAAATACAGGCGTGCGGTAATGTAATCAGCATAATATAAAACATTCGTACATTTAATAAGTACTAAAGATTGATAATTCTAGATGCCTATTAAGATAGCGATAACAGACAAATATTATCAATATTTAACTACTTTTCAGTGAATAAATAAAAACAATCTTATCAATTTTTTGCTAAATAAGATATAGAAAGAGGAAATACCAGCTACAAGTCATAATGTTTTTTTCGCTATTTAAACTAACACAGAAACATGTGTATATTAAAACCGTGATCGTAAACTAAGTCCGGTAATAGCCACGGTGTAAAAAAAATCCCGACAAAAAACAAGCATTTTTACGTTTTCCTAACAACCACGAGTTTTCAATGTATGTGCAAGTAAAAATAACAAATATTTGCGGACCAAGCAAATATTTTTCTCGATGCAAACGTAAATCTACAACACCGTCATATGTTTTCAGATTAATGGATAAGAAATAATTGCTTCTGACCTTGCATTATGTACTTTTTCGTTTTTGCATTCATTTACCGCTTCGCCGATGACGTACAAAAAAAATTGGCATTTAAACAATATAAAATTTTATTTATAAATCTAGTATTTTAGGTCCATGAAAGTGACACTGTTCATGTTCCACATCGGTCACAAGAACAATGGAAACGGGCAGAGGTTGTGACCATCGTGTTAGTATTTTTGATTATTTTTACCATTTTTTTTACCCTGTTGTTCATTATAAATTGTACATTTATGTTATAGCCAATGTGGGAATGGTGAAAAATGTATTTAAATTTTGTGTATCAATATTTGACTTTTGCCTTTGAAAAGCTTTCCTCCAAAACGAAGTCATCTTAGATTTGTTCAGAATGTATCATTGCCCAGTGGCTAAGTGTTTCTTAAAACAGTTTAAGAACAGGTGTTTAACTCGCTCTTTTTTTTTAGTAATTGCCTATTGTCTTTGAAGGTATGAAGGACGAAGTTACTAATTTACTGTTTGATTCGATTAATTTAGACTGCGCGATTTTCATAATCCGGAATAATTTGCTTAATCATATGTTTGCGCACAATGAGATTTTTAGTTTTTTTTTTTGCGTTAATCAAAAATTTATATCAATTTCTTCCACAGATAGTCTACCCACAAATGGTGTCGTATAGTCACCTCCTTATTTCTTGGGTCTCCCAAGATAGCAGGATACGAACTTCAATCAAAAATCCTTACTGTTGATAAAACAATCAATAACGCATGAAAAGTGTGCTTAGAGGGGTTAAATTTGCATAGCTGAAATATCTTGGGTGCTTCCATAATCAAAGTTAGGGCCCGAGTCACGTTTTGCTTTAGATAAAAAGCCATTTCTATTCTGATCAAATACTGACGAAGGAAGTCGGTGCGCGTTAGGTTCAGACATTGCAACTCAAAATTCTATTTCTAGATAGTCGTGGCGCCGTTTCTATTTTTAATATAGGCTAGGTACGAGAAAGGGCTTTGTTAAAGTCGAAACCAACATAACTACAAGAAGCATCTCACCAGGCTAGCTCCAATTTATTAAAAGACATAAAGTTGAACATCATTCGCAACTAATTTAAACATCATCGTATTGATTTTTATCAAGGGCGGTGTTGTCACTTTTCTTAGAAAATATAAAATACCTATAATAGATCAAACACTACAACCAAATGCTATTCAACCTTACCATTATTACTTCTAGTCTTAAGAAGATCGCGGTTTAAATTCAATTAAAATAATATTATGCAATGTTTTTATTTTAGTCCATTTTATGTCCATCAATTTGACTATACAAATAAAATCCTGCCCTCACATGTATTCCAAGTTTCAAAGCTTAGCAAGTAAAATTTCGTTTTACACCGGGACTGTGGTCACAAAGAATTCAAATCACTTACTCACGTATGTATGTATGAGAATGCCTTAAGTATATACGACCTCTGATCCTCTAAGCCATCGATTCCTAACCTGTGGTCCGCGGACCCCTGGGGGTCCGCGAGTATATGTATGGGGGTCCGCGGTGTCATTTCTGGATCATATATAAATGCTAATGTCTCGTAATCGCTACGCTTACTTAAACATTTCTTTATTAAAGGGGTCCGTGAAAACTGTCCCTAATTTCCTAGGGGTCCGTGGCTGAAAGAGGTTAGGAAACGCTGCTCTAAGCATAAATGTATTTATATTTTTTCGTACGGTGAATGAAAATATAGTGGAAATGTATGTCCCACAGATTTATCAAATATTTGTCTTATAAACATTTAGCAATCGAGATGGGTAAGACAAGCAATGCGATTCTAGTTTTCTAATAATAAAATAATCCTATACCTTTGCGTTCCAGTTTTAATGCATAATTTATATGTTTATTAACGTCTTGATTCAACAACTGCCTCTGACTGCCTCGTGGTCTCGCGGCACAGGTATGTTCCGTGCCATCTAGAATATATGGGTTCAATTCCCGTCTCGGACAAAGTGCCTTTGGGTTTTCCATTAGAAAATTCTCAATAGCAACACGGAGTCAAAAAAACGGCTCGCTCCCTATTACATAGGACTGATACATTACCTGCCTACCCGTTCGGGGAAAACAGGCGTAAAGTTATGTATTTAACAACTTTACCCTACCTTGTACAAGTTACGTCGTTCGATTAACCTAATAAAGGGAGGCTAATAACTATATTGCGCTTGGAAATTGACACTATGTTGCTTTAATGGCTTTAACTACAGTTTCCTCATCAGCTGCAGAGATATGACATTTATTATAAGTACGACCTTACTTATAATATCTAGTTAGCTATTCTTACTACTACATAATCGTGCCATGTATGATTCCCCATGTCATAGTTTATTTAAAGAGTGCGCCAAAGTATAATTAAGTATTAATTTCATTTAATAATGTCATTTAAGTAAGGCCTATAATTATTAAATGAGCTATTAATATGTTTTAGGCTGTTATTACCGGTTTTAAATGTATTAATTTAATCGTCATGATTTCGACTTCGAGGATTAAGCGCGCGGTCGTGATATTATGTATATCTTATTAACATGGTCTCAAATTCCAGGCGGTCTTTGAATCTTTGTATATTCAAAATGCATATTGAATTAACAGATGTATAGTTTACAACACAAATGTGTTATATCTACAGGTTCTAATGCTTTTTTTAACTCCCACATATTAGGGGTAGAGGCCCTTGTCGGTTTCTGACACACTCCTACCTAGCATTGGGAATTCCATACAGGAAAAACCATAAAACTTTGCCCCAACTAAACCTTTCGATCGCACCTTTCAAACTTATCGTTCCCACCTAATCTAACAGTTTAGATAGGTAATAAATAATATATCAAAGTTAGTCTTATGCTCATTTAAAACTTTTACAAATAATAATAGGATATTGTCAATTCTATACCTCATTTTAAGAATTATTTTAGTGCTTTTTATACATTTTTTACTAGTGTAAAATTATGTAGGAATAGTTATATCATCTCAAGTTTTCAATTCTTGAGAGAAAACTTTCTGTATCCGCTTCAAAATGATGTTGGTATAACCCTTCGAATGTAGGTTAAGGCCAGATAGAAGTCCCAACATGTTACGCCATTGAAGCCATCATAGTGATTCATTCTTGTTACTCTTGTTTCGTGTGAAGAAAAATGTGTAATATTATAAAATGTTGACGATCTATAGATCTGGTTTAATTAAGTGTTTTTATTTTTTGTCTTATCTCTCGTGCTTAATTGCGTAGTTTTTGAAACTTAGTTTCTTCATCTATGTCTTTATCAGCCCATATACCCCTTACTACTAGGAACAGCACTCTTCTGCAACTTAAAGGTGTTACGGCTTTAAACCACATGCTGGCCGAGTTTCTATTGGAAGATTCACACCTAAAAATACTTGTAAAAAGTTATTTCTTACTTTTAAAGTACGTAGTGAATTATTGTCAATACACACTATTGCTCAGTCATTTTATTTCAATGGTATGAATGTGCTACTAGATAACCGTAGTCATTAAACCTTTTAAACCTTAAATTCCTGATGCATCCGTCGGGAGTGCTGCAATCGATTCAAAAGATAGATAGATATTCATGGATACAATCACAGATCGAAGCCTACTGGCCGTCTTGCTTGATGAATGAAATCAAATAACCCCTTACATCTCGCGTCATGCCAACCTAAGGTCAGCTCTGATTGTGATTGTGCGTCATCATGACATTTAATTCACTATTTTTTAAAGAAAGTTTTTATTCATAATAATTATTTATCCATACATACAGATTCACGTCTGCATCCCATGAAAGATCAACATTCCTGCATCCATGTTTCGCCAGGTGTGTTTAAGTCCCACCTGCCACTAAGTCTATGGATATTCACAATAAATTTGAACGGTAAAAACCACAAACGGTTACACATTTCAAGACCCTATACTACACCTATTCCGCGATTCCACGACGTACTCAACTTATATAATACAAGTTAGATACTTCTAGTACCTCTTTACTCTGTATAAGATAATTTACCGTAAATAGACAATCTTGGCCTCTTACAATGACATGAATTTTTAAAATTGCCATGGGTACTTATTATAATTTGACCGCTACATGCAATGCAAACTTTTTTCACTGAAAAGCTAAACTATATAAGTACAAATTCAAATAATTGTGTTTTTTACGTGAGTCGGAAATACGGAAATTTCCATCTTTTAGGACAGGGCTTCCCAAACTGTGCGTCGCGACGCCCTAGGGCGTCGCGGCAACATCCGAGGGGCGTCGCGAGGCGATCGGCAAACATTCGTTGTCCGTATTTTTCTGATAACCTTATATTACGCTAACTACTGCACTGTTTTTATTTCCAGTAAAGTAGGTAGTTTTGATGATGATGGGGTTTGCGTCGCAAGAAAAATAATAATTCTGTAGGGCGTCATAGTGTAAATAAGTTTGGGAACCCCTGATCTAGGATATCAACTATACTCTTCGACTGACAAAATACCATAAATACCCCAAAAAACTATTATCTCGTTATTGAAAGATTGAAAAAAAATAAGTTTTAGTGTGGGGTCAAAACATACACATGTTACAGTTAGATGCATTTGTTGTAATAAGATGTTTATTGTTACCCACGCATTATATTGGGATTTTTAGAATAAACATTAACGATTGGTATACCAACAACAAGGTCTCGTAACATGAATATGTCAAAAATTCAAGTCACGCCTACATTACGTGTATTTCAAGGACGCCGCGCGGGGTCGTTGACCCTACTTTTACCAAACAACTTGAGTGTACTCAAGTTTCTACAATCGAAACAAAAACCTGTTTGAAAGGAATCTTTTTTTATTCAAAAGCAAAACGGGACCTTAAAATATACCTGGTTACACTTCCTATTCATTCAATAAAAATGTATTTAATTTGTTTAAATACGATGCCATAATTTTGGAAGTTGGAATAATTTTGAACATACACACGTCAATCGTCTTTGAAGGAGTAGCTAAAGAAGCTCTTACGCAGCCAAAATGCCTAACTACGTTTTTAAAGTCGACGCAACAAGAGGCGAGCTTTTTGTAATTTTTCGAGCACACTTCCAGGTCCAGAGATGCAAGTGACATTTTAATAATAACAACTGTTTTGTTCAATGCAATGAAACCAAGGTTACTCCATTATATTAAATTAATTTTAATGTCTTTAATCAAAAATTTAATGAATAATACTGCTTATTACAAAACCGCACCAAAATATAAAAACCTAAGTTATGGTGTTTTTGTTGTTTAGGTCAATTATTTATGAAAAAATATAATTTGATACATATTGTTACTTGGACGCAGATCTTGAAAAACGAACGTAATGTCCGTTGCATACTTTTCTATTTTTTTACTAATCCATATAAAACAATGGGAAGAATGTTCCGCCGCTAAATATGAAATACGTGGTACTTAAATTATTATTTTATTATGTTGGAGTGCGTATTATATACGACCGTAATAAGTTAATGAATGAATTATTACTCGACATAGTATTGGCTTGTTATAATTTATCATGAAATTAAACTCTATGCTTATCTAATGTGTCCTATTTTGTTGCAGGAATTTTACCGGACCGAACAAATCGAATAGAAGACATATACTTAAGATTTTATAATGGGTAAGAGAATACATTTTCTGCTCATTTCAAGTCTTAAAAATAGAGCCTATGTAACTATGGCAATTATTTTTCCATCTGGAACAATTGAAGTGACTCTTTATACTTTGGTACATGATTTATTACATTTATAATTATATCACATCTGTGGAGAGATCTCTGCCCGGATATTTTCTTTGCCGATAATATGTGTGACAATTCGTTTCGAATATGTACATAATTTTAAATAAACAGGAATGGTAGCCGTATAAAAGGAGAGATACGATATTATATTTAAACTTTGAATTTAGAAAATATTCATATGGACCGTACCACACACACTAGTGTGGTTTAATCGTTTTTCGATGGTTGGTAAAAAAAATCAAGAAATCTTGAAACTTTTTTTGATGCATCCAAAAAAGCAATCGAACCATCCACCATCCAAAACCATCCTTTAACGATCAATAACGAATCAGTGGCCTAAAACTATCCAAAAATAGGTGCATACATATATTATGAAACTACGTAAACTGAACATCATAAAACTCAAAGTTGAAAGCATTAGCATATGATTTACGCAACAATAAAAACCCAGTAATTACATCTCGTACTGTGGGTTAGTCATAGCCACAGACCTTCAATAGTGCAGAATTAATTAGTGGCACACAGACAGATTCATCGTAGGGTAGTAATTGAACGCTTCTGTAATGAACTTGCTATTTTCCGATGAAATATTCAAATTTAACCAAAGTACATTCATAACGGTAAGCCAGCTCGCCTCGAGTGCAGATTTACAAAATTAAGAAGTCTTTAACATTTCAAAAGGTCTTACTGTATCGATACAAAATTTCTACAAGTGTTAAAAACATTTGCAATTAATAAATAAACTTTACTGATTGTAATCTATGATTGTAGATAACTAACCGTGACCCTAACTCCAACAAGGCGCAACATGAACTTCGTGTTCATTCACGAAGAAAACTTTATTTTCCCGGGATTTAAAGTACCTTATACCATTCCCCAAGGCCCTGTAAATCACCGTACCAAAAATCGTTTAAATTAGTCCAGCAGTTTAGATACAAAACAGTGTAATAGACAGGTAAAGCTACTTTTGCATTTACTGTAACATTAGTGTAGACATTTGTGTATTTTTTTTTACTTCATACTAACAGTAAACCTTAGTACAACCCAACTAGTAAAAAAACCATACATGTTAACATGTATACAACGCATATTTCCTACCCGCAATATTATATCCCCAATGAAATAGTTTCATTTAACTTAACATAATTATTACCGTGGAGATCAGTTACACACGAATGAAATAGGGCGTGAAATGCTGTATTTATTTACTCGTGTCGTTATAGTCAGAGCGTGTATAACTTATGAACTGTGTTAGAAAAATTGTTGCACGCAGTAGCCGTGTCTTAGCAGCGCTAAAATGACTAGGGCGCTAAAATTTATGAAGTATGTGATTTTTATGCCAATACCATCGTGAAAGTGCGTGGTATCAGTAGCGGTAATGACATAGAAATCCAAAAGTCCAGCTTATCCTACAAATTTTCGAATAATTTTCCGTAATCCTAAAATCTTTATTCAACAAATGAAATTTTACATAAAGATGAGAATATATTGACCCCAAAATGAAAAAAACATAAACTAGATATTACGCAATATATAATAATGTATGTCTGTCTAAACCTCCCTTTATAAGAATCCTTACTCAAATTATGTTAAGAAACTACGAACAGCAAAACTAACAACACGTTTATGAGATGTACTAGCTATACATATTTACATGCACATTGTAAATGTGCTTCAGATTTAATAGTCACGTAGCGTCGCCATGTTGGATATGAATTCGTATGGACGTGACAAGGGCCACTTTAGTACGTGCTCTCCAACATAATAAGAATAACTTAGCTATTAATTATTCTTAAGTAATTGTAGCACTTGTAACACATTAGACGCAATATTAATCATGATATGAATATAAATGCGATTACATTGTGGAATGCAGCGGTTGCACTTGACTTATATAACAGTATTACCGAAGTGATAGGCAGAATTATTGTAGTTCTATGTTACCCATGTTTCATTTTAGTGTAGATAAGTAATTTTTGATTCAACGCAACACAAGACATGCAAATTTTCACATTTATATCCTTCTGCTGATTTTCCTATTTTCTCATCTGCTCATATTTTTGCTTATTTGTTTCTAAAGTAAAATAAATAAATTCACCCAACAGTGATATACATAGTTCTGGTCCCACACTACGAAACTGTGTGTCGACTATGTCGTCGATAGAAGAGACTTCGAGAGACTATTGGGATCTCACATACACTCAGATCCGAAAGAAATATTTTTGGATCATACAAACATTTATCTCAGTGCGGGGATCAAAGCTGCAACCTCTCGGTCCGCAAGGTGGTGTCTAGCCAACTACGCTACGGGGCTGTCAAATAATCATACTATTTATATGTATGTATGTATAATTACGATTCTTACCAACTCTGAATACATCATAGAGCAAGAGATTCTCTTCTCTAATCAACCAACATATCAATTTCATTTAAACGATTTTGTTTAAACGATATGCCCAAACACTCCTACGTAATTTCGCTGATAGTTTCATTGAATATATTACCGCCTCTTACATATAGGATGAAATCGAACGCAAAATCCATTTACATCCATTTCATGTAGGGAGCATTAATAACCTCTTCGCCTTGAGTTCCCCACAGGCTATTATCGGACCCTCAGACCCATCCTGAATACCATACAGATAGGAACATGCGACACACTCTGATTTAGCCACTTCTCACGCCGGAAACCTCTCGGTATCAATGAGTCGCTGATAGCCGTTTTGTATGTTTCATGTTGCTGACATTTTGCTAGTTAAGACTACTGTTTTGTTGGTTGTCTTGGAGTGTAAGTGGGCAGTGTTCTATCGCAAAGTCCTAGGTTGGTTCCGAAATACAAGACTGTTATTAAGTTTTCCGTATTAAAAGTCTGTATATCGTGAAGTCCAGAAATGTGGTCGAATAACGTCAATAGAAGCTAATTAGTTTTCGTAGTTCTATCTTGAGAATTTACAAATCGACCTATGCGCAGAATAAAGTTATATGTGCAAAATCTCAACCTCTTTTTCTCAGCTATTTGAAATTAATTGGGCACAGAATTATCAGTACCTTTTTTGGTTCTTCAAACATTTATGATTATTATTACTTCACTAGTGCAATATATAAACAAGTTTAACTCTATAAAGACATAAAAAGTACTTTGGCGTTATAGTCACAAGTATCCTTATTCTATGCATAGTCCGAAAAATGTGGCGAAAGAGTGATGTAAATACCATTCTTTTTATAAATATATACGGGTTTGTATACAAAATATTTTTAAACATAACAAACATTTCATACTTCAAACAATACAGCTATTAGATTAATGATTGATTTAAAAATGTAGTAATAAACCTGCTGGTTTTTCCGTGGTTTTTCAAACGCCCCAATTGGTCCAAGTTTGATTGAGTGCACGCTACAACATCATCATCATCATCACACTTAACAATAAAAATCCATATCGGTAACTAGACATTTCACACAATAGCAAATAGCGTTAAAATTCAACAACATGCAAATGGCTTTATCGTCCATCCGCACCAGTCCAGCAGTATCCCTTTGTTACTGTCGCAATACATTTCAACCCCGTCGACCTAGATCGCCGGATAAACGATGCGATAGACGATTGCAATTCTAAATGGAGTGGACGACAATCGCTCTATGAGAACTTCAGCGAGAAATGTTTGTTAAACAGACATTAATTCAGGAACAATTCGTAATCAACATCAGCCTAGGAATTAAGGAGGTTAAACCATAATCACCCGCGTTTGGCCAGCATGGTGGGCTAAGACCTAAACCCTCTCAAATGTACAGAAGGCCCAAGCCCAGCAAAGGAACGTATCAGTAAGGGCTGATGATGAAACCATAGTTAACCATAGTGCTGTTTGGTGGACTAGATGCCTTAAAAATATTTAAGGGTCACTAATGGGGCAGGATTCCCCGCGATGATTACCTTCATCCTTATAATACCTACGAGATAATGCTAAAAACACTTACATAGACGATTTATTTATTTCCTTCTTCTCTTTTAGAGCATCTCAAAGCATTGCCTTTTCATTGCAAAACCACATGGTTTTCTTTATTATATATTTTGTTTGTTTATCGTCTTTACTTAGAATACCACTCAATCCACATTGCTAATAAATTCACCGTGCTTAATTCTAAAATAACAAGCTCCTTAAGTTCCTCAAGGCTCATACATTTTCACAAAAATAACCATTAAATTTTACTATTAGCCAAAAGTATGAAGTTTGTGAGTCTCGGTATAGAAAACCAGCCTTGGTAAAATAATTAAGTTTCCTAACAGTACTCAAATAAAAGCCTCCCACATCATCTAAACATAAGTAGGTACTGGCCAACGTAACGTTTTTTTAATGAAGCTACAAAAAAATATAGCTACAATTAATAAATATTTACAAAGCTGTTGAACAATGTTGAATGCATGATGATTTTTTGTGTGTAAAATTCCATGCAGGGGATATAAAAATAGAGAGCTTGTTTTGATTCGGAAGTATGAATATTCATAACTACAGTGCGTCGAATAAGCTGTGCCCAGAATATTGGGCTTCCAGCTGTGCCAATTTTTACTAGAACATCTTTAACACGCGTTTTATTAGTATTGAATCTATACTTCAATACCAATACAAAAAGCGGAAAAGTTTATATATGAAATATTATCTTATACATATAATTATATGTTAATGGGCGCCGTTAGTTGCTCGCATTTTGTAAATTTTAGAACACATTAAATAAGAAATTTACTGTTGTCCCGAGAACACGATTAGAGAAAATTAAAACTGCATCAAAAATAAATAAAATCAGGTCTTGTTACTTAGCTCTTATACCGTAAATTATTGTGAGAACATTTTTTACCCGTTCTCTAGTGACAGTGAAATGACTAAATTTAAGTGATGTATTTTACATTTTATTGATTCTTTAAACATTATTTTATTTCATTAAACATTAATTTATCCTGAAAAGGATCCCATTTATATCAATATCAAAACGCATTTAAATAGGTTATGTTGCTTATAAATTTAATCGTCAGAAACAAAAAAAATACTGAGAATTATACGTTAAAACATTCACCAAATTATTGTGGCCTTAATGTCTTTTTCTTATTTTTGGCAAATATCCAATTACTTAAAAATCTAACATTTCGAACCAAACATTTGGCGAATATTTGAACGTGTCCGTCGCTATTCCCGGACGAAACAGACAGTCTTGACATCCCATTTCAATTTTTGAAATCTTACTGATGCATTGAGAAACTATTCTCGGATACGTTAGTAAAATTCACATCGACATTACAAAGAAATCAAAATAGAATTGGAATAATACAAAAATACGACTTTTCTTTTATATTAATACATAAAAAAACACTTACACTTCCGTACACGTAGACATTATAAAGTGGAAAAATAAATGCGAATAATTGGAAAAAAACATAGTCAAGTATTTTTTATGTTATTCTAGGACCGTGTACTTCAATTGTACGTTCAATAATTCTCAAGATTACTTATAAACGTACTAGGAAAAGACGTGTTTAATCAAAAGTTCGATTATTTAAATCATAACCGCCATACACACATTTTCGAAATCGTATTTCCAAAGTTTTAAACAAAATCCAAATGACATTTATTAATGGATAATGAAGATTTATTACACTTAATACTTCGAAACCAAACTCTAAGTTAATAAAATATTAAAGTAATTTTGTTGTTCGATGGACGATAGTTAAAGAAACTACATATTTAAGTAATTCGTTTCAGTAACAACAGCTGTAGAGTCAAAATTGTTTACAATAACCTCTTCCGAACCAAAATTAAAATGTCTTTATTGATAAGATTTCTGAATGACTTAGTATTAACAACTTTGAGTGATATTTCGTAAAACCTAGTCCCATAACAAATATTTCTGTGTCATAAAATATTTCCGACACTCACCAAAGGTCTGGTCCACAAATTCAAGGTCGCCCAGCGTGCTATGGAGCGGGCAATGCTTTTCTCTGGTGGATAGAATTCGCAATGAAGTCATCCGCCAGAGAACCGGACTCACCGACATTGCCCCCAAGATAAGCACGTTAAAGTGGAAGTAGGCTGGCCATGTCTGCCGACGGTCGGACGGCCGGTGGAGTAGACAAGTGTTGGAGTGGAGACCGCGCTTAGGCAGACGTAGCGTGGGACGTCCTGTAGCACGATGGACCGACGACTTGAGAAAGGTGGCGGGTAACGGATGGATGAGAGCTGCTCAAGACAGGGATGGTTGGCGCTATCTTGGGGAGGCCTACGTTCAGCAGTGGACGGCGACAGGCTGAGTTATTAAATATTACGGAACAGAAGCTTGAACCAATGACATATCTTTACTAGAATCAATCTAAATGAAAGCTTTAATAATTGCTTTAAGGAAAAAATAAAACAAATTAAAAAATAAAACAAACGGTAAAAATAAGCAAAGAAACTCTGAAACTAAATTAAGAGATAAAAGTTAAAAAAAGACGCGATAAGGTTCTATTTCGCTCGAGCTGTCATGACTTGACAAATCCACGCTATTCTTTTAAAAGTTATAAGATTTAATTGAATATCTTTAAATCTGTTAGGTTTATCTGCCATCAAGTCTTTATTTACGGAATGTAAAAATGTAACTTATCTACGTAATTATCTACGGCATCACTTATGCCCAATGAGGTAGGCAAAAATTAATTTTAGCACCCACGTTTCGCTATTTATGTCTTTAAGCCCCACGTTATTTCGTTTTTTTTTCGATGTTTTTTCGTAGACATGTTCAGACTCTATGTAGCTGTCAACCCAAACCACTTGTGTTGACTCGTAAATTGAACCCAGGATCTCTAGTCGGCAAAAACTTATATGGCGGGACCAACGGGCAATAAACCGCACTGCATCACCCTAGTTTCGGTTAAGTCCACCAACACAAACTTATGTGAAGTCTTACCGGTACTCGCTACAAATTATTCCGTGGAACTGAATTGATGATTCCCCTATATTTCAAAGCAAGATGTGAATTACTGCCGATCGTTTGGCGTTTACGAAGTCCAGAAACTTCACACAATATGATGGTGTTTATATGTATATTATTTAACGAGGGCAGCCGACGCACACCAGGTGTATAAGTTGTTATAAGCGATTTCATGCAATTTACCGTAATTCATATATATATTATTTTGCCCAAACAAATTGTGGAAATAGTTTTTTTACCCAAATATATAATGCATTACGGTTCGCGATCTGTCGGTAGTACCGACTCGGTACCTACTTATATCATTTTGACCCAAAAAAAGTGCTTTTTACTTTTTGCCAGTTGACATTAGAATTTCATGCAAAAATCCCATATAAAACTATTTCTTCATGTTGTTTTGGAATTCAAAAGGATAGGCAATAGTTTATTTCTTAGTTATATAGTTTTATTTTAGTTATATTTGTAAAATTAAAACCACAGCAAGATTGTTGTACGCGTAGAGTTTACTACTGAATATAAGTAGCATTATATGAAAGCAACAAATACAACATTGCATTTCATTACGTTAATGTAGAAGTTAAGCTCGTGCAACAAGGATTGAATTCTAAGAATAGTCTGACGCAACGAGAAAAGCTTCATACAATTTTACTTTGAAGTTATTTTCCATGAACCCTACAGTATTACTGAAGCACTGTTCACTGAAATATTTGCTTCCATTGAATATTATCGTGATTTGATGTTAAAAATAGTTAAGACGACGGCTACCAACGGTTTGACTTTCGTGTTCGTTCCACGGAAGCACTATATGTATTATTCTGCTTACATAGAAACGCACGAACGCCTATATTCCCCGAAAGGTTAGAGAGAGATAAATGCATCTGCAACAACATTTCGCCAATTGTGATTTCTTCCCTCGTGATAGGCGGCAAGTAGATTCATGATTTCGGGTTTTAGTAATTATAGTTGTCCAACCAAGTATATTCTTGTACCACAGGATCACAAGGCGTTCTCAAAGAACGAGAAAGGCTTGTGTATTTCTAGTGTACTATACTAGATATAAAGTCACTTTTAAAATCATCCTATTATTATAAAGGCGAAAGTTTGTAAGTATGGATGTTTGTTACTCTTTCACGTAAAAACTACTGAATGGATTTGAATGAAACTTTACCACAATATAGCTTATACATCAGAATAACACATAGGATACTTTTTATCCCGGAAAATGTAGTATTCCCGTGGGAATGGGTATTTCTGAATCTACCAAAGTGATTTAAATGAAATTTGGTATAGAGAGAGGTAGAGCTCACAGAATTAACATGGGATAGTTTTTATCCCGGAAAATTAAGTATTCCCGTGGGAATGGGTATTTCTGGATCTACCAAATCGATTTGAATGATTTTTGGTATAGAGGTAGGTAGGGCTCACAGAATTAACATGGGATAATTTTATCCTGGAAAATGTAATCCCGTGGGATAAACATGTTATAAATGCAAAAGTCTCTCTGCACTTAACCCTAGAGTCTACGCGGACGGAGTCGCGAGCAATAGCTAGTATTAAATAATACTATTCTGATTTCGGCAGGCACACGGCGGAAGACTACGTGGATCTACCTCTCAGCCAAGCTGAGCGACTTTTTGACACAAAAGGCTTCGATAAGGACAAACCTGTCGTCTTCTACATACACGGCTTTATCGAAGTGGCGCAGCAAGAAAGTATTCAGGTGTGTTACATTGAAATAAAAGGGATCTTTTTACATGATCAAAGTGACGTTTCCAAAGGCAGTACAGTTGCCGCCAAACTTAAAATCAGCCTGTAATAATATCCGAACTAAAAAATATTGTTTTCAGTCAACAGTTACCTTCAATACCTTGTCTGTGCAAATATCTGTATTTATAGCTTCATCATCATCATCATCATCAACAGCCAATATTCGTCCACTGCTGGACATAGGCCTCCCCCAATGACTTCCACTTAATTTATAGCTTAATTTTATAAAAATGTCCAATTTGTAACTGCTCGTAGGAGGATTTTCTTGTGAAAATAGATGTTTGTTCTGTTTGATGCTCGTATCGCAAAGTAAAGTCTGTACTACTTTATTGAACTGTTTATTTTATATATATATGACGCCATCCGTGAATCAATTCGATGACAGCCCCGCGAGAAAAATATTTGTGTGATCCACGAATATTTGTTCCGGTTCTGGAAGTTTATTATACCGAAATCTCTGATCTGAAATGTACAGATAGAAAAAAATATATCTTAGTTCATTCTAACACATTATGAGCAAAGTCGTAAAAATTAATTATGTATATTTTTAGTCATTACTGATTCCTATGGCATTGTACTTACACATATCATTATGACTGCCTCGTGTTCTCGCGGTACAAGTTTGTGCTGTACGATCTAAAAGCCCCGGGTTCAATTCTCGTGTCAGGCAAAGTGTTATCGGACTACTCAATACACATAACGAAATTTCCAGTAACTTTTAGTTTTGCAGGTTTCTTTCGGATGTTTTCCTTCACCGTTAAAGGAAGTGATAAAGATAATAAGCCTTTGATAAACACAAGCATCCTTCCTTATTGTGAAACAAGACTATTTATATGAGTGTTAGGTGTATTTATAGTTATTTTTTAATTTGCAGGTCATAGTGAACGCATATTTAACAGCAAGGCCCGACACGAACGTCGTACTCCTAGACTGGTCGAATATGTCCCACGGGTCCTACATAGTCAACGCCGCACGGAATACTAAAAAGGTAATTGTTTTATACTTACCTATCGTGTTTCAGTTATTACAATTTCTATGGAAACTAGTATTAAAATTGTTTGCAATATAACTCATATAGTTCCATCTACATTCAATTCTAAAAGTAAATAATGAATGATTTTTTTCCTTTAAGAAATTCTCAGAAAATTTTTAGAAACACGGAATTTTAAAATAATCGATTATATTTATGAATTATTTTGCAATCAATGTCCTATTATGTAGGACTAATACATTTATGACTAAAATATGTGGGTACAGAAATGTACCTCTGCCCCCTTCAGGAGATACAGGTGTAAACTGTAAGGTTGTGTATATCATTTTCTGAAATTGAAAGTGCTTATCACAGGAACAAGACGTTTTCTTTATCTTCATCAGCTTTAATATACACATTTACATTCGATATATTGTAATTTTACTTCAGTATATAAGTGACACGCCAACGCAATGACGATGCGTCGCCGTGGGACGGGGAAAATAGGTCATATGGAAAGTAAAACATTGATATCATTCAAGCGAAGCCGAGGAAAAAAAAAATGTCAACAAATTCAAACCAACATAGCTACTACCCTTTTCTTCTGTGATCGATGAGACCATACGTAAAGAAAGGCATGAGTTAGTGAAAGTCATGAAATTAAGTTTCTACCAATACTAAAGTGAGATAATCATTGCTCTGTTCAATTAATTTAAACCATTCAAATACAATCCGTCCAACCGATTTTCGCCCAAGGTGGCCGCTTCTGTTCCATTATGTTCCTCGTCTTGCAAGTGCTCTAATACGGCTCACGTAGCCGATTTGTTTAGAAAGGTGCGCGCACACAGCGAAAACGTTAGTACACCATTTCTATAGTGGTAGGTGATAGCCGCAGGTGGTTAAATAATTAATATTAATAATTGGGTGTATTAATTTAATACGCCTAACCTAAATATACATAAGACTCACAAGAGCATACAAGTAGCGAGTAATGCACTGCATGAAAGACTGATTAAAAATATTTTACTCATTAGTATTTTTAATATACTAATAATAAATTGCACTTACAATAATAAATAATACGACTGCCTTTCGAGGCTTAGGTATGCGCCGTGAGGTCTAAATGTTCCGCGTTCCAATAACAGGTCGGGGAAGTTTTATTAAATTTTTTGTTAGAGAAATTCTCAGTAGTAATCCGCAGCCTGTCAAGAAAACCTCAGTAGGCTCGTCCTCTAATACGTGGCACATTGGCTATAGCACTGGCTATGCCTGATATTTTTTTTAAATCAGACAGTAACACTTAATTTAATTTTAGAATAGAAGTTATATTTATAAGAATAAACGAAAATTTTCTTACTCCGCAACTGCTCAAATTTTGGTAGCAACTAAGCAATTAAAATTTTTGTTTTGCTTACTAATCTATAGGGAAAACGTAAAAAACCTTACCTATTCAAGACAGGCATAAATAACAAGGCCCTTATTTTTTAACTAATATAATTACTACATAGAAATTTGATGGCGGAAATAGCGCATCAGTAATTTACAAAAAACGTTACGTACATTTTTTTTGGACTACAACATCGGATATTTCAGCCCGCTTGCAAAATAGGCCTGCCCACAACTAAATTGCAGGTAACCGAATCAAAGGGAAACGGGCACAGACAATTCTATGTCGGTTTCGCAACAAAAACCAACGCGTGCAGCGATTGCCAAATGTCTGCGGTATGTGCCGGTCATCTTGTGTGGAGCTCAGTTGGGGAAGTATTTTCCTGGGCGGTCTATAGAATTTATCTTGTAATTCTAAAGAACAGGCACAGAGAAATGAAACAAATTATGTTTTGTAAAGAAGTAGAGAAATTACTTGGTGTGAATAAAATTGTTAAAGGCAATGAAATGTAATTATTGGCAGTGGTTTAAAATTGACGAATCAAAAGCCCAAAAAGTTCTATTAAGTTCGATTTATCAAAATCATTAAATCTTTATGTGTGATACTCTTAAAAAGTTACTTTTCCATTACAATGATTTTAGTATATTATTTCTATAGATCTTTCAACTCGTATAATACCACAAATAAAATATTTATAACCATTGAAAAGAAAGAACAAACATAACACTTGAGTTCGTGAAAACTTGTCAGATAAAAGTAAGTTTTAATACATCCAAGTGTCATCGCGTCCACAAAATCAGTGACGTAAAAAGTTGACAACAGTTGACAATCGCCCAACAGCTTGCTCTGATTACTTGTGTACATTCAAGCCTGTCCACATGGAGTAGGCAGAGGATTTTTCTTCCCAGACGTTATTTATAAAACGGTTAAATACGCACACTTGCTGCTACTGGAAAATTCCTGATTGAAAAAATTCAAATTACATTTTTCTCAAATGAATTATTTTGTATACAAATATAATACTTCGATTATCCGCCCTAGCCGAGACACCATTTAAATAGTTCTTTGATGTTGCACTAAAATATTCTCCAACATAGGCCACGATTATTTTAATTCCAAAACACTATAATAGAATCCAGTTTCGCCACATGGCCTTCATATATTTTCCTATAATAACACTCACCGCCACGTGTGTATTTTACACAATCCATGAATATTCATAGTTTATTATGTAATAGGATTTGCTCCCGATATTCAGTCGCAAGCGTGCAATATTTTAATCATCTGCATGATCAGTATTATACATCCTGTTGAACTGTCCCGGTTCTATTCCCGGGGCAAACAAAATATTGTCAGGTTTTGTATTAGAGTTCAGTTCCGAAAACGTACCGGAAAAATATAATAGAACCTCATACTTTAAAACTCAAGAAAGTATCTGGCGATACGTGGTACGAGTTTTTTATAGATATGTTAATAAGGTTGATTAACATGATTAAAAAGAAATGGAGAGAAAATCATAAAGAAACAGACATATACAGAAACGCTTTAAAGAAATTGATTCAGACGAGTAACCTTTGATCAAGTAAACAACAATAATTTTCCACTATTACAACAGTATTATTCAAATTACGCTCAAGCCTCGATTTCTACGTCATATCAAACCTTTCCCTTCGATAGCTGCGTCACCGACCTTCATAAATATTTCTTGGCGTTCCATTCACGCGGCGTGAACGCAGTTGCATGAAAAGGTTTTCTTCGTATTTATACCTCACGTCGAATAGTCAATATCTGCGTCGAAAACGTCATTCATTTTGTAATGATGATGTCTATTTATTGCTTTAGGCAAGGAATCGATAAAAGGTTTTCGTGCAATGCTAAACCGCAATACCCTCGTAATTATAGAACATACCTGCCTAGTTCTTCAGGAACACTCTGATATTAAGGATTAAAATTGCCTATTAATCCTTTAAGGATAAAAAGCACAGGTAACAAGACACCTAAATATCTCCGAATCTATATTAAGATATGAATGTTAATTTTTAGAATACTAAAATAGAAAGAATTTATCGAACAATACTTCTAGGACTCTTCGCAAACTGTAAAAAAATTGTGATGATCGTACAAACAAAAAATAATAACAAAGCTCTATCGAATCAAGGATTAAAAAATGTAGTTAATTGAATAGAAATATTGTATATTCATTTGTTATCATAAAAGATATACTCAATATGAAATTATGAGATCTCTAAACGGACACAAAAACCATCGAAATGACGTCAATACTAACCTCGGTAATGGCTAAACAAACTATTCTCGTTTGTGTATTATTAAATAATTCATGCAATGATACATAAGATCCGTTGTGAAAAAACTTTACTGATAAACACACATATACGAGTATATCCTCAGAGGATTAAGTTGCTATGTTTTCGAGTTCCATGCAAAGGTTGTTATTCCCAAAAGACGGCAAAAAGCTCGCCCCCATTATTTGTGAAATAAACACAATTGGTGAAGTTTCATAATGAATATTATGTAAAGCCAAAAAGGTTTGTCTGGAATTTTAGCCCGCAATTACTATAATTGCTACAGTGAGTTTATTTATTGGAATTTTACTAGTACTAGTAGTAACCAATTTTCCAGGAAACAAACTTTAAGAAAACCCCTCATTTAATGCAGCTGTTCATATTTCGATTTCTGGATATCAAACAAATTTCTAAAATGCGAGTATTCTCTCTCCCATTTGTAACATAATTCAAATGAGTATCTCAAAACTGGACGCTCTATTTACGTTGCTCTTTGCTACGCCTACATTTATGTCGTTGGTATATTTACATTGTACATATTATTTTATAAGTATTTTTTGCTATCATCATCCAGTATAATTGCTTGCATGAAGGCCGACGATTATTTTATTAAACTGTAGTTAACAAACCAGTACTATATAAAAAGTAAGATGAAGACTACCTGATGACCTCATAGAATAAGCATATGCCGTGTGATTTAGAGGTTATGGCTTTGATTCCTGGGTTAGACAAAAAGGATATTTTTTAAGAGGCAATTGCAAAATGGTAATCGGATATAATATTGGTTTCATTATATAGTTGACAAAATGGAATTGAAAGAAAACACTGAGGGGAAACCTGTACAGAGTGCACACCAAAACGTTCTTAGGAATTTCTTAGTCCGCCAAACCGCACCAGGTCGGTGTAGTGAACTAAGGCCCAAACCCAGCTCTGGAGAAAATCAGTGTAGCATTAGGGCGAAATGCGCTGATTATAACGATAATGATGATTGGTTTCAGGTAGGAACCGCAGCGGCAGACCACCTCAACAGGCTAATAGAAATGGGTCTCCCTGTTGAAAAGTTACACGTTATAGGACACTCCTTAGGTAGCCACGTCGCCGGCTACACTGCAAGGGAATTAAAGAACAAATACAACAAGACTGTTAAAAGGTAATTAACTGCTAATCTTATCAGATCGAAATAAACTATGACTATCTGATACTCTTCCACACCTAGACTTCTGGACTTTCAATATTTTTTTTTTTACAAAAAGATAGACAGTTTGACAGCCCCGTAGCGCAGTTAGCTAGACAACAGCCTGCGAAACAAGAGGCTGCGGGTTCGATCCCCGCACGGAGACAATTTTTTGTGTGATTCAGAAATATTTGCCCCGGGCCTGGGTGTTTGTGAGGCCGAAAAGTCTCTCGTGGTCTCTGTTACGAACGACATAGGTCTTGTAACCAAGTGTGGGGTCAAAGCTATGTATATGACTGTTGGTTTCATTATTATTTATTTATTTAGGGCTTTAGGAAAAGTTCTTTAAATAATAGCGCTCGGGTGGAGCTAAGTTCCGCTAGTAGAGAGAATAAAGAAGGAAAAAACATGTTTAAGTTTGAATGCAAGTTATTCTGATTTCGCTTATTCGTAACCAGTTACAATCGGAGCGGCATTCAATTCACCCTTACGAAAAAAAACCTTTTTTGCCACCGCTTATCGACTTCAAAAAAACATTATGCTATTAGTCAATCACATATTATTTACAAGTAATACCTAAGTCTTGCGTCTTGGGCGTCAGAAACATTAAAACTTTAAGTGCCCAGCAATAACTCTGTTTATTATTATAATAATATTCTTATATTGCAGTTCATTGAGATCAATTATGTCGTCATAAAATCATCTGTCTGTCATACATGTACCATAAATTTTCATATTAACATTTGACATGACATTATCAATATCATTGGTTATCATTATGTGAAGATGTTGTTAATTATTTATACCTGCAAAGGTCAGGTATACAATATTACGCGGACATTTATACATACCTACATAGTTACAGTGCTTGTTTTACGTGTTAACGTGATATATGTCTATACGAAAGTTCCGAATAAAACCCTTCACACCGTATTAGCAGTAGTGCCATATATCATAGAGATAGACGATTTTATGAGAAAGAATAAGAATCGTCGTGAATTCTCCCGGCCGTCTTTTCTGATAAGGTTGCCCCTCACTTGAGCTTACATATTTTAGATGCTCATGAATGAACACCCGCAGCAGTTGTGAGTCATAAGAGGATATGAGCTGACAACCACCAGAACGGTTTTGATAAAGACATCACCCAACCAACCAGCCTAGCGAGAAGGATTCGTATTCAAATCTCATTTGAACAAAGTTAAATAAATAAATAAATAAATAAACTTTGGACATATACCTTATGTGACTTTTTTATCCTTAAATTAACTTTATAGTGTCGAGACCAATCCTTCTAGACCAATATTGTTCTATTTACATAAAAACTAGTAAAACTATTGCATCAAAACCAATCGAACTACCACGAACAATTGTGCATTTCAGATTAACAGCCCTCGATCCTGCTTTTCCAGCGTTCTACCCAGACGGTGTGATTATGCAGCATGTGAGTGAGAAGGACGCTGAGTTCGTGGATGTTATACACACGGACGCTGGCGGCTATGGCGCCCCGGTCCGTACTGGAACTGCTGACTTCTGGCCCAATGGGGGGAAGAGCATACAACCTGGATGCCCTAGATTTGCACCAGTACCCTTATCTGATGACAGTGAGTATCCAACACAGACAACGAGTTTTTAATTTGACACTCACATATTGATGACTTAATTTCCGGTGGGAATGTAAATTTCTAGTAGTAGATCTTGTATTTAATATATATTTACATAAAAGGATCTTACCCACGGTACAAACACTTCATAAATTGGGGAATTCAAGTACTTTAATATCTATTTCTAAATTTAGACTTCTATTCAATATTGAGAACAGACTAGCCAACTCTGGATCAAATTAGTCTATCAGAGTATTGACCTGTTTATTTATATATTTTACTCCATTATTTAATTTCTTATTTTCATGAGTAATTACTGCAAATTTACTTTTTTATGTACAAGACGTAATATTTAATACGACACATAAAATGACGTCCAGCGCGAAAAGTGAGGGTCACTTGACCGCCTTATTCCGCTAGCCTTAATGAGTGAAACTTTTAATGAGGTTAGGCACAATAGTAATAGTAGTAATGTACATACGTGTGGCTTACTTAATACGTTGAATACAACTTTCACGACATTCATATTTTGTCTAGCTTGCTCTAATGTAACAAGTCATTAAACAGAAGAAGACAAGACATAAAAAAACAAAGCAATACATACGCAATAAACACATATTTTATGACGTGGGTTTTAGAAATAACGGAAATAATAATACTCGACTTAGCATTTTGTATTATTGTACGAGACAATAGCCTTAGAATAGTTTTTAAGAATAGTGATTTAATAAATATAGTAATTTTGTAAATAGATATAGATATTTTGTAGAACAGATAGTTTGTAAATAGAAAATAAATAAAGTTATATTGCGGGCATAGCTTAAGATCAATAGTAGGTAGTGAAATAAAGAAAACAAATAGTTATAGGGTAGATGTACATTGTGATCAGGATGCATATTTTTATTAATAAAAAACAATGGGTGGACTCCTTACGGTATAGCAGCTGGTTAGAATAGTGTCAGTTTTGATATCCCCATCTTTATTGCACCTATAGCTCTGTCCCGCTCTCACGCCGACAGAGACACAGTTACGCGTGAGAGCGGGATAGAGGTTTGAACTGTATATAAGGGGGGCAAGGATCGGTGCAAAATCAGTCCTCGCCGGTCCTCGCCTCGCCTACAAGAACAGCAGAGCAAGAACAGTGGAAAAGCGCTATACCGAGGAAGCCACCCCGCCGCAAGATAGAAGAAGGGAATTTTATTCAGCGAATCGCTGCTCCCCGACCACAGTACCCACAGCGCTACAGAACCACAGTACCTACAGAACCACAGTACCCACAGTACTACAGATCCACAGTAACCACAGTAATCATAGTAACCAGCAAATAGTAACATTTTTTGGTCCTTCGAGAGCCGGATTTTCAAGAATCTTCGTCCAATAGCCGCCGAATCTTCGAGAAAGCGCCGGATTTTCAAGAATCTTCGTCCAATAGCCGCCGAATCTTCGAGAAAGCGCCGGATTTTCAAGAAACTTCGTCCAATAGCCGCCGAATCTTCGAGAAAGCGCCGGATTTTCAAGAATCTTCGTCCAATAGCCGCCGAATCTTCGAGAAAGCGCCGGATTTTCAAGAATCTTCGTCCAATAGCCGCCGAATCTTCGAGAAAGCGCCGGATTTTCAAGCAACTTCGTCCAATAGCCGCCGAATCTTCGAAAAAGATGCCAGTAACCAGATCCCGACACGAAAATGAACAGCGTCAGCGTTCGGTCGCCGCTTCTGCAACCGCCTCAGTCGCCGAAACATCGCAACAGTCGACGACAACAGGCACCACAGGGTACACAGGCACAAGCGCCACCGCAACAACGGAATCTGAACAAACCACGACGACGGAATTCGAACAATCTACGATTACGGAATCAGAACAAACCGCTGCGCAGGTAGAAACGGCACCGACACCTGCACCCGCAGAAGAAAAGCGGGCCGCCACAGTATGCAGCAGCAAGAGGCATCGCGACAGTAAAATAGACCGCGCAGTCAGACTGGCGCAAGCGAAAGAAGAATTACTTCGTCTTCAAGTCGAGCTTGCAGCCGCCCGTATAGCCACAATAGAAGCGGAATCAGATGCAGACAGCGAGGACTCGAGCTTTACGGGAAAGCTCACAAAACAGAGAGTCAACGATTGGTTGAACGACACTCGCCAACCAATCCTGGCTATAGAGGCACAACCCGCAATAGTTACAGAGCGAGAAGAGGCCACGCCCCCTCGCGCCACAGTCATAGAGCGAGAAAAGACCACGCTTCCTCGCGCCACAGTTATAGAGCGAGAAGAGGACATGCCCCCTCGCGCCACAGCCATAGAGCGAGAAGCCACGTCACATCGCGCCACAGTTATAGCACAGGAAGAAACCACGCGGTTTCAAGCAACAGTTATAGAAAATCAAACAAGCAAGCAACAATCAGCCTGCGACACACAGCAGTACAGCACGACGCCGCGACCCGATCTGAGGGAACTCGCCAACGCCATCACCCTCGCCGCGAAGTCAACAAACAGAAGCTTCCACGAATTGCCACTATTCACCGGTGCCCATCAAGAATGGCTGCTTTTTAAGGCAGCATTCCAAGACTCCAGAGCCCACTACACAGAAACAGAAAACATCGCACGCCTGCGACGCAGCCTGAAGGGAATCGCCAAAGAAGCCGTCGGAAGCCTGCTCATATACGGCGCGCACACCGAGGAAATACTGAAAACGTTAGAAACCCGATTTGGACGGCCAGACGCGATCGCTATCACCGAGTTGGAAAGGCTGCGAACACTACCACGGCTCACGGACGCACCACGAGACATCTGCACGTTCGCCACACGCATGTCAAACATCGTAGCGACTCTACGGATGCTGAAGAAAAGCTACTACCTTTATAACCCCGAGGTAACAAAGTCAGTCGTCGACAAACTCACACCAGCTCTCCGATACAGATGGTACGATTTCGCCGCAACCACAAGGGACGACGAAGCGGACCTAGTGAAGCTCTCTCGGTTTGCAGACAATGAAGCACAGAAATGCGGTCCATACGCCTCACCGGAACCGCACGCGAACCTAATAGGCAGCGAGGACCGGCGAGGACTCAAGATCAACAGAAGACAGAAGACTTACACAGCGTCGCCGAATCACCACGACGAAACATGCCCGATCTGCAGCAATACGGGACATAGAATAGAACAGTGCACAAAATACACGCAACTCAGCAGCAGTGAGAGATGGAAAATGGCCAAAGAGAAGGCGCTCTGTTTCGCATGCCTCAAGCGAAGAGTGCCAGGTCATCGGTGCAGAACAGCTAAATGCGGAATCGACGGATGCATACGAACCCATCATAAATCATTACACTTCCGTCAACAGAAAATAGAAGAACCCAACAATGAAGTAGTCACCAGTACGTGGTCCACATTCAAGTCACAGTCTTACCTCAAGATCCTGCCAGTGCAAGTCTCCGGACCTAAAGGTAAAATGGACACGTACGCATTATTGGACGACGGCTCCACAGTAACGCTCGTCGATGGCAACATAGCGCGGCAAATTGGAGCCAAAGGGCGGAGCGAACCGCTACATATAGAAGCAATAGGGAACACAGAAGTCCAAGCCACAGACTCGAAGCGTGTCACGTTGACATTACGTGGCACCCAAGAAGAACACATCATACAGGCCCACACGATATCGAAGTTACGTGTGGCACCACAGAAGATCCCAAGAGCAACGCTAAAAGGCTGCGACCACTTAACAGACATCGCATCCTATCTCCATTACGAAAAGGGCACTCCGGGGATTCTTATAGGCCAAGACAACTGGCACTTGTTATTGGCAACAGCTACGCGGAAAGGGAAAAGGAACCAACCCGTCGCATCATTCACTCCACTCGGATGGGTGCTCCACGGCTCCACTACTCGGTCGCTTGGTCACCGATTACATCGAATCAATCATCTTAGAAGCATCGACGACGACATGAACGAGCAGCTGCGACGTTACCTCGCCATCGAATCGCTGACCGTCGAACCCAAGAAGCCGAGAACTGACCCGGAAGAACGCGCACTCAATGCACTGCGGGAGCACACACAGCGGCGGGAGGATGGTCACTACGAAACGGCTCTGTTATGGGAGAACCCAGCCGTACCCATGCCGCACAACAGAGAAAACGCTCTCAAGAGGCTTCTGAGCACAGAACAACGGATAGACAGAGATCAGAAGCTGCGAGAACAATACAATCAACAGATGGCGGCCCTTCTTACAAAAGGATACGCCGAAGTAGCGCCGACACCGACAGAAACGGGCAAGACGTGGTACTTACCCCACTTCCCCGTTATCAATCCAATGAAGCCCGGCAAGATTAGAATCGTCCACGACGCAGCAGCGAAGACGCAGGGCGTCTCACTCAACGACCACTTACTCACCGGACCTGATTTGATTCAATCACTACCGGGGATTGTGATGCGCTTCAGACAGCATCCAATAGCAGTCACCGCGGACATCGCCGAAATGTTCATGCAGGTGAAAATACGCAACGTCGATAGAAACGCACTCCGATACCTGTGGAGAGGAGACGCGAGAGGGGACGCGAGCCCCACAGAATACAGGATGACGTCACTCATATTTGGAGCGAAGTCATCGCCAGCCACAGCCATCTACGTCAAGAACCTTAACGCAGAGAAACACAGAAACAGCAACCCCGCAGCTTACGGGGCAATAGTGAGAAATCATTACGTCGACGATTACCTACAGAGTTTCGCGACGGTCGAAGAAGCCATCCGCATAGCAACAGACGTGCGCGAAATACACAAACAGGCGCACTACGACCTACGTCAATGGGCGTCCAACTCACCAGAGGTACGCCAGGCTCTCAAAGCCACCACAGACAAGCCGTATACGCATCTGCAGGACGATACGACTACAGAGAAGATACTCGGCCTAGTATGGGATTGCCGAAACGACAAACTCTCCTTCAACACAGAGCTGGCAAGACTACCGCGGGGAACGATGGAAAACGACGCACCGACCAAGAGGGAAGTGCTCAAAACATTGATGTCGCTCTTCGACCCACTCGGATTAGCCGCCCCGGTCACATCACGGGCGAAGCAAATCTTGCAAGAGATCTGGAGGAGAGGTACAGACTGGGACCAACAAATAGACGAAGATCTCCGACCACAATGGAAGGAGTGGATTGGCCATCTACAGAAATTAACAAACATCAGGGTCCCTAGATGCTACCTGCACTACAGTGAAGCCACTCACCTCGAACTGCACACATTCGTCGACGCGAGTGAAGCAGCCTACACAGCAGCGTTATACTGGAGAGCAACACATCCGGACGGAACAGTCGCGACGACGCTAATAATAGCGAAGTCCCGAGTAGCGCCTCTCAAACTGGTGTCCATTCCCAGGTTAGAGCTGCAAGCGGCAGTCATGGGAAGTCGCATGGCAGCGACTGTTATAGAAGAACATGACCGTAAGCCGGACGCCAAGACCTACTGGACGGACAGCAAAACAGTACTTGCTTGGCTGCGGAATGGAGCGCGCTCTTATCGCCCGTACGTCGCGCATCGTATAGCCGCAATAGAGGAAAACAGCAGGATAACAGAATGGCGGTGGGTCCCGACAAAAGCGAACGTGGCGGACGACGCGACGAGGGACACGCCCCATGATTTAAACAGCGCACACAGATGGTACTGCGGCCCAGACTTCCTGAGGAACGACCCTTCGACCTGGCCCGTCGAAACGCCGACAGCTTCGTTCACTACCGGCGAAGAGAGAGTCCACAGCATAAAAACTACAGTCACAGCCCTCGCCGCAGCATTACCACCCACAGAACGCTTTTCCAAATGGGAAAAGCTATTGAGAACGACCGCACGAGTTCTACAGTTTATAGATAGTTGCAGACGCTCAGTCGCATCTGTAAATTACAAAAGAAACAAACGTCGAACAGAAAAGGACCCGACGTGGACCAAAGTTCCAGCAAAACCGACCGCAAGTTCGCGCCCCACGAAGCGGACGGAATGCACCACGGAACATAGATATCACCCCATAGACAGCACACTTCAACGTAGAGCTGAAGAACTGCTGATTCGTCGATGCCAGGAGGATAGTTTTAGCGAAGAAATAGCTTCAGTCAACAAAGGAGGCTCCCCACCTCCTCACAGTCGTTTGCGAGGCCTGGCGATAGAAGTGCACAACGGGATTCTAGTGATCAAATCCCGCATCCTGGCCGCAGAAGAGGTCTCCGAAGATACCAAGAGGCCAGCAATCCTCGACGGAAGACATCACATAACTCTACTATACGTGGATTATGTACACCGACTTTTGCTACATGCGGGAGTCGAGACGACGCTGAACGAATGCAAGCAACGCTATTGGATAGTGCGGCCGCGATCAACAGTGAAAAGTGTCATATACAGTTGTTTAAGTTGCCGTATCCGGAAGGCGCGCCCTCCGACACCAGCTACGGGCAATCACCCACCTTCTCGCCTGGCCCACCATCAGCGTGCTTTCACATATACAGGGATAGATTACTTCGGACCGCTCACAGTGACCGTTGGACGGTCAACACAGAAAAGGTACGTCGCTTTATTCACGTGTCTCACCACACGCGCCGTGCACCTCGAGATGGCCGGATCGCTCACAACCGACTCCGCCATCATGGCCCTACGACGGTTCATCGCTCGTCGTGGCTTACCTACAGAGATATGGTCGGACAACGGCACCAACCTACAGGGTGCCGACAAAGAACTCAGACGCTCCATCGACAGTGCGACGCGTGAAGATGCAAATCGCCGCGCCATCAACTGGCGTTATATCCCTCCCAGTGCACCCTTCATGGGAGGAGCTTGGGAACGTTTAGTGCGTAGCGTCAAAGTCTCCCTCGCTACGATATTACACGAACGCCACCCTACAGAAGAAACCCTAGTGACGCTTCTCGCTGAAGTCGAGAACGTCATCAACAGCAGACCACTCACTCACGTCTCCACGGACCCGGAGGATCCCGAAGCCCTCACACCCAACCACTTTCTGCTCGGTGGTCCTGCCAATCTAGCAGCACCGGGAGAATTTCAAGAAAACGACATAGCGAATCGCAGTCACTGGCGCGCCTCTCAGCGCCTCGCGGACCTCTTCTGGTCACGCTGGGTGCGGGAGTACCTGCCGGAGTTGCAACACCGGCGGGAGCCTTATAGTCGAGGCGAGCAACTGCGACTCGGGAGCATCGTCCTGATAGCTGATGGGACGCTGCCCCGCAACGTCTGGCCCAAGGGTGTAGTCGTCAAAGTCTTCCCGGGACCGGACGGAATTGTACGAGCAGCCGACGTGCGCACCCGGAACACCACCCTGCGACGGCCGACCAAGAAGCTGGTGATCCTGCCTGTGAATGTTGGAGCCACGCCAGGGACCAGTACTGCGCCGCTCCAGCCTGACAGCCGGGACGACGCACGGCGGGAGTGATGTACGAGACAATAGCCTTAGAATAGTTTTTAAGAATAGTGATTTAATAAATATAGTAATTTTGTAAATAGATATAGATATTTTGTAGAACAGATAGTTTGTAAATAGAAAATAAATAAAGTTATATTGCGGGCATAGCTTAAGATCAATAGTAGGTAGTGAAATAAAGAAAACAAATAGTTATAGGGTAGATGTACATTGTGATCAGGATGCATATTTTTATTAATAAAAAACAATGGGTGGACTCCTTACGGTATAGCAGCTGGTTAGAATAGTGTCAGTTTTGATATCCCCATCTTTATTGCACCTATAGCTCTGTCCCGCTCTCACGCCGACAGAGACACAGTTACGCGTGAGAGCGGGATAGAGGTTTGAACTGTATATAAGGGGGGCAAGGATCGGTGCAAAATCAGTCCTCGCCGGTCCTCGCCTCGCCTACAAGAACAGCAGAGCAAGAACAGTGGAAAAGCGCTATACCGAGGAAGCCACCCCGCCGCAAGATAGAAGAAGGGAATTTTATTCAGCGAATCGCTGCTCCCCGACCACAGTACCCACAGCGCTACAGAACCACAGTACCTACAGAACCACAGTACCCACAGTACTACAGATCCACAGTAATCATAGTAACCAGCAAATAGTAACAATTATTTTTATCGAATCTACGGCCTTTGTTTTCAGCACCTAATCAACTGCCCTGCTAAGACTATTAATTTATTAGTTGAGGAATATGTAGGATAGCACCCTAGCATGAAATGCACAACATAGTTTTAACATAACAATCAATCACATATTTCTTACAATGTTTTATCTAATAACCACAAAACATTTGACAACTCACATACGAATAGATAACAGATGTCACAGTTGCATACAAGAAGATAACATCATTTTATCTGTTAGAAATATGGGTTGACCTTTTCCTACAATCTTATGAGTTAAAAAACAAATACAACTTCATACGACAACTCAAATTTTTCTTCTATTCGATTCCACTATATCGATCTACGGTACAAGGACAAGGTTCAGACCTGCTTCAGACTTGACCACTCTTACACTATAGCAATGTCTTTATTAAGCACCTACCATCATCACTTGTCTTCTTCTTCTCTTCATCAACCCATATACGCCCACTGCTGAGCACGGGTCTCCTCTACCATTGAGAGGGTTTTAGGCCGTAGTCCACCACGCTGGCCTAGTGCGGGTTGGCGGACTACACACCTAAGAAATTCCTAAGAACTTTTAGGTGTGCAGGTTTCATCACGATGTTTTCCTTCACCGTTAAAGCAAGTGATAATTCAATGTGAATACACACATAACTTCTAAAAGTCAGAGGTGTGTGCCTGGGGTTCGAACCCGCGACCGCCGAGATTCTCGACCGCGCGCCTAAACCTCGAGGTCATCACTGCACATCACTTGTCAGTAGAATAAAACATCAGAATATTATTATAAGTTACTATATATTATAAGATACTTATTACAAGAGTAATTTTTAGAGTTTACGAATCAAGACCAAACACCCTCGACTTAAATTTTCGTGTGATAATGACCAATGAACTTATGAAATAATTGTTCATTCCAGATTTATGCAGTCATTGGAGATCATGGCGATTCTACGCGGAATCCGTTCTGAATCCAGAAGGATTTCCCGCGTCTCCTGCTGATTCTTATCAGAAATTCCGAACTAACCCTACGCCTGAAGCGGGCATGGTCTACATGGGTTATGCCTGCGATCCTAGGTATGTTATTT
Source organism: Cephonodes hylas (assembly GCA_030295005.1). Classification (NCBI taxonomy): domain Eukaryota; kingdom Metazoa; phylum Arthropoda; class Insecta; order Lepidoptera; family Sphingidae; genus Cephonodes; species Cephonodes hylas. The sequence goes on from AP025366.1 coordinate 9,075,309, forward strand.
CTCTTAATTTTGGAACCATCCATCCATGGGTTAAACCATCAACTTTTGACCACAGGCTCTTCGATGAGCATCAAATCTGCACTAAATGCCTACACAAAAGTCTACATAACAAAGTAAAACATTATCCAAAACCAAATTTAACCATATTTTTATTCCAAAAAGAGGTTAATTGTAAGTTCCGATTTGTTTTTGCGATGCCTTCCTATGAAGATTTTGTTTTGAAGGAATGTTTTTCCAGCTATGTATCGAATTACTACCGCAGCCAAACGAAAAGTTTCTAAAAGTACAGTTGTTGTTAAATTCCTATTTCATCATCAATCTATCTTAATGATAAGAGACGGTACTGACTACAATTAATATATAATATTTTACTTCTATTTCAGTGCCCAAGGATCGTATTATCTGACAACAAACGCAGCAACGCCTTTCGGAAAGGGAGTCGATGGTCTTTACCCAAAACGCAAAAAGGAGTCGCTGAAAAAGGCATAATCTCAACAGGACGAACAAAACTAATCTAGCAAATAATCTATGCTCAATAAACAATTCCAAAACAAAGATTCCATACACCCGTTTAATGATTCAGCTCTTCATAGTTATAATTCATCGATTACATAACTTAAACTAATTTAATACGATGATGAAGTATTTATAGACATTTTGTAGTTCGAAAATTAGTTATTGGAACTGTCTTAAATTCAAGAAAGGGCCTAAATATCATAAAAAAATATAATAGAAAATTTAGAATAAACATTCACCGATCGAAATTTGTTCATAGTTAATACCTTATGTTTTTACCTTAAAAATGGATCTGTTTATATTTGTTCTTATTATTATTTAAATTTCTTGACATGATTTAGACGTATAAAAACTAAGTGTAATTTTAGGAATAGAATTGTATTAAGTGTGTACTTAATATTATCATATTTCTGGGTTCAGTTTTAAAGCAATTTTTTTTTTATTTAAAAAATGTGATTTCAATATATTAATAGGTAAGACTTCGGTAGGTAGTTGCTAAATGGAGTAAAAAGGTTAATATTTGAATTTCATGTAACTGCACAATCATTTCGTTACATGTAATATAGTAGATACTGGTTATTAAGTAAAACATTTCGCCAAAATAAACTTTTGACTTTACGGTTACAATGTAAAAAAAAACCTATTGTTCGAAATATATATACCTACGTAAATAGACATGCCAAAACATACTTGCATTCAAACAAAAATGTTTCTTTTAACTTAGTGCCTTAGGAATAATCGCACAAAAATCCTTTACTCGTTCTAACTTTACCTTAACTATATTTGTAATTTTAGTGCAATAAAAAAATAGTTTATGTAGACGGCATGAAGATAGCATCAAGCACATTTCAAAGAATTTAAGACTTCTATCGACACAACATCACCTGAATTACTATTAAGATGACAGCTTACATTAATCAATTCCTTGCTAAATCTTAGATAAGTAGAATAAACGCACAGTATTTAGGACTGTACTTATAGACGTAAATTGTGTCTGTCTTAATGAAGGTATTCGTTGTCCCACTTTCTCAAACTTAATTTGTCATGAGACAGAAAAAGACAAAACATTAGCTATTATAGACGAAGTTAACGTTAATAAGTAAGGCCTAAAATATATAGACAATTGTTGTTATCTAGATGAATAGAAATTGGAACTTAAATTATAAATATTAGCTAGTTACATAAGGGGAAAAAACATTAAATGTCCTGTGTTTTGTTCTATTAGAACCCGTATCCAATATTTCTTTCCTGATATGATCTGTATGTTTTTTTTGTTCGGGCTCAACTAAAGAGACCTTAAAAAACAAAAATATGAAGAGACTAAAGCCATATTATTAAAATGTGGAATGTTTCTTGGGATACTTATAGATATCATTTTGCTAAATTAAAAGTAAATAATAAACATTTAATTACAAAAATGTATATCAAAATGTTTATTCGTATCAATTATTATTTAAATAACTGAAAAAGATATCAGCCAGTCAAACAAGGAACACTTGATTAAAAAAATCCTTATTAAATAATCTCATTTGGGATCGGTAAGAGTCCTAATGAAGTAAATTATTTGAAAATAAAAAAAAACAATTGAGCATCACATAATCATGATGTTTTATTTTAGCCCATAATTGCCATGAGTTATGTAATCTAGATAATTGTGATTCAAAATAACTTATCGCACTTAAAATAAAATATGAAAAAGTAAAATGTATGTATATAATCGCATGTTCTAGTTTTAGTGAATTATTGTCGTGTTCAATAAGTACTTAAGGGATCAATATTTATTTGTTATATAAATTGTTTGCGTATAGTATTATTTTATTTAATCATAAGTTCGTTTTACAGAATAAAAATAAATCAATGCCTAAAAATGTTTTTCTATTTCATTTCATCTAATTTCAATATTTAAAAAAATCCACCACATACCTCCTACACTAATAGAAAAACAATCTTTATCAAACCATAATAGGTATTTTTTATACGTCTTACGGTCTTCTTGCACGGACCTCTTTTACAATTGAAAGGGTTAATGCTTTAGTCCACCACGCAGCTATAATTAATAACAATGTAATGTCAATTCATCGTTACGGTGATTTTGACAATGTCGACGATAAATTAACTATTTTCTTAAAGCGTGAAGCTTTAAAACTTAGAGTTAGTTCTTTCAAATCACAAATTAAATTGAATCAGCAATATACCAATTTCACTACAAGATGTAAAGGAGGAATCAAATTTAACACGATATGAATGCTATGCTATGTGGCGCAGTTGGCTAGACACCAGCTTGCGAAACGAGCGGCCGCGGGTTCGATCCCCGCACCGAGACAAATGTTTGTGTGATCCACAAATATTTGTTTCGGGTCTGGGTGTTTGTGAGACCGAAAAGTCTCTCGTAGTTTCTGATACCCACGACACAAGACTCGTATCTTAGTGTGGGGTCAGGACTATGTATGTGACTGTTGGGTGTATTTATTATTTATTTATTTAATTATATTACAGAAACTGGGATTGAAAGTCTTATCTCTAAATCCGTGTGATAAGTTTCATCCAACACAATACATTAATTTAAATTCAAAGTTTATTCACAATACACACACACTTAATTCACAAATTAGCAATTTAATATGCACTGGTTATTGCTATCATTGTGACTCTTCGTACGCCTATGCTTATCGTTACGTTATTGTCTCATTTGTACTGTCATTAGCGAAATGTCCTTCATATGCCACGTACCCGTAGTCTTCGCCATCCACATTCCTCAATAGTCTACGAACATCTTGACCAACCAAGTATACCACATACATAACTACTGATGTTAGGATGAACCTGAAACATATAGTGTTACTTCATAATCATTAGCCCATATACGTTACAATGCTGGGTACGGAACACTTTCACAGCTAAAAGATGTTATGTCTTAGTCAACTTCAGTGGCCTATGTAGCATTATTACTAGTGTTAGATGTATTAATCAACGGAATACTGAACAATGTGACTGTGATGATAATAAATCTAAATTGTGATGTCTTAAAGTAAATTATCATGAAGAATCGGCTCTTGTATGCTTACGAAGTTAGCAGTCACATAGGCTCACAGAATGCTTTAATTTGTTACCATCAAGAGTCCTAACTTATCTTTTGTTTAAAAATAAGTAAGAAGAACTGGTAATGATTATCCTAAAATAACATTATATCAATTGGACAATGACCATTGACCTCGCATAATCAAAAAATATTAATATAATACAGGTGATGACGAAATTCAGTAACATCTTCTATTTATTTTTTATGGTCACTTAACAGACACATATGTTTCATAAATTTTGTTGTTGTTTGAAAAAAAAAGTTACTGATAATTTTGTGCCCAAGTAAGTTTAAATCGCTGAGAAAGACAAATTGTGCAAAAGCACATATAACTTTATTCTGCACATAGGTCGATTTAAAAAAATCATCCGGTTCTTTGCAAAACATAAAGACACAGCCATAATAACCTCGGACGTAAGATATAAGATAACATTTTCACTAACAACAAAGATTTAATAACATGGGAAAAAACAACAACTTGTGTTCAAATTAATCAAAATCTAATAAGTACCCAAAACCTCCCTTCTTATTATTCAACATATTCCAGAAATTCTCCAGGTAATGAGTCTGATGATCCCAGACTATATGTACTGTGCGATGTGGCCATAGGTGGAGTGGTAGTAGCTGTGAATATTTCCGACACAAATTTCGTCGTCCAAAATACGGAGAAAGCAAATGCAGCAAGTAATATCACACTGAAAATCAAAATACATAGTTTGCTATTACCTATGTTTACATATAATATAAGACACCAGAAAGCAAGAATAAAGAATACGATCCTTTCAGATTATAATCATCCTTTTTTAAATATTTTAAGATTCTTCTTTTGATATTATAACGTTTTATACCGATAAATTCAAAAAATAAATGAGTAATAAGCAAACTGTCCTGTGATATTTTTCAGCTATGATTTATTGGTTCGTGCTTCTACCATAAGTGAATGTGCAATTTGATTCGATATCACTTAAAGTGTGCATGTCTAATACCCATAATACAAACGTCATATTGTGAGAAAATCTACCCATAATTCACTACGACTCACTAAACTTTATAAAACGTATTACTCACAGTCCAGCACCTCCAGCCATAGTAAACAATAAAGACTTATCCAAAAACTCTTTTATCCGTTTGTATTATAATATTCGCCTAATGAATGTACCACACCGATGACAACTGAAGATCGATAATGGAGATATTCGCATAGAATCAATGAAAATAAACACGTATTGTTTCATATTCATTGTTGTTCGAATCGTTCACATTAATACCTAGGTGATGTCAACAAACACACACGTCTACCGACTTGTCTATTCGATAAACATTCTATATCGGTTCATCAAATACATAGGTTTCATTAAATAGACATATACATATAAAGATAAATTAGATATAAAGATTACAGATTTAGACAGCTTCGTGGAACAATCAGCTTGGGAAACGAGAGCCTACGATTTCGATTCCCGCACCGATTTAACTACCAATTACGTACTATTTCTTTCAAGTCTGGGTGTTAGACCGCTAATTTTCTCTTAGTTTCTGAAACCCACGACACAAGCCTTGTATCTTACTTAGGAATCAGGAATATGCATGTTAATGTTGGGTATATTTATTAAGGGTCGGTTTGGAGTATTAGTAAGGAATTCGTATTAAGGTATGGGGGCAATTGAGACAGCTGTATTCAGAACTAAAGGCCCTGTAACTTAATTCAATCCGTCACAGACACCTAACAAAGACGTATAATATTTGTCTAGTTGTCATTTATAACTCTGCCAAAAGATTTTGCCTTAAAAAAAACTATTCTATGTTATTAGACTCAACTGTATATCAGTTGAGATGCTCCAAGGGTAAAAACATTATCATAAATGAAAAATAAAAAGAAAAAACAACTTACAAAGTAACGTTTATTTATTTACGTATAACAAAATTGTCATTTACAACAATTCGTTTGTCACTGCAATTTATTATACAATATTAGATATTGGTTTTGGTACATAATAAACAAATGTTTAAAACGCTTTACCGCAGTATTATCGATATAATTATAAATATTTTTTTTAACAGTATATAGCAACATATTCTGTAGTAAACAGTTAAAGAAAGAAGAATATCTACATTTCACTTATGCTAATTAGAAGATTTTCCCAGTCATCAATTTCAATATTCTCTCTTCTCCTAAAATAAGAAAAGGCTATGAGTTTCGTACCTAGCGTAAGAGAAACTTAAATTTATTTTTTCAAGTCTTCCAACTCAACCTAGGCCAGTGAGATTAGTAATTGGTATATCATTGTTCATCCGATCCATTTCCAACATATATCTTCCGCCCAGAAATAACGTGGCCATGACCGCACCGGCTAACAGAATTCTGTAATTAAATTTTGCTTATAAAATTCCAAGTACATATTTCATACAGGGTTAATCAGGCCGTGGTCGGAAACGAAGGCAGGTAATAACTAAGGTGATTCCAAATCCTCTGGCATTAACGAAAATGACGACAAACAGTATATTTTTTTACGTTTTCTATACAAACATCGGTATTGAATGTGGTTTATATGGAAAATGTAAAAAAAATATTTTTTGTCGGGATTTTGCTTAATATTAGCGGGCTTATTATCACTTTAGATGTTATCTTCCTCCGTTTCCGATCACGGTTTGCATACACCCTGTATATGACTCAGCAGATCATAAAGATTTGTAACGATATTTGACGATCCATAAAGAAATTCCTCTTGTAGCAAAAACATCCGAAAGTAACAGACAGAATGACACCTCTTTATAATTATACAGAACATGATTCATATAAAATGACTAGCTTTTGCTCGCGACTCCGTCCGCGTAGACTACAGGGTTGAGTTCAGAAGGAAAATAAGTTGTAGTCTATTTTACTTCTCAGAGTCCTATTTATGTCCATACCAAAAATCATACAATTCGGTCAAATTGTTCAAAGGTGAAACCGTAACGCGTCGATCGGCGCCTTGTGCATCATTACTGCGCGCTTGATCAATATTTTAAAACTGCAATATCTTCTAAGATACTCAGTGAAATCAAATGATGTAAAGGGCAATTTTATTTAAAATTAAATACTTGTAATGAATAACGTATTTATTTGGATAAGGATTAAAAAAAATAGGCATATGCTGTCGCGGACTTTTTTTTAGGACTTTTAAAGAGGAATATTTCTCTCAAACATTATTTTAGCGAAACTTTAACCGTTTCCGCAGCGCACGCAGCGGAAGCTCACAAAAAGGAAAAAATGTCCCCGATTTTGAAACATTCTTTAATGCTGCTCCGCTCCTATTCGTCGAAGCGTGATGTTATATAGCCTATAGCCTTCCTCGATAAATGTGCTATCTAACAGTGAAAGAATTTTTCAAATCGGACCAGTAGTTCCTGAGATCCTAGCGTTCAAACAAACAAACTCTTTAGCTTTATAATATTAGTATAGAAAACAGTTACAAGTATTTCTAAAAAGAGGATATTAAGCTTCTAAACTTCACATGTATAACAAAAAACTAATGTAATGTCAAGCTTCTGCCAATAAAAAATATATTTACAGCGATGCACAGCAGATGACAGATATTAATCTAGGTAGAAGGCATATAATATACAGAATAAGATTGATTATTATTATCGATTTTGACATCAAACAGTAGGTACGGGAATTAAATGATAGACAAACTTCCTAAGACCTATCATAATAAACTTGATCAAAATTATCGTTTTCTTGTAACAGAATATTAATAATAGAGACAGAATTAAGGGAACTAATTTATTTGCTTTCATCCATCACCTAATAGAATAATTAAGACAAATTACTTACAAACCAGCTACTGGCATTTTTGTACTATAATAATTATATTTCTCTACAGTTCAGTAACACTACATGACAGTTGAACTGAAACTACAGTGTAACCGATGTGATGCACGAAACATAATATTACTTTATGAATGTTTACAAACAAATATTTTGACAATTATTGTTTATAAATAATTTGACAAACATGGAAACAATGTCATAAACAATTTAAATACTTATTTTATATCATCACTAATAACATGCAGATGCTAAAGAGAGGTTTTTATTTCACTTATAATAATATTAATTTATATGGGTTGAAATGTAAAGGTAATACAAAATTGTGTATCCAAAATAAATTATCACGTTCTTTGAAAGATTGAAAGAAAATGTTGATGGTGAAAGAAAACATCGTAAGGAAACCTGCACAGTTAATAAGTTATTAGATATGTGGCCCGTCAACACACACTAGGCCAGTGTGGTGAACCGAAATAAAATAAAGGACATAGACATAAACACAAATAATTTCAACCGAATACAAAACAGGAAAATCTTAAAACTGGTACGAAGGTGTTGTCATTTCATCAGATTTTGGTGTAGTAGGGAAGAATCCCGGAAACGATGTTGTTGGTGACATAACGAATTTTGTCGTCCAGTACGTGCAAAATCCCAGTACTGCAGTGACTAATAAACTGAAAGGAATTCAAAAATTTATAAGTAAGACAAACGTTTTAGGAGAATCGCCGATAAATATGAATATTTGAGCAATGTCCTTATATCATTATTTAGGTTTCATATTAAAAATAAAAGGTAAAAAGGCTTAATTGATTTTTAAGCATCATCCATCATCATCATCATCCATCAGCCAATGGATGTCCATTTCTGGACATAGGCCACTCCAAATGACCTCCACCGGGATCTGTCAGAAGCCGCCTGCAGCCAGCGACGTCCTGCGACCTTTACAAGGTGTCCGACCACCTTGTCGGTGGACGTCCCACGCTGCGCTTTCCGGTACGTGGCCTCCACTCAAAAACTTTTTGGCCATCGGTCATCAGTTGCATTGCTATACCTGTGGATCCCAAGAAAATATTTTTAAAACAAGTAATGTTAAATTTTGTTAGACACTCACAAACCAAGTACCATTATTATGGCAAAAGAAGGTGTGCTGGTTCTGCATCTGAATGCTATTGCCATCGAGTACGGAACAAACGAAGACTATAAATTGCACTACGCATTGTTGTTATGGGAACAGCAGTTAGTACTGAAGAAATGGTTACGCGATACCAGTTATAAGGCGAGCTTACAAGAGTTACATAGGAATTAACTAAATTACTTAATTCCTATGTAACTTGGCCAATGATGACCAATGATAGCTAAGTGTGATTATTTTCATTTTTTTAATATGTCTCGTCTATTTTGTATACAGTATGTTGCGTGGTAGCTCTCATAACACAAGCTGTAAATCGACAAGCCAGAAATATTTGTTTCGAGTCTGGGTGTTTGTGCCGACACAGAATCTTTTGTAGTCGCTGACATCAACGAAGTAGGACTTGTATTTTAGTGTGGTGTAACATATACATACTTGTATATACATACTGTACTGAGATTGTAATCGGAAACCGAGGCAGGTAATAGTTCCGGTGATCACAAACCCATTGGCGTTAAAAAAATTCCCGATAAAAAAAATATATGTTTTCCATACAAACCTATATGTGCATTTAATATTGATGGTTGCATGGAAAACATCAAAATGTTTATCTTGTCGGGATTTTTTTGAGTCAATCGGTTTGTGATCACCGTAGTTATTACCTGCCTTAGTTTCTGATCACGGTCTGAATACACTCTGTATATACACTCGCTTTGGACGAGATAGATTCCCGTAGCCCACAGGGGAGATTAAAAACATATGTAATTAAAAAACTTGACTCTTTATGATATTGGTGTACTAAAAGCACAACATTCTGGTCCATTCATTACTTTTACATATTGTATGCAATGATGGCATTATATAATTCACCATTAACGAACGAACAAACAATAAACATATTTGCTAAAATACCGTAGAGTCGTATTTGGCCCAATATTCAGCAATATTTTCATTTTCACCTTACAGTTGAAAGGAGTTTGTCTATATTTTTATTTTATTGAATTATTTGAATTATTGGGGATATAAGGAAACTATACCTATACATAAATATTTGGTACCCATTTAAAAGATTTAGTATATATATTTTTTGTCAAACTTTGGGTCAAAGTCGTCCTAGGGCTTGGGTGACTTTGGCCCACTCACTTTCTCGTTCTGAAATCGCAAGGTTGTTGCTGCTGGGACAAACCAAACTCCATAAAATAAATCTACTGGTGATAAAATACAAATCCACATCAAATAGAGTAACTTTTTTAAATTTTAAGTTAAATATTTTTATACTTATGTTAACAAATGCGTTTTATTTTATGGCGCACTTAACAGTCTTCCAATAAAGAAATCAAAATGGGAATACAAAGTAAAAAACACCTTACAAGGCTTACAAAGCTTACAGCTAAGCTTACAAAGCTTACAGCACTTACAAGGTAATTTTAACGTTTATTGTTACAAGATTTTTAAATTGACATGAAGAGTAGATAAGAAAATAATACTGATCAAAATACCATAAAACTATAGCATTATTAGTTATAGTATTGTGGGGTCATGTCCATTTTAATTTGTGATCCATCTTCGAACTTGACGTCGTCATCAGGTAATTCTTAAGTAGATGAGACTTCACTCATTCAAGAGCTACAACTTGTAATAGAGTCACGGCTCTGTTGTTGTCTTTTCTTAGGCTTGGCGAGTGGTTTTAGCGTCAAACCTGATGAAGTTGCTTCTGCAATGTCTGCTGCACTAATTGACTAACCAGCAAGGACGTTCAGTTTCTTTTTTAGCAATTTTTTTTTATAGGCAGCTTTCATTTCGTGCTTGTTCCAATTTTCCCATGGGCCAAAGAGAAACAAAAATGGATTACATTTCTGACCAAATCACTTTTTCGCAATATCACAAAAATAGTTAAATTTCTTGATAAAAAAAAGTGCGATGCCGAGGGTCACTGACATAAGTACCACACTTTTAACCAAATATTTAGAAGGAAACTCACCTGAATTAGGAGTTTTAGACGAAAGTTTGCACTACAAAATTTTGCTCCATAAACAAACTTTTCGAAAACAGCTAAATCAACCAATCAGAGTAGGGACCATAAGCTCGAAAAACTGTTTTACTGACAACTTGTGCTTGTTGTCTGCGGATTTTAATGCGTACTTTTTCGAAACAGACTGCAGGAGAGGTGTGGCGCGAATTCCAAACTTTTACCTATTTTGGGCCAAAGTCACCCCATTTTTTTTTTTTTTTTTTTATCACGAGAGGAAAGCGCCTTAAGCTCCCCTGTTCGGTACCTCGGGGGAGGCCGTAAGGTAAAGTAAAGTCACCCCCTAGGGCCAAACTCATACGAATTTACAGTACCGATTATTATTCATAACCAGCATGACTTCTGCACCGAGGTATTTTCCATTTATAGATAAAAAGCATTTATTATTGTATCCTTTTGTCTGGTTCTTCCATAGTTAGCTACCAATTGATGTTTTATTCTCTTTATTTTATAAAATCAATGAAGCCTAGAAAGGTTCTTGAATAGTGCAATATTCTCTCGTATGCTCCACACTTTACAGCCCACCAATAACAGCGACCTGTGTTTACTAAACACTGTAGCATTACGTTGGACTTCAATATAAATTCTACGACTACACGGTTACACTGATACAACATATTCCGAAATTCTATGTACCGGTCTATTCTCTATATGATCTGTCAATTTATAAAAATTAAAAAATGAAACACTTTTAAGGGTCTTTGTAGTAGACAAAGTTAAATTTAGTTAACATTACTGTAATAACTTTACTTTATTGCCTTACCAAATAGGGGTAGTACTTAACCTAATTTTATTCGTATTGGCACAGCAAAGCTGTTTGGTATTTTGTGTAGTAGCATTACTACTATAATAATAGACACACTCAACAGTCACATATATAGTTCTGACCCGACACTTAAGGAAGAAGACTTGCAGTCTTACGTCGTGGCTTGAAAATACATACCACGTTTCAGACTCACGAACACCGAAACCGAACACAAAATTTGGGGATCATAAAACATTTGTCCGGATTAAACCCGTTGTCTGTCGTTACGCTAGCTAGTAGCAAACCAACTTTAGGGCCCACTGCCCTGTGACGTCGACTACATATAAAACATTCCAGTCTGTCTTGTAAAACTAATTTTTGTTTTATAATAAACAACACCGTGGCCGACAAAGAGCGTAACGGCAAAAACCTAGAAGAATATGTTCCTCACCCAATATACTCAGGAAGTCTAGCTGAAAAGTTTCTTCATGCTAACTTTAAGGCCCTGGGGTATGTAGAATTTATAGTAACAAACAACATATATTATTTATTAACCTTTATTTAAGTAATGATAAGGCCTTAAAAGTACAATTGCAACCACATTAAAAGCAATTACTACATGACAAATAAATAATGATTGAAATTCCAAGGCATTTTTATACTTATTTTAAATCAATATTAATTTTATGCAGTTTATTTATACTCAAGATGATGAAGTTAGACGAAATGATAAACAAAAAGCAGTATAGAAAAAAACAATCACAATATTATAGTCGCGATAAAATGTTTTGTAAACATCGTAATAAACTTCTTGCGGAAAGTAGTATTACAAAAATATAAAATTTTTTGCAAAAAAATCGACATATCTGTGATAATACAGTATTCCTAAGCAGTTAAATCGAGACACATGATCCATGTTTTCAAGGCAAAACTATTTCAATATAATTTGTTATTTCTATTGTAAATTCTTGGAAATAAAAATGTACACCAAATAAATACAAAACATAAAGAATTAAAAAAAATATGAATGATCTCACAATAATAAACTTAATACTAGTCCTTATATAATGCTAGAAGGGAGGCGGTATTGTGGTGGTTGAGGATGTGTCTGCTACAGCCCGTTGGAGTGTATGCACTGCTTCCGGCATGTTCAATAGATATTTAGTGGTCCAATAAGCACCAAAAGCCAGCAACCCAGTAATTAATAAACTGAAATAAAGAAGGAAAGTATTTGCACATTAACAGTTCAAAAAATTAGTTAAGAACGGAACTTGGAACCAGCCCATTGCCGTTTTCTTACTATAGACTCCATGTAGTTACTGTGAATTTTCTAATTAATTAATGCACTACACTGTTCGAGCCAGGAACCAAACCAAGAACTCTCGATTTCACAGCAAACTTTTGTAGCGATAGGCAGGCAGTATAATGCAGCGTCGCTCTCCTGCGCAAGCCCCAGAGAGCGCTGGCGCAGCGGATGATCAGGGACTACCGCACGATATCCTACGAGGCGGCCTGCGTTTTGGCTGGGTCCCTGCCATGGGACCTTGACGCCAAACTCCTCTCGCGGTTATACCACCAGCGGGAGGAGGCGTCAAGTCGCGGGGACAGACTGGCCCCGAGAGAGGTCGAGGCGATTAAAGCCTCCCTCCGAGCGGCCGCCGTGGAGGAATGGCGAACCAGGCTGGAGAATCCCAGTGCTGGTGCTAGGACCGTTGAGGCAGTGCGCCCTGTCCTCGTCCAGTGGGTGGACAGGCGCCACGGTGCGGCGACGTTCCGCCTGACGCAGGTGTTGTCGGGGCACGGATGCTTCGGCCACTACCTGTGTCGGGTGGCACAAAAGGAGGTGTCGGCCGTGTGTCACCATTGTGACAACTGCCCAGACGATACAGCCCAGCACACACTAGAGGAGTGTCCAGCCTGGTAGGTGCAGCGCAGCGCTCTCCGCGCTGTAGTAGGTGGAGACCTCTCACTCCCGGCCGTCGTCATGTCGATGGTCGCGAGTCAGAGGTCGTGGCGAGCGATGCTCTCCTTCTGCGAGCATGTCATGTCGCAGAAGGAGAGTGCGGAGCGGGATCGTGAACGGAACGATCCCGCCCGCCAAAGGCGTCGAAGAAGGAGGCGCCGGGTCTAGATCCGGGCGCCGGTTAGTGGGGGGGTAACTACACCTCCTCAAACCTGAGGAGGCCGAGGCGCTCTCGTCTCGGAGGCGCACTGGGCGACTGCGGAACCATTGTGGGCGTTCCTAGCCCACGTACCGTGGTCGCCCTACTTGGCGCAAAGACGGCAAGTTAAAAAAAAAAAAAAAGGCAGTATAATGTATTCAACCCACCCACAAAATAAGTATAAAATCATAACGTTCCTTATTTTCATTTTCGCTGACGATTTGCTCATATCTTTTGGGTGCCTATGTTATAGCATAGAATCATATATTTAATTATGTAAGTTTATTATAAATATACACTCAACAAGTACGCACGTACTAACTTCTTTAACCCCTCAATAAGCGAAAATAGTGCTGCAATAAGAAAATCTGTAAGAGTAAAATAATTTCAATCGTCTTGGAGCTAAATCGCATAGAATGACACACATAAGTTATAAATATTCCCTATGTTTCACACTAAATTTTAAATATTAACAGCATTAAATAAAAACAAATACTTACAAGCCGAGAGGCATTTTTCCTATGTATAATCACCGCAATACAAAGCGTGTCAGTTCACACATAGCACTCTTTCTAATGATAGAATACAATGAAACTTATGACTAATCTTTATATAGTTGACAAGGCTAAAGCTATCGATCCACCAAAAGCATTAAGCCATAGCTAATGATTTAATAAATATTTTTTTTAATGAAAAAAATAATTTTCCTGCAGGGGTTAAAGTATTTTAATGTATTGCGGTATAATATCAACATCATATTGTTCTAGAGTCTAAGGCAAAAATGACAAATATTGAGAGTTGTAATAAAAATAAATCCATTATTTTTGCATGAAATTCAACGCTAAAATACCATAGTTAAAATGATCGAATTTGGATCAAATATACGCTGGTTTGTTCAAAAATTCGCTGCCATTTTGAAGGTAATATCATTATGCCTCTCTCATAGAAGCTCTCATCCCTATTGGCAAAAAGTAGAGTCAGCTAATTATCACAAGCCTCCCTCGAAGCCAATTCCCTAGCCACCAGAAAAAATCTAAGTGTAATGATATTTGGCGGTCATAATTATAGACTTTACTACTTTGCCGAATTTTCTAATGCAGAAGCCCTATATTTCGGGTCCTCCCGATCAAAAATCTAGTGCCGCAGGACAAACAAGTAAAATCTATTTATAGTGCTGGCCTCGAGGTTTAGACGCGCGGTCGAGAAACTCGGCGGTCGCGGGTTCGAACCCCAGGCACACACCTCTGACTTTTCGAAGTTATGTGTGTATTCAAATTGAATTATCACTTGCTTTAACGGTGAAGGAAAACATCGTGATGAAACCTGCACACCTAAAAGTTCTTAGGAATTTCTTAGGTGTGTAGTCCGCCAACCCGCACTAGGCCAGCGTGGCGGACTATGGCCTAAAACCCTCTCAATGGTAGAGGAGACCCGTGCTCAGCAGTGGGCGTATATGGGTTGATGAAGAAGAAGAAGAAGTGCTTAAATATATTTTTTTCTATCTTCTTACACGCAGCTTGTAATGGCTGCCAGCATTACATAAAATTTGACTATTCAATGCGCATGTTATGTAAACACAAATGTTATAGTAAAAATAGTAATGTTATGTTAGTAAACTAAGCACCGTGTCCCATAATAAAGATTAAAAATATCATCATGAAATAAAACACAAGTTTAAAATGTATAATTTTGATTTATTTCATTATTAACAATATTAAATCAGAAAAAGTGAATACTGCTGCTAATATGGCGAAAATTCCAATAGCTAAGTATAATTTGTCGTAAGACTGTATCACTTCGGCCGGCGTCGATTCCGATGCGGAATCATTTTGATTTAATCTTCTTTTCATTTCTTTATATTCATCATTAATCTGTAAAATTGTTAAATTAATTTGAATTGAATTAAAACCTGATAAATAGTAACATCTAATGTTAAGCATTAACTTATATTTTACTTATCATGTAAAAAAATTACGGAGCGAAAATTCTTTCTAATCTTACTTATAAAATCTTTAATAATATTACCGTATTTAAGTATCTTATAGTAATTCTCTTAAATTTTGTTCTGTTAAGGCCTTAGTAGAAACGTTATAAGACCGTAATAAAACTTGATGCATTATAAAATAAGGGGTCTTCGATTTTTGTTTGTAAATTCGCTAAAAAGCTCAAAATAAATTTCAAAACTGAACTCCCCTAGTCACTATTAAATAAGGCCGCAAATAATATAGAAACATCACAAAATCTCACCAAAATAGTACCAGCGATGGTCAAAAGAATAACACTGGATAACAAGAAGTAGCCATGCACGAAGAAGTCCAAGTAATTATCAACAATGTTAGATATCATTAACCCTAAAGGAATCACTATCTGGCTCCATATTGTGCCTCCTAACAACGTGTACTCGTCCCGGTTTTTTGGCCGTGAGTCTATCGTAGCAGTAGCCCATAAGCCACCAGCTGCCAACATCAGTCCCAAACTACATAATTTCATAACTATTGAAGCGTATCCTATAATCATTTGTGTGTGTTGACATGTCTGAAATGTGACGTTTAAGAGAAATCAATGAGATGTCAAAACAAATCATGCCTAATTGGTACTTTTTTGTAGAAATACTGGTAACCACTTCAGGGCACTGTTCTCCTATATTATTAAAAATGTTATTTTCTTTATAAAAACTTTTAGCCATAAACTAACGTCGTTTCCGTTGATAAAATGTAATATTGTTACGATTCTTTAAAAATATTAATGAAATTTATAAAGGATAGAACAAGAATTACTAGGATAAGGTATCACATTTAAATCATATAATTTATATTAATGTTTACAGTGTAACGATGCATGAAATTGTATCTATTACAATGTATGTATAATAAATTGTTACAATTCAGGAAGTAGGGGATATATGGGTAATCTACTCAATTGGAGAATCGTGATATTTTTGGCATGACAATGTGTCTTCATAACAAATTTCCAAATAATTATACCTAACGTGGTAACATGTTTTGGTTTACGAGATATTTGAACCACTATCTTATAAGAACCTAGAAGTAAAAAATTTTTACTAGATCAAATTTCTATAGGCCAAAAACATTACCAAGTCCCATTTCAATACTTATGTTGCCTGTATTATCCTCAATTTTTATAGACGAGCAATTTTTCATTTAATTTCCTTTGATTCTTGTATTTTTTTTGGGGATAAACAAAAGAAAATCTTTATCAGTCTTGCCCATTCTACTCTCCAATTATTTCTCATCTAGTTTTACAGTGACTAGTGCTGAATTAGAATACTAGCGTAAGCTCAAAATGGATTACAAACTATATACTATTCTCTTAACTGCTTTAATATCCTACAACATTGCCAAAGATAATTATGTAATATAATTATTATTTTAATGAACCTCATCAATCAATGATTACAGAATTACGAGAGTATATTTTTGATTTTACAGGGAGCTTTTAAGATAACAATAACAAGATTTGAAGTTTGCAAAGGACCTAAAAGTAAAGACTGTGTATTGACAACTGCCTGGGTAGAAAACGGCACAAAAGTATGGTATAAAATGAATGTGGTGGAAAGAATGTCTCCAACAAAAGTAAGTCCTTTTAATAATTTTAAAATTATTTATGCTACGATTTTAGTTTACTTCTTTGCTTCCTGAAAAGAACTAAAAATCCTAAAGTTTCTGAAGTATTGATATTTTTTGGTTCGAAAAGCATCATCAATATTTATGCTAATAAGAGAATTTAAAATTAAACATACTTCGCTGAAATCCCTACATTGAAGATAAAGGAAACGAGGAAGAGTAATATTGAATTAACTTGTTCAATCTTAACATTTTTCAAGATCATAATATAAATTACATTCACAGGCCAAAATCGTCTACATCGGAAAAAACAACGACACTGTACGCTTCCAAATGAATAAACCTTGCGATCATCTCTTCATTCGCCCAATATTAAATTCTGTATTGAATGTTACTCAAAGCTGCATTATCTTGCAAGTAACTACATATTATTCTTTTTCATACTAACATTTCTTATTCATGCGACCTGTCCTTACTGATAAAAAATTATATACTTAACATTTCTGTTGCATACAATTTAAATTTACTTCTGTTTATTTATCGAAAGGATTATAAGTAAAAATACTAATAAAGGATAAAAAAGCATACTTTATGTAACTGATTATAACCAATCCTATATCGTCTGACTGTGGTTTGACTTGAATCAGTAATTTTTTTCAAGATAGAATAAAAAGGAATATAAAAAAATTTGATCGACTTCTTTTTCAGGGCAACTACACATTTAACTTAGACTTTCAAGACATTTCCGAAAAATACTACGGAGGGTCGTTTCTATACGGCTCCTGGACATTTAAAGCTGTGTTTTACGGGAACTCCTGCAATTTCCTCTGCCAAGTCATGCATGTGACTATGTCACCGATATCCTCCAAATCGTAAAATTAATAAACTGTGGAAAAAATTTACGATTGTAAATAAATACTTTTTATTTCTACAAAATTTGGCGTACACACTGTTACTGTACACACATCTTCACAAAATATATTTTTATTTTAATATATGTATTTTTTTAACCACCTGTGCTTGTTAATAAAACCATAACTCGGTGGCTACTACCCACCCAGGTCAACCTATGCATATCTGCATCTTTTTTTACTATAAAGCTATGGAAAAGTTTGTTTACCTCATCTTTCCTTCTCTATCCTATTGTGGATCCTATATCGTAGCATGAGAAAGTATATCAGTATGTCAAAAATAACGTATCAAGTGACAAGGGATAAGAGGTTCTTAGCATATTGTGATAGAACATCGTTTTGAAAAATGTCAACCAGAAAAAGAATTTTAGGCAGGAATTTTACATCCTTTAGAATCCCAACCACCAAATACGTATAAACCACGATAGTTGGGTTAATTATCCCATCGATATCCAAGGTATCTCATTTCACTGTAAATATTAAGAATGGAAAAAAAAACCGTCATATATTTTGCGACTGAAAAGAAAGGATCGTTTTCGTTTGATCATTTAAGGACATCACGGTCATCAATTCATTTAAATTTAAATGCTTAAAAAAATGGAATATGGTAGATTAATATAATGAAAAAAGAACGACAAAATTTTATATTGTGTGTATTTAGTGCTAAACCAAGCGAAAAATCGCACCAATTACTGCAGAAATAAAATGAATTGTTGTATTTAAGGAGAAAGGGGAATATTACCAAGATATTTAATATATTCCTTTAATTATGTTTATCTTATGGCGTGCGACTGAGAAGTACCCGGTCTCAAATTGTCAGTTTCATTGCGAAATCAACTTAAGCTCATTTCATTTTTTGGAAACTAACAATGATTATGATTAGATTAATATAAATCTTCATAACATTTGGAGCTATAAGCGTAAAGATGTATGTTCGTAGACATAGTTCTTTTTTTGCTTTATTGGTTTGTTAAAGTAAAAATATTTTTAATTTCGCGCATTTCTATTATTCTTTCTCATTCTCTTTTATTCATGCCACAAAATATGTACTGTGTGAAACGGCATTTTATTTGTACATTGAGCATAAGAAATCCGAATAAATGTAATTAAACAGCATATTAGGGCATTATTTGCTATAGTTTTATACTGACACTTTAAAGTTTATTTTGCCGCTGCTTGGCACTGGCCCCTTCTACCATTGAGGAGGTTAAGGCCCTAGTCCACCACGCTGGCCTAGTACAAGTTGGCGGACTACACACCTAAAACATTCCTAATAACTTAACACACCTAGTGTATGTATCATAAACAGATAAAACATAGCCAATCATGTAATAAATATAAAATGATCCATATAACCCGAAACTACTCTCCAATTAATTTTCGTCTAGTTTAGAACAGTGTCATGAAGCAGAATAGCAACAATGTTCACTATGGATTACAAAATACACATAATTTTATTTGCTTTATTCATCTCCTTGATTATTGCTAAGAATAATTATGTAAGTAAAGTTAATTGAATCGTTTTATTTTATTTTTTTTAACAAGTCAATTGTTGCAGGATATAATTATTTATTTACATGCTCTTCATTATAAGTCAACCTTATGCCTAAGGCATCCTCTACAGTCCAACTTAGAGTGTTGCAGAGATGAGATAAGGCGGATGTGTCAATGTATTCACAATACTAAAATCTTTTACAGGGTCCATTCGACATATCCGTAACAAACTTTGAAGTATGCAAGGGACCTAAGAGTAAAGACTGCGTGTTAACAACAGCGTGGGTAGAGAATGGCTACAAAATTTGGTATAAGATGAATGTGGTAGAAAGGATGTCTCCGACCAAAGTAAGTAAATAGAGTCTTACATACTCAGCCCATCGCCGTCCACTGGTGAACGTAGGACTCTACGCGACATCAATACCGGTCTTGAACAGCCCTACCATCCAGCCATCCGTTACCCGCCAACATTCTTTACTCGTCAGATCAGCATATTATGGAGAATAATAATAGAGTCTTTATATACCTATATTCCAGAAAGAGATGTATTTTTAATGTTCACTGGGACACCTTCTGGGATAGATTTTCCTTGAAAAATTTCGACTGCCTGACCCGTGGAATGAAACTCGGATCTCTCCAGTAGATTTTATCGTGGCAATAGGTAGACTTCCGTATTTATAAACATAATGATAAAATATTTAACAGTAAAAATGATTCTTGTCTGATTGCCTGCTGTTTTTTATGTGCTTTCCATATGACCCTATTTCGGACTTTTAAATTAGCTGCCGAAACATGGATTTACATACACCCCAGCTTTGTCTTAAATGATTTTATCCGTTCTTTATATTTTCAGGCTAAAATAGTCTCCATTTCGAAGACCAATGAGACTGTAAGGTTCCAAATGAACAAACCGTGCGATCACTTATTTATCCGACCGGTACTGCAGTCAATACTAAATGTTACACAGAGCTGCGTTATTTTGCAAGTAAATATCATATCAATATTTCATTTATATCATATCAATAGATGCACTAGTGTTTAAGAATAGAAGAACTTTACACGTCGTGAGGGACTCAAGATTTAAGCACGCGGTCGAGAACCTCGGCGGTCACGGTTTCAAGCCTCAGACCTTTCGAAGTCATGTGAGAAGAATACAAAATGAATTATGGCGTACTTTAACCTTTTATTTTACTTTTACTATTGATGAGTATTCCATTGTAGAAGAGACCCTGGATCTTTATCCATAACCTTTTATGGGTTCTGCTCGAAAAATGTTAAGATCCTAATAGACGCCTTCTTTAATCATATTGATTTTTTTTCAGGGAAACTACACATTCTTCTTGGACTTCCAAGAGATCTTCGAAAAATATTACGGAGGCTCATTTTTGTACGGCTCTTGGACATTTAAAGCGACGTTTTATGGAAACACTTGCAACTTTCTATGTCAAGTTATGTATGTAACAGTGTCTCCAAAACCTAAGAAGACTTAATATTACAATAAACATTTTGAATTGAGGCAATAAATTTGTTTTTTCATTCCTGCTATGAATAACCCACACCCTCTCAATGGCAAGGGGGCCCGTGCGCAATAATGCGACGTATATGGGGTGATGATGAATTAGGAATATAAAGTAAATATGAAAAGTTCAGAGAATGCCACAGGCATTAATTCCACCTTTACATTTAATGTATGAAAAGTAAATAAAAAAATAAAACTGCCTTGTACTCAGCACAGCACAGGTATGTACTTTTCTAAAGCTCTGTAATTTGTGTTACCAGAAATACATCTCTAATCTTCTGCCTAATCTTTTAGGGCATACAAGCATTATTCTAAACTTATATTTTACATACGCAAAAGCAAATTGACACAATATTATATACATGGTAGGCAGAAAGATATGTACGTGTCACTAATCAGACGTATTATCGCCGAGAGCAAACTCCCCCCGACAACCTTGCATGGAGAGGAATATGGTAAGTAGAATGGAAGTTGCTAGATCTTAATAAAGTTACATTACATAATTACATTTCATCATAGCCATTTCAATCTGAACTTAGAAATTCTTTCCTAGTAAAAGAATTGAAAACCTTGTTTGTATAGCGGATTTTACTCGCTACATCAGTAAATATTGTTGTATATATCAATATATGGCTTAAGATGCAGTTCAAATATGTACTAATAAATCAAGAATTTTAAAATTTAGGTTTGTACGATAACTTTAAACACCGGAAAATAAACAATGCAAGTCATTTAAGTAATAGATACTTCCTCGTCGGCTCTATAATCGATGTAATATTTTTATTCAACGAACCATCACAAACGATAAGAGATGCATAGAGAGATAGACTACTAATAATAACGTTTAAATATCTTTAACAATTCACAGCAGCGCACACTATGCACAAATATTTCATTTTGTGTTGCCTAATATGCTTTTTTCACTCCATATCAGCAACACTGCAAGGATATGTAAGTTAATTTTTCTTATGTACATTCAGAAACTCACGCCTGTACATGACAATATTATCATTTGCATTTGTTTTTCTCACATCAATAAAACATTCAGTATCATTAACCTCGTAAATGGAGATCATTTGGTCACTGACCGACTTTGACTTATTTTGATACTTTTATGGAATAACGGGTAACAAAATCATCTTATGACTATCACAACTGCCAACTCTTGTTGAATACTGTATATCATGTTGATCATTGTGCGATATAAAATATTTATTTTAAATTATTTTTGCCAAACGCTGGGGGAAATAAATATCATGATATGAAATAAATTTATTTTCAAAATGTCTTCCTCAGGGGCATTTCAATGTGACGAATTTAAGCATAGATTCGTGCAATGGACCCAAGCGTAAAAACTGCGTAGATGAAGCTCGAGAAATCAACGGACTAAAAGTAAAATTTAGAGTGAATGTGAAAGAAAATATCATTCCAGTAAAGGTGAGAACCTAGATTAAGATTAAAAGGATCATGACAGCGAAAAACTAAATTAAGATATTAATATACATTTCTGTTTCATACTACCATATTTTTTAAGGGATGCTACCTTAGCAATAGAAACAATTTTTTTTGAATGGGTTAGAAAACGCCCCTTTATATGAAATGTAACGTTATATAAATATTTGAAATCAACCTTATTAATCTCAAATATTAGACCGCTAGCCGATTTAAAACGCATTTAATCATTGTAAATGTTAACTTGTATAATTAAGCGCCTGTCTAAATATTAAACGCTCAGCATAAACACTTCGACTATTTATAATATCAGGCGTTGGAATATTATATCGTTAAACTTTATTAACATGGATTTATTTCATTTTCCACTCACGCCTATGTGCCTGAAGTCTTCAGCTGTATAGGCCGTTAGGCGAAAAGGTAGGCAGATATGTTTTTAACACCCACATTTTTTCATGTATCTTTCAAGCCACTACGTTGTAAATTGTAATTTACAGTTTTCATGGATGTATACAACACGATTATGCCCCAAATGTCAGCGTATAATCGTCATGTTTCAATAATTAATTTCTATTTCTTTATTTTTAGGGCAAAGTCAGCGGCACAACCAACGGCAAAGATGTGTTGACTTTGCAGATCAAAAGCCTTTGTAACCATATGTTCATGCGATCACTGATTGAGAGCGTTTTCAATGTTACTAGCAAGTGCGTTATTTTAAAGGTAATTGTCAATTACATCGCCTTCGTTTTTATTATTTAATTTAATGCATACCACCTTACACCAAAATATATGTAATATAATAAAATATGACTAATGTTTCACACTTTCGGCCTCTCCCAACTACGTCTAGCTGCAATGTTCTTTTGTCCTGTTGATGTTTATTAATCATAAATTTGTGTATAGTCTAATATGTTATTAATATGTCTGTCGACGTTGTAGCAAAAATATTTTATCAAATTCTAGTGGCATTTCTGATTATTTTTTGTATAAAAAAGACTAACCTAACAATTTAATAGCTGATTACTAATCAATATATTTTTTAATTATTTCTTTTTCAGGGCCAATACGAGTTTACCATCGACATGCAACAATTGTTACAAACGTACTTTGGTGGTCAGTTTATGTACGGAAACTGGATATTCAAATCTGCCTTCTTTAACGATGACTGCAATTTCAGCTGCTTTGTTACTAAATTTAATATAATCCCTTATACGAATAAAAAGCGAAATTGATTGTTTATAGTGTTGGTTGTTTAAATAAAAAAATAACTGAAATGTCTTTTATTAAATCTCAATTCTGACTTTGCACTCAATACCATTCTTACTAAGATGTTGAGCTTAAAATAGGGATAGGATATGAATACGTGGACCAGCCAACTATACCACTGATTGATGGTATGGAAAATATCGAACTTTTTGCTCGTGACGCAGCCGACTTGGCTATGATGCTTTCATTAATGCTGGATGGCCAGCCTAGTTTACAGACAACTCTTTCTAATTTCATGATAAATAGTATGGCACTTCCTATGTGTGATCTAGCGGTCTCGGGATTCCCAAGTAGTTATTATTAGTTATTCACGTGATAGGAAATTCTCAAATAAAGTACTGAAACTGAAAATATGCTTGAAACGGCTTGTCTCCTGTTACGTGAAAAATGAAACGTTGCAGCAGTAAAGCACTTCTCTCCTCTTTGGAAATATCATCCCTGTGTGCTGATAATCGAAATAATGATATTCGATATTCGTAGAAAGAACCTCAAAGTTGCGTGCAATATACTATCGTCGGTCGCGCCTGCATAATCAGAATGAAGTTTCTCACTAAGCCATTATGATTTCATTACGGGCGATACATTTACCGTGATCGTCCTAGTTCAATACTTAATTACATAGCAATTTTGCTATCTGTAGGATCAAGCTATTATAATATGATTTACCCTGAACATTTCATTAAAATGTGATCCGCTGTCAGCGTATAATCGTCATGTTTCAAAAATATACTACTTTTTTGTTATTTCACCTTTATTTTAATATTTTATTATGTAAGGGAGTAAACTTTGTAAGTATGACTTTTTTGTCGTAGAAAAAAATTATACATATGTGAAAAAACTAGATAGTCAAGTTTGGAAATCTAAAATCCAACCAAGGCATTTGACATATCTGTTATGTCGCTGGAGTAGGCTATTACCATCCTTTGCAAATTTATAAGGGCATAGAATTCCCCTTATGTGTTGGATTATGGGGTAACCGTACCCAAATCAGTCAACGTGAATTACTTAACAAAAATATCGATATTTAATCGACCTCTTATATGGAAATAAATATAATACTTAAGGATTTTTTTATTTTCAGGGCACTCTGAATATTATTATCAACAGAGTAGATACGTGTAAAGGTCCAAAACGTATCGACTGCACCTTTGAAAGATTCAACCAAACTAATGAACATAGTTTCATCTACGTAGTGGATGTAAAAGAAAATTTTCACGTGACTAACGTAAGTAAACTAACAGAGATGTAAACTTGTACTTAAAATGTACAGTCTACGTACATAATATCACGCATGTATTCCATGAAGAGGTAAGCAGAGTTGCATTTCTGCGCACACATTACATCATGTAAGTACATTGTACTAAACTTCCGTAATAGGAAGCGAGCCAATTATCGATTTTCGGACCCATTTCCATACTTCGTAAAACTACGAGCGTGATTGTTGGGTAGTACTAAATAATATACCTTCTATATTGATTAAAACTTGTAATTTTTCTGCAGTGGAAAATGATTGGAACACAAAATGGTCAAGAGTTAGTCCGATACCAGGTTAGAAAGCCGTGCGACAATCTGTTCATCAAATCATTACTAAAGGCGTACCTCAACATATCGGAGAGCTGCATAGCTTTAAAGGTATTTTAAAAATGAACTAGCGCTGTATAAAAAAGTTCTAACTTAGGATCAATCACAAAATACACCAGCCACATAAAGCTAACTCTAAGCTTATGTACCATATATTGGACCTAATTGGTGTAATATTGCGATCTTTCCATAGATTAAACTGTTCTTATTATTAAATATTAATTTCAACCTTAAGCCGCCCGCCCGACAGTAGCCCCATCAGCCCATAACGGAGTAACAAATAAAGGAGTAAGTCTCCACAGTCCGCGTATTATATTAAACAGTCACACGGAGGTAAAGGAATTACGATTAAAGACATCAAAGCCTAAATTCCATGTTTTAGTCAATATGTAGAATCCGATTAGAGGCATAACTCAGCCAAACGGATACTTGCTCCGCTGAGATAAAGCTTAGGACGACTTAGCGACATACACTTTTTGACCACCTCTGAGAAACCTGAAATTACTTTAGTCACATTAAGAAAACACACTGAATGAGTAAGTCAAAACAGCCTGATTAAAGTGCAAGACTGAATTCTATTTTAATTTTCAGGGTGAGTATGAGTTTGTGGTCGATATTCAAGCCATTTCGCAAACATACTACAACGGCATGTACATCTATGGAAATTGGACTTTTAAGTCAGCTCTCTACGGAAATAATTGTAACTTCGTATGCAACCTCGTCGATTTGAGTCTCCTTCCCAAGAATAAATCGTAATAACAGTTTTTTTTATTTATTTTACATTCAATTATTCCTTAATTTTAAATAATAATCAATTTACTTCTTTAAATTAGTGGACTATACTTATATATATACGATCAGTAATTCACAT
The DNA here is from genome assembly GCA_030295005.1 of Cephonodes hylas. Classification (NCBI taxonomy): domain Eukaryota; kingdom Metazoa; phylum Arthropoda; class Insecta; order Lepidoptera; family Sphingidae; genus Cephonodes; species Cephonodes hylas. Next base: position 9,101,458 of record AP025366.1, read on the forward strand.
TCCGACAAATTAGAAAGTATGTGCATTCCAAAGATAAAAGATCTCCTATTATATAAAAACATACAAATGTAATTAATTCTAATAATTTTGTTTACTAAATATAATACGCCTTTTTGATACAACAATCGATGAGTAGGAATAACATGAACATGCCACCAAAATTGTCCATTGTAATATCCAACGTTTATGTATGTAACGAGGCGTGACATTATCACCAATTCTGTTAAAGCATGTGGTTTGACCTGAGCAGATTGGGGTTCACCATTACAAGTACCACTAATAAAAATTTTATTTAAAATAAAAACCTTCTTTTTAATAAGCATTTCGATGGAATGAATTAGGTTGATTTTGGAAAAGATAAATGACGCTAACACTAGTAGTATTCAATGGCAAAAGAGCAAAAAGTATAATTTGTGAAAGCAAAAAGAAGTAAACATATTTATAATTTTGCGGTGCAAGTGTGAACCTTGCGATCTAATTGTCCAACGCCCAGCAAACCGTGAACAAATGTCCGAAATACAAAGATAAGACAGTCAGGATTTTTCGTTTTAACTACTTTATACAAATGATAAAATTAGGTAATTTAATATTATTTGAAAAAATTCACTGCTCCTCTAAATAATTAAAACGAAAATGAGAACAAAAGATGCGTTAAGCCTCATGTTATAAATAACTATTGATTGAATTTCCCCCGACTCACTCAAAAAAGTAATCATGCAGACTCCTAGTTTGCTACATTATAATTATATTTCATATTGACATAACTACTTCATCATGAACAAGGAACTACTATTTCTAATCGTTAATTGTGTAATATCTTTTTTAAACGCTGGAAATCAGAAGGACTACGTAAGTTTATCAATAATAATTCAGATATATAAGTTATTTAATAATTTCATTAACACCTGAGTTATGAGTGCCGATTCTAAAATGTTTAAAGTCAATGGAAATATTATATTATTTGTTTATTCACAAAACTAAAACACAAAAATAGGTATAGAGACGACAAAGTTGAAGCATTCGACATTTCCAGAAATGCCTTTCCACATTACATTGCATACATTTGTCGCCATTCCAATACCTAAAAATGTATAGGTTAAATTAATATTTAAAGTTGCATATTGAGCTATTTCTCCTTAATTGTTACAATGCTACTGTAAAACAATAATTGTTATGCTCTTTTGCCTTAACGTTAAATAAATTTAAGAAATTGACTGTTTAAATCTGTGAATAATGAAGTATGTAAGCTTCGAAACACTCCCATGAATCTTCTTAAGGTAAGTTACAATGTTGCTAATAATTGTGCAATAAAAATGTGAAGTACATGCTTCAACTTACAAAATCATTTCTCTTCCTGGAAACCCATGCCTGTATGGTTGCCTGTAAGAGATCGCCTTGCGCGATAAGGCCGCCCATTGTACTCTACTCATCTTCTGTACTCCTTAGTTTAAGTGTTGTGTGTACAATAAAGTTTAAATAAATAAATAAATAAATCACTACATTTATGGTAAACACTCCTTATCAATTCACCACTTCCCATCCATAGATTTTGAGACAATCAAATCACGGAAAATGACTTGCATATAATGTGCCTATATGCTCAAAGCTTCCTCATATTTATTTTGTAGGTATTTAACCGAAATAGCGTACAGGAGAATAGGAAAGAAAGACGGTCTTTTGTTTTTTTTTTTTCAAAATTCACCTTCAAGGTCAGTGTTTCCCAACGTGAAACCCACGCCCTACAGGGGGGCAACTTGATAGTTTAGGGAGGCGACTTAAAAATGAACTCGACTCAAATTGGTGGCGACAATTTTTAAAGGTTATAAATGATGTAATGGAGGCATTAAAATTTATGAAATTAATATATTAGAAGTTTATAAGCTTTTTACACTCGTGCTATAAGAACTATTACTGGCACTCTAAATCTGCTAAAGCATTCGACACTACACACAAGCATTATACACATAATTGTTTTCAGCCGCAAAAAGTCTTTCTGACCCTACATTAAATTACAAGTCTTGTGCCATGGGTACTAATGGAAACTACGATACAGACTTTCTTTATCTTTTTTAGTCCCACAAACACTCCGATCGACTGCAAAGATTTGTAAATTCCACAAAAAATTGTCGATCCGGTTCTACACGTGAATCTCTTTTCCTAAGTTATCCAACTACACAAAGTTGACGGTCTCCATTTGCAATCTGTCACAAGTCTGAAACAAGACTTATCTATCGCGTACCTTACTTTAGTTACTATTGGGTTGTTGTTGACCTTTTTATACAAATCGAACATTGTATACGATTTGTATAAAAAATCGCGTGTTTCAGGGTTACCTGTCAATTTTCATAGAGAGTATCGATCTGTGCAAAGGACCGAAGCGCCGAGACTGTTGCCTTCCCGTGATAACAACTGACGGATCGCGTATCACCTACGATTTGCTAGTAAAAGAGAACTTTCTGCTTTCAACCGTAAGCTCACATTGTATCTTATTTATTAAGTAATATAACTAAGGAATAAGTAAAGAGTGTATTTTAAATTACGTTCTTATTTCCAAAGTTAAGTCTGGAAATAGATCTTTATGAATTAAGAAAAAAAGAAATCCATAGTAAAATGTATTTTCATTTAACCAAATGAAGTTAAATAACAAAATCGTTTGCAGGGAAAAGTAGCAGCCACCGCCCAAGGTAAAGAAGTTATGCGTTTTCAGATGAAGAAACCCTGCGACCACTTTTTGATTAGAACATTATTTAAATTGTATCTGAACATCACTGACAATTGCGGTGTAACGAAAGTAAGTTAATGCCTTCTTAAAATACTTAAATATCGACTTTACTGCCTCACTGCCATCAATTGTAATGAGTTTTCTACTAGCAAATTCTAAATCACGATGTCGGTACATCAATTTGTACACGAATATAACAAAGTGACAACGCTGTATCTGATGGTAAGCACGATGTTATTAAAATAGACCATCAAGTGACAAACGGATACGGTGACGGACTAGGATATCATAGACAACTAACTGCCTCTCGTCCCATAAAACGTTAGTATAGATATAGCTTGCCCTTATTTCCAAATCCGCCCAGATTCTTTTGATCAATTTCCTGATCAATCTATAACTCCACAGAGTTCCTGAGTACTGAGCTCCACAGCATAGTATCACTTCTATGGGTAATTCCGTCGAGCTTGGTCTACAGAAGTTGCATTTTATAGACAAAGTGGTCTAAATTATACACTCTGCTAATAGGTGCATTTTCTCAGGGCCACTACGTCTTCACAACAAACGTGCAAGAGTTGTCAGAAAAATATTACGGCGGCAAATACTTTTATGGGAACTGGACCTTCAGATCTATTTTCGCTGGAAACGACTGCAATTTCTTTTGTACTATGATGAACGTTGTAATGGTGCCTAAAAAGAATAAATAATGGTCTTTAATGTTTTGCTTTTCACTTCCTTGTCTCCTTTTTAACTGCCAAAGAATCATCCTGGCTCATGGGTTTTGGTCATTATATAACCTCTTCATTTGTAAGCACTAGGCAAACCTATGACAGGTAAAAAATTCCGAGGAAAAAGTCATTGAATTGATGTTTCCAATTACTGTTACCGTAATCATTAAGCCACGGCTCAGCCACGTCAACTCTCAAAGTAAGTTAAAACAGAAAACAAAATAATTTCATTTATTTTTAGAATTATAATCGAATTTAACCAAAGAGATATGTAGATAATGTGATGCTCCAAAAATTCAGTGATCACAAACAACAATCTTCTTACAAAAACAATAAGCTTTCACCAACCCATATAATAATTGCCATTTGATTCTTCACGCTTCGATAAAGGGCCCAAGGCCATATTTGAAATTTTAAAAAACATTCCGAATGGTCAATTATTCAGTATCGTCAGGTGCAGTGGCCGTTCCTACCGCCGTTTTCGGTTAAACGTTTTATTTTCCAAACTATTATAATGTATAAAGAAAACACAATTTTACTGGTAGTTTTTGTTGCTTATGTATTTTCGAATTCAACAGATAATTATGTAAGTATAGTAGTTAACCTAAATGTAATAAAAATTCGTTAGGATGAAAATTTTACAAACTTAAGAAAAATTCCCGAAATTAGAATAATAACAAAAGAAACTATATATTATGAAAAAAATATTCAAATCTTTTAGGGAACATTCAATCTAATATTGCGTAAGTTCGAACAATGCAAAGGACCAAAACGTAAGGATTGTTGCGTCGCCACAGGGAAAGTTCTAGGAGGCGCTGCCATGATCTACGATATAACAGTCCAAGAAGATACTACGCCAAATAAGGTTAGTTTATTTGTAACCTATAATTATAAGATGTAAAAGTTTGTTCTTGATGCAATAAGCTTAAAAGATTTGTGCGGCTCAAAGAGAGTATCGACTAGAAATTATTGTGTCTTTCCAATCAACACAAATTCTAGTGTGTTCAAAAACAAGACAGTGCCCTCAGAATACGACATATATACATTGACATACCATCTATTCGTATGAAAAATTTCTATCAACAGCGTCTGAGTTTCGAACAAATCAAGACAATCTTGGTTTGCATTATGTTTTATGATTTAGCTGTTTACATCTCTTCAGTTTGATAAATTTTCTGAAGAAAGGAGAGATGACAGAAATCTTAAGTACTGCTACCTGATTATTGTTAGTTTGCTTCTCATACTTTAAGAATAATAGTAAGTACTTGATTTATTAATTTCAGGGTAAAATTGTCGCCCTCTCTCATGAAAAGGAATTTTTAAGACTACAGATGAAGAGGCCGTGCGACCATTTGTTCGTGGGGCCATTACTACAAAGCATGATGAACATCACAAAAAACTGCGTCATTAAAAAAGTAAGACAACATTTATCTATTTCTATTTGGTACATCCCACAAGTGATAAACGATTGTTTTTCAATCATGGCTTTTATTATTATTTTTGCGTTAAAAAAAAACTCTAAGAAGCCAAATATTTTTTTTTGGTGGAAAGTGATCTCTGAGCATAAAATCTTTGACATTTATAGAATTTGGACAGGTTTTTAGCGTTTTAAAAAATAGCGGTTGGTATAGCGATTTTTTAAATAAAACAATGACTAGCAATTAAATACAAAAATAAGTAACAAACGTGTTTGAGATGTTTATCTATGTATTTGATGGATTAATTTGCGGCATTTGAAAAAAATCCTTATTATATATATGGTAAAACCAAATAAGTTCTAATCAAATCCTATAAAGTTTGACGTCATACATTGTCCCTATCGTAAAAATCTTTGATATTCATCATTAATATACCAACACTACATTCTGATCTAAATTTATATAATTGAGATTAAATATGTTTAGGTACGAAACTTTAGATTTCAATATAAAATATTGTTTATAAAATTCTGCAAACACTGCTTCAACAAAGTTTACTTACTCATGGATATTTTGCAAGTATTTATTTCCAAACCAAAACTTAATTACATGATCTAATAAATAAATAAGCAATTTTGGCTAAATCCTTAGTTCAGCTGCTTATGTTAGATTATATAATAAGAAAAACTATTATTATTTCCCTTTGAATTTAAATTTGTTAAGATATTTTGTCTCCGCATGTCTTAGTCTATTATTACTAGACACAACACGTGGGAGGCCGCCGTAAATAGCCAACTACTATTTGCAATATGCCACTTAAAGCAACTAACTATACGTCTGTAAGATGCTGAATAATAACAAGGATGTACAGTTTACCAACAGTTATTGTAACGCCAGTAATTGCAAAGTCATTTCACTCTAAGCTATCATTAAAACTGTTTCTGAATTAGAATATAGTTTTATCAGTTAATTGATACAGTCCCTACTTAGAGAACCCTCTGTCTTAAATTGTTAATTAACTAACTAATCGAACTAAATCTTATGTTATGTGCGTATATACACGATATAAGGAAAACATTGCATTGAAACCAGCACACCTAAAAGTTCTTACCAATTTTTTAGGTGTGTAGTCTGCACACCCGCACTAGGCCGATGTGATGGACTAAGGCCTAAACTCGAGAGGTAGATTTAACGATATAGAAGGCCCGTGCCCACCAGCTAATGATGATGATGAACATCTTATTGCGACTATGTCAAAACTAAAGATGTTTTGTTTGAAATAAAAAAGATTAATTTGGCAACCGCATGTTGTAAATAAATAAATTTATATTTTCTATTCACAGGGTCACTACAACTTCAAACTAGACCTGCAAGAGGTCGCGCAGAGATATTACGGCGGCACATTTCTCTTCGGGAATTGGACATTCAAGTCGGTGTTTTACAGCGATACTTGCAATTTCTCATGTTCTATAGTCGAGGTTGAACTGTCTCCAAGAAATATAACTTTAAAAGCATCCTAGCGAATACATGAATACGACTTTTTGTACTTAAGTTATTTTTGATTAAAGTTTTTTGCATCGTACCTTATTATAAACTCACTCAAGTTTGCAACCCCGAAGGAGTCAGCAGAGAAATGTTTCTACAACAAAATTTTGACAAAGCAATAGGGGGTGAGCTAATTGCGAGAAACTCCTAGGTACCATTTGTCCCAACTTAATGTTATATCAGGTACTAGACTGTATTCTTTACATTTGTATCTTTCATTTTTTTCTATTAAAACTTTAGAGTTGTTTAAAAACTGTGAAATTAAGAACTCTGTAAAGTATTTTTGTTAATAAAAGATTTAAATAATAAAATTTATTAAACCTAGAAATAAATAACATTATGATCTACATTAGGTTACTACTGCGTTCTTCGTATATGTTAATCAAATGGGCAGTCTTCTTGATGGTCGATTTTCACGCAGTACATCCCCCTGGAGCTGTGAAAAAAAAATATGAACGTTAATTTTTGCTAAACTCATAAACTTATTTTCACGTGTTCAAATTTAGTGGTCTCAACTCTCAACCCAGACTTTAAAGTGACGCGTGCATTTCGTGTAATCACTTACTGAAAATTAGAACAAAGCATCTAAAGCCTATAACAGCTTGACCACATTTTAGGCATTGACTCATGCCCAAAAATGGTCTCTTACTTAGGAGCTTCAATCACTCGCTTAAGATACATTTTTGTTTCAAAAACCACGATAACACCCGGACCCAAAACAAGTATCAGCTTATCACTAAAATGTCTCGACATGGGCATTGAACCTGAAACCTCTACCTCACCTCTAAAAACGTGTATGAAAGAAATTAAATATTATCGCTTATTAAGAATATGATTTAATACAATTTCATATACTTAATAACTAAGAAGATAACACTATCTCACATTAAAATACAAAAAAAGTTGTCTACTACAGCAGTGAGACAGGACGGTACCTGCTCACAGAATTCTCTTATCTATTGGTAAGGTAATATACAAATATGATGTATCTCATTTACTAAAAAATTGGATAGACAACCCCATGGCCCGGTTAGCTAGACACCAGGTTGCGAGACGGAGACAATTAATGTGTGCGATCCATACCTATATATTTGTATTGCGTCTGGGTGTTTTTGAAAAAGGCTTAGTTTCTGATATCCACGTGTCTTGACCTAGATCTTGTTACCTCAGTGTGGGATCACCACTATGAATGAATGTAACTGATGAAGGGTTTTTATTGTTTTGTCCGAGAATTTTCATTACATTGGAATTTTAAGTGAGGATGTGTATTCCAACCATAAGTATTTCTTTACATCTCACTTTACAGTTTATTCATTGGGTATGCACACGACAAACGTATTAGTAGATTAGAAGTGTTCAATATGTCGATTTAGATTCTCAAATATTGGGCTTCTATTCAAACGGATTAATCATTACCTTCAACAAATAAATGACGACGTCAATCTCATAAAGCCCAACACTAGAATACCAGCCGCTTCTAACAGAACGCTATAAAAATGTCTAGAAGTCTACAATGTGTATGACCATAGAATTATTAACCCACCTGTCAGGAACATCGTCTCCAAGGCGCAACGATTTCCTGTCGTATCGGAGGCCCCACCTGCCCCTCTCTTTGGGGCACGTAGTGTCACACGGCACGCCGATCAACCGCAAACTGCGGCGAACACTCGCAGCGAAGTAGCAGGAGCTCATGAAGTGACTGCATCGAGCGATTCCTGGTAACGCAAAGGACAAGTTTATAGATGTCTTTTTAATGCCGGACCACTAACAGTGTCAGTGTTTTTGAAGCAGTTTCATTAATAATTGAATATGAAACTGAATCAAGTTGTAACTAATTGTAAGACTTTTTCAAGGATTTAAGACTTTGCGGATACTGTGTAGTGTTGTTGACATATTCGTTGATGCTTCATTTCTTTGTCTCGTCGATCTTGAGGCACAAGTATGTGCAGTGCAACTAAGAGTACCGTTTTTCACATTGTTTTTCCGTTAGAACGTGTCGTTTCTAAACAAAATTCCAGACTCCTTGGTATTATTTAGAATTTCGTTATGTAAAATGAAATCGTACATTGCTCGACCCGACAATTGGATCTGACCCTCTCAAACGAAGTCCGCCAACCAATGCCGTAGGACCAACACTTATTTCAATTTTTTTTTTAATTAAACACATTAATTCAACATTTAATGTTAAAAATAGAAGATTCGCCTGCATTAATAATATAATCTTAAGTCCAAATTTTATATAAAAAACATTAGGTGCCTAAATACTTAACCTTGATGTAAGTATTCTCATTGCATTTTCTATTAGAGCTGAAGGTAACATAGTTTCCACGACGACGAATGTATTAAACCATTTTATCATTTTTCGCAGTTATGAAACGTAATTATCGTCATCTAATTTCGAACACGATAATCAGAATTGTGACTTCAAGGGTAACCGTGAACTAATTTCTATTGTTTTATTAATCTCAAATATAGATTAACATATCGAGAAACATTTATAGAAACGGATGATTGACCAATAAATTTAATAACCTGAGTTAGTAAATGGCTTCAGTGATTCACTAATGTAATTTATTTTTCTTCTATGAAAGTTTTTTTTTTTACGAAACCAACCGATGGGTTGGTTAACTATTGACCGATGAGTCTCGGCAATAGTTATTCATGTCACCTAATATAGGAAATTGATTTATAGTGAACATTTATGGCGAGTTATTGCCCTCGAAGTCTTCCACAAAAGAGAATTGAAAAACAATTTACATCGTTTGCTGTATGTCATGTATCGAAAGCCCGCAAAAGTATGCTGTCATCTTTATCGGATACACTAAGATGACTAGATTCAAAGATGAAACAAGATAAAATAGGCGAAATAGGTACTTACTCATCACATGCCCCTTGCATCCTGGCTGAAGTCTTCCGCCGTTGATACAAAAGTCCACGTGACCGACTTGGCCGGCTTCCCCGAGAAAGCCAGCGTTTGTATGTAGCACTTGGACCACGTGAGCGTCGTCTCTGCTCAAGCGAAACTGCCTCGAACCATAATCCGATACTAATGGACGGGCTGGATCTAAACCTGTTGAAGAAAGTTTACTATATCAGTTACTGGTGGTTTTGACCCAGATACGCTGGACTAGAAAGGTATACAAATAAATCTCTGCGGCGTTTAAGTTTTCTACTAATTCGTATCAGCTTATAGGTATAAACATACATAAATATTTACACACCCAACTTAACCCAGTGAGTTCCTAAAAACATACATACATAAATTTAAATTGGAAATGAGCAGTGATACAAATCGACTTTGCTTTTTCAAGTGCTATCGCTATACTTTTTTGCTATGCACTATTTATCAGATACCCTAAAATCCACACATGAACTGTTTTGCTGATCTTTTAACAGCACATGCTGACATTCTTCATCTTGATCATGCAGTTTTCAAAGAGCAAATGAATATGTAAATAATCACCGGATAGTTATCGTTATCATCTCATAACTGTCAGCATTACTATTAACAAGTCCTTCAATTCAAAGTTGAAAGAGTTATTAAGAAACGGTGAGAATTCCATAAAAATATTTTACTTTACAACAACTATGTATAATAATTTTTGTTTCGCGAAATCATTATAATAAAATTATCACTATCACTACATTTCAATACTAGAATTGTTGAAACTGCTTAAGCTTAAACTGCTAAAGCTGTAAGAAGTACGTACTATATTTTTTTTATCCAATCACGTCTGATACAAACTTTGATAATATAGACATAGTTGTATTTATAGAACCGCGTTTTGCTGTCCCTATTTTAATTCCAGAGACGAGCACACTGCCACTAGTATTGCCACTATTGACAATTCCAAATTGCCAAATAGGAATCCCACCCAGGAATTAAACACTTCTTAACCGCATGTCACACATATCGTTATACATATAGATTTAATTTCTTAACATCCTCGTGACGCAATTTTCTAGATGACAGACAGTTGGCTAGACAATCATTTGTTATGAGCCTGTGTGTGATTGTTAATATGTACTATATTGCTGTATTATTTGATTTATTTTATATACAAATACCTTGATTCTAATGTTAATCATATATTCAAATTGATATTCTGTAGTATTACAATAGTATATCTAGTTCGCTCTCGTTATTATCAAAGGTTATTTATCTTAATGAGAAAGATAGCGATAAGGTAAACCTTATTGACGATAAATGAATAGTTTCGTGCGTAATTTTCCAAATACAGCAGAAGAGAAAGCCCAGGAATCCTTTACCACATACACCCCACTGCTGAGCACGCTACAATTGTAAGTTGGTAGGCTTTAGTCCACCATGTTGACCTAGTGTTGATCAAAGCATCTATACAAAGAATTCTTAATGAAAAGCACTTAGATGTGTTTTATATGGGTTTAGGTGTTAAACACTACTTGTGTTTCCATATTTTTACAGCTGCAACATAAATATTCATGTTAATATCTATTATAATACTGTCTTCTTCTTCTTCTTCATCAACCCATATACGCCCACTGCTGAGCACGGGTCTCCTCTACCATTGAGAGGGTTTAGGCCATAGTCCACCACGCTGGCCTAGTGCGGGTTGGCGGACTACACACCTAAGAAATTCCTAAGAACTCTTAGGTGTGCAGGTTTCATCACGATGTTTTCCTTCACCGTTAAAGCAAGTGATAATTCAATGTGAATACACACATAACTTCGAAAAGTCAGAGGTGTGTGCCTGGGGTTCGAACCCGCGACCGGCCAGATTCTCGACCGCGTGCCCAAACCTCGAGGCCATCACTGCTTATAATAAATAATACTGTCTAATTAACTTATAATAACATAACATAACAGGGCAATCGAATAATAATTTGATTTGATTTTTTTTTAATTGATTTTTGATTGAGTGTTACTGAACCATTTTAAATATTACAACAAAACTAACGATGCTTAACGTTAATGTCTGCCAGATGAATAAAAAAATTATTACGTTTCTGAAACTAAAGATGTAACAACTTCTTTACTGAACCTAATCCTAGCATCTCACAGATCTATAGCATCTACGGTGCATGCGGCATTGATTACGGTATCAATAACAAACACAAAACGTGATTTCTTTGATTAACGTTGAATAGGATCTTTATCAGCAAGATTAAAATAGTCGCGATCTGCTACCTTATTACCCTTGAGAATATACCAAATTAACACACGTACGCCTGTATTATACCAATTGTGTTTTCGTCCCAAATCAGACCCAATCAGAACGGAGCCTATTACCATATCGGTCACATTTCTACGACGTATAGCTAGTAGGAATATAGTAATAGGTAAAACCTTTTCCCGACCCTGGTTTCCAACCTTAGACTCTTAGGTTCACTTAGATAAGCGACACAACGCTTCATAAAATAAAAAATGTCAAAGTTTTACGAGATTTATTTGTGTTAGTTTATATATTTTGGTATTATTTGGACGAAATAATAGGACTTATTTACTTTTAAGGTATCAGAAAATTACAGCACGAATTGAATTGTGAAAACGAAGAAGTGCAATATAACAATCGATGGTATTCAAGGTTCTATTGTCGCTGCACTTCATGATAACACAACAATAATCCTTGTAACGAGTATACATCATCTCAACACAACACTCACAGCAGATAATGGACTTGAAAAATACAATTTAACATTCACGATAACATATTCAGTGGGGTCTCACAACGATAAACTTTATTCTTATTCTCAACGTTGTTTATTAGCCTTTATCACCTTCGATACGAATGAAAGTACAAAATAATTAATATGTTGTTTATTTATCGATGATAATTATGCTCTCGATTCTTCTTTCATAAATACTTTTTAACCTTGGAATAAATATGTAGGGTCAATACTTTTACTAAATTACACATTATACCGCGTCACTACGCGATTCACGATTAAATTTGCAATTGAAATTTTGATTGATAAGGAATATATTTTGAAAATTTAATCGGTCTCCCATACATCCCCAATTTTCGACCAAAAAATCTAGTGCGAGCCATTTTGATAATACACTGAACAGTTATGCCTCACGCAGGCATGATTTGGTTGCTATTTCATTAGTTCAGACAAATTTCACCTCAAATGTTGCTACCATAAAAAGGCATTTTGTTAAAAGTTTATTTAAACACTGTAAATGTAGTGCACAAAAAGTTATTAAGGTAAAACAAGATTATTTGACCATGACTTCCCTACATTAATATAATCTACCAATAATTACAAGTACTTTAGACTGGCTCAATTTTTTTAAATATTTAATCACCATTAGTATCAGTCCATTTACGTCCTACTACCAGGCACGCGCTTCCCTTTCCATTGAGAGGATCTAGGTATTAGTCCACCACGCTGGCCTAATGCGTGTCAGCAGGTATGTAGGCGGCGTGTGATCTAATTGCCTGTGTGATCACCGTGTCGCTTTGTGCCATTTTTTAATGTATACAATCTTTTTAATACATTATTTATTCCAGTAAAGCTTAATGAAGTGTTTTTTCCTCATTTTTGGTAGATATTAATAGATCATGTCTATAAAAATAGATAAATGTTGTCTACAAACAGTTATGCAATTTGTGAAGGACCGCATCGATAAACGGCTAACAGATATCTTATCAAAACGCACAATGATAATTGTTTAACATCTTGAAGTCTTATCCTAACTCGAGTACACTTCTAGCCTAAAAGTTCCAGAAAATGAGTGCAACCTCTTAGATATGTCGACCTTCAAAGACACAAAACTTTCTTAGATTAGAGAAAAAAAAATCTACAGATGATTTGTTTAACAATTCATATATTTCGGGTTCTTTCGGAATGTAGGTGTACTCCTCTGCCTATCCCTTCCTATTTCCTCTCAGCACTTAAGTTTTTATGCAAACTCATTGCAGTGTTAATAATGTTCTTGGAACCTATTACTAGAAATTTTATTACAAATTTATGGTATTGAATACAATCACACAAACGAATAAATGCGTTATCGTACTCTAAAGCATATAAAGATAACAAATCATATAACATAAGACTTTATATAATTTTTCAATATTGTGCAATGTTTTGCGAACTAGAAACACTTAACATTCAAGTATGAAATATGACTAAATATGACTTATGACATTTTATAAACGCAAGTCAGTCTCTTTTGTGTTGATGTTCACGGAAGGGTCAAGATCAAAGTTCAAAGGTCTATGGACATACCCTGAAAACTTTATGGTTTTAATTCTATGTCTTTTTCACAAGACTCGTAAAATACATTATATAAAAATGAAAATATAATCCGGCTTATACGACTACATTACATACATGATAAAAACCTAATTGTAGTGCCCACTACCTTTCTTTAAAGAAAGTTGTCTGGTCTAATATAATTATCTGCAGGATTTTTGGATGTACATATTCATTAATATAATCTTATTATTCTTGTGCTCGTATATCCACACTTAAACCCTTATTTTCTCGCATTGACTGTCGTCCATGAGAGGTTGAAACTCAAATTTGAATCCAGGTTCAACCACTTTTGAAAATACAACGTTTTTACCGTCAATTAACAGTGTGATATCTTCTCCGATATCAAACAAAAATAATATTCCAATAGTAATGCGTAATTTATCCTTATTTGATTGAAGAATAAAACACCAGGAACCAAGTACTTTAATGGTTTCATATGCCCTATTATATGGTACTTATGAATGATGGTTTCAATGAATACAGGCTGATTTCAAAAGTAGTTCTTGAAATGCTTATATAGGCATTATTTTCTATAATCAAGACCACGTTTGACAATTATCTCTAAATCAAAGACCGTATTCATCATATATAAAATGATGCTAAGTCGCTTAACACGTTTAACTAAACATGCTTAACAATCTGTACCCCTAAGAGTGAATTGAAAAAAAAAACTGGAATAATTGTTAAATTATTCTAAAGTAAGTATCAAGTTCTTAACTTCTTTATTCGTGTTCATATTCAATTTAACGTTATACATAATAGTTCTCAATTTATCTCCCCAAACTCTAATTCAACCAAGAAAAAGAAAAAATGTTATCAAAAGCAATTGATCATTAAATCTGCGATAATATACGATAAAGACATATCCAAATGTGGCTAATCGATATGAATCCGTCACACCTTATGGTCTATAACAATATAAAGAACTAGTCATACATTCATACACTACATTCCCTGATGGGGTGACAAACAACCTTTTGTTACCGGCTTATCATCGCAGCACGTAGATAGGAGCTCTGTGGGTGTTATATAATGTTATGTTTACAGTGCGGAGTGGTCAGAAATATCGCGTCGCTTCTACACTGCGACACGGTTTGTGGACGTAAACGCACGCGTAACAGTAACGGAAAAAAATCGAACATGGCTAAAGTAGAAGTCAAATACACTAAGGTAAGATTTTTTATTTAATACAAATGGTAGTTGTTTTAAATCAATGTTTGATGGGAAGTGTATTTTTTTGGTTACCGGCATTATTAAATCAAAGCAAATGTTGTTTGAACCGATGGGTAATGTTCACTTTATTCGAGACTATAAACTTTTTAAGAATTTTGTTTAACAAAAAAAGGGTAGATTCGTAATATATACGCGGGCAACAGCTATATTTTAATAAGGAGCTAATTCTAAACCTAAAATCAGAAGTTAAATTATTTTAACATAAAAATATAGTAGAACATATCATATAAAAAATTAACTGATTGATTAAACGTTAAAACAGAAAGCAAAATGTAATTCCAAAAACGCCGTGTACTTTCAAAATCTTTTATAAATTTCTAGGACTAAAAATATAGCTTAAAGAAACATGTTATATTTATAGACTTTTGTATTCATGTAAATATATTCAAATTGAATTCGAACGTAGCATATTGAGTATAAGAGTCTGCACAATCTGTATTCAACTACATACATACATACGAGTATGTTTCAGTACTCGGTAACAAGGCATTTATTAAAATCGCTTTTCAAGGCCACATCTGTTATCGTCGGCTTCTCAGCTTATTAAAGTTATACATTTTTTCCGTCGCCTGAACCATATTTGCTTTAATATGTAAGTAAAGCTATTTCTGCTGAGTAAACATAAATAGTAGGCACATTTTATATGCATGAATATTTTAAAATACCGCTATTGTGGTATAAGCCGTCGCTAATGTGTCAATGTTCGTGGCATAGTTAATTAGGAGTGTAGTGCAAGGCTTTTGGTTTTAACAATATTATTGTCATCATCCACCAATGTACGTCCCACACTGGGCACGAGCCTATTCTACATCTGAGGCAGTTTAGGCCTTAATCCAGTGGATTACGGACTGCGCTGACATAGTACATATTGGCGGATTTTTTAACAATCAACAATTATATACATAGATCCTACACAAAGATTCGAGATACAACTCTTTTGTCAAGGGTAACAGAAACTATAAGAGACTTCTTCGGTCTAACAAAAACCCGAAACAAATAAAGGTCATACAAAGAAATGTCTCGGTACGGGGATCGAATTCGCGGCCACTCGTTTAACAAGGTAGCGTCTGTACAACTTCGCCACAGGGCTAATAAATGTCTGTATAACCCTCAAATTATATTTGTTATAAAATCTCACACCAAAAAGGCTTTCGACAATTCCCGGTAGAATTATCAGTTTTTGATTCTTTTACTAACTTAACGCAATTGTGTATAAATGCACTTCAAAAAGGACGAATCTTTGTATATTATTCAAAATCTAAACAGTTATTATGTAGATATGTAAAAAGTAAACATAAACGCATCGCTTAATTTAAAGCGTATTCATTCAATTTAGCATCGATTGGCGCGGCAGAAACATTTAGCTTGTTGCGCTAAATATTGCGGGTTCGATGCCCGCGCCGACAAATAATTGTCTCGCCAACATTCAATTTTTTTCAGTCTGGATGTTTGTACAAATGAAATTTATGTTTGTGAATACATACCATATCGTAGAAGTTTTGAGTAACGCCTATATCGGTAATTCAACTGTAAAATTATTTTTATAGCGTCCATATCAATTATTTTATAAATAATGATGTTATCTGAAATGCTGTTTTTAACAACAAAACAGCTACAGAAACATGTAAAAGTGACAATATTTATCGAGATTTAGTGACATATAAGAATTTTGTTTAAAAAATATATATTTTTTGAATCTAGTGGTAACGAAAACTTAACATATTAAACGTATTTGATGTCGCATTTTTTTAGATTTTCTTTAAAATATATAATAGCAACTGTGAGACACTCCTAAAGAATAATAATTTAACAAACACCATTTCCACTAAAATATTTCAAATGAAAAATAAATAATAGGTACGCGAAAAATATTTAAAGTACTTTGACATGTTAACTTGAAAATACTATAGCAGCCTTTTATTGTTATGTTAATTTGGATCTTAAATTCGCTTGTGTCAAATTCATAAATAAATTCACATTATACTTTCAAAACATTTATTGCACAAATATAGCAATAGTAAATCACAAACAAGTAAATTATCGTATGAAAATACTTTAGACATATTATAAACTAGAACAATTAACCACTAATATGTCCAATGATGACCGCAAAGTATCGAGTTTTGTAAATAACAATGCAGTACATAACCTGATTCACTCAACAATCGTCCATACATCCGCACAATAGGCAATTGTTGATAACTGCATGTTGACCGACGCTACTGTGTAAACGTATTGTCATCTTCGCTTTCAGTTCAGTTATTATGAGAACAATCCGTCACATGAAATCAAAAAAATGTAGTATAATCGTATATCTTCTTCTTCTTCATCAACCCATATACGCCCACTGCTGAGCATGGGTCTCCTTTACCATTGAGAGGGTTTAGGCCATAGTCCACCACGCTGGCCTAGTGCGGGTAGACGGACTACACACCTAAGAAATTCCTAAGAACTTTTTGGTGTGCAGGTTTCATCACGACGTTTTCCTTCACCGTTAAAGCAAGTGATAATTCTATTTGAATACACACATTACTTCGAAAAGTCAGAGGTGTGTGCCTGGGGTTCGAACGCGCGACCGCCGAGATTCTCGACCGCGCGCCTAACCTCGAGGCCATCACTGCTTGTATCGTGTATTATGCTATATAGTGTGTTATGCTTGTGTAGTCGTCGATAAATTTTACCATAACTTCCAAAAAGTCTTGGATTAAAAAAATATCAACATATAGTAATTTAACTATAACAAATAATACTGTGACGTATTCATAAATATTCAGTGATAATACAATTTGCATACATACATAATACAAAAGTTGGCATGTACCTATATCTTATAGAATATTTCCATAAGATTTTTTTTATAGCCGATAGGTATACACCCCTTACCAGCAGATCTTGATATTGGGAAAAGTATAAACACAGTTATAGATAGGCGTAACTGCATTTTAAATAAAACCGAATTAATTTTTGTCATGATTAAAACTGCAACTGCACCTAATATATAAAATAATAGATACATGTAAAACAATCTTAATATAGAATTGAGTTCGATGAACTTGTATTTACTCTTGCAACGTGTGGTTAACGCTATGACTATTTCGAGAGATGCACAATGTGGTTAAAACTAAATATTCAAATAACGATTATTCCACTACTACTGAATGTATAGACTATAGAGGAATAATATTGTACTCGTACGAATAGTTAACGAAATCCTGAATTAAAAAAGGAATCAAGGAACCCATATTTTTTGGTACCGCCAACTGTTAAAATCTAGGCGGGCTTAGTTCAAAATGTAGTCTTTCAAATCCAACCAAGCTTTGCTTTGGATTTTTATTTTCCATTTTGTTTTGGTTTTCAGGAGCATTATTTTAAGATTGTTGCAGTCCAGTTTTAGAGTTTTAAATTTATTTAACTGTTACTTTCCAGTTGTTCATCAACAATGAGTGGGTGGACGCAGTAAGCAAGAAAACCTTCCCCACAATCAACCCGCAGGATGAGTCTGTTATCACGCAAGTCGCCGAAGGTGATAAGGTATGAGCTTGTGGTATTTTTATTTGCAGATTTATTAAATTTATGTCATGGCATATTATCTCCAGTGCGTACCTTTTATTTTATTAATTTATTTAACATTCTCCACGCATAATTGCATGACGGATTTTTTCCGTGGGTTATGTTTTGTTATATAATGTCAAAAATAACACAGTTAATGATAATTTTTAAAGTAACGCCATTATTGCACCGTACAGATATCCTAAACTTATTTTCAAATCACATTATGCAAGACATTGGTATCCAAAATGCAATTTGTTATTATAATAGCATTATTTTTTTAATTAATTGCCATTATTTTCTCAGGCCGATATAGATTTAGCTGTAGCCGCAGCGAAGAAGGCATTCCATCGTTACGCAGAATGGCGTGTCATGGACGCTTCCCAAAGAGGCCGTCTCCTCCTCAAACTCGCTGACCTGATGGACAGAGACTACAAGTACTTGGGCGAGCTAGAAACCCTCGACAATGGCAAACCACTTAAGCAGGCTCAGATGGAAATCCAGTGGTCAGCTAACATCATTAGGTATTACGCTGGCAAAGCCGACAAGATCTTAGGCAGCACAATTCCTGCTGGTAATTTGATTACTTTATTATGTTTGGTATAAAAATTGTAAGCATATTTTAAATCTCACACTCGAATAATCACAACAACAAAAAATAAAAACATAGAAAGACCCCAAATTTCATGGAAGTTATGGGGATTAATAAATGCTATTTTCTGACGAAAAAATTATATTTTTGCACAATACAGAATAAATCATACCTGAAGATAATTTAAATACTAAATGAAAGTTTACACGACACTTTGACAAAACCTTCAAAAGTATGAAAAAATGAAGAATACACTGTTTAGTATACAGCATAGGAGTATAATGACGTAAACATCGTGACATAATAACTGAATGAGAGAAATTGAAAATTGACTCAATAATAATTTTCAACAAAAACCTGCAATAAAAAATACGATCCTCAAATCCTTAAATACTATAAGGTTGAATAGACACAACTAATTCAACAACGCTCTTTTCAGATGGTGACGTGCTGACCTTCACACTGAAAGAACCCGTGGGTGTTTGCGGACAGATTCTGCCATGGAACTACCCCGTGCCCATGTTTGTGTGGAAAATTGCCCCCGCACTCGCTGCAGGTAAGTTTGAAAATATTTTGGAGTGACTTATCACATATAACACCTCAGGAACTTTCTTCAGTGAATGTTGAATCTTTCACAGAAGAAGATAGTTTTGCTTTGAGAATAACATGTTTTCTAATGAATGTTTTGTAAAATAAGTCATATGTGTAAGAGACCCAAGCCTTCTGCCCCATTTAGACTCACGATTACTAGCTAGCTCGAAATTATTTAATGGTAAAGTACGTTGTCGTTTCCCGCTTCTCAAGTACCGAACCTAAAAGCAAACTATCAGGCAGAACCAACGAAACCATTTTGTTGTGAAATAAATTAAGAATAATTATATTACTTGTAAGCAAAACGATGCCACGTGGTTATCAACCAACACAAGATAAATTTGTCGGTTATATCATTTATATCAGTGTACAGCTTGAGTGATGGAGATAAAAATATTTGTTGACAAATTTATTATCGGGACTTATTCAATATGCCTAATTCCTTATCGTTCATTAGCCGGTTTTTTTGAATATCTACTATTTTCTTTTGCTATGTCATTCAATGTATTTTTCTGATGTTTGTCAATTATTTAAAAATTTAACAGATCTTTTGAACTCATAGAAATCAAAATAAGATATTTTTTATCACTATGCAAGTTACTACACTAGCATAGGTAAATGTATCTGCCGCAGCAACAGATACTTTTACAACTCGACAGGGATTTTGAGCAAATTTCCTAAATATGTACCGAAAAATGTTCCAGGCTGCACCACAGTCGTCAAGCCCGCTGAACAAACGCCTCTCACAGCCCTAGCTATGGCTGCCCTGATCAAGGAAGCAGGTATACCTGCTGGTGTGGTCAACGTGGTTCCCGGGTACGGACCCACTGCTGGCTCTGCCCTCACTCACCACCCAGACGTCGACAAAGTTGCCTTCACTGGATCCACAGAGGTAATTAGGGAAGGCCTTCTTTCTTTTGTCCCACTGAGCGTTATCACTTATTTTAGTTCCTGTCGCTGTCGATCCAGTTGAATGGGAGCTATGATGATGTATGCATGGGTTGGTATCGTGTCATTAAAAACCAGAAAATGTATTGTTTAAACACAATTTTACCTAAGTTTTAGCAATTTGCTATTTAATTTAATTTGTACCAACGTAACTTCGAAACATCAAAATCAACTGCTTGTGATTAAAAACCATTGACGGATAAGATGAAATTTATATAGGTACTACACCAGACGTCTCACCATCAAGCCCAATAAGGCCAATGTCACCTGTATGTGTCTTTTCTATTAAAATCGGATATTAAATTGGTGCACATGTATTTGTAGATAAGACAACAAGTATTAAACTTAACTTGAACGAAGTCGCAGACACAGACTAGTGAACAACTAAATATTAAAGTTATCAAGGTAAAGCAAATCTTGAATCTTAATTATTCACGTAAAATGGTATCAGTACTGAATACCGTTAATTCTGATTAGAAAAAATCAATCTAAATTCTTAGCAATGATATTTATCTTCGATTATAAGAACTAATAATTGCCTTTTGACTATTCATATCTTTCGAACCTAATATGAAATAAAGATTTCAAATGCAAACGCTGAATTTAATTATGGCACAAATGATCACACCTAATAAAAACCCATTTTTACTTTCGTTTCTTTTTTGTATATTTTAGATTATTAAACTGCAATTAAACCTAATTATAATTGTGATAATGCGATTATTATGGCATCAGTAAAAATGAATAATAGCTTAAAAAATCCAAAAATGTTAAGTTGTTGAAACAAACACTGTTTGCATGTCTATACATTTTATGAGGATACTATTATCATCACGAAATCATTAACTTTTAAGCTAATATTATTAAATATTCCATCTTTGAAAACGTATATTATCCAGACGTAACAAAGAATAATTTACTATGGAACTCAAGAAAACAAGAAAAATGCTTCTAGTTTACAAATACCACATTATAAAGTCATAAAAACTTAAGCTGATCTATCAAATGGTTTATTTATATAACTGTTTATTCATCAGGTTGGCCGTATCATTATGAGCGCCGCGTCCGCAGTGAACCTGAAGCGTGTCACTCTGGAACTCGGAGGCAAGAGCCCTCTGGTCGTATTCAACGATGCTGATGGTAAGTTATATTCATTTCGATCACGTATTGCAATTAATTCAACAACTCAAGAATAATAAGTGAGCAATTATTCAAATGGGATTACAACATCTAGCAAAGACTTTATAATATGTTTAAGAGCTACAAGGCAAAACTAAGAAAAATAATTTATTGTTTAACACATTCGAACCTATTAAGCGAAGAGTCAAAAAATATAGAGGTTATTGTTAAGTTTGTTTACATAGACAAAAAAACATCCGTATAATAACTAACAACGCAATATGACATTAGCTCATTAGGTATGTGCAGTGGTGCCTTATAATATATAGTTATTATCTCTTTGTCCTTCTCGAAAACCTTTGAAACACTCTGCAGGGTACTTAAATCTGCTACTAATTAAAATGTAAACGTCTAAATGTTTTTTTTTAATGCAACAACTTCGGGACTGGTAATATTTTGGCACAACTTCCAACTTACCAACATTCATATAACGTCCACTTTTTACGACGTTAATATGAAATTTATTGTTACAGTTGAAAAGGCCGCAGAAATCGCCCACCGCGCTGCCTTCGCTAACGCAGGCCAGTGCTGCGTGGCAGGCACAAGGACCTACGTCCAATCCGGAATCTACGACAAGTTCGTACAAAAAGCCGCTGAAATCGCAAAGAAAAGGACAGTTGGAAACCCCTACGAAGATGTAGAACAAGGACCACAGGTCAGTTGTTATATAAGGTTTAATAATTCACTATTAAGTATTTTTGTAACGTCTGCTAAATGGTTATGCCAGTTACAGAAAATTAATTGCATCAGGTTTAACAGCTAAACTATCAATGACTACATAATTGATATTATTTTTTCGTTAACAAAACTATAACAAAATAAGCAATACTTTGAATTAATTTTCAAGCGGAAAATTAAACATTTATTTTTTATTTTAGAAGCAAGGACTTTTCAAAAATGTTTTACGGAACTCTAGGCATTTAGAATGTATTAATAATGTCAAGTAAAACGCCTAGTATATCTTTCTTAAAATATGTATTTTCTTTTCAATAGATCGACGATGAGATGTTCAACAAAGTGATGGGCTACATCGACGCTGGTAAGAAGGGAGGAGCGCGTTGCGTCGCCGGTGGTGACCGTCAAGGAAAAGTTGGATACTTCATCCAGCCTACCGTATTCGCTGACGTTAAAGATGACATGAAAATTGCAAAAGAAGAGGTAAGAAAAGTTATTAAAATAGGATTATTAAATGACTTAGCTTGCCTATAAATTATCAAATTTGATTTTGATCAAATGTTGTGTGTGAGGTAGATAGTGTACATTTTTAAGTAAGAGAAATGGTTATGTGGTTACATGTCTTTTTACTCTTAATCTACACGCCCAATGAGATCTGATAATGTTTGTAACTATTCAAGTATTAGATGAATAAATTGATTATAGCCAGACCAGATCCTACTTAAATAGCAAAATGTACAAACTTAGATATGTGCTTCGTCTGATGTAGCAATAAACTAAGGATCTCAAGCCGTAATAGTCTCAAGTTATTCGTAACTCAGCAATATCTACACGTCACCGTTTGGTTTCAGATCTTCGGCCCGGTCCAGAGCATTCTGAAGTTCGAAACCTTCGAGGAAGTCGTCGACCGCGCCAACAACTCTAACTACGGCCTGGGCGCTGGCGTCATCACAAACGACGTGAACACAGCCCTCGCTTTCGTGAAACACGTACGCGCTGGATCCATGTGGTAAGTGTATTGTCCACATTGAAATAATTCACGGAAATACTACTATCGTTGCAGTCGAAGGCATGTCAAATAAATTGAAGATTAATTTCTTCAAATATGTTGCATTAATTGTAGAGCAAATTGATATTGACTTTGAAAGCTCCGTGGCGCAGTTGGATAGATACTAACTTGCGAAACGGGAGGCGGGAGCCCACGGGTATTTTTTTATTAACAAAAACCTAATTTATATGTAAAGTCTTCTTGAGACTTTAAAACTAAAGTACAATAAGGCGGTTTCTTAATGTCTTTGTACAATGTTTCAATGATTGCTATCTTCTCAACAGGGTGAACACCTACGAGCACGTCACTCCACAGACACCATTCGGAGGATTCAGGGAATCTGGCATTGGTCGCGAACTGTACGTATACAGTACTTATTTTTATTCAAAAGTTCATTTCATTTAAAAGCTGATGATTTTTAGTAGGCACTGCCCCTGAATGCCTATAATATTTGGATTGACATAGGCCTTTAAAATTAAGGGGAAAAGCGTCATCCCGCAATATCATAGTCATACCAGGCGAGATACAAAGTTAAATATTCTATATAAAATGGCATGGTGGCAGTGGTATTAGACTATCTTTTTATCGGAAATTAAGTTTTACCTAAGAAATTCTTATCAGGAAGTATAGTAATATGTTTTATTTTTAACCAGGGGTGAAGACGGCATCATGCAGTACTTGGAATCGAAGACAGTTTCGTTCAGCCTCCCCAAGAAACCATTGATCTAAACAATTAAACACTGTTAATTTTTTTATTCCTATATACTTACGTGTTATATAATATTTTATAATAAAATGTTTTTAATTTGAGTGGAACCTTTCTTTCATATTAAATAAAAATTAATAAATATACAAGAATAAATATACGAGACCTAGAAATGGATCATTGACCCATAAAATAATTAATTATACCTCAGTAACGATAACTTGATTTCTTTGGCAGATGTCAATTTTTCTGAGACAAGACTTTGAAATAAAAAACGTATTATTTAATTATTTTAATGATTTGATAAATATAAAAAAATACAAAAACGTCCCCAAAGATATATAAGCGTTATCCGAAAATGTTGAAACTTTATTGCTTCAAAGTAAAATTAAAATAGGAACACTGAAAATAATAGACGCTTGCACAATGTTACATCGGTCGGACAGAAAGGGACGTAACATCGTTCATATCGATTAGGGATGTTGCGAATATTCGCATCCGCATCCGCATATGCGGAACATTCGCATCGATTTGGACATCCGCATCCGCATCCGCATCCGTATAAATCGCTGCGGAGCTGATGCGGTTGCGGATGTGTAGCAGATCGCGAAAAGAAAGAAAGGGATGAGGGGCGGCGAGGTGCGCGTGTCAGTCTCGAGTGTCGAGTGGGTGACCGTACGTGCTGATTGACCAATAGGAAAGCAATAACATTTTATACAAATCAACCAATCGATAAATTTTATACAGATCCGCATCCGCATCCGCATCCGCGGATGTGAGCCTCTTAAAATTCGCATCCGCATCCGCATCCGCGGATGTGAAAAAAATTGAATCCGCAACATCCCTAATATCGATGTCCACGTCGATAATTTTACTGAACACTATGATGATCATGGCTGTGCTCCTTTTTCTTAATAAAAACTGTTTTAAAGATAAAACTATTTAATTTTTCAACCTTAATTTTTACATACTGGGATATTTTTGTACCTCCCGTCAACTTAAAATAGGTGGTTTAGACCATTAAACTAAACAACTTTTCCAAAGAAACATGGTTCGAAACGTGATAAATAATTCGACCCTCCTATAGAATACTACTCTCGTGGTCGATTTCGTGTAGAAGGTCTGATTTTTTTTTCACTTTTCGACCCGTGTTTCTTTGGGGAAGTTGTTTACTATCGTGGTCTAAAACATCTATTGAAATTTGGCGGGAGGTCTAAAAATAACCCTGTTATATTAAATAGGTACTTATTATGAACTTTGACCTACCATCGCTTATCTACATAATGTTTTACATGTCGAAAGTAATAAAGAATTTTACACATAATGCAGTATTTTAAAACGCAAGATTTTTGAACTACTAGATATTTTCTGTTTCCCATCACTAGTCGATATGCCAAGAGAATCAAGTTATCGTGAATGAGATATAGCATATCATTTAATATTCATATACGTATTCTGACTGGCATACATGAAATAAAAAACAAATAAATGGTTCAAAAGTGCTGAATTTGAAATTGCAAAAGTAATTTAACTAGGTATTGGGTGTATTCAGTATTATTAGTTATTATTCAGGACTTATTTATTTGAATTGCTATGAGCAGTTATACGCCTAGAAAGCTAATCATATTTTGATGAATTTTACCTATCCTTTTTTGACTGTTTTATAATATTGGTGTTGGCAGTAACTTTTCATACTATGTTCAATTAATATAAACTCTAACTAGTATAGAGTAGTTGGTTCGAATTCCTGTCAGGGCAAAATCTTATTAGGTTGTTCTGTTAGAAAATTCTCAATAGCAGCACGTAGTATTAAAATGTGCCAAAAAAAGGCAATAGACTCGTATCCTATTACGTGGCACAAAGACAAAGTTGGCAATATTTGTGAATGCAGAAATACCCCTTTGCCTACACCTTTTTTTAAGGGGAATACAAGTTTGATTGTATGTTTGTAGTTTAAAGTACTTTTTTTTTTTTTTTTTTTTTATGGGAAAGGAGGCAAACGAGCCAGTGAGCCACCTGATGTTAAGTGGTCAACACCGCCCATGAACACCCACAATACCGGAGGAATCATCGGTGCGTTGCCGGCCTTTGAGAAAGATAACTTTGTCTATCCCTCCCTTTAAATCTCTTTGTTACTTCGCGGTAGGTAATTTCCCTCCGTGTCGTATTTCATTCGCCGAGCTGTGGTCTTGGGAACAATGGTAATCGAATGCTTCCGTGTAACAGATACAAACATGACACTGTATTGTGTGTACTATCAACAAGACGATACGGAGAGAGTTCTGAAAATACATTGAGTCATTCAAATTATACAGCTTTGTTAGAACAGGCATTAAACAAATTTACTTAACCAGTCTACGCTGAAATGGTGCTGAATTATGGAGTCACAACTCACAATTTTTTAGTAATAACGATATGAAAACTAAAGTAACTTTATTACATTATTTGTGGACAATTTCACGCCTAAACCGCTTGACGAGTAAAAAATAGTTAGATGAGGGTGTTTTCCTATAAAATTGCGAAGAGAGGCGTAGGAATCAATACAATATAAAACGTATTCAAGTAACACTGCTCAGAAAGTTATGACATGCGTCGCGCACACATACTAATGTTATAAAAAGGGAATGGACTAATTTTTGTATCAAATGTTCTCGTGGAAAGAGCAACTTATTTAAAATTGCATTATAATATGGCGAATAACAAGATTTATTATCATGAAAATCGTCATTATCATCAGCCCAGAACATTTCACCAACAATTCACTAATAATACGCCACCGCGACGCGACGTTTCAGATCCTTTGCTACTGGCATTAATTCCTTTTTTCTTCCATTAAGTACTCAACTCATACATTAAATTTAGGTAAAAAATTAAACAGGAAGAATTTTGAATGTATTAGTATGATAAACCATTCGAGTGTAAAGCGACATCCCGTTTCAGCACAAGCGTCAATTTGTATTATGTTAAAATTCATAATGATATTATCACAGAACATTACACATCGATTTGACAAGCGTAAATAAATTGCGATGATCCGTGATGTTATTGTATTTAAATTTATGAGAATCAATTTTGTAAAGTAAAATAGGTATAACATATTTAATAGTTCGAATAGTTGCTGAAAATCAAGTCTGATGTTGGCTCCAAATACACAAACTAATTTTAATTATAAGAAATAAACTACATATACCTACATATACCTACATAGTACTTAACGTTAGAGAAACGTGAAGACTAGTATTGAATATGACATGAAAATAAAGACACGACTTTGAATTAATTACTCATTTCTAACTAACACAAATACCCTAAAAAGCCACAGTGACAGATTATAATTCACACTACCTATTATATTTTTAGTTTTAATAAGAAATAGTTCATGCAGCTATCCTTGTAAATTCACTCAGAGTTCTGGACAAGGCTAGCAATGCTGGCCTTCGTTGCCGCCATATAGGTAATTTATCAATTTATGCTACGTCTTACAAAAAAGGTCAAATTTAGATCACGGTCTGGATTTAGACCGATTTATTTATGTCTCATGTCATTCTCCGTCCCGGCCGAACAAACTAAATCCAGATTCGGACGAAAGTTTGTAATAAATAAAAAATAGTAGAATTTTAGGACTCAAATCAGAGTTTATACGTTGGCAACTTCACTCCACTCGGCGTACGAACACAAAAATAACTTTCTAGACGTTACAGAATAGTAAACCTTATCACTGGTTGATAATACTCATAATAGCATTGACGAGTGTAAATTAAACGTGTGTGTATTTTCGCATGTTTACATTATGAAACAGCACAACTCTTGCCAAATACAAGGAAATATGAACTTTCAACGCATACGATAAAGTTATTTTTTGTATGTGTGCAAGCTGTATTGAATACCAAGTTCAAGTTCAATATTTCAGTTAGCTTGCGGCCGGCGAATAGACAGCATTCTGGCAGAATAATAACTCGTTAAACGTTTTTAAAAATAGATCAATATGGTGAAAGTGGACGTTAAATATACAAAGGTAATATTTTATTTTTATTTAAATGATACTGATTAAAATAACAGGGTTTATAAAGTAATTGGTTAATTTCTAAGCGTTGATTGTAGTGTTTTTGGTAATGTCGGTATTAAAATACTACTGCAACCGTCTAAAAATTGGTGATGCACAAATTATGTTGTGATGTAATTAGATACGTGAAAATTATTATATTTTGTGCGAGTTGTAATCTTTGGTGACATTACAAGTAATTCCGATAATAGCGGACATGCAACATACAAAAAGTTATCTAGAAACACGTAACCCACAAGTTATGACTACCTCACAAAACAAATTTACAAAATGAAGTTTAACGATGTTTTGTACTGTTTTATTATCTTCCGCTTAATTCAATTTTGACATTAACTATCCTCCCTTGGTTAACATAAGATTAATGAACAATCTTTGATCTGGTTTTGGACAGAAGTACCTAGATGAAAATTAATTTGCCCGATTTTAGTTTTATTCATATTATTTACTTATATTCTTTATAGTACACCACAATAAAACAACATTGATACAAGTAATTCTAAATAACGTAGTGTCACAATCGGCGGCCTTATCGCTGTCAGCGATTTCTTCCAGGCAACCGTTAGATGGACTGGACAGATCGGAGGCATAATAATATTATTTTAGTTTTAATTATAGCATTTGAATCTAATGTGTATATCCAGGCTATAAATTGTACTGTATCGATACTTAATTGTTACGAGTACCTGTTTGAGTACCAAAGTCAAAAACTAAATTCATATCATCATCATCATCAACCCATACACGCCCACTGCTGGGCACGGGTCTCCTCTACCATTGAGAGGGTTTAGGCCATAGTCCACCACGCTGGCCTAGTGCGGGTTGGCGGACTACACACCTAAGAAATTCCTAAGAACTTTTTAGGTGTGCAGGTTTCATCACGATGTTTTCCTTCACCGTTAAAGCAAGTGATAATTCAATGTGAATATATATGCATAGGTAAATTCATATGCATAGGTATAATTAAAATTAATTTTATAACTTCATCAATGAATCAACTGATCAGACTAACAAATATACGAGCCATGTGTGATTACTGATTAAGGAATAACTTGAATTTGTACCCACATGATTTTTAAAAAGCGTGGAATGTTTTTACATTTCTTTATTTTTGTACGATCCTTATTCTTGGGGAACGTAATGATTTCGTATTTATGCAATACTTAAAAAGAATCTAATTGCATATACTCCTAACCATAAATGTCTGGTATTGTACCACAGTTAAATAATCATGTTTTGAATTTAAAACGAACAGTAAAAAAAATAGAAGAACAAAAAAGTAAAAATGGTCAGTTTTCGACTTTCACGAATAAAAAAAGTCGTTTGTACCAAAAACGTATTCTTATACCTCCACATTGAATAGATTATTTAAGGATTCATTTTTATATGATTTAACATCGTTATTGATGGCGCCGATTGAGCCCGTGCTTCTTATCTTGTTACTCATCAAATTTTAATATGTGAAATCCCAACAATTAATTATGTCATGCTTCTACTATTTTGATATACGCTTTTCGAAAAATATATTGTCATATAAAACGTGCATCATGCGTGACTGTTTCTATGGACTACCCTCAGGTTGAAGTCGACAGCAATAGAAATACTGGTTGTATTTTCTGGAATGAATAAAACTTAGGGGTCCGAGTGGCCTTCGGTATAACGAGATTGCATTGAAGTATATGAATAAAAACCTGTTTTCGCTTAAATACGGGAGATAGGGCGCTGTAGTACGCATTCTGACCACAAAGGACGTCAATGGCATAAATCCCCGGTGTAAACTCTATGTATCACCTAAAAATGTCACTGTCATTATGGATATCAAGTTCCTAGTAAGACCACTATAGATAGTGTTATTTTAGTGTGAGTTATTATAGTGTTATTATAATGTAATTAGCGTTGTAAGGAAGGATTTTCATTTTTAAGTATGGGTTCAACAATATGACTTAAGATGGATAGTAAAAATACATTTATACATTTTATAATATTATTCACTAAAGCTAAGACAAAACAAACAGTCACTAGTATGGTACTACTCCTTATAATAGTATTACAATAACAAAAGATAAATAAATATATGCGCGTGTAAATTTGTAAATTATAATTATTACGAGGTTTATATAGGAATGATGACAAGGAAATGAAATGTCTGTCTCACTGATCGAAATAATTATTTCCACTTGTTTCAATTAACGCTGGCTCGTCTCGGAAACATAATAAAACCTGCACAGTGCACACCTTAGTTCTTTGGAAATTCTGAGGTATGAGTTCGTTAGCACGTACTAGGCCAGTTTGGTGAACTTAGGCCTAAACCCCCTTTGTTTTAATGATGATGGAGAAAAAATAAACTAAGAATTTATCCTATTGATGTCTCAGAAGTTTTTGGCTATAACTGGTCTTTATTTATTTTGCTTTTTGTTTCGTAATAATTAAATTATACTTTTTTATATCAATTTCACAGTTGTTCATTAACAACGAGTGGGTGGATGCTGTCAGCAAGAAAACCTTCCCGACTATTAATCCTCAGGATGAAACCGTCATTGCCCAGGTGGCTGAAGGAGACAAGGTTAGTAGAAATCATACATTTTTTTTTATCAGAAAACTGTAAATAACCACCTTTCTACTCCAGACTATTGTTTCTACGCAATGTGTATTTTTTTTAATTAGTTCTAGGTTATCATCGTCAATAAAAGTTTCTATGCAAATGTATTCTTTTTTATTTGTCTTAAGCCGTCACTAATAATAAACGCAATAGCTTTTGTACGCACCATCGTCTGCGAGGTAATCAAAATATGGTTTCATGAGAAATGAAAAGCACTGAAGCAGTGATGGCCTCGAGGTTTGGGCGCGCGGTCGAGAATCTCGACGGTCGCGGGTTCAAACCCCAGGCACATTGAATTATCACTTGCTTCAACGGTGAAGGAAAACATCGTGATGAAACCTGCACACCTAAAAGTTCTTAGGAATTTCTTAGGTGTGTAGTCCGCCAACCCGCACTAGGCCAGCGCGGTGGACTAAGGCCTAAACGTGGGCGTATATGGGTTGATGAAGAGAAATGAAAAACTTATTAATTATCATGGCAGTCGCTTAGAAACAAAACCTGCACATACTCGTATTTCAGTAATAAAAACATTTTATTTTACGATCTAGATGATGTACAGTATAACCGATTTGAAAATCATTGGCAACCTCCGTTACGGGGTTGGATCGATATCAGTTTGAGAAAACGAACGGCTGCGAGTTCAATTCTTGCACCGATACTTTTGAGTGATCCTTACTAATGTGAAAGGCTTTCAGACTAATAAATCCTTTGTAGTTTCCAATACCCTCGGCATCAGTGTTAGTTGTATTTATTTATTTGATTTATTCAAATTTGACATGTGCAATAATTTCTTATAGGCCGATATAGATTTAGCAGTAGCCGCTGCGAAGAAGGCCTTTCATCGCTATGCCCCATGGCGTATCATGGACGCTTCCCAACGTGGCATGCTTATGTTAAAACTGGCAGAACTTCTTGAATCCCAGTCGAGATATTTAGCCGAACTGGAAACTTTGGACTGCGGGAAACCCGTAAAAGATGCCGAGGAAGAAATTTACTTCTCTGCCAGCGTCCTGAGGTATTACGCTGGAAAGGCCGACAAAATATTGGGCAACACGATACCTGCAGGTTAGTAAAGCTGTTTTATGTGTCAATTTAATAATACTCCATAATGTTGCGCAGCTGTTTAAAGACCTTTCCGTAAACGACAAAGAATAGTGATATTAAGAAGGTTAATAAAAAAAAACATTATTGTTCATAGTTTCTTTTTTTTATTAGGATACTTTAAATAATTATTATATTTTTTTTAATAATTCAATTTAAAACATAAATCACCTAATTTTATTGATGAATCTTTTGTGTGTCACCGTGTTATGATTTGTAGCTTCTGATAAAAATACTCTGCTTTTTTATGCTTTAATTTACTCCAATATTTGTAACATTCAGATATATTTTGACAGGTCCGTAAACGAAAGATCGGTACATATTATCACCGAAACAAAACTTGGAAATACATACACGTAAACAGCAAACGCTATCATTATTATTGATAACCACCAATTATCGCTTCTTTATGTGGGGTCGGAAGTATTTTTGACTTTTAGATTTTTGTCTTCAAATATTACTCCCATATCAGCCTATACGTACGCTGATCCCAGGCCTCCTCCATAACTAACTGGCATTAGACTTTAGTCCACTAAACTTGTTTAGTGCGATTTGACGCTCACCGCAAGTAATAATTAATTTTAAAAGAACAACATTATAAACTCAAGTTTGACCTATTCAACGATCATTATATCATAAACACAGGGACACAAATGCATAATTTGTCATAAGCTCAACTAAATTATGCAAAATTATACCACTATCTATTTATGAGTACTTTACCCGCACATAATAACGTCAAGGCTAGTTAACAAATATAATCACAATTATAAACTCCGACATTTTATCAAATAATGTTTTCATTGTAACAAAACTAGATATTGCCCGCGATTTTGTATCCCTTGCCTTTCCCAATAGATCCAGAAAGAAATTAGAAGCTTATACAACTATGTGAAAAACTGTTAAAATTTTAACATTCCATAAAGAACTCTACTTTTTTCGGGATAATGTCTGAAACTGCCTGAACTAACTGAATTGTTTCAAACCTCCCACTTTTATTCATTTGATACGTAATCCACCATGAAAAACTGATACCACTGCCAACCGTTTATTTGTTTTTATAATATGAACTGGACTAACACTTAGAAGTGCAAAATAGTGCCATTTATCCTAAAGATGATATACATAAATATAAGCCTCATTATTTATACATGTCATATAAGTATTCCATGCATGCATAGTAAATGTAGTGTTTTGTCTTGCATATTTATGAATAAATATGTGTACCCTATAGTCACATTTATATTTCTGACCCCTTTTCACGTGATTGACATAAAATACAAGAAATTAAACCAGATCAAACCCTTGGAATCTTGTTTCAAAAACTCTCTTTTTTGGTCATGGAGAAAACCTTTTTGGATCCGTGTCTCTCTTAGAAAGGGTATCGACCATCAGCACAACCAAGAAACTCTGGGATCTTAAGTGAAGCTCACCACAATCTCTTGAGTGCTGTAGAAGCTCTACTTGTAGCATGATTATTAAATTCCAAGCCTTAATTCATTACACTACTATTTTTATCATCTTGTCGTTCCTTCAGATTGCGGCGGAAAAACCTCCCTATGACTTAGCAAAATTTGCCATGGGGCTGCTATCACTATGCAGTGATATATCTTACATATTTAATACTTATTACGAAAGAACAACAAGATAAAACACAATGATAGTTATGGTACGAGTAAATGTAAAAACCGTATGATTGTACAAATTCAAGAAGAAATGGCTGCTGCCTATTTTGTAATATTGAATGAGAAATAATACTTTCTTGATAGCAGAATAATTCTTTCTTTCAGTGAAAGCATTATCACTGATGTATTTCCGACAGTTCATTTATTTAGTAATTATCTTTCTACCTTTGGGACTAACTGACAAATCTTATACCCCAATTTAGCTGGTTTGTCCCGGAAAAGAAGAGGTTGCGGAAAGATTTTAATTATATAATATGAACTTTGTGTTACAAAATACACTGACATAATGTATCATTAACTATAATGAAGAAAGCAATTAGCAATAATCGCTTAAATCTGAACAGTTCTTGCGTTGTTATTAAAATCGTTTAATTTGTTATCTCGCATTCTGATTGACGTTCATTGTCATGCCAGTTCCGACTTATTTTAGCGTGATCGATGTATGAGCAAAATGTTTAATCCTATTAGGGAGAGTCAACTAGGAAATAAACCGAGATAATTAAATTGTTAATTGATCATAAGGATTGATAGATGTAGCTACAAGCACGTTTCGCTACTTAAATGTCTTATATAATAAAAGGCGATCACATTGCCTGTTTTAAGCGCCTTTCCGCATTCCAAGTATATGGTGAAAACAATCAATGTTTCCCTGGGGCCCTAGTTTGCCTACCCAACATTATGCAGAACCAAAAATATAAGTAAAAGCGTTTTTATAAGAAACGCGTAAATCGTGTATTTCAAAATAGAAGACGGTGATGGCCGGTCATAATTTCAGATTTAGAGTCACTTTT
The DNA here is from genome assembly GCA_030295005.1 of Cephonodes hylas. Lineage (NCBI taxonomy): Eukaryota > Metazoa > Arthropoda > Insecta > Lepidoptera > Sphingidae > Cephonodes > Cephonodes hylas. The sequence continues at coordinate 9,135,867 of AP025366.1, forward strand.
GAATGTTTACTCAGAACCAGGCTTAAGATCTCTCTTAGTGGGATATTCATATACCTATTGATTTTTCTGTTTACATTTTTTTAATTTTCTTTAACTTTGATTTGATTGAGTGATAACGATACGGTTAGATATTATATTCAAGATTTTAAAAAAAATATTGCTTGTGATCAATTTGAATCACTTATTATTCTTTGAATAATCATCTCTCTACCATATTTGTTACAGATGGAGAAGTATTATCATTCACCATTAAAGATCCGGTGGGCGTTTGCGGACAGATCATTCCATGGAACTACCCCATCCCAATGTTAGCTTGGAAAATTGCACCCGCTTTGGCTGCAGGTATTAATCACGCCGTTCATATGTAAATTAAAAATTATTCTATGACTACTACTACTAGAATTAGGGTCTAAATTTCCAAATAAAGTTCCTATTGAAAGAGATTACTCTATCATTAAATTTTGGGTACAATTATGTCCATAATACACCACGTTTTGCCAGGAATTAAGTCTCAGACTGGGCACGAGGCTATGTCCGCTCGAGGGCTTCCTTTCCCAATTCCGTCCGACTAATAAAAAAATCTGTTGAAAAAAATCCAGAATCACTTTCTCCGAATCACGTATCAAACGAAATCTTAATAATTTTATAATGCATTATTAAGGACCTCTCACCTATTACTGTAGCAGTATAAGGTCGATACGACACCTCTAAAGCTGTATTTGTCTTTCCAGGTTGTACTATAGTTTTGAAGCCTGCCGAGCAAACTCCTCTAACTGCTTTAGCAGTGGCTGCGCTAGTGAAGGAAGCTGGCTTCCCTCCCGGGGTCGTGAACGTGGTCCCAGGATACGGACCCACCGCCGGCGCAGCGCTTACCCACCACCCTGATGTCGATAAAGTCGCCTTCACTGGTTCTACTGAGGTATAACTCTTTGGGAAGTTCCCATCGTTCTTTATTCATTAAGGTTTATAAGAACTGTAGGTATTGATGTATAACCCATAAGTACCATAATGATAGCCTGCTATGTATGAAAGACAACTGACGTGAAGTAAATTAATCACGCTTGGTGTATGATGTTACTGATGATGTTAAAATGACAAGGGACAGCGAAAACTTAGTTACCGATGCATGTAAGCATGTTGCCCTTAATCGTAGGATTAATGTTGAGACCGATGTCCCCTACAAAGAATGGGGTCACTAATACGCAAATCTATATCGTTAACTTTGACAAGTATTATCAAGGGCCTACCAAGATATTTGTTCAGCAAACCTTACAAAGTGAGAGTATAACTAATTAGGTAAATTGGATTACAGGTTGGAAAAATCATCTTGGGCGCCGCCTCAGCTGTGAACCTTAAAAGAGTCTCGTTGGAGCTTGGCGGTAAAAGTCCTCTGGTGGTGTTCAATGACGCTGATGGTAAGCTCATTTATATTTTATGTTTTTAAAAAACTTTGTATATTTTTTAGTAGTAGTTACTTTCAAAGACGTTTATGAGACTTTTTTTTTATTAAAAAACCAAGTGCGAGTCAGACACGGGACTGAAGGGTTCCGTACCATTATTTATAAAAAATCGTGTCTATTTAATGAGAGCCACATTTAAGTACTAGTATTTGTATAGTATATATTTTTTGTATTTTTATTTGTATAGTCGCAACAGAAACATACCACCTATCAAAACTTCAACTGTATCTACTATCACGGTCTATTTTTCTACAGTCGAGAAGGCAGCTCAAATAGCCCACGCTGCGGCTTTCGCCAACGCTGGCCAGTGCTGCTGTGCTGGTACCAGGACGTACGTTCAGTCCGGTATCTACGACCAGTTCGTCACTAAAGCCGCTGAAATCGCCCAAAAGAGAGCCGTTGGAAACCCCTTTGATAACGTTCAACAGGGACCCCAGGTTAGCTACTCTCTGTTGTAGGTTTACTTCATAACCATTTTCTTAAATCAGCTGTAGTAAGACGGTTTAAGTAATTTACAACTAGACATCTTTGCTATCAAATAAAACCAGGCGCTAGAAAAAATCGATTTAAATTAGAATTGCACCTAATTGTCCCGTCCCAATTTTTCTTGCAGTTTTATATTTTCCTTTTTCGGTCCCTCAACGGCACTACTGACTGATGGCTACAAAAATAGAAAAATTGGGAATTTAGTACAAACAAATTATAACTCCGACCATTTTTTTTTAGATCGACAAGGAAATGTACACTAAAGTGTTGAACTACATAACTGCTGGCAAGGAAGGCGGCGCGAGGTGCGTGGCTGGAGGCGACAAGCTCGGAGACAAGGGCTACTTCATCAAACCCACTGTCTTCGCCGATGTACAGGATGACATGAAAATCGCTAGAGAGGAGGTGGGCCTTCAATAATTTACCATTGTGATACGTATTCCTATGTCGGGGTTGATCATGAAGATTATTTTATCGTTAGCCAGAGAAATAAAATAGATAGTGAAGGCACTGATAATTTCTGTGCTATCGCAAAACTGAGTTAAGTCACGCCTAATACGAGCTTAGAGACAATTTTTCGGGTGTTTTTCCAAGTCTGTTATGCCACACTCGGTATTCTAAACCAGGATTCCATAAGAGTTAATGGTAATAGTACTAATGCCTTTTTAGTAGCAAAGAACCGATGGAATAGAACATTATATCACTAACTGTATCCTTATTCATTAAATTTTAGAACTTACAACGTTGAATACAATATGTAGGATAAAAATTTCATTTCAAAAATAGCATAAAATATATTATTAATAACTTAATGAAACAGATCTTCGGCCCAGTCCAGAGCATTTTGAAGTTCGAGACATTCGACGAGGTGATAGACCGCGCCAACGACACCAACTACGGCTTGGCTGCTGGCGTCATCACCAATGACATCACCGTCGCCATGGCTTTCGCTAAGCAAGTGCGGGCCGGATCTATTTGGTAAGGCCTTTTTGTACTAGACTAGTGTAACCTATAGTTCGGGAGCGCGATCGTAAATAGAAATTGTATGGACACAATCAAATAGTGATTTATTTACTCGAATGCTAACTTTTTCTTGATACCGAACTAATCTTAATATTCCTATTGTTTCATTATACACTCCTACCTGCATTTTCGAACCAAACCCATTTTTGTTTTCTTTGGAAAGTAAAGAATAAGAATTCCTTTATAGAAATAATCAATAATAGTTTAGCCGACCCGGGATCCAAATAAGGAGTGTTAGGACCTCTTGTTGACACAAGGCCAATGTCAATGCAGTCTATTTATTTAGTAATAGCATGTCATTATTAAAACTAGACCTTTTTTGTAAGTTTTCACTTTCTCCCACAGGATCAACACATATGATCACGTGACCAGCCAGACTCCATTCGGTGGCTTCAAAGACTCCGGCCTTGGCAGGGAATTGTGAGTGCAAACACAACATATCTCTAGACAAATTGAACTTTAATTAGTCGGCAAACACATGACCGCATTGTTTATACTCGTTATCTATGTTTTGATACAAAAAAATCTGTTAAATCCTCGGACCCCTATAAACTAATTCTTCGTTAGATACGTAAAGTATATTTTTAAATGTATTACGAAGACCTTTGTATCGCATGCTCCAATTTATTCCACTAGACCAAGCCACGTCTATATTCAAAGAAACCCTTAGCGATGCGATTTTTTTTTCTTATATACACATGCTTTACGCCTGTATTCTCCGAAGAGGTAGGTAGAAGTGCATGCACCGACATTTTGACATCATCAGTTCTACCGTCTACGCTATAAGGGGCGAATGGTTTTTGGCACATTTCCAGACCCCTATTTCACATGTTCCTTCTAACTCATATTTAAAGTAGTAATTTAAGCTGCGTCGACCCCAATTGGAAACGGGCAAGGAGATAATGATGATTTAAATTAGTCGATTAATACTCTTTTAGCGGGACGCTAAAAATATTTTTTCGTCACGACTCTTACATTTTGATTTTAAACTATGTTCTTATCCACAGGGGTGAAGACGGCATCAACCAGTACTTAGAAACGAAAACTGTCACATTGGCGCTGCCAAAACAACCACAGATTTAAGTTTTTTACGCCAAATTTAATTTTGAACGCCGAAATGCTACTTTGAATTGTTATTTTATTTAAGAAGTAAAAACTTTGAATTGTAATTCATGTGTTCTTATTTCATCGTAATGGCAATAATATTTATAAATATATGTACATACGTATTATGCCTATGTATAATTATGAGTCACACTATGATTATTTAATTCCCCTTATTTATTCTTTACCTTTATAGTGACTTTAAGAAATATGTTAGGTCTTGGAAAGAAAGGAATGTTACGTCGTCAAGATTTAAATATTCGATGGGCGTTGCTTTCGAGTAGTGGAAATTAAATATACAAAGATTCCAGGTAATTAGCCCACTTTTACTTAACAGCTGTTTCTGTTCTATAGAACATCACAGAATAAAACAGTGTAGATGAAGATCTATTAGTACACAGCTCATATTTTTCTCATCATCCCACACATTTTTCATACAAACCATCTTTACCTCACTCCCTTAGTAAACGGACTAGTGCACTAAATTTGAAGTAAGCCTCCCCAAGAAAGCGCCAACCATCCCGGTCTTGAGCAGTACTCCTCAGCCATCCGTTACCCGCCAAATTTCTCAAATCGTCGGACCATCGGGCTGCAAGTCGTCCTACACTACGTTTGCCTAAGCGTACTAATTAACCAAAACTATAATCCAATAGGGACTTACCAACAATCTTATACTGTTTCTCGGTAAGATGGTTTGAGATCATGCCGCACACGTGGGCGCCGAGCGAGTGGCCCACACATGTGATCTTCTTAGCCAGGGCACCGGCTTGAGTGATATACGAATACAACTGCGCCGTACACTGGGCTGCTAATCTGGAAAGGAAAGCATTTTATAAATTACAATCGCTATCACCAGCACTTATACACTCCACTGCTGGATACGCGCCTCCTCTACCATTGAGAGGGTTTTGTCCATCACGGTTGACTAGTGCGGGTTGATAGACTACACTCGTAAGAAATTGCTAAGAACCTATGAACCCGCGATTGCCGAGATTCTTGACCGCGTGCCTAAACCTCGAGACCATCACTGCTTTAATTACATTGCTATTTGTCATGATCGGAAAAAAATATAATATTTAGGACGGGTCATTGACGTATGGTGATTAAGAAGATTCATTTAAGAAACAGTAATCTAACGGTAATTCTAAAGTTTGTAACAAAAAACATTGAACTTAATGGTGTAGTTAACCCACTGAACTATTTTTACTATTAAAAACATTAAAAATTATAAATGATTCACTTAGATTAAGGTCAAGTTGTTAAAAAAATGTATGCCTACATAATTATAAGGAAATAATTAGGGTGGCTTATGATTAATTTAGATAATCTTACATATGTTATTAAAAGTAGTGATGACCTCGTGGTTTAAGCACGCGGTCGAAATTCTTGGCCGTCGCGGGTTCGAAACCCAGACTCACACCACTGGCTTTTCGAAGTTATGTGGGAATTCACAATGAATTATCATGTATTTAACGGTGAAGAAAAATATTCATAACAGAGCGTGTTTAGGTTAATACTTATAGTAGAAATCAATACTACTACGAACAATTACTTTTTCCATAGAAACAATTTTTTTTTTTGGAACCGGTCATCTATCAAACCAATTATTGTAAACAAACCGACGAAAATTAAAACATGTAAGAAATAAAATTGCTACTTATTTAATACACGTGAATTTTTCAACAATCACGTAGTCTCGATAAAATTACTTACAAAGTAAGGAAAAAAGTCAATGGTTTGTTGGCAGCCTGTTTTATTTGTTTTAAATTGATTTCTATATTGCTAATAAGACAGAATAAAAAATTAAAAAACTCCCTACACAAAAACTAAGTTCCCTATAAAAGGTAAAAATTATTTTTAAAAAAGAGTATTTTTAACTACCTAAGTAAATTTAATAATTCTAAAAAAATCAGTGTCTTGTCTTACTTTGTAAACACGAGAGCACAAAAACATTTTATACAACATTGCGCCCGAGGATAGCGTGGTACAGCGTAAAAATAAAGCAATAATGAGCGAATAACTTTCTGCTGACTTACTTTGTGTTGGAGAGCGCGGAGAGGTAGCACGGAAACCTGGTTAGCGGCGACCAGTCCACCATGAACACGTTGTAATCTTTACGGGACAAGTACGCTGGAACATTACGTATTACTCAATGTCAGTGTCGAGGGAAATTATATTTAAATACACTTGAGGCGAGAACAAGTAGGAACGTTCGATTATGCTTAGAGCTGTGTTGTGTATACTACGGTATAGCTGAAGAGTTTGTTTGTTGGATTCAACGCTCCTTTTTCAAGATTCAACTTTAATAAGTGTAGCATTGAACTATCATTTATAAAAATACTGTGCAAAAAAAAACTTTCGCTTTTATACATACTAAAAGTTAATGTGACGTTTCCCAGAAAGTGAAAACACTATATTTTTAAGAAATTAATAATTTTATGCGTTTGTAAAAAATGTTAGGTAAGGTTAGTTAGCAACTCCAAGGTTAAAGTCATCGGACGTGGTCTCGGTAGTTAAGCCCCAATTATAAGTTTGACCAAAACTTTCTGAAAAATACTTTATCGTAACTTTTTGAAATAAAAACGTGTACAACAACGAATGATAATTACTCAAGATGCCATAACAAAACAAATATTGTCTGTATTAAAAACTATAAGAAATATAAATCCATGTTCTTTATAAATCTCCCAAATACATTGAAAATCTCCACACTGCACAACACAAGTTTCGAATTCACGCCAATTCTACCAACTTCGATACCAAGTACATACTTGCAAATTCACATCACGAAACGTACTAGGCAAATAGACAACTAATCTAAGCTTTGAATTCCAGAACACACTAGAAAAAAAAACGTGTCCCAAATTTGTAACTCCAACCGTATCTTATGTACATTTGCCCATAGAACGCGAGACGCATACCTGATTTGTAGATCAGAAAACAGTTTTATAGACAAATGAACGTATAAACACTTACCGTCACGTATGTAAGACATGGGGGTCTTGGAATGTGTGCCGTTGAAGCCGTGAATGATTAGAACGTTCTTTCTATGCGCCTTCCATCCGTACGCGTGAAGGATGTCGTAGTTTCGTACATCTACCCACTGCTTGAATGGATGCTCTCTGAAGGAAAAGAATCATTAATTCAATGTCACGATCCACTAAAAACTACAAAAATTAACTACAATTTACCAATATTTCATGAAGTCCGTATTGGAAATACCGTACGTGTTTTGCCTGGTCCTAACACTTGTTTTGTATTCCTTCACGGGAACGTCATAGAATCGCAAATAATAATAACGCAATACTTTTACTACAGAGTGAACGAAAATAAATTCTCACTCGCCATTCGCTCTTATTCGCTATTCTCATAAACCAATAAAATGAAGATGCTTCATGAAATAAATAAAATAAAAATCATCACTTTATTTTTATTCACTCCCCACCTTTTAACAAATGAAATGAAGATTGCAATTAGGATAATAAAATTCGTGCTGCGGTCTCTAGTAATTGTTAACTTAACTGTTGAGTAAAATTATTTTTTGAATATTTTAATAACACTATCTAAGTAAAATAGAAAGATATTTGTATTAACCTAGACAGAAATCGTACTTTTTTAATATCTAGAAATCTAAGTAGTATATCTTGTCTCTTCGGGTCAGTTGAAGCTGTAATGTATTTTTACAACCACAATCCGCTTAATTTGTTTTTAAGTTACTTATAATAGGAACCTTATTGCCTATTTTCCGCGAGTTCCAAACATATTTTCTAACATTAAGTAAAAAGAAACAATACACCTAGAATAACAGTGCAATGGTGCAAAAAATGCGTTTCTTTTACATTTTTTGCATTAATTCACACCATCAACTTCATTCTACGAAAGCTACGACCGTGATAAACCATAATAAATAAGCAGAAATAACTTTCTAGATGATTTATAAGCTAAGAGATTAACTCTAAACTGTTATGAATATTATAACCATAAGATTAAATTCGGTTGCGTCCATCTAAAAAACTACGGTTTTACTCAAGCAACTTTCTTGTCGTCAAAATAATAATGATATGTGTAATTCTGTCCATAAGATTAATTAAATACTCATCATTTTAAATGAAAAGAAAGAAAGCGCATCATTTTACAGAAGATATTATTAAAAATATTAAGTATAAAAATATAGGAAACTGCATTCTTATATCGTGAATCGTTATTATATAACGTCTTTCATTGATCATTGTTTGTTACAAAAGCTGAATACAATTTACCATCTCATTAACATTAATTAAGCTTAACAGACCCTTATTTATTTTACTTTAAACACAGTGTTAAATAGTTTTGTTAACACAGCCACGGCAATGGGAAAATATCGCTTCTTAAAGGAAGGACCGAGTTGTCCAAAAAGGCCATCAAGTAGCGATACACTAACTTCTCTCATCACTCAACACGGTTATGCTAGCCTGCTAAGATGTTTCTACACGCTACCTTCAGACCAGGTAAGTTAACAGAATACTCAATATCTTCAATGGTAAAACAAAATACAATCACAAGATGAACTGACGATTACATAAAAATCCTAAGAAACCAGATGATGAAAACCCCAATGCCCAGCAGTAATGATGACGACAAAGATGTAAATTACTTACGGAGTATACAAGAAGAAGTTGATCTCGTGGTCAGGACACTTCCAATCCCGTTTCATGACACATCGCCAATATCTGAAGTCCATCATCGACATTAAGTCGCCATCAACGTGGGACACTGTGAAGTGAAAACAAATTTTAATACTACTAAATAAGTTATGAAACAGTAGAAAGTAAAAGTTAATACATCAAATTACTTATTCAATTTAACAATTTTTGTTTATTGATTAATCGATCATCAGTGTTTATATATCCGGTTTGCATTGGGCCGGCATAATTTTGTGGCCGTCATATTGCCGAGGCAGTATATAAAAAAAATAGTCCTTCACACAAAAATTTGAAATTCGTTGCGATATTTTTCTCAACATTTTTAATATGTGTCTGAATTTGCTTAAAATATATCGTATTCATGACGTAAAATGGCGTGAACTCTTCAATTTTTTCTTGACAAATGTACTACTTTCCATACGACTCGTATATAAACAAACTTGTTATCAAAATTATTGATGATAACACGCCATATAACGAACGATTAAAATTTTTTAAATCATGACATTAACGACTACAAACAGCCAGAATTGAGACACAGATGTTCGTTAAAGAATTAAGAAGTCTCAGACCACAGTAAACCAACCAGAAGCGCGTTTGAGGATTTACATCGTCCTTAAAAACCTTATCGACTTTGTTACTTATTTCAGAAAAGTACTTATAGTAAAAGGCTTCAATATCAGCTCCTAAACCCCCCTTTACTGATAAAGATCCTCAAGTTCGAATGTGAAGGTAAAACCTTAGAATAAAATTCTTCTTTTGTAAAAAAAAACTGATTAATAAAGTTAATACATATTACGATTGGAAATAACTGCCAAGATTTTTTCGAATGATTACGCAATTACTCAGTAAATTGATAAACAATTACCAAAAAAATGTAGCTATGACGTCTAGGCTTGAATAGCCCGGTACCAACAAAGTTGTCGGTAAATTAAAGCATTTATAATTTTTGTATGAACACGCCACTTTTTACATCTTTCCATCGCGTAACAAATAGTATTACGATGGATTCGGGCTGGTGTAATAGTTTTTCATCCAGGAATTAGTGCAGCGCACACTTACGACTGCTATTATCTAATCGCTGTTACACGTCCATGTGTAAGCCTTTGTTTCCAACTCCTTCTTTATACCTTTTTTCTGTTAATTCTTTACGGAATCATAGGTCTCGTTAGATTCACTGAGCTTCAGTGCTCGGCGCCAATACTGTGCGTGCCGCTGTTTATCATAGAACTTAGAAGTTATAGGGGCGAGTGTATGGTAGAATAAGGCTAATACAAGTTTTTTTTTTTAATTAAATAGCTACCGGACTAGCAGGTTATTTTTTTAAGTAGACAGCCATAACGAGCTGATTTGATGTTTCCTCATTGATAAAAAGCATCGCGGAAAGATTACGCCAGATTGGCATTATTATGTCGATTGTTAAGAACTACAAGACAGTTCTTGCCGTACTCTCTATTGTGTTCTTAATACAATTACCATCGAATGTAGTTATATGTCACTTCCATCAGTAAAAAAATGAAATTTACTAATCGAGACTAAACCGATCATATAGAAACTTTTCTTGGGAGACGACGCGTTTCAATGTATCGTTATGGACACCACCCAAAATCCAAAGATATAAATTACATGCACTACAGTGCAAAGATTCTTCTTTAAAAAAGCTACATCAAGTAAACGTTTTGGGCGCCAAAATCCTCCCTCAAAAGCGCTTAGAACTAATTATGCGTTTCTCTTATTGACTTTAGTTGAAGTTTGCGTAACTTATTTATCATTTATTAAGTACTGGTTTGAAAGTAGATTCATTGTAGAATATAAAATAATTAAAATAAAAAGCAAATAATTTAAACAATCTAGCAAGAAATCAAATTAAATTTAAATGTTAAGCCGGTCACAATTCAACGGTGCACCGACGAAAGTGAATGCACAAATTATTTATTTATCATATGCAGGTGATATTTCAAAAAACCTTTTCCTTGGGCACGGGATGCAGTTGTATCTGTGCCGATCGTCTACTTTCACCACCTGTCTAGCGCGAGATGGTCAATGGCCAAGTTGATTATCCACATTATTGTTGCAAAGTGCATTTTAAAATCGTTCACATGTTGTCATCACGGTGTTTTTGTTAACTGCCACAATGACTCGGCGTAATTTTTCCTTTGCTTTTCATATAAAACATTAAAACCTAAAATATTCGTTATAAATCGATTTATTTTTATAGTCTGGACTCTGGAATTTTGACGAACTTTATCTTCAGGATTAATTGATGCACGACTGCAAACATTTTACAGGTAATAGCGTTAATAAAACATTTTATTGACTGAACGGCGATTGTTATTTTATTAAGTAATGTCATTTTCTTTAGTAGGTACGTAAAATGAAATTAGAACGCCAGTGGAAACGAGACGCACTGTTAAAACCGTTTTCGCGCCTAAAATAAAACCGTAACAAAAACTAATTTTACTATGACAATCTTACTTTTACTCAAAACTTTTACTTTCGTCTATACGTGATTACTTATACAGATATTTTAGCCTACAGTTAAATTGATAAGTTGAAAGTGTCATTCATCAAATATAGATTATAGGTATATTTAATAAATCAATCTCATTTGAATATAAGCATCAGGAAAACCTTTTAAATATCTTCCTTATAATTTTATTGTCAAAAAATGTATAGAAATTTTAAGATAAATTAGTAAATATATAAAAAATATATTTAATCATCTAGGATTTATTTAACATATTATTTGCTATTGTTTGATAAGTGTTCTAAGCATAGAAGCTGTTAAACTGTAATGTAAATAATTTAATATTCTACTTTAAAAATGTTTTTTTTTTTGCCACAAATACATTTACAAAGTTCTACTAACTCTTGATTAAATTACATTGAAGACATTTGCTACAATTTCAACCAATTAGTACATACCTATATCACAACACGTAAACAATATAAAAACTAAAATTCCACACTTTGATAAGCACATTGTATGTACAATAATTAGTTTCACTAACACTGATTTCACTTTATCTTTCCTGCGCGTATGAGATGAGACTGACTGGATACACTGTCATAAAACAACATGCATTATGGGAGTTCTATTGTTCGAATTTTGAATTTAAGACATTTGTTTGAAATAGAACGCGACGCGCGCAACTTGCACATTGGTCAGCGGCGACAGCGGCAACCGCGCGGACCGACGTCGCGCGTTGGTGAAATGTAAAAAAAAAGTAAATGAATGTTAACCCAATCCGTTAACTGGTTCTTGCAATAACTACTTTGTGTATCATTTCGGTTTTACTCAGCGCTGCCGGAACTGCTGACGCTCCATATAAACTTTAAAAATATGTGTTCAGTAGCGTCTGACTGTTTTATACTATTTATTTTTTAGGTACGTATTTAATTTCATTAATATATTAACTAAAGTCTTTACAGAATACATATTCAATAAAAAAGAAAAGATTTTCAATAACACACATAGTTTATAACTTAAGTTTCGATATCCACTAATATGAATTCAATAGAAAATTTCATCATTCGAAAGGGCAGAGTAGCTATTAAAACATAATGGCACCAAATTCTTGCTAAACGTACAAACGACTGATTGTTGAACTTATAAAAGTACCTATAACATTATTCTAGCTATAAATTTTCAATTAGCAACCTCTTCTTGCCATTTATTCTTCTTTTATATATTCAACTCCAAGTTTTAAAAGCGAGTTGGTGGTGCCGCAACATGATATATACATAAGTGTCTTGTATATACTCGTAGTAGTTCAGTTCTCGCACCGTATTTTTTTATTTTTTTATGAGAACCTTTTTATTTGTTGCAGGATTCATCCATCCAGTGAATAAAATAAATATAGTCCACGATTAAAAGCAATGACGGCCTCAATGCTTAGGCACACGGTCGAGAAAATCGGCGGTCGCGGGTTTAAACTCCAGGCACGCTCCTAGGACTTTTCGAAGTTACATGTGTGTATTCACAATTAATCATCACTTGCTTTTACGGTGAAGAAAAACATCGTGATGAAACCTGGAACACCTAAAAATTCTAAGGAATTTCGAAGTGTGTAGTCGGCCAACTCGGCCAGCGTAGTGGAATAAGGCCTAAACCCTCTCAATGGCAGAGGAGATCCATGCCCAGCAGTGAGACGCATATGGACTGATGATGATGACTCCACAATAGCCTCTATTGGAACTCAAACTCAAGACGAAACGTGAGTCTTGGAAATGCTTCTGCTAACCCTTTCGGGGTAACAGTTGTAATGGTGTATGTATTATATTTAATTATTTGTTCTAATTTGTATACAAACCAATCATTACATTAAGTTAAATACATTTTATTAGCAGTGTGTATTAGTAATTAGCTTATATTTAAACATATTTGTATAGTGCCATCTAGCGAAACTCGAATAAACAAATCTATCAAACTGCTCATTGCTAACAGAATTCGCCTAAAATATTTTTTTTCCATCACGTCATCACAAGCAATACAATTTAGTTCATAACCTACAAGACATGGAATAAATTGAAAGTTTGAATTTAAAAAAGTTAGTAGTCCCTCGTTTACATCAATATTTACGGTATGGTGCACAATCATTAACATATATTTTTGTATCCACAGTTTAAACATTAGTGTCCTTGGCATTGGAACTGGTTGAAAACAAGGTAGATAACATTTTTTATCTCTGCCGGTCTGATTGCATTAAATTGTTTACTTCAGAATTGCTTATAAATAATAACACGTTTAGTTTGGAATTTTAGTTTTTTAAATGTAAAGTGTAATAATAGGCTATGATATAAGGTTCATGTAAAGTAAAGATACTTTACCAAAAATCAGAATAACGAAGATACAAAAACGTAGTTTAAAAAGACATTAAAAATAATTAATCTTTTTTACGGAATCAATATACACATTTTTAGGCTTATTTTTTGTGGCACATAACCTCTTTGCATTATACATAAGACCTTTTTGAATATCGTAGTTTAATGTTGTCAGTGCGTAGCCGTCAGCCGAGCAATTTAGGTCAACTTTCGATCTCATCAGTGTTGCTAATAAATATAATCCAATTTCTTCTAAAATTATTATCCCACGCAACGGAATAATCTTCTTTGCATTAAGAAGTTACTTTGTCATAAATTAATGTTACATAACATTTTACATTATAATAATCTAAACAAAGCAAAAATTGAAAGGCATTGCCATGAAACAATTCTCTGGTCACACGAAAGGTGCAGCTATAAGTATAAGTAAGCCGAATTGTACATATTTGTTTTGAACACAAACAATTTATCTTGTTGACATTTGACTCAACGGCCTTCTCACGACGTTAGCACGGGATGCTGGCTAAAATTCAGTCTGAAAACAATCCCGGCAGAATAAACACATTTTGTTATCGTGATACAAATGTTTTAATTATTTTTTGTGGTTTTTTGACTGAGGTAAGGCATTTGTTATATTTAGTGGTATTACAAAATCAAATTGACATATTTTGGTATTTCGTTTATTTTAAATTTTGCTTAATTATTTTATTTAGATTAAAACAAATTATTGAAAACAATAATCTCAATGTTAATAAGAAACAAAATTATAAAACTCCAAAAACATTATTTATAAAAGATAACAAATTTTATAAATTCTGCTAAGGATGGTCAAAGATTAGTTAAACTCAGTTTAATTTATTCATAAGCAATGCATGTATGCATGTATGCGTGTATGTATACATAGGTATGTATGTACGTAATAAACTTGTGAATCATGTATGACTAATAATTTTTATTGCGAAATACTATTGCAATATATTTAATTACATAGAAGCGGTTGCATCTTTAGCCTAAATCCTTTCCCAAAATGACAATTATTTTCTGATAAAATTAATTTATTAACTCCATCGATCTAGGCGCAAAAACCAAAAGCTCTCGTTTAATTATAATGATGGTATACATTTCATTTATCAAAATTATGAAATAATTATTATCAACAACAATAATGATGAAGGGTCGAAGCATCTCTATTACCAGTTAACACACTTATAACGGCTTGCGCTGATTTCAGTACAACGTGAATTGTTGAAGAACTTGCATTATTCACTAGGAAAGACCACTAATGACTAAGTAAAGGTTGGTATCCAGCCGGATACACTGACAATCAATCTTATTAATTATAATAAACCCTTCGCAAAGCTTTCCTTCCTCCTTGCCGTAGTACTGATTTTGATGAACGTTTTACGGACATACGTATCTAGAACAGACAACTTTATTAAAACTACTCGTACATTCCTCCCACTAGATTTAGTAAATATGCAAGGTACGCCGTACGTACTTGTAACGAATCTGTAGATTACTTATATTCACTGCCTGATTCTCTCGTGGCCTCGAGGTTCAAGTATGTGCCGCGCGATCTAGCGGTCCTGGGTTCGAATCCTAGGTCGGCAAAGTGTTATTGGTTTTTCCATTATAAAATTCTAAGTAGCAATGCGGAGTTTAGAAAGGTTCCCGAAAAACGGCCACAGGCTTGTCCCCTACTGATACAAACCTGGCGAAAAGTAGGTGCAGAAATACATCTCTGCCTACCCCTTCGGGGAATAATAGGCGTGAGGTTATGTATATATGTACTTTTACTCAAACCTGTTATCGAAAACATCTCTTATAGTACTGATTAATTACTACCTTATCATTTTTATCGCCGATAACTTTTATTAGAACTACATTTCTACTGCACGTCATAGCGTTATACGAAACTAACTATGAAATTGTGTTTTCGTCGTTTATTTCACACCAAAATGTTTTCAGGAAAACGCCGTGGTTATATTGATTTAGACATGGAAGTTTCGGAGCAAAGAGGTAATATTTTCTCTTTTTACCATAAAATTTTATTGTTTACTTGTCCGTTTTCCATAAATTACCAATACTTTGTTTGAGTATTGGTTTTGTTGTTCAATTAAGAATATCTTGTATTGTTCATCTGTGTTTTGTTAATATCTTGTTTTGATTGTCATTTGTGTTTTATAGGTGTTCGTGTCTATACGTTCTTAGGTAAACATTTTTTTATAGCAAAAATTAAAACTAACTTGGTGTTTGGGTTATTCATTTAGTTATTGTTAGACTAACATTAAATACGTTTTGTAGCCGATTCATATTTTCTAAGATGTCTGACAAATAATTTTAGTGTTTAAAACAATTTATCGTCTGTACCTATTGTTTTTAGTTTCATAAAAGTACAAGTAACTATTTTAAAAACGTTATTTTCCACATTAATAAACTCTCAGAACAATCATGCAGGGTAATTTGCATGTTATACATAATATATATTAGAACATGTTATATATATTAGAACTAAAAACAAGTTCTACAGCTAAACATTTTCTAAGTTGTATATCTCATATTAATCTGTACTGTGTTTGAACTACCTTGTATTGCGTTGTACAAACAGGGGGTTTTATCTTCCCTTTTAACAGTTTTATAATGTTACTATTAAGTGATTTATTTGTGATTTTGTAGCGTTTCTTTATAATAACAAATAACAGTGTGAGTCTATGATGCGGAAAATTTTCTCGTTTGTTCGAGGTACCTTTTACTTATTTACTTACATCAAAGATCAATAGTTCGCTTATTTTTCTTTTTTTTGCGAGTTCTTATTGTTATTAACAAAAGATGTACTTTTTAAGTACTGTCCTTGTGGCTTACTTTACGAAAATTATGCCTTTAAATTATTATAGTAGATTTGTCGTGTTTGAAGCGTTACGACTCCACTAATGAGGACTGAAAACAAAAATGAAACTACAGAGGACTATTGAGCTGCTATTTATCTTATTACTTTACTACATTTAGATTAATCTAGTAAATATTATAGTAGTTCAAATATTACGGTTCCTTTTCATTGATTATATTAGCATGTATTTGGATTGGACCAAGTTTTCAACGATTGCATATGAGTTGGGAGTTTATAAAAAAACCTCAATTAATTGCTATTTTAATTTCACAGACCCAAACCACGAAAAGGGTGTTCAATATGATAAGTAAGTACAGTGTTGCTTTAGAGTAATTATTTTATGTAGTTGGTAGCAAACCCTTAACATTTTCTTTTAGATTTTATAATTTTCGGTTCCAGGTGGTGGCAAAAGCTATGTTTGCGCTGCCACCCACCGGATGCGACACCATCTTGGCAGCCATCATGGTGGTCGAGATTCTTCCCTTACCCAATGTGTTCAACCTACAGGCATACAGCTCAGAATATTTGTATTATATTCTTCTGTAAGTAAATTTCTTTCATCAAGATAAGAAACTGTTAATCATTAATTGAAATTTGGGTAAATAATTCTGGCATAAATATTTTTAGTAATTAGAAAATTAGGATAGCTTCCTATATCTTCAAAATATTTCATTAATGATTAATTGAGAAAATCTAAAAAATAAAGATGTACTACGATTCCGATTTTATTTTTTTAGACATTATTTATTTAAACTACTTTTATTTTTAGTTCTTCTTACATGGGGTATTGTATATGCCGAAATTGGCGAACCAGTTGCGTTGAATGGAGAGCTCCTTAGCATGGCCCTGCTAGTGATTGCAGCGTATTTAGTTGGTTGGATATGGTTGAAATTAACCACACTGCCAGCGCTCATCGGCATGCTACTTACCGGCATAGTGTTCCAGAATTTAAAGCTGGTAAACATGACTGAGGATTACAGGAAACTTAATCAGGATTTGAGGTTTGTTGTTATTAAACTACACTTATATAATATAATAGCTGAAGAGTTTTGCTTTCAGCTGAACTACTTCTATTGGGGCTAAATTGTTTTTTTCCTTAAGTTGAATAGTCCACTTATCGAGGCACAATATCATCGCACTACGATCAAACGAGCGAATAAAATTCTACAAAGATTAGGAATAAATAAAACTATCATTATTACAAAAGAAGAGTATAAATAAATTTATTTTTAGCAATAAAACAACTACTCAAAATTACCTTAGTAATTAGTATGTACTCTAATTTGATCTCATTTATACAGTACCCGCAGCTCATATGCTTATGATTAGATTAACTATTGATGCAACAAAAGAAGTACCTAAAAAGTGATGATATCCTTTCAGAAAAATAGCGTTAGTGATTATCCTAACACGAGCAGGCTTAGGATTGGATGCAGCAGTTATGAAGCGGCATTATTCTGCAGTACTGCAGCTCGGCTTACTGCCGTGGTTGGTTGAGTGTGTTGCTATAGCTGTTTCGACACATTACCTATTGAATTTACCGTGGATTTGGGGTTCGTATATTTGTTTATAGTAACAATTTTATATCGATCTATACAAATAATATGAACGTCACATAATTAGACAAGAGGTTCCTGAATTACCCTTACCTATATTTAAGCTTGGTGTAAACTAATATAACTTTACACAACGACCATTTTTCAAATAATGTCTCTAGCATTACGAGCCATTATCGATATTCCTATTTACACAGTCGCATACAACTGATTTAATTTTTTTGTATCGACAAATTCGTTAACTGTGTATACTGCAAAATCTATGCTCAGTCTTCTCCTTTCATTCATATCATCAGATAATATTATTGCGATGTTTTACTAACTAAGATATCATTTCAGGATTTCTCCTTGGCTCAATGATAGCATCAGTATCACCAGCAGTGGTAGTACCATGTCTGTTTAGGCTGCGTGATGTTGGCTACGGAGTATCCAAAGGTATACCGACAATCGTTGTCGCTGCAGCCGCTATCGACGATTCAGTAAGCGTTGCCGTGTTTGCCATCATTCTTAATGCTATGTTCTCTACGGGATCTGCTACTTTTAACATTATTAAGGTTGGTATTTTTATAGCAGCTTTTTGTCCTCATTTCGCATTTTAAAATCTTTTCAAGGTAACCAAATATTATATTAATTAAGTATATTTTTCAGATTTTTGTATGATCAATACCATTTATGTACTTGATAATTCTAGTAAACGTAAAGTAAAGCAACAATATCAAGTGCATTTGAATAACGGTTTTGTTATATTTCTTTTGTTAAAGGTAGTATGGCTACCTTGAAGAATTGTATTAGACGTTTTTATTAAAAAAACATATATTGTTCCAGGGACCTTTATCGATCGTTGCTGGAGTAGCCATCGGATCTTTATGGGGAGCATTGACAGCAGTAATACCTGAAAGAGGAGATACATATGTTGCAACCTTGAGATTCCTTGCCTTATTCCTCGGTGGTCTGTTTTCGTATTTCATATCGAATTTAATAGGCTGGAGTGGGGCAGGTATAACATTGTCTTTTTAAATGTCTATTTTTGGAATGTTTGATTTAGCAATTTTATTTGTCTCGTATTTCTTCCACACAGGCCCTCTTGCGATAGTGTCATCTGGGTTTGTCGCCGCATACTTTTGGGACAAGCAAGGTTGGCCTGTCAACAAGAACCCCGTGAGCAACATCTTCAGAATTTTATGGATTTTCTTTGAACCAATTTTATTTGCTTTCACTGGAGCGCAGGTTACAGTAAGTAAAAAATCTATATTTTGAGCATATTCATAATCACCAGTACGACTTTCTTGACGTCTCTCGTGAAGCAAAGATCTACTAAAATTTCTTAGTTTCTCAAGTAATAATTTTTATGAGTTGTGAAAAATACAATCATCGACTTGTCACATTAGGAACGCTTTTTATCGAAACCTCGTAGATATATGATTTAAGTACATATTTTATTATTATTTGCAGATCAGCGCTTTAGACCCCGAAGTAATAAAAATGGGGGCTGCATGCCTCGTGATTTGTTTATTACTTCGAGCTGTTGCAACATTCTTAGTGAGTTTCGGATGCGGTCTTAACAGTAAAGAAAAATTGTTCATTGGTCTGACGTGGATGGCGAAAGCTACAGTGCAGGTAACAATTTTGTACAATTTAATGACGAAAATTGCACGCCACCATTTTATGGTGACGAAATAAGGAGAAAGAAATTCCTTTACATTAGCCTGTTCCTACTTCTGTCAGACAAATTATAATTAAATATTTCATAAAGATGAATTTAAATAATATACATAGTACCTATGTATTTTTCCAAGACTATATAACTGAAAAAAAGAAACCAAAACCTCTCGCGTAATGTTCTTATCCCCAAAATACACCATAATATAGATAGATAGATAGATAGATAGTATATATATTTTTATGCACATACATGCGGAAACTGTCTTTTTAGCATGTTTCATTTATCAATTGATGGACATTTACAAGCTTGTACCATATTATAACCATATGCGATGTTTATGGCTAATACATATACCTCAAATATTTTTAGGCCGCACTTGGACCAGCTGCCTTAGACCTAGTCCACAAC
Organism: Cephonodes hylas; assembly: GCA_030295005.1. NCBI lineage: Eukaryota > Metazoa > Arthropoda > Insecta > Lepidoptera > Sphingidae > Cephonodes > Cephonodes hylas. Next base: position 9,155,960 of record AP025366.1, read on the forward strand.
GGACAAACTGCTGGTTCCCCTAAAGAAGAAGAGGAGAGCCATGCAAAAGCATTACTGGCTATAAGCGTACTCAGTGTGGTACTTTCTGCACCACTCGGAGCGTTGCTTATCGCCATAACAGGACCTAGACTTTTAGTAAAAGATGACCGTAAGTGCATATAGTTATTTTTTATTGATTTGTCTTAATCTAGATTTAGAAAGTTAAAGTAACTGATTGTAAGTGCAATAATTCATCAGGGTACATGTTATGCACTTGGCACTTATATATTTTTAAATCGTGTTTTTTTTTACTATATCTCTTTTGCAGCTGCAACATTACAAGTGGAGGATGGAGATGGGGAAATAAAAACAGTGAATATAACAACTCAACTATAGATATATTTAGATAATTCAATATATAAAGACGATAAATACAATGCAACTACTTATTTGGTAAAATATAATATTAAAAAAGTAATTCAATCGTGCCTTTCAAGTAAGCGTAAAAAGTGTTATTCGATTCCCGTTGTTTATAATTGTATACAATAAAATATACTTACTTTTATTTGTTGACTGATCATAATATGAAAAAAATGCTGCGATAAAGGCATAATTTTATAGATTTTATAATATTCCTATCAATGTACTTAGTACAAAACGGCTTTACCTCAAAAAATATAATTGTTAGTTATAAATAAAGATCTGTTTACTGTGTACTTATATGAAATGTATACTTAGATATATTCATCATACAATTTTGTACTTATATTTACAATATTTTACACGGATATCTCGAAATAAAGGTTGTTATCTAAAATTAAATACCGACTGCATTTTTATTTATTTGGGTATGTATTAAAATTATAAGTCTCAGCTATTTTTACAGTCTGCAATTGTTTCTGAATATTATTTCAAAAATCATTTTTTTATTACTTTAATAATTAATAATACACATAAATGCATTCCTCCGCCCGCGTACTCCAGCCCCAGCAGTGTTTGAATAGTTTTTTTTTATTCCTTTGGTTGAAAATTTGGATAAATTTAAAATCCCTGATGTTAGCCAAGATAAAACTAATAATTCAAGTTAATCTGTGAGCAACCGTATAAACTATGATATAACCCAATACTAAAAAATATAGATTTTATTGATGCAAGACAAGAACACAATAAAAACTAGACTAAGTACATGGCTTCAACCATTTGAAATATTTGTTCAGTTGTTTAAGAACTTGAGACTCTTAAACAATTAAATTAATAGAATATTCATTTTTCCTCAGTGAAATTCAGGCAGGAAAATAAGCAGGTCATCTTTTGTGAACACCTGTTTCTGCTGATAAAACTAAGCTTCATCTGCCATTATTTAATCTGTGTCCATGATGTCAACTGTCAAACTCAAACGCATACCTGCGCCAGTGTTCCCAACTTAGGGGTTTTCCCCCTAGATTTAGGGGGTAAATAAGTGAGATAGGATTTTTTTAGGGGTCTGAAATTTTTAGGGGTATTTCCAGGGATTTTTGACTCTAATATTTTTTTTATATTCTCTGTATATTGTATTTAAATTAAAAATAAGTTGCAGAATAGATTATTTATTCACATGTTGCAAAGCATCCTGATGGTCCCATTTACATTAAATCGAAATGGTGGATCTTGTACATTTGATCCATCCAAAAAAATATTAACTTTATTAAATGCCAATTGTACGATTTAAAAAAAAACTGAAACTTCATATGAAGACGATGTATTTAATCATCATCATCATCATCATTATCAACCCATATACGTCCCACTGCTGGGCACGGGTCTCCTCTACCATTGAGAAGGTTTAGGCCATAGTCCACCACGCTGGCCTAGTGCGGGTTGGCATGTATTTATTATATTCAATAATTAAATAATTTATAATAAAAAGATTTGAAAAATATTACAGCATATTATTTCTAAGTCATTACGAATTTGTAATTTTTTTAGGGGGACAACTTAATAATTATGGCGATTTTAGGGGTTTTTGACACAAACTTTAGGGATAAATATTTTTGAGAGTTGGTAACACTGACCTGCGCGTACGCATTGCGCGTACCGGACACCGGCGTAAACTGTAAAGATAGCAAAAATCTAGCATTCATATTGAATAAAGTTATTGAATTGAATATTGAATAAAACTTTTAATTTTAAATGATACTATGTCTGTGGTAGTTATCGCAGTGGCCACTGAAAGCGGTGTGCCTATATTTTCAAGAAAAAGAGGCACGAATGAGAATGTTAGTTCTCTATGTATATAAACATTGTCGTACTATTTACAAACTAATATTTAATGGCAAATGTTTTGCCAGTTACTTTATAATACTTACTCCTTATTACACTGTGACACCTAAACCACTTCAGAAAGTTATTTTTTTTTGTCATTCTATTCATTTAGTTCTTACGCGAATTAATTGCCTATATGTGAGATTTTAAACAGCTGGTAAATTGTGCTTTATTATTATTTATTTATAGGTCCAATTTTCAACTATTGCCTCACTTCATGGCATTAATATGTTTAGTAAATGCCATAACACATCTATGGTCAGTACACTTATTGATAATGGTGCTATTTTATGGAAAGAATACTGTAAAAGGTATGTTTAATTTTTATTGAAATAATTTTAAATAATATTTTAGTATCTTAGGAGATTCTATATATTTTATGATAAAAGCTTTAAAAATAAAAAAAGCACATAAAAAGTCACCAAAAACGCAATGATTGACTTAAACAAATTAATTATACATTAAAATATTACTACCTTTAGGAATACAGTGGAGAATTAAGGTTACAATTAATATGAATATATATACTAAAACCATAATAGTTATTTATGACAATATTTTGTACTGATTTTTTAGTGTAACACTCATAGGAATTGCTACAGGCGGACTAGAATGTGACTTGGAACTTCTGTTATCATGTGTCCATGATGTCATGATATTTTGTATTGGAAAGAAAGAGTTGGAAGAGATTAAAAATATAGACCAAGTTAAGAGAGACCTCAGACAGTGTTATCCACTGCTAGACTACCTGCTAGAATCATTGGACCCTAATACAGTATCTAGCACTCTACCTACTTTGGCCCTTGACCTGATACAAAGTATACTTTGCACTCAAGCGCAGCAGTTACAAGTAAGTTACAAAGATGTATAATCAGAAACAGTTGCAGTGAACCTGTCAGTAAATTAATGCAGCCCCATATTTGTTATTCTAATAGCCGTAAAACTATTGACAAGATAAAATCAATATATAAATTTTAAGAAGTAATGATGTGGTAAGTGATATGATTACACAATACATAAAAAAGAGTTACATTAAAATATAAACAATAAAAAAGGTGATTTTTTTAGTTAAAATTTAGACTTGCACACCTAATTCTTCATTACCAAAGAAACGCAACTATTTGACCCCTTCTTTGTTCTACTTTCAAAGTACTGATTTTAAAAATAATGTTTATTTTAGCAAGCTTTGGACCATTATGCTGAGAGTGTGTCAGGTCGCTGGGCTTGTCTTAGTATAAATGGCCATTTGGTAGCAACTAGTTCTGATTTTCATGAACTTGATCCAAGAGAAATTCGGCTGTTGCTGCTACTGACTACTGCCCAAGATGGAGCCCCATTACGAGAGACGCCAGTGTACTTACCACAAATGAGCCCTTCTGTGAGTAGCATCATCTAAAATTGATGTTAGAGTGTATCTTCTTTTATAATTTTTGACTGCAATTCAAGAAAATGGTTTATTATAATATATATATTAACTGCCTTCGGGGACCAGGGTACTATATCAAGGTCGAGTATTTAAGTTTTACATGGCGAAATTTTTTATTGTAGGAAGATTTTTTTCTAATGAACACCACTTGATCACTAGCCGCACTTATGCCTTGAGACCAAAAAGGCAGCCATTCAATCATTATATTATTTTACGTTACATCATTTACGTGACTTATAAATAATTAGACGGTTACAACTTTGTTGTTGGAATGTATACTCTATATAGTAAATTCTTAGTCCACATTTTTAATTACTAAAATGTTTTACAGGTTGCCTTCAGGGCAATTACTTGTAAGCTATTGGCCGATGTTTATATCCTAGTCATATGCGGGGCGACGCCACCTCTGTCACAAATAGACGAAATAGTCCTGCAATGTTGGGAGGGATACGCACAAACAATTAAAGAGAGCAAGCTAATTTATCCCAGGAATTTTCCTATGAGTATTACTTTTGAACCTTGTGTATTCGGGTAAGTTAGTCATTTAATTATTAATTTAGGTGGATATTAGTTAGTGTTTTTAAATATGTATATTGTATAGTTTGATTAGATTATTGTTGACTAATTGACATCGACGTATCACGATTCACAAATTGTTTGAAGTCCGCGTAATAGAGAGCCTATCGCACTTTTCTGTACTCGGATTCCATTTTCCATGCCGCTATATATATTCTACTAATGGAAAATCTAATTACACTTTACCCGAACCGGGAATCCAACACAGGACCTCTAGGTCACCACATACCTGTAGCGCGAGATCACAAGGTAGTTGATTAAACTAAATATATTTTAATGTATTTCCAGAGTTCTAGTAGTGAACATAAATAACCGAAGATGTGTTTTTTCCCGCCACTTGCATCCGCCGAACCAGAAGGGTCGCGCCACGTCCGCCGCGCACAGAATGGACATATTGCGCACCTTTTACGTCACATCCTGTAAAGATCTGGCTCCTGAGTTAAAAATTAAGGAGGCTGAAGAAGGTAAATTATATATTAGTGATGCTTTAACATTTTGTAAATACTTTTCTACAACTTTAAAAAGGGAAGATCGATCGATGGAGGCTTTTTAACCTTCAAGCGGGCGCGCGGTCTTTTGTAACGGCAGCGGTCGCGCGTAACCGAAAAGACCTATGGGATAAATCAGAGAAATAAAACATGAATTGTCATCAACTTTATTCATTATTTAATAATTATAATCATTACTATTTTTCTAGGACATAATTTGTAAAAAAGAAATAAAACTTTAAGTAAAAACTAAGTAATGAAAGTAAAAATATTCAAAATAACTTATCTTTGAATCAAAACCTTGGTTTAGGAACAAAAAATCAACTTAGGTGTCTGTATTTACCTATAAATATATAGTAACTAATAACAAATGATAATATTATAAAATCAGTTGACTTTATTAGATCAAATAATTAATATAGCGATCATCTTAAGTCTAGTTTTCATCGTTGCACTTTATTGTGGTTAGGCTTTCTCCACTGAGATACCTTATCAAAAATCTCTTAAAATATAAAGTTGCATCCGACAGAGGAATCTCATCTTCATCTAAATCGGAGCTGCTAGATCCTTCGGAAGGTTCAGGTATGTGCCTCTGAAACTATGAATAGTCAGAAGTTTCTGACCCTTGTTCACTAAGTTCCAATTCACTTTCTTCATTTTCTCATAGTATTTCCTCAATGTTATCGGTCGTCGACAACTCATTTTTATCAAATAAAACGTTTAATTTATCTATGAAAACTACAAATAAAAAATTATCTTTGAGCGTCGCGCGTAACTTCTTGTACGACAGGCGCGCGGAGTCGTTTCGACGCCTGCGCCACGACTTAAACAGTTACACTCCTTTTGGAAAATTGGGTGCAGATCGTAAATGTAAACAGCTTATTTGGTAGGTAGATAGATTATGACAAGCTACTGAGAGCATGATATGGATTCAATGAGAATTATTGTTAATATCACCGATAATGTGCGGGCAGCGGCAGTGGCGGACTAACAGGGGGGCGGAAGGGGCGGCCCGCCCCGGGCCTCAGGTCTTGGGGGGCCCCAAAATGTTCATAATACCTTCATAATTTCACCAAGATCAAATCACTACAGCCATCTAAAGTTTTTACGTGTTACTAATAAACTTTTATGCTGGACGCGTCCAATACTCTGGGGGGATTCCCGTCTTTGTAGCTGGTACTTCTCCTGAATGGAGGAAGTGTGATTAATTCACTTTTGTACGCCTACACTTACATTGTACTTACGTCGATAAATATACATGGGCCTCATTTGAAATATACTACTGGAAAAAATTAAAGGATCAAAAAATAAATTCATATTTTTGGGCGATTTTCAACAGGCCGTAACTTCGAGAAAAATGGTCGTATAGGAAATTTAAAAAAAGGAAATTGTAGCTCTAAGTATCTAGTTTTTGGGTAAACACATTACAGTTTGTAACATCAGCGGTTTTTGAGTGATCTTAGGAAAACCAGCAACAAAAAAATTCAAAATTTTTTTGTTTCTTTTTTTATATATACGGGCGTGGAAAAAATATTCTTATTCAACCATTCTAAAGATCGGATACTTTTTTTATTTAGCATTAATTTCTTTCTTTTAAAACCTCAATACGTTTAGTTCTCGCCGAGATATCAGTCTTCAAATGGAAAAGGATCCTTTTTGTCTTTAATTGATTATGGATATCTCAGCAACCAATAATTGCACACAAAGTTAAAGGCTCCTTTTAATAACTTGAATAAATATCCTTTAACTACTAGCTATTACTTTTTTAGAAAAAACTAGAATTCTTTTTGTCACATGAATTTGAAAATGCAACAAAAAATGGGCTTTGAGTGGTTTTCTGGAAAATCAAACGCTGGATCGAAAATATTGTGAAAACCAATAATGTTAAGTGTCCCTTTTACAGTTCAATATGTCCACAAAAACCTTGCAGAGTGGCAAATTAATCTATCCAGCCGCTTTTTTTGTTCCAATCGATGGAATTTTTGAAAAAATTAAAGGATCACGTTATTTTCTCTGCAAAGTTCATATGTAATTTAAGAAGTGAGAAATATTCTTTTTTAAGACCTTTTTCCACATTTTGTTTTACAGATTTGTTGTTTTTATGTTTGGGACAACTTGAGGAAGTTTAACAAAGTAACGTCCAATCAATTAAATATTTCGTCAGTGCGAATATTGTTGCTCGAAAATTCCCTAATCGCACACAATAGCAACAACGAGCAATATTGGCGTTGGTGACTTGAAATTCTTCAAGTTGCCCCGAAACAATAAATTCGTACAACAGAAACATGGAAAAAGCATTAAAAAATCAATATTTTTAATTTCTTAAATTATGAGCTTTGCAGAGCAAAAACGTGATCCTTTAATTTTTTCAAAAATTCGTTCGAGTGAAACAAAAAAAGGCTGGATGGATTAACTTGGCACTTCGTAGGATTTTTGTGGACATATTGAACTGTAAAACGCACACTTAACATTATTTTTTTTTCACGATATTTTCGTTCCAGCGTTTGATTTTTCAAAAAAACACCTAAAGCCCATATTTTGTTGCAAAAATATATATATATTTTTTTGTTGCTGGTTTTTCTAAGATCACTCGAAAATCACTGATACTACATAATTTGAATGTAATTATCCAAAAACTAGAGACTTGGAGCTATAATTTCCTTGTTTTAAATTTCCTGTACGACCATTTTTCTCGAAGTTACGCCCAGTTAAAAATCGCCCAAAAATTTAGATTTATTTTCTGATCCTTTAATTTTTTCCAGTAGTATATAATAATGAACTTCATATCTAATGAAAATAAAAACTACCTTTTTGGTTTCTTTTTTCAAATTTTTTTTGTCGATCGATTTGTATTTCATTTTCCTCGACCATATTCATTCCATAATATAAGTACATACCTATGTTTGTTAAGCTTAAATAATTTAAGCCGAATTTAAATGTAACTTGCCACATTCTAACGAAATAATCATAAGTACTTATAAATACAAATATGAATTGAATAAAAAGCTTGTAGAAAGACATTTTGTTTAAACCTTGGGGGCCTCATTCAGCTTTTCCGCCCCGGGCCTCTGACAGGCTTAGTCCGCCACTGGGCAGCGGTCGATTCGACGTCACGGGACCGCTTGAAGGTTAATAGTTATGCCCACGTGGGTCTACCTTTCGTGTTATACAAATCCCCTCACCATGTCATTTTTGTTGTAATCTGAATAAATTCATACACTTCGATAGTGTTTATTATTTTAAGTTTTTTTTTATAATAAAACATTAATTTTCAGTGTCCCAGACTGTCGCGAGTATGACTGAGACATATTGGTGTTCCGAATACCATAAGTGTCACGCACAGAGATCGCAAAATTTATTATGCTGTGTTTTGTATGCGCCTACAGTTCAAATTCATACTATGAGGTAAATATTAAAATGTAAATATGTTAATGTCAAAAGCAGTGATGGCCTCGAGGTTTAGACGCGCGGTCGAGAATCTCGGCGGTCGCGGGTTTAAACCCCAGGCACACACCTCTGACTTTTCTAAGTTATGTATGTATTCAAATTGCATTATCACTTGCTTTAACGGTGAAGGAAAACATCGTGATGAAACCTGCACACTTAAAAGTTCTTAGGAATTTCTTAGGTGTGTAGTCCGCCAACCCGCACTAGGCCAGCGTGGCGGACTATGGCCTAAACCCTCTCAATGGTAGAGGAGGCCCGTGCTCAGCATTGGGCGTATATGGGTTGATGATGAAGAAGAAGAAGAAATGCGTTATGGTTGAAAAGTCTTTTGATGTAAGAGGTAAACATATTTCTCTGTGCTCCTACTGAGAATTTCCTAAATAACTATGAATAAAGGTCAAATGAATAAAAGATGGCTCAAATCACAATCTATCCAGACACATGGAAAAATTCATAAGTATACATATTATATATTTACTACTAAACTTCTTTTAATTTTCAGGTTAATTACAAAGCAAATTCTGCAAGATTTAAGCTCCAATAAGGATGTATATTGGTAATATTTTATTAAGATAAATTATTATATTTTTTTATTTACATAGATGATAAATAATAAGCCTGATTACATTCCGTCCGTAATTAGAAAAAAAATAAAAAAAATATATATATATATATTAGGGTGTCCCAGCCTAGTAGGGCGATTTTTTTTTCTTCGAAATTAGATACGCATACCCTCTATATTTTTTCTAATTGACTCTAATAACTCAAATACGAAATATTATCGAAATTGGATAGCGGTAACCCGTGCCGACTTGATGGCGAAGTTTTAAGAAAAAAATTGTATGGAAATTGTAGAGCACATATAAAATCTTAATTTTTATTTACAAAATTATACCCTATTTCACCGGTATTATATATTTATTATTAAATCAAGAATATTTGTGATATTTTTGTCTTAAAGTTTTCTTTTTACTGTTAGGATGAATCACAGGAAAAATTGCTTTAGTTTCCTTTTAAAAGTGACTTTTTCACGAAAATTTTGTATGAATATAACTGCCATTTACAGTATTACTAGCGAACTTTAGTGTAATTATCTATTTCTCAACTGCTTGAAAAGAAGTATAACTAGGCTGTAATGTTAGTGGAGCGCCGTAAGGTTTATACCTCGGAATCCAGGGCCAGTCTATGAATCTTAATATTAACCTTGAAAATATGTTTTTAATAGCATATAGAAAAATGTTAAAAAAAAATTTTTTCGCGCTCTCAATTTTTTTTTTATTATTATAAACATTTATTAATTTTTTGGAGTTTTAATTGATTTATATTAGTCGAAAGTCATATTTTAAAAAATAACAACTATTACAAACTTGAAAACTTGATCTTGGATCTTTAGGGACTGCAGGTATACCGATGAATATAAATAAATACATTACTGGAAAAAGTAAAGGATCAAAAAATAAATCCAAATTTTTGGGCCGTAACTTCGAGAAAAATGGTCGTACAGGAAATTTAAAAAAAGAAAATTGTAGCTCCAAGTCTCTAGTTTTTGGATTAACTCATTAAAATTTTGTAGCATCAGTGGTTTTTGAGTGATCTTAGGAAAAGCAGCAACAAAACAATTTCAAAATGTTTAATGCTTCTTTTTTTTACATACGGGCGTGGAGAAAAATGTTCTTGCTTAACCCTTATAAAGATCGGATACTTTGTTTATTTAGCTTTAATTTCTATCTTTTAACACCTCGATATGTTTAGTTCTCGCCGAGATATCAGTCTACAAATGGAAAAGGATCCTTTTGTCTTTAATTATCGATATCTCAGCAACAAATAATTGTATACCAAGTTTAAGGTGCGTTTCAAGAATTTGAATAAATATCCTTTAACCACCAGCTATTACTTTTTCGAAAAAACAAGAATTCTTCTTGTTACATGAATTTGAAAATGCATCAAAAATTTGCTTTAGATGGTGTTTTGGAAAATCGAGCGCTGGATCGAAAATATTGTGAAAACCAATAATATTAAGTGTGCGTTTTACAGTTCAATATGTCCACAAAAATCCTACAAAGTGCCAAATTAATCCATCCAGCCATTTTTTTGTTACACTCGATAGAATTTTTGAAAAAATAAGGGATCACGTTTTTGCTCTGCAAAGCTCATAATTTAAGAAATGAGAAATATTCTTTTTAAGAGCTTTTTTCACATTTTGTTGTATAGATTTGTTGTTTTGGGGCAACTTGAGGAAATTCAAGTCACCAACGCCAATATTGCCCTTTGTTGCTATTTCGTGTGATTAAGGAATTTTCGAGCAACAATATTCGCATTGACGAAATATTGAATTAATTGGGCGTTTGTACTAAAACTTAAAAGAGTATTTTTGCAAGTTCAAACATGGCTTGGAATGCGAAATATTGACACCGCAAACAATGACGCAACGACCAGCTCCAGAATCTTTATTAAAAATTATTTTTTGCTCATGCAAAACAGGATGTGGAGCATCTTGTGGGTGCAGGAAAAGTGGATTAAACTGCACTGCAGCTTGCTTAGAATGCAATGGTGAAAGCTGTGAAATGTACACGATGTAACAATGTGAATAGTTAATGATAATTTTTTTTTGTAACTTATTTTTTACGATAATCTAATAAATTACATTGAAGTTACTCTGCACATATAATTTATTACAAATAAAATTAAATTTTTCACTATAAAAAAATTTTCTCCCTTCCGTCTCTCATTTTTCAGTAAATTGTTGTTAAAAATTGTTGTAAATCGAGATCGGTAAATTTTTTGTTTTTAACTTTTTTATTTGAGGTCTTAATAATGCAGTCTCATACTTGATATACAGATTCATTGACTGGCCCTGGGTTCCGAGGTTTGACCATTTTTATGCCTTACGGCACTCTACTATGTAAGCAACTCATTGAGAAAACTGTCAAAAAATTTAAAACGATTACAGAAAAGCAAGACTTGTTTTTGATTGAAATAAAGTCGTTCATGTCTTTTTAAAAAAATAAATCACGCAGATATACTTTCGAGGGGATATGAATTGATGGATTCTTTTTAGTTAAGCTTTAAAATATTATTATTTTTGGTTCCTGGTCTTCATCATAGTGATATAGAGACAAGACAGCTACTTCATGAACCAAAGACCAAAAATGCTAGTAAATATTCTATACAGTCATTTCTGAGTTAATTTTATTGACAGTTTCCTAGGGTTTCAAAGTATTAAGCAGACATAAGTCGTGGTAAGGTGCCGTCACTGATAATATACAATGCATCCAAGCCTTAACATGATATATAGCGATGCAAATCTAGATGTGTAATAGTGCGACTTTTTATTAGTAATTTACAATTAAAAAATAAGTTACGACATTTTTAATCAATTAATTGCTTCGGCCATCATGGTGTCTGGTACATAGAACTTGGAGATCGAATTGTCAATTTTCTTTCTGTATCACCGCCAAAGAATATGATTATAGCTATAACTATTAATTCTTGATAGCCAACCCTTAAATTTCCATCATAATTATGCCCGGTAAAACTATGTATATCTATTTGTATAACTATATCTATTATCTAGATTTATTTTTATCAATTAAAGGGCACCGGCGTGTGCAATATACAAAAAGTAGTCCAAGCTTGTAACAAACTCTTGGCGACACTGTACGAACATATCTTGCGATTTTTCCGCATTATTTGTTGATCTCTTCAGACTCGGTATAAGGCAACTTATTTCTTAAAATTAGTTTATTAAACCTTAAATAAGCATATAAGCCCTTTAACAAAAAATAATTAATTTCGAATAGTTAGATTTAGCTTTTACACAATTCAAATTTACTTCACGAATTTTATTAAACAGAACTGCCAAAATTTGTTCTTTACAGAGGAGTTTTAAGCCGTTATTTTAATGTTTTGCACCCACTACTAAAATTTGCCTTTGAAATCTTAATCTGACATATTGATTAAACAAAAAGAGGCGTTTACCAATACAATAAACAAGCAACCACGAAACTTCCATGCGACTATTGCGACGCGCCGAAGTTCATACAAAGTATGTAAGTACTGAAATACATGAATGCAAGTCGGCACGGGTTGCAGTGGTCCTAAGTTCATGAAATTTTATTTATAAGTGTTTTATCACCATTCGAAAATAATTAGGGGGTATGCGTTGAAAAAAAAAGACTGATTTTTTTGGGACACCCTAATATATATATATAACCCGCGACCGAGGTTTTGTCCCGACCCCGCGTTATCATGATATCATCATTATGTTTTTACGACATTGTTTATAATAATAAAAAATCTTTGGAATTTCATTTTATTTATTGCTTTAAAATGCCACAAAATATGAATATTATCACAATAGCACTCACCACTTATGAAGCCAACAGGAATTTAAAAGTTGACAAAATAAAAGTTGATTCACAAAATTTGTTTTAAAGCATTTACCGCCTTATTATAAAATTAACAAGAAAATTGTAATGTTCTCGTCATAAAAGTATCATTTAAAGTAAAAGATGAATTTCATACTGTAATAACTTACAAAATTGACTGTTTTTTCTTAATCAATTCTAGTTAGTGATCATTTTTCGTTGGATTCTTTTGTATTTTCTGTTCAAGGAGCAATATCACACACCACATGCATATATTAATGCCATAGGTCTGAAATAAACTTCGTTTTACTTTCAATTACTGTCCTTAGATTCAGAATCGGCTTATATAGAAACTATTTTTTTTATATTTTAATGTGATGATAGTCTAACACTGTATTCCGGCTTATAAACTCAACTATTTGCGAGCATCCCCAATTCGTATGAAAAATACATAATATGCTGACACAATCACAGCCGTATTCTCAAAATGGCAGTGAGAGGTGCATTTCTGCAACCACGTTTACCCGATTGGGTAAGCCACACATAATAAGGGACGACACTTTTGCTCTTATATTTTTCGGGTATATTTCCATAGCAAAACTTTATTTTTTAATAGAGAACCCAAGAACACCTTATCCGACTTGGGAATTAAATTCAGGACTTCCAACAAATCACAAGGCTTGTGTCTTAGTCGCACTTGACTTCAAGATTAGAAAAAGATATTGTTCTTTCTCAACACATGAAATAGTATATAATTCTATACCCACATCACGGAAAAAATATCGAAAAATATAGGTGATAGTTTTTAGTGACTTAATAAACTCATTAACCCAAATGATTTAGATTACAATAAAACCAACTGAAAAATGCAGATTTTTTTAGCATTTAATTCACATTTTATACCCATTTAGTATATTTGACGATGCCATATGCACGCCATTCAAAATGATTAAAGCCTGATATGTGATAAAGAAATATTATAATTGGTTTACACCATTTTATTTTCATACGATTTGTCATGTATCATTAGAAAAATAGGCATGCAAATGTATAACTACTTGTTATGAAGTTTAATTACCTAGTGGCCGCTTTTTTTCCTTGACCCAGATCAGTTTCACGCGTTAATTTTTTTGCGATAGTAAAAGGCAACGAAAATTATGAGCAAAACATACTACCGTCCTATTTTTGACTATTGAACTATGGAAAATATTTTTTCCATAATAATTCCTCTAGAGTCATCTTTAGACTTGATTTTGAATTTAAATTATTTGGTATATAAGTAAAATTGGTTATATTTTATGATATAGATTAAATCTGCCAAAAATAATATAAAGTTTTGATAATACTATCTACTATATCATAATTTAATTTTGTGATTACGTACGCCAGTATTGCATCAAAGAATTATTACAATTTTAATGACCTTTTCACTCAGTCAAAATAACATATAAATAAAATGGAAATTTATGTCTTGTTTTTAAAATATTTACGACATATTCTTATAAAACAGGTAGTTAAATAAAATGTAAGTCACTTATGTGTCATACAATTTACTTCAAAAAACAGCTGAAGCTATTGTCGTGATATACACATAATCTTTAAATAGTAACATCATATAAAGTCCTCAGGGCATGACCAGTAATGTGTAGATTTTTTTTTCGACAATACCATGCGTATAATTACTTATAATATAGTCCTTAACCAACTTATATTTCGCATGATGCATACAATGATGATAGCTGCTCAACGAAAATATAAAATATAGGCGGGCATCAAATCTGACTTGCAAACACACTCAATTTATATAAATGGAAACATCACTTCATCACACATTTCTATAGAAAATTCATAATTTAAAATCTTAAATTTAAAGGCCACAATTTATGATAAGAAAAACAATAAAATTATAGTTTTGGAAACTACTTAAAACTACCTAGCAATCTACACTGAGGTTGTTTGATTTTGCATTTCAACTGTTGTATTAAATCGAATATTTTTAATGAAGGTCCTACTTTCATTTCTAGTAATTCTATAATTTCGTCTTTCGTCAATTGTAGCATCATGGGCCCTGTTATGTGACTGAAGTTTACACAGTATGGTTGGCAGTCATTAACAGTTAGGAACTTAGCTACATCACCAGTTGTCCAATTTTCAGGATCAACGGTATTTAGTATGTCTAAGGGCACAGTGGTGTTGACTAGTCTAGGTATAATTTTATCTGATTCTTCAACAGGCAATACTTCCGGCACAGAAACCTCTTGTAATTCTTGAGGGGCTTCTACAGGCGTATTCTCTGCCTAGAAGGAGAAATAACAGACTAAAGTTTAATTTCTGTTTACCAACGCCTTACTGAATACTCAGGAACCAGCCAGTTTTACCAACCATGTTAATTAGAAGTTTTTACTAAAACACCCATGTATGTTATATTAAAAAAACTCTATTAGCGTCTGATATGCCACCCAAAAAAAATAATTTAAAAGTAACATCTTACTAATTATTGTTATGAATCTACTCACCACATAATCATTACTTTCCTCCGCAACTTGCTCTTCAGGCTGCTCACTTCCATTCTTGGATTCAAACTCTTCATTTTTAACTTTAGGTTGATCTTCTTTGGGCATCGCGTCTATTTCCATTTTGGACTCGGTCATCTCAAGATCTGCTTTTGGTTGTACTGTGTCTGTGTCCGCTGATACTTCAGACATACTAGTTGGTGGGGATAAACTCTTTGTATCTCCCAGGTCTGAATTCTGAGAGCTTTCCTCTGTTGTATTTGGTGGATGCGAAATCATCTTTACACCTGTGGTGTATTTTAAAAAAATATATAAAATAATTTTGCAGCATTTTGCATATGCTTTAGCAGGTAGCCCTCCTACTTTTAAAGCCATATAATAAAGTATTGTATTTTTATAGAATAAAAGACCAAGAGGCAGCATCAATCAACTCCTAAGTCGCTTACTCCTTGATAAATCTGCCTCTAATTGTATTTAATCAGACTAATGCGCACTTTTAGGCAGCACCAGCATAATATTTATGGTTTCACTGGAATAGGGTCCATGTGATGGTGTCTGAGTTTAAGAATGTGTGCATAAGTCCACCTATGCAAACTTTGTATGTAGTGTAAATAAATAGATATTATGATGCTGGTGTGGCAGTGTGGCTCTATAGTTGTGTACCTTGTCATATAAGGTGTAAATAAATATGATGATGGTGTGGCAGTATAGTTGTGTACCTTGTCGTATAAGGTGTAAAACAAATATGATGCTGGTGTGGCAGTGTGGCTCTATAGTTGTATACCTTGTCGCCGTTTCCGTCTTGGCTGCCTGGGCGGCAGCTTGCGCACGAGTCGTGGCGGCGGCTGCAGCGGGCCCTCGAGCCGGTGCGCCACCGCGCGGCACCACCCCACCGGGTACACGTCCGTGCTGTGCGCCCACAACCACTGGTCGTACTCCGCGCCCCAACCGTCGAAGTGCACCTGCAAGTTGCGACGTTATGCTTGATTAACACATTTCGTTGTCATGGTAACCAGTAATATTATTTCCAACGCATATTATTTGGTGGAATGTGCAGTAAATAATAGTTGAGGCCTATAAAATCAAAACCAGCTAAACGCCAGTTGGAATCAAAGACAGTTAAATACAAATTTATTCAGTCTGTACTCAAATATTGTGGTATTTTTATAATTTAAAATTCTGATTTTTAGTGGTATTCACATTCTTTATAAATCTCTTTAAAAATATAAAATATCATAGCCACCTAAACAAAGTTATCGATTTTTGTAGATTACAGAATATTTGACTCACTTGAATTTAGCTGCCTTTGATTTTATAGGCCTCAGTTGACTTAGGATTGACTTATTAATTACAACACTACTGCATAAAATTGAAAAAATAAACCATATGCCCTCGAAGGTTATAGGCAGCACATACGCACCTAGAAACCCACTCATTTACTTTATTTCGTACACTTTCGCACTCACTACTCTAAGTTGACAATAAAATGTAATATTGGAGTGATCTATAAAGTCCTTGGAAATTTCTTAGGCGTGTAGTCCGCCAACCCGCATTAGACCAGCGTGGTGGACTATGGCACAATCCTCTCAATGGTAGAGGAGGTCCGTCCCCTGCAGTGGAACATATAGGGGTTGATGATTATGATCAGACATTATTTATTTTCTAACTTTTTACTTGATTGTTAGATTTAAATGTTTTCCCATTGTTTCAGCTTGTAATATTATATTTGTAGTGTTATCGTTGTCTTATTTTTTTTTATAAGTGGAAACTGCTTATGATGTATGTGTTTACTATAAAATTTAGAATATAAGAATTATTGTATTGTGTGCTTCCCAATTAAAGAAAAAAATATGATGATGGTGTAAGTGGGAGTTTATGTACTGATGATGATGATTATGACGACGATAATAATAATGGTGGTATGTTAGTGACCTTGAGCAGATCGGCGACGACCCTGGCGATGGTGGCGACGCAGACGAGGCGCGGGTCCATGAGGTCGGCGCACTCGAGCCGCATGCCGGCCACGAAGCCGTGCGACACCACGTGCCCGCGCGCCACGAACAGCGAGCGCGCCGCCGCCACGCCGCCCGTAGCCGCCAGGTACTCCTCCCAACGGAACTCCGACCCGCTGAATCTGAACATATGTTGCGTTATAAATTAGATTAAAAAATATATAGCAGTGATGGGTTTAGGCGCAAGGTCGAGAAACTCGGCGAGATAAACCCAGGCACACAGAACTTTTCGAAGTTATGTGTGCTCATAATGAATTATCACTTGCTTTAACGGTGAAGGAAAACATGGTGAGGAAACTTGCACACCTAAGAGTTCTTAGGAATCTTAAATCTCAATAATTATCTTAAATGCATGTCCTACTTACCCAGAAGGCGGTACTAATGGAATGTTATTGGCCATAGCGAATCCAACGGGGAATATGCACGGCGACCTCTGGTGGTAGCAGAACCAATCGGCGCCATTCGCATCAGCCGGATAGCAGTCTATCCTGATCATCATGTACCCTTCGTTCAATATCTGCATAACAGTTGCCGCACATACAGCCGACAGGTTTAATGGGTCTATTGCCTCCAATTTCATTCCTTCAGCGAATAACGGTGGCTCATTGGATGGGTATTTATAGAACATGTCTGGTGTGGTATCGTTAGGGAGTAATCTGCTGGCTGCTACCCTCTGGCAATAGCTCTGCGGCGCATCTAAGGGATGGCCGATCCTGAACGCCCAACCAACTGGATGTATAAGGGGGGAATCTTCGTGGCACCAGAAACCGTTGTCTTCAGGAGAACTGTCGTAGTATTTCACGTGCAGCCTTTTGCCTACTATTTCGCATACGGTTGCCACCTGAAATAAGTATTTAAAAAGATATGTAACCAATTTTCTCATACATCCACACTGAAAAATCTTGTGTCTTGGGTATCAGACATTACGGGAGCCTTCGATGTCACAAACACACAGACATGAATCAAATTTTTGGATCACACAAACTTTTATTTCTGTGTGAGCATTGAACCAAATAGTTCTTCGTGTCTCAGACTGGATTTAGCCAATTGCTGAGGCTGTCGATATACAATTGTTTTGCCGCTAGCCTTTGCATAAACCAGTGATGCAACAGACTTGTTCTGATAATGAGTGCCCACTTTCAAATTTCAATGTGTTTATTATTACTAAAACCCAATACATTTTCCATGACATTATATTATAAATTAGTTAGCCAGCTACCATTTTCTTCCTTATGCATCCCTGTATTTTTAAGTGAAACGTGACGAATCATTTCAGCAGCCACAAATATACCGAGAACGAGAGTAAGTACCCGTTTGGTACGATCTTGTTACTATCTTGTCGGTGTTATACGTTGCCAAACTAGTATAATAGAAAATTTAACCATAATGTTTTTAGGTTGCAAATATGTCCGTTTTTTTTTATTACCTTAACCTGTGAAATTCGATTCTTGTCAACAACTTCCATGACAGATCCAATCGAAAATCGAGACACCAAGCTATCGTTAAGTTTACTGTAGAAGTTGGCAGGGAGAGTCCGGGCCCCAGTCAACTGTTTCACCAAGAACCTAAAACAAAAAACGCATTTCAAAATATTTATTCAATAATTGCCATTCGTATATATAAATAAAGTAGTTATTAAGATTTCATTTATTATGCGTTATTTAAATACTTGTTAATACTTACTGGACATGACCAACAACCTAAGGTAGTTTAATTTTTAATCTACGACATTTGGCTCTTGGAAACATTAGCACTTCAAATACTTGTAAGGAATTTTCACAATGTTTATAGTTAAAATGAATTTACTCTAGTTACCAGGGCTGGGCAAAATACATGCTTTACTTTAATTGAAATACAAAATACAAAATACTTTATCACAAGTAATTAAAATACGAAATACAAAATACTTTTAAGTAAGGTATTTGAAATATAAAATACAAAATACTGTATTTTAGCTATTTGTAATTAAAATACAAATTACAAAATACTTAATAAGTAATCTGCATGGTCTGGAAAGATGAGGAAAAAAAGATTCATCATCATCATCATCAGCTTATCGAAGTCCACTGCTGGACATAGGTCTCTCCCAATGACTTCCACCGGGATCGGTCGGAAGCCGCCTGCAGCTATCGACGTCCCGCGACCTCGACAAGGTCGTCCGACCACCTTGTCGGGGGACGTCACACGCTGCGCTTTCCTGTACGTGGCCTCCACTGGAGAGCTTTCTGGCCCCATCGACCATCAGTTCTCCGCGCCATGTGGCCGGCTCATTTCCTCTTCAACGTGCTAATTCATTGGGCTATGTCAGTTACTTTAGTTCTCCTACGAATCTCCTCATTTCTGTGGCGATCACAAAGAAGTCACTGAAGTCTATCTCATTTCTCGTAGAACCGTCAGGACTCAGCCAGGTCCATTTCCTGTGAGGCGGCTTCTGGAAGAAAGAATTCATCGCAAAGAGTCCCTCTTTCTCCAGAAAATCGGTCTGTTTCTAACCTCTGGGGTTGCTTTGCCCATGTCTAAATTGCCCCACTTTCAACTGCGCATCGCTTCTCATGCCCAACTTTGCGTTGAAGTCTCCCATAACAACATTGAAGTACGTTTTGGAAGTATGTATGGCTCAACGTATGTTCTCATAGATCTCCTCTACTTCTTCATCTGGGTGTGTCGAGGTCGGCGCGTATACCTGTATGACCTTCAACGAATATCTTTTGAATATTCTGAGTATGAGGTACACTGCCTTGTTCGACACACTTTCATTGGATACGATGTTGTTAATGAGACCTGTGGATGAGAAATCCGACTCCTTCTCGGGACACCGGACTTCAGGTTTGTCATGTCTTCCCCGATTTTTCGGACTTCCGACAACCCCAGTATGTCCCAATGTTATCCACTCAATTCAATCAACAATCTTCTCGTTTGTCCTCAAAGTGCGTATGTTGTGTGTAACCATGGCCAGTCGTCGTTGGGTGTGGTAGCCGGGGCCAACCCCGGGATTCTTAGCACCCCCTGCCCCGCCGTTACCATGGAACCATAACCAGGAATAGTGGGGCTGCCGGGGACTGGAGGCCTGGTCCTAGTTTCACTCATTGAGAGGATTATGCCGTTTCTCGCCACTTACCACTATTGCACTCATGGTGGTTAATTGTATTTTAATATTAATGTATTTTAAAGCCTCAAGTATTTAAAATACTAATTACAAAATACCTCGGCGTCAGGTATTTAAAATACAAATTACAAATTACATTTTAAGGAAGTAATTGAAATACAAATACAAAATACGTATTTGTATTTCAATTACGTATTTTAATTACAAGTAATTAAAATACTGCCCAACCCTGCTAGTTACACACAACGACCACCTGTGAAGGTGTGCCAGGTTTTAAGCTCATAATTATTTACGTAATCGCATAGTAACTACAAATTGTGAAACCGTGAACTCACTTTTTCCAATCAGTATACTTGTCTTCAATACTCCTCGGTGGTATGAGAGGCTTGCCGCGAGTAGCGCACCAACCCACAGGATGCACCTCCGAACAACACAAGTTCACCCAGAAATCTTTAGAGTCGTCACTTCCGAAACCTTCATACCGCAATAGGCCCATGTAGCCTTTCACCTGGGGTCATAAAAAATAGGCATTGGTAATAGTTAGACACGAAAATGTTATCTTTCTGAAGTTTGTTTTTTATAAAAATAACAACAGCTGTAATTCCAGTAATATCTTTTAAAAGCATATGCGCATACGTGAGATAGCTGAAGGTGCATTTCTGCACCCTCTTTTCGCCAGGTATACATCAGTGTCACGTAATAGATGACGATCTTATTGCCGCTTTCGTTCACAATTTGTTGCTTCGCGCTACTACTGAAAATTTGCTAATATCTCCCAATATCTATGCCCGACCCTGGAATCAACCTTGGGGCCACTTGATTGATCGCCATATATTTGAGCTGCGAGACTACAAAGCAGTGAAAAAAATATATATGCATATTTACCTTTAATACAGTAGCCACCCAGAAATAATCACTCAGTTTCTCTGAGTAGTTTTCACAATCCGTATTCTTGACCTCCACTTTCATTCCTTCAAAGGTATTATCCCACATTTCATGCAATGGGGCGTGTTTGAAAAGACTGACCGGCGCGGCAAGAAAATCACAGCCAAACAATTCATCCTTCCATTCATAACTATTTGCAACCAATGCAGCAGACTGTTTTATGGGACCAGCCTGGAATATATACAAAAAAAAATATTAGTCATAGTTATAAACATTTGTTATATTGTGTTTGTTTGAAGTTCAGCTCCCCTGCTAAGCAACTTATTAGTAATTTTCAGTTATCACTCAAATATAAAAATATGTATATGTAATAAGTGATCTTTTGATGGCTATCTTCCTAAATTAAGGAAGAAAATTTATACAGGAAGTGTTTTAGGGGATAGAATTTTTTGGGGCTATTGTTAGGGATAAAAATTTGTGCTTTATCACTGAATAACTATTCACTATATTGGAAATGATGTCATAATTGGGAGCTTTAACTTGAATTTAGTGGGTTTCGAAAGTTGATTCTTGTTTCAAATAATTGGCAAAACTGTATATAATATGGAATGTCAACACTACATTTTACCTTGATATCACATATGTGTATTCTTTTAATCTATAATTCAACAGATCTTTTTATCCAAATAATATGCTAAAAAACTATGTCCATTATCATTTTTTTTTTTACTCTAACGAAAAATAGAATACAGCTTGGATGGGCGGCATTCGGTCGACTGAATGACGTATTTAAGTCCCGACAAATTCCACAGTGCCTTAAGACACGTCTTTTCAATCAATTTGTCCTGCCAACTATGACCTACGGTGCCGAGACATGGACGCTTACGCATGGGTGTGTTCACCAAATAAGAGTAGCGCAAAGGGCCATGGAACGAGCCATGCTTGGCATTACGCTCCAAGATCGTGTTCGCAATGTGGAAATCCGTCGAAAAACGAAAGTTCGTGTCATCGGGACTTCAATTGCGAACCTTAAATGGACTTGGGCGGGACACTTGGCAAGGCGAACTGACGAGATATGGAGCAGGGCGGTGACCGAGTGGTGGCCAAGGGAGGGAAAGCGCAGTGTTGGCCGACCAGCTGCAGATGGGTGGACGATTTGGTTAGTGTGGCTAGAAGATCATGGATACAACTGGCCCAGGACAGAGATGAATGGCATGCAAGAAGAGAGGCCTATGCCCAGCAGTGGGTTGAAAAAAGGCTGTAAATGATGAATGATGATGATGAACGAAAAATATGTATACTGCAGTGCCTAATTAAGGGTTAAAGTAGGATGTCAACAAATTTTACAACATTATGCTACCTGTATATCACTTAATGTCGCTTGCCATTGCTGAAGCTGTGGAAGGGGCTCCAAGGGTATCATTCCAGCCATGTGCTCTGCACCCTCCATTAGTCTAAATCTCCAATTGCAAGAGCGCTTTCTTGAGATACTTATGTGACATCTGAGAGAACAGAGTTTATTGTTCTTCGGGTAGAATTGTCTCCGGCGGCCAACTCTACCACACAACTCACATATTGCTGAAATAAAAATTATATAAAACTTTTTAATTATAACAGTAGAATGTATAGTGAAATATCACTAAAAAGTTTAATCATGTAAAAAATGATGTAACAATTTATTTTTAACTTATTTTATACAGAGAATAAAAGGTTGGTGAGAATATAATTTCTTTTCTTATTGTTTATCAATATAAGTATGTATAAATCAGCAAAGCATAAATTATGACTTTGATTCTCTAAAATTAGTTTCATTTATCACAAAAGGCAACTGTTAATAAATAATCAAAATACATTACTCCAGTAAGATTTTTCTACATGAGTATATCAAGATAAAATTTTATTTTGTATTTTCTCACTGATTAAATTAAACATCACAATGTTTTGTTAAACAACCAAAAAATATATTAACTATTAATTACAAAACTGCACAACTCCTATTACATTTAGTATAAAAATATAAAATTATGACACTAACAAGTCTATTATTATTTTCAATGAATTACAATAGCATTAATTTTAATTTCCTACATATTTTCTCCAGATTTCAAAAACATATTTCATATGTAAATGAATCCGAAAACAAACTACTATTAAAAGTCAGAAAGATAACTAGATTACACCTGTTACTACATATAATATCGTATATAAATAAGTGTGGTTGATATGCTGTAATCTAGAATTATCAATTTTAAGTGTTACTGGCCTGTTTGACCCTACCATAAAATGACACCTCAATTATTCAAAGAGCACAGTGAAATAAAACAAGCTGCCTCTAATTTCAGTTACTGCCGGTTTTTCAAACACATTTCCCCTTATGACTCGTAATATCAATTATCTACGATTTGTCAGTAATTTTTAAACGCATAAATACGATTTTATTATCATTAAGTTAAATTATTTATGATAATCATAAATTTATTTACACGACCCGGTCAAAAACTAACTCTAAACATGAAAAACAATGAACCCAATCAGATGCTAACTTACCGAAGCTATCCTTATCAAAAGGAACTATTGATAAGTCATCCACATTCGTATCGTCAACTATATTGGATACGGCACTAGATTCTGCAACTCCCTCGACATTATAATAGGCCATACTTAATTGGAAGGCACGAAATAAATGCTGAAAGCCGTAGTCGTAAACACATGTCTAATATTGTTACCATATCCTTGATATTAAATGTTCCTAAAAACCAGTATTTTAACTAAAACACCCGACTAGTTCAAGCCAATTGATATATTGATTTATCTCATTGAAAATATGGGGTAGTATAAAAACATTATACAATAAAATAACACTTTTAACGCCGAAATCCGAAAAACAAAATTCAACCGAACGGCGAACGCTTCGACTGAATGAATGAATGAATGGCGATGGCAGGTGATGGTAATAAAAGTCATAGATTCACTATAACTCAAATACGAGTGGTTTTTATTATTTTTTCTTATTGTCAAGGCGCTATTTGCAGTGTAGTTTTAGTTTTCCGTTTATCTACCTAATGTATTCTATACCCTATTCATCGGGGCTTGAGACAAAATGTAAACAAAGAAAACAATGTTTCTTAAACTTTTCTTTCACAGTTTTTTCGTTTATATTTATTTAATTTAATGAAGAGTTTTCCATTTACCTACTGTTCTTATGTTGAAAGTCTGACTCCATAATAAAAACAAACTATACATTTAGTTTCTGAACTTTGTTTATTTTATTCACATAGTTCGTGTATTTACAAATAATTGCACTAGTTAAAACTTAACAATAACTTTAAACTTAAGAGAGCAAGAAACGAAATGAAGCATCAAATGTAACAACGGAATAACATGAATTCAACAAAAATACCGGGAAGCAGCACTCTCAATCTAACAAGTACATGAATTGCTTTGAAGTTTGGGAATAGAGTCGTTTTTGGGTGTTTTAACATGCAAACGATTTCATAAATAATTAATTTATATTAAAAAAATAATTTATGGCATTTATGATACCTATTCGAATTCATTTCATACAAGTCTGAAAGGATTACATAAGTTTTACAGACATCATCATAAAATATAGTTTACAGTGTTGTCAGCGTATTACTTTCGTACTTTTTTATAAAAGTTATTTACTTTATCAATCACGACCTTATGAAGTAACTTTTAATTGTTTGTTTACCTTTTATGTCACGGCTCCCTGAATAGGGTATAATGCTAGTTCGTACAGAAAATTTGAAAAAAATAATAATAAACAATATTTGTTTTTTTTTTTTAATATATTTTGTTCACGTAGTATATGTCTATTTATTGTGACCTCATATTCAGAACTGTTTTATGTTCATTTGTATACCGACTCACTTTAGAGAGGTCTGGATAGGGCGCACGGTACCTATAGTAACTGCGCTCTATTAGAAGTAACTTCTAAACTGATTGTGATTAACTTTTACATGCTTAGACGCATTTAAACATGATGCTATAGTTTGTAGAAAAATGTTAAACAATAATTACGCTGAAGTTTCTCAAAATCTTACTTGAAAACGTCACTTCCGGACTTCTTTATTAAAAAAAAAACTTGGTATAAGACTACAAGATACTTAATTTTATAAAATTGTGCTTGGGCGGAACCGGGCCCTAATATTCTTAAAAAAATATTACGTCTTTTAAATGGAAAGTAGCACTTCATGATGAAACCTACGAGCCTAAAAGTAAAAAAAAAAAACAATTTCTTTGGAAGACACGTAATTACTTAGTGTACGTATTAATTTAGTTACAAGTTTCAGACTTAAATTGGGGAGGCCGATGAAACAAGACGTAAAAGCATTACCAAAATCTTTTACAAACAGTACTCCATAATACGTAGTCATAATTTGAGTTCCTCAAAGTTGACTGTTTATTGGAATTAGTTTGCTGATAGTCAGTTTTTAATAAACTAGTTTATTGTAGGCCGACTGTAGACTGATTTTAAACTTTTATGTTACATCATGTTGTCTATGCTGCGTCCGTACCACGTCTGTACTTCGAGTCTGCAGAGTGCATGTCACATTACTGATTACATATAGTAATTGGATCTGTGTATTTATTATAGATTAGTCGGCTCCGCATAAAAGGAAACACATTAATAAGGGAAAGTACTTTAGTGACTTGTGTTTAAACTGCATATTCCGTATTATAATAAAATAAAAATATCTTTAGAAGAGTCAGTAAGTAAATTTTTGCCTTGATTCAATAACCAAATATATTTGTTAATAATATTATTATAGAACAAATTAGTGCGTAATTGTAGTAGTAAAAGAGCTAATAGAAGTATTTGAATATTAATTATTTTTAATACTCCATATTATTGTGTAACATGATTAAATAAAAATGTGGAGATTCTAACAAAATGTACAAAAAACCCTCGGAGTGTTAAGTACCTTATTTTAAACCAGAACCCTGAAAAAATACGTAGTTTGTATAATTTTCGCAATGAAAGTAGGTTATTTCAGTCTTATGGACGAAGGTCGATGACAATTCTTTCATTACATCAGGATTCCATTGCCCATAATGTTAGGGTGGTAGTGTTGCCAATGTTTATGAAATATTCATGAAATTTACGATACATAAAATTAATTGCCTTTTAATTTATAGCACTAAAAACTTCTGGGAAGGAAGAAGTCTTTTTCACAGCTCCTTCGAAGAAACAGGTGATGTATTTTTTTTTTTATGAAATTTTGGACTGCGTAAAATATTACTTTCTAGTATTTTTAGTCCTTATGCTACGTAAGTTTTTCTATAATCCTTAAGATCTCGACTTAATTTTTTGTTCTCGGCTATGGTACTGATCAGGTATATATTTATAAACTGTTTCTCTTAGACCGAATATATGACATGTTTGGTAAGTTTTCATTTTATTAAATATAACATACTTATATAAAGTATCGAATGTAATTGTATGGTTGTAGGTTGATTTTCTTTTATTGGGGAAGTCCCCACCATAAACAAAAACGAAAAATTATAATAGGCCTTTAGATGGTAACACTAAACAAAAATGTCAATGAATCGTTGCTTTCTATTAGTGCCAGGTTGTTGTTTTGTATTATGATCGCTCAGCATTCTGTGGCTTAATATATTGGTATTAACGTTAAAAGCAGAAGAGGGGTAAAGTAAATTGAATTTGTGTAGCTTAGAGAAGTGTATAAATTTGCTTACTTGTGCAGTTTGGTTTTAAATCAGGTAAGATGGCGTCAATTTTTATTGGCCGGGCATAAATGTTTATTATGTTGCTACTCATTACTTCGCCTCTTAATATTTTTTATTTAATAAGAAAACAATATATTAAAGTATATAATACATTTATATGTAAAATGTATTATGTGTAAAATCGCTTTTTATGAATAAAAAATACGTGAAAGACCACCACGAAACCACGACATAAAAAAAAGAAATTATCCAACAAATAAAATTCCTTGTTCTGTATGTCTAAATATCTAAATAAGAGTTTAGCAAGTATTGAAATAACATAATTGTTTTCGTGTAATAATATTTTGCCTTTTTACTTACTCATAATTGGAAACAATTGCATCACATATTTTTCTATTTTTATAATTTTAGTGTTTGCAAGTTGTTTATATTATTACGTTTTAAAGCCACCATTTATTAAATTAAAACAACTGAATGGCAAGATCCCAGCAAGACATCTATATAAACTAAGAACCTACTTGTCAATGTTGCTTATGGCAACTATTGGGCATAATATTATCCAATATATTGGAATGTAATTTTGAAGAGTGATATATAGTCCACATTATTGTTCAATTTGTGTTAAAAATCTATCATTTTAAAAGCTCATGTGGTTCATATTTTAGTCTATTTTTCCATGGTGAGATAAATGACCTAATAGACTACAAGCCCATAGGAAAAACATAACATGTGAAATAAACCAAGGCGAATAATTCTTAGAAGGCTGTTTCTATATCATAAAATAACTTTGAGAACTATGTCATCATCTTTGGGCGGTACAGGTGAGTAAATGGAATTTCTCGGGTTGAAACCCGCAACCATCGAGATTCTCGACCTGGCCATCAATGCTCAGCTCTATCCATGTTGGTTCATTTCGAAAGGTTAATTTTTTCCATGGGATTGTAGTCTATAAATATGAACCCAATATTTTATAATGTCATTGATCACCAGCACTTTAATATTACATATTGATTGTGCCAAGTAAACTCAACTAGGAGTTATTTTTGTCTTGTTCAGTTATTATTGAGTTTTATTGACACAGACTCTGAAATGAGTTGAATAACTGTAAGAATATACAGTATGGAAGTATGCATATAGAATTTGATTCCTTTTGTTAATTAAAATAATTAATTTTTTTGACAAAAAGAAGATAGCTTTAATATATTATTAGTTTAAAATAAGTTTAAAATTATGTTCAATAATTTGGAACATCTTTTGTTTTACCAATATGCAAAAAATAATGATTATAGGTATTTATTTATTTATATCTATCCATGATGCCTATAAATTCTTTATCTTAGTTAAATCACAAGTGTTAACTTAAGGACTATATTTTAATATTACTTTGCTTTTTTGCAGACTTAAATATCAACAATGGGGAAGGGTAAGTAATTCTCAATTTTATTTTTGGAAAAATTGAAATTATTTACAAATATCTATATTTTTTTCATGTAAAGGCAAAAAGCGGGACAGAGATAAGAAGGAAATTCATCCAGCAGAGGCTGGTGGAAGAGAATCGAAACCAAAAGATGAACCTGAAAGACCTTCTACATCAGCATCAACATCAACTACAACAAAGGATGAAGAGTGTGTAGGATTAGGGCTGCCAAGTAGAAATCTTAAGAAGGCAAAATCCACTACTGCGCCTACTCCATCACCGCCTCAACCTATGTCTGTATCTACTTCACCTATGCATGCACCAGCAACAGCAACAGCTTCATCAACATCAGGTCCATCCACAACGGCTACAGTAACAGCAGCTCCAACCGAAGCTAAGACGGAGGTGGTCAAGAAGGAAGTGGAAGAAGAGACAGAAGGACTTGGCTTGTCTAAAAGTAAATCGAGGCAACGAAAGAAAAAGAATACACAAACAGCATCTGCTTCCGCCTCCACTTCTGCCCCCGCTCCCGTCGCCGCTCCCATCTCCGCTCCTGCCCCCGCTCCCGCTCCCGTTCCCGCTCCCGTTCCCGCTCCCGCTCGCGCTCCTGTCCCCGGTTCCGCCCCCGCCCCCGCCTCCGCTCCAACTCCCTTAGCACCCGCGCCGTCTCCATTCACCGCTGGACCGAGTGGCTCGTCCACCCCAGATGCTTGGGCAAGCTGCGGCGCCGGGCGCGGCCGTGGCCGTGGCCGTGGTCGTGGCGGTGGCGGTGGCGGTGATGGTGGCGGTACTGCATGGGGCCAAAGCTCAAAAACTACCGATGATCATAAAAGACAAGAAACAGGTGCCCCTAGAGATTCCGCGCGGCCGTCTACTAGTCGATCCACACCAGAACCTACGAAGAAAAGTCAAGAATTACCTACTCAAACAAGTGAATCTTTGGCGAAACTACGTATTGTCGAAAAGCCTTCAGCGTCATTGCAAAGCATTCCGCCGAGGATAAGATGTTCCGAAAGAGATGATGCGAAGGTGTCAAAACCACAATCGGTATTAGTGAACTATATGCCTATGAAATTTCAGTCTTTGAAGGTGGTAAGTTAAAGAAGTCGTTATTTTAATTTTTTTTTGTCCCGGTTTCATGGATGTAACACATGCATCATACTCACTATCTGCGATTTTTTTAGCTATGAGATTTGTTGAACTTGAGGTAGATTGTCATAAATTTTAATGGAGCGTGAAAAGGAAATTACTAAGAAATTTCGTCGGTATATATAAAAAGAAGTTCAATTCGAACTTGAACTTGGTACACAAATTTCAATTTTAGTTATTTTTTCATTATGTAAATTCAGTTAACATATATAATATAATATCAGTCATAACCTTCTTTGTCATAGTTATATAATTTGTCCTCTCCCACTTCAGTAGATTTTAAATTTATTTTTTTCTCACAAAAACCAACGATTTTTCAATAATTGGATATTTTATGACCAGGGAAAATATTATTTCAGTACAGATACGATGTGAGTTTCACGCCGGACAAACCTAAACATAAGATGTTGACAGCGTATAAACTTGCTAAGCAGCAACTGTTTCCGAAGCACGTCATTGCTTACGATCAAGTGAAGAATTGTTATAGTCTTAAGCCGCTTACTCAGGACCTTAATGAGCGAGTAATTACAAAGGTAAGATATTTGGAGTTCATTAATTAAATAGAATGCGCGGGGTCCAGCTCCAGGCAGGTGTGGTTTTAATGCTTTTTTTTTTTAACTCAAAATAAACCTCTCGAGTCAAAGTATCCCGACCTTACCGGTACTTAAAAGTTGTTTAATAGAATGTATAGGGGGATTATCAGATGTAGTAATCTCTGTTTCGGAGTTGGATTATTATTTAATGTTATTATTATTCAATTTAATGTTTTTTCTTTCATAACAGGTTGAAATTGTGGAAGATAATGAAAAAGTAATGAAGTTTGAAGTGGCCTTCAAATTCACCGGCATGGTGGACTTTGAAACAATCGTGCAGTACGTATATATATTTATAGTCATCAGATATACATAACCTCAGGCCATTATCAACTAAGGGGGAGCAGACGTGTACTTCTGCACCCGGATTTTACCTTGTGCGGTTTTAATTCAATGTAATTGCCATTTTTATAAGACATACATTGCACGGCTGAAGATTTTGCACAAATGCTCCGTTACCACTAGGAAGTAGACTTTAAATTTATTCGATAAAGAATATGGTACGGCAAATTTCAGGTACATGGCAAATGGCACTTCACTGGCGCCTCCAACAGAAGCTATACAGTGCATAGATGTTATATTGAAACAGGGAACATTGGAGAATTACGTCAGGGTAAGTATTATTTATTTATTTTATTGTTATGATCGCTTCCTATACAGCGGATAATACCATAAAGAGACTGACAAAAATGTCAAAAAATTGCTACAATAACTTCGCTCCTAAAAATCTTTAGGTAGGGGTTATGTAAACTGATCCCGATATCATATTATCATTAAAAATGTACATTGTACATAATATATACTAGTAATACATAACATGACACTGTAGGTTTTGTTATAGAAGCAAAACAATTTTATATCTCATCATTATTGCAATTTTAACGATTTTTGAACGTTTTTTTATTTAATATGCTTTATTGAACACACTGTATAAACTATTGTCACGAAGGGCGGTTTTATCGCTATTAGCGACCTATTCCAGACAACTCGGAAAATAAAAGTTAATAAAAAAAGAGAGTGTCTCCTTGGTTACATATAAAAAAAGGAAAAAAAATCTATTTTTTGTATTAAAAGTAAAGATTTCATAATGAATCATTTTTTCTTCTAGTCCGGACGTCAGTACTTCACCCGTCCGAGAAGACCTCGCGATTTAGGCGACGGCTTGGAAATGTGGACCGGATTGTTCCAGTCAGCCATATTCACTTCACAAGCGTTCGTAAACATTGATGGTGAGTGCTGCTTTATTCTTTTAAATTCAGATGTTGTGGCTCGCAACTTTATAACTTAAACTTTAAAATCTAGTTTCTTTTTTTTCTCCCATACAGAACAATCATACCATTATTCCTGAAACGTAAATTCCAGTTTCCAAGCAATTCCTTCAGTTTTCATTTCCAAACTCCGTGCTGCTGTAGAATTTTCTAACGGAAAACCCATATAACTTTGAGAACGTGGCTGTCATAAGCAGAAACAAATTATGTAAATGTATTAAAAGGTTTAATAATAAACTGTATAGTATACAATATGAAATCTTTAAGCAATTGCCTACATATTCCCCTCACGTACGCGCTTTCAGAAAAATTAAGAAGTTTAGAAACCATTTATTCACCACGTTGGCCTTTGCGGGCTCGTGGGCGTTTTAATCCAAAAATTAAAAAAAAAATGAAATCCAGCGCGCGCTTACAAAATGTATTTTTTCGATTATCAATATAATCGATTATATTATTAATCGATTACATTGTAATTTTTCGTAAATTATGTTTTGTTTTGTTCTGCAGTCGCGCACAAAGGGTTTCCGCGACACCAATCAATACTGGAAGCGATGACTCAAGACTTCCGTCTGGAACTGAACCGCCCCGTGGAACACCAGCGAGGTCGCGGCCCTGAATTATTCATAGAATTTATTAGGGGTCTGAGGGTGAGTACTGCAATAAATTTTTTTATTACTTTTAAAGTCTCTTCAAAGTTGCTAGTTATTTGTGTTATTTTAAGTTAAGTATACAATAGTTGTAAGTTAAGTAATATATATAGTGTACAAAAAAGTATATTAAATAAATAAATAAAGTCACATAGGTCTCCCCCAATAGCTTCCACGGGGAACTAGGGGGAGGCCTACGTCGAGCAGTGGACCAAAATTGGGTGATGATGAAAGTCACAGTTTGGCTACTTTTTACGCTCTCGGCAAAAGTGTGAGCCACGTAGTATTCTGCTTTCCTGATCGATCAAATTAATTGAGTTTTTTCATTACACATTTTTTGTGCCTTAGAACAAAATTGCCTTCAGTTACGTGGGTCGGAAAAGGAACTATTTGTATCCAACTCCTCCTTTATATCTTTTTTCTGATTTACTTCGGTGTGGGATCATGACAAATAAGATTATTTAGAAATTAAATA
Organism: Cephonodes hylas; assembly: GCA_030295005.1. Lineage (NCBI taxonomy): Eukaryota > Metazoa > Arthropoda > Insecta > Lepidoptera > Sphingidae > Cephonodes > Cephonodes hylas. Next base: position 9,188,321 of record AP025366.1, read on the forward strand.
AATTAGATTAGATTGCCTTAAATTCGCTGAGTTTCAGTGCACGGCGTCAATACTGTGCGTGCTATTGATCCTGGAGCACGGGTGTTATAGTGTCTACTACTAAATGACTACTAAACTTTAATGTCTCAAGGTGGTAGCGAAGTTGGTCGGCGGTCCAGTTGCAAGAAGACGCGAGTTCATGTGCAACGAGTTGGTCAAACCGCCCGACAAACAAATGTTCACATACACCGACTACGAAAGCAACCAACAACGGACTATATCTGTCTACGAATATTTCCGCACCATCAAAGGTTACACGTGAGTAGTTGTTCTATTTTCGCATGAAGTATGACATTAAGTCGCAAATTAAAAGAAAATGCTACGAAAATTATTGTTAGCGTTCATTTGTAATATTTTTTTTCTATTGGATATATTGCGTTATTACTTAAACATAAAAATTGGTGGACTAAATCCACTATTATCTAAATGAAATAAACTGTTACGAAATGTTAGTATATCTGTTTCATTTTGGAATTGTTTGTTCAAAACTAATTCTATTCTTTTGCGTTCTATTACTCAGTATCTCTCTCAAATTCTTCGGGTAATATTTATTAATATTGTAACTATGCATAATCTTATATCAATTTATTCAATTTTTAGATATTCATGTGATAGATTATTCGCACATAACTTAAAATTACTTTTATTTACAGAATTCAATATCCTAATTTGAACTGCATGTGGGTCGGTCCCAGGGACAAAGGAATATTCTTCCCCTTAGAACTTTTGGATGTTGCGTACGGACAGGTATGATATTCAATTACAACTTTTTCGGTTTTCACTTTTAGGAGAAATAGATTATTATATTTATTTCATATTGTCCTATAGAGGTTCAAAGTGACCTCCAAAATTCGTAAGTATGGTTTTTAGCAATAGTATTTGTCTTTGGCATAACCCTAACTCAATCATGTCCTTTAATCTCGAGTCAAGTCATTTTTAAAAACAATCGTAAAGGAAAACAACTTACAGTAATAGTATTTTTTGTCCTAAAGTTTGATTATTGTTTGTAATATTTAGGTGCGCAATAGACAACTGAATGAGAGACAGCTATCTACTATGGTGAGAGAGGCTGCGACACCGCCAGATGTACGCAAACAGAAAATCGAAGAGGTTATTAGAAACGTAAGTGTTGTTTACGAAATATTTATAACTAAGTGGGTAGGGGGGAAGGTGGAATACCAGGGGTCACCAATAACTTTCGATCGGGGTCGGTTTTAAGAAATGAAATGACCATCGTGCTCCGCACATTTTATTTCTAAGAAAAAATATTTATTAAAGAAACGTAATTAAGGAAATAACGAAGGTAATCTGTTACATTACTGTGTTCTCGCGGTTCACACAAAACCGCCATTTGGCGACCCCTGCTCTATACTATAAATTTTTCAAATCGGTCGAGCAGTTTAGACGTGAAAGCGTAACAGAGTTATCTCATTTATAATGTAGGTGTAGGATATATTAAAGTATTATAGTATGTTTTTACTCTCCTCCTTGTAGAGAAGACCCGTGCCTACCAGTAGGACGTATCCATATATTATATCAGCCCATGCTGATGATGGTGATGCTATATCGCAACCCAAAATACACCAAGAGGCAAAATGCTGCAGAAAAGTTTCTTCACGCTACTAAATTCACGCGTATGATGATAAGTTCCTTTTTCCAGATGAATTACTCTAGAAATCCCTTCTTCAAGAACTTCGGGCTTACGATATCGGAAGAATTCTTCAAATTGCAAGCTAAGGTGCTCGACCCGCCCGTATTGGAAGTAGGGAGGGGCGGCGGCATTACTCCAAGGTATTTTTTATTTTGGTGCCTTATACACACATGAAATAGTAACACGGTTACAATAGATGTGGCTTATACGACCGTCCCATGGCGCAGTTGCCTATACACCAGTTTGCGGAAGGATCGTTGGCAGGTTCGACCCCCACGCCAAAACAATTGTTTTTGTTTGTGTGATATACAAATATTTGTTTTCTTGTGACCGTAAAGTGTCTCGCCTTGTATGTAACTGTGGGTTCAGAACCATTTCAGTCCGATTTAGCTAGTTATAACATTATTTTTTTAGGAATGGAACGTGGAATACGAACACTCTGCTCAAACCGGAGACAATGGAGTCATGGGGCTTACTTTCCATAGATCTAGGTCCTAATGAGAGCAATGGCGACCGCATCATCAAAATGGTAAAAAATAGACATACATATCTATCATATCATAATATACTATGACCGTCGTCATTATCATCATCATCGTCATCATAATCATCATAATCGTCGTCGTCATCAGTCCATTTATGTCCCATTGCTGGGCAAGGGCCTCCTCTACAATTGAGAGTGTTTAGGCCATCACTGTTATTTAACATAAAATTTTAAAATATTTAAGAACAATTGCAACTATTTCCAGCTCCAAGTTTTATTTTAGTAAAGAAGTAAATTAATTTTTGGGGTATTTTAAAAATTAAAACAATAGTCACATATTTGTTTTTTAAGTTAAAGTTTTCAGAACGCCTTTGATTATCCTTTTTGCAACAAAAAATGTGACTCGTAAATAATTTTACTCTCGATGCTGAGTAGATGTTTTATTCGTCAATATCATTTATTTTTTTTAACTCCAAGTCTTAGAATTTTTTTCGCCTCCATCCTACCGCACTTTACACAGCACACTACTCTTAATATTTTTAATTTATCATATCGAAAATATGTTTGTGTTTTTGGCTTATTCAGTTTTACCTCATTTTTGTTTGTTGCATTATTGTTTTATTTGTTGTCGATTTTTTTTAAATTATTGTATACGTAAGACCACTTACGAAGACCACTTCTCTTTTTTGTATTCAATTTCTTTCTGGGTTGCCTGGAAGAGATCGCTAATAGCGACAAGGCCGCCCTTTGTAACACAATATTTTTAGAAATGTTTTATTTATGTTTATGTGGTGTTTAATAAAGCGCATTCAATTATTAAATTAAATTGATATGTAATATCGAATGTAATACCGCCCAGTGGCGTGTCATAGGAGAGGCCTATGTCCAGCAGTGGACTAAAATTGGCTGATGATGATAAATGTGTTTGTGTCAGTTGATGGACGTGGGGCATCAGATGGGCATGCGCGTGAGCCAGCCCAAGGTGCAGAAGTACAACGTGCGCATGGAGGAGCTGCGGCCGCTGCTCATGAACGCCGTGGACAAGGGCATCAAGCTGCTCTTCATCATCATCTCCAAGCGCGGCCGCGACACTTACGCCAGGGTCAGACTTACGTACTCATTGTACATACATTCCCTGATTGGGTAGGCAGAGGTATATTTCTACACCCACATTTCGCCAGTTATGTATCAGTCCCACGTAATAGGGGGCGAGTCTATTGCCGTTTGTCGGGTAAAGAAATTCCCAATGACACTTTGCCCGACCCGGGAATTTAATCCAGAACCTCTAGATCGTACAGCACATACTTGTACCACCAGACCACGAGGCAGTCAATTGTATAACTGGCTCATTGGTATACCGTCGTTATCAGCCCATATACACCCCCCCCCTTCTTTTATATAACTCGAGGAAATCCCTCTACGGATCGTCCCCGAGCATGATGCTCGGAGGTATGTCGGACTCGCATACGTCCCCCTGCTGCACGGATTTTAGCCCTTAGTCCACCACGCTGGCCTAGTGCGGGTTGGCGGATTAATTCCTAAGAATTTTTAGGTGTTCATCACGATGTTTTTCTTGACAGTTAAAGCAAGTGATAATTCATTTTGAATACACACATAACTTTGAAAAGTCAGAGGTGTGTGCCTGGGGTTGAACCCGCGACTGCCGAGATTCTCAACCGCCTGCACCTCGAGGCCATTGTATACGATTAGGGTTTGCAATCCCGCATTCCGCGTTCCCGCATTCCCGCGGGATCCCGCATATTTTTGAGTACTGCGGAATTCCCGCAATCGTGCGGGAATTCCGCGCGGAAAGTTTTTGACTTCGCTAGGTAATAAATTCAGTACTTTAGCTATCCATGAAGGCCTATTAGCTCCACAAAACAGCGCGGGCGCGTCAGTCAGCATCGATTAACCAATCAAGCTTATTCTAGTCGAAAAAAGTGAGACTTTACAAAGTGACAGTTGTAGGTTGATAAATGTTGTTTCTTCTAAAGTTAATATCTAAATCGTAGTAACAATTATTAAATAAAAAAATTAAGTAAGTAATGGCCTCGAGGTTTGGGCGCACGGTCGAGAATCTTGGTGGTCGCGGGTTCATACCCCATATTCAAAATGAATTATCACTTGCTTTAACGGTGAAGAAAAACATCCTGAGAAAATATGCACACCTGAAAGTTCTTAGGAATTTTTAAGGTGTATAGTCCGCCAACCCGCACTAGGCCAGCGTGGTGAGCTAAGGCCCAAACCCTCTCAATGGTAGAAGAGGCCCGTGCCCAGCAGTGATACATATATTGGTTGATAATGAGTAACAGTTATTGAGGTTAGGTTCATCACCATCAGCCCATTAACATCCCTCGCCTGTGCACAGGCCTCCTCTACTATTGGCAGGGTTTAGAGCTTAGTCCACCACGATGACAAAGCGTACCACGCCTACAAACCGTAAGTTGGCGGACTACACACCTTAAAATTTCCTAAGATTTTTTTCTATACCGTTCAAGAAAGTGATAATTCATTGTGAATACACACATAACTTGTAAAAGTCAGTGGTGTATGCCTGGGGTTTGAACCCGCAACCGCCCAGATGCTCGATCGCTCTTCAAAATCTCGAGGCCATGTTTGCTGTTTAGGTCAGATTGGAGCATATTAACACGCAGAAAACTGTTGAAATGGAGAAACACGGATTGCAGGATTGTAAATCCCCTACCTCACCTAATAATAACTATGGGAAAGTACTTCTTCTACTAGTTAAATTGTATGAATGTTTTTTTTTTATTATTTTTTTAACAGTGTAACTAATCAACGGGTAATATAGCATTATTATATGTATATTTTTGCATTTTAAAATTTTTGCGGGAATCCCCGCGGGATCCCGCGGGAAAGGCGAAATTCCCGCAAATTTCCCGCGGGAAAAAAATTACTGCGGGATTGCAAACCCTATATACGATACTTCGTTCTGTTTTCCATGACTCCGCTTAAATTGACCACATATGACGTAATACACAACGGGCTTTGGATTTCATATAAATAGTTTTTTTTTCGCTAAACGCTTTGTATAACGTTCGCTTATTATGATTTGTTTGTCTATTTAATTCCCTTCGATATCATTAGAAACGGATTTCACTGTATTATATATTAAAGTAATTTCAATCTCTTCGACAAGGAATAAAACGAAAGGAAAAGCAATCCATTCTCAAACAAGAAAACTATACATTTAGTATTTAATTTTTTAAAAACTCATTTCGTTATCTGGTTAAGTTCCGTAGAAACTAAGTTTATTAATACATATGTACCTGACCATGACTGGATCTATTAACTTCTTTAATGCACTTAATAGTATAACCACGTATTAAGTGATGTCACTCGTATATGCAAATCTGATCATAATAGAAACTTTGAAATATTAACATTTGTAATACTTATGACCAGGTGAAGCAGATAGCGGAGTGTCAAGTCGGCATCCTGACTCAGTGCATCAAGGAAGCGACGGCGTGCACCCGCATGAACATGCAGACCATACGGAACATTCTGCTAAAGGTAAGTGTTCCGTAACCCGCACTATCATCACCATCGTTCTCCGAGATTCTCGCGTACCTAAACTCAGAGGCCATCACTGCTCACTATGTATAATATAATCATAGGTGTAGTAAAAAGTTATTAAATTTTCGCACGTAATTCAGGGCGTTAATTACAATAGAAAATTTAGGTCAAACATGCGCCGTTTCTTCGATTACTTGTTACTATTTTGAAGATAATAATATCATTATGCCACTTTCATAGAAGCCCTCGTCTTAATAACCAAAAATTGAGACCCTCGATTTTCACAATTCTTTCTTGAAATATTTTTTTTTACTTTACTATTTCGTGTATTTGTTTCCAGGTGAATTCTAAACTGATGGGCGTAAATCAGGCAATAGACACAGTATCGACTCCTCCGTGCATGAGGGCTGGTGACGTCATGGTGATAGGGGCTGACGTCACACACCCGTCCCCCGATCAGGTGAGCACCGAAAACTATAGCAAAAGATCATCTCCATTTATTTACATACAGGTAAACTCTTTGTAGGTGTATTTAGACCGTGATTAAAAACTAAGGCCGTTATAGCTACGATGATTACAAACTCATTGATGTTAAAAAAAATCTCGATAGGAAAAAAGAATTCGTTTTCCTACCAAACACACAGGTATGATACATGTAGATGTTAGGGAATGTTTTTTATTTACTGTCGGGATTTTTTTTAATGCTAATGGATTCGTAATCGCCTAAGTTTTCGATCACGGTCTAAATACACCCCCTGTATCGACACTAAGTTGAGTTGTCGTTAAATACAAAGAAGATAATCATTCTATGAAGGGAAAGCTAAACCAACCAAAAAGCAAATTTCGACGCTTTAGAGAGTTCGTCGTTAAATCGATTGACTTTACATAAAGTTTACACTGTATTTAATATTTCTTATGCATGCATTTCTAGCATATGTGATGTATACCATAATGCTTTGTAGTTTTATTAAATTTCTTTCCTTTTTTTCCCTCCAGGCTTTTAGTCTGAATAGTTAATATCAACAATTAAAATCTAGAATAATCTCCAGGTTCCATGAAACTTAAAAAAATATTTATTTTTTTGATTCAATCGAATATTTCCTCCAGCCTTTTAGACTGTACAAAACAAAGCTTGTTTTAAGCTGATATTAAAATAAATAAAAATGTTTTACAGAGAAATATTCCGAGCATTGCAGCTGTTACAGCCTCAATGGACAAGAAGTGTTTCATTTACAACATAGAACTCAGTGTACAGACTCCTAAGGTAATTTAATTTTTGTATATGTATTGTAGTAATCATGATGGCCTCGAGATTTAGATTTCAACGGTCGCGGGTTCAAACCCCGGGCACACACCTATGACATTATGAAGTTGTGTGTCTATTCGAAATGAAATATCATGTAATTCACCGTGGAAAACATCGTGGGGAATCCTGCATACATAAAAGTTCTTAGGCCAGCGTGGTGGACTAAGGCTTAAACACTAACCCCCTTATTAATAAACTATGAATAGCGTCGGAATAACTTTACTCCAAGACTTACGCATAGATTAGGCAATTTTGGTATTAATAAACTAGGAGTAAGGATGGTGTTAACTAAACCACACTTACTCCCGGTGTAAAAGTTACACCGCGGAGGCCCCTGGTTTAACGCTGGAATAAGCATAGATTAGTATTGTTATTCCGACTTCCATTGACATTTATGACGAAATGGTATATATTAAATTTAACGTAAACATATTTTCATGTTTGTTTAGTGTTCGTTCGAGTATTTTCTAGTGTCTGATTTTGTAATTATTGTGGGATAAAATGAATAGAAATTATTTTATTGACGATTTGAGAATAGAAGAAATTGACGATTATTGAAATGGTGAAAAATGATTTGGCTGGAGATGCAAGAGGAGGCTTTATACCACCTCACTTGAAAGTTTTAGCTGCAATAAGGACTTGGGCTCGTGAAGAGGTAAGTAAACTAAACTATTATAAGGCTTGATCCCTGCCCTATTGGTAATAATTTCTTGCTTGAAGTGTGTTAATAGCCAAGTTTGAGTTCAATTGAATAAATATTTAATATAATGCTATCAGACTATTACATGTGAATGTGTTAACAGGTTTAAATATACTACTTAATTATATATTCATACATAAAACTTCTATCCTATTTAAAAAAATGGATATAGATAGTAGGTACAACCAGCTTAGAAAATTTTATCTTGGCTTTGTGTTACAAAGATTTAAGAATAGAATCTTTGTTGTCTAGTAAATTTTGAATCCATACCACTTATCTATTTGACATATTCAAGATGATGCAGGAGATCTGAGTGGGTATAGTCAGCCAACAATATCCCTTGTGTGCAAACAAGTTGCTTTAAAAATAATTGGACACAGGGGTCAATGGATAAAAATGTCTACCTCCATCAGTGAACAAAACAGTGTAATTGCTGATTTTTATGTAATATTTGGCTTTAGACAAGTTATAGGGACTATTGATTGTACACATATTCGCATCCCAAAAATTTCAGGAGATATTGGACAATACAGGAAAAGATACAGTTCAATAAATGTGCAAGTTAGTTTTTGTTTCTGCTCCTGAAGCATATTACTATTGAAAGGTTTCTACCACACAACATTTTGTAGAATTTTATGATACCAAAGTGATTTTGTGTACATTGTTACAGATTGTCTCAAATGCAAATTTAGAGATTATGGATATAGTTGCATACTGGCAAGGCAGCACACATGACTCCAGGATATTCAATGAGTTGAAACAAAGATTTGAAGGAGGAGAATTTAAAGGAAGACTATTGGGATATTGGGAGATTCAGGTTATGCCTGTACTCCTTACCTATTTACTCCAATATTGCATCCAACTAATAACAAAGAAACGACCAAGCTCATAAACATACTCATAATACTGTTGAAATGCGTTTTGGAGTATGGAAGCAGCATTTCCAGTATCTTATTAGAGTGTTCACAACCAAGTTAGATAATACTATATTGTATATTGTTGCATTAGCAGTAATGTGTAATATTGCTATGCGGAAACAAGATTTACTCCCAGAACCAGAAGAGCGGAATGTTCCAGTAACACAGGCATTTAATAATACACTCAAAGGAAATGTTGCAAGGGCAGCATTTATTAATGATTGTTTTTTATTTTATAATACTTCAGTGTGGGTCTAAAATAAAGAATTGAGAAAAAAGAATAATTTTTAGTATTTTATTTAATTAAAAAAATATATGATGATACCACAAAATAATTTTTAATTGATTTAAATTTCTTTCAACTCTTGTGATTTTCTTATTTCTAATATTTCCCTTTCCTCGTTTTGCCCCGGCATCATTTGTTAATAACAATTATGGAATGAAGAATACAGTATTAAACAATACGGTACTGATATTCTTGCCGTAATACATTTTATGACTCGCAGATGTTTTCTGGTTAAACGTTTGCAGCCACATCTAAGAATTAAAACCATGCAAGTTTAAATAAAGTTAAAATGCAAATCAAAGTAAATATTAGAAATTAAATCTCAGTTGGCGTGTTGTTATAGTCACATAATAATCTGCTAACTAATAAAAAATCCACGCATGCATCAATACATAAACATTCGCTTGTAAGTTGTGATAGGTCTACTGCCTATTGTTTTGTAATGGACAAAAAAAAGTCAAATGTCAAAATTTACTATAAGTATATGTGTCTTTTTATTCGACCCGGTCATTTTGTTCATTCTTTTTACTTTTAATATCTGTGGGCTGCCATAATATACCCCTTAGTCTCAGTGTAAGGATGGTATTGTTATTCCGAACCTACTTCGTATTTATTAATACCGTTTTTGACACGTAGCTATTCCGACACTAAACTCGGTTTAACTATTCCCGGTGTAACTATGGAGTAAGAGAGGAATAAGCGATTTTTATTAATAAGACCGTGAGTTGTTAAGGAGGTCCATGTTCAGCAGTGGGAAGTATATAGGCTGATGATAACGATATATCTTGCTTACTCTTACTGGAGTGTAATTTGTGTTTGACAGCCCGTGGCGCAGCTGGCTAGACACCAGCTAGCGAACCAGAGGGCGCGGGTTCAATCCCCACACCGAGGCAAATGTTTGTGTGATTCATAAATATTTGTTTCGGGTCTGGGTGTTTGTGAGACTGAAAAGTCGTAGTTTCTGATACCCACGACACAAAACTCGTATCTTTATGTAGGGTCAGGACTATGTGTGTGACTGTTGGATGAATTTATTTAATTTTTTTTTATTATGTGTGGAGTGATAAGATATAATGCAATCGATCCAGTTGTTATATTTTTCTATTGTTTTTCGCAGCAAGAGATGATAGTGCAGTTCGAAGAAATGATGTTGGACCACCTGAAGTTGTACAAGTCGCGGCAGGGCGTGTTGCCAAAGAAGCTGTACATATTCCGCGACGGCGTGTCCGAGGGACAATTCGCACAGGTAAACATCGATCCTAATGTCATACAAATAAAGACTTTATTTGCTTGAATGCGGTAACCTTACGAAATACTGGTGATCGCACTAAAATCAATAGAAGCAGCAATGAAAACTGGTAAAGCGGGAAAAAATATTATTTTAATATAAATGAGGTCTGTGCCCAGCATCGAGTTCTATATTGACTGTTGACGAAATAAAAAACCAATAAAAAAAGAAGCTATTTAGTATATGTATGTATACACGAATAAATTTTTTAAATCCTTTTAAGTATCTATACCATCCTTATCCCACGCATACATTACAATTTTCTGAGATACTAAATTAAGAAGAATTACATCATCTATTATATAATACCCAAATTTGTCTATACCAAAAATGTTTTAGGTCGATTCTGTAGTTTTTGAGTTTATTCAAAACATAACCTTTTACTCCTAACAATAGAGTATAGATTGCGTTATGTCATTGTTGTAGGTTATGGCCAGTGAATTGAAGGCATTACACCGCGCCTACGCCAGGATGGTGGGGCCCAGTGGACCCAAGCCGGAGGTCTTGTTCTTACTCGTGCAGAAGAGACATCATACCAGGTAAGTCACCAACATTACACTGGCTCACTATTACAAGGTTCTATGTTACAATTTAAGCACTTATTTAGTTATGGATAACTATGGAACCTCGTAGTATTCATAACTAAACAAGTGCTAGAATTGTAACATAGAACCTGCTAATACTGAGCCAGCGATTTGCGTCCATCGCAACAACAACAGTGATGGCCTCGAGGTTTTGACACCTCTGACTTTTTGAAGCTATGTGTGTATTCACATTGAATTATCACCTGCTTTAATCCGTAACTTTTTTTGTTATTCAAACAACAACAACAAGGTCTGCTTATTATCATCATCACTAGTGCAATATATAAACAAGTTTAACTCTGTAAAGACTTAAAACATACTTTGGTGTTATAGTCATAAGTAACCTTATTCTATGCATAGGTCGACATATTTTCAAAACTTTCAATGTTTACAACTACCTTCTATTGATTAATTAATTAAGGGTCCTCAATGCTCTTTTTTGAATTTATGTGTGCATCACAATGAACTATCACGCACCCTTACGATAAAAAATTATCGTAAGAAAGAATATTCCTTCTGACGCGGTTATATAACCGTCACACCTATAATTCTTTTTCTTATGTTGGCAAATCCGCACTAGGCTTGGAATAAGACCTAATTCATTGCCTTGAATTTGAACTGAACACATTGAATTGCACTACGAGAGATCTTTGCCCAGCTGTGAGACATGATTAATCAGGCGATAATTTTCATTGATATTTTGTCCTCAGATTCTTCTTCCCAGAGGGCAAAACCCAATACAATGTTGATCCAGGCACTGTGGTGGACACCAACATAGTACATCCGCGCGAGTTGGACTTCTATTTGGTAAGTCTATTATTTTCTTAATTCTTTTTACATATTGGTTAAAGTGACTTAATCCCATAGGCATTTTTTTACCTGAGATGATGCGTTTATAAAAAGTGAAGTTGTGCAAATTATCTTGTGATATCTGGTGTGAACTATAATGTGCAAATCTATCATACATACACGTAATAATATTAAAGCGGCCGCGGCTTCGGTCCCCGCACTGAGACAAATGTTTGTGTGATCCACAAATATTTGCTTCACCTGGGTGTTTTTGAGACCGAAAAGTCTTTCGTAGTTTCTGATACCCACGATACTGTCAGAACTGTGTATGTGACTGTTGGGTGTATGTATTTATTTGGCAATCGTGCTATGGGTCAGATCACGTCAAGTGGACCCCCCCTTTTACCACTTGATGATAGAAAACTTATTAAAGTATAATTATAGAAAGTAGTCATAATATGTGTGTGTGTGTGCAGGTGTCCCACCAGGCGATCAAGGGCACGGCGCGGCCGACGCGCTACCACGCGGTGTGCAACGACGGGCGCATCTCCGACACGGAGGTGGAGCAGCTCGTGTACTACCTGTGCCACCTGTACTCGCGCTGCATGCGCGCCGTGTCCTACCCCACGCCCACCTACTACGCGCACCTCGCCTGCATGCGGGCGCGCGCGCTCACCTTGTACGTGCCACTACACTATCACACCTGTCATCACCACTAACGTCATCACAAGCATCGTTAACATTCACTATATTATCACTTACATCGTTATCACTATCATCATAATCACTTACAATATCATCACTAGCAACATCGTTACTAACATCGTTATCACTAACAAGTAATCATCACTTTCAGTTATCACAATCATCTTAATAAGTTCTATCTCATGGGATAATAAATATTGTCAATGGTGCGATTTTGTAACTGCCTGCTAGTATATAAAATAATCATCATCATCATATTATATTATCGTCAGCACATACACGTATTGTGGGAAGTCCCACTGCTGGCCACGGGCCACCATTGAGAGGGCCTTAGAGATGTGTGCCTGGAATTTGAACTTGCGACCGCCGAGGTTCTCTACCGGGAGCTTAAATCTCGAGGCCATCACTGCTATTCTAAATAAAATAATAATAATTATTAATGTCATTTTCAATGTTTCAGCGGTAGAACTTTCGTCAACACGGAACTGGAAAAGAATCCACATCGTCTCCGCGTTCAGGACAAGATGTTGCAACACAGCCGCATGTTTTTCGTTTAAAAACTAAATGATTTAAATATATAATTCAAGATGACGAAAGGCAGAAATGCGGCCAATAAAATATCATTTTCAATCATTGCAATAACAGTCTAAACACTTTAATTAATCATAAAAAAAAACTTAATAATTGGTGTGTTAAAACTGAAATGTAACCATAATTGCGTTTTGATATTATAAATTAGTTTGTAAGTACATTTCTTAAATAAATAATCATTTCTAATTGAGGCTAAGCCTGCACTGGTAAAGATTGTTGCGAATTTTTTTCATTATAGGTATTTAAATTAGGAAAAGCCATTGAAAATTTGAAATCTTGTTTAATGACTGGTGTCAATTTTTTGTTGTTAAAAGTATTATTTTCTTTCACATGATATTGAAAATGCCACAAACCAAGAACTGAACTGATTATAAGATATTGTAATTTTTTGTAATTTATAAAAGTTAATCATTACATCTATTTAATATCCTATGATATTAAGCTGGATTCAGCCAATATGACTTGTATGGATTCATTGGCGCCTTTAGCGGTTTCTATTAAAATTATTGTATTTTCTTCAAATAATCAAATCAAAAATCATTTTATATAATGTACTAATTGCTGTTTAAAATCCCACTGTTTGAGTGAGGGCTTAGCACGAAAAAAAGTATGTAGTCGTCAAATAAATTCTTAATCATTTACATTTTACCATCCAAAAGGTTTACCTAAAGGTAGATAAAAGATTTATAAACGCACATTTGTCATGTTTTGCCTATAAAAAAGAATTAGAACTAAGCTTATCGTGTGTTATTTTGTTGGGCTTTTTTTGAAGTATATTTTTGAAAAGACTATAGCCCGGCTTTCTTGCCTATGAAAAAGGGTATTTAAATATATATTTCAATTTTTATTCAAATTATAAATAAGTATCAAAATATTTGTAGTGAGTTATAATTCATCTATTAATATATTAATTCTATCGATTTATATCAGCAGTGTGAAGCATATTTTCCAACAATCGTTTGTATGACTGCTATGTGGGTAGAGCTTTTTTTTGCAAAATACCATTATTGAGGATTTAACGCTTAAAAATACTTTTTGCCAGTCATCGGTGGAACTGTCAGAACAGTTTGATAAATCCGAATTTATCCTACTAAATATTAATAGTAACATTCCTATGGATTTTGTACCTGGTTTGAACCATTGGCATGCTCTATGTATAATCATATATTGTATTTTTCAAAATTAAATATAGTATGTACTATTTGTTGTTTTATTTCATCCCAATTATATTCTTGATATTACTGGTGTTTTAAGTTGTGTTATTTGAAGTCGAAGAAGTATAACCGTTGAGATAAAGTGTCGCCAGTTGCGGTTTGAAATCCCAGGCATACATACTAGGGATGTTGCGAATATTCGCATCCGCATCCGCATATGCGGAACATTCACATCGATTTGGACATCCGCATCCGCATAAATCGCTGCGGAGCTGATGCGGTTGCGGATGTGTAGCAGATCGCGAAAAGAAAGAAAGGGGTGAGGGGCGGCGAGGTGCGCCTGTCGGTCTCGAGTGTCGAGTGGTTGACCGCACGTGCTGATTGACCAATAGGAAAGCAATAACATTTTATACAAATCAACCAATCGATCAATTTTATACAGATCCGCATCCGCATCCGCGGATGTGAGCCTCTTAAAGTTCGCATCCGCATCCGCATCCGCGGATGTGAAAAAAATTGAATCCGCAACATCCCTAATACATACACATACGTCTTTGTTTTTTGGATTGGGGTTGTTAGAACTTGTTAGTCGTAAAAGGCGACTGACTAATAGTGGCCACAGGGGTAGCTGGGTGTACTGCGGGAGCGGTAATAACTAATATCATCTCCGAGATGTTTACAGTGAGTGGGAGCCCAAAAACAATGTGAGTTGAGGGCATCTCTAGCCCTCTCAATTTTGTCAAGTAGTTCATACCTGGACGATGCATCAAGTGGTAGAAAGAACCAAGACAGGGCGCTTCTCGCCATAAAATGTTAAAGTTTTGTCTTCAATGCGCGTGACTGACATCGAAAAGTATTAGTCGGTGTACTGGCGTACTACTTAGTAAGGAACCCTACTTAGCCAAGCTAATTGTTAGGGCCGGCGCTCACTGACGGCATGGCATGGCATAGCATAGCAAAGCAGTTTTTTAGTAATAAAGCTATTTTGAATCTTATTTCAAGGAGGTTAACATTCATGTTAATTTATTTCGGTACGCGATGGCGCGGCACGTTGTGGGATGCTGCGGCATGCTGTAGTAGAATCTGCTATGCTATGCCGTCAGTGAGCGCCGGCCCATACGCGTCCTGAGCTGGAAGGCCTGAGACCTTGACATACGCCTTTTGGCCTCCTCTGAATTACCGAAAGGGCAGCTTAAGTCGCTATGCCCTTAAAATTGTATACATCTCTGCTTTACGGCTTAACGTTTTTACAGTGAATTTTCACGTGCTCAAACGCTGAAAGAACAATTACTTTGGTGTGTACCATATTTCACTAGACCAGCGTAGTGGGCTAAGGCCATACCTCAATATTATAAGAGGCCCGATCCTAGCAGTGGGACGTGCTAGATACATTTTCTAACAATAGGTAATAGGTATACAAAATTAAGAAGCCAACCGTAAAGAACAATAAAACCTAATTGTCAAAATATTCCTTGATGACAATCTATTTTCGACACAACCACCAAAGGCATTGAGATATAGCGTCTATTTAAATATACATAAGGTTGCGCAAACGGCAGAAACGTGTTGAATGGTATATTTGTTGCTCCGTGCTCGCGGTCACGTAAGCAGACTGACCACTACCTACCACAACATTCGAAGGTACCGGCCCTCGATCAAGTTCAAGATTAACGGTGAAAAAATTACATATTAAAATTAAAGGTAGCGTGTTACGTAATGTTAATATGTATTTTGATCGTGAAGGATATGTATTGAGGTTTTGTTTTTTTTTCAGTCAAGTCAATTTTGGATGAGCCCTTAGAGGAAACGGTCAGAGTAATGAGAAGATTGTCCTCGTTTATTTGTAAAGAAAAAGAATAGGTAGGTGTTGTTTCTTGCCACTTTTCAGTGAGAAAGTAGATAGACATTCCATTCCACTGTGTAGAACTGACGTATTCTTTTAATATTTCATACTGGTTTCAGGAGTCTTAACTAAATATAAATTATCATAAAGTAAAAATTTTATATATTAACTATTTCTACATTAACTAAATCGCTGGAGGCTGGATTCAGGCCGCTTCCGATGGAATACTTTGGAAGTCTTTGGGGGTAGGTTTCTGTCCAGCAGTGGACGTCTTTTGGCTGATGACGGTGATGATGATTAACTATTACTAATTTATTATTCAACGATTCTTTTGTGTTTGTGGTTTCTCTCTCTTCTCTGAAATTGTTATCCAAGGCATTTTGCGAATCCAATTTCAATGTCAATCAAATACACTAGTGCCACGGGAATAATGATGCAGTTGTTATGCAAATGTTATTTGAACTCATTCATGTCATCCCTGAGCCAAAGGTGTGATGCATATATCCAAATGAAACGAAAATAACACGACCTAGCCCAGTACGACCTTAAAAAACAAACCAGTTGCAAAATTAGTTTTAATAATTTTCAACGAAAGACTTCTTCAATTTAATAGTTGTAGCATGGTATTAGTTCGCGATTTATTACTTGGGTAAATCAACTTTTTCTTGCTTTGGACAACCGTACCAGGTCCCAGATTTGTATTAATATAAATAATACCAAAACGTTTTTTCTTAATACATAATTAATGAATACACACTTAAATCAATGTATTTAAGGCAAAAATATTTTTTTTATTATATTGTGTCACCTTCATTTGAGAGTTGTCCGGGGGACATTTGGGTCATTTTCATGTCAAATTCTGTGTCCCCTTCACCACTTCTAAACTAAAAACTCATCTACACCGAAATAAATCCTCAGACGCAGTGAATATAAAATCATAGAACAGATATTTATGGTTTTTATTTTTAGGAAAACATTTTATAAAAAAAAAAGGTTTTTATTTTATCTATTTTTTTTGGGAATTGTTCTTGTCCCTCAAAGTAAGTGCATTATACTGAGTCACTCGGACAACTAGCATTTGATTAAAACTCCAAAACAGAGATGGTGCAGTAGTAGCTGAGACAAGAAGTAAGTCTGTCTAGTAAACAACAGTTCAAGCTGCCATGTTGAATTAACGTCAGCGAAGGCTTCAGGCGGCCAAACATCGTGACGCGGAGTGGGTGTGTTTATTGTTTGTCCCCTGGACCGGCGCGAAAACTGAGTAAGTAGATTAGTTACATTAATCAACTGGTATTGATCAGTTCACTTTAGTTCTGCACTTTATGTTAACAATGTAATGAAGCACAGTAAACAAATACTCTTTATGAAAAAACACATAATTAAAAAATGTCACTGAGACAACCAGTCTTTCGGACAACTAAATCAGTTATCCGTGGGACTTTAAAAGTTGTCCCTAGGACAAATTGTACCTTATTTACACATGATTTGTCTTCATTCCAATGTTAAAGAAATTTTAAACAAAGAAAGCTGTAACTTAAGCAATACTTTCTTAATTTGAGGTTTTTCAGAATGGGATTGTCTGAAAAAGAAAAATCGAGACGCTACAGAGAGAAGTTGAAAAATGATCCTGTAAAATATGAGGAGCGGAAAAGAAAAAAAAGAGAAAGTTATCACAAGAATAACAGCCTGATTTCAGATTTACAATCAGAAGAAAAAAAGATATGTAGGACTATTTGGAAACTAAGAAAACAAAACCAAAGAAAGCGCATGGTAGCTATTGAAAACATAGTAGCAATGACACCACCCAGCTCCCAAGTATCCTGCAAGAAGAAATTCTCGTACACCGGGATGATGCCGAACCTACTCCACGTGAACAAGAATCTACGCCTACAAATAAAGAAAGAGGAAGAAAGAAAATTCGCCGTGACAGAACTAACATGTAATAAACAGAATTTGCAACTACAACGTGAAATTGAAACTTGGAAAAAAAATCAAACAGATTCAAAAATTGTGTTTTAATGTTTTTTTTTATGTATGACTTTATTGTTTTTTGTATCAAATATATCAAACCCCAATTTTCCTATGGACAACCGAATGTCCATCGGACAACTATGATGTCCCCACATAAAAATGGAATCAAATCTCAAATAGTTTTATTTTAAACATTTTATTATGTAAATGTCATATATTGACGGGTAGCTAAGTATAAAAGCAACATAAATATGTATGTATATTTAATGTTTTCTGGTTTAATATTATGTGAATTAAACTTTTAACGTCATACAAAATTGATGGTTGTCCAAGAGACACTATTCTTAAAATATTAGGAGTACTATGCGTAATATCTCAAATTGACTACTTTTAAATTTAGATATACACCCGACTTGATTTATATGTACAGTGTTAAATTACAGATAAAATAAATATTCACACAAAAAAAATGTCGAACTAGTTGTCCAGGTGACTGCTTTTATAAGACTTCAGTGCGCTTACAAGCTAAAAATAGCCAATTCTGAAAGAAAAGTGCTCTGCTGTATGCAAATTCGTAAAGTAGAATATATATTCTAACTTCTGAAACTATTAAATATTTGAAAACTCAATACTTGAAAAAATATGGAAAAATCTCAACCTGTGCACTAAATAGTTGATTGACCCACTTACAAATAACAGTTGATATCAGGAAATCCGGTTGAGAATTTAGACATTTATTAGATACCGGTAGCTCTGTATTAGGAAGTTGAAAGTTCGATTCGATTGTATCTATTACGTTTGCGTCTGGTCGTTTCTAATTATTATTTAGACAATTGTGTACATTGCAATTACATCAGTTGTTTCTGATTGCAATTTCGATAAGTTATTCCTACAAGGTTTTGCTGATTCTAATTATATTTTGTTAGTGAACTTTGTCACTTGCGGATACTTTAATTTTATAATAAGACAAGTGAGTTTTATAACTAATCGGATCGGCAAGATCCACCTGATCCAAATAGGTGGTTTACGTTCTAAATACATTTACACATGGCCCTAGATCTTGAAATGAGTAGGTCACTATGGCAGATATTGCATTTATTAATAATAATTATATCGAAGTCATTGACAACAGTCACTCATAATTTTTTTTCCACACACACAAAAAAAAAACAAACAAAATTTTTTTTTCCATGTATTGAAATTTATTTATGCATTTCATTTGAAGTTAGCAAAATTGGTGACTAACAAAATGTTCTAATTACAGAAAATAGGGACAAAATGTTCAAAGAGACGAGGTTACAACGTCCAATGATTGACCGACCATTGTCCCAATGCTTGAATCGACGGACGATAATAAAGAACCTCGACCAATATTTTGTATTGTGTTTCATTTGCATGGCATATGAGACAAATTCCTGCAAAAAGCATAACGTACTTTAAACATTGTTCTTAACAATATTGTCATAGTACTTAATGTCAAGAACTTGGTGATTAACTGACCGCTTGCAGAAGGTCTTTCAAAGTTAAAAGAGACAAACAGATAGCCTTAATGTTTATGTGATGGGTTTATATGGAGTGGTAAATAACAATTTCGATTCAAATCGAACTCGAGCAAATTTTATTTGTTTTATGAGGTTTCTGAAAGAATTTTGGTTTTTACTTCCCTGACTTTTTTTATACTTTAGAAATGAAAATATTTTGTCTCCTTTTTATCTTTCCTGTCAATTTGTTTTATTTTAACTAATCTTGTGCATCCTAAAATTAATCACGTCTCCAAAATACGTCGGTCGAATGTTTTCGACATGGTTAAGTCTCTTTTTAATTTTTGGACCTTTTATTTCTTGTGAAGAATAATGATGAACATTTCAAAACACACGTAAATTGCTTTCATGTTGTTACCATCATCGGTCTTACAAATTGACTTACTAACACGATCTTGCATAAGATTAAGTCGCCAGTACCCCGCGATAGCATTGACATCTATCAATACGTTTATTTGAAATTTTAATTGTGCGTCCAAGTGCATTTTATCAGGGCATGTTACTGTGACCGTACAATAAATGCTTCTTGTGTTTTATAGGTTACGGAAAGCAACAAGGATCTTGTCGATAGAACGATTATGCTTATATCAGTCACCTAACTCTGAGGTTCCGTGAAGCTGAATCTATTATGTATATATAGTTATTTAAGCTAGATCCTGTATTAAGAATATGAAGGATAGATTAACATAGCCATAATCTTTATAGCATCGAGGTTGCACATGATAAATTTTCCTTGTTTTATGATTATGTTATGAGCTCATTGAGAAATTAAGCAGGTATGCAAATGCGTGTCGAGTTTTTCATGTATTGTTGACGTTTGTTTCGCTATTTAACCGTAGTTTTTCAATGAGAAATGTAGAACCACAGTCGCGCCCAGGAAGCAAGTTATTTTACACCATGTTTTTTAAGGTCACTAAATTAGTTTAGGTATAGTATATAATAGAACTATACTTATTAGTAGTTAATACTCTTTGAGCTGAACCAAAGCAAAGGATATTTATTATTTAGCTCGTTTCTTGTTGGCAAGCTACCTTGTATCGACCATTCTCCAGATTATCACCCGACGGGTCTTCAGGCAAAATCTTTTATTATAAAATACATTTTTTATAGTATTAAGTTTTCTATTATTGGTAAGTAAAACTCGAAAAAGTATTAGTCCAAAATAAATAATTTGTGTCACAATTAGAATTGGTATTGCATCATGTATATTTTTAAAACTGTTTATTAAAGTTTCGATCAAAGTCATACCGACAATGAAACGAGTAGGTACTTATTACAATTTTGAGCTACATTAACGATTTAAATTGGGGCAGCTATTATTACATAATTAATATGATATTAAATATTCAATACCAATATGAATGTGTTAAAATCGTTGAAACTGCATAAAAACCTCAAGTGAAACGAGTTAGCGAACAACATTTTCACACTCAATAATGCAGCAATGACATTGTTTTTAACTTGTATTGCATAAAATAATCCATGTGTGCATTTCATTAGTCGGTTTACAAGAAGGCCAATAGATACTTCCGATCAAGAGGAAGTGAGAGCAAGGTCTGTTTAATCCTTCCTTCCGTCGCACAATTACCTCGTAATCGTAAACTGCAATATCTCAATATAGACAACCTAGAAGTCCATAAATAAATAAATAAATGCGATTAATCAATGTTCGGTTGAGGCAGGTTTTTTTAGCCATACATTTTTTTCAACTGGTTCGGTATTACAGCTTTACGCCTATAAAGTATTCTTCTGTTATAGTAACGAGCTAGAAAATATATTCTTCTGTAAGTTGACAGAGATATATCGAACTGCTCAGTCGCTTCTTGATAAAAAGCTTTAATAAACCAATTAAGAAGGAGTGAATGGGGTAGCAAAACAGGCAACAGATAGATGACGTAGGAATAAAGACATGAGTTTGCAAATTATTTGGTTCTTAGAAATGTGCCAAAGAAGCTATAGCCCACATTAGTGAACATGTGACGCCAATTAAGCACTATCCTACTAATATTATAAATGCGAAAGTTTGTATGTATGGATATCTGGATGTATGGACTATGGATGAATAGATATATGTATTGTTAAGCGTTTGTAGATATTGTATTGATATGATGAAGAAAAGAGAAATTAAGCGAGTTGCAGTTTTAAATTACGCTCATGCAATTTCTGTTTTGTAATTAAACTAAATATTGGTATTTACACGTCTTACATACTCTAGGGCAGTATAGTGGATAAGAACCTAGCTCATGTTTATGAGATTAGTTAAGCTTAATATTGGATAAAAGTAACAACCCTATATGCAGCCTTCCTCCAATACACCAGCATATTTTTACATACACGTGCATATAACCTTCCTTTATACAATATCTTAAAAAATAACTTGATCGAGGTTAACGTTCATTTTATTAAACGAGTATATAAAATATTTGCTGTCAAGAAAAATATGGCAAATGCTAATTAAGTCATCATAGCATCAGATCATCAGGAAAAGTTCATTGCAATAATTACTTGTTGGGTTGACTACACCTAAGAACTTCTTTGTGAAGAATTTTTAGCTGTACCAATTTCCTCATGATATGTTTTTTGTATACTTGATAATTCATTGTGTAAGTTACAACTTACAACGTTTCTATCACAATATTACCTTTCTACGAATCTAATTGGGTGATCAAAAATCGACCCTATAGCCATTATATGTATATTGACTTGAAACTAGCAAATGTTAGTGTTTAACTACCGGTGTTTTAAAATCGTGACTCACGCCCTCAGTTCAATCTGTTCGCGAGTCTACGTTTAATTAGAATTAGAAACGAATGTTAAAGTACTATTCACACTGTCTACATTGTAGCATAATTGTTGTTAATGTTGTAACAAGTCAACAATAAAATAGCATGATCGTGCTTTGAGTAATTTTACAATAAACTAGAAGAAGTAAATCTGTCGAGAGTATCTGATTATGCTGCAGATTACATTATCAGCCCATACGTCCCTCCGCTGGGTATGGGCCTTCTCTACAACAGTCTTTAGGCCTTAGTCCCCCACGCTTGCCTAGTGCGGGTTGGCTGCCTAACTTTCTAAGAAGGTCCTCCTAAGAACCTTTAGGTGTGTGTTCTCACGATGTATTCCATCAACGTTAAAGTAAATTATGATTCATTTCAGATATACAAATAACTTAGAAAAATCGTAGGTGTGTACCTGAGATTTATCCCGTGGGCAACAAGATTCTCAATCGTGTGCCTAGACCTCGAGCCGATCACAATTTATCAAAGATCTTCTTATACGACTCTAATTAGTTTACCATTCTAAGCGTCGAGAAAATTACTGTTTGAATGAAGAATTATCGGATCTCTGGAATCCAGTCAGGAATAAACCCATTATCAAACTAACTACATAAGTGTGAATGAGTCTTAATGCGATGCAATACGATTATTTAGAGACGAAATTCAGACATATAATGCTCGTGGATTGGGTCATATAGTAAATCATTTTCTACTTTACCTTCTCTTGTGTTTAATTTCTTATTTATATGTACGGTATTGCTGAAGGTCGGTCAACTTTCTAGTTGGGGATTTGTATGGCTATCTTTCCATGGCACACTTGATCAATGAGATACGGACATGCGCACTCATACTTGTGTTAGTCAAGGGGTAGGCACAGGTGTAATTCTGCGCCCACTATTCGCCACTTTTTTGTCCAACGTTATGGGGGACGAGCCGTTTTTTTTTTCCGTTTTTCATGCACTTTTAGATAGATGGAGATCCCAAAGCCGCCAGACCTTACTTATTTTCTGATGGACGAAATGTGGACTATTGGCTAGTGTTAGTATGTACCATCGTCGTATGCATACCCGCTAACTTGGTCGAACGGCCAATTTACAGATATCAGATGGTGCACATTTCGTCCATCAGAAAATTGGTAAGGTCTGGCGGCTCTGGGATCTCGGTCTAAGACTCCTTGCCATCATCAAGACTTTCTTACAAGGCATACGCGCTTACACTTTTCCCCACCCGTGAAGGGAAAGGTATATGATTACATATTTGTGCCTCGAGATCCCGAACAGCCATCTCGTCAATGGGATGTAAACGTGAATGTAATAACATTATTATCTATATTACAAACAAGGAAATAATCCTTCACGCACAATAATTATTATAATAACTTTATGATGAGAGATATCTACTCGTATTATACAAGTTCAAGAACGTTACATTGAACTGTTATTTTGCTGGTTGGAGGGAGATTGTTGGGGGGATATCGATCGAGCGGCACAGGATTCGATTCTCGGATTCGGCAGAGCGCTATTCTCGTTCAGGAGGCTCGGGTCCATGACTTCCGATGTGGTATACCTTATATTACATTAAATTTGTAAGAAATTTTAAGAAACTGTTTATATCAGTAGTGTTACCTTTTTTTTAATGTAAAAAAAGGTACGGATTGAAACAGAATTTTTTTATATATTTATATTGAGATGTTAGGTACTTTCAGGAGATCTGAACGTAAAAATTATTGTGTAGTAAAATTGACAAGTTTTTCTCCATTCAATGAAAAAGTTACCTAGTATAATTACCCTTACACGGGTAAAAACTATACATGCCTATTGTGTCCGTTGGTATTGTGGTCATATTTAGTCCGATAAAAAACCTGGTAACAAATTATTGTATAAACATGCATACGCCTATCCCTTTTAGGATACAGTCGTGCGTGTGTATGAGTAAGGCTAAATAATCCTTGGTTCCGTATTTATTTAATAATATAAATTAAGATAACACAAGAGGAAAATTGAGACATCACTCGTAATACATCAGTTGCAATTAGCGTTGTTTTGCAGTTCGATGTTTATCTTGATTTATTTGATTCCAATGTTCATATCATGTAGATTAAATAGAGTTGCGAGGAAACAAATAGGTAGATGTGAATCTGAGAGAACTAGCAGGCCTACTGCTTTTTGATTTTTAGGACAATTCTTGTCTGTGTCCTGTCATTAAAAAAAACATATACATACACTAAGCTGACTGGGCAATCAAACTTATGGAAAGAGACATAAGAGGTCGGTAATTAGTAAAATATGTATTAATTTTAATGATTCATCAAAAAACAGATCGCACAGTATTACGAGTAAAATATTTTGATGCATTAATAATTTATGTGAAATTTAGTAGTCATCGTGGGATCGTATGAGGAAATAATTATTTTTCAATTATGGCTTTTACGCTTTTAATAAGAAGTTTAATGTAATATCAATTCACTGTATTATTATTTTGTGTCACCATTCTTTATTTTCATTCTTTTTTAACCACTAAGTACCACCTGTTGAGCCAAAGATTGTTCGTTGAATGTGAAATTTCACAGCCCTATAACCTTGACTTGAAACTAACCATATGTTTGGTACTACATGTATTTGATAGCTGTTTTACGTAACTTCATATATTAAGATTAGAATTTAATTTTTCACCGTTTTCATATTTTCTAGTAATGGTCTACTCCCAGAGTTCGTAGCCTTCCTAGATAAATGCACTATTTAACACAAAAAGAAAATTTCAATTTGATCCAGCAGTTCCTGAGATTAGCGCGTTTAATCAAATAAGCAAAAGGTTTTAATTCCATGGTAGAAGATTTTGTTCTGCTAAATATCCCTTCACTTCACTAACTACAGTCTTCAGGCTCTTAAAATATTATAAGTAAACAATCCTGAAAAATCGAAACTAACATTAACGGCATGGATGGCATGTCGGATGAACTTGGCCCCAATAAAATAGTTGTTAAGTAACAAATTTTTTAACGTAACCGAAGTCACGGTTGATCGAGACGATCGCAAGGTGAAGGCTTTTCAAGATTGCATGTTTCTCGCGATCCGTGAGAATATTTATTGTACTGCTCGTGTTATTCTGATACTAATCTCATATTCCAGTCATTGACTGCCCTTTGTTGCTAACCGGGATTTTTTGCGAATTTTGCCAGATATTTAGAGGTATTAATTCCCTTTTAAAATATCGATCAATTAATTTTAAAATAATGCGCAAGGAATCCATACCTATAAAAATTCAACTTGATGAAGATGACAAGTAATGTAACTGTAGTATTTAGTTTATTTATAACTGCAATTTCTAATTATGAAAGCATACAAATTAGTTTTATTAGAGAACACCGAAATTTTAGAATGCGATGAAACATTCAACTGGGTTGCTTAACTAAACAACTCCAATATGCTATTTAAGGTTCGCCAGAACCTGCACATATTTGTCTAGATAATTGCACCCATTTTTCGTCAATTGTTTCGGCCCCATCTAATACGGAACCTATTGACGTTGTTATGCATATTTCCTAACTCGCGCTGCAATTACCTATGTAATGAAAAAATAAATAACACCTTTCCTTACTACACTCACATATGTAATTGGAATTTTAATGGGTGTTGGTCACCTAAATCCATCTAGTGTTACCTACAAAATCAATTCAAGAATCAAGTACATAAATTGTTTAAAAAAATAAATCCTTTATTATTTTCTTTTATAATCTTTGATAATGTGTGTTTGATATTATGAAACCAACAAATGCCAATATTATTTTATTAGTGAAAAGTTTTTTTTTCACAACACCGCTCGTAATATTAAGTAGTATTACAAAGTGCTGTAATAATTCAATCGTTTTAACATCGATTATTCCGAGAACGAATTCTGCAATGTTCAAACGGAGCGTTGTAGTTTATTTAGCTGTCGATAGAAAGTGTTCCCGTTGTATCAAGGTCCGTTTTTTTTGTTTCCATGTCGTAAGCGGAGAACTAACTGATTAATTATGAACCAAAAAGTTTTATAACATTGGTGTAAGAGATTTCACGTTTTGATGTAGAAGGCTCCTTCTGATTTGAGATATTTTTGGCTTATTACTTCGTATTTGCCCTTATACCTACGGAATAGATATTGCCTCTTTGGTACCGTAACATATACCAGTATGCGAAATGTTGGTCTTGATTCTAAGGACAGGCTGATTTCTTTTTAAAGAAATGAAATATAAAAGATATTAGCGGCATGAAGGTTTGTCCCAATAGCAAGTACCTTATACCTACCTAACTGGCAGTACATACCTGATACACCTATATATCCTTTTTTCCAGGGTACTGCAGTGGGAGTACGTTTAGGTTACAATATCAATCTATATAAAACAAAAACAATTTTACATATAAACTAGCTGTTGCCCGCGACTTCGTCCGCGTAGACTACAGGGTTGAGTTCAGATAGTAAATAAGATATAGTCTATTTTACTTCTCAGAGTCCTATTTATGCACATACCAGAAATCATTCAAATCGGTTTGATAGATCCAGAAATACCCATTCCCACCGGAATACTACATTTTCTGGAATTGAAAGTATCCTATGTTACTTCCTAGGTTCCTATTTATCACCATACTAAAAATCATTTTAACTATCTCAGTAGATGTAGAAATACCCATTCCCACGGGAATACTTCATTTTCCGGGATAAAAACTATCCCATGATAATTCTGTGAGCTCTACCTCTCTCTATACCAAATTTCATTCAAATCGCTTTGGTAGATCCAGAAAACTAAAATGGTTATTATAAAATAAGGGTTGATCGTAGAAAGGTGAAAATTAAGGGTTATATGTATTTTTGTTTGTTGTATCATAAAAAAATAGAAACAAAAAAAATTGTCTAAAAAATAAGAAATAAAAATTTAGGAGTGGACTACCCCTAATATTTAGGGGCATGAAAAATAGATGTTAGCCGATTCTCAGATCTACTCAATACGGTCACAAAATTTCATGAGAATCGGTTAAGCCGTTTCGGAGGAGTATGGGAACGAAAACTGTGACACGAGAATTTTATATATAAGATGATAATATCGTAACAGTAAACAAGTATAAACAAGATATTACACAATTATCGTCTAACGCTTTTGAGTTTCTATGGTAATAATGCCACTGGATTCTGTGTAGTTTGTGCTAAAGTCCTTTAGAATTCAGCTTAAGCTATCCCTCCACAGACATATTGGGTAACTATGTGAATGCCTAAACCTCTAAGTTCCGTAATGTGATATAGATTTGCGGCTTGCAATGAGCGAATAAGTATATATTACGGTATTGGTTGGAGTGTGTTTTGTAGGTACTAGGTTCAATGCCAGGGCATGTATTATACGTTGGTCATTAAAAAATTATAGATATCAGAACTTTGACGACCATGCTAATATATTGGTCCCTAAGGTAATTATTTTTTGAAGCTATTATTACTAAAATATTTGTTTAAGCTCTGGGTGTTTGTGAGACTGAAAAAGTCTGTCATAGTTTCTGAGTTTCGGACCCACGAAACATGGCTTGTGTTCTAGTGTGGGGTCATAACTATGCACATGACTGAGGGATGTCTTGAAAAAGAGTCAAGAAAATATAGGCACTATTACTATATTTACAGAATTTTTTACTCGTATTACAGTGACAAAACCAAAATGAGAAGTCCAGTACCTGCTCTTAAAGTATTGAATAGCATAGCGCCATTCCGATTACCCTCACGATTCCCGATCTGATAATAGACACAACATACAAACTCCAGATATAATTTTATCTCACTAAACTTGGCTGTTATTACGTATGAAAAGTTATTCCACACCTGTCGGCCGGTTAAGGCGCGTACACACGGAAGGATATACAAGGTGGTCTACTAATAGCACCACTTGTTATGTGGAACCTTATTGCCATTAACACGTCATGGCCACGTCTATTTCTGCCAAGATTATGTGATTCACTTGCGTGTGTCATTTGCGAGCATATTGGCAAAATGGCTGGTGAGTAATGAATAGTCATTTCGCGATTTTGTCGTGCTAGGCCGACTTGGTGGTCTAAAGTCTAAGGTTTTATCCCTATTTACTTGTAGAGAACATATCGATTGATTATCGGGTCATCGTCAGCCCATAAACGTTCCACTGCTGGATCACAGGCCACTTCTATTGAGAGGGTTAAGGCTTTAATCTTGGCATATAGTGTTGGCGAACTACAAAATTAAGAACTTTTCTTCCTCCAACTCGCACTGAGCTAGCGTGGAGGACTAAGGCCTAAACCCTCTTAATGGTAGAGGAGTCTTGTGCTTTGCAGTGGGACGTTTATGGGCTGAGGATGATAAGAACGTTTAGGTGTGCAAGTTTCATCACGGTGTTTTCCTTTACTGTTAAAATAAGTGATAATTCATTGTAAATACACACATAGCAGCAGTAATGGCCTCGAGGTTTAGGCGCGCGGTCGAGAATTTCGGCCGTCGCGGGTTCGAACCCCAGGCACACACCTCTGACTTTTCGAAGTTATGTGTGTATTCAAATTGAGTTATCACTTGCTTTAACGGTGAAGGAAAACATCGTGATGAAACCTGCACACCTAAAAGTTCTTAGGAATTTCTTAGGTGGGTAGTCCGCCAACCCGCACTAGGCCAGCGTGGTGGACTATGGCCTAAACCCTCTCAATGGTAGAGGAGACCCGTGCTCAGCAGTAGGCGTATATGGGTTGATGAAGAAGAAGAAGACACACATAACTTTGAAAAGTAGGATTACCTGGAGTTTGAACCCGAGACTGCTGAGGTTCTCGACAGCGCGGCAAAACCTTGAGGGCAACACTACTTTTTTACCGGGTAAACGTAGTTTATTATGACGGGTTTTAAATTTATGTAC
The DNA here is from genome assembly GCA_030295005.1 of Cephonodes hylas. Taxonomy (NCBI): domain Eukaryota; kingdom Metazoa; phylum Arthropoda; class Insecta; order Lepidoptera; family Sphingidae; genus Cephonodes; species Cephonodes hylas. The sequence continues at coordinate 9,217,367 of AP025366.1, forward strand.
ATTGATCTCTGTACAGGCGGAAATTAATATCTTACCAGCAATATCACTTCCGGAAATAAGGCTTACTGAACTAAGCCCAACAACGTTGCTTCACATTTGGGTGAGACGGTAGAACTATTCTTGTCAAGCCCGTATACTTAATAAAATAATACAAGATGCTGCCTTCGATGTACGGGTAAAAAAGTTAAACATCAAGAATAAATAATATAGGGAATAAAAATCGTCGAGTTACGGGATATAGTCGTCTCTCACTTATTGATACTTCAGAATAAATACATTTTAATTTTGTACTGCGAACGCAAAGATATAACACAATTTTAGATGCAGTATACCCGCGTTGGTATTTCAGGGTCAAAAATAAACAAATTATTCAATTATTTTGTTTGAATATTAACAGTAAATTAATTTCAGAGTTCAACAGCATCATTTCTCATTTCGTGGTTCATTACGACTTTTTTGCTCTCAAATTTCTATTGTTGATTGAGTTCCTTTACCTCTTATGCAAAAAACTCACGAAGAACGCATTAAAGTCAACGTAACAAATAGATTCATACGGTTAAGATGCAAATGTTTTGAACACGTAAGTTTGTAAAAACTGACGTAAGAAATATGAGTTTTTGTGTGGAGCAAGTGAAGCATTAGTAAGGTTTAGCCGTTCATTGAACCATGGATGAGGCATTTGGGTCATTGTCAATTAGCATCTCAAGTTCAATGGAAGATTTTTGTTCAGGCCGTCTTTTTTTAGAAAAGTTACTGTTTTGGATGTATTCAATGAGGTTTCGAAGAGGTGGAATAACTAAGAAGAATAAATATAATTAATAATAGTATTTTTACAATAAATAGATTTACAACGTGAATTATGGGTGCTGCTTTTCTTACAATATTTACTGTTAGTCTTTTATATGAACAATCACACACTGTTAAAGCATTTGGACACTTCGTGGTCTCGCGGCTCAAGTATGTGCCGTTCGATTGACAGGTCCCAGGAGTGAGTCCCGGGTCGGTCATTCTCAGTATCAGGACGGAGAATAAGTCGAAACAACGGCATAGGTTCGCCACCCATGACGTAAACAAGGTGGAATGTGTGGTTAGAAATATATGTATATCTACCTAACCCTTTGGGGAGTACAGGCGTGAGTTTCAGTATCTACATATGTACAATTGGACACGACCAAGTTGACTATTTTTGGTTATCATTCTGTTCCAAATAAGACATTGTTGGTTGGAATGTAAAATGCGTTTTATGAAGGTCTTTTACTACAATTACATCGTAACTTGCAACAGTAACGTCAGAATTTGCATGTATAATATAGCAATATTTTATTCCGAAGTCTTCAAGTCATAATATCTAAGATGTAAATAATATGTATAATGTAACGCTGGCGTCACCTTTGTTCGACTGGCGTGACTCGAGTTCATCCCAACTTTACAGAAAATAGGAATCAATAAATCAGTGGCAGTACTTCTATAAAAGCCCAAAAGCCCAGGCAACATCCCGAATATAAATTTTTAAATCTTTATTTAACAAAATAAATAGACTTATTGATGAGAATATAGGTACTGATCCCAAAATAAACAATTATTAATATGTACATTACATGACAGCTTTTTAGATGTAGGATTGTGAATATAAATATTCCTACGAAAAGTCAGTGTCTAGGAAGCCTGAGAGGCTAACACTATTGACACATAAATTCACTCTGTGTGGAAGTAAGAAATTTTTTAACCGAAACTTACCTTAAGTAATATGGAGAAATGTCTGATTTTCTCCAATTAAAGTACTGCTCTAATTTATGATACTTATCGATCACTATAGGTAGTATTACAAAAGTATTTTTACCTCGGACTCGACCTCGTAAATAATTTCATAATTTTATAGCATTAAATATTTCATTTTTATAATTACAAGACAATTAAAAATATGTGTAAGTTTAAGCTTTACTCTGACTTTGTCTGTTTGTAACTTAACTTTTGTTTATTTTATTTTTTTACTACTGTATAAGCTATCTGATACTGAAACTTTCGTTGAAATCGATCCAGCGGTAACAGAAATAGGGCTGGAACAACTCCTAACTCTACTTCATTTATTCTCAGAAATCCAACTATGATGGATAGGTTCACAGCAAAGAAATAACAAAGTTATATGCTGTAGGTATTGTGTTGTACTGTGTTTTATAATATGAAATGCATTTTGCTTTGCACCAGCGTTTGACCGAAAAGCAGCAACAAATTCGGCCTCTCTTACGTGGGACAGAAAAACAATTGGTGAAATGAGAGTGTAGGAATGCACCCTTACCTACTTCTTCGTTTGCGTTTTTTTCACTTTTCTATCTATCTATCAACCAAAAGAGGTAAACTGTTGAACTTGGGCCTCTTTCAATGATCCCCATATGGACAGCATGCAACCAGCTATGGCCCGCGGCCTCTACTAGGTCGTCCTAGAAAAGGGACAATACTCATCTTCTGGTTGGACGTCTTACTCTGGGCTATCCACTACCTGGTCCCCACTCGAGAACTTTTCCCTTTTAAGTTGCTAGTTCGATCATGTGGTCATGTGTTCGGGTAAATCACACGAAAGGATATTGAAAAGTCCAACTGACTGGCATTGCCCTGTATCCGAGCGGCGGGCATTCACCTTCACATCCAGTCGCACGCGGAAGAATTGCCCAGCTCGGGCTCACTTACTGCCTTTATTATTAGCAAGGGCAAGTTCATTTGCCGCTAAAATTCGCAATGTTGGACATAGACGTTGCTACGTTGTAGATGTAACTTAACATGGAGATAAACTTAGTCAAATTACTATAGGGTGGGAGGGGAGGTTGCTATCGGCGATAGGCTCGATACTAATTCCTGGGACTGATATATGCAATACAAGCCTGAGGTTATGCATGTACAGTTGTATGAATGTATAAAAAAATAGAATATGAAGAAAGAAGTAAAAAGTATACATTATTCAAATTAATCGGCTAGTGAAAGGCAGGAAATGAGCTAATGATCTTCAAACGCCATTACAAATTATGATCTCAAAGAAATAACTTCACAAACATTAGAAATTGGATCAAAACATGTTCATATATTTGCAACCTATACAGCAATTGCCATAAAAGTAAAATTTTTATGAAGGTAATTTAGGTCATAATTAACGACTTCTTTACCTAATTTCATAAATTTAATAATAAACCTTCCTTCATTCTATATACTTTATTAAAAAATATGAAGGTTTCAAAACTGGAACGATTAAATTTTTATAATTCCATTTAGATTGTAAAAACAATTGACATAAAATGCGTATATCAACAATGTTTAAACAAAAAGCAATCAAGTGCACACCGTACTTCAAAAGGTTTCGCACCAACACAAAATGATAGGCGTTAGTGAACAAAAAGGTTTATAATTAAATATTTTCCAATAATTTCCATACATACACACGTTTGTGTGTGTATTTTTATACTTGTGTAATGTGTATTACGATGCAATCACCTTTAGATCTAGTACGACGCAGTTTGTTAGTTAGATGCTAAGCAGTGACAAAAGAGATGTTGCGTTTCGTTTCCAAATCGTTTGACAAATTTGTTTTTTATGTCTCACAAGTTTGAGAGGTAGGAAACTGTTCCAATATTTCCAATACCCACGACACAAGATTTGTAACTTAATGTGACATCCGGACTAAGTACCTAAGCGTTGACCAAACATTTATAAAAAATAACCTTTTATAAAAGTTATCTTCGTTTGTTTCCAAAAATCCTGCCTCTGTCTGCACTAAAATTTATAATTTGTTGCTCAGCAGTTTATGCGAAAAGGCGCAAGCGACAATCAGTTAGACCGTTAGATTTTTGATAAAAGAAGACTTCTGCTTGATTTCGAATTTTTTATCATGTATTTTTAAAGTGCAAGAGATCTATTGAAGTAAAAAAAGGCGATGTAGGTTTTGCCAAACCCCCAAAATTACCGAACTCTGAAAACTACATATTCAGTGTATAACTGTGACATACAATGATATACCTATCGATTGACATTGCAGTACCTTTTACGCAGTTTATAAGGTCGTTTGCAATTAATTTTATCATTGTCAATTAAAATATTGTGTCGTCCGTCAAAAAATTAAGTGCGTTGATAAAATTTATAACCTCAATTTTCAAGTAAATTTCGCAACAATCAAACTTTATTAACTGACAGGAAACAATTAGTGTGGCTTTTATTTTTGGGCTACTGTCGTTGCTAAGGCCGGGCACGTAACACTTCAAGTACAATTGCTTATCGCAGATAATATTTTAAGACTGATTTTTTTTCTTAAACTTTTATTTATAAGCGTAGGTGTAAGGATTTTTTTAGCCAGACGTCAGCTGAATTGACAACCTGGACCTGTAATTGTTACCTAATGATTTCAGTTGATAGTTCCATTTTATATGTTCCATCTCTTTTTAATACTCATGATTTTTTTTTCTTAAAGAGCAATAAATGCAAAAATATAGAGAAGAAGAGATTATGTCCTATTATGCTACTAACGCAATGTCCAACCATGTGATTATTATTTCGTTTCACTAATTTCTGTCGTTGTTATTGATGTAAGATAAAAATACCTATTAAATATATACAACCAACCTACTTGGCAATCTGAATAAACTTTATAATATCCATATCACAAAAAATAATTTGTTTTAACTAATTAATATTAAGATAATTGTCCATTATTGACAGTTGCAGTAGACTTGACAACAGATTAAAACAAGAGGATACGGGTTCGATCCCTGGGTCGAGATAAATGTTTGTATGATCCACAAATATTTGTTTCGGGTCTAAGAATTTGTGAGACCGCAAATTCTCTCGTAGTTTATGACATCCTCGACGTAAAACGTACGTATGACTTAGTGTGGGGTCAAAACTTTTTTTTTTCGGAAAAGGAGGCAAACGAGAAGGTAAGCCTGTGATGTGTTAAGCGTTAGTAATGTGATGATCATGAGACGCTGAGTATATTTATTTTTACATATATAATTAATTGTGATGGCAATATGTATATTGTATATGTTATGTAAATTATAATATTACAAATTTCGATCTTGAAAATGAACCAGTAATACAAGATTAAACAAGGAAGTCTTCTAGTTAAGCTTAAAAAGATGATGAATGTGCGTTATACTAGCGGACGGGAGTTTCATATTTTATTATATTTTATACATACTAAGCAAATTCATTAGGTTCGCTTGTGTTTAGTCGCACAATCCGTTTATCCTACTAATATTACTAACGCGAAAGTTTGTGAGTGTGGATGTATGTTTGTTACTCTTTTACGTAAAAACTACAGAATGGATTTTAATGAAACTTTACAATAATGTAGCTTATTCACCAGAATAATACATAGGCTACACTTTATAAAGATATTGTGTGAATTGTCCAAAATTTGACGATAAGTATCAAGTAAAAATCTTTATATTGTAGTATAGGAAAAATCTACCATCCGTAAGTTACTCTGGGTTGCGCTGCCAAAACCGCTAGAGCATCGATTCCTAACCTGTGGTCCGCGGACCCCTGGGGGTTCGCGGTGTCATTTCTGGATCATACATAAATGCTAATGTCTCGTAATCGCTACGCTTACTTAACCATTTCTTTATTAAAGGGGTCCGTGAAAACTGTCCCTAATTTCCTAGGGGTCCGTAGCTAAAAGAGGTTAGGAAGCGCTGCGCTAGAGTTACGTTTACCTTAAATAGTCCTACACAAAAGCCTGCCACAGTATATATCTATATCTTATGTGTAAGTCATTATAGCCAAAATGGTGAACCATAACTACAATAAAAAACTAAAAAATTAAGCCTGTGCTAAATTTTCTATGAACAATCAATTCCTGTCATTCGTTACAAATTTCAAATTGGACAAATGTACAATCAGATTCTTATTTATATATAAGCAAGAATTGAAAACACACAATTATTCCATCTCAGTTAGATTAAAATACATTAAGTGCTAAAACTGGTTCAGCAGTTTAATTAATTTACGGAAACACTTTGATCCATTTCTATAGAAGGAGGCAATTATTTTTTTAAACCCGTATATTATGATATTGTTTCGTCCGTGAGAAGTTCCCATCATTAATTAAGTTTTTAATTCGCATTTTTTGCAAAAAAATGTTTATTTTCTGCGAGTGACGAATTTATTTGATTTCATTCACGGTAATCACAATACACTGCGAGTTATGACATTAATGCGTCTTCGTAGCTTGTTTTTCGTGTTATAGTAACTATGTTTTTTATAACTAGTTGTTTTATATTATTTTCATATACGGTGGTAACCGATCCATATAAACTTTAATGGAGAATATTTTGTGGTTCGAATTTTGATTGATTTGAAAATGTACTTGATTGTAAAAGAATTAAGAACATATTTAATGCACGTATAAATAATTATTATACATGTATATGGTATATCATAGATAATAATAGACCCACCCATTCCCAAGATATACGAATAACCTGAGCCATAGATATCCTTATAATATATTCAGCCTATCTTCGTCTACAGCTGAGATGCCCTTAAAGAAGAAAACGTTACATGATGTAAACTGACCAGGAAATTATTTTATTTTGTTCAATGAAATAAGAGTGATTTATGAGTCTCTCGTGGCGGTTCAACGAACTACATATTGAAGCTTCAAAGTTCACAGGAGGGAAAAACATCGGTTTTTACGTACGCAGTGTGCTTTTCCAAAGTTTCGTACTGTCATTGTTTGAATCTCGACATAAGCGTGTGGAATATCACTAATTCATTCATTATTATCAGCCCATGTATGTCCCACAACTGGGCTTAGTCCACTACGCCTTTATTAACATTCTGTATTCTGATTTCCCCAATTTTGTCTAGTCCCACGATATGGTGAAGCCTAAAGCCGGTTTTTGGGCAGCAATACAGACTCCGTGCACTATTTAGAATTATCCATTATTTTTTTATATAGGGTGTATTCAGACCGTGATCGGAAACTAAGGCTAGGAAACTAGTTACGGTGACAACAAACCCACTGGTGTTAAAAAATCACATTTTTTTTGTTTTCATAAGCATTTAATAGTGATGGTTGTATGGAAAACGTCATTTTTTTATTTTTGTCGCAATTTTTTTATACGCCAATGTGTTTGTGTTGCTATTACCTGCCCTGGTTTCTGATTACAGACTGAATACACTTGTATATATTTATTATGAATATAGCTTAATTATATGTTCCTTGTAGGATTTACCTTAGGAAATTCTTAGTATTTTTTTTTTGTAAGTTAGCCGGTAAATGGTCCGTTCTTTATAAGAGGAAATTACCCATAATTCTGCGGGTATGCCGAAATTGAAGGTTCAGGACATTTTTTTAACCCATAAGTGTTTTATGTCATCATTTGTATGAATTTATAACTTGCCATTTGCATTAATCAAAATCAGACATCTATTATAGTTTAGGTAATATACATAGATGTATATCGTATCATATACGAATATAGATGTTTTAATGTACTTACATACATATGCATGTACAAAATACTCTATATTAAATTGTAGGAAGTTTTTATGCTTATAAATATCATTAAATACATTACGTATATTATTATCCATATATTTTTGAATTATTCTACTTTGATATATTGTATAAATTCAGCATATTTTAACTGCGAACTATAATTAAAAAAGTATATAAAAAATCATTATGAAGTTTTCGACTTCCTCATTGTCTCTCCTAATTAAGGCCAGAATAATCCCTCTGTTAATTTTCCCTCAGATGTCACATACGTATGTAGATTACTATGTCTTAAGTATCTTATGATGAATGATAAGTGCTAGTACTCAACGCCTACGCCTAGATCTGATGACGTCACATATGTAGTCATACGTGTAGACATGCTACGTCTGTAGCAACCGTAGCATGACCATTGCATCATGTATAATTGTTCTGAATAATACATGCACATATGTTTTGTGTGAAATCATTGATGTGTGAAACTACTCGTATAATCGATAATCGTAGGTTTGAATAAAAAAAAAAACTTCAAAGTATCATCTTAACATAAGTGATCAAGCAATTAATCAGCCCATAATGTCCCAAATACACGAGCCTCCCCTACAGCTGAGAGGTATAGGCCTTTAGCCCACCACGCTGGCCTATTGCGGGTTGGCAGCCTAAGAACCTAAGAAACTCCTAACAACTTTTAGGTGTGCAGTTTTCTCCACGATCTTTTCCTTCACCGTTAAAGTATGTGATAATTAATTGTGAATAAAACGCTTTTAGTTTAGTATAAATGTAATTTAGGTAGGCAGAAATTTCGGTCATATCTGCAACCTCGTATTGCTATTTATTTATTTATGATAGGCATTGAACGGAAAAACTTAGTTTATACCAGTCATGGATGATTTGTACAACAAAATTCAATTGGATTTGAATATGCAAATGTTTTTAACTGTCATGGTTCAATACGCTCAAAACCAGAGTTGAAACTGAGACACTGAGATTATTTGATCTACATATATTTCTTCCGGTCTGAGGAAAAAATTTGGAATTTTACGTATTATTTATCAAGGTGTTTTACGGTTCGATTAAATATCTATGTAGAATTGTGTCTAGTGTGGAATCAGGTAAAATTAGATTTATATATTTTTTTTCCTTTTACCTTTACTATGAATAATCGATTTTATATTTCACAAGATTATTTTAATCTAATAATTGTCATGAGACCCAAGACGTCTCTACAGCTGAAATGTTTCGAATGATTTGAAAAAAATATATACAATTTAGGAACAATTTTATTCGTCTCAACTTATCAACTGTCTAATCTATTGTTGGTTAGAAGCAATCATAAAATTGTATTATATGATTTAGTCCGGATGCTTTGGAAAGCAGTATGAGCATGTGATGGGTAGCGCAGTGCGGTCGCGCCGTGAGCGTAGGGTGTAATGAGCACGTGGTGCGCCGGCGCACTTCCCGCGCGTGTCGGAGGTCGCGCTCTGTCCTATATATTGTGAACGAGCTGCTGCAACGCTTACAACCCGACACACTCGCACGCCGCCAACACCCGTCACACTACTTGTACGTAAAGGAACATTTTTAACGTACACATTTTACGAAACCTCAATTATAACTATCGATTTGGCAGCAGCCAAGGTCCGGGTGTTTGGCAACGATTTCCACGTCCCCGCGACCTATACGTGATCTATTTAATAAGAATTAGGTGTGTAGCGCCGACTGTGAACCACCACCAACTATCCGCTTGGTGTTGCAGCGAGGGGCTGACAGTTCCCAGCTCGGCATCTCCGCCAGTTAGTCTGCGCGCACGCATCAACGCTCCGCGACACCACCGCGCGCGCTTTGTTACTGTGACAGTGCGTAAACCAACACGTGACAAACATGAACCACTACGTGAAAATTGTAAGTAAACATTATTTAATTTGCCGCCAAATTTATTACGAATAAAATATATTAATTAAACCGAGAACAATGCTTTATAACGTGTACGAAACTAGTTTATTATTGTGCAATTTAATAAAAAAATTGTGTTCCGAGGACGGCTATTAAGCACACCCAACTTAGATAATCGAAACGTTGACATTGTAGTAATACAGTGGGACAAACATTAGTGGACACAATGACTCGAGTGTCAATGTTCCAGTTTCTCATACAAACGTGTCAAGTTCTGTGATGATTGATGATGAAAATGACCGCACTTGTGAAATAACATTTTTAATGTTTGATGTTATGATATTATAACGTTGTTGAATGTAATGTCTAGTAAATATCCAGCTATTATTATATTTATTGTTCGCGTGATTTCCTTCTTACATGTTATGATAATACTTATAAAATATAGAATACATTTTTAAAGGTAATGTTACGCAATGACGATAAAAAAAAATTATTATTTCTTTAATATATTTAGGATTTCCATACGATAGTACTTATAGTTTTTTTTTAATTCAAATTTAAAAATAGAATTTATTTAATAAAGGTTTTAATTTTTCCAAGACTTGGTTTTATTAATTTGATTAACGTTGTGCATTGGAATTTGGCTGCACAATTTTCGTCCTTTGCTCAACATACCACAAGGCCACCAAATTCCCGCCCAACAGTAACAAGTTATTGTTAAGTATAATGCCTAATTATATTGTCTGCGATACGTTTTAAACTAGGTATTATGAAGGATTTGATACAACAATTATAAACTGCAATGTTAGCACACCTTCGAGACTGACCTTACAAATCGCCAGTTACTAAGGTACAATTTAAACTCGTGGAATGTTAATTAGATTATTTATCAAGATGACTTCTGTTTGTTTTCATTACTGTTACTGGTTTGAATTTTAAATATCTTTTTTATTATATTTTCTTTATGATTTACGTTAAGACTAGTGTCATATGAAAGACAATGCTATATATTTTTATTTATTGTAAAATCAATGTGTTAAGATTTTATTAAATACAGTAAAATACCTTTTTATTTCAATTACTTCTTAATTTGACTTCCTTTTTTTAAATATAGTAATTACTTCAAGGCAATTTTTATTGAAGTTTTATGTGGATTTTACAAAAAAAAAAACATGTAGTTTAGAAAATACTGCACATTATTTAAATTAAATTCAACGTAAATTAATAAAATAACAATAGGTATGTCCAGTTATTGTCATCGTAGTAATCTGGTCGTTGGTGGTGTCTATATAATTATGTCATTTTGTAGTGAGCTGTGAGTTACTAAGCAGCCCGTCGCTAATCTAACATTCGACATCGTTGTTACACGGATTTCCTAGATATGATTTATATTGTTTATACACAGATAGTTATCCGGGTTGTTTTTTTTATATATATGGAAGTCCAAATAGAGCTTGAAATGGCGAGGAAGGGCTGGTTGTTTCAATTTAGTCGTAGTCTTTCATTACTCTTTTTTTAATATATTATTTACTTTTTGGAAATAAACCTTTTTATGGAGATATGGTTTGGACTTGTTATGTTTAATGCTTAAAGGAGCAATATTCTTTACTTTCCATTTCATTAAATGTAATCTAATAAGAAAGGCAGTATTTTCTCAGCAATATTTTTTTTATTTACTAAAGTTTCACGTGACCTTGTTAGTTTTGCTCATTTACCCAAAAAAATTAAAATATTTTTCTCAAGCAATTTTTTGCTAGGTCTTTCTTATCCATTTCTTTAGCAAAACATTTTTTTACTATTTAGAATCTTACTGGACTGGCTTACAAGCCGAGTTAAATTGGAACAAAAACCTCCATGATACTAAAAACATTATCTTCCATTTACTACTATTCGCTTTGTGGGAGGTTTAATCTTTGAAGTTCGCACAAAAAGCATTCCTCGTTAATTATGAAAAAACCCTAACTGCAGCACGTACGGAATTTATCATTATACAAACTTATAGTTAAAATTGTTTACTGAAGTGACATTTCACCTGTATTACGTGTAGTTCATATTAAAATGTGTCACGGTCGCAATCATAGTACACTCGTAATTATGTGATCTTGAAATAATACGTTGGTCTTGTTTACTTTATGTTTTTATGCGGAATTGTTGGAATGGTGGCAAAAAATCACCTGGGAAACGATAAAATGTAACAACCATTAAATGTCCATACAGCAATGTCGGTTACTCGAAGTGATAGGCAAAGGTTCATATCGCCAATGTATTTATTCAAGTATTTGTTGAAGTATCCCAAAAATATGGATAAACGATACGCAAAATTTGACTCTGGTTTGCTATTAAGAATTTTCCATACAAAAATCGCATAACACAAGGCCCTATCAAAAAATGTAACCTAGGACCACTCAGTAACACTTTGATAACTGAAATCGTGCAATCAAAACGGTTTTCTGTCCATTGATATCGATACGAATAATTAAAATATGTTAAATTTCATTAAAAAATGACTTGATGTTAAATCGTTAGTAATACGAGCATACGCTTGGTAACTTTGAATATGTAATAAAACCAAAATCAAATGGCGTATGATCTATTGTATCTCCATAACGTCTTTATGGTTCCAAATAACACGGAATTAGTGCCGGGTTATTGCAGTTGGTTTTGGATTGCTGTTGCCATAAAGTGGCTCAGTTTGTGATCATTGTAGTCTAATGATGGATTCATAACCTAAGAAATATGGCTTATGAAGGTAGTAATAGGCCTTTTTTACTCAGAAATATTATTACAGATCTATTAATAGATTTATATTAATTACTGTGATCACTTTGACAAATAAAAAAATCGGAATTTAAAGTGCTCGTTGAATAAATTAGCAGTGTTTTTCATTTGTATATAATGACTGTAAACCCTTAAATTCTCTTAGAATTATTAACAGAAGCTCTCTTTTTAATTTAATCTATCTTTAAAGACCAATAGAAAGCCAAAAACTATTTATATAAGAGCTTAAGCATTCCAGTTTGGTCCGAGATTAGAACGTCCTTGAAGTTATTCGCACAATCTAAATAGATCTTTGCTTTATTTTGACATTGTGTTAAATACTACAGTTTGGAGGCGATGATCGCGGATAAAAGATTTCGTATTTTATTCGGAATTGACTTTAAATATTTATTTGGATGCTTATTACCATACATAAAGTAAATAACGAGAGTTACTTGAACTTACCTAGGTGACCCATATATAAGGAATCACGTGAGATATTTTTATTACGTATTTTAACATCTTTATTGAGTATATTTAAATAAAATACATAGAGAAGAGCATTGAACTTTGTTATGTTTCAACACATTTTATAAGATACCTTTATGACTTTTAACAAACTTGCTGCTGGCTGCCCGTTTGCTACCATAATACATATAGAAGAAGATATATTTTTTGGGGGAGTTCATGTTTTTGATTTAGGTAATCTAATACTGACTCAATTTGTAAAGTTGCATGATAATTGCTGTAGTTAATTCGAAAAGCAGAACAAATAAGGTTAAATTACTATTTATAACATTCAACAGGATTAATAGCAGTGCAGATAAAGGTGTTTCTCCGTTGCACTTCACATTGTTAAGAACGCGTGCAATAAATCGCGAAATTACTCTAATTAACATATGTCTGGAAGGCTCGCCTTCACTCACGAACTGTATGTATTAATGTGCTATTAATTTAATTTATATTATGTGTATCAGCGAAACAAATGTAGGCAGAGCTAATCTGTTACGTCATCGAGTTAAATTCTGCTTCCTCGTTAAGCAACTGTGGAATTCGTACGATTAATTAAACTAAGAACTGAGTATGTAAGGTGATGTACTTAAACTAGGCCATTGGCGTATAATTAATATGTGTACTAAAATGTCGTGGTTAGATGTTTGTTGTGATGTGCCTTCGTGAATTTAGGGTTCCGCAGAATGCCCAAACATGCGATTAGTTTCGCTTTGTGATCAATAGTGTCAATAATGTTTAGGTTAACAGACTCCGAAGCGCAATTGGTCATTGTGTCTTAGAATATAAATATCGTTATTATTGCGGGTTTTTTCGTACAATAATTGTTGAATTTCTGCCTATATAGCAGCGTACATCTCATGGCGTCGTGTTTAAAAAAAGTAGGGTGAAGGTATTCTTTTTATATATTAAAATTCACAAACAGATACTTAATTATCTCGTAATTGTTCAAATGCACAATGTAAACGCGAAAAATGAGCTTGACACTCTTATGGACGGCAACAGCAATTACAACTACATTTTATATCATGTTGTATGATTATAGAGGATCTCTAATCACCTCATTATTATCTATGTAAATTAACAGCCACCCATTGTTCGAAGACAGGCGTGCGGAACTCCGAAAATCATTTGATTAATTACGGCCAAGGGTGCTCCGTGTTAAACAAAGATAATTGCAAAAAGTTTCTTCGGTTTCGCATATTTATAATGTACATCGGTATCGTGACCGAGATACGTAAAAAGCGACCTTCACGCCTTCGCTGTACGTGGGTGAACGACCTATTTTGTAAGCGATGCAGTATGGGAATGCCTTCGAATTATATTCGGTTCAAACCCGGGCACACACTTCTGACTTTTCGAAGTTATGTGTGTGAAGGAAAAACATCGTTATGAAACCTGCACACCTAAAAGTTCTTAGAACTTCTTAGGTGTGTAGTCCGCCAACTCTTACTAGGCCAGCGTGGTGGACTAAAGCCTAAATACTGTCTAAGGTAGAGGAGGCTGGTACTCAGAATTGGGACTGATGATGTATACCCGGGCACTCCAAATCGCTGTAGTTCGTAGATTTTTCATTCGTATTGTAATAACTCCTAGTGAAAGTACGCTTAATCATGTTCCAGCGTTTGCAACTGGCGAGTTTTTGCGAATAGATTAGCAAGAAAGATGAACATATTTTGCGTAATTAGCAATTTGCTGTCGAGGATTTTTTCCACCGGTGATTTATTTGCTTTGATATTTTTTGTTCGGTTTTACAAAATGCGGATGGATAGTGTTGCAGTGTGTTCTTTCACATCGAGATACCGTGAGGACGGAAAAATTGTGTGGACCTATCGACGATAGTAATGGTTTCTTGTAAGTCGACACTCTATATAGATCGCATTACACTTACTGCTGGCATTTTTTTTTGTATAGGTTCACTGTATTATATGGAGCAAACGCGTGGATTTATGTCATTAGTTATAGCTAATGTCATATAGAGCGAAGGGAAGTAATTATTGCGAAAATACTAAGATACTACACATCTTTTAAGCTAAAATTAATAAAATATTTTAAAATCAGAAAAATAATCATAAGAGATATCTTATCAACAAAAATTGAAAAATTTATCTTATTCGATCTCTTCCGTATAACCAAATGATTGATATTCAAATTAAGATTTATAAAGCAAGAAGTGAACTAATAATATGAATTTATGTAATAAAATTAACATAATACTTATTTCAGTTTTTTTATATTGAACACATAATTATACATTGTTGAACGAGCTAGCCAAAAAGTAACAAAAGTGAGCTCCTATTAAACCGAGCTGATTCGATCGCTATTGTTTTAATAGCTCTCAATGAAATACCAAAAGCATACAGGCGCACTATTAATAACGCATTATATCTACACGCAAAAATAAGACTGACTCAAGTGAACTGAACAAAGGTACTCGACAATAATTTGACGTGGTGCTTGCGTCCAAAATAATAGTACTTTAATGATAGGGTTAGATATTAAGAGCTGTGTCGCAAGCATTGTGTAACACAGAAAGTACATTTGTAAACTGTTTCACGTTCAATTCGCTGTAGAAAGCGAAAACTTATGCATCATTTTCACTGTTGTAACATGTTTATGTTAAAATTATTTGTTTGTCTATAACATTTGTCGTATAAGCATAAACATACATAATATAATTCTATGAATAGTTCTTAGCGTTTATTAACAGTCAAATGAATTAATAATCATTTTAGATATCGAATGTAAATTTTTTGATCTAAATAAAAAATAAAACTTGCTGCCAAAATTGCATAACTATTTGTTGACTTACAACAAACCATTTTTGTGCTTAACGATTTATTAAGCATGGCAAACCTCTTAGTATGACCTTCTTTATTTTTTCAAACATAAGTTTGTGTCAGTAATAAAATAATGGAGAGAGCTTGGTGGGAATTATGACAGGAAATTTCTTTTTTAAAATGATATCTCTTGACTTTATTACATTCATGCATACCTACGCAAGGAAATATCAAAGAATGCGTGTACAGTTTAGGGTAAAATTTTAAAATTTATTCACAATTACATAAATGTTGATCAGTTTTTAAATAAATTCGACAGTGATTTAGATCAATAGTGTATTGTGAATTAATATTGAAATTTAAACTTCAGACTATACTGATCTTACATCTGATATGTACATAAGTTTGATGGCTATCAAATATTCAATCAACTAACTTTTGTTATCGTAGTTTTACTGAAGGTTTGCAGCAAGATGTGCTTAACGTGATTTCTTATAAGATAATAGTTCCACCTTTATCGAGTTAGCACATTCTGCCTAAGCTGTCGTACTGTAACTCCGGAAAACTCGTAAGAAGTAAAGGCCGCTTTTAACTGCAGTATATTAGCTACCGTATATCCGGTACGGTCAATTAGTCTATGGCATGTTGGCATAATTCTCGCAACTTAGAGATAATATTTCTCGCCACTCATTTATCTTCACGTGCCATCGAGTATAGAGGAAATAAACCGTTATTTTTTAAGCTTGCCAGTATTATTCTAAATTTGAAAAAAAGTGCGTTATTATACGTCACAAAGAGAAATAAAAAATTGTTTGTACACTTTTTATTAAACACAAATGGTTTGATATTTCACGCAGATATTTTGTAGTGTAATTAGTACAAACAAGGAAATTGATGGCAATCAGAGACACGCACTATGCGACCTCACGATTATTATAAGGGCAGGTATTAGTATAAGCCTTTGTACCTATGGCAATGGTATGCGACTGTCCAAATTTCCATTGTGGACGACCGAACTTCCTTTCCTCGATTCCGTCTGTCGTATCCGAGTCAAGGCGACTTTAAATACGTACTTGTAGTCTTAATGTCCATTGAGACCTTGTCTTTGTGTGTATTTACATAATCAGCGACCTCGCTTCGAATCCTGTACAAGTTCCATCAGTTTTTGACATATTTCTGCATATACCCATCTTCCAGTAGCGCGCGACCTTTTGTTTGTGATAATATTTACACCTACATATATGTCGTGTGTTGTTTATATGTATTGGATTGTAGGTGTTGATAATTTAAAGGTAGGGCGCGTTATAGAGCCATGGGCAGCCATGTTTAGTAATGACAGGTGTGACATAATCCCCGCTCTAGGCCAGTATGTTGAACCTAACCCCATTCCATTGTATCGGAAGCTAGTGATTTAGATTCATACATACTTAGTAGCGAATGTAATAGGTATTTAGAATAGAAACAACTTGAAATCACTACAGAAGCAAATCGATGTTAAGTAATTAATTGTTTATTTACTACGATGTTTTCTTTATCGTTACAACTCGTGTTTGGTCTGCATTGGTAATAAATCCTACTTATCAAAGAAATAGTTTAGCATTTATAGGAATAGGTACTAATATTGTAAGAATTTTATCGGTTCTTGGTATTAAAGGATCGAAATTTAGTGTTTCATACGGAAACAAGACGCTACCTGAGTTCGGAATGGCGACAGTGTTTTGATTAATGGACATAAAATATTCGAATATTTATTCTTTTTTAATTGGTTACGTAATAACTATATTTTAGTTACTTTTACCCATTACATCAATATTACATAAATGTATGATTTTCTCAGTTTTGCTGTGTGTGCGAAAGTTTGCATTACACATTGAAGAGGGTATTAGATAACTCATGGGATGGTCCGTGTTGCCCAATTTCTACAAGTACATCGAGTTTCCAATTTATTTCCAATAAATTATCATAATTCATACTTCGTGTGTATTAATGGTTGTTAAAGTGTAGACGTAATGGCTTATGAAAGTGTGTATGATCATCGTCTTGGTGATGCATAATTAATAACGTATGTTTGGTTAAAGGTTGGCTATGAACTAAAGTTAGGGTCAATGTGCTCAATCCAGTCTGCTGATACTCTATGATACAAAAACTAAACAATGTCGTCGTAGAATTTTTCACGTGTGTTTACAGTTAGATTCTAAAAATTTTTGACGAATGAATTATTTGTCCACTTCGCTGTTTGGTATTATAAACATAAGTGTGAGAATAAATACATTTTTATTGTTATAAAAACGTGACGATTATCGGTGGTTATAGCAAGAACAAAAACAATAATCAACTTAACTCAATTTAAAAGCAATTCCTGACTTGTTAATTATTTTAAATAAAAAAAACTGTACAAACAAGTTACATTTGTGTAAAAAAACCACAACTAAATGTATTGGAATTTAATACATATTCATAATAGTATTAAAACCCCAGACTTTTGATTTCACGACACGTGTTAACTCAACTATTGATCACATTCTATAAAGTCACATAAATATTTATTAATCAAATTTAGCTTTTGTTAAATAAAGATTTAAAGCCTAAAGATTATTATTCGGGAATCGGGATTTTGTATGGCAAACTAGTCTTTTGGGCTTCTATGGAAGTACCACCGCAGGTGATATATCACTTCCATAACACTGAAATCAACTTTCTGTACAAGCGAGTTCATTGCCAAGATTTTACTTTCGTGTAAACTTTTCCTCGATACGTTTAATAAAAACATTGATAATATTATTAAAGATATGTGATATAAATAAACGTGTGTGTGTGAGCTGTCGGAAGGCGGAAGTTCATTGGCGCGACCGGTCGGCGCGCGCGCAGAGACCGTATGGTACACGTATGGTTGTCAACAGAAGTATTTAAGATAACTTATATATAATATATCTTTATCATCATCATCAGTCCATATACGTCCTACTGCTGGAAATGGACCACCTCTAAAACCGGAATATGTAGTATGTAATAGTATAGCGATTGCACTTTGTAGTTAATCAATATTCCTGTTGATTATGGAAACTTTAAATTAGGTTTGATGCAAAAATAAGTATTTTCTCTAGGAATTCATGCCATGGAGAGGAGTGCAAAGGGTCATAATATTGTGCTGCGTTCAATATCTTCTCTAAAACCTCTATATAGGTATCGAGACGTTTTTTTTCCCGACTTGTTGGTATAGAAAAAATGATAATTATTTTCGTCATCATCATGAATCTCTCGCGCCTTCTTGCCAAATAATGACGACTTAGCTCGTATATTCAAAGAATTTAGAGTTGCCAACTGTCTTTTCAAGGAATAATCGTTTTTGAATGTTGACAACCCTACTCAGTCGCCCGCGCAGCCTCCACCGGCGTGCTTTCCGCAGCATGTGACGTATTCCGTTCCATTCATGGCATGCGTTTTTACATCTCGTGATGTAACCTGTTAACTCGCGAATGTTGACTTATCATTTTCAACGGTCCTATCACTTTTAACATTGCTGTGTGATTATTACGATTGTGGAATGATCTGCGCGGAAACATTTTCACTTGAGTGTGACGCTTCGCTTTTTGTCATTGAGCTGCTTATGCAATTCGTGTTTAGATAAGAATATTTTAAGGAAATTTTGTTTAACTTTTGTTTTTACTGACCATTGTTTTTGCAACTTTGGTTCAACTGTTAGTATTATGCAGTAAAAGAGATTTTAACAGTAATTTCCGTAAAAAGCGATCAGGTTTAGAGCGATTTAAACTTTGTCCTTTTTAATTGCACTTAGTGTACTTTTCACACCTACGTTACGCAAATGCCAAAATCATCAACCGTTACATTTAGAAAGTAGAAAAAAATTATTTGGTCTAATAGATAAAATATTGCTTAACACGTGTTTTGAATAATGCGGTGTCAACGTGTAATTTGAGCTTCGTGTATCGAAATATATCGAATTATATTTCAGTCTTGGTGGTATATTTAACGCAGGAAACTTACTACTGGGTTAGGAAATAGCCGATCAAACTGGCTTCGGATGGATTTTTATCAATATCTATGTAAATATCGTAAACCTACATATATTAGAATACTCTGTTTGAATTTCAGAATGGTAAAGATCTTATCTACCTTATCCTTATTAGGACGGTTGCATCAAACTGTGGGACGTGTAACAAAGTTTACAATACAAAACAAAAATGATCGAAAAAGTTTTTTAGCAGTCTAAGTACTAAATAGTAACAATAATAAAATAATGATAAATATTACATATGGACTACAATTTTGAGTCAGTGTTATAGAATTTATCTCTAAAAGTTTGTATTTGTATCTTGTAACTACTAACAAACAAACTATTTGCATAAGCGAGCATTAATTTTCAGTCGTAAATAAATGATAAAATATAGTAAAAATTAAATTAACATGAACGTCTATTACGAGAAATAACCCACTTTTAAATTTCTCGACGGTTTTTTGCTATAATTTTTGCTCAATTCGATTGAGAAATATTAGGGAAATGTACCTAGCGTAATTGTGAAAACGATGGCGACTTGCAGCCTGCTTATAATTTCTGTTAAATATACAGTTTACATTTTATCACCACACTTACTGATAAGCTTGATTACTAAAGATTGGATCCTAATTATTCAAGGGATAGGCAGAGGTGTATTTCTACACTGCGCTGCTTACGTTTTTATTCTTATGTAAGCGCCTAGCCTTTTCACAGACATTTCTAGGTTCCTAGCTGATACTAAAAAATCTCCATAAACCTAATAACATCTTACCTATTCCGAGAAACTGTCTTAAAAGCACCTTATAGTCTTAGGCCACGGGTTCTTGTCGACCAATCATTTTATTAATGTTGCCCTCTAGTCAATATTAATTATAAGTGTAATTTTGAAAGTGGAGTGCGCCCTATAAACAGATGTAGACTAACGAAGCGTGAGTTATAGGTACTTTTGAGTTGCAACTTGCAATGTTTCCGAGTTACATCTTTTAGTATCTATGATGCTTTTTGTATGAAGACTGTAATAAAGGAACATTTTTGGGAGATAAGCATTTATTGAAAAAAATACTTTAATAGCTCAAGTTATTATTTTTGCAAGAATAGAGATTCAACTCAGATATTCTCGTGAACAAATCAGTATGGCGTAATCGTGTTTGTCTTGGCTTTAGTAATCTGGCGACTTAATTTTTTTTATTAAATAGGGTCAAATTTTAAACGGAGTGTTAATGATATTTACAATACTTATCAGTAAAAAATATATTAAAAGTCATTTACTTATAATATTAATCTCATTAAAACATGTGTTTTGTATTGTGCGTACACAAATATCTTTCGTGTAAATTATACCCGATTAAGGAAATTTTCTAGGAACATTCTCTAGTACTTGTAAGTGCATACAAAATATGATCTCGACAGTAAGTAAACGGAAACGCCGAATTCGAGTGTGATGATAGATACTTTCCATCGAAACTGCACTATCATCGTTATATCTCGAGCTGGACAAGAAAGTTGCATCGTTGCGTCGCAGTAACTTAAATATTGAATCGAAATGCTGATTATATAAATGTGAATGAAAGTATCTTTCCAATTATGTGTTAAATATTTTTTAATAATCTGCCGCCGTGGTTCAGTTTGATCATTTTAATTTGATTTGCGTATTTGTTAGTCTTTTGTTTTTTTTTTGTTACAAAAAACAATACTTATACCTTAGTATAGACTTAGAATGTGTTCGCCTATTGGTTACATTTATTTTTATATTAATGATTTATTTTATTAGACCAGCGTGGTTGAGATTAATCCCGACTTATTTTCACCTTTTTTTAATCCTGGAGCATTGATTTTTAATTGTCTCAACAGCTGTTATTATCAAAACAATCCAATCCAATCATAATTGTAATCATACATAAAACAGCGCGTTAAATTTTTCGCTACAATTTTTTACATAATAACAATTTAGGGGCCACGGCCTTCAGCGGCTTTCGATAAACTTTTATGCACAATTTTATAATAGATTGTAACACTGAATTGCTCTATTACCGATGCCGTTACGGTCCAAACGGTTCACAATTACACGGACCGAGTAATAGAGATTCAGTCGTTTGTCTAACAATGCTAACTGATTAACCCTGAGAATGTAGGCGACATATATCGATCGCTTTGGGAAAATTGAGGATTCATATCGGTTTTGATATTGTTTGTGGTACGGTCAATGAAATCTTCTTTCAAGTACCTACTATAATAACATTTTATTTCTTGAATGCCTATGAGTCCTGGGTCAAATACTCTTCTCCTTAAAAGTGATTTCATAAAAAAATATCAGAGATGAAAATAAGATTACTATTCTAGGTAAAATTACCTAGTTTAGCGAAGGTTTACCGAAATAAAAAATGAGTGTTGGAAAATTATTAAACAATTTTGCCACCGTATAAACTTCATAGTGGATGATTGCCCATTAGGACCGCATATTACATATGTAGATATTAATCCCTACCACGGGGACAAAGGCACATCACGCCATCATTAGCCAGGTGTTTTATGTATGTAATGTCATTTATTCGTTTACACATAGGTCACGTAATGTAAGTCCAAGTCAGCCTTAACATGGTGACCCGAAAAGGATGTGTTTTGCGATGCATTCTACTACGACGTGAGTAAAAACAAAACGCATCGTTGCACACGGTATGTAGGTTGCACGTGAATAGGTTGTATATGTTGGTGCAATAACATAGATACTGGCTGTCATAATTGTAGCGACTTGGAGAGATAGAGATCGTCATCATCAGCCCATATAGATTTTACTGCTAGGCCCGCGCCTCCTCTAAAACTGAGAGGCTTAAGGCCTTGGTCTACCATGCTGACCCAGTGTGGGTTGAAGGACCATATATCTATAAAATTCCTAAGAACTTGATGCTCATATTTTCCTACACCGATGAAGTAGGTACGCGTTGTGCCTGGCGTTTGATCCTCCGATTAATTAATCCTTGAGTGCGCGATTAAACTTCCTAGCCATTAAACATTTTTTAGCCAATCGTAGTCATTTTTAATGTATGCCACCGTCTAGAAAAAATCAACTCATGTGCTGTCCTCTGCACCCTTTGTACTTGATAAGAAAATTTTAGGTAACTTCATGCCAGTCCATAAGACTTTTTGTTGAAATCGAAATTATTATTAATTTAATCATTATATAATAGACAAATTTTGTATAAATACTAAGGTTACTCAATTTCCTAATTTCACATATGCGTGTATATTTTATGAGAACATGATAACAAGTCCAAATTACTAGCCAAGTAGGTAATACTTTTGAATAATTTTATGAGATAATTCACAAGAAGTGTTATTATACGGAATTGAATTAATGTACTAGTCAATATTTACTTTATTCTATCATAACATGATTAAACTGATTTAGTGTATAATAACAATCATTCCTTATGTAAATATTTTTCATTGAACTATTCAACAACAACGGAAATTTGTTATCGGTAAAATTACTTTAACTAGTTTCCAGTACATAAACGTTTTATCTTTGATGTTTAATGAAAGATAAGCTTTGATTTATTTTTTTTTTTTTTTTTTTTTTATACACCCAACAGTCACATACATAGCTCTGACCCCACACTAGGTTGCAAGACCTGTGTCGTGGGTATCAGACACTACGAGAGACTTTTTCGGTCTCACAAACACCCAGACCCGAAACAAATATTTGTGGTTCACACAAACATTTGTCTCGGTGCGGGGATCGAACCCGCGGCCTCTCGTTTCGCAAGCTGGTGTCTAGCCAACTGCGCCACGGGGGCTGTCAAAATTGTTATTGTTAGTGAATTTCTTTAAAAACATGTTTTCCTGCATTTAGAGTTGAATACAAGTATACCTATCGTTGCATGCAACAGAAAACTACCCTTAATTACGGTAATACCATCTTTAACTTCACTAAATTCGATAGCTTAGAAAGCATTCTTGTAGGTGAGAATTTTATAATATGAGATGTTATTTCTCATTAGTTTTTTATCTGGACGATATTACGTACTTATTATGAAGTTTTGGGTGTTAAGTACATAAAATAAAAATAATATCTTTTTGTTACATATTTGTTGGTGAAAAAAGCTTTCGAATGACGGTGTATTTTTTCGTAATAATACGCTGGTGTGGGACACAAAAATAATTAATCCGAGAGAAGGAAATTGCAGACATCCGTCATCACGAAACCGTTTTACAATATTCTGACGTAAGATTAAATCGTAAAGCCATTTATCCGCTTATTATAGTTTTGTTACGACGGATTATTTAGTCAATATGTATCTATATTATTAGTTCACAATTAATTAAAATGTCTTAACATTTTCGTCTAACAAGTACATATTTCATTGTTTTAAAATTTGTATTACATACACAAAAAACGCGAAAAATTCGAACCTTAAAATTTCAGTTCATCACGGTCAATGACCATTTTAAAATATAATGCAATTTAAGGCATATCCGTTCAAAATTATGAGGCAAAATTAACGACGCGTTAACGTGTCCGAAACATTAATACAATAATTTAATTAAATTGTTTATTATTTCGCACTTACGCCCTTGGATTATAATTTCATTGATCGATCCCGAATTACAATTAAACAATCAGGTATATATGGGTTGAAATGATAATTAAATAACGATCATACCGAATGAGATAATCGGTAAGACTGCACGCGATCGAAATCTTATGAGTTACGGCCGTGGATTGAATCCGGTTTACGTGATGCTCTTCTGTTTTGCCACATAATTATGTTTAAAAAAATCACGCAAATACTTGAATTATGAGCAAATATCCATATCACGCAACTTAACGGATGTGGTTTAATAACAGATCTCGAACGATAATGTCTAAGCGATCGTAATCGGGTGTTTGTGTTGTAAATATTAAAAAGAGCCTATTTCGCTTGTGTTGGATGTTAACTAATTTGCCTTTTAACGTTAAAGCTAGTGTTGATAGGATTTGATTGTAATGTTAATGCAGGGGTATGTTAAGGTAAATATATGTATGCATTCTTGAGTTATAAGTCAAGTTGATAAAAAATATTTTTCATAAAATTAGCCATAAGCTGATAATTTTTTACTAAGCCAAGAATTTTAAATTAATTTCAATCCTTTAAGTAGGTCCAACCCTGATATTTTACAGAAGCAATAAAACATAACAGGATCTATTAACATAACGTCTATAGTACTAGACCTTATTATTTAATGGAGCAAATAGTAGTAAATACAAATAAATTTAATTTTACTGATTAAATCGGACATAAATTATAGAATTACATTCTGAAATCACGAAGGTGCAAGTAAGATGAATAGCTGGTGTTATTTATGAGTACTAAACCATCGCATTCGTGCCTAAGTGTACATGTTTATCGGGCTAGGATGATTTGTGTATCCAGTGTTGGCGAAAATTGATAGTTCAAAATGAGCGTTAATTTCTTAATTGCAAATTATACGTACAAAGTAATAATGCGTGTTTAATACTTTTTAATTACCTAAGTGAAAAGTTAAAGTTTTTTAAGGGCATAACTGGACATACGAATACCTATTTGTTGGTTTTTGTAATGAACATATTAGTTAGACGATGGCTCTCGTATCAATAAAAAAATGTATTTTTACTAAGTCAATAAATTACACTGTACTAGCTCCATCATCAGCGTATGTCCCACAGTTGGGCACGGGCCGCCTCTCCCATTGAGAGCGTTTCAGCCTTAGTCCACGCTGGCCTATTGCGGGTTGGCGGACCTAAGAAATACTAGCTTATTAAAAAATAATGCGGAAAATGTCCATTAGATAGTCCATCAGTAGATGCGTACAATAGGCGGTCAGCGTGTATGTCTGCGCAGGCGCAACTTGCGTCATAGTGTCGCAACGTGGTGCGTTCACACTTGATTTGGTTTCACAGTGGCACGCATGCGCGTGATTTGTGAATTGTTCACAGTTACCGGCCCCCGGCATGCGACCCAGCCGCGTTTGATCATTACTGACCTTATTCTAATATATAACATTAATGGAGCGAGATGAATTGCGGCTAAATATGCTGTTTAGTGTTAAACGAGCACAATTTTGCCCATTTATTATTTCTTGACAGCTGATCGTGTGCACGCTTGCAGTAGAGGTAACCTTATTGTTGTTGTTCTGACTTGGTTGGTATCTTGAGATAATTTTTTATACACACTAGCGGGTCGGTATGTCGCATTAGTGTTTTTAAAAGTAATCTATGCCAAATCTTTTACCGAGATTCATTAACCCCTATATCTATCAGTATCCAAAGCGCTCCAACTGTTGAGGCTTAATATACAAAAAACAGAATCTGTGATTCCATAAAATACAGGTTTAAAATTCGAAGACGGTTTAATAAGCCTATCACGAGTCGTGACACCTAAACCCATAATTATCATAAAATATTTATACAATACATTTTTCCAGATTATAACATTCTTGTTCCAATGTCATTTCTTAAATATTTGGGTTTAAAATATTAATATATTATAAAATATAATCAATCATGTTTTACTCGATAAAGCAATTTGATATTCATTGTTAATGAAATATTTGGCATTAAGTAAATTGATTTTGTAATTTATAGTCTATAGTCATTTTATATAGGGATATAATAATATATTTTACAAATAATGCGATAAGACTAAAACTTTTGGTAAAATATTAGTGGGGAAAGAGAATTATTTTTGTTATTATAAAAATATAACAGGAATACTTCGCACATTTTCTTAAAAAATAAACTAATTGCAATGATATCTACAATTTTGTTTTATCACAACTTGAATGTCAATATACTGGTAATGTGTGCGTTAGGTCCAGAACTACATCTACAAAAATGAATTTAAATTACTCATTTATTTTATTAAAAAAATATTATAAAACTGTTTTAAAAGGTTCGGTTTAAAGAAATAAATTTGATGTTTTGTTTAATCAATGCACGAACATTTTCGTAATTAACCTTCAAAGAATTTTATTCAAATCGCGATGAGAATATTATCTAGTTTAATTCTTAAGTAATAAAGCCTTGGTTTTCGGTATAAATATCCGATTTATGATACTATGACGTTTATCATTATGATGATTATTAACTGTTTTGGTTGCGGTAGGTCGTATGCTAATATAACTATAAACTTTTTGTTTTAGAATTCAAGAATTCTTTTAGTATTTTTTTATATTGACGAAGTGACCGCCTTAGTTCCATAGGTCAAGTGCAGTGTGATACAATCGCACCACGCGTTATTAAAAAAAATGCGTAAACCTATCATTCACGGGTAGCCTATATATTCTGTTGTAGCCACCTAGCCTGTACTAAATATCATATAAGTCTTATTGTTGTGTTGTGGTCACTTGTTAGTAGGTTTTTCATAATAAAATGCTCAGTAGCAGTATAAAGTCATGGTAAGTGCCTAGCAAAAAGCAATAGGTTTGCTCACTATCACTTGGTCTTAACCGGCGAAAAATAATGGAAGATATGAATTTCTTGCCTACCCCTTTGAGTATATAGGCTTGATTGTATGTGTTAAATAAGTAACTGTACCTACCCGGAAAGCAATGTTAACAAATCAAAGCTTAGGATGCACAGCGAAACATCACGATAGATCTAAGGGCTAATTTGTATGAGGTTTGTGAGTTTGATGTAAGAAATACCGATGGTATGAAGCGAGTCGCAGAATACTGAATAGGCAATACAATCTGAGTTCTAAATCTTGACCCACGCATACATTGCGGCGACTGGTTGTGAAATCCCTTTGCTTCAAAGGTCCTGAGGTAAACAATCAAAGTTGTCGAATCAGTAACATTATTTTAATAATATCAGATCCTTACTTGGGAAACTATTACCTGAAGGCAATATCTTGTTTCTATTAACTCTTTAATCGTATCATTTGTAATACAAATAGAATTTATTTTGCGACTGTGGAATATAAGTAGGAGAATAAATTGATCTTAGTTAATATTTGAATCTTAATATTTTATACTCTTAACTAATAAATAACGGAGCTATAAAGAGAAAACATATCAATAAAAGAAGATTTGGATGTCTTTGCCATGTAATGACGTTAAAATTCTAAAAAAAAAAACACTTAAAATTGGCCTTATCCTATCCTTTTCCTTTTCTTATCCTAAGCCCATACGGGGTTCGCTGGATCTTTGAATATCTTGTTTTTGTTTCTCATTTTACGAAAATAGTTTTACAACATCCACTTCAATTAATAACGCATATATAATTCTCCTTTTTAGTTCACACGTGCAGTTGAATCACGATGAATAAATATTGAAAAATGAATATAAAGTAGTAATTTATACAAAAAAGGAAACACCAGTCAACAGCGCTGTATATGAGCGTACAATATTATTAAGCTAATTACAGGATATATTACGTGTCAATATAGATTCATA
This sequence comes from Cephonodes hylas, assembly GCA_030295005.1. NCBI lineage: Eukaryota > Metazoa > Arthropoda > Insecta > Lepidoptera > Sphingidae > Cephonodes > Cephonodes hylas. The sequence continues at coordinate 9,245,220 of AP025366.1, forward strand.
ATATGCGATAATAATATCAATTACATCATTATTCGTGGTATAAATATTTAGACAACAATTGTTTTTTAAATAATAAGATGTTGTTAAGTAGTGAAACTCTCGATGCGTCAATATAAATATTGGGAATGCACGTTATAAAACGCAACCCAAGGTAGACAAAAAGACAATTTTTTTTTCAAGTGTATTAATTAAATTTTCCATCATCATTTTACATTGATCAATAAATTTACACAGTTATATAAATAGTTCAGCCCTACACCAAGATTCGAGCCTTATGTCCTGGGTATCAGCCCCTACGAAAAACTTTTCCCTTTCACAAACACCCAGACCCGAAACAAATATTTATGGTTACACAAACATAACCGCATTTGGTTGAAAGCTCATTTAAACGATACAATATATATATAACAATGAGCAAATATTTACAATTATTGTAAGCGTAATTTGTGTTATATTCCCATGAAATTTCGCAAGTAGAATGCCATGTTTAGTTACAGTAATCTATTCATAACAGCGTAGGAACGTTGCTCGCTATAATTGCATCCAAACCACGTGACATTGTGGACAAGTTGCAATACATTTGGCTGTGATGTGGTCACGCGCATAGAAAGCTGCATTGGTATGCTTGGACCTACTGTTAGGCCTTGGAACGGCATGCGACCACAGACCCTTATGTCGGTGGGGTCAATAAATTATTTAATATGGCCAGACTAATATGAATGCGATAGTAATCTTTTTGTTACGCTTTCACGCAAATTACTTTAGTAGTTTAGGTGATTTTTTCTATGTAAATAGCTTATTTATCTACCCGGAGAGAAAGAAAATCGTACTTCTTTTAATAAAATAGAGCAATTAATAAATTGAGTTCAACAGTTAGTTTAGATGATGACGAAGTAGGTAGTGTTATCAAAATGAAACTAAAGTGTGGTCTGTTATTAAAATTTGCATTCAATATCATATGACAGGAGTGTGTTTTAATTTAATGAGGCATTTTGGATTTCTTTATGCTTTTCTCAAGTAGCTGATAAACAATATAGAGTATTAGTATTTTATGCAGTGTGCAAGAACATAGGCGGTTGTGTAATAACGATTCAAGCAATGTAAGACTATATCAGAAAGAAATTACTGTCCATCGGTCATCATAAATTTTATAATATCCAAACACTCCGCCTACATAATCTGTATTTGATGAATGGTTTTGATACTTGATAAAATGGTAATAGTTGATTAACGCCGCGCAAAAGTATCAAGATTAATGGAATTTGCGCAATCCTTTCACACTTAAAGGGCTTGTACAACCGGTCGTTTCTGTTACGATAACGTGGAACTATGGGACTTATCGTCATAGTGTTATCGAACAAAGTTTCATCAATGTATCAACTTCCTAGACTGCATTTAAACTTGCTGCCGTACAAACTTTCAATGTTTAAGTTATTTCATTGGGTTTTACATTATTTATGCTTGATGTTCCACGAAATGTTTTACGACGCTCGTAACATTTGTGATGGTTTTAGTAATGGATTTGATTTAACGAAATTATCTATATATCTTGTGAGTTTAATTTATCGAGATTTTTTTAATTGATCTTGAGATTTTTGGAAGTTGTATTGATCCCTAATGTTGGATTTTGGACGAAAATATTTAATCACGCGTTTTTTTATGGTGCAAAAATTATTCCGCGCCCTTTGCTTGATTCGTGTTATTGCGTCACATCATCTCCATATTCTGGTTCTACAGATTTGCATGAAATATACGAGACGAAAGTGGTAAATGTAAACGATTAAACGCATTGCAAATTATGAGATTGAAATTATGAAATTACCAAAGATTTAATGCAAACGGTAGCTGCGTATCTCACGATAAATCGACAAGATAATATCGATTATAGAACTGATAAAACACTCAACAACTGTTACGACGATTATTTCATGAAAGCAGGATTTACAACGCCATAAACCTAGAAAATATCCTAACAGATGGCTAAGGCAGATAAAATGTATCATAACTTACCAATAAATATTACTTTTAAGGCTTTATCTAGTACGTTATACAATTGAACTATTTAAATAAACGTAGTCACATATAGAATACGTTTGAAATGTCGAAACGCCGCCATGCAAATCAAAGTTGCAATATACGGAACAGAACAAAAACTACTAATAAAATTTGTCACAGTTACAGCCGTGTAAATAGTTTACTTATTACCATACTGAGAAAGCAGTCGCAACTCGCAACAGCTGAAACGGTAAAAGGGACGTTGCGCAGGAGGCTGGCGTAGACGGGCGTAAGGCCGCTAACGAGAGTAGTTTCGAAATCTCTATTAGACGGATTGTGTTCGAGATAATCCTTATCGTTCGAACCGTGTTTTGCATTTGTAAAGCGGTGATATACTATTGCATTCCTACTTCCAATTACAACACTCTTACCTTCATTAACATGCGTAACATTTTGATTAGTTGCATCTTTGATTAATTCTTTAGCTGCTTTGATGTCCGCTGTATATGTAACTAGTACATGATGTTCATGTTTGAAGAACAATAAATCTGAATTAGCCTGACGTATGCATACAGAAACTGAAGCATCTTTATTCATTGCGCTGTTGCACAAGTCGATCATACAAACTTGAGAAACATAACAACAATTAATATGACCAGCGAACAGACTGACGTTTTTAGGGAATTACATACGAATCTTATGCCTATTGTTTTTTGTGAGGCAATAATTGTTAGACAAACATGTAAAAAGCAGTTTCGTAATATACAAGTAGGAAGTTACATTTCGTCAGAGTTAAATAAATAGTGCGTGCTGTTTACCGCCCGTGTGCATTCGTTTCACACGTGCATACCTTACAGTGTACAGCTGACTAGCGTTTGTAGAGTTCATACGTCCGCTCCAACAGTCCTTACTTGAGGTCACATATCAAGTTCACACACTTGCCGCGCAAACCAGTTCTGCGTCAGCATATTGAATGTGTGCATGTTACGTAACAATCTGGTTGCCGTTTCCGCGGTTTCCCTTCCTACTCTATTGATAAAGCTCTGTTGCAACTCTAGCGCTGCATATCCTTTGTCTCACCCGCATGTCATTGCTTCTATAAACGTTTCATCATAATTATGAGTTAAAGATGTTCATTAAATAATTAAAGTCATGTTGTGATGAATAATTAAAGTTCTTTGTTACTCGTTGCGAAACTGACAAGGACGTAATGTCACGATATATAGTAATTAGATTGTACGTAAATGTTTCTAAACATGCTTAATGAAGTTGTTAGCTGAATTAGATATAACCGATACAGAATGCAGGCCCATTAGCCAGGCTTAAGAGAATGTGCTTTTTGACATATTTTTGCAGTCAGGGAAAGGCAGATAAAGCTAGGCATTTTATGCGCTTGCACAAACACTCGGTGTTCGTAGTTAAGTGATATTATTAATTACAAAATAGTATTAGATGTTTATAACGCCGCCACGCCTTATCCAATTATGAAAATTTGCGCAAAGATAATGAATGTATTTCACGATTTATGTCAAAATAAGCGTAAACATTGTGACATTTTTTTATTGTGTTATAAAACGAGATAATGTATGGTTATTTATTTATGAAGGTTTATTCAGAAAGACACAAACAAGCATACTTAGTAATCTTAGAAACTACTTCGTCTGCTTGTAGTTTATCACATTACTTTTATAAATATACCGATGTTTTGGGTATAAATAAACTTTAGCTATCATAAAATAGGTTTTGTAACAAAATGTTCTCACGGCATCAATATTTACAGCTTGATTGTATTTCTGAATTTTAAGTTAATTGGAAATGATTCATTAAGCTTTAAATTTTCATTAATATTCACAGTATTTACAATTCGTTAAGTTTTATTTGTTGCCTATATAAACCGGGTTGAAAATAACTACATTTCCATAGAAACAAAATATCTATGGATTAGATAAAACATGATAAAAAATAATTAAAAATTACGAAAGATGATAAAAGAAAAAAGAATTTGCATACTTAATATCAATTGGCCGTTTATAGTTATAAATAAAACTCTTTTAAATTACACCGTCCAGAACATTCTAAACACAATAGTCGATTAGCAAAAAATACATTTGAAAGTATTGAAGGCCGTGGAAGACCTACCGCTGGGTTTATTTTTTTATATATAGTTGCACTAGATATAAATGATACGTACAGTCAGTGGCATCGAAAAATCAGGACATAAAAAAAAATTACAAAGGCAAAAAAAATACAAACCACGTTTGTTTCTTTTCTGGAGATTTTTTTCTACTGTCTACCATTTGGTAATTATTTATGAAATATTGTATATTGACACTGATATTACCTGTCTATATCATTTTATAGCTATTAATAAACTCTTAAACTTAATTATATGTATAGCAACGATATCTAGTATTTACTAATACAATAAGTATTTACTATTTATTATTATCATGCATTTTAAAGACTATGAAAGTGGATGGATGGGCGGGCCGAGGAAGGCCAAAGAAGAGATGGATGGAGTGCGTGGCTGAAGATATGAAAAAGAAAGGGGTGAATGAAGACATGACGGCTGACAGGAATGTGTGGAAGGAGAAAACATACTGCGCCGACCCCAAGGATTAAATTGGGACCAGGGCAGGGGGATGATGATGCATTTTAAAGACTCTATATTAAATATACATGAAAAATTAAAGCTATTTAAAAAAAAGATATAAACCTTTTTGTATATAAAAAAAAATTAAAGAAATCTATAGTCTACAGAAAATTATCACAATTCTCTTTACTATTCGCGCAAGTTGTGCGGTCGTGTTCAAATCTTATTTTGTATCTTTCTATATTTGTCTATGACTGTACGGGTTACTTAATTGTATCAGCGACGTAACTTGATTAAAAGGCTCATTGTTCTCGTGATAAAGTATTGAACTCAAGTTCTAGCCATGTGTATGTAATATTTTAAGTGTTTTGTAAATAGTGCTGTAGTCCGAATGTATTAGCGTGTACAATATTTATCGATTCAATAATCGTATGTTGGAGAAATTGATGCCAACAATAAAATTGATAGTTGCATTTATTGAATTTTAGAAAGGTACATCATGTACAAATAATGTAATATATTAAAGTATTCTGATCATATTATTCTTTCATATAATAAATTGCATCTAAACCCATTAAGCTAACACTTTGTTCTTTGATAAAAAAAAAGAATATTCTTTTTTTAAATCGTGTATTTGATCATTGATACGTCACTGCAAGCTAATGTCACTTGCTAAGTAACTAGGTACGTTCCACTTTGTTCAATTTTAAACGCATTAAAATAATATTGTGATATTTGACGACCTTGTTAGTAATAATATGATATAATCAAAATGAGATTATCTATTTTTATGTTACACAAATGGCTTCATTCTCGTTGTGCTGGCATTCTATGTATTAGTTGGGGTGTTACTGAATACATAAATAATGCGGTTAACAAGAGCATTGCATCATTATTTTATCGCGTTTTGATATATTACTACTCATTTATTTTTAATTAGTTTTAATGTTGTTAAATACTTTTTTATTCATTTATATTTTTGAAATTGGAATTCAACTTGAGTTTTGAATATTCATTCTATTTTCAAGCGGAATATTTTTTTTTAATTTTTCCATGCAGAGCGAAGGCAAATGGATCAGGAATAGACAATTTGATTCATGTTTTTTTTCTTTGTCCGCAGGCTTTAGTGCTTTGCGTGTGCGTTGCGCTCACGTCAGCGCAATTTAGGCACTTCGGAGCCTTCTCTGATTTCGCGCCTAGTTTCGACTCAAACTACAACTATTTATCGTCGGCTGCTGCGAGGGACCCAAGAGCCAATACTGGTAAATACATCATTTATTGACCTCCGATTTCACTCTTTAATACTCCATAATTATGAATACGATTGATGTAGATTGAATATATTAATTTTTAGTGTAGGCGGTAAGTGTTTACTCTAATATTGAGAGTATCGTTTTTAATGCGATATTGGAATAATTTATCCGTAGTATGACAGATATCCCAAATTGACTATAGCAGTGTTCTGAAATAATACACATCACTGTACTTTATATCTATACAAAACATTCCTAGTAATTATTCACAATTGAATACTACATTTAGAAAATAATATCAGTAGGATGATATATTTAATACCCTAAATAGATCTTAAATCTTTAGAAAATAACTTAATTGTTTTCTGATGCAGTTTTATATAATTTAAATGTTTTATAGAAGCATTTATAGAGTCGCCAAACAGGTTCAAAAGGGCAAAGCAAACTGCTAACAATTTACAATCTTGTGACCACTCTGAAGGTCAAAAGAACAATCGCAACAGATGATTATCTCAGCGATAGTTGCGTAAACAAACATTAGCATTTATTTACATATCGTAGAGATTTTTCTTTAATATCTGATTTAAAACAAAGAGAAAAATCGTAATTCTATGTCAATCACCTATGGTTTTGTTATAATACCGCCCAAATAACCTAATTCAGAAATATCAATGTGTAAGTTGACTTCGCGAGAAAGCCAAATCGCTTTCGATAACCGATTTGACCTATGGGTCAATAAGTTTCTTTAGTTGCTTTCTACGCTAGAAAGGTTGCAGAACCCTATAGGGGTCATTTATATCTTCTGCAAATATTTCTCTTATTAAAGATTTTTTGGTTGTTCAGTGAAGATTTTTTTGTGCGCTTTGGCTTTCTGACCACATACATATATAAACTTACGTCTGTTTCCCGTTAGCATAATCAGAGACTATAGAGCGCTAAATGTCACAGTCCAAACACACTTCATCCACTCAATTTACATTATCATCTCCTCGCATGCATGTCGGTAAAAGAACTGGTATCAGATAATGGGTATTGTTATGCTGCAACTAGCATATTTGATCGCTAGACCTGAGATTATCTATTAAACTAGGCGTTCTACGTGTTCCGTAGTTAAATTCATTGACATTGACTTAAATATTCTAGTCACAAGACAGCCTTCGGCCTGTTCTGACTCAGCCGAAATATTGCGAATTCTCAGCCGGATCTTAATGTTACAATGTTACTCTCGTAAAGTAAGCTTGATGCCTTCGGTGACAAATAAATGGCTTTTAACGACCGGTTCAGATACTGTGTTGACAGGATTTTCATATAAATTTAAGTTGATGTCTGCCACGTTCCAAAATTCTTTAAAAGTGAGAATTAAACTGTTGATCTGTGCTTGCAGAATAAAATGGCTTACAGTAATAAAAGTAGCCACGACTAATTGAGCATTACGATTTATAACGGTTTAGTAGCTTTTAAGTTAATTAATAGTTTTAGTGAAACAATTTTTTTCTTTATAATGTTATAGTGGATTAATAGATAAACTTTTTATTTATACGAAAATGTAGGTAGACAGAAATTGATCATGCTACAAACGTCATAATATGTGTTAATAATTTACAAAAGCCTCCAAAAATCAGTCTTTTTCTAAAAAGATAAGACACTTATTATGTCAAACAGAATTTGTAACAAAATAATAAGTGTCACAGAAATCAATAGACCACGCGACTTTATCTCAATCCTACGATCAAACTTTACGTAACAATAATCCACAGATTTATCGGCAATAAAGTTGTACTTGACGTAATGACTAACAGTAATGTCTAATGAAAACATCTCGTCCTACAGCTTCGGTAATTCGCCTTCTACGAGTAAATTGTCTCACATTTTAATGCGAACCGCTGTCTTTACATCACTCTCCTTAATCGATCTTAATTTTGATATCATTACTTTTTATTATCAATAGAAATTAATAAACGCTTACATAAACGGCAATGAATACGAAATTCTTTAATTGGGGTAATTCCGTAATTACCCCAGTTTAATGGGATTAAATAGATGTGTTTATTACGGAAAAGCGTTTACATCATTACCTGTTAAGGATACTTTAAATACATTTATTAGTGAATAGTAAAACAGCAGGTTTAATAGGTCTAATTCAGTCGAAACAAGTTCCAGTCCTGGGTAATAGGAGCCGGGTTTTCTGATAGTTGAATGAGATATCGATCATTTGACGCTTAAAATTCTCTCGCAACACTTTTACTAGTAATTTTAATAGCAGTAAAGCAACTTTTTAAAGGCGAGAGTCTGAAGGGAGAACTAATACCACGATGTAAATGTAAGTGCTTCTGTGTGGCAGTTTTGTCATTCAGTTTAACAAATTTCTTTTTCAATTTTAGTGACGCCCTAAAACGTATCCATTTTGCCACAGATGCAAAATAGCTTAAAAATCAGACAACTGAAGGGACAAGATTACATTTTTTTAATGTTACTTTAACCTCGTATCTATTTCATTTGTACCAAATACAAATTATCAACATTGCAAAATATATGTAGCGCTAATACCTTAGTTCACACAATGTATTGCGTTTCACATAATATTTAAAATGTTAACTACTAGAACGACCTCCAAAGTTGAGTTGTGTTTAGGTTTCATTTCACAATGGACAGAAAGGTTCGCCCATGGTAGTCACCTGTTCTGATGTTTATCTATTTCTTGCAAAACGTAAATTTTTCGAGGTATGTTGTGAACTACATATATGGTTCATAGTTGTGGAGAAATAAACTAAATCGTCTTGTCATAATGACTTATCTTTTAAACTTTGTTTATATTCCTATTTTTTATTTAATTTTGGAGTTTTAGTAGATTCTGATTTGTTTCGTATAGTCATTGTGTAATCCAGTCTTTTGATGAATAACCTAATGATTACCTAGTACTGGCAGCTAAAATAAAACAAAGAAACACTCAAGATTTAAAAGTAAAAGTAGTCACACAGTTTATAACTCAAAAAGTCTTTTGCCGAAATAATAAAATTATCCCACGTAAAGTTTAAGAATGCCTAATGATTGTGAAGATTTACTTATAACAATGGCAAAAAATTAATAGTGTTTTATCTGATGGTCAGTTTAGCTACTTATTATATTTGACAAGTTGTATAAGTACAATAATTTCCTAAGGGCGCGGCTGCCGTTAATGTTTGTGCAAAGAAATTGGAGGAAGTAACACAGACTGTTGGATTCAGATGCGAGATATGTGAACAAAATAAAGTAATATTTGTGTAAAGAGGATTTTTTTAAATTTCTATTATAAGGATATGCGTATGACCAATGAATTGCAATGATGAAAAAATATAAAATGTCTTTCTTCCACACGTAACTGATATTTTTCGAAAAAAAAATATCAAGCGATAATGCGGTTAACTCTATGTTTGCCAAATAACATTAAAATATGTTAAGCCGTTTTTCCTTTTTAGCGTCAAACCCATCTTACAATTTTAATTCAGACTCTAATTTGCCGCTCTCTTCTGGCTTCCCCAGTCATTAAAATATTAACTTCCTCAGTTGTATTGTAACTTTTGTTAAGGCAGGGAATTTTGTTTTAAAAATTATGATAATTCCAACAATTCAAAAAGTCCCCTTTTTAATCCCTAAGTGCGCGCCCTTGTGTCGCACTAAAACTAATTGCAAGTAGCCTGGACTGCTCGTATATCCGACAAAGGCAGCTGCTGAATAGTTTTTAGTATCCATATAAATACTGCAGCCATTTCACTTAAATCGATTAGACTTGTTAATACTTTTTACAAAAATTAAAGTAAGCTAAAATTTAACTTATCAGTTGGTCGTACCTTCTTGATGTTGCTGAAGGAATAAACACTTTCATAACCTTCTTTATATGCAATAATAATTATTCCATCCTCTGTCTCTTTGGTATCTTAATTGATTATATGTATATAATGTTTATTAAGGGAAAATAAACAACCAAACAGAGAAATTGATTCATAAATTTGGTGATGGCTTTATAAATACCATTTCTTAGCAGTAGGCTATGATGATTGAAACTCTAATATCATAAGATAAATTCCATCAATGAGATGCATTGATAGCGAATATCAATTCAAAGTCAAGCATGTATAATTCAAGGAACGAGTAAATATATTCCGTTGTTAGATGAGCATTCGATTGCTTACTTAACGCAATGCAAATTTGCTCGCCTTGTAACTTATTTAAGGGTAGGGAAGGACACTGATCCAGTTCTCAGACGTTTAATTATAACCGAGCCTTTAACAGTCGATCAATGTATTCTATTGACTTTGATATTGACTAGATGTTATATTAAATATAATTGTTTTAGCCTTAAGGAGGTTGTTCGATAAAGAAGGTTCTGGTTGACCTAGCTTGGGGTTTTGTTGTTGTTCGAGGATGCACCGCTAGATGTCATTTTATTAAGTTTACACAAAATAGTAATATTGTCTTGTCTTGGATAACATATTTTTTATGTAATTATACATCGAAGAGATTTATATGTGGTACTGTTAGAAATGCGATAGTGTGTATTAACTTGTGATTGGCTATAGAGCTTTTGCAATGGAATAAATGTGAATTCCAGAAGTACACAAATAAATTTATTGCTAACATACCTAATAGTGTTTTGAGTGATTTAGCTTCGATAGCTTTGGGTTTAAATTCACGTGACTCGAGACATAGTTAAAACACAAACTACCTTTGCATTAAATTCGCATAAATATTAAAGACTGTGTTTGTTTTGTCGAAAATAACTAAAGCAAATGCATGCCATTAAAAGGTTTAGTTGTAACGGTAAACTGTATAATTTAACCTGTTTATCGCCACACCGTCAAATGTCAGCGGTACTAAGTTACTTTTAAACGGCAAGAATTAGAACAGGGAGCTGGTCTTATTATATATAGTAAAACTTCTTTGAAAAAATTAAAAAAGGGCGTAAATCTATCTTGTGTCATTTTTATGTCATTAGATTTAGGACGCATATTTATATTAGCTCCTATATTATACTAGTATCTGCAATTTTATGATTCTACATTCATTAGGTGTATCTTAACATTATGATGATCATTTGTCCTTCATAAGATATATTCAGAAGGATTTGTTAAGATATACATATTTACACAAATCTAACTGACAGTAACATATAAATGATAATAAATAATGTCTTTATTTTAACTTTAAATTATGAATGACGAAAAAAGCCTTGAATCGATATAGAATATTAATATTATGGTGATTTTGCACGAAATATTTTAATATAATCCTCAGCGCGAAAAAAGGCGATTCTAAAGAGGTCATGAGTTCGATCTTTTTAAGCTCTATTAGCCTTTTGTATCGAGATCTGCTTTAGGGTTTTACTTATTTATATTATTTTTTCCTTTTGCACGATATATGATAAAAAATCATACATCATTTGGGCTTCTGGAGTATTTTTTATTATAGTTTTTACAGTACTCCATTAAAGTATTACGTAACTAGACTATCACGATATATTAAGATGTAAAAGATAACAATTGACGTCTTTCAAAGCTTTTAACGCAGTAAAAACTGGTGTTTTTTCTTTTATTCCGAGAATTTGCTAATTTGATTTAGAGTTAATTTATGACTTCATTGAGAGTTATCTGTTCAATACTTTATACAAATCGAGAATTATCATTGTTTTGACTGAATATAAATTTTAATTATAACCTATTTTAATCATAACCTCTTCATAATTTAAATGAGCTCAAATGATGGAAAAGAGTGCCTACTATGAGTTATTGTACCAGAAAACATTTATAAACGACTTGCTATTGCTGCTATATTGCTAACTTTTGGTGTCTAGAAAGTGAGCCAGGAACATACTCCACAGAACAGTTTAACCAGAAACTATAAATTAAGTTTAAACTCGTATCAAATAAGATAATACCTACTGACGAAATCTAAACGCATTTATTTCACTTCTCATAATGTTTCCTCATTTATCCGTTATGAGGGGACATTATGCAGAATTGTTCATATTCGGGTTAAATATGTAATTTAGCTTCATAAACGTTATATTCGTCGATCAATGTAATGTGCAGTACGCGTCGTGTGGCGGGTATAAAGGGTCCGAACTGATGACAAACTTATGCTCGGCTGAGCAAAAAGCGAGGACACGACACAAACGATCGGTCGACAGCCGCATCCCTCAGAATTAATTAGAAACAGCTTTGTTTACCAACGAGTAACACTGGTTGTTTAATTTGTGTAACTGTAACCGATATAAGACGACAGAAATCTATACTCCTAGTCTATTTGGTTTTAACTTTGTCAGACTATGTAAGTTTTACTTCAAGCTTTGAAATGTAATACACAAATATTAAATTGGAGTTTAGTTGATTGTAAAACCGAACATGCTTTAGTACCTGATACCCACGTAAACTATACCATACGGAATTGGAGCTTTGCAAATGTTAGGTTGTATATATTTATAACTGTGTTCCGTATACAAATAATAAAAAATATTGCTAATTATAAAAAATAAAGAAATAATGATATCATAAAATTGATATCATAATTTCTTAGATTTATATATTATATGATTGCACTATCAGTTATTGTTATGATAATTATTATCACACAAAAGGTTGTAAATTTTAGCACAGATTTCAGGGGATTAAATGAATTTTTCACGTTGATGACTAATTATACCCATAGTTAGTTACTTTCCAGTTATAAGACCAGAACTGTGGATGTTCTAATATCTTGTTGGACTTGGGATTACTAGTGTATGATTTAGGCAGTCCAGATGAAGAAGCAACAGTCTTCTAAGTAGGTTGCTGAAATTAAAGCCAAATAAATCTAAATTCTAAACGTTATATTTCTTTGAAAACTTGAAGAAATAAATTGGTTTCGGCAAGTCTTTCTTAAAACATTATAAGAAAAAAATTACACATTTTAAGAACTAATAAGTCAGTTATAATTCTTTCAAGTCTAGCATTAAACACAGGTTATAAAATTGGTCTAAAATTTCGAAATACAAACAAGCGTTGTAAAATTGCCGCCATTTCGAAACAACGATAACATCTCACAGTTGTGGCTAATTTAATTGTTATGTGGAAGATCTATTGCAACGGCAAGATTGCAGACATTTCGTGAGCAAACTCTTTATACCAGCTAAATAATATATTGAGCTGTATGGAGTCGAGTTGGCAGTCGACAGAAATATTACCGATGGCTCGAAGTCGGACGGAGTATGTCTAATCCCGAAACGCTTCGGACACGCATCCATAACTATGCCCTGTTTACGTTTTGATTTTATTGCTTGATATTTTAGAAACAAAAATTTCAATTACAAAAACAAATGTTTCTACTATTTCAATTCCATACTAATATTATGACACTCCAAAAATCAAATTAACAATCTATTATTATTTCGCAATATTTTATCAGGAAACCGTGCTTATTAATTTTTTTCAACAACATAAAAGTCTACTACCTGTTCCGGTAATAAAAATTGCATTAATAAATTCAACTCGAGGCGGTTTGGGCTTTAAAGTTCGCAGTTCGATGCTGATAATGGTCTATTAGTAACTTGTCAACGTTATTATTAATCTTATGCAAGATAAGGCATATTTAAAATGGCAAGAATAAATGACTAATATCAAACGTGGAATAATGCAGCTTATTAATTTACCAGTGTTAGTGACAAACGACAGTGTTTCGCATTCTCCAGAGTATATATGTACTGTAGATGTATCCGGTTAGCACCAAGACGTCATTATTGTGTACTAGTGAAGATCTCACTCTTTTTGGACCTGGAATGGTGTAGTCTTGACGATTAAGAAAAAAGTATCCTAGTTTTTAATCCCTTGGAGACAAAATTTGGAGACAAAGTTAGAAGTTTTTCATTTGTATCTGAGGCATATAAACATTATTTAGACCACAACAAACATAATCTACTTATCTAGCAGCGCGATTATGCATAACATTATGCAATCAAATACTACTTCCGAATTTAGTTTAGCCGTTCTAGATTGTTCGTAAACAAAATGTGTGGACCAAACAGGTTGCATTCTAGAGCCATAGATAACATTTACTACCCTTTTCTTGCAAGATCGTCCGTATCACGCTATATAATTGTTATTATAACAAAAATAAAAATATCACTTTTCCACTTAATAGTGACAATCGCCCGAACGGAATTCTTAAAAAAAAAGCCTAATCTCATTCCCGCCCTTACCTCCAGTGGCGGTACTTCCATAGAAGCCCGAAAGCCCGACTTGCCTTACATAGTTCCGAATAACGAACTTAAGGATTGTTTATTTATAAAATAACGCTATAAATGTGAATGTGAGTACTAACCGGTAGGTATTTATTAGTCCTACGTACCAAAAAATATGCTGCTACTAAATAAACATTTGGGCTTGCCTTAGTTTGACACCCTAGGCACGCCACTGCTTACCTCCTTATAAAAATCCTTTAAATTGAGCCCGTGATTTAGACACGAAAGCGTAATACGGGGCTGTATTACTACGTAGTCAATTACATACGGACTTGTACCATTAGTATGCGTATCATTAATCACATGAGCAGATAGATTATTTACGTTACTATTGTCGTACTTGTATGCACTCCGTCGATTTTCTTCCTTAAAAAACCGCATAGCAACACAATCCAGTTTTACAAGGTCGTCTACATATCGCGGCGAAGGCTGCGCTCGTAACTGTACTAAATGGGCATTAACATGCAATGGTCACGTAGACTTGACAAAAGAGAGCGGATATGGAAGACAACGATTTCTTGCATAAAAACATACTTGAGTTGTTTTAATAAGATAACAGTTATGCAACAAATAGTTACTTTGTGGCGGGATCATGAAAAATTAGGTTGCTTTAGATCCGCTGAGCTTCGGTGCTTGGCGTCAATACTGTGCACTGTTGATCCTGGAACACAGGAGTTACAGTGATGTTTGTGGTGCGATAAAAAACAGTGCTAACTACATATAGCCGAGGTCTGTCTATCAAAAACTATTTGAATTTTTAACCAGGTGTATGATACAAATCATATCTCTCTTCATAGCCGGCTTCGACGTCATGGAAACTGTAGAGTATAAATCTATCTGTAATCAAATAAACAATAAATTTACGATTAGAAAAATGTGAGTCTCTCCCCTCTTAATGCTCTGTTTGGACAATATCCTGATTACCGTCACATATGATTTGTCATTGTGTATGGCCATTATACAGGGTGTATTTAGACCGTGATCGAAAACTGAGGCAGGTAACAGCGATAGTGATTACAAACCCCCTGGCATTAAAGAAAACCTCGACAAAAAATAAAATTTTTGAGGTTTTCCATACAAACCACATACTTTTAACGCCGATAGTTGTATGGAAAACGTCAAAATTTTTATTTTTTGTCGGGATTTTTAATATCGCCAATGGGTTTGTGACCACCCTGTATAAAAAAATGACGAGAGGAAAGTACAACTAGGCAATAAAATATTAGTTTATTCCTATGCCTTGAATTAAATAGACCGTGGTTTTACCACTTCCAAACTATCGTTAACATAGTTAAGAAACGTTAAGTCTGATTATAATTGTAGGTATAAATAATGTATTCAATTATACTCTTGTAGTACTTTTACTTTTCTTGTCAATTAAGTAATAACGTTTCGGAATGTACGAAATAATTACGATGGAGCGGAGCAATAAATTCGCTTAAACAATATTATTTATTGCTAATAGTTATTTCAATGACATACTACGTAGCATTACGTGAAAATTAGTTTCATGTTATTACACAATCAATTATAAAGCCAACATGAAATAAATACATTTTCTAATATAACAGAAAAGTTCAGTAGTCGTTGTAAGTTTGTACTTAGATTTCAGGAGATCAAATTAATTTTTCACAAGGATGACTAAGACGTACATAGTTTATACGACCATAACCGATGTTTCAGTCGAGTAAATGGATAATAAGAATTTTATTTACGCCCACATGTCGTTTGAACAAATCAAGGAAATTAAGAAAAAGTGACCGACCTCTCTGATAGCGTTGGAGTATAGGTAAAAGAATGTGGACTACATCCACTCGAATGTAGTCATGAAGGCTATTTCCGCGCTATGATGTGATAAAAGGCGAGCCCGATTACGCTTGACATTAATAGTTTGCATTAATTAATGTTTGTGCGTCGGTTACTATGTCGGAAGCAAAAGGACAATGCCTTCGCCCATGTAAAAAAAATTGTAAGGATCTCTTTCACAATCATAATTGTATCAGATTAAAAAAACGGTCAAGTACGTTTAACCAACCGACGCGGGTTCTGTACGTAATTAATGCTAATAAAAATCTAGAGGCGTGTTATCTGTGATGTGGAATTAATTAGCATTTTTTAGTCAGGAAGGATTCTAAAATTTTGCATAATTTATGCCAAGGTGCAATTTAAATAGAACGTGTTTATTGCGTATTTGAACATATAAATTTTATAGCCTCGGCAAAGTAGGCTTTTAAAAAAATTAAAAGGTCCTGAGTTTGACTCACTAATCCAGGCTTGTGTTCATGGCTGTTTCTCTATAGACCAAAACTGACAGACATTTACGCCCTTACTTATAAAAGTTAAATTAACTAGCAACAAGAACAACTTTCATATCATTTGTCCTACTCTATTGAATGATCAGTGACGTAAGCGAAAACGAGACAAAGCATAATTAAAGTATTAGTTAAATAAAGTCACGTTTATAAGTAAGGCCGTAAGTCGTAGAAGAGCCTATTTCAGATAGTGTCTATTAATAAACATGATTTTGCTAACCAACAGGTATTTCTTTTATTTCGATTATAACGGGTGTCTTTCAGCAAATAAATTAATAAATCTGAGTCAGTTAAAATGATTTGTCTGATTATGTGTATTATAAAACTAGAATATTATTAGCGCTTTCATAACTAATAATATGAATTAGCATATTGCACAAAATTGAAAGTGATCAAGAATCGGAGCACGAGACAGTCTTCTATAAAGCCCTACGTTTTATATAACGGAATAACAGCTTGCGGCGTTTTCATTTGTTTTATGCGGAACCCTAACATTATGGCTGTTATTACTTCATACATTTAACAATGTAATTGACTGTTGGTCTCGATTAGGTATACGGTAGTTACAACACTATTTGTTATGAGCTGTGTTCAAATATTTTACTATTGCCTTCGATTCGCGAAATGTAAATTATTGGTAAATTTAATTTAACTTTGAATTTAATGTGCATAATATAAATCAAGACAAGATTTTTAGTGTCTTAACGGTCCCGCTTTAATTTAAACACCTCAATCAATTTATCACCGATTTTGTTTATAGTTTACAATTGGCTTACTGCCAGTGCGATTATTTTGCGGTTCTATTATAAAAAATCACAAATTGGCACTAAAACATTTTTTTTCATCTTAGCTAGTCTCTATACAACCAATAGGTTTGAAGTAAGTTCTTGTTGACTTACAGCTCACGGGTACAAATTAGGCAAAGATAATGAGCCTTAATTCGACACGAACGTCGGAAACGCTACAAAAACAAGTAATAAATCGGCCACAATTTGTAATGTTCATATTGGTTGGTTAGACTATTTGAATATCCTTGAGTGTTAGATCAGCGTTGTGTAATTACTGTCCACTTATAGGTCCCATTACTCAGCTATGTCACATCTCGTAGCAAATATATAGAGTTTAGCTAAGCGAGCAATTGACAACGATTTATTTGAAAAAAGTAGTATTTAATTATTTGTATAAGTTTGTACCAAGTGATCAACAGGTTCCGGGTTTGTTCTTGGGTTGACCATTATGCATTTAGGTTTTTCCATTAGAAAATTTTGAATAGTAAGGAGTCCGGAAATGTACCCGAAATACTGCTGTATGCTATAGCTTCAAAGAATATATGCGTGATTTTAATTATGCTCGTAAATAAGAAATTATAAAAGCTATAATAAACATATCATGCTAACAAAAAAATAAACCATAACAACAAGTTTCCTCGTCAAATTCATAAAGATTTGATTCTAAGAAAGGAAGATAAATAATGTAATTAGGTTATTCGGCAAAGGTCATGAATTCAACATATTGATTGCCATCTTAAGCTCCTGTCATTTCATAATAAACATTTTTATTGTGATAAAAGACTAGGCTTAGATTGTTTTTGTCAGATTGAAGAGTTTACCTTCGCAAAGGTTACGAAAAGGCTATTCGATAATACTGTACGAAGGTTGAATAAGTAAACGACGACGCACCAGAGCATAGTACGTGCTTAAAAATTCAATTGACACTCAGAAAGGTGTGAAGAATCGATTTGGATGGCCAGAAATCAATTTTATATAAAATATCAATTTATCAGACGATAAATCGAAAAAGACTCTATCTTATATTTAAAATCATGTTTACATGTACTATACAAGAATTTGCAGAGGACATATTCAGCAATACAGAGCTAAAATCTTATGCTAATGTTGTTTCGCATGACACACTGTAAGCACTATAACCCGATTTTATAGACCGAAGCTATTATGTGGCTACATATCTTACCAGCAGCAACTTGGGCGATCAAAAACCTCCCTTAACTTTCGCAAACGTAAACGCAAAATTATTTGTCCACGTCGGTATTCTCTAAGATAGTGTTTTTCCGCGGTAGAAACGCATTTTAAGAGGACTAAAATATACCACTAATAGATTTATACCGCTCTTTATATCTTTTGTAAGGTGGTAGCGATTTATAAAGATACGCAATGTAATGAAAATATTGCAAAAAGTAATAAACGCATTAATGAAGCAGCAATTTAAACTAAGGACAGACGTTAATAGATTTATCAGTAGCACGCATGATTTACACTAAGCAGCTACAAACATTACGCGACAAAATTAATTTTACCGTTGATTTACGCTGACAAACTATCATTTATTGTACAATAATTTATTGTAAAATTAACAGATGCTTACAGGTCTTTCCTAAAAAGTTAATTAAAAAAGGTATTTTACATGTAAAAAGTGTATTGTAGTGTCTTAGTATGGATATTTTTGATAGTTACTGCAGAAGCAAAGAAACTACTCATGATTATTTTCCTCAGGTAGATCAAAAAGCTTCTTGGAAATAACATCGTTCTCAATATTAATAATCCTATCATATAAAAAATGGGCTCCATATATGGTCAATTAGTTTATATTGTGCTGACTATTTTTCTTATACATACAAATTTTTACTGCTATTACGTCAAGTCAATTCAGTATACTGATGTTGAAATTAAAAGCTTATCTTGTTTTGTACGCTTGAATCGCACAAGCGGACTTGCTAAGCCTATGTAATTTAATGTTTCGATAATTAGCATACTGCATGAGGTCGATGAAAGTAATTATTTGTTTATTTAAACTGTCATTACCTGTGTAATGTTCCTTAATATGTGTAGGTAGCTAATACGTAACTATTAAATGGTATTTGATTACGTTCCAAGGTCCATATCGTTGCTTAAGGGAATAATTATGTTGTAGACATATTTTGATGAGAATGGAATTTGGTTTGTTGTAATAAACCTAAATATTGAGGTAGTAGATATGTAAGAATGTCGCTAGTGGATGTTGCAAAGGCTCTGTACTGTGAAGATATAATAGTATTTTGTAAAAAAAATAATCGTATTCAATATTTTACAGATTCTGAAATCTTCTTGATTAAGACGCCCTAATTAAAGTAGGTACATCATAAAAATGTCCATTTTATTGAAGAATTAATAAAATATGTAAGAACCTGTTTCAATCGACACTAAATTACCATAGAAAGGTGATCGTAATCGTATTTAACCTCTTTGCAGTTTCCTGGATATTGTCTCAAACATTAATGAAGTCATTTGCATCTCAGATTTCTAGATGGCCAGTGTTTAATGCGGTTATAGGTGTAATTTCATCTGACAATTTAATATTATTTAAGACGGTATAAGTTACTTTAATTGATTTTTTAAATTAAGGTCACGCATCGTTTATACAAAATAGTTACTTTTTCTTTTGTGTAGTAGCTGCAAGCATTTTGTTTAATATCACTGTGTCTGCATCCATATGACTCTGTAAATGATAAAGACATTTCAAGCATTAAAATATCTTCTGTTTTCGACCGCAATGAGAATGTTGAATGGATTCAATTTTGACGATTCTGGTATTGATTCCACCAATTATTGGTTAGTGTTTCAAATTGTCTTCGAGTCGAGGATCTAAGTTGGGTAATTGGAATTCCGCGAACAATAATTGTTCATGCACCAGAATGCATGCAGAAACTGAGGGATAATCTAGCGATCAGTTTGTGTAACAAAGCTCAGTTACATGAATCCACAGCATAGTTTGTTGACGTTAATAATACAGAGGATACATACGTCAAAAGGAATGTTTACTGAACGAAGAATTTTTTTTATTTAAGTAAGTTTGTTATTTAAGCCTTGGCAATGTAAAAACTGAAAGAAACTCAGGCTTTTTATAGACTAGACTGTACTTAGATGTAGGACATACTAAATATCTTTTGTGTGGAGTCAAGGCTTGTGGCTATACGAAAGCTAATAAACAATTTAATAAAGAATTGCGAAGATGAAACAGAGTAGAGGACGCTGAGGTAGAAGACGGTATGTGGACTCAACCATATTTTTGGTCGGTTCAGAAGCAACATTTGGGACTTGTTTACACAAACTTAGTATTTTAATTGCTTGATTTCCGTTTGAGCTTCTCTGAATACATTAAATTTAATTTACTGAGTCGCGGAATCTTTGAATAAACAAAGTGCATCGACGAAGAGAAATTATGAAAGCCATTAATTCACGATAAATTCACTTTTACGATCGTTCATACACATAAATAAGTATTCGAAGATTCAATCGCGATCCGGTTTAATTTCTTCTTTACATAATGACTTGCGTAATAAGTCTGCTTATTCGCTTTAAATTACTATAGTTTTTTCACCACTTATATAACTAAATAGAAATATTAACAGAACAATACATTTTTTGATCGATTTGGCGATACAATAATAGGTTCAATTATCACTCAATATACTAATAGTCCAATTTTATTACATTCTAAATATAATTGGTTACATGAAAATAAACTGTTTAATAAAAGTTATGTGGCATAATATGTTTAATTAATGAATAAATTTGAATCTATATGGTATATACTATAACTTATGTACATGAGGAGAGTAAACGGCATATACCTATGTATAATAAAATATTTTATACATACATATGGTACTCAGCTTCACGCTTGATATGCTCGAGGAGACAGGGTGAGGTAGGTGCATTTCTGCACCCACATTTCGCCGGGTATGCGTTAGTATCCGGGACTCAAACTCGGGACCTCTACATCGCATGGTTGGTACTAATTTGTACCGTAAGACCACGAGGCAATCTAATATTTCAAATTGTAATATTTCTATGTTATTTTAAAAAACGTTGACGAAACATGCAGTCATAATGGATTATGGAAGGCTTAATATCTAACACACGACTGTCTTTAAACAAACTATTTGTAAAATCACTGTTATTCCTAATTTTAATTCTAATTAAACTCCTATCAAATAGCTTGGTCCAGTAATCTAATGGATTAACAGTATTAATCTGTCAGTGTTGGTAAATGATGACTAATTAATTCTAACCACTAAGCCGGGTTTTAGGATAGCCATAATACATTTGATAAATATTTCAAAGCTCTCGCGGCGACCATTATAATGAGTACAAGATTTTATTAACATTTTGCAGACTGACTTATACTTATATGTATCTTAATTCAGAATAACACGAAATAGTGGGACTTTTTTTAAAACGCGTGGTTATTAAGTACTTTGATTATGGAGAAGAACATCATCGGGAAATTTGTAAATACATAGGTTAATTATCAAGGAGTTTCTTGAATTTATTATAGGTGGTTGGCATTGGACCACAGACGTGGACTAAGGCTTAAACCCTATTGGTAATAGAAGAGGCCCATGCTGTATGAATAATTGGCATTGTTACACTTAAAAAATATGCAAGGTGATAGTAATTTTTCGGTGATTTAACAAAATGTAAGTCATTGCAACACTTCATAGCTTTTTGAAGTAGCCTTGATCTGCATTGTTAGAAAGCCGATAAAAGTTGTCCACAACTGTTAACTGAGCAATGTCAAATAAGATATTTTTTACTCTATTGTCAAACGCGATAAAATCTCGACAATTGATTAACAATTGACCGCAGCTCTTGTTCTCGGCTGACAAATAAATATAATTTACAACGATGAACGTCTCATGAAGGTATTAATTGACATTCTTATCTACAATCTGAGAGATAATGATTTTGACAAAAGTATTTTTGAAGTGTTCATGTTGTTCATTCATCATTTTGAGTTCTCAACACTCTATAATTTGTATAAGCAGAAGTGATATTTAATTTTTTTGTTGTTTTCCAACCCCTTTACCTAGTTGGTAAAGTATGGTCATTGGGAGATTTATAACAAGGATCGCATCAATCCGTTGGCAATCTGTTACTTTATCTTGATGACGATTTCAATGAATGTACATTCATTACATATTCATTTATTAAATTTATTTATAAGGAGACAACAATTTATTGGATAAGTGTAAAGTAATCCTTCTTTTGGATTCATTTCATTTCTTCATTTTACAGTCGGTTGAGAAAGCAGATTTCACAAATAAAAAACGGACAAGAAACTCTTGAGTTCTTGCTTTATGCAGTATAATTAAGCGGGGCTATCATTCATTACGTCAGTAAAAAAATGTGTAGGTTAGTACTTAGTTCGTAGTGTAACATAATTATTGGATCTAAGGGTTCGTAAATATATACACGTCTAATTTGTATGATTACAAGGTATTATATAATATTCGTATCAGTCCAATTTGTGCGAGGAAATAAAGGATATTGCACGCTGAATTTGGAAAGGAGGAAATTTACGTCAACGCAAAAAACAATTGTCGCTGTGTCATTTAGAAAGGCAATATTGTATGCAGAATCGACTTCAAAGATATTGAAAGACCTACGTTATATATTACCCAATATACGAGAACCCGTGTTTCTTTTACATGATTAAATAATATCCTTTGGAGTATTACAATTAAAGTGTTTGTTTAAATAAAAATAAAAATCTTTAAGAACTTTGGTAATTTATATAATTGTTAATATACTTTTACATACATAATGAAGATATAATAAAAATACTGTCTTCTTATGCACATGCATATTATAACATAATGGTTGACTGTAAACTGTTATTTTATTATTTTTGGATACTTAGTGGCAGTAACTTACTGTTGTTTTATACATACATTCATCTGTATCATTTTTTCCTTCGAAATGTTTAACCAGGTTAAAAAATCACCATAAAGGAATTGTTGAGTGAGGTTCCATTTTAAGAACAATCGATGAAGCAATTTATATTTATGTTCTTGCAGTATTTAGAGCGTATTAATAACCATCCTCTCTTTAGCTTTTTTTCTTCCACTTGCTCAACGCACTTAGTTGTCGGGGTTCCGGCCACCCACATAATAGTATATTATTTTGCTAGCTATATTAATGTGTGAGATTTTTGGTTAACATTTGATTTAGTAAAATTTTATTATTCATGAGATATGAAATATTTGTGGTCAGGGGACGTAGATTAAAAAACATTCTGCTAGCGAGATCTCTCATAACAGTGACATTTGCGAAGATGATCATGTGACTTAACAGCACCTTTTCACGCATTACATAATTTCCATTAACATTCCGCTGCTAGATTAAACCTAGACCCCTATACAAATGATGAATGTAGAAATTCAGTTCGTCGACATCACTATGGATTAGTCATTGGCCACGTGACGGTTAGACAATGACGCATTGGCTTCTCGTTGCAGGTCCGGTGTTGTTCCCCCCCTCCCCGGCCGGCGACCCCTCGCAGACCAGCGGCGTGGTGGTCGGCGCTTCCGGCTACGGGTTTGTGCCGCCCGGCTCCCAAGGTAAACCCTACGGTCGGTGAACAGCCTAGTCAATGTAGTTCGCACTAATGTTCTATACGTAATGTAACGCCACTTCTATTTATACTTGTGTTCACTGTTATCGGAAACTGAGGTGATAGGTACGATGGTTAGAAACCACAGGCGTTAAAAAAAAACATAAAAAAAATTACGTTTTCCATACAATCATCGGTATTAAATGTATGTGGTTTGTATGAATAACGCAAGTTTTTTTGGTCGCGATTTTCTTTAATGCCAGGGGGTTTGTAATCATATTAAATATTACCGGCCTCGGTTTCCGATAACGGTCTGAATACACCCTGTATAGCTCAATTTATCTCCTTAATGTATATTTTTCCTTTCATTTTTAATCCTATTTATTCTATACACTAGTAAATTTTTAGCAAAATCTCGTGTTACACTACGTATAATGTAATAGTTTAATATGCTGTTCTACTATGTGCATGTGGAACAACATATTGATAGTAAATTATTTTTGTTAAATACTTTCGTAGTTACATTTTAATATGCATGGGTATTTACTGCATGATGTAGTGGATTTTATACTGGATGGAGCTTAACAAAAATGGGATATTGTTATAACAATTAAAATATAAAAATTGAAAGATATTCCCGATGGGCGTCTTTTTGTCAGATTTGTAATGTATTGATGTATTGTTTGTTGTTATAAGCTGTAAATAGTGCCCGTGTTAGTTTAATAATTTAAATAATAAATTTATGAATTCTATAATGTTTTATTTATGACCTACGTAGTTATAAGTTGCACAATTTATGCATGTCAGCACGGAGGGAGTAGAAAGTCGGCCGCCACTAATTTACCATCGACCAAACAATGAAACACAGTTTCTAATATTATCGCTTAAATTATTATGGATGTGGCAATACTGCAAGGATTGTTAAATATAATACTAAATTTCGATAAGAATAGTTCAAGTAGACTATACTACAGTTTATTATATCTTCTAATCATATTCTTTACTTTAAGTACTGCCTGGCTTATAAAAGACCGGGCAAGTTAGTAATGATGGTATGAGCGTCACCTTTCTCCCCATGTTTTAACAGAAATTAAGGCAACAGAAAATAAAACTTTTTTTTAATCCTAGCGTCTGTAGGTTGTGTTCGCTGAAATTAAGTCTACTGATGTCTTTGGGGTTAATGAAATCGGTATATAAGACCAAAATTCCATGCTCCGAAGTTTTGAACGTGTATGGGTAAAAAATCTCAATGAATTTTATCTACTGTGCTAAGTTACCGTCCTAGTTACCCCTGAGATAGACTTTCAGTAAACACATTTTTTTTTACTAAAATTAATTTTATTATTAATGACAAATTAGTACTGACATTCATCATATATTTGTTTTAGACACTATAATAAATGAATTGAGTCAAGTTCAATTCAAATTCAAATTCATTTGTATAAAGTTACTATTGTATTATTGTTGCTGGTATAAAGTTACTTTACATTAAATTGAAATATATTTTGTAATGGATATGTCTGAGTGTTTCGTAAATTTTTAATTACAATCCACACAGATAACGTCAATCTAAAATTGAAACATCGTCTTTATAATATTCAGAATCCATTTGTATCTTATATTTAAAGTCCCATTTGTGAAGTAATGACTCTTACATGTCAGGGTTAATGGGAGCTTAAGAATTCTATTTTGTTCATAATTTGGAATAAATTGATGTTTCGCTAATGTGTTCCAATTTACCTAAGAACTGGAGGTATGAATCAAATCGTCGAGAACGCGTCAAGTGTCAATCTACATATGTATATTAAATCAAGTATGTACATATACCTATGTCGTGTTTGATAAGACTATGTGGATTTTCCGTTGTTATGACCATTACTTAGTAAGGTAGTAATAAGCTCTGCTACTTGGTTATTTATAAAATTTCTTTTATCACTTCTTCCACTCACAAAATACAGCCCCAGCGCAGTTGTTTAGATACCAACTTGTTAAACGAGAGGCCGCGGGTACATAAGACCACGGGTACGTTCGTATAGTTTAAACAAATGCCTACTTTTATATGTATTTTGGTCTGCAATAGCCTTTATAATTCTGTTTATTAAGAAAAAATACAAGACGAAAATCAAGGGAATCAGCCAATTTAATACTTAATTGTAAATAATAATGTAAAAAAATAACTGTTATATTGTTTCTAATATTATTACATTCATGAATTATATTAATAAGGTCAACGAGTTATTATTATTAGATTTTATTGTATAATATATTAAAACTGCCACATTGGTTCAGCGATTCATGTATGGTGTCTTAAGTTTGATTCCCAGTCAAGCAACGTATTCATTGTAGTTTTTTTATATTCTCATTGGCAATGCGGAGTCTTGTCACGGTAACCTAGAGCATAAAACTCACTTGACAAAGCATCAAGTACAATAAAAAATCGCCTCTACCTACCCCTTCGGGCGTATAGGCATGAGTATACATTATCTAACATTTAAACAAAAGAAACACCAATCTAAAAATAAGTTAAGGCCGCCATACATTTATGCAATGGTCACTAGCGAGTGCAAAAGTTCGTGATCGATCTGACAATAGTCAACAAAAGAAAATAAATAAATTAAGCAGGGAAACGACTGTCTGGGCCGACAAGGTCGCGTTTTGCCTGCACTTGCCGGAACGGTCGAAAGGAATTTTTCGGTAGTAGCTTGGCCTCAGAGTTACCTCACTATAGGTATGGGTTAAACAAAGGTGTCATAATTAATTGTATATTGCATGAGGATACAGAGCAAGGAGTAGTGATGGCCTCGAGGTTTAGGCACGCGGTCGAGATTTGGCGGTAGCGTGCTCAGGCGTACACCCCTGAGTTGGAAGATAAGTGTGTATTCATAATGAATTTGCGCAATTTTTAACGGTGAAGAAAAACACCTGTACATATAAAATCTTTGTAATTTTTTAGTGGTTAGCCCGTCAACACGCACTAGGGCTAAGCATGGTGGACTAAATTTAACGTTACCTGTTGCAGGAGAGGTCCATGCCCATAAATTTTTTTTGAATGAATAATAATATATTGGTCAGACGAAGTCGAACACATTTTCTGTCATCAACGCTCCTAAATGTAATAAATATTACAACTTTAGAAATCTCTTTATGCCTGTCAGTTTGAGCGCTTAGACCATTGTGCCGCAAAGAGAAGAAAAAAATAAATTGACTATACCTATATCTTGAAGAGTCTGGGTGTTTCGGGGGAGCACCACCATTTCAAAAAAAAAACAACATACGCAAATTGTATATTTACTTATGCCGGTTTCCCCAAAGGGATAGGCAGAAGTACCCATAATCTTTCACCGACGCTTTGTCAGTTAATATGTTCCGCGTAATTAAATATACCGGACAGACTTCACGAGAATTTTATCATGGGAAACCCAGTAACACAAAGTCAAGATTCTTTTTAATATATTTTTTCTTTTGAGTGATAGCTAGAGGCCCAATATTTACCGGTAACGACTAATGTCGACTGTAAATCTAGGCATAGGTATTCACGTTCCAGGATTAATATTTACTTATCGCACTAGTAATACAATAGTGTTGTAACTCAAAAAACATCGAATTTGACATAACACGGTAATCAAACGTAAAATTTTATTCCTTACAAGTTATTAAAATCGTCATTGGAATAATGCAAAAAAGAATAATATATGACGTTTTAAGACATTATCCCTGACTTACCGGATGTCCAACTTCCCATCCCAATATTGTGTCATCTTTAGTTCCCTATAATTATTATTATTTTGAATTTGTAAAAAGGTAGGTAATGTCTTTAATTTAATTCCAAAAACACATAAAACATTCATTATATGTGTACCTATTACAGGCAGTGACAAGTTAGTTTTTCGTTGATTCTGAAAAATCGTCTTTTTTGAGTGCGATATATGTATCATCATCATCATCATCATCAGCTATTTGGTCCATGCTGGAGATAGGCCTCCCCCAATGACTTCCACCGGGAACGGTCGGAAGCCTCCTCCAGTCAGCGACGTATACATATATGCATAACCGTTTATAAATTTCCATTGAAGCCCATAAACCCAGATTGCCTAACACAGTTCTGAATAATATTCCTTAATCCTTAAATCTTTATTTTAGAAAAGCAAATTGAGATATATCCTGACCCCACAATAAAAACAAAAATAAACAATAACAATCTCCTGTTTTTGGGTTTTTAAGAAACTGTTGCCACTTGGTTAGTAGGCTCTGTTTAGATAACACAATTAGGTGCCATAGCAGTAGAGGTTAAAAAAATCCTTTGTGTATAATTTGGTTTATTAAGTTCCGGAATCCTACTCTAAATTATAATTTAGAATGGTATTTTGGACTTGAACAGTCAACGAGTTCATACGAAACGAGTATTGACCGCTGCAACCGCCTAAAGGCATTGTTTACAATTGATTAATTAATGTAATTCAACCGCGGATATATTAAGGAAGTTTTTTTAATGTGAAGGTAATCGTCGCGTGGTTCTATTTAGTATATTTAATAATACAAGGAGTTCAATCCGGCTTAATCCGGTTAAATTGATTGATTTATTGCATTTCAAAGTAACGCATACATCACATACAAAAATTTCCATAGGTTGAGACATCAATCTTTTCTAGTGAGTAATTTCACTCAGTTTTGCTTCTGAGCTTTTCCTAATGGATAAGTCTTAGGTCACATGTTTAATTATAAGGTTTTCTAATGTAGCTTAGAATTTTGGAACAATAGAAAATTTGTTTTCCAACCTGCACAAGATCAGCGTATTGGACTAAGGCCAAAATACTCTAAATGGTATAGGACGCCCATGCCCCGTATAATATGGGCTGATGATGAATAGAAAATTTTGAGAAAATAGTATTTGAACTGTTCAAGATAGAAATTGTATTTATGTCGAAAATATACATTTGTGTTGATTTCAAGTTTTATGTCTTAAAAATTTGTTTAGCAGTTCTGTAATGCATCTGATAAATGAGTTTTGAGCATAATACCCTACCTACAACGTAATAATAATGATCTATGGTTGACAGTAATTACAATTTTGTTTATGGGTAGGTATGTGATGCGTAGGTGGCTTGGCTTTAGTAGCCGGAAATTGCTGTCAAAATTTTAAAATGTATTAATCAAGCTAAAGGTATGACGGCCACCACAGAACAAATTTATTCGACTGTTACTGTCAGCCCACACGTGAATTTTTTTTTGTATATAATATATAAAGATTGGTAGATTGCATGTTGGAGATCAAATTTGGTAGTTTCATCAACACAGACTAATGTTTTGAACCGGATTTGCCATGGAACATGTAAAATAACTTTTTTCATGATTCAATATTTTTAAGGGATTATTTAATAAAACAATAATGTTAACTCATAAATAAAACACAAATAAAAACATCTAAAATTCACAGTTCACTATTTATAACATCACTAAGAATCAACAATCATCATCAATAACCCTTAATTTGTCCACTGCTAGACATAGGCCTCTCTTATGAGACGCCACTGGGCTCGATCTTCGGCTCTCCTCATCCAACCATTGCCAGCCACCTTGCAGTTTACAATAAAATATCATAAATATAAAACTTTTTTGCCTAATACTTTTTGACTCGTACTGGACTAAATACAACTCAAACGGTTGGGTAGTGGGTTTTGTCAAATTCATTTTTTTTTGTATAAGCTATAACAGTCTTTGGTAAGCATATAGACCCAAATTACAAGAATTTGAAATGCTCACACAGCGTAAAATTCGCCTAAGGACTAACCCTCTCTAAGTAGAGGCAGCCTGCGTCCAACAGTACAAAGTACAGACCAACACACTCGCATAAATGAAAAATAAATTTAATAAACCCGTCACAAGGAAGCAAAATATGCTCACGCATAATTCATAAAGGGCCTTTTTGATTGTGTTTAACGAAAATTTCTCGATGACTTCATTTATTTTCTGGGGCACGGGGGCCCATTCAAACATTCAATTAGAGCTCGCTTCTAATCTCCCGGGCGTTTTGGACAACGGTCAAACGTATTTTAATTATGAAATTGACATATCACAAGTCTAGAGAACGGGGAGTGAGCATTCGCGCGTACATTTCATTATTTAATAAAACTGTTTTGGAGTGAAATTAATTGGGCCGCCATCCGCCGCTCTTGGTCAACCTTTTTGATATTTATCCAATGCATATTTATATGTTTGCGAACAAAAATAAGAGGGAGTCGCGATGTGTTTGTTAAATTAATTCATATTAGCTGGAGCTTTTGTTTTTCGTGTTGAATAAATATTATAGAAATGTAAAATGTTTTACTTAAATTTCGTAGGATTAGTTTTATGTTTATATTTGTGCTGCGTATATATTGTATTTAAAATAGAAATATTATTTTTATAATTGTTACACGGTTGCTGTAAATCTGGCTAGAATCTACAACTTTATTTTTTTAGGCTTCTATTAGTATCATATAAAAAGTCGTCATAAAATCTCAGCGCGCACATTTTCCAATCCAAGTCACAGTTCTGACTCTTTGAAGTTAATATCACGCACTTTGATAACAAAAACAATCATAATAAGGAAACTTGCATGCCTAAATATATTAAGAATTTCATACTAATGCATTATAGAAGTATGTGTCAAGACAATTCAATAAAAAGTTTAAATGACTTAAACATAGTTTTATCTCAAACTTATTTTATTAATCTTAGGTAGTCCTCACAAATAAGATTAAAACGTTTTGTCTTATATCAATTGCTATTCTTTTTAAAAACATTGTATACGTATTTTCACAAAACAGAAAAAGTTTAAATTTGCAGAATATTTATTGCAACGTTCGTAGTTTTTGTTTATTAGCCTTTTTATAAGTATCTCTTAGAGAAACAATTGTTTTAAGTGAGGGTGGAAAAACGGATACGTCTCGGAAACTTTCCTTCGAGTTTCCAACTTGAGACACTTTCATAAGCTTTTTTGCTGTGACAGCCAAGACATGTATTTCTCCTGTAATAAAATGTTTGTTTTGCGTCATCTTCGGGAATGGATGAGTCGATATGAGGTATTACTTAAATTGCTTTATTTTTACCCAAATACACGAGCAACGGATAAAATTGCTGATTCTTATCAATTTTTCAATATTCAGTGTTCTTGATTGCTTTTGCGGGAATAAGCTGCTTTCTCTTGGAATAAAGCAATTTGCTCGTTAAAATTTGTACATGACGTTAATTTCGGTTTATTCTTAATGAACATGGATGCTTGTCTGACTTTAAACTTTGCACGTCTGTAATACGTGCACTGCTTGCTCTGTTCTAGGCTGTGATTGGGTGACAAGCGTGGCAAAAATTGTAAGAGGCGGTTTAATAGGCGGCCTTGTGTCTATTACTTGCAAATTTTACACAAAATTGTTAAAATATCTCTGAAAAGCAATATTATAATTGATTATGTATTTTTTTGCATGGAATTCTCTACTTCATGAATTGTTTACCGCGTTAAAAGCAGTTACGTATTCTTACTTTTAAAGTTAGTATATAAGAATAAAGGATAAAAAGGTAAAATAATTTATTTTATTTTGTGTAGTAGGTATCTGTTGCAGTACAGTGGTATAAGAGGATGAATAGGTGCCAATTAATTTTAACTTACATTAAACTACTTTGCAGCCATAAGTATGTAGGTTAGCTATAATTGTTATGAATGTAGATAATTGTTATGAAAGAAAAAAAGGAAAAAGTGGAGTTCTTTGTTTATAAAAGTTTATGCCTCTGGAGCGATGAAAAATGATTACTTTGAATAAAGTAAATCACACGCATCACTCAGCATCATAGTAAATCGCTTATAAAAAAATCAAACATAATAACCCAATTAACTCAAAACATGTACAATCAATCATGTCAATCTAAGGTTGACTCGTAAACAATGTCTTGGGCACTAAGTCCACCTGAATACGTTTTAAATAAATAAATACAAATCGCCACGCTATATCTCGTCACTACATCATCGCAGCGTGGCGGAAGTGACGCGTCTCGCCGCTGCGGCGCCACGCCGGAACCGAGCTGAAGGGTTGCGCCGTCACAAATCAAGTTATGAGAAACGCCACAAAAGGAAACTTTGTGCATTTCCGAACCGACGAGCGTGAAATCCGACACAGCGAACCAAGGGACTTTGCGCCCTAAACTGAACACTTTAAATACCTTTGTCCGACCAAGCATGTGTGCGTTTGTGTTCCACTGATTATTCATTTTGGTCATATTGAAAATGTTTTTGTATGCTCGCGCCAAATAACGCTTGGTTGCACTAACAATTGCCGTCGGTGTGTGATTTTGACGCTTGTTTGTTTGCCAATTTGGAGTCACTGGTGTTTCATATTATCTTTGTTGTTATTTAACTTTTGAAACTCTTAGATATACGAATTAATTATCTAATGCCAAATCTCATATTCTCAGTCTGGAGGGGTAGGCAAAAATTATACTCCTATTATATATCTTTCGTCTGGTTATGATTGACTGCATTGCGCTGTAAGTAGTTTTATTGTCATTTTACAAAAGTATACTCGTAAATCATTATATTCTATTGTAGCTTTAGTAGCCTGGTTATCGATGATATCGCCACATGATCCCGCGACGCAAGGGTGTACCGTGCGGTCTAAAAGACTCGGGTTCAATTCCCTGGGCCAGGCAGAGACCAGAGAGAGAAATTCTCATCAGACCTCTGATCGATAGTCAGCGGTTAAGTTCAATATTTAAGATTACTCTAACAAGTGTTTTTAAAGTAACGTGCCTAGTGAATGAAAATAACAGGCGCTATTGAAAGAAAATCTTATAAAATATGATATGAAATATAGACTGAAGGATTGGATGTAATTAATCTAACTTGAGTTACGTAAAAAGTGGAAAACAGTTATTGATAAAACAATTGTTTTTAATAAAATAAAATAATTGAATGGGGTTAATAGAACAACATATACCTTTCATAAATTTTATTAACTTATAGATCAGGCAATCGTGAATTTGGCGGAGTCAGCGAAATTTATACAGCCTTTTATGACTTTTTAAGTGCGTGAACTAAAATGGCTTTACCTTGATCTCGTTACACATTTAGGCTATTAAAATATAGCCATTGCATTACATAATTATAAGCTAAATATAGAGTAACAGTGCAGTTATGATAACCTAGATTTTCATATGTTTGTGTGTGTGTTTTATTTTACGCCTTTTGCTTTATACTTTTTGTGAGGACAATCTTAAGGAATAATTTTATGACAAAATACTCAATCTTAATTTTCTAGTAGAGAATACTGTGGACATAGCGATTGAAGGAACCATCGCTATGTCTGATAGTTGTTATAAGCAATATGAACAATTAAGTTATTAATTTGTATAGAGATTCCGCTGGGATCTTGCCATTCAGTAGTTCAGTAGTTATAGTCAGTAGATCCGTCGTGATAAAAGGTTCAGACTGCATTTTTAATTATTACAATTAGCTGGCAAAAAGAGACGTATAGCATGTGTTTAACTCTACATGCGGGTCCTAATATTAAGTGCCTTACGGTTCTCCTACCACCAAAAAATTGGGGTTCTGTAATTGCAGTTTCTGAACGTAGCACAACAATTTAGGTATTTCGAATTCATTTTTTGTAAGACAGTTCTTGAGGTGATACATACTGCAGTGCTAGACGGTGGGCTCTGCTACTTTATTTTATATTAGATATATTTAGCTCGTTTTGCTTTGAGGTTTGGTTTTTTGATAGGATTATTTTAGACGCTTTTGAAGAGTATTATTGTGTAATATATTATTGTCTAGTAAACGTTTAGAATTTACAGTTCACACGGAAGTTAAATATAAAGACAATTTTTATGTCGAAATTAAATGTGTTTTTTTTTGGGAATTTGCGAACAATACTCGGAAGCTGCATTTTATTCGCACATGTTTCTTTTCAATAAAGTATTTTTTAAAATAATAACTAATAAAATGTTTTTTTCCAGGGCCGGCTATACCAAGATTTGTCTATAGAAGATTGTATTTTAGATAATGTTTAATTTAACTGAATTGTGATTTGCGGGTGAATGCATGGGTAATGTGTACAGACTTTATATTTAATGCTGCGTGAATGTACATACAATTGAATCTACGACTAAATCTGTGATAAGTTATTATAGTTACAATTCAAAAATGTATAGTGAAACTTGCATTGTAACATTTTGCGGTTACATTGCTTTGTTTGATAAAATTTGATTTTGATTTATGTAAACATGTAAATCTATCTCTATGTAAATATACATACCAGCCCACTGAACGCTTCGCTTTTCATTTCAACAAGGCCCTTAGTAATAAGATAATCATTGGGAGAAGCCTATGTTCAGTAGTGTACCTCCTCTGGCTAATGGATGGATTAAGACAACATTAAATTATATCCCCTTTCGAAATTCATTATTTTTTGCTGTTTGAAGTTTTTACAACAGTTTACGATTTAAAGTTCTTCCATTAATTGTTGAATTGGTGTTACACAAAATGGTACGGGTTCGATCCCCGCGCTTGATTAAGATGTTTGTGTTATCAAAGCACTATTGTTTTAAGTATTCCGTTTTAGAGATCGAAACAATAAGTTATGATAATTTTGACTGCCTGGTCTGGCGACACAAGTATGTGTCATGTGCTCCTGGGTTCGATTCCCTAGTCGAAAAAAATTTTATTTGTGAAGAATTTCTCAGGAGCAGCACGGAGTCTGGAAATATTTAAGAAAATTGCAATAGGCTGCGACATAACTGGCGTAATGTAAGTGCGGAAATGCACATATAACAAACCTTAGGGGATTGCAAACCAGATGTTATGTATGTTTATGAAAATAGGTAAGTATTTTATCAACTTATGAAAAATAAATGTAGTACATGTAATGTTTATCTCACTTAGCAAATTTCATGCTGTTGACACAAAATAACATGAAAAAAACCTTCTATCCAAAAATACAATATGAAACATCAAAATTTGTACTTGTACGTAAAGTTTGAAATAAAAGCAACAAAATGACAACTGAACAAACGCAGTGCACGACAGATGGTTGAAACTATTCCGGATATATTTTTTGCAAACGATATTTTGCTCCCGTTCAGTTCAACGTTTATTTACGCAAGCTTCAAAAAATGATTGGCGCCCACCTCCGGGATTTGAGCAACGGATCGTCGATTATACAAACTCAAAAAACTGTCACAGAATCCAATCTCGCCCTCTAAAACGCACAAGTAGTGACGGCAAATGAGATTTGGACCAGCAGATGCAGTAAGCAGCCACTTTCATTGGTTCATTCGCCTCATTTCTTCGCCTAAACGAAATTCCCTTTGTATTGCTTTTGCATATGTCTAAAATATCAGTTCTGAGGAATATCAGGGTGAAACATCTAAGTGTGTCTCATTTGATTTGTTAGGGTGAAGTGTTAAACAGACATAGATGGTACTATAGAGATGGGTGTAGCATACTTTTAAAGGATTCCATTAGAATGTTGCGCCGATCCAGTGGTGTCAGTAAAAAATTGGAAGGAAGATCTTCTTATATTTCAAAGCATATGCAGTCAATATTTAACGTGTGGTAAACATATAATTATTTTTTATTATCTTATTCGTTTCCCACAGGACTCCCTCAGTGAGACCTATGTCCAGCAGTGAACTAAAATTGGCTGATGATGGTAACGATTATTATGATTGTTCGTTTACTACTGACGAACTTGATAAATATAAAATACCTCTTGATTACTAAATAAGTTTCTACGTGTATAATAAAAGTCACAAGAACACATACAAATACGTTACACGATAAATAGACACCAAAGGCTACTCACCACAAGGCTATTTATTTTTAAATTAGATTTGTGTATCGGATGCGGCTCCTTCCTTTCTCTTGCCTTTTTCTATCCAGCCTGCTTTGTATTCGATACATTGCCATTATGAGAGAATCTGTCACGTGGATGAAACATTCACAGACCTGCCTTCAAAGAGGCGACACGCAAAATTCACAATGTATTTTGCTGACGAAATCCTTTTGATATTCAAATCATGGAGCCGAATATCCATTGGGTATAAAGTGTGGTATTAGATAGATGGCTTTGCCGTTGATCAAATTTCTTAGTGCAGGTAACATTGTTTAGGGTAAATGCTTGTTTGTTTTTTACATTGTTTTAAACTCTTTTTAAACTTAATTGTATGAAATGTTTTGCACCGTTTTTGTTACA
Source organism: Cephonodes hylas (assembly GCA_030295005.1). NCBI lineage: Eukaryota > Metazoa > Arthropoda > Insecta > Lepidoptera > Sphingidae > Cephonodes > Cephonodes hylas. The sequence goes on from AP025366.1 coordinate 9,281,231, forward strand.
CTCAATGTGCTTACAAATATGATTATGGTTGTGATAATATTAAAAAATAAGTAAAACACAAGTACATATCGACGGCGGAAAGCAAAAACGTCGTAGTCCACAAAATGTGAAAATTTTTTTTATTGCACTCTTCGAATCAGAAAAAAAAACTGCTTCGAATGGTCCCGGTCCCATAAATCTAGGATGAATAGATTAGAAATTAACATTTAAAAAAAACAGGTTTTCACGTAAATGCCTGCATTCAAAAACGCTGTAAGCTACAGAAAAAATAGTAATAAGTTATACTATGTTGATTACAACAATTTCGCTTTCTGTAAAAAAAGGTACATGTTGATGATGCGGTCAGTAGTGCTGCGTTTACTACGTTTTCGTCGCTCGTGTTTTTATGTATCTTGCATTAAGGACGTTTTAGCGAGTAGTGGTATAAAGAACCGAACCTATTACTACATTTGGTACGGTTTCTGTACAATGTACTCGTGAATTTATGACATTTAGATTGTCTTATTAAAAGTAAATACACAGTTATGCACTATTTTATTATTCAAAAAACACCGCTTTTCAAAAACCTATTCCAAAACAAGTAATGTGTCCTAAGAAGTACAAAAAATGTTGCAAATTCTTGTGTAACTTAATAATAAACTTTTTCTTTTCATCAATAATATGTAGGTACAATCTTTGTTTTTACCACGGACTGATAATAATATAATGTAGTTAAAATTATTAATATTTCTGGAGTCGGTGTCAGCCAAGGTAGGTTTGTATCTTGTATATCTACACGTTATAGGCAAGATATGCTTGCTTTGATTAGGTATTGGTCTTCCGCCATAGTACATTTTCATTCACATAAAAGTTATTTAAAAAAAATCTTAAGTATTCTCGTATTTTTATTTCTAGGTATGTTGTAGTGTTCCGTGGCTGACACCGACTCCAAAATATTGATAATTTTATCTACATTACAATATTATTAGTGCGTGGGAAAAACAAAGATCGTACCTACATATTAATGAAGAAAAAATTAAGTTAGAGAAGAATTGGCATATTTTTTTTTATTTATAGAGCATATTACTTGGTTTGGAATAGATTTTTTGAAGGCGATATTTGTTTTGTTAAATTTTTTGTTTATTCTTAGTGAAGCCACACGCGGAATCGATCCCGCAACCTCAAGCGTTGCATATTGGTTACTTTACAAGCCTTTTATAATATGTTTATAAGGTGCATCAACAATATGCAATTTTTTTTTACCACCTACTCAGACATCCCCAGTTTACACATATACTTGACCATAAAGATGCTACGGTAGGTAACTCAAATATCCAGATAGCTTGTATGATTGAAAGAATTGAAGAGTTCCATTACATTGTCATGAATCCCATTATCAAAATCTAACCAAACTCTCGTCAATTTATCCTTGAAGTCCTTTCCAATAAAAATCATTTGTCAATCACATTAGTGAAAATTAAGACTTCTCTTCTAAGTCTTAACTCGACAAAATTAAACTGGGACCGATCTGGACGCACCAGCTTTCAAATAAAAAAAGATTTATCAAAATCAGTCTCCCCAGTCGAATGTTCCGAGGTAACAAACATAAAAAAATACAAACGAATTGATTACCTCCTCCTTTTTTAAATTCGGTTAAAAAGAAACAAACCGTCAATATTTCAAAAATATGTACCGTTACTTTCTGCAAAAAACATATTATCAAAAAAATGTTTGTTAAAATTTATTAATGTTACCAGGTACAGAAGCTACAGAAATTTAACTTGATCCTTTGAACGATGTCATTCCAAAACCAAATTTGTATACTTCAAATTTGCCAATTATACAAAAAAAAAACAGATTTAAAGAAAATGATTTATAAAAATTTGATTCCGGAAAGATTTGCGAAAGAATATTTGAATTTAAAAGCCAGTACAACAATTACTGACCGCTTACCTGACACCGATGATGAAAGATGATAAATTATATTTTGAGGTTCCTATTTATTTTATATCCGTATTTTTAAGCTTATTATATTTTTTGTGAAAAATTCCAATATAAACTGTAGTATATTATTTAATAAACTATACGTTTTAATATTCTATAGAATTTCAGTTTATGTGTAACACAATTTGTATTACCTCAAGTCAGTAATTATTTTAGTTTACACCATATCTAAGAGATGGGTTTCATTAAATAACCACGTTTACAACGTTCAGTTGAGCAGCCCTAGTTCAAGTATAACTGCTTACCACGTTTTCGCTTTCCCTAAAAAAATGTATTTGACCCATCTCTATACAACTCGATGTGCATTTATAGCGTTTTAGCATTCTGTAAAAATATTTCAAAATGTCGTAGTCAACAATTTTTTGGAAAATAATTGTTAGAATGAGATTTGAGAGTAAGAATTATATTTAGAAAAAAATAACATGTCTAGTGTCCAAAAATCATGAGTCTACGTTAAAAAATACGCTAGTAATGATTTTTTGAAAAAATATGTAAAAGTTTTTTGGCTCTGGTGAACATTTCCATTTTTGTGGTTTACTACGTTTTCGCTTTCCGCCGTCGATATCTTTAAAACATATATTCAATATAGATGATATAAGCATAACGAAGATATGAGTTTTTGTGATCCGCGAACATTTATTCTGGGTCCAGACCAAAAATCAAGAACATCCAGATGTTTGTAAGATCAAAAAGTTTCTCGTCGGTTTTGATACCCACGATCCTCTGGTCGAGGGAATAATATTCATAGAATTTAAATACTGACTCTTATGAGATACATTTATTAATATTACAGTATTTAAGTATATTAATAACAAATAAACCATTCTGATTGATACGATGACTTTTATTACATACTTTTTTGTGTTTAATAAAATATCTATTTTCCATTATGAAATTAAAGAAGCGGACTTGAAGTCTCTAGGTTTCTAAACGTAGATCTACTAAGAACGTATCTGCATAAATATGAGACCTTTCATGGGCAAAATAGATGATAGATTATAATTTCAGCGTCCAAGGGAATCACTTGTGACCTAATAAATGCCCAAAAGAGGACACTGTGCAGAACTGTAACAAATAAACATAACATTAGACCAACATACATACGCCTGTATCTATTTGACATCATTATCGGTCCATATACGTCCCACTGCTGGGCACGGGCCTCCTCTTAGAGAGTGAAGGCTTAGGCCTTAGTCCACCACGCTGACCTAGTGCGGGTTGGCGGACTACACACCTGAGAAATTCCTAAGAGCTTTTAGGTGGGCAGGTTTCCTCACGATGTTTTCCCTCACCGTTAGAGCAAGTAATAATTCATTGTGTGAGTTGACACATAATTTTGAAAAGTAAGAGTTGCTGGGTTTTGAACCCGCGACTGCCAAGATTCTGGACTGCGCGCTTAAATCTCTATGCCATCACTGCAGTCGTAATCATTATACGGGAAAAAATATGCTAATATTTTTTATATTTGTTATTTATGCCATAAAGGCATTGTTTGTGACTTAGTTAAGTTCCGTTCATAATTTTCATAGCAAATTTGCAGGTTCTCGTTAAACTTAAATCTGCAGGATACATAAAATTTAGGCATGATCAAATTGTAACAGAAATGTATTCATTGGCTTGGATTTAAATCCATTATCAAGATTAAACAAAGCAAAAAATTTAGTGATAGTATAAAATAATAACTTACCACAAAACTCAGGAATGAATTCTAAAAAAAGGAAACATTAATCATAGTTAAAAACAAAATCACAATAATCGGAGTGATATTTGAAATTATCATGTAATTCAGTAATTATATTTTTTGCGCTCATTTATGACTGCTGGGTATGAGCCTATATGTTTTTGTTTTTTGTAACGAAAAAGGAAATATATAAGAGATGAATTGCTTTGTTTTTTTCTTTGTTTTCTTTTTTTTATCATTTTTATGTTGTATGTTGCTTTGTATGTTATATATTAGTATAATTGGTGTAACCGCACTCATTGAACAAATAAAATATCTGGCAGCTGTTAGCTAATGACATACTCCTTATTGCTATATTTAACCTTCTTATGTCCTTAATTTAGAATACCCAAAAAAAATCTGTGAATATATTAGCAGATCAATCCATTTTTTCTGGATGAAACGAAACATTCCTATATAAAGTTTTCGTTTCCTAAATTATTTATCATACCTCGCAGTACTTAGCCAAAAATCAGAAGGAAATTCGGAAAAATTGTACTTTTGAACTCAGGAGGTTAAAGGAGTCAGTAAAGGAAGATGTAATAATACTTACGACTGTGCCGGGGCTGCAGGGCGTCTGCCGTTTGGAAGGAGCATAAACTACCGGCACATATTCGTAGTCACCGTCGTAGTCAGTGTAGTAGCCTCGACTACCGTTACCTGAGGTAAGAATCATTTTATTCATCAACGGCCTATATGCATTATTCCACTATGCTGGCCTAATGTGGGTTAGTGGACTAACACCTCAGATATACTTAGGAACTTATTAGGTGTATAGGTTGCAGCACGATGTTTTCCTTCACTGGTAAAACAAGTAATCATTCATTGAAAATTGAACGCGCGACCGCAAGATTCTAAACCACGCGCCTAATCCTCGAAGCCATAATTACTGTATAATTATTCAGCATTAATAAATAAATTAAGGAGGAATAAAATTTTATTCTTTGAACATAGTAGCGAGGGACATTAGGTGTGTACGGGGAGTATACCCCGTAGGCTAGGCTACCCTGGTGAACTAAGGCTTAAACCCATTCAGATGTTGAGGTGGCCCGTGCCCAGCTGATGATAATGAAGATTTGGTACAAGAAACTTGATCAAATATTGAGAAGATTAAAAATGAATATGTATACTGATGAAGAAGTGGTTTTAATTACGAAAATTCATATATTATATTTAGTAAATTATAAAAAAAATAATGAATTTGAATGGAGTTACCTATTTGATTGACATTGTTGACATTAACGGTCAAATTGGGTGAATCGGATGCTTTGTTATTTGAATTATAACTCGAGTATTGATCACCTGTAAACAAATAAATAATAAATAAATAAATATACCCAACAGTCACATACATAGCTCTGACCCCACACTAGGTTACAAGACCTGTATCGTGGGTATCATACACTACGAGAGACTTTTTCGGTCTCACAAACACCCAGACCCTAAACAAATATTAATTTCTGGAGTAAATAAAATAAAAAATATCCCCTATTTACCAGGTTTTCCATATCCTTGGGCCGGATAGCCGTTTTGTGGTATATAAGTACCTTAAAAACAAAAGAGTCTTTAAGAATTTTATTTTATTACAAGAGAATGTTTGTTCAATATTATTGTAATCACAACGTCGCGTTATTTCCAAAAGAAACGAAAGCAAATAGCTAAGGGGTATCTTATGGAAATAAAATATAAATTAATTCTACTTACCATGAACAAATTTCACTGTTATATACAAAGCTAAGAAACGAATGATCATTTTATGCCCCATAGTGGCAGATTTCAAGTGACTCAGTTTAAAAGCAAGCAATCGTTGTAATGATTACATTTATAGCAATTTTTTTTATTGAAAGTCGTGATAGCTGTTATCACTAACTTCAGACCACGATTCTGTCTATAGCTAATTTGCAAAATAAATTGTATTTAGGTAAAAGGGGGAACCTCCCAGAGTTAGAGGAGGCCCTTGTCCAGTTTAAGAGATGTTTAAAATTTTAACATTCGAAAATAAAAAAAAAGTCTATTTTGGTCGTTTTAACGGTTGCTTGGCGATATGTACGTATACTTGGTGATCACCCCTTTCTATTCACTTGTAAGTTCTGGGTTACCTGGAAGAGATTGCTAATAGCGATAAGGCCGCCCTTTGTGACACATTAGCTTATAAGTTAGTGTTATTTTATATTTTATTCCTGTATCTGTGGTGTACAATAAAGTAAATAAATAAACTTGTCTTTTCGACTATTGCGTTACCTAGGTTGCCACAAAAGCTTCAATAGGGTTAGGTTGTTTGGATTTGAAATTATAATTAAAAATTGCAGCACGATCGTCCGAGGACAGAAAAAAGGTGGCGGGTTTCGAATGTATCAGGGCTGCTTTAGACCGGGACCTTTCCTTGGGGAGGCCTACGTTCAGCAGTGAGCGGCGATAACCCAAGTCTGTATATATTGGTTGATTAAGTCAGAAGACTTTTTGATGATCTCTTATTGTCTACAACAATTAAGTTTTTTTAAAAAAGTTGCGGAATGAGACTCCGCTGCACCCAACAAGGGAAGTTCGTCTCACGTTTTTAAATACAATATAACCGGCCAGCTGAAATACTTTTTTACGGAACTTTTTACTTTTTGACTTACTTCTAAGAATATTTTTTGATTTTTTTTAAAAGTAATTTCATAAAAAATTGCATGATATTGTCTAATAAGGTTTTACTGCTTGGATAATGCTATATTTTATTGCTAATAAATCGTGACTATTAAAATTTTACTACATATTTATGTCAATAGGACGTCAATTGGCTTGTACTCGTCATCAATGTTCATTATGTAAAGAGCTATAAAAATAATTATTGTTTTAATGGCCGGGAATAATGTTCACTTATATGTTACTTATTTCACACAAATATCTCATTTTATAAGTATTATGTAAATTAATTATGAGACTATGAGAAGTAATATATAATGTAGAGCCAACTTTATTCCAGGATCATAAGGAAAGTAGCCCATTGTCACATAGATAGTTTTCACCTCTGAATATAAAAATATCGTGTAATAATTATGAGGAAGTTCGGGAGATTTGTGCTTAGGAATATTCAGACCCTCTGCAAGGTTGTATATTTATGTGCATCACAATGACATTTTTCTCAGCGCGAGGATGGAACAGGCAAGTTCATGTCAGCTTGTGGCGCGACAATTATGATAACAATATGGAGGTTGAGTATAAGTTATTATTGCTATACCCTTTCAGGGAGCCGTGAGACAAAAGGTAAACAAACCATTAAAAGGTACTTTATAAGGTCGCGATTGATAAAGTAAACATATTTTATAAAAAAAAAGTACGAAAGTAATACGCTGACAACACTGTAAATTATATTTTAGGATGATGTCTGTAAAACTTATGTAATCCTTTTAGACTTATATAAATTCGAATATCATAAATGCCTAAAATTATTTTTTTAATTTAAATTAATTATTTATTAAATCGTTTGCATGTAAAAACACCCAAAACTGACTCGATTCCCAAACTTCAAACGCATTTCATGAACTTGTTGGATCGAGAGTGCTGCTTCCCGGTATTTTTGTTAAATTCATGTTATTCCGTTGTTACATTTGGTTTCTTGCTCTCTTAAGTTTAAAGTTATTGTTAAGTTTTAAATAGTGCAATTATTTGTACATACCTGAACTATGTGAATAAGATAAACAAAGTTTAGAAAGTAAATGTATAGTTTGTTTTTATTATGGAGTCAGACTTATAAGAATAGTACAGCTAAATGCTAGATTCACAAATGGAAAATTCGTCATTAAATTAAATAAATATAAACGAAAAAACTGTGAAATAAAAGTTTAAGAAACATTGTTTTCTTTGTTTATATTTTGTCTCAAGCCCCGATGAATAGGGTATAGGTATTTCGATCATACTCTCCTAAACGTGGTATTCTGCCGATTAGCGAATATGCCAGTGACGGGCAGCAGCATCACCGGGATGATGCCACCTGTCCAGCGTGGTGATTATGGACATAATGAGGGCACGGAAACGTGTTCTGTTGAAAAAATTGCAAGGTGCGTTGACGATATATGCAAAGGTGGATGAATGGTGGATGATCGAGCTCTCTGGCGTGGTATAGAAGACGTTTATATCCTTGAGTGGATGTGTGAAAGGCTTTTGATGATGAAAATGAAGATTTTAATGTCCTTTTTGGTCAATATTTTTTACTTAAACCTTTATTTATTAGCTCTATTTTATGTGTAATGTGTATCACGTTGAAGATTTTCAACAAAGTCTGTCTGCTGTGGCTAATTCTTCAACAATTCTTTCCTGATGAACTTGCATAAAACCAAGGTCATGTTCAAACGGCTGGTTATTCCAAGAACGATTGCGCTTCATGGAGAATTTTTGACTTGACGTAAACCTCGATACAATAATAAAAGTAAATAGGAAAATCTTCGAGAAGGAGACCCGGAGAAGAATACAGCTGGGTTAGGCAGCGTTTACCCCCTGTGTTCTATGGAACAGAGTTAATAGGATTTGAGTTGAGTACCCGTTACTACAGTGGGGCTAAACTTAAAAAGACGACCTACCTTTTGAAAGTGTTGTTGGGATTTCAAAATTAATATAATATTGTCAACAACAATTCCTATTACATTAGTAAGTTAAACTTTGCTGTGTTTTCTGATTTATAAAGATTGGCCTACTGGCGACACAAGTACGTCTCGGTATCTTTTTATTGTAAAACCAGTGAAAATTATTGCTACTGAATATTTTAATTTTTATTTTTGTTAATAACCTATGTATATATTTTTGACAAAATGCTGTTTAGATTCTAAAAAGTTAATATTATGCAAGATATATCAAGCATTTCGGTAGATTTCAGAAGTATGAGTAAGTCTCCTGTCAATCATAGCAGTCTTGAGCAGCATCCATCCAATTATTACTAACTGTTACCTGGTAGTCTTTTCCGTGATAGCATAAAATTTGACTTAGTCGGCTACGACTGAAGTATTATACATTTTAGCGATGGAAACTGCCATAGTCGTATATAAAAAATATTGACGTAACGTACAGGCTACCTAACATCATTCTCCAACTCTGGAAAGGTAGAAGTCATTATTAGTCCCTGCACAATACTGTACAACTATGTCAAAATATGTAGAGGTCTAGTATCCGAAGACCTAAAGTCAAAATGTCATTGCATTTTTAATTTAGAAATAGGAAAGAAGAATATCAAGGAGTCTGAAATGTCTGTAATAGTATGGTTTCATTTGAAAATATTCAGCAATACTAAGGCACAGAATAATTTTAACGCCTTTAGGGATTCAGATGAATGTATATACATTGTAAAAATGTGTGGACAAAATTAGCTATACTCAGTCGAAGCTTGGTGCGTGCCGCTGGTAGAAATACAAGTATATAAGTAAGTATACCTGTGTACTCTTTGCGTAGTTACTCGATGAGCAGACCGTAATGAATGATCAGACCAATGTTTTAAGCACTATTTCGTGTTTTAATTTATTGTTTGTTCAATAACGATTGGTTTTGCGGTTGTGAGATCGTTTTTCGGATCTGCGGTTATACTCAAACTCTGTCAGACGATATCATTGTGGGATATAAACGAGGAAAAGTGTTTTTTAATTTTATTCGAGTAAATAGTTTACTGTAGCTAATTTTTATCTTCACACGAGAAAGTAAAAATGTGAGCATCTGATATGGTAGAGCGCGGTTTATATAAGAGCGAAAACCAATTGTCTCAACACCAGTTAATACAAATATAGAGATTTTATACCAAACACCTACTATACACTATTGTAACTCATATACACCAGTGGCATGCACAGAAATCAGAGCAATGAAGCCCAGTGAATGTCTAAAGGATTCTAGCTTGTCTTTTACCCCGCAATAAAATTAATCAAAATAAAATGAATAGAAAGAGTTGGAACGTAGTTTTTTGGTACAATTATGTCTGCTTGTTGGATACTGTAGAAGGAAACAAATTTGCCTGTGTTATTAACGATTTGATATGTGTATGCTTTGACATCCTTCTGTCGCTGGCCAATATTTGCTTCGGGTCTTGGTGTCTGTGACATTAATAAGTCTAAGACTTAAGGCTTAGTTTTTGTGTAGTGTAGGTATTAGTATTGTAGATTTATTTCATTTTAACCTATGAGTAAGGGTCCTTTGTTGTTGAAAATAGCCAAGGAGAAAATTGGCATTAAATTATTATGAAAACTTCGACTATCAAAATTTAAAATAACGGTCATGATTCAGAGAATCATGGTGAATTGAGAGAATTTTTTTTTTTTAGAATACCATTTTATGACTTTTGACCACGTTTGTAGTCTACGTTTTGTCGATATTTGTAATGCTAGAGCATTTTGAAACTATATATACATTTAAAAGGTTTTTTGAATTAAAACACAGAAATCATGCTTGCTGAATAATGTATTATGCGATTAAATATATGTTTACCACCACCGATTATATTTATGATTATTAACCTAAGGATAAATGATTATGCGATTAAAAGCCATGTCTCAGTGTCCGTGTTTCTTGCGTTGATTGTCGTGGGCTCGTGGTGTCATCATGAAGTCTGCTTCGGTGAGATGTCAAGTGACTCTTGAAAGATATAAAGATTTTTTAGACCTGCATATTATTAAGTAACAAACACATATACAATTAAGAAAAAAATATTGTAAACATATTCAGGGAAATTTTAAAACTAATGTTTTATATACAGTTAAAGATTTGAAATATTTTATGTTTAGATATTAGGTAAATTGTATGGAATTAATAATAATAGCGTTATTTAAAGTACATTTTTGGACAGCAGTGCAAATGAAAATTTACCTTTCAAGTTACAATCCACAAAGGCAGATATGTGGACACCCTTCTCTTCCTCGTCCGGGTACTAGAATTAATAGTATTAATACAATATAAGTCTCATGCATGCCATGATTTTTAATGTTGCCTTTATTTAGTATGATCAAGTAAAGCTTTACTAATTTATATACAAATAAACTTTATGCTACTTGCGAAGACATTTCACGTTTACAATGAAAGAAATACTTACTCCTTTTCTTTAATCTTAAAAATTCGATTTGACTCGGCAATTTCTTGTATCGTAACAAGTAGGCTTCTAGTTGTTTCATTATACGCCGGTTGTATACGAGAATTGATCGTGCATTAGGAGAACGGCAGCGCTGTCCGCCTGGATTTGAAGAAAACATATTAATCGATAATTATGACCACTATAACCAAGACATATTACGCTGGACCTTTACAATATGTGCGTGTAAACACATTTACAACAACCTATTGTATGCCTTTATTACACATATGAGGCCATGTGCTCAACTGGGCGTCATTTGCCATTTCTCTACATCGGATGCTGGTATGGAAATGCGCACTGAAGGCATTCCTAAGAATTTGTATGTCTGCCGGTGTCTTTCTTCATTAAAGTAAAGGTTTTTCTTCGTTAAACTACGTGGTGATTCACTGTGAAATCATGACCAAAGAAAATCTATTGTTTGTCTGCATTTTAATCCTAAAATGTATACAAGTGCACGCTTGGGGAGGGTCCTCGATTTTAAATATTATACATACAGTATGTGAAGTACGTATAATGTATACCTATGTACAGTGTCCACTTTACAATCTCCCGGTTGGGCTGTAATTAAATGAAACTTTCTTTTATCATCCCTATCAGCCCATATAGTATACGTCCCACAGCTGGGCACGGACCTATTTTATAACAAAGAGGATGAATGAAGGTATTAGTCCACCACGATATTCTTGTGCGGGATGGCTTGCAACAAGGCTAAAAGAAATCTTAGAACTTTAGGTGTATCCTCGATACATTTTCCTTCACAGTTGACACAAATTTAAAGTCAGAAGTGTGTGCCTATAACCCCGACAGGCGAGATTGCTGGTTGTGCCACTTGACATCGAAATGATCACTACTTTTAAAGTTTTAGTAATGTAATTGTGATTTGGTAGTACTAGAAAGAATGTGGAAGAATTTGAAAGTTATGATTATTATAAATGTGGTGTTGTGTAAAAGCACAAATATAATCACCTGGTGGACTACCTGGTGGACTGCCTGGTGGACTGCCTGGTGGACTGCCTGGTGGACTGCCTGGTGGACTGCCTGGTGGACTGCCTGGTGGACTGCCTGGAGGACTGCCTGGTGGACTGCCTGGTGGACTGCCTGGAGGACTGCCTGGTGGACTGCCTGGTGGACTGCCTGGTGGACTGCCTGGTGGACTGCCTGGTGGACTGCCTGGAGGACTGCCTGGTGGACTGCCTGGTGGACTGCCTGGTGGACTGCCTGGTGGACTGCCTGGTGGACTGCCTGGTGGACTACCTGGGTTTCCACCGGGTGGGCTTCCGGGTGGACTGCCTGGGTTTCCACCGGGTGGACTGCCTGGTGGGCTGCCTGGTGGACTGCCTGGGTTTCCACCGGGTGGACTGCCTGGTGGACTGCCAGGCTTGCCTCCTGGTTTTCCGCCCGGTTTAGCTCCTGGTTTTCCTCCTGGTTTACCTCCTGGTTTTCCTCCTGGCTTGCCGCCTGGTGGGCTACCTGGTGGACTGCCTGGAGGACTGCCTGGTGGACTGCCTGGTGGACTGCCTGGTGGACTGCCTGGTGGACTGCCTGGTGGACTGCCTGGTGGACTACCTGGGTTTCCACCGGGTGGGCTTCCGGGTGGACTGCCTGGGTTTCCACCGGGTGGACTGCCTGGTGGGCTGCCTGGTGGACTGCCTGGGTTTCCACCGGGTGGACTGCCTGGTGGACTGCCAGGCTTGCCTCCTGGTTTTCCGCCCGGTTTACCTCCTGGTTTTCCTCCTGGTTTACCTCCTGGTTTTCCTCCTGGCTTGCCGCCTGGTGGGCTACCTGGTGGACTGCCTGGAGGACTGCCTGGTGGACTGCCTGGGTTTCCGCCAGGTGGGCTTCCGGGTGGACTGCCTGGGTTTCCACCGGGTGGACTGCCTGGAGGACTGCCTGGTGGACTGCCTGGTGGACTGCCTGGGTTTCCGCCAGGTGGGCTTCCGGGTGGACTGCCTGGGTTTCCACCGGGTGGACTGCCTGGAGGACTGCCTGGTGGACTGCCTGGTGGACTGCCTGGAGGACTGCCTGGTGGACTGCCTGGTGGACTGCCTGGTGGACTGCCTGGTGGACTGCCTGGTGGACTACCTGGGTTTCCACCGGGTGGGCTTCCGGGTGGACTGCCTGGGTTTCCACCGGGTGGACTGCCTGGTGGGCTGCCTGGTGGACTGCCTGGGTTTCCACCGGGTGGACTGCCTGGTGGACTGCCAGGCTTGCCTCCTGGTTTTCCGCCCGGTTTACCTCCTGGTTTTCCTCCTGGTTTACCTCCTGGTTTTCCTCCTGGCTTGCCGCCTGGTGGGCTACCTGGTGGACTGCCTGGTGGACTGCCTGGTGGACTGCCTGGTGGACTGCCTGGTGGACTGCCTGGTGGACTGCCTGGTGGACTGCCTGGAGGACTGCCTGGTGGACTGCCTGGTGGACTGCCTGGTGGACTGCCTGGTGGACTGCCTGGTGGACTGCCTGGTGGACTGCCTGGTGGACTGCCTGGTGGACTGCCTGGTGGAATACCTGGGTTTCCACCGGGTGGGCTTCCGGGTGGACTGCCTGGGTTTCCACCGGGTGGACTGCCTGGTGGGCTGCCTGGTGGGCTGCCTGGTGGACTGCCTGGGTTTCCACCGGGTGGACTGCCTGGTGGACTGCCAGGCTTGCCTCCTGGTTTTCCGCCCGGTTTACCTCCTGGTTTTCCTCCTGGTTTACCTCCTGGTTTTCCTCCTGGCTTGCCGCCTGGTGGGCTACCTGGTGGACTGCCTGGAGGACTGCCTGGTGGACTGCCTGGGTTTCCGCCAGGTGGGCTTCCGGGTGGACTGCCTGGGTTTCCACCGGGTGGACTGCCTGGAGGACTGCCTGGTGGACTGCCAGGTGGACTACCTGGGTTTCCGCCGGGTGGACTGCCTGGGTTTCCACCGGGTGGACTGCCTGGTGGGCTGCCTGGTGGACTGCCAGGCTTGCCTCCTGGTTTTCCGCCTGGTTTACCTCCTGGTTTTCCTCCTGGTTTACCTCCTGGTTTTCCTCCTGGCTTGCCGCCTGGTGGACTGCCTGGTGGACTGCCTGGGTTTCCGCCAGGTGGACTGCCTGGTGGACTGCCTGGTGGACTGCCTGGTGGACTGCCTGGAGGACTGCCTGGTGGACTGCCTGGTGGACTGCCTGGTGGACTGCCTGGTGGACTGCCTGGTGGACTGCCTGGTGGACTGCCTGGTGGACTGCCTGGTGGACTGCCTGGTGGACTGCCTGGTGGACTGCCTGGTGGACTACCTGGGTTTCCACCGGGTGGGCTTCCGGGTGGACTGCCTGGGTTTCCACCGGGTGGACTGCCTGGTGGGCTGCCTGGTGGGCTGCCTGGTGGGCTGCCTGGTGGGCTGCCTGGTGGACTGCCTGGGTTTCCACCGGGTGGACTGCCTGGTGGACTGCCAGGCTTGCCTCCTGGTTTTCCGCCCGGTTTACCTCCTGGTTTTCCTCCTGGTTTACCTCCTGGTTTTCCTCCTGGCTTGCCGCCTGGTGGGCTACCTGGTGGACTGCCTGGGTTTCCACCGGGTGGACTGCCTGGTGGACTGCCTGGTGGACTGCCTGGAGGACTGCCGGGTGGACTGCCTGGTGGGCTGCCTGGTGGACTGCCTGGTGGACTGCCTGGTGGACTGCCTGGTGGACTGCCTGGAGGACTGCCTGGTGGACTGCCTGGTGGACTGCCTGGTGGACTGCCTGGTGGACTGCCTGGTGGACTGCCTGGTGGACTGCCTGGTGGACTGCCTGGTGGACTGCCTGGTGGACTGCCTGGTGGACTACCTGGGTTTCCACCGGGTGGGCTTCCGGGTGGACTGCCTGGGTTTCCACCGGGTGGACTGCCTGGTGGGCTGCCTGGTGGACTGCCTGGGTTTCCACCGGGTGGACTGCCTGGTGGACTGCCAGGCTTGCCTCCTGGTTTTCCGCCCGGTTTACCTCCTGGTTTTCCTCCTGGTTTACCTCCTGGTTTTCCTCCTGGCTTGCCGCCTGGTGGGCTACCTGGTGGACTGCCTGGAGGACTGCCTGGTGGACTGCCTGGGTTTCCGCCAGGTGGGCTTCCGGGTGGACTGCCTGGGTTTCCACCGGGTGGACTGCCTGGAGGACTGCCTGGTGGACTGCCAGGTGGACTACCTGGGTTTCCGCCGGGTGGACTGCCTGGGTTTCCACCGGGTGGACTGCCTGGTGGACTGCCAGGCTTGCCTCCTGGTTTTCCGCCTGGTTTACCTCCTGGTTTTCCTCCTGGTTTACCTCCTGGTTTTCCTCCTGGCTTGCCGCCTGGTGGACTGCCTGGTGGACTGCCTGGGTTTCCGCCAGGTGGACTGCCTGGTGGACTGCCTGGTGGACTGCCTGGAGGACTGCCTGGTGGACTGCCTGGTGGACTGCCTGGTGGACTGCCTGGAGGACTGCCTGGTGGACTGCCTGGTGGACTGCCTGGATTTCCACCGGGTGGACTGCCTGGTGGGCTTCCGGGTGGACTGCCTGGTGGACTGCCAGGCTTGCCTCCTGGTTTTCCGCCTGGTTTACCTCCTGGTTTTCCTCCTGGTTTACCTCCTGGTTTTCCTCCTGGCTTGCCGCCTGGTGGGCTACCTGGTGGACTGCCTGGAGGACGGCCTGGTGGACTGCCTGGTGGACTGCCTGGTGGACTGCCTGGTGGACTGCCTGGAGGACTGCCTGGTGGACTGCCTGGGTTTCCACCGGGTGGACTGCCTGGTGGACTGCCTGGTGGACTGCCTGGGTTTCCACCGGGTGGACTGCCTGGTGGGCTTCCGGGTGGACTGCCTGGGTTTCCACCGGGTGGACTGCCTGGTGGGCTGCCTGGTGGACTGCCAGGCTTGCCTCCTGGTTTTCCACCTGGTTTACCTCCTGGTTTTCCTCCTGGTTTACCTCCTGGTTTTCCTCCTGGCTTGCCGCCTGGTGGGCTACCTGGTGGACTGCCTGGAGGACTGCCTGGTGGACTGCCTGGTGGACTGCCTGGTGGACTGCCTGGTGGACTGCCTGGAGGACTGCCTGGTGGACTGCCTGGTGGACTGCCTGGGTTTCCACCGGGTGGACTGCCTGGTGGACTGCCTGGGTTTCCACCGGGTGGACTGCCTGGTGGGCTTCCGGGTGGACTGCCTGGGTTTCCACCGGGAGGACTGCCTGGTGGACTGCCTGGGTTTCCACCGGGTGGACTGCCTGGGTTTCCACCGGGTGGACTGCCTGGTGGACTGCCTGGTGGACTGCCTGGTGGACTGCCTGGTGGACTGCCTGGTGGACTGCCTGGTGGACTGCCTGGGTTTCCGCCGGGGGGACTGCCTGGTGGACTGCCTGGGTTTCCACCGGGTGGACTGCCTGGTGGACTGCCTGGTGGACTGCCAGGCTTGCCTCCTGGTTTTCCGCCTGGTTTAACTCCTGGTTTTCCTCCTGGTTTACCTCCTGGTTTACCTCCTGGTTTTCCTCCTGGCTTGCCGCCTGGTGGGCTACCTGGTGGACTGCCTGGAGGACTGCCTGGTGGACTGCCTGGTGGACTGCCTGGTGGACTGCCTGGTGGACTGCCTGGTGGACTGCCTGGTGGACTGCCTGGTGGACTGCCTGGGTTTCCGCCAGGTGGACTGCCTGGTGGACTGCCTGGGTTACCACCTGGTGGGCTACCTGGTGGACTGCCTGGGTTTCCGCCTGGTGGACTGCCTGGGTTTCCGCCGGGCGGGCTTCCTGGTGGACTGCCTGGGTTTCCACCTGGTGGGCTTCCTGGAGGACTGCCTGGGTTTCCGCCGGGGGGACTGCCTGGTGGACTGCCAGGCTTGCCTCCTGGTTTTCCGCCGGGTTTCCCACCTGGTTTACCTCCTGGTTTTCCTCCTGGCTTGCCACCTGGTGGACTACCTGGGTTTCCGCCGGGTGGACTGCCTGGTAGACTGCCTGGAGGACTGCCTGGGTTTCCGCCGGGTGGACTGCCTGGTGGACTGCCTGGGTTTCCGCCGGGGGGACTGCCTGGGTTTCCACCTGGTGGGCTACCTGGTGGACTGCCTGGGTTTCCCCCTGGTGGGCTTCCTGGAGGACTGCCTGGGTTTCCGCCGGGGGGACTGCCTGGTGGACTGCCTGGGTTCCCGCCGGGGGGACTGCCTGGGTTTCCGCCAGGTGGGCTTCCTGGTGGACTGCCTGGGTTACCACCTGGTGGGCTACCTGGTGGACTGCCTGGGTTTCCGCCTGGTGGACTGCCTGGGTTACCACCTGGTGGGCTACCTGGTGGACTGCCTGGGTTTCCACCTGGTGGACTGCCTGGGTTTCCACCTGGTGGACTGCCTGGGTTTCCGCCGGGCGGGCTTCCTGGTGGACTGCCTGGGTTTCCACCTGGTGGACTGCCTGGGTTGCCACCTGGTGGACTGCCTGGTGGTTTGCCAGGCTTGCCTCCTGGTTTTCCGCCGGGTTTTCCACCTGGTTTACCTCCTGGTTTTCCACCTGGTTTACCTCCTGGTTTTCCTCCTGGCTTGCCACCTGGCGGGCTTCCTGGTGGACTGCCTGGGTTTCCACCTGGTGGGCTTCCTGGTGGACTGCCTGGGTTTCCGCCGGGTGGACTGCCTGGGTTACCACCTGGTGGGCTGCCTGGGTTTCCACCTGGTGGACTGCCAGGATTTCCGCCAGGTGGGTTTCCTGGTGGACTGCCTGGGTTACCACCTGGTGGGCTTCCTGGAGGACTGCCTGGGTTTCCGCCGGGGGGACTGCCTGGTGGACTGCCTGGGTTTCCGCCGGGGGAACTGCCTGGGTTTCCGCCAGGTGGGCTTCCTGGTGGACTGCCTGGGTTTCCCCCTGGTGGGCTTCCTGGAGGACTGCCTGGGTTTCCGCCGGGGGGACTGCCTGGTGGACTGCCTGGGTTCCCGCCGGGGGGACTGCCTGGGTTTCCGCCAGGTGGGCTTCCTGGTGGACTGCCTGGGTTACCACCTGGTGGGCTACCTGGTGGACTGCCTGGGTTTCCGCCTGGTGGACTGCCTGGGTTACCACCTGGTGGGCTACCTGGTGGACTGCCTGGGTTTCCACCTGGTGGACTGCCTGGGTTTCCACCTGGTGGACTGCCTGGGTTTCCGCCGGGCGGGCTTCCTGGTGGACTGCCTGGGTTTCCACCTGGTGGACTGCCTGGGTTGCCACCTGGTGGACTGCCTGGTGGTTTGCCAGGCTTGCCTCCTGGTTTTCCGCCGGGTTTTCCACCTGGTTTACCTCCTGGTTTTCCACCTGGTTTACCTCCTGGTTTTCCTCCTGGCTTGCCACCTGGCGGGCTTCCTGGTGGACTGCCTGGGTTTCCACCTGGTGGGCTTCCTGGTGGACTGCCTGGGTTTCCGCCGGGTGGACTGCCTGGGTTACCACCTGGTGGGCTGCCTGGGTTTCCACCTGGTGGACTGCCAGGATTTCCGCCAGGTGGGTTTCCTGGTGGACTGCCTGGGTTACCACCTGGTGGGCTTCCTGGAGGACTGCCTGGGTTTCCGCCGGGGGGACTGCCTGGTGGACTGCCTGGGTTTCCGCCGGGGGAACTGCCTGGGTTTCCGCCAGGTGGGCTACCTGGTGGACTGCCTGGGTTTCCGCCTGGTGGACTGCCTGGGTTACCGCCTGGTGGGCTACCTGGTGGACTGCCTGGGTTTCCACCTGGTGGACTGCCTGGGTTTCCGCCTGGTGGACTGCCTGGGTTTCCGCCGGGGGGGCTTCCTGGTGGACTGCCTGGTGGTTTGCCAGGCTTGCCTCCTGGTTTTCCGCCGGGTTTTCCACCTGGTTTACCTCCTGGTTTTCCTCCTGGTTTACCTCCTGGTTTTCCTCCTGGCTTGCCGCCTGGCGGGCTTCCTGGTGGACTGCCTGGGTTTCCACCTGGTGGGCTTCCTGGTGGACTGCCTGGGTTTCCGCCGGGTGGACTGCCTGGGTTACCACCTGGTGGGCTGCCTGGGTTTCCACCTGGTGGACTGCCAGGGTTTCCGCCAGGTGGGTTTCCTGGTGGACTGCCTGGGTTTCCACCTGGTGGACTGCCTGGGTTTCCACCTGGTGGACTGCCTGGGTTTCCACCTGGTGGACTGCCTGGGTTTCCACCTGGTGGACTGCCAGGGTTCCCGCCAGGTGGGTTTCCTGGTGGACTGCCTGGGTTACCACCTGGTGGGCTTCCTGGAGGACTGCCTGGGTTTCCGCCGGGGGGTTTGCCTGGTGGACTGCCTGGGTTTCCGCCGGGGGGACTGCCTGGGTTTCCGCCGGGTGTGCTTCCTGGTGGACTGCCTGGGTTACCACCTGGTGGGCTTCCTGGTGGACTGCCTGGGTTTCCGCCGGGTGGACTACCTGGTGGACTGCCTGGGTTTCCCCCTGGTGGGCTTCCTGGAGGACTGCCTGGGTTTCCCCCTGGTGGACTGCCTGGTGGACTACCTGGGTTTCCGCCAGGTGGACTGCCTGGGTTTCCGCCGGGTGGACTACCTGGTGGACTGCCTGGGTTTCCACCTGGTGGACTGCCTGGGTTTCCGCCAGGTGGGCTTCCTGGTGGACTGCCTGGGTTTCCCCCTGGTGAACTTCCTGGGTTTCCGCCTGGTGGACTGCCTGGTGGTTTGCCAGGCTTGCCTCCTGGTTTTCCGCCGGGTTTTCCACCTGGTTTACCTCCTGGTTTTCCTCCTGGTTTACCTCCTGGTTTTCCTCCTGGCTTGCCGCCTGGCGGGCTTCCTGGTGGACTGCCTGGGTTTCCACCTGGTGGGCTACCTGGTGGACTGCCTGGGTTTCCGCCGGGTGGACTACCTGGTGGACTGCCTGGGTTTCCACCTGGTGGACTGCCTGGGTTTCCGCCAGGTGGGCTTCCTGGTGGACTACCTGGGTTTCCACCGGGTGGGCTTCCTGGTGGACTGCCTGGGTTTCCGCCAGGTGGGCTTCCTGGTGGACTGCCTGGGTTTCCGCCGGGTGGACTACCTGGTGGACTGCCTGGGTTTCCGCCGGGCGGGCTTCCTGGTGGACTGCCTGGGTTTCCCCCTGGTGGGCTTCCTGGAGGACTACCTGGGTTTCCGCCAGGTGGACTGCCTGGGTTTCCGCCGGGTGGACTACCTGGTGGACTGCCTGGGTTTCCGCCTGGTGGACTGCCTGGGTTTCCGCCGGGTGGACTGCCTGGGTTACCACCTGGTGGACTGCCTGGTTTTCCACCTGGTGGACTGCCAGGGTTTCCGCCAGGTGGGTTTCCTGGTGGACTGCCTGGGTTGCCGCCGGGTGGATTGCCTGGGTTTCCGCCTGGTGGACTGCCTGGGTTTCCGCCAGGTGGGCTTCCTGGTGGACTGCCTGGGTTTCCGCCGGGTGGACTGCCTGGGTTGCCGCCGGGTGGACTGCCTGGGTTTCCGCCTGGTGGACTGCCTGGGTTTCCGCCGGGTGGGCTTCCTGGTGGACTGCCTGGGTTACCACCTGGTGGGCTTGATCCTTGGCCACAGCCTATTCCACCAGCTGGATTTTTCTGTGACCGACTTATCACAGCGCCTGAATGCAAACATAAAAACTATATGAATGTAACTGTTGGTTAACACAATTATTTAAATAGACATTGGACAAGCTAACGTCTTCACGATTATAATTATAAATTGAAATAAATATATTATAATAGAGGGTTAATTTTTGTCTTATGACATTTACCTAACATGATATATAAAATACTACACCACATGTTTGTGATACCCATAATAATCTAGGAATTTGTCTTCGTTACAAAATTTACCTTCTTTGATTTTATTAAGTGTCAAATATCTGATGATAATTTTTATCTTTTTCACCACGCTTATAAGTGTACATGCTTATTATTATCTCTACGTTAATATTATTAAATTATCAGAATTTTTACTCAAAAAGAAAATGAATAATATTCTCTTATATTATTTTACTTTAAGTAATTTTATGTCACAATGAATTATCTCGTGCTTTAACGGTGGAGGAAACCATAAAAGGAAGAAGAAACACATATAATTTCTTAGGAATTTCTTAGGTATGTAGGCTGCTAACGCGCACTAGGTGTTGACTAACGACTTGTCTTACTAAGTAGGGATAAACACGAAATACTTTTGTTTGCGGATAATAAGAATAACCTACGTATTTTATATTTAACTTAAAAAGACGTCTCGATAAGTAAAGTTTTTTTGTAAAATTGTTCATTGCTTTGATAATTATAATTTACTATTCATCATCATCATCATCGGCCAATTTTGGTCCACTGCTGGACATAGGCCTCCCCCAATGACTTCCACCGGGAACGGTCGGAAGCGTCCTGCAGCAAGCGACGTCCTATTAAATGAATTTACTATTAAATGCACGAAAACTTAAAATGTCAAATTATCTTATGTTACTTATTCAAAAAACACTATCTTTTACGGTTAAACTTGAGTAGACTCCAGTGTAGACCACACATTCAGTAGTTTACGATCATATTGAGCTCAGCGGCATATACAAAAAAAAATAACTACTCTGTTGGTAGTTAAAGCAAACTTACATGATGAAGCCATTGCGGTAGCCGTTCCACGACCACCTTTGACAACTGCGAAAAAAAATTGATTCATAGCAAACTCATGAAAGATAATAAAAGTCTATGTGGGCTATTGAGTGCTTTTGTATACATATTTTCTGTAACATTAACTATGTAACTAATAAGTAAAAATAAATTTGGATTAAAATCAAAATCATAAGATCATTTAAATTGGTCAATGGTTAAATCTAAAGTAGAAATCACAGATGGCAAAGTTATTCATTATTAGCTATAGATAATACTTCTACAATGTCATGATTAAAATTTTTAAGTTATTATTAATTTGGGAGTGATTAATCAGTAGTTAATGTGAGCCATTTTTACACTTCTTTAACAATATATATATTATTACCAGATGTAGCACTCGAAGCTGCAGATGCCGTGCCTCCACTTAACAAATCTGCAACGAATGAGATCTTGATTAAGTATTTTATAATTTTGATAGCATAGTGAATTCAGCCCAACGTAATTTGTTGTTTACAACCGTGGAAAATTAGTATAAGGTTCGCGTTTGAAATATTTGATTTTATAGTTATGAATTACGAATATCAAAAAATGAAAACAATAAGACCATTATCATCATCATCTTCATCATTAGCTTAAAGATAAAAGTTTTCTGCCGAAATCGGCTTCCAGCGATTTTTACCAAATCGTCGCGCCATCTTGTGGGGGGACGTACAACCCTGTCCTTGCTGGTACGTGACCAATATAGTAAAATAAATCAAATCATTATAGTAATTTCGAATTCTCTCCAAACCTATAGGTTCGCTATTTCGTCTCTGCCGTAACTTAACTGTAGAATAGTTTTTAGAAGTATTTCAGAATTAGGGTTTTATTTTAACAATCAGTAAATATAAATGGATAAATTTGTTATATCACGAGCAGTCGATTCCTGAGTCAATTTAGTATAAACATTTTATTTAGGAAGTGATACTCGAAAATCAAGAATTCTTACTGCTGATTGCTGATGCTGCGCTTGATGCTTCTGCGTCTCCCCCTGATGCAGAAGCTGTAAATCAATGGATATAAATTTCATATATTTAAAATAAATGTTGACAGGAAATAGTTAGAAAAACAATAAAGTTTAACAATGTCTATCATATCTTCGCAATATTATAGATTTTTCCAAAGTGTGCGTACTTTTAGCTTTTAAGCAATTGTATGTAACGCGAACTATAAATTCACGGTCTAAGTTACACCAACGACAATGTCAGCATTACTTTAAGTGCAGACAAGTATATAGTTTAAACTTAATATTATATTGAAAGAAAGAGATATATTTATTCTCAAAATGGGTGTGCAAAATGGAAAAAAATATTATATACATTTAATTATTGCACGTCATCATCGCAATAGCTAGCCAGGTGGTCAATTTAGCATTATGCTGCCACATGACATGAAAAATGATACACCGCTGATTTTCAGTAAATGCCTATCGTTATTCATATGGTTATCGTTCGGACGTCAAAAACAGCGGTCATAGCCTATTCAATAACACTTTTTAAATTATTTATTCATTAACTAACATATAAACTTTCCATAAGCCATTATTAAAACATATTTTATTTCATATTTGACTTTACGTTAGTATAAGTTAGATACTTTAAAAAAAAAATTACCCTTAATAATTTTTTAATAGAATTCAGACCCCTGCTAACTTGTAATTAATGATAAAAAGGTTTATTTACCCATTGCAGAAGCCATTGCCTTCGCTATGTTTTGTGGCGGTAGAGGTACACGAGTTCCGGTTGGTTCACCTTTTTTCGTTGGCTGGAGAGATCCCGAATCATCACCAGATTTACCCGATCCGCTGTCTGTATCATCACCATTTTCATCAGATCCGTCATCTGTGTCGTCATCTTGACCATTTGAGCCATCGTCAGAATTGTCGGAATCATCATCATCCGATCCATCTGAGTCGTCATCGTCATTTGATCCATCTGAGCCATCATCACCTTGTTGATCTGAATTATCATCATCTGATCCATCTGAATCGTCGTCACCTGATCCATCTGAATCATCATCATCTGATCCATCTGAATCATCATCACCTGATCCATCTGAATCGTCGTTACCTGATCCATCTGAATCATCATCATCTGATCCATCTGAATCATCATCACCTGATCCATCCGAGTCATCATCTCCTGAACCATCTGAGTCATCTTCAGTGCCTTCAGAATCACCGTCATCATCATCCTCATCGTTATCATCATCATCACCACCGTCATCATCATCATCATCATCATCGTCATTACCGCTGGAATCATCTGATCCATCATTCGTTGGTGGGTTTGGTACATTAGTTTTATCACTTATAACGTCTACTGGCGGAGAAACGCTGCGATTCTTTCGAATAACTGAAACGAAATACATTAATTCAAGCAGGTTACTTACATATTGTAAAAAGGTTTACCTTGGTTATTTTCTTCGGAGATCTTAGCAAATCATTACCTTTACCGAAGGGTAGTCCTGTTTTGTCCGCGATCTCATCAGATCCGTCATCGGCGCCATCATCTGATCCATCTGAGTCGTCATCGCCTGGTCCCTCTGAGTCATCGTCATCTGAATCATCTGAGTCATCATCTCCTGATTCATCTGAGTCATCGTCATCCGAACCATCTGAATCATCGTCGTCCGAACCATCTGTGTCATCATCTCCTGATCCATTGGAGTCGTCATCATCATTTGATCCATCTGAGCCGTCATCGCCAGAATCATCTGAATTGTCGTCACCTGATCCATCTGAGTCGTCATCACTTGGTCCACCTGAATCATCATCATCAGATCCATCTGAGTCGTCGTCATCTGATCCATCTGAATCATCATCATCTGATCCATCCGAGTCATCATCGCCGGATTCATCTGAGCCATCATCACTTGATCCATTTGAGTCATCACTAGATCCATTAGAATCGTCGACCTCGGGTCCATTGCCTAAGTCGTCTTCTGATCCTCCTGAACCATCATCCGTACTACCGGAGTTATTGCTTGAATCACCTTGCGGTTCAGGTGGACTGGGTTTCTTTTGAATAACTGAAAGCATATACAGGAATACTGTCTAAATTTCATATTATGTTAACCCTTCTATCAAAACAAAAATGTTATAAGCAAACAGAAAAATGGTAAAACGCTGTAAATATGTTAGTATTAAGGAATTATGTAATTAATTAAAATAATATAATCAAGAAAGAAGTATTTTAATCACCTGCTTGTGCCGCTCCAGAAGCCTGACCAGTAGCACCATCGACTTGCGCTGAATTTAAACATATTATGTTTGAATAAATAGTTCATTTATTATGGGTCGGCTGGGCGCAAATGTACTTGAGCGTAAATTTGTAAAAAAAATATATATCATCCTCTACTTTTGCACGCCATTATTTTATCAATTGCCACTCGGTGCCGGAAACTTTTCAGTTGCAAAGAGCCTATAATCTTTATGTAAGTCTCATTCGTTTTTAAAATAAATATTTTAGCGACTCATTTAAAGGCTAGCTTGATGCAAATGCATCACTTTAAGTTATTTCTACATTCACAAATTTACAAGTACTAATATTCATTTACCTTGTGCGGCTGAGCTTATTTGTGATCCTCCTGATCCGCCTTCAATAGCTACAAAATATGAAATTATGATATTTATGTCATGATGTATTTAGTTATTTATATAACACACGACTTTCATATGCCTGTTGCAAGATTTTTTTGTAAGGTTGCTTTAATGCGGGTTTTAAGCTGTCATTAGTCTTAAATATTTTATTTAACTAATAAGAGTATACGGCCAAAAAATATACCCAAATCATATTAGACTACTGCATTGATTGATGACTACGTCTCATTTTACAGGAATGTTTTAATATACTTCGACTAAAAAATACATAAAGCAGTGATGGCCTCGAGGTTTGGGCGCGCGGTCGAGAATCCGACGGTCGCGGGTTCGAACCCCAGGCACACACCTCTGACTTTTCGAAGTTATGTGTGTATTCACATTGAATTATCACTTGCTTTAACGGTGAAGGAAAACATCGTGATAAAACCTGCACACCTAAGAGTTCTTAGGAATTTCTTAGATGTGTAGTCCGCCAACCCGCACCAGGCCAGCGTGGTGGACTATGGCCTAAACCCTCTCAATGGTAGAGGAGACCCGTGCTCAGCAGTGGGCGTATATGGGTTGATGAAGAAGAAGAAGAAGAAGAAAGAAAAAAATACAGCTGTTTATGAGAAAGTCAGAATAATCTTTACTTCCACTCGCTGTTCCGGAAGCTTCTCCAACTCCGCCGCTGACTTGTCCTGTAAGTACAAGAAGATTTTTATACACATCATCATTCTGTTGCCCTGCTCTCAATTCTTATTTGGGGTCGGCGCAGTTTGTTTTATCCTTCCACACATCCCTATATATCCGTTAGCCGTCAAATCTTCAGTCACCCCTTTCTCTTTCTTATCTTCTCTCACGCACTCCATTCATCTTTTCTTTGGCCTTCCCCGGCTTGTCCATCCTTCAACTTTCATTAAATGGTTTTTATGCTAT
This sequence comes from Cephonodes hylas, assembly GCA_030295005.1. Taxonomy (NCBI): domain Eukaryota; kingdom Metazoa; phylum Arthropoda; class Insecta; order Lepidoptera; family Sphingidae; genus Cephonodes; species Cephonodes hylas. The sequence continues at coordinate 9,307,017 of AP025366.1, forward strand.
TGTTTTTTGCACTTACCCTCAGCAGCTGCACTAGCTTGATCGGAGCCTCCTTCTGAGTCATCACCTGATTAATATAGGGATAATTAGAAACATTCTGATATAGTTATCTCGACTTTATTAAAAATAATTCTAGTAGGGAGCACGCTTATTTCCATTTTCGGGCACATATTATTAAATAGACTTTGCGCTTTGTTCGACTTGGGAATCGATCCCGGAATGACGTTCAGATGTTTTTGCTTCTAACTTTTTTAGGCATCATAAAAGTTTCTACTTAATTTCGGGTTCCCCTGTCCTTTTTCCTTATCAATGAAAAAACACAAAACATGTATTACGGACATCAAAAAGTATGTAACATATTTAAAACAATACTAGTTTTATGATTGGAACGAAAATATCGATGAATGAATGAAGATGTTTCAGATATAAAATGTATCTAAAATATTTTGTAGGAGGAAAAAGTACTAACCGTCTTCTTTGACCTCCGCAGAACTTATAGCTTTCGAGACGTCATCAGAATCTGTAAGTGACAGAAACACATTATGTTAAATATGATGTTTTAAAGTCAGGACAGTAATAAATCTACAAGGGTGGCAAAAATGGTTGAAACATCATCTCCAAATTGACTATCATTCCCTGAAGAAAGGTTTCATCACTTGGTATAAAACTTATGCCTGACCTATGGTCTTACCTATCGCCCTACTTGGAAAAGTGATTGAAAATACTCTAGAAACTTACCTCCAGTACTACTGGCCGATGCCGAAGATGAGGCTGAGTCAATGAGATCGGAAATACTTGCCGCAGCTAAAACGAAAATATTGTCTCTAAAATTTCATTGAAGTAAATCCAGTGGTCTATTTTCGATTATTCTTTACCATAAAATAAATGCAAGCATCAAAAAATCCATTCCATTTCAGAATGTACTAAACTTTAAAATGGTCTAAGATTTTTATAGTATTTTTGTATTTTTCAAATTAATTTAATTATATCGACAGAAACGCTCCGTTCCACATCAGGTAAATCAAAAGATTATTTCTTTTGAAGATTTTTCGAGTTACATGGTTTAGTTTAAATATTCGACCATCCGATGAACTGAGGTAGTTTAAATACATATTCATGCATATTTATTGTATATGGTTTTTTTACCAGAAGCTGCAGCTTGTCCCATCGATCTCCTTTTCCGACTTTTAGAGGAATCTGTTAAAAATATTTATTTTCATCATTCACTTGCTTTGTTTCTCATTTTATTTTAAGGTCAGTGAGTGTAAAAATATGAGTGGCCCTTTATTTCTATTTATATATACTATAGTTTTGGCCATCAAACGCAGAAAAATGTTTCTATAAAATACAGTAATTATGGAACAACAATATGTTTAGAAGAAAATAATCACCAGCTTGAGCAGCGCCAGAAGCTTGTGCGTCTGAGCCATTAACTTTTGCTGAAATAAAAAAAAAAACATTCAACGTATACCATTCCATTGGTAATCATATATATATTGCATCTAGCTATATCAAATATATTTTACCTATTGCTGCTGCGACAGCTTTAGCCGATCCCGTCCCGTTCTTTACCGCTATAAAAATGAAATTGTAAATTATATTATGTGTTGTCTTCACATAATCATGATTAATAAAGTTAAAATTTTGTCCAGACTGGGTTCTGTCTAAAATGTCACTTCTAATTGTATTAGTAGAGACTAATATGGGCCAAAAGAACAAGTTACCACAGAAACCATTTGATAGAAAACGATATTAGTAGTAATATTTCAATAAGACTAAAGGAAGATAAATTTACCAGCATCGGCCGTTCCTGAAGCTTGTGCAGTGCCGCCGTCAGTTTTCGCTGAAAAAACGTAAAACATTTGTATGAGCTATTTATAAATTTTGAAAGATAATGACTATGAAGCATTTCTTTACCTTCTGACGCTGTTTGAGCCTCTAAAGAACCTCCCGTTGATCCATCATCTCCTGAAAATTGATTTTATAATTTTTTTTAAATAATTCGATACTTAGGAGTATAGTTTTTAGTTTTTGGTAAATATTTAAAAGTTTACAAAAACTAAAAGAAAAAATATTACCGTCTGACGTTTTGGCATCAGCAGATCCTGCCGCTGTTGCTGTGCCGTCGCCAGCGTCTGTTATAAAAAAATCTTATGAATTTACCTAAATACTTGTAACTGATTAAATAATTATATTTTATCTACTTTTAATTCTGGCACATATTATATAATATGATGATAGACGTCATCATTCTTATTATTTTTTATATATTTATTATAAAATTGATAATTACATTTTTATGTCATGAAACATTAAAAAAGAATCAAGCAAGTACTGTTTAATTAATGGGCATTTTTTAAAATCTTACAAAGATTTTTTATGGATCTAAATTTCATTGCTTCGCTTTATAAAAGCATGAACTTCTTCAATAGATGTTGAGAGAACGTACATGGGCCAAAATAGATAGATAGATGTAATCTTACCGTCTTTTACATCTGCAGCAGCATTTGCTGCGGCTGAGTCTAAATCGCCGTCATCTGAATGAAAAAGGATTTTGTACTAAAATAGCTTACAAAGTATAACGTCTATACGTAAGTATGACGTCATTGATAAATGGCTTACAGGTGCTATGATATTGCGAAAACATTATAGAGAAATAGTATAATGATATGTTCATTTTGAAATCTTATTAGATTATGTTTACTTATTATTGGACTGTACCTATTTCTTCTTTAAATTTTTTGCTATGAAAAACAAATAATAGTTAAGATATTTTCCTCTTCTTAATAACATACCGCCAGAATCGGTCGTCGAAGCTCCAGCTGAAGCCGAGCCCTCACCGTCGCCGGTTACAGCCGCTTGACCTATAACGTTGGAATTAACAAAATGTATAATTTACTCTACTCATTTATTCGTTTATACGAACCGGGGTTGGGCTGCCAGAATTCTTTAAAAATTATTTATTATTTCCTTTTCAAAAATATGAGAGCAGTGGTGGCCTCGAGGTTTAGGTGCGCGATCGTGAATCTCGGCGATTGTGGTTTCAAACTCCAGGGCCCAGGCACACACCTCTGACTTTTCGAAGTTATGTGTGTATTTACAATGATTTATCACATGCTATACTGATGTAGGAAAACATCGTGATGACACCTACACGAAAAATAGATCTTAGGAAATTATTAAGGTGACTGCTCGGCCACCCTACACTCTACGCCCTTGTGGACTAAGGCCTTAACCCTCTCAATGGTTAAAGAGGCCCCTTCCCAGCAGAAAGACGTATATGGGCTTATGATGATTTAAAAGTATTATTTGAAATTGAGATCTAGTAAAATTGCGTTCCCAATATACCATGAGTTCCTTTAACAAAAGTATCTTAACAAGAAGCTTTTTCATTACCTGTAGCCTGTGCGTCACTGGACGATCTTCGCTTTCGATTATGCAATGCATCTGCAAATATTTTCAGTAAACTTTAATTTTTATGGTCTTCATTAACATAATATGTTGAAGGAACTAGAACTTTGCGGCTTATTAGGATGTTTGTGTATTTTTTCCAAGCTATGCAATTTAGAGCTCCAAGGTTGCATACAACGTTACTTATTAGCTCATTCTATTTATTTTTCAGCGTCAATATAGAAAATTGAAACGTATTCGAAAAAGTCAGCCTGGCCTCCAATTACATGGGACTTCTCAAATAAAATAGCTGGAATCTAGCTGAAAAAATGCAACATTCATCTTTGGAATTATTGGCGTGATGTGTGTATGAATTATAATACAAAAAAATTACTTACCACTAAAAGCGGCAAAAGCTTTTGACCAAGCCGTCTCTATCGGTGACCATGCTGAAAAAATATATCTATAGTTAAAAATTTATTCATGAAATATAATTTTTTTGTTGTGGTTATTTCATAGCAATACAACAACTAAACTGGCTATATAAGGAAAAAGATCTTGTAATAAAATAAAATGAAAATATTTTGTTGTTGTAATGAAAATTCTATGAAAGCATGAGTATAAGAATGAATAGTTAGTATTGACGGTACTCACCGCTAGTCGATCCTGCTTCAGTGTCACTAGCTTCAGCGGCTGCCTCTGAAGGACATAAAATGGTATTCTTGTAAAAAACGATTGTATTGACTATGAATCTTTGTATATTATACAAGGGAATTTTGCTTGATGCTCTGTGTTGGACATCCCGAAACATCATCATCTTACAATGAGGTCAGGAACGTAAGGTTCAATAACTATGTTGTGTCAGTTAAAAAGAACTTTAAATACTGTTTTAGTTTGAAATTTAAATACAATCTTACCTGCTTTTGCTACGCCATTTGGTATAGAGCTGCCAACTGTAAAACAACTATTATTAGTGCTTTATTAAGGGTTTCATATGGAAGTTCCAACATGGCTACACAAACTTTGTATTGAAAGAATTTAGTGTCATTTTCAAAAACCGTCACTGATTTTAAAAGTTGCTGTGGAAGGATACTCAACGAAAGCTTTAAACTTTTGCTGTTGTTATTATCTAGCTAATATTATTTATTGAAAAAAAAAAAAAAATTTAAATAAATTGTATCTTGAAACACAATCTTTGAAAACTGTAAATTGTTATTGATTTGGTGATCCAAACAAAAAATAAATAAATATGGAGACTAAGAAGTTACTAACGAAGAAGAAGTAAAAAAATACTTACTGCTCGAACATAGTACTAGGCCTAAAGGCAATATTAGTAGTAGTGCTAATATTCCTAGATGTCGTGTCCCCATGTTGGATGGAGTCACAGGACTGATGATTGAAGGAATCGAGTGGGTATTTAAGGAAGAAAAAGACATTAAAAAACAATAAATCAAATTCGTGATGATGATATGGAATACTTTTATTATTAAATTAATATCAGTTCGTGATAATGATAAACGTTAATTATTATGTATAATAAATAAATATCAATTTTATTTTACGAGTTTATTGCCGTAGATTCAATATAAAACTGAACAATGTTGAGTATATTCCTTTTGGTAACTAAAATTAGACTAAAACATACATTAAACAATGAAAACAAAATAGGAACAATATCGTATTTAAAAAGACTGTTTTTCATACAAAATGGTCAGGTGAGTCTTGTAAGTTGTTCCTATTTTAAAAAATTTCTCGGTCTACTTTTATCATTTTCAATGCAATGACAATTTTCTATTTTCAAATCATATCATATAAGCGAACTGCGTCTAATGGAACGCAAACTTTAACAATATTCCCTTCATAAGCTTGTATCGACGTGTTATGAAGGTAGACATCTTGGTTTTACGACTCCAAGAGCGTCTATTTCAATATATCGGCACCATTTTCGCTTCAGATTTCCTCGTTTTCGCCGTCGTATGCACGCCATATATTTAAAGTAATTTCTTTATTCACGCAAATGTATTTTTTCTTTTTCCGTTGAAATGCTTTAATTTTATCGTTGCCGCTTTTTTATTATTGAACGTAATGCATGAATTTATTTCAATTTACATGTGTTATTTTTTATGACAGTTTTTAAAATGAGTTTGAACAATAAAACATCAGAACATTAAAAAGCAAATTAAGATAAAAATAAATAATAATTATTATTAAAATAATATATATTCGAATATTAGAAAAACAAACATCCCATTTTTCTATGTCGAGAAAGTGAGTTATTACGTGGGCTATGTCATTCGTTACTATATTCGTAGCTAAGAAAACATTATATTTTAGAAGAAACTGTTTTTGAAAGGTTATTAATTATAAGCTGTTCGTAATAAATTAAAGAATTGGTAAGATAAACTGCATATCTGAAACAAAATAAAATGTAAGCAGGTTGGAGATATTATGTTCACAAAAACAGTTATTCTGAGAAATAATCATTGAGTTCTTAACTGTTTTAGCATATATATATTGCTCAGTGATGTTATTTACAGTAATAGAAAATTAGGAACATAAAAACATGTTACCTGAGATTTAAAATAATTGCCTTAGTTTTGTGAATTATTCCAAAATGAGTATTGTTTAAATTAATTAATACATTTAAAATAATAATTATAATATAAACGATTGTCTTCCTTACTCCACAGAAAGTGTCCAAATTCATAGTTAGGTAGCCGTTGGCTGAGTATACAAACGGTTTTTGAGCTCGTGTCAATAGTATTAACACCATTTTTTTCGTTTTTAACTCAGCATGTGACCAGTCCGCGAAATATATAGCTCTTTCGAATTTCTCACTCTGCAAAAAATGATTTGTGAATTACTCGTACCTTTTTCACACTATTCGAGTTCATTCCAGTTAAAAAAATATGGAATTATGACCAATTTTTTTTTTCGTGTTTTCCTACAGAAGGAGGCTTACAGACATCAGGAAACGAACATATGTATAGTTGTAGGTTATACAAACGTCAAGAGCTCGCAACTTTTCTAGCTTTTTTAGTTGCCTGCCTAGTTTAGACTACGTTTCTAGTCAAGCCTTATTATAGTTTTTGATAAAATAGCTTAAGGTAACCAAAATTAAACGTTTATAACTCACGTGATCGATAAGTATCTGTCCTATAATGCACTGGAAAAATACTTCAACAAGTAAAGAGAAAAAGAAAGAGAAATAACGCAAAGTCATGTAAATATCCCCAACGACCTGAAATTAGAAAAATATTACAATCAATATATCAAAAGACTATTTAATTAGACAATTTGCAGACTTATATAAAAATTAAATGTTTTACTTTATAAAATTTAAAAATGTCCTTACCGTTGCTGTAAAAGCCGTAAGGCATATAAACACAGATCCAAATATATATGTTAGAAGCATAGCATCTCCCAAGACTTCATCCAATTCCGAGGTAATTCTAAATGACAAGATGAAAAATCCATTTATTTAACTTATCTAGCAGTGATTTTCTTAAATATTTTTTGTATATTCACCCAACCGATTTAATGCCTTGCTTTTAAAAGCAGTTTTGATTTTTGTATCAAGACAATTTTTAAAATGATCAGTAATTACTTGGGGCTTGTGAGTTCTAGAGACTGAAGTTTCTCGTAGGCTCTGATATCTATGCTAAGAAGCTCTTATATTAAGGTAGGTACAAAGCTACGTACGTTACTTTTTGGATTATATAATTAATTATAGTTACTCACTCGGCCAGATACTGATGTCGTTGTATAATAACCTTCAATTTCATTTTTACCTCTGCGTGGACTTCTTCGGCATTTTTGTCCTTCATGATTTTAGTAACATCGGCGGAAGTTAATAAATTTTCCATTCTATTGCCCAGAATTTTTAACTCCATACAAATGTGCCTTGTGTATGAAATATGAATCATGTTCGCAAAGACGTAGATGAAAATGACCAGAGCAGTCATAAAACTCTCCCAGATGTATGCCGTGTAGTACCATTCAATTTTATCGAAGGGGTACCATGCATCGAAAGGGTAGAGGTACTCATCTTTACCGAGGACTCTGGACTCGTAGAACATAATAATTCGGGGGAACAAGTCGACGATTACTATCAAAACGATGGTGTAATAGAATTGAAATCTTACTATGAGCCTCGTGGTTTTCGTGTACCGTTCCAATATTGTTCGATGGTCAATGCAATCTACAACCACATCCCAAAGCTCATTTCGAAAATGATTAAAAATTTTATCGTAAGTTCCTTTATGAGAATAAATTTTCGAGTACTTTATTACAATCATGAGACACACGCCAAAATTTGGTGCTATGTTAATGATTTCGAACCAATCTTGAAAGCGAGTTAGACATAGTGTTATAAATAATTGCGATGATGTTAGAACTACTAAGAAGTAAGTAGCACGATAAAAGAACAAGGATACTTTTGATCGTTCTATAAAAGGATACGCGAAAACCTTTCTACCGATGTTATTTACAAAATCCATTTCGAATAACAATTCCCTTTTTAAACAATCTAAAGATTTTGTCATTTTTGACGTTACGTCTTGCAACTTTCAGTATCAGAGAACAATTGATAAGTCTATAGACAGTTTTAAATTACTAGCCAATGTTTGATTAGAAGTTAAAGATTACATACAGAACGAGGACGTGTCAATCAATGAACTTAGTAATGACTACGTTCATACAATTTCAAAGAGTTCTGCTAATTTACTACTAGTACATAATTTAAGTATTGTACAATCTAAAAGATTTTTATACTTTGTAGTGAGAATTATTATTACACAGGGGAATTGAGGTTTGGTTTATGTCGGTGTAAAATGTTTTCGGGTAGAAAAAAAATGTGAGCATTAAAATTAACCTAAAAATAAACTTTTCCTCTTCATCCATATGTAGGTACAATCTTTGTTTTTACCACGCACTAATGATAATATAACGTAGTTAAAATTATTAATAGTTTTGGATCCCGTTTTAGTTCCATCAGCCCAAATTGTCCAGCACGGTCAAAGGCTTAACAATGAACTAGGTAAAGTGATAACACCTATTTTCGTTTTCATTTATTAGCAGCAGAAAACCTGCGAGATAAAAGCAATAAGCTAACCTCTTACTATATAGGATTAAAACGTAACGGCTGAATGTACAAACATAATTTTGCAATCTTTATTAAAATAATACTATCGGACATTAATTTTTACTTTGCAACATCAAACAAAACGTTGACATAAAAACAAAGGTTACATCCATTAGTATAATCTGTACAAGATTTTAATCCTGACATTATCTTCCATTTAAACAATTCCATAATAGGAGCTCTATTACTGATACAAAGAGCAGGCCTCCCTCGGCATTGTGACGTAATTTAATATCGACAGAAATAGGTCAAGTAGTTCTCAACGTAGCGCTTGCTTATAATTTGCTCGTATTGTTCGTAGGTAAATCAGGCAAGGGCATCAAATACCGTTTGGAGTCCTTTGATGCATGAGTAATATGGATTAATCCGATGTGAGTATGTCATCCACTCGATGCTAATACCGCCGTGGGTATGGCTTTCTGGGGCTTTGCAATTCACTTTAGTTATTTGTTATGGGCGGACGAATATTGATGCTACTCATTCGAAATTTGAAATGGAGATTATACCTCTGTTTTTTACAAGGTCGTATTTTTGCTTTATTTTTTTGTAAATGGAAAGTGTGTTTTTGTTTAAGCGGATATATTTGTTTTTATTCATTGTAATTCGCTTCATCATACTTTTTACATTCCTTAAGCTTTATGAAAATGTCATTGAAATGCAAAGGATTAACGATATTTTTTTTTAACTTATGTAAAATTGCTCGATTGGTCAAAATATTTTACAGTCCCAAGTCGTTAAATCCATTTTCCAGGTTCAAAATTGTATGCTATATTGTCTATTTTGTATTGTTAGCTTAACAAACATATTATAGTTTATCAATCGGTCGATGTCGATTCAAAATGGATATGAATCGATTTTGTGAAAGTTGGTGAACATGCAAAGCATTGCGTACATGAAAATTGAGTTCATATGCAAACAATGTTCCTCTTTATAAATGTTTCGAAATCCTTTCGAACACGACATAGGATCTAAACGAAAATATTACGTCATTACGATTGAATCGAGCGCACCAAATGTTCACTCAAATTGAGAATCCAAAAACGCATTCGTCTTTAAATTGCGTTCATTTGGGGAATGTGTTTAGAATCTATATAAATGCGCACTCACTCAGACGTCCAGTATATGTGGAACTATAGGAATATTGGCAGCAAGAGTTTGGTGTAAGAGGACGATGGGTCTACGTCTTCTGGAAATATCACACGTGCGTCGTTTATTGAGCCCTTTCTTTGTATTATTATTCACACGCAATAGGATAGGTTTTCTTCATCATATCAGATATATCCATGGAGTTGTTGAAAATGCAATACTTTTTATACATCAGTTCGTCAAGTGTCGTGAGTAAAGAACAAAATGATATGCATTAGGGTGTCCCAAAAAATCAAAGTCTTTTTTTGTCAACGCATACCCTCTAATTATTTTCGAATGGTGTTAAAACACTTATAAATAAAATTTCATGAACTTAGGACCACTGCAACCCGTGCCGACTTGCATTCATGTGTTTCAGTACTTACATACTTTGTATGAACTTCGGCGCGTCGCAACATTCGCATGGAAGTTTCGTGGTTGCTTGTTTATTGTATTGGTAAACGCCTCTTTTTGTTTAATCAATATGTCAGATTAAGATTTCAAAGGCAAATTGTAATAGGGGGTGCAAAACATTAAAATAACGGCTTAAAACTTCTCTATAAAGAACAAATATTGGCAGTTCTGTTTAATAAAATTCATGTAGTAAAATTGAAATTTGTAAATCGCAAATCTAACTATTCGAGATTAATTATTTTTTGTTAAAGGGCTTATATGCCTATTTAAGCTTTAATAAACTAATTTTAAGAAATAAGTTGCCTTATACCGACTCTGAAGAGATCAACAAATAATGCGGAAAAATCGCAAGATGTGTTCGTACAGTGTCGTCAAGAGTTTGTTACAAGCTTGGACTACTTTTTGTATATTGCACACGCCAGTACCCTTTAATTGATAAAAATAAATCTAGATAATAGTTATAGTTATATAAATAGATATACATTGTTTTACCGGACAGAATTAGGAAGGAAATTTAAGGGTTGGCTATCAAGAATTAACAGTTATAGCTATAATCATATTCTTTGGTGGTGATACAGAAAGAAAATTGACTATTCGATCTCCAAGTTCTATGTACCAGACACCACGATGGCCGAAGCAATTAATTGATTAAAAATGTCGTAACTTATCTTTTAATTGTAAATTACTAATAAAAAGTCGCACTATTAGACATCTAGATTTGCATCGCTATATACCATGTTAAGGCTTGGATGCATTGTATATTATCAGTGACGGCACCTTACCACGACTTATGTTTGCTTAATACTTTGAAACCCTGGGAAACTGTCAATAAAATTAACTCAGAAATGACTATACAGAATATTTTTCGGCATTTTTGGTCTTTGGTTCATGAAGTAGCTGTCTTGTCTCTATATCACTATGATGGAGACCAGGAACCAAAAATGATAATATTTTAAAGCTTAACTAAAGAGGATCCATCAATTCATATATCCCCTGGAAAGATATCTGCGTGATTTACTTTTTTAGAAAGATATAAACGACTTTATTTCGATCAAAAACTAGTCTTGCTTTTCTTCAATCGTTTTAAAAATTTTGACACTTTTCTCAATGAGTTGCTTACTTCACAGACTAGTTATACTTCTTTTCAAGCAGTTAAGAAATAAATAATGACACTAAAAGTCGCTAGTGATACTGCAAATTGCAGTTATACTGATACAACATTTGCGTGAAAAAGTCCTAACAGTTTTTCCTGTGATTTGTCCTAACAGTAAAAAGAAAACTTTGAGATTAAAATATCACAAATATTCCTGTTTTAATAATAGATATATAATACCGGTGAAATAGGATATAATTTTGAAAATAAAAATTGAGTTTTTATATGTGCTCTACAATGACCATACAATTTTTTTCTTAAAACTTTGCCAGCAAGTCGGCACGGGTTACCGCTATCCAATTTCGATAATATTTTGTATTTGAGTTATTAGGGTCAATTAGAAAAAATATAGAGGGTATGCGTATCTAATTTCGAGAAAAAAAAAATCGCCCTACTAAGCTGGGACACCCTAATATGCATCTAAATTAAAATTATGTTTGTGGTGACTTTCTGAATTCAAAAAATTAAAATGATTTTTTTTAAACCTTAGCTAACGGGTACTTAGCTCTTTTTCTAAACGTTTTGTTACGTTAAAATATTTTTATCGTTCTACATCAAAGTATCGTTAAAACTGGAACTATGCACTAAAAATAAACATAAAATTCTCCCTGTATTGATTATAATCTACCTATTTTCATTGACGTTAAGAAAATATCATTGTATAAAAATTTCAACAAAATGTAATAGTAATTTGATTATAGCTTCATATAATATAATCACGCCTAGACGATAAATTGAGCAAATAAGTAAAAAAAAATATTTTTATCAACAGCTCTATACAAATCCTTGTTCTTCTCGAAGACATCACAAAGAATAATACAAAGATGCGATGGTTATGAGGTAGATGTATTCCACCTTCCGAACTTTCACAACGAGGGCCCCGATCGTTTTATTTGAACCGTACCTCGAGGTCTCACACGTCAAATTTCACATCCTGAATGGCTTCCACCCCAGCGAGGAATCTTTATAAATAGTTGCGCCAAGACGATGTTTAATTTGATGGAAATCTGTAGCTCGACTCAATGCATACCGGGAAGTCAACGGATTGTAAGGATGTGAATGGGGATTAATTTAGTTGACTCTGATTACGGGCATGTGGTAGGCGTGGAAACTTCGGGGCAGTTATTTAGCGCGAAATTTGTAGATGAAATTTATATAAACTTACCTTGGAGATTACTGCAAATGTGAATTTTGGGAAATTGTTTAAATTGGTCTGATACACTGCACATGATATATTTCTCTAATTTCATAATAAGAGTCGCATTTTCTAGTGAGTCAAATAATAACCTATTGGAAAGTACGTGCTATTTTTTATTGTGTACAACTATTAACGTAAGCGGTGCCTTAAGTCAATGAAATGTAAACATATAATAATAATTGAAATATCTATCTAACACGGGTTAAAGAGGCCAATTTTAAGCTCAAAAAATAGAAAAAATAAAATGCTATTACTGTGTCAGTAAGTGTGAAAGCCGTGCTACAAAATGGAAGATCTAAAAATACGTCAGCAATATAGCGTCTTCGTAAAAGCCATTCTCAAAAAAATATTAATTAATTTTCTCTAAACCTTGTAATTAAACAAAACATGAAACTAAAAATAAAATTTCCATATTTAGCAACGTTTTAACTAATAACAGCGTTTCTACATTCTGTTTATGAACACTGCAAAAGAAAAATAAGAATTGCAATAAAAACATGTTGTTAAGGGAAGACTTGATACTATCAAGTTTTTGCGGAGCCCTGACGCAGCAAACTCAAACAAAGAACCTTTAAGTTGTTACAAGTGGCTCATATTGTACGGGCACTTATTTAAGCTCCAACAGACGATAAGTACGTACATTGTACTAATTAAAACGGAGTCTGAACTCTTCTAGTTGAAGTATTAAGCAACAGTACACTTTAACAGTAAATAAAGCAGCAAATTAGTTTCAGTTTCTCTTTGTGGAAAGCACTTCAATATTTTATTCAGTCGAGATTTCTTCATATTTAATGAGCTCCTTAGTGGAATTTTTTTACATTTACCACTCAGTGTCGTCTGTCTAATGAAAAGTAGGCAAGACTATAGAAATGGAGCTGGAATGATCAACTTTAGCCACGTCTTGTAGCAAAGTGCTTTTTCTATGAAAGACCGAGTTAATGTCGCAGACTTATGAAAATGTTATCTTGATGGAAGGAATATTTTTATCCATGTAGTTCTACAATTATTTCTTTTTAATGACGTGTACAAAAAAATGGTAAATATTTGTGTTGGTATAAACTTTAAGTTAAATAGATGGGCTTGAGAAGATCCATAGACAACCTCAGGCCTGCATTCCCCGAGGGTGTGGGCAGAGGTGAATATCTGCTCCACATTTCGCCATTATTTACTCAGTCCCACGATACAACGGGCAAGTTTAAAAAATGTGTGTGTGAATAAAAAAAATTAACCAGCTACAAAGAATTTTCTTGACCCACCAAAAAATCTTACAAAACATTCACAGACCACACGATATAACGTCTCTCTGTACAATAAATAAAGCAATGCACTGGAAATATTTACTTAAACAGCCAGAAAGCGAATGTGGTTGCACGCGATACGCGAATCAGATTCATTACTTATTTTAATAGCCACTAAAGTTTACCCAATTTATAGCCACTATTACGTGTGGGGAATCATGCGAGACGGTCCTACCCATGAATAATGGGCGGAACCTTTAAACTTTAATAAGGTCCTGGAGCAACACGGTATGAGAAACGACGGCAGTTTTACAATTTTCCCTCAGTCCGCCACGTGGAGAATATATTGTTGGTACGAAGCGCGAATTAAGCAGTATTTACTAAGGCCTTTGTTTCGCCATGTCTTAATTAACAGCATATTCTCATCGGGTCTGGTTTAGTTGAATTAATAGTTTCCTATCTCCGGATAGTTTGTTAAGTTATGTGTAAGGTTTTGTTTTGGTTTAGTTAAATGTTTATGAAGCTGGTAGAATGGTGATTGTAAACATGTATTAGTGGCTTGAGTTAGTTTTTTAGGCCCTTCTTAGTTGGTTTTTGAGTCTGTTATTTGTTAAAAAGTGGTTGTATAATACAGATGGTTCTGTGTTTGATTTTGGAGTTGTATTTTTTTTCAAGCAGATAATTTACAAATTGTAGTTCTCACGAAACACTGACGTATAAGTAAACTTCTTTCTACCCTCAAATTTTACTTTTTTGCCATTTTTTTAAGAATAAACATTGCAGTTTTTGGAAATTTTTCCTCAATTTCCGAAGATAGATGGCATCAATCCATTCCTCTGAGGCATCATACTATAACAATAAACAAGCTAACAAACCCACCATTATATCGCATCGGAGAGTTTATCGTTGTCTTGAGTTATGTGCGCGGCTGAGCGACAGATTGCCAACATTAGCGTAACGAATTGCCGTAGACAATGCCCAGAGAGCACGGACCTCTGATAACTCCATATACTATAATTTATGTCAAATTTATGGTCATATGGATTTTGAAATTGCTTTAGAACTACACGTAAAGATAGGCTTTTGTTTTATTGACGATTTTCTTAAGAGGATTTTATGAGGAATATAAATGATCTTTCCGTAGTCAATGGAATAACCGTAGTTACAGGTTTTTGTTATTTAAAAAAGTGCCTTCCTACTTTCTGACCTTATGTGGTAGTGTGAACAAAATCTTGTAGTTTCGAATCATCTTCTGCTGTACCCGTAAAATAAAAAAAATAAATCCTATTAATACAATTATTCCTTGAAATTCCCCCTTTTTGTCCGATCATCCCAAAAATACTACAAATACAATTTTAATTTATATACGTAGGTATTTCACTTTAATTATTGTTTAATTTTAAGCCTTACACAAAACAATAATGCCAACAATGTAATACACCTCGAAAATACACTGGCAAATTCAATAAACGAGGAATGGCAAGAATTTGTATCGAAAAAGGAGATATAATAATTAATTGCGTATAGTTGCCACTACCCTAGCGTGTAGCGGTCAGGGCAGAATTTATTGTTGAAATTATTGAATGCTGGCTTCATTGTGGGATAAATTGTTTCGTTGCTACAGGCGACGGCGAGGGAGCCGACCGCCTTTATGATTGTGAACTCAGTTTTTCATATTAAAGTCGCATGTTTGTATGTTTATGTGGAGTAAATATACTTAGTATGTACTAAAGTATTAGTTTTGGTGTTTTAGACTTGTGTTTGTATGTGAGAGAAGTATGGTAGTCTTGGCATGTATGGGGGAGTCTACGACTGTGATATTTTGAGCTCAAATCTAAGGTATTTATATTTTTAGTTTAAATGAGATGAAGGAAGCTAAGAAGTACTGAATATAGTCAATCATTATCAAACACCATCTATTTAGTTCTATCAATCGGAAAAAGGTAAACTCCAGTACCATAATATAATAGCACTTTCTTTTTATCTTTTACAGTTCACGATATTCCGAATTGAGTTATTACTAAAAACACATATCAAAAAAACCTTTTCGACGTCAACCCAACTAATTTCATAATACTCTCTTCTATTTACAACTAACATCATACAGCTTTTATAATAATATAATTTAAATGCACCCCTTTATGTCAAACATGGCAGTAACTGCGATATCCATCATTATATCAATTAAGAAGAGTACGTCCACTATCCCTCAAATTAATTAAATCATATTCCATACCTGTGACGGCCCCTAATTAATGTCCGACAGAACAATGGACATGTGGTCATCCTTTTTGGGATGAAATTCAATAAATTCGGACCGGGAGGGTTCCGTCAAGCCGTCAACTGGAAACTTTTGAATCGCCCACAGCGTTCGCTCAGCTAAGGGGCGTGCCTTTGTCCGGCAAATTGCCTTATTTCGTGGTCTACCTAATAAGGGGGTTCTGCAACTATCAATTCGACATTGTAATTGAGTCCGCGCTTTGTAGTCTTTGATGTGGCATGCGTTGTACGTTTGATATTGTTTCTGCTGTTTGTCTCCAAATTTGATGTTTTCGTTTGGATCTGATAAACAGACATCTATATACGGCGGTTTCGTACAGACTTTGCGTCATGTTTTTAACTTGCATGTAAGCAACATAGCATTCGTGTAAAGATTTGAAAACCTTGAAATTTATTATTTGATTTGAATTTAATTTTTTTTCACTTATTTTTTTTACTATACCATATTTCACATATTTACCATCCTCACCTTCCAATTGCAGTAATTGGAAAATTACTGCAATTTTATAATACCAATTATTCAACCAGCCATAATAAGTGTAATCTTACTCGTATAAAATATTAATTGTATTAAAATATCCCAACATGAGATAGTGCACCAATATGAAAACTACAGTACTTATATTTACAAATAATACTACGAGCAAAAGTCATAACCGCTCGCAAATTTATAAAAACAAACAAAAATACACACAAAGTTGTGTACATATTTATTGGGATCGCTGTATCTAATATTGCGAGCGTGGTCGGCATTATGCAAATTTAATGCCATTGGAATATTTATTGGACGGATCGAATTTGTAATTAGATATCTGCGTTTTGTCGAGTCGCTGGCCGATTCCTTGGGGAAATCGCCTTGGTTTCAACTGACGTGACTGCGCATTTATCTGTCTTGCTTTTGATAGCTACCTCTTTGATTTGAGGTTTGATGGGAATAATATCAAAATCGATTATTTATCTACTCAGCAAATCTTTGTTTCTGTCTAACAGAGAAAATGGCTGTATAACAGAGAATAGACTATGCTTAATATGATTCTAGTATTCATCGAACTGTTATCGATACACATTTCTTTGTTTTTCTACTTACTCTTATCGTTAATTGTACATATTATTGTCTTTGTCTTCCGACTAAAAATTCTTACTTTAACATTCTATTCTACTGAATAGTAATTGTGGTATAAGTTTATAGCCTTCAGCTAATAAATATAATATACAATATAATTCTCTACAAGTACTACAACCCTATAACTTTAGTTAGGTGGACAAACTTCGGGCGTCGTAATCGCAATACATTACTCTTTTATTCCATCTTGTTTGTAATCTAACTCTTCGATCCACCCATTCAATAGGTATATCAAAATATGTTTTATTTCTTTCTAGATCTAGTTCCGAAGATCACATAGTGGAGATGCTATTTTATTTTACCGTAATTGAAGATCGCAAATCACACTCGTAGAGTAAAAGAGAGTAATGTTTGTGAAGAAAGTGATGAAGGCCTTTTAATAATGGAAAAATACATGAAGATTCAATGAAGGACTGAATTAATAACCCCTTCACCCGTTCAAAGCCGATTACGATGTGCCAAAGACGTGTTGATTTAACAGATTCTCGTTGCTAATCTTCAAAGAGGATTTTTAGTATCTTACAATATTAAACTTGGAGACTGAAGTGCTTTAAAATATTTAAGTTTCAAAAATTTTAAGCAGCAGTTCTAATCAATAAGAAAGTGTTGTGATAGTTTGACTTACACCAGAAATTTTTAATTGCCTAATGGATAAACTGAAGCACAGCACTCTGGACGTTACAAGAATGGAAACCTGGACGTTTAGTTCACACAATATCAAGGCAATAATACTCATAATCAATAACCATGGTCCCCTAGTAAACATCAAAAAGAAATATGAAGCTGGATAGTTTTATTGCTCTAATTGGCATATTAGTAACTATTGAAAAGGTTCATAATTGGGTCCGGTTGTAAAGGGCCCGTCTAATTAGAGAATTTCATATTGACTCATCTTTTGTGCTGTTGGTCAGCGGGTGTCTGCGACACACGGGCGTAAATTACCGCAAGCATGTTAAGGGATGAAATTTTTTTCTCGTATTATCAAATTTGATTTATAATTTTAATGTTACTGTTGCAGGCTATCTAGATGTGAAAATGTCGTTCGTTATGCTAGGATCTGCATTGCTTCGGGAAGAGGCTGCTTTAACATAACCACAATATTACCGCCTTTTCAGGGGGCTTATGACAGCGAAGACTCTTACAGAGCGTTTGATCAGCTTACAAGACATCTTATGTGTAATTTAGTTTTATAGTCTTCTTAATTACGGGAATTTATATAGAACCAATAAAATTTAAAGCCCTACGCTATTGAATTTTTGAATTATACGTTTTACTTTCGTCTTAATTTCAAAATGTTGATTCCACAAGCGCGCTGTACTTTTTGTCAGTATCTACCCAAGCTGTGAATTGCACAATGAGCAACGCTAGAGGTGAGATGAGGTAAGTGGACCCGGCATTGTACGCCCAGGGATTTGGACCCGATATAATCCGAAACGAGAGGGTCTTCGCGCCAGTGTTGGCCGACAAAATCCATTGTTAATGAACGAGGGAAGCGCGATGCTGACGACTGCGATTGTATAAAAACGATTCCTTTTTAATATCTGTAGTTTTATTTTGTGGTGATGTCTTTTGTTTGAGTGAAAATGTACTAGGACTTTTTGTACTATAAAGGGTTAAGGGAGGTTTGATTTTTATGACTTGAACTAGATAAACGACCATCATACATTTTTATATCTGCTCACGACCATGTGTTGAGTACTTTTCCGTTTGAAAAAGAATTAGAAAAATCCCATACCCACTTTATTTCATTGCTACGAAATCCCAAGAACTATGAAAGATTCTCAAAAAGTATCTTAGCGCTTTTTTAATTTATTTAGCGTGGCTTCAACACAAGGCATTCCCAATATCACTAATTCTCCACCTTAATTCAATAACGATATTACCCAGCTAATATTGCAGCAGACCGGACAAAATCCCTTTACCCGCAAAGATTCAAAGCAAATTGTTGGCAAATGAAAAATGAAGCAGTCTGCTTGCCTAATCTTTATTCAGACGCGGTCAATTCGCCGCGAGTGTCTCCTATTTATCACAAACCGCACCGTTTGTTAGGATATTCGTAAATATTTCAAACGTTATTGCTGCCATCAACATAATGTTATGGGGCGAAATTTTACAAAACGGAAACAAGAGATATTGCTGCTGCGCGACTGTGAATATTTGTGTGTTAATGTTGTGTTTTTTTTTTGTTTTATTACCTAGTTGTTATAGGTTAGTTAGTTTTATACAAGTTTTTCGCAATTATTTTTGTCCAAGGTCTATTATGACTGCCTCGTTGTCTGCCAAACCGAGTATGTGCCTTGCGATCTAGTTGTCCTGGGTTCGATACCGGGTCGGGAAAGGGCTCGGGGATTTTTTATTAGGAAATACTCAGTAGCAGGACAAGGTCTGGAAACGTGCTTTAAAGCTCAGCCAAGGCTAATATAGCCGAAACATATTTTAGGTTTTCTTTAAATGTGCCAATTAAGCTCTTAAGCTTGTTTAATTGTTACAGCATAACTATTGAACATTAAATAAAACAAAATTGATAGAGTTGTTTGTAAGCGCAATGTTATTGTGAAAACATTCGTGGCATTGATAATAGCAATCGCTGAACAAATTTCTCGTGATTGTTTTAGTTCGTAATGCAATAAATATGCTAAACAAAAGGGTGGATTAAGAGATAGTCGCTATAACATTGTATTTGGTTTTGTTTATTGTATTGTCAAAGAATCTCGATAAAGTTGGAACATTCGTAAATTGTTTTATTATTTGAGAAACAGTTGTTATAGAATAATTTAGGTACATTAAGAATTTTTGATTAATGCTTTAAATACAAAATACCCTAATGTATTTACGGGATACATGATAACAGTTCTATATAGACCAGCTTACATAGATCTTTCTACTTGGATATGTACTGTTCTGCGGGCACGTGGACCTAACCCTGAGTTTACTATATTGTTAAACAAGTTTTGCTTGTAATGTTTAAATTTGGTGTTAATTGGGTGGGTAAGCTAAGATTATGTATACCTAAATTAAAATTATCAGTAACAAAAATAAGGATTTAAAAATTTGTCTTTGGTTTTAGATTGAGAAAGCAGCTCGAGGAATAATACGCCTTTTAAAGATTTAAGAATGACGTAATTTTTTTTTTAAGAACACATATCTTTTTGTAAAAGTAAACATACAAAGATTACAGATTTTAAACTTTAGCGAAAATATCTGCTAAATACAGTCCCAAAATAGTGGAACTATACTTTCCATATAGAAACAGACTATCTCCCATTTTCAGGCGAAAAGCGACTCTGCGGGCAATTTTAAAAATTCCAAAAACTATAAAATAACTAAAATCAACGGCGGGCGAAACGTTTCCCCGTGACAAACAAAGATAAATCCTTTTTAAAGTGCTTCAGCGGAGTGAAAAAAGGATGTCTACGTGTTCAGAAAAATGCACGCAAATTCAAAACAAATTGCTGGAGGTGTAAATGGAGCGTAGTGCATTATTGCAGCGCCGCTGTTGGCGGACATGGCGGAAAACAAGACACGACGCCACAGAAGGCTTAGAGACCTTAGGTTGAATTCTTTTTGCGCGGACGAGGAAGCATAAAGGAAGAACAAGCTTAAAGGGATAGTGTTCTGTCTTTAGATAATTGTTCGGAGTCAAGTTGTAACTTTTTTGGGGAATATTTTTAAAGCTTTGTAATGTCTGTAATAAGGTATAAAATTTTAATAAAATTAGGCGTAACGATATTTCGATTTATACAAAACAAAATCGTAATTGTGATAGAACTTATTTCTCATCAGTCGGAAGACGATACGAAAGCTTTCATGTGTGACTATGTACTAGTAGAAAATATCCCAGTTAGGAATTGTTAGATGGCGCTACCATTTGGATTTAAATACTAGCTTGTTTGTTTTATTATAGGTGGTTGTAGTTAAGAATCATCCTACCTTTTCCCGACGATATCTTTTGCGAGAGTTATTAGAGTATAAATTAATTGACACTAATTACAGGTATGATAATTACAGGACAACTGAATAAAATTTGAACGGAAATTGACAGTATTTTGCATGGGGACGAGTGTCGCCGCTTGTCTGTCATCTATTCATTTTACTACGATTACACGACCAATGATAAAAATTTCTAACAAAAAATAAGAGCTGCTGTTTAGTTATCACACATTTCATGATATTACACAATAGCCGAATTATATTATTAGGAGACGTTTCAAACAAATTATATTCCCCAATAGTACGTTCGGCACGCTCGGCATGCTGACAACGACGTTCCAGTCTTTTTCAACTGTTGGTAACCCTTTTCTACGTGTTTTATTTTGTGTAGCCAGTCGGTGAAAATTGTTCCGATACGACACCTGAGCTACATAGACTATCTGACAAAGCATTATAAATAGATGATTGTACAGTCTCGCACATTGTCTATTTTCTCTTACAATATTAAATTGCATCGAAAAGATTTAACAACTCCGTCGAAGTTCTTGCTTACAAAATGTATTTACAAAGGGAATTTCTGTGTTGCGCAAATTTATTTTATTTTGTACTTTTGAAGTTTACATTGTTGTAGTTCCTCCTTCGTGTATTTTTAGTTTAGTTACTGCAAAATATATATTTGTTAACGTTTAATATTACCCACGCTTTTAAGACGAAATGGAGAATTTTACCTAACCTAATAAAATTTTGAATTATCTAAATTGATACCTTTCGCTAAATCACATTGGATCAATCAAGACTAAGAAGGCGTTAAGCAAAATGTGGACATGGGTAAAATACGATTTACATTAGCCAATAGTAAAGTCTTAAAAAGTTTTAGTCATAGAAGTATTTACAGGCGTATTTTCCCACAAATTACACAAATACCCCTAACATTAACACTTAACTTATCCAAACAAAACCTCATTTAAAATAAATAAAGAGGTAAAAATTAACAAAACTCCCGTGTTTATAAACAAAAGCTCCAACTCTCATAACGTTTAACATAATGAGAATAATAATAAACATCGCAAACCGCAACCGCAAAAGTGGGCTCGCTGTAGTGTTTGTATACTTGTCTCGGTGACACGGGTAGTGGGGGAACAGTCTCGTGCGCGCTGTGGGCGAGAGCGGACGTGTTTACCCTGACTGCTGGTGACGTAACGAGCCAATACTTAATCCTTGTGGAGGTACGTACACTACAAATGGCGACGAGGTAAAAGGTCAGTGAATAAATATTTATTGTGCTCCATGAAGAACAAAAAAAAAAAAAAAAATTGTAAATACATGGAGTTGTTTATAAATGCCTTAGTCATTTTACATACATAAGTAAAACTAGTACATAAATTGTGCGATCAAATACAACACTCTATCCCTAAGCTAAATTATTCTTAACTAAATTAAGTAATAGATAGCCACCACTTGTGATATTATGTTATAAAGTTTGTTACTATTCATATTGTTTCTTTTGTTTTTTCAATGGTGTGCAATAAGGTGTAATAAATAAAAAATAAAAATAGATTGTAGGAGACTTTGCATAACCGAATTTTATTTGAGTGAACATAATGCAGGTCCCGCAATCTTAAGAATTCGTTGTGATAAATTAAAAGTAAAACATTAAAAATGCTTTTTCTGTCGAACAAGACAGATGTGTTCTAATAGAAATGTTCAAACCGGTTGCTTACTTATCTATTTTGAAATGTGTTTTCAATTGTTTTCACCGGTCGGCGACGCCGCCTGTGCGTCTGCTTACCCACAGATTTGAAATGTCCGGTTGTGGCGCTTACATTGTGTTGTTTAATATCAGAATGGCTTATTTATCCTGAAAATTATGTAATGATTAAAAGCATACTTTTATCCAAGAAAGATTTAAACGTTGCCTTCAATTCTATTAGAGACTTGGTTGTTTTATGAACGTTTTACGTTCAACTGGTATGAAACTAGCTTTGTGAGTGAAACTTGAAATAATAACTACAAGTACACATATAAAGATATGTATTATAAAGGTATGTAGTACATTTAAAATTATTATCGTATGCTTTAGTTTTACACCAATACATTTAATACTGTATGTAAAGAGGTGGTTTGGTTCGCCAGTAGAGTGCCTAAATGATTTTTTGTTTTAAAATAAATCTAAAGATCGTTAGATCAAAATTGGAACATTAGCACTGAAAAAATAAAATACGTGCTATGAATATTTGAACTTTACTTACAAAAGTATGTGCTTTCAATTTATATGTATAAATTGTGAGTCTATGAACTGTAAAGCTTTAAATTGTTTAAGATGGAAAAGTGGAACCGTGGCATTGAGATAGGTATATCATACGGCAACAATTGTGACCAATAAGTAAATCCACAAATTTGATGTTAAAATAGATAAATGTTATGCACCTAAAAGAAGTTTTCGATCGATATTTATTCAAACAATGAAACAGCAGTTAAGAGAGAAATTTAATAAGTTTCTTTTCAGACTTAGACCCGACTCATTGAGCAAATTAATAAAAGTTATACGACTAATTGAAGCAGTGTTGGCCTCGCGTTTTGGCGTGGTTTGGGATCTCCGCGGTTGCGGGTTCGAGTCCCGGGCCTATAGCTTTTCGAGGTTGTGTGTGTGTTCGCATTGATTTGTCACTGGGTTTAGCGGCGGAGAGAGGCACCGTGATAAAGTTTGCACACCTAGGGGATTGTGGGAGTTTCTCGGGTGTGTGATCCGCCAGCCCGCGCTGTGCCGGCGTGGTGGACTGTGGCCTGAGCCCTCTCAGGGGTGGAGAAGTATTGTGCCCGGCTGTGGGACGTGTGTTGGTTGATGATACATCAGTCTAATTATAGAAAAAGGTTTTAATCCTTGGTGACGACTTCATAATTGACAATAATATTTTGAAGCAAATAATTTAAAAAAAAAACCGTTCGCCGTAAATTTGAAAATGATTATTTAAAATAAATACATTAAGGGAGGGTTGTACCATTTATTTGGAATTCTTCACAGAATCCTAAATCCGAAGAATAGATGGGGTTGACCCTATTAAATGTCTGAGGACGTGGGAACAGATATGTTTATAAATACGAGTAGTAAAATGTCATTAATGACGCTACTTGGAAATCAAGAAAAAAAGGATTGCCTATTGATGTCAAAATTAATGTACTGTATTCGAAGATTTGTTTCGAGTTTCAAAATCGGTAATGGGTGCAGTTCAGAAAATCGACAAATCATGTGGTAAAAAGTGATACCAGAAATCTTCTTAGAAAAGAAATTTCAACCAAACTTTAAGTTTTGTAAGATGTTCAAAGCTATATTCCAATAGAGGGAGTCTGTCCAACTGATTTCTCAAGTCAGCATAATTTTCACTTGTGGTCAAGAACTAGTCAAAAAATAACATCTCGTGTTTGATATTTTATAAGCTTTTGAAAAAAAAAAAAAAAAACATCTTGGGAGAGAAGAATGCGTAATGTTAATAAGAGTAATAAAACCTTTAGAAGAAAATGTTTAATATATTAGTAATTCAGGGTCTGTTTCTAGTGACAAAGTTCAAGTTTTCTGAGTTAAGTAAGAAACATGGGCAAGTGGGTTCCAGATTTGGGAACATACACTCAACTTTTACGCAAGTTGTTAAAAAATTAAGTTGGCTAAGACCGCGAATATAGATTCATATTGGAACGATACCCGAATTAGCCCTTGACTATTTGAAACGGGCATAGCCCGTAACTAAAATAAGAAGTTTTGTTTCTTCTCCATGTTAAATGTTTTATGTTTTGTTGTCACTTTAATTACTTAATTTTATTGTTTTAATTTTGATATTTGTTGTTTATAATTAATATTGCAGATTGTTAATTGTTTATCTTTTCTAATAATGTTTTGGAGAACGTTATGCACACCTTAATAGTCTGTCGTCTGTCATATATATCAGATATAGTAACTCAGTAAAAATAATAAAGCTATAAATTGTATTAATACATGTGATGTCGTTGTGTCAAATTAAATAAATAAAAGATTATTAGGTATTTTGATACCTTTGATAGAACCTAAGTGTTTACATATGCTAGTCCAGTTGTACTGAGAACTGTACTCGTTACAATAAGCCGAGGTTGGTTGCATATAGCAACATAAGTCTGTGAGAACGTAAAAAGCGTTATCAGATCGAGAACGGGAATCTTGCGTTGGATTGGATAGTGAGCCTATTAATACGTCCCATTTGTTTGGAAAATATTGTTTACATTGAGTCGACAACCATTGGCCTCTGAAGGTCACGTTCTCCAAGAAGTTGAAAGCATGTGCCCGGATTTAACGTTGGGTGTTGCATCTACAATCACATGTATAAATTTGATGTCTTTACAGTCCAGGGAAGAAAAACATAGTTCTTGATTGGCGCGATTGTGTGTGTGTAGAGAACCACCTAAGCCGTTTGATAACAAGTGTAACTAAGTGAACTGAAACAGGCTGGTATGAGTGACTGCAAGTTGAAATACATATATTATTATAGACTGGATAAGAGATATGATACACCTGAAAATTTTAGGGAGAATTATCTATACCTATATTATGTATGTACCGTATCTTGATTGGAAAAGAGTATCACTGGAGTTTCTTGTCCGTTTCTCTACTAATGGCTGCTTTCCGAAGTGAGTGATAAATTAAATACAAATAGAATGAGAAAAAAAAAATGAAAAAAAAAATCCTGTCTAAATTTAAGTTCAACTTGCATCAAGAAAGACAGAGGATGATTAACACCAAAAGAAGGTATGAGAAATACGCCACTGTACGAGTAAACCGAAACTAGACTAAACTATTACCACAGAATCAAACCTTATTCGAAGAAAGAAGGCGTTATTGGAAATTAATGTGAGATATCAAGACATTTAATATAAAAACCGTGAAATAAATAAAAACTGTACATCATTGTATTGCAGGCAGTATGAGCCTTCATGAAACGAAAATCATACCGATTATGATGCAGGCTTCAAGTTAAAGAAAGCTGTACATAATTATGTTGCAGGCAGTATGAGCCTTCATGAAACGAAAATCATACCGATTATGATGCAGGCTTCAAGTTAAAGAAAGCTGTACATAATTATGTTGCAGGCAGTATGAGCCTTCATGAAACGAAAATCATACCGATTATGATGCAGGCTTCAAGTTAAAGAAAGCTGTACATAATTTTGTTGCAGGCAGTATGAGCCTTCATGAAACGAAAATCATACCGATTATGATGCAGCCTTCAAGTTAAAGAAAGCTGTACATAATTATGTTGCAGGCAGTATGAGCCTTCATGAAACGAAAATCATACCGATTATGATGCAGGCTTCAAGTTAAAGAAAGCTGTACATAATTATGTTGCAGGCAGTATGAGCCTTCATGAAACGAAAATCATACCGATTATGATGCAGGCTTCAAGTTAAAGAAAGCTGTACATAATTAATTGCAGATGGCGCTGCTAAAGTGAACAATCTTAATGTGCTCTAATGTTTTAAAAATTATTTAAAATAGTTAAGTGTTAAATTAATATGTTTTTGTTGTTATTTTAATTTTTTTAATTCTGTTATTATATTTAACATTATAAATTGTTTATTAATTGTTAAGTTGTTTGTAATTACTATTGCACATTATTAATTGTTTGTCTTTTTTTTGTAATACTTTGTAAGAATGTTATGCACACCTTAAGTGTCATATATATCGGATATAGTACCTAAGTAATAATTATTAAGCTACAAATGTATTAATATATATGTGGTGTGGTTGTGCTGAATTAAATAAATAAATAATGCAGGCAGTATGAGCCTTCATGAAACGAAAATCATACCGATTATGATGCAGGCTTCAAGTTAAAGAAAGCTGTACATAATTATGTTGCAGGCAGTATGAGCCTTCATGAAACGAAAATCATACCGATTATGATGCAGGCTTCAAGTTAAAGAAAGCTGTACATAATTAATTGCAGATGGCGCTGCTAAAGTGAACAATCTTAATGTGCTCTAATGTTTTAAAAATTATTTAAAATAGTTAAGTGTTAAATTAATATGTTTTTTGTTGTTATTTTAATTTTTTAATTCTGTTATTATATTTAACATTATAAATTGTTTATTAATTGTTAAGTTGTTTGTAATTACTATTGCACATTATTAATTGTTTGTCTTTTTCTTGTAATACTTTGTAAGAATGTTATGCACACCTTAAGTGTCATATATATCGGATATAGTACCTAAGTAATAATTATTAAGCTACAAATGTATTAATATATATGTGGTGTGGTTGTGCTGAATTAAATAAATAAATAATGCAGGCAGTATGAGCCTTCATGAAACCAAAATCATACCGAATTATGATGCAGGCTTCAAGTTAAAGAAAAGCTGTACATAATTGTGTTGCAGGCAGCATGAGCCTTCATGAAACGAAAAT
Organism: Cephonodes hylas; assembly: GCA_030295005.1. NCBI lineage: Eukaryota > Metazoa > Arthropoda > Insecta > Lepidoptera > Sphingidae > Cephonodes > Cephonodes hylas. The sequence continues at coordinate 9,334,435 of AP025366.1, forward strand.
CATGTCGAATTATGATGCAGGCTTCAAAGTAAAGAAAAGCTGTGCGTTATAGTGTTAGGTAGTACAGGCCTTCTGTGTGAAAACTGTACGTGATCTTATCAGACTAATAAAACGACATGATAATAACCAACGAGATGGTCTGTTAAAGTAAGAGAGTCGTCGTCCTCCAAATTCTACTCTGCCATAAAGGAAGAACTTGACAAAAACCGATGGAAACAGATCATCCGCTCCAGATGTCACCCTAATGCTGACCACGATCTTCAGATATGAGAGACCGACTAGAGAGAGAGATTGATGATAATAAGCTGTGGGTCGTTGTTGTATAACGATGTGTTACGCAAATGAAAAAAAAAAGACGATTTGGACATAGAGATGAACACGATCATATGTTGAGAGAAACGAGGAAAAATGGACTACATTTGTAACGCATTGGTACCCACGAGACAGCAAAAGGAATAAAGGTAGACAGACTATGCGAAGACAGACTATGAGTAAGTAAATTGATCGGAGCTTGTGTTGCTGCAATCTGTGTCGTTATGGCGTGTATGAAAAAAAAAAAAATGAAAAAGGAAATAAAGCAAATATAGAGCACTAGTGAAAAGATGTGCTAGACAAAGTAACGAACCCTTAAAGTGATTTGTATTTAAAAGTAAATGATTATTAAAATAAATACATTAAGGGAGGGATGTAGTGTTTGTATACTTGTCTCGGTGACACGGGTAGTGGGGGAACAGTCTCGTGCGCGCTGTGGGCGAGAGCGGACGTGTTTACCCTGACTGCTGGTGACGTAACGAGCCAATACTTAATCCTTGTGGAGGTACGTACACTACACTCGCCACGAAATACCCCACCTTCCAAATTAGACATTATTGACTGAGTTATTTAAGTACACGTGCATTTTTGGATATTGTTGGGGCTTATGTAAACCAGTAATCCAATGAACTCTCATTACGGAGCGTTTCGAGCGTAACATTATTTGCTATGCGGCTTTGCTCGGAGCCTCTTGATACCCCAAATAGCACGCGCCTGATAGACACCGAAACATCTGCAACATAACATAATTATTAAAAATTGCTTTCGCTTACACAAAATGTTTTTCCATTATACGCTCTGAGATTTACGTTCCGTTTTATGAGGCTTTTTTATAATTTAACTAGCTTTTGCGCGCAACTCCGTCTGCGTGGACTACAGGGTTGGGTTCAGAAAGAAAATAACTTGTAGTATTTTACGCCGCATAGCCCCATTTACTTAAATATACAAAAATCATAATATAATCGGTCAAATTGTTTCAACGTGAAACCGTAACGTGCCGGTCGACGCCTTGAGTATTATTATTGCGCGCTTGATCATTATTTTGAAACTGCGATATCTTCTAAGATACTCATTGAAATCAAATGATGTAAAGGACAAATTTATTTTGCATTAAATACTTGTAATGAATAACGTATTTATTTGGATAAGGATTAATATCATGTTTGTAAAAACACCTTCACAAATAGTGCTTTATTTAAAATAAATTTGGTTAGAATAAAAAACGTTATAGTGAGCCAACCTTAAAAGATAGACATATGCTGTCGCGGACTTTCTTTCAGAATTTTTAAAGGGGAACAATTCTGTCATACATTATTTTAGCGAAACTTTAACCGTTTCTGCAGCGTACGCAGCGGAAGCTCACAAAAAGGAAAAAAGTCCCCGATTTTGAAACATTATTTATTGCTGCTCCGCTTCTATTGGTCGTAGCGTGATGATATATAGCCTATAACCTTCCTTGATAAATGTGCTATCTAACAGTGAAAGAATTTTTCAAATCGGACCAGTAGTTCCTGAGATCCTAGCGTTCAAACAAACAAACAAACAAACAAACAAACAAACAAACTCTTCAGCTTTATAATATTAGTATAGATTTGCGGTAAGAATTTTTAAGAGACGTCTTTACAGAAAACTGTCTGGAAGCATAGTTGAGTCAGTTATGACGTTATCGTTGTTTTTCAAGCATTATAATCCTTTATCCTTTCTTCCTCATCATCTTGTTCAACTAAATAAAATTTTAAAAGTTTATGATTTTTCTTCAGCCGGGGCCGTCACTGCTATATCAATGCTTTCTCTAAGTATTTTTTTTCTCTAGGTAGGAGTTTCTATGTCGTTTAACTTTGGCTACGACACTAACTTTTTACTCATAAAATTTTGAGCAAACGGAACCTTTACCATTTCACTTGCTTTCAAACTTTACTGATTTATTAACTCCCTTATTCTAGAGTTTTTTTATCGTTGAAAAATGTTTATTTAAGCTTTACGAATGCAAAAGGCTAGTTTTATAATAAGCATAGTACTACAGGATACTTATAAAAATTCCCTAATATTTTTGAATCTTTGATAGAAGTCACTCTCAAATACCATATAAATTGATGTACATTCATTATAATTTTACTAATATTCAGTCAATAATATTATTTAGAACCTAGTATGCTCCACTGCTGGGAAATGGGAATGGTCTACTGTAATAGGTTAAAGATTGTTCAGACACCTGTTACATTAAGTAATAATGCTATTCAAAATAATACCCATAAAGTTGATTTTCAAAGAACAATAAAAAACTGCCGGTTTAAATAACCCTTCCCTAGCGCTTGCCGTAGTCAAGTAAAAAGTTCGCTCGCCCGCTAGACTCTGCCATGCAAAAAAGCACAATGTCTGAAATTCCCAACTCATAATAAACTACGAAATCCCTTATAAAGCTTACTTCCTGGAGATTATTTACCTTTAAAAAATTAACGTCTAAATTCAGCTGGCTAATGGACAGGGCGGCGCAATTTTTTTCTCCCAACACACAGACTAAAGACAGAAATAAAATTTTACTTCCCGCTAAGCTGGGCGGGAAGGGAGGGTTACGCTGGCCGCATGTTTACGACTTCTATAGGGAAATAGCATTGTACAACTAAATGGAAAAACTTTTATTCCTACACATGCGAGCGATATTAGGGATATTTTCATATTTCTCTCGCGCAACCGATGAGTTTTTTATGTTTATGCCCTCGTAAAGTTGTTAGTCGCGACAATGTTGTGTTTACGTAGTGTTATATGAAATTTTCAGTATTATATTTGACGCGTGTGGTATTTACGGTCTCGATTTGTTTAACATGTGAAATTGTTTTTAAATAACATATTTTCAATTTATTCTTTGTATTTTATTTTATACTGTACTCAAATATTTCATAAAAATATTGAAGTAATTCTTATCGCTTTTTATAGTTGCTACGTTACTCAAGTTAGTATTTAAGACGCTATAATTATGATGATAATGTAACATGTAAAAGTCAATAGTCATGCGCCTACACGTGTCTTGTGTAATTGTGGTATATAATAGTTGTAATTATGGAACTTCATTTATCGGTACAAAGTTATATAAATACGGATTCTAAATTTTCGAATATTCATTTAATCAGATTTCGAATACGTCACATAGGTTTAAAATTAGAACAATGGAAGTAATCCCACAAACAAAATCCAATCGGACCCACTTCTTTCATCCGTTTGATAAGTACAGTCTCCAAGCGACCCGAGGGCGCAGTGTATTGACAGTACACCCGCGAGATAACACTCCACGACCGCTTTAATCAATAGATCAAACAAAACTTAGCCACTGCAATAATAATTAAAACCGAATGATTATATGGAATATTTGCTGAGGACCGAAAGGGGACGCTTGCCCCGGGCAATCCCGCTATTGCATAAGTAAGACATAGTTTCCTATAATCTCCCTGTCCGTGTAATCCTGGGAAGATGATTGCGTCCCATTTTAGTTTACAAAAGGTAAGCCTTTAAGGAGGAACTATTGGGGAATTTTGATAGCGACCGTAGCCTGTGTTTGCGATGTAAATTTTCATACGTAATATTATAAAGCTGATTGGTACGAAGTTTCAAAGGGATGCAAAGTGTGGGTAATCGTTTTATGTGTGAGATCAATATCTCTAGTTGTCTATAGAAATAATGTGTAATCCTAAATTAATTGGTGGTAGTTTGGACAAATGTTTGTGTAGTGTTGGCTATTGCCTATTGGAAACATGTTGTGTGTATTTAGTTTTTATATTGTTACTTGTGGTGTTGCAAATATATACTGTTAATAATGTAAATTCTAAGTGTAGTTTACAAAATTTTAAAAATGTTTCTGTTCGATGTAAATTGAGCTTTTCAAAAGAATACTCTGGTACTCATTGTGACACAGTCGGGTAGATTTGTCATCCGCTGGGACGAAAATGTCAGCAATCGTTGAATTATTGTTTTCACAACTCACTGATGTTAAAAAGTCAGCGCATACCTATAATTACTTATCAATTATTAAAAAAGCGGAAAACTCAACTTGCGCATATAAAAGCTCTTTTATCCTATATTTCTCATATTAGAGAGAACCGCATAGATAGATTCTGTAAAGGTTTAAGAATCTTAAAAAAAATATAAATAAAAAAGATTTTTAGCAAAAGCTTTTTGATTTTATTGCTTTCAACGGTATACGTGAATTGCACACTTTTATTAAAGAATGAATAATTCAGAACAATGAACAACTACAGAAAAAATAATACTTTACTAATATTATCCGTATTAGTTGCAATTTAATTGTTTTCCTATATAATTTTATGTGGGAAAAACATACTATATAAGTCAAAACGCAACTAAGATCTAGTATATTTTAGTGCTGCGAAAAAAAAATTTTTTACCTCGACCTTACTGCGGCACATAAAAGATTATTCAAGCATATAGCTTACTCACGGCATACTCACTAGCTAAGCACTAAACACAGCTTAATATTCAAAAATATAATCCCAAGAGTACACAAATAAAACCGCAGAAAGGAATGCTCATCACAAACAAGTGAAGTTACCTTTTTAACCGTTTCAGTTCTCGTCGTGCAAAGGCTCTCCCCGGCCTCTCGAAAAGCGTTATATTATCAAAACACGCATTGTTTAAGCCAGTATCTGTTTTCGTGGGGCTCGCCGTGTTTCCGAAAGTATTATGCGTGCGTACCCTTGACGTATAAAAGAGCATTTCAACGAGAAACGCTCCTGAAAGGGTAACTCACAAAGCCTTTTTTACAATACTTTCGGCGAGCATATGCCGAATGAACCCCCGTGGTCTTGATAAAGTACAAGTGTGTTCTAAGTAATTATTTAGCCGTGTTCTGCGTTTAAATTAATTAAATTTTTGAAGGTTTTTTGGGATGCTGGTGTGGAAGGTATGTTTCAAAATTACATTGTTTTGGCGAGAGGTTTGAAACCTTTGGAGCCTTTAATAATAATAGTTTTTTTGTAAGTATCTTCATTGTTGTTAAGATTAAAGAGCGACGTTGCGGTCATTTTAAAATTTATAGAAACCAAAATTACATTATTGAAGTGAAAATCAGCTAAAAGATGATCATAATGGCTCGTTGTATACTATTATTGTATGGAGACTTGTCTCTCAAGCCGGAATGTAAATTAATATCAGGGCTTTAATAGAAAAAAAATCCTATTAAAGATATAGCTTAAATTCTCTTTTGCTTTACGTAACAGTTTACCTCTTCACTACGAATGAGTCTCATGTAGCAGTGGGCTGTAAGTGCTAGACTTTCCCTAAATATAAAGTGCTACAGCCATATCACTCAAAACCCTCGAAATTATTCGACAATTTTTATTGTGAGTTCTATTTTCACCTCTTGTATGGCTCCCCCTTAACGTTTCACTTCCGTTTTAAACGTTTTTGGCAGACTTCCGTCATTATACAATTTTTATTCAAAATACTCTATTGAATTTAAATCTTATTTGGATACTCAGGAGACGAATAAATTTCCATTCATTATAAATCCAAACTGCCGCAATGTTTACCTAAGAATAACTTCATTTGCTGTCTGAAGATATAAGAAGACAAATCAAGAAACACAACCTCTTATAAAAGAGTACAAAACAATACTAAACAGTAAAACAAACTGCAAAAGAGATAACAGTAAAAAAACTATTTAGTAATTCAAAGCGACGTTTCCAATGCACTTGAGTGTACAAAACCAAATAAAAGATCGTCTACGCCACAAGAGCGCCGAGTTCATACATATTTACTCTGAAAAGCATCTTCTAACGTTTCGTAAATAAAGCATACTCGCAATAATACATAACAAAAGTCTAGAGCGTTCGATAAACAGGAAACGGGTCGTTTTGCATGGAAGAAACGGCGAGATGGGGCGCGGCGGGTGGTTTAATATCCCACAGGAATAAACTGCAATTTCACGAACATCAGCAATGAGCAAACAAAAATATTATAAGCAAGCTATAATAACAAAGTGCCGGTCTTCTCCAGACGCCACTTATAATAGTTCACGGTAATAGCGTCGTAACAATTTAATGCTAAGTTTGTGATAGCCTGGGTGCGTGCCTCAAGATGTTGGCTTTAAGCTTTGTTGTAGAATGGCATTTGTTTTCTATACTAAAGCCGGTTTTGATAGAAAACTCGCTTTTTATTTGTACGTATAATGCATTGAATTCCGCTATGACGGAACTTTATTTCTTTTAATAGTAGATACGTTTTATATTTGTTTAGCGATGTGATTTTGTATGATGACATCATTTTAAAAATATATCAGTAATTTTCGCCTTAAACTTTGTTTTAGAATTATAATATGTTTGGTTTTCAATAAGCATTTGAAATGTACTAGAGGAGTGTACTGTACGATCGTGGGATACCGGGTTCGATTCCCGGGTCGGGTAAACTATAATTAAGGTTTAAAGCATTTTTTTTTTAAATCTTAGCAGCATGGAGTGTGCCTGGAAAATGTCTATTACGTATCAAAATGTATTTCACAATCTTGATACTTTATGAAACAAAAATGAAGTTTTATCAATTAAGAAAACTACAATTATATCTAAACAAATTGTTCTATTAAATATATTTGTTTGACGTTAAAATATGATTCATAGAACAAAATACTTTATCTCCTAGAAATAAGTGAGGAGGAACAAAAGAATGCTCTTAATTTTATTAGATTTCATAACTTTTATATTTTAGATATATTTTCACAACGCCTTCAATGAAACTACGACTGCTTTCTTTATTGTCAAGTTTACGTACTCACTCTTGGTATGTTTGTGAGATTGACTGTGACGTATTATATATACTGCTGTAGTGACAGTCTCCAAGTTTAAGCGTATGGTTGAGAATCTCGGTGATTGCGGGTTCAAATTCCGGGCACAAACTTTTCGAACTATGTAAGTAATGAATTATTACGTACTTTAACGGTGAAGGAAAACGTCGTGAAAAATTCTGAAAAAATTGTTGTGTTTGTAGAGAACCAATTCGCATTAGGCCAGCATGGGGGACTAAGGCCTAACTCTTTCAGTTGTAGAGGAGGCCCGTGCTGAGCATAGAGACATTCATAAATGGGATTATAATAATATACTGCAGAAGATTCGTTACGATAGACATAGAAAAAATAAGTATGTATTTAAATAAATACACGCAATTAAACCTGTATCCCAGAAAGAGTAGGCAGGGGTTTTATGCACCCATTCTGCCGGCTACAAATTCTAAGATTCACGGTCTCCAATTTGATTCGAAAGTCGATTAAAGTTTATTAGGTTTTTCAAGTAATAAACTCTTTGTCCTGAAAGTTTGAAGATGCTCCCGAAAAACGATAAAACACTATTATTTAGAAGTATTATACAGTAGCAGAAATATGACCTTAAAATGTATATCTAGGGTCTTATTAGCAAAAATGTACTTTTGCTTACCTCTTCGGTTTTTGAAGTTAACGTTGAAGAGAAGGTACTTTGTATCATAGACGTAACAGCTTTAAAAAGACATCCCAAGTATATAGACTATGGTAAACATATGATATTATTCAAAGAGAGAATACTTTATAGGATCGATTCTGTAATTACGAGCACATGTCTCCCGCTACTAAATAAACAATACAAATGGACCGACAGCGTCATCCGCACCTCATCAAAATATCACATTACAGAATCACAAATTCATCCCGGCCCGCCAATTATCCGTGAGCGCTCATTTTCCAACTCATTCCCCGGTGTAATGATCACGTGGTGATTTTGACAGTCGCTACGACCCCGCGCAGTTGCCAGCACTCAGTTACGAAGACTTCACATTGGACAGCATTGAGAATATTTCTTGGAATTTATTTGTTTGTGTACGTCGTGACTGCCTTGTTGATTTTGCAGGATAAGTGTGTGCGATAGTGGATGATGGGTTCGGGTTCTGGGTATGACGGAGTAAGTTCTGAAATTTTACTGTAAAACGAAAACAGACTCGTCTGTCGTCTCCCACGTGGAATTTTAAAAGCTAGTACTTTGAAATAAAAACATGGATATATTATGTTTCTATATAACATTTAATAAAATTTCTTGCCAAAATAATATCTAACAATGCTACACCAGTACTCAAATTGACGTAAAATCGATTAACGAAAAACCAAGTCCCGCAGTAAAGGCTTATTAATCCCCATTCTACGTTTAAAAATACATATCGCACCTCTGTCACAACTCAAAATTTTTTTAAATCCCTTTTATTCCATCATTACGTTTTACCATTTTATAGCTATTTAAAAACCAAAAAAAACTTTCTTTAGAACATATTACAGTATTTTTTTTGTTTTCGTAATAAGAGCAGAAAAGTAAAAACATATGAAAGTGTAAATTTCAAATGCATTTTTCTCCACAATTTGGTTTTTTGAGTTGTGACACTATTTGAACGGAGGTGCGATATAATTTTTACTCATTTGCCAATAATATAAATTCCTATAAAAATACAATATCTTGTTGTATCTATGTCTCAGTGTGAAATCTCCTTAGGGATTTCATCCAGGGAGGTTCAAATGCAAATGTCAGTCGTTAACATGCATTGCGCGAAGTCGGCCGTCTAATTAGGAGAACTACCTTGACACCAAATGCAGATATCATTTTGTGAAATTGCCATGAAAGTTTAGATGTTACTACATACCTAATATTACTGGAGAATTTTATAGACGATCATCTTTACTGTTAGTGCTGTGAGCGAAATTATGCTAAGCTTAGAACGGTGGGACGGTGAATATTTTCGTACATATTGTTTGAAGTAGTAGAAAATTTTCTTTTTGAATTAAAATGTTGAAGTCTCTTTATTCAAAAATTTTATGTAATAGTTTCAATCCGACTCTTAGCATTAAGAAACATTAGGAATTTCATCAATGGATAACTTAACAATGTATTCAGCCTATTAAAAATAAAGTGATTACACTATATTCAGCCTTGAGGCTGTATTTCCGAAAAGGTAGGCAAGAATATTCCCACGCCCAAGCCAGTTGGTTTTACTTTTATGTGACCATGAAAAAGCCTTCTTCTTTAACAATTTTTCTGACTTAACAACTAGGTATATGTAAATATTATCCTTACAATCTGAATATCATAAACAATAATTTGTCCTCTAAAATGACAAACCTCTACATCAAGAAAAGAAAAACCCACGATTTATATTAGAAAAAAGCAATATATAACTAGTTTAAAATTTATTGAAGTGGCAGTTAGGGGACGCAGTTAAATTAGTTCTTCAAGCTTCTGGAATCGACGGAGCAAGTTGCTCCCGCCACCCCATACCTCCCACATTCCCCCTTTCACTGGCGAAACGGGCATACATTAAAAGTTTACCGGCAAAATATCAACATATTACTAGACATAGGAAAAAACGCCATTCGCGAGCAGCCATTGCGATGACGCGGCTCCGTTGTTTAGACGGCTCTCGGTCCCCGTAATTCTTATTTGATGTGCTCGCGGATAATGAAATGGTATTTTATTCATTGCTTTTAAAGTATTTGCGTTTGTAGTCTAACAGCGTCTATTACGATGAAGCGATCAATAGAAATTTTATTAATGTTGTACGCTTAATTACCTTTTATAGGAGATTAACCACTATTATTAAGTAACATAAGGTGTTTTTTTCCTAAAAAATAATTAGGTTTTTTTTTTCATAGTATAAAAGTTATCTAGATAATAGGCGCCTTAGGGGTTCTATCTATCTGTGTAAAATTCTTTAAAATCTATTTATAGGTTTAAGTTTAAAAAAAGTCACTATTTTATTCGTAACACTTAAAAATAGGCTTTTTCATCATTTAAGCACGAATGGGCACAGACCTACTGTACAATTGAGAGAGTTTAGACATTAGTCCACCACGCTGGCCTATGTGTTTTAGCATTATAATATTGTAATCTCTACTATATTACAATAGGATGAAAATAGAATAACGTAGTACCGTCTTCTTGCATGTATTTCGATCACCTTGTAGTTAATGGATAATGTCTTGCAAATGTGATTTCGCATCAAGTGCGGCCCTTATTGGCAATTTCACAAATTTATTAGTTTTCAACGAGACCCTAAGTGCTCTCGTCTTAACATATGCGTATTCAACTGCTCCGAAATAATTAACTTTAGTCTGCTCTCGTGACGGCGGTAGATAATCGGCGTAGTAAATGGATATGTTTTCGTAGTACCTATTCGTAGTAAATGGATAAGGAAATTCTATTGTGTACTGACATTGTAATTCATACAAAATGTTTCTAGAACGTTGTTATGATGTATAGAAATAGTTTGTGTATAGTAGTTGGGGTAATAAGTCACTGTAAGAAAATAGTAGGTTTTTTTACTTATATGAGAGTTAAATTCGTGAAAGTTTAAAATGTAATTATTAATATTTTTTTTGCATGTCAAGTGGCAATTTAGTGAATTTCGATTGTTTACCTGTTTGAAAAATTATAAGTTACTAAATGTAGGATATTTTTTTAGGCCTTACAACTATTGGTTTGTGTGTTGATTGAACTTCAAACGTTTTCTTACAAAATTCACTTTGCCTCTAAAAGAATAACTGAGAAGAATCCAGCTATGAAATATTATAAAACCCAGGAATATGTTTCACAATGAAATGTATAACAAGGTAGAAAAATCCCTATAATCAACAGAACTCATAAATTCACAACCGACCAGCTCATTAGACCTCAGAAGGCTTTTATAAAGTTTTATTGCTCAATACATTTGAATAACGTGGTTCAATATAGGGAGGTCATGTTATATTGTGTATTTTATCAGCCAGTGTGAGTAATTAAGTTATGAACATCAATAGGGGATCTCGAGCAGGTAATTAGTTTATACGTCAATTCATCCCAACAATGTCGGTAGGAAATTGATAAAATAGAGAATTTACGAACAATTACACGTATTTATAATGCAATTTGAAACGCCGTTTGCTTCTAAACTAACTTTGTAAGTAATTACTTTGTTATTATTCAACAAAATATGTCTTCAAACTTTATTGAAGGTGTAAAAGCTGACTGTCGCAAAGTATGACATACCTTATGTATACATATTTACAGGGAGGCTCAATGAGATCAAGACTATTTCTAAAATGTTTGATTTTCAATTAACCGTAAAGGGAGAGCACTCTTGATAGCAGTACAGATTCCTGAAACATAATCATCTGCTGAGATACGTCCCAATGGTCGGCACGGGCCTCCTCTACAATTACGAGGACAATAAAAACAACTCTATGGCCCAAAAGCCATTTTTGGCCATAGAGTTTGGCCGACTATACACCTAAGAAATTCCTGAGATGATAATTTATTGAAAATATCCTTTAAAGTATCCAGGTCTGAATTCATGTGCATTTACTCTCCATTGTACATAAATCAAACTATGACTAAACAATTAACAATACAATTTTGCAATATGACCATCCCGAAATCGGCTGGCAGACCCTTTTGCCAATTATTATAATTAACTATAAGAGGAAGTGACCTCTTGGGCTTTGGGCGGAGGGCTAACTTTGTAATACCTCGCCCATTTGTGCAGATTGATGGCAACAAGACAAGCGACTTACGTCGATATTACGCTCCGAAAGTTTGCATAGAGTGTCTTAAGTGACCATATCTTTAATCTCTTAAAGAAGATTGTTATTAATGTTAGGGGCTGAAAATGGTCCAAGTATGCTTGTTTAACATGCGTGATGTAGAGATGTTGTTATCAATTCGTTTAAAAAAACGCATATTTTTTAGGCACATTATATATTATACTATTATTTTTAGGATATAAAGAGGATGTTGGACAAAGACATAGGGTATATACTTTTTTATATAATTGCGTTGGGTTGGAGCAGGGTCTAATGCAATGTGAAACATGTTGCTCAGAAAGTAAAATTGTTGTCAACAGATCTGTCGTTAGAATTCATTATTATAATAATTATTTCATGTGAGTCACACTAATCTTGAAATAAAAGTCGAAAATAAATTTTATTTCTCGCAAATACTTACGTACTCAGATCTTTTGTTGCCAAAATGGAGTTGATATAATAAAAAAAAATAATAAAACCGGTGCGGCGAGTTGGCTGTTTCAACAATCGCAACTCTGGTTAGAAAGTTGGTACGTAGGGAAACTCTTGGTCATTATTTCGTCTTGCAGTCGAAGTGGCGAATGTTTGCCGCTGGAGTTGGTTCATTATAGTTTTTATTTTCCGTTTTATCATGTCGAATGTGATTGAGTCTAAACAAGAGGAATGAATTTGTGGAGGGAGCGGATTTCAAACGGACGGCTAATAAAACGCTCACCGATCAATGTCGACTTCTTAAGTGGAAAACTTGGGATTGGATAAGCAAAAATCGCTTCTATAAATGTTTGGTCTAGACGAGTTATTAAAATTTTATTCCCGTTGCATCTCGTAATGTATTTCTAATAAATGTTTGTGGTTTTATTAAGATAACAAATCATGCATTTTTCATGTGTATTAGACTGTTATTAATATTGGATATGTTTATTTGTTGGTGAATTGTTCATTTTTTATGTTAGTGATTGATATTATATGATTTATAAATTGTGATGAGGCATATTATACAAACATGTATGTAAAGATTAAATAAAATAAAATAAAATATTATGGGCCTTTGAGCGATAGTTTCAATGATCTACTTCTCAGTTATGTTTATTGTTTACAGGCATGATAGATTGCTTGGAAAATAGAAATAATTCGTGAAAGTTGAAAAGGAAAAGTTTTTGTTTAAACTATTACATTAAATGGATCACATCCGGCAAAATTCAGCCCCAGTGTAAAATTGAAAAACAAAATTATCAGTTTTTACTCAAAATAAAAATACCTATTTAAATGTGGTTATTTATTATCCTAATGAAGATATATACCATCTTGAAAACGGTATTGAACTCATTCGTCATTATTTTGATGGAAGTTCGAGAATAACATTATATTCAATAGTAATTTAAATTTCGAATCAGCATCACTTATTCGACAACGTATCAACGATTTCTAAAAATATCTAAATTGACTTCCATTTTTAATAGAGCTCGGATATCGCGATACAACAAGAAAAACTCTATTCCTTTGTCCACGGGAGAACCCACCGCCCCATATGCACTGCAAATGACATGTTTTTCATAAACTGCCTTTATTACAAGCATGTATTGTGGACTCTTTCGCTCAACCTGCTGATTTATTGCGATGAAAAGTGTTCTTAATGGAGTTCTAACTTCGAAAAAGGTTTTATTAAGCTGTTTTTACTACTGTATTGGTTTTCTATCTCCCTGGTCACACGGTATCGTAAATGTGTTTCAGGTAAATTGTATTTGTGATTTTTCATGACAGAAGTGACATGGTAAATAAAGAGGTGTTTGAAAACAACAATAAGTGCGCCAACTGTTATTTGACATACACGGTACTGATCGAACTTATGGCCTTTCGTTTTATAGCTTTGATTCTAATAATAACTGCTTCTCAATTTATTAAATAATAAAATTTATGAAAGATGGACACCGACCTCGTTCACACAAAAATTCTAGCATCGACAAAAAATAAAAATAACCCTATTTTTGGAATTTGCTACAATCAATTTCATAGAACTAAAATCGCTGTCATTATAAATACACATCAAGTATTAATAGAATTATTTCATTAGAAAAATAAAATTGTTAGCTTATTAAATATAATTATATTATTTAATAACAACGACGAATTTTGCCATTTTCAGAGCTAATACGAAATGTTATTAACGGTGCGAGACAAAGAATATTCTTAGAAACATTTTCAGACGTCTTTGATTAAGAACAAAATCATTAATAACTTATGTCTCCAGAGTTATTAAAGTGATACAAAAGAATGGAACGTGCCCTTTATAAATTATTTTAAAGGTGAAAATACGATTGCTGTGCATAATAGTCTGTTTAATTTAAGCTTTGATTGAGTTACAATTTGAGAGCTCTATTGTAAAGAAATATGAAAGGACTAGATCTAAAGAACAAAGACTTATTAATTTTTTAACTAAGTAAAAAAGCAGCTTTTACTTGTATCAGAAACATAAAAAAACCTTACGGTTTCTGAAAGACGCAGAGATTCTATTCAGAATCACTTGGAGCACAGTCGTCCTCAATCATCAAGAGACTTCAGGCCTTCATTTACTACGCTTATCTAGAGTGGGTTGGCAGGCTATAACGCACCTATGAAATTCCTAAGAATGTTTTCCTTCATCAATAAAATAAGTGATAATTCATTGTAAATACACGGATAACTTCGAAAAGTTAGAGCAATGTGTCTGGGGTTTGAACCTGCGATCGCTGTAATTCTCGACCACGCGCCTAATCCTCAAAGCCATCACTCGAAAATCAAGCCAAAAACGCTGTCCGTTTTAGATATAAATATAAATACAAATAATTTTACAAAATATTGGTGTCTATTAAAAAACCTACATAATTTATTTTGCAATGCTTACAACGTAGAAACAACAAATGACTGGAATATTTTTTCCAACGAAAGACTTTTAATTTGAAATGTCAATAGCACGTGTTTCGAAATGAAAGTAAAAAAGTTTTGGCGGGATGAATAGCACCATTGAGAGCAACTGTGATGTATTGTCGATGTTCATACGTACTTTAGATGGCTCCGAGCAATTATTATAATGAAGTCCATTAATACTAAGGGTCAGAAGGGTTGTTCGAATTATGTTAACTTTATAAGTCCTTTGTCTTGCTTCTCAAGCGTAATGAGTATTTATGGAGACGTGTCTTGTTATTTACTAGACCCTTTTGATTTAATTACTTTAGTTTGAGATTTAGTTTGTTTGTCAACTGCAAAGAAACATAATGCCAAATAAAATCTTAAATACATGTTAAAATACTTTAATTTTATTTTTGGCTTTGGTAAAATTAATAAAAGAAAAACAATATAAAAGTTGAAACAAGCTTGTTCAGATGGCAGTATTGGGTCTGATTGATTACAATATTGACTGATACTAATATCTCTCATTCGCCTAACTAGTAGTAACAATTTTACAGCTCTACTATTTTCCTAGTTTGCATGATTGTCAAAAGCCGTTGTTAGGTATTAAGCTACATTGCTGGCTGAGTACAGATTTCTACATCCAAACCCACCTTACGTCTATACATTTACATGCAGGTTTAACTCCATAGAACTTCATCGTTGAAATTACGGTCACTTGCTACGGTGTAATAGTCTTAGAAAATTAAGTTTTAGTGTTAGTTTTATTAAGTAGTTGTTGTAAAACCCAGGCTACTAATTGGTTGCTATTGTATGGGATTAATTACCCATCGCATAATTGTTTAATGATGGTATTCTGAGCATTCATACGATCAACATGCTAGCCTGTAATAGCCATATTACCAAGAATTATCAGCTTCATCAGAATCAAATGAATCGTGTAGCCGATACAATTGGCATGAACCAATAAAACAAAACTAAAACAAAAATTCTTGCTTTATTTGTTCGAATTTAGTTTCTTTGTTTTCATTCCAAGTTGTCTTCGAATCAAAGAAAATTCGATTTCAGCTCGTACGTCAACGTGTAACAAATAAACAAAGCGAATCGGAATTTAGTTTTGTGAAAAACTTGCGTGGTGCATAGCTAACATATGCATCGCAGGTTTGGGACGGGACCGAACTAACGAAGGCCGTTCGTCTTCCGAATACATGATCGTGTCAACTTTACTTTTTTGTTTGGAGGGGACGAATTTTATTTTTGTATACATTTAAGCAGGTAGTAAATTCTCTTCGATGTGTTGCTTTCTGCGGAAAGGTTAAAAACTTATAGCTGGTAGAAAAATTAGTCGAAATTACCTAGTACACGTCTTGGCGTGTACTCAAATCTTGATTTGACATATCGAAAAATTAATTTAAGCTTAAAAATATTCAATGCTGTTGTGATGATCATGGTAGCATATTTCTTCTCCGTCATTTATTTTAAAGCCATTTTTGTCCAGGTTGCCCTCTGTAGTATTCTATTCCATTTGTTGTCTTATAATATTATTGCTGGTTTTGAAGTTTGTTTTGAACACGATTAAAATTAAAGAAATATTAAAAAGAATACGAAACATAATTAGAGATGCACAAAAATTAAATTAAATGAGCACTTCGAGTACACCTATCAAAAACAGCGTCTTAGAACTTAAAAAGAGATCCTTAATTACTTTGAAATCATAAGATTTTAACACAAAAATATATTTTCTGAAGTTTGCAAAGAAAACTAATTTGGCGAATGACTGTATAGTGTCTAATTAAATATTTATATTCCAATGAATGGGGTTCCCATTAGATGTTTGATTTCCATGAATACATTAATTAATGCAAAGTAATCGTTCTTTGAAATTTCAATTTTCTGAGTATATTTGTGTGTTGGCAATAATTTCTGAGCGTTGAATATTAATGTTGCTTCAATAAATGTAGGTTTACAGTGTACATGAATAAATATTGAAGTTTTTAATGACTGTCATTTATTTTGTAATATGCTTTCTCTATGTATGTAGGCATGTTCTTTAAATAAAAATAATCTGCCTTAAAGAAGTAGAAATCTTGTGCATAATCATTTATGTGGGTATCATATTGTAGCAACCCTACTGAATTTTGTTCAGTAAATGACATTTTAACATGTTGGGACATACGCACCGGATATTTTACAACCCATGCTGGGTCATCAGCCGACGCATATTCGAAGGAGCTGTTTTCTTCTTCAGCCAGTTTATAAGGAGCATGCTATCAACTTAATATCATGTGCAACGAGATTTTTTGTGTGCTGTGGTAGAATTACATATATTTGCATATTACATAATTTGAATAATAGAAGCTTATAATATTAATATGAACTATAACAGTGTTAAAAGATATTGAAATTGCTATTCAGCTTCCATTACGTCTGCAATGTCTATCAGTAATATTTCCAAGAATACACGAGAGAATATAACTTCAATATTAATAATATAAGTTCATATTTCAGTAATCGGATTTGTCGCGAACTCCGCCTCTCTCATTAAGTAAACTGAAATGGGACTCGATGATAAATTGTCTCCATTTTGTGTTAACATTTTAAAATAAATTGTATATAAGAATTTAAATGTACTGCGATTGTCCTAGAGCGACCGATGCGATGATCTGTGAATAACATTTGGCATAAAATAAACGTGAAAACCAAATAAGGTGCTGAGATAGTAATGTATTTAAATTACTGTTTATATTTGTTCGTAGATAAACATCTGAACATTCTAAGTTACAGTGTTTACAGTCTTCTACAAGATTATATAATCTACTTGTAAACTTTCATTTCAATTTGCGCTGTTATCATTATAAGGGTTTAGGTCTTAGTCCACTTCGCTGGCCTATAGCTGGATTATACATCTAAGAAGTTTTCAAGATATTTTAGGAGTGTAGGTTTCATCATGATTTTTTCCTTCACCGTGATAGCGAAATTCAGATCTCAGCTTATTGACAAACTGCCTGTTTAGATAATCGAGATGCCATAAAATAATCCACAAATCGCAAGAAGGAATCGCATTACAAACAGTACATTGCAAAATTTGACAAACAATTGGCGGAGAAATTATCAATAAAATTCATCAAAAACCAGTCAATACACCGCTCAGTTTACAAGGTTATACGTTTTTTAATAATTGTTTTGGAAGCCATCAAGCGCAGGTCCCAGTCGATGTTGATGCGAACGCCCTATGACGCCCGAATAATTTCCACGTCAAGCACAATAACTTGCTACAACAATGAGTGCTGAGTGAAATGTCGAAGTTGACGTTGCACCTTGCGACGTGCGAGCGTGTATGGTATTTATACATACGAAATGTGAAAAATATATTTTACATATATTCGTGGAATCGTAAAAATGTTTGCGAGGATTTTTTAGTTGAAAGCAGAATTGTAAAAGTTTAATTACGCTCATAAAAACTCACGTATTCTCATTTCATCGGTTGAATTTTCAAAGTCAAACATTATTATATTGGCGTTGTTTGAATTATATGTATCTGGACATCCTTTTCATCTTATTTCTTTAATCTAGACGTGATGTTATTCAGATTTTCGTAATATATTATTCGTAACACTGACGACATAATAATCAAATCTGGGAACTCTCGATCGTAAGCCACTTAAAGTGTTTAACCAACGATTCAGTTAATACGTACAAAAATTGAACGAATCTCCTGGCCTATTATTATTAAATTTTCAATCCGCTCATTACATTTTATTAATTATTATCTAGTCTTCTTCTTTTCAATGTCTTCAGTTGAAATAAATGGCTCAAAGCATTTACGCTAGCCAGTACGTCCCCAGTAAAAATAAGAAATGACACATTTCTACTCACAGCTTTTGCAGCACGAAAATTAATTGTTTCATACGAGCGAGGCCCTTCTCCAACCGCGACAAACCGAAATAAAAATCCCTAAACTCCGTATTTCTGTTCATTCCGACACAACAATAAGCCGAAAAAAAACTTGGACTCATTCATTCACTAATTACAAAAGAATCACGGAAACTTCTATGATCTTCATCTGTATTTTCGAATATTCTCTCTTGCTCGCTAAAACAGTAATTCATCTTTCCAGACTTGCGTATCAAAAGACGTATTGTCTTCGCGACCATTGTTCATATATTTGATGCTAAGTCCGTATTTATGGCTTGGAAACATTGCGGAAAATATATATCCGCAACTTATGTACATAAATATAAACAAAAAACACATAACGCAACAAGATCAATATAAATCAAAAGTATAGGTACATAGAAACCATGTAATTATCAAAAATACACAGAGGTGTATTTTTCTAATTAAACTAAGGGTTATACAAGTCATTAGAATAATATAGTAATATCTTTTAGGAAGCGATTTAATCATCATCATCACCCTATATGCGTCGCACTAGGGTGGGCAAGGGAGACCCACAACTGACAAGGTCTAGGCCTTGGTCCATCACGCTGTTCTAGTACTGATTAGGGGACTACATAACAAAGAAATTTCTGAGAACTTTGTTGTAAAAAAGCATAAGGTTGACGGTGTCAAGCTATACATTCAAAATTGTGTAGTTGAATTATAAAGGTTGATAATAATGATAACAGAAGATTTAAATATTAATACATTTTCCTCCAAACGTACCTAAATATATTTAAATTATCCATTGGCGCGTTGACAACCCCAAACGAATTCCCTTTTATCTCGTTAAAGCAACAGAGTTATGAGGAATCGTATTATGTTACGTGGAGTTTCCGTTGGAAATTCATTAAAACCTGTTCTTAGTCAAATGTTATAATTTATTTAAGCAGCAAAAATACCCAAAAGTAATACCCATTGAAGTGTATTTAACGTCGAAACGGGGATGTGAAATAGTGACGGGCGTGGAATATCGATACACAAAAATATATACGTTCAGGATAATTATTAAGTTTTGGAAAATGTAGTATTTCTGGTAAATCATTGGCATGATGATCATTGGCATTAATATATGTATTTATTTTCTCAAACTTATTTTAATCGGTGCGAAGCGATGGGTTTAAATAGACGATGTTTAAGGTTGTCCATTCTACTGTTTATGAATCTATGACGTAGGTGCTTGAAAATTTTCGACTTCAAAAAATATTAAACGCCTTCGAACAATTTTAAAGTGCAGATGAATTTTTTGTAATTGAAAATATTTCTATTAAAGTTTTTTAATAGCTTACTTATTTAGCCATCCACGTACTCCAATCAAACTAAACTTTTAGCATACTTTGATGAAATCGCTCTTGTTTATTTGGACGGTTTAAATAGTGAGCAGTAACTTTTTTTTTATTTACACGATGATGTTCTAAGAACTGTTGGTACGTTGTGTGCCCTCTAATTTGTTGTTTTCGTATAAGTACTATTTCAACACTCATAAATAATATACAACCATCTGTCATTATGACTGCATTGATAGTGGTACAGATCCCTGTGCGAACAAGCTGTCATTTCTTTTCTAGACTCATTCAACTGTTCTGTTTTTTCTGAAATTCTGTAAAACTAGCCGAATATTCATTGCTTTCAAAACTCGCAATTTTTAATGAGTTTTCGTATAGCAGACGAAGGCACAAGCATTATTAGATAATATGTATATTGATAAATGGAATGACGGTACATCACTAGCGAGTCTCGAGGAGCGTATTACCGTATAAATAATTCAGCATATCTTTCCTCAACGTGATGTCATTTACGGTGTTACCTTTTAGACAAGTATTTACACAAAAGAAGAGCGAATCAAAAATGATAATTACATGCAAATCTTGGGATCGTTTGAGTCTCGCAGTACGCTATGAGAATGGGCTTTTCTTAAAAGGCACGGACTTAATGCTTTTTGTAGGAAACATAATGAATAAATAGAGGAAGAGATGTGTGATGGCTTTTGTTTCAAAATTTTAACGAGGAATTATAAATTGACAAATTTAAATACTACACTTTTTTGGAAATTTCATTGTGTATCTTTTGCACCAGTAATACAACCTGTTTTATATAAAAATGAAGTACATTTTCATTTTCTCTTTAAAGAATTAAGATTACTAGATATTTACATTGAAACGCGTTGATTAATTCTCACCTAGAGGGACTATGCTTTAGTTCATATGCAGGACAATTGCGAGCAGCGAAAATTTTGCAGAACTTACCACGTTTTCTTTCAAGTGGGCTATAAAACTTTAAAAACGCACGACTGCCTTCACTGTATTTTCCAGTCTACGGCGTACGGTATCAAAACATTATTTTAAAAATAAGAAATAATATTGAATTTATTCGCAAAATTTAATGTAACGTATGAGAAAGTGTTTCGTAAAGAATATAAAACTGTTAGAGCTTACTGCCGTGAGGGCAGCGACGGCGCAAAAACTTATTTTACGATTTCCGTTCGGTAAACTATTGCTATTGGACAGTTAGTGTGCGTGAAATTTATTATTTATAGCACTTGTTTGGAGTTTTTATTGAAATGCTATAAATATATGATTTTTTGGTATAACCTTATTAAGTGTTAACGGTTTTGCGTAGGAGACATAAAGGCATTTACTTAACCAATTAAAGAATAGGTCATATTATTTGTATGTTTTGGTACGGATATTGAGCAGAACATTGAAATCAGATTTTTATTTTTTTTCTGCGCCGCGAAGTATTTATAGAGAATAAGAGGATGAATTTAAATAATAATAATAAATGCAGTATTGTTGTAGTAGAGCAATTATGTATTCTGATGACATAGCTATCACTAGGGCCGAACACACACTACAGGCCGAACTAACACTTAAGTAAATGCTATAATATGACTACGAGAGTCTCTTATTCGCAACCCAATTAACCGGTAGCTTAATCTTTCTACTTCTAATATGTTCGGAAACACGCCATCAATTTAGAAAGAAAAAAATGAAAATATCGTGACGAAAAAATATCTAAAAAATCCAAACGCTAATGCAAACACAACTCGTCTTCCGACAAGCATTTCCCATGCGATGGCACGTTGACACACTACGTGTTACTTTTAACAAAGGCCAAATCCGTGTGAAATGACATAGGCTGACAGCATCCAAACGAGCGTCGAACATTATCGCAAAATACCCTTAACTCGATTCGTTCATATAATATTCATGACGCGGTGCAATCTTTCAAAAATTGACACCTTTTTGTCGGGGGCGAACCCTCGTTGATACGGACAAGTTTTTTGTATTTGAGCCGGTGAATAAATTACTGGACAATGGGAGTGCTTGCCACTGGTCTAATTTATAGGGATGAGGATTTGAGATGATGTTAGTGGTTTATTGTTTTATGGTTTATTGATGATTAGACGCTACGGTGAGGACGTTGTTACCTGCATAACAGACTAAATATTTGTGAATTATAGACGTTATTTCAGGAAGAATAAGTGCAATAGGAAACACCATTTGATTCACCATTGGAGATAGGTCTCTAGCTTAAAAAATATACAATTATATTTCAGGAATTATTTTCTTACTGCAAATTTAAAATCAGTGTCAAAAGATGATAAATGAAATTAGATAAAGCGATTCTCTATTGCTTTGAATGTTTACCCAGAAAAAACTATACATCACAAATTATTTAATAAAAGTTACCTATTCCTTTATGACAAATATTGATACCCCTCTGAAATTAGAAACTACCAAACGAAATTCACAGACAAATTTACATATCAAGTGTACAGATACCTTTCCATTAGACATATTGGTCAACATAAAAGCGGTGGGGAAATTTTTAGAGGGTTGACCTATGTACACATTACTTAGTAATAAAGCTTTAAAACAAATAGCGTGTTCCCTGAGGAGCTCTCCGGCGGAGATCAAATAAACGGGAGAGGTGCGGACCGGCCCGCGTCACTCCCGGCCGGGTAACTCGAGTTGATTGTTTGGCCAACGAACATGGATTTTTCCACTTGATTGTCCGATTTGATTTTCTTGAGAGTCGCCTTAAGTTACCCCGCAAATACTGGACGTAATCATTGAGTTTGTCTGCCTTTAGACCGCGCTTAGTGTGTGGTTTTATATACATATCATTTTTTTATATAATTTTATATAAACCAACCTTTTTGCTTCGCTCGTGTTAAATGAAAAATTTTGGGTTCATAGGATTTTCCATCTTCTAACTATAACTATCAATAGGCTAGCTGCTAGCTTTTTTGTTTAACTAAAAACAACTTTTTTAAATTCTACAAAATATTATTATAACCGATAGTATTAACACTATTACGGTTCTTAGCTATTTTTTCCCATTCAAGAAAGCATTAGATAAAAATTTATAAAAATATATGGTCCGTCAACGAACTGAAAAATTTTGACGGACACCTTGTTTATAGAAACCTAAAGCAAAGTGTACAAACGTAACAATAATAATACTGGCAACAGAAAATAAACATCAGGACATCCTGACAACATTTACGACAGAAATCGTTTGAAACGTCCCGAAAATTGTGCCAGATATTGTTGATTGAGGCAAATATGTCTTCATATTAAAAGCGAAACTTATATTTCAAATACGTCATGCCTCTTTGTCCGCGAGGGTGGAATAATGGTATTTTCTATTAAGGTTTATCGCATTTTACGTCGCCGCCTTTCCTGGCAATCTCACGGCGACAAGCGTTTCGAATCTTCGTCATTGTCCACTTGTCATTAAGTTTTTGTCTTTCCTCCCCTTCTTTGCTCACGGCATGCGTCTTATGTTTGGGGAATATGGTACAGAAGAGCGGCGAATAAATTGTACGCATACTCGAAAGTAGAGTGCTCTCAATAGTAGACGAAGCTCTCAGAGTACCACGCAGTATCATACTATGAAAAATTAAAATCTGCCCGATGCTTTATTTATATTAAACTATTATGATGAAGTGTTTGTTATTTTAAATTTTTCGGGGTAAATTGATTTTATATACTTAGGTATTAATTCGGGTTGGAGACAATAACAAACTCATCATCATCATCATCATCATCAACAGCCTTTCACGTCCACTGTTGGACATAGGCCTCTCTCATGGCACGCCACTGGGCTCGATCTTCGGCCCTCCTCATCCAACAACATAACAAATTCACTTTAACAAAATAATGATAATAATATTAACGAGATGAAACACGTTATTTATACAGGATGTATTTAGACTGTGATCGGAAACTAAGGCAAGTAATAGCTACGCTGACCCGCTGGCGTTAGAATAAATTCCGACAAAAAAATTACGCTTTTCATACAAACCTCATACATTAACAGTAACAGTCGATGGGATTTTTTTCAGATCTTATCACGGTCTAAATACATCCTACACACATAAAGGCATACACTGCCTTGAGATTCCCTTACACGTATAAAATGTTGAAAATTATATATTTTAATTTTGTATTCGAATGTTTGCCAACCGCGCCGCCCGTGTGTACAGCACTCAGATTTAACGACAACCAAAGTCGACAACAAATGGCCGCGGATTGACGTCGCATTTGTTGTGCAGATTTATTTCTATCCGACATCCGACACTACTAGGAAATGCTATTATAATGGGGATACATTTTGACAGCCCGCTAATTTGTCATCTCGATGTGTTACGGTTATCATTATGTGTCCGCGTATATCTGCTTATATTTTGTATAAGTTATTTATGCATTACCACAGCTCGGTGGTACAGGACTCCCTCTGGCTAGTTGGGGTGACGATATCCACAATGTGGCTGGCAGTGGTTGGATGAGGAGGGCCGAAGGTCGAGCCCAGTGGCGTGCCATAAGAGAGGCCTATGTCCAGCAGTGGACGTGGCAAGGGCTGTTGATAATAATCTTAAAATAAATAATTCTTGAAGCTTTATTATGAACACTGATGGAATATTGTGATTTAAGGCCTCTAAATGGTTATTTGTATCTATAATAATTCATCATATTATTTTTATTGTTTATTTCAGGTTCAACAGACACGCATCAATAATTCCCATTACATATCAAGGTAATTTCTTTTGTTAACAGAAATGAAGAAGATATCCAACAATGCGATTCGAAGTGGAAGAAAATTAATGAAAGAATTCTGACGATGGTTAGAGATCTTGTGCGGTCTGACTATTCCGGTGGCGATCGAAATTATCTCGCATTCGTGAAAACTGCTGATGCCTCGTGTGGTGCGGTGTGAGCAGAAATAGGACTTCTAGAAACGACAATACTTTTTAAATAAAATAATATTGGGATACTCTACGAGTATATTCTCAAAAATGAGTAGTCTTAAAAAGTTCCCAAAAGACTCGACACCTATAAAGAAGGACGTAAAACAAATGTAGCAAATTTTGGGTTATAAAATATAGCTTTGCCTCCCCATTCCGGGATACAGAGTTTATTTACATAATTATGTGTAACATTGAATTAAATATGTCTCGCGGTACAACTATGTGCCGTGCGATCTAGAGGTCCTGGGTTCGATTCCCGGTTCGGGCAAAGTGTTATTGGGTTTTTCCATTAGGAAATTCTCAGTAGCAACACGGAGTCTGGAAATGTGCCCGAAAAACGATAATAAGCTCGCCCCCTATTACGTGGGACTGATACATACCCGGCGAAATGTGAGTGCAGAAATGCACCCCTGTCTACCCCTTCGGAGAATACAGGCGTGAGTTTATGTATGTATGTTGAATTAAATAAATATATGCCAGAAACTAATTCTGCCTACTCGCCTACTATTTACGAAAGGGCTCTATTGGCGATACTGCAAGCGGGTTCCAAGACTTTTCAGGAATAAAGCACTAGCTAAATGCGAAAGTAACTGTCTGATTGTCTATTTCACTTTTACTTAGATTATAATTTTCGGTAAACAGATGTACGAAGTCTTTAGCAAGGACTCATGCTACTTATTTTGTAAAATTTCGGTCAGACAAAGAGGTTATCGCTTGTATTAAAACATCCTGCGGTATCTAGCACCAGTTTATATGTTCTTCGTACGTGATGGCGCAGCACCTAATGATCGGCGTGGAGCGGTCCGCGTTAACTCGATTACCTGACACGGGTCTCGCATTGTAATCGCACAGACACTATTTTATACACATTATTAGATCATCTACAATACTTACCAACTGGTGTGTTTTCTGTTATCGTATTTAATAGAAATTGCTTCAAGATAGTGATGTGCCTCCCTGAATATTCCATTGCCTACTCATGTTAGTGTTTGTACCTCAAACTCATATATTAATGAGAGAGACAACCACACAAACTTTTTGTGAGTTGGTGGACTTGACACAAGGAAATTCTTGAACTCAAATCTAGTGGTGGAAAGTAATCTTAAAAAATAAATTTATAAATACCCACAACAGTCTTATACACACTTCTGAGTGCACATTATGATACAAGTCTTGTGTTAACGTGTGACGCTCTTGGGCTTCTATGGAAGTACCACCACTGATACGAGTATATGTATATACATACAAATGTATTGCTACCATTAAGAGATTGATATATTTCTCTCAGTTGCTAGAGGAAGCGAAATTTCTCATATATTTATTTGCCCATTTAAGCTATTACGCTTGTTCAAACATTTCCAAATGTTTCTAGTGCAGTGTAAATATTCACTTTATGGTATAATCCCTCTGTAGCATCTTTTACGAGATGTGAACAAACAGTCCATCACTTTGATAAAGTTGTAGAGTTCAAAATAAAAAAGAATTTCGCTTCTATTTTGTTACATTTTAAGGTGAAGATGTGAGTTGCATGTATGTTTAGATATGGGTACTTACTACTCACATATTTTAAATGAACCTAATATTGTAACTATATTAAAAATGTATATCACAAGGTAATCATCAGTAGCCCATAGATGTTCCACTGCTGGGCAAGGGCCTTCTCTACAGCTGAGAGGATTAAGGCCTCGGTCCACCACGCTGGGCCAGTGCGGGGTGACCAAATGAAATTCCTTATTCACCGTTCGTGTATGAATTACAAAAAATAGATATATATATT
Source organism: Cephonodes hylas (assembly GCA_030295005.1). Classification (NCBI taxonomy): domain Eukaryota; kingdom Metazoa; phylum Arthropoda; class Insecta; order Lepidoptera; family Sphingidae; genus Cephonodes; species Cephonodes hylas. The sequence goes on from AP025366.1 coordinate 9,361,174, forward strand.
AAGAACTATCGAGATATCCTATTAAATCAATTACAACAATATTGCATCGAGAAAAACAGCATGACAACGAGAAGTTCAGTATGAAAAGCATTAAAATACGGAGTCGATTAGTCCGCGCAGATAGCGACAGTTAAACTACTGATGGCGCCTTTAATGGCGTCTGCCGCGTATTTCACTCTTATTATCTATTTACAACCCGCATTTTATTATTGGGGTTAAGACGGTCGGAACAGGGTATAAAAGCTGTAGCGTAGAGGGGGGGCGGGGCTAAGGGCGAGCGAGATCGGACGGTCGTTAAGGGATGTTTTTACGACCATCAAACTATACTTTGTGAGATGGCATCCGGCACTACCAGCTCGTAACTCTGAACATTTCAAACCCGTTGGCGAATTTTTGTTTAATTTGGCAGGTGGGTTTTGTAAGGTTTTGCGGGATCGTCTGGACAGGTGACGGGTTTGGTAATTTATTACTTTATTGTTCAAGTGGTTAGAGTTTAAAAAATAAATTTGAAATAAGAATTTGTTTCTTCAGAACATAATGCAACCAGTTTTTATGCGAGCCGGAATTTTTAATCCGACTGGTAAAGGTGATCGTAGTCGTGATCTTCCAGTTAAGAGACTATTGGATGTACATTAATTATCAGCTATTTTAATTTTATCCAGCTGTAATAAAAAATTAAGAAATTAACATTATTTTCAGTGAAAAAATTAACGCTATGCCGACTAAGTTTATAGTTTCTAGCAAACGATTTATTTTGTAGTAAATTCTCTTTAAACAGTAAAATAATTTCTTTTTATGGCATACATAGTTGCTTCAATAACCGTTCATTTTTTGTCTTCTAAAATAAAATGAAAAATTCAATATTAAAATTTTCCAAATTTAGTCATTTTTAATATTCGATGCTTCGACCTCATAATATATTCAGCATTTAGATATTCAAAAAAATAAATTCTCTTCGGACGGGTACAGTTGCTCTCAAATCCGTTTTGTACGTGCTCAAGTAGCCAGCCAGTGTTTAGTGTTAATGAACAACCCTTTACGTCTCTTTTGAGCTTCAAGGAACGTTTTTAAACAAACAAAAAACTTGTTCAACACAACTGGCTCGCGATGTCGACTAAGTGAATGGACTTAATTTACGTAGAATATTTTCACGTTTGTATTCAACTAATTTGTACGTGTTAACGTGTGTTGTAATTGAAACGTTCTGTTTTTATGCAAGTTTTTAACTTCATTCTGCTTGTTGTTTAACAGTTTTGTTTAATTCAAGCTTGTAAAGATAGAAGAAGTTTAACTTAGCAAGAGTTTAAGCAGTGAAGGTGTAATTTTATTCTCACTTGAGCATTAGGATAAGGCACTTTTTTACGAAGTATTCATTCCCACGACTCGCCTATATGTGAAACAAATGTTGATACCAGCCTGAATTCTATGACCAAAATAATTGCTTAACCGGAATGGAGAATAAATGTCTCATGTCATGTATTTCAGACATGAAAGGTTGAGCTATTTAAAAGATAGAGAGCGCAGTTCCTATGTAGGCTGTTAAGGAGGCTTGGACTTAGCAATTGGACATAAGTTTGCTATATTTATGAATAAATTGCGATGTCATCGTAGATATGAATGAACAGACTTTAAAGAAAAGACCACTATCACATTGTCTTTGAGTAAAAAAATGATGTAAAAGAGCAAAGCCAGGAGAAGAAGCTAGACAATAAAATAAATAAAACAATGTCTCCTACATAAAGTATGATCATAAAACAGTTTAATAACACGTACTATGTTAATAACGTCGCGTTCAAAACATATTAAAGCATCTTGATTATTCAGAAAGCGTTTTTAATTAAACAAGTCTGGTGAAGTTCCTGCGAAACATAAAATTTTACAACCCTTTAATAAGAAGTAAAAGCGCTGTTAAATTCTAGTTTCAACGAGGATTATTAATGATTATAGACACCGCAATACATTTTTTATAGCCGTAAATTGTTTTACGGTGTGCTACATTCATTTCATGTTGGGGACGATAATCGCCATGGATGCTTTGAATATAATTGTTTCATATCTTCCCACTGGCTTGAGCACTGGCTGCAAAATTAGTATGTACTTAGTAAGTTTTTATTTACAAGTATTTCTTTTTTAGTGGCCAGTTGCGGCACCATATTGTGTATTGTCAAGTTTTAATTGTTTATTATTGAGTCAGGATATTTTTGTTTATTTGTCAAATCGCTTTCAATAAATATAAATTTGAAGCTTGAATACAATTGTGGAATATTCTAAAGCAAGCTGTGCTTTTAGGTTTTTATGGATATACCGCCGCTGATTGTAACTACGGTATCGGTACTAACTTTAATCTGTTACAATATTAATCTCCAGGTGTTGATAAAAATTCACATATATACAACGCAATACATTAAAAATCCGAAGTATCTTGACAAAGGATATTAAGCGGGTGATAAAAGAGACACTTTTACTGTCGCCCCTTTAAAAAGGTCGCGAGAACTTTCACAGTAAAACCAGCGAAGCGTTACAGATAAAACATTAAAATCCACCACTACATCTGAATAGAGACAATGTATTTGAATAACAAGAAAAAACACTTGGAGAGTTCGCGAACATATTTTGCAGAGAAGATTAACTTTTGTTTGTGTCGTGGCACGAGTGGAATTTAAATTATAAGCAAATACACCCGATAGTCTCAAACATACTATCTATAGGACTTGATACTTAAGTCCTGTGTTGTAGATATTAGAAATTCCTGGTGACTACAAGGTACAACGAGGTTGATTAGTATGATGGTGTAATTCAGTAATTTAAATATATGTAGAATTACGTTAACCGCCAGTAAAATGCAGTAAAGCAAAAGTTTAATTCAACTTTTGTGTCATAAATAGGGTGGCATCACTATGTCGTTGTAGGTACAACTCTGCCTGTTCTACTGCCAGAAGGCTAGGTAGCGATTTGAGCAAGTAATGTCACTTTCATGTTCGTCATTATAGCCTATATACGTCTCACAAATGGACACGGGCTTCCCTTATCACTGAGAGGGTTTAGACTTTAGTTCGTCATGTTGTCAGAGTGCGGATTGGCTGATTAGATGATTTTTAAGCCTTTAGTTGTGCTTGTGTCCTCACGATGTTTTCCTTCACTGTTAAAGTGAGTTATAATTCATTGTGAATACACAAACAATTTTGAAAATTTAGTGGTGTATGTATGAGATTTAAACCCGAGACCGAGGCCCTCAGTACTTTTCCTGGTTCACCTAACAAATATTATTAAGAGGCTAGGTTGGCACAATAGTGTTTGCCAGAAAGATTTGTAGCCATTCTTCAGTCATTTTATATTGCAGCTGCCCGTACCTACCATCAGGTGTCAAAGAGGGAGACTTTGTGCCTGCGTATAAAAAACAACGTCCAAAATGATGTAGAAGTGTTGCTTTGCCACGGCTTTAGCCATTAGTGTCTGGCAAGGACTAAGTGAAAGTTGAATTATATGCGTTTGTCTAGACGTCCCATTGTTAGAAAAACAAATTAATTTCCCTTTCTATTGCACGGCCAGTCGAAAAGTGCTGTACGCGAAATTTATGCCCTCTATTGAATTATGGAGCCGCGTTAAAATGTGAATTAACTAAAGCACTCGAAAAATTAATGTTTGTTGTGCAAAAAAATTCTAGAAAACTCCCAGATAATTGCCAACATTTTGCGATGTAAATTCCAAATTTAGTTTCGCTGTTCGGATTTATTGGTATGCGAACTAATATAAAAAACTCTTCGGGTAATTTCTCAGTCGCAGTAGTTTTTTGTTTTACTTTTTATTTTAGATTTTTGATACTATCTTAGTTAGTCGTTATGTAGCCATCGCAGATATAGAAATATAGAATACCATACATTATCGATAGACCACCATCGTCTTCAACATGACAAGATATGCCGAGCGTTCGACAATCTATTAGGTCAATTGAAAACTCCCCGGCCTGACCCATAAATACCCATACTAGAATTAAATCTATATGATTTTTAGTTAGCCCTAACCTTTAAAAGACGTGTGTTTAAATTGGGTAGCTGTAGGATCATTAGTTTGTGAATTAGAGCATTTTGAATGAAGCAACTTTTGTTATCGTGAAGAAAATGGATAAAAAGCAATTTCGCGCGTTGATAAAATATTTCTTTTTGAAGGAAAAAATACAGTTAAAGCAAAAAATTGACTTGATAACGAATTTCCGGACTCTTCCCCATAAAAATCAACCATTTATAATTGGTATGCTAAGTTTAGACGTGGTGAATTGAGCACCAAAGTCGGTGAATGCGGTGGACGCTCAAAACAGGTTGTTACCGACGAAAACATTAAAAAATTAACAAAATCATTTTGAATGGCCGTAAATTGAAATAGAATGAAATAGCAGGCATTTTAAAGATATCAACGGAACGTGTAAATCATATCATTCACGAATATTTGGGTATGCGAAAGCTATGTGCAAAGTGGGTGCCGCGCGAGCTCACTTTTGACCAAAAGCAACGACGAGTTGATGATTCGGAGCAGTGTTTAGAGATGATCAAGCGTAATAAACCCTACTTTTTGCGTCGATATGTGACAATGGATGAAATATGACTCCATAATTTGACTCTTAAGTCTAATCGACATTCATCCGAGTGTACTGCACTCGATAAACCCGCTTCAAACCGTGGAAAAACGCAACAGTCGCCTGGTAAGGTTATGGTGTCTGTATTTTGGGGTGCGCATGGAATAATTTTCATTGCCTATCTTGAAAAAGGAAGGACTATCAACAGCGACTATAACATAGCTTTATTAGACCGTTTAAAGAAAGGAATCGTCGAAAAACGACTGCATTTGAAGAAAAAGAAAGTGCTGCTTCACCAAACAATGCACCGTGTCACAAGTCATTAAAAACGATGGCAAAAATCCATGAATTGGACTTCGAATTGCTTCCGCATACACCGTATTCTCTAGATCTGTCCCCCGGCGACTTATCCCTGTTATCAGATCTCAAAAAAATGCTTAGTGGGAAGAAATTTTCGTCGAATGAAGAGGTGATCGCCGAAACTAAAGGCTATTTTGAAGCAAAAGACAAATCGTACTACAAAAATTGTATCGAAAAGTTGGAGGGTCGCTATAATCAGTGTAAGAAATATCACTTATCACTTATGAATGCTTATCACCCTCGAAGGGAATGATGTTGAATAAAAAAAACAAGATGTCAAGGTCAGTAAGCTTCCAACTAAATAGTTCAATATTTAATTTCTCGAAATCACAAATATTACAAGAATTATCAGGTACTTCAATGCTGAATGAAAATTTTGTAAGGAAATTAGGACACTTAAAAAGTCCTTGGAATTTCTTAGGTATGTAGTCCGCCAACCTGCACTACAGCAGCGTGGTGGACTCAAGCTCTGAGTTACAGAAAAGTTTCATGCCTAGTAGTGGGGCGTATATGGCCCGACGATGATCCAAAAGTCGAAAGTCCAAATCAATAAAAAATAAATTTTAAGACTTCATAAATTGTTAGTGCCTTTTAAAATTCAATAAATAATCTCTTAATACATTTACATTTCAAATAGACAATTGATTCAGTCGATATTGCTTAAAACACGACACGTTTTAATTCAATCAGAAAAATCATTACCAGTTCGTCGAAAACAGCTATAACTTTTAGCGTGTTCAATTTTAATCCCGCTGAGTGAAATGGTGATTGACGATGTTTTATGACGTGTTTTGAAGCAACGTGTTATTAGCCGTCCCTAACATCGTAACAACATTATGATTCGGGAGTTTGGGAGTATATCGACTGGGTATGGTATTTTTTTCAGGCAAAGTTACCGTAATAAGTGGCTATTGATAGCGGTGGTGACACTGGTAGAGATGTTATGTGGTTATGAAACGCTAATATAATGTGATTTTGATATTGGAATATAAGGAATTTGAGAAAATAGAATACATAAATGTATTGATTTATGCTTTGAATAAAACATTTACTTTTGTACATATTATCTATCCTAAAATGACGAAGAAAGATAGGATTATAAATGCTTTTTTTAGGTAAACTCGTGAACAAAATATTTTAAATTAATTTTTATAATTAAAGAAAAAATATTATGTTTCATTCATTCAGTTCCAATAACTTATACAACCTTGGAAAACCAAAAACCATATTTTATTCGTATAACGCGCACCCCGAAGCTTTAAACATTAGTGCGCCTACTTGCTAATAGATGGCAGATGCAATGGGTTCCTGAATTACATAGTGCTTATTAAAAACATACGTTGACTGCATATAATATAGGAAACCATAAAAATACCCAAATTATTAGGTCATGGCGTAAGAAGGCATAGATGGAGTGTTCTAATCCCACCAATTTTATTTTATTCAGCCAACTTGAACAGGATGCATAGGGGCCAAAAAATCTCTTGTTTTTGTCAAAAAAGACTTTTACATCCATATGATAATTACATTTATGTTTGTGATAAACTCAAACAGCATTCAAGGATATATCCTATTATTCTATATATCTAAATAAATGTGCATATGGTATAGTTTAGACAATACATTTCGAACCCATTCAATATTAGCCTAGTAATATCGATCCGCCTAAGCCCGCATGTGGGCTGATTGCCTTAATTGTGGAAGGAAGCCACAAACGTGCGATTGGAGGATATCGGTGCTACTTGGAACCTATATAATACAATTCGGCGAATTTACTGGCGATGGCGTCATTAAGGAGCCACATGGAGTTTTAGCTACGTAGGCTCTAGCATTTCAAAATATATAAAGAGCAAGGTAGCAAAAATAATTTACTTGCAATTTCTTTTTTTATTATGCGTAGTATTCCTTATATTACTCTTCTGTGGAATCATTTATTTCATTTTGATTCCATATTTTAGTTATATAATGTAGTTGTGAAATGAATACCGCCATAACTGTCTATTACAATCGCATATAGAAGGGAAAGATTTTATAGTAAACAAAATGAGGTCCCCTTATCGTTTGATATTTTGATCACGCGTAGCAAAAGGTAAACGGAAGCAGATAAATGACATACATTTTTGTGAGAGCCCATAAAGGATAATAATATAACCTTTCAAAATTTTGTCGTATGCTTTCGACACAACGAAACTATTTCAAGGGAATTAAGGATACGTAGTTTAAAACATATCTGAATTGCTTTTATATTTAACAAGAAAAGAATTTTTGTTTAATAAGTATTGTAAATTAAGAAAGTCTTCAGTCTTACAAGCCAAAAAAAAAATGGGCTCCATACTCATTCGTCTGTTTGCTTGTAATTAAGCTCTAAAAAAGTTTATAACCATTAAAAATAGAAAATATTTGATGCGAAAACCTGGCGCGCCGCGGTTTCTGAATTTTTCGCACAGCAATAAAAATAGTTAAAATAAATGCGCAGAAGAAAATAAAATTAGCAAGTCCAATATTCAGCGAACCGTGAGCACCACAGTTTCGCACATTACATAACGTTTTAAAAGGACTCTTAATACTGTCCCCTATTAAACTAGCCGTTACTAACCGTACCTCTGGTTTATTTATTGAACGGAAAACCCTTTTGTGCCTTTGGATTCACTCACTCCTAATGGGCATGTTTTGGTCTGCGACTGTGCTCGCGCGATTTTAATTATTTTCGTTCAATTTACGAGTGGCCATTAAAGGAGAGATCCCTTGCGACCCATTAGAGATCCGCTTTTGCGAGGTCCCAGTCTTGTTGATAACTTACAGGGCTGTTTTATACAGGGCAATGTTTTACAGAAGTGTTAATCAGGGGCGGGTAGCGGGATAATTGTTGGCACGATGTGTGAGATAGCGGGCGGAATATTTAATGTGTTTACCGCCTGATATAATCGAATATGGAATTAGCCAATGGTCGGCGTAACGCTGTCTGGATAGTGTTCAACTTTCTCATGTTGTAATGTGTGCGGATGTCGGAAACTTCAGCCCGCAATGTGGTTTCTCTCATATGGCGAATTAGTAACTTCTAACTTCATTACAGTTAGGTAATAAGAAAGACCTGACGTTTTGCACGTCGCAATATTTCCATTGGGAATATTTACGATCATAAAATATATCCAACTTGCGACATGAAGAAGTTTGAAAATTGCAAAGCGAGTAATATCACACAATGCAGACTGCTGGATTCCATCGAACTTTAATATTCCTTGTTGTTGCTTCATTGCATTTTATTTATAGCCCCCATGTATCTATGATGCGTCGTCTCGCGCTTGAAATATTTTCTATTCTTATAATACTTGAACGGAATACCGTTTATAAATCATTCTAAGGAAATTATCTTGCGTGTTTCATCCGATAATTATCAATATACCGAGAGACTCGGAGTAGCAATTTCTTCTCTGTCAATATCCTACTAATATCATCAAAGAGCTTTATACTAAATGTCAAATTGGGACAAACGTACGACCCTCGCCAATCTTCCTTTCATATCTCAAAAAAGAATCAAAATCGAATGACAGACGAGATAATCCGAGAACACGGGTTGGCAGGTAAATAGCTATTACGCGCTCCGTTGGCGCAGCCTGTGATAAGATTTGACAAGCTCCCGGCTGCCACGCACTCGCAGCGATCTCTGATTGATGGAGCCGTCGAAAACCCTCAGACTATGACGGCTTCATTTCATGGCTTTTACAATATAATACCCCGATAACAACTCGCATGGGGTGTGATGGATAGTTTGCTCACGATAAAATCACTTTATAAAATGTCGCAGCACGTTTTCGATACCTATAGAGTTATCGTATTGAAATTTCGTGTAATAAAAAGTCCGAATGGGATTCCACATCGCATTAATATTCCAGTTACAAATTGCGAAGCTCTAAAGAATTTCGTCATGCGAAATAATTTAACTTCACAACAGGCTCCTTTGACAGAAATTAAAATCTACCCCGCTTCCACAATAATTTTGATTCCCTTGTAAGGATGATTGCTGCTTTTTGTCAAATCGTTGATATTATTCATTAAATGATACTTTCGGGTCCTAATTACGACGGCTTAATCCTAAAACTTTACTCGCAATTGGTAAATAATTATAATTATCACCGTCGCTCCCTTTGGTGACTTCGCAAAAAGGCAAAAGTATAAAACTTTCGGTTACGCCCTCTTGGTTATTAAAATTTTCTCCTTACAATTTGTTTAAACATTGAACTGTATTCAAATTTACACCGTCAAGCTTAGAGCTAAAGTAAAATATTGCTTCCGAAACATTTTCAGATAACGATCAAAGGATGGTTTGATTTTGCGGTGATAATTGTGGTTGAATCCTTAATTATTTTGAGGGTAAACTTTTGCCGAAGTTAATTTGTGGATGGATGTTAGATTCCTTTTAATGGACACTCTTTTAGGTGACTTCCAATTTATCTGGTCCAATGGAATATTCATTAAAATCGACGAGCGTGAACTTTCCGATGCCTTTTGTGGAAATTCCGCTTTATAAATTTAACGTTCACGAAGTGCTTTTATAGTAGTACTGTATTTGCGGAAACGTTGTTAACTGGCACGTACAAAGAATTTAATTTTGTTTAAAATAAAACGTAGATTCGCTGGACTGCGCTCCCCCTGTGCCGAACATACACACAACGATTTTGTTACGGATTTATAGCACACCAACGCCACCCTTTTAGCATTCCCCTTGCAAATCCCATTGAATGCCTACCGCGTAGCTATATCCAGGTTAGGTATGGACCTAGGTTTGGGAGGGTTAGGGTGAGGGAAGTAATTACCGGGGGGAAACATCAAGTGTGTCAGAGGGAGAGTGTGTTGTAAGGACAAAAATGCGAGGGCTGGCAGTGAGGTAAGTGTGTCGCCACGCGTCAGTTCACTGTGTCAGTGCTGATCTTTTCAAGATGTTTGCTCTTGTGCATACGTCTACGTATAGATACTACGTCGTCTGTACCTATTTTTGTGGTGAACATTATTATCGGCCAATTTGGTACTTTCTTCTGAACCTTAATATAGATTTAGGAAAATATCAGTTGTTTTATTATAGTCTAGTCAAAATGTTCAAAAACGTGTTAAATAGAAATAAAGCTCCTAAAAATATGAGCGATGGCTCATTCGATTCGGAATGACGTCTAGAAAAATGTTTTTGAAGGGTATATTAGCACATAAAAAATTGCAATTGTTATTAACAAAATAAAAAAAATAAAAAAGGTATTTAGTTTTTCGTTAATAACTTTAAAAATAATAATATTTAAGGAATTTTGAAAAAAGATCCTGAAAGAAGAGAAAATTTCCAATAAAAAAGAATTAACTCCCGGAACTCTATCTATATTATTTATATTATTATTTTTTATACTGAAAATAGAGCTCCGCGAGGGCGTTACGGCATAGGCGCCGCCTAAAAAGCCGGTATATCACCTAAAACAATTTATTTTTAATATTAAATGACAATTTAAAAATTTGAAAAAATTTTGGTGTAATGTAGACACTTGAACGAAAAAAACCTCGGTGACAAAAATTTTTTTTGTCGATTTTTCAAAAAGTTACATCATTGTTAATTAACTATTTTTTTTCCAATCTCTGTTTTTATAGATTACGGCATAACATTTTTAATAATTGATCTAAAAATCTTTTCGCTTCGTGGAGCTCTTCATGTTTATGTACCTTATAAAGTTATGCAAAAAAAATTAATTTAAGTTAATTATTTTGTTAATTATAATTTTTTTAAATGAACTAAAAATGAAATTTCTAAAAAATGTTATTAAAAAAATTTTTTTTTGGTAATGTATTATTATTGCTGTTTTTGCATCTAATATAGGTATTAATTATCATCGGAAAATTTTTTTTTACGTCATTTGTTAAGAAATTATTTATAAACACATAGACTATTTTGGGACTTAAAAAAAGATCTTTTTACCATATTATAGCATAGGTGGAATAATGATTTTTAAAAAAAAAATTTTTTCTTAAATATTTTTTTTTATATTTTATAATCGTTTTTTTTATATTTCAATTGTTTAAATAATTAGTTCAGAAATTATATTATTCTTAAAAATAATCACTGACCCTTTTCAATAGAATAACAGAGAAATAATTTTTTTTTATAAATAAATTAATTGCTCATTAATTTAAAAATTTGTTATAAACAAATAATATTAACCGTTATATTTTTTTTCCAAAACTTCAAAAAATTACAAAAACAACCATATATAAAAAAAGTTAAGAAAAAATTTTTTTTTGTATTTTTTTTTATTTTATTACAAAAAAATTTTTCTAAACTTTTTTATATATGGTTGTTTTTGTAATTATTTGAAGTTTTGGAAAAAAAATATAACGGTTAATATTATTCGTTTATAACAAATTTTTAAATTAATAAGCAATTAATTTATTTATAAAAAAAAATTATTTCTCTGTTATTCTATTGAAAAGGGTCAGTGATTATTTTTAAGAATAATATAATTTCTGAACTAATTATTTAAACAATTGAAATATAAAAAAAACGATTATAAAATATAAAAAAAAATATTTAAGAAAAAATTTTTTTTTTAAAAATCATTATTCCACCTATGCTATAATATGGTAAAAAGATCTTTTTTTAAGTCCCAAAATAGTCTATGTGTTTATAAATAATTTCTTAACAAATGACGTAAAAAAAAATTTTCCGATGATAATTAATACCTATATTAGATGCAAAAACAGCAATAATAATACATTACCAAAAAAAAATTTTTTTAATAACATTTTTTAGAAATTTCATTTTTAGTTCATTTAAAAAAATTATAATTAACAAAATAATTAACTTAAATTAATTTTTTTTGCATAACTTTATAAGGTACATAAACATGAAGAGCTCCACGAAGCGAAAAGATTTTTAGATCAATTATTAAAAATGTTATGCCGTAATCTATAAAAACAGAGATTGGAAAAAAAATAGTTAATTAACAATGATGTAACTTTTTGAAAAATCGACAAAAAAAATTTTTGTCACCGAGGTTTTTTTCGTTCAAGTGTCTACATTACACCAAAATTTTTTCAAATTTTTAAATTGTCATTTAATATTAAAAATAAATTGTTTTAGGTGATATACCGGCTTTTTAGGCGGCGCCTATGCCGTAACGCCCTCGCGGAGCTCTATTTTCAGTATAAAAAATAATAATATAAATAATATAGATAGAGTTCCGGGAGTTAATTCTTTTTTATTGGAAATTTTCTCTTCTTTCAGGATCTTTTTTCAAAATTCCTTAAATATTATTATTTTTAAAGTTATTAACGAAAAACTAAATACCTTTTTTATTTTTTTTATTTTGTTAATAACAATTGCAATTTTTTATGTGCTAATATACCCTTCAAAAACATTTTTCTAGACGTCATTCCGAATCGAATGAGCCATCGCTCATATTTTTAGGAGCTTTATTTCTATTTAACACGTTTTTGAACATGTTGACTAGACTATTATTGCTATCTCTTGAAATAAGTATAAAATTTCTTTGATAATATTAAAAACTTTATATTTAACGTCTTAAAAATAAGTATTTTTATAAGAACTAATTACAACACAAGGTAAAGTAATTTGGGCATAAAAATTACAAACATCAATTTACGTAAATTATTTTTTTTTGTAATAGTTTGTTCAGAATTTGAACGTAACGAATACTTTTGTTTAGCGTTTGAGTCATAACCCTAAACTGTCTGGGATTAGCGGCCGCGTAGAGCTTTAATAACCCTTCACAAAATATTCCAACACAATCATACACTGATGTATACCTTCAATGATTAAAGAGAGGGTCAATTTTTAATAATAATTAAAATGGAACAACGCATAGTCATATACATATATACATACATGTGTATAACTGTAGGTAAATCCCGTGTATCTTCCAAGGATCGAACTGCGGTCTCAAGTTACATAAACGTGTGACAATAAAGAATGTAATATAATCTCGAAGCGGCTGAGTAATTCCAAATATTATGAATACTGTCTTATTTCTGATGAAATCAATATTTTTATACCCAAATAATTAATTATTGATTGTCGATTAGTGTTGGTTTGGTTATTTTTATTGGTTCAGAGTCGTTGTCATAGTCGTTTTAGTCCACGTTTATCATTTTGATCATAGATTTAAGGCGTCTCAAAAGTTTTCAATATCTTCTAATAATGACACACATTTATTTACTTGTGGGATTTCTGAAGAATAAGTTAAATAAATTAGTATTACACTAAATTTTTAAGTATCAAATTTATTCAGTCTTTAGTGCATTAAACTCCAAGTATTTCATTAAAATAAAGCTTGCAATTTTCAAAAACCAATGGCAGACATGTTAATTACAAAAGACTTGGTTGTACCAATCTGTACACCAGTCGCGGTGACAAGTCATTTGTCACGGTTGAGTATTAATAACCGTGGTGTATGGGTGAATCCAGGTACCCTGTGTATTCCCCTGTTGAATAAGTCATGAAACATGGCGCATTATTTAAATTCCTCGTACAAACCTTTTTTTCAGATTGCAAATGAAGGGGAAAATGTGGAAAAAAGCGGTTATTTTGGAAATTAAATGATTATGGCATTGGTTTTAGGACTGAAAGTGTTAAAGACTAAAAAGTAAATGTGGAGGAGGTTAAGTAAACTTAGTTCTGTAAGTAAATACCCGTAAAACAGAGGTATCAACATACAGATGTTTTAACAACGAATTAGATATACGATCGTTACCATTCGTCTTGAACCAAGAAGGCCAGAAGACCATAGCTTGATGACTATATAGTGTTAAGATTACTATTAAATAACTGGCTAGTTAGGTGAATAACAAATAGTTATTTCATCTTTCTGTAAAAATGAAGGAATACTGTGACTTTTTTACAGACAGGAATTTAAAAAAAGAACTCATAGGATTCCAAATTTGAACCAAATCTGTCGACTTTGTGAGGTATAGATATAGTGATGAAAGTATTTATCAGTTTGATGGTATCGCGGGGCCAGCAAGGGCGGCGCAACCCTGTTGCCAGGGGGTTGCTAGCTGACGCACGTTAGTCTGACTACGAAATACCTACGCAACATTCATAATATTTTGAGATTTATTTTGTTCCGTACACAGAGGCAAAAGACAGGATTTATAGACTAGAAATGCATTAGTTAAATTATATTAAGTAAAGTAACGTCTTATTACATTTTTATGATGATAGAACTGAGTCAAAGTAACTGATTCGTAGCTACGTCAACATTTCTTTAGTTTATTTCTTAGAAGCAATCATGATCATCAAGTAATACGGGTATTCATAAGCGGCAGCGATCACTTACCACGAGATTACACTAATATGAAAAAGGAACATTAATAACGGAATGTATCGTTAAATGCCTAGATCTTCAAAGCTGCACGTAATAAAAGGTGACCCTATTAACACTTACAGAGCTCATTTCCAGGGTCTAAGCTGCTGCTGAGAAAGTCCTTAGGTAAAATCTAATATATCTAACCGACTATTAAACCGATCATGCGGTGAAGCTATGGCTAGATACTCCATCTGTCGCAATCCACTGCTAGACGTAGGCTTTCCGAAGTAGGCTTCAACCTTTTTGTCTTCATCCGTCCACTTCCATCTGTCAAGATAGCAACAGAAATCCTCAGCCTATCGCCGTATACAACTAACGAAGGCCCTAAGTAGACGCCAACCATACCAGTCTTGAGCAGCTCTCATCCAACCGGTACCCGTTATCTTTCTCAAGATGTCGGACCACCGATGACCATCGGTCCTGTTGCAAGATGTCCTACACTACGTCAACCTAAGCGCGGTCTTCACTCCAACACTTGTCTGGTCCAAAGGCCGTCCGTCCATCGGCAGACCTGGCTGGCCCAATTCCACTATAGCGTGATTATCCTACGGGCATTGTCAATGACTTCTGTTGTCTGGTGGATGACTTCCTTAATGGTAATGCAATTTCAAAACGCATACTCTGAATGAAATCATTCGTAGCTCATCAAATTGCGCCGTAGGAACGCTATACATATTACAAACAGATCAGACCAGGGGTTCTGCGTACAATACCGCCGTTGCTAGGTTACCGGGGACCTATACCCAAGGTCAAATGTTTTATACGTACATATAGACTATCGAATTATGCGAGGGGACCACCCCATGTACTCAGCCATCGATTCATTTGGTACTTGTAACTCGCTTTGCACCGGACAGCGTCGACATTGAAATATTTGATGTGTGTGATGTTTGATAGAATAGCAATTTTATCCAAGGAGTTGATGAATTGGTAGTGGGATAATTTGATTAGTTATGATGTTTCAAGGTCAAAACTGTCTTATCTATAAGTCCCCGGTAGTCTGTGCATTGAAATCAAAATATTTTATGCAATGCTCATAACATGATTTGTTGTTTCGGATGCGAGGACATAAAAATGTCTGTTTTATTTCTCGGAGTTAACAGAATTAATGAAACCAAGTAATCAACTGACGGATTAAAATAATATAGAGAATCGCTATATCCGATAATTTGCCTACTTGGAATAAATGATAACTACCTAAATGGTTTGGGAATGCAGCTTTACTCTCATCGAAAAAACAGATGTGAGGCGCTTGTTGATTTCATAATATAAAATGTCTTTATTTATTTAGTGTCTAATAAATAATGCGCATTAGGCAAGCTTGGTTATCACTGGATAACATTAAACAAATGTGGTTTATACTTATGCAGCGAGTTGTATAATCAAAACTCGCAACATTTTTCAAAATCATGACCAACCCCACATAAATGTGGGTGAAGGGCGTGCGAAAGAAGACCTAATGTATCTTGCTTGTTTTCTTCTAAATTCAAACAATATGGTTTCTACTTCCTTGAATTGTTTTTGATTACATTCTTATAACTCACCTACGACCAGAGTAAAATGACCACAAATGCATCTGATGGCGTACGATTAAAAATATCCCTCACAAGTTAATAAAATATTTTATATCGAGCGGAACATTCAAAAAAAGAATCCCAATGGCGGCGTGCGCCAAACTTAAAAAGTTAATTGATTTGAAAAAAAAAAAACAAATTCCCATTTTTCGTAACAGCCTAAAATCCATCCATCTGATAATATTCACGGGTATCTATTGTTCGGTATTTACGCACGCGAGTGCGATATTAATGACGATTTCGCGCTTCGCCGAACGCTATCGTGGATCGCAACCGTTTGTATTGGAGCCACGATCCAGCGACCGCGGGGTGGCTCTGATTTCATTACGTGATTTATTTTTTTCCATCTCCCTCCCAATCCAATAAATCCCAGAGCGGCGTTGGCGGGTTAATTAATAATTTAAGGACACGACGCACTCGCCGCGATGCAAACCGAACTGAGGATATCGGCTAATGGAATCCAGGTGACAATTTAATTTTAGAACTCCCCACAGTGATTACTGGTTATTGAGTTTTTTTTTTTTTAAAAACGAACGAGAAATGTGTGGCAGTTTTTAATTCATTACTGGTTATTTCCGTTTGAATTCAGAATTGGAAATCATAACGGTTTTACATAATGAAGAACTGTATTGAAATTCATTATGTTTCATTGTGAAGGGGATGACGTCAAAGCGTACTAAAAGTAGAAACATATTATGTAGGTACATACATTACACAAATTTATAATTGAAAATAAAGGGATATCTGTTCTTTTGTTAACGTTTTTAGTACTTAATTTAAACTATATATTTATAATACTATAGTAAAAAATTAAAGGCGGTCGATATAAGTTGCTATCAATATTAAATCATTGGAAGAATGCGAATTATTCTTTTGGAATCCTAGGTAATGATAGCATTTCAGAGTTTTTATGTATTTTTCATGTAATTATTTACACTAAAATATTTCTTTACTTTAATTTTGATTTTCTGTCTATTGGTTTTGTCTGACTAGAGAATTCACTCTATAATGCAAAAAAATGTTTGTGGCTTAAATTAGAGTATTACTAATTGATTCGACTAGCCTTCATCATCACGATCAGCTCTTTTACATCCCACTACTGAAACGGGACTCCCATACAATTTAGTACACCACGCTGGTCTAGTGATCGTTAGCGGACAACGTACTTAAGAAATGAACACCAGGCTTATGTTATAAAAACGATAATAAAATAAAAACAATCTACGGCTTGCAGTTTAGATTTTGAGATAGCGATTGTAAATTTCACTCTCGGAATGAGTAATTAAGCATTTTTTCAAATTACAAGAGGAGTGCACAGCCAAATGTACAAGTTATTTACGACTCCAATAAAGTGAACCTTAAAATTGTTAATGAAAAGGTATTAAAACACAGCGGACCCCTCGTAAATAACACGGTGACAGAACACAGGAAAGAAAAATACCAAGCGGATTTGAACAAATTGCATTCGCTACACTCCACGGGACTTAGACAAGTTTATTTTTCGTACACTTTAATAAAATAAAATTACCAAATAAAATTAACTTAAGTAATATTTCCTCACTTACCTATTGTTTTAAATACACTTTGCCTAGATTTCTGTTATTAATTACAAAGGAAGTTTAGATGCTAAATATATTTAATTTGCTGAAAGCTCAAAGTAATTGTAAATAAGTTAAATCGTACAGGAACTTTTCTGGTAATATGATTTATAAAACTTCTGAAACTGGTAAAGCTCGTAGCCAGTAATTTAAGATGCAGTGGCATTATAACTACACAAAAAACAATGGACATTCTGGCTTCATAGAGTAAAGTCATTCATCAAACTTCTAATGACAAAAATTATAAATAAATTCTTCGTAACTTCACCCATGTAGTTGCCGAATTAAAAGACTAACAAGCATAATAAACAAGGAGTATATATTTTATAAGTTCCACGCTGTGCGCCTGCCCTTCGCTCCGCCCAACGCATCTGCGTCAAAAGGCCCTAAGGGGTTGTACTGGATGAATACTAAGCGTCGTATTGATTGTACTCGACCAGTGCTTGTCCATGCCGGTGTTCTACAAATGTTATTATATCGTAAATATGCTCGACAATGATGTTTAATACATTTATTATCGCAGATTATATGTACGAGGTGAAGTTGGTAAGTACTTATTAATTTGATTTTTGTAGTAAATAAAAGCGTTTATAATGACAGCTGATGCATCATTTACATTTTTGGTCGTGAGAATGAATTAAATTAGCTTGAATTAATGAATATCCATTAAAAGGCAGATATTCCGTCTTGGATTCAGAAAACGTAGAAGCCTGAGAGATTACTACAAATAAACTGCTGGGTGTGTCAAGATCTCTTTATTATTTACAAATTCTCCCTACATTCGTCCGAAGGGTAAGTAGACAAAGTCGGAAACGAAAGCTTTTTTTTATAATCAAAATATCAGCATAAGCAATAGTCCATATTGAGACAATACAAGGATACATTGGAAATACAGATATGTGCGAGATATCCGCAAGCCATTTTTAAAGTTAATCGAAAACTTACATCATGCGGTAAATGTGCCGTGAACGGAACCAAACCCATTACTTCGTGAAAGATATTCCAGTTTGTACCAATACATAAAACGAGCGCTACGGATTTTTGTGAATACTGTTTTTTTACATTTTAAATACTACTGCATACGCTAAAGAATATGTAGATAGAGCCGGCGTAATTACCTTTGAAATTGGTGATTGAACAAACATTACTTTTATATTGCATATTTAGAATGCGATGAAGAGGTCACGGGTACGATTTCCTAACGGGCAGTGTTAGAAGATTTTACATTTAAAAAAATCATATTAGCGCCACGGAATGTAGAAATTTTCCAAGAATTGCCAATACGTGGAAGTTTTTTAAACCTAAAACATGGGTTTAAGATTTAGTTAAGATTTAGTTTAACCCGCACTAGGCCAGCGTGGTGGACTATGGCCTAAACCCTCTCAATGGTAGAGGAGACCCGTGCTCAGCAGTGGGCGTATATGGGTTGATAAAGAAGAAGAAAGAAGAAGAAGATTTAGTTACTACTCTCTTTGTTTTAGAGGAGGTCCGTGTACAGCTATGGACGTGTATAGGCTGATGATTGATATTGTCGTGAATATATGCATCACTATATGTAAATGTATACATCATCATCATCATCAGCCAACTTTAGTCCACTGCTGGACATAAGCCTCCCCCAATGACTTGAAATGTATACACATATAATATATCCTATTACAGGTCAATAGTAAGATTTATTATATCAGAAGCGGTATAAATAATTTGACACTTCAAGCACAGATAAGCACAAATTACTAAAAGGGAAGGTAAACGAAATTCCTTATAAAACGCAGCTCATTCGCCATTGGAATAGTTTAATATATTCCGTGTCCAGTGGTCCATCCGAGTGCGGGCATTCGTCTCACGTCCGCTTTCTCCTTTTTTAACAGACTGGATGTGCACCGACTGAAATTACAGTGTTTTCCGACGACTTTCCTGCTATTTTGATTCGTCTATTCTATTTCTGCGTGCCTTGTTATCACAATTCTATGAACGCTTCGTGTTTCGCTGGAGTTATTTTTCGTGTGAAATTCTGTTTCATTTTGTCAATACTTTTTATGAATTATTTACAGTCTGTGGAATGGTGTACGGTGTGTAGGTGGTGTATAAGTTTGTTGGAACGTGAATAAAGGTTGCGAATGTTTTTGATTTTTTTTCGATTGAGCAATTGATATTGAATAATAAAATGAAGATATTTTGATAAATGGTAATGCGCTCATTTGACAGTTAATATGGTATATCTTTATCAATCCGTTTACATCCTACTGCTGGGCAACTACTACTGAAAAAACTTAAACTTATGTCCACTAGGCTGTTTACAGGACCTATAGCTCACTTTAAAATTGCCTAAGAACTTTTAATTATGCAATTTTATAATAATGTGTTCTTTTAATGTTGAATTGGGACCATGTACTTCTAATACATACATAACTTCAACAAGTCGGTAATGTGTCCCTGGACATTGAACTTGCGACCACTGAAATTTTTACTTGAACACGCGCCTAAACCTTGCCCACCTAATTACAACGTTCCACTCCTTATTACCTCGAAATTATATAAAATAAACAAAATACATTTGCAGCATATAAGTGGAACAATATTATACTTTAGCAGCCGAATTTTATAATGTAGTTTTTAATTATATTTAATAATCGGTCTTTTGGTATTCCGAACTAACCAACCATTTGATACTTCAATCTTCGTTTACATAAAGCGTTTAAAATAACTTTTAATTACCGCTCAACAAAACAATTTAAAATATGAAATATCTTGTTAATGAATTGACTAATAGTTGAATATTAGTTTGTCAGTTGCGATGAGCTAAACTGGCATTCTGGTAAAAGCCAGGGCTTCACCAACATGTTATTACAGTTGAAGTTATAACGAAGTTACCCGGAGCTACGTATTTTAAAATGGATTCCAACTTTACGGTGCTCAAGTTTATTGGAATTGCTCTTAAAATTCGATTTTAAAACTTCACCGAAGCGCATACAAACAAATCGTAAAGCCCGAGCTCATAAACACAGCACACCTTACTTGATACAAAAGGAAATTGCTTATTTTACGTCGAGGTGACGGGCTATTTCACTAGCTCTTATTATACGTTTGAAAATAAACACTTTTATGATACGGCGAAATTTTCTAAAATGTAAAGAATACGTAATATTGTTGTGACTGGTTTTGTCGCGATATTCGTAGCTTTCATTGTTCTTACACCTGGTTTTTGGAATGATGCCATAAAACTCCGTGTTCCGAAATATACTTTTTTGATATGTGTATGGCCGGTAAACCTATAAAATACTCACGTTACAAAGTAGGTACAGCCGCCGCGGTACCCACAAAACTTCGTTCGTTTTCGTTTAGTTTTGGTGACGCTATAAAATATAGAAGAAAATTGAAATAAATGGAGGTCAAAGAATATGCGATTTTTTGGCTACTAGCAAACCTCTTTAAAAAAATAAGGATTCAAATCTTTTAAACTGAATCGTCCCAATTATGATCCAAGTTGCGTGTAGCGTGACACTAAACATCTTTATCAGCTTTATACTTTCCACTGAGCTGGCTGAATTGTGCTTTTCTTTACTACTAAGAGGATCTAAGTCCTAATCCAGAGAAGATACTCCAATAGAAAATCGGTAGCCCTTACAACCACTAGCACCAATGCATTTTTGAAATTGAGATCTTTCAGCAATTTTTCTGATTATGGGTTTAAAAAACCTAGCTACGAGATTTGATCCAGTTTTGTATATCAATTCCCAAAATTTCGTATGTGTACTTCATACTTAATTCAAGATACCATCGTTAGAAATGTAATTGAGAGAGCTTATTCTATGTTGGTTGATAATTTCATACTCCTACACCATCGCATTGATCTTAATGACTAACTGATAAATAGGAATATGAATAGACTAAAAACATGGCAAAACCATAAATAATATATCTGTGCAAGCGAAGCTGCTGGAAAAAGCTAACTATGAGGAAATAAAAAATATTCCACGTCATTAATGTTTAAAAGCAAAACAGGACGCGGATAAAACGCTCGATAGCTATTAACGTATTTTTATAGTCTTAATTTGGGGGACTTATTAAGAAAAAGGCCCTTATTATTTTAACAACAATAGCAAAGCCATTGTCTCGCCATCGGAATACGACTCACGGCAACTTATAAATCATTTATTCTTTCCTCGAGCGACTCGCAGATTAAGAAAACAATGGCTGACAATCTATCAACAGGAGTCCATTTAGGTAGACAAAAGCCAAAGCGAGACGATACCGGTGAAGTGGAGCGTTTTATATTATATTTATCTTTAATTACTACACGACGTCGAACGAGAAAAAAAAAGGAATAAACCAACCGATCCGCAGAATAATGACGTGATCCGACGTCGGGGGAGGCGGGTAGGAAAACAAATAACGATTTTCTTTTGTTGGCTTATTATTCTCTAGAGCATTCATTACTCGTGCCTCTGTAGTATGTATATGCCCTAACATTACTTTTTAAGTGGGGATATATGTAAATAACAAGGTATATCTATGCTCATGTTATGGAAAAACAGGGGTTACGAGGCTTGTGATGATTCTAGTAATGATTTATACATATAGGCTTACCTGTAGACGATAGATGGAATTTAATGTGGCTGTGTTATGTTTCAATCATCTCTAATTTTTAGATGAACTTACACCAGTGGACTTGGTGTATTCATCCTGAAGTATGAACTAAGTTTATTTGAAACTACAACGTTTCATTAACTATAGTTAAAGGTGTTATGCCTTGGATAATCCTATCAGAGGTACTTATTCTTATTAAAAGCATATTTTGTGACACATATTTGTATAATTTTTAATATCAATTCAAAGACTATATAGTAAATTTCACATGAAAAATCTCTTTTAAGAGAAACTTTCATTAGACTTATAATAATTATTTTGACTGGTACTAGACAATCGTAGTATTTTTTTAAAATTTTATTTACTTTTAGGCTCCCGATCAGTTGCTAGTGCAATCACATAAAAAACATAATATTTTTGAATATTTAACTAATGTTCATCTACTTTCATCATTATTCTCTTGCCCTGTTCCCAACTTGTTGCGGCGGCGCAGCATGTTTTGTCCTTCCACACATCCCTATCAGCCGTCATGTCTTCAGTCACGCCTTTCTCTTTCATATCTCCTCTCACGCACTCCATCCATGTTTTCTTGTCTATCCTTCAACTTTCATGCTCATTACTTTTTTACCAACATATGTTTCTGTTAATGTTCATCTACTTTATTACTACTATTTGTGTACAGTTTGTTAGTAAGAGATAGCTTAAAGCGGTTAAACCGCCAATTGTAATTATAACATTTTTTTATTTCTTTTTCTTAGTTGTTAATTAAATATGTACTAGAACGCTTAAATTGTGTACCATATGTAAAAAGAAGCAAAGATATTATCTGCTTGCTTCATCAACCCATATACGCCCACTGCTGAGCACGGGTCTCCTCTACCATTGAGAGGGTTTAGGCCATAGTCCACCACGCTGGCCTAGTGCGGGTTGGCGGACTACACACCTAAGAAATTCCTAAGAACTTTTAGGTGTGCAGGTTTTATCACGATGTTTTCCTTCACCGTTAAAGCAAGTGATAATTCAATTTGAATACACACATAACTTCGAAAAGTTAGAGGTGTGTGCCTGGGGTTCGAACCCGCGACCGCCGAGATTCTCGACCGCGCGCCTAAACCTCGAGGCCATCACTGCTCTAAGATATTATCATTTCCAGTTAATTTCTATAAAGCATGTGTCGTGCGATGTAGAGGGTCCGTAGTTGGGCAGTGTTATGAGGTTTTTCCTTTAGTAAATTCTCAATTGAGCTGCACGGAGACTGTAAAGGTGCCTGAAAAACGGAAATAGGCTTGCTTCTTAATAATTTGCTTCGGAGAATACAGGCGTCAGGTTTTGTATTTAGCCATGCAATTATGTAATTGTTTTTCTTAGTATTTTGGAACGAAGAGTTCTGTATTGCACTGTCCTGTATTTGCCCTGTTTCTATTCACTTACAATTCGATTTCACTAAACAAGAGTGATAGTCGAACAGACGACAACCCGTCGATAACATTACTCTGATGAAAACTCAAAGGGTTATAAAATTTTACGAGCGCTCCCGCTCTCTTGTGCGAAATTTAATTAGAAACGTGTCAGAACTGTGATGTGGTATTTTAATAATGTCCTCGCGTCCCCGGTGGCGATTTATAGCTTCAATGCTTAATATACCGTCGTTAAACTTTGAATGCGAATTAAAGTGAGCATTTGAATATTACTGGTTAAGGACTGTTATAGGGATACTGCATTCGGTAATTAAATTGCTGTTAAATAGTATAATTAGAATATTTGTATTACACACCTACACATACGTAACCTCAAACCTGTATTCCTTGAAGGTATAGACAGAGGTGCACATCTCCATTAACACTTTGCAAGGTATGTATCAGTCCCACGTAATAGGGGGCGAGCCTATAGCCGTTTTTCGGGCACAGATCCAGACTCCGAGCTTCTGAGAATTTTCTAATGGCAAAACCCAGTAACACATTGCCCGCCCCGAGAATCGAATCCATTACCTCTAGATCTCGTAGCACATTTTGTAATTGCGAATCATTCACACGTTACTGCAACATATACTCGTAGCTGTGTACATAGCATAACGTATTAGGTGGTTATATTTCGCGCTAGTGGTGCAATAACTGCTAACCGTCTTGTGAGAGCACATAAAACTGTTCTTACACAAGTTGCATCTTAAACGTCATTTTAATTATCAACTAACAAAAGGAGTTTACGATGTCGAATAAACCCGTCTGAAAGGGTAAGATTTTGCCGTTTATGTGTTTGCTCTTTTGTTGTAAGTAAATAAGTATATAACAGAGATTTGCTTTTACTCTGGGTTTAAATTTTTCGTGGATAGTGAAGAGTTTAGTTACATAAATAAATTAAATTGGCGAATAAAAAATATATTTTTAAGTGCATTGTCCGCCAACCCGCATTAGGCCTAGACTAAACCCCTCAGTTATAGTGGAGTGCCCAACACTGGGACGTATATTTAGCAGATGATCAAACGCTAATATTAGCTATGATGTAATAATCTCTTCATGAGCATACGGAAATTATAGACCATAGACGGCTATCTAAAGAAAGAAGCTTTAAATGCATCAATGACAAACGACTGTCGAGCAAAATTTATTAGTTTAGCATTTAGCTGACCTGGCGGTTTGCAAAGTGGTAAAGTTAATAAAAGTGGAACGAGCGGTTCAAGACAGAAACAATAATATATTTGAAATACAGCTACATTATTGTCTTCAAAAGCATCAAAGGTATTATTTGTGCAGGAAGCCGTACATTGTCTCAGCACTAAATATGTCATATAATTTAAACAATGAGAAATGGGGAAAATATATTTTCATTTCCTGCAATGTTCTCGACGCGCGGAATGGTGACGTCGACACAATAGTTAACTACGCGTTTACCGCACAAGCGATACCAGCTTCCGTCACACGCACTGTCGCCATCTCGGAGTTTTATTTATAGTCACAAAAACATGCGGTATTTATTTAGAAAGGACATACAACAATGATATTTTAATAATATGTGGATATTTTAACATATTTTTTTGTGTTTTATAATTTGTGGCAGAATGTTTATATGTCTATTGAAATCGAGTGTATTATGATTGGAAGTACAGAGTTTTGTAAATATTGAATAATCATAATGTTGTATGTTCAACTTTAAATATTAAATCACATTACCGATACTAAATATAAAGAAAAAAGGACTTGAAATTTGCGCCTAATTTAGTAATAACACTTAAACCTTTACTTTTCCCATCGCTTACCCCATCGTTTGATCGTTCATTTAACTGATAGTTGTTTATTCCTATCCTCAGATTCAAAAGTAAAAAAGGACAAATTAAAACTAAGAAAAAGAAAAAAGTAAAAAAAATACCACTGAAAATACTTTAGGTATCAAGTATTTGTTCTCTACTAGAACTCCTGCTTTTTTCATCCAGTATAATTTAATAGCAGACAAACATTAACAAAAAATATCCTGTTCTCTTCCTGATGAAAAAAAACAAACCGACTATAAATACCGCGAGAGTTCCGGCCTATAACCCAGAAGCTGTCACGCACAATATTACAGCGAAACTACTTTACCAATTCTCAGCTGTAGATTATTGAAGTCGATACAGTAATGTACTTTCAGGTACGTCAAATGTGAAAGCCGAATAAGTTTCCACCTCATCACATCAGAATATTAAGTTTCGAAATATGCGAGTATTTTCACTCGCAGACAAGCTTGTGATTTACTTTTTATTTCGTTTACCTTACCTTCGACGCGTTGGCGGAGTTTATTAGATTTCACCTACATCCTGTCCTTGTATGACGAAGTTCACCGGTTTTTGAGATTGCAAGTTATAGTGTGCAATGTCAGTTTATACTTGTCCTTTTAGGCAAGGAAATTACGGTTGAGACCTATGTTTATCATACTGGTCTGGAGCTGTTTTATGAAAACACATAGCTAAAAGTTGAGGTGGTTTTTCTAAGATGCAAAACAGTGAATTCCGCTTTGATATCTTGACAATTGTGTACCCCAACTTTTCCTAAAAACCAAGTCTTAGGTTCCATTGAATTTTCAAACATTTTTTATTGATAAGTAATAAATTAAGACGGAGAAGGCGTATGAGAGTCTACGAAAAAGTGGTGATGGTCGTTTAAAGACTTAAAAAATTATAAAAAACTACGAAGCAACACCGAGACTGAAAACAAAAAGGAATTACAGAAACATTTAGCTTGATAACCAAGATCATAACTTCCTATTCCACTGGCAGTTCTTTCCTTTCATATTAAACTGAACCTTAGCCTAGTCTTACATTTATACCTCAAAGCGGCAAGCTCCATACAACTCGATAGTATGAAAATGTAACTAAATAATGCAAGTGCACATTAGGTATCCGTCGCAGGTAAAGGCAGTCTGCGAACGTTCCTGCTTAAATTCCGTCATAATAACTGGATACGTTATGTTACGGTGCGGTTTCATTAAAGCCTTAGGAAAATGTCTGGCGAGACGGCATCCGACCTGTCTGACGGTACAAATTTGAAAATGCTGTAACGTTGTTTCAGAATTTTAATGTACATATTCGCTTAGATATTTTGCGGTGTATCAAACTTGGTTGAGTAAACTATAGTTTATAATTTATGTTTATCGGGAAATTATAGGAAAATTTTGTATCCGTGGCACAATAGATTTCTATGTGGTATTGTGAACAGGATATCGTGATTGTGAACTTGGATGTTGGTCAGACCGAAAAATTGCTCTAGTTTATGATACCTACGACAAAGAGTTGTATCTTAGTGTGGGACCAGAACTATTCCTACGTCATTTATTTAGAGTCTAAATCTTAGACCTAGTCTTAATTTTAGAGTTTATTATATATCCGTAGTTATCACTAAACTAAAAAATATAACTCCATGTAACTATAAGACATAGAAATATTCTATGTTTTAGTGAATTTTGTTTTAAATTCGCTTACCACACATATTAAAATACGTAACATCCGACGTCGTTGTTACCACATTTCTTGTGCAAATAAGATAGAATTTTCACAAAACCAAATACGGCGCTGTAAGCAGTTATAGTTCAATTTGTTGGATAAGTCATGGCCGCTCTTTAGAAATACTCTCGTAAAATTAATATGTAGGGAGTGACTCTCGCTAAATGTGGGCAGTATTAAAACGGAGTACTAATAGTGGGAGGGGGAGTCTCGGGACCGAGAACCGCAGACTTTATGTCCTCAGACCGCTCTAGAATTATTAATTAACCGAATGGTGATTGCATTCTTGGCCTTGCGGTTCCAATAGTTCCACTCCGTAAATTAATAAAGTAATATTTTATGTGTTGAATAGTTCGGAGTGTCTAACCACTTAGCAGTTCAGCACTATATTAGGGTATATCGACTGCGGTTAGGCGATTGAAATGCGGTTTACTCTGTTGTGTGTTTAAGCGATTACTATGAATAATATATGATATAATAATGTGATGAATAAGACTCTTTTACAAGACCTAGACTGATGCTACGCCAGTTTTCATCAATTAAGAATGCGGGTATTTCTTTTCATTATAAACTCTGATCTTCTTTTTACCCCTTTGCGGATGCAGGCTTGAGTGTGTGCGTGTGTGTATGTCTATAACTTAAAAATAAAGTAAAATACCTGATGGTCGCATAAACAGAAAAATAGAAGCAGATTCCTAGGCTCGGATTCATTTCTGTAATAAACCTACTCAACGATTCTTTGAAAAAATCCCTCAACAACATTAAATTGACACTGCAATTACAAATGGAAAATTACATGCACCATTTTCAATACAAAATCAAAATAAAAACGCGCCCAGTTTTATCTTTATGCAATTGTAAGAAATGAAAGTGCCCTCAGTGCACTCACCACAATTAAACCTTACGCAAGCAAAAAGCCCGAAATTTAATAAAATTTCAGCATTTTTTTTCAATTCATTTCAATTGAGCACAAGCGGATCTCAAGATAGGTAAGTACTCCACGCAATTACGTAGACTTTTAATTAATTTTATTAACCAACCGCCGACGTCGTTAATTTTTAAATATGTGATTGCATTCCTTTGGCGGGGAGTTCTTGTTTTCGAAACGGGGAGGGCTTTTTAGTCTATTAGTGTTTGTTCCGGTTTGTTAATTGAATGTCGACTTATTGCAAATATTTTTCAGTCTTAAGTTTCCCTAATAATTTGAAAATCTGTATATTTTTAAATTCAGTAATTTGTTTTTAAAATCGATGCTGTATTATTGTGTTGTCAATAATACAAAACTCACTTGTTTTGAAGTTCATAAATAATATTTAATAATCGCATAAAATCCGTGACGAACATGTTAAAGAAATGAAAAGGTGTTTTCAATCCCACAAACAAACAAAATATTTTGTTTGAGAACCGTAAAACTTCAAAACAATCAAAATTTAATGATAGAAGTATGTATAAATAGAAAAAGAGTGCTTTCTCTAATGGTAATTTCTCACTTTTTGCAAGAAAGTGATAAGGACATGCGTCAGGGGATAATTCATTCACTTTATTCGTTGGATTTTTTCAAGAAAAAGCATTCGTTTTACTCATAGTGAATAAGTCTAAGGCATTTAGTACTAATATATTGTTTGTTTCATGATCTTAAGGAAAAAAAAATTGCACGTACGAGGAATTTACTTCTATAATTTATTTATTTAGGGAAGTTTTACCTTTTGAAAAAATTTAAATATTTCTAATATTCTCAGAATTTATTTTTTTTATTTACAACATACAAACATAGCTGGCAAATAATAAACATCTGCCTACCCCTTCAATCGTACCGATGCGATTTTATAATTCAGTACTTTTACTTGTAATTGTATTAAATTAACAGGATTAAAACTAATGCTGGAGTCGAGTTCGAATATGTATGTATGTTATCTAACTTAATTAACTTGGGTTGAAACCAACTAGACAATCGAATAAAGAGGAGAACCAAACAATACATTTGATATTTACACGCACGAGAGACAGAACAAAGAAAGCATAACAAACGCGTTCATTTCTCGTCTAATTTACATTAATGCGAGTTGTTGGCGAATACTTAAAATCTGTTTAATTCAAAATCGCATAACACAATGGAGATTGGTTCCGCGCCGCCGAGCAATATGTCTGAATGACTCGAACGCAAGTTCGCCGCGTGTCTTGTTAAAATTAAGGATTTAAATTTAAATTTGAGAAGCGTCCCGGGGCGAATAGGTGAAACGAAATAAATATGAATATGAATGGGGAATCAGACAAGTACTGCGAGAACGGGTTTCGAATTATTAACTTTTGGAGTGCACTCGCTTGGTACAGTCGGGTCTGTAAGCTGGATTTTCGAGGGCTCATGTCTAACAAGCTTGTCATGTTCTAAATCGCAAATGTTTGTAATGTGTGCTTGCAAATGTATTAAATCGCATTTTAGCGGTATGATTTTAATACAAATTTCGTCAGTTAAAATGTAATTTGGCTAATGAAAGCTAAAATAATTTTCGGTTATTTCTTATATCTTAATGTGCTTAACGAAATATTTTTCAAAAATTTAACGCTTACTTTAAATCGCGTCTATTACGCCGGAAAACAGACTTTAAAGTTCCACCTCATTTCATCTAGATATTTCATGGCTCACTTTTTTAATTTCTTGTTTGTTCCGGGTACTCCTGAAATGTCGCAACTAATAAATGATTATAAATATTTATTGTAAAATTGATAATGAATAACCTTCTCTTATATTGAGTATAAAATCATTTTTTCTTTGTAAAGATCCCAAGAACCGAGTCCCAATCGATCAAATTACAAAAAAATATGTAAGATTGAAGATTCATTCACGGATGAACAAAACTCCTGTGTCGGCAACTGTACGCTGGGCAGACATCTCGAAATCAAGTAGATAGGCCAACGGAGACAATTTGCCCAACGTATAATTTGGGTTTTAGGCAAGGGAGTGCAGTTTGACCGAGGGCGCGCTGCGAATTTCAAGAGCCTGTCCATTACTGACGATAGTTCAAGCGGCGTCGAGTCGCTTTTTGTAACTTTGTTTAGTTTTAACAAGTCCCTGTAAGGGCTAGCGGAACTCCGACGGCCCGATTTTTTAATTTCGATTTTTTTATTCCTGTTTTTGCTTTGGTTGTTGTACTGATGATAAGAGGGTTGTATTCAACCGAATTGTGGCCATGGCATATGTAGAAAAGCCTGC
This sequence comes from Cephonodes hylas, assembly GCA_030295005.1. NCBI lineage: Eukaryota > Metazoa > Arthropoda > Insecta > Lepidoptera > Sphingidae > Cephonodes > Cephonodes hylas. The sequence goes on from AP025366.1 coordinate 9,391,402, forward strand.
CAAGTCGATAAAGTAACATAATATCATGGTAACACTACAGAAAAATATTCTAAATACATACACGTGCAATAAAATGATTAACAGTTCGAGGTCTAACATTTTGCTTACACCAGTCATGTCGCCCCGCATCACCTGTTAGCTTATTCGACAAAGAATTTAAAAATGCCTCATGTTTAGAGACAAAAAAACTTGGTAAAATTCTAAAGGTTTAAAATTCTATTCAGCATTTCAAATTAGAACATTTTTATTCCTTTTTAATTGCTGGCAGTAACAAAGGACTATCGAATGACGTGATTTTATAAGCGATCGTTTTTTTTTTTCAGTTTATCATTCACGGAAAACAAAAAGCTTGTTAGAATTGTATGGTTTTCCGGTATTTATCAGCACAGACAGCCTCGTGGTCTTGCGGTACAAGTATGTGCCGTGCGATCTAGAGGTCCTGGGTTCGATTCCCGGGTCGGGCAAAGTGTTATTGGGTTTTTTCATTAGGAAATTCTCAGTAGCAGCACGGAGTCTGGAAACGTGCCCGAAAAACGGCAATAGGCTCGCCCCCTATTACGTGGGACTAAAACATACCTGGCGAAATGTGGGTGCAGAAATGCATCTCTGCCTACCTCTTCGGGGATTATAGGCGTGAGGTATGTTTGTTTGTTTGTTTGTAGATATTTTCAAATTGTACACGTTGAAAGAGTCCATATTTATTCTATTGACTTTTCTGCATCCATGTTTCGGAAATCGCGTCTTTTAAGTCTCACGTTATATAAGGCTAGACTATTGCTATTTTCAGGGACATTTTCTCACTCGTTGCCGCTAAGAATTTTCTAAACAACATCTTTGTACTTTTGACAACCCGATATTCGAAACCGGGATCTTTATATAGTACGGCACAAACTTCTATCGCAAGATCTCTAGATAAAATCTAAATTCATTTTAAAAATAATGACAATATAAAAACTACATTTCTGTTCAGCCATGTTTCCCTCTACCGTATTTTATGTCATAAATTCCGAGAGCCCGACAACTCTCGTAATTCTGAGCGAAGTTTTGTTTGTAAGCTTCTTTAAAAGATAGTGGTCTGTGTAAAAAGTACTAACGCTTTTCTCGTGCAATTTTCTTTCTCACTTGTAGAAACAATTTCTTGTACAGGCTTCCAACATTCCATTCCGAAGATTGCTCAAGATGATCATTTACTGCAACAGGCTGTGTAGGAAAATAAAGATTTATGTTAAAACTTGTTTTTAATGTCAGTTTACTAATATAGAATTGAAATTATCGGGAAAGTATTGGAGTTAAAAGTGGGCCTTATTGGTCTCCATTGCATTATGTGTTCAAAAGCATTTTATAAAAATTTTGAATTTATTACAATATTACCTTTGCCTTTGTCATTTGATATCACCTATAAAACTCTCATTATTTTTACCACCACAATATACATAGTTTCAACAAGTAAATACTTTCATCTAAGATACAACACAGATCAACTAGATAAATTCATCCCTCAATGCATCCATCCAAACTATCGCATAAATATAAGTTTACTTGACAAACTTTACTGAAGTTCACTAAAGCCAATTTACAATTAAGCGATACACGTGCTATTCCATGCATGTAGTTTAGAGGTTCTAGCGAAGAAGCATCGGTTAGCAACAGCTGTTGGGCCCTCACGTGGACCCAAGTTAATTAGAAGCCTTTACAAACTGCGGTCTCGCCGAGGTTTTAATAATTTCCAACGGTCCAGCGACCTGAGCTGGGAATTGATATAAATGATTTTGTTGGAGTGCACCCTAATTTAGGAGCTCAACTTTCACCGGACTCACCTACAATTAATGACTGTCTGCTTGCCCTAAAACTTTGTGGACTTAACAGCGAAATGTCTTCGTATTTTGTATTTAGAAGGTATGCTTGGGTGATATCAAGATTATCCTTCGGTCATTATTCTGAGGGCTCATGATGATGTAGATTTTAAGTGGTTGTGTGAAATGGAACGGTGTTATTACTTAAAGCCTGGTCGAGGACCTTTACTTTATTAATTTCAATAACACTATTTCGTTATGATACATGACATGATATAATTTCTACTATATTATTAAAAACAGATAATAGGAAAAAGTATCAGGTAAAAAAAAGCAGTCATTTAATTTTAGAGGAAAATTAATTAGAGATAGTCTCAAATACTACTTAATAGATTAAAAAATGTCCGTATGCTGAAGCTACCTCAATACTGAGATACCTAATGTATGAAGCAATTATTTATGCCAAAGTCAGAAAACAACTTCAGTCTTTAATAAAAATAATTATTTATGTACTTGTTGAAGTAGCTAGCTTTTTAAAGAATAAGTTCAAGTACAATTATAGAACCACTAGATTTTTAAAAATTGAATTTTCAAATTGAATTATCACTTGCTTTAACGGTGAAGGAAAACATCGTGATGAAACCTGCACCTAAAAGTTCTTAGGAATTTCTTAGGTGTGTAGTCCGCCAACCCGCAGTAGGCCAGCGTGGCGGACTATGGCCTAAAACCTCTCAATGGTAGAAGAGACCCGTGCTCAGCAGTGGGCGAATATGGGTTGATGAAGAAAAGAAGAAGAAGAAGAGATTTTTAACGATTGTTTATTTTTATTATTAATTCGTCGATCCAATTGATATAGACTAACGACAGTCTTGTCACACTGTCTGCAGTATATCCGCGAGTCAAACTTAGCTCAGTTATTAACTGGTACGTCAGTTTCTAATTACTCCACCCCGTTATCACCTGCGCCTGACGGCTACGTTTCTACCGTACGACCATTTAATGTTGAACCGCCAATGTCTAGTGAGTTACAAAGTTTGGCAACTGCTTAAAATTTTAGCACATAAACTTGTGTCGAGATATGTCTATTAATAAATCGAAGTTGACAGATCTAATGCCCAATATACTTGCACTGTAACAGATAGCTAGTATTAATGACAAGAAAATACATTAAGTGTAATAAATTAAAAAAGTAGTTATACTATAAGTGGAGAATGAAAAAAAGCAACTGTGTAGGATATTTACCAAGTCATCGATTTCATAAAATTCATTACGATGAAAAATAGGCATAAAGATCCTTCTAATACTTCAAAAATCTTTAAGTACAGAGATAAGACCACGCAGGATAAATGTTGAATTACTTATATCTACTAAGATTAATGCATTCTCATACGATTGCAACAAATTAAACAGTTTTCCATTTAAATTCTTAACTTATATTTAATTAATGTCGCCGGTTACAAGATATGTTCTTTTTCTATTCTTGTCCCCTTTACGTTATAATTTCTAGAAATGATTTCTATTTCTTAACTATCATTGTATCCGTTAAGAAACTCTCGATTTCTTCTGACGATACTAAATCGATGCTCCAACAGCAGCTCATCTTATGCTGGTGGGATGTCATTCTTAAAGCGTCGGAGCGGCGTGAAGTCGCGAAATATGTTCGGATGACAGCTCTATTATAGTACCACGTCAAACAAGAAGTTTAACGTATTATTAATGGTGAGAAACAGTAATTTTCCTCGTATTCGTCTGGTTGTTTATCATGTACAGATAATGTGCCTGTTTTCATTAGAATCGGCACCTTTTTAATATTTGATATATATCTATGTTGCTCAAAAGTAGTGTAATGACGTCATTGATAAAAAAAAATCTACTCTTTACTCAATTAGCTACAAGCAATTTGTTCTGAAAAACCACGCAAGGAGAGTAGCTTAGCTTAAAAAATAACTTAAAATTATGGATTAATACAATTATGTTTTAGGTTAAAAAACTTAATTTCTCATCACTATCTGCATCTTAAAACCTTCATGCTTACCTACCACTTCTAAATACCACAATAAACTTAATAATTTACTTTACAATACTAACTCTATTTGACTGAGTAATATTTATCTAGATTTGCTAAACGAAGCAGCTCAATCAATAGACTTAGACAAAACACTTATTATCGTCTATACAGTTTAACGCATAGACTATTCATAGAAGGAAGGTATATCAGCTAACACAGACTATAATTACCGTTTGTTCCGACAAAGTTTACTGAGACAAAAGTAAATTCCCCATTCAGAACTTTAACGAAATATTAAATACGCAATAAACGTCGTCTGCTCCCATTATGTCGAGTAAACAGAGTGCATTTGAAGACTCAAACGAAGCCAATCAGAAGGTTCGCTCCAACAATTCCTCATCCAATTATACGTTTAAAGTTTATCTTTTATTAATTGTTAATTATGAATGGAGGTACGCTACAAATGATTTCGTTACTGGGTGTTTTATATAATTTTCTAGGTACATAGAGTTCGGGCCCACTTGAAACTTTAACGTTTATTCTAAGTTTACTACCCCTTAAGAATTTTTTACTGTCTTATTCACTATATGGGTAAAATATTTATATGACTCATAGGATGGAAGATTGAAATTTTGGGCTGTGTTTTTAGATTATTTGATTAGAACATTTTCCATTTGAACACGCCCGAAAATCACCAATAGATTCGCACTTATTAAATATGTGGAACCTGTGAAACACGTGATAAAAATAACTGCAGAAATGCACCTGAGCGGGTTGTAGGTGTGAGTTCATCTATGTATATGGTTTCTACATTTGTTTGTTCCTCAACTAGGTAGTCTGCGTCAATAACTCGTCCCCTCATCTCGGCCATACACAGCCGTTTTGAACTTCTCTCCATGTACAGAAACATTCAAACTTTGCAGACAAATTCGATCTGTGCGAAGCGATTCGGACCGTAGCATATGCATATTACGCGTTCGCTTACGCCATTTGCGGCTTTATTCGAAATGTGTATAAGGACCAAAATGGCATGAATAAATCCACGTAATTAAATTTTCATACTTCAAGGATATTTGGAAATCAAAATGCTAAATCATTGAAATACTGAGGACTGAAAATACATTTCTATTTAAGGAGATTTATTTCTACCGTCTATAGTGTTTGCAAGCATATGCGGCTAATAACTGCATTATATTTCTCTAGTTTCTTTTTGGTTAAAGGATAAGACATCTTGCCTATTATTATAATTAGGTTTGTCGCGATAAACCTCTTGAAATGAATTATTTTTCTTAATTAACTTGGGACTGAAGACAGAATCGGTTTATATGATCTTGCTCTTAATTTGTAGTCATAACTACATTTATTTAAGAAAAAAAAATGTCTAATATTTTGTAATTTAAAAATCATTTATAAATATGTAATGTGGCATCCAGATCTGAACATCTATGTTCTGGGATCAAGTCATGTGTAAAAGTGAAAGTGTTTCGTTTCTTTTTCAGTAGAAAATCACAGTGTTAAGAAAAGTACTCACTAATACCTCTGAAAACCTTAGCTGAATGCATGAATTTAAGCCTGAAACCAACACTACTCCGTCTTGTGTACTAAACGACCTGAGTTATCACTAAGTAATTTTTTTAGTCAAATAAACAAAACACCATTTATCATTTACTACCAGCCATTGCAAAGTGAAAAGGAAAATCCTAAAATTACTATTCATAATGTGATGCGTTGCAAAACGCCGATAATCTCCTTCCCATTGTTATAGAATCGGTTGATTTAACTAAGAGGTTCGGGCCAGACCCTTGTTAATCTCTGTACGCTTCAATACCTTCGGAGGTGTCTTGAGAATTTTATTGTTGTTAATTAAGATTCGCCTGAGAGAGATAACGTGATTATCTCAAGGTATTTATTTGAATCGTTTATTTTAAAATCAAGTTGAGTTTTTGGGAATTAACCTTTCTGTATAAATACAAATTAAGGGAGGTAAGTAGGTCGTATTTTGTGTTACAATTAAATATTTTGTTTGCAGTACGATTTATATATACATAGGTCATATAACTAACAGATTGTGATATTATTCAGTTTTTTTATTATTATAAAACATAAAAAGGTATCCGACACCTGTACCGGTAACTAAAAGTACTAATATTAATACTAATTTACGTATAATGATTAAATATGCTACGAATCCACTACAAAGAAATTCAGTTAAACAGTAATATTATCATTGCACTTAGTTTCTTTTTCTTCCAAAAAATAAAAACATTACAATCATACCGCCAACAATGCACCAACGAAAAACCGATACAACTATCAAAAGTGTCATGAAATAAAAAAAGTCGATGAAAATCTCAATTATAACGCATTTTTAACAGCAGTTCGCGTACATTCGATAGATAAATAAATCCCCAAGCTAATTACTGCAGCAGAGACAAGAGGTGACAGCCAAGAAGAGCTCGTATTGATTCACTTTCACTAGCATTGGGGGTCAGATGCGCGCGGCTGCACTAGGCCACTGGAGCAACGCTCCACCATAGTCCATACCGCGCTTCCTATTGCAACTCACGTCGAGCTCATTCTGTGATAGTGCCAGTAATCCTAGATTTAAAACCTAGACTAGGTTCTGTTCTTATTTTAAAAACATTTAAAGTGATCGGTAATGTGGTAATTGTAATCAGCGCGATTTTGACAAAGGATTCTAATGACAATGGAAGGTTCGAGAACATAAAGTGTGAAGTGTTGAAGATATTGATTTTTTTTTTCATGATTATATATAGTGTATATTGATTGTGTTGATAAAATGCATAGAGGTGTTGCAAGAACGAATAAATGATTGAAAAACTAATGCAAGAAGATTGAAGACCCCTTAATAGAAAATGAAATCCTCTGCTATTTCAAAAATCATTTTTGAAATTCATTATGCGTATAAACTAAAGTATTGCGTAATGATGCAGTCACCCTTCAAGAGCTATGGGAACTAATTACATAATCACATTTTTTATTATTTTACGTGGATTTTAAGCTATTCGTTTTAATAACATGATATCATTACTACATCCGTTGTAAAAACTGATATGATAATTCCAAACACTTTTGTTCCAATGCTTATGTAATCACAATGATTCCGCTTCAGTCCACCATTTTAATGAGCCATCTAAAAGGGAGTCAAATGTGACTATGAAAAACCACAATAATACATGTTATAACAAAAATAAAGGTTATAAAAAAATCCGAAATATTTTATCTACCGTATAAAATTCGAATCGAATTCCCCTTATATTCGTGTACCGACACAAAATTTTGTGGACACTCCTTGAAAACGCAAATTCAATTTACACCTCTCACTTTGGTATAGAGTGCAAAATAGTGCATTATCTTTTGCAAGGATACATTTTGTATTGGGAATCTACTTTCGTGTAGTAATTTTCCTTTTCATACTAAATTTTAACATGGACATTCTCATGATGGCTATTGAAAATTTCTAGGCTGATAAAAATTGTTCATTACTTCTCAACGTTCATTAGATTATTTATTTGATCACTTTTTAGGTTTCTATTCCTGTGTGCCATTTATTTATTTATTTACTCAATATTTGTTTTCTGAATTTTATTTTGAATTGCTGTAAACGCTTGTATACGACTACCTCGTGATGTTTCTTTAAAAGTGCGCTTGTTTTGAATCAGCAAGGATTTATTTTTCAATCAAAATGAAGGATTTGGGCAGATGCGCAACAAAGGTATGTAAAACGAATATTGACTGTTCCTCATAGGGGCTTAAGCCCTTTGTACACGAGAGCGTGTGAAGAAAAATCCGCCCAAGACTTCGTATGAGCCCTCAGCGGCTTACCGTCTAATAATGTTTGGATTTCATTTACTTCGTACGTCGTATATCATGGTACATTTGCAGATTGGAGAAATATTTTTTTTTGGATTACATGATTTGCATTTGTTAAAAATTTATGGGACGCAACGATATGAAAAATGATTTGGGGATAGAGTTGAAAATCATTCATATTTTTAGTTCCTTCATTTATATCATCGTAGAGCTGGATGAAGAAAATTTGAAGCTGTACCTATAAGGTAATGTAGCCCTACCAGAGAAGGCGATAGCAAAAAGGTAAGTTTACTTTTAACTGTATTTAATATTGTTAATTTTGGTGGAAAAAGGATTAGTGTGATTAATATGGACTATGTCACTTTCTTGAAGGATCACGTTATTTCGTCTCCGAGATGTCCTACTTGCCACCGCTCTATATCTTCATGTTTTAAGCTGATTACGTAAACCAATTTGTAATTTTTAAGCCTGAGAAGATGTGAACATTTCAATAGTAGTTTACTCCTTTATAACGATTATACGATCCCCTGTTAGGTATATGGCCGTTAATGAAAAGGCTTAACTTAATGCCTTCAAATTTGGTTAATAAAATGATTGTTATCGGTTCTGCCTGAGTTACTTTTAACAATATTAAATATTTTCCCTTAACAATGTTCGATGAACGAGCTACGGAAATAATTTGGACTCCTTAATTACGGAAGCGATCGTAAATTTTATTATGTAAAAACCATTGATATTATTAACTGCGTTTTTTTATTACTTTGTTTTGGGTATCATCCCAGATAGACCTGTCCCTATATGCCCGACTGTTTGAAGTTAAGTATGTTTTAATACTTACTTATGAGCTGAATCAAAGTAGTGTAAGAAATCTGTCATAGCTAGTAGATGTATGTAAGGTTTACAGGATTCTTAGGCCACATTAGCAGTAAACTAACTATGGTTTATAACAATAGTAGATGATTAGGGTTTGCAATCCCGCATTCCGCATTCCTACATTCCCGCGGGATCCCGCATATTTTTAAGTCCTGCGGAATTCCAGCAATTGTGCGGGAATTCCGCGCGGAAATTTTATGACTCGGCAAGGTAATTCAGCTATCACTGACGGCCTATTAGCTCCATCCCAACAGTGCGGGCGCATCGGACTGTATCGATCAATCGATCGAACGAAATAAAAGATTGAAATGTGCGGCGGTTTGTTTATTCTGTTAGAAAATAAGTAAGAGTTTCCAATTAAAGTGACACTTTACAAAAGACTACTAAAAGTTTTGTATTCTTGTATATTCGTTTATTGATTGCACAATGTAATTCGCAGAAATCGATGCAGTAAATTATCGATAAAGTAAATAACTCAACTTAGGTGTGTAGTCCGCCAACCCGCACTAGGCCAGCGTGGTGGACTATGGCCTAAACCCTCTCAAACGTAGAGGAGACCCGTGCTCAGCAGTGGGCGTATAAGGGTTGATGAAGAAATAACTCAACAGTAGGTAACAATTAACCGGGTAACGGATGGATAAGAGTCCCTCAAGACCAGTATGGTTGACGCTTTTTTTTTAAAAGGCCTATGTTCAGCAGTAGACGGCGATAGGTTTTGCGAGGTTGTCATGGCAAATAAAGAGGTTGTAGAGAGGGATCGTGAAAAAGCCGATCCCACTCGAAGACGAAGAGGCCGACAAATTAGCGCTGTAAACTCTAATCGGTTTCGAGTAAGTTAAGACTTAAGAGAATGGTTTTTTTGGAAATATATGTATATGTGAAGAGCATATAAGCAAACCGCAAGAAGGATTACCGATATGTGTCTTTCTTGAGATCCCGGTGTCCTTTGCACGTGATAACCAAGACCCATGAGGTTTTTAGTTCGTAAAAGTCCGACATATTCTGCTTGTTAGTAGTTTTCCCCAGAAAAAAAAAAGACGGCGATAGACTGAGTATATAAATAACTGAATGGTAGTAACAATTATTTCGGTTGGGTTCATCATCAGCCCATAAACATTCCACGCCAAGGCACAGGTCGCCTTTACCATCGAGAGTGTAGGTCTTAACCACCACGATGGTTTGCGAAATATTTTGGTTTAGTTTTACTTTGATTTTGTGCAGGTTTCCGCACGATGTTTTCTTTTACCGTTAAATTGTGAATACACACATAGGTAACTTGGAAAAGTCAGTCGTGTCTGCTTGGGGTTTGAACATGCAATCGTCCAGATACTCGACCGCGCCTATACCTCGAGGGTTTAATTGCTGTTTAGGTTACTATTTACTATTTAGGAATGTAGGAACGGGAAATACGGGATTGCAAACCCCCTACCTAAGAGCAGAGTTCATAAGAACTATGAAAAAGTAATTTTTCTATTAGATAAATTTATGAATGTCTCTATTATTATTATTTTTATTTTAGTATAACTAATGTACAGGTAATATAGAATTACTATATGCAATTTTTTACATTTTTGAATTTTTGCGGGAATTCCCTATAGATGATGCTCAGGAGACGATGTATATTATACGATATTGAGTTGTTCGGTGCATTAAAGTTACAGTAAATGGACAATAAAATCCCAACGTGACACCCACCGTCTAACTTTTATAAGATACAATCGGACCAGCTAAAAGGAATCGATAAAATTAATAAATAATAGATAGAGGATACTTTCTTTAAACTCGCCAAGAAATACGACACAACTTAAACAAAACAATCCTCGGTAAAGACGAAACAATCCCAAAGTTTATCGAAGGTTCTCGAAACTTTTCTTCAGTTTGCATGTCTGAAACAGTATTGTCGGAGTTGTAAATAGAAGTGCAATGTAAATAGCCGAGTTCCCATCGTAAATCAACCGAGATTATCTCCGCACGCGTCTTCTCGCTGCATGTTTAGCATGAATAATTTATGATATACCTTATCCAGCTGCATCATGTAGATATGTATAATAAAAACATACGTATCACTTTAAAGTTTTGAGGGAAATAAAGTGCCGCCTCGAACAGACTTAGAAGAAATGTATTGTTTGTAATTTTAAAGGCTGCTTTTTGCGGCAATTAATGTCCAGCAAGTAACATACATTTAAAAAATTGTGGGGTTAACAATAGCCTGAATTGACACTGTTCTAAAATAAGTTTCCCGTCTTGCTTTTGGTCGGCGTCACTTACATCCTTTGCGTTAGTTGCCTTACATATGCGTTGACAAACTGTTATTAGAAGGCAAATACTTTATTTATTTTTAGGCAATATACATCCATTTAGCGCTAAAGTTATAACTAAAATTTAGCTGAAAGAATGCGTAAGTCTTTAAATTTATAAGTGTACACTATACAGTATTAAAATATATAAATTAAAGCTTCAAATTCAAAATCATTTTTTATTTTGTCATAATTTTTTTACAGTGTGATTTATCCACTATCATTGTATACAAGTATTTTTCAAGACAGTAAATTTTGTATCACCATTGAGTTGCATCAAGATTTGAATTTTTAACAGCAGTATTTAAAAAAAGAGTAAAAAATACTGATAATTGGAAAAAAACGGTTTTGATAAATGAGTTGGAGCCCAGATTTATCTGCAAGGGCACGTGCGACGTCGCCCGTTTGCTCCAATAGCGATCCAACGTGTAAGCGCGAATTTATGGACGCAGACGTACTGATAAAAATTGTATCGTCCCCTTTATATTTATCGCATTACACTGCGAATACTCCATGTTTTTGTTTATACCCTTGTTCTGGAACATTTATGTGAGGTTTTCACTTTTGCATTCACTGTGTATATTTTCGTTTGTTTGTACATTTCCTTTCGAGATCTAAATACCTTGGATTTTCTGATAATTCTTTATTAGCATTCGGATGAACTGCTATAGTTTTAAAAATGTACGCGATATTATTATTTATTATTATGGTACATCGTTTTAACTTTTTTTGTTAAAAGGAAAAATTTGTTTCTCCCATATTTCTGTCTAGTCTTTGTAGTAGAAAGTATAATTACATCAACGATGTTCAGCGCTGCAACAAGCCATTCATTACCTTCCTCGACTATTTCGTCGTTTGCAAAAATATGCGCTTTTATATTTAAATCTGGACGGGAAATATTTAAGCCGGCATGGGCAAGTTTTTAATAATATTAAATCTGAAAACTGTTTGTTAAAAATTGTAACAAAATATGTGTGCAGTGTTTTAGATATTTTTATTTTTGAACGAGCTGAGAGTAATCGTATCTCGACACTGCACACGCGGCTTTTTGGGAGCATTTTCACGTTTTTTAGGGATTTTCATTGCGGCCTCTCGCAGTCTGCGGCGAGGTACGATTGAAATTTTTCAAGTGGAAGCGACAGGGCTTACCTCGGACTATCGACATATACAGTTCTAGAAGCGACTGGTCACAATATTACTCTTGATTCACAAATATTATTTCAGTACGTATTTATAATTCTTGTGGTCTGATTTAGTCATTAATTTTCATCTAACTGAAACTAAATTTGACAGTTACATTACTTTCGTAATTTTATTCGCTTGCCTAATTTAAAAATTAATTTATTCAATGCGTTCTATAGCGTTATTCGCTGGACACGCATATAAAAAAATAATGTTTAAAATATTTATTGCGATTTTACATTGAAAAATCTGAGTACGACACGAAAAAAAAAACATATCGTTTCTAGGTGCGTTAAAGTCCATTTGAAACCAGTACTTTAGGGTTCGACACAATAAATATACTGCAGGGACAGGACTCTGCTGTCTGCGGGACTGGCAATTGAAATTTTATCCCGGCTTTATCCCCATCGACGCCAATAAAATTGTATAAAATAAACAAAATACTTCATCGACGAACGGACGCCCGGTTTAAACCATAACATGCCATTATCATTACGACCTCATATGATACAGTGGGGGATGTATGAATATTTAATCCGTTGGTTATTGGTTTTTGGTTGTAGAAAAGATTTTTCGATGGCTTGGTTTGCTTTTATTTTAGTTTTTTTTCGAAACCATTTGAAGGCTGTAAAATTTTAGTTTTTTATTTCATATTTTCACAAACTTTCCTATATTTTAGAAGTATAGTTTTGCTGTTTCCTGGGAACATAAATGGCATATTATTATAAGTTTTCCAGTTACCTTAATTTTAATAATTAAGTATGTTTTTAAATTAATTAATGTTTATCTGCAATCCATAAGGGTTTTAACTGGCCAAAGCTTCACAGCTATCACCTTTAGATCGGCTACATTGACAAGTTTCCGAACCTACACAATTTTATATGTAAAATATGTAATGACAGCGTCTTCAGTTAAGAAGAGTCACATGACACGTGTGCCTAATATAACGATTTATTACATTAAAAGTATTTAATTTTATCTTATTCGAAATGACACTTAAATAACTAATCAATCAACTTTTCCGCGGTACATTAGTAAATCATATCTTAAATATAATATGTAAGATAATCGTTATATCCTTTAGCTTTTAAACGTAGTCGTGTTTCACCTAGGTAAATTTGAAGTTAGGAGTTTAAAGTATGTTGGGCAGATTCGGATTTCCAATAGCTATCAAATTCATACTGCAGACGCATAGTATATCATACATACTTTAATCTTAACACAACAAAACCCTCAGCCACACATCGTGTACATTTCTGTTTAATTTTGCATCAAAGCGCTATAAACCAAAATGGGGTGTCTGTTTAAAATATTGGCTATCCGTGTCCCGCGAGATCATGTATTTATATATTATGAGCGGCTCATGACTCAATACCGCCAATGAATGGTCGTCCTGAGTTGAATGTAAACTGCGCTATTTCCTTTTCAATATATAATTCTTCATAAGGAGCTGCTGACGCCGCGATGTTATCCAATGTTTGGGGTCTGGAGTGTGTTGATTGCTTTAACTTACGTGTTTTATGTTACTTTGATGTTATTCTGTAATGGATTGGCGAGGTTTTGGGCTCTTATTATTGGTTGTTCAAATATATTTTTTGATAGCACCTAAATTGCTGTTAATTTTACTTAGCGATATCATAAAAACACTCATGAGCTTTTTTAGAATGTACCATCACAACAACTTGGTACCCGTTAAATTTCCTGTAAAAGGTAATCTTGTTTTCAGTGAGAAAATGCACATAAATAATTAATGAATCCAAAAATCGAATTATGCGAATACACATTTCTTGAGCCCCTTGTTACCTTTCGTCCATTATTACAATTATTTTCATGGTAATCGTAATGTAATCGAAATTTAAATCAATACTTTATTTGTTTGATTTATTAAAGGAGTTAGAACGGAAATTTAACATTCCCGTACCATTGAAGCGTTTTAACTGTTAAGAATTGTCAGGGAATTCCAAAGACAAACTTTGAGAGACACATCAAGTGGTGGAAAGTGAGATGTTTTTATTGTGCAAAGTGGCGTCATAATAAATTATTCATGCATCAGTCAGAGCTACTAGCGCTCATCTTCTAACATAATCTGTTATGATTTATGCTGGGAAGTGAGCGAGTTGTTTCTAGCTGTTGATATTTTTATACTGACTTAGCATACGATATTCTGACGTGATATTCTCTTCATGACAACGTAATGTATCCATTTTCTCTTTTAAGAAGTGACTGATGGCTTTATTCCTTGAATAAGCTTCGGGTAAATTTTGAAACTAAATAGAAGTACATGTGACTTGTAATGTTACTATGTATTTTTTAACAGTACATAGCAATATGGGACATTATTTACGCACTCTAGCCTTCAAAATTAACCCCTTATACAAAAATTACTATTTCGTATTATAGGAAAACATACAGGCGTAATGCATACTAAGTTTAACCACATAATCTACCAAGCCTTCAGCAACACATTCATTATACTTATTAATATCTAGTTCAATGCATTAAGCAAATGAAATTCAAAACAAATGACGATGTAGGGGAATCTGTCGGCTATAGATTTCTATCACGAACGCAAGTATCGAAAAGTAACTATATTCAAATTGTACATGATTTATTTACACTTTACAAAATTGAGTATTGCTTGTAATTGAATTAGTTATTGATACATTCGAAAGGTTAAACGAAATTCTGATTTGTTGAAATGTATTAACGCTGCAGAGTTTGCTTTTAATATCTGCTACATTTCAATGTGCTGTTAAAATGATTTACGGTTTGTAAATTTAATTTCACCTATGTCAGTATCGACAACAATATTCAATTATAAATATATAAAATGAATGATAAATTCACTGATTATTTTTAATGAATGCTGCTGTAGATTTTGATAGGACCTTAGAAGGTTTAGAAATCTTTCTTTTTAATTCAACCTTTAATCCATAAATATATTTGCACAGTTTTAATATATTTTTTACTTTGTATTAAGTCGCACAATTATTCTATTATTATCGTTTTTTTATTACTTTAATCACCCATTTTGGGTTATGACGAAGAAAGTAAAAGAGAAATTTTAAATTCTGTTTTCATGATGTAAAATAAAGTTTAATAAAAAAAATAGCAATACAAATTAAAATATCCCAAAACAAAAAAATATACCACTCTCGCACAATAAACTAATTAATTTATCACGTAACATGCTTGTTAAATGAGAAACTCCGTAGGAAGCAGGAGCTAGTTTCACTCGTTATTTTTCTTAGAATAGAATCACGTTTCGGAGCTACGTCTGCGAACGCCAGACCGAGAAGTTTATATCTAAATACACATTTTGAATGAAAAGTTTGTATATCACAGAGGAATGTTGTTACAGACGGGAAGTGCTGCGAATCGGATGAATTTCCATATTAAAACCCATATCGGTGCACTCTATTATGGTGCTCAGGTATTGTGCGCATGATGTATGCGTCCTCTACGTCGCTTCAGACAGAAACCTGAGTTAAAGAAGGCTCATTTTGCAGTGTAGGGTTATTGTTGAGCGTATGATTTGGTTTTGAAATAAAAAGGGTTACATGTTTTATGTTTAACAGTTCTTAAATGTAAGGCTGATAAACAAACGAGAATCAATAACAGTGATTTATGTTTGTGTGATATAATTGTCAGGAATTTAATTGTATAAGCTTGAAAACTTAGTTCTTGGTTTGTCTTTGACAGTACATGTTCTGAATCTTGTTTTTGATTTAATTTTAAAATCGAAAGCAATTCCGTTCATAATAAATAATGCCACATACGTTTACGTAAGTATCAGTGACGGCATAGAAGCCCGAAAATATTACATTTTAATTGTGTTATGTCTAATTGTCATTTATATGCTTGTTGGCTGTATGGCAATGGCTGTTGTTGAACTAAGTCAAAGATATTATGACATATTCGGAATTTGGTAAGACAAGCTGAGTTTTTGGGCTTCTATGGAATTACCGTCGCTGGTAAGTACGTCTAGTATAGCAGCATTAAACCTTAAAAAAAAAGGGGTACTTACCTCATTCGAGCTATCTGTTTACATTTTTCTTGTCGTCACAGATGATTTCTCTTGAAATTTGACGGGCGAATGGCGTCGCCGAAATACGAGGGGAGCAAACTATTTGGGCTCGGCTCAGGTGACACCGTGATTGATGTCCCGACTTACTTTGCTTAAGACCCAGGAAAAATCTTAAATCAGTAAGCTTATCTGTGGGTCGTATTTCAAATTGGATATTAATGTCGCAGTACAATAGGTGTTGACTGTTGAAGCAAGTTTAACAGTTCGAAATTATTTAATTTAACAATATAATAGAATCTTTAATTTACTTTGAATGTGAATAAAATGATTAATCCAACTACTACTGAAATTTACGAAGACATCGACTCTTTTGTCCTTCTTTTACTGCTCTTGCTTCCTTCGACACATTTTCAAAGTTACCAAGTACATTCAAGTTCCCAAATACGAATACGAATCGAAGTAATAATTACATAAGAAATATTACCAAAATAATACCAAATTTACACAAACTGAAAGTATTGAACAATCTAAACGGAAAAACACGAACATTAACGTCTATCATATTACAATATTATGACTAACTGTTATTTTATGAGCGTCTAATGGTCCGATAAGGGCGTTTTATTGTTCCCTAATGGCTTATACCTGTCTTAGAGCGGCGAGAAGACGATGCGTTATGACCACGCACGCCGATTTCGCATAATGGATTCATCTTTATTGTCCAATCGGAGGGTAAAAGGCTTTATAAAAAAGTAATCGACGGATCATACGGTATTGTTTCTGATTGGTTATTAACGTGATGTTTTTATTATTACTTTTTTATTGCATGTAAGGAGATACTAGGGGGAATAATCAGAACCTACAAAATGTCTACGCTAATGATTAAATAGTATAAAAATAAGGTGGGTTTGATGGTAGCTGAATGCTCAAGTCGACTTACTCTGATTGTGAGATCTATGTACCATCAAGTTCGAACTGAAATCTGTTCTTCTGTGCATTTATATGAATAGACCATAACATACATGTTAGAAATGATTAATATACTCCTAGATAACATTAACGTCCCCCCTAATCTCAACCCTGCATCTCAACAAATTCTACAAGAGAACTATGACGCACATGATCTCGAAAGCTGTTATACATAGCATTCCCATTTCAGGTAAACAAGTTACACAATGTATATGATTCGTTTGCGACGCAATAATATGACCTACTTCGCTGACCTCAAGGAACCCCTCGTATATAAAGAAGGGGGATTAAGTGACGCTGTTCAATACGTGGATAATAAACGGCTTGGATATGCCGAATACGAATTTTAAGACTAAGAAAATTGTGACTTATCTATAAGATTTTTTACCTACTAGAATTGAGGTACATATTTACATACATAAAGTTTTTGATCGCGAGGCAAGAGTATGCTACGTGTGATCCTTGGCGCTTCGGTTTCCAGGACCGGAAATATTTGTAGGTGTCTGCGTTCTCTTTACTCGGGTCTTTGGGAGTATAGAAATCTATCATTACGAGTAACTCATCCTTTTTATTTGTGCAGGTTTTCTCACGAGGTTTACTTTCGCCGTTTTTTTAATTTATTGAGAACTAATATTATAAAGAGGTAAGGTTTGTGAGTTTGTATCTTTGTATGTTTGTGACGTTGTAGAAAGTAAACTTGGGATCTACTGAACCGATTTTGAAAATTCTTTTACCATTAGAAAGCTACGTTCTTTGTGAGTGTCATAGGCTATATATTAGTCCGAAAAATGATACAACTTTTTTGTTGTAGCAGGATTTGCGAAGTAAGTCGGAGAAAAAACGGGCGAATGAAAGCGTTTTTTGCAAACGCTGCCTTACCAATGGGAGATATATAGTTGAGTCCTAGAGAAAAGTTGTAGAGCTTGATAATGCCTACTAAAAGTCAGCGGTAGCATATGTCTACCTTTTAGGATTTCTTCACTATAACCTCTTTTATGCTAGCCAAATTTGTTCTAAAATAAAGGATTTTTTGTGAAGGTGTTTTTATAAAGATTCTATAATTCCTTATCCAAATACATGCGTTATATAATTAAAGTATTTAATTTGAAATAAATTTGCCCTTTACATCATTTGATTTCAATGAGTATTTTAGAAGATATCGCAGATTCAAAATAATGATCAAGCGCGCAAAAATGATTCACAAGGCGCCGAGCGGCGCTTTACAGTGTCACGTTTAAATAATTTGAGCGATTTGTATAATTTTTGGTATGGCCATAAATAGGCCTCTGAAGAGTAAAATGCGACATAAATATGGAGCCGCGACTATGCTGTAAACTGTTCAGTGATATTATGTTGCCTTATCTCGGGTTGGAACTCCTGAAAGACAATATATTTTGGTACCCAATAATAACATTACGTCTAATATAGTATAAAAAGAAGTTTTGAAAAATTAAAATAAACATAGTAAGTTCAATTTTAATGATTTCATTTACACACAAAAATAAGCAGTTAAAATATAACCTCTCCTTTTTGCAGTCGGGAAATAAATCATAACAATCAGTGTTTACCTTACCAAAGTGATAATTTAATCATAAGTAAAAATATTTACTGCCCAACGAAGTGGGCACGGGTCCGCTAGTTGAGAATAAACAGATAACTTTGAAAAGTCAGAGGTGTGTGCCTGAGCCGCGCTTCTAAACCTCGAAGCTATCACTGCTAGGTATTATAATGAACATGGTGGGACATCATTAACTGATATACAAATAGGTATATACCCCGTCGGGATGCACAAAAAAATACACTAGGCACTTCGATATAATGTCTTGCACAGTCATTGTGTACAGATGTTTAACCTCGAAATTACACTTGAATGAATAAAACGACACGCTAGTATTGTGTAAAAACTAATTAATATTGAACAAAGCATTTCCCAATAAAATGAAACACATTTTACACTACCGAACTGCGTTGAAACAAATTGATAGCATCGTTTTAAAAGGGAAACCTCGTATTTCAATTAAGTTCGCGAAAGTAAATTAAAAAATATCCCGCAATTAAACACAACTTTATCTCGGGAGTGCGATTTCTTAGAAGGTATAGTCGTCGTGGGAACTTTAAATGTAAAACCGCATTTGCCTGAGAAAAAATAAAATATTTCACAATCTCTGTGACTGCTTTTTAATAAAAATGTTTTGTGAGAGAGATTTTCAAGTTTTAAGTTTTTGTGAATACATTTTGAGTATAATGCGAATTTAGTGTTAAGTTTAAATAAAAGCAATATAGTCTATAACTAGACATGAGGTTAATGACATGCTTTGTTTTAGGTAGAGCCACGGTTTATTTGATTTATTTTTGTTGTACTACCGCTAAATAAGTACTAATATTATTAGCAACCTTTTTTTTCCTTATTTTTCTTTTACGCCCTCGTGTTCTCACAGATAATTGGGATTGTCCATTAGATTTTTTTCAGTGGCAGCACGGAGTCCAGAAATTACATTTACCAAAAGCCTTTCATTCTAATCTTCTTTAACTAGACAGATACCCAGTTATTTAGACTACTGAAAATAGCATAAGACCGCTTCTCTCCAAAGGCAAAGATAGAAGTATCCATAATGTGGAATCTTTGGAAGAGATGTATGGATGTTAAAGAAGGTGGGTCACGATCGTAGCTTTCAGGCCTTAAAAATACCAATCATTTTATATTCTTCATCATCTTAACCAACAAAAATATACAGAAACGACAACAGATGTAAGGAAATATTGTATCCACGAGGGGGAAGTATAAAATCCTCCATTAAAAACAAACAAGTACCGTTGAGCCGGCCGCGCCACGGTCATGGGCGTGTGTCGCCGCGTAAATACGAGTACGAACCAACAGTGCAAATACCTCTACATGCAGGCATACAGGTATACGATGAAACCTGGCCGATGCGATGATATACGGGAAAATTGCAGAACATCACGCTATTTTCGATTTTGGTAGAAGTTATTTTGGAGTGACTGAAGATATGACGGCTGAAAGGGATGTTTGGAAGAATGAAACATACCCCGACCCCAAAGAAAATTGGAAAAGATGATATCATATTTTACAATCGTTTAGAAGATTCCGAGTTCAATAGAATAGTGAGGAAACCAATCACGTCTTACAATATTGAAGAGGATGTTTTAGATATATGTACACTTGACAATTAAAGCCGGCGTAGAAGACTAATATTCAACTGATTTCAGTTGAAGAAGAAGCCTTATAAAATTAAGAAAATTAGGGGCTGATGATGAAGACATTACATTATATTAATATTTAAACGGATCTTTAGATGGACTTAGAAAAAATAGGAAGTACAAATCTAATAGATCGAGAAGTTCACCAAAAGACGTTTGAATTTTGACTGACTATGCAGTATAATAGTCATTAACTTAAATCATATTTCCACTAAATAAAAAAGATACATATCCATATATGTGTACCTATTGATTTTAATTACAGGACAATGTTAAAACGACCTACAAGCTCGTATTTTTAAAAGTTTGATTTATAAATTATGGCTGACATCAAAAATCCACCAAACAAAAACGCTTAAACATAATATCAGCAGAAACTTTTTTATCTAAAAAGTTTGTTGTTCTCAGCGGTTGTTTCAATGAGCTTTATTGTCCTCCTAAGAAATCAATTTTACGAGACTGACAAGGTCACAGTCAATTTGGAAAACATTGTTAAATTTTAGAAAGATTATAGATATTCCTAAACGGCTAAATGGATCTGAATAAAATTTTGAACTTTGACATTTTATAGTTGCACAATTCGACACTGAACTTAAAAACCATTTGATGCCTAAAACCACGGAGCATAGATATTTTTAAAATTTTATCTTTTATGGGTGAAAGATAAAACATATATGGGAAATTGTCCAAGAAGTATTCAAATTTAAAGTTTCTATAATAGCGTTTTGGATTTTCGCTTCATCCTGTCAACTTAAGATGAAAGCTAGCATTAAAAAAACTGGGATAATAGTATCATCATCATCGGTTCAAGACAGTCGATAGCTCTACGCTTCTTAGCTTTTGGCCCTATTAGAAGCGACTATAGATCTTTACATAACCTGTGTAAATTTTACGTTTAGATTTCACGTGTCTCCCTTGGGTAATAACCAAATCCATAAATAAAAAAATTAACGGAAAAGATGGGTTTAAGAACCAAAAAGCTCGCAATCTAATATAAACACGAGCAAGAAAAGCATGCACAAGCATAAGGATATCTTAAAACCCACAATTAGCAACACAAACTTGCAGGAATATCTTAATTTGTTCCGGTTTAGTGCAAGCAGCACGGGAAGTTATACCGCAGTGCGCCGCGTTGCATCGCATTATTTTGCATATACGTGCCTGCAGACACTATCGATTTTGTCTGTGTTAGGGGGACAGCCTGGTAATCACATTATATTGTATTTAAATATATTGTACTGGGGTTCGAATGGTATACATCGATGTACAGATGTAGGCTGACCTTGAAACCCCCTCATGATTCTGCGTATTAGCCCTTTTGCGCACCCTTTTGTAGACTATTCATTATGTTATGTTTCGTTGATGCAAGGGTTAAATTAAGATTTTTTTGTTTACGTTTTGAATCGATTTTTTGGAGCATGCCCTTCACTCAGTATTACACACTTACGCTTAGGTTTCAAAAGTAGACAGTTTTTGATCTTCACCCTCGTTCCGTTAAACAAGATTTTACTGCGCAGTAGCTTTGGCTACGACGTAATAATGCGGAGAACCATGGCTGTTACGCAATACGAGAATTTGATCTATTTCCTCGAAGAATGGCTAGAAAAGCGATATTGTGGATCACACAAATGTTTATTTTTGATGTAGATTAAACCGTTGTTTCTCATTTCCCGATCTTAGGTAATAATTTCCAGCGTATTCCAGAAAAAAGTGGGTATTTTGTGTATGCTACTCGTCTGCACTTTACAAAACAATGGAATAGGGCTGATATAATTTGTAGTGCATTGTAGTGACAAACGCGCAAGTATATTAAGTACAAGTACTCTCAGAGCATTTTTTTCAATAAATGCGCTCGCTCAGTCCGACGCTCATCACTAATGGATGCTTCATTAATATCATTAACGGCTTCATTATTAAATGCATAATGAGAAAAGGTTTTAACACATCAAATTTTTATTTATTTAAAATCTAATACACAGCACTGACGATAATAACCTTTGATAATTTCCACTGAAAGTGCTATTAAATATTTATAAAATTACTCTCGATTTAATATTTTGTTTTTTTAAACTTATTTAGAAATAGATTTTAAGCGTCGAATATTTAAAACATGGAGATAATTAGCAGCACACATCGGCTTACTCGTCAAAGACTTGTAAACCTTCAACGAACTTTCGAGACACGTCACTGGGAATTTAATGGAAAATAACAATATTTAAGGGCAGTGCACTGTATTGGGTGCATTAATTTGCGCCTGTCAGTCCCAGGGCAAATAAACTGAAGAACGAATACATCAAGCACCTATCTCCCCGACAGACGTCTGTTCATACGCTTTTTATTTATTTTCGAATGCAACTGCCAAAATTTCGTATTTTGTTTTAGTTACATTTTTTGTCAGAATTGACGTTGAGAAATTATTGCTGTGTCGGTTTATCTCTTTGAGTTTTAGTTGATGTTCTGTTTTCTAAGCTAAAGGGAGTAATAATCGTGTGAGTTTTATTTATCTTTGTGAATTGTGTATTTGAACTTATGCCTTTTAGAACTCGTGAATGAAAAATATTGATTAGTTTTATGTGCCAGTAGTTAGGTTGTATGTATAAGGAGGGATATTATTAAAGATAGTTACGGATTTGGCTTAGTATAAGGTCTCTAGTCTAATTCTGGGTAGGAGTATAAGGAAGACACCTTATTGTACATGCATTCTCTTTTCTTTTAATTTGTCGGAGGAAAAATTGACTGTTTACAACTTCTTCTTCTTGATTTATTTTTTACTATTTCGTTGCGAGTAAAAGTCAAGGTAGCTTGCAACAAATATCTAAGTTTCGTTTCTCGGTCTTGTCTCAGTTGCAACTGTACGTACGGTGCATAAAAATTGTAATGAACTGGAGCAAGGCAGAATAATCTCTATAAAACTGGAAGTATTTAAACAGCATTTAGAAAATTGTGAAACTCAGTATAGAGATGACATTAGCAATAGAAACCACGAAGGCAATAAACATTTCACTTGTAATATATTAGGCAATTATTTTCAAAAGACGCACATCCCAAAGCTGTCTCCACCACACGCCTCTACTCGTCAAATTATTGAATTAGCGGCTCGCGGCTTTAGCACAAAGCACCTACAAATCAACACCGCTCATACGGCGAATTCATTAAATATTAACAAACTTTCTTATAACACATGTTTCTGACTCACACGCCATGATTTAACAACGTAAGTAGAAAATGGTAGGCGCGCCAATGTCAGCGGGGAATAATTTTGTGACTGGCTTGATGATCCATTGTGATTATTAGGTACCGGGTTTGATTACGGGAGAAGTACTTATGATTTTTCTTTTAAAACAGGTTTGAGAGTCCAAAAGTGATCAGTAGTGAATAATAAGTTTCCCTTCTATAACACAGGTCAAGCATCGTAATAACTGACAAAACGTGGTTGTAAAAGAAATCACGCGTTTCGTTTTATAAATAGGCGTGGAAGCCTCATTTTTTTTGCCGTTCGAAGTCGTTTGAATAGTAACTTGTAAAATTGTTATTAAAAAAATACCATGTTGAGGAACTTTGTACATATGTACATTGTACATAGTATGTATTATAAAGGAGTCACATATATAAATAAAAGAAATCACACCAATATTATACTGCGGGTACTTACATCACACTCCTTGAATAAACTGCATCTTTTATAAATACATACATTGTAATATCAAACATATTAAATGACTCCGCCGACACTCACACCCCACCCGGCCACGACTTAAGCTGTTACACCCTCCATACTCCTAATTACTAATCGTGATTACATACGCGTCGCGTTACCGTGTTTACGTAGACTATAATTAAAGCAAGTTAATCTAAAACGTCCCTTGAGCTCATACAAAATGCATCCGCCACGAGGCGCAACGCTGAAAAGACTCCTTTACTACCTTCCTCAGTACTCAGCTTCGCGACTTGAGAAAGGGTCTCTTGAGAGTAACGTTTTTAAAATATCATTCTTTTAATATTTATTAAGATCTCGCCTTCGCTTTTTGTTATTAAAAATGCAACGTAGAATTTGAAAATGGTTTTTGCAAAATTCCGAGTTTCGTGTTAGATTTGTTGTGTCTGTAAATATCTGCTGGATGGATTTTAAGGAATTGCATTAGTTGTCGTAGCAATATAAATACATCCAACGGCATTTATAAGCGATCAATTATGATTTCAATAATTCCTCGTTTTAATGGCTGATCTCAAATGTTCAAATCTTTAGTATTTTTGATACCTCCACCAAAGCTGGTATAGATCTTCTTTAAATCATTTTAATTCGTGTTTGTGACTTCGTTATCAAAAACGATTCAAATAAAATTTTAAACTCTTATATTATTAAATTTGATAAAAAATAAATAAATTACGATTCTAATCTTATTTCTCAAGCTGTTTGAAATCTTGTCAACATTCCTGCAATGAAGTTTGCAGTCTCAAATCTAAAACCCAATGTAATTTGTGCGTTAACCTGCCTTCACCATCAATGTATATTTGGAGTATCACGTTAAATTCTGACGCTGGATGCAATTATCGTAGACGTAGTTAGATTTGGTGCGTCAACTAAGCGTTCGATGTAAAATCGAATTAGTGTTTCGCTCATAGTGGTTTCACTCTCTCACTAACGAAGGGGGATGCTTGTACATAAACTGCTTATAACAGCGTCTGTCTATGTTATACTTTTATATTTCTCCACTATTAATACCTGATTCGCCAACCTGCACTAGACCAGTGGGAGAAGGAAGGGTAGAGGAGGCCCGTGCCCAGCAGGGGGACGTATATGGGCTGACGATGATGACGATGCTTTTAATCCTGGAGATATTTTCAGTCACGATACTTCAATAGCCAAAAACCCAGTTTGTCTTACGTAAGAGCGAGTAATTAATCATTAAGGATTAAATCTTTATTACCAAAATTAAATTTACATATAAATGAGAAAAAACTGATTGTACAATAAATAATTATATACAATACAGTACATTATTAATGTGTAACGCTTTTGGGATTCTATGGGAAAACTGACAATGGAAATTTTGCCTTAGTACATAGCGGAAC
The DNA here is from genome assembly GCA_030295005.1 of Cephonodes hylas. Classification (NCBI taxonomy): domain Eukaryota; kingdom Metazoa; phylum Arthropoda; class Insecta; order Lepidoptera; family Sphingidae; genus Cephonodes; species Cephonodes hylas. The sequence goes on from AP025366.1 coordinate 9,416,677, forward strand.
TTACACGATTAAGAAATTTCTTAAGACAACACTTTTGTTGATTTCTTCGCATATTTTACTTAACGTTCTGTTCTAATACATTTTCATAAACTGTGACTCTTCCTATTTTGTATTACAAATGAACTACCTAAAGGTCACTGTCTAGGTAAACCTTATTTTTAAGGATCAAAATTTAATTTTAACCAAATCCACCTTCAGCTGCTTTACTCAATCCAATACGCATTATAACTATATTCCGTCACTACAACGCAATTTACTCATTTTACGCTTCGTATAATCTAATTGAAATTTAATCTCCTACGGCTTTGAGAGCTCCTAACGCGCTTTCATATTGCACTTGCAGAATCATTTTTGCCAGAAATGGTAACGTGGCAAAGATTCTGTAAATGTCTTAATTTCCTGCCACTGACTGCGGGATTACGTCGCTGGATCGTTCCCATCCTCTGATATAAATCTTTTAACACTCATTCGGGGATTTAACAGATCTTCCCGGCCATCGTGCTAACTCCAACAACTGCAATTAGCTTCAGTTGCCAAAGTCCCGGTAATCTCAAATAAACCAGCCAACGAAGTGCTTATCATTTAAATACGCAAATGGATGTCGCTTTTGTGAAGTTTTAACGTCATTTAGACCGTTTTGAATTCTTACATTTATTTTTGGATGGAACTAGACGTTTTATCGTTTTATTTTTGTTTTTGGAAGACTGAGCGCTTGTTGTGGTAAGTGTAGATGTAGATCAACCTTTATAAAATCTGATGTATAGAAGGTAAGTACGAGGTTCTTCGAAATCGTTGGATCTTAGTCATCATGTTAATAATGACTAAGATATCGGATACGAATAATATACGTGATTTTATTATTGGCACAGCCACGTTATTATAGTTATCTTACAGAAGTTTACAAATGTGTTTTTTTTATTATAATTATTTTAGTTCGGCGAGGGTGGCTGCCATAAGCTCAATTGGTGGTACCTACTTTACTGAACTGATCAAATATAAAACATAGTTATTATCCTATTACGGGTATTAAACCAAGGTCTTACCGAAGTAAATACTGTTTTGTAACATACAAAACTACATATCGTACTACAAAGTATTCTCTACATCTTTGTTCCTCATCAAATTTTAAATGCTATTTTGGTACATATGGATTTGTAAAATTGTACTAATTAATAATATATTCTCTTTGAAATAGTGTCAGCACCATAAACATTTATTTCGTAACAATATCGAGAGATAAAGTTTACAGAGTACATTTGTGACTTTCAGTTCAAGAAGTTCGAAAGGTAAAGAACAGTCCATTATTCAAAATTAATAATCCGCTAAATTAATTTAAATTCTAACTGTAATCTTATTCGATTTTAGAGGTGGCGCTAAATTACCAACATACAGAGTGTTCAGAAAACACAACGCGAATTATTTTGAACCTCGAGGGCACTTTCACACGCCAAAATGATAATACATAAAAGTATTTTTTGCAAGCCGATTCAAAGTTGATGAGCATTAAAAACACAATTTATCGCTACTTTAAATCAACTTAATTACTTTTTAAAAGTCATTAAAAAGTGCTGGCAAGTTTTTCAACATTGTGATATTAAAGATTTAGATAAAATTACCTTGTACAGCGCATCTGTAGTCCCAAAGTTATGATTAACGATTAAATATTTCAATGAAGACGTTCAGGTCAATGAAACTTTGCAGAATTTTATTTTATTTATATTATTGACTGTAATTATTCAGTTTGATTCCTAAATAATCCATATCAACATTTTTCAAAATTTAAAGATTCGCCATTTATTTCTGATCAATATGTGTAGTCGAATATAAATTTTAAATCAATTGTCCATTCCAAAGTTAAACTAAAAAACAATTGCAACTCCAATTCCCTCAGGAACAATAACTTAAAAATCTTAATCCAACCTTCTTAGGAGCGACCTGTAAATCAATTCCAAAGAGAGTAGGTAAAGCAAAATGCGAATTCACCATGACGTTACCCCCTTGAGGTAAGGCCAATAAATCAGCCGAGCCGCGGCAACCATAAATTATAGTTATACGAACCGCGCTTTAAACTAAAACAGAATTTAATAATGAAGACACGCATCGATTGTTTAACGACTTCCATAATTCAATTAATGTAATGCATGGAAGGGATTTTTGGTTGTTTGTTTCGTGTAATGCATAATTTATTTTGCGAGTTGTGGATAGAGTTGAGGATGCTGTTGAGTAATGAAAGTGTAACCTAAGAATAAGATATAAAGAAGTTAGGAGTGATGACCCTGCGTAGATATGATGATAGATAGTAGATAGATCATGATGATGATGATGATGATGAAAGGGATTTTCGGTTGTTTGTTTCGTGTAATGCATAATTTTTGCGGGTAAATGGAGTAGTAGATAGAGTTTAGAGTGCTGTTGTGTTGTAGGTGTAACCTAAGAATAAGATATAGAGAAGTTAGGAGTGATGACCCGGCTTAGGTAGACGTAGTATAGGTACGAAGATCTGACGACTTAAGAAAGGTGGCGGGTAGCAGATGAATAATTGCTGCTCAAAACTGGGATAATTGACGTTTACTTGGGAAGGCTTGCGTTCAGCAGAGGACGGCGATAGGCCGAGAATATAGAACAGGTGAAAGCTGAGTCAGCTAGAATAGCAGCCATATTGAAAAATTGGTATGCACTCTCGTAGGAAAACTCGTATCTTTAATCTAAATTTATAGAGTAATTGCAAGAGACGCTACAAGCAGTAGTTAAGCTTACACCGCTTCACAATCAGCATCGGCTACCCCAAGAGAATATTTGATTTCTTCTTACAAACAACAATGTCCAAATATTTTTAATGTAATGAAATTACAATTACATTTGAATAAAATAATGCATATTTCAATATTTCTAACCTCTTTAGGAAATCCTCCACATTTTATGTTTAAACATATTTATGTGCCTATACCTACATAAATATAACCTTAAACGTCTATATCTGATATGGAACTTAAATTTTATATGTAAACTACCGCGGCGATAAGGAAAGGCTCGCTTAAAGTTATTGGTCAATAAAAATGCATGGGGCTATACCGCCCAGACGCCATTACAGCCAAACATTACGATACGTAAATTAAGTTTACATAAAAAATCATATCACGCTCTAATTGTCGCCAGGAGTGCCACAAAGATCTCTGTCCCCTAAGAAAATATTGACTCAACGTAGTCCCTTTACATCTTGTCTGTTGTTCAAAGCAGATTAATGTTTGTACTTGGCTATTTGCACTGTTCTTCATAAAAATGCTGCTAACAGTAGCTCAGATAAACAGGGGCGGGCCTTTAATAACATTTCGTGTGTTTTACGATTTTATCTGGTGTAATCCTTTCTGGTTAACCGACGACTGCCGCGAGATTTATTGCTTTAATTTTTACGTTTGTCAATGTTTGGCTGTGGGTGTATTAAATAAATGTTTATTGGTAGCGAATTGCTCCCTGTTCTATGTACACTAGATGTAACTATAAGGTTGCTTTTTATACTTTTATATTCGGACTGACAGACTATACGGCAATGGCCCAGTCGAGCTGATCGTTGTTCTACTGACACTTGCAAATTATTAAATTATTCTGTATATTATGTATTAACTGATATTTTATTCCGGACATTAGAATATTCGCAATTAACAGGATAGAGCCATAAAATTGTCATGTATTGAAGTCTCCTTAAAAATTTTCATTGTAAAGAAAGAGAAAAGAAGAGAGAATTTTTGGGTGATTTTTCATAAGACGATAGACGGGACTTTAAAAAAGCCCAGCGGGGATCAGTCGCTACTATTTATAGTACCAACATGTACCTACCTACAATAGGAGCTTCATAAAATATTATAAGATTCGAAAAAATAAAATGGAGGAATTACAAATCGAATGCCGTAGTAAAAAAGCTATTACGCAATTATAACAAAACACTATTTTAATAAGTGCAAAATTTAATCATCCAAGAAATCAATTCTATAAAATCAAATAACAATATTCGATACTAGGAAATCATGAGATTGCGGAGTCCTCCAATAGGGGAGCAAATACTCCGCCTTTGAGACATAGGAGTCTGTAATCTCCGCGTCTCCGGATTTTAATTACTTATTGGAAACTTGTGGCCGGCGGCTGTGTGAGATCGTCTCGGCGCTTTATTGCGAGAGCTCGCTTGACATCTACCACTCTACTATTGTTCACTGGTTTTACATTACAATGCTATACATCAATTCATTGTTCTACTTTATTTTACTGGATTTTTTTTAAGCCAAGGCATTTTCAAACAATCAGCCTTAGGTCGACGCAGAGATAAAAATAAGGCGTATTAATTTCAAAAACAATTAAAAAGAAGATTTCTAACCAAATACATAATATGCTAACATTTTTACAGACAAATACAAAAATATATACAAATATCTATGCATATAAAATAGATGACAGATATGAAATATAAAAACAAGACTTATTATTCGCTTTATTTTTTAAAATAAAATAAATTCCTCAATAATCAGTGACTTATAAAATAAGTTTGTATCTAAAAGTGATTCGTAGTCGAGAAACAATAGTGGCGCTCCATTGTGTCAACATAATACAAGATGCGATTTTGTCGGTGGCGTCAACTCGTGTGAACTCTATCTTGGGTATCCTCACATCCTTCGATGGATTTGGGAGCATCCTGTTAAATAATTCGGCTATATACTTGTGGCACTGAATTATATGTATTCATACATATACAGGTGAATTTAATGTATATTATGTGCGTAATAAACATAATATAAGAGGCTAATGTTTATTTTGAAAAGTTGATTTTTTAAAATCATTTTGAAATCATGGGTACATAAAACACTATAAAATTTGAGATTGGAATGATCTGGTTAGTATAATTGAATATTTGTATTTTTTTATTTATCGAAATAGAGACACGGTAATTTGATATGCACTTAAGGTGCAGTTAGTAAATACTAATTTATTAAATTCGCCGGTTCTTTTCAAATAAATTATGAATGTACAAAAATTTTTCTGTTTTATTGTTTAAACAGTATCCAAAGTTTCAAACTCTAAGCGGGATCTTTAAATAAATAAAACAACACATCTGGCAGTTCGAATGGCAAATTCAAAAATTGAACGAAACACGAAAAAGAAAATACGCGAACACAAAATAAATACACATTCCCAGAATAGAATAATTTATAAATACTGAAGCTGTGTTATGTATTGTTAAGGATATTTCTACGAGACTGCGCGCGGTGCCAATGACTTCTTTCAATAGACCGTTGGCAAATATTGGCACTGAACGCTTTGATCTTAAGTCGACGTTCATTTCGAGCTAACGTGTGCTTTTAATTAAGTACAAACAAGACGTGCTAATCGAAGCGAGACGTGTACATAGGTAAATATTAAAATGTCGCGGCGTCTTAGGAACACTCGGCAATTTGGTGCGACGATAAAATTTATTTATGAGAATGTTAATTACATTTATGCGATAGAGAATTAAGATGTTATTATTATTATTTCTATCAATGAATAAAAAATTATACGTACAAAATTTCATAACATTCTTTGTTGAACTAAAATTTTTTTCATCGCCAGCTTATACGTATTACGTCCCACTACCGGCACTGGCCTCCTTCACAACAGAGAGGGTTTAGACCTTAATCAACCACGCTGGCCTAGTACGGGTTGGAGAATAATAATGGATTAATAACTATATTAGTATTTCCAATGCCAGTTCAAAGTTGTATTATAACTGCATTGTGTGCGAAACTTAAGACTTTAATGGTAATTTCCTCCTTTTTCTTTTACTTTTCCACTATGATTTTACTTATGCTTACCATTATGATTTTTAGCTTTTTACCTTTCTCAAAAAATGGGCTCTATCTAACATTGGAATTCCTAAGATCAGCGCGTTCAAGCAACAAACTCAAAAGTTGATGAGTTTACTATTGGTATAGAATTCTTGACAATCAAAGAAACTATCAATAACGCTGCAGATAATTACAAATTATACAGTTCACATGATTCAAGATAACTAAAGGTAAACACAGTTCGAACCTTTGATCACGATACTAATTTAATTAAGACCAAATCAATGTGTAAATAGATACATTTAACTACAAATTAGAAAAGCTATTGAGGTGTGCAATCTTATTCTCTTTGCGTCTTACGTATTGCTCAATCAGCATTAGTAAACAGAAATCTCAAATAAGATTAAATGGAGAAAGAAACTTCTTTCCAATGCACGATTACAAAGAATTCGATAGGGATTAAGAGACAGAAATAGCATACTCTTCGATGGAAACTCTTGGTTAATTTCGTATAAATGTAGTCGAATACTTTATCGTAGCTTTTCTAGTTTTTTACGTTTTTTTTCTTCTCATACATTTTTTTTACTTCTTCAACATTCAATTATCTCCTCATACACGATCGTTCTTTATAGGTATATAACTAGCTTAGTTTTTGATTCGATCGTTAAACGATTTTCTGATGTTTTATTACTGTAAGTTATTTATATTCTTTTTAACTAGAGGTAAACTCTTTTAGTTTTCCATTAAAAGCCAGTTTAATAATTTTACCCACACCAATTTCATTGCAAGTTTTACAAAGTCTTTATCTACAACAAGTTATTATTTGGGAATTAAATTTATACATTAATAGCTGTAGGATGTTTGATCTAAATATTTATTTCAAATACAGCGTTTACGTTTTTATTGAATACCTCATTAATGCATAAAGATTGAATTCACAAATAAATTAACAGATTAAATGGTTGGATTTAAAAATTCTCCACATAAATATGAAGAGCCAAAATAATTACACCGAAGCAAACTGAATTCATGGCTACAAAAACATCCTATATTTAAAAAAGCTCTATGTTTGCATCCATCACTAAAAAGCATCGGCACAAAAGTTTTTAACGATGTTTTTCTTCATAAATTTCGTGCAAAACAAAACAAAACTAGCTAAGGTGCGCCACTCCGCCGACCACAGATCCTCCATATGTACCCGGAATGTAATCTACAAGTCGATAACGTTTTCGGCAATTATCTTAATCGGATTAGATGCCTTCGTCGTGACGTCACTAGGCAACAACCGCCGCGTAATCCCTAAGCGTAATTGGCCCATTTCATGTCATGCCTCAATAAATACGTAGATGTTTTGTATATTCAATAATGTTGTAGTGCTTCATTTTTGGATATAAAGGTTAATATCAAATTTTGGTGTGTTATGATTTTTGTGTCAGCTCTAATAGTGATAATATAATTGAACTTGGACCCCTTAGATCAAGGCCGTTCGATTCTCGAGTCAAAGAAAAAGTATTTACTAAATGGAAAATCTCAATTTCAGTACGAAGTCTAAAAATATACCTGAAAGGCAATTACCGGGATACCAATTTCATGCATCGTATGTAGGTATGAGTACATATAATACACCGTCAAAACTTTGGATTATGAATACATTTATGCTTACCCCTTTAGGGACACAGACGTGAGAGAGTTTCTACGTAAAAATGCTCTTTATTACTAAAATATTTAGCAGCGGCCTGTCCGTCGTATTTCAAACTTCTTTTCACAAAGAACTTGGACAACAAACTGAAAAGTATCTAAACTCGTGAAAGACGAAAAATATGCAAAATGAAAAATATATTATCTTCATGAATACTCAGCAATAAAGCGCCATAATTCACAATTTAGACGCATGGCCGAACTTATTAATTTCACGTTCTCAATCAAATATGTAAAATTTATCCAACTGAAGGTTCGACGACCGATCGGATAAAGGGCGTAGGTCAAAATACTTTGGAGATGCCAATGTCGAACTCTGAACTTCTATATCCAATACGTAAATAATACTATGACCAGAATTCACCCCGGGATAGGCTGTTAGTTGGGTGAATTGTAAGCCGAAGCTTTGCATTGGTAAAGCTTATATTTAGTTTGGAACTGTATAAGAATATTTTTAATTTTAATACGGTTTTATTGTAGCAAAGTCTGAAGTTTTGAGATGCTCTTGTTATTGCTGTATTCTAGTTAAGAGTTTGTTTATCGACTTTATATTTGATAATAAAAAGAGTTTTTAAAAACTTTAAATGTTTTTATTTCGATGTTTGTGATTCGTATAACTTATATAATAAACAAGGTAGGTTTACTGTATTGTTGTGTCAACAATCGTATGTGATTTTGAGATTTTAGGCGATGTTCAATTATTTATTTTTACGGCTATTCATATTTGCTGATTTTTATTTAATAACAGATTTTTTTTTTCTATGGGATTTTTTAGTTATGATGCATTAATTGGTTATTATTATTATATATCAGTCTATATTTGAAAGCGTACACGACGTAGTTGGCTAGGCTTGTGGAAGGAGGGCCCGTGGGTTTGATTCCCGAACAATATTTTTTGTTATTCAAAAACATTTATTTCGACCGAAGTATTTTTCGACCGATTTGACCGAAGTATCTCATTGTTTCTAATATTCACAAAACAAGACTTCTATCTTAGTTGGGATCAGAATTATTTATGTGACGATGATGTGTAAAATTAAGCTAACTCCATTGAGAAATAAAACTCGCGCCTCTCATTCCGAAGCTACTACTTATAGCAAAATAAAAGAAGTATTTATCAAAAGAATCTGCAATTATTTTTATCGGTCCTTCGCGAGACATCGATTAGAGATTATGCCCATTCAACCGCACACAATGGAAGTTTTTGAATCAATTCGGTCTCGAAATACTTCTCAGCGCAACAGATACCACGTTATATTGATAAAATGACAAAACCAAACGCGTAAAGACTTAACCCTCGTGGAGTGAGGCATTAGACACGTTTCATTGGCTTCTCAAGTGCTGATGGAACTGATTGGCCGGCTCTGCTCTCACAATACCCCTTACAGACTTGGAATATTATAACAACCTGAGAGCTGCACAAGGGAAATCATACCCTAAACTTTAAGCTCAAAGTACAGTTTAACTTGTAAGTTTTCTGTTGTTTTATTTGGTTGTTTGAAAAAGAATTACTGCATCTGCTTAGCCGGATTTCATGTTCCATTGATTGGCATTGTTAGGAGTCAAGGATAGGGACTTGTCGAATGTTTCGTCGTGATTCCAGATTTTCAGTAGGCGCAATTATTTGATAACATTTTTTGTTAAGGGCACTTTTGATCCTTGTTACTGATAGAGGATGTTTTGGATTATCGTAGAGAATATGTTTCAATAGCAACTTCAAAAATGTTTTTCTATTATCGGTACACATACTTTTTCTATTTGCAAATTTTTCTATATCTACACAGGTCATATTAACTTAAAAAGAGATACAAACTCTTAAAACCAGTAGCATCGCAACAAGTAAATTTTGTGATGTCTAGATTACTTTTCGAAAGGAAAACTGGGCTTTTAGGCTTCTATGAAGTGCCGTCACTGATCATAATAGGTTATGATGTTAGAAAATGACAATCGATAATTCTCATACTGACCTGGGGTTTGAAAAATATTTTAAAAGATTATAAGATTTAGATTACATATTATAACAAAACTAACCTTAATAACTATACTAAAAATCTTAAACAAGAATAAGTATACTAGTCTTACATTACACATTATAGTCACAACAAAAATCCATGTAATTCTCATTGCCTTTGCCGAAATCTTACGAATAACCATCTACTATGAATGTAATAATTACAATAATTCCTGCACGTAAGGGTCAACCGACAAAGGAACCAGTCCGAGCACAATAACAGTATATTTGTAAGCCTCATCTAATAACATGTGAGGACAATCAAAGCAAAAAGCGTATCCGTAGTCCTGTATTTAATAGCTGGACACAAATAATAAACGCATTGTGTTGATACTTAGGGGAATGTACAAAAGAATATCGAAAGAATAAAAGAAGTGAGAATATAAAAGTGATTTTATTTCATGCTAATCTCTGTTATTACGAATTTGAATACGGTGTTTTCCTTAAACTACATGCAGCTTTGATTGAAAGGGTATTTTGAATGTTGTTTAAGTTTCATTTTAATTGTGCTAAAAGAATTTATTTTTGAATAAATTTATTATTGGACTATTTGACTTACAAGTAAAAATATTGGCCTTGAAGTTTTGGCACGCGGTCAAGAATACTGGCGGTCGCGGGTTCAAACCCAATCACACATCTCTGACTTTTCGAAGTTAGGTGTGCTTTTACAATAATTTGCGAATTCACGGTGGAAACATCGTGAGAAAACCTGCACACCTAAATGTTCCAAGGAATTTCTAAGGTGGTTAGATGAGGCTTGTTCCCAGCAGTGGAACGTATGAGGGGCTGATGTTGATGACATACAGGTTTTATACCAAAAGTAACAGTTTACATCAAATATCATTAATATGCCGATAAATTTACGCCCCTGCCCTGTCAATGTGCACGCGATTCAGTTAAAACTACGGTGAGAATTATCATGCTCTTTCCACCAAAGTGATTCATGTCGAATGTATGGTACATAAACGTTAAAATTTTATGTAAAATTCTTGTAATATTATTAAACCCATTTTAAGGCAACATTATTATCACCAAGCATTAACTTTTTATACACATAAAAACTATACTAGTGTAAAAGTTTTCATTACTAAAACCACTATCAGTTTCCTACTAGTATAAGAACAGGTGAATGTAAATTGAGTGATCGTTGAAGACTAAACCATGTATATTGGTAAGTAATTTGTGTACCGAGTCACCTTTGTACTCGCAAAGGCAATATAATTACGGCAATAAGCTAGTTTGTCTGACGCGGCTCTCTAATGGACACCCTGTGTTCGTTCTACCTCGCGCTTATTACGTATCCGGATGGAAATTAGAATCGCCTTCAAATAGACTATGACAACACGTTAACATAACAGTTAGATATCGGTTATAAAATCATTGTCGTTTTTATTTGAATAGAAATAAGTCATGCCAAGCAGCGGGACTCGTATAAGCTTATATTATATGTATTTGCTAGACCAATGGGAATTGTTATTGTGTTTTTTAATTTTATCTACAACAATTTTTTTACAATAATTTAGTGATTATCTTCGAAAACTATAAAAACCCTCTCAGTTTTAAAGGAGGCCCAAGCCCAGGTGTGATTTATAAGGACTGATGATGATGATGATGAAACAAAATCATACTTAATATTTTTACCATCAATGACAATAACATAGCCCTAAACAACAAGCTTTAATAGCTCCGCAGAAGTCCAAGGTGGGTACACAAACACAATTATTGGCCGCGTCCATTTTGCAATATGAGATTTAAGGGCTCAAATTAAGTGAATTAGAAACTGGAGGCCGCTCCACGTGCCCCTCTACCCTCCGAGTATCAGCCTATTAATTACGTTGCATAAGTAAAACAAAACATAGGAGGTATAGACGTTAATTTCGGTTTTAGTAAGCCGTGTGTTGTGATCTGGCAAAGATGGAAAGGATGAGGCAAAAATGAAAGGTTACTTGAATAAGGCGATTATAATTTAGATTTGTTGATTGTTGTTTTTATGGCATAAAATTCATTCTTTCTTATTTTATAATTAAATAGCATAAATGAATCACTGAGCGTGTTATAAATGAATCAGGTTGTCCATAGTTATCGGATTAAAAAAATAGAAACGAAGGTATTGTTTCATTAACATCACCTTTGTTATTTGCTACCTAAAATTCAGTTATCAATTATTATCGTAAAGATTATGAATGAGTGTTCGATAAATCTTTTTTTAGACTTTTCTGTCAAAATAACTGAAAATTAATTATTTTATTACGTGCATTCAAACTTTATGATATTATTATTTTTTCGTTTCCTATACGTAATAGGAACGAAAATATTTTTCCATAAGTCACGTTGTAATCGTAGTTATATGAGCAAATACTCGCTAACCGTAACAAATAGCGTTAAGATACTATTTTGTTCTCTACGCGAAACGTAAACGTATTATCTACAATATTTCTTCCATTAAATAAATAATGGTTATATTCATATGACTTCTCAAGTCCTTGTTTGTTAGTACCAGAATATTTGTATCATACCGAACAGCAAAAAAAAACCTCCATTATTTGTTCTTCATCATAGCCATCGGGGGTCAGTTTGGTTACTTTGTTGTGCTTAAAAAATGTAATTTCTTCTAGTCTTATTTTCACTCTTTTAGGTACAGCGTTAATGAGTAAAAATTTAAACTCCAGTTATTTAAGCCTTAATTTACAATAGCTCCATTATGCACCACTAAATATTATCATCCAAATATAAATTCATTTATAACTCATCTTAATTTAAATATTTTAAAGTATTAAAAGATTATAACCTAAAAATTATACTAAGTTGAGTGTAAATACTAATCCGAACAGACTTAAGTAAGTTCATTAAATGATTTAGCGTTACATTACTATCTGTTAATGTGGTGGCGTCGTTAAAACCAAGCAGTTATCGTAAATTTTCAGACCTTTAGTAAAAGCGTCTAATTCTGCCGAGGTGATTAAGCACTGTGAAATACAGACAAAAATATTGCTAATAAACTTCTAAGTTAGTTAATGTACCTAAGATTTTGCGTTTTAGATGTAAAATTGTTTTAATATTTTTACTTTAGAACAACAAATTTAGTTTATTGATACGGCAAGGTGACACCACCATCCATCCTTGATGGAATTGAATGGGAATAAAATAATCGTATAGGATCGAAATCACAATTAAAAAAAATATTTATCAATTAATACTTGTCATTTTTTAAAAATTAAATTTATCAAAGTTTCATGAGATTCCCTAAGGATTTTAAGTTACACATGGATATAAGTAAGATAGTAGAAAAAAGAAGGCCGCGCTTCGCCAGGATAAGGTTGGACGTCGATTGACAAAGACCTCATATAGAATAGGGTGAAAGCAAACTCCTTAATCCACTCTTGTCCAAAGGGTATTTGAACGATGACAACGACTTAAAAGTGGAATCTACAACTCCATTCTGAGCTAGTTTAAAGGTCTTAAGAAGCCCAAAACATCCTTAAACAAATCAGTTTCCGTACCCTAAAATACAATAGTCCAAATTAACTGGCCGTTTATTACGTACAATTTACAATTCGTCGGTCAGCAGAAGGACCTTAGGGTCGAACAATGGTGTCCCCTGCAGATCTTGAACGGTTTAAACAAGGGTTTTTGTCCCAATTGCCAATGGACGCGTAATTATTTCCACCAACAACTATCATGATATAAATTTGGAAGGGGACAGACATGTACAATAGACCAATTTTGCTTCGTTCTTGACGATGTGGAAGTTAATTTTGGTATCAACATTTTATTTTGAAACCCTTATTCTCGAAAAAAGAATTAGTAAAAACCTAACCTAACTTTGTAGTAGCCTACAAAGCCAAGGATTTGTAGGCAGGGCAACCGCTACTTTCTTTTCTCTAGTTACATTCTTCACTACTATCAAATTTGCACTCGTCTTAGATTTGAATCCAGATAATTTCACTTTTGTGGGTAGACCACATTAATTTACAATTCTTGATAGTTGATTGGTTGATAAGAAAAATAATAAGAAATTTTGGTACCACTTTTTATAAGCTTTTAATCATGAATTTAAAAAAAACTGTCATAATAAATATTTACATAAGTTCGCTTAAAATAAACATTGATCTTAAAAAGTCCTTTCTTACAAAATTATCTACTTAGGCATGCTATTTACAACTACATCAAGCACAAGAATATGTATCTACATTAAAAACCTCCAATTAATAGGCAAAAACTCAAACAGCAAAAGGTAAAAATTAATTTCTCGCTTTCATAAAGAGCTATTAGGAATTGGCCGTTCACTCGTTTAACTACGGCTGTAAACATTAATCAGCGCAATAAAGACTCTTTCATAGCAACGGAAAACTCGTGCTTTTAACAAATGCTTCCAATCAGAGGCGCGCCTTTCATTTCTAACACAATGGGTCTGGCAAAATGCGAAATAAGATCCCTAATGAAAACTATCGTCTGTTGGAACTGCTAATAATCTATTATCGCGTCTATTGCAGACGATATGTGGATCTATTAAATTTTGCACGTATGAGGATAATTTGAGAAATGAGGGTTTGAATCGAATGTATAAGGGACAGCTTGATTGGGAAAGGGCTGGCCAAATAGACCTTGATAGTCTGAATTCAAAGGACTTTTGGCATCGCTTAAAATACAAAAATTGTCTGTCACGAGTAGAAAACCTTCACGCAAATACCTCCACAGCTTCATAGAAAATTTATAGTTTCTATAAAGTCTATAGAACTGAAATAGGCAAGAAAGCGAGTAGACTAAGCTAGTTAACTCTAGAAGAATAATATGCTCAGCTTTCATACTTTCAATATAGCATGCATTAAAAATATATTGTTACGATCTAAAAATAAGCCACATCAAAATAATATTAGGCACATACACATGTTGAGAAAGGCCATTTTTATGACAACATAAAGCATCGCCGGACCTTTGACGTCAGCGTTTGCGGTCGGAAATGGAAGGGACAAGGGCAGACAGCTTCCGGTCCAGGGGCGAAAGTCTCTGACAACTGAGCAAAAACAATACTCTGGACTGGTCGTATTGGAAGAAAATTTAGATGCATTAATCAAACATATCTTACTTTGAAATAATTATAATACATAATTCTGTTGTATTCTAAACGAAATTTATCATCTAATTGGGAATAAGTGGCAATGTTATATGGTTGTAAATAAAATTGTTTTATTTTAAAAACTACTCAGGCAAGTTAAATAATTTTCCTTTTATTTACTAGTGGGTAGTCAGTCTTTTGTTAAAAGTACCTAATAGTATTTAGTCTTTTTATTTATTTAATATATTTATTTATTTAAAAACTTCATACATAAAACTGTACATAGGCGGATTCAAAGCCGGTGGCATTCTCTACCAGTCTACCTTAGCTTAGTTTTACCATCCATTGTAGACTTGTAAGTTTACTGGTATTATAAAATTAATATTGTTTTTACAATTGATTTACTTTGATCAAGGTTTTTTCAATAGATTAATTGAATTTCACCCAATATTTTTATTTATAGTCTATTGAAATTTCAATAAAAGCTGGCTTCTTGAAGAGTCTGGAACGTCTAATACAACAAGATTCTATAAAAGAATCTTACAAAACATTTTTCATAAAACATAATACCGAAAAGGCTTCACTGTCTCCGCCAGGCGCACTCAATACGTTCCGTTTCAAACAGTAAATGACGCCATTGAGAAAATCCTTAGATCCAAACGAATAATGTGCGCCATACATCTCTCGCTACAACTTAATACAGTGGACGGATCAAAGGGCCCACACACGGAAACGCTGCGAGCTTAGAATAAACCAATTATGAGTGAAATATTAGGGATCAGCCCGTACGAGAAGTCTTTGATCACACGGGGCCGCTTACATTTCTTTCTTCGGCGAAAAAGCCTGGCCACAGCGGCCGGCGCAAGCGAAACTCTTAATAAATTACAGAAATTGGTGGCCACCAGACTAATACCTCCGGAATGGGGAATAAGCCGGTCATAACGTCGGTTAACTGCGCGTGCCGAGTAATCATTTCGGACAGGATATTTACTTCCGTCTGTTGTTGTGATATATGAGAACCGAGCGGCTTATTAAAGGATTCCTACGGGCGGAGCAAGGAAATCATTTTTGTTCGCGTAATGAAATTGCGTGCGCAAAGTAGCCTCAGTATAAATAAATTAAGAGCGATCAGCGTTGTGACGACCGAAATGCTACTCCGTTTTCAATTACACTGAAAGCCGGGGACGATATGGATATTTTGTGAAATGGGAAAATAATCGAATTTTGACTGAATAATGAGAGGACCCTCGGTGCGTCGATGAATGGCGGACAGGGCAGTATGGCGACACAAAGGGTATTTAACTCGCACTTAGTACTTTTTGTCCGGCGCCCCCCGCTGCGCACCCCGCTCTCCGCACCGCCCCCTCGATTATATTGTCGTTATCGCCCTACAACGTATGCAGAGCATAACATGTATTATCTCTATTGCCAGTATCCATTTACCCGATTCCGTTCGCTCCTAATCCTTTGATTTATAATATCCCGTTGAAATATAGCCGCTGGCCGCAATTTATTTAAATTATTCCAACAGTCAATTAACGAGATAGCTTTTGGCACGATATAGGTCGCGATGCGTCCGCCCGTCCGTAACAAACGAACCGAATTTGTTCATTAAAATTCACAAAGTTATTAAAACCCGTATTTTTTCGCTCGAACGCACTGGAAATTTTCAATCAAATACGGTTTTCGTATGTCAGCGTTTATGAGAAAACTTATTTCATATGTTAAAGTGGAAGAAAATTTATGGGTCCTTTTACCGCGACGCCCGCATGCTTATTAGTGAAGTCAAACACACCTTTTAAAAGTGAGGGGCTCTAAAATATTTCCGCGTGTATTTGAACAAGCAAAACTCGATGCAAACATTCTATTGATACAAATAATTATGCGAGTGAGAGCGATATTTCTGCGGCGGTTTCCGAGAGAGGGTCGCGGGACGGGCGAAGTTAGTTAGCTAACTTTTTCGCATTTCGTTAAAAAGCAACGAGGATTAATTCTGTTGTCAGCCGTAATACTTATTTACAATAATCCGACTTGTGGGAGAACTGCGCGTGAATTGTTAGAATAAATTTCATTTCAGACGAGGATGAATAAGGATGGGACATGTCCTGTCTAGAGGGTATCGATTAAATTGTAAAATGAAATAGTTAAAACTATAGCGCCAAAAGCTCTAGGAAACATTCCATAGAATTTCACCCGTCTTATTAGAATGGCGATCGTACATTTAAGTTACAACATCTTGAAACTATTCCTTACATTGTTATGTAATACCCAATTGTAATTGAGTATTATATTTTCATATCAACCTAATATACAAAAACTTGGACGACACTCAAATAAAGCGGTTTTGTTACTTCTTATTACTAATTTGCTCGCGACTCCGTCCGCGTAGACTACAGGGTTGAGTTCAGAAGGAAAATAAGTTGTAGTCTATTTTACTTCTCTGAGTTCTATTTATCTCCATACCAAAAATCATACAATTCGGTCAAATTGTTCAAACGTGAAACCGTAACGCGTCGATAGGCGCCTTGTGCATCATTATTGCGCGCTGGATCAATATTTTAAAACTGCAATATCTTCTAAGATACTCAGTGAAATCAAATGATGTAAAGGGCAATTTTATTTTATATTAAATACTTGTAATGAATAACGTATTTATTTAGATAAGGATTAATATTATCTTTATAAAACACCTTCACAAATAATGCTTTATTTTTAAATAAATTTGGTTAGAATAAAAAACGTTATTGTGAGCCAACCTTAAAAGATAGACATATGCTGTCGCGGACTTTTTTTTAGAATTATTAAAGGGGAACAATTCTGTCATACATTATTTTAGCGTAGCTTTAACCGTTCCTGCAGCGTACGCAGCGGAAGCTCACAAAAAGGAAAAAATGTTCCCGATTTTGAAACATTCTTTATTGCTGCTCCGCTCCTATTGGTCGTAGCGTGATGATATATAGCCTATAACCTCCCTCGATAAATGTGCTATCTAACAGTGAAAGAATTTTTCAAATCGGACCAGTAGTTCCTGAGATCCTAGCGTTCAAACAAACAAACAAACAAACAAACAAACAAACAAACAAACAAACAAACAAACAAACAAACAAACAAACAAACAAACAAACAAACAAACAAACAAACAAACAAACAAACAAACAAACAAACTCTTCAGCTTTATAATATTAGTATAGATAGAGACTTTTGGATATTTTCTATCTTCGCATGTTGAGGCAGATTCTTGTTGCCATACAAAAAATAGTTTTAAGGGAGATCAAACCTTCACGTATAACTTCATAATATTGGCTGAGTTTATTTATTACCATGGCGCTCATTATAAATGAAAGACACACTTCGAACACTGTCATCGTCAGCGATCATTAGCAAAGGCTACAATACACGTCCCTCTAGACGTAAGAGTGTTTGTAATACAGTTTGGCGGATTACATATCTGAGAGATTCCTCAGGACTCTTAGGTGTGCAGGTTTCCTCACGATGCTTTCCTTCAACGTTGAGGTCAAATCTTGTATTTAGTATTTTTCTAAGTAACAACCGATGTATCGACAAAAATAATGCCACCCCAGCCCTATACACCTACGTATGCAGATCGTAAAACCACGCTTTAAAAATTAGGTACGTGCTCCTCGCGCAGACCACGGATCCCTTTTTATAATCCCTTAGAATTTTCTCCGTAATGTGCGTCCATTCGTACGGATATTCGGTTTATCTTCACCGCTCGAGCATAATTGGGGACCAAACATTAGTAGTAATTAGGGACCGAAGAAGAATTTATCGAAGTTTACGTTGCTATTTTTGGAATTGGTTTAGCTTTTATTTTAATATATGTGATATGTCTGGACATAATATTTCATATGTTATCGTCTATTCTTAGGGAGGAAGCTCTTTTTTACGGTGAAATGCTATTAGCTTCATCATAGTTATCAACCTACATTGGAACGTGGGTTCCTACGGAATGGACGTCCATCACACGCTGGTAAGTCCTTCTCTACAATAGAGTGTTTACTATTACATTTGGCCTCGTGGGAATTAGCGGATGTCCGTAAAAATATAAAAAATAAACAATTCTTTTTCGGGAACTCTAAGACGACATATTATGCCAATTTCATTTGTTTTAATATTTACTACAAGTATATTAGATTGAAGAGTAATTTAAAATGCGGTGTTGTTATTTACCTATATTACGTTGTGTAATTGTGTCACTTTTATTTGAATCAAAGGGTTTACGGACTGTGTAGTTTTCTTCAATTAATTTATTCTAATAAAATATTTTACTGCAGAATTATTTTTAATTCTTTTTTAAATCGGCTATCTTATTAGATGGCTTAAGTTCTGAATATTCCACTAATCATGACTTAATATACTATTTATCTTCATTGCAATTCATCGTCTCGGACCAATGCGGGATAGTCAACAGTTTTGATTGTTTCAAAAGTTGATGAACCTGTATTTATCAGATTTTAGATGTTTCAAAAACTTTTTGATTCAATTTAGGTTGAGTTGAATTTAAGTATTAATAATTCATGGTTCTTTATTTAGGCGTTGCTTGTTTGTTTATAATATACTTACTAACATCAGAGTAATAAACTCAACATAAAGTCATTATCCACCTTTGCCAAAAAAGTTTGGTATTTTTTATCATAGCGGTATTTTTGTGGCTTCAGTTGTATTTTCAACAGTTTGAGCAAGCTTTTAAATATTTTCTTTCATTGAATGGAACAAGATGTTTACCTAAATATTATATTATTTTGATATATTATTATAATACAGAGACTTATGTTAATGAAAGCGGAAAATTTCGTGCACCTAGTAAGAAATTCCCAATGAAGTAAAAAATATTCGATGGCCGAAAAATTAACATTTGTTATAGACGAAGTTTTTTATCACAAATTTTATGTCAATAAAGTCAAGCAGCACCTCATTTCCAGAACCTTAATCTGCTTACTTAGCAATGATTTTATTTCTACATGATTCCTACATAACAGTGTCAAAGCAAGACAAAACACAGGTACCAAAAGCCTAAGTGACTGGCGCAACTCATCGCTGCAACACTCATCATCATAATTATCAGCCCATATACGTCCCAATACTGGGCACGGGGCTCTAACATTGAGAGGGTTTAGACCTTAGTCCACCACGCTGGCCTAAAAAATTCCTAAGAACTTTTAGGTCTGCAGGTTTCCTCACGACGTTTTCCTTCACCGTTAAAGCAAATGATAATTCATTATGAATACACACATTACTTTGAAAAGTCGAAAGCTGCAACACTAACATTAGCATACCGTCGGTAGATCCCGCGATTAACATTTTTATTAAACAAGGATCACGACTAATCCTTTTTTATTCGACAATTAGAAACGTTATCGCGACCGTGGGGCCCGCTCGTAAAGAGTTGAAATGGTTACCTATCGGCTCTAATTAACCAAATTGTACCCTTTAGATAGCAAGCCCTTTGATTACGGTACATTTTCTTTTTTTATTGAGTGTTAAATGTACAATTCCCTTAAGGCTTATCGGCGTAAAACATCATTGTAATCGTTTTGATGAATTGGAGTTTTATATTTTTTACTGTATAAATAGAGCAGTGGCTGTCTTGAATATATCTGCCTGTTTGTGACTGTCTATTTACTTGGTACAATACTATATATTTGCGCGGGAATCTATAAAAAGTTTGTGTAATATTTTCTTACAAGCGGTTATATATATAATATTTTATATATAATATATATTACATATATTATTACATACATAATATATTGTATGAGACGACGAGCTCGCAAAACGACCTAATACCTACCTATATGTGTGAGTAGAAAATCATTCCAAATCGCTCTTTCGGGGTAACAGGTATAAGTGTGTGTCTTAATCCTAACAATATTTTAAAATGTTATGGTACGTGCGGCGCAATCTGAGGGTCCGCGTTCAAATCCCGGGTTGGGCAAAATAAATTAAGGTTTTTCCAATAGGAAATTCTATTATAGAATATGGCAGATACACAAAGTATAATCTCATACAGGACGTAGAATTATTTTTATCCCAAAAAATTATTTTCAATTCTGCGCAGTTATTGCTCACTTAATATTTGAATCATTAAGGTTAAAATAGCACAGCTACACCATATTCAATATTCAATATTCAATACACATTTTGAATATAGAAAACATAGTTGTTTTATGTATTCACGATTTTCGTACCAGCTATAATGGATTTAGAATCTTATACAAGTCGTATCTATAAAGCTTAATTTTTTGGCGTCGATATGGCCAATCCTACCGAATTACCTATAAAATATGAGTTTAGCCTTGAAACGCTCGTAAAAGATCGGGTTATGATATTATGGACAGTAACATTTAAATGGCGACCAGACAACGTGACCAAAGAGTTTAATTTGAAATTTTGAAATCAGTTATGTGCATGAAATTACCACAGGGTATCAGTAAAACTTTATCTGTGGGTATTTATGTTATAATAATCAATTTCTAAAATAGTCTTGCGCATTACTTGTAAGATGGTTTTATTACCTTTTTGCGCACGGTTTTTATTGCATTGTTTCTCTATTTTAAATCTGCAATAAATAAAAATACATACTAACTATTTGAAACGATTTCCTAACATTATTTCACTATTATCAAATTCCGAGATCTTGTATTGATGGGTATACCCATAAAGGTATTAGCGATGAGGTTTAGATATAGATTTAAATTAAGAAGCTCTCCCGTGCAAGTCGTTCCAGTTTATTCACTATCACAAATATGTATCTTTATTAATACACTTATACAACAAAAAAAGAAGGAAAAAAAATCTATTTGTAGATGAAGTCACACCATAAAACGCAGCGCGAAAAGTATGAAATCAGGAGGCAAATCGCATCGTCAGTAACGCAATAATCCTTTCGCTTCACATGCAAATACCAGCACTCGCTCGCACGTAGAACTTGATTTATTACATTCGTGTCTCACACCTGTATTTGCCATTCAGTGGAAGTCCCGAGGTCCTTTCTATCAGATGCATTCGGTTAGGATTTATGCACTCAGTCTCTGGGGCCCGAATCGTTTAATGCCTCTACAAACGAGGGTGCAGTGACGTAAAAAATACTGCTGGATGAAGATTAGTTAATGCTTCTAATGTAACTGATGATATATCCTGTACTTTTTTTATAAAATTATGAGCGATGATTCAGTATGGACTTGACTCTCGACAACTTTTTGGAGAAAGTAATTCTACCAAGTGTCGCGAATTTGTATTATTTTAATCATCAGTAAATTAAGCAAACTAGATAAAAAATTGAGTGGGTTTGTTCCTTATCCAGATTTTCCCCAGAATCAAAACTCTTACTATTTATACTTTTTAATATGTAATATTGACGATTCCTAATGCAGTTTTGGGGTTCTTTTTTGTGGGGCAGTCGAACTAGCAGAATCTTGAAAAAATCGTGAAGCACTTATACATTCGTCGTTTCATAAAATAAAAATCTTCCATTTTATTTTTAACAACAAAAAAAAAATGAAACTGCTCTCTGATCCTACCCTGACAGCGTGGGAATAGCGATTTATCCAGGCTTGGGTAAGGTCGTCGGATTTATAGTCTGAAATCGATCGGGTAGGTCCCAATTAATCTACTGCGCCGACGGCATTCAACAGCCGTATATCAAAAATGCTCAGTAACTTCGCCGTTTTGCCTTCGCGATAACAATCACTATAAATTCCTAGGAATTATGAGGACATGTAATGTTACAACTTTCTGATTACTATCAAGAACATTGCAGTCACATTCAAAGTAATTATGGCGTGGGAAAAGTTTTGCTAGATTTTACTTTGTTTCTTGAGGATTTTTTTTCCTAGCTTAGTAATATGCTTAAGTATTAAATATTTTTAACATTACCAATTGATTTAGTGCATACAATGATTTGTACTCAGCCTACCGCCGTTCACTTTTCAACGTAGGCCTTCCAAGAAAGCGCCAACCACGCCGTCCTTGAACAGCCCTCATATTATCATATTTCCAGGAAATTCAGACAATCAATTTGTACGAATAAAGCCCAAAATTGTTTTTTGACGCCTTTTTCTGAATACTACTCCTAATACTCCTTTCTATTTACATTGAAAATAGCTCTGGCTTATAATTTTATTATTTTATTTTGTGTTATCGCCTCATCCCGAATCACTTTCTCTACCATTTATTTGTATCAGACCGCTGTGTTGAACATTTCCTCAGTCTAAGTGCCTGCACTTTTACTTAAAAATATTTTTGACATCTTTATTTAAAAGTATATCATGACTCAGTGCTTCTCATGATTTATGAACATCCATTAAAACACATCTCCTTTTTACCGACGTATCTCCAGACATATAATGACCCTTAAGTCGTTCTTAGCACAATTAATTAGTATAATACGGCAATTCCAAACGCAAATCTGCACGAAGTTAAAGCTAAATGAATTATGTTTGTTCTTAAAGGAGTTATCGTCCAAATTATCACTGCAATAAAATTAGGAAAGTTCTCGTTTTAGCGTCGACACTAAATTATACTTTTGAGTTGTTAAAATTTTATGATAGCAGTTTAATTCGATGCAGGGCATCGTTTCGAGAGGGCCACGCCTACTCTCTTTAGCCGGGAGACAATAAGTTTTTACGAGCTGAATAGAGGCGAAGATTGGAAAAAATTCAAAGCACTTTTTGTCGAAATTCGTAAAAAAATGTTTTGTATTGTGAGTGGCGCACAATGGTGGATGGAGGAAATGAGAGTCTGGGCGTAGCGGGCTCAATTTAACTGGCGCTCGGTCTGCCGCCCCCGCCGCCCCCGCCCCCGCGCCGCGCCTCGCCCGCGCATTGTGCGCCTACTGCACCAACTGCACTATGGACTATCGGTACTGTACATGCATTGATTAACGTATCAGTATTTAAATATTGATTTTTTTATTTACTTCAAATGTTCAAAGTTCTAAATCTACTTTAGCGTGAAAACTTTACGACATGAATGATCTTAAATTTCCGTCTTGGGTTTTTTTGAGTGCACTTCAAGTAATGTTAGAAATTTATGAATCTACTCTTCACTGATTTAGTATTAATAAGTTTTCAACATCAATAATTCTATCTAAATTGCCACGTATTATGTACTTCTGATGCTCAACATTTATTTGACATAGGTTGGTATCATTAATTACGTCCGATATATTGCTACCGCTATTCATATCGGACGCAAAATAATTTTGCAATATTCCGTCGAAATTCCCGATGCATCCATACGAAAGCTGTAATAACATTTTGCGAATGGGCACGCGGAGGTATTTTAATAAATCCTTTCATCAACTTATATTGCAACTGTGCATCCAGAAAATGAAACATGGTCGCTAATCTAATACCGGCGTGGAGCGTCGCTTTGTCCCACACGCTCCGTTGAAATTTAATGTTTCGCCCGCGTACACAGCGGACCCTTTGAAGGCTTCCATATTAGCCGCCTCCTATTAGCATAAAACCCATAATGGCACCACCTAAGCTTTTAATTAATTACTGACCAGATACCGGCAAGTCCCGTGCATACTCGTGCATTTTTATACCCATACTGAAACAATGTAATTAAACAATAGAACGGCGAGTGTTCTCGCGTTTTTTAATGTGCCAAAGCAACTGTTTTTTAAAGCGACTGCGACGTTGGGAATTCTCATAAATATTAACGTGGAGCAAATAAAAACATCGGCTGCACAAACAATCTCCGGTGGAACTAATGTATGCGCCGTATTTACCGAAGTCTCTTTTATGTTTGGCAACGGTTTAATATAAAAATTACTTTTTTGGTTGGCTGTGGGAGTCGCGGGCTTGAAGATACAATCCGCTGAGTTGTGCGCCCTCGGCGGATTATCTGAGGCGTGACAGCTGCCACGCTCTCTGTGCCCGCTTCTTACATGATACAGTGGAACAGGTAAGCTAGGGGCTTGTTGTTTCAATGAAGCTATTGTTTAATCAGTCTAGACGTACTTATGGTGTATTGGGCCTGACAAGATAAGTATTTCATCGAAGACTTAGAATCAGGTCTGAATGTTATTTATTAATTGCCATTGGTAGGTCGATTGCATTCTGTGACATTTTTTGTTACATTTGATTGATATTTTAAACTTTTTCTAGACTCGATCTAATTTTCGTATAAAAATAAATACAACAATAATCACATAATGAAATCTGACTCCAGACTAAAAACAAGTCTTCTGTAATGCTTATCAGACACTACGTGACATTTTTCAGTCTCACAAACAACCACACCTGAAACAAATATTTGTGGATCACACAAACATTCGTCCCCGTGCCAGAATTAAACCGTGACATCTAATTTTCACAGGTGGGTAGGTATATAGTCAACTGAGCCACATGACTGTCAAACTGTATAGGTACTATGAGAAGCAGACAATATTTTATTTATTTTCATGTCTTAAAACAAACAAAAACGCAACCCAATTCATAAGAAAGTATCAATTAGCGAAAGCACAGCCCTACCGTGACCCGGATCTTAAATCTTTCTTTTATCGCTCGCATATGTAGACGTTTGATTCCACACCCCTCATATTCCTTTGATTATTATATTACGGAAAAGAGGGTAGAAGAAATTGTGTACAGTGCACTTTTTGTAACGTTATAATCCATTTATTGTCAGCATCTGGTAATGAATGATGTTTTGCATGCTTGCCGAGGATTCCTTGTTAAAAGAACATGACATCGCTTTCATGTGAGTGAGCGATCAAAAACGAATTTTCATTACATCCCGCCGGAATTATTGCTTTGCCTTCGTTCGCTGACGTGCGGGGCTTTATGAAGGACATTTAGAGAAATTGAAATGTTTATAATCAGTTTTGTGGCTTTTGTATGGTTTAGTCAATGTTGAAGTCACATGGGAATCTTACTTTTCGAAACGGTGGATGTTATGTGCTTATCAAAATTTGACGTCACATCATTCCAATTAGGTTTTCGCTAATTCGAAACTATTTACTGCAGAAATGTAAAATTGTTTTAGTTTATCGCGGTGTTAACTCAATTTGTTATAAATTTTTAACATTTTTATATCATGCTTTTATTAATCCGCCGTTAAGGCAATTCTGGTACAGCAAAAATCAAACCTCGGAGATACGATAGTATGGTATTTAAATTTTTTAAGTTATCATTGTCAGTTTAGGCCATAGGCCATCACGCTGGCTTAGTGCTTGGCAAACTACATTCCTAAGAAATATTGTAATATGCGAACGAAGTCTTTGACAAAACCATGTTAGTAAACAAATCGTTGAAAATATCGAGAGTATTTCTCCCATTTGAAATATGAAATGAGCAATTCCGCCGTAAGCTAATAAAGAATAAACGTCTATCCTTAAAAACAAATCAATGTTGAACGCACTCACGTGCCGCTTAGGGGCGATACAAAGAAAAGCAATTTAACAAAATAAAAAATACGATATTGGAATTTGGCAGAGGAAGAAACAAATGATACGGGAAATACTTAAATCACTGCCGTTGATGTGAGCTTCGAATGGGGTCTTCTTGAGTCGCATGGGTTAAAATGCCTTGGGATATGATCGTTTATTACGTAGATGTATATGGAAGTATGTGGGTACGTATATGTAGGACAATGTAATTTAGTAAAGTTGGTGTAGTTATTATTTTAAAATCATTTAAAAAGTTAAAGAAAATTCTTGAATAACACTGCTCGTAGTATAAATCACTATTTTAATTAATAAAAAGTTCGAAAGTTCTTAAAGAAACAATCGCTAATCAATGAGTTTTAATATTTGAAATATTAAAGGTATCGTCAATTAAATTATTAAGTGTCATAATTAAAAGTCATTTAAAGTATATAATATGTGAAGGACTTACAAGCGACAATTTTCTCATTTAGTCTACCCAAATCGTACTACCATGCTCCACCTATGTATACACAGACCCCATAATATAAAACATTAATTAATATTGCAATTTTAGATACACGATTTAAAACGATATTTAAATTCTTTGAATGGATGAATCTCATTAATTTGCATTCACCTCGCCACTACACATAAAATCGGGAATATTTAAATAAATCAAATCTATATTTAATAACTCGCGATAATATATTGGCGATGACAAACGGCTCGGCAAATATACACCGAATTATGGAGATTCCATTCAAGATTCGAGAAATTATAGCCTTTGTTCACATTGATCTCGTTAAAGTAGCGTAATGGCGCACTATCGAAATTGCTATCGATAAAAAATTGTGTAACATCATACAATTGAACATAAATTCACATAATTGCGCTTTTAATGTGACATCTCTTTGGGTTCTGCTTTGTTTTTTCGTAGATAAGATACAACGGGTCACATTGACGGTTTTTTTCGACTTCGTAAATGTGATTGTATGATTGCTGGCGTTAGCTCTGTTTGGCGAACACAAGGACAAATCTAAGGCACAAAATTTAAACTTCTTAATAGTTTTATGTGTAAAGGCTGACTAAACGTTTAGCACAAAGTTATCATCAGTTATGTGAAGTACATCTTGAATGAAATTGACAGTAAAGCATGAAACACAAATTCGTTACAGATTAATACAAAGATGCATAGTATTTTACATAGTGATGATATTAATAATTGTAACCTTGTTAACATTTAAGCGTTAATTTTCTTGTTAAAGACAATATAACTTCGACTTAATCAAATATGTTACTTAAATTACGTTAATAAATAATAGAGATAAGTGTCAGTATTTGACTTCGGCTAGACTCTATTGTTTCTGATCATTAAGAAAATTAATGCAGCCATTGAAATATGTTTGAACCCGATTTGCACATGTTATCACAATTTGCATAAATCATAATGATAATATAGAAATCTTTGAAGAAGATAAAATATGATTTAAATGTAAAAGCAGTGAGTCTTTCAGAAATGTGTGACTTTAAAAAGAATAAATAAGTGGTCGCCAAGTATAACATTTTATTTTATTGCACTGCAGTTGACATATGAGTGGAATACTGAAAAACAACACAACAACACGTTCGGCGCAACTTTTCGCATCTCGACTGTAGCGAAACTAAAGTCATAAAGTTTATGCAGTGACAACATATTTCAGAAACGTCGAGCCTTTTATTAGACGGTGGCAGATGATCGCCGAATCCCCTTTCCACGGGAGTTTAAACTTGAGCCCGTCGCCGGTATTGCAAAAGTTTTCAGCTCAACGAAAATACACCGGAACGCTTTCAAAAGAGTAATAGTACTAGGATTTTTTCCACTGATTCACTCACGGATTATGTTCACACACGCGGGACGGGGCACTACTTGCCAATCAGAAACCTTTGAGTATCTAAAGAGGATATTAAAGGTCCATTCCTTTGCGATGGGCTCGGCTTGTTGGAAAATAAATTAAAAACCGATACATTTCCGTGCACGCGCCGCATAAGTCAGAGCATGTTTCGTGTTTTGATTCGTAATTTCTAATGGAATTTCAGATGTTTTTTTTAAACGGACTTCGGATACTGGCGGATAATCAGGTAATAACTTCAGACGAATAAGGGTGGCTACTCCATATTTTGTTTCAATATTAAAGTCATTTAAGGTTTTGAAGGCATGTGTAAGCGGACTCTGTTGAGTTTCTATCGTTGTTAGAAGCTGTTGATACAATATTTGTGACGGCCCTGATAAGTAACCTATTAAATAAGTGGCATACCAAGATCAGCTTTAGACAACAGGCCCTTGCCGAGTTCTTATTATTTTTCCTAAAATTGAAAAACGTTGAAGACAACAATGCTTTAAGCCTTACGGTGTCTTAATAGACTTTACGAAAAACAATACATGTGAAGGACACCCCCAAATATGAGGGGTTGCGTTGATCTTTGCAATCTTTTTATGAGCGAATGGGTTACTGTCTTGATCCTACATACAAGCGAACATTATTTCAGACTTCGGTGTGCCCCTTTAGTGAAACGTAACTGACTGTTTATAGTTATTTTACTTTTGTTTAATGCAAAGAAACAAGTCATATTTTCTGTATTTTACTAGTTGTTTACGAAAATGAAACCGCAAAACCAGCACATTTATCATAATAATTATGAAGGCAGTAACATTTACTGCCAACGTTTTAAGTTAACAAGACGTTCACAGGGACATAACTAAAGCAATATTTATTTACGAGCCGCAAATGTATATGTACGGCGTTTGCATTTTATGGTTGCAAACAATCTGTATTCGTCGTACGTACAAGTTGTAAAAGTTGGTTACTACTGGATCGAGACCGTCTGGGTTTGTCCAGGTGCACAATCAGATACCAGACAGATCTGACAATGCCTAATCAAGACATTTTCTTTGTTCGTGGTCATTCTTTAGTGCATTGTTTGGGAGTTCATCGCCCTTGGCTACTTATGTTTCGGTTTCTGCATTTACTTTGATTGCCTCGTTTGAATGTATCTTTTCTTCTTTTTATTTTGAATATCCATTCTCGTTTGTAGTATCTTTGATTAACTCTTTTCAATCTGTTTTAAAATCAGTGGTTTCACGTTGAATTTTAGTATGAAAATATTTCATTAAAACGTACTCGTGTCCGTTTTAATTCCCTGAACATTTCCTACTGAATAGGGCGCAGTAAATAACAATTTAAAAATTCAGTTCTACCATTTTTCACATTATGCGTTGGGGAAAGTTTTGAAATTTTTAATATTATTTTTTACCACAAAGCAAAAAGTCCACAAATGCGATCGCAGGTACAGTAAGCTCGGCTTAGCGAAATTTCAACTCCACTTCAAAGTCGCTTTAATCTATTAATACCACACTGGATACAAACTAGCCAGATTGCGTCTGACGTCAACTTTGTATGGGGAAGGTGTAATTGGCTTTTATGAACCTATCGATCCCAACTCGGGCGTAGTTAAATTATGTGATTAGAATCTGTGTACAGACAGAGTGCCCGCTTATGTTAATAAATTATGATAATTATGATAATATATAAAAATCATTGCCTTATTGGTATTGCGGAGTATAAACTCATGAAATCGATAATTCATAGTATAGGCCGGGTTTTCATTTTCGTTTCATTATATAACTTTCAGCAGCACGAGATTGAAATTTTGTTCGAAAACTTAGTTTTATCCGTGTATAAAATTGAAGGTAGGAATCCATAGATAGATATAGTAAGAAGTGACAGAATTAATAAAATGATATCTAGCTCACTGAATATAAAAGAAAAATGAATTACTTCCTTTAAAGAATAAAAAGAAGTCACACAAAGAGGGTAAAATGAAGCAACATTTTAAAATGAAACTTCATTACTTTGGCGTTGTAAAAGAAATGTTTTAACGTACATAATGACAACTATAACACAATAAACGAGTATAAAATAGGAGTACATTACATCTGTATGATATGGGATACTTTATTAATTTTGTACCCAAAAAATGGAACAAAATATTACGATCTTGTTTTAAAATATAATTTAAAACAAGCGTCTCGACTAGTTAAAGTCTAGACAAAAGCGAGTTGTAAGGTTTCCTGCCAATTTCACCGCTGAGATGCGCCACGGTTCTTCTATTTAAATATTTCCTTGCAATTAATTTAATTTAGTTAACAAAGGAGAATGCTCCGCAGAGTTCTTATTCACAATTAGTGAGACATAGCTCCAATCCCAACAAGCAGTGCATTGGTACTTTGGAATCTTCAATGCGATTGCCTCAGTTTATTTCGTGTTATGCAGATTTTGTGGGTTATTTTTCGTTTATATAATATTATTTACTGATCTTGTTTGGTTTTGGAATAGTGCTTTTTACTGCCAATAAAAACGTAGACGCGATGTGCTTATGAAATTCCATAAACACCTTGGTCCCAAAGTAACACATTCCATCTCAACCACGGCTTAGTCGACTCTGGACCTTTGCCATTACCGGAGCCAATTTCTAAGCTGCATAATACGAATTGTCTATAGCTTAATGTTGGTACGAGCATTGTGTGCTGGGGGCTACAGGAGATATCGGCGAATTTACGGCGCAGTAAACCGTAAATACATCGGCCGTGGGCCCTCGGCCAACATCGATCTCGCGGATCGCGTGAATGCCCGCTTTGTTTTGACCATGGCCATGTGGAAAATGCGATATTCTCTTTTCGAAATTATTAGTGTCAAAAGATATACTGCTGATATGAATTTAACCCCATGGCTGTTGGACAATGAAGCATTATTGTTATGATAGCTGTCCATGTAAAATGCAATTATTTTTTCTCTTCAAAACAAATTTAGATTTTTTCCAACTGATTTCTGAAAGTGTCACACATTAGACCCCGAAATACTAGTATTAATATATAAATTCAGCCGAATAATACTCAGCGTACTCCGAAACCATGACGGTAATTCTATAGAAGTTCAAAAGCCCAGTCTGCCTATTTAAATTTCAAATCTTTATTAAACAAAAGTTTACTACATATAACTGAGAATATTCTGACCACTCAATAAACAATTAATACTAGACATTACACAATTAACTAGTAATCCTTTTGGGCTTCTATAGAAGTACCTACAGCCATTGTCTTGACAGTTGGCAATCATGGTTTAGGTTGTTCTCAGAACGAAGTAGGTTCGAGCCGGGCCCGTTGATATAATAAAAATTCGGGAATATTAATAATTGGATTAAACTAAGCAACAACATGTATTTAATAGCACCGCAACTAACAGTAATAATGCTTTCTTCAGTGAGCACGACAATATTCGGAACAAACCGACCCCTTGTACGAATTTTATTGTTCAGCCATAAATGCCACAGCGCTTATTATTTTTCCCGTCATAAAACAACAAAATAATATTGTAACAATAATGTGGAACCCCCCTAATCTCGTCGAGACGGATTCACACAACACCGTTTTATTACATATTGTTATTCATTTTTATACAATGTGCTCGTTTATTACACGCATATTATGGGCGCGTCTTTGAAGAGGGTATATGGATATGCTGCTCCAATGAAAAAATGGCTCCAAAAAGTTCTCAGACATACCCAGATATACTTGCATTGCTAAAATCCAATATACAAATAACTAGCTTTTGCTCGCGACTTCGTCCGCGTAGACTACAGGGTTGAGTTCAGAAGGAAAATAAGTTGTAGTCTATTTTACTTCTCAGAGTCCTATTTATGTCCATACCAAAAATCATACAATTCGGTCAAATTGTTCAAACGTGAAACCGTAACGCGTCGATCGGCGCCTTGTGCATCCTTATTGCGCGCTTGATCAATATTTTAAAACTGCAATATCTTCTAAGATACTCAGTGAAATCAAATGATGTAAAGGGCAATTTTATTTAAAATTAAATACTTGTAATGAATAACGTATTTATTTGGATAAGGATTAATATCATATTTATAAAAACACCTTCACAAATAAAACTTTATTTAAAAATAAATTTGGTTAGGATAAAAACCGTTATAGTGAGCCAATCTTAAAGAAATAGACATATGCTGTCGCGAACTTTTTTTTAGAACTTTTAAAGAGGAACATTTCTGTCATACATTATTTTAGCGAAACTTTAACCGTTTCCGCAGCGCATGCAGCGGAAGCTCACAGAAAGAAAAAAATGTCCCCGATTTTGAAACATTCTTTATTGCTGCTCAGCTCCTATTCGTCGTAGCGTGATGTTATATAGCCGATAGCCTTCCTCGATAAATGTGCTATCTAACAGTGAAATATTTTTTCAAATCGGACCAGTAGTTCCTGAGATCCTAGCGTTCAAACAAACAAACAAACTCTTCAGCTTTATAATATTAGTATAGATATTCACCTGGATACTTAATATAATGGTAAGAGAAACATAAAAAATAAAATACAGCATATGTAAATAGTATCACAGGAAAGTGTATGACTTTCCGGGAATAATTTTATCACTATTATACCTTCTTTATCGTTTACTCTGTTTCAAAATAAGTTGACTTGAAATAATTATTGAGAATGCTTTATTTAGGTGCTTTGGGAAAGCATGCCGCGGAAAAAATGGATTTAAACTGCGCCTGATTACCGTGAATAGCATCTACCCATATAGTTAAAAAAGTAATAACAAATGGAAAAAGTTAGTAAAGCTAAGTGACCAAGTGTGAATGCACAAAACCGCCAAGTTTACATTTACACAATTTTATTACATTCGTGAAAAACCCTTCTCCAAGCGCTTCGAGCACTAAGGATTTTATATCGCTCTCCCGTCATAACTTGTCACGTTATAAAAATATTTTATATGTAAATTCTGTCTCTAGAAATATAAACGCATCTTTACGACTGCGGTGTTTGGTTTAAAATATGTTTGTGTGGGCGCGTCTTAAGATTACTAATCACGACAAAATCTGACTATTCCACAGAGAGTAAGTGATATTAAGTGCGTTGTACGTTCATAAATTTGCTTACGTCTGTATTCCCGAAAGACTGTCTTTTACCATCGGAGGTTAAATATATGTTGAGGCCAAACCATTAGGGATTGGACTAATTTAAACATGTTTCGTTAAAAAATATATAATTAAAACATCTATATATACGTGTACGCTTACAATATCTGATTAAAAGTAGAGATAAAAATCTTTTCGTGAGCAGGTTTGAGTGAATGAGAAATTTCAATCATTTCATTCATCAATCTGTGTAAAAACTTTTTCATACAGAAATCACATCACTCACATTTTCCATTCATAATGTATCTAATCCAGAGAAACATCGTTAAAGTTAATTCTGTCGCTTTCAAATAAACATACGTACAGAGATGTCCTTATACGAAATAACATTAAGAGTAATTGGGTTAAGTGGTAGTTAAATTAGAACTCAATCGCAATAGCTTTAAAACTGAAATTTGCATGAAGCGTGTTGTATTTTGGGGTGCAATATTATCTTCTTCACATCCAAATAAATGAGAAAAAACCGGGGTCCGGCGGACGAACTTTTTAATTCGTAATTGCAGGACAGCGTCCAAGCTTTAAGCACCATTAACTTTTTTCCTAAATGTCTATGTCGCGAGGTACCATACGAAATGAAATGGGGTATCCCATTGTGCGCATTTAAATTAGTTTCTCTTACTGCAATGAAATCCAATTTTATTTGCTTTGTACTTAACATTGCGGAACTTCAAAGATATTATGATAATAGCCCGTCCCAAGTAATCAATGTCTTAATTTGAGTCTTTCTTTAATTAGGATCACGTTTATTAACTTATATCAGCCGCAACACGTGTATCCACTATCGTAACGAATTTAAAATATTGCATCTCTCGCACTTTTAATTTTAGTTACTTAGTTAATAATTAGGTACTCACAAAGACATACCTAAGAAAGGTAGCCCGTACGTGCTTGATGCAGTCCTTTTTCTAATATGTTTATTACAATTATAATGGACTAAAAATCACTCAAATTATAACTTATGAATAATACGAGATGTACACTGGTACAGTTCAGCATAATAAAAGAAGTCATTACAAAAATACGGTAATTGTACTTCGACGAAGAAGAAGCGACGTATAGAATTAACGGATCTTAAATCTCAAAAAATAAACGGTGAAACTAAACTCATTGGGTTGCTAAATTGTATTTCCTTCCTCGTTCCTCCAAACACTCGACATTACCAAGTGTCCCCAATACCCGAACAGATACATCACACTACATTATTTACTTCCCGTTCCGAATATCAGGGAGAGCGTTGTTAGCAATTTCCACTTGACAATTTTATTGCAAAGTCCGCCGCGTATTATTGAAAGTACGAGAGGGCTCTCGGCAGTTCCCTTACGCTAGTTATCACATTTTTTTGATGTGCGTGCGGCTTTTTCTGTCCACTTCAGCCACACTTTATGTGTTTTGCTCTTTGCTGGCAATCATTTTTTCTTCTTTTTTAATGTATGAATAAAACAGCCAGATACAAATTCTCTATTTAAAATAAAATCCTAATTGTGGCTTTGCGATATTTATATTTCATAATAATGTTAGGTACTGAGTGATATCTAAAACAATTATATTTTTTATGAGTAAATTTGTAGCAAATTACAAATACAATTAAAATGAAAAAATCTTTTAAGCACTCGTACGAGTACATTCAGTTCGAGTGTCTTTTCAAACAACGAAACAGAACGCCTTAACTTTCACACACTTTCACACTTTACTGAAAAGGGAGACAGGGTGTCTTCAAACGCACTACTTTCATGAGTTTCGGAGCACCTCAGTTGTGGCGCTTTGATTTCCCCCTTTTTTCGTCAACTCGAGTGTTCTCGGACACACTCCCTCAATTTAGTAAATAGCGACGTAAGTGTCCGGCTTCGAGTGTTAAGTGTTTTCAAGAATTCCCTGTTTTATTTGTTGAAGTAGTGAAGACGAATTTAATGGAATCATTTACGAATCATCTTACAAGAA
The DNA here is from genome assembly GCA_030295005.1 of Cephonodes hylas. Classification (NCBI taxonomy): domain Eukaryota; kingdom Metazoa; phylum Arthropoda; class Insecta; order Lepidoptera; family Sphingidae; genus Cephonodes; species Cephonodes hylas. The sequence continues at coordinate 9,451,617 of AP025366.1, forward strand.
AACAAAAGACATTCGCTTTTAAAAGAGTACATACATTGTCATACTAGGAACCTGGTATAAAAGAACCACTACCTATCTTTCCCCACCGCTCTTTACTTCCCTGTCTACCGCTCTGCATACTCACGAATTTATGGCTTCTCGGATCTAAGCTACAATAAAAATCAGCTTTTAGTGTCTCAATACTTAAAAATTGATAAAACTACGCTGTAGCAAGTTTTATAGCGAACCCCGACATTGGGTGGATCTTTGTTTTTCTTTTGTTTTATAAAAATTGAATGTCATATCTGTTAGTATTATAACATTATGTGCTATCTTAAATTTTAAATAATAACCACATATAGAGCTCCATGGCCTATTCGGTGAGATAGCAGGTCGTGAAACAAGAAGTTGAGAGTTCGATCCCCGCAGCGAGATGAAATGATAATGTGTGAGACCGAAAAATCTCTGGTATTTTCAGATACCCGAGATGCAAGACTTACATCGTTGTTTGGGAACAGGACTGTGTTTGTGAGTGTTGGGTGTAATTTTTTTATTATTTATTTTCATAATCTTAATAGGCAGGCACGAGAAAAAATGGACAACACATTGCTTATTTATCTCATCGACAGCCCCATGGCGCAGTTGGCTAGACACCAGCTTGCGAAACATGCGGCCGCGGGTTCGATCCTCGCACCGAGACAAATATTTGTGTGATCCACAAATATTTGTTTCGGGTCTGGGTGTTTGTGAGACCGAAAAGTCTCTCGTAGTTTCTGATACCCACGACACAAGACTCGCATCTTAGTGTGGGGTCAGGACTATGTATGTGACTGTTGGGTGTATTTATTGTTTATCTTCAGGTGCTGTGTTATTTACTGTACCAGTAAAAAGACCTCAAGATAAAGTCTCTTTCATTTCACTCGTCTACAACTCTATTGGAATTAGTCATTTCACGCGAACGCAGTAATGGCGTCTGACTCGAAAATCATAAAGGAAGGGCAGTAATTTTGTAAGAAGCGCGGCGGTGCTAAGGAAATTACTTCTGTCTTGCTTACTTTGCCTTTGTGCATTGTGAGAATCTCTTTGTTAATCTTATTCGCTTGTGAATGCAATCTCTGTGTGAAGGGAATGTTAGTAATTATGCACATTTCGTTTGAAACGCGGAAATTTCAGAAGTATTTTCGTATTACAACCCGGTGCAAGTTAGCAATTTTGATTATTTAGGAATTTTATATTTTGTTGTTTATTTACCTGTATTTTGTAACTATTGTAATCACAAATTAAATAGATTGTAAATTTACTCTTAAGTATATTTTCTACAGAGGTCTATGTATATAACTACAACTTTCTACCGTATATTCTATTTGTACTTATGCATTTATCTTTTCTTAGTATACAGTGATTATAGATTTACACATCTTAAAAATTAAAATTTAAAAACAATCATACAATTTTCACTTTCTCAAAAACTTTGCAATCGTACCCAACAAAAAATAAAAAGAAAACGTTCATGCTCTTACATTCAGTTATTTATTTCTCAAATATACATTCACTAGTCTAAAAACTAAATAAAGAATTGCGTTGGTGTCACATAAAGAATTTTATAGCACCGAAACAGCCAATCAATTCTTTTATTGCCAATGAAAGTGATATAATTCAAATTAGGTGGTGCTTGGAAAAAGTGATATCGTAACTTGGGGGTCATAATTAAATTCTTAATACCGTCTGTACATAAATCCGTATGACGTATAAATGTGTTATTTGAATAATATTACAATTTGGAATCGTTGGAACGACGAGTTGGCGGCTTCATTTGCATACTGGCGACACAGTGGAATTACATACAGTAGGATAAAATTTCACACAGTACGGGGTAAAGTATTTGTGTTCTTGCTTCCTGTCTTTTAAAGTCCTTCCTATGTAATATTATATTGATATAACATAATGCAGAAGTGATTTGTTTAGAAATTAACTTACAATATGCTTATTTAAGGTGCATTCGGGTATTGCCGAAAATCGGGATATTCCGATAATACCTATTTACAAACAAACGCAGCAATACCTCGCGCTCGGACGACACTCATCTAAACGCGAATTTCATTCTCTCCCCGCTTCATTTGCCCAAGGACGATTCGAGTGAAAGCACGTCTCGTACAGCCAATTTTATGTGCACAGAGAATATTTTGCGTTTTCAGATTTACCTGAACAGTAATAACTGTGAAACCTGGTAAATTATTGAACTTATTGTCACTTATTCTAATAGATTAGCGTTGTAATGAACCTCTAAGTAGGATTAAAATAATCAAACACGTTTTTATTTTGTTTTTTCGGATTTTTTTCCTCATTATCGGAAATTAGCCGGACATAATTCGTAATTATACTATCACAACAAAAAAAATATATATTTTGAGACATGATTATTTATTGACTCCAAATACATTACATAAAAACTTTACCAATAGACCTCGAGGCCAAATATTCGAAATGTCTAAATAATTAAAATAGTGAACAGAAAATATACCAATTGTGATTTATAATCAATAATTCCATCATCTAGTCAACTCATCAAATTTTCATTCGAAATCACCCGAATGCACCTTATATTAATTTTAAGCTCAAACTAAAAACTAAAGTTATCTAGATAAGGGCAAATAATAAGTCATAAAAGGCTTTCGTATCATATATTTATTAATTAAATAGAAAAACATATTTTACGCCCGGAATACAGCTCAAAAATGAGCAAATTTATAATTAATACGTGGCTGATTGTTCCTTAAAATATTAAATAATTAACCGTGTATAATTTATATACATACATACTTGTACACCTATTTATTATCTTAACAGGATGAATAAAATCCTAATGGTTGCAAACATTCAAGTTTATTTGTACCATGAGATTTGTCATTGGATACTTTACGAAAAGTTACTCAAAATATATAATATTGAAAATGATTTTACAAACTATGCAATGATCTCCAGAAGTCATGTCCATGTGTTTCCAGGTATTATGAAGGAATTAATGGAATTGTAACTTTGAGTTCCTTTACACTGTGGTTAAGTTGACCCGCGGAGCTGTTCATAATGCAGTTTTCGCGTATGTTTTTCTAACTTTATGAACGTTAGATACTTTTAGTTTTGAATAATGAGTTTTATTTTTTGCGGATTAGCTTAAGTATTTTCATAGCGTTAAAAATCCGCCAATTTAGCTTGATAAAAATATTCATAAAATTTTAAATGCTATAATCATATTTTTTTCTAAAATTACACTTCTATAAATTAATGAACAATTTACATACAAAAATTACTCATAAATTTAATATTTGTTTATCATCTGTTCATTCCAAAATTAAAAAATATCTACAAATATGTATGCAAATTCTAATATTTCAATTTATTGCCTAATCTCTTCCTTCCGTGCAATATTGTTATCATCAAGCTTTATTTGAGGAAATTATTCAGAATTCCTCCCGAGTCCATAAAATTAATGAGGGTTGAACAGTTTTTTGGGCTGACCAGGAGCCGGACACGGTTGGCACGCAAACGATGCGGGGTTAATAACGCTTGAACCTCCCTCGCACTGCAATTATAAATTTAGCCTCCAATTTTTTGCGTTAATCAACTTCATTCTTTTGTAAATTATCTCTTGTGGCGCAGGCTTTTAAAAAAGATTGTGTTTGTTTTTCTTTCGTGTTACACCAATGACACTACATTGGTACGTCAGGATTCGTCTATAGTTGAGGGAAGTAAAGCTTTAGTATTCATTAAATAGTTTGAGATGACTGAAACTCAATTATGTTCAAAGTTCATTATAAACATCAATCCCGTGATATTCTATTTATAAAGTAGTAGCTGTACTTCCACCGAAACACAAAAGCGTTACGCGTCAATTGTGTAATGTTTAGTTTATATTTTGTTTATCTTAAGGTCAGGATATTCTCATATATATATTCTAAGTTGCTTTTGTCAACAAAGATTTAAAGCTTGAAGATTATTATTCGAAATTTTGTAAGCCATGCTGTTTTTTTTTTATAGAGGTGCCGCAGTTAATGTAATTGTAATAATCATCTCTTGCTTGTCGAAATAGAATTGCTCTTTCTATATCACGTTTTTGAAAAATAATAAACTAAAGGAGGGAGAATTTATTTATTTTATGTGAATAAATTACAAACATATGCTTTTAATGAAAACAATCAATCAGCGTTTACAGTTTTCCCCTGGTTTCTCTACAATCGCTACGTTTGCGATGTGACACGACAATTCGTCCAACTCGTCAACAATGCACAGATGTATTTCGTAGTCGCCGCAAAATTCATGGGTCATCACATTTTTCACGCTATCCAGTGAGATTTTCAGCTCTTCAATGGGGTATTCTTTCTAGAAAATAAAAAAATTGTTACACATTAGTATCGGTGATATAACACAATTATACTCAAATGACTCTTGAACAAAAAGGGTAGGATTAAGACTTCTATGTTTTATTTTTCTATTTCTTTTAATCAATCTTTATGGCATAAAAGCCTTATATAAAATAAACACTTGAAATACAAGCGGCCAGTAAATCATGTTAAACTTAAATAGCGAAGTTTAATATTGAGTAATCATAATACGGCCAATGTAGATCTAACTACAGATTAAAAAAACAAACATAATATATGGGTCAATCAACTTTTATCTGTCCTGTCAGTACTATGTAAATTTGTCCCTCAGTAGGTTAGTACAATGAAACATTAATTTTTCCAAAAAAAATATATATGGCAATCCATTACAATGAAACATAATTATTAATTACAATATCTATTATGATGCTAGTAAATAGATTTTGTTTGCTTTAAAACCTTAACGACCTTTTTGCATGTTTATTTAAGTTCCTATTATATTTTATTATTCTGACTTCCACCGGACAACGGTAAAAAAGTTCCAAAATCCAAACATTTATGGCGTGACTATTGCTTGGAACTCAAGTCGATTTATTTCGTGACAACATTCATTCAGCCCCGATTTTGATTTCATCTTTTCCGCGGCGCCAGACGACCGAGTGTATTTAGAAAAAGAGCGTGGCTTTATTGTGTGTCCACTGGACAACCAGCACAAAAACTTTTGTATTTTATATATTGTAGTAAATTAAAATGGAATATATTCAATTTAATGTATATTTTTTACTGCGCGTAAGACCTAATTCAAAATATTATTATTTATTACCAGGGAGCGGAAAGATTAATAAATATCACCACCAGTCCCCTGGACATCCAAGATCGTTGTCTGAATTATTCAATATTTTCTCTTCTAATACTGATAATTATTTTCAAATAGTTGTTTTTTTATTACATAAAAAAAGAAATACAGGCGATTTTCGTCATAGAATCCCCTTTGGACACCCGAGTATTTCCTATGGACAAATGTATATGTCCACTGGACAACCACTTTTTTCTTATCTCCTAAAGACACATTATCGTCATTTTTACTTTAAAAGAACAGTAAGGCTTTTCAAATATGATTCTAATATTTAAAAGTAAATTAACAATTTGACTGAATTTTTAAATGTCCAAGGGACTATCTTAACTACAGTCATGTGAATTTTTGAGTAAAATTTACCATAAATTGTTCTGCTCTATTTGAATTCCTTAAATATAAATAATTATCAACAACAAATACGTATAAAATATACAAATTTAAGAAAAAAAAATTGATGTATAAAATCTATCATTGATGGTACATTTAAAAGTTGATTGACCCATATATATTTTTTCTTATAGTCCTAATACTGCAAGCACAGACTTTTTTCTCAAGATAACATTTTAAAACACCTAAAAACAACCCAAGTACAACGCTTTGACATTCGCTTTGAAATGCTTGTACCAGAATATTAATTACTGTAAAAAATGTTTTTTTTCTTTTCCTTTGTACCACATTTTGTACAAATCCTGGTTGGTTGTAATTAAGGCAACATTTTCATATGTTAAGAAACTTTGTAGCTCATGAAATATTACTAACGCTTTGGTGTCGAAGAAAACAACGCGAGGAAACCTCCACAACAAAGACTTTTCTAGAAGGAATTTCTTGAATGTGTGTTCCTATAAAATATTTATAAATTACTTACAACAGGTATAGGACATTCAGTGACTCCGAGACATTCCAGTAAAGAATACCAAGGGGCGTCTGTGTTCTTCATGTTTTTACATATGTCCCATCTAGCTCCATTCACAAACTCCTTGTTACCAAGTTCTGTTTCTTTGAAAATTTCAATCAGTATCTGTAACACATACTTCTTATTAATCTTATTGAAATAATAAGATGTTTTCTGCCACTACCTGTCCTATAGTACTTTTGATGGGATGGATTGATTGCATTTATGGATCACCACCTACGATTTAAGTCCTAACAAGCATGCCCGATAATGTTCTTAACATTCTATTCTCTCTTAGATTCACTCCTACTGTGGTAACCTATATTCCATTTATACACGAATATCGTGTACGACGTTAGATAGCTAGGCGTATTATCAGCCAGTAGTCCGTAAAAATATTTTTTATATAAATCTGTTTTAATTTGAACACGAAAAAAACGACTGTGGCAGCTGGTACAGTCGCTTTACAGTGATCGATAAAATACTAGATGTAGTGAAGCGCGACCAATTCGCTAAGCAGTGTGTTGGAATAATCCTTTTACATTCTTTTCTGCAGTCTCGCGAACTGTATTGTTAAAACAAAATATTTTATTTGGAATAGAACTTTCAACACTCAGAGTAACAGAAAAATACGAGACTTTAAATCAATCGAAGCAAACAAAACCTAACTGAGGCTCGAAGCATGACCTAAAGGCCACATAGCTATACCCTAGTATGAATTACATTTTGAATAGGCAGTCTCTATTGGCAAAGAGAAAACATAAGTGCCATTTCTACTGTTTTTGATAAGATAGTATAAAATCGTTAGCAGAATCATTCGCATTCGCAAAAGTAGAAAGCCGACTAACTACTAAATAAATCATTTTTATAAATGAAATCATTTTAGTCACGAGAAATTTACAATTACCAGTGAGGACTTATTGCCTCCTTCTTAATAAAGACTTAAATTCTTCAACTGAAAATACGCTTAATAGCACAATTACTTATACAATCTTTGTTACTTTTTTATAATAATAATCTTTTACCGCATATCCCTCCTTTATTTCTCCGGTTATTGATATGCTTCCTTTCATAGTCATACTGCCTTCACCCTCTCCATTATCATCAGCTCTCAGTACAAGATTTCCGGCGTCAACTACTTTATTGTCAAAATCATCGCACGGGACTATATTTTCCCTGAATGCTGCTTCATATTCCATCTGCAAAAAATAGAATTACTGATGACTTGAATCAACAGAAATTGCCTTGAATTTTTTTTATTTATTTTCATTACCTCACAATCATCAGCATAAGCGCCGAAGAGACACAAGAACACACCAAATAGGTTGATAACAGTGATAAGCCTTAAACAACTCATTTTTTGAAAGATATAGTTCGAATGTGCAATATTCCATGTCGTGGTTGACTATTTTATAGGCTATGCGATAGAGATCTGCATTGTTCACTTGCATGACAGATGATTTTTATCGATTGTTATTAATTGTAACATTCACAACATGTTTTCCTGTTTTTCAATGTCATCATTTTATATTATCACACAAAATAGACTTTTGGATTTTTCTGTAATAAAAAATTCAAAAAACGAAAATAATCACTGCTGTAAGAGTTTAAATTTGTCAATAATTTCAAAAAGACTTTTGCAGTGTTAATACCGCTGATTGAAAACATCTACGTCAATAAATAAGTAATTTTAATTTGTTTACTCCCAAATACTAAATTTAATAACTAAAATATTAAACATAATAAATCCTTTCCTCAATTTTGTCTGTATGCTCTGGTATAAACAAGATTAAAGCCAAGAGCTTAAATCCGGAACAGTAGCCAAGATTGTCTCGTGAGCGCTTTTTCCTCTCTGTAGCATCTGAAAATCTGAAGATGCATTCTTGCTTTTTATAATGAAACGTAGCACGGTCATGGATGGAGTGACAGCAGTAAGGGTCGAAGTATGCGATATTTGCTATTAACATCAAATTGCTTACTGCTTATGTTACACATACTAAATTGATAGGTTATAGACTAGGACTTGCCTTTAAGAACTATCACATCATAATTAATTGTTCCTGTTATAATTAGTAGTCAGCCTTTCATATTCCACTATTGACTGTAGGCCTCACAAAATAAGTGATTGCAAAATGCTTTCGACAAAATGAAAAGCAAGCCACTTACAATTCATCGCAACTTTAACTGCTAGATTATGGAATACGAATTGATATCGGCTGAATATCAATAATTCTCCGACGGAAAACAAATTAATGGGGTGCGCACACTACTCTATCATTTCCAACAAAGTAGTTTTATGTAAATGACGCCTACTTTTAAACAGTCGTAATTTTTACGTTCCGATTGCAGTTTCCCCTCAGCGTATATGTTATCTTACGGGAAATAAATGAATATATTCGCAGTTATGATTTACCGTTTATTTTTGTACTTTGTTCTAGTTTGGCGGTTCTGCGATATTTTTTCTCCCGTTTTCGTTCACCCCTATTTAATTCTGAAGTGTAGGTATTTGTATAATATACGACCCGTTTGTAAACTTGTTCGAAATATCAGAAAATATAGTGTTTCCATTATGCTTTTTGATACGTTAGTAACAATGAAAAATAAATATGCGATAGAAATAATTGTCAGAAATTCTCTTTACCAATTTCAGTGCCTTAATGTCGTGTCCGATTCGAAGGATAGGGTAAAGTTGTAACTGCAATTATTTTTAATTGTACCAATACTGATATACATGTGATACCTAATAACAAATAAAACGCAACAGGACATTATGGAATCCAGTCACAACAAAAACCATATTAAAAAAAAAACAGTGATAATTCCCTTTCAAAAAGAACATAGATGAAACGCATGAATGAAAAAAAGAAAAACTTAAAACACGTTTTTTCTAGTACTGAACTAAAGATTTTTCATTCACAACGAGGCACGACATGTAATAAGCATTGAGTTGTGTGATAAGAAGAAATGTATCATATTTGCTCCAATTGAAACGGTCTCAGCGGGGTTGGGCGTGAGCAAAATATTTTCATGCTAAATAAAATATTCAAACCAAACCTTGTTTTTCTTTTAGTATTGAAATTTGTTGAGATTTATTAAAATATATTGTGTATAATGTTAAAGTTTAACGACACTTTTAAATTAAATATTATTTTGTTCTTTATATACAATTGTACATACACCGTCGGTAAATTTTATGAACACTATATAAAACTTTATGTCTACATCCACTTTCCTTCACCTATGCATAAAGTTTCATCGATTGCCAAAATTTTTTTTGGTAGAGCACGTGCTCTATTTTTAATACATATTTTACAAAAAAATATCTAATAACAAAGTTAAACAGTGCAAAAGACTAAAAATATACGTTTTATATTTATTTATGTCAATTCTATATCTGTACAACATATTTATGTCTATTTTCCTTTTGATTCATTTACTCTTAACTCTTAACGTTCCTCAATATCGTACCTACAATACCGCCACGGTAATTTCCAACGTTCAACGTTCCAACTTCCTAAACAAAAGAGCGTCATATGTAAATTAAATTTGATTGACTAAATAGGGTGTCCCAAAAGTCATCGACTCGTTCCAGAGGCGCATGCTACAAAGATATTCAATTACCCGTAAAGTATAATTTGCATATAGGTGTTGCTGACAATCAAGTTAAGTGGCGCGATGGAAACGACGCATATATATAATTAAATCGCACGGTTAAATTTTGCGAAGGTTTATCCTTTGGGAATAGTTTTATTTATTTATTTATGCTTTTTATACAAAACATTGTATAAAGGCGGACTTAATGCCTAAGGCATTTTCTACCAGTCAACCTTAGGGTGGTGCAGAGATACTTGATAGGTGCATAAATATTATTTTTCGGATAATATGCTTATATATAAATACTAACATAAACCCATAAATATTATACTATAATATAAATATATATAAATATACATAAATACCTACGATAATAAATATACATACATATATATACTAAGAAACTTCTGACAAACGATTGAGAAAAAGTTGTCTAACCCTTACTTTAAATGATAAGCGGTTTGTCAGCATCCTGATTTCTGAAGGGAGTGCGTTCCAAAGAAGGACAGATTGAATGAAGAAAGAACTATGTAAAAAGTTTGAGCTATGAGAGGGACATGAAAGGAGAAGATTGCTAGATGAGCGAAGATTCCTATCGTGGTTACTACTAAGAAATTGAAAGTGGGAAATCAGATAAGAGGGTGGAGTAGAAGACTTTATGATAGAAAAAAGAGTAGTGAGAGCGCGTAGAGATCGGCGCTGTCGGATAGGTAACCACTTCAGTTGAGAGCGGAAAAAGGAAACATGATCATACTTACGAAGATTAAAAATGAATCGAATGCAGTTATTGAGAAGACGGTCATATTTATTGAGATATTCTGCATTCAGATCGAAATAGCACACATCACCATAGTCGATTATTGGGAAGATTAAGGCTTGCACAAGCATCGCTTTGGTCTTGGCGGGAAGAAAGTTCTTCAAGCGATAAAGGGCACGAAGCGTACCTGTGACTTTCTGCGACACCGAGGTTACTTGAGCTCGCCAATTAAAATCAGAATCTATATGAAGCCCAAGTGCAACTGAAGTGCAACTGAGTGTGCAACTGAATATTAGATTTGTGTTTGTAAATAAAATTCACTGGTCATATTTTCTATGACCTACTTAAAATTTATTCAATTCTGTCAGTCCTGTGTTCTTGAAATTTTAGGCAAAGGACTATTTCGACACCCATTTGAATAGCTGTTTTTAAGTCTCATGTAGAAAAGCCGTGATGGCCTCGAGGTTTGGGCGCGCGGTCGAGAATCTCGGCGGTCGCGGGTTCGAACCCCAGGCACACCTCTGACTTTTCGAAGTTATGTGTGTATTCACAATGAATTATCACTTGCTTTAACGGTGAAGGAAAACATCGTGATGAAACCTGCACACCTAAGAGTTCTTAAAAATTTCTTAGGTGTGTAGTCCGCCAACCCGCACTAGGCCAGCGTGGTGGACTATGGCCTAAACCCTCTCAATGGTAGAGGAGACCCGTGCTCAGCAGTGGGCGAATATGGGTTGATGAAGAAGAAGAAGAAGAAGTAGAAAAGCGCCAATTGCCGTGTAACGGAGATTTTTCTCTAGATAGATAGATACTTTTCTAGATATTTTATTGCTACTGAGTTTTTTTGGAAATACCCTGTAATAATTTTCGAGATAGTAATGGTCCTCTGACCATGAATCATGACAAAACAAGAGAAATTATTTCTAAATAGAATCCAATATCAATACGATTGAATAATAAACAAATATCCGCGAAGACTATTGAATGTCTGCCTTCAGTTATTTCCGACTGAATTGAATATTAGGAACGTCTGTGTAGTTACAACAAATTTATGTGTTATGTCTGATTTTTTCAAGATGTTTTGGTACCGTACGATTTATTTCTAAGAATAAACCAAACAAGGAAAACCGACATTTGATCTTGGCTATTTACTTTTAATAAAACATACCATAAATGAATTGAATTAATAATTTCGCTTCTTGGAGCTTCCAAATACAATGCGATAGCTGGTTGTTTTATTAAGTGTCGTCAAACTCGTGCGTGCTATATTTTCATTATTGAAATCTCATAAAATAAAAATTTCTAACCTCGTTTGCGAGTTTTAATAAAATTGAAAAAGGTAGATAAATAAAACAATGCTGGTATAATTAAAACACCGCATTTTATTATTCACGTGGCAGAAGACGTTGAGCATGTTGACATCACTTAAAGTGTTTACATAATCGAATTAGTCAGAACGTAACATATTAATCAAAACATGGAAACATAGAAAGCGTCAAAGTTTATCACAGCGTTATCGCGGTTCAGAGAGCAACCTTTAATTAACTACTTACGTATTGCGACACGATATCGAGAAAACAAGTCTTTATAACACTGGCACTTCACACATTGGTTGATCTGAGTGTAGATCGGATCCAATCTAAGTACGCAGCAACAGAGGTGTAGACTCCAGGCCATCCGTCTTTTCCGCAACCATTTCCGAATGAGACTACTGCTACTGTCTCCCAAATGCCCTCTGGTCTCCTTTTCATAAGTGGGCCACCTGAATCTCCTCTGCAAGCGTCTTCGGCAAATGCGCCTCCAGCACAAATCTGCTTCTCAGTCAATTCAGCTCCAACACTTCTATATTTGGAACTGCAATCGCTCTTATCAAAGACGGGCAGGCCAAGCTTCAACTTTATAGGACTGTTTTTTCCTGAAATCATGTTAAAAGTAAATTTTAATTGATGGAAAATTTCGGTAGGGCCTGGCGTAAGGAATTTTAGACGAGTTCATAGTTCAAGTTAATCAATTTATTAGTAAGCTTAGTGCGCAGTGATAAAATTGTTTTTTACGCAAAATCTAGAGGTGGCCTTTGACCTAATTTATGATAATGTTTAAAGGCCATTTCCTATAAAGATAGTCTTCACGGATGAAACATGTTACATAATGTAATGTTGACTTAAGCATTTTATATTTCAACAACTTTGTATAAAAAAATCATCATCAACATGGGCACAGGTCTCCTCTACCATTAAAAGAGTTTAGGTCTTAGTCCATCACGCTGGCCTAGTGTGGGTAGGCGGACTACTCACCTAAGTCATTTCTAACAAATCTTAGGTGTGCTGGTTTAATCACGACGTTTTCCTCTCCGTTAAAGCTAATCGTAAAAAAAATCAAATGCGATAATAGCAAATGTTGAGGCTTCAGTACTGTGTCTAATTCAGGGTAATTCCCAAACAAAACGAGCCGCGTCAATACTGACTTTCCTAGAAATGCTAAAACGTTGGACAATAAAATCAATAATACTGACCACTCAAGGTTTTCCCCCAACCTGCCACGTAGACGTCATTGCCAGCAGCCAGCCGCTCGCTGGGTTCCACCAAACATATGGGCTGGACGTAGTCTACAAAGAAACAAAAAACTTGAATGTCATGATCTCGCATTCTGGTGTTAATGATCTTGTGACGTAGATATGGATAATTGAGCTTGGTCAAAACCTTGACATTTTTCATATTTTTGTTATGTACGCGTATTTTTGCACTAGTATGTTGTGAATAAGAAATGTGATTAATTTTTGTAGTTATTTTATCGGACGTAATTAAAAAGTACTATGTACATTTATAGAATTATAAAATACCATTTATTGATAACAAAAAAATTCAAAAAATAAGAATAAATATAAAGTATGTAGGTACATTTTAATATTGAAACATTGCATGCGATATTTACAGAGTTTTAAATAATACTTGTTACGAGTAAGTTTGTAGTTGTACGTTATTATTACTAAACTAGGTCTTAAGTTATGTTTGTTTATATGGCTAATGCTCTAAAATAATTGTGGGCGTATTTGTTTTCTAGACCCCAAATAAATAATTAACTACACATTTTGAATGTTAAACTCAAAAGTAAATATGATTTTTCATAAAGTGTTTATAACTTATTCAGACAACTTAAAATACTCATACTAATATAAATGTTAAGAGAATTCTAACTCGTATAAAAATAAAATTTGCATCGCAACATTTTTCTTAACATTTGCAAAGGATTTTCAATGACTAGCATTTTAAAATGCTGATGAACCTCTTTTAGACACGCACTGACAAATCGAGCAAAATAACATTTGAAAAAATAAATTACAAAGTACCCAAATCTAATGACGTACCTACGAGTTTCGAGGTAAAAAAATATTTTATTTTTATAAATCTTGAGATGAAGGTGGATTTGTGATTTTCGACGTTTTTCGATAGTTTATAGACAGGAGAATTTGAAAGTGTAATTTAGCGCCTTACTACTTCAAAATGTTTCTTTCATTCATGAGGAAGAAGACTTAGTTTGTGAAAAATTATGCCGTCTTAAATCACAGCAAATAATACTCCAATGTAAATAATAAGTACCAATTATGAAGTGCTTAAATTTAGAATACGTATATGACATTAAAAAAACACTTTGAAAACAATGAAATTTAACAGAATTTAAATAAATACAGAATTATGTTCTTCGGAATATACTTCTTTCTACTTATACTTAGTCTTACATGTGTATGTCGCTCTTCTCGCCAGTCTCACGATACCGATGTCGTCTCTCCTGTTAATGTTCTTGTCGTTATATCCTGGATGCGGGTAAGCGCCTTGCACCGGAATGTCTTGTGGGGGATCAGCGCAAACATTGTCTACGCAGTCTACTGAGTTCTGCGTGTCGTATTCACCAAGACGTGCTGTATGTCTGTCAATAACATTATTATTTGATTTTTAAATTATAATGCTAACATTATCATTATTTTTTATTGCTATGGTAATGATATTATTATTAAACTTTCTTCGGCTGAGATGAATATCATCTTCTTCGTTATTTCATTACCATCTTCCAACAAAGCTAAAATTCGAGCTAACCTCGAATAACATTGCTTATAAACTTAAAAAATACTTTATCTCCCAAAACATGCAATAATATATAAAAAAAATATATAACTCTCCATTATGAATCACTCTGTACGTTATCTATTCCTACGCTGTGCTCGGTTCGGACGGTGTAATGCGCGCGCACTGTGTAACACTATTACCTACTGGATATTTACCTTACCCTCACTTCTATTTTTAATTATTGTTACTGTTATTTTATTTTGTTTTCTCATTTTGTTACCTATTATTATAATGTTTGTATTGTGTTAAATTATCATTATATCGACGAATCAATAAGTGTACAGAAAAACCTATTGTGGTTTATGATACACTATAAATATCTATGTAAAAATTGTTACTGTCTTTTTATATAAATAAATAAATAAATCTATCTATCCACGTGGAATGTTACTAATATTTTTAACCTCGAAATTTTCCTCAACACAGAATTACAATTAGCTTGAGGTTTTCCTCACAAATATAAACAGTGTGCAATGATTAGTAACTTCAGTTCATACGTCATTAGTGTAATTAGTTTTTGTCGAGTACATGGGATTGTGTCATTGGATGCATTTAATATTTTTAACCTTTGCTTACGTGCTGTTCCACACGCAATTAATAAAAGGAAGAGTTGCGGAAATGTAACAAACTGAGTAACGTTACCTAGTACATGAGATTTCCATTAGTTGTGTTTGTTGTAAACTGGTCTATAGAATTTAAATTACTATCCATTGGGAAAACCAGCTCTAGTGAGTCTTAGTTTTTAAAATATGTAAAGGAGATGAAAAGTTCATGAGCTCACATCAAACGACTGCAATTAGATTTTTGAGACGTGATAGTGACTCATGTACAACATTTAGGCGCACATAGTATGTTGTTATTCTGCTAAACTTTCATTGTTTCTCATGGTTTCTAGAAACATTTTTTTATTAAACAAAGCATTCGATAGACCTCTCTCATGCGAAAGGAAGTATTGCAATATATAATTATGACACTTGTTTCTATATGACTTGTTTATGTTTACGCTAGAAACTATTTTCTATGAAGAATCGCATTGATCAAAATTACAGTAGTATACTCTATTATAAAGGACTTTAAAACATTGCAGTTGTTACAAGTTTCAGAAATACGTCTTTGCCTTCTTCTTATGGGAGACAGGTGTAAGTGCTATGATGTCTTATAAAATGAAAAATATGATACTTACAGAATACCAACGCTTCGCTCTATAGCTCCGATCATACAATGAGCTGCAGTCAGTATATACCGACGATTTATCAACACACCTCCACATTGGTATGTGGTGCTGCCCGAACCTGATGGAAAAGACATAATATTTTAATAATAAATCGTTAGACATAATAGAAATGAGCTTATTAGAAGTAACAAGCTTGAACAGTTTTTTTATGGTACGCACAGAGATGAGAGTTAAAAATTGAACATAGTAGTAATGAAGATCTAAAGGGACTTCGTTTCATAGCCTTGGAAAATCAAAACGATGCAAGTACAACATGTCATATTCGAAATACCACCTCTTATAAAATTAAATTGCATGAGCAACCTTTTAGTAAAAAATGAAAAATTTGGATGATAACTACTTTTTGACTACTCAAAACAACAAATTAAAACATGAACATAGTATGTTCGTCGTAGAAAGAGAACAAAAAAATATCCTTCTTATAATTACGCAAAAAACCAACGAACCCGTCCAAATACTGGATAACAAACCAATTACGTGTAATAAGAATAAATTGATCACGAATTTACGAGATAGAATTACCGCGCAATCAACAAAACAATCTGAGAACTAAAATCAAAATGGAATTGAGGGATTTCAGTTAATTCTTTAGCGGTCTAGAAATATAATTATTACAAAACAAATAGTAAATTTTCATCGATGTTTTAATTATGGGCACAACGAAAGTAAAGAATATTTATTTTCGTTTTCTTACACTGGTCGCAATTTACTCACTCACTATTACGGATTTTAAATATTTCTACTTTAATCACCACAATCATTTTGATTTGCTTCAACTTAGTAGTATATTTATTGCAGTTATATAGTAATTGCTTGAGTAGAATTTCCACTTGTGTTAAAGTACACACAAAGATCCTATGCAACCTTCATGTGCTAAATATGTTTTTCTCCAAATCTTCTAAATTATCATCAACTGTATTTTAATAATAAAGATAATGTCAGCTTGATAATTCATCCATTTAACCGCACATTCAACTACCTACTGCTACATAAACCAGTTTCTCTTTAGTTTAAATGATGGTATTAATTGCACAAAATTAACGACATTATAATCTGCAAATAGAAAAAAGTCGTAATTTTTATATAGACCATGTGAAGGTTAAACATGATATACACTGAACGAGTTTAAATGTTACATGGTCAAAGATGTTTTAATATATCGTGCCCTTTAGCAATAACGAGTTCCTTAAAAGGATATGGTGCAAGTTTTATACTCATTAATTCAGCTTTTTTCAAACCGCTTTGTTGGGATCAATTTTTATTTCGAAATGATCAAATGACTACTTGCCTCTCTAAAATATTTGTAGTATCGAAGAAAGAAGATTGAATTTTTAAACTGGTTCTCTATAATGGCTTTGATATTTTTCTAGTACTTGATTTTTAACCCTGCCACAATTATTAGGTCACTCGACAATTGAATGAAGGTATATTTCAATTAATACATTACTTACGAGTACGATATCCTAATAATGACATCCATGGGAACTCGTCCAACTCCGTGAACTGTCCTCCATATATACGATCTCCATTCGTGTCTATTCCACACTGGTTGCGAGGAGCAGGCGACGAATCTTCATCGAATGTCGGGTCTGTGCCACCCTGGACATTCTTGGGCGGCCGAGTTTGTGGAGGTGGTTGCTAAAATATATATTCATTGGTTATATTGCCAGTAAAATAAACAATATTCATAAATTTTTAAAGCATATTAATCAAACATGTGATAAATATAGTCATGAACGAATTAATTATTTCCTAAAGAGTAATAACAGTTGAAGGTAAATGGAAGTGCAATGGACTCAAAGCGTAAACAGTTTCATATGTGATATGACAAGGAAAGACCCTGGTGTAGAATTCAATCTTTGCAATATTATTTGAGTTATTGGTTTTATCGTTCATTGTGCATTGTTTGTAAAGACCTTAACTTTCCTTATAATATTATGATCTTTAATATTGTGTGACTCTTAAAAAAAATTGAATGACTTTTGGAATTATGTTCTTAATCACATAAATAAATTAAAAATATTAAAAAAAATATTAAATAATAGCTGTGGTTAATCTACGGTAGATAGAGGCTGGATGTGAATAAATTTTATTATAGAAAAACAAGTAAGGTACCTAAAACTTTAAATATTTTACATGGATGATATCCATTCATTACAAAAACCTAGAAGTATATAACCTAACATAATTATTGTCAAGTTAAACTATCTGTGACTTAATGTGATAAGGTGAATTGAAATGTAAATGTAAATGCTATGATTTCTCAGCATACAATGTATTCAACGACTAGATTATTAAAAAATTAGACAGAAAGCAGTTTGCATAGATTAATCAGAACAATCATAAGAAATTACTAGTTACTACATAACAACTTATCTCAGAATTGGTGATTTATAATGCATTGGTGAAACGCTCGTGATTTCCTGACACCGAAGGAACCTCATTATAAATAAACTCCACAAACCATCAGAAAACAAGAACAAAGACAAAGTAGCACCAGATCGAGCTGATAATTACAATCACGTACTCGGTCCATTGATTTGTATTCTCCACGACGTGATTGATGTGTTCCACAAGATTACTTTATACTTGAAAAAGCAACTCCTTTAAGGAAGTAAGCATTTCCGTGCTTTGCAATATAAACCAGCTGGCCTCATTTATTTCAATAAGAACAAGAAAATAGTGATTTAAGTGATTCAGCAAAGGTTATTAATTGCTATAATTATAAGAGTGCCATATCACCTTTGTGAGAACTGTACTACAGGTAAACTAAAACTAAGAATAACAGAGCAGTTTGTTGGACGTATAGATAGATGGATAATTTTAGTTGAGTCATGTTTCAATATAGGATTGATTTTTGACGAAATTACTTTATTCTATCAAGTAGACACAAAATACGCCATTAATGATAAACATTACCCTTTGTCTGCAACTCACTGGTTAATTAGTTGTAGGTATAATTTCCATTCCTTTCGTATCTCATCATCATCTCATAGGACAGTCTATTTATATTAAATTGCTATTAGGCGTCAACGGAGTAACTTAGGCCTCACCACCATAATACATCGCAATGATATGGGTTTTCTTATTTCATAATTTTGTTTTTTTTTCCTTTCTAAGATAATTTGACAAAATTTATATCCTACCGTTGAAGAAGGTCGATTGTCCTGTGCCGGCAGGGATCCACAGCACACCCTAGGAACGTATCCTTCAAATCCACATTGTGATTGCCGGAGATAACTCACGACGTTGGGCTGTAGGGGGCGCTGTTCAAAAGCCGCCAGCAGCTGAGGGCAGTCGTAGAGGGAGACACAGTTACTGCTAGCTCCTTGTGGTGTTACGCATGTCTCTGAAACTGAAGATAGGAGGGTATGAGTAAAAATGTTTATTTATCTATCAGCCCACTGGTCAAGGGACAAGCGAAGGGACAAGCGTCCCTTCTAAACGAAATGGGTTAGACCTTACCACCACGCTAGTCTAATCTGGTGAACTACACACATAAATTGTTATTAACTTTTTAGTGGGCAGGTTTCCTTAAGGTCCTTTTATCATTTAAGTACATGATAATTATTTGCGATTTTAAAACGCTTAGACTTTTTAACTTAAACTCGCGACCATCGAAATTGTTTCCTGACCATTCTTTAGACCATTACTATACCATCATCAAATATTACGGTACAACGACGAATATTAACACTAAAGAATAAATTGCAGTACACAAAAAGACCTAAAATGACTGCATATGGTTTTCTTAAATAACTCTTAGAGTTTTTGCTATGACGTTAATAAGTGCTTATATAGTTCCGTCGCGTTAGCACGTTATCAAGTTGCTTCGGGTATGATTTTTCTCAATACACAGTTTAGTTTTGTGATAAATGAATTCTTTTTTTTAATTCTACAGATTTTGTCACTGTTTTTTTTTAAATAACACGTCAAAAATATACACAGTTTTCAATTTTTCTATCTAAATTCTTAATACCTTTCCAGAGATTTTCCATAGATTACGTCATTTGGCATAGTGTAAACAAAAGCATTGAGACAATTTACACTTCTAGACCTTTAATAGTATCTACTAAGCTTGTTGTCAATTAACCGACACCACAAAAAACTATTATTATAAATTCTCTAACGATGGAAGAATATTATTGCGATCCTTTTAATTAAATGTCATACTACACGTGCATAATATGCCAGTTATGTTAATCTTAGTGTAGTAAAAAAAAATGGATTAAATTAACTGAGTTTCAAAACAATAGGGTTACTGGTTTTTATTTCATCACTATTCGAAAATTACTGCAGCGCAATAAGGAACCTGTTAGCTATTAAAAAAGACTATGGGTACATATTTTCTTTTCCTAATAGAATACTAAAGTTTGTCTAAACATAGTTATTGGTAGGTCAAGAAAAAAAATCTTTAATGGGCCAATTTTTATAACTTACTGTTACTAGTTTACTTTTACGTTTTGTAGCATGATACACGTTATCAACAATTTTAGAGCCAAACACATTATTAAATAGTACTTTCATAGAAAGTTTATATACCCACTCTTGAGTTCTATAACATATAATGCATAAGATAGAACAACGAAAACCTTTACATCGAATACACTATCGGAGTTGTGGAAATGCCCGACGAATACTTTATCGACTGTGAGTACGCAATCAATTAATGTGTAAACAATTACCACACTATCCACTAGTACGCAAAACATTGTCGTTCGTTTGTAACACTATACAAAAATCCATATATTTGCTTCAGAACGACATACATAACATAACATTAGTACCTTTTTATAAGGAACTACAGCCTCGATAACTTTTGTAAACCCAGATCGACCGTGACTTAAGTAGACACACCGGCAGGCATATAATTCATACAAAACGGAAAAACTATCACTATCTCTATGAAATACTATTTTTTAATCCGCAACGACATTGATCAATAATAAAGCATATACGGTAATGCAATAATCTACAATGAACAAATTTACATGCGTGCTAAATTGTTTACAAGTAACATTAAATTATAGTAGACTTAAGATTTTCGTATCTCCTTTAAAAATAAAACAACGGAATGCCTAGAACGTTAGATTCAATAACTTACGATAGTGCAATGTTTCCTATCACGCATTCAATGATCTTAAAAACACGATGACGCATACCGAAACTTGTCTCTCTTTCGACCGTGCAAAAAAAGGAAACAAAAAACAACTCGGTAAGAACAGGTAACGTTTGTTAGCTCCAATGTTTTACCTTATTTTGATAAATTTAATAAAGTGATCGTTATTTGAAAAAGAATAACGGACTATTGTGTTCAACTTTTTAACCTTCTAAAAGGATATGCCCGAAACGACCACCATTGTTTTGGATCTCCCAGATTTCATACCGAATTTGACGAAGTATTATTAGGTTTTTCTATTAGGAAAATTCTCAGAAGTCTGTAAATGTGCCCAAAAGAAGAACAATTGTATTGAAAGTTAAAATAAAAATACTAGAAACTAAATAATTATAACCCATAAGTACATCGGTTTGAAGTTAAACCTGTGTTCATTTTTGTTTTGATCCTGTTCGTATGGCAATGTGACGATAGCAACATCAAGTTTGAGTACATTCACTATTTTTGCCAGAAAATAAAAGATACTTTTCATTCAAACAATTTACCTCCAAATCCTAAAAGAATCTGCCTTGTATCAAAATTGACTTATCAGTGTTATTCAATCTTGTTTATGATTCAAATCCACTACGTTATAAGGAAAATCGTGTAAAGTTTATTTTTACCAACACTACGATAATTATGTTTAGCATCAACACCCAACGTCTTATTAATACTAGACTACTAGAAATACTCGTTCAGTGAGTTCTTAATAATAACTTCAAAATGTCAATATGAATAATTTATATGTTGTCTCATTAAAAGTTAAGGTGTACTAGTTCTGTTATGGTTCGTTCTATATTTCTGAGGTTTCAACCATCCTCCAACTTGGTAGTTTAGGAGTTAACTGTTCGCTGTACATTAATATTTATCAGTATTAAAGTTTTGTGAATGGTTACAGGAATATTGATAAATTTACTAAAAGCATTAGACGATCAGAGGCAGAAAGGTTGCAGTCTAAACTGGGTATGTGACATTTTCGACTACTTATTTTCAGAATATCGATGGCGACAACCTCTTTACATAAAGTGGATTACCCACTTCTCCCAAGGACATTATGGTAATTATCGTTTGCTCAATGGTTAAGGCTGATCAATTATCGTGAATCATTTATGATTTTTTTACACGCAGAAAACATCGGCCAATCACTTGACCGAAGCAAATCAACAACTTCGAAAAATACCTCTTTAGTTACACGTTATTATAGTAATTTGAATGGAAAACCAGCCTAAAAACACCGTGAGGTTAGTATAATACGTTATAAGGATATTTTAGAATAATTTATTTAAAGGTAAGATAAAAATCTAACACAAAACAATTTGGTTCTTAAGGCGGGAGTATACCTTAATACCTTTTGACCCTTGATCAATACTAGACTATTCTTACGATACAATTAAAATGAATCCAAAACAAAATAAATTTGGAAATAGTTCTGTGGTTCAGTAACAAATAATAAGCGCATCCAATTTCGGAAAAGTCAATGACTGAAGAATAGTTCTGATTTTCTTTGAAGAGAAAAACTAGACAGGGTGGCTAGATTATAGATAGGTACACGCATCAGGCAACCAAGAGTTTTCGAATACATTAACATATCGAGACATCTTGGCGAGCTCGACTAGATATTAAAAATACTTGAAATAAAAAAACTTGCTAAGCAACTCACATGCGCGTGTCCAACACAAAGCAGACACAAACAACACAACGTAATTCATTTTGCACTTCACATAAAACACTATAGCATTACTAAAAAAACTTTATATTTTTTATAAATATTTTTTTATAAATAAATTTATATATCTTAATAAATAAATTAAAGAGCGCAGTTCTCGCTCGTCCGCTTTGCTATACTGGATATTGGAGGTCAAGTCGGTACGTTAAATACTTACAAATACGTTTTGTTGTTCCTGTCTTGTACCGTTCGCATAAAAACTGGTATGCCTTGTGACGTCATTGTTTTTTTACGATGGAAAATCTGTACGCCGTCATTACGCCCAAAATACCTTGAACTTCGTTTACTTAATTGAAAAATAAATGTTTTTGAAGTTTTAAATAATATAAATATTGATGTGTTATATCTTAAAGCGATTTTTTATATATATGTGTATTATTCTTGGCAAATTTTTGCAGCCACGTCCTGACAATTACGATTTAAATCCCACAGATTGAGAGCGAGGCTATTGCTGTTTTTCGGGCATATTTCCCAACTTTTAGCTAATACTATAATGTTTATAACCAAATACTCAGTAACATCTTGTCCTATCTGGAAATTGAACTCGGGACTTACAGAGGACTTGTAACATGTAATCCAGGTAATAAGAAATTAAAACATTTAATATTTAGAATATTAAAATAAATTCTTAATTCACAATTAGAGTTAATCGCATTCATGCTGGAAATCGTAAAAAAAATACAATTTAATGTTCTTTAAATTGTTCTGCAGTCGGTACATAGTTATTCATAGGCATATAACAAGTTTCTAAGTATACAGCGCTGATATATCTCGCGATGTGAATCATGGATTTACCCGGGTCTTTACAACATCCTCATACAAATTATACTGATTTTGGTGGAATACTTCAACATATTATGTACGTCAATATTGTTAATTTACGGAGAAAGGGAATATTTTTTTGATAAGTTTCACTACTAAGAATTAATATCGCGAGAACATATCAATAAATAGTGTATTCCGTCAACCTGCAACAGGCCAGCATGATGGACTAAGGCCTTAACCCTCTCTGTCATATAGGAGGCCCATTCCCAACAGTGGGACTTATATGGGTTGATGATCAATATCAATAAACTAAAATTCTCTTGTAAAAGTAGCGTTGTTATTGAGAAATTTTAATAGGTTTACAATTATTAAGAAAACAAGTCTTTTAATTAAAAAATATATTATTTACATAATAAGACAATTTTACAAAAAGTATTAGATATAATTTGCTTTTTTAATGTTTTTAAGAATTGTAAATATCAAGTTGTAGTCAAAGATCAACAACCTGAAAACGGAACATTATTTATTTAATCCAAAATGATTCCTAAACGTGTTATGCATTTAGGAATTTCGTTATGTGAAAAAATTTAAGCTAAGAAGCCATTCTTTGTTCGGATTTTTCTTATTGAATAGCTTACTACCATAAGTTAATTTCTATGTTATCATTCAAAAAATTTTTTTTTGACCACTTAACCTACACAGAAGATACATTCAAAAATACTTTTTTTAAACCACTGTCCCTGTTATGTTTATTTTCCCACGAATTAATAGATAACACCAAAAACACATACATACTTCTGATCCCCTAAGATCCAAGTCTATCACATTAAAAACTATGAGAGACTTTTCGCTCTTATAAACACCAAGGCGCGAAACAAATATTTGTCTCGGTCTTGAAGCTGCAGTCTTTCATATCTCAAGCTACTATCTAGCTAACCAGGCAATGGTAAAAGATTACGTTTCCAATCAAAATAATCAAGACTATAATAAATACATAATCACTCAAGTCACATACTAAGCATCAGTCACTATGACAGATAGAGCAAGTTAATTAATATTGCAATTATAATATTTTTTCCGTTAAGAGACCCTGGGTGATGAATATTAATAATCAATTTCATGATTAAGTTGTACTCAAGGAATATTAATATTTTTTCTGAATATAATTAATACATATTTAATATTACTACTGAATAGTAAACATTTACCATGCAGAATCTTGGTTCAACACTGTCTAATAAAAATCCACAGTAAAGTGAAATTTACTGCTAAATTTAGTTGAAAAGCGCCAGTAAGGAACGTCAAGAACCTACTCTATTGTTTAAGGCTGTCTTTTCCTCAATAGTATGTATTTTCATCGCTCATAACATAACCTCATTACGCTTTTAATCCCTGAAGGAATAACTAGAGATGCATTTTAGCACCCATATCTCGCCTGGTATGAAACAGTCCCACGTAATAAACCCATTGCTATTTTTCGGCCACATTTCCACTCCGTGTTGCTACTGAGAATTTCCTAATGGAAAACCCCAAGATCACTTTCCCCAACCCGGAAATCAAACCTAAGTCGGCTATATCGCAGGGCACATACATATTTTTGATGTTCTCTATATTATGGAGAAATAGTAAAATTTCTTTAAACTTCGCAATGTTTTAAATTGTTAATTTTCAATTAATGAAAAACTACTATAAAATTCTAGAAAAGTCGGTTTATTTACACTGGCATAGGTCCGGTGTGAGGGGCTATTGTTATGTTCAAAATCCACTGTATATTAAGAGCTAATAAAACGATACTAATTGCTTGATCCCACGCCGTAAAGGTGCTATTGATAACAATGTAATTGTGTGTAATAAATAAAATTCATTTCTTTCAACATGTATGTTATTATGATCGTTATTGTAAGCTTGTGTATAAATTTTCTGTTTCAGTCCCAAATTGTTCAAAAGTAAGGAGTAGGTAATTAGGTATCCGAAGTTATATGGTATGATTATTTTTAACGTTTTTATATTTAAAATTTTAACTTTAACTCCTATATATCCAAGTCACCAAAACGTGCTGATTTAACCTCTCTATATAAAATGATACTAAGTTAAACCTACAAAAATCTTATCAAAATATGAAGGTATCAATAGAGTCGACTAAACACCAGTTCGACCCAGTGCCCAATCACCCAAATTCGTCCCGAAGTGAAGCGTAATTTCCTTCTCGCAATTCGCTTAGCCATTAACCGCATTAACTTTCATGTCTCGTCTACTAATTTTATTGGCTCCCCAATTCCAGCCCTCGCGTTTGATTACGCACTCGTTAACATAGAAAATAGTAAGTTAATTGCCTTAATAAATAATACAGGCGATAATTTTCGTGTTGTCATCGTGGTAGATAATTTAGATTGTGGAACCATGTTTTTTTTCGTTACAACTAACTTTTGATTTATTTATATGTAATTATAACCAAAGTTATTTTTCGTAAAAATCTAATAATGTAAATAAGTAGCAATAAACAAAAATAATATACCAACAGAATACTGGCTGAACAAATATTAGGGTGCTGCTACCTCGTAATCTCAAGTATGCGCCTTGCGATCGAGAGGTCTCGGGTTCGAAACAGGATATATCTTTTACAAAGACTTTCAAGTCTAAATATAATGACAGAACTATTACGACTTGTTAATTTCGTGCTTAACTGAAATCTAAATGCGTCGCGTCATGCATTAATTTAGTAAAACTCGCAAAGGTTCTTTCCCTGAATAAATTAATATTTGTTGGCCATTACAAAATATTGTAATTATATATGACAACATGTGAAATAATTGGAATATTGAGGAATCAATACGTCGAACCATGACAATGCCAGGAAATTCCTAGATTATAAATAATAAACAGTTTGTAATACTGCAAGTGTGTGGATTTCCATGGCAGCCGAAAAGAAATGAAGGTATTTAAAATAAAACAAGAGTAATTACCTTTAAAAATAGAAAGAGTGTAAAGTAATGTGTGCTCATGATTTCCTACGTTTGTGCTTCAGAATTAATATTATGAGGAAAAGGTATGAGGAATATCCCTTGAACGTTTTTATACGTATTTATTTAATTTTATTATAGGTACTACCAAATTAATTTCGACATGCCTTGCCTGTCTCCACTCCAGAACTTCACATATTCATCATCATCATCATCAACAGCCCTTAATTCGTCCACTGCTGGACATAGGCCTCTCTTGTGGCACGCCACTGGGCTCGATCCTCGGCTCTCCTCATCCAACCCCTGCCAGCTATTCATACTGCACTCTACTCCGATCTGTCGTTATAATGTTATAATGCTCTTTAGGTTTCCTATTCAGTCATCGTTCGCTGTTACGTAAGTGTAGATATTGTGAGTAATTATTATAAATTGTGTAATATAAAATAATAACATAATCATGCCAATATAATTGCAATGTGATGACGCTTACCATCCTTTTTTTTTACATAATATCCGTTTCTAAAATGTATTGTAATTTTTGTTGATCTAATAATTATGCCAAAAGATGACTGTACATTGTTGATTAATGCGTAAGGTATCTAAAGCTATCGGATTCGATTCTAGTATCGGGCAGGAAGTTACAAAGATTTTTTTTTAGAAGCAACTCGGAGCCTAGAAATATATCCAAAAATAACTATACATTCCGTTTCTTTCTTCATTCAGTTTCTGTCTACTCCCAAGACAATACTTCCTTTTAACACGGCTTCCAAAATACAACTAAAGAAACCATCCACTTAAGATAAATCCAAACGTACCGTATTACCGCTAACAGACGAAGTTCGTCGGTTTTTCACGAGAATGTTAGTAACAAACACTGAGAATAAATTCCTGGACAAATCGTGGTGTTGTAAGTGAGGCACGTTTTCAATCGAACGCTCGGACGGAGAGAGACCATCGGGGGCTTATTAACAGTCCTGGTCGACATCTTTTGACAGATATTGGACCAGCAACGACGCTGGAAAAATTCCTATTCAAAAACGGAATAAAATATTTTATGCACTATCTACGGATGTTCTTGCTACAAGCTTGGTTTTCTTTTAAAGTTTTTTTCATGTTTAATTTTATTTTATCGGTGTTATTCGCGGCAATTTAATCATGTGGGCCGTATGCCAGACCTATACTAAATCAAATTAATACTTTTAAGTACAAAGCTACATTTGTCATAATATACATTTGTCCTTCATAGGTCCGTGAGGGAGCATACGAATAATACTGTTTAATTAATTACGACGAACAAGCCGTTTTTATATGTTAGTCCCTTTATACATACCTATACATAGACGTCATAACTCTTAATCTGATTAAAAGACAACATTTTAGCTGGGGATTGCACAGAAGTCTCAATGCAGTTTTATTCGTATTTATGTAGTTTTACTCCACCGCTACACAGGAGAAAAATTGTAGATTACCCACAGAATTGACAAAATAACCATAAAAGTTGAAGAAGACACATCAAGGAAAATGCCCCCGATCTGGTTTACTTAGAAATTTTTATTATGAAAATTAACCTTATGATTTATAAAAGCAATAGATTTCCCTTGTATCGAAAATATTTATATAAATATCGGTAAATAAGTATTTGAATTTTATTACGAACTGTATTTCCTATATTGATTGGGACGAGAAAAGCACTACGTGGACTAAGATTACTCAATAGATGCAGTAGCAAAAGCTACTTGGACAATAAAGGGATGCAATATCATGCAAAGAAAGCAAATCCCAAGAATAATATCTCTTTTTAATTGTAAACATCAGTCCAAGATAATAGTCTTGACAGGTAGTCGTAATTATTTCTGGCAATCTGAAGATAGAACCTACTACAAAATATCACTGCTAGAGAAATGTCGAAAACCATGTCTCCTGACAGAATACAACCCCAAAGCTATCGGATTCAGAGAGATGCCATAATAAATTGACGATCTGAACCATTGGAGAGGTTGTGGCCTCCACGACTGTCTCTAAAGCTTACGTAAATAATACCAAAGAATGGAAAATGCTAGATATTGTATCTAAAGGAACTACTGGATGTCGTTTAATAAGACTTATGGGATCGATGTTAAGATAATGAAAGTAGCTTTCGGACTTTTTCATATTTCTGATAATTTTGATGAAGGAATTCTTGGACATAGACAAAATATATATAAATTTCATTCAATGTAAAGTTCAAAGCAATATGTTTAAAACCAAAAGTAGCTGCAAAATTTCAAATTTTACTTCAACCTCTCTTTTACGGCATAATAATTAATAACATATACTGATGATTATTGCATCAGTATCTCAATAGATTCAATGATTTTATCAATAGATGTATTGTTTTGAACCCGCCACAGTTTTACATGAACGGAAAACTAAAAAACACTATGCTTAACTAGGAAATAGCCGGGACCACTCGAATAAAAAGAACAATGAGGCAATCGTCATAAAAATACAATATGTTCTTGTTAAAAAAAACAAACAAAAACATTCAAGCAGAGAAAAGGACTAAAAATGTTGCTATCGGGAAAATGTAACAAGACTACATGCAGGCTGGGAATACCGAATGTGTAATTACCATGCCTTGTCGCATTTGAAACATAAATTCATGTTGCTTTTGTGATTATACCTCATTTAATTTATAAGGAAATTTATTTGCATTTCTCGGATCAACTCCATTAAAATTCGTATTTTTTCATACACACTTCTTTAGATGGTATACCAAAATCAGACCAGCTGGCTTAAAGTACAATTTAAAAATAGAAATTCGAATTCAGAACATCTTTCTCACACATGGCAATCGCTGGATCAAAACGAGGAAATCGCGTATCCTTAAGACGAACATTCAAAAATTCCGTGATAGATGTCCTCTGAAGCAAATACCGCGTGAAAAATATTGAAATATAGAAAGAGACAAGAGGTATGGCTGAGCACCACTGTCAGACTGGTTATCGATGACCTCCGAATATTATTTATGACCGTCTCAGCGTGGGTAACGTTCGCACACTTGACGCTCCCACTATTTGCGCAAACACCTCCGAACACCGTTGATTTATCGCGATTCAGTGGCTGAAGCGCTATTTTTTGTGCAATCTTTCATGTGGGTTATTTTTGAATCGGATTACACCTTTCTAACTAAACATTCTCGAGAGGACTAGTAGGATTTATTCTGTAAGCCTAACTGGTGATAAGAGGATCACAAAAAATAGACGAGTCTGAAATTCCTTGTTTTTGATGAATATTGGTTGAATTCTTATGGGCGCTTAATTAAACTTTGATGCTTTACTAATTTGTATATCTGTCTAAACGCTCTTCTAATTTGTACGTTTTAATAACGTTATTTTATCAGCTTAATTAATTTTTAAATTTATGTTGAACTTCTATGGTGTTTCATTCTTTCATAATAAATTTTATTTTGTCAAAATTTGAGTAAAAACGTAACAAAAATATTCACTTTCATATGAATACGTCGCTATCACATTTTACTATGTCATCTTAATTTACATCGATGAATAATTATAACTATTAAATTAAGTAGTCAAGGAAACGAACTTTACAAAAAACCCAAGTAGACGAGACCCCAAGTAGTTGATACGACAAGAATGTAAAACATTAAAGTATAAATCACTCAGTTTATGAAGTGCATTGATTGTCATAAAGAGTTAATTGTGAAACCACATCAACCAATTTTAATTTAATAGGAGGAAAAAAATAAGATAAATTATTAGATTTATCTATTGATATAATTGCCAGCCCCTACCTTCGTGTGCGTAACTTGAGAGTTGTCTATTTTTGAGATGTTTTATACTTTTGCCTAAGTTGTTTCGAAATATTTCTTCCTGAAATAAACGCTTTTAAACAAACTAACAAAGAAACTATTTCTCCTATACTTATAGGAATACTTTATAAAAGACAAACTAAAATATTAAGTACATTATGACAACATTACAAAAAAATAATTTGATTACGTTGATCCCAATATATGGAAGGTAAAGGTGCATTTATTACGATCTTTAAATTTATACACAGCGCAGTAACTCTCACGCAACTGCGCGCGCAGCACTGGCGAAGAACGCGAACCGAAGGCGCTTATATTTATAATCTCCGCACGAGACGTCCGATCGTGCCGTCTCTTTCTCGCCGAGCCGCGCCGCTGCGCTTACCCACCTATCACTAACAACCGACTGAGGGACCGCACGATTTGGGCACCAATATTTATAAGCTTCGGTTGAGACAGCCGAGCATGCTGTCTCGCTCGACGTGGTCAGCGCGTATAAATATAGGATCGCTTGCTCCGAATAAATTAATTCTAATTCTCACGAGCTGGTGTTTCATTGTACCTCCTGCGACGCTACAAATTTAAACTTAACGTCCAATTAAGTCTTTATATTGGAAGAGACACAACAACCATTAAAATTTGCTAAAATTTACTAAAAATTTCCTTATAAAAAACCCAACCGTTTAGAATATAAACATTATTTTGTAAATACTTGTAATCCAACTCCAAAGACACCAAAAAAAAACCGTTGCACACTCGACATTTTAAAACCAACAAACTTTTACAAACGCAAACCCAAAACGTGTAACTAGCTAAGCATCATTAGAACTTGGAGCATTAATATCCAATCGATGTGAATACGTTTTCGTTAAAAGGTTTTTTCAGTCTGCGTACATTGATATAAATGAGTGTCGTCCTCGCATCGAACAGTGGGCATAAATCAAGTGGAGCAGAATGAGGTCCGCTCGTTTGTTTGTTGTCCGTATAATAAACGATTGTGGATCGGTCATTTTCTCAATCAAGTCGTTCAATGGTGTCTGTCGCTTCGGATTCGCCGAATGGAAACAAATCAAGTCAAGGACGATGCAGTGTTTTTGTTTTCATCTTGTTAGTAAGGATCAATTGGATGCATTACAAGTTAAGCGTTTTCATTAAGAGTACATATAAATTTGTTTACTTCGTTTTTTTTCCCGCCAATCGAAAATACTATATATACGAACACACTTCAAAAAGGGATGTTAGATTCTGAAGGTAAACTCATAATGACAACGTGTTTCCGTCGAGATAGATATTTTGCAACTACATTAGTATCTTCACTTCACCGTTCAACTAAATTAACTAACTTGTAGTACCATAAAAGACTACACACATTTTTTTATTTCAAAATAAATTTTCCTTTAAAATTAATATATAGTAGCTGTAACGTAACCGCCTACACAGCTTCAATACTGCTTTAAATACATGCATTCCATGCGTTCCTTTTGTGTACCTATTTAAATATTTCTCTCATCAGAACAAGTTGTTTCAAATTCTTTGGTTTTGCAATGGAACTTGTTTAAATACAAAACACGTATCCGTTGTATAAGGAAAATGAAGAGAGCTTCGAAATAGTTAAGGCCTCGTGACTGGACAATGGACATTGCTACTTCGCGAACATCACGTTTTTCCCGTCGTAGTGATAAGTTATTCTCATGCTCTTCCATAGCAACTATTGTAATATCCATTTTTTGGCCCTATTCCACCACAC
Organism: Cephonodes hylas; assembly: GCA_030295005.1. NCBI lineage: Eukaryota > Metazoa > Arthropoda > Insecta > Lepidoptera > Sphingidae > Cephonodes > Cephonodes hylas. The sequence continues at coordinate 9,483,593 of AP025366.1, forward strand.
ACCCGCAACTGTATCTGTGGTCTAGGATCAACAGCGGCACGCACAGTAGTGACGCAAAGCTTAACTAATCTTAGAGAACCTATGTAATTTGTCATGATCCTGGAACGAAGTTAATCAGAAAATATATAAAGAAGGGGTAGCAAAACAAAGAGTAGTGCACTATATGACTCTGTTGGTTTACTTATATCAATCTATATGAGACCTCTAAATGTGAGGCTTGAAAGTCCTCTACAAATTAGATGGTTTCGGCCTTAGTTCACGATGTTTTCGTTTACCGTTAAAGGATGATCATGGTGAGTCACACATAACTTCTAAAAATTAGTTGTGTGTGCTAAAAGTCTAAGCCCGCTACAGCCGAGATATTGACCGTGTGTCTTAATCTCGAGGCCATGGCCACGATGATACAGACAAGTGCTTTTTGAAGCGTGCGTTCGGAATTAATAAGTCATATTTCTGACTTGACTACCTCGTGGTTTTGCGCTACAAGTATGTAATGTGTGATCTGGTTCTGGGTTCGATCCCCGGGTCGGGAAAAGTTTTATTGGGTTAAGTAATTAGGAAATTTTCAATAGCAACAAGGATTCTGAAAATGTGCTCGACAACCAGCAATATAGTTATTTATCGCTCTCTATTACGTGGCGCAATATGGATGTAGGAAAGTACCTCTGCCTACCCCATCAGAGAATACAGGCGTGAATATAATGTATATGTATGTATATCCGTATGTGTATCCAACTAAATAGTTGTTGTTTGTTTAGTGATCCGATGTTTTCTTAGTACACTGCCGTGAGGAAAACCCATCACCTTCATACATAATGACAATGTCATAATATTTTAATACTTGTATAATGTGTATCTATTTAATTACCATTTATATGTGACTTTATAATAACTTAAAATCCTTGACATTCAAATTCAAATTAATTGCAGTCTAACCTTTTTTTTGTTTTCTGAATGGATAATTAACAGAAACAAATTTCCCAAACAACCGTAGCTGAATAAAGAAATACAGAGCATAATTGATACATCAATAGAAGCGGGAACTTGGTTAGCTTTGAGTGTTAATTTTGACCCTATCAGTCAACTATCACACGTTTAATCTTAAATGCTCAATTGTTTTTTCTATATTGACTAATCTGGATAAAATTATGAACAAGGCACGTCCACCTTTCTCTGGTTCCATATCCTCAGTATCAAAACAGGTATCGTCAATTAATGTCTTAAAATATAAATTCCAGGCAGACGAATGGAAAATATTGTGCAAAATGTAAAAAAATAACAAAAATAACAGTGTTATCTGCAAAACATTTCGCGTTTTCGCCTGGCGCAACGTCAAATAGCAACGGAACCGTAGGAAATAGGAATCATTATTTAATGTCAATGTTTAACTACATTGCTCCCCGCAAATGGTCCGGTAATGATTCCAGCCGATTGCCGCCAGTAATGTTAGGGTAACAAGTAAATTAACTTTCACAACTTTTTCGACATTCACTAAATAAAAAAGTTTTATTCGTGAAAACAGATTGCTTTTGATTTCATTGCGGTGTTGATTTAGAGACGAGTTCTACGAATACATGGCACTGTGAAATTTATTTAAGTTAAAATATTTTAACTATTTTATTTCACTACGAAAGTTGCAATCGTCTGTACCTACCAATGGGTTGCTCAAAGTTAAGTAACTTGTAACACAACATATTTAAGTGTGATGAACTATATCTATAGATTAATTAATTCATAAACACTGTAGTGACGTCGATTTTTTTATTATTCCTATCATACAAAAGTTTTGAAAGTATTTACTTCCAGGTCCCTTTATACCAGAACATTATAAATATTTATTCATTTTCGTAATCATAGTAAGAATACATTGAATTTAATTAAAACCTCCTATAACAAACTTCCCATAAAACAAGTCCCATCGAAGTATCTATTCCCAAAAAAGAAGTGCTTTAGTTGCAAGTAACATTTTTCACTCGCCTCAAATTAATTCTGAAAACAACTTCGGACATCTCGAATCATGTACGCAAGATATTTAAAAAAGGAATGCTAATCTTAAAACCATATATCTAAAGTTGTAATGTCGATGTTGCTACTAAGTTTATTTAATATCATGCGACCGAGAGGACATCAAAAGACGTACGGAGGACGTTATTGAAATCTGATGGCTATTTACCGGCCAACCGTGCATAAATAGCTTCTAAAATGTTTATTGACTTCGACTTTATATTGCCTGTAGCATGCCAATTTGGAGATCTTAGGACGGCAATATGTAAGATGTGTACGTAATGGCATGGATAATGGCAAGTTATAATTCAGTGAATTTTGGGATATGTATTTCTGAGTATGTAATTATTGTAATCTAGTTAATTTTAAATACAAAGATTTATCAAATCATAGGCAGAAATAGAGTGCAAAAGTACTTATTAAAAGCTTAAATTGGCCACTTTAGAGATTAGGACGTAAGAGATACAGCAAGATGACTCTAGAATATTTGGCCTTATGGATCTTATAATACTTGATACCGCTTCAATTGTTTCATATTATCTTGTGAGAGATTATGCTACAACCCTCTTAGAGACTACCTAACTAGATCCTCGCCATAGCCACTCTCGTATACCAAGATTGAAATAGACTCTTCAAATTTCTTTGAGATCTTACCTTAGCCTACTACCAAGTAATTCAGAAATTTGTAAGTAAAGTACTAGTTATTTAAAAATAATTTGGAGTAGAAAAAAATCTTACCTGATCATCGTACTCCTCATTTAAGCACAAAACGCAAATAATAGTATATCCTGTAAATAAGCATCCAAAACACTAAAACAAAATTGCACACAAGCAAACAATAATCATGTTTAAACGTCTGAACATCCTTACATCAGGTGTAGGATGCAATTAATGTGGAACATTTAAGGGTCGTGCGTTGAACACCTATATCTCAACTTTATTGTAACATAAAGAAAGCTAGCTGTAAAATAGAATCGGGTGGCGTGTGTGCAGCCAGACATAAAAGGGAATTAATAAGACCGTTTCGTGGAGCGATTCAGCAGACAGATAGCCCGCCTTACTTCGTATAAACCTCGCAAGATATACGTGGAGATATTGAAAGTAATCGATTTTAAAAGCTGTTTCGTTATAAACTTCAATTTGCGACTATATTGCTAGTAGACTCTTTGAAGTTGTTTTATTGGATGTACACTGTTTTAGATTTTCTTTTGTGTGTTCTTTTTTGTATCTCCGTATCGTTGATGCTATGGAATTCTCTTATGAGTTTTAAGTTTTCTGTGATCTTTTGTGTAAGAATTATAAATAGAATGGATTCCATTAACGGGATTTAACAAACATTTTAAAAGTGTAAAAGTTAAATCATATTATGTAAGTTGCTATAACATAAATTCTAAGCTGGCTTCTACGTCTCTTCAAGCAAAACAGTATTATTACTTTACACGATTTCTGGATTCGTTTACTTATCCACCCCATCACCTATATACCTAGAAACATACCATTATTCTCAGAAAACTATATATAAAATTTCATACTACTATTAAGCTCAGCACGATTTCCGAGCACATAGATGGATCAAACCGTACCAGACTTTAGGAACACCCTCACGCCTTTTACATCCACTGAGTTTCCGTAACAACAAATTTAAAATGTAGTTGCTATAACAAAATTGCAAGGCGTTTCGTTCCTCGCAAGGAAGACATTGTTATTCATATCCGTGAACCAGGTGGGATAAATGAGGCGCTTGCGACCTCTAAATCACTGGTAAAAATCAGAATGTTTATCTTAAGCAATTTATTCATTTAGATTGTATTACTCAAGTGCTTCGTTAGGATTTTGACACTAAGGCAAAGGGAAAAATACATTTTGAAAACAAATCATAAGGATTTTGAAACATAAATGTTGATGGAATAATGTTATATCTTCTCATTATAGTGGATGTGGGCGATCTAGAAGACTTAAGGGTTCCGGCATCGAATACTGTGGCGGGCAAATTTTCAGTAACAGCATAGAGCTTGAAACGCAAACTAATAACGGCAATATGATCCTCCTCTGTAATTTTGAATTATAAACACAGTTAATAATAATTACAGAAACAGAGCTCCATTTACCCCTTCACAGTTACACGCGTGAGTGTACAAGTCTCTTTTCGAGCTATCCTCAACAAAACTAACTTGTAGTGTGCTGGAGGACTACTTGAAGTGAAAGACCACTTGTACTGTCGTATGTCGAATGTGTATTTTATTGAGAAACATGCACTCCTTATATACAAATTAGACCAGCGAGAGTGGCGCCCTCTGCGGGCAAGCGCGGGCGAAAAAGCGCGGGAAACGAGCGCGTGCCAACGCGCGCCCCGCGTCCGTGCCCCCGCGCGCCCCGCGTCCGCGCGACTCTCGCTCACCTATAAATATTAGGCGCGTCGCGGTTTCGCGGTTATTCAGCGCGGCGCGTCGTCGGAAGAATCATCGGGCAGCTACTCGTCGTGTGCGGTGTGCGTCGCTCGTCGTGGGTCTCCAGAACTGTCGCCGGGCCGTGCTGCGTGTGTCGTCGAGCTTCGCTTCGTGATCAGCGGTGATGGCGTTTTCACGCCGCACTTGCTGTGGTTTCACTTGACTTGACGTCAAAAGTATGTGGCATTTTCATGCCGCGCCCATCCATTATCCAAAGTCTATTATAGACTTATAAACGTATTATTATTCTACTCGCTGCGTTTTATTTATTATTCCCTCTCTGTGTTTTATTTCTTGTATTCCTGGTATATGGTATATTTGGTATGTCACGGTAAGGTAAGGTAAGGTGGTTGGTCTTGAGAGGTAAAAGGTAAGTATGCATGTTCTCTGTATGTGCGCGTGACGCCACAAACTCTTAGGTGGTAACAGCTCGATTGAAATCTCGGAGACGTCCCTAACAATATCCAAATGTACAATTTTATCGTCACTATAAAAGTAAGAAGGATGTAAACGCTACCCTTCATTCTCGCTCGCTATCGAATGTTTAGCCTCGCCCATCAAAGTTTCTGGCACTCAAAAATCCATTTGAAAAATACTTTTATACGTATCCATAAGAGAATTGGCAGTTGTAAAGGGTGCGTTTATCTTCGCCGAAGTACTTATAGCGCTAAAATCTAAGGTATTAGAATTACGAGCGTGGGTTACTCTAATATCGGATTTATGTTCCATTGTGGATACAGACGTTACGTAAACATGGTAAGTAGAGGTGAGGTCGCTTTCAATGCGAAATTACATCGAGATTATAATTTCATTTATAAAGCATCATTCATAAAGCCATTTCGTAAGTTTCTGGGTAATACATCTAGCTACAACTTTGCATGCTAAATTGTGCTTTACGGATTGAGGAAATAGTAATGATTGAATGGTTAGATTTGATAACACTGTGGTCTCTGTCATGGTAGTTACAAAAATTAATCCGTATTGAAATCTAAACATAGTTTTATCGTACAGTAATCCACTTTTGTTCAATAAATATGTCAGTAGCTCTCTGTTTAACACAGTATTCTCCAAAACATACATACTTTAAATGGCTCGGTCCGTTTATACCAAAAACGATTCTAAAGCTACTATTGTCAAAATGTAATATAAGCACCCCTACATATTAGCCATAAAACGATGTTATATTACACAACAGTAACAACTTTGTGGTCTGTTTTAATCGTCAGTCGTAACCGTTTACAATTGCAATAATAATTTAACTCGGCGAAGGGATCGACTCACGAATCAAAACAAGAAATGAATGTTACACTACGAGATCTTGTTTGTAATTTGCATTAATTCCATTGCTTTTGATATTGTTATTATATTTTAAAACGTATAAGCTTTTACGATAACTGGTTCATTTGGAAACTGGATTTGGATTGTGTTCTATATAGATGAGGTTTTGGCGTTTTATGTGGCTTTGGACGGGTTAATATCGTTGTTCAAGTGGGCTATCAGACTTAAGTAATTCATATACGAGTATGTATGTATATTGCTATATGTCGTCTCTTTTATAGGTAATAGTATGTTAGATCTTTGTTACTTTAACACAGAAAATGATAATTAGGTCAATCTATTATACAAGTATCTCTTTCAGCAACTTAATAAAAAATGATAGAACATAGATATAATTAAGAGATTTGTTGGTTCTTTATTATACTGCACTTTCTTTATGGAATCCCATACAAAAAGACAGCCGTAAACATACAAAACATATATGCAATTATATTTTCTCCTCATGTTTATGCGAGGTTTAAACTTCATTAGAAAACAAACGCACTCAAGCTTAATTTTCACATTTAATTACCAAGTTAGTTTCAATTTAAGTTAGCAAGAAAGCTTGTATATTTTATTACAACATGAGGTAAAGTTACCTGGCTCCCACGAGATGCATCTCGCGAGAACTATTAATTTTCCCGGGACATAATGTATTGCGATTACTTCATCACAAAATGTACGGGAGGAAGAAATTTGTTGCACGAGTCTTGGGGATAAAGTCTTCAAAACACTAAGAGTTATGTTACCCTCTTTGTCTGTTCAGCTTTTGTTTCTCTAGACTTGTTGCTTGATAATATTTACATATGCTAAGTGCAATTGGAGACAAAACATCTCGAAGTAAGTAGCTTTGATGCTTAGAATAACTTTTTTCTAATCTTAGGGACGAAAAATTTTAGGATCCATAAATTTTTTCAATGATTGATAGTGTAAAATGTTATAAACTCGGGAATCTTTTTAAAAATTACGGTAAACATATTTTCGACTTTTTAGCTGGTTTCCTATGGAAAAGTGGCACGAGAAAAGTTAAGTTTACCAGATATGTAGTTATATGGCATATCTCAGTAGTATCTAAATGTATTTATTTTTTATTAAAAGTGGTTTAAAAAACTTCAATATAGGTATATATTGAAGTTTTTGCATCATGCCAAGGACGAACTAAGATAACATATTTAAATATGTATGAAATGACTATTTTACTAGGGTTTTTCGAATTAATGTTCTGAATCGGAACGAACGCAAGAAAAGTGACCGAAAATGATATTAGGATTAACAACGACCAGCTTATAAAATAATAAATGGCCCTTTTGAGAGTGTCTTCTACATCTTATACAAAATCCATCAAAATCAGTTCTCTGTCGTGAAATAGTTACAACGGTTTATCTCGGCACGCATTTTTAGTGTAAGGTATATATACAAATCCTCCAATCCCCTATGTTCATACAATACTATCACCCATTTAGTTACATAAAATGCGTTCGTGGCACAGGCTGGGATATATGACGTCATCTTGCAGGGGTTGTGCGATGACGTCATGCACTCATCCGCCTCAGGGATGTGAGTCAACAGGTCACCCTCGAAATCACTGCTAATGCCGAGATACGCTGCGAGGGATGATCAAAGTACCACTTAGTTTGAATAGATTAAAAAATGTTACTCATCATAAGTGGATGAGACAGTTTTTAATCCTTTTTGATATGATTAAAAAACTGGGCTTAAATGCCACTTAGGAGTTGCAATTTGGGGATTTTGTTGGAGTGGAGACCGCGTTTAGGCAGACGGTACAGTAGACAGTACGGTGATTCAAGGACTTGAGAAAGGTGGCGGGTACCGGATGGGTGAGGGCCGCTCAAGACTGGGATGGTTTGCGCTTTCTGGGGAGGGATCCGTTCCGCAGTTTCGCAGTGGACGAGAATAAGGTGAGTGTAGATGCATGGTTTTAAATATTTCCGCTTGAGACAATGTCAGTAAAAATGTAATGCATTTGTATGCGATAATGTACCAACTCGACCAGGTTACCACAGCGTTACCGATATAAAGCCATCTAGTGTTTTATTCAGTGAGTAAATTCCAGTGCAGAGAAATGTCATACGATACTTATGCTTTTTATGTTTTCTATGAAATGAAAACTTCACGCCTGTATTCTCTGAACTTTTTCTGCATATCAACCCTTCGTTATAGGAGGCCTATTTCCATCCTACTCATTTTGTCATTTTCATCACCTGTACGATTTTCTTATACAAAGACATATTAGGTAAGTATCTAAATTAATTTATTTTAAGGTTTAAATTAAGGTACGAAGAAATATTTTATCAACAACAAAAGTTTATTATTGCAATTTGTTCCGATTGTTAGTCGATTTCAATTTGTAAACTCTTGATTGAAGTTTGCCCGACTGTTTTCAATGAATTTCCAACGCCTACCGTTTTATTCATAGCAGTTCGGAACGAGCGCACATTAACTGCGGTTAACTTTAAAGGAAAACGGAATGATATATAGCTCATCCAATAGAAAAACAACGTAATTAAGTTTAAGCTATTTTTCAAGAGTACATTGCGGAAGTTTGTAATTGAATATAATACAGTTACATTCTCTGACGACGGTCCCTCACTGTATCAGAAACTACCATATTATAGATATTTTTTATATAAAGTATAATATGTATGTTTTTCATATGTCTTACTAAATTGATATAAGTGATATTAAATTGGAGTATGCTTCTGTTAATAATCCATGTTATAATCCATTTAAATTTAATTTTTTAATAGACCATTTATTATATTTTTTTTTATTCACTTAGCACACCAACAAAGTAATTACATAATGCACAAGGTCACAAGTTATTATATAAAATGTAATACAATGTTATGACTTTAATTAAAGGCATGCATGACGTTTAAATATTACATTTTGTGACAATGAGAACATAAAAAGGAAAAATACAAATACACTTTTTACAAAAAAAACACAACAAATAAGGTAACAAAACGAAATAAAAATTTATAACTTAGGACTAAATTTTATTGCCAAGTAAGCTTAAGATTTTCATTTGTGGCCCCAAAAAAATATGAATATTTTATTTGCCCACGTAAAAGTTGTATTTCTGAAAAGATACTCATAACAATATCTTAAAAAAAAGAAAGTTAAATCTGTCTTCCTTAACTTTAATCAACGCCTGTTATTTTGATGTAATCAAATGCGTCGGCTTTATAATTGCTCAAGCGGTTTGTATGAAAACTTAATCCACGCCTTAGAGTCGTACATATATTATAGAACAATTAAAATTTTATTTTAAGGTAATTCAAAAAAGAGCTTACAAAACCAGATACAGCAGTAAATATCATGTCACTTTTTTTTTTCATTTCGAGGAGACACCCAAGACCAAACAGTTTCTTAACATAAAAAAATGGAAAAAATCTTAACAAAACTATTTCTAACCTCTAATTCCTACCCAATTCATAATGTTTTATAAAACATTTTTTGATTAAAGCCATTAGCTAATTTCTATCCGAATATACAGTTTTAGCAACTAAGTGTGCAAACATTCTGGCTAAATTTCGGTTACAAGCCCCGACGTTGCAATCCGCATGTCGGCAGCCAATTTTCTCAAATAGCTGGCCACATACTGAAGCATGCTTCCTTCCTTGTATCTGCCTCGGCCAGCTTAGTACTTCTTCCATTTGGTAACAGACTTTAGTTAATGTTTTTGTAATAGATAGGAATAGTAGACTACGAGTAGGTATTTGTAAAATTTTTGGTGTTATGTTTATATAAAGGTTTTTTTTCTTGGTTTAACTAGTGAAGTGGAAATGAATTTTATTTACTCTATTTTGTGGGTATTTTGACTCAAAATACAAATTAATCCAATCAAAAAATCACACAACGTAATATTCAGTATAGGTATTATTTATCCATTAACTATTCTCTGTTATTCCTACAACGCCGTTCATCGTAATTATATTTGTCAAAAACTTATTAAAAATATTTATATTAATTCAATTCAATATAAAAAATAGTGCTAGAAATAAATATTAAAATATATAAAAATAGAATAGCAAATAAAATTATATGCATCTATATGCCGATGATTTGCAGCTTTACGCTCAGGCTGGAGTCAACAATGTGTCTTCGGCAGTTGACAAAATATCGATCTGTCCTACATTAAGTCCTGGTCTGACAGATTCGGCATAAGCGTGAACCCAGTCAAATGTCAGGCTATAATTGTGGGTAGTCAACGCCTTTTACACCAGTTAGATATGACAACTATCCCATCGGTAACATATAATGGCTCGATCATTAACTGGTGTCCAGTCGTAAAAGACCTAGGCCTACATATTGACTCCAGCCTGAGTTGGCGAGCCCAGGTTACTTCCGTGTGTCAGCGAGTAACACTTACACTCCGTACGCTTTATCGCCTGAAGAATTTCCTTCCGCCCAGCACCAAGACAATGCTCGTGCAAACTTTAATCTTCCCGTTGATCGACTATGGTGATGTGTGCTACTTTGACCTGAATGCAGATTTACTCAATAAACTTGACCGGCTTCTCAATAACTGCATTCGATTTATTTATAATCTTCGCAAGTACGATCACGTATCTTCTCTTCGCTCCCAACTTAAATGGCTCCCCATTCGACAACGCCGTAGTTTGCGTGCTCTTAGTACTCTTTACTCTTTACTACATTCTCCAAATCCACCTTCTTACTTAACTTCTTCTTTTCAACACTTAGGGTCTGACCACAACCGAAATCTACGTTCCACTAAAAATCTACTTCTTCGCTGTCCTCCACATCATTCTAACTTTGTACATTCTTCCTTTAACATCCAATCCATTCTTCTATGGAATGCGCTCCCGCTCAGAATAAGGACGTCCACTACACGTGAAGTTTTTAAAACGAGAGTACGAGAACTGTATTTCAAAGAGTTAGCAGAGTCATCTTATTGATATTTATTTTAGATTTATCTATATATATTTATATATATATATATATATGTATATATTTATATTTATATTTATTTTATCGTATATATTTCTGCATATATATTTATTATTGTATGAGTATTTAGGTATGCATGTATGCTTAAGTTATATTATCATAATACACCTACCGAGGTTCATCTCTGCACTCCCCTAAGGTAGACTGTAAGAGAATGCCTACGGCATTAAGTCCGCCTATGTACTATCTATGTAGTATATGAAGTTTAAATAAATAAATAAATAAAATAAATAAAATGTGCAGACATGCAGCCGAGCCCACCACTACGAAATTCACATTTCATGTTTCCGAGAAAATATCAAGCAGCATCTCACAAGAGGATTTCTCGCGATAAGCCAGTTCTCACATGTAAATATTGGTCCACGTCTCATCACATTTATGAATCACGGGAACGTACGGAACGGCTTATTCCATTCATGTGCACCTAGCTCTGCATTTTACCAAACATGCCAATATTATTTGGTCTAATATTCGATGAAAAATTAAAGAAATTCTCTCATGAAAAAATGTTAACGTAAAACTAATTGACAATGCTGTCTCATTGGCCTGTTTAAGTTATGGTGGCAAAACATAGAACTGTGAAATTATACACCAGTCAACCACTACGAGCTAACATATAAATGGCTGAATAAAAAATTAGGCAACATTCAATTTCCACGCTTAAAATTTTATTTTTGTTTTTCACGAATTTTTGTTTTGCGTTGTAGTATCTTTGAGATCGACAAATCTCTCATACCCTAAAAGAAAATATATTTACAAACGATTAACATTGTTTGGCGTTGGGTGCAGTCATTATATTATGATATTTAAATTCATTAATTTCATCTTAATTTAGCATTCCATTATGAGTGTCTTGTCTGACAAATGATTGTGAATCCTTGCTGATCAATTAAGAAAATGTACCCACAAAGTGATTACACTGCAACAAAGCCAGCGCTTCTTTGTAGTTATGAAGCAATGTCTTTTGTGTTTTCATTAAAGTCTTAGCCGTCTTACGGTATTCCAAATACCGATATAGGTATTAGTGTACTTCTGTGATTTCTGTGCTACGTGACCTAATCATCTTTAAAGATATTTACAGTGTTTACCCTTGGTGTGGACTGCAATATGGTGAAATTGAGTGAGAATAAAACTTGGGCTTTAATGCAGAAATTTATTTATTTTTAATCACTTTAATTATCTACAGTTATACTAACTGCGAGAAAGCATGAAGAATTTCCGATAGTTTTAGACTAGTTTATAAAATTATTCCATAAAGGCTGTCAGACCTAATGCATAAAGGCTGATTGTAACGCAAAAAAGTACCTTAGTCCTAATAAAGGGTTTTGTACCGTGTGTAGATACTAGATATTATAGTAAGGAGGATACTTCTAATACTATTCTTTTGACTGCTTTGAATTACACCAATCAATCATTAAAACACGATTCCAAATTTTCCCCTCTTTAGCCAGAAAACATCGAACACCTTTTAACAAATCCAAGAGCAAACATATCTGTAGGATTTGACGCATTGTCGCGCACCGAACACGTATCTTAAAGTTCCTAACTAGAGATTTCCACTTTCCACGTCCACTTCGACCTGACAAACGTTTGGGACTCCGAAGAAACTTGTTTGAAAAGTAGAAAGAACTCGTTGAGAACATGTTAAGGCTATACAGGGCTGCCGCGGAGCGCCGCCTTTCTACAGATGTGACAAAGTTTTATTGGCATTGTTTGTGTTTAGACAGCCCTGAATTTTGTAGAAAAAATAAGCTGTAGGTGCAATAAAATAATTTTATTAAAGGGAAGTTTTTAATTACTCTGACTTCGAAGTTGTGAATATTTCTCCCTTCAAATAAAGCTAAGAATGTGATATAAAACAAAAAGATACGTACAAATATATTATCATAATTAAATTCACTTTTCCTCAATTTTACGTACTGATACTTTACCACTACATTTAAACTGTTTAGTATCAAAACTCAAGCCGCCTATGCCATGGTTACTTATCACCCGTAATATTATAACTTTTTTCTATATATCTTATCCCCAACCAACCACATCAAACGATTTCAAAAAGAAATCCTCCTGTCAATCTCCATAGTCTCTTAGGTATGAGGTTTTAAAAGTATTTTCAGTTTGTAATATCGATTCCCGCAGCCCTAAGAAGTCCCGGGCGAGGTTCAAACGAGGCCCGGTCTGCGACATCCACTCGATTTAATTTACATCTCCGCACCAATTGTTCCCAACTCCAGAGTTCGTCGAACGGCCAGGCGCCGTCTCTGATTTATTTTCCCTCAACATTCGCTAAATGGATTTTAGTTCCTTCATATCAGGGCGTTAACTTCGCTGAGTAGGCTGTGTTAGTTGTGGTTATTTTTATTAATATATGTTGTTTTTTTACGCACTGATAGTAAATTTATATCGAAGGAACATATTATTAGAATGCCTGCATACTGAAGAGTTGTCCATAAGGAGGAGGTGGAGTCTAGGTTGATATTATTTGCGACTTCGTCTGCATAGAGAGATAAGAAATGAGTCCCTAACTATACAATATTCTGGATCCACTTAATCTTTAAGATAAACATTCGTTTCATCGAAGCCTGGGAATCGTAGCCGCTCATTCAAATTCCAAGCATTCAATTATCCATTTATTAATATACCAATCCATTATTCGAAAATCTCCGGCAACCAACAAACTCCAATGAACATAAATTTTCCTTCAAATATCATTGCTATTCTCACAATTCCATGAATTACCGATGTATCTCCACACAAATAATTATGGCGACATCTGAATATTTTTTCCTTAACCTATATTCTTAATTAACCATGTTGTTAATTTACTTAATGATTTACAGAACGATTTTAACTCCATAACTCTAGCATGTGATTTAAATTTAGTTGCGGGGAAAGGGATCTAATAATAGAATCTAAAGATGTGTTAGTAAGACAAGGCGGTATTTGTATAGCTAGTTAAAATGTCTGCTTGACGACTCATCCGTGTTGTTTAAAGTGAAATCACTAGTTCCAGGATTAAAACATTATCTCAATTAATGTCTAGACATCGCATAAGCATTTGTAAGCCGCAATGGAATCATGAGGATTGCATGCGACGAGTAGGTAAATGTTAATGATCCCGGTATTTTATATGCTATGATATTATTTTTACTTGAAAATAGTTTTATTTGTAGAAATGGGAGTTTTAGGATTTAGATGAGGACTTCGAGTCTCGTAGCTCAAGTATTCTTGTGAGCTGTATAGGTTAAACAAATTCAAGAGATGGTGAGCAAATGAGGAGAAATATATGAGAAACATATTTAAACAGCAATGGTAACTAAAAAAATCCAAAAGTCAAACCAAGATTTTTGATAGCAGTCAACGCCTTCAGTAACCTTATATTCAAATACCTCTTTAAATAAATAATTTCTTAACCTACGAAGCTTACAAAACGTGATCACGTATTATATTTACAATCCATTCACACTCGCACTATCAAATTTCAAAGATCAAATTATAAAGCGTATTTCGGCTTCTTGTCGCTATAACTCTAAATGATCATAGTTATAAATTTTTAATACGCCAGCCACGAATTGTCGCATAATCTTGATGCATACAAAGCTTCGGCAACGGATTTTCCTTCACGATCTTGACTCGAGATCCGAGAGATAAGAGTTTGGCTCTCAGCTTAAACAAGCTTGGCGGTACATGTACTGGTATTTTGTCACGCTGTCTGAACCCAACGTTTTGGCATGAATTGGCTTTTTGCTAGTATTGTTATGGCGGCAATTTGCACTAACATAATGCACGAAACTGTATTTAATTTTCTTATCTCATTCAACATCTGCCTTATCTAGATTGGGATTATTCACGCGGTTAATTAAAGGTGTATTATATAAAGTCTTTTTTGAAGTTGTACGTAGATATGGTTTAAGTATACCAGATTTCTCCGTGACCTTTTTAGCACAATTGCATGATGAAATACGTTTGCAACTATTTATAAGATAATTTAATTTGGGTGGTCAGTTAGTTGTGTGATTAACAAATCCACGGTACAAATATGCGCTGAGGCTAGTATTAAGGAAGTTATAGGCAGAAGTTTATTTACACAATCGCATTAATCCCACGCAGGGAGCAAGCATATTGCAATTTTTTAGGCACTTTTGTAGACGCCGTTCTACTGCTATTGGGATTTTTTTACCATTGCTCTACCCGGGAACCTGGGACCTATCGAATGAAACTCAAACAGCGAAACTACTATAACTAGGAAAACTAAATCGTAAACAACTTAAAAGTAACAATATACTACTGTGACTATGGCAAGGATTTCCTCTATTTCGCTCTAAGTTAACTGCGATCAGATAACAATAAATCTCATACCATCCGATAGACATTACTACACTATTCCTCCATTATTTCCGTGAATCTAAAACCGGTAATATAAATCCATATTAACTACTTACAAAAACAACACAAAAGACGCAAATGGAAAGGTGGAACACTCTCCTAATGAGTTACGCCTCCGAGTCGATTTCACGAACTTTGCCCGCTAGTAATAAATTGTTTGAACAAAGAATCGGTTCTTCGCCGTTCACAATAAACAACGGGGTATAAAATTTGGCTGTCGCACATATTTCTTATTTTTCTTTGAAACCGATGCGGGAATGATGCTACGATTGCCCTAGCGTGCCGTAAACGCCATTCTATTAATTAGGCACCGTGTTTGGGATGTGCGCCACAGTTGTCTCGCCAGTGGCGCAACATCTAGCAATTATAATACATGGGATAGTAACAACGGTCTGAAAACTCTTGGTCTTTTTAAATACACTGTAAATTAACATTTCGACAACTTCGTAGATTTATGTTAATAAGAAAAAGAGATTTCTCTAACCATACACTAATAGTTGGATGGTAGTACAACTATGGATTAAAAAATATAATCACTCTGGATGCACTTACACAAATTATATTAGCTACATTGTTATGACGCATTTTTTTACCTTGATAGGCTATTATTTGCTCTTTATTCGGCCTGTACTAAGTTATATATATAAGAACTCATTTAAAACGTTACGTTACAAAAACAAAATATATAACTGATTTGTTGTCATATTTTTTTAAAGAAATCATTAATAATCTTCCTACATAAGCCTTCAAACAATCGACTCATTATGCGAAAGCTGGCCTCAGAATCCGTTTCCACAAACAAAGAAGTTTTAAAATCCCAAACATTTACACACGCGATAAGCCTCTTTCGCAACTTCTTTACTGGATGCGTTTACACTGTGCCTGAAACGGAACGCATGACATCATTCTCAGCGGTTTTCGACAAGACTCCTTTGTCTCCGATGTCGATGGCTACGGTGTAAATCAGTGCTGGTGACAGAACCCGTACAAATCTGAAGAAATATTTTTCGCTTCACTCTTTGTCTCGGAGTGGTTGCGTCATTAAACACGCATGCTGCCGGCGATATGTGCTGAATGATGAAATGGTTTCACGGCAACATTTGTTTGTACAGACCGAAGATAAATAACCACTCGTGAGACTCAAGAGGCGGTTTGATTAAAAGGAAAAAAATGTTGATGGCCAAGCTCATAAGTGTTGGTAGCTATTGAAATTTGTAGACGGGCGTGCATTGAAATACGGCGTCTATATGTTTACGTTCGTGCCACACTTAGTAGGAAGTGTTTTGATAGGTTTTTGTTTTCACAGTAAGTGATGGTTGGGTTGAGCGTCTAGTAGGGTATAGAGAGTAAATACGTACAGATGTGGAGGTGCCATCTCTCATTTGAACGCAGATCATAACGAAGTTGATTTTAAATACGAGATAACAATTGAAAAAAAAAAGATTATACTTATCACTTCATTTTCCATACCTGCACTCCCGCCTGTATTACCCGTAATAATGAAATTTACTTACTTATTTAATGAGGTTTAACTGAAAGAGGTTGCAAAACTGGCTTTGCCAATCCGCATGCGTCCTAATATTGTGAAAAGGAGATGTTGCATTACGTTGAATAACATTTCCAGCATGTTCCATCAATTAGAGAATCTACTCCCGCCTAACGCCTTGAAACTTGACCTAAATATACGTGGCCTGATTGTACATTCATATTTGAGCTGCAAATATTTTTTATTAGTCACCGGGCATTCAAGCTTCATACCTACCATGCGATATAACAATGAGTGTATGCATCATATCCACATTGTAAAGAAATCGTGTTTGTACTTCAAATCCTTTTCAAGGATCATTCTTGGTTTACTGAGTCGCAGTCACTCTTATAGCTTTATATATACGTTTTTTAGCCTACTTTGTAATATAACGTCGCATAAAGTGGCTTTGAAAAACAACGTTTAAAGTAAACGTGGGTGCATCACCGCTCGTTTAAAGGAAAAAAGGAACTGAATGAAGGTTATGACGCTTCTAACAGTCTTACTCAACGGATTAAGCTCAAAAGTAAAGGAGTTTCTAATAGTATAATGAAAACGTTTAATTTGAACTTAACACATATAATGCCTTGTCAGCCACATATGGCTGACATTTTCCAAACCAATTGGGCCGCGTCAGCCATATATGGCAGCCACCATTATTTATTTATTTATTTCACTATTACATTATGTAAAATGTAACGAAAATAGTGAATTAAGACATTCCTCACATTCCATGACCGTATTTTACAAAAAAAAAAATACAGTTAGTTCATTTGTTAGTACGGCATTATATGTGTTAACAGAAAAAAATCCAAAAATATTTTTAAAAGCAAGAAAAAGAAAATCACATACCGAAAAAATCATAACATTTATTCTAAGAACATTACTAGACACATAACATACAAGACGCGAACTATCGTAAATCCTAACAAATTGAAGCTATTAAAATTAAACTCGTAAATTAGTGTGGATTCCCTTCCAGTGTAAGTAATTATAACAAGTTGCGATGTCTGTAACAAAGACGCAGTGTCCTGGGGCGTTGTCAAGAACAGGAATAGAACCGAAACACCCCGACAGAGCGTGAACTCGAGGTGTTTCCAATTTAAAGGCGACGGCTCCACACGACACAAGATTTACAATCGGTATTAATTTAAAAACGTCTCTGATGACATAAGGAGCTATATTTGTAAATCTCATTTGAATCCCTCTGCTCCCGATGCAGTGCGTTTTATGAACATTTGTCGGCGCGCAAGTGTGCTTTTATTGTTTGTTTCTAAGTGAACACAATTTATTATTGTTGTTTAAACGCTGTGGTTGAACTGAGGATGATTATTTTAGACATCTCACGCAAATAGTACAGACACGTTAAATAGGCTTGGGAAATGAATGATACAACAGACTAAAAACATGCGAAGAACTAACAGATTTGCTGCGATCCTGCCAATGTAAAACATCAAAAAAAATATCTAATCAAACTGCTAGATTACAAAATAACTACAAGAATCACAAACGTCATAAACACAAACGAACAACCACATAAATATAATGAAGATGTTTTCCTGGCACGAAACCGAATGAATGAAATAAAGCGATGATCTTAATGGAAGCTCTCTGTTATATTAACAGAGACAAGTAAACAGAATAGGCCGATTTGTAAAAACAAATACAAATTCACCTTGTCCAACATTCTAGGTTAAAAAGGTCGTACGGACACTCCAATATATCACAAAAGTTGGCAGATTGTAAATCTCACAATCATAATCAAATTGCGCCAACTCAATTTCAGATTCATATTTCATTGCAAGTTAATTTTGTGTTTCGCAGAATAATAGTAGTTGCCAAGAAGTATAGCTTTAAAAACGATAAAATAGTATACACTTACTCACATATATAATCATGTCTTGACTTTTATCATGTACTTTTACTTGTAATAACGATAATTTCAAAACATGTTAAACCGGCTTTAGCTTTTCTAAATGTGTCATATTTTGTTGCTCAAAACCCGTAGATCCTTAAGTAATACATGGTTGAGAAAAAGAATTGGCTACGATCCAAACACTTTCTGAACGTGGAAAGTAGAATTTTTCGTAAAGCATACCTAGCTATTAGTGTATTGAATAATACATTACACCAAGCGAATGTTAAAAATAATGTTGGTAAATATAAAAGTAGTTCGTATAGTCTTTCTTATAAGTCGTAAATATAAAACAAACAAATATGTATATAAAAAATATTATGGGTAATGATTAAGAAAATTGTTTCAAAAAAGATCAAAATAAAACAAAAAACCGTTAAAAAAATATAAAAACTAAGTATCCGATACATCAAAAGTGTTCATGGAGATCGAAATATCGATGAAGTCTCACAAAACAGACGAATGCACCTTTTGATTCGATACTATAAAAACAAACCGAAAGTGAAGTTAAACTAGTCTGGAAGAAACTATAAAAAAGCCTTAAAGTAAAACATTATTCACCGCCGGCCAGACGAATCACGTATCCATGAACCGTCATGAAGACGTTTAATTAGTACCAAACACGCGATCTCCTGATCCCACAATACTGTTACTCGGTTATAAAAGAGGAGTGGCGTTCGCCGATGCTCGTAAAGTGGTTGCAATGAAAAAATCGTAA
This sequence comes from Cephonodes hylas, assembly GCA_030295005.1. Taxonomy (NCBI): domain Eukaryota; kingdom Metazoa; phylum Arthropoda; class Insecta; order Lepidoptera; family Sphingidae; genus Cephonodes; species Cephonodes hylas. The sequence goes on from AP025366.1 coordinate 9,502,900, forward strand.
AACAAAAGAGAGTGCTGACGCGAAAATATGATTTTTGTGGCTTGGTTCCTTTAAAAATTATGCCCGCATATAAAAATGTGTATATGCAGAAGATTGCGGTCTCTTGGAAATATTTAAGAGTGTTTTACCTTATGATGTCTGACTTCATATTGTGAGTTTTATGGGAACGCTATCAAATCTGTACGATTTTGTTTAATGATACTTGAAATTGAACAGACTTTCAATTATAGGGTTTAAATCAAAGCATCGTATGGATTTTACACAATTATTGTTTCAAAGCATGAATTCTTAAAAAGAAAATGTAACATGTTCTAAATAACATACAGTGAAGATCTAAATCAATTACAATAATTTTATAACATATTCCACAAATGTAAAAGACTACGTCGTGGCTAAAAATAAGGCAATGTTTATTATACTAAACAAACCTTTAATAAGAGCAAATTGAAATCATAATATCAAAAGGCTCCCATACAAATATTCCGTTACACGCTAACCCAATTTCAGAAAGGTAACTTTTACAAATACGGCGTTGGCATCACTTTTAAGATGTCTTTTTGATGTCACATCAAAAGGAAAACTGATCCTTTTCCAGGCCAATACCTTCGATCATTGTCATCGTTGTAGATCAGCCTTTCCTACTGACTCTCTCATTGTATTCCACCCTCACAAGTTTCATGAATGGACGTATTCTTTATTACAAATACTTTTCTAATTCAATCTACTGAACCCATAACTTTATTTGTTCATTTCAAAGTAATTCGCTGGAGAGGAGCTATGGGATTTTTTTTCTTATTAATATAGTCAAAGAGGAAACGCCCGGGGGAGCCGGTCACATTGTACGGCCACCTGTACTGCTTAAGTTCAACATAAGTAAATCTTTATTGTGTCGCTCAATAGGCGTCGAGTTACTGGAGGGAGTCACCTCATTTTATATTTATAACTCGTTTATTACGTCTTTTGATGTAATAAACCGCAAAAAGATCAGAATGGTGTTGCGCGTGTGTAAATGATTATTGAATTGAATACCCTGCTCCCAATTTTTTTTTATGTAAAAAATAATAGTATACAAATAAAAAGGTAAGCCTATAAAATGCAATATTGAATAGCCTTTTAGAAATACGCGTCGTCAGCTATTTTGGAATCAAAAAACAAGTTGAAACCGTAGGTATTTTAACGCCTCCCACACACCTCCCTAAACGCTTTTATCTGCAAAAACTATTAAAAGATCCAAAGCAAATCAAGCCCTTAAACTACAATTTATTCAGGCATTTTATATTAGCACTTGTACAATTGTAACAAAATGTCGATTAATGAAAAAATTTAAAATTCTCACAATATTTCTCATACGTCCAAGAACGCAAGAGCTAAAAAACTGGTAGCACAGACTACTTAACCTCGCATTCTTCGCGACTGCAGAAACGAGCGAAGTGTACGCTAAATAATGTGCTTCGTAATTACTTAAACACTCAATATCATTCATAGTGTTTATTTATAGCAAATTATTGAATGGTTTATTATTTTAAAAAAATCGAAATTTTATCTTAATACTTTTTTGTAGTTAGTCTCTAATGCCCATTGATATCCATAAAGGAAAGAAAAGTTTATTTAGGCGCACGTGTTCGTTTTTCTTTTGTATCATCATCATCAGCCCTCATACGTCCCACTACTGGGCACGGGCCTTTTCTACAACTCCCCCTTTCTTTTGTATACGAAAGGATAATTCTACTTCATCAAAGTTTTAATATAAATTAGATTAGAGAGTTTTTTTTCAGGTAGGTAGCTAACGATTACATTAGGTTGTGAATTTTTGACCGCAGTTTTTAGTTAGATCTACTGATAAGCATTATTTTTAGGTGCATCCATTAATCTGTTCTTTCATTTTCACAAATATTGAAAGGTCTGGACTCCATTGGAGTCATATACAAAGTCTCGGTAAGGACTTCAGAATTTCCTAAGGAATAAACTTGAGAAAATTAGGTCTTCGACAGTCACATTAACTCACCGAATAAAACGCGACGTCAAACCTTCACCAACATTATTTATTGTGAGAAAGAGTACTTAAGTTGAATAAGATCTGGTTTTACCACTCACAAAATCTTGGGCATATCGAATGTTATTTATGTAATAGCGTAAAAATGACGAGTCTACGAAGGAAGATTATTACGGGCAATAAATCTGTTGTATGTGTCTAGTTATTGGGAACTGAATACGCCATAAATGGAAGCTGCTCGCAAACTGATTACAAGTCCCCTCGCATGCTCACATAGATTTTTAAACACAGCGCGAGTGGAGGGCCCCTTTTATTCTTCCTGTTAAGTACACATTTACGACAAACTCGTAAAGCACGGATCACTGAAAATTTTTGATATGTAACTTTTCTATTCAAATATGCAGTTTACGAGGATCCCCATTATAATTTTACTGACATCGTATTTTATCCCGGCGTAGTGATTATGAACGGTGTATCAAAGGGATTTTTAATATAAAATGTTATTTCTTTTTAATCACTTCCCTTTTTATTGCGCTCTTTCCGGCTCTTGTACCTTTGCAATTACCTACGGTTACGCTGTATTTTATGTACGTCCTACTTAACATAATTATTGCGTTTTTATGGATGTGTTTTAGTGTCGGCCCGGCTGACGAGTGCAGCTGTGATTGGCAGATTCAAAAGTTCAAAAATGGACGCATTTTTGTGTGACATAAAAGTTATTTTAGTGTTTATAGGTGCTTTATGTAATATTAATAGTTTAGTCTCTAGTGTTGCCCAATGTGTGCCAAAGTCGTGCTATTTTTTAATTTCTGGTTTGAACAATATTTTGAAGTGATTAAATCTATTAAGAGATCAAGCATCAAAATTATTTTTAATATCTCATAATTAAAGCACTTATTATCTTAGGCAAGAGAGACAGCATAAAAATCCATCAACCACTGACTGAAATTGCTATACCCGATCTCCTTGAATTCATACATAAGACCTATGTTAATTATTCGCTAATTTTGCAATACAAAACATTCATGAATACTTGTGGTTTGAGCATTTTTCCGTAATTGGAATTGAACCGGTGATTCATGCAGACACATGCTCGCCCGCGCCAAAGAGGTCGTCAAGTGTTTGAATACTAACGATGATAGGCACCAATAGAAGTCGTAATGGCCGTCAAGTGGTGTCAACACACTCGAATGCAGTCAAAGCATTAAGTTTATTTGTGTAATTTCAATTTTAGAACACTTTTTAGAAACGCGATGTAGTCAGCACTACTGTAAGAATTGGACAGGTTTATGGGTCATCAATATTTGTAGGTGGCAACAGGATAACTGGAACTGTTTAATTGAATCGTGGTATAAAATTTACTCCTCATTATTATTACTAAGTATATAACTCCTATCCTTCTTGTTAATTTTTCAGACAAATAATGCAACAGTTTGCATCTAAGGAAAAATTTACAAATCGATCGATATTTGTTAAATTCTCGACGGTCGGGCATTTAAACCTCAGGCACACACCTCTGACTTTTCGAAGTTGTGTGTATTTACAATAAATTATCACGTACTTTAAAGGCGAAGAAAAACATCGTGAGGGAACCTCCATCATGTACCCGTACGGTCAGCCTAAAAGACACGGTATAGAATATACCTCGAATGTTTAATACTCAGCCAGTAGTTCCTGTTAAAACCTGTAGCTTGTTCGCACGTGCTCCACGTTATCCGATACAGTGAGTACTGTAACTATTTTAAGCGCATTTAGATTACTTTTTGTGTCATTTTTCATAAACAAAGATCCTTTGTGTGAGTTATCGGATCGGCATAATGTTCACACGGCGAGGGGCCACATGTTTTTGATTACATATTTTTTTTCTTGTTGAACGTGTCTGTCGTCTTATGACATCATGTGACTATAAATTGGAGCAATTTTTGAATCAACTCGTGTTGGCAATAAAATTGGATTTGTTTGTTTTATTTTGGAGCTCATTAGCGGCATCTGTTGTGAGAGCGCGGAAGATACGTCGATATTGTTAATTCAATCGCGTTATGTGAATGTTGCTATGTTCTATAGATTAGGTTCTGACATTAATTAAATATCACGGGGATTATTTATTTAAAGATTAGTATTATGTTTTGAGTGGTCCGTAGAATATGTTATTGATTATTTATTTATTTTTCACTATAGTTAGAAAGAACGTGCTCGACACAGATGGTGACTTTTCAGCAACTTCCTAAGACGTATTCAATTCGGTTGTAAGCTTTATTAACTTAAGAGTACTTCAAGGCGTTGACAATTTTAGTGTTTTCTTTCGAGCTCTGGATACATTTCCATAATATAAAACTAGCGTACATCACCTCACGCCTATATTCCCTGAAGAGGTTAAATCACAATAACACTTTTACCAACCCGGGAATCGAACCCGAGACCTCTAGATTGCAGGCACATACATGTGCCGCGAGACCACAAGCCAATCGTAAAATTAATATATCAATAAAATAACCATAAAGATATAACATTTCTACGAATGTAATAATTGATTATCATATCCTACTATACCGCCATCTTTTGGGCCAAGTGAGAAGTATTGTTGCCGCAGACAAAGATCTGCCCTCCAAACTATAATTATATCACAATAAAAAACCAAGTTTACGATCCATAATTTTACAAGTATATCCTGCTCTTTTTACGATGCCTTATTTACTTTTTTACTGCATTTTGTCTGCTTTTGGGTATTAAAAGTCCACATTAGGCCATCGTAGTCTAAGACGAAATTCTTTACAATTTATGATATAGGAGGTAAGATTTCGTCATTTAAATAGTTAACTGTGGTGTACTGCTGTCCCACTAAAACCGTTGTAATAACACAGATTTACTTTGATTCCTGTCCATCAGTAACGGGTCATCATTCCAAACTATTAATTTCCGTTAAAGTATCGCAAAGATCCACCATTAAAGAGAGATGTTTTATGAAAGTCCATTCAGTACAGATTCGATCACAACAAAATGGAAAATTATGTGGGTGATACGCATAGACGGTATTTATTAATTTAAGCAAGTTTCTTATGGATCTTGTTCACCTTTAAGAAAAGGCGAGTAAACAAATTGCATCCGGACTTAATTAATAATACATTCGAATTCATAATAAAATCTTCTTTTTATTTTATTCAATGTGAAATGTCTTTATTATAAATTATCATTTCATACTGGAAATATTTCTGAATCTGGAAGTGATACTTCTAACAGAAAATGTAATTGAACTGGTAGATAGAAGTACATATTCTAGCTGGGGTGTTTTTGACAATCAACATGATAGCTATGTCTAAGTTATAGCAACTTCGTTTGGACTCAAACGAAGGCGCATTAAGGACGTTTGAAGTTGATATTATTCGTACTATAAAATTACTCATTGTACTCTGAATTGGCTAGGTGTGTATTTATAAATCCATATCTCACTATTAACTTTTCTACATCTTAGACGATTAGGGTCAACATTACTATTATCGCTTTCTTAAAGACAACCCAGTGGAACGGCACATTTGTGCATTCATCAAATATCTGATATTTAGATCGCCAGTAGACCATCATCATTATCAGCCCATACACGTCCCACTGCTGGGCACGGGTCTCCTCTCCCGTTGAGAGGGTTTAGGCCATAGTACACCACGATGGCATAGTGCGAGTTGGCGGACTAAACATCTATGAAATTCCTTAGAACGTATATCAGTTTTCCTTGACCGTTAAATCAAATGATAATTCACTGTAAATCCATTAGACCATAAAGACTTAAAGCGAAAAGATGGCCGGATCTGTACGCATTTACATAAAGTTGATGTTCATAAAATATACTGGTAATCGTATCACCAATTCAAGTATGAATCCAGCCATAAACGTCTCGCATTTTTTCTTCGATTTATTCAATTGAACATCTTGCGATATTCAGAAGATTGATGACAGCGCAAAAAATTAAGTGGTATATAAGTGAAGTTGAGGAGTGTTATTCTCGATGAAACTGTAAGGTTATCGGTCTTTGTGAATATAAACGGAATGAGTCACAAAACATTGCCTAATTTATGGTCTAATATATTTTAGTGTACTATTAATAACTTAGTTATGTTGAGTTATCATGAACGCCTATAGATATAACAACAATTGATAATGTTGTATTAAAATGAATTTTATTAAAAAACTGCAACAACGACCAAAGGTGTTAGAATGATTGTATGAATATAATCATATTTTGAATAGGCGCCGTACAGGATGTTCTTTAAATATCCATATTGATATTTTTTACGATTTGAAAGGCCCGGTTTATAAGTATTTTTAGTGCGACAAGAGAGAATATAATATATCTAATCCATATAACAAATAACTTCTATTATTTTAAACTCATTCTTCTTACGTCCTGTAATATATAGGTACGTATTGCTATCTTAATAGCAACACGCTAAGTAATATCTTTGGGCTATAAAACGAAATCTACTAAAATTGATAGCTAACTATTAATTCACTAAGTAGTCCTCTGTGATGCACTCAAAATTAATGTCAACAATATCCTAGACTAATACCACTACAGAATTTGCTACTTGATGCCGTAACTGCATATAATAACATATTGAAAAGCCATTAAATGGGAAGATCTCCCATCAGCCATCTCGGTTCTGTTATCTTAGAAATCAAAATCAACTAGCGTCAGCACCATGAAATTAAGAAAAGATGATTATGGATCCGACAATGTTGCTGACGCAAAATTAACCTCTCGTTGAGGGAAATATATGAGGAGATCAAAAGCATTATCGAGATCGAAGGCATAATGACCCATAATCAGTGCAACAGACAAGCCGGCAACATTAGTACACATGCCTTCGTGAAATTATGAGCTCTGGGAGCATTATCTGCACATCTACGAAACACCACGGCTGAGGAACCAGCGCAGAACGGAGTAATGCAAATGCCTTTGGGTAATGTGTTTGATAATTATATGATTTTATGAGATCGCGAGGTGATTTTGTTCGTTCATATAGAATTTACTCGATAAACGTCCATATCGACAAGACATTAAAATTGGAATGCCAGACTATAATATAAAAATGAAAAAAATACATGCTGCTATTTAATAAATGCCTTGACATTCAGGGTCTTTTGTAATATTCGCAATACCAAGATTATATGCCCCGCATTTATTACACACAGTCCCACACTGTCAGTCCTATCCTTCTTTTGTTTTGGATCTCAGGAAAAGGAAACGGGCCTATTTTCGTTTTTGAACACTTTTTCAGACTTCTAGCTGCTACGAAATATTAAACGCCACAAATCGCTGCTCCAATACAATATGAACCAGAAATATCAATTTTGATGTATAAGGATGTCTGTTCTATAGAAATATCGCTTTCAAAACCAATTATTTCTAAGAAAGAAAAATATATTTGAACCTCTAAGTCCATATATCCGAATAAAAGCTACTATTGGAATTAGATACAAATGTAGCAATGACATCAAAACACAAGTAGTCCAGCTGTGTGAAAGGGATTCTGTATCTTGTTATTACAAGAGGAAGCGTTGCTCTAGACAATTTATAGAACAATTTGAATAAGCTAGCTCAACCGAGTTAATAACACTATTCACCATAATTCTAGAAAGTATATCACTACTTTGCATTTCCTGTCCTTATTTATATAAACGGATGAATTAATATTATCTTTGACCGTGTGACAGTTGATCATATAAGGTTTGCAATTTGGATAATTTAGTAAGATTACAACTAAAAATCATGTAAAATCTCCATAAGGTCGAATTCGGTGGAAACTCTTTTTCATTGCAACGAAAACTTACAGAAAGTTGTTTAACTGACAAAAAAGTTGAAATTGTGTTGAATATTTCTTTAAATTCCAGTCAGATATCCCTTCACATCCACGTACACCAATTACTGTAACAAGACAGTTATTACAAAAGCAAAGACCGTCGCGGGTACAAAAAATCCAATGCAATCTTCAACAAGTTCTCAACCAAGTTTTTATTGTTGTCGACATAACAGGACCTCAGTCGTGTTAGTATTTTGTTTCTTTCTTTTTGTTCCCCATATAAAGGACATGACGAACTTTTAACCAAGTATCGTGCCAAGTGTCGATTAAATTTGATACTGTGTACGCAAGTCACGCTTTGCAGATGCCACCTAATTTGTTACACATTGTATTGTATTGCAGTGAGACATCGCTGTGGTTCATTCGATTATTGTTTGTAACTGGTGTTCAACTATTTCAGTGCGACAGCTCGAGTCCTTGGATGTGATCATTGCGTTTCATTTAATGTCCTGTGATTTTTTACTCGCTTGTATTCAGCAAAGTACCTCTATTAGGGATGTCAGTAAAGCTTTATGTTTTATGCGATCGATAGATTTCAACGTCGAGAAATACGTCAAGAAAATACAATAGCCCACTTGTAAAGTATCATACTACCATTTTGAATAGCAACGATTTTAATATAAAATTCTTTATAGTTTGTGGGTTCAGTTATACCTATTGTAGCTGAATGTAAAATTTTTTTTTTCTTAAATATAAAATACCATAGCTTATTTTAGTTTTATCACTAAGGCCGTGACAGAATGGTGGCCTCGGGGAAGTGCAAGGAAACGGGGCAGACCACCAGCTAGATGGTCAGACGACATAACCCGCGTAGCCGGAAAGCTCTGGATAAGAGCAGCCCAAGACCGACAAAAATGGCGAGCATTGGGGGAGGCCTATACCCAGCAGTGGGTGCATGTGGGCTGAAAATGATGATGATGATTTTAGTTTTCGTTTTGGTAGTCTGAATGTTGAGCTTACTACACTAAAGCAACTCTCGAGTATTTTGTTCGTTCTTCGTCAAGTGATGACTGTTTTCCGAACACTAAATTGGTAGGTACACTAAATTTGAAATGAAAGATTCTAAGTTACGTATTAAACATTTTGTATATTCAATAATATTCTTGCATTTCATTTCAATAAAGCTTCCATAATATACGATACATACATTCGAACTAAAATTCCGAATCTCATTCTATTTCAATATATTATTTATTGACTCAGAGTCGTAGGTACCTACAAGCAATGGTTTTAACCAGGAAAAGTCAGACATAGTTCTTAAGTGTCAATAAAATGAGCATTTAATCGAATGATATTTAAAAGTTATTATTTTAATGAATATGCTATTCGAATAACATTTATTAAAATAATTATAATTGTTTGTCTGCGACACCTTAACACACTTAGGGATACATTTACATCGATGAGGGTATATACAGGATATTAAACGATAAGACTTATGCACGGACGGAAGAAATGAGAAAAATATATCAGGATTATTTAATAAACTACAAAATGTACTCCATTTAATTCGCTTGTCCTTATAGTATAAAGAAGTGAAGGTATGCATACCCACAGTCAAAAAAGTTGCGTAATAATTTCCTATCTAATTCTACATCACAAAACAATATTAATATAGATGTTCTAAGCAGAGAATTTCAAATTACAGTCTCTTCGCCATGATTTATAATACAACTGAATCCGAGACTAACCGGGGACAAAGCCTGTTTTTGTTTGCATCGGACACAATGTAATGTTGTTAGATTCGAAGTTATGCAACAACGCGTAGCTTTTGCACCAATCGTTCCCAGAAACGTGCCCCGTACAAAAACACGGGAGGTTTTATTGATTCGAACACGATACCAGAGCATTATCGACATTCACAGCATAGCTTTTATAGTTTGGCGATTTTTCAATTCTTAAATAGCTTCTCTATTCTTTCGCCTAATATGAAAGTTGACTTGCTTATATCCAGCCTTTATAGCTGTACAAAAATGTTTCCTGGTATTTAACGAGATAATTCGCTTGTTACGTGTGCAAGAGTTACCTTATTAGGTTGTTATCTAGAAGTAATTTTTCTTGCATTTGATCATGTCGATAGGAACTAGTAGGTACTGAAAATTTTATCTAAAAGCTGCTATGTAATCAACTCGACTTGCTGTCCAAATACAACATGAAGACAGTTTCACAGCAGATTAACGTAAAGTAACACTGAATAGGTACTGTTGAGTTTCGTTCAGTGAGAGAGTTCCGCAGAAACAATTTGTTGATGACCGTCGCTCGGATAGCGATCGTAAATTGTTTATGTATAAAGCTTGTAGTGATACCCGCAACAATGTTGGATTCCGGAACCGACTTGTATATATCCGATTACCAACATTCCTGTTCGTTGAGTCGACTCCTGGGTAATAATAATTATATTTTTGGGCCCTCGATACACTATTTGGACTACATTCCACTTAAAATTAGGAGCCAGTGGCCTAAGACCTTCTTTGGGCCGAGAGTCAAGGCTTAGTAGTGTCTAGACTAAGCTGGCTGATAAACGAATTAAACCATAAAATAAAAGAAATCAAGGTAAAACTGTTACATTCTGTTGGGAATGATATAATGGAAGGGTTACGTGTCCCGTTTTTGTTAATGTAGCAATAAACACAGTATAACTATCAAATATTGCATTTACAGAGACACAGTATGCGCGCACAACATACGCTACCTTATAACAACACAATCATATTGGTATCGGCTGTTGCAAAACGACACAACAAGAATAAAGCGACGCACTTGTATTGAACGAAACGGGTTACACTGGTCTCGAGTATTACCGAAGTATCTTTTTTATAGTATCCAATTTCTTTGACTGTACAAACAATAAAATGGGGGAGACATGCGGGCTACCGTGATAATGGAGACGAGTTACACACACGTCTCGATTCAGTGAACAACATTATCCTACTTCTATAGCTGTTTGCAGCTACACTTCCCAATGGAAACTGGGAATTTAGGACGCATATTCAAGCGATTTACGCATCGTAAACACACCGCCATTGCGTCTTCCTTTTACGATTTAAAAAGAAAAAACCGCGTCCAAACAAAGGGTATAAGAGCCAAATGACGGGGCCACACGGTTTTCAAGGAGACTGGCGAACAAAAAGAAAACTATAATTTCGCATTATGTAATACTCGGAAGGAGACGCGCGGCGGGGTTCGAATGCAGGCAGTGTTTAAAAATAACTCAAGGTTAGCTTGCCGGCACCACTGAGGGTCCCTTTGTAAGACCAAGGTCCACCGGTTTCGCAGGATGCCTATATCGAACATTCGTGTATGGAAATGTTGATTCCCGCGTGTAGGTTGGCCGGCGGAGAAATTTTAAGACGTAAATACCGGTTTTGCAAAGGACTTATTCAATAATCGGGCCTGTGTGTCGTGACTGTTTGGTGCAGGAATTGCGCGCAATTTTTTAATTGACGAGTTTTATTCTTATAGAGCTTTTAAGTATTCTGTTATGGAATTATATGAATAAAACCTTTTTGTTGTTTTAACGTTGCGGTTGCTTTGCTGAGTACGTTCTTCAACACTTAGAAAGGTGTATAAGTGGAAAGGGCTTCACCAAATAGTTCTTATAGGGCGTATACTATAATTGAAGAGGTGATCAAATTAAGTTTTTTGAGAGGGAAAAATTAATAAGAACTAATATTTCTTGAATTTTGAGAAATTATGGCATAAACATAAGTGTCACTTCGGATGCCTACAAGACAATATTTCCCTATTCGAGTCGATCAATATCATTACAACGTTTATTTTTCTACAAAACTATACACAAGTACATAATGCAACTATCCGAAGGGGAGGAAAGACGCGTAGTTTGGCACCCGTTATGGCAGCTGGTATTAGTCACACATATTGGGGCGAGCCTACTGCGGTTTCCTTGTTTTTCAACCAGAAATTCTATTGTCCGACCCGAAAATATTGTTGAGACTTAAGTCCACTTTTACTAAGAAACTATAGAGCGGCAACACTAGAGACCAAATAAACTCTAGCTACATCAACCATAATTTATTTCCATAATAAAGCAGGATTTTGTACCCTTCGAGTCTATCATTCGCGAGTACAGTAGCAAAAATCAGAATGGAAATTTCATTTTAATCACGTATAATATTTTTGGTTCTGTTTTCGATTCGAAAATATCATTGGAATTCACATGTTTTTCACGGACTTAAAGGTCAGTAGTTTCGTATTCGAACGCGGTTACTTCATTATGTAATAAAATGCACATTGAATTGCATCTTATTAGCATTGGATTTCCTTCCGAACAACATCGTGGGTTTGAAGTTATTTTGATGCGTTCGATATATTTATTATTTTTGATCGATTTTGTTTTTTTTTCACTTGAAATCATCGCAGATAACAATTGATATTCATAATTATATGATTTATTTTTTTCATCTTTATTACTGGCGCCATCATTTATCCCGCATTTATCCACGGAAAGAGTTACTCACTAATATCGCCTTTGTACTATTTTAGCAATAAAATATATCAACAAATGGATAAACCTTATATAATATTTTTCTAAGAGCATACATAAGGTATATTAACAATAAATGCGTGTTACTGAGTTACATTTTTTTAGAAATATTTTCTAATTTAAGTTGTTTGATTCTTCTATTTGCCAATGCATAACACTTGATTGCAAATATGAACAATTTGCACATAATATCCTTTGGGAGGGTAATATTTGGTGAACCTCGTAGATTCTACCTCGTAGATTCTAGGAAGCTTTCCATGCTTTTTCTGTGCCTATTATTAAAAAACATAATAAAATAATTGCGTCTAATTTTGCTAATTGTAATTGTCTTTTTTATGTGAGGGTAAAGCCTCGTAGTTCAATGTTTTGTTTCCCGCTTTACTGTGGAGGGATGTAGACAAGTCTTTGTTTTCAAACTCTTCATTCATATTGTCTTTCTGATTAAGCGAGATTTTTACAAATTAGCTTTCCATAGATTCGCTGAGCTACATTCCTCGGCGTCAATACTGTGCATGCCGCTGTTGATTCTGAAGCACAGGCGTTACATAGGATAAGGCCATTCCTTATTGAGTTATAGTTACGTTAGACTGTCAAATACCCTACAAGACAGCTGTTACTTTCTAATACGTTTATTTGAAATTTTGTGGGACTCATGGTAGTCAAAAGCCTATTTTAAAGCTTATTAGGACTTATGGGTTTAAATTTCCCGACAGTTGACGTGGCTATATATATATATATATATATATAATATATATATGTATATATTATATATGTGTATATTTGTATCTTCAACTAGCAGTTTATGTACCTATTAAAAGCTTGAGTTACCACCGAGGTTGTCTTTCAATCAATCAAATCGTCAACAGAGCGGGTATGATCACATTTATTGTAAAATTCCTTATGCTTAACGCACTATAATTAACTGTTTCTATTGTGTAATCAATTGTGTTTATGCAAATTCCCGAGCGATATAGATTCCGAGTTTTATTCCCGGGTTAATGGGTATTTCTATAGGAAAATTATCTTGAACAGACACTTAAATGTAGCCAAAAATCGATAATACTACTACATCTTAGACTAATACATCTTAGACTAAATGTGAGTGAAGAAACTTGTGGCTTCCCATTCGAAAAATACAGGTGCAAGGTTACGTATGTATAATATGCAAATGCATTTGGCTCAAATGTAAAACTCTGAGCTCTAGGCTCGTGCCCAGCAATGGGAGGTATATGGGCTGATGATCCTTAAATTCTTTGTATGCTCGATCTAATGATCACAACTGAAGTTCATAGTAATGCATGGTCTAAACTCTAGAGTATGGTTTACTGTTTCCAAACATACCGTCTCATGTATGGATAGAGTAAAAGAGAGATATTTGCAAACCTTCGTTTCTTTTTGTAATTTGTTTTCTAAAAGAACTAATAGCATCAACAAGTACAAATATTCAATACAAGTATACATATAGAAATTCATTCGTCAACGATCAATATTTTCGCCATAGCTATATTCCGAATCAGATGTAGATGCGTCTGCTGGCTGAATTTAAAACAAAAATATTATTCATAGCAACAAACAATGCGTCGTCCATGCCAAGCATGCATGAATACCCCGTGTAAAGGCACATTTCGCAGCGACCTTCAACAGCCCTACTGCGCCGGCGCAGGTGCCGCACTACTGCACCTGCCGGTGTTATGCACTGACCTATAAAGGCAATAATTAAATAATTTATCCCCCAGCAATTATACCTTAAATGTGGGTCAAACGAGGGGCTTGTTGGGTTCCCTCTTATTCTTTTAAACGCCTATATAGTTGGTATTATTTTGTTGATTCTCTACACCTGATTTCCCATTGTTTTCGATGGTAATGCAACGAGCCGCATACATAAAAACATGTATCCCCGAAGGAAGGGTAAAGGTGCCTTCTACGCCCAAGGTTAGCCAACTGCGTATTATAAATCCAATGTAACGAGGCCCGAGCTTATTGCGTATTTCGAACATAATAACAGGGCTGATACTGAGTATTGTTTTGAAAATAACTGATAACACTTTCCCCTACCTAATGAAAGCATCTGGATTACCTAGATCTGTCTATACATTACACATTTGTGTCGAACAACATGATCATCATAAGCTCATACACGTCCCACTCCTGGGCAAGGGCCTCCTCTACCAGTGAGAGGGTGTCGAGCAATGAAGCAGTTATGTTGATATTCGGCTAACATTTGATTCTGTACTTGTAAGACGTCATCAGCCAGATTTTGAATAATGAATATCAACACTGCGCACAGGGGTATTTTTAGGATTGCATACAAAATGACTCAAAGATAAGATAACGCAAATACACAATTCTAAAAATAAAACATGGAAACATTGCAACGCACCGATAACGTTATCACTGACGATTAAAATGTTCTACGATTTGAACACGGAAGAGTTCTGAAGGAAGAAATTAAAAACGAGTTTTCATTAATCGACATGAAAGTAGTAACGTTAGTTACTCCGCAGACAGCTTGGAGAATTGTGGACAAGGCTCTAACGTAGTGATATTACAATCTCCATAGAAAAACTTAAAGGCGTTTACATTTACAAATGTTGTCTGTGATGATCACTGCTTGCATTGTAAACCTTATTTATAATAATATGTAATAATATTATCAAATAAACATTATGAGCTTGATGCAGTGATGGCCTCAAGGTTTAGGCGAGCGGTCGAGAATCTCGGCGGTCGCGGGTTCAAACCCCGGGCACACACCTCTGACTTTTCGAAGTTATGTGTGTATTCACATTGAATTATCACTTGCTTTAACGGTGAAGGAAAACATCGTGATAAAACCTGCACACCTAAGAGTTCTTAGGAATTTCTTAGGTGTGTAGTCCGCCAACCCGCACTAGGCCAGCGTGGCGGACTATGGCCTAAACCCTCTCAATGGTAGAGGAGACCCGTGCTCAGCAGTGGGCGTATATGGGTTGATGAAGAAGAGAAGAGATTATGAGCTTCCTAATCATTTTACAAAAAAGCCATGATACGTAATTTAGAACATTTAGGAAGAGTCGTTGTCTAACAGTGGATATCATATGACTAATGATAAAGCTAAGTGTATTTAACTAAAGTATAGTTATGTTATGTGACGGCGACAATCGTGAGGTGCCTAATACTTATAACACGAAACTAGTACCATAGAGTAAGGTCAGGACCATCTAGTGAACTCTTAGATGCAATATTTTAATTTTAAAATGCAAAGTTTTAATACAGCGGAGGTTGTAAACATTAAATGAAAATTGTATTGAAGCAACAAAGACACGCTAAATGATTAAGCAAAGAAAACGTCAATAAACATATTTATTTAGTTGCACATAACTGTAACCTGAGACACAGAAACACATTTTCAAAAATACACAAAGAAAGGAGCTTATTATACGGAACCACGTTAAACAAAGATGTAAGTTGGCCAAGAAAACGTGTGTTTTTTGTATACACAGGCGGGCGCGCTCCACTGCACGAAGGAAATGGGGGCTTTATGTAAAATGTTAAGACTGCTGTTTTTTACATTTGCTTACTACAAGGTGTCTTTGAAAGGGTATCTCGTATTGAAAACGTAATAACAATTCCTTATTGAAATTTTGTCGCTGGCGCTATAGTCCAATAGTCATATACACAGTTTTGACCCCACACTAGGTGTCCTGTCCACTAATCCTGTGTCATGGGTATCAGAAGCTTCGAGCGACTTTTTGGTGTCACTAACATCAAGACCCGAAAATGTTTTAGTGGATCAAACAATTGGTCTCGGTGCGAGGATAGAACCCGCGACCTATCGTTTCGTAAGCTGGTATACATCCAACTGCGCCACGGGGCTGTCAAACGCAACATACAAATTATAAAATTGTTGCGTCGACGTACAGACAACTTTTAAGTATAGGTACTGTGCTTATCTCGTGCTATCTTTAAGTTTATTAGTATATCTGTGCTGTTATCAATTTGTACGAGACATGTCTAAACATGCTACAATTGTGTTTTGATACGATTGGAAACTCATAATTTTTTGCTAATATTTGTAGATGATTCCATTTTCCTAATATTTGAATTTATGTTAGAAAATATTTAGAGATTTTTTTAAATCTTAATATTAGGTCCAATGATACTTTTGATAACGCCTTCAATATTTCGCAAGAAAATATACATTGAAATTAAAATAAATATTGCGAATAAAGCGTTAATTGATACTACGATTATAAAAGGTCAGGGCTTATTCATTCATAAATATTTGCATGTTATTCTTAAGTATTTAAATCCATAATTACGGGTTACGGTTACGGTAAATTGAAAGTTCCCGTATTATTCATCCGTGTAAAATCAAAGTATTCATGTTTTTCATAATACAAGATAATTTTAAAAGGTATAAAAAAATATTACAAGTGTAAGTGGTGTTTCGTAATAGGCAGCTTTCATAGACTATTTGAAGACATTAACAGACGAATACTTAGAAACATATAAATAAATAAATACACCCAACAGTCACATTGGTACATAACGAACCCTACACTAGGTTGCAAGTATTGTGTCGTGGATATCAAGAATTACAAGAGACTTTTTCGGTCTCACAAACACCCAACCCTGAAACAAATATTTGAGGACTACACAAATTTATATCTCAGTGCGGGCATCGAACCTGCGGCTTCTCGTTTCGCGATCTGGTGTCCAGCCAAGTGCGCCACGAGGCAATCAAAAATTTCGTTATTCAACTTTTTATGTTAGGATGGGCACTGAAAGACATAAAATAAAGTTAATAGAATTAAAATAAATTATAATAGCTTATGTGTCTTTTTAAGGTCCCATACGCTGTGTTTAGTTGTTAAACCAGTTTTTATTTTACTAAAAACCTACTATTTTATGTATAATTATAATGATATAATTGCCTCATAGTCTCTGGATACAAGTATGTGCGTGCGATCTAGAGATCACCTCATCTGCTTTTTTTGAAAATAAAATGATAACTAAATTTGTAAATGGCTACAGGTTTGTCCCCGATCACGTAGGACGAAAAAACAATTGGCGAAATGTAGGTTCAGAAGTGCACGTGTGTCCTGTGAGTACATACCCCTTCGAAGGAAACAGGTGTGTGTGGGTATTAGAAACTATAAGAGGCTTTGGTCTTGCAACCACCCAGACCCGAAACAAATATTAGTTTGTGTTATTCAAACATTTATCTCGGTGCGGAAATCGAAACTGCGGCCTCTTGTTTCGCAAGCTGGTGTCTAGCCAACTTTTCCACAGTATTTGTATGTAAAAAAATACAAGAGATATAACTGTGTGTCTGATGACCTGCATCCCTAAAATAATTGAAAGAGTTATGTTATTAGAATTGCGTACATCAACATTAAGGGTAGTTAGAGATTGGCTTATATTATGTAAGCTTTATTTGACTCGGTTGTTGAGTGACAAATGTACTAAATTACATAAAATGCTCCTCTGACGGGGCAAAAGAAATGCTTATCAACCACTCTACGAAGACCTCACTCGTTTATATATTTTTTCACAAGTTTAAATACTTAGTTTGGAACACGTGTTCGTCCCCTCCGTATATATCACCTGGCGAGAACAAAATACAATTGGGTCATACATTGCGTCATAATTTTCTTTATTCCCTGGCGGGCCTTCGGCATCTCCTTGAACCGGTTATAAAACAAAACTGTTGTGCTCTTTCACATGGTTCCCCAGTTAACACACGTGCGCGTCCCGATAATCGCCGCATTGGATTCACGTGAATGGCCGGCCCCGTTTGGTACTTTAGACAATGACTTTATAAAAGATTTAAGGGTCGTAAAGAGTCGCCATAACCCCGGGCTGGGAAAGGAATTATGCCATTCAACGGTAATTTTGTAAAGAATAATTCAACTGACAAGGTGTGTTTACTAATGTAAGTTGCTTTGTAAAAGATGCTAAGTAAAGACGACATGGTCAAAGTAAACCGTGGCGCCATTGTTTTAATGAAACGCACGTTTGATATGGTATAATGAGAATTACAACCGCTCGGTGTGACATAAGGCTCTGCGTCGCGGCGCACATCCCCGTGCAGCGGGCGGGCGGCGGCGGTGGCGGCGGTGGCGCTGCAACAGCCGCTGTCGCTTCCGCGTTCGCCGCCGCTCCCGCTACCGCGCGAAAGTGAAAATTGCTAGGCACTTTCTCCCCACCGCCAGCGTGTCGGGCGCATCGGTCCGCCCCTCGCTGCACCCGCCCGCGCCCCGCGCCGCCCCCCGCGCGCCGCAAGGTCAGCCCCGCGTGCAGGCGGGCGGCGCGGCGGCGGCGCGGCGACGCGCTGCGCTCTTGAAATTTCGCTTTCGTTCACTCGCGGTTATTAGTCGGCCGCGCGCGCTCCGGCAAGCATGTGTTTCGTGTGACGCGCTCCACTACTTCCGCGCGGCACGTTCGATTTCGTTGGCGATCGCGGAATGGCCCCTCGTCGGCAAGGAGCAACCGGCGAGCGTGAGGCGGAGGAGGCCCGCGGGTGCTGCGTGCCCGGCGAGTGCCTCCGGCCGCGGGAGCCGGTGCGCTTCGAGGACGCCGTGCGCGTGCTGTGCAACAACGACACGTGCGCCGCCGGCCGGTACATGCACAGAGAATGTTTCGAGCAATGGGAGGCTGGCGTGCTGGCTTATCTCAAATCGTGTGGCAGGGCACGCTCGTGGTCCGAGAGGCAGCGCCACCAGAACCTCTGGACGAAAAAAGGCTACGATTTGGCGTTCAAAGCTTGCGGCTGCCGCTGCGGCCGCGGCCACTTGAAGAAAGACCTGGACTGGTCTCCGCCGGGAGCGGCCGTGCGCGCCGAGGAGGAGAAGAAGCGCCGTCGGCGGGCGCGTTCGAGCCGCACGCCGGCCGCGGTGGACGGCCGCTCCCGCGCGTTCAGCCTGTCCAGCTCGGGCTCGTGCTCGCCGCCGTCCGCGCCCTCGGAGCCCTCGGCGAGCCCCACGCACGCGCCACCGCACGCGCCCGCCGCCGTCAAGAGGAACTCCAAGACGGAAGTCATCTCCGACAGGATCAGGTAAACAATTCCTCTCATATAGATACGACGTGTTCACATCGAGGTTGACAGCGAAATCGTCTGTTGATCCTGACTTCGAACGATATCCGGACTGATAATGTTTTTGGATGACTAACTTACATTGTTTTTATCACTTAGGGCCAGGCAAAGCTTGTGCTTTTTTTTTTAAACCAACAACATAAGTTCGGATTCATCACAACACCGTAATCAATCATTAAAAATAGTAGGAGCTATCAACATTTTTACGTAAAACTTTTTCGCGCTCTAATAAAACAATGCCCACACAAAAATAACTTCTTCATGCCTTGTTAAAAAATTGTACCGGACTGTAATATAACTGATTATATGGTAGTCGTCTTTTTTTTAATATGTTGTGTCAGTTGTATGAAACGCAACAGCGTTAATACAACGTGTTTGTACATATAATTAAGTATTTATCAGGCGCCCACTCAAAGAAAATTAACATATCACAGCACGCGAACTAACAAATTGATCACTTGCGTAATTTATTCAATATTGAAATTTAGTCACATGTTATTCGTTGTTATTGACTTCTATTTTTAAATGTGATTAATGACAACATTAATTTGGCGCGTAATTTTATTTCTCTGAATAAACATTCCCAAACATAGCATAAATTACAATCACACAGAAAAAAGGTAAATATTGTCTGTAACGGACCATAAAAATGCAAATTAACAAAATGTATTTTAATAAAATTATTTCGAAAGTGACAAGTAATGTTTGTAAATTGATAATTCAAAAAAGCACGCGGCAAAAATTCCGCAATTTAATGAAACATGTTGCGAAAGTCTAAAAACATTATCCGCGAGGTAAGTGCACAAGTTTTTCAATGTTTGCCGGGGTCCACACCTACGGCTATTGAATGCATTGCTTGTCGGTTGTTTATGTCGAATAGCAGGCCCACATAATTGGCGCAGAACTGGTTGGAACGTTAGTTGGGTGGTTGGCGGGAGGCGAGGTCGACGCCAAAACCGGCTGAACTAGGGTCCCCGGCTATTGAATTTAGATAAGGTGCTAGTTGCACCCAAACGAAAGGTAATATCTTCTGTTTGCCTTTTAAGGCTAATGTAAGGTACGCTAAGTTTGTCCGTTGATGATTTTTTCTGTATTTTGTGTCGTGTTGGATGTCTATGTTTTTGTATTTTGTTGAAAAAAGTATTTAAACAAAAAGATTTTAAAAATATTTTCAAAATATTTTTGGACACTGTGTGTGACAAACACATAAAATACAGTTTTAATTGTATTTTTGTTGGTCACCCAAAAATATACTCGAGTAAAAATACATCGTAAAGTTATTTTAAGATTTTTTTTTATTCGTCTCACACTTCGAACTATTTTCATCTTTGACAAGGTAAGTAATAAAAAGTGCTAAAATTGATAATCGTTAGATAAATGTATAGGAATGAAAATATGAATGTTGTTGTTGAAACTACAAAATATTTTTAAATTGATACGAGTTTTTACAATGTTGTTTTTGAAAACAAAGTAAAAAAAATATGGCCTTTTTAAAATTCAAAAATAATTTTATTTTCATCCTACAAAACAAAAAAATATCTTTAAGACCTAGAATATAGATATATTTAAATATTAATTCGGTATTTAAAGAATAAAACGTTTATAGCGTGCCATCCAAAACAAATAACTACACAAACATTTTAACACTGGCCAGTTCTAATTGGAATCAGTTGCATTAAAAAATTATAAAAAAAAAACAAATGAATTTAAATAAATAAACAAATGATTTATCATAGCAATATTTGTTACCAAATTCATTGTTATTGTTACGCGAAGGCTTAGCTGAGTTTTGTTTACTCGTGTAAAAAATCCCATTCACTTCCTGGACTCTAATGATTGATTTTTGAATAGTATTTACGTTTCAACCTTGGTATTTCTGCGCAGTGTTTTGCTGCGTGTCAAATGGTAAATCTAGATTTAAAAATACAATAGGTCATAAACTTGCGAGGCTTATAAGATTATAATAAGAAATTAAGTCATAAAATATGCAAAACTTGCAAAATGGAAATGTTTAAGATTTTTTAAATTACAGGCCTGGTAAGGTCGTAATTATTCGCAATTATTTCTCTCCAGCCTCCATTACGCTGCTAAGAATCAGACTTACACAAGTCAATATTTATGGACTTGCTCCTATAACCGAGGGAATAAAACAAAACAAAAATATTACAGTATTATTTCCGCTCGTGGTCGAGAATCTCGGCGATCGCGGGCTCAAACCCCAGGCACACACCTCTAACAATAGAGTTATGCGTGTATTCCTATGAACTATCTTTAATTACTACTTTATATTAACTACTTTGACTGTGAAGGAGAAAATCGAAATTATGTTCTCAGGAATTTCTTGGGTGTTATTACGCTAAACCGCATTAGGCTACCGTGGTGGATGAAACCTAAACCTAGGCTCGTGCCGATCATGTCACCATCAATCATCAGATTAATGTGTCGAATTTTTGGCTTGGCTGTTCTTCCACTCGCGTGTATGTTTTTGTTTGGCTTTGTCAGTGTCGAAATCGATACTTATTTTATTACAAATTTTTTACTCACATGCCGTGGCCACAACGTACTATGACTGACTCACGGGAGACATACGATAGTTAATGCAGTGCGTTACAATTTTGTTTTTGACTTGAAAGAATTCCTTAATGCGGCATCGTTGTTTACACATCTAGACAGTAGAATAGGTAAAAGTCAGTAAATATCCTTGAACGTAAGTTCTTAATTATTTTAGGAGAATCTTATATCTAGGAGTAGAATAGCTGATGGCACCTAAAAAGAATTACCTATTCACATGTATTGAATAGCTGTAGTGAAAGGAGAAATCATGGATTTCATCTTAGTTATGAGTCAAAAAATCGGCACATGTTTTGGTGCCTGTTTTACAGCTCTAAAAAAAAAACAAAATTATAAAATATTATTTATACCATGGTGATGCACTTTGATTGTCATAGAAGTCGAAATCAATCAAATTGCGCCAACACTGCAATCTATGCCCGGCCAAGGGCGTTAAAAATCCCCGGCCGACTGAATGGGTGTAGCCCTAAAAATGCAATTTCGCTGGCTTAATGCATTAACCGCTCCCTCGCGCAGCTGGTTTCCGTTTCCTGGCCGGCAAATGCGTTTTTCCCGAAATTGCAACAGCTGCCCCGTCGCCAAAATTACCTGCGGTGCCTCTAAGTATTTTGTTCCGTTGTCGAATTTTGTGTGAATTCGATTGTGTAATGCGGGCCTTAATTTACTTTTTTTTAAATCCCCGATGCCAAAATTTATAGTAAGCCAGCAGAAAATTATGAGGTAGGTACGAATAATAAAATATAGACAAAAAAAAGTGTTATTTTCCAATTGAAACTATTCTTGTAAGACTCTTATAGGTTCGCTACCTATACTAATTATTTCGTGCTCATACGAGTACTCAGCCTATTGCCGTCCACTGCTGAATATAGGTGTCTTGAGCAGCCTGCACCCATCTGCTACCCGCCACCTTACTCAAATCCCCAAAAAATTACCAAAATCCCCCAAACGGTCATGTATAAAGGTTTAAAAATAGTATATTTTAATATACAGTTGCGTATTACGAAAAGCTCGCCGGCATTTCGTACATAAGGACGAATAAAATATAAATTTTGTCGCACGACAGAAACGTGTTTCGTTTCCAAAACTGGTGTAATTAATTCATATGACAGGTGAATTTATCTTATATGGATACATTTGCAAATTTTAGGTATTATTGGCGCTGAGGTATGAAAGGATTTTCGAATACGTATTCGCACATTGCAGCAATACCACGACTTTTTTGTACATATCGACATACTAAGTAGATTTAAACTGAACCAAACCTTACTGCGATATCTTAGATTGGCTTGTGGTCGCACGTCGGACAGTGTTATTGGGTTTTTCATTTGGAAATTCTCAGTAGCAGCACGGAGCCTAGAAATGTGCCCGAGAACAGACAAAAGACTCGCCCTCTATTTCATGGACTGATATATATCTACAAGGCGAAATGAGGTTGCAAAAATACAAACTACATACTGTCATACATGCCTGAAGTTATGTATGTAAAGACATTAAGAGACATTGACAATTCCAATAAGAAAATCATAATCAACTCTTCAATTCGCTTACATACGACCAAATATTGAAAATAAACAAGAACCAATGCAGTTATATAGGTACAAGCCGGTAAATTGCCGAATTTATATTTAAATGAACTTTATGATGATACTTTTTTGATAAGATATGCCGGTTTAACAATATTTAAAAAATCGTGATGTAGATGTATTTATTAAATAAGACATTTTTAAAAATGTCCAATTTTTATGAAGCTTGGTTTAAAATAATGTTTTCAAATTATGGTAAAATACCTTGTCTCAAAAAAGAACTATATTAATATTCTTGCAACCCTACGCGGTTTCAACCTGGTAAAAATGATTAAACCATCTTACACGCTTACTAAATGTTCCTTAGAAAATCGATATAAATTGTATATAAATTAGTCGACCATATGGTTATCAAAATTTACACCAAGAAGGACGTATAGCATCATATAGGTTTAATTTTTAGTCCAAAGTATCCCTGTATAATGTATATGATTCATAATCGTAGCCTACCTGATTCTAGTGCTAATCCACTAATGTGCAAAAAGGATTTCCCCGTGCAAGAAACAGGTCTCTTAAATACCGACAAACTATGGCCTACGTGACTTGAGTATTGATGCAGTTTGTAAACCGCAAGTTATTGAAAAGGAAGACCTTTGTCTTGCCTTTGACGTTTTTGATCCATCTGGGTCTGTGTCATTCGAATAAGCCGATATACATAGGAGTAATAAATAATAAGTCTTACCATATAGCATATCGCAACCCCAATGCCTAATTTGAAGGTTGAACAAGAGTCGGCGATCGCTTAGTCGAGAAGAGAATGCTTTTTCAGATAGAATTAGGAACAGCCGACGAATATAATCTACGAAAGAAATTACATTTTTTTTTTGACTTTGTTACCAAAGAAACGCCAAAAAAACATGCGAAGCTAAAAAATCTTAAGGAATAAAATGAGAGCTTGTGCTGAGCTTGGCTTAGGCTGTTGAATCCTAGGGTTTAGCGCCTCGGGTAAACAGGAATAAAAAAAATCTTTCTTAATTTTTTTTTGTGTGTTGACGGGCGGAATTCAGAAAAGCTGTTTAATAATCTTTACCTACAACATACGGATATCTGTACAACGTAAGATTGTCATAACAATTTAAAGATAACTACATTGTTTAAAACACGTTGGTTCTTGTTAAATAAGAAATATGTTAAGATAACTGGAATTATTATTTTCGTGACATTTAAATGGAATGTGTGAAATGATAACATTTATGTACGTAAGCGAGTTGATTGTAAAAAAAAAAACATTATATTACTCTGAAGTAATCCAAGATACTTTGATGTAATTTTTTGATTTTTGGACAGTTTTTTTTTGACAAAACTTAAACGTAAACTAAATAAACAACGTAAACAACGCAAACTAAACAAGCCAGTCTATTTAAAGAAAAAAAAATATTATTACACCTATACTACAAATTAAATTGATTTCATTTTCGTGTGACTGTTGTATCTAACATCCATAACCTTAAGATTGTCATTAACAGTAAAAAAGCTAAAGCGCTAAATATATAGCGAGTAACTTAGGCTACAGTTTATTTTAATATAAAGTAAAATATTTCACGCAAAAGATTATCACGGCAAAACCAATTTCCATGCGTTCGAAGTCGCTGGCATCAGGTAATATATTAATAAATGCTTATATGCGCCCGCGCAACAATTTCTTCGATCAAACTGGCAGTCGTCCCATAATGTATGAATATTATTACGCTTTTAAAAAGTGAATTTTAAATGCGTATTCTCGTATTTATTAGCATACTAAGCTTTTAGAGAGAAAAATAAAGTAATATATTTCAATATCATAAAATACTATGAAATGTTTATGTGGACAGCTTAGATCTGCGGCTATTAAAAGCGGAAGTTAATCTCTTGTGTGTCATCATTTATTTCTTAAAGATATAAATGAATTACATGTACTAATTATTTCTTAAGGTTATTCCATAATTTGAGCTTGGCATCTACGAAAAGTTAACAAAAGCGTTTTAGTAATAAACAAATGGGTAGATGAATCAGTTAGGCTGTTCGGTATATCGATGCTCGAGTTTTTAAAACAAAACATACTTGACTAAGACTTGATGAGGCTCAGTGAAATTCGAAAATCATACGTCTAAAAAATAGGTTATTACGAGCTATTTATTATGTATCTCACATTTTTCATTTTAATCCATCCGCAAACATAATCCTTATTTATAACTTCCTGTTTTTTGCCCAATTAAAACTGACATCCAAGCGAGTAAAACCTTAACAGCGTTAAACGTGTTATGAGATAAATATAGACAACGCGCTCAAATTTCATTATAACTTATTGCAGCATAAAGAGCTTACCGTTAATTCTCATGAGTTAGGCTGAACTCATCAACAACTTGACGAACGACTGATGAATGAATCAATTGTGTGGAGCCTCAAAATAATCACGTACTCTTCATGTCACTAGGTAAATAAAACTCGTAAACTGCGGTCAATGACCCTCATTTATTATTCTTACTTAATAGCTTTAATCGCGTAGTATTACGTATGTATGTAATCACGTTATTTTCATGCTCCTTTCATATAATTAAGTTTTATTGCTGCATAATCACGTTACAAGGCCTTGCTTCTGCTCATTTCATTGACCAGTACCAAATAAAATAAAAAAACATTTTCAAAACAAAAGAGGCGCGATACCCAGTTGTTTTTAAAATTCGCGATTTTTATCTGTTTCCTGCACGTGTAATCACACTTTACCATATTCTAAATTAAAATATTAAATTAAATATGTAACATAATTTATTGTTCGACCAAAATATTTGGTTTTATAACCGCATGGCTTTATAAACGGGTTTGTCGATTAACGACCGATTAAATAGTGGGCGTGTCGTAGAAGAATAAAAAATATGGTTAAGAGATATTTTTGGGAGCGATTTAGAGAATTCATCAATTAAGTTGCGTGCATTTATTTATTAAATAGGTAGGAAACAGTCTATCTAAATCTTATACGAAAATAGTTGCGTCGTATGGATACGTGGAATTATTATTCAGTACTCGAGTAAGTTTATGTTTATTGTCCTTAATACTCTGCTTGTTACCTTTACTAAAAATATTTATAATGACTGGACGTGAAATTGAATAAAAAAAAACAATGAGTTTCATTCTAAGCGCCAGTATTAAACGTTATAATGAAATTTGAGCGCCCTAATACGACGTGTAAATAAGCAAATAAAGAAAAATTCATAAACAATATATATTAAAACCGTAAACAATTTTCGTTCTGTGCTCGTTACCATAGACAATAAATCAGATAGCGTAACATTGGCCATGCCACGGGGCAATAAAGCTTGACAATAAATGCGTATCTTGTAATCTATGGTATATTTATTTTGGCGTTTGAGAATAAATGTTATGATTAGCGTAACTGCGTGTTACAATTCTTGGTTAGTTAATATGACGTGTTTTTGTTGTAAAGTGAGGCGGATCACGTCCGCCGTGGCCTTGAGACGAGCCCACCGGCCGACGTAAACATGAGGCCCCCCACTTTGTGAACTCGCCTTAGTCAAGCTCTAGTATTTTTGAATTTGCCAGTTCTTTTTTTAACTTCCTATATTAAATTCCATATATTAGATGTGGATGTTTTGTGCCATTGTCTGCTATTTTGAATTTTGCGAGTTCCTTTTTTAAATTTCCTATCTTCGGTTTTACATATTAGATGTGGAGGTTTTTAGGTATTGTCTATTTGTCGAATCGGAAGCAGGGATGATAAGAAAAACTTTTGTGAGGACGAAAATTAAAGTGAATGCAAATTAATTTTATTGCAGTCGAAGAATATAATTTAAGAAAGGCCAGATGTTACCATGTGGCCTTGACCTATCATGCACTTTAAAATGAAATAAATTGCTTTCACAATG
Source organism: Cephonodes hylas (assembly GCA_030295005.1). Classification (NCBI taxonomy): domain Eukaryota; kingdom Metazoa; phylum Arthropoda; class Insecta; order Lepidoptera; family Sphingidae; genus Cephonodes; species Cephonodes hylas. The sequence goes on from AP025366.1 coordinate 9,530,338, forward strand.
TAAATTAATCATTAATGTTTACAAATCGATCGCTAATGCAGCGCACGGCCATTTAACGATACTTCAAAGTTAAATCACTTTCTACTTTATTTGCTAGTTACTGTTTTATTGATTCTGTTTAAAAGTAATCTGAATATATAAAGTACTAAATTGTTTTAGATTCTATATATGACTTGTCTGAATCACCAATCGTTGGTATAATACCACAATCCTTTAATAAGGAGGTTTGAGTTGACTTGCGACGGCTGTGACTGAGTGACTCACTTATCAGCGAAGCGTGAAGAAACGCACTATTGATAAAGGAGTTTGTTTGCCGATTGAATCATTTCACTGTACCTCATTTTGTGTTATTACTTTTTGTTTTCTTAAAGGTAATTGATTTGTCAGACCCTTGTTGATGACTGTTTTTTGAGGCTGTAAATCAAAAATTCAAAAAAATTATCCGCCATCAGATTTTTAGTGTAATGCTTACATAACCCATAAAGAATAATTGGCACATCTTTTATGAGGTTTATTTTGTCTGGTCTTCTCCTTGGCTTCGTCTTCCACCGGGACATACTAGTTGCCACGGAAGAATTTGAACTGTCTTAACAAAAAATTAGACGTAGCAAATCATAAAATCAATGTATATAATCGAGGATTGATGAGTGAACCGGATTCATTAATCCAGGGGTTCTCATTTCATACATTAAATATATAGGCAATTTTTTACTGAGACATCAAATGTCTAGTAAATTTTTAATAAAACCCGTGTTATTACGTAGAGTCTTGAATTTCTCGTGTTTTGCCTACCAGGCGAATGTAAAAGTCAACATTCAATAGCTATCTGACAATAATGCCGTAGGCGTTATTGTTTGATATCGTAAGAAATATTAAAACAATTCCTAACCTTAAGAATTTCACAATCTTCTACAAATAACAATAAATCATAACGATAAATATTTTCCGTTCTACCTACTGACATAGCCAGAGGCGCTAAAATAAATTACGAATTGGAGAAACAGATGGTATAATAAAACTACACATGCAAATAACAAATATAAAAATATATAACAGCTCTTCGTATGCCAGTTTTTATGTTGCTACCAAAACGATCAAAACAATTTTTAACTACCTTAGTATTTAGCGAATCTAGTTTCTACTTGTTTTTTTGGCATGGTCGCAAAAAGTAAATGAAACTTTGTTTGTTTCTCCTATTCCTTGATTGATATTTCCTAAATACCCTATTTATGTAACTAAGGATTTCTCTAATGCAGTTACTACTGTTTTGAATAAGGCCTTGAAAAGCCAATTGAGACGGTTAATTTAATTGATGTTTTGCTCTTCTTGTCAAAATACTCCTGTCATTAATTACACAATATGATATACTGCAGATACTCGGAATAAAAATATTGATGCTATGCATCATCGCTATTTCGCTCACGTAGAAATATCACTCGCCCACGCATCGAGAGCAGCGTCTAAAAATTGCAATTGAGTCGATTTGCAAAACTGCGGGTGGTAAACAAGTCTTATTCACGCTTCAATATCATTTGATTTTATATGGGTTATTATTTAATTTATCGTGGGTATAGTGCAACGGAGATTCTGTTGGAAATTGTTTTGATCGTGAATAAGAAGCGTTACAGATTCTTAAAGTAAATATTATGTTATTATAACTATTCTTATTAATCTTAGTGGCTATTCCTATGGAATAAAATTTTTCCGACGTTGTCCTCTCACTAATCCTGTATCGAGAGAAACTAACTACAAGAAAAGTTTATGAACATGACATTTGCTATAATTTTGCTTAACAACTCACGCTTAGATATCTCGATACACATGAGTGGGCCAACGTGAGCGCCTCTTGTGGTTTATACACATATCTAACTGATATAAATGGTATTATTGACGCTCCATTGGATATATAACGTCAGCTGTGAACTGCGAGGACCAGGGTGTGATTGTCGTGTGCGTTTATCGAACTTTTTGAGAGATCATACATTGTGGTTTTCAAAAGACTATTCGATCGTTTGTTTCAGAATAATGTAACCATATAGGAGTAACAAAGTCTGTAAACACAATTCTTTTGAAATTACTATAGTGTTGTATAACTGCAGATTAAGTGAAGAGCAGTGAGAAAATCTTGCCGTCTCTCTCACACACGAGCATTTTATAAGCAGTGACGTCACTGTGCTTGTTGTTTATCCCTTTCAAGCAACGCAAGATTTTTAGAATCGTTCTATACGTATTAAAGTTTTGAATACAATAGCAGATAAACGACTCTATTACACTATAAAAACAGTATTAAGAATCGATGCGTTACTTGACGCGCTAATGGGCTTAATATTTTTTAGTGCATTGTGAAACCTATTGTTTGAAGTCATAGTTTTATTAGAATGGTGTTGCAATCACGCAAGTTACATATCATACTGAATTTTTATTGCGATATGACAGTACATGAGAAAGTGTCTGCGAAGTTCAATGGTCATATTAGTTGTATGGATATTAGATTACTGGGACTGAGACTACAATAGCAGATATAGTGTCTAATTTTTTTCTGTGATTTATTTATGGAAATGTCTTCGGAACTAATATTTGTAATGTGAATAAGTCGATCATCATCGTAGTCCACGAATATATTCATAGGTATGTAGTGCTGATATTCAAGTCTTGTCGAATCAATAGTAAGCCATTGCATAAAAAAACCCTAACTGAGAGCACTAAGACAAACAAAGTCATCAGTATACGTGATTCAAAAAATAATGAAGTCACGTTTTAACTAAGTAAAATTGTTGCTCCAACTATTTTAAAGGACTCCTAATCTAGTACTTTGTCAATCCACGGTTTTGTCCAATTAAAGTTGAAACAATGAACAATATCTCGCTATGCATTTAATTAAAAACATCCAACTATGTCATTACTGAACAAAAATTGTTGATTGCGCCCCGAGGCCACTAAAAATCTCAGTGGGCCCGAGCAAGATAAAGCCGTCACAATTTTTATTCGCGTAGGCCAACTTTCCTGCCATTCCGTCTTAAAGTGGCGACAATTGTCTAACGTCTGTTTCCGTCAGTGAGAGGCGGTTTCCGTTCCCATCGCGGTGCGTCGACACTCGCCATTCGGCATGGTTCGTTAGCGCGGTTTTCAGGGCGTGATCGACGCAACAGCGCATGCTTGCATAAATTGCACCAATACTAAGCCCTCGCTCAACCCTTTCGAGTGCATCCGAAATATTAGTGCTCGTCTCGTCTCTTTGTAGTTCGAGAGCGTTCCGATTGAGTGTTTTGGTCTCGGGGTTTAATGGCGGAATCGTTAATGCTCGCTACATTCGCAAGTATTGATGGGTTAAGTTTATATTGTTGAAGTGCACGTGAGATTGTCGGTGAAGATTACAATCTGTCTCGAACTTTATGTGCCGAATCACCGTTGAATTTGCAATCAACTCAGGACAGTCGCTGACCAAAGCCGGGCTTAGCCGAGACAATGCTGTGTTTTAACATTTACAAAGCTCAAAAAAGTGCCGAGTCTCGTCATTTTACTTGCAAATTCACGTGATTATGCATAGTGGAGCCGGGCGAAGATATATTTGCGTGTGCATTGTATGCATTGTGTAGTGCGCGTGTGGGCACGCACCAATATGCCCCTCCGCATACAACACAACTACACAACTCCCCTCTGCATTCAGCTCAAACGCGACAATACGAAATGATCGATTCAACCCCAGGATGCACTTTGCAACTCGAAAATATTAATGGCTTTTAAAGGTGTTAGCGTGTTCGCCGCTTCGATTCGCCGCGCGCCTTTTCCTGGTCGCGCTTCGAAAAAACTCTTTCGCCTTGTTTGAATATTGTATCGCACTAAGTACTGCAATGGATGTTTGCGAAATGATGAGGTATTTTATGGTCGTCCCACGTACATGGAGAGTCCTGCATTTGATTACGAAGTCGAGCGTTGAAGCTGGGACATTGCAGAGCGGACTATGCATAATTCAACCATTAATTCTCGAAATGACTCTTGGAAGTTGTACGTCAGACGGGGCTGACCGCGGTTGTATTATGTACGAATTCTATGTGCTTGCAGTATTACCATTGACCTTACCAAGTTTCTGATATTAACCACTCGATTAAACATACGCTGGTTTAATGTCGAGGGAGAAAGAAGAATGTTCCCCCGTCCCTGTCTAGCGAGTGAGTGCCGCACAGGCGATAGTCGCGCGGCTTAGTCGCGTTCGAAAACAAACTAACAAATATTTTCTCAGTTACACTACGGCGTGAGGGAGAAAGTTCGGGTAGGTTCAGGGACGAGTTGTGGCTATTTGCATCTCGCGGCGGGCGATCGGCGATGCAATTAAATTTGTAAGCGAAGCTTTATGTTCCCGGGCTAAAAATATGGCGATCGCGCGACGTTGCCGTGCCGACCGGCTGCAAAGGCCATCACATCACTTTCATTCGTCACATTCGACCGACTCCGGTTCTTTTTACATACAATCGTCGCGGGAAACATGCGCCGCTGTGCTGTTCACACGGTCACTTGCTTGTTTAGGACTTGCTCGTCATGGCGACGTGAGCTATGTTCCTTAAAGAGCGCGAGTTATCATAACGTGGCATCAAAGAGAGACTTCGCTGGAGAAACAACGTCAGTTGGGCAACGTTCCAGTGCCTACGATCGTGTACTCTTCGTGTCGAGCTCATTGTGTCCATATTAATCTTTAACTTGTATCACTTTATCGTGCAGACATATGATTTATTACGTTTTTAAATTAAAACGTTGAAATTGAACTAAATTGAACTAAATTTATAATCGGCGGTATAGCAAAAGAGAATGTCATTAAAACGGGAATGTGAGCGCTGTGTTGCAATCGGCAGCCGTAAGCAAAGTTCAGTGGTTCAATGTATTTGAACACCTAACGCGTTCATTGTCCCTTCGCAAAGGTCAAACGTATTACCCGGAGAAAACAATGTGTAACAAAAACCTTGGTAAATAAAACGAAGACGAAAATAACTTTCAATTATGCCCGTTTTTCATTAATGACGCACAGTTAAAATTTCTAGTGGTGTGTGCTCGCCGGATGCTCAGGGGGTTTGTGTGAGCAATATTTCATTTACAGGAGCTCGCGAAACGAGCGCCGTCTCACTTGTGACTCGGTACAGCTTTGTTCTGCGATCGTAATTACAACTGACAAGGGAAATAATATTTTACCAAATCAATTTATGTTTCTTGTAAACTGCCTTTTGGATGCATGTGTTTTACCCGTTGTCTTTTTTAGTCTGTGACTGTGTTCTTTGACAAAACCCTTTAACATATAAAATTCAGGCCTACCCGCAAACCAATATAAATAGTGCACTTAAAAATGATTGTCATTTCGATCAAATTTATTATAATAGACAGGTCAATTAAACAAGCTGTTTGTATACGTATTTATCCCACAGAAAAATAAATAACAAAAAGAGCAGACATAAATAATAATCGCGATAATTCAGCATAGTTTATGCGTTGATGGTAGAATAAGCGTAGCCCGAGGTTCAATATTCTCATTGCTTAGACGATGGATGCGAGCTGCGATTGTTTGCAATATATTTGCCACAAAATGCCTTGTGCATTGCTGTAAATGACGTCGCCTCTAGATATATGGTCGCGTTGACTCCTTGATATCGTATCAAATGAATATGCCAGCATGAATTACATCACATTCTCTAAATATCCGTTCTGTTGCTAGGCCCTTCGGTTTGTTGTCAGTATTAGAATATAATTATTGTAAAGACTATTATTTTATTTATTGAGTCCTTTTTTGTTCTCATGAGCTCTTCGCTTGATATTCTATTCCATTTAACAATGTTTTAAAACGTGGTATTTGCAATAGGAATAGACCTTTGACTTTTACTATAAAGCTCTACTAATCCTTGAGTAGGGTTGGACATTAGTCTATTTGGTTGACATTTTGCTATTTCTGATACTTCATTATACTAGTACAAAGAATTAGGGCAAAACTCAACTTTATATTGTTTAAAATGGTATTTTATAACCTGCGTATTTCTGCCATGACGCTTTATGTATTATTTCCTGATCATTTGGCCTTCGATCGTAGGAAGTTCTGCAATATTTGAATATTATAAGTAAGGCGGTTTCGAATGGCGAATTTTATTGGTTCTGTACAAACTAGTACTCTGTTACGACTACAGGAGATCCTCTACTTCGCCTGTGTCGTTTACTTGAAGTTAAAATATCAATTATTGTTTATTTTCTATTGTAAATGTAGAATGTCTTTACATGATAGTCGATATCAAAATTTGCAATACAAAAAAAATATCGATAAGCAATATTTTGCCACAACTACCGATATGACTACTAGGCAAAGACTACTCTGTCATGCTAAAAATTCGCCAAACAGTTGACCCGCGAATATAATGTGCATCATCACCATTGTCATCACCAGCATCTCTTACGACACTGCTGGACATAGACTAGCTTCTTAAAGGCCGGCAACGCACCGATGATATCTCTGGCATTGTGGGTGTCCATGGGCGGTGTTGACCACTTAACATCAGGTGGCTCACTCGCTCGTTTGCCTCATTTACTATAAAAAAAAGATCTCTCCTATACCACGCCACTGGGCTCGATCTTCGGCCCTCCTCACCAATAATAATCAGATACAAGATACATCACGCTATATTGTTGTCACTTCCACTGGCCCAGTGGCGATAATTAATCCATAAATATCACTTAGTGCACGTTTGCATGTTATTTGCAATCGATATTAATCACCATAATAACCAAGATTAACTGTTATTGAATACCTATCGTGTTCTGCGTCATCGGATTATGAAAACAATCGAATGTTTAAGTATTAAAAATAAAATTTTAAAAACTGTAATATAAAAAGGCTTTTCTAAAACATTTGAATAAAATGACAAATACATTTAATTACAAAGACAAATATTAACAAAAGAACGTAGACTATGCTACCTTATGACGGCTTGGTGGATTGAGATCGTAGTCTTCTAGGTCGTATAAGTAGCACTACGATAACATTACAGACTTATATTCAATCAAAGGGTCAAACAAAATGTAAACAACTCGAGCTATTAAATTTAAATATTAATGAAAATGTGTTTAAACCGGGTCGTAATATAATTAATTGAATTCATTTCCTTTAATTTAAAAAATGCATGCACTCATAAAATTATAGCGGCAAGAAAAACGACTTTAATGTAATTAAAAACAAATAAACGCAGTGTATGAACCAATTTGGTAACTGAATTGAGTTTCTGAACAACCATTAACTAGGGCCTATTGAATTCAATATAAGTATTAATTTTGTAATCTAAATTGGTAACTGCCGCAAAGGAAATATTTTTTGTTTAATGTTAGTGTTTATACGGAAAGAAAAGGTATATTAAAAGGTTTTTGAACTTCCGGCAATAATCTGAACCTTTATTTGGATGCTGACCACCTTAGTCTTATTCACAGAATAGCTAAATAAGATTAGAAGGGACATAGACGATATTTTGTATGGTTGTGTTGTCTGTCACCTATTGAGTGATCCACTTCAAATTTGTCTCGGTAGTATCGAATCCGTTGATTCGTTTTACAAATTTGTTTCAACTAAACCACGAAGACTGTAATTGGTCTAAAACTCTATCCGCGCCCAATTTATCAATTTTTCCGTTCAATGAGCACATTGAATAGGTACATTACCGAGGCCATGTTATGGCTTATGTACACAATGCAGGCCGGTTAACCTTCAAAACAATTTGACATTTGGATGCAGACGGAGGCTTCAAGCCTTCTCTCCGCTTAATTGAGTTTGACAGTTTTATATGTCGGTTGGCGCCAGTAAAGGGTTTTTGTATTGTGTGGAGTGTAAAAAACGTTAAGTACCTTTTTTTAAATTTTTTCTAGATATGTTTATTATGTTTGAAGACAAATTCTGACCATAATATTCTTCTGTTAGGATTCCGACATATTTTCCTTGTAGATGTCGTTTAAACTAGCAACTGTTAGGCTATAGGTGGGTATGGGTATATGCTTTTAATGACTTATCAAATATCTCATTTATGTTTGTCCCTTGTCAGTCCAATTGCTTGGCGCCAGCCTTTTCCAACGTAGTTACTTGCTACGCCTTAGCCCACCAAGCTATCAAAATAGCCAAGGTTTATTAACTAGTAACAACCTGCATACCTGCAAGTTAAATTCCTTCGATTGTCAATTAAATTGCATTTAACGCCTATGATAGAACTAATTCAATTGGAATTCACTGAATCTTTTGCTCTCTCTCTCCAAAAATTTATTTTCAAACAATTTCCTTATAACAGTTTTTAATTCTACATTTCACATTTGCTCTGACCCAAAGCGCATAGGTACACAGGCGTTCGTATTTTCATTCCAATAGCACACATGAATTGGCAAAGGACGTCTCGCTCTTTGACACCTGGGACCAAAGGCTTAAGTTCACTATGGAAACCTTTGAGCCACCGATACAAAGGCGCCGTCATTTCAAGTCTGGCATAACGTTAAATATTGCGAAAAATACGATACCTTGCAACTACAATGAATAACTCGTGAAATAAGAAATTGTAGAGAGCATCGAAGTGTATTTGCAGTTTCTGTTTTATTTTGACGTGCGGGACAAATATATACTTCTCTTGGGCTTGCTGGGAAGCACGATAAGTTGATACAAAATATTTCTGAATTGTCACAAAAGAGACGAAGAATCTAACATTAAATAAAAATTATACCATAGAACATAAACGCAAACTACTAGATGCTTTTCATTCCCAATTTCATTTTGTGTTATGTAAATTAAACACTTGAGCTTTTGTACCAATATTATTTTCTAAACCTAGGTGGCATCTTGGCTTTATAATAACCCTGAAACAATGAAGGAAAAAAATTGTGTCTTATTTTTTTGTCACAAAAATATGCCAAAAGCCAATACCGACCATTTCCTTTTAGTTACATAATATTTGCAACACAGAAGAACAGCAATTTAAGCGTCTGCGTCTGAGAACATGTCGAGGCATGTCAGAGGTAGACTCATTGTGTAAACTTAATGTCGTAATTAGCATAATGAATCATTTGTTATAATAAATCCGACCTGTCATGTCTAGCGAATTACTGTCTGCTATTTCTATAGCGATTGTGTATGAAACGTATTTTGTCATGTGTCTGTATTAGATACGAAGAAGACATATAAATTCAATAAATAAATATACAAACCCATTTGGATGGATGGGAACTGTGTGCACTTTCTTGAGTTCAGTTTTCAAGAATTTATCAGTTTCTCAACTAACAAATGTGTAATATAAGATCTATTATAAGACGATTGTAAGGTTCAATACCTTGCAAGTTCGATCTGTGCCTACCGAAAGATTGGTACAAATCTTAAGAAATTTACAACGTCTAAAGTATAAATAAGTTCTCTATTATGAGGAAACAGCTGGTTTTAAAAAAGGCAACAGTTGCTCTCGCTATTCGATCGCGGCTTGAGATTACTAGTGGCTTTAACTTTTATCCTCAATATTTCCTTTTTGTAAAGGGTTATAAACCTGCCGTCTATTAAGTTGGAGATCTTAAGAAAAATTCAGACTAATGTTATTAAAAAAGTTGCGCTTTGCAAGAATCAAAACAAATGAAGTAATGGATCCATTTTTAATACGAAATGAACTCTCATCGGAATTTTCAGTCCGTAAGTTTTATTACTTGGCATAACTACTGTCATTTGGCAACCAAACCGAAGTGAAGTAAAACGTATTTGTTACAGTTTTGTTAGTCTCCCGATACGTATCAGTTACATATCATTTTAAGTGTATGAGCAAAGAGAATATGCATTTTAATGGTGCCGGGATCATTAATCTTATCTTTCAATGTATTTTTTTCGTTTATGACATTGAATGGGTTTTGTATACAACGGGAATGAAATACCTTTATAGCAATCCGTTGCTTTACAAATCTGCAACAAATATTGTTGACTGTTAGCTCCCAATATGTATTCAATTACGTTATTTTCATAAATAATATTGTGCTCATACACTAGAGATGCAATAAAAAACACATATAGACATTCCTTTTCACGATTCTATAAAGACGCAAATGTCAAAATGGCGGCAAGTGTCATCCATTTTTAATTGCGTAAACAATCAAGACGTACAATCGAATAAAATAGAGTCCGCTTTTAAAATATAAACAGCTATGACATTCTTCTTTTTATTACTGTCTGTAATCATAACAAAAGCACATACTTGTGTATCTTGTTTACATTTCGCTATAAAGTAACAAACTTATTTCCTTACTGCCGACTGCCGAGCGGCAAATGGCCGAACCTCTGACATTTGCGTCGACCAAACGTTTGTTATCGAGTTAATGAGCTCAACAATTATTGTGAATGTGACTAGGGTTTTGACAGAGATTAGTGATCTCGTAGTTTTTTATTTTGTAATATCAATTTGGATGAAATCTGTGAATGTCTAGATTTTGCCTACACACTCCCTAAGGAATAAATGCTGGTCTAAAGCTCAACACTTTTCATTCATAAAGGTTTGTGCCTCGCAATACAACGCTTATAGGCCAATATTATAATATTATCAAATATAAAAATCTTAGACTAAGTATAAATTTGGATTTAGCGAAAGCCATATTATAGTAGAAGCTTAAAATACTTATCAATAGTTTTTTGTTGTATGTTAACTCCTAAGCTCCTACATAATAATTCTATTAAAATTCATATACGAATTAAGCTCAGCATAACCCTAACAAAATAAGCAGCTGTAAAACACATCAGTTTATTATCAAAAAACAATACGAACACATCCTTATTAGCAACATTGTAATTCGAGTTCGTTTTGTTTATTTTGTTGAAACAACTCTATATTCCCCAAGGTTAAAAGTATTTTTAAATGCATAAGGCTGCTATCTATAATGTGTGTATTTATTAGAATATTTTAGTTGGGTTTTTGAGACTCGTTTTTATTTGAAGATGGAAGGGAGAAATGTAGGGCTGTGTCTTTTGTATACGTGTGAAAACCGACTGCCGCATCGTGAAAACCCGTCAGAATGACTCATTCTTAGGACGCGCCAACCAAGCTAGTCTTCATTTCAGTTTTAACTCCGTTTTGTGTTAAGTAGTAAAACTGAGTCATAATTTTGAAGAGAAGGTTCCGTTATTGTAGGTTTGGAAATGACTAGAGATGTAATGATTTTGTTTTGTTCCAGCAGTGATATATTTAAGCGTAGTTTGGTTAATTATTATTTAAAAATAGTAACGTCACGGGTTTGATTTTTACACCGAGACTAACGTTAAATCGAACTTAGGATGTTTTGCATGGTCCAGAATAAATAAATACCATTTAAATTTTACACAATTTTTTTAATGTTATCTATAAATTTACCGGATATAAACTCCAAAGGCGTGGAATCTAATCGGAACTTCTTACTAAAAAATAACAAGCGAAAATCCTTATTTATTCGCCTCCGAAACAAGCGTAGTAATTTCAGAGCACGCACGATGTATGTTTTTAGGACACTGTATTGCCCCATTTATTTTTATCGCGACCTTGGCCTCTCATATTCGCAATTCATACGAGCGCTGTTAATTTAATACATTAATCTTCTGTTACGCGTAGTATACAGGCTATGAAAATGTACTTTGGCTATTTCCGTAAATGCTCGGAAATTTTTCTTCTATAATTAAAGGAAATTAAGTTTTCAAGGTATTACTATTATTTTTATTAGTCACAAAGTGGAATAAAATATACATTTAGTTAAGTTAATTTAATTTAGCATAGTCACTAGTCAATCCGTAATTAACCTAGCTTTTACAGATTAGTTCAGAATAAACATTTCTTTAAATTATCCGGACACTATCCGGATCCAAAAGATAAAAATCGTTAAACTAGAAACATAATCGTAATTTGTCTATATGAAGCAAGAGAATACTAATAAATCTATTCAATTCCAACATCATAAACGTTATCTCCAAATCATGTGATTTGATTTTGAATAATGAACCACACTGGCCAGTAATAAGATCTAATTTCGAAAAGCTACAGTTATCAGATTGAAAACATTATAGGAATGCGATGTTAACTGGCCGCATTTTAATTCTCGTATTAACTTAGTTAATTTCAGTTTATAATACAGTAAACCTCCTTTTTAGTTTCGATCGTAATACCGCTTAGGAGGTGCCATAGTTTTCACTTAAAATTAAAGGATGTATAAGCTACTATATATGTATACTGCCTAATTGCATTGATGGTTACGAGCTTAGAGGGAAATGTCATCAACTACGTTTGTATTTTAATGCTTGATTAGTGGTTGAAAATATTACAAACAAATTAAAGCTAAAGAAATGCGAAAAATAAAACAAATGAAGATTTCCAATCGCCATAACTATTCCCTGTCTAAGCTTTTAATCGTGGTCTGTTTACACCATATGTATGACGACACTAAGAGATATTATTCAATAATTAAGCATACGTTACAATTTTAAGGACTCAGTTCGGCTTAAAATCAGTGATTCAGATTAGTAGGCCGGAGATATCAGTACAGATCTTCATACTTCCTTCACATTTTCACTAGGGATAAACCGATTTTCTTTCATAAATGGAATACTTATTCTGTATCATAAAATTTAATCGCCAAGAGCTATCCATTGCGCGGCCATGTCCATAACAGTTACTACAAATCATAGCAATCACAGAATAGTGAAGCAAATGAATCGTTTTTATTAATAAACTTCAATAAATTAATCGAGTACATTTCGAAATGTTTACTAAGCTTTGTACGGTTGATTGGTTAAACTAAAAATATAACTGTTTTGCCCGACGTTTCGGTCGGACGAGTGAGTCAGCTAACTTTTTATATAAATCGATAGGGCTGGTGATATTGGGATGGTCACCTGTATTTTTTTCGTCCTTTCATTTTAAATATTAATACATATCCAATAGTTGAAATAAATCATTTGTAATACACACAACTGTTAAATTCGAGTCTTGAGAGTTTCAGAAACTATGAGAGCTTTTTGGTCTCATAAAAACGCAGATCCGAAAGAAATGCGCGTGGTACTTATAAACTTTTACCTAGGTGCTTATATCGAATCCACAGGATGATTAATCATAACATAGTAATTTATTTTCAATGAGTTAGTTTTTATTTATTTACATCTTCTCTATATTGGTCTGACTAAGAAGACACCATAAGCGCACTAAGCAACAACAGCGACTTACTAGCGGAAGCTAGTTACTAAATAAATAATAGTTTAAAAAAACTAAAAAACACGCTTTTTATCGAAAACCGAACTAAAAAATAGAAAATAAGTTTTAATAAATTTAAATTAACCCTTTGCACTCCAACCTAGTAATGCATAGAGACTACCATCAACAATAGAATAGGCATCAAAAATAGATCACTTTTTACTAACGTATCCTAAACACTATAAGATAAGCACATAATATTTTGCTTACCTGTTACCTGTTAAGGGCGCCGAGGCAGCAAAACAACCATGTCGCCGCTACGGCGACAGCGGATTTACTGTTAGTTTTTTAATGTCGCAAATACGGCGACAACGGAGTGCAAAGGGTTAAGAATAATGATGATGATGTATTAAAAATTTCAATAAATATAAATTAATAATAGTGTGAATAAAAAAAATATATTTTATTTGAAAAAAAGCGTGGGATGCTTTTTAAGATATTATAAAAATGATAATCACTCTACTCATATCTGTCAATAAAATATTTATAACTATTGACACCATGCACCCCACGCTTTTTTTTAAATAAAATATTTTTTTTTATTCACACTATTATTAATTTATATTTATTGAAATTTTTAATACTATTCTTAATTTAAAATTATTAAAACTTATTTTCTATTTTTTACTTCGGTTTTCGATAAAAAGCGTGTTTTTAGTTTTTTTAAACTATTATTTATTTTCTATTTTTAAGTTCGGTTTTTTTTATCAAATTAGTGTATTGTCATCGGTCCTCGATAAATCTACAAAGTTTGAACGAAAACTGGTCGTTTAAAGTGGGTCAAAATCGCGCCCGAAGAAGTCGGTTACAAGCATACAAGTGAAGCTAATAAAAAGCGTGTAAAAAAGTACAAATAATTAAATAAGAATGAAATATTAATAAATCTGTAAGGTGGCATCCTTGAGTATAATGAAGACAGCACGGGTTCGATTGTCACGCCCCCGCGGACAATTGAGCTAAATGCCTAATTATTTTTATTACCCGTTTGTTTGTAGCACGGCCATTTCTCATCCAATTTTTCAATTAAACTCTTTAATTTAAAAAAGTAATTTTAGTGGAACTGGTACTGGTTGAATTGCACAAAAATGTGTTGTTTGGCAACCATGATAAATTGCTTTAAATTTGATAAAACAACTTTTATTGCATTTCTTTAAATGTCAGGCAGGGTCATCCGGAAAGTTCGAATTTTATTATAAACTTACTCTTATTTTACTATTTTTACTTATGTTTCTTTATTTGGTAAGAATTTATACTTTTTCTGAAAATGTGCCCTAATTTTTTATGTTATTAATTTTCGCTGTAAAATTAGATGAATAAATCTTGATCCTCGGTAAAATGATTTCCTATTCTCGTTGAATAAAATTAAACAAAGGTTGGAATAGGTGTAATAAATGACACAATTATTAGCGTATTATGAACAGCTTTAGTTCGTAATAAAACGTAATTTATTCAAAAAACCGGATTCACGGTGGATACCTATGCACGTATCTGGATAATTAATTTCAACCTATTTCTCTATAGGAAAGACTTTGTGCCCCTTGTGGTGAATATCGCAGTTTCAAACCGGTTTTGGAAAGGTCTAAAGTCATGTTTATATAACATCTATTCAGGTGTTTACGTCAATGCTGACATTTCCTTTTACATTATTCTTATCCTTTGGTCTATAAATAGACTTCATATATATTTTTTAATTTTCCAGTGATATTCCAAAGCTCTAGGAAAGTAAATAGAAAATAAATAGAATTGTATAAAACCTACGCTAGTACCACTGAAGGGATAAGCAGAGGTTTACTATCCGACTCAACGTGGTAGTTATAACTTGACAGAATGCTGCTACCGTGAATTACCCTACAAAAAAATTCCTTGGCAGAATTCAAATTCTCTACATTTTATCGTAAAGTTTATTCCGCGACCAATGCCGCAGTAGCTTTTCAGGTTCATAATAATTCTATGTTCAATTCAACATCATGAAAAAATTGCTATGCCATGTTATAAAAACAAATTGTTACAAACACGTGCGTTAAGTGTTTTTATGCAAAAACTTATTTATAATAAGGCGGAATCGGGCGCGCAGTTTGCTTTTATGGCAAAAATCGTGAGTGAAATAGCCGAGACGGTTAGGTAATCGAATTTAGTGGGGCCGGCGGGCCCATTGTTCGGCGAGGCCAAGGTCTGCCGTGTTTACGTCGCGCGTTTCGACGATGATGCATATTACACCGGCAAAAATCGCACGTGAAACACTTTTTGTCTTATCACAAAAACAGCGTATTTACATTTGATTTAGGTCCGCCATTGACCTTGGCGAATTCGTAATAACAATAGTGCCGACGCTAAAACCCATTACGTTTCAGAACACAGCCATAAAACGCGATTACGATCACATTTACGATTTACATTTTAGTGCAGCGCGGTGGGACTTGTTAAAATGTTTCAATTAACATTTTGTTAATTCAATTAAAGCCGAGCAAGGAACAATGACGGACGCCCACGGATACAGCCCAGAACAAAACCTATAGACAATGAGATCGTCACTAATTCTATGTATTTGGGTATCGTTTCCAAAGTGAATAATAATCATTATGGACATTATTGTTGGATCTCACGTGCTTGTGGGCGGGCCGGTTGGTAAACAGAGCGTTTGCTCAACATTAAAAGTATGCATAAACTAGACGCGTCTGTCATGACATTGTCGGTTTTGTGGTTGCCCCCTCCGTCGCCCCCCTCGGCCCGCCGCGCCCGCATGGTTCTGCAACATCGATAAATCAATACCTGTAATGCACACGTCCATACGAAATGTGTACACCGACTAATTACGTAAGCGCGGACGACGTAAGAAATTTCGAGGCACGTTCGTTTATTCACGCATGAATGGCGCCCAAAGGCACCTTGGTTTGCCTTTTGTTTTTAAGCGCCAGTTTCCTTTGTCATATATTATGCGTTAATTGTTCTATTATCTGAGAGCCAGTGTCTCTTAAGAATGTACGGATTGCGAGCTACATGCTTTTGAGTTCAACTTTTTATCGTCATAATGCGATGTTACTCTTGTAATTACACAACTCGTGTGGACTGTGGAGGTAACTTGCAAAGTTTGTTTGAATACAGAACCGTATTTCTGACCTACGAAAACTTATTATTTTCACTCATCAATATTAAGATATTACATAACGAACTGTCTTTAATTAAACTGTACTCTCAAATACTCCTTTAAAATCATAAAAAGAAGTCGTTAAGTTAATTTCTCTTGTTATAATCAGGACTAAGGAATTGTTTAAATATAGCCTCACAACGTACACGTCATCATGACGATGAACAAAAAAAAACAACTCAATCATTAAAATTAACCAAAATCATCAAATGAACTAATTCTGGCCTCGTAAAAAAAAGCGCCATGAAAACGTTGATTAGATGTAATCCAGTAATTATTTAGTGCGCCGTATTTCGGTGTAAGGCCCGACCATTCCGGTTCCACGTTGCATGAATGAGAAAGTCGGGGACCGGTTAGCGCTCGCTCCCGGTGTCTACTTTCAAATCACAATAGACACGGCTTATCTCAACCTGGCTGAGTGCTACCGTTCCACATTAAAATCTCTGTTCGTGCCCATTTCGTGAAAAAAGGTGGGCGAGTTGATAAACCTTTGTGGTTTAAAATGTGTCAGCTTTACTGCGCGTTAGTATAATTATAATTCATTTTGTGAATCATAAATATTGTAACTTTGCTAGAAAAAACTACTTTGGACTGGTAAACGCGACAAAAAATTGCTGTACTAGGTTTGTGGACTAAGGGTTATTCCCTCGCAAATTAGCAGATACTAGTACCCAGCACTGCAAAGTAGGTATAATAAAGGGGATTAAAAGATTAAAAATATTTGGCACGTTACATGAATCGAACCCAGACATTTCCGACACACAGGCGGCGTGGCGACCGTCATGGGTATTGTAAATTTATTTAAATTTATTTTGTGATATATTTTTGTAACTTTTATTACCTTTTGTACCTGCGCTTTCGCATAAAACGAACCCATAAATCCTCTATTAGAATGTCATGACGCACGCCCATTAAGTAATAAAATTATCAACTCGTTAATTTATAAAGTAAAATTCGAGAATTAACATTTCTAGTGCAAAAACAACTTACAGCATCAACCACAAATAGAACGCAATAAAAATCAATTTGGTTTAGTATCGTGAATTAAACCTGTCCGCTTTGTTTACATCAATCCTTGCAAATATTGTGTTTTGTCTGCGACTTTGTCCACAGCCCACATAATTTTCCCGGACTGTCCACGTAAAATGTCTGCCCGTCTTTTTCGAAAGAAGATGTATGTAAGCCCGCTACATTGAACTAACCAAGCTTATCGCTAAGATAAATCTCATAATATCCGGGTGTTAACAGACATACATATTATTGACAAAGGGATGATTTGACATCATCTATAAACAGTATTTTAGAGCCCTTTGCCCACAATCGGCACAATTTCAGACTCTGTGGTGCTACTAAGAATTTCCTAATAGCACTTATATAATGAGTATGGAAGGCAATTTTGCGCTGCGTTGTAGATACTATTTGACGCCAAAATACATTACTTGTCCTCGCAGCTCGTTTGTTAAGCACAAATGTTAATAGTCACGAGCAAACAGGCTTAAATAAGCATTGTTCGACAATCGCTTTTAGCACTTAAGAAATCGGCTGCGGCAGGAATTTGTATCGCCTCGCAACCATCCACTTATCCTCGGTAAATATATTTATTAAATATTGCTTATTACTTAAATAATGTGGGTGCAGTTTTAAATATGGCATCAAATACCGTGTTTACTACCGACTCATGAAACGACCTTGTAATTACACATTTTTTCTTCCAGCAAGAGAAATTTGACTTGAATCATTAATTCCTATATTTCGTTTAATTAAAAAAAAAGACTTGTTTTATTGTCCCTATTACAAAAGCTTTCCTAATTACATGTATTTACAAACACTCATAACTTTTGAACCTAATATATTGTAAAATCCTCAGTAAAAAAGTATATGAAACAACGAACACACAAATGTGTGTATTGTATTTCGGTGGGATGCACACGGACAGACACCGGCGCACCTCCGCACTGATATAAAATCAACTCGACAAAAACATCGTTATTTTTATTCACGAGCCAAGGCCAAGAGCGCCATATTGCATTCGCTGTATCGTACCGCACTGGTGCTTTTGTAAACAACATACATATATTGTCTCATTATTTGTATATGGGTACTTGTCGCGTTTCAAATGTTCTGCTCAATTTATACATCGCGCTATGAAGCAGTTAGTTTAGCGGACTCTAGTATAATTCTGAGTAGATATGTGTCAGTAGCGAAACCCCCATAGAAGTCTAATAGCGTTGCAAGTTAATTGTTTTAGGTCTAGTATATAATTACGCGGGGTCATGATATTCTCATTTATATGTCAAATAAACGGATTCTTTTAAGGCATGCTAGGATTTTGGACTACTGTCGATATTTTTCTTTCCTTGTGATTTGGACATGAACATGGATTTCTCAATATATTATTTAAAACTTTCCGATAACTTATCGCACTAAAAATATTGACATCTGGACAAAATTACAAAGTTGTTTATCTGTTTTGACTATATTATCTATATATATAAAAATGAATTGCTGTTCGTTAGTCTCGCTAAAACTCGAGAACGGCTGAACGGATTTATCTTATCTTGGTCTTAAAATGTTCGTGGAGGTCTAGGGAAGGTTTAAAAGGTGAAAAAAAATCGAATAATTGCCGGGAAAACCCTCAAAACAGCCCTTTTCTATTTCCCATACAAACGCTATCTAAATAAAATGGAGAGTCAATTTTTAATTTATTACCGCTGCATAAAGTTCAAATTCGCGTGCGCGTTGGAGAATCTTATATCGCGTTCCGTAACAACTAACTTCAGTTGTTGATCTGTCAGATTATATTTTTATTTTTTTGTATTTTACCTTTTTTATATTTGACAATAGATTTGAGAACCAAAATATAATATGTCAATCCATCCTGTCGCACTTCAGAATACGGAAAAAATTATAACGATATTGTGTTACGATATCTGTGAGTGCATCCTTCTATCTTTGTGGCTACGTGCGCGAGAACTTTCTTTACTTTGGTAATCCTTTGTGGTAGTGACTTTGTGCTTTACAATTTACGATGCCGAGGAGAAGACGACCTGACATAGGAAGTCAATCAAATGTACGAAGAGCTACCTCACGTGCTAACCGCACTGATGACCAGAGAGAGAGAATTAAAATACAGACACAGAAAGGAAGATTGTTCATTTTTATATAAACAGATTGTACAAATTGATTTATCCATTTTTGTAATACATATTCTCTTTCTTGCGTTTCATTCTACTATAATTTTATTTGGCTTTTTACCATTTATAAAGGCTTTAGCCTTGGTTTAATTACTGAGCCCTCAGTTGTAAATTGTAAACCAGGCACATCTAAGGAGATAATAATAATTAGGCTTTTTATATTTTACACAACAAATAGTTCTGAACGCTGACATAAATGTTTGACAACCAACAAATATGTCAATCCCTATTAATGAGTGACACTATTCTTCATTTTTAAAATGTAAAATATGCAATTATTCGAATATTGTAGATATATGTTGTCGATTCGAAACCTTTATTTAAATCCGTTCTTTAATTTGAGGGAACAATTACCCGCATTGAAGGGATAAATATTTAACGTTTGACAGGACATTACATAGAACAGTTTATATGGGAAAATGAAATTCCTGTTTTTATCATATTGCCCGCAATTTTTCCATATTTTATCACCATTTAAACCCTCCCTTGACTTCAACGAATATTTCAAGACTAAAATTAGCCAAATCGGTCCAGCCGTTCTCGAGTTTTAGTGAAACTAACGAACAGCAATTCATTTTTATATTATAGACGGATCCGATTTGTTTATTTTAAAATCATTTTATACAAAAGTTTAGGTCTTTCATTTATCGTTTTGGCAGAACAAAGTCTGCCGGGTCAGCTAGTTCATTATATAATCTGCATCGGGTAGTATAGCATTGTTTTCATAAAGTTTGCGGTATATAGGACAGCGTATGTTTTTTGTGTTGATGAAATTAAAATAACCCATTGTGCGTCCAAGGTTACCCTTATTAAGTCGACCGTACTTCCGCTGACGCGCAGTCTCGCCAAACTTGAATATTAACGTTCTGATAAAGGAATACGAATTCGCTTTCAACACACGCTTTACGTATGAAATACTACGAAAAACATCCATATTTTTTTTATTTACAGATCTATTGTACGCTAAGATAAAGTTGTGAAGTACAAAAAATAGCAAAAAGTACAAACAGTGGTCTTATATATCTTATTTACCAGAAGAAAAAAAAAGGTTATAATCGTTAAAATGTTATCTGTCGACAATTAAAAAAAACACTTTCGCTCTATAAAATTCTATTTATGAATTTTGAAAATGGAATATCTTATTCAAAATTACAAAATAAATTTACACAGATAACCAAATATTCGCGTTGACAATAATTTTAATCGGTGCGTTTTTATCTGTATGCGAATGTAAACAGAGTTGTGTTGACACGCCCCGGCGAGATACGAAAGCCGGTATCTAATTCGGCTGACCTTGACAATGAAAAAACACGTTCTTTTTTTCGTTACCTTGAAATTCTGCATTGCTTTTTGCACGACCCGGGCGCCATATTTGGTTAAAAAAACATTTGCGACTTAAGTGTCGTTTTTCGTTAGTTTTATCTACTGACAAATAGAATATTTTTAAATTGCGTCCAATTTCATGATTGTAAATTATTTTTTTATACATGTTTATAAATTAACTTATATTTTTTTATTTCTTTTGAACATGTATAGTTTTATTTTTAAGTTGTTATTGCAGATATGATAAATGGCGAAGGAAGAGTTTTTATTGAGTTATTTCCTCAATTTTTTTTAAATATTTTTTTTTTATATTTTGAGGATTAGACGTTTGGTATAATTCCGAAACGGGTACGATTCCAAGGCAAAATTTTTTTTTTGCGTATTTTAAATAAATTATCTTGCAATTTACCCATCATTGGTCATACAGATACTACGGAAATTTTCATTATGGAAACCTAATCTCACGTGGACGATCCGGGAATCAAACTTGTGACCCAATACATCACATACGGAATATACAAGCCAGTCGTATTTTTAGTTCCCATTCTATACTTAATATGCAAAATGATTTGTTAATAGGAAGCCGAATTCGGCTTAAGTGCTTATGTCTAGCCAATGAGAGTGCGTCACATTATTTATTATTCACATATCCGCTAGTGGATATGCGTTGCTGTCTCGATTCAAATGAGACTGATTGTTTTTAATCATCAATTTCTTATGGCTGACTTTATTCCGCAGTTATCATGTACCTATTTCTTCCATGAAATGGGCAGTAAATAATTAAATACATGTTTTTGTATTTGGGTAACAGTTTGTATTATTTTTCAAAAATATTTATTTGTGTGCCTAGATGTTATTTCTTTGATTTTAGTATCACAATGTTTTTTTTTTTTAATGTAGATAGCTATGAATACTTAATATTGCTCGCTGTGTCCGAATCTGTGACCTCCATGCGTGACATTTTTCGACATTGTCTATACTTAACTTTAAATATTGCATTTTGTTGTTTAAAGGCGTTATAACTGTCAAAAAAAGCATCAAAGTTAAACCGATCACGAAATCAATGGAACGAGTTATGTTCATTATGTGTTGTTATTGTAGGCAAGCAAAAAGAAACTCGGGCGAAATGCCAGTTGATTAATAAAACGGTGTTGCAGTCTCGTCCGCATAAAACCTGCCACTCGGCGCGTTCGATGCAAATCCTCATAATCGGATTAAAACAAAACCATTGCGATACTGAATTAAATATAACAGGAGGCATAATACATCACTAAGTATCGAAATCTTTACTCAACGTGATCCTTCGAGGCGGATAATACATTTTCGTCCATATTAGTCTTCTGC
Source organism: Cephonodes hylas (assembly GCA_030295005.1). Taxonomy (NCBI): domain Eukaryota; kingdom Metazoa; phylum Arthropoda; class Insecta; order Lepidoptera; family Sphingidae; genus Cephonodes; species Cephonodes hylas. The sequence goes on from AP025366.1 coordinate 9,552,573, forward strand.
AATCTTTTCGTATTTTGTGTCGGCGCGCCACATCTCGTTCAAGGCCAAATTGGATTTCGATTCATCAGTGCCACGAGGATTATAAGTTGAAAATTGTCTGAGACCGAGCCACGAACAGATGGGAATGAAATTAATCGTCTGGACTACGATGGCCGTATTTAGCCAGATGAAAAATGGATTTAAAATGGACGCCTATTTTTCGTGCACGGAAACTTGTACTTTGTTAATAGTGGTTTTTTCAACAGGGCTGGAGCTGGCGCGAATGGGATATTCTCCAGAAGACTGGACTTCTCAACTTTCAATCTTCTTCCGAAGCACAAAGTCAACTCATATCAGATCAAGGTAAGAATTTTGTTTTCGTGTGATTGCCCAATCGCGTCACGTAATCTCTAACATGTTACGGATATAGCAAAAACTATTATGTAGTGCAAACATGTACTGGTAATGTTTGCGCTCGCTGTAATACTAATTGCGGGCATATGACTTCATTAAGTCGAAATTAAAATTCGTCGGATGTAATTCGCACGGAGATTTAAAATATGAGGAATGCAAATTATTATTTAGAAACCTGAAGTAAAATTGGATGTAGGAATAATAACCACGTGAAGAAGCAAAATAATGATCATCTGATATGAACACTGTTACTAGTATGTTATCGGTAAATTCTTCATTACGGCAAAATATTTTTGATTAAGGTTTTTTCCAGACATGCTAAAATATTATTAAGCTTTTTCGCTAACATATAGCAACTTGTAAAATTACTATATGGAGCATTTGGTATTTTATTTTAACGACTAAAAACCGGAGCGGCCTGCAGTAGGTACCTATACGTGTGCACTTATGCAAACAAGGCGAAAAACTCAGCGCTAAAAGCTTTAGTTTTCCGTCAGCATTTGCATAATTGGCTAATATTTTTGTCTGTGAGTGTACGTGACGCGCTAAACCGTAGGACACACGAGCAATACAATATTTTTATACCTAAATTTTATACCGAAGTATAGGTTGTTTTTGTTTGGGACGCCATAAAATACAAGGTGACAGTTTTCGAGATAGCTACGTCCTGGCGCCGTGTGACGGGACTCTAGACGGTTTTGCACGTAAAAGTATTGTAGTTTTATCAAGGTTGTTATACCTTCGATTGCATATATAGTAAATGACTTGAAAAGATACAGTATTAAAAAAACTTTCTGAAAAAAAAAAGCATATATCTAATGACTTCATTAGTAGAAGAGAAATCTCTACGGTTTCTGGTCCTGACTTCTTTGTTACGTCACAGTAGCGCTTATGGGTTTACATTAAACCATCAAAAAATATAAGCATTTAAATTTGTTCACTATGTTGTACTTCAGCATTAAAGTGAGTAATGAAAACATACTTTGCTTTTGTGCGACATACAGTTACAGCACTCAAAAAATTATGTTCTGCCAACCATAAAGCTCCATGGAATAAGCGTGAAACAAAAAAGAATCGCTGCGTTCGGTGCCATTCTTTTGCTTTTAAAGATGCAAGTCGACGAAGCGATAAAAATGCAGTAAATATGTTTCAACAATTCTCACACATCGTCACAAAGCGCGACATACAGCGAGTGTTCTCGGAACGAGGTTTACATTTCACGTACTACAGTCAGACTGGCCGCATATAAATATTTACATGTAATATTATACACTTTAAAATGTACGTAAAAAATTGCTCAGTAAAAACTCACTTGGAGCCCGCCCGCTAATGTATTACGCAAACCGATATCATACATCGCGTAATAACGTGAAAAACTGCCAACCGGTTGTTACGAAACTGTTGAAGAATGCACGGGATTCATTCACATTGTGGCAGTGATTTTTCGAAAACACAGCAATAACAAGAAATCTACGAGCGCAAGCTAGACGCAACCTCCACTAATGCTCATAAAAGTTGCACATGAAGAAACTGCATTTAAGGTTATTGTTAACGTAAGTAATATTGCCACTGCTGACAAAGACGTAGAAGCTAACGTTGAAAATAAGACGATTCACAGAATTCAATTATATAACGCCTTTTGAAAACATCGCAATACTATTTTCTTCTTCAACTGAATTATGGATCGTTTTAAATTATATAAATGCTTCGTCCATTTACAATACCCATTCATAATCATATTTCTTACAACAAAATTGTCAAAGGCATCTTCAGTAAAGTGGTTAGTGAAAAATGGCCCGAAAATAGCGACATTGTATTTTAAAACTCCTTTGAAAGGCCATTAGAAGTGCGGCGACTTGGCAGCCCGACTAATTCCAAAGCACTTTCAATTCCAGTTGGGACGCCATCGTAGCCATCAATCTAAGCGATGTATCACGCAAGCTCTCAGACTCGCTGACGTCCAGTGCTCTCTTGAAATTTCACATCTAGATAAAAAAAAAACCACGTCTGGAACAAACATATTTTGTAATTGAAGCGAGCATAACGGTTCCTTATGGTACAAACGAAACGCTATCAAATTTCCTTCCACATAATGCGACTCTGCAGTCTATGTACTTGTTACTGGTCGTAAACAGCTAAAACGTTGCTTTAACAGCTCAATATGTGTGTAACTCAATACACAGTATTTTTACGTCCTTGTTTATTTGAAGCGAATTCTGTCATGCTTCATGTTATTTTTTAACTCAACTGCATTCACAGTGAATTGTTGTCTACAGATTATTTTGCAATTTCTAACATTATGTATATTTGCTGTGCCGGTATCTAATCTCAGTCCTTGGGCCAGTTATGTGTCAACCGTCGGTCATTACCCTGGAGCCGGCCGCTTCTATTTTTACTTGACGTTTGTTTGTTGTTTATTACTGCACATACGCCTGCGCGCTACGTATTTTTACTCGTGCTGATTGAATAATTGTTTTCTGTTCACGGCTTATCATTAGTCGGTTGTTTTATAACATTATTTATTGTGTTGTGATGGTTGACATTTGGCTTTGAAAAACAAGCAGAATTCTTTTAGGCGTATTTATGTTAGCAAATTGAGTTTTGAGATTTTTCAACTTAATATCGTTTAATTTGGATTACAATGAAGTTTTTTCATTTAATGCTAGTTTAATTAGTGTGCAATAAGTCATTGCTAAAGTCGTACAATTACGAATCATAAGTATTTCTGAATTTCGAAGTAAGAGAAATTAAGTTAAAAATAATTATCAGGCACTTTAATGTTTTAGATTTTGATATTTGATGCCTTCCAAAGCATTTTTGTGGACTAAGGCCTACTACTATCAAAATCCTTATCACTAAAACTATACATAAAGCTTCACAACAAAAATACACGAACAAAAATAATGACTCTCAATTAATTTAACGGCTCATTGAGAATTTGGCCAAATATAAACGAAGTTACCATTACAAAACAATGAATATAATTGCACTATTGCAGCCCGCGGTTCATTAGCAAGCGCCTTTATCCTGTCACGCTATCTGTATTTATGAACTTAATTCAATGTCTGAGCGCAATTTAATGACGTCTATTGTCATGTGGTTAGTATTTTAAAGATAATCGCGTCTTAATAAAGCTTGGTATTTTGTTGCGGCGATGGAAATATGAGGAAACCAGCTTACCTGAATTATCTATATTAGAAGTCTAATTTTCTCTGGGTGTGTATGAAATGTTGTGTCATCGGATAATCTATCGATATTTTTTCGATTGAAGATTGATAGATTGAATTAAAGTCATGTTTCTACCGTATAAATTTGCTACTTTTATGATATCATTAACAAAGTATTATTAACTCTTGTACGTCCCACTTGTAAGTATTTCTTTAGTCATATTCTGTTACTTTTAATTCAAGAGTCTTGAGCGAGTCATTTAATCACAGACGATTTATCTGAACATTAACAAGAAATAACAAAACGAAGTAATTTGAATCGTTGCAATTCGTACCTCGTCTATGCATGTTTCGCCCGTTTCTGTGTGTTCCAGTGCAGGCGTGTGGTTCGCGGTGGATAATTTAAAACATTCTCCTCACTTATCTTTCACGTAAATAACTCGGCCGGTATTGTCTTGTAGTCTCGTTTCGCTTGGCGTCGCGTGACAGCGCCCCGTTTCAAACGGGGGAAACTTCATAATTCCGAGCGTTATTAACCCGATATGTTCTTTACATGAACTTTGTATCTGCATTTGTGGAAACGATTCTATTTAAATTTGGAATGCATTTTTCAAGTCAGAAATACTGTGTATCACTGTCTTATGATTGCATGACCTATCTCAACATAATAGTTTCCAAAATAAGCTAGCTATGGTAATAAACATAACACATTATCTAGGTAACGAGGTCTTTTAACAATATTCATAAAATGAATTCCTTTAAATCATCTATAGTTGATGACATTAATATCACATTTACAATTAAAATAGTTCAATAAAGTTAAAAGAAAGTACTGTCATTGATCTGAAATCCTGTCTGTGGCGAAAACATTCCCAATGATTCTTATAACTGAGTGAAATCGTACGATATACAGAGCCGTTAAACATGATTGATAACAGTCACAAGCTAGCCACGTTTTCCCTAAGATGGATCATTAAATATACAGCCGATATTCTATTTATGGTGAGTTGGTGGCTAGCATATTGATTGGACGGACTGGTCACGGCTCACGTGAAACTCCGTTGATCTTGTCGATTTATCTTCGTTGCAATCTTTGTAAACATTTATTTCATTGTATATCCCAATCAACGTCGAAGCTTGCCTCGTAAACGTTTGTATCTCGATTTGTACATTTTAAATTAAGAACGGTATAAATTTAGTATATCGTTCGAAGTATGGCTCGCATTAACCTCACTAGGATCTAGGGCCGTTTAAACGCAAATCTCATACGCAAGCACTGGCAATTATATGTCATATAAATAAAACTTGCAATGAGAATGTCTTAGCCTCTATACAACACCTTTTATCATCCACTACTCAACTTCGATCCTTTATAAAATGACGTTTCAAAAGCACTTGTGAAAGTCAACTTAAATAAGGATGATTTGCCTTTGACTTTTGACTCTTTAAACCTCCAAAAACTGTCTACCAAGTGTCGACAAAAAGGCAACTTGCCCAAAACGCTTTCCCTTTATTATCAGCCCGTTCCCGGCTCAAAAGTGTAGTAAGCGAGAAGAGCGTCGGAAGATGTGGCCGGGTCGCGGTCGTAACCGAACCCAAGCCAGCGCAACCCTACACCGGGCTCAAGGCTTCCCGCGAGGATTAGCACCGCGTTTCTTTTAAATCGTCTCGCTGGCTGCTTGCTAAACTTTTTCTCGTCTTATGTAATCCTCTTTTGTGCGGCAATTTATTTTTTATGCGGCGTCAACATGAGTTGTCGTTTTGTAGTTGTGGTACTACTTTATTTGATATGAGATGTTAATTCGTGGAATCAGATCTGTAGAGACAAAATGTTAGTTCGAATTTCGAATATTTGCTTAGAGACTTTTGATTTGGGTATTAAAGATAATTGTGTTAATTATAAGGATTCAATACAAAACATACAACAGGAGGTCTAAATTATGTCTTTTACTTCTTTTTATTTTGGATTTTAAAACTGACTTATGATATAGTGTTGATCAAATATCCAATTTAAATCAACGTATGAATTAAGTGCTGATATTTCTAGTCTCTAATTTGTACTAAAAATAACTATTATACAGAATCAGATGTAAATTAAGTCTTAACTGCTTCATACCATGTACTCGTAGCTCAGTTTAGCCAGACACGCTGACATAATAAATCAGAATTAATTTTATTACATCTCTTAACGGCATATGGCCGTCGAGTTGAACGTTTTCCAAGCACGTACATAATAAACACATAAATATATGTCAAAGGCGTCAAGTTATCCTATTAAAATGGTGAAGTTTTTTAACCCGAGTGGAACATATTTTTTTCTTAGCCGTCACCGAGCAATCGGCATCCGCAGATATATTGCAAAATGCATCTCGATTTTCTCAACGGACCGTAAATGGCAAGAAATGAGAAAGTAGACGGCTAATAGATACAATAGGGCTGTATAGGTCTCGCCGAGCAACTTTCCTTCTGCCACAAAAAGTGGTAGAACGATAGCACGCTGCAATACATTCTTAACAGTGCGTGTATCAGCATTTCGTAAGAACTAGATCGCCATAATTACTCCATTAGATGGCCAATAACTAATTACAGATAAGTGCAACGAATCTCCTTAAATCGGCGATTTTACGAACGATGCCGCGCTCGGCGCTACCGACTCCCGATCTTGCGTAGTTTCTTCGCATTATAGACCGCTTTCGACACTGCTTCTGTGCCCTAACAGAGCTTTATAAGGCGAACAGTCGTGCGAACTTTATTCAGTAACTTGCGAGATCGTTTCGTACACTTATGATCAAGTTTTTATAAAGTTATCTCAAGTAATGCAGGACACTATTGGCGCAAAAGGTCCGCCTGCGGAACGGGTTCTCGTAATCATCGTCGTGTGTTGAATTCAATCTTGAGAAACGTGCCTTGTTTGCGTACATTTTGGCTCAATCAATTTCGCAGCGGCTAGCCATAATTCAGTTGGAATGTTGAAATTTTTATGCGTTGACTGTCATAAAACTTTCGTCTGGTAGTTGTGAAGGTATTTTTATCGTATTATATTGTGTCGTGGTGTGTTGTGGGGTAAAGAGAGGTTGGCTCTGGGTGCATGGAGTGTGCCCACGCGTTGCGTTGCCACTCCTCAGTGTCACCCACGCTTCACCGCCGCCACCGCCAATGCGCGGGCGCAGACTCGCCGCAGCCGCTAGCAGATAATGAACAGGGCTGCCGACTCTTCTTTCTACATATTTATTGCAATTTCAACCACTAAGCCCGACGATAATCAATTCTATTCTCTTCACTTTATGTCCCAACATATCCCTAAAATAGTTTGATGTGGTTTAATTTTGGTTATATAAAAATATATAGCAAATTATTTTCATTTGGTATATAACAACCCTGGATGTGCGAGATGAACGAACTGCATAAACACGCTCCCATTTATCGTATGCTTCCTTTCATCTATTTCTATTTTGTTTACTAAATATTACAAAATTGCAACGTAGAAATAACTAACGTGTAATTAGATCGGCGATAACATAAACATTAATAATAAAAATGCAAACATCGGCTTGTTTTTTTCCTGGTAGCATACGATAAGATCTAACACCATACCAAACACCTGGAATATGAGCCTTAAATATTTAATAACAGATGGCGCTATAAGTTAATTATCACCACGAGTAAAGTATTTACGTAACTATGATTTCAACTTCGTTAACAAGCAAAGGCATAATAAATTGACTTCTCGGTCCCACAAACACCCAGAGCTTAAACAACCATTTATGGATCACAGAAACATTTGTCTCCGTGCGAGAATTGTATCCGCGGTCTTTTGTTTCGCTGGATTTTATCTAACCAACTGCGCCACGGGGCGGTATAAAATCTGTAGTCTTAATAATTAGGAAAATATTGATAGCAATTGATGATATGAACTCGATTAATTGGGACCAATCACTAATCGTCATTGAGAGAGCATAAATCAACAGGGCAATAGAACCACTCAGTTATGCAGTTTGAAAGAAACAAAGTTGTAACACTAGTTGGTAGATTAGAACTAGAGCGGTCATTGATCCCGGTTCGCTATTATTATTTCGATAACCGCAGTAATGTTTAGAAAATATGAGTAGATTTTCAACTCAAATTACTTCAGTATTTATTTGTGTCTATTTATAATGCACGATTCAGTGATTACATAAGAATGCTTCAGGTACACAAGAGCTCTTCGCATAGTAACAACTCGTCAGTGCGATTATTTTTATAAAGCATAAACTTTAAAGAATATTAATACTCCTAATGTAGAAATTATGTAAATTATTTTTGATACTGCTTTTGGTTCGGATAATATTTATAAAATTCCAAAAACCAATAACCAAGTTTAAAAAAAATAAAGTTTTTTCGAAATTCAAAAGTGGTCTCATTGAACTCAATTTGAATTCAGCATTCGGTTTTACTCATTTATTTATTTTTTAACACATGTTTGTCTTTATGGCCAGTGCCATAGCCCGCGTAACATCTGGCACTCATGATATAAATAATTTACAATATTCATGTGTACATAAATTTGAATTACATGATTAACATTAATTGTACCTAAAGGTAAAGTGCACTGATGTTTTCAGAAATGTGTATGTATTCATTCGTCACCGTATTCGTATGTATATTTTTTCTCATATCTAATGATTACATTTTTTTTTTATTCGCATATCTAAATTTATTACTATAGTAGAGCAATATTGTTATTCTTTTTTATCTTAATAAAATCATATAAGGTACTCTGAAAAGCATTTTTTGGTGTTAAAGTTTCTCGCAATATTTCACTAAAGTCTAGTTCATATTCCGAGCTGTATACCAAAGGGTTGTTAGCAAAATTCACTCCATGATGAAGTTTCTAGATAATCGTGGAAAACATGCTTAACCTATTGTCGAGCACTTGGCGTTAACCCTGAAGTCGGACGCGGGGTCGACGCACGCTCGCGACCCACTTACGGTGCACGTCGCAGGCGCAGCGCTTGCAAATCTAGCATAGAATCGCAACTAGTGCCGCCATATTGTGCGATTTGATTTGTTAATACAAACATTTTTTATCGCGCGCTTTTTAAATTTGAACGTGGAACGCGATAGCAATTGTTTATAGATTGAATTTAAAAAAATATATGCATAGAAAAAGATAGGAATATAAATAAATACTTACTTATTAATGACTTAACTGCAATGCAAGCGGATGTATTAAAAATATAACTTGATTTATATATATTTATAAATGGCATTGATATTATTATTATGTATTATTACGTTGTTAACATACAAACTATAGTTATTAAAATTATTGCAACAGGTAAGAAAATTTATTCGAATATTAATAGCAGCGACACAGTCTCTAGTTATTGCGTTGTAACTAGGGAATGCAATCCCGACTCGAGATTGCAAATTCGAGATCCCGCGGGATTAGAAATATCAATCCCGCGGGATCCCGGAATTTTCGGGATCCCGTCTAGTTTTAAAAAAATAATTAATTTGGATGACTAAAGAAACTAATAACTACTTGTTTGTGATAGTGAGGTTAAGTAAAATAACATAATAAAATACGACATGACCACGTCTCTGAATTTCGTGATAAACTCAAGTGGGTATCTATGCGCCTTTGCCGGAATACTCGTATTCTTTTGCTACTTTTTCAAATTTTATTTAATCCCACTGCTCCCCGTTATCTTAAATATAGGTTCCGTTTTCTAAGCGCTACACAGCCACGACCGCTTAGGTCCTCAGAAAATTTAACACTTGAAATAAGCATAGCACCAAATTTCTTAATAATTCTTTTACAGTCCATGCTGCACGTCTGTGGAATGAATTACCACTAACAATTCGTAAAGCTAAATCGCTTTCCACTTTTAAAAAACTTCTCGGAACTTACTATTCTAAACTTTATATTTCATTTGGTAAATTCGCATTCTTATATGTATGTCGTTTAGTATTTATATTCTTTTATTAATAGTGTTGCTTTTATTTCTGTAAATTACTCATGCAATCTTTACACTAATATCTTCTATTCAATGTTAAGTTAACATATCTTCTTTTTACATTCATGTATGTTTATGTATGTATTTGTTATTGATATACATTATTAGATTTTTTTTCTGTTTCTATTTTACAATTCTGAAGACAACTGCCAGAACTACGACCTTTCATTCCAGTCGCGTAGCTTGTCTGGAAGAGATCGCAGCTAGCGATAAAACTCGTATTCGTTATTCGTTACTCGTATTATTTATTTTATTGTATAGTGTACAAAAAGCACATAAATAAATAAATAAATATTACTCCAAAGAAAATAAAATCCTTTTTTTTTAATCTTACCAACCAAAAATAATTATCAGGTTTTAAGGAAATTAACATAGGTAAATTAGATAATCAAAATAATAAACATATTTCAAAGGAATTAGGAAGTAGTTACCAAAAACGAGTGATTTTGAAAATGACTCCTTAAAAAACAAAGGCTACCAAATAATAGTATCATCTGCTAAACGGCATCTAATGTCCTTTGCAATGTATCGCGCTGCAGAGAATGCCCTCTCCGACTCAACACTGGTTGGCAATAGCGTGGCGAAGCAAGTATATGCAAACTGCAAAAATCGGCCCCTAGTTCCTCCACACGGAAATAAATCCTGACTACTGCCGCCCAATCCCGTCAATCTCGAACGGGATCTCGGCATATGATGCGTCGGGATTGATCCCGAAAAATTACTCGGGATCCCGCGGGATCCCGATCTCGCGGGATCGGGATTGCATTCCCTAGTTGTAACAGAAAATCGCATCGTAAAATGATAATTTATTGTGTACTTAGTATCGATTTAAATAGATTATTCGTAGCTGTAATGTGCTTGTTACTGACAAGCAAATTCTAGCACGCCGATCACAATCACATCATAACTAAATAATTCCAAGGCACATAATTATTTTGACGTTAATTTGACTAATTTGTTCCAAGCCTGAGTTGTTAGATTTTTTTTAACAATAAACGATACATTTCTATACCAAAATTCATACATTTATGACAACGCAATAAAAAAACAATCTTAATGAATCCACGTTGTTAATTGTCGCTTAATAAGGAAGGACGAAACTTTAACGAAGGTCAAACTTAAGGGTCAATCCATATATGTCTCAAGATGGTGGGATGGAAAGGTCAACATTTTGCTTATCACGTGTACAGAAAGGCCTTGTTGCCTTTGAGGTATAATATGCTATCAAAACGCCCTGGTTTCGATTCCTGGGTCATGCAAAAGCGGTATTTAAGATTTTTCTTTCTCAATTCTCGTTGCATCATAACGTCTGAAATTTTGCTCGAAATACGGCAATTGTTGGTGTAAAAATACTCTGCCTATCTCTTAAGAGATATGTCGTTAATATACACATACATATGTTCACCTTACATGAGCCTTGTGGGTAGTTGCGCGCATCACATGATTGCGGTTGGGCAAGGTCTTGCATGGCTCTCGGGTGACTGACCTGCCTTAGAATAATAGGCTTAACCTCCCCTTGTAAACGATCTGATTAATCAATACACACATTACTTATTTACTCCTCGTAGAAAATAAATAATGTGTAAAGTATATTTATTGGCAATACGACAAGAACAGTTCGAAAAATTAGTACATTAATTTATTTATTACTCAGTAATCTCTGTTTATCCAAGAACGTAATGTTAGCATTGGTTAAAGCAAGGTCAAAATATGATATAATATATTTTAATTAAAAACTCATAATACAAATGTTAATCACTACTACTTACCTTGTACAACAAAGGCGATTTCCTAAACGATTATAATTTATCATTGAACGAGTGAAGGACAGCTTGTGACTAAGAAGGCTCAATGCCAGAAGGCCTTTGCCCTGCAGCGTGCCGGCGAGATGAGCTCGTTTTTATTCAAACGCCGAGTTCCAACGTTTAGTAAATATCACCATCGGTATCGTATAAATTATACTTAAATAACTGATTAACATTCAAGAAATGTATCGCCTCGTATGCATTTATCCGACACATTTCCTTGTACGGATTATAATGTTCCATAATAACTCTGTTATTTATATAATCAACGGGTAATTGCGAGGTGGGGTATTATTGCTTTGGTAAATTGTTTCTATTCATGCGTAGGTAAGCCTTGTATTTTTATGATAGATGATTCTCCAACTGTCCTTATTATAAATCTTCATGGTTAAATAAAACATTATGTGTGAGTCATTAGACAGTATATAGAATTAAGTGTTTGGTATTAGCATTTTGCCTACGATAGGAAACTCATTAGTGTGTATTTAGCATACAAATAGGTGTAGTGTTTACATTATTGCATTTATTTGTTTTTAATAGTCGCAAAAATGCGCTCCTTGCCAATAAGATTTCGATTTTGCATCTGTATGATCATTTGTTTCTCTTAATTACACTGCTGGACCTAAGACCATTAAATTGAAGATTGACTTTATTAGATGTCCAACGCCTTATAAGATGCGATTTACGATTTAGAAAAAGACGCTCTATAGACCGTTTAATATGATTTAAGTTGTTATTAAATACTTTAAAAGTAGGAGTGAGGTCGTAAAAATCCATTTATAAATTTATAATAATGTAACTACTACCTAACTTTATGTTTTCGTATATTATTTGTACACTTTGTGATCGTCTTACAAATTATCTCTACCAGCGTTATAACTTATAACAGAAAACATTTTTAATGGAATATGTGTTTAAAAAAAAACTACTAAAGCACCATGATTAAACGTAATTTTTATTATATATATAAATATCTAGGTATTTTTAGTATTCCTAGTATTTACTACGTTCGCTGTTTACTTTTGCTAGACTGATAAAACGATGTACATTATCCGTACCTATAAATACTTATCCTTGTTTACTTCAAATTTCTCGAATCCTTCAAGCTATCAGTGCATTTTACGTGATATTTTGTTGGTATAGCTTACATTAGATAAGGCACGTCAATAAGAATTTTCAATACTTGAATGCGTGTCAAAGATAATAAACATAACGTTGTCATAGCTTCGACCTCGAACCTTTATTAGCGGTTATCTATGGAACAATGTTGAATGAAATAATGTAAAAATGTATGACCTACCCACACGTCGGGACGTTGAGATAGTCTCTGGTTAGGTCACGACTCTATATTACATAGTAGATAAGCGTTATATAACGTGTCTATGCACAGTAATTTATCTAAGTATTTGCACTTAAATACTTTGTTTATTGTCTATGGCACTCAACTGTATTGCGCCGCGAAACAGATGTATTACTTTGTAGTCTGGTATGTAGTAGTCATATATAGTAACACATTTGGAAGATTCCATGGTGTAACACCATAGATAACTTCATCCTGGAAATATCTACGTATTTATTTAAAAATAATTATGCATTTTTTCGACCACAACGGTTCTCTATCTAAAATAATAAAAAGAAAATGATTAAAGATCTTGTAAAGAAAAGTACTCAGAAATCTTTTTTTGTTAAAGACATGACTATCCATTCATAATTGAATATCCTCATGAAAAAAGCGTATTTTATACTTGTAATATTTTACATTATTAAGTGAAACAAGTGATAATGATATCCCACGAACGTTTAATTTAATATCAAACATAGAGACATCTGGCAACAGTTGAACATTTGAATGCGAAGGAATAGCTTGTAAGTAATGTTCTGAGAGTAATTTACAGTACAACACTGGTCAAAAATAGATTAATTTCATAAGATTAAATTTACTTTAGCAAATTGTAATTAGATCCGAAGCTTGATATACCTAAGTATTCTTCAAAGAATGCAGTAAGAGAAGCAATTTTGCCTATTAAATCAAATGTCAGCATTTGGCATCTAATGCATTCATCATGCATTTGGATGCATGCAATTAGAAAAGGTTGGCCTTTATAATTAATACCACAATTGAAATAAATCCTTAAAAACATGCACACAAATATACATATGCACATAAAAATACAAATAAATTATTAAAGTTTCAAATAAAGCACTCCCATATACAAAACTCAGTCATTTAGCTGTAGGTAAGTGATAGAACCGAATGAAAAATAAATAAACGCTAAAGAAAGTCATGTAAAATTAAGAACATTTTTAATGCAGTGTATAAAAGCAAAAATATAATCTCCAATTCCGCTGGATTTGTATTTGCGCGGATATTTTTTGTCGGAGCGGGAATCGAGACGATCGCAGCAAGGACCATTAGCTGTATTGTTATTACCGACGTTCCAACTAATGAACCGCTCGTTTTCGTCCTTTAATATTACCGCTTTTACCCGCTTTACTCACGGTAATGGCTCTCGAGCTTGATTTCGCTTCTTCTCACTCATCGGTTTTGTACTCAGACGATTAATTAATTCCTTTATTTCGCCGCCGATTTTAGCCTTCGATTTTATTTTCATTTTTACTGCACCATCCTGCTACCATTGTAGCTGCGATATTGCCTTTCGGGGCTCACTTCCAAGTGCATAAAACCTGCACCGTTGTTTTTCCGAAGTCTGATATTTCCCGTCAGTGCGCGCCATTCGCTCCAGCGTCCCGACGACGCCATTTACATGGTAACTTAGTGAAATATTCACATCACCCACCGATTGTCACGTTATATTGAGGTATTCAAACTTTCTCTCCGTCGGGACTCGTGCAGCTTATTTACATAATGCCATTCCCCGCGTTATACTTAAATCTGGCTTATCAACGTTCATAAAGATTATTCACTGCGGACAAAAGCCGCGTTTATTGTATGCGTTCTTTATGACATCTGTGTGTGCGAACGATGACGCAACATGAGACTTTCGCTCACAAAGTGCGATGGCGGCCGAGGTGAAGTTCAAGACTATTTATAAAATGAGCGGAGCCTTACTTAGCTATTGATCGCGCGCGGAGCACGCACCCCGCCGTATTACGGTAGGTTAGTATGCCCGAAGCCGCCGCGTTCGTAGCTCCCGGAACGCGCCGAAACCAGCCGAAATTTTACATCCCCGCCGAGTATTGATCGGTCTTGACATTGAAATACGTAATAGACGCAAACAGCTGGGAAGTGAGGGTGCGTGCGGGGGGCGTGCAGTCCCTCGCTCTCGCTCCCTCGCGCACCCATTTCCTAACCGTCGTTTTGTGCGTCTGATAAATCTTCGCGCAATCCGATTTAATGTAACAAATAGAAATGAAGCTAAACGCTGCACTGAGTTGATTTTAAGCGTTCATTAAAGTTATTCATAGGCGTTCAGACGGAGCTGAACGTTTGTAACGTCTAGTAATTATGCACAAGAACCCTAAGACGAGCGGTTCTAAAATCTCATTTATATTCAGTGCGGTCGGAGTTTGAATGTTATCTGAAATCCGTGTTTAGGTGTTGGTCGGGATTGCTCTAATCTCAAAACTAAACACATTGTTGAGTTAGCCAAAGCTTTGTCCTCTCGTGACGCTTTCAGATTATATTTCTGTTAGTGAGAATTCTTGAATTTCTCTCTACAATTGAAAACGTTTTACTAAGAAGTGACTTGGTCTGAATATTGTTAAAATAGTATCTACCGATTCATTTAAAACCTTGATATAGGCAATTAAATATCTTTTTTATTACGTGAAAAATAAAAATATTGTTTACTATTTGTCCGTTTTTTTTTTCCAAACAAAACTTAGCCGCACTGGTATTTTTCAACACACTGACTCCACCTCTTCGAGAATACTCATGTGAGTTTGTATGTAACTTTCTATGTATACTGAATTATGTTCTTATACAATTATTATTTTATCAACGCTCTAGAAATTTAGGCTTATTATGACTATGATGCTGACGTTTAGTTCTTGTTTTAACGCGTAATACCTCATACCAAATCCAATCTATGTTTGCCTCCTACTGCGCTGCAAATCCACTCAGCCCTTTGCGTCGTATTTCGTATTGCGCCGTAAATGCGACTTAGAAGCGGTCCGCATCCCACTTTCTACGACTTTAGCGATGTCAGCAAACGTAAAAAGTAGTCTAAATGTCTTTGAAATTAAATAGTTTACAATAAATATGAACTAAAATGAATTATCATTAGCCTATATACGTCCCACTGCAGGGCAGGGGTTTTCTATGCAACTGAGAGTGTTTTAGGCCTTAGGCCACAACGCTGGCCTAATGTGGGTTAGCGAATTATACACCTAAGAATTTCTAAGAACTTTTAATTTTGCGTTTTTCATCACGATTATTAACCGTTAAAGTTCGGTATAAATCTTTGTGAATTAAAATATAACTTCAAAAAATCAGAGGTGTGTGCCGGGGGTTGGAATTCTTGATCGCGTAAACCTCAAAACCACCACGATTCGGAAATGAATGAATATGAGCTTTTGCATAAATAATAAAAGTAAATATAGCTAGCGTTCCGGCTGTAGTATTTCAATGTTTTAACCAACACTAAGAACAAGTTATCAAGTGGGTGGATAAGATTAAACATTTCCGTTAATGTTATCGCCGGTGCAGTTTTATCACTTATTTTCCTCGTCAAGTGTAGTGCTATTGTTTAAATGTGCGTTAAACACAAGAAAATGTGTTCTAGATACGTGCTTTCACGTTGTGCGTACATTATTCTTATCAGTGCGTTCGAACGTTTTCCTAGCCCACCGGTTCATTAACTTGGACTGTTTGACAAATCGACCTATGCATAGAATAAGGTTACTTATGACTATAACACCAAAGTACTTTTTATGTCTATAATAGAGTTAAACTTGTTTATATATTGCACTAGTGAAGTAATAATGATCATAAATTGTTGTTTTGAAGAACATAAAAATTTACTGATAATTTTGTGCCCAATTAAGTTTAAATCGCTGAGAAAGAGAAGTTGTGCAAAAGCACATATAACTTTATTCTGCGTATAGCTCGAAATACAGAAAGTTACTGCAATGGGAACTTTTGCTTAACTTAAAATTAAAAAAAAATCCATTGTATAATAATATGATATGTATTAAAGTCGTAATAGAGAACATACTCATTGAAATTGAATTTGCTATCACTAACGTTTAATTTCGCGTGATATTTTCCAAAATTTAAGATTATTAGTGTATGTTACAAAAAAAGTTAGTATTTTCCACCGATTCAACGTAAGAAGAAATATCTCTTCGTTTATTTTATATTATCTTATAAGTTAGTATTATTTTATATTTTATTACTATATCTGTAGTGTACAATAATGTAAATAAATAAAATAAAATATTTTTACGATACTTTAAAAACCGATAAAAATTTTAAAAACTATATTAAAATCCCTATATAATATGATATTAAAATTAATAATAATTCAAGGATGGATTGACAATAACGAAACAGGAGAGGACAAATTCAAACTTTTGGATGTCAAAGTTTGATGTTTAAAATCATGACATAGATTTATAACAGAGTTGTCTTCAAAGTCAATGTCACAGGTTTTGCGATAAGGGTGGCCCCAGTTCCGCTGACATAAATAATCACGTACCTTTATTCATATGTTAGCCAAGAAGGCAAAATATAGATTGTCTTAACAAACTAAACTTCAGTCAATTTTTTTTTTCATCTTTTATTTGAGAAAAAAATAACATTATGGAAACCCGAGGCTCGCAAATCACAGTCGAAAATATATTATAAACATATGCCATAATCCCAGTTTAATTGATCATAGCAGCAAAACATTCATTTATTCCACAACAATAGCTCATCGTTTTCACTAATAATTACTATGTTAAATATTAATACTATATTAAATAATTACTAATGTTATCCTCATATTAACCACATAAACAATAAATATAGTTTAATGATAGAAACCGCATCATTTTATATAACAATGTTTATTTAGGTATTTATCTATTTCATAAATAATGGATAAATTATTCTTCGCCGTATGAATGAATTTACCATAAAATTGTGTAAAATCAATTATAAACTAATCCGCCACACTAATTGCAAATAGCGACCGCAAAATTGAAGAGAACGCTGCACTCCCTTGAATACAAATAAGTTTCATCGAAATTATTCCATCACTCGGCATCTGTGATAGAAAATTTTATAAATAAAAAATGCGAACGGTGTCTGGTCGCGATGTGATTCTATGGAATCACGGCTCCGAGCTCCTCCAAGTTAAATAAGTGATCACCGCTCGCCGACTACGTGATCGGAACGCGAAATTTCTATCCACCTGACACTTCAATAATCACCTGCGCTCGTACTTTGTGCTACGTCGCCAACACGGCTTCTGTACTTTATGTATTGTACAAAATCAAATAGCGATCGATTCAATTGGGGAAATAACGTTACATGGAAATGTTCCGCGGCGCCAGACGGAATAATTAATACCGGTTTGTTTACCAATTATGATTGAAACAATTGGGCGGTTATTTTGAAATAGGAACGTAAAGGTCGATAGATTGGTTGCGCGGCGGGCGACAGCGGCGGCGAGCCCGCTAATCGATCGCTGTCTGTGTGCACACTGCTTGCTGGCTGCTGCAGCCGTGTCCGATCATTTGTCTCATTCGCCGCCGAGCCATCGGCGATACACCATCCTTTTCGCTTCGTTATTCATCGTCCCTAACCACCCGGTAGTCGGCTGCCTCCCGGTGTTCTCCCGTATTTAGACACTGCACTATCTAATTTATGTTTTAAATAGTCCGCTTTTAAAGTGCACCGGGTGCGGGACGATGCTAACGACTATATCTACTGTTATCGTTATGAGTCCGCGAGAGCTAATGGGCTATATCATTATAAATTTGTCTGGCTTAGAATTGAAGTTTGTGCACGGCACCTGTTGTGGATGTGGCAACGTGCCCTTCGCCCAGCACGACCTTTATCGTGCCGAGTTTTGTGTATCAATTTGTGGGCTTTGTTTCGAAAGGTTCATTGGACATGTACTTTCAATTGTTGCGGGGCCTTGGCACGAGCTCGGCGCTTGCCGGCCAGCATAGGAATAGCGCGGTGGCATTTGGTATCAGAAACGTGCGCCTGCGCTGCAGCGCGCTTACATAACGCACCTGCCATATCGGGCTGCGCACCGCACCTCACGTTCACTAGCCCATTCTATGAATTACTTATAGGTCATAGACCTTCTCCATTATTTAACTCACTTCTGCGAGCGGCTTATCGATCGGAAATGCACTCGAGTTAGGTAAAAACACACTGATACAGTAACTAATCGCTCGAGACATTTTACTTCGGGGACTGCAAAAAATGTAAGACAAATAAATACTGTGTAGAATGGATTTTATGTTGAAATAGCTGGCGGATATACTCAGTTTTCTCTGTAAGTGCTTTGTGGATTTGATGGAGGCGGTCGGGTTTCTTTTTACTGTAAATGCGCTAAACCCTCGGATATTCTTGTGGATGTGGCGGGTGTTGATAAAACAAGACTTGATTCTTTAAACGTTTTTCGAGTTTTGCTTTGCGTCTTTTTTATTGAAAAGATATAAAATGTTTTTACCATTTGAGAAGCAAGTTTGCAATGTATTTTTGTGTTTCTTTAGTTTAACCATTACATATTCAGCATTCGATACTCACACAAGACATAAATATCTTTAGGTTTTACCGTTCAGTTTATTTCAAATTGAGACATTGTTTATTATAAAATATTAGCGACAAACAATAGAATTTCTTGTCCTGCCTAGTCTCGCCGTGATTGTGAATCGGTGCGGTCGCCGCCTCCGCTTAATACTTAGGATTAAGGGCGTCGAGCATCGTCGCAAATGAACCCATACATCATTCGTCGCACGGTTCTATTCCACGACAACGCATTAAATTAATTGTTTGCATTAATAAAGGCGGGAACAATTACAGAGCACGTTCATAACAGCTTTACTTTACATTTAATTTGGTGATATTTTGTTGCTTAGATTAAGAAGAAAACATCGTGATGAAACCTAAAAGTTCTTAGGAATTTCTTAGGTGTGTAGTCAGCCAACCCGCACTAGGCCTGCGTGGTGGACTAAGGCCTTAACCCTCTCAGTATTGGAGGAAGCCCGTGCTCAGCAGCGGCACATATATTTATTTATTTATTTATTTATATTCTTTATTGTTCACCACAATAATACAACATTCATACAAGTAATTCTATATAACGTAGTGTCACAATTGGCGGCCTTATCGCTGTCAGCGATTTCTTCCAGGCAACCGTTAGATGGACTGGACAGATCGGAGGCATAATGTGGGTGTCACAATTAATGTGAATATTTTATGATAAATAAGGTATAGAAAATCAAAAACTACAAGTAAATAAATACTATATACTAATGCGATAAATATAAACAAACGTAAAAGATATACATAAATATGATGTATCTATATATACATATATAATAATATATTACATAAATATATACAATATACATACATATAATAAATATAATATATCTAAGCAGGAGATAAACTTTACATATTGAGTGATAAAAAATGATCCTTGACGAGTTTTTTAAAAATAAACAAAGATTTGGCTTCTCTTATTTTGACTGGCAGATCATTCCATAAGCGAGCAGCATGAACAGTAAAGGACCTGCTTAGGAATGAAGTGTTGTGCTTGGGGATTTCAAGTACCAAGTTCTCTGATGACCTAAGAGGTCGTTCATGTGTGCTAGAAAGAAATTTAAAGCGATTTTTAAGGTAATGAGGAGCAGTGGGAAGGAATAAGATACAATAGAGCAGAGATAGTATGCGAGTATTACGGCGAGAACGCATAGAGAGCCACTTGAGCTTAGCACGAAATTCGGAAATGTGGTCATATTTACGAAGTCCAAATACAAACCTTATACAAAGATTTTGAAGTCGCTCAAGCTTTTCAAATTGGGCTTCGGTGAGATCAAGGTAGCTAGCATCGGCATAATCAAGGAGAGGAAACAGAAGAGATTGGACCAGCGCTATTTTCGTTGGAATAGGCAAAAAGTTCCGTAATCTCCTTAAGGACCCCACAGCAGAAAATAACTTTCTGCTAATTTCTTGCAATTGGGGGCCCCAGGATAGGTTTCGATCCAAGATGACACCCAGGTTCTTGACTTTGTCACTATATGGGATCACACATCCGTTAAATGAGATGTGAGGAAGGGTAGCATCTATTTTCGAGACCATCCTAGGGCTGCCAACAACAATGACCTGGGTTTTTGTAGGATTAACAATTAAGCCGTGATTCCTACTCCATTCGTTGATAGAAACAAGATCTTTGTTGACTGCCGTTATAGCTTCCGCCAATCTGTCTATCGGAGCTTGGTAGTAAATTTGCAGATCATCTGCATATAAGTGGTAGGAAGAAATGAGTTGTTTAGAAATGTTGTTAATAAACAACCCAAAAAGTAATGGAGATAAAACGCCGCCTTGAGGGACGCCAGCTGATGTGTTACGCCATGAAGAGAGATCATCATCGACTCGTATTCGCTGCCGACGCCCCATCAAGTAACTACGAAACCAGTCAATTGCCTTCGGAGATATGTTATTAAAGCATAGAGTTTGCAGTAGTATATCGTAGTCAACCGTATTGAAAGCGTTACTAAAATCTAATAACGCTAATACAGTTAATTTTCCGTTCTCCATGGCAGCTCTAATGTCATCTGTAATATGCACCAGCGCAGTAGTGGTACTATGCCCAGGACGGAAACCGGATTGTAAAGGATTTAAGAGGTTATTAGTAGCAAGATAGGAGCTAAGTTGTGAGTGGATAAGATTCTCAAGGACTTATATAAGGATATATTGGCTGATTATGTACATACCTTAAGAATATAAAGAGAAAACAAAACAATCCTCGTTTATAATGACAGATTTTGTTCTTTACTTACATAAAAAGAGTGCAGTATTGTTTCTCTCAAAAGAGGTTCCTTTATTCGTTCCAACAATGAAAGAAACACCTTCCAATATTACCTCAGGGGATATTCAAATCTATCGCTCAAGCAAGAACATCTGAAAGCGCTCTATTCTGATATTGTCTCTATCTAGTAAAAGCAAAGACAGCTATTCTTATAATAGGGCATAGTTTTCCTCGAAAGCCATAATAAAACTGTGCGTTTGCTTCTAGTTATAGATAATTTTCGTTTCGCATTTTTTTTTGGATTTATCAAAATTGCTAAAAAGATAAACGTGTGTTATAGAGTCAACACTATGTAGCTGTTTTCCACCTTGCTTATTTGACTTGGCAGAATTATTTGCAGTTACCAGACTTTTTGTTGCCATAGCAATACTACAACACCGCTTAGCTGATAAATGCAAATGCTCGTCCAATTATAATTTATTATGGTATGATCTTATCCTATTAGTAAGAGGGTCCATGAGAGACATTAATTTAATTGATTGGATATTGTTGAACATAAATTTAGTTAATATTAGTTTTGTTTCAACTGTAGGGTTTGAGGTTCCAAATAGTTAGAAAAAAAAAATTAAGTGTGAAGGTATGACGCTGAACACTGAGGTTCTTTGTATAATCATACTTGTATTTTCTATGCGAAAAATTATATGTTTCTAATCAAATGACGCTATAAAATTTATATGAAGATTTTAAGAACACCAAGCTATCGTGTTTATGAATAGTAATGCATATATTATGCATGCATTTACAGTCGATAAAATAAACAAATCGTTATCAAATAATTCCCTATTGACGTAATATTTGTAACAACCGCTTATCGTGAAAGTAATAAATTGATAAAAAATATCATAGAAGGCGATGAAAACAAAAATTGTTTACAGAATATATTTATGGAATTGCATAATTTTAAAACTCGAAGCAATATTAAATATTCTTCATAATTGAAACGAAAATATTATTTCACAAATCAATACATTGGTCTCTGTAGGATGTAACCAGTAATATATTAAATTGAGAAATTGTTATGAAAATAAAATTTTGTATATACATATGTACATACAACTGTTAGGTACTTCAAGCTGAGGTTCGAATCGACTGTGTGCAGATATCGTAAGAAGCCCTTTAGTCTAAAACAGCTATTTGAAACAAATATTAGAGTGAAGATCAAATCAGTCCTTTCAATATGGCAAAGGCCCAAGGATGTTTGACAGAAAACATTTAAGGGTTAAAAATCGAAACAATATTAATGATTTGCCTTCTTCATTCAGTAAGGGATATACACAGAATTCAAAAATCTTCTTATATATTTGCTATAATAAAGCCATAACTTTAACGCAATGCTTATTAAATGATCCGAAACACAATAAACCGATTTGGCGATAATTTGAATTTTATAGTCTATTTATAATTTATTACCATGCAAACACAATTCTCTCTAGCTCGAAGGCTAACTCCTTCAATGTATCTTAGATAAATATCTTCAGAAAAAGATTGTATCGTGTGATTCTGTCAATGCTTTTATACTCTCGTCTAGTAAACAACTCGGACACAGTATCTCTCTGTGCCGTCTAATGGATTAAAAACACCCTTTGATCGCGTTTATATCGCGCAGTTGGAAAACCTAGGCAATGTCTGATAGCATTGTTCGAGACAGTTCGATCTATGACGTATTAAATCAAAAGTAGGTACTATCTTGCAATACTTAAATGAATCTTCTTCTTCTTCTTCAACCCATACACGCCCACTGCTGAGCACGGGTCTCCTCTACCATTGAGAGGGTTTTAGGCCATAGTCCACCATGCTGGCCAAGTGCGGGTTGGCGGACTACACACCTAAGAAATTTCTAAGAACTCTTAGGTGTGCAGGTTTCATCACGATGTTTTCCTTCACCGTTAAAACAAGTGATAATTCAATGTGAATACACACAGCTTCGAAAAGTCAGAGGTGTGTGCCTGGGGTTCGACCCGCGACCGCCAAGATTCTCGACCGCGCGCCCAAACCTCGAGGCCATCACTGCTTCAATGAATAGTCATTAAAATTTTTATCATAGAACTTATGTCTGACGATAAAGTTGGTTTAGTTACATAACGCCTGCATTATAGTACAATGACCGATAGAAAACTTGTTGGTGATAGCCGATTGCATTACCATAGTGAGTCATTGCAGTTGGCTCGAAAACGATGTGATGTTTTATCTATACTTCGATAAATATCTGATATTTGTGTAGGTCTCGGCCGGTTTAAAAATAATTTGACCCCTTTAAAGGTTATTTTTTAAAAATAATCCATACAAATATTTGTCGTTACTTAATAAATAATTGTTTACTTAGGAACTAAAATATATTTAGCGACAAACTTGCTCAAGAAACTTAGTCGTGAGAGCTGTTTTGCAACACTACTTGGGTATGTTAAATCTTATAGGGCCTCAGGAGTGAAGTTTGTTGCATGTGAAGTGAAGCCCCGGGTTCGAATTTTCCACCAAGAGTAACATGCTATGCCATTGCAATCCAAATTTGCGAATTTTTGTGGTCAATATGGCTTATGGCTTCGGCAATATGTTTTATAGGCAGTTCACATTCTTACGTTTCCCTTGGGTTACAGAGATAGTTCATTGGCTGCAAGAATCGCAAACGTTTTTTAAAGTGTATTGCTATAATCGTTTTTTAACAAACTCATCTTATCCTATAATGAGTTTGAAATCTTATGGCCATTTTCATTTACTCATTAGCGCGACACAATAGTTATTGAATAATGTAAATATTTCTAGAACGGTTAATGACCCAATCATAAGTTATAAACACGGCTATAAGTAACATTTCATTGAGTTGTATATTAATATCATATCGTGATTAAGGCCGCCGGATGTGTGCTAAGTGGAGCACATTTGAATGGTTGTATTAAAGCGTCCGAGTTCAAATCAACGCCTGTTTTGGTCTCAACATAAACTTACGCAAAATATACAAACCAACCCATTTACGGACTACATTAATCATTGTGAAATGTTTAACAAACAGAGCACTTATTTTAATCTTAACGGTTGTAAAACGTGTGATTTATGTATTGATACAGTTTTATTATTGAATACTTTGTTCTTGTTTGAAAATAACAAATGAATAAAGATTGTCGCTTATTCCAAATTTAACTTTCGAATTTTGAATACAAAATTTCATGTTTTTATCTTTGTTGATAACAGTGTGTTTAAGTAAATAAACTTTTTTTAATACTAAAAAGGTTAAGGCATTCGGCAAGTGTGTAAACTTGATGAATTATTATTCCAAAGGCATAGTATTCCACAATGTTATTCCTTGTCATTCACGCGTGTTAATGTGTGTTTAAGTTTCGACAACATTGGTGCCATGCACAAACACCAGAATTGATGGCATCTCGATGCCACTTCACTCTCGGTCCATTATTTTTATTTTTACAGCAATTTTGTCTATATGTCTTTTTATAGTGTCATTTACCTTTTTGATTTATGACAAAAACAGTTTTAGTAGAAAAGTTTACAAATACCTACATAGGAGTGTGTTTTATAGCTGGATACGATTGAAATGAGGAAACCTTGTATTCATTATTTCTCAGTATTTAAATTAACTCTACTTTAATAAAAGAAAAGCTCACCATAAAAACCGAATATTTTATAATGAAAAAGTATAAACAAACAATTATCTAAACACAATGTGCGTTCGTTCATACGGTTGATTAGCCTAGAGCAATATTTAATATGTTACGTAAGGGCCGCGCGTGGAATATGTTTATTGTTGGGCCGATAGTTTCGCCTTGGAGCGGGCGTTATCCTCTGACCGCAATACTGGGTCGTGGCTTATCGTACGCCTCGCATGTACGTTGCTTTGGAACGAATGCTGACGATAGTGACGAATGACAGGCGTTTTATAAAGAAAAATACTATCGAACTACCTATTACTGAACCATGTAGACAGTAGACACTATTAATCGCGGGGTTGATTTCCGCTACAAAATAATTTGTAAAATGTAAAGTTTTAGATGAGGATGAGGAGAGCCGAAGATCGAGCCCAGTGGCGTGCTATAAGTGAGGCCTATGTCTAGCAGTGGACGAATTAAGGGCTGTTCATGATGATGATGAAAGTTTTGATACAAGTCTTTTATGATCATTGATTTGTAGGGCTCGACCGAGATGGATTTTTTGTTCTCGGCCGAGACCGAGACCGAGACCGAGAATAAAATAAAGTCTCGGCCGAGACCGAGAACCGAGACCGAGAATAGACAAAGCGTGATTTTTTTTAATACTGTTAATTTTTTTAATACGCTACTACTACTACATGTCCCTCGACATAAAATTGACCAGCTCTCCTAAACAGTTGTTCACTTGCTTAACTAGTAGGCGGCGCAGTTAAAAAAATATTTGTAAAAATATTTGAGCGCAAAAAAGGAAAAAACTCTCCCATTTTGTTGATTTCAAACCAAATTTGATGAAAATTTCATCAATGTTTTATTATGTAATGAGGCATTTATTCCTATATTTAGTTTTTTCGAATTACTTTCAGTTTAAGAGATATTTGCAGTTGTCTGCATTTAAATTGTACATAAAATTACGACAAGTAAGTTAACTACCACTTGGTCGCTTTTACATTGGAATTAAGAAATATGGTTTTTTCAAAGTATATTAAATATATTTTAGGAAATACTTGTGTATACATGTATATGCAACATTTATTTTTATGAAATATTTGTTCTTGACAGTGTTAAATCCTAAATACGCCACTATTTATAACATAATTTTGCACATGCCTTTTTCTACGTTGTAATGTTTGTGCAAGGTTCATGATTTGAAAAGAAGTCTAATGAATTATTTGTTGAAGAACTACTTATTTATTAAGTAAAAAAATTATCATGTCATAACATTGTTAAATAAAATGTTGGGATTATTTATTAGTTATATTGGTTTAATAAAAAAATCTTATAAAAACAATTATATTGAAATCTAAGACAGTTTAAATGCTTAGAAATAATTAACATCAATTTGAATAATTGCTATTATAGTAGTTTTTTTTTAATTGTTTTATATGAGCTATGAGGCCAATAATAAGACGATTGACCTCCCTCTCGATGTTGGACCTGCCTGACCGGATCACTTGTTCTAAATAGTCTACAAATTCGAGAGTCAAACCCAAACTGCGATTTGCACAACATGGATATTCGACCTGATCTTCGTCTTGTCCATGTTCATTTTAAGACCCACCTGTTGGGAGACTCGGTTGAGGTCTTCGAGCATAGTGGAGGTCCTCCAGCGATTCTGCCATGACTACAATATCGTCGGCAAACCGAAGGTGTGCAATATACTCGCCGTTGATGTTGATGCCGAATCCTTTCCACTCCAAGAGCTTGAAGGCGTTTTCCAGCGCGGCAGTGAACAGTTTCGGAGATATAACATCTCCCTGTCTCACGCCTCTCTGTAGTGGAATAGCCTTAGCTCAGGTCTAGACATCTACATGTAGTCTCTCAAAGTAAAAAAGTCAACTGGCAGATGGTCGCTTATGCATCGCTTCAAAGCAAAAATTAACCAACGCAAACCAAATCATAACTATAATCTTTAACACGTAATATCGCCTTATAAGCTAAAAAAAAAACAAATAATCGTGCCACCCGGCGAATAAGGTGACATCTGACTGATGACACATTTTGCAAGACCGCGGGTATCCCGTGCGCCGCGCGTAACAAAGACCATCGGGTAGATAACTGCATCTACGTCGTGCAATTTTACCAAACAGGTGTAGTTGTCTTTTTATAAGTACGAAAAGTACCAAAAATAAGGCGATATTTCAACTTTTTTTTTGCTATGTTGTAGAACATGATATTTTAAGTTATTTTCTGCAATAATCAAAAAAACGAAAAATTGCAGTTGTCTTTTTATTCTTTGCTGCCGTCGATATTTACGCGTGGCCACGCGCGGTATAATTTTAATGGCGATTCGAAAAAAGTTACAGTCTCGGTTATGGCCGAGAATCTCGGCTAGAAACAGCCGAGAACCGAGACAAAATTCTCGGTAGGATTTGTAGCCGAGAATGCCGAGACCGAGACCGAGACCGAGATCTCGGTCGAGCCTTATTGATTTGTGGTAATTACGTGTACTGTTGGTTATTTAATAAATATGGAGTAAAGTTTAATTGTTAATAAAATGTTCTTTATTGTAGATAAGATTAATAAACCAAATCTGCGAGTTCTGGCAAGAATTTCGTGACATGTGTTAGTTACTTAGTGACATGAAAGCTGCGATTGGGTTTCGTCTATATTTAAGCTTTCCGGCCTTAGTAAACAAATGTCTTTTAGTTGATAAACTCAGGCCTTTATATGCACTACATACAGAAGTAAAATGAACTTAAATCTACCTTATAAACTGTGGCACACAGGTCGGTCTCGGTCAGACAACTCAAAAAATAAAAGCAAATATGGAATGGATGGTCATGGGAGAAAAAAAAACATACAGAATTAATAATGTCTTTGTTAATCTCATTCACCGTTAACACGACCGGTAATCACTAATTGAGCTACAATTATGATTCCTCCCTTATAAAACAAGTTTAATCCAGCATTATCCTGGTAACTGGTTGCTCAAAGACTATATTAACGATATTGAAGCGTTTCCATTAAAGAATTAATTGGACCTTGCATAAGGAACCACCGCCAGCTATTATTATCCAATTATCATAAATGATTTTATAATTAGATGTATCGATTTAAATAAGTCGAAAATAGTTTGCTTATAGTTAATATAAAATACTATTTATTTTGTCGTTTTCCTCTCTTTATTCTTAATATTGTATTTATTGTAGTTTTACCTTCCGTCGCGAGCATTTAGTGAGATTATGTATTTAATTACTATTAATAGCACTATTATTGAGGTCGTAAGGACGTTATTAAAGTTATTGATAGCTTGACAGTGCCTCAGATTACATCTGCATTAAATTCTAAGTTAAGTTGTAAAAATGGTTATTTAATGCCTTAATTAAAGAGATTAAAGGATCTCTAAAAACTAATTCCTTCCTTTTTATTACTATAAGTAAGATATGTAAATGTTTCGCGTTCACGGTCGGCTTTTGTTAATCGAGTTACTGACTTATATTGAGTAATTCCTGATTCTACTAGTCACTACTTTACTGTACTTCGGTATACCAGTGTGGTTACTAAGTATATGAAATATTTTCCTCGCATTATCAAGGAGTTGGGAACGCTTATCGCGTCACTATATGCACGCTCTCAAACTTGTTTACTCGCATTCGTGTGCAGTCAATAACTACGATAAAAACTGTTTGAAACGCATTGCGCGTCAAGTTTTATTTTTACCGTGGAATTTTCTAGATTCTGCAAGTAGCTTGTAGATTGATAGCGATGTAATGAACATTGTAATGTCTGTTTACTCCGGCCCGTGTTTATAAACATGGCTGATTCATGGTTTGGAAGGCCATGTTGATAAGGAACATATACCATGTTTCGAACGCTTTAAATGTTTGTTTAATAATTTTGTATATTAAAATTCAATGTAGTGATGACCTCGAGGTTTAGGCGCACGGTCAAGGATCTTGGCGGTCGCGGGTTCAAGCCTACGCACACCCCTTTGACTTTTCGAAGTTAATCTAAATTCAATTTGAACTATCCCTAATTGAACGGTAAAGGAAAATATAATGATGAAACCTGTACACATAAAAGCTATTAGGGAATTCTTAGTCTTGGTTGATAAAAGCGCGATAGAAATTAAGCACAGTAGTGAGAATCCTCACTGAATATAAATGAATATAAATATGTTTCCTCCGTTAGTTAGTACTAACAATTAGGTAATACAAAGCGTACGTTTGTTCACGTTAATTAATTGCGTGTGCATTGTTTGCGTGCTCTACGGACCATTATTTATATTATTTAATTAAGTAAACTAAATATATCCTATTGACCGATGGTAGTCAATGTATTAATAGGTACTAATCAAATGAAGTCTGCCATGGTTGTGTCAAATGCCTCTTAGGCACATCCTATAAATAATGCATGCTTTATTTTTAGGTACCGTTACGGTTGGTAAATTATTATATCCTATAATGCATGCTACATTTTTAAAGTTTTTTTATTTTGTACTTGGACGGCTGGTAAATTATCAAGACTCCAGAAAAATTGACACTTTTAATCGTTGTTTGCTACTGATATGTTAAACCGCAATATTGCCCTTTTACAAAAATAATTTGACCCCTCGTAAACACTGTGGGAACCAACACAAGTCACCTCAATGCAGCCTTGTTACGCTGTTCATTAATCATTCCACTTGCACGATTATATTGTGATTGTTAATGCTTATTGCTAAGTATAACATTATATTGCCGAGCTATTTACATCTGTAGCGGATTTGAAGAGTAATTGAATGAATAACTTGGCTTTGACTTCGATATTCTGGAGATTATATTACGTATACATTATGTAAAATTAAAACCTTGATAGTAAAATGGCATTTAAAAAATTACAAGGACACCAAAATACTTTCTGATATTAAATACACATATGAAAATACAGGATAAAGTACAGGTCACTTATCGGTCTCAAAAACAGCCATACCTTTAATTGAACAAAAAATTGACTCAATTCTCTTGCTTTACAAGTCGGCGTCCAAACGCGTCAGTTTGTCAATGAAGTTCTAACCACCATAATCAACTGCCGTCTATTCAGCTAAACAAGTCTCTACTTGAATATACTAGTCTATAACATGCAAGCAAATTAATCAAAGAGAAAACAAACATCTACAAATACAAAACAAATTATTTTATTCCAGTAGCTGTTGAAATAATGCAGGAACATAATTCCGTATATTTATATTTTATTTATCAATATAAATGTAATATAAATTTCAAAGCAAAACATCCGGAGCAAGTCACTTATTTATATCAATACATGACCCTGTGACAGATACAGGTGTCAAGTCTCCTACCAAGCTGTATAACTTCGAACCGTAATCTTCCCGTAGTTCCAATGCGGTTTTATTCATCTCACAGGGTTTTTGTACATGCTATTCACCTTCAAGCTATATAAAACAGGATTTAACTTCGTCACAGCCGTCCCGGCTAGAAAAGTTTCGCAAATTCGCATTATGACGTACCATCGAGGTCATAGTCTCCATCCCAAATCTTTATACTATGATGTTGGGTACTTTTATCGGAGACTAGAAAGATTATGATATATCGTGAAATAAATAGATACAAAAATACAACCAACAGTCACATACTACTTCTGACCCCAACTACGATACAAGTCCTGTGTTATGGATATCAGAAACTACGAGAGACTTTTCTGTCTCGCAAACACCCAGACCCGAAACAAATATTTGTGGACCACACAAACATTTGTCTCGATGTGAGGGTCAAACCCGCGGCCTCTTGTTTTGCGAGCTGGTATCTAGCAAACACTACGAGGCTGTTTCTTTTGCTCGAGTCTATTGGAAAATTAAATAATGACCTTTAGATGCAATGTTGTTATTTTACCTCGCCAGTGTAAAATCAGTGTAATAAATGCATCTCATTAGATCGTACAGACCCACGCACACACAACGTTTAATATAGTCACGACTCGTCACTTATCGAGTAAACAGACCACTAAAGTTATATATAGATTGATTGAATCACAGCTATTATCTGGTAGCTGGAGTAATAACAATGTTTATATTTATGCGTTAGAATGATTTACCAAGTCGATTCAGTATTGACATTATGTGCCGTGATTTGTAGTGTTGTTTGTTGTTTCTGTATGTTTTAGGAGTATGTTGATTGCGATTTGGCACTAAAAACTTGGTAATTAAGGATTCACAAGTTTGTACGGATTGTCGAAATTGTGTTTTGTTTTTATAATCAAACAACTCAGTGGTTATGCAAAGAGGAAAAAAGGGATAAACGGAAAAATAGTTATACAGGATTGATAGGTACAAAAAAGCACCTAGATTGAATGAATCCAATTAGACAAGTTATCACAGACATGACACATAGAATAATTAATTCTTGCAACAGATACAAGGCCAAAGAAATACAGTAGCGGAGAGTAAAGTAATAAGGCCGTTTATAAGCTATCTTTTACTAGTTTACACGGTGGCACCTTGATCAATCGTCGGCTTGCAAGACGTGTGGTTGCTAGCGAAGCGTGAAGAGACAATTAATCAGGCCCGCATAATTGTAGCGATCAAAGCGCCTGCTTTCCGCTGGCCGACGGTTTTGGATTGAATTCAAGTAGCCCAACTAATATTATAAATGAAAGATTAGATCTTTCTTACTCAATCAAGCAATCGCGGCTGAATTGCAAACTGGATTTGAAAGGGTATATGGCGTGAGAGTTGGTTTATAATTTGGGCCAATGTGGCGAATAATTTTTGTAACACGTTTTTGTCAAAAATATTTGTATGACTTTTTTGCATTTAACTCTGCACTGCAACTCCTCTATACTGAGTTCATTAATGGTATGCCTAAAAGTGACACAAGCCAGATTAGCGATTTTATATAGTCTTTTAGGATATTTGAAACAAAATTAAAAGAAGGATTTTGAAAAACCCTCTTATTACACGATTTTCATTACTTACCGTACTAAATCGTGAATTTGACGTTTCCGAAGCAACCATGCAAATTTATTTTAACTTAACCAAATTTGATAAGAATTATAACAAAAAAGTAACATAATTACTATCGACGTTACTGCATCACAAAAAATTGGAAGACAAATTTGAAGCGATTGACGAGACACTGCGTGATATTTGTTGACGCAAATACTTGAGATTGTTTAACTGATTTCTATGTGAGTTGACAACTGTATTTAACTCGTTCCACGAGCCACGAAGAATTTAGATATTAACCCTGCCAGTGACCGTGACAAATGTTAGATTCGAGGCTCAGATAGCTACAGTAAAGACTAATAAGGCATTTTAAATTGATCACAAAAAAAGGCGTAAAAGTCTTTCTTAGTGCCTTACCCCCAATTTTTAAATATCGGTAATTTACCGCAAATCATGTGACTTATCTCGTAACCAACGCATTTTTTTGCTTGTTTTTTAGTACAAAGTGGTCCGTCAAATTAACATTAAAAATATTGTTTATTACTTGACATTTTAGTTCAACTCAAGAACATTAATATTAAACAGTCAAGTTATAAATAACCGTGTAATAAAACACAAAAGGAAATCAAGTGTCCTATCCTCATACTCATGACACCTTACAAAGAGGCAACAAACCGTTAAGACAATTCCGTCATCACAACCAAAGACGAGAAAAACAATGCTTAATTTTCACTTAATCATTAAGATAACCAGGCAAGGCTGGCAGCAACTTTGCAAAACAGATAGAGAGGGCTCGTGGGTGACTGTGAGGAGGCACCGATAACCCGAGGTGCAAGCCATCTATCACCTCAGTGATACCGTAATCATGTTTTTATATCCATGCACCGACATATATTTTTATCGGCTGTTATTGTTTTTTGTTTTGTTTTATTTTTTTATTGAAAAAGTCCTTGTTATGTTGTAATGCTGGTGGTAGCTGTGTTGAGTTGATCTGTTGAATTATGACGTTCGAAAAAAAATTAAGGTAGATTATCTCTAAACTGTCTTTTGGTTTCTACTGAGAACATACTCATGCCTGTACCCTTTAAAGGAGAAGGTGTATTTCTGTACCTATGCTACGCAATTTTTTTTTATCCCACGTAATAGGGAACCGGTATATTGCCGATTTTTAGATAAAACTTACACTCGAACGGCTGGACCAATTTTGAAGAAATCTATTATATTGGTAGCTGATACTTTAGACTAAGGCATAATCATTTTATCCTAGAATATTAATAAAAACGCGGGTAATACCCTAAGGCAGAGCTAGTTAACAATTCCTTGACGTAATCCACGCAGTCCCACAGTCGTAACTTACAATAGGCCGACTGAAACCTTCGCCGTACGTCTAGACAAGTGGAATGTAAACGCCTATTCATTAATGCAATCGTATAAATAGAAATACTTATCGCCATGATTTATGTTTACAATAACGCGTTGTATTCTGTTTATTATAGAGCTTAAGTGGAACAAAGGATAATGTTTTGGAATGTAAGTTTAAGTTGATATAAAGTGCACTAGCAAGGTGCTGTGGGATACTTGTATCCAGGTTATATGAAAAGGTTTATTCTCGCAACTCAGACAAGTGTCTTGCGTACTATGTTTTGTCCGGCATAATATTGCTGACTTGTGTCTGTTTCAAGATTGTTTCTAGTAGTCGACTCACTATTGATAACTCACTACGACTACTAATGTGCCAATAGCTATATAAAAATACACTATTTATACATTGTATAATTGAATTTGAAATTAGAATTAATGTTCCTTTTTACGCACAAGAGTAGATTATGGGATTGCCATGATGTTTTTAGAGCCTGCCAAGAATGTTATTCAAATTTGGAACAACCATTCGAATGTTATTATCCTCAGTCACAATAATTTGCATGACTGTTGGCTAACAAAAACAAATGTTTGATGATTGTATAAATTGGCACAAATATTTGACATCCACGCGTCGCGGAAACGAGGTATCTCGTAGATTCCAATAACCAAAGCATTTTGATATAATGAAAAGGTAATGTATGTGATTGTAAAAGCAAGACAGTACATTAGGTTGAATTAACGTCAAAGTATACGAGTAGTTTAAGTCATGACGTAGCTAGATAACAAAATTACTAAAGCCATTTAAGGTGCATCAACCCTAGATTGATATCAGCCATAACGTGCTTCACTGTCCTAATATATCGTGGTCATAGAACTGAACGTTACAATCGAAAGAAAAGCGATTCCGCTGGGAAAAGAATCGATGATAGCGCGATAGATTTATAGAATATATGTATGGACACGACAACTATATCGCTGATCAATGAGTTATGGTTGGCAAGCTGATAACAATTTCTTGTCCACTTTTTTCCGCCCAAATTTTCAAATATCGTGTCGTAACTAACAAAAAATTGTAAAAAGTGCCTTGAAGAAAAACTTTCGTTTTTAGCTAACTTAAAAAAATATGAGGTTATAACAAAACATAACAACGAGGCGGTTTCCAAAAACAAACTTAATTAAGTAGGTACGCGTTTATCAATAATATAATTATTTAAATGCATAGTAGGATGTTCCAATCGTAACCAGCCAGTAACAAAAAAAAAAACAAAATTCAGAAAACACCAAATAGTCTTAATGTGTCTTCACCATCAACCGTCCCCATTAATCAAAAATAGATGTGAATTTCTTCCTTAATGTTTTGCATCTAAGAAAACAGTGTGCTAGCTAGGAACTATGCGATGTTTTTTCACACAAGCCATAATGTTGACTCAGCAGTATGTCTGGCACGTGGTGCGCCACGAGTCACACAGGACTGTTTGTCGTCTGTGTTATTTCATATGTAATATAGCCTTCAACACCCAATAATTGTGTTTTCTGTTGGTTTATGAAACTGATCGCTTTGCTCTACTAACTTAGGTAGTAACCTAAGTTAGAAGTAGTTTTCGAACAGGGTGGCTGTTCAAATCTAAACGATAGTCTTGTAAATGATGTACAAATAATTTTTGATGGTTCATCGGTTTTTTGGCTGTTTATTAACATACAAACAACAAGAGAATGTCCCTCAGTTACTCGTAAAATAAAATAAGTGCAGTTTGGTCTTCAAAAAGTATTTCTTTGAAAAAAATATTGTTGCTTGAGAAATATTTGTTGCGTGATCGTTTATTTCAAGCGATTCTCTATCAGCCTACACAACTTGACAAGATTTATTATAATCACTTACTGTTGTAGGATTAGGGAAATATCTTAGCATAACTTTTGAAGTATGTATTCGGATTAGTGCGTAAAGCGTTGAATCGAAGACTCCTATTTCTAATGCATTCCAAGAGTTAAATCCGAAAATAACTCACCTAGAGCAAAATAGCTACAACTTCTCGGTCTACTTACTTTGAAACTCAATTATCGTGATTTTTAACACGCGTTTATTAATTGCCTTCTTTATATGTTAATTGATTCGTACGCCAGTTAAGTTTATGTATGAAGAATGGTATAACTCCAAATACAATGATTTCTATACTTTCGCGCACTGTCTTCTTAAGTGGTAGAACTGTGGTTCACTTGGTCTAATTCGTAAAGAATTTAGAAAAGGATATTGCTACATTCTCGTTTGGAGGTAAAAGAACAGCTTTATTAGTAGTAAATTGACTAAGACATTGGTGAAAAATCTTAGCATCTTTAACTCGGTTTCCTTACTAGGATCAAGTGATTCGATAATGATCTCGCATAATTATTATTTTGACTATCTCTACTCGCCCCATCAGTGATACATACGTATACACAGATGAACAATAAATGTAAATATTATTTGACTCGCGATCCAGCCAGTCATAGCATGTGTATACAATAGGTCAGTTTCTAGAACCGGCGTACGCAGACGGAAGAGTTATGCGTCAATAAATTATGTTTAGACAATTGTGCATTTCTCGTAATAATTTACATTAATTTGCGTTAATATCAATATTTCCAAGATGATGTGTGTTTATAATTATGTAACTAGAATTGCGAAATATATATTACTACTATAGAATGATTTTAAGATTCTCGATGTTTGCAAAAAGTGGCATGAGTTTTTACTTTTAGGGTCAGGACATATTTCTTATTTTATGGCCTACAGCTACATCTTTTTAATATATTTCTTATGAGGCATTATGGCATGGAAATATATTTAGGAAATGTATGCCAAGTATCTAATAAACGAGGCACAAATAATATTATTTTCTAGTATAAATTTTATTGTCAATTTCATAGAAAAAGATTCAATTAGCAACTTTCAAAACATAATGGTGATTACATGGACATTAAAGAGTTTATTATCCAGTGAAATACAGAATTAACTATCTTCTAAAATTGTTTTTCCGTGTTAGGGTGTTGAATATAACACTGTGATTAAAATGTCCGGTGTTTCTTTACGAGATAATTGTTCATAAAACACGGCACATTATCTCCACACTAATGACGCGTTCGCAACACACAGTTCCTCCATAACAATAAGGCTAACGATAAAACGAAGTTAGGGTAAGTAGTTTTCCATGTACACACAACAGTCTCGTCTGTGGCAAAACACAAATATCGAAGCGAACTTCGAATTCTTTCAACAATACTGAGCGCCTTTTTCATTTTGATTGCAGCTCGAACACGTCCAACAGGACGCTGTAATCAATTACTCTCAACTGCTTTACGACAGACATTCGTCGATGAACGAGTCCTGTTGTCGGACAACATTTTAATAAAACCGTCAGCGATTCGTCTCGTGGCAACTGCGAGGACGTCATCAAAATCGCATCAAAACCTCACGCCCACTCGGTTTGCATCGGAGCATTTTTAACACTCATTTAAAACTAAAATTTGCTCGTTGTACGGAGACGGGAGCGAACTCCGTGGAGCACTACTGAGACAGGCAATAAAATAGTAACGACTGTAGGTAGCAGTTTGCAGGTTTTGGTCGAACATTTCAACGTAAAACGTCAAATATCGTGATCATTCCATCAATTTAAACGTCAAATTAAAATAACAATGAATTTCCACAATAACTGGCGGGAATGCACGTAGCACGAGCGCGGCCGCGCGGCGTGGAATGTTTGGGACGTGCGACTAATTCACGCGAGAAAATATTTCACACACAAGATGTTATATTTCTTCCAATATTCGCTTGAAAGCATGTGAAGGAATATTTTATGAATACCTATACCTCACATTCTTTCTGCTGAATGGATGTTGCGTTCCGCCTCAAGATGTTTAATGTGGAAATTAATAATTTATTCAAGAATTCTTTGGCCCTTTCATCGTATCGGCGGGGAGCTGCGAACAATAATAAACATTGCAGATGTACGTCAAGCGCCGAATGCTCTGACGGTTGTAAACTGCGAGCAGACGAGTGCCGTTGAATATAACGTAATGAAACCATAATTTCCTTTAGAAAGTTATTGCGTAAGTGTTCCGACTTGGCGGCAGCTAATTCGATAACTGCTAACTATCGTTACTTCATGTGGTTTACGTGAACTTTCCGATCACTAACAATTCTTTTCGAGCGGCAACATCGCCAGAATAATATTTCACAAACCGGTCGGGCCGGATTGGTACGTGAATCGCTCAATTGCATTACCGTGCAATGCATTTTCTGATACAAAGAGCCAAGTATTAACGTGAAGCACTCAGACAATGACAAACACGATGCGGAACGTAACGCAGCCGTCGGGATAAATGTATCGAGGACCGCAAATACCATCCACTCGCAGACTTATTGTTTGATATGGCACTGGTGAAAAATTGCTACTCGCTGCCGTCAGCGACGTCTCATCAGCCTCGTAATATTTCTGCGTCTGAAAGGATGGAGCGATTACGGACCGCTATTTATTCCCTGTTAGAAAATCGCTCCGTTTAAAAATTCAATTAAATAATTTCAACGGTATCAGATCCCTTAGTATTGGATATCTCGTTGAGACTAATTGGATTTGTGGTTAGGTTTCGCATTTTTCCTCCATCTTTCAGTGGCCGTTGGCGGGTCGAGTTTCTCTCTTTGTGTTTAATTTTTATCTCCACTAACTATAGTATACGGACGACGGCGCAATATAATAGGAAAAGTTTCATTTGGCTAATTAAAAATAAGCCACCCCTGGGAACAATCCAGATTTATTGTCGTTATTCAACCTTCGGGTCGGCGAGATCCGCTGCTTTATAATAAAAGCTCGTTTGCGAACATTTTACAGAGTACAGATATCAAGAACAATGGGACACAACGTTGACAATGTAATATGAATAAACTGTAGTTGTTTACTAGCAGAATGTACGCATGGAATGCGAGAATTTTATCTACTGCACTCACATTGACATTTAGCTTTTGCAGATATGCAGGGACAGTGAAATCGTTTTATTTTTTTATAAAGTACAGTATCTTAATACGTGACTGGTAATTTAGTGGATTCACGTGCATCGGTCCCGCAGCAAAAGCGCGACGTGTGGGGTGCCACCCCATAGCGCTCTTTAATTATTGCGTCACCTTCAATTGGGAAAGTTTTAATGTGTGTACATTCGTTCCGCGGCCCGCCGAGTACTGACGACGTTTCGAGCGCACTTGTGCCTCTCGTCTCCCCGTTGGAATGAGCTCTTTTCGCTCTTGTTGTTTGAACATCGAAACAAACGAACGGAACCGCGATTAAATTTGCCCGGGACCGAATCCACACGCGCGTCACTCTCGTGTTTGCTCACGTTCTAGACCATTCAACTCGCGAACATTTCAACGTTATGCTTTTCAGAATGTGGCGAAGGAAGTATTTAGGTAGGAATTGAAACGGGCAAGTTTGCCGGCTGCCAAGTTTCTCAGCACTATGTAAATTCAGCCGACGTAATTAGAGGCGGCTACGATCGTCTACGGCGCACGAATGGCTCGGCCCGCTCATATTAACTGACTCCAGATCTGAGCGAACTGCTCCCGGCTCGTTCCTATATTTGCGGGTCCTTCGTCGCGGGCGTTAGCTGGCTTACGTCACGGCACTCGCCCAAACTCGCCAGAAAGTTTTATGCGACGGTTTACAACTGCAACTCTCATCGTTGTCGACCGTAAAAGGCGACTATTGCGAGACAAAGCGTGATCGGATTGAGTAAAATAAATAGTCTGTGCTGTAGTGCTCATCAATCTTGCAGCACAAAAGTAAATTGTGCAAGTTGGGAACACTCCGCCGGTTGAAGTTCGTCGGCCGCGACCCGCAACCTCACTAAACTGTCGTGAGCGCCACACTTAACAATTTAATTGTCACCCATTAGTTCTGAGGTGACGACTCTAGCGCCATTTTAATTAACTCTGTAATTCATAGACATTTCATTAACCGCGGGTTTGCTGCTTTCGCATTCACGTTGAATTCTAGCGCTCTTACGTCGGGTATTATCAATCACAAGGCGTATGTTCGCGGCGTGTGTCGAGCGTCGGCTGTTCGTCGGTTCGAATCAATCACCCGGCCGCGGCACGCAGGCGGCGCAGTCAGTGTCCTCAGCACCCAGTTATTTATCATTAGTACTGAAAATCGACGACAGGCCTCGGACGATTACAATTCACTAATGGAGGGGGGCATTAACACTCGACCTGCGAGCTAAATAACGAAATGTTTGACACGAGTGGAATAGACGGTGCGTCGGAGTTGGGTGGCGAGATATCGCAACGCTGTTTGCAATGCCGGATGGCCCGCCGCCGCCCCCGCCCGCCCGTCTCTTGGCAAACTGCACTGCACTACACTGCAAATCATACTAAGTTTGTTTGCGTAGGTCAACGCACTCGCCGGGTACGTTTTATGTGTTCCTGGTGTCACGACGTCACTCTAATAATAGATAGGAATGCTTAGCATCAATAAAGGCACGTCGGTATGCGAGAGTTCCTCGCGTATGCATTTTACATGTGCGCTCGGTACGTGGCCAATCAAGCGCGCAATATTGACGTCATAATTAAACTCCTGCGGGCTGTGTGAGCGTTTCCAAACCTGGAATCACTTTATTAATCGATGCGTCGGGTAGAAATC
The DNA here is from genome assembly GCA_030295005.1 of Cephonodes hylas. Lineage (NCBI taxonomy): Eukaryota > Metazoa > Arthropoda > Insecta > Lepidoptera > Sphingidae > Cephonodes > Cephonodes hylas. Next base: position 9,592,498 of record AP025366.1, read on the forward strand.
GTAGACGCTTTGACAGCTCGTAATATTATGTTTAATTAAGGCGTGGCCCGGCGCCTATGCAGCAACAGCGACTCGTTAAACTTTCATTATTATTCGCTCTTACAAATTGCTCGTACGTGAACGAATTGTGCTTCAAAATCGATCTCTGCGGCGCTCGCGAGCCTTTGTTTGACTTCAACTCCGAATTCAGCGTAATTGCCTTTCAGCCTTTCATTATTCAACTTTATGCAGTCATTTACTTGTGTTATTACGAAGGGAGAGCTGCGGTGTCGTGGGTGGATGCATTAATCGTAATATGTAAATGTGGGGATATGAAACATTGAAATTGTGAGCTTTAGCATAGCCCCGAGTGAATAGAGGTCTGTTCGTGTGCGTTTCAAATGTTTGTGTTTTGGCAGTGTGTAATATTGTTTGGTTGTTGCAGATTGAAGACGAAGGTAACCATGGCAACGACGACACGCGGCTGTTCATCCTGTCGACGCTGGCGGGTCAGCACAAGCCGCGAGTGTCGTGTGCACTGTGCAAGGAGACACTGCATGTGTTCGACCGCTACCCACTAGTCGATGGCACTTTTTTCCTGAGTCCACGCCAACACACAAGCAGCGCGGTTGAGGTAATATTGCTTTCTATTTGTGAAAAAAATCAAGCGATAAAACATAAGTATTTAAAAATATTTTCCAGTGTCCCCAACGCTTACAAATTGAAACAATGTTAATTGCAGTAGTGAGCAGAAAATTTTCAATCATGTATTATGCAAGTCTATTATAAACCTACCACAATGTGTAAAGTGTTAAGTGCGCGTTGGCCATTATATTCAAATACATTGCAATCGTAAAAATAAACAATGTATTTTAAAACGTAAAACAAGCCATACAAATGATATACAACTGCGAACAATAACAAAATATTAACATTGTTCAAATGCAACGAAATAAAGTTTATTTCATCACAAAGTTAAATAAGATTCAACAAAGTTTTGTTTGAGCATAGAAAATAACAGAGCGCGTCTCGGCGGGCGGACTTGCCGACTACTTTTGTTTATCTAGCGAATTAGGATATGCGAAACGTGATCTCGGATCTTGCGTGGATACTTGACATTAAATGCACCGCCACTCCGTCTTACACATCTCGAATTCAATTCCAAACATTCGTTCACATTTAACATCCACTCAAGTTGAAACAAAGAGCTTCTGTGACTTTACGATGTCAAGGTCCTGCTATTTTGATCGATACTAGCTGTTTTCCAATTAACAAAATCGTCATCTTTAGCGAGAATAACCTTACTGGGGCATGTAAACTCTCACAGTATTTCAAGCTGAGTAGCTTCGTGAGTTACAATAGTACTCACAATTGTAAACAATGTCATTGTCCGCAGGTGAAAGTGGAGGGCCGCACGCAATACCTGACGTGCGTGTGTATGGGATGCCTGGAGCGATGCGATCCCGACCGCACCATACGTTGCCGCTTCTGCGGACAAAAATGGGACGGATCGTCGCTCGTACTCGGAACCATGTATTCGTACGACATCTTCATGGCCACACCCTGTTGCGCAGAAAGATTGAAGGTTAGTTGCAATAACAACGCTATAAATAAAACTATCAGCACTACAATATTGCTAATGGCATCCCAGTAAACAGCAATTACTTGAAACTTGATAAGAGTTTACGATGCTCTCGTCACGAAGTAGAAAGTAATTCCTATGTGTACAATGTGTTTCGTTTGTTCGCAGTGCAACAACTGCTACAAGCCGCTCCTGCACCCGCAACAAAGACTCAACTACTCGGACTACTCGCACCCGGTGATGTGCCCGCAGTGCCGCGTCACCGACACGCACTTCGTCAAACCACTCACCTACTGCTTCACAAAACGGGTGTTCCCGCTGTTCCAGCAGTGGCCATAACAGTCGGCGGTGCCGGGAACCTCTCCTGGCACCCCCCCTTCTTCGGCGGACGCGTGGAACCTGGCCCCGTCGCCCCCGCGCCGCGCCTCGCCCCCCGCACTCCGACCCGTCGTCAACACGAGCATGGCGTCTCGCGCGCCCGAACCACCAGTAGAAGAGTCGGTCTCTAAGTACATGACGCCGACACTGGCGAGCATCACCGAGTCGCTCTCGCTGTTGGGCCTGAGTCCAGAGACGCTGGCGATAAGTCTCGGCGAGTCCCTGGCGGAGCGCTACCTGGCGACGCTGAGGCCGAAGCCGGTGGAGCGGCCGGCGCTGGGCGGGTGCGGCATCCCTCGCCGCACGCCGCTCGCGGAGCCCTCGCACATGCAGCTCTTCTCCAACGACTTCATCGACTACTTGAACCAGATCGCGTAATGTGACGCGGCGCGGACTGTGTGGGTGCGAAACTATCGACTTGGCGACGAATGGACTTTTGTGTTTGCGATGTTATTCCTGCTGAACTTTTCGCGTCCGTTGGGCGCTAGAAATAATTTCTGTTAAATTAAGTTGGTATTATTGAAAATAATTTTATGTGTCGGTTTAGATCATATTATTGATTTTATTTTAATTTTATTCTGAACTTTGTTGATTAGAAGTTGATTTTTATGGAAAATTATAATTAGCGCTGTATGGAGTGATGCCAGAAATTGCATTTTTTTCAAATTTGGGGAGCAATTCTTCTGAAGAATCTGAAGGGGAGTTTTCTTTTTTTAATGATTGATTAATCTTGGAATTCAGTGATACTGGCCCTATCTGATAGGGCGTTCGAGTTGAGTGTTGTTTAGTTCAATTTAGTTTATTAGTTATGTTTTATTTTAGCAAAATTTTAAACCTAACTTAAGTGTTATACAATTATTTCGTAGGTTTATTGTAAACTTTTATTTCCTCCCACCAAAATGGCACTTATCACGTAAGTGGACTTCTTGTACTGAAGATGCCATGTTAGGTTATTTTAATGTCATTTCTCATTCACTTACTACATATTTCACATACCTTAATTTAATCAATATTAATGGTAGAGGATTTTAATTATAAGTGATTGCTGTGTCACCAATAATATGATTAGCTGTCTATATCTCTTATAATTAACGTAAGTTTTTATGTATTGTGAACTTGTTATTTTTAATTTTTTGTTTTTATTTCGATATAAATCATACGATATACGATTATGGACACTCAATGATTAGCGTTTTTTAAACCATATTGATATATTTTGGATGTGTGCCATATCAAAAATGTTAAAAGAGGATTTATAAATTAGGTTTTTATTGGGAAAATAGTAGCACTTAGGCCGCTAACCATTGAGCCGATTACATTTTAATTTACAGAGTGTTTCGTTGTTATAATCAAAGTACGGTTCGGCTAACATTTTATTAGATTAAGAGTTTCTTATTATGAATGTCTATTTATTTGTAAGTGAATAGCGCTTCGACATTTAATAAGCGTATAAGTGACGTGCACGTTTACTCATTAACTGTTTATCGTTAAAGTGTTAGGTAAGGTTTTTTATACATTTGATACTTATTACTCGCAAAGTGATTACAAGTGATAAATTCTTAGTAATAATGCGTGTTTAGTGGTAAAAACTATAGTGGTGCGGATAGTTAGAGCGTCGAGGTGACAGTACCCGATGTGAAGTGATAACAGAATGTTAGGCAATAATTCAAACGAAGACTTGAACACTTTTTATAGGTAAAAATTTTTGCATTGTCCTTCTTAATTCGATTAACTGCCATTTACCTTTTACTATACTAATCGTTGTGATTCTCGTGTGCAATTTTATACGTTGAGCTGGCTGTGTAGATAAGGTGTTCGCTTTTGATTTATGCAAGCGCGTTCAAGCGAATCGCCGATAAAAACTGTTCGGTACAAGCCAACGAGACGGTGGAACAATGGTGATAAAATTGCACGTAGAGAATCACCATTTAATATGGGACTGAACGCGATAGATCGCGTCTGTTGCGTAGTAAGTAGATCATCACAAGATCATCACGTCATCACGCTATCATCCGCATCACTGCATTTCATTCGTCACCTTTGTCATCGGCACGGTTTGAGTGGGAGGCGACTGGCCGAGCTATGTGGCTGGTAACAGGTTGGCTTGAATGGCTAGGAGTGTTAGACGTGGGTTGGAAATATCTGAGGGACGCCCTGCTCTGGCATACTCCTGAAATACAGACATTTTCCATTAATTTTGTCAATAACAGCGGACAGTTTTTTATATTCAAACGCACAAATATACACCGGGACAAATATTTGTACGCTACACAAATGTTTGTCTATTTTCTATTTATATACAACAATCATTTCAGCGCAGAAACTTTTAACCTGCGCCTTTGTCTGTCAATATATTTTTTATGCCGTTGTAAACAAAGCCACGGATATTGTTCATTATTGTACCTCGGTATTGTAATCATTAACATTTCATGATATAGTAGTATAGGTGTCGTATGGCACGTATTTACGTTTGCAAGTTGGCGCGCAGATTTCGTGAAACATTGTTACTCACACATTGTACGCAAACTGCGCAACATGTTGGCGTGTTGTGTCAGGTCGCGTCAGCGTTGTGTCATTGCCGATGCGTGACCACACACACGGTACCAAACATTGAACCAAACCAATCTGTTACCATGGTAACAGGGCATCTTATTTATCAATTCGGAATTTAAAATTTGTGGAATCATAGTGGCCAGTCGCCTTGTGTGGTTGTAATACCTCTTAAATATTTTTAAATTTATATCCTCCGCTTCAAATTACGAGTAAGTATGAGAATTTATTACATAGCACGGCGTATTGTAAATATGCAGTTACTACACGCAGATGCTTTACAAAAAGTATATAACGAGATATTATTGCATATTTTCTAGTTTAGCAGTAAATCGATAGTACATAATTTCAACAATATCAAAGAAACCCTAATTATTTTAAATGGTGTGCGGCGCGGCGCGATGTCGCTTCATATGTTATACAATTTTAATTTTATCGAAGTTTGCTCGTTCGTATATAGAATTATATTTAAAAGTTATTAATGTACATTTAAACTAAATGTATATCCAATAAAGTATTTGAAAAAAGAAAAAAAATTAATGACGAGCTGTTGTTGGTATATTTAGGAAAATATTAAAAAAAAATGAACCAGATCATCTGATGGTGTCCATGTACAAATGCGTAAAGTGAAGAGACATCGCGTCGCGCGCGCTCGTAGTGAAACACAAAGTATAAACATATTGTTTAATAGTCAATACAGAGCCATCTATCATCTAATGTATTCATAGAGCACTTTTATAATGACTCATATAATGTAACAAGTCATTGACTCCCACTTTCCGGTACAAAACGAAATATTAAAATCTATTTTGGAAACAAAAATAAATCCAATATAAGGAATATATGAAAGTCCTCCGATTCGATATGTAAGGAAGTTTATTTTATACATAGATGTTTCCATATTAAAATCTTCGAATAACATACCTATAGATGAAAAAAAAAATAGCAAATTATAGTTATCCATTATGGCTTCTCGTTTACACTTTAAGACAATTTTTACAATCTCCTGGTATGATTTACTAAAGACGTTTGGTATTAGCAGTGGCCATTTATTATATCCAAGGTAGACGTAGGGAGCAGTAGGAGCACTTGAAAGGTTGTAAGCGGAGTTGTGGACAGTAGTGGGTAGTGCCGCGGCCACAGCGGTTTCGGTTCTTCCCTTGCCCCCTGTGGCAATGTAATACATAATCTCAGTATGTGTTTGATTATTAATAAAAGTCACTTAGTTACTTGTTCAGTTTTAATGATAAATTTAATAACACGAACGTTGCCAACTTTCTTAGTTTATTTGCACATATTTGTTAAATTTTGTAATTAATAACAATCATATAGACACCGACATTCAAGTTTCTTCATGTTAAATTTTAATGTGGTGTAATTTAGTGAATTGCTTAAAAGTACAAAGAAACGATTTGTTACTTTTGCAAATTTTATAAAGTAAATCAAATACATATTAAAGATAAACTCAGATTTAGATAATCTTTACGAAATAGTTGCTATAATCCTAATATAAACAAACCGCAATTGTTTCAAGACAGGAGCGACACTTTTATTGAGTTTTATAAATAAATTTTTATTTTACGTTATTTAAAATATTAGGAGCAAAAATTGTTAATTATTATAAAAAAGAAGCTACATATATCTTTTAGTTGACTTATGAATTTAATTAATTTGTAACGTACATATATACGCTATATTAATTCTTACGAGGTACCTCTAGCACTCTGTACGTAGGAAGTCATCCGCATAATATACGTTGGCCGAATAGATGTTGAGTCTCGCTTTTGACTATAGGTTAATCACACATTATTTCCACAGTAGCTCTTACTTAGGGAGGTAGAATTTTCTTTAATTATAAACGGAGCGAAAGGAGACGGATGGATGTGGTCACTTAATCATTAAGTTTAGTCATCGATGCATTAATTTCATTAAACTACTTATCGGTATTGGTAAGCTCGCTAATGCGAGTATTGTTGTTGAATTGTGTACATTCTGGTCATAGGCGGTGCGCTCTGCGTTGCACTGCGTTGTAAGTAATTTGAAAATTAACTTTAATGTCACATTTGTCGCACTCGGTATCATGTTTGCATTCACTGCTGGCTTTAACATTACTGCTAGACTGAGTTCACACGATTCTTTTGTCTCCGACACTGCAGCTGTAATAATCGCCAATATTCGCTGTTAAAAAACAAGAGACGTGAACTTTGTCAATGTGAAATGACAATTGGTTGTAAGCTGACGCAGATGGGACGCGCCTCGCGATGGCGCCACGCACGATGGCGTCTGTTTCGGGAGTGAGTGATGCATGGCTGCAGACGAGGCGCGCCCCCATGACATTCAACATCTGAATGATACCCGGCGTAAACAAGCTCAAAATTTTCCAAACGCATTGGCTGATTCTAGTATACGGCTGTTATTGGTTAGTGAAACAAATTGCAAATCAAAAACATGTTAAGTATATTTTGATACTCGATGTTTTCTACACTAATGTAGTAATTAACTTTTGTATTGTGTAGATAGGATTAACGTCACGCTCGATCGCATTTAGTAGTTTCGACGGACCATGAGTAACGCAGGTCGTGTTCGGCTTCCATTGAGCTCGCGGAACGGTTGTTTCGTATTAGAACTAACAAATGCGATGCGACAGTGAAAGGTGGTAGATCACTCATTAGCTGCAGACGTCGCTCATCTACCGGGGCTATTGGGTCATTCGGGAATGTCGGTAAAAGTTCACACACATTTACACTCGTGATAAACTCGTGAATAGACCCCCACACTGAAATCCGTTACATGAACAATCAAAATTGGTGATAAAATGACGAATTGCTTAATGATAATAATTAAGTTATTGCGTGGCAATTAGAATAAACGATTTTTTACTACGTAATGCGCGGGGTGCATCAGGGTATGAGTGTCATAATTTGAAATAACATAAAAACTTTTGTACTTTCGTAAAGGTAACAAGTAATTTAGTGATAACATTTTTTCTATTACATATTAATATGTATAATGCGTAAAATTAAACATCAAGTAATATACGTTTTTTTACTGAAATGTAGATGTAGTATTTTTGTAAGACAAACGAGTTACGATCTCGTACGTGTATCAAAGCGATAATTGATCAATATCTATTGTGTAAGGCCGGTTGTTTGTCAAATTTTAAGAAGAAATCTCGATCGGCGCAATCGAGACTTTTGAATCGATATAACACTTGTAACAAGTTCACATACGCGAGATTCCTTCTCGATTTTGGGCGGACAACGATGGCCGATATTGTATTTAGACTAGTAAGACTTTTAACTATCTATGCATTTTCTATTTGATCGGAAGCTTTTTAAGAGTTACTTAATTATTTTTTTAAGAAAGTATATAAGCATTTCTCTCGTTCCGCTTGTTGAGGCGCTAGATATTGTCGCCGACACTGCTGCCGTGACAAAACTGTGTGACAAGTAGAATTTCGCGGCGGAAACTATACATTGTTCGAACTAAATTACTATGATTCATTTGTTCCTTGGCAAAATTACCAGCACCAATTTATTATTAAACTGTAATGTATGTCTGAATGGATGAGAATCTTAGGTATGAGTTTCATTTTTTTTTGCGTGTGGCGATTTCTACACTAACATTTACTAATAATGTGTGTGGTCGTGCCCTACGTGTTTTTTCTGTGATCACTTGTTTACTTACAATTTCCCTGAAAAATGGTTCGAAAGAAAGAATGTTTGATGTCGAGATGCTCAGATGGAAAACGCCAATTGGTTAACTTTAAGTATGTAAGTGCTTGGATTATTGTAAGAGTCGGTTTTAAAAAATCTTTATACGGTACGTCGTACACGTACACGTATGCCATTGAAAATTGATATTATTTTTTAAATTATGCGAACGCCGCGAGCGTGTATTTTTGTATATTCGGAATCGATGCGTAAGGAATTGGCACAAATAAATTATGAAGATTACGTAAGTTTATTCTGATAATGTTAAGATGAAAGTTCCATTTTGTAAGGTTTTTGAATATTGGAAAGCTATTAATTTATAAAGATAGTGAGCGTTGTATTGTCTATGATGATGTTGGTAAAGCGAGTATAGTTGTAGGTTGTTTCAGAAAATTGTAACAAAACCGGGGAGAAACGGAAAAAACATGTTATATTTTATACGGATCCCAATATTGGCGAGGCGCGGTCGGTCGCGCCCGCCGGCGTGTTAATTTACGAATATAGTTTGTAAGTTTGCTCTTTAAAAGAGTTTCCGCAGGTAGTAGTTTTAGTAGGCTTAGTGTTTTTTATACTGGCTTGATGTTGTGACATTTATAATTAATAATGGTATCTTATAAAGCAGAAGTACGAACAAGCGGCCAACACTGATCAATAGCAGAATGTGTAGTGGGTATTCGATGTGGGGAACATTACGTTGTTTTCGTTTCTGCGGACGACGAGCGGCCAACATTCCTGCACTTGTGATCTTAACCAAAGTGTTGCTGTTCGCAAGCATATCATTTTAATACGACGCTAGATACATTTTCGGTACAAAATCTTAGCAAAGTTTTTTATTCTATTCGATTTATAATTATATTGTTAGACAATTCTGTGTTGTCAGTTTTGTAGTGGACAGTTCTGTGCGAGCGCGATCTCCACTCCCCGAGTTCGTACGAGTGTCCACTGTCTAGTCGAAGCCGTCGGCAGTCGGCGGCTTGCGCGGCCCGTCGCCGATCCAAACGATTGTTCCATTACAACTCTGGCGATCATCTTGAATTATTTCAGTTATTTAGCAGAATTATATTCTAGTATTTCCGATTATGTTACGTTTTATATTGCTTATATTATATATTATGGATACGATGTTTATTAAGTATTTTAATATTCATTTGATGAGGACCTAGTCGATTCTCTATATATCACATCCCCAAAGTACAAATTCCTTGTTGTTTAGTCCAATTTTGTTTGACTGTTATTGAATGGAAATTATTTTAGCGAGCGTCCGCCTCGGCGCGTCGTGCAGTCGTGGTTCTGGGGCGGCCGATGTACCGACAGAGAGTAAATAACCTTGCCTATACGTTGACTTGTGGCTGATGCATACAAACTATTGGCAATCAAACAACTCGTCGACACATTACGGAACCGGCAAAGGGTCTAATGTTGTATGTAGTTTAACATTGAAAATATTTGAAATAAAAACCATTTCCAGTAAAAGTGAATGATTTTGCGCGCCAACACGGCCGCGTCATAACGATTATGTTTAGCAGCTTTTAACTTAAGTTTACGTTAGTATAATTTTAATATGTTTTACCTATTTTAGTTAATGCACGACAAATAACCCAATAAGTAATCTTTCATTTTTTTCTTTACTAATTCTCGCTGTATATATACACTTTACAGTTTTAAGTTTTCGTCTCTTAAACTTACGTTCGATGAATAATTGTCATTTTTTTTGTTTATTTACTTACCATTGTTTTAGTTATACGTAATCGCCTACTACACATTATTACATGGGAAAAGCTAATTTAGCAATGAAAATATATTTCAAATGACACTATACCTACGAATACAATGAAACCTTTATAAAAATCAAAATTAAAAATAACAACGTGAGTTTTATTTATACCATCATCCTTCCCCACCCACCACCTTACCTGAATGATTCATTGTCCTGGTGTACTGGATAATCGGTCAATACACAAATTTAAGGAATGATATGGTCAATAACATGTTTAATAAAAATTACCAACGAAAAAACAAAAGAGGGTAGTATAACCAGATGAAACTGTAAACATCGAACAATTCTTAAAGTTTGATGGTATGGAAGAAAAATAAATTTGCAAATCACCGATATAAACACATGAATCGAACCACCCGATAGTCTAAAGTGCGTATAGCCAACTTAACAATGTAGGGAGAACCGCTCTATGAATCGGGTATGTTAATGCTACTAGTTCCAACACAAAACACCTCACAATAGTCTTTACAGGCGGTAAAGCAAGATCATCATTAGCCTTCATAAGTACCACTGGTACTAAGTATCTAACCAAAATCGTGGAAGTCAAAATGTAACCAGATCCTCGGTGTTGATATTCTATAACCTATACTTATCTTGGAATGTAATTTTACATTCCAAAAATAGCAACACAATGTTCTGTAAACAAGCTATAAATCGACATAATTCCGGAACTCCCGCCATTATCGGAAGCTCTACATCTGTTTAACGCGAGTAATAAACTTAGCTTACGGCCTGATGGTCAATAAATAGCCACCTTACAGCTAATAATGGCTCTTAAATTGTATGCACGAATCTCACCAGACGAACTTTCCATAATAACAATAAGTTGAAGTCTGCTGTGCATGGCTTATAGAAAGACATTAAGTCTTAGTCCACCAAAGCGGCCTAGCCTGGTTTGGTGACTTTCACGTTTCAACACAAATCACAACGTAAAGAATATTTTGAGGACGGATTTTCTGTTGATGTATTCCTGTACTTTTAATGTGTGTGATAATTCTTTAGGATTTACTTGTTTGATTAAATTGAAATTGAGATACATACATTTTCGATGGTAAAATATAGAAATCTATGTTTTATTACAAAGATCCGAAGAAACTGCAAATGAATCACATCAAAGATATATGTAATCAATCGTTCAGTGTGAAATAACAAAGTAGAATTAAGTGTAAATGTCTTGAGGGCTTAAACTTATGGCAATGCTTCTGTTCTGCGTCAGCTCTGTGAAGAAATAATACTACACTAGGCGAATGGACTCGTGTATCTATTAACTATAACGCATCTCCAATTTCGAAGAGTGCCCAAGTTTTCACAAGAATAGGTCTCATTCCTTCTGAGACATAGTAATGTAATTTACAGAAAAAAAAATAATTCTAAAAAATAATAGTAACTTGGCTACTAGATAATGTTATACAATATATATTACGACCAGTAACATAATTTCACAATTACAAAACGGTTTTGATTAACAAGTAAATGTAGTTCAAAATCAAAATTACAATCAGGAATTAGCTAGAGATTTATCAGAGCGTACAAAACGCTCAAATGGGCCCCAATGTTTACGGCTATCTACTACACTAACTTACGAATAATCCATATACAGAAATCTACTAAATTTTGTCGAGCAAGGCACTTCTAATCCCCCTGTTGCTAAATTAGAGATAACGGTAGCGTTTCCTTGAGAACGCACAGACATTTACTGTGATTTAATTTGCATTCAAGCGTTATATATCGGAAGGATTTTCGCGATCTGTAATTATTAGATGCTGAGTGTTGGGCACAAGGTTTAGTTTCATTGTTATTAGCAAGTTAAGCTGCTATTTGTTGTAAAGGATTTATAAAATTGGTACAGGATTGACAGCTTTATTAAGTTATTTTAATTTTCGCAATAGACTTTTCTAACTGTACCTACTCAGATTTGTATTAGAAGTTCGGGTATAGATTTTTTGCTAACTCACTCGATAGCGATACGATGCTTAACATGAACAAAATTACATGAAATATTGGTTTTTAGCAATGCAACGACTTGTCGTGGCAAAACTTACGGTTTATTGACTTTTCCATTATTTATCCAATATTACGTTCCTAATATATAACGTAGAAAACTCATCAAAATTGTCTGACTTGTTGTTTTTGGTTTTGGTATTAAAAAATATTCCTTCTTAATATTGTCGAGTCAGTGCGACGAGCCAGCTATTATTTTGGTTTATTACATCTGTCAAAAAAAAAATCACCACCTATAAATTTGTCAAATTTTAACTAACATTATCTACTATTTTTTTAGTTACCAGAACCGCATAAATGATGTACATAAATCAGTCGTCTCCATCAATTAGAATCAACGATCCATTTGCTATTAACCATTCAAATAAATAAGGATTCAGCTATCAAACAATTTCCTGATGGGCTTCGATATTTCCAGAAACTTAAGTGGACATTAAGATATCAGTGTATTAGTTACAGTTTTAGCTTCGGATTCAAACGCTCAACTATTAATCTCATTACAACATTTCAGCTTTCCTGTCGCTGTGGACATAGTATCTATTGCAGCTAATAGTAATTGCTATTAAAGGATGTTACTATCTGTTTCTATACTAAGAGGTTTATTTCCAAGAGGTTGAAATATAGCTGTGGTATATTTCTTTTATTTGAAGTGACATTTGTGACGGTTTGTTATTTTTTTATTTATGTTTTAGCAGTAACTGATTGATTATCACGTAAATACAAGACATTGAGATAATTAGACTGTGTTTGTTTTTAATGCTGTCAACTGAAGAAGTAAAGAAAGCAAGGTAGGAAAACAGAATAAGTGGTTTAAACCTTACATGAGATCTTCATATTAGCTCTGAGCTCTCTATCTAGCTAATGCTATAAAACGCAAGAGAGATTTTGAAATTCCCCAATAAAAGTTAAGACACAATTCTAATTTAAAATATTTTTTTATTTTCGTAAATATCTTTGACAGGGAAGAGGATATCTTGTATTACAACTTAACAACATCAACTCAGGCCGTAAAAGTACCATGAATTTGATTGATTACCTTAACATAGCGACATCTAGTATCGCAAATTTGAACTATTTTTACATGGAAACAAATTTAATAATATGCACACTTACGAAGTGCAACCGAACAACTTATTGCATTTTGTTTAATCAACAATCATTTAAACGTTTTGAAATACAACCATACTTCTAGATTTAATTTCAATAAATCGCTACCACTGACCGAAACCGGATAGACAGACTTGATTAATGGGATCCTACTTAATCTGTTTATGGTCATTCGGTATTAACGAACTGTTCGGCGCTTGAGCAGTAGATCTTTATGGAGGCTTATCTCACACATTTACATGCAACCGGCACGTAATACCACGTTTGTTTGTTACTACTGGCATTTTAAGTCTATTGAGTTGTATGTGACATTTTGTATGCTAATTTCTCGGTTAGATTAGATAAGTATCTGGCTTTGTTCATATGTTTGGTTTTAATGGTAATAGCTAATTGGTAATAATAGCTAAGTATTTGAATTAAGTGGTTTTGACCGTAGTTTCTCAAATTAGTTCTATTTATAAGAGTAGATATTAAAATCTACAAATTCTCTTTCTCCCGGTTCTCCACTGTTTTGTATAACAACCTACTCCTCTTGATGCTTTGTCATTTGCGATTCTATAATATCCAACTACTCGCCGTGTTATGGTATCATCAAAGCGTCCACAAAGGGGAGTTATCGCTCCATTGCAAAACACTGGCTTAGACCACAGCATAAATGGATATTCTTAGTTTGTTTGTAACATCGATCACACAGATATGAAGCAATTACTTTGCCGTGGCGTTTTAATTGAATGGGTGAGAGTGCAAAGGCTGATTCCGGAACGCAACATAGTTGCGCGGGTCACAAATCAAAATGGTTTGTTTTAAACGTCATTGTGGCCATCGCTATCCGATCGGATATGAACATCATACCATCAAAGGGTATATTAAGATACACAAAGAAATAAATATGAATTGCTGCCTATAAATTTGCCTATAAATTTGCCTATAAATTTGCCTATAAATTTTGTGAATGAATTGACTATCTAACACTGAAGACAGAAACAAGATTTTTTTCCAATCGGATGAGTAGCTACAGAGATCTTTCAAACTTGCCAGCTTTAAAATATGAGTACCTATATATATGCAGTTACAGAGTTCAAACTACACATTTCGAACCCGCAATTCCACGTTTTGAGGGAATATGTCAAATATACGCACTAAAAAAAAAATACATAGAATAAATTGTTAATTTTAAAGCGAACTACACATGGTAGAGTAATAAAACAGCTCAATTTTAAATATTAACGGCACTCTCACTATGCATTACATAAATAAATAATGCAGGTATATAGAAATTTGACAATCATAAAGTGTCCGGTTGTAAACTGTTCGGACCTCGGGGACATTTTATCCGCTCTTTAGATCATAAAACATTTTTATTGCGTTGCGAGAGGCGAGTGCGTGTAATAGGTTTTTATGCACTTGTCCATCCCCGAGTTTGTTTACTAAGTTGATTGGATTCGTGCCTTTTATATTTACAATAGCGTTAGTTTTAGTTGCGATAGCGCGCGGTCGTGCGTCGGCCATTGTTCATCTGTCCTGTAAAGTGGAAGAAAAGTCTCATTGGGAAGTCACTCGTGCGTAAATTTGAGTGGAAACATCTTTAATGCTCTTTGTGGGTTATCGGTTTCATTGCTTAGTATTATTCGTTGTGAGTAAAAAAGTGTTTAATAAGAACACTTTATTTTTAAAGAATTTTGTATTGGCTAATAAGATTACAACCAGGAAAATACAACGTAACCATCTCCCTGCATCAGAGGGGTCTTGGACAAGATCATTGGGTGCAACAGTGTTATATTGATAATGCAGTCCTTACTGTATTAAATGAACGTAACGTTTAAGGTTACTTCCTTCATCATTAATTTTAAAAATAGTTTTTTTAAAAAGCTGCATAAATTATATAAAATTCTCGGTAGCTGAATACCGTCTTTATCTCTCATCATAGATCCGTGCTAGACAAAAAAAGTATCTACGATCACGAACAGTCTTTAAAAACTAAATGAGATAGATAATTGTCTTGCGAAAATACGTTAAAAGCTTCCCAACATAATAATTAGTTTGAATGAGTGCAGAGATTGATGGGTTGGCGGAAGCGAAGATAACCTCACGAAATAGAAGGTGTGGCGATGTTTCATTATCATAAACCGACGAGCGTAGTGATTAGGCCATGATTAATATCGCACTTTTGAGATGTATTTTAGAAGGTTTTTGTTGATTCATTTTAGACATAAAATATTAGACAAGATTATGACTTGCTTGGCACGATGTGAAATACTTGTAATTTATTTCTCTTGAATTCCTCGAATAATTATTTAAGGAATGATTACTGTGTCCATAGGCAGTAAAGATCAATAGCGTTTCAATTTTAGGAGACGTCAGTGTCAAAGACGTAATTTTTTTATCAACTCATATTTGTTCAGTAGGCTTACAAGTTACAGATGATTTTTAATAGTGTTAAAGGCCTGTAACCAGCAACAGAATGCACAAGAGAATGTAGTAGAATTTTATTTTTTACAGATCTGCTCTAACTTGAAACGTTATTATGGTTTGGAAATAGAGTCGACTTGCGGGTCACAATTGAGACAAAACAACTTATTCAAAATACCCTTTGACAAGAGGAGACTTCCTCCAATTTAGTCTAAGAGCCAGCCTATCTAGAATTATCCGACTCATTTCCGCAAAACTACATGCAGTAGCAAAAATTGTGCACCACTATCACATTAAAGAAGTTTTATGCGCAACATCAAAACCGGGAGCATTATCAGCAACCGCCGGCGTCCGTGTTTATGAGCCGTAACAAGCAATAAAATTTGGGATCCCATCGTTTTGCAATCACCCTACCTTTGATGAACATCCCCAAGACTTTATATTTGCCTATAAAGTTTTTTATACATCTGGCCGATAGTCACGTGCGCCGTGGTCAGCGAAAGTAATGACTCGTGAAGCCCCGGTGTAAAACAGGTAAAGGACCGCCGTAATCTATAAATAGGCTCGCTACAGTATTATTTACGGGTATTTTCAATGACGGAGTTACAGGATGTCTGGGAGGAAATAAAGTTCGTATATTTGAAGAGAATTTTGTAAGACGCGGAAGTATTAAGACGACTGTCATTTGTTTGGATCAAGAGCACTCGTATTATATCTAATATATTGTGTTGTTGTTTGGTGTATATTTTGTTTACACTAACTTGTGAATCATCATAAATTTAATACAGAGAGAAGGGTACAAACAGTGGGCTTATCGCACATGACAATCTTTTTAAGACAAAAATGTTGACTAAATCCTTCTGTTATTAAATTATCCATCTATTTGTATGATCCAAACCTCTTGTTTAAACATACCAACCAGTTCATAAATACAGTCCTTAGAAATGCTCCAGATATTATCTGTGCAGTCCTTCATATTGTGTTCCTCAATGAGAAGCATTACATCAATATAATATTGATTGGACAATCCTTCCGCTGACCACAGCTCTCCCCTCATGCTTAGGGTTCAGCCGCCAATACATTTGATGGAAAGCTTTAGACAGATGAATGGTGTCGCAATGATTGCTGTGGTAACGTATAATGTGCGTTATAAATTAGCTGATTCTAATGATAAATGCTAACTGGAAACGTTTGTAAACATTAAAGACAAAATGTTAGATTCAAGCTCTATTATTGATGTTAATTTTGAATGTGGATACATTTATCTTGTTGCGTTTTGGAAATATCGTAATAGAAACAAAATCTGATGATGCTTTTAGTATGGCTTCTTATTTAGGAAATGTTGGAATTAAAATCTGTGCACATATTTTTAGATTAGCTTTTTACGATTATGCATTAAATTTTTGTGAAAATTTTAATCTTACATGTAGTTAAATTTAATAAATGTCATCATCCTTTTTTATCATATTAATTAATTTTTTTATTAACATAGCCTTTACTTTGGTAGTCAAAATTTAATATAAAATACTGATTCCTTAAGTTATCAAACATTTATAAAATCCGTTCCAAAACACCTTAAAACTCCGAAGTAACAAAAGATAAATTAACAATAAACCTTTTTGCTTGAAATTTTTTTGTAATCTTTTTTCGTATGACAAAGGGTCAGATTAAAAATAGGGGAGCGTCAGGACTCGTCGCGCTGACGGAATTAGCCAAGTCAGATCCAAATTAAAAAAGAAATCAGCTGAGAGTTAATTTCCAAAGTTTTAATTACGTTTATTTTAGTCATCAAGCGATTCAGCATTAATTAATTTAAGGAAAATAAAGAGCCTGTGAGCGATTTTTTGAATAAATGGAAATGTTATTGGTAGCAAAGATACAAATGCCGCCTTATTTTAATCTCTGTGTTGATAAATAATTGTACGTTCACGTGAACTACTTTTGAAAGAAATCCTATTCTCTAGAATTTCTTACACTCAACTGATTATTTAGTCAGAAGTCACTAACTTGTAATTAAAAACTTCTTTCCTATTAATTTATATCTCTTTTTGACACACTGACCATCCTGGAAATCGATAATTAAATCTCTCAATCGCTTGCGCCAATTAATTTAGCAAGAAGATCGAGACTGTCTAAATACAAACTCCATACATACAAACATAAGTATAAATACCTATAATGTGTATGTATTTGCTATAAATAAAGCTTTCCTCCAGCAGTACTTAGCAATACGGTTCCAGGAAATAAAAACTAAAAAACAATACCTTTATTAACGTGTCGAAATTAAATTGAAGCGATCTATAAACAAAACAAGACGGGTCGTCGGATGCCTTGAGCTTGCTTAAAGCAAAGGGTGCTTAATTGCGCTCTTTACACCTTTATCTCTTGTTTCCTCCGTGAAGTAGCCGCTTTGACGCCTAAAAAGTGCTCCGCTCTAAGTACGCCCAGGAAGGTAACATTTAAACCTCGCACGGGACGGGTTTATCGATTTATGCATATACTTTACTTTGATTTTTGTATTAATAGTTGAATTTTGTATGTGAAAAGTTGATTAAAATAGTTTAATTATCAGTTCAGGTAGGTATATATTAGTACAGTTGTTCGCTAACGTAATTTATTAAATACTCGACCTCTCTCAAGCACCTAAATAGAAAAAAATACGAGTACATGCCCGTTGACAAAAACTACGTAATTTATTAAATATTAGACCTTCCTCAACCACCTACGAAGGAAAAAATACCCGATACTTTTTCTAGTGGGAATGTTAAGTTTATTTTTATATGTTATTTATGAAACTCCTAATAAAAGATTTAAAAAAATGTACAAAACGTCAGAAGAGCAAGTAAAACAAGAATAATCGCATCATCACAATTTTCATCTACCACATCCTTACTCCGAAGAACTAAAACATATCGTTCAATACAATAAGACAGACCATTTCCGATATGATTTAAAGCTCATATTCCATAGTTTGAGGGAGATGATTTTTTAAATTCAGTGGACGAAGTTATAATATATCAATTTTACGATCCGGCGCGTCTGTTCGCTGCGTCTGAGTCTCCGGGATATTGTAATAGTCGCGTTATGTTTCAGCAACTGTCGTGACCATTACAGACAAGAAGGTAGGAGGCTATGTATATGTTATATCGATATGTAAATCGAAACAGTATCATAAACTTTTCCAAGTTGGTATAATTTCTAATGAATTAATGCGCTTAAGGCGAGAAAAAAAGGTAAACCCAAATTTACTTCTAAATATTACATTAAGAATTAAATATTCGGACAGAGGTTGATCAAAAAATTCATTAAAAATTGACACTACTCAATTACCTAATTCCAAGCGCATATTGTTCATAGCTTGAGTCCTGGGTGTCATTAAAGGCTCGAAATGAGAAAAAAGAAAACAGAAAGTAAGAGTAAATTAAATTGGACTATTTAATAGTTGCATATATTTTAGCCGATTTTTTATTTCTGCGATAACATTTTTAGTACCACAGTCTTTGACCTCACCCGAGCTACAATCCAAGAGCCAAACGAACGTCAATTAGACACCGACACTCCGTTTAGAGACGCTAAAAAAGGTCGTAACATAAACTTTTTCAATTTTCACCTGCAGTTATAGTCGCGTAAAGCGGGAATTGCAGAAGTAAATATTTCTTATAGGTTGACGACGCCCGGAGCGAAAATGTAGCAACTTGATAAGGGAACGTATAAAATGCATGTAAACACTCCTTAGCGGAGTGCTCGGGGACCGAACGTTGCCGGCTGCTCGCTCGCAAATTCAACGTACCTATCTATTGCAAGCGGCGGGGAAATGAAATTGTAACACGAGTGTTTATGCCGGGAAAAATGGATAGAATTATAGCGCTGAGCACGATTGCCTTATGTAGATACGACGATGACGCTGTATTTATTCGTATGTAAGATTGTTTTGGCCAGGCATGGAATGTATAAATATATTCACAAAATCTACTTATTATTAATCATAGAAAATCCGACCAATAAGTGAAATTGATAAATATCAATGGTCACACGGTTGACGAATCTCATAGAGAAATAAATAACATTTACAACGCAACGCTTTTTCAGAGTATTTTTGATTTAAATTATTATATTAACAGTAAAAGTGTGTGTGGTGTGTGTGGAGTGTAGACCGATTTCAAAGTGTTTATTTCCCAAAAATATTTTTAAACAGTATATACATTGTACAAGTGTCTTAAAAGTAGTACAGAACAATAAATTACATCAGTAATTACATAAACAGTGTCACATGTGACTATATGTACTAAAGTACACCACCTGCCAGCATCTCTACACATAACCGAACGTTACATACATTTAAATTTGAATAATGGCACAGCTGTCGGAGATCCAGAACGCGCAGACCAGGCTCGAGGATTGTTTCGCCAAGCGCATGAATGAACTCGAAGCTCAGCTACAGTCCGGACCAGCCAAGGACACCGTGGCAAAGGTTGCAGAGGAGTTCCGCACATTCCGTGAACTCATGTTCAACATGCTTGGGCTGCTTCGATCGCAGATTGCCGAGTGTGCTCGCGTGATCGACGTCATGGAGACCAGGCATCGACGGAAAACGCTTCTGTTCCTGGGTATACCTGAAGCGGACAAGGAGGACTGCACTGCTACCATTGTAGAAATTCTTCTAAACAGAATGGCATTGACAGACCTCTCTTCGTCTAGTATAAGCGTCTGTCATCGG
Organism: Cephonodes hylas; assembly: GCA_030295005.1. Classification (NCBI taxonomy): domain Eukaryota; kingdom Metazoa; phylum Arthropoda; class Insecta; order Lepidoptera; family Sphingidae; genus Cephonodes; species Cephonodes hylas. The sequence goes on from AP025366.1 coordinate 9,612,711, forward strand.
CTAGGCACCCGTAACAAGAAGCATCACCGACCAGTTCTTGTCAGGTTTCGTGAAGCTAGCCATAAGTCAGCGGTGTGGAAGGCCAAGGGTAAGCTGAAGGGCTCTTCATGTTCCATAAAGGAGTTCTTAACCAGACCTCGTCAACAAATTTTTGCCAAGGCTCGTCAACACTTCGGCATGAAGGCCTGCTGGACCCAGGATAGAACCATTGTTGTTAAAGTCGCTGATAGTACAACAAAAATCAGTACAATGGAGGAGCTCGATAAATTAATGGCGCAGCACACTAAGCCCTCTAACAACACGACTGCAGCTGGAAGCGGCACTGGACAATGTGGTTCCACAGTTTCGAATGCGAAGTCGCGCAAAAACTAATATTTCTTGCGATGTTGTAATCCACTTTCCACACTCCGAATGCATTGTAATGTCCTATACATTAATCAATAACAACTGTTCTATGACAATGTTCATAGTCGCACGATACCAACTGATGTGTATGTCATTACTTTATTAATATTTTTTTTCTTACTACCCCAAATGTCAATCTTAAATGACAGTTGAATATTTGACAACTGACATTAATAAAATGCGTTCGGAAATTGCAATTGTTGCCATTTAGTCATTTGCGTTTTATAATTTCTTTTTCTGTTTCTTTGTATGTAGATTTAACTTTTATGTGTGTGTCAGCTGGCGGGTGGTGCAGAGACGCAAGTACAGCACCAATCGGTACGTTTTATTTAAAATATTATTATTTTTTACTATTCTAACTTCGTATATTGCTTTGTTTATATTTTATTTTTATTTATTTTATTTAGTTATGAATAATTGCGATAATGATTCTTTTTATTCTGCGAATTCTGACGATTCAAACACTGATGACAGCTTCTGCTCTATGGAAGATGGGTTAGGTGATATTCTGAGTCGAAATTTCCATGATCCACTTAAAACACTTTTTAATGTTTGCCACATCAATGCGCAGAGTGTACCAAGTCACTATAGCGAACTTTCTGTAACTTTCACGAATGTCAACGCTCATGCCGTCTTGATTTCTGAGACTTGGCTTAAACCTCATCTACCCTCCGCTTCATACCCCCTCCAAGGTTTTAACCTTATACGGAATGACAGAGTCGGGAAGAGAGGAGGTGGAGTTGCAATATATCTCCGATCCTGCTTTAGTTACAAAATTATTGCCTCCTCTCCTACAAATACTAATGCTCCCGCCGAGTACCTTTTTTTAGAGGTTTGTTTCAGGGGAGTAAAGACTGCGCTGGGTGTTGTATACTGCCCCCCGTCATTAGATTACTTCTCCAGTCTCGAAAGGGTACTGGAATCTTTAGGGTCTCAATATGCACATTACATCATCATGGGCGATTTCAATACCAACCTCCTAGACCAGCATTCCTCCCGCTCCCGTAAACTCCTTGATATCACTGAATCCGCCAGCTTGCATATCCTTCCGCTGCAGCCCACTCACCATAACAACCATGGAGAAAGCACCTGGCTTGATCTTATCCTCACCTCTTCCCCTTCCCTTGTATCGCAACATGGTCAATTGCAAGCCCCTGGGTTTTCTCACCATGACCTCATTTACCTATCCTATGCCCTAAAACCTCCCAAATCCCCACCAAAAGTTCTGTACATGCGTTGTTTTGGTCGCATGGATCAAGACAAGCTTTGCAAAGATGCCGCTGAGCTGAACTGGGAACATCTGAACACAGCAAACACGGTCGACGAAAAAGTTTGTATCTTCAATAATACTATTACTACTCTCTTTGATCGACATGCTCCAGTTAAGAAGATCAAACTCAAACGTCCGCCTGCTCCATGGATGACGGACGAGGTTCGTGCGGCAATGAGACGGAGGGACCGGGTATATCGGAAGTTTCGGAAGGACCGATCGGAGGACAACTGGAACGCGTACAAGATGGCAAGGAATCGATGTAACCAGATGATACGCAACGCCAAACGCCGCCATATTCTCAGTAATATTACATCTTCCCGCTCTGCTGATGTTTGGAAATTTTTAAAAACTCTCGGAATTGGCAAACAAAAATTTTTTGATTTTCAGAAGACTATTGGCTTGGATGACATAAACATTCACTTCACAACCACTTTACCTATGGATCACCAAGCCAAATGTCGTACACTGGAATATTTGTCTAAACTTCCTCGTCCATCTATCGATCAATTTCATTTCTCTCCAGTTGCATCGGACGAAATTAAAAAGATAATCCTTTCCATTAAATCCAATGCCACAGGCTGCGATTGCATTAGTCGTCGCATGATCTTGGCAATCCTTGATTGGCTCCTTCCCCCTATCACACATATAATTAACTTTTCCTTTAATAGTGGTATTTTTCCGACCGCTTGGAAAACTGCTATCATTTTTCCTCTTCCTAAAATACCAAATCCCACTTTACCCAACCATTTTCGTCCAATCTCCATTCTTCCGTTCTTATCCAAAGTGCTCGAAGCCTGTGCCCACAGGCAGTTGTCCAGGTTCGTTTATCAAAACAATTTATTGAGCCCTTATCAATCAGGCTTCCGGCCTGGGCACAGCACTGTTTCCGCGCTCCTAAAAGTGACTGGCGATATGCGGGCGGCCATGGAGGATACCAAAGTCACTGTGGTGGTTTTGGTAGACTTCTCGAACGCCTTCAATACCGTCAGTCACGATATCCTTCTGTCTATCCTATCCTATCTAATGATCTCGTCAGATGCACTGGATTGGCTCTCAACTTATCTTCAGGGGCGTCAGCAGTCGGTGCGTGTTGGCTTGACTTCGTCAAATCTACTTAAGCTCGGCACTGGCGTTCCTCAAGGTGGCATACTTTCTCCATTATTATTTTCAGTATTTATCAATCTCATAACCCACAATCTTCAATGTTCGTATCATCTGTATGCCGATGACTTGCAATTGTACGCCCAGGCTAGAGTGGAGTCAGTATCCGATGCAATATCTAAGTTGAATAAGGATTTAGAACACATACAAAAATGGTCCGAAAATTTTGGCGTGATGGTAAATCCCGGCAAATGCCAAGCCATCATTGTAGGCAGTCAACGGCAAATGCGTAAGCTAGAAGACGTTGTTCTGCCTCCTATTACATATAATGACGCGGTAATTGCATTAAGTTCAACCGTAAAAAACCTTGGACTTAATATTGATTCCACTCTAAACTGGAAAGCTCAAGTGACTCATGTCTGCCGAAAAGTCACCGGTATACTCCGCGTTCTTTACCGTCTCAAAAATTTTCTACCGTCGGGGACCAAAGCAATGCTTGTACAAACTTTAATATTTCCTATTATTGACTATGGTGATGTGTGCTATTTTGACCTGAATGCAGATCAACTCAATAAACTCGACCGCCTTCTAAATAACTGCATTCGATTCATATTTAATCTTCGTAAATACGACCATGTGTCTTTCTTCCGGTCCCAGCTTAACTGGCTGCCCATTCGTGAGCGCCGAAATCTACGAGCACTTACTACACTATTCTCTTTTCTTACTTCTCCTAATGCACCTTCATATATAGTTTCCTACTTTAAATATCTACACTCCAGCCACGAGAAAAATCTTCGGTCATCAAACAACCTACTTCTTCTATGCCCACCCCACACCTCGGACTTTATCCATTCCTCTTTTCCAGTGCAGTCGATACTCCTTTGGAATGCGCTTCCCTCAGAGATCAGGACGTGCACGAGTCGTTACTCGTTCAAGTTGAGAGTTCGAAAGTTGCTGTCAACCAGAATAGCAGATTCCTCACATTGATATGTATATATATATAATTTATGTATGTATATATATTTATGTATGTATGTATTAATCTACTAGTATTATAAAGATATTTATGTTTTGTATATTGTATGTATATTATAGTCCTACATAATAGTATATTTTATTTTTCATAAATTTATTTATGCACCTACGCCTTTAATCTCTGCACCACCCAAGGTTCGACAGTAAGAGAATGCCTCAGGCATTATGTCCACCTGTACATGTTATGTATAAAGAGCAAATAAATAAATAAATAAATAAATAAAAGTAGCCCCGCCACTTTGTATAAAAACCTAATAGAATATACTGATACGAACAATGCCTAACACTTTTCCCAATTCGGAAGTTTATTCTTACTTACTTCTGGCAATTAATGCTGGAAGACCAACGAGGCACTTTTTGAGATAGGTCAGAATTTACACCTGCTCAAATAGAGTACCAAATGTAGAAATTCTTATATCTCAGTTCCGCCTGCTATATTAAAACTTGAAATAAATGAGAAACACAAATATAATATTAGAAAGGTTCGTATAAAATTCAATCCGTTAAGAGTTTGCTGTTGAACTAGAGTTTGCATCGCTGTTACTGCAATGCGATGGCCCGGCAATCATTCTAATGGATCAACTTGCCGACCGAATTAGTTCTTTTCAAACAACCTCCATCGTTGAATTGAAAATATCCAGACAGACGTTTACTCTATTACTTATTAGTGGATGCGTTTTCGTACTTTCGCTTATATATTTTTATTTTTTGTTGCAGTTCCATTTATATTTCGTATTTATTGGCTTATTTTTGAGTAGGAGTATCGCTTTTAGTAATGTCGTAGTTATGTTTTTTTTAAATGTAAACTACTTATTTTTTCATCGGCTCTGCGCAATAAATTGACGCATACGATCGATAGGTTCCAGCTTCGTTTTCCAAATCGACTGTTATTAGGTTTCCTGCCAAAAATTTTTGTATTGGCAGCGTCGAGTTTGGAAATGTGCCCGGTAAGCGGCTTTCGCTCTTTAAAGTATGAATTCAAGTAGCTTGCGAAACGTCATTGTAAAAGTACAAGTTTAGCTATTTCCCGGAAATCTTATTTTCATTCGTTTGTTTTCGGAAAATGTGTGCATTCATAAGGAATTAACCTAATTTAACGGTGAAGGAAAACATCGTGTTGGTTTGGTTGCACAACTAAAAGTTCTTAGGAATTTCTTTGGTATGCAGTCCGCCAACCCGCACTAGGCCAGTTTAGTGGACTATGGCCTAAACCCTCTCAATGGTAGAAGACGCCCATATCCAGCAGTGTGATGTACATAAGCGGATGATAAGGTTCCTTTAAATGTAAAGTTAAATTATAAATCTATTTTAACCCATAAGCAATAAAAGTCAATTTGCATGAACACTTTCATAATCAAAAGTTAATTCAAGGAATTATTTCGATTACTTTAATGGGACATTTAAAGGTATTATTACTTAGTTTAATCATAACGTTCACTTCTCACGTATGGATGGAACGATAAAAACTTCGTAGACGCTTGAAGGTAGTCATTATATGGAAATAATTTACAGCTCCTTACATCTATGAAACGAGTTACATTGGCACGTACTTTTGACACACGGTACGATCTTAATGATATATAGATAAGGATTCCGTAGATTTTTGGAATACATTTTGCACGCGATGAGTTTATCATCATCACTACTGACCGCCATGGCATTGGATTACACTAGCTTATAAAACGTTTCAATCTGGGCACTGAGATATTTTTTGTTTCATCTACAAACATTCGTTTAAGCCCACGATACAAAACTTTCGTCTTACACGGGATGGTTCTGTAATACTATTTAAGAATCATAAGTGTGAGATACATTTTTTTAATCTGGTCATCATAACTGTGAGGGTTAGTTGTAATTTTCCCCTTCTAATTAGCATGCATTTTGCAATTGTTATGAAGAGCAGTGATGAGATGCGTTCATCATCAGACAATATCCGTCCCACTGCTGGCCACGGGCCTCCACTACAACTAAGAGGGTTAGGCCTTAGTCCTAAAATGTTATCTTAATGCAATTATCTGTTACATTAACTAATTTATTTTCGCCAATTTGTAAGATCAGAAATCACCTACATATTTTACAATCCTTAAAGCAAATTAGATCAGTAGCATCAACTCACATAAAACCCCTACAGTCTTCAGTCTTTAAACGGGACGTACCTATGCAGCTAAAACCTAACTCAAGTCTAGACCTAAGTTAGAGCCGTCGATACCATATTCAAAGTCTATGGCACCGACAGATTAATAGGAAAGTTTGATTAAACGAACCCCAAACGAACGTTAACGCATGGGTGTTAATTACAATGTCATAAACAAGTTGGAGTTGAGTTGCGTAGCCATTGTTCTGTTGACAGGTTCAAGGGTACGCTCAGTAATTATACAATAGAGTTTCCACGCAAAAAATATTCCCAGAATAGCTTGATGATTAATGGTTTTGTTTTGGATAATATTTGAAATACATGTTACTCATATACATATGTACGTATATTCTGGATTGGTAAGCACTCATATAGGACGTGAAAGGCTGGTGGTGATGGCGATGATGATGATGATACTGATGAAGCAAACTTAGGTGTTTTTCAATGGTGATACTTCCATAGAAGCCAAAAAGCTCAGGTAGCCTTCCATAATCTCGAATAATAAATCTTTATGCTTTATTCCAAAAAAGCTATTTGACATATAAATGAAAATATTCTTACCCAAAAACAAACAATTAATTTAAATATGAATTGAAAATAAATTGTATTAACTAATAGACATTACACATTTTACAATTAACGTATAACTTTTTTTGCTTCTACATTTACATTTTATGCTCCTTTTGTTTAAGACTTGATATGGGACGAATCTATGGCTATTTCTCGGACATATCTCATAAAAATCTAGTACCATGGCCCGCAATCGATCTCTGTAAAATTTCTACCATACCCGTTAATTTTTATGTGCGAAGAGGTAATGACAAAGTTTCACTCGCAAAAAAGTAGTAAAGTTTTATAGTACGATGACTAATGATAGCGTTCGTTAGATGCGTTAGAGATGGTGTCTGGTCCAAACTCAACACCAGCCGCGCTGCTTATACATGAAATAAATAAATCACTATAGTTCAAACTTTAAATAAATTCAAGTTATTAATTAAAAAAACATCAATAATATAATACAATGGCATACTCTTGGAATGGAAGACATTACTTTAAACTTTACAGCAGCTTTTTATTATAAAATAAATAAATTTATACACCTTACAGTCATATATACCACACTAAGAGACAAGTCTTGTGTCGTGGGTATTAGAAAGTAGGTACGAGAGACTTTTCGATCTTACAAACGCCTAGACCCTACACAAATATTTGTGGAACACACAAACATTTGTCTCGATGTGGAGATCGAGTTTCGTAAGCTGGTGTCTAGAAAACTGCCCCATGGTGTGCCAAATGACATTTTATAAATACTTATAACAATGTCACAAATAAAATCCCAATAGGACATCCCCAAATGTTATATATTTAAACAATATTAAAAACGTATTTAAACAATACATATAGTTCTTTGATTCGCCGTAATTAGATTGCACAAAATGTTGTTATTACTGCGATTATCTTGCGACTGCTAGTGTAATGTTCTTATTGCAGTGGACAGGGTCGGAGGCAGGAGATAAACGGGAGTCATATACATCCGTATATAAAAATATGATGTCTTGTATGGAACGAGTGTAACAGTAATTGAATAAGACAAAAATACAGCTACATTATCTTTTACCTTACGACACCGTTACCAAGTCAATAAAATTGATGCATCGAAATTGTTTCCGATAGTGAAATACTTGAAACCTGAAAGCAAGTGTTGGTCTTATCTCACTACACACACCCGTTGCTGCAGTTCTTGTGCTCTAAGATCAATAACCACACGCAAAGTATTGACGTCAAGCGCTAAAGCTCAGTGAATCTCAGAGAACCTAATTTGTCATAATCCCGCAAGTTAACGACAAAAAAGTATAAAAGAAGAGTTGGATAACAAAGAGTAAAAGACAACCAAAACCTTGAAGCAAATGCAAGAAAAAAGTATTTTATATTCACAAAAACCCACTCACAATTACACTTACCAACATAAAGCAAAAGTATCATGCATGCAAGCATAACCATAATAATAATAGCTTGAAATAACTAAATAATTCAGAGCCCCCACAACCCCGTTCTTATTACGGCGCTGGCTAGCTGTACTGTATGCGCGTCTTATGGCCGCTTCAGGCGACCCCAACAAGATATTATTTCGTTAATTGCATTTTCATTGCGACTAAGCGAATGTTAGGAACCAAGATTAAACAAAAGACGGTTTGATTTTAGTACTCTAGTGCTTTGTGTATTGTAGTAGGGAGAAATTACATTTTGAGTATGTATCGTGAGGTTTTCGTAGCTTGCCTGTCTCGTTAGCCCATTGTGCAACTGTATGTACCGGGAACGACTTTATTAACGGTTTTTTAAGGCATTTTTATCAGCGACAAGGAGACAGTGACGTCTATAGGCTGATTATGAAAGTAGGATACATCGTGGGTGAATGACACCTTCATTTACGAGTGTCCTTCCAAGGATAGAGACAAACAACAAAGAATTACATTTATAGTTGACCAAATAAAATTATATTTTTCTTACCTTTAATAATACCTACCCTAATACGCCCTCCATTAATCGTTCTTCTTTTTTAAAGACTGCAAACAAAGTACCCGTATACCTACATATGGACAAAATAAAAAAACCTAACTATTTCGATTAAAACGAAGACACGTTACGGCCATAAAGAGGTCAAGTGAAATGATCCTGGCAGTCTTTATTAGTCAATCTAATGTTGAATAAAAAAATAATAAAATAGAACAAAGTCGTAGATTTTACGCACGACTTAAGTATTAAAACGTGTTGCAATCTAAGGAACGTGGTAAGCGTTATCACGGTTGTTGTAATTAACACTCGATTTTATCACACCGACCCAGAACGATCACTTGGGGAGATAAAATCGTAAATTTGAAGGTACGGGAGCAAGCAGATTCCTTTGAAAAATGGGTATGTACATTTATGTATGTTTTATACAGACCTGAATTTCTTAGATGTGTAGTCCACCAACCCGCATTAGGCCTAAATTTCCCCACTGGTAGAGGAGGCGTGTGCCCAAGAGTAGCACGTATATCTGATGTTTTCTTTCACCATCAAATAAGTGATAATCCATTTTGAATAAACCCATAACTTGGAAAAGTCACGATGTGTGAACCCAAACCTCAAGGCATAAAAATCAGACATAAAGTGCATTACAGACACAAAATCATTAGAAAATATCCGATCCGTATACATAAAGCGCTGTATAACGCAGGAGCTTTGGGCACAGCTGTTTTCTACTTAATAACTCAGTTTATGGGTCTGTTGTCGTCGCGCTATTAGTTTTACGTGTCGCACTATCTTTACGGCGGTATTTACAAGGCGATGCGACAGATCTAATATCTCTCTTAACTACATTTTAAGCTTGGACGTGGTAGACGTCTTTAAGATTACAATTTAATTTATGATTACATTTAATTATGGAGATCCGCATAAGTATAGCTTGTTTATATCGAGTTAAAGGTGTGGGTTGATTTTGAATTTAGGAGCGATCTAAAATTTTAGAAAAAAGATGTATTACCCTATTAAAAAAGTAGAAGTGGTCACTTCGTAGCAGACAGCAGCTCTTATCGTAGAGATTGAGGTAGGTGAGTCAAAATGACAGGTTGCACTATGGTAAGCGCAAGACAGATAGCAGTGATGGCCTCGAGGTTTGGGCGCGCGGTCGAGAATCTCGGCGGTCGCGGGTTCGAACCCCAGGCACACACCTCTGACCTTTCCAAGTTATGTGTGTATTCATATTGAATTATCACTTGCTTTAACGGTGTAGGAAAACATCGTGATGATACCTGCACACCTAAGAGTTCTTAGGAATTTTTTAGGTGTGTAGTCCGCCAACCCGCACTAGGCCAGCGTGGTGGACTATGGCCTAAACCCTCTCAATGGTAGAGGAGACCCGTGCTCAGCAGTGGGCGTATATGGGTTGATGAAGAAGCGCAAGACAAGATTCGTACTCACAATTATTTGTTACGGATCTTGGTGTCGATGATGTCGAAAGGTCTTTCGTAGCATCTTATTCTTTACTAACTCTGGAGACTTAAATATAAGTGTGGGGTTACTTGTAATTTGTGTTTTTAATAATAGATGAGATTGGCGATTTTTACTACCATAAATTAAATTAAATTTCTTGCGCGAAATAAAAATGATATTTGCCGTATAAAATTAATATATTTTTTAACAATCTGTGCGGTGTTGCGGTAGATCGCGTCTCGCGGGCAGGTCATAAAAATAATTTAATGCCAACGGCGGCATCATTAGCGCTAGTGCCATCTGCCGGCGGCGCGGCTAATGCACGCGAAACACACGCTTGGGGGAATAATGCATCTCTATTCCATAAATTATCTAAGCGCGATGGCGGGGAAACGAGATACGGGGACTTTTGTATTCTTAGAAATTTAAAGAATGCCACTATAGTTATTGTTTATAAATACACGACTGTATTCCTGGTGGTAGGCTGAGGTGTGTACGGCGTCATATGTAAGGCACAGTAATGAGGGCCCCGCAATAAGGCCCTTAGTTGGACCTAAGTGGAGGCAAGACAAACACTACATTATTAAAGCTTCAACGTTTATGAATGAAGTAAGTACAATGTAAAAGCTCTAAACTTATTTTTTGAGTAAATGTTCAGTCAATTTTCCAGCATTTTCTGCAACTAAGGACATCCTGGAAAATTACAATAAAATTTTGCTTGCCCCATGAATTGATTGTTTTATTATTACAGCTTGCGAAACGAGCGGCCGCGGGTTCGATCCCCGCACCGAGACAAATGTTTGTGCGATCCACAAATATTTGTTTCGGGTCTGGGTGTTTGTGAGACCGAAAAGTCTCTCGTAGTTGCTGATACCCACGACACAAGACTCGTATCTTAATGTGGGGTCAGGACTATGTGTGTGACTGTTGGGTGTATTTATTTATTTATTTATTTATTTACACCTACATTTCTGCGGGTACTAATTTATGTCAAATGTCAATTTGCCATTTGATGCCACAATGATATTTTTACCTCTTCCTGCTCTATTAAGACACCGTCGAGCTTATTACCAGGTACGTTGTGGTTTTGTCACCTTTACAATGTTTATACGAAGGATATATAATATATAAATCTGTGCATCCACAATAACATTCCGGTGTGGCAATCGATACATACCCGTGGTGCTGCGGCTCATATCTTTCAATTAAAACGCATCACTATGCAAATGGACGGCGTCGCGTCGCGCCAAACAAATATCCCTATTAGCAATGTTTGCTGAAATCGTTTCACCTCGCTTGTGTTGTCATTTTCTGTATATACTCTCCCCTGTTACAGCAAGGGGTAGGCAGATGTACATTTCTGTATCCACGCTTGGCACCAAGCCTTTTTTAGTTCGCCTTCTTGCACTAGGACGGCATGGTTTACAAAGGCCTAAATCGCATTAGCTGTAGAACAGGCCCGTGCCTAGCAGTTGAACGTATTAAGACTAATGTTGATAATTATTTAAATTCAGCAGGTAAACTTTCCTTAAAAATTTCATAGTTAAACAATCCTAAACCTTTTACCAAACGCATCCAAGAAATCACAAATACAATAATGCTTATTAAATTTAAATACCCCTTCGTAAACAGGCTTGATTGTGTGAATGTGCAATCTCAATACTTGTCGCATTACAAGTCTGTCATCACCTCGGCCAATCGGCTCGTTAATCCGAACGAGTATTGCAGAAATAAGTATTATTTATAATCTTTAGCTGGGAATATTGCCTGGTCACGGAGTTGTCATTAATATCATACTAAGGTGACTATTAGGGGTGCAACGTTTGGTTCGTAATGAGCTATTTAAGATGAGATTCCCAGGACTTTATGAGATTACTTCAAGCGTATTTTGGTCGTAAGCATGATCATTATTAATATCTGATTGAATTTTTGTTACTCAATTATGCGAAATTGGCTGAAGGGATTTAGATTAAAATTGACTTAAACGTGTTTTGTAACAAACAAACAAACCTCACGCCTATATTCCCCGAAGGGGTAGGCAGAGATGCATTTCTGCACCCACATTTCGCCAGGTATGTATCAGTCCCACGTAATAGGGGGCGAGCCTATTGCCGTTTTTCGGGCACATTTCCAGACTCCGTGCTGCTACTGAAAATTTCCTAATGGAAAAACCCAATAACACTTTGCCCGACCCGGGAATCGAACCTAGGACCTCTAGATCGATGTATTCGTTCATGTTAATGGTAGGGTAATCTTCCAGTCATTGGACACTTAACGATCATTTTAAGGTATTTAATAGTTTATGAAGACGTTTAAAAAGATTATTGTTAAAATTATTGTTATTCTATTACTTTAATATGCATATTTTTATAATAAGTTCTTAAAAACTACATTTAACATAAAAAACGCGAAAAAATCCTATTTAAAAAAGACGAGAAAAAATATATAGTCATTGGACAGAATTTTTATTGTTGGACAGCATCAACTAGTCAATGGACAGCACTTTAATGATCTCTTATATCATCAGAATGGTCAATGAAATCTGGTTTTAAAGGGAAATGAAGAACTAAAAATTGTTTGTAATTATATTTATAGGAAAATTATTAATAATAACATATATTCTTATACCTTAAAATATTTTTTTTAATCACATTTTGAAACAAAACTTGTATTAATCAGTCTTACCGAATCTTAGGTAATTTTAAGCTTAAAACAAAAAATAAAACGAAATCATAAAATATACACCAAAACGAAACAATTATCTTCAGTAATCAGTTCAATTAATTGTTCGATTATCATATCAAACAATGTTTGAGTATTGTCACCACTATCTTCGCTATTCATTTCAGAGCTGAGATCCAGAGTGTCGTTATCTTCTTTATAGCAATTTTCTTTTTGTAGTTTTTCCTTAGCATTACCTTGATCCACGTTATAAACATTTTGAGTTCCTTTTTCTGCTAACACTTTTTTCTGCTTACCCGTTTTAGGACATAATTGAAATCCACTTTCATCGCCATTATAGATTCTAGATGGTTCATTGAAAATATGTAGGAGGTTGATTTGTGATAAGTAGTCATGAATTTCAGAGAACCATTTCCGATTCCGAAACACACGCACTAGATTGCGTTACACCTTCACTAGTACGAAATACAATGGCTGGGTGTCGACTTAAAAATCCTCTCACCCATTCATATCCAGGGTAATTATTAATAAACTTATTTGGTCGTGGATTATCTTTCGAAAAGGTCAGTTTTTAAAGGGAATCCTTTTCTCATGACTTCCTTTATCCAAATCTCTAAAATACGTTCCTCTTCTTCAGTCAGAACAGGAGGTGGACCAAAAGATGTTCTATTCTTCAGTTTAAAATGCAAAGTCGACTTGGGGATATTGTATTTTCGCGCTATTTCTCGTATTTTACCTGTTTCTTTTAATTCATTAAGTGCTAGATGTAAAATATTAGGATCATAGTCTTTCTTTTATCCTTTAGGCATCTTTGTTTTCCTTCTATAAACTGCTATCCAAGATTACCTGCAGCCAACGAGTTATTGGACACATTAATAGGAGTCGTTGGACACCCTGTCCAAAGACTAGTAGAAAAACACTTAAAAAAAAACACAAAGTGTAGTAGCTTTAGCTTAATGTTAAAGGCAGTAGAAGTCTATAATGGCTTAAATTTATTCGATTTTTAAAAACATAGTTATTGGACACCTGTCCATTAATTAGATTTTTAATAAAACAACATCGAATCATTGGACAGCACATTATAAGCTAAAAAATATGTTTAAAGACGCCAATTCCTATTAAATACTTCACAAAAGACGATAATACTTTACTGTGCAAACGACTAAGCATTTAGAATTCTTTATTTTTCACTAGAAACCACGCCGATTGTGAGGACGCCACGGAAAGTAAATATTTTCAAGCTACTAGTGCCATTTATTACAATTGTTTTGAACTATTATGTAATGTCAAAAACCAGATATTAAAAAGAGATCAGTTGCAGTGTTCCTGTTTTCGAAGAAACCTTAATAAATATAGTTTTATTGTGTTCTGTCCAATGACTAGTAGTGTCCATTGACTAGAAGTTTACCCTATGTTAATTAGTACTTTACACGAGTTATATTTTATATAAACTCACGCCTTTATTGCATTTTATATTTCGTCACCTATGTATCAGCCCAAGGTAATTTAATAACATGACAATGAGCCTGTCCAAATTCATCTTCTTTATATTTTAAATCTGACTCGACACGTCCATTACCACTTTTACCTTTGTCTCTTAATAATTCTTCAGCAATAAGGGCTTCACAATAATCTACACAATTAACGGTTTCATCAGCGTACGCTATTTGCCTATGGGTGCTAATGACGCCAGTGGTTTGAGGAAGATTTTTGCTCTGGAAAAACAAGTCGTTGTTACAAGCAGTTGATAGCATTAAGTGTGACGGCGAGCTACCAAGTAAAGCTCGCAAAGCCTTATTGCGAAGATCCTAACTCGACGAGATGAGAGGTTTTATCGTTTATTTTCCCCGCAAGTGCAATAATAACTATTTCTCGCGTTTAATGCTGCTGTTGGCTTAGCAATTTGCTATATTACCGCGATTTTTTCGCTATTTATAAGTTTTGTTATTTATTTTGCTTTGTTGTTTCGTATAGAATGTACTTAGATTTAAAAGTCTAAGGTTTCAGCACATTTTTAAAATTACGAACCCATTTTTGAAACTTATGCATTTTTAGTATTGAAGGAGGGATTAAAATTGTTGTAGCAGGATTTAAATGTAACATTGTTTTTTTAATTTACTTTTTAGCAGCCAGTTCAGACAGCCCCTTTTATCTTTTATTTTTACCCTGATGTCCTATTTTTAGTAGGAACACATTTTGGACAAATATGTACAGTTTATGTACTGCACTCGTTGGTGGGGCGAGCCACAAAAAAGTCGTAAAGAAATACCTCAATTAATATTATGGTATTTTAAAATAAGAATAATTTATACAGGCATTGTTTCTGGTAATAGCAGAATAAAGCTGAGTTTTTAAAAAAATGAAGATTTTAACATTCATTAACATCGGAAACATTCATTTTCGTATTTTGTACAGTTAAAATCCAAGCATCGTGCGACTTACACATAAAAAGTAGATAAAAATGATGAAAGAACCAACTTAATTTATCTTTTTCCAGTAGAAAAGTAAACCCTCTCAATGGTAGAGGAGACCCGTGCTCAGCAGTGGGCGTATATGGGTTGATGAAGAAGAAGAAGAAATACAAAGCTAGTAGGAACAGCCAATCTATGTTTACATGTTTGTCCCGGTAATAAGAGATTTAATTGCGTCTTACTAACCTTGGGTGTACACACTTTTAATTACACCATCGTAAATACACGTATGATTATGAATTATAAAGTGCAAAAAACGAATTTGCCAAAACACTTTTCTAACACTATTACTCGTGGTAATAAACTTATATATCATATTCTGTTGAGTAAATGTAAAATAAAGGCAAAAGACGATTATTTCAGAGATAATCAAGACAGGCAATACAAAGTTAATAAAGTGTATGGTTAAGCTAATAAAATATGTTTAGAAAGTGAGCCGTAATGCCGCGGGTAAAAGTTTAAATACATGAAATTAGACGAGAAGTGGCATTACACTTGGCAATTCATCGCCGGTCTCTCGTGAGAATACGGCTTAATATGTTTCCATGGACGCGCGACTTTAAATAAATATATTTATTGTAAATGTAGTATGGTGTAAGGTTATTTCTAGGCTTAAGTCCGGGTAGGACATTATGGTATATGTGAATTTCTTCTTCTCTTGTGTCTCTTCTTCTTTTATCACGAGTTATAATAACTTGGTATACCTATATCTGGAATGGACTGTCAGTTATAAAAATATAGTACAATCAATACAGTACTAATCAATCACTCCTGCCTTGGTTAGTGATATCATTGTCTTACTGATGTCAGGTAAAACTATTTTGATTCACCGAGGGCAAATCAAATCTACTACAATCTTATAAATAACTATGCATAATATGCTTATTTCCGCACTATATTTTATTTTTTGTTTAAGTACGTAATAATTCAACTGTGAAAAGTCGTAACTTTTTGGGCTTTAGAAACGCAAAAGTGTCTCAGTAACCCACACTGCTCTATAGGGTCCTTTTCCTTATCATTCATTGCTCAACCTTGTGTTTTATGGGGACATTCAAGACAAAGCTTTTGTTGGTTACGAAAGATTAATTTTAGTGCGGGAATTTACAGAGGTTAAGTCAAAATTATCGTTATTCAAAAATATTTTTACAATTTTTTTTAGTAAATTTTAAACTATTTTCAACAATTACCGCTTCGAAACGTTCGTACTTAATCCCCATACCGTGAGCAACAACGGAAACAAACCCACTTCTTCTTGGTTAATAACACAGTTTACGACACAGTGACGTTTGCTATTAGTTTTATGCCCTACGTTTAAGGTTTATTAGTGGGTGTACAATTCACCAAGTTATTTCACACATGGCCATGTCTAGACGGTACAAATGTCTTTATGTTGAAGAAAATTCACCTTTCTATGTTGTGTGAAGGTGTTATTTCTCTAAAGTACCCCTATCACTGTTTGCCAGAGGGTACCTGTGTCTTCTATTACAGATAGAGGTTCAGCTTTAGTCCATCACGCCGGTCTTGTACCAGTCGTTGAACATAAAATATTATATGATAGTTTTCTTCTACATGTATACAAAATACATGATAATCTTTATGAATACTTAAAAATTAGTTTAAGTTACATTTGTCTTGTTTATTCTTTTTGTAACACCTTTACCACCCCTTCTTATTTAGAGATCGCTAATAGCGATAAGACCGCCCTTTGTGTCGCACTTAATGTAAAAGAATTTCGTTTTATTTTATTACTGTTCTTGTGGTCTCCAATTAACCATAATGACTATATAAATCATTAATTATGAAGATCTTGGCCAGTTGCGGTTTAAACAGATATGTGAAAAATCAGAGTCTTCGATTGTAACCTCTGTTTTCGAAACTGGTGTCTCTATAAGTACGCACTTTCAGTCATTACGCATTCGATCCGGATTGTATTGTTTACGTGGAAAAATCCAGAATTAGCCCGTAAATTCCCTTTATTATCTAAAAAGCGAGGGGTAATTGAAAAAAATACCTACCCCGTCTCATTTTACTAACAATCCGGTAATAAAAGAACTTTATACGACGACGCACAATAACCAATTTGCTAAGGAAAACACCGCCCGCGAGTGTAGCCCATTGACATAAATAAATCATTATCTCTGCCCCCCTCCCGTGGCTTACTGCGTTATAGTCGAATTTCAAAACGAATTTTCATTGTAGTACGCCACAAAAGAAAATGCCCGACTATATTTGAGTTGCTTTGTTAAAAATTAATTTGATACCTTTATCTCGAATTTCTGGAGGATATTTTTTTTGTGTTCTCTTCAATGTTTAAGCGACAGGTAAAAAGTTGCGATGAATGGCTCATTTTATTAGGATATTTTTATTATTCTATGAAAATAAGGGGAGTAGTCGTTTTCTAAATTCAACCTGCTGAATGGATAAGCCACTTTTAAGAAACGAGCGGTCTTTAATTTTCTGAATAAATAAAATTAAAAGCTTACCGAGTAAAATAGTTTTCTATGATAGACAGACATTATATTTTTTGCTGTAAATATTCTAATTTGATAAAATAAATAAAAGATTGTAATTTGGAATTACTGTTAAACATATTGCTATTCTGTGTTTGATTTTCGAGACAAGTAATGTTTTTGCGAGTTCCACAAAGAACCAAAAATGTCTATAGGAAGTTTAGTATTCTAGACCGAATCAATCAAACAGTTCTGCAGCTGAACAAAACTCGCCGACTAACTCCAATAGTCTTGCTTTAATTTAAAACAGCGCCCCCAGCCCTCGCGCGGGAAAAATGGGAACTAGTTAAAGATGTAATTACGCCCCATAATGAAATCACGAAGGCAACATTGTTAGCGGACGAAGTTCTGTTATCGTGCAAATTATGAATCCAATTACTCGTACTCGTTCGACAAGTTGGAACGTTACAGCTTACTGCTCTCACTCAATAACTTCCTAGACGTGCTGTTTTTAACTTGCCGAGGAGTAGAACTTAATTCCTTCAAACGTTTTTGTTCTGATCGTTTGCGTTGGATAAAGAAACGTTTTCTGGATATTTAAGAAGATTTTTTGTCGTTTTATGAATAATAAAATATGTAGAAAATCAAAACACATTAAAACAATTCGGCTTGCAGTCTAAAATTCTATAATGTCAGTTACCTTTTATTATAGAGAATTATTCGAAATATATTAAAATCACATTATAGTTTTCAACAAAAATAATAGATTTAACTGTATGCGATGTTGTCATGTATTTATTAAATGTGCATAATAGGTATTGTAGGTTTTTAAGAGCTGTCACGCTGTTGTTCATATTTCCAAATCAATGTTTTAAATGTTTCTTATTTATCTTCAGAACCGTCTTTAAGGACGAAACTACGAGAGATTTTTCTGTATAACTCCCCTTTGGAAACAAATATAATAGATAAGAACTTAATAATAAATATGAAATATATTTATTATGTGCGAGGATCAACCTTCAACCCTACGTTTATCAGACTAATCTAACAAATTGTCCAAAAGAGTTGCTCATTCGTCATAGTACATTTTTATTTTTCAATAAACAAAAATATTAAACCATTCTACAAAAACATCCTAAACATTGAAACAATTTACCGCGTATAATCCCGAAATAGATCCACAACACAAAAGCTAACAGTTTATTTTAGTTCTTTTATCAGATTCAAATATTCCGGACAGAAACAATCATTCGTTCACAAAAGGCCGATTTGAGAGCAACACGAGCGTAAAATTTTCTATAGCACGATAACACACCCGGGACCGCTCCAAACTAATACTTTCCACTTTGTTATATCTCTTTAACAATGTGAATTCAGCTCGTGGCGATAATAACTGGGCATTCCGCGTTTATGGTAAATTATGCTGAAAAGTATGCTACATACATAAAGTTATTCGGTTCTGCTCTACAGAGGTAACATGTTGTGATATGGTAAAGGTTATATTTTAATGATTTCTAAAGAATTAAAAATACCATTTGAATAAGGAATATTAACAAGTACTAACCGTATTAACAGTAAATTGTCTTGTATCAAAGTGGCCTAAGTATCAAATTGATAAGAATTATTATTATTTACTAGTTCTACTCACAAATATAAATCCTGTTTATCCTAGACTCCGCCCGCCCATACAAAATCGTACCTACAGGGTAAACAAACACAACTTTGACTGATTTGGTTATCCTACTCGGCACCTACAAAACTGTCGATAAGTATTTTTATTTATTTATCTTTCCTAGATAAATTAGGCGGTGTCAAATATTTGTAATTTTCACTATTCATCATCATCATCATCAACCCATATACGCCCACTGCTGAGCACGGGTCTCTTCTACCATTGAGAGGGTTTAGGCCATAGTCCACCACGCTGGCCTAGTGCGGGTTGGCGGACTACACACCTAAGAACTTCTTAAGAACTTTTAGGTGTGCAGGTTTTATCACGATGTTTTCCTTCACCGTTAAAGCAAGTGATAATTCTTATTATATTTATATTTTCACTATTACTTTTTTTTATTATATTATCTTCTATTAATTAACAGGCAAATTAACAATCAATAATTGCCACTGTCATCCTTAAAAATATTATAATGTAAAAGTGAACTGATTTACTTAAATAAGTTTTGGCTCAGAGATACATACATACTCTAAAGTTTTCAGACTATTTTTAACTCGGAAAAATAAATCTATCATTATTACTTTTAAGTTCTATACAGCCAAATCGGTATCTAGTCAAACTTGCGTAATATCTCTTATCAAAATATCAAATTGATGTGTGTCTAAAACATTACAAAAGAAACAGCGCCGGCGGGTCCGGTGGAGCCGGCAGTTCCGACGTGGTTAGGCCGGCAGTTCCGACGCGGTTCGGCCGGCAAGGGGTGAACGCAGGTGAAACTGTCAGCTGTCCGGAAACTGAACATTTTGCTAATTATTCTTTTACTGCACTCCGATAAAGGGTTGCTTTATACGTGACGTTATTAGATTTTTTTTCCTTTATTGCCAAGAGTCGTAAAATACTGATTGGAAGGGACTTATGTTGAGACAAAACAGTGATGATTGTTGTAAAGATAATGATTATATCTCTCGCTCGATATAAATACACCAGTCAAGTTTAGTTACGCATATAGGCTTGCATGGGTAATTATATCGACCTAGAGTACATAAAATCTTATAGCTTTAAGTTCATTACTTTTATCATGAGCTACCCAATGTTTGATTTTGTATATCCGTGTGAATACGAATATTCTACAGCCAGTGAATTCTCTTTAAATTTGACTTCCTTAAAAACCAACCTAAAGGTTTCTAATTGATTTCTTCTTTAAAACTGTGGTATTACTCCGGTCGAGGCGAAATATTCGTTTCACAGTCAGTGACTACGCCGTAGCTCTACCACTGCCGAGGTTCAGGCAGTAAGGTCGGTTACTTTAATCTACCACTTTTGAAATGTTATTTTTAGAATTACACCCGAGTTATAAAACAAAGGAAAGTTTTATCTATTCGCAGTTAAGTCGGAGGAAGTGGACATTTGCATATGCTAATAACTGCGGAACGAAACAAACCCACTGCTATCTTTACTTCACAAAGTTTTCGTAGTGTAAAGGTGAGTAAATAGATTCAGTGTTTTCATTTTATTAGAACAGTTTTGTTTCCTAGATGGATGTTTTTATCGTGATCACAGCATTGGGAATATTTTTTAGACTACGCGTGATTTCAATTATGTTTTATTACTCCAAAAATGTATCTTTATCGGTCATAAATAATTAGCCGTGTCAATAAACAGCGAATTAAGATAAAGTTTTATAGTATATTTGTAAAATATATTGCGTATCTGAAGCGTTCCTTTTTATAAATCCCAAATTAAAAAAGCTTTGTATTTAATTTTGTATGCCATGTTGCTTAAGGATACATTTTAAAAAAGTGTTAGACTATCTTTTTTTATTATTAAAATTTTGAGTGTAATATGATCTGTGATAAAACTAGGCTATTTGGTATGTATAAGTACCTAACACCGACAGAACAGTCGAATTAACACCTATTCAGCTTAAAAGAGTCTCAGATGATTACGTTCTCGAAACACAAAGCTAGGCAACAAGTTGACCTCTTTCGCCGTATACACATGACTAGAAGTGAACTATTTTGCTCTGTGTGAATTACTTACCAATATAAAATTAAAATCAATTATATCATCGTACCATACCATTCCTTTATATTGTTATTCGGTTAAAAATTGTTATTCAGTCATCCTTTCTAGAATTCACGGCGTAAGTCTGGAATCATCATCAGCCCTTATACGTCTCATAGCTAGGCCCGGGCCTCCTCTACAACTGAGAGGATGTAGGACTTAGTCCACCACGTTGGACTAGTCCGGGTTCGCGGATCACACACCTAAGAAGTTTCTAGAACTTTTTGGTGTGCAGATTACCTAAAGTAGGTGATGATTTATTGTGATTACAAACATAACTTACAGCTTTAAGTATGAAAACAAAATCCATTCAACTTAAATAGAAATGATAATAAAAACGAGAACGATTTGTAACAGAGTAAAACCAATCAAATCCGCTCAGGACAGGTGAAAAAAGTAGACAATCGTAAAACACAAAAACAACCTCCATTCCGCAGTCTGTAATCACAATCTGTCACTTTCAGATGCAATTCAAATTATTGAGTAATCCACAGCAACGTTATACCGACTACTTCTTCCAAAAACATTTATGACATCCTTACAGCCATGAATAGTGTTTACCTCAACAAAACGATAAAGATGTAACCAGACCTTCCCATGATACATACAAAGGGCGAATACACGCAGTATTCACGCTGGTGTAGGGATTTCCTCTGGCATACAACACGGTCTGCTTAAGTGATATTAGTGGCGGGCCTCGGACAATGGTATGGCGGCACCAAACAATATCCGATGTGTGGACGCCGGATTACGGCCGGCCCGAGCCTACGTCTGCGATGGAATTGTGCCGGAAAGATGTGGCCATTGTAAATAGTTGTATGAGTGGAGTGAGGTTTAAGTCTGATGTACTGTATAGGAGGTTAGTGTGCTGTTATGGGAGCCTGGTACTGAGTATTGAAGATGCTGAAATTATATATTATTGAAAAAATAACCCGTTAACTGATTTTCAGTTTAATATTTTAAGATTTTTTTCGGCATATTTCGCCCTCAACATATTTCGGCATATTTCGTGCTGATATTGAAAGTTTTGTAATGGAAAAAGCCGAAATGATTTACCTGACCCGGTTACTAAAATTCTCGATCGCACGGCACATACTTGTACATTAATCTTTATGTATGCGATGTAATTTGATAGTAATCATTAAATATTTAATGAATATACCCATTTAACTTAAGCAAGATGACATAAGAATACTCAAAGCACATAAAAAACAAACCGATTTATTTCCCTCATAACAAACAACCTCAAAATACACCCGTAAATTCTGTAATAGCTAATAGAAACGTAAGGTTGTAACAGCTCGTCATGATCGTGTTTTAGGCGTGGGTGTCGCACGGCGCGGGCGCCAACTGTCGCTGCGCCCAAACCTATCACGCTGTCACATATCGCCCTCCGGTGACACGTATCACTGAGCTTGTAGACATTATGTCGCATATTCAGGAGTATAGAGCAATTCACCTTTTATAGAGTAGCAGTATAGAAAAAGAGCAACAAGCGGTAGAGAGTAAGTCAGAAGTATAGGAAAAAGCAACACTAGAGCTTCTTGTCCGTTCTTGTAGCGATGACTACTTAACGAAAAGAGTGGTACAATAAATTTTGTAATGAATTTAACTGATATATTTGGTATTTTATAGGTATACGATACTGTCATTAATTCATACTAATCATACTAATAGTATAAAATTTGTGCCGTGTGTAACTTCCCAACGTTTCATGTTTAAAAGTCTGAAGTATTTTGATTAATTTCCTAACTGACATCCAGGATAATCACGGGCAATAGAAAGTATTGCGGAAAATACAAATAAAAACGACCTAAATAACTAGTCAAAAGTATAAATTCGAAAGTGACGATATCTCTCCGTTAAACTTTTAAGATAACCCGATGAACCGATTTGGATTAATTTCAGTTCAGAATATAGTCACGGAGAAACTTGGGAAGTAATGGATTTTACTTTTTAAATAAATTGCCCGTGCAAAGCAGGACCCAGCCAGAAAAAGCTAATAATAAGAAATTCGATGTAATAAAAATAAATTTACATTAATAAATATCGACAGTTTTCGAAATAGGCTCCATGTTCCGCACGCGGAAATTGAACGGTGGTCTGCGCTACCATTGTAGTACGGGCGGCGTCGCCCGCCGGCGCCACTGTCCACAAACATACCTGCGGTATGTCAGTATCGGTATTAATATTTATACAAGTTTCTGTTAACAGTTGCAGAATATAGCGCTTTCGTAATAAATATTGCTTGAAGGATTTTACAGTAAATATAGTCATTAGACGAGACGCTTAAAATTAATTGCGTCATATCTATGTTTTCTCTGGGATAAGAAAAGGCACATACCTACATTTACCAAATGGGGGAGATCTTTAATGTGGAACAGGAATTTGATTACTTAATTTAACTGTTAATTTGCAGCAAAGTAATGTGTTTTTAATTCGTACGGCATTTTTTATTTATATCAATATATAAGTTTTAGAGAAAACTGGTATGCAATATTCAATTAAAAGGATGTAATACGACAAGACTTAATTTCAACATCGGTTTTCTACCATATTATTATTCAGTACTGAATGAATACGTCACCAATATTTTACGACATCCAATATCTTTAAGAGATAAAACATAAATAATAAGCTTCATCAATATACGATCCGTCATAATAAATTTAATAACTTTTCCTTATTATTTCGAGTATTCATTTTGTATCCAACTATAGAACTCTAATTTCGATGTCATCGCATAATGGATTGGAGCGTCTGAGACCTCGAAGCAAAATTTAATATTATGTTCGAAGATCTCTGAGGTAGAGAGGTAGGAACACCAAATGGGGTTAGAATGAATGCTACAAACCCGTTACGATCAAATTGACAAGTTCGTAGATAGCCTTAGTTTGCAATAGTCATTTGCATTACTAAGTGTAGATTGAAAATTACTTTTAGCATTCGATTTAAGATAATTCCTATCTGAAGAATAGTGTAAGGATTTTTTTTTTTTTTTTTTTTTTTTAATTTATTATAAAGGCTTTGTCGCAAAGCGACTATATCGCCTAATACAGGTAAACACAAAAAAAAGACGAAAAATATTAACTATGACTTATAACTAACTTATAAATTTCCTTACTACTATTTGATAATGGGTCGGCGAGGATACCATTACATGTTCCAATGTCGTATGATTTATTTCTAAATATATTACTTCTTACATGTTCGTTTCGGACGCACTCCATCAACAAATGATAGACATCGTCCACTACACCACAGTCCACACAGTTTGGAGATGCAATTTTTTTCATTAAGTATGAAAATTTATTTGATGGAATGTGTCCGGAACGTAATCTTAAAGCTATAGTAGTACTTTTCTTGTCCAAATTACATTCAATCCACGGAATTCTGGATATCTCTGGTTGGATAGTTCGATACCAAATACCTTTTTCTCTTGACCTTAAATCAAAGTATTCTTGCCAAACTTTGAAGCAATTATCTTTAACCCAACTAAAGTGGTCTGAGTAAAAGGGCAACACGTGAAATAAAACTCCTTCGACACAAGCCTGCTTTGCCAAAATATCCACTTTGTCATTTGCATCCCATTGGATATGAGACGGAATCCATTGAATGCATACTGTCTTGGACGATTGTAGCTTTAAAATAGATTTATATATTTCGTAGGCTATCGGAATACCTCGCATGTGTGAGGTGAGCCGAGCCAAATGCTGCAACGAACTTTTGGAGTCGGTCAGAATGACAAACTTGTCGCCGCGCAATGATTGGATATATGATAGGGCTTCTGCTATCGCAATCATTTCAATATGCATAATGGAAATATTAGAATCAATTTTAAGCCTCATATGGCACTGCTGTAAGGGGTCTAACCACGCGGCCCCACCTGAATGAGAATCCTTAGAACCGTCTGTAAAAATTTTATAGTAATCTGAATATTGTTCTTGAATATAAGTAGTACACAATAGATTTAGCTGTAATGTGTTGTAATGACGTTTGGCTTGAGAAACAGAAGGTATTTTATCTAAAAATATGTGAGATAAGTCGATATTACTTGACCATGTCTCTAGGGAAAACATCTCTAGTTGAATTCTAGAGTGAATGGGTATAGAATTAAAATGGGAAAAAATTTCAACTAACAGTGGTAACTTTTTGTTTAACCAATATCTAGAGGTTATATTCTGCGACAGCTCTTCTATTGTTTTGATGACTTTATTATCACAAAATGATTTTAATTTCAAAATAAATTTGCTACCTAAGTATCTCCTGCGAACACTGAGCGGTGGAAGACAAAGTTCGCTTTCCATTACATGTATTGGTGTACTTCTTATAAAACCACCAATAACACGTAATGCTTGGTTTTGTACCCGATCAATTTTTATTAATTTAGATTTACAGCTATTATGAAACAAAAAGCTACCATAATCAAGTCTACTTCGGATTAAGGCAATATATAAGCGTCTTAAATGTTTTTGATGCAGACCCCAACCCGGTCCTGACAAAACTTTAAGTAAGTTAATTAATTTCATTACGTTTTGGGTAGTTTCAGTAATGTGTTTGCCCCATCTTAAAGAACTATCCAACCACAGACCAAGATATTTCACGTGATTTACTACTTTTATTGAGTAATTGTCGAAATTAAAATTAAACATTCTTCTACAACCACCTTTCATAAAAACACACATATTTGTCTTGGTTGGGGAAATACTCAAACCAATATTATTAAGCATTGTATTCGTACATGACAGAGCTGACTGCAATTTAAGAAATATTATATCTAAATTTGCATGTGTAGTATACAACACGAAATCGTCAGCATACTGAGAAATACTGATCTGGGTTACATTTTTACATAAATTCAATGTGAGAATGTTAAATAAAAGTGGAGACAACGGGTCTCCTTGCGCTAATCCCCGACTAGTAGTTCTGACAATCTCACCGTTACACAAAGACATACGCAAGTGTCGCTCCGTCAAAAATGACCACAAATAAACACATAATTTTGAACCAACTCCAAATTGATCAAGAATTTTCAAGAGGCTAGAAACGTCAACATTGTTGTATGCGCTTGTAATGTCTAGAAAACATGCCACAGTTATCAAATTTTTGGAAAACCCTAGCTGGATGTCAGATACTAATCGCGTTAGATTATCAAGGCATGAACGTGACTTACGAAAACCTACCACCTCATCGGGAAACAGACATTGTTTTTCAAAAAACCATTCTATACGTTTGGACAAGATAGTGTGGAAGATTTTGCACACACACGATATTAATGAAATTGGACGTGGCGTTGATGCCGAATCGCCGAGTTTAGGAATAGGAATTATTTTTATTTGTCGCCACTGATTCGGGACGAAACCAAGGGAAAGACATTTATTATAAATTTGGAGTAGTACTCTTTTAGCGGAGTTTGGAAGGTGTTTTACCATTAAATAGGAAATTTGATCACAGCCAGGTGCAGAATCAGTACTTTTTATACAGTTATTAAGTTCATGTAGCGATATTTCGGACTCTAATTGTTTATTACTAGATATAAAACTAGGCTGTTCAATACAAACAAAATCTGGGGTAAGATCTCTAAGCATCTCTTCAGCTTTTTCAATATTAATAGACTGCCTAGATACCGGTCTACCTTTCATCCACTTCATTTTCCGCCACATTTCAGGGGCTGTTGTTAATTCATCTATTGATGAACAAAACGATTGGAATGATCGACATTTCGCTTGACGAATGAGTTTCTGAGCAATCCTTATTTTTCCTTTAAGATACTCTAAATTTCTAGAATTAGGACATCTCCTTAGATTTGCAAGTGCTAATCGACGCTCTGCTACTGCTTTCGAGATTTCTTCGGACCAGTATGGTTTCGGATGAAACTTACTGCATGGATGCTGAGGGATTTTAGTATAGGGAATATATTTATCTGCGGATTCTTGCATAAGATTATATAATATATCGTACATGCCTTGAGGGTCATATGGTATAGTGCATTTTTTAATATTACTATCTATATAATCAGTATAAGAAAGCCAGTTTGCTTTTTTAAATATTCTTTTTTTATGAAATTCACGTGTAAGTTTTAATATACAACACATATTTATAATAAGATGATCACTGCCAAGCGATTCGTTTGAAATATTCCAAGTGAATAATAAAGATATGTCCGAAGAAATAAAAGAAACATCAGGGCTAGATTGTTGTAGAAATCCGTTAACCATCCTAATTCTCGTGTAACTGCCATCATTTAAATGAATAAAATTGTAATCTAACATAGAATCTAGTAGTTCAGAACCTCGTCGATCTGTTTTAAAAGACCAGTTAGAGTGATGTGCGTTAAAATCTCCTAAAATTAGAGTTTTCCTGTTAGCTATAGAAAAAATCTCATCCCAATCGTTTTGACAAGTGTGTACAGAGGAGGGACAGTACACTGAGATGATATTTTCAATGTGTTCACAATTCATAATTTTAACATGCAATAGTTCAATACCCGAATTACTGTTTCGTGTTGTACAAACAAAAGATTTTACAGAATGGTGCGTTAAAATGGCCACCCCACCGTACCCATCATCTCTGTCCATTCTGAATATGTTATAACCACTTATTTTGAATTGAGTCTCACGGCTCAACCATGTTTCACTCAGTATAGCTATGTGAATTTTTTCTTTACACAGAGTTAACTCAAATGCACTTATTTTAGGTTTTATGCTTTGACAATTCCATTGCATAATATTCAAATTCATATTATTATTAGCCATTTTTAACAAAGTTCTCAAATAGTGTCTCAATAGATAAATTACTCATAATTTTTTGAATAAGCCATTCTGCAAATATGGTAACTGATTGTTGAATCTTAATCTCTATTGACTCATTACTTTGAATAATATTTTTAATTTTTCTAAACAGGTTCCAAAAGCTTAAATTATCAGAAAATTTGTGTGATTGTGATTTCTTATTACTATTTATAATATTAGGGTTATGGTTATTTTCGGAATCAGATGTTTCATTATCTAGATGCCATATGGGGTCACTCACAGGTGTCGGCGGCCGACGGCTTTTTTTCTGCGTGCTACGTTTAGGAACAGGCTTCGGGTGAATGAGTGGCCAGTATGTTGATTCTGGAACTTCTGATGTAGACGCCAATATATTATTAGTTTGTAATTCATTTGAACTCTGCGCTGAGTCGTTATTAGACGATCTAGTAACAGAGATTGGTTCCCTTGCGGTTTTTGATACACGGTCCGGCTGTGACTTCCTCTCTGGAGACGGTGGAACGTAAATTGTTAGTGCTTTACGGTAAGTACAATTAAAATGTGCCATTAATTCACGGATTTTCTTTTCTTTTATAAAGACTGGGCATATTTTTTCAAATGCCATATGACCTCCTTTGCAATTTGCACAAGTAAATGACGTTGTTGTACAGTTTTCGTGATGTTGGGTGCATTTTGGGCAGATAATTTTTTTGAAAGGGCAAAATTTAGTAGGGTGACCATACCTCCAACACTTTGCGCACTGGGTCACAGGGAAAACAAACGGCTCCACCGGAATCCTTAATCCAAAAATGTATACATGGCTTGGGAGAGAAGGTCCTTTAAAGCCTAGCCGTATTGTTTCACTTGGAGTCCATCCCTTCCCGTCTGTGTTCTCCAGGGATCGTTTATTTAATCTTTTGAAATTTATTATGTCTACCCCGCTTGAAAGGTTAGTCATAAACTCATCATCAGATATATCTAGCTCCACAGATTTTATAACCCCGTACGAAACTCCTACTTCCGATGTTTTCTGGCATATCCAATTCATATCCTTGAAAGCTTTGCATTTTAAGAATTCTTCCGCCTCGGTCTCTGTAT
This sequence comes from Cephonodes hylas, assembly GCA_030295005.1. NCBI lineage: Eukaryota > Metazoa > Arthropoda > Insecta > Lepidoptera > Sphingidae > Cephonodes > Cephonodes hylas. Next base: position 9,641,817 of record AP025366.1, read on the forward strand.
TAAATGTTATGAGTATCTTATGATCATGCACATATTTCACTCTCTGTATATTGTCACCAGTAATACTGTGTGTTTTAAATAAGCGTGCCAAAGCAAATTGTTTTGGTAGGAGGTCTTTACTAGTCACACATACCTGGATCTTGTCTTCACTATTCCGTCTTACCTCTGCATCTGTATCATGTTGGTCCTCTCGGCAACAAGTCACTTTGTTGCGTCTTCTACTCATTACAGTCCATCCCTCTTCAGATGAATTTTCTTCTCTGATCCTCTTCCGTGCTCCCAATTCCATATTTTCTTGTGTGTTGTCTTCCAATTCCATATTTGTGGTAACTTCTAACTCGCCACCGCTCAAATATGTATCTAATAATTCATTATTTTGATTCTCATTATTCATTTACGTCGTCGAATAGCAGCAGGTGCCGGTCGCTAGACCGGTTTACCCGCGCGTAGATAAAATAAGATCGAACACAATGCGCTGCGACACAAACAATTATACGTCCGCTCACCACAATATGCCGCGAGGGAATGTGTAAGGATTAGACTTTCTGGCGATTTATTGTAACTGAGGTAATAAAATGAGAAAATCCGAAAAATAGACGTGAGGTGAATGAAAGAGCTTAAATTTACTACAGATCAATAGGAGATTAGAAGCTGAATGTAGGTACCTGAACAAGAAGTAATCTGGTTATTTTATCGTCATAATTTGAGATGTTCATAACTACTACGTGCATAATACAAGCAAAAACCAACCTCTTAATAGTTTTTTGGTTCACATTAAATATTAAGGTCTCATTATGCACAAATAATATTAAAAATTAATCGCTAAACGGGACAACTGTTCACTCTAAGTCTACCGTACGATTGTCGTGGGATTGTGAATTGTGAAAAAGTCACGAATCTGAGCGTTTTGTCTAGACGAGAGATGACAAGAGGCGCCCGTTGCACGAGAGGAGGACACTAAGCCCGTGTTATTAGATTTTGATGAGTTGTTGACGGCCATTTTAAAACTTTTATATAGACATACTAGAATTTCATTGTGCTATTCGAGATGGAAGTTGAAATCAATTTTTACTTTCAATAGGGAGATTCGCTTTTATATTTTTATTGGATGGCGATTAATATGTTTGTGATGTTGCAGGTACGTGTGGTAGGGTTGATGAGTATATCCAGGTGAACAGTACAATATTAGATCAAAAAAAGGAAACTCCACTCTTCGTACGATACAATTATGACGAATGTGCAATTATTTCCGTTTGTCAGTTTCGTAAATTAATATTGATGCTCCGAGTACCACTTTTATGAATATTCTACATTTTTAAGACCACTACAGGGTTGTAATTTATGTATGAATGCAGTGAACTATCACCCATAAGTGTCGAACTGCAGCTTACACCACAATAACCTAATCCTACAAAGTCATCACGCATAAGCAATCTAACCTAAAACAAAGCCAACGTACTTCCCAATAATCTCTTACAAACAACTTCTGCTAGCCATACGTCGTTCTCAGCCATAAAACTAATCCTTCCATATCAATCAAACGTGCGGAATGAGTCGAGCAAATCATATCAAAGTAAAAGCGCTTCAGATTAGCCCCGGCACGGATACAGGAGACCATAAAACTTTCCCTCGCCCGTGAAAAGTGAGGTTTGTCACGCAGGGGTCATTAATTCTATATAAAACTGGTCAATACGCCACCGGCCAGAGCTCGCAGTAATCCGGTAATCGGACCGACGCGACCAGATTTCATGAGACTGCGATCTTCGGAAAGCAATTTCGATTTCATGCCACCTGCATTCCATGTTATTATTGAAATGTTGCCATGAATTTATACGGTTTGTTTTGTGAAACAAGATGTAGAATAGAATAACGGGAATGTTAAATTGTGCTGTGTGATCTAAAGAAACAGGAAGGGTAAAACGTTTTTGGGGTTTTCCATTAAGAAATGCTCAATAACTGCAAGGAGTCTTTATAGACCGCAGTAGGCTAGCGCCCTACTACGTGGAACTCATACATACCTGATGAAACGTTGATGCCGAAATGCACCTCTGTCTACCCTTTCGCAGTATACAGCCGTGAGATTTTGCATATATTTATGTATCAACTATCTTGTTGTAGACTGGATACACTGTTAGGCGTACACTATGAATTTGCGCTTACTACATAGAGGTTCCAAGATTAAAACTTAGTTGGATGACAGCCATAAGTAAGAGTATTCCTCAAAGTCTCATACCTTTCTTTTCCTCTACTACAATATTATTAAATAGCCTTGTTTGAAGCATATGTTATTCTATCTCGAAACTTGAACATTTATTGCATTCATCAGCATTGTCTATTCGCGCTGACTAATACTTAAAACAAGTGCCAAGTCTCGTCCTATCTCTTTTCCTGGTCTTGCGTTGCTGTAAAATAGAATAAAAACTCCTGGTTTTGTATTTACTTAAGTCTAGATAATGTATAACATGAACGAAATCCTAATAATTCAGTACTTTTAGCACAATATCATCTAAAAAAAATACAGCCGATGGAATTCTCATTTCTTTGTGCATGTTACTATTGTAATTGAGATGAATTTTAACCACCTTGGGTAATGCAAGTTGGTGGGACCACAGAATTCTTTAGGTAGATTCTATCTCGCGATGTTTTCATAAATATATGTTTCAAATATAACGCTTTTAATACGTTAACTCAGACGTAAGTAAAAAATATATATTTGGAAATTTTAATCAGTTTGCATAGTATTGCTTTATCATTGAACGTCTGAAAATTAAATATCATTTGATCGGAATCAGTTTATGTAAAATGTCTCTGCAGATCCCATCACCGGTGCCAAAATCGATAGCTCAACAAAAAACACCAATGAAGCCGTATGCTGCAAAAATACCCGGCTTGTCCAGACCTGTATTTGGGGAATAAAATAAACAGCCAGGGTAAAATACGAGTGGATAGTGCATAGTATTCACTGACAAGTTTTTGAACGTTTATGAATAAATAAGCGCCCTCCGTCTGCCGCATCAATACGCTCGGTGGCTGAATGCCAAATGTCATTCGTGACACTTTCCACTTTCGCTCTTTTTTCCAAACCACGCGAATGTTACGTGCAGCTAATTTCCATGCGGAATTCATGTGTATTTATTTTTATTTTTCCAACGTCCCGACAGTTGGCAACCCAACTCGGACGGTTGGTAGTCCTTTATTTTGAAGGTTGATTAGTAACTTTTCCTGGGGCAACATCGTAGTCGGCTCGGATGTATAGACCAGCTGAACTACCACTATCTTACATATAATCAACGGGAAGCAATGCTGTTACATTTTATTCGGATAGAGATCTCCCTATCCGGCTATCTAGCTGAAGCCCCCAAACCAATGATACGCAATAGAGGCTGGTTTTTGAAGTACTCTGTATATATCCATGAGAAATACAGACTTCTACACTACACAGAATATATTTCTTATCATATATCGAGGATTTAACAAACTCCAAGCTAAATTCTTGTAGCCTAACCGAACCAGCTGTTTGTTTTACTGCTGATTACAATACAACTATGCAACTAATACAACACAACCGAAACACTAAATGACAAGAAAGATTAAGTGATTAAGGTAACAATATATTTCAGAATATCTGGAATAATAATTTCTAATTAAATCGCTGACTTATGAGAATAATAAGTCACGGTCTCAATACAGCTGAGTACAACACGTTACATGAAGTTGAATTAATTGCACAGAATATTTCATTTTAATTGCTCAGATCGTTAGTTTGGATATTTCTCAAACCATATTATCTATGACAAATATGATAATTTGTTGGTCATTTTGTTGGACAGCAGATATCCTTCAGAAATGTTAAGGAGAATATTTGGTTCCTGAATTCATGGGCTCTTAAGTTGATCGCTCCTTTCCTAATTGCTGACTTCAATGAGTCTATAACCATGAAAATTCAATCGAAAGGGAAACGGAATGTGTGCTATTTATAATCTTCTTCTTCTTCATCAACCCATTTTCGCCCACTGCTGAGCACGGGTCTCCTCTACCATTGAGAGGGTTTAGGCCATAGTCCACCACGCTGGCCTAGTGCGGATTGGCGGACTACACACCTAAGAAATTCCTAAGAACTCTTAGGTGTGCAGGTTTCATCACGATGTTATGTATATTTATAATGCGATTTGAATATTACCTTTATACTAAACGTCGCTTTTTCAGTCCAATACACAATGTTTAGTTAACTTTGATACCACTGCAAGATCGCAAATATAAGATAATTTCTATATTGTACAGAAACTTGATCCATAATTTAGTTTATTTTGTAGTCTTAATATCTTTTGCAGTTTTAAAAAAATAAAATCTTTCTTATTATTATTTATCTTCTGGATGTCTATCGTCATTGTCCTGATCGATCCGGTTCATTTGTATCGTCCACATCTGACAGTACTTGAATATCTTTTGCTAAACCGTTAATTTAAAAAAATGAGTGTCTTAAGAAGTAAAGTAGCCGTGCACTGATTGAAAAATGGACTAGACTAGACTAGACAACGGACCGGTTATTTATACAACAGCTGAATTCTAGTCACTTCGGATACTGTTGTAGAAAGCAACAGCACTTTGTAGACAACGTTAAATCAGACACAAAAAGCCAAGAGTTGACATTTAACGTTTTCCGACGCGTTTCGGGTAAAGGTGTCGAGGCCATTACCCGACTGTGTTGGGGCTGATAGTGAAACCTGTAGTACAGGACACAGTAGCGCAAGTCTGTACCAACGTTTTGCTGAGACTAGATGTCATAGTTTATGTTTTGTGTACAGGTGTGAAAAATATGTTTATGTTATATATAACAACGACGGCAGCTAAAAAACTGAATCTTCTAGAAAAGCTAGTAGACAAGAGCAAGTAAAACATTAGAAAATATTTTCCATGTAGATACGATATTCTATATTTTTTACTATATTAATAACCAAAAGAAAAAAACTCCTAAATGGATTTGTGCCGCACTTTACAGTAAAAAAAAAATAAACACCATTTCGTGATGAAATTATTGAGTAAAACGATGATATATCGATTGCAACGTGCATAAATTCGGCGGACAATTTGAGGTTAACCTCGAATGGTATCATTACACAGATGCATTATTTATGTGATTTAACATTCTTGTTTAACCCCGAAATATTCTGTAGTTATTTATTGACTTGGCTACTTTATTGGAATATTCGTCTTAGTTGAAAGTACTTATTTTCGCATCCAAATTTCGAGTGACCGGTTTTAAGGCCATTTATCTTAAAAAGTGGAATACTAAATTTGCTAGTTTCTGGGACTCTTTACATTTGTTGCGTTGCCACCCGATATCGAAAAAATAGTGTGTCAATAGTATTTTTATCAAGATCACATCCCAATTTCGATATGAGGGCTAATTTAATTAATCTTATATGTACATTGTACACGTATATAAGTATCCAAGTATACCGAAAACATATTTATGTTTTTTTTTTTGTAAGCCGTCGTAGATTACTACGCTCTATACATTAAACTTGTGTATTGATTCCAAAATTCAAAATGTGAACGATTATGTGATTCTATGGTAGCCGGTATTTAGACATTACATACCATTTACATAAAGTTTACACGAGTTAGAATATTCTCAGATTTCTCGGTTGAGTTACCGTTGAAACATTAACTGTGACCAAAGTGGCTGAGTTACACCACCCCACAGGCAGTCGTCTGCAGGTTCAACGCCATTAGATCGCTCTAAATAGACTTGAAATGCTGAATATGGTGCCCGACGGATCCTTGCCAAAACAAATTTTAAAAAGATATTTCCATTTAAAATAGGTGAGAAAGATCCCGTGCTAAGAAACATCCAACTTAGCCTTTGAAATTTATTTCGTTGTAAACAACCGGATTCAAGGAGAAATTATAAGAGACAGCGGCTGTAATAAATCTTCTTGGAAAAACAGTTTCGTTGTCTTAAAAATAGAACTTAAAAATATCATGATGTAAATCACTGAGGATAATGTAGTGCCTAAGATTTTTGAATATTTAAAATGTTTTGTTAGTTTTTTCTCTCTGTTAGATCTTTAATTTTTATTTTATGTAAGAATTAAATATTATGATATTGCGGCATAACCTCTAACATCGCAACCGAATCCTCTCAATCAGTCTCGCATTACAATCCAATTTTAAACTATTTTGTTATTGTAATTATTTTTATATATTTTTTAAATTTAAATATAGTTTTTATTCTTTAAATTTCTCATAAACCTGGAGACATAGCCACGTGCAGATTATACAGCACGATACAATATTGCAGCCTGTACCCAAACCGAAATTTTTGGCGCAGACAGCAAACTATGTGGCATTTTTTTAAATTGGTAGTCTATTTTTCGTTTCACAAGGACGAAGCCCGGACGAGCTCCTAGTCACAAAAGGCTAGCCTTAAATAAATGCACCGTGTTATACGATATTTCAGTAGCGAAAATCTCGTCGACTCTCCAGTTTCCAACTCGCACTTGACCGGTTTCATTTACTTTGAAGTCTGCTATGTCTGTTTTCGTACACAAGTTTATTGGCTGTAATACGTTAAAACCCAACATAAAACTAATAAAGACCAATATAAATCATATAATGCCGAAGGTCGTTGTTTATGGAGCTTCGGTTTAACAAACTCTATTAAAATGGGATCCAATTCAATTCGGATTTCAATTTTGAGGCTTAAAAACTAATGGCCAAGGGATACGTAGACCTCAGTCTAGGTTTAATTTCGCCTCATGTTATCTCACGTGCCTGTGAACAATTTTGTACGATTTGGTATTGTGAATTTGTAATGATAAATTGTTTTGCATTGTATGCGAATTCACGAAATAAATTCGTTTTCAAATGTGGTTTTAAATTGCACCTTTCTTTTATTGATGTGGCATCATGGGTCGTTGCCTTAGACTTATTTCAAAATTAGAATATTTTTATGCTTTCTCATTCGCTGGTACTGTGATTTTCTAATTTCTTTTTATAAACGTGTTCTTCATAGAATTTTATTTCTAGTAACAAACCTTTCATTCACTTACAAATTTGTATAAATATTTGCATGTAATTCTTACATAAATCGACAGGTGAAATAAATTTCAAACAGTAATCAAGTTACATAACACCACTTTCTTGCTAAAGTCTGAAGTTTACCTAACATCGACCAGGGTCAAGATTAACCAACAACAAAGTGAATAACAATAAAACGACACGCTTTGTTGCAAAGGGGAACTTCGCTTTGGCTACGTTGTCGGCTACAGGTCGTCACTTTACTTAGTTGTCCCGTACAATGCAGTTATTGATTTCGTGTTTGCGTCTGGGTGTAATACGTTGTCTTGTTTTAAAGGGTGTGTGTGCATGCTTTCAGAGTAAAGTAATAGTGGTTGAGCTTAAAAATGTCTTGTTTAATCGCTGTAAAGAAAGTGTAGAATTGGGATTTCATACCACTTTTGTACAGTTGTTGAGATTTTGAAAAAATGTTAGGATTTTATAGATTGACTGTAAATAAGCATCTTGAAGTTACGGCTTCAATTTTAGGGTTAGCCAAAGTGCAATTGATTGTATGGTTTCCCACAGAATATTCACAATATCCTACGGTCAGAGAGCGAATATGTAATACAAAACTTCTATATGCTACCGGAAATGTATACATTTCCGAAACTAATAAGGAAATGTATACAAATAATGTTTGCTGTCATAAAACATGATGTTAAAATGTCATAAAATAATATGGATACGTACAATAACGTTAATCACATAAAAAGTATTTAAATAAAGCAGCGTTATAAATTCAGATTATTTTTCCAGTAGGAAGAAAAAAGCCATTAAACTATTTAATGGTATAGTTCAATAAAAAAACTTTAAAATAAAATTTATATTTCAGCTTTATAATAAACCTCTGTTGAAAAATTTGAAAGAAAATAAAATGCATTAATTTTTACCTTGGAATATTTAGGTTACACAGCCGTCGCAAATAATTGGTGCAATTTGAAATATTAATTCCAGGAAAGTCTGGCGGGGGCCATAAATTTCTCGGAGACTAAAACGAAACTACACTATTCTGCAGTACTTTTTATGATTCAATAGCGTTCTATGCAGTCACGAATGTTAAACTTGTGGGAAATTAGCAGTCGTCTCATTCGCGCTGGAATTACTTTTCTTTTAAGACGCGCTACCAGCCAGGTCGCGCTTGCCATGATTGGCGGATTTTCTGTTTAAAAGGAGGTTTAATTAATCTTCTGCTTTTTTAATTATATTTATTACCTCTTTCTTATGTTGATTTATGTTATACATATATTGCTGTCAAACTTACATACAAAAATCTTTATATTTTCTACGCTTCTTCATCTCGATAAAATTCATGACCAAGTATAAAGAGTACGTCACGTTTGGTGAAATCAAGGGGCAAACAGCAAAATCAACTTGGATATACCCAAACTGATTTCGGAACGTCACCACTTGAGTGTGTCGTCACTTGTTTTCTACCTTGTAATCACCGATCGACATCCAGGTGGACAGGAATATTCTCCAAACATAACACAACAGTATTATTAGTATTCTCATTCTACCAATAATGGAGTTACTTAGTTGTTTAAAGTGTGTATCGAAGGGTATATATATATAGTTCATTCACAAACTCTAGTAAACTTTCCATGCGAACGATTCTTCTGCTTTATTTACCTTTCACAGATTTCTTTAAATAAGAAATCAACGACTTCATCTATACTTACACGGTATCGTCCGACTGATATTTATGAAACACTTTCTAGGAACTTGTGTTCTTTGCTCAGTCTTATTTGTATTCAGTTTTCCTGTTTTTATGGTAAATTAATACTCGAGATATTTTTCCAGACAGGAGTGTTACGCAGAATTTGCACAGAGCGAAAATAGAACCCAGGCCCCATTAATGTCTCCTCTCCTATTTACATAGAGGGACAAGTATGCGAAAATATTTTAGACTTTGTTACAACTCTGTTTTTTGTGGGTATTTCTACATATTTTTTCTAATATTTAATTAACCTCTAAACATTTTAACCTCAACACTAAAATAACATAAAAATATATATCGGCGTATAACCATATATGTACGCTACGTCATCACTCCATATATTCATGTTTACAAAAACAAGGAAGATGTCTTACATCGAACGAATGCTCCACTGCAGTAAAACGTCCCATGACCGCTGCAGAAAAACAACAATGACTCATCACGAGCGATCGCCCCACTACAGCGATCGCCCCACTACAACGTCTATAAAATGCCTGCCCGCCTCAGCAGAGTGGGCAGTCCTCAGTCTACGCGCGGACAGTAAACATCTAGTTTATTGGGAAATTATAAGGATTTGTGATCGAAGTCGATTGTTTCAATTACTTCTCATAACGTCCTCCCATAATAGTCATGTCACTGCTGTTCTTAACAATTGAGGACTGTTTGCCCCTGTAGTTTATGGGGTTTTTCTTGAGGAAAACCCATAATTATAAGCAATTGTTGTAAAACCAACAACTGTGACGTCGGTAATGATGACGTCACTACATTTTAAAACAATTCCATGGTTTTTCCTCCGACATCAGAAGTGGGATTACCTGCCACTTCCGCTCTGTGACCTGATAATAATGGAATAGCAACCTGTAGTACACACCAGCAAAGGTAACCGTATGGGCAAGAGAAAACTGTACCCTCGTGACAATCAACGCCTTAACTCGAGGTATGTTTTAATGTTTTTATTGTACGCATTGCAATGCGGTGCGATTACCACAATATATTCTAAACTACACATCTTACTACAGTGTAGGCCACAACTATGACTTAACCTCCTATCTTACATCGTAATTGGGATAAGTACAACTATGCCCATTATCCAATACTGTTTTCTGTTAAAGGTTAGTTCGTTGGTTCCGCCTGAGGATCAAGTGAAAGCTAATCGTAATATCTAAACCACATGGCAATGAGGTTTTAAAAACATCGAACTACTTGGGGTAACGGTAATGTTCAGCATGCTGTTACCGCAGGTATGACTTTAAAGTCCTTTTTTTTTTAAGATTTCCTTACCAACCAAATGAGATAACTTTCCGTCAATTAACAATTTTTGATTAAAAGGAAATGCCCAAGTAACTATGGATCTTGGTATCGCTATGTAAAACTTAATTAACATAATTATTTCATGCTTCATAAGAATATTCTTCAATTGTACCGTCGTATAATTACACCGTCCCCAGCTTGAACATTAAGTAACAGCCATGATTTGGTCACAACACCCACCATGCGTTTGCACATTGAGCAATAACAATGATGCGTATATGAATTTCATTCCAAAAAAAAAAAAAAAAAAAAAATTTACCTATAATAATAACTAGACGTTTAGTATTGATGTAATTGTTGCAAATAAGCACGGTGATGAACATCATCTGTGAAATGCTTCTTCCGAAAAATGTTTGAGGTTGAAAGTAAAAACAAAATACTACCCAAGGCACAACCCTTGCAGAGGAATGGGTTACTTTCATTTAAATAAATCATTCTTCATAAATGAAAACGCCACTCTCATTATTCCATACAAATAAATAAACGTAATCTTTAAACAATAAAAAAAAAAAAAAAAAAAAACTGCAATCGTAAACTTAGGTTTATTAATTTGTACAACGTTCTAGCCTCGTCCGAACTCGGAGAGGCCAAGATCCTGTTGTCCATTCAAATATCATAAATGCGAAAGTAACTCTGTCTGTCTGTCTGTTACGTTTTCACGTAAAAACTACTGAATGGATTTTAATGAAACTTTACAATAATATAGCTTATACATCAGGATAAAACATAGGATACTTTTTATCCCGGAAAATGTAGTATTCCCGTGGGAATGAGTATTTCTAGATCTACCAAAGCGATTTGAATGAAATTTGGTATAAAGAGAGGTAGAGTTCACAGAATTAACATGGAATAGTTTTTATCCCGAAAAATTAAGTATTCCCGTGGGAATGAGTATTTCTGGATCTACCAAACAGATTTAAATTATTTTTTTGTATGTGCATAAATGGTTCTCTAAGAAGTAAAATAGACTATCTATCTACTCTTTCTAAACTCAACCCTGTAGTCTGAGCGGACGGAGTCGCGGGCTAAAGCTATTAAATAAATCTTGAACATTTTACACTTGTGAAGTCACTGGCATGGGTTGCTGACAGTTAAAACAACAGTACTGTTGCTTCTATTTAATAGTAAATGAATGAATAATCAATTTAATATTAGTTTTATCGATGATTCGATACCACATCAATAGATTTTCTCTTGTTGCAACATTACTTAATAAATTAACAAAAAAATAAATAAATAAAAAATGTAGGACTAGGAACATAAGAAAGTTACTTATTATTCTATTTCCTTTTTTCTGGCAAATGTAAGATAAACTAATACGAGATAAAACCTTTGTAATAAAAAAAAAAAAAAAAAAAAAAAAAAATCAAAATTGTTGATATAAATAGCTTATGGCACTACTAAAAAAAAAAAGAAAACATTGCGATACCTCTTATGGGCTTTTTCCTTCATTGAACTCCAACGATCATGGTAGAAATATATACCAGGACTTTTTAGAAATCCAAATATTGGTAAAAACAATTTAGACTCCAACTAGAATATACAAGTTAAGACATGTTTTACAAAATCGACCACATTTAAATCATACATCCCACAAGGGATGCACGATGTTGAATTATAAGAATTGCCTTGCGAGATAAAATAAAAATTTCGACAGCCTATGGAAATAACTATGGCTTTTTACAATATTGACATATACAAAGAAGTATGTATATCTCATGTGGATAAAAAAAAAAAAAAAAAAAAAAAATACACCATGGATCAAAACGCGGTATGTAAGTTTAATAAGTAAACCAACCATACCGCTACATACCGTGGGTCAAAGTCAAAGGCAAAATTATCTTTATTCAAATGAACTCTTGCCGGTTCTTTTGTATCTTTAATAAACCTCGATTGCATTTGCCTATTCCTATTTTAAGTATCGACTTAAAATATCTTTTCTTCCTAATAGATTGCTTCACTAATTCCACAAGCCATTAGACTTAATATGGTTCCCTACGTTGTACTATTAATACATTACAGAAGTGCGCAACAGACTTTCGAACATGTTCTTTTTACTATTATGAATATGCGAAGCACATCATTATACAGAAATGTCAGACTGGCCGAGCGTCCTTTAGATAGGACCAAAACAGTCTCAAGAGTTTTCGCCTCTGAGGCTATACATTGGCAAATGTCCCATCTATACAGTCTGTTAGATCAACTATTACTCCTATTTCCGTACTATTGTGAACATAATGATTGAAAAGTTGATCAATAGTTATCGATGATGAATTTATGATAAAGATAATTATTATTACAACGAAAGAAGTTCGACTATTGTTACGTTCATAATAATCATATGGTTATGAAATTATGATGAATAAGATCGGTATTCATACCTATGCGGTTGCAGGCAATCACTGAATGCGGGTGATCGGTAGTACTATACTGTTGCAAGAAAAAAAAAAAATACTCCTATGATGACCATGAACAAGACTTCAAGGTCATGATTTTAGATCACGTTCAATATAATGAATATTATGTGAATAGTCCTGAGATACAAAGCTTTCACAAAAGAATAGCAAAAGAAACCAACACTTCGTACATTTTGCTGTACGCGGTGAGACCAAGTACATGCAACATAACAAGTACCACAGTGTACATTGTATGACAAGTATACTACAGTGTAGGGCGTAATATAATTAAACGTCCTCTCCTCCTTTGACAAATGTACTAGAGGAATATGAGAAAACTAGAGCGTTGATAATGGTATTAACGTGTATCAGTATCTATTAAAATACTAAGCATGACACTTCATCCTTTTCATTTTTAGAGCCTCTATGCTTTGCATAGCATCGACCCTAACCCCTATTCCCCTAGAGCCTCTGTGTACCACGGCGAACAGGACCGCCCTGAGCACAGCATCATCCTATCCTTTATCTACGAGAATAAAAAAATAAATATAAGAACAAACAATGAAAAAAAAAAAAAAAAAAAAAAAAAACAGAAAGAAATTTAATGAATAAACAAAAATGCTCCATGAGAGCTTCTACGAGAAAATCTACGAGAACTTTTATCTTTTCCTTTCCATTTTTAGAGCCTCTATGCTTTGCATAGCATCGACCCTAACCTCTATTCCCGTAGAGCCTCTGTGTACCACGGCGAACAGGACCGCCCTGAGCACAGCATCATCCTATCCTTTATCTACGAGAATAAAAAAATAAATATAAGAACAAACAATGAAAAAAAAAAAAAAAAAAAAAAAAAAAAAAACAGAAAGAAATTTAATGAATAAACAAAAATGCTCCATGAGAGCTTCTACGAGAAAATCTACGAGAACTTTTATCTTTTCCTTTCCATTTTTAGAGCCTCTATGCTTTGCATAGCATCGACCCTAACCTCTATTCCCGTAGAGCCTCTGTGTACCACGGCGAACAGGACCGCCCTGAGCACAGCATCATCCTATCCTTTATCTATCTAAAAACAAACAACTAACAAAATAAAAAAAAATTGCTCCATGAGAGCGCTTCCACGAGAAACCTACAAGTACCTAACATTCAATAACTCCAATAATTTAACATGCCTAGCATTGGTATGGTCGAATAAAAAAAAAAAAAAAAAAAAAAAAAAAAAAGAAAATAAAATAAAAATGATAACAAACGCAAGTCGCTTACAGAGAAAACTTGTTGTACTTTCGCAGAATAATGTGGGACAACGAGAAATCTACGAGAGAACCTTTAAAAAAAAAAAAAAAAAAAAGATTGGTTGTACAACCTCCGAGAAATCTACAACCTAATATCTACGAGTAATCATCTATATCTACGAGTAATCATCATCTACGAGAACCTATGGCATACTGAGACTCGACGAGAATCGTCACGAACCAAAGGAAATCGGAAGACTTAGAAGAATCAATGAGGCTGGTGCAGAGCGCGCACCGCCTGTCAGAATGGCCGTATCGGCGTATAACCATATATGTACGCTACGTCATCACTCCATATATTCATGTTTACAAAAACAAGGAAGATGTCTTACATCGAACGAATGCTCCACTGCAGTAAAACGTCCCATGACCGCTGCAGAAAAACAACAATGACTCATCACGAGCGATCGCCCCACTACAGCGATCGCCCCACTACAACGTCTATAAAATGCCTGCCCGCCTCAGCAGAGTGGGCAGTCCTCAGTCTACGCGCGGACAGTAAACATCTAGTTTATTGGGAAATTATAAGGATTTGTGATCGAAGTCGATTGTTTCAATTACTTCTCATAACGTCCTCCCATAATAGTCATGTCACTGCTGTTCTTAACAATTGAGGACTGTTTGCCCCTGTAGTTTATGGGGTTTTTCTTGAGGAAAACCCATAATTATAAGCAATTGTTGTAAAACCAACAACTGTGACGTCGGTAATGATGACGTCACTACATTTTAAAACAATTCCATGGTTTTTCCTCCGACATATATTTTAAAACTCATTATCGCGTGAAAGCTTCGTTAGTCACAATTTGTACTTACCTTTTTTCTTTGTAATCTTGTTTAAGGTTAAAACGGGTGCCTAATAGCAATAGAGATTTCACAAAATTATGCGCTGACATCAAACGAGGCTCTTGATGGAGTGCCCTCGGTAATTCTGCAGACTTCTTTATGTGAATTGGCCTCGTTATGTCTGCAATGAATATGGTAAGGTATTAGGGGCCGGGTATACTAGACGAGGTCGAAGTTTTGGGTGTAAAAATAGCGTTTTAAGGTACCTGATAGAGAAGTGTTGAAGGCAGCTAAAGTTGCCGTAGGAATATAGGATTGTTGGTTGTGCTACTGTCATTACGAAAATATTGCTTTGGAATATAATTTGCATGTTAAAATGTCTGTTAAAAACTAACTTTTGAAAGCTCATGTATTCTTGGATTGATTGTTTGTTTGGTAAAAATAATCTATACTAATATTATAAAGCTGAAGAGTTTGTTTGTTTGTTTGTTTGTTTGTTTGTTTGTTTGTTTGTTTGTTTGAACGCTAGGATCTCAGGAACTACTGGTCCGATTTGAAAAATTCTTTCACTGTTAGATAGCACATTTATCGAGGAAGGCTATAGGCTACATAACATCACGCTACGACGAATAGGAGCGGAGCAGCAATAAAGAATGTTTCGAAATCGGGGACATTTTTTCCTTTTTGTGAGCTTCCGCGGCGTGCGCTGCGAAAACGGTTAACGTTTCGCTTAAATAATGTTTGAGAGAAATGTTCCTCTTTAAAAGTTCTAAAAAAAAGTCCGCGACAGCATATGTCTATTTTTTAAGGTTGGCTCACTATAACGTTTTTTATCCTAACCAAATTTATTTTTAAATAAAGTTTTATTTGTGAAGGTGTTTTTATAACTATGGTATTAATCCTTATCCAAATAAATACGTTATTCATTACAAGTATTTAATTTTAAATAAAATTGCCCTTTACATCATTTGATTTCACTGAGTATCTTAGAAGATAATGTAGTTTTAAAATATTGATCAAGCGCGCAGTAATGATGCACAAGGCGCCGATCGACGCGTTACGGTTTCACGTTTGAACAATTTGACCGAATTGTATGAATTTTGGTATGGACATAAATAGGACTCTAAGAAGTAAAATAGACTACAAATTATTTTCCTTCTGATCTCAACCCTGTAGTCTACGCGGACGGAGTCGCGAGCAAAAGCTAGTAATTAATAAATAAATTACGAATAACGAAAGAGATTAAAGAATTTCGAATAACATATTCTAAAATAATTTCATTAAGCCAGTTCAAATACATGTGGATTTTTTATAAATACACGCAATTTATCATGGATTCATTATCTATACTAATATTATAAAACTGAAGAGTTTGTTTGTTTGTTTATTTGAACGCTAGGATCTCAGGAACTACTGGTCCGATTTGAAAAATTCTTTCACTGTTAGATAGCACATTTATCGAGGAAGGCTATAGGCTATATAACATCACGCTACGACGAATAGGAGCGGAGCAGCAATAAAGAATGTTTCGAAATCGGGGACATTTTTTCCTTTTTGTGAGCTTCCGCGGCGTGCGCTGCGAAAACGGTTAAAGTTTCGCTAAAATAATGTTTGAGAGAAATGTTCCTCTTTAAAAGTTCTAAAAAAAGTCCGCGACAGCATATGTCTATTTTTTTAAGGTTGGCTCACTATAACGTTTTTTATCCTAACCAAATTTATTTTAAAATAAAGTTTTATTTGTGAAGGTGTTTTTATAAATATGATATTAATGCTTATCCAAATAAATACGTTATTCATTACAAGTATTTAATTTTAAATAAAATTGCCCTTTACATCATTTGATTTCACTGAGTATCTTAGAAGATATTGCAATTTTAAAATATTGATCAAGCGCGCAGTAATGATGTACAAGGCGCCGACCGACGCGTTATGGTTTCACGTTTGAACAATTTGACCGAATTGTATGAAGTTTGGTATGGACATAAATAGGACTCTGAGAAGTAAAATAGATTACAACTTATTTTCCTTCTGATCTCAACCCTGTAGTCTACGCGGACGGAGTCGCGAGCAAAATGTATTATATTTAGTTACTATACTTTGAGTTTCAAATCCTTGCCCTTTGGATAAAAAGCTACCATCTACATTTTTCACGGATCTGCTCAAAATCGCTTTCATAATCTTTATAATTTTCGTCAATAACAAAAGCCACTGCGCCCCTTGTAAATATAAAGCGGGCTCGATAAATCTGTCAGTGTATGCAACACTTTACGGCGCTGCGCTAATGGAGTGCGATTTTTGTGAGTAATTCCTCTTTAACGCGACGCTGCAATGAGCTTCACGTGACACGAACGGTAATGATAAGCGATCTTTGGGACATGCACGCCTTTCGCTTTAATAAAATGCATTGGGGGGATGGTGTAAAAATATAGTAATTTGTAGCCCTGTACTTTCGTAAAAGTCTGTATCGCAAGAGGAAGAGCGAGAAATTTTAGTTAAACATTGGCTTCATAGCAAGTCATAATATACCTATAATGAAGGTAAAGGGGGTAAGCAGTGATGGCCTCGAGGTTTGGGCGCGTGGTCGAGAATCTCGACGGTCGCGGGTTCGAACCCCAGGCACACACCTCTGACTTTTGGAAGTTATGTATGTATTCACATTGAATTATCACTAGCTTTAACGGTGAAGGAAAACATCGTGATGAAACCTGCACACCTAAGATTTCTTAGGTGTGTAGTCTGCCAACCCGCACTAGGCCAGCGTGGTGGACTATGGCCTAAAACACTCTCAATGGTAGAGGAGATCCGTGCTCAGCAGTGTGCGTATATGGGTTGATGATGAAGAAGAAGAAGAAGGTAAAGGGGAAAAGTAAAAGTATCACAATCGATCTAGGTATGTAAGGTAATAGTCTCTCATACAAATATATCCAATTTTTCTTTATGACTTATTTAAAAAAAATTGCTAAGCAATGTTACTTCCGACAGTTCCTCGACGAATTTTCTTTTTACCATTAAAACAACCCTTATAATTCAATATACTATATAATTAAATCATTAAAATAAGTAATTAAAAATACAGTCGATGTTATCGGCACGGGAAACAATTAAATCGTCATGTCCGCCACCGCGATAACCAGGGTCACTTACAGACAAGCATTCATGAGAATGTCAAAATGCATTTTTCTCACACATCCAACCACATTCGTACTCAAACGTGTGTCCTTGTTGGGGTAGACAGAGGTGTGTTTCTACCTTCACGTGAAAAAGACTGAGTTTAATTTCTAAGCTTCGTGTTGCTTCTCTAAATATACTGAATGTTGTGATCAGTAATACCATAGAAGAGCAAAAGTCCCAGCGTGATATACAATGTGACAATAATATTTTATCTTTAAAAGTTTATTTAACATAAGCAATTTGACAGATAAATGAGATTATGCTGACCCCATAATAAAAAATTATAAACTGGAGTATTTAAAGTTTCGAGTTTCTATGTATGTCCCGCCACTGCTTGTGATAAATATCGAAAATTATTTAATAGATCCATAATCCATGTTTCTACATGTCCATCAATAGTCCAAAACATTATAGAAATATATATTAATGTATTGTCAAAAGAAATTCGGGAAAAACAGTAATGGCTTACCCCCTTGTAGATTCTAAAACTTGTATGAATAAAGCAAATATGAATGGAATTGTCATCATCATATTCTGCGTTTAATAGCGCTTTGTTAAGTGTTCAACACTATTTGTAAAGTGCCAACGACTTAATGCACTCAGAAGTTACGATGTCCAGTGACACTCATGAAAGTACCTCTACAAATTACCTTAATGTAGAGATCGTATCTAAACGTAAAATAAAGCAATGTTTATGAAATATTTTTGGAAAATTGTTTACATATTTAATGAATAAATAGAAGATACAACATTTATTAATGACACGACGCTTTTAGCCTCTTTCTCTATTCTTAATTTATATTTAGAAAAAGCTGCGGTGGGCTAAGGCGTAATCCCTCTCAGTTGTAGCGGAGACCCGTACCAAGTATTCGGATGTACATATATTTGCTGATAATGATGATGACGCCTCCCACTATTAAATTTATTACAAGTAGCTGAAGGGAATAATCCACGCCGCTATTCTGATCAGGTAGATCCTTAGGTAAGATGGAGTGCGTCTATAGCAAGAAACATTTACATAGAGGTTTTAGTCTTGCCTTGTTTGTTAATTTAAATAAAATGTCCCTGAAATACTCCCATAATCTTGAAGATTATTAAGATAGGCATGACACCGCTGCAAGAACCTGTAAATGAACTAAAAACTCTGCAGTTTACTTTGTCTGTACAAAGTAGCGTAAAAAAAATAAAAGAAATATTCTCCCTCCCGACCGAACCATAAAGTTTGCTTAATGCAGGTACAAAACTTAGATATATTTGTAAAGACAAAAATGATAAAAGTCTCCCCAGCAGGTAGAAACGGACAGCTATTTTTCAATTCTTCCATCTTTCTTTTAGTACTCAGTTAGAATTGTTAAGAACACTTACTGGAAACAGACTAGTATTTATATTCTTGTACAAAATATTTTTCTATTTTTAGATATATCTTATGAGATTTTCGTTTGAAATTTTGCGCTCTGTTGTTCGCTGAAGACATAACGGGTTGTTATTTCTGTACAGGTGTAATGTGTAGAAGGTTTTATACTGTTAATTTTTAATGTTTAAGTTTTCGTTTCACAAGTATTTATTGAAACATTGATTGCTGGTTTCCGAAGCCACATTATGTTTTTTTAAAGTATTTCAGCATCATCATCAGCCCATAGGTATACATGCGTAACAATGCTGAAGAGGGACCTCCTCTACAACTGAGAGGGTTTATTCTTTGGTCCAGCACGCTGGCATAGTGCGGGTTGGCGGACTACACTCCTAAGGAATTTCTAAAAAAAATTAGGCGTTCAGGATTCGTCATAATGTTGTCATTCACCAGAAAAGTCAGAAGTAGGCCATTTCATTTTATTTTTAATATTTTGTCTGCCAAGATTTTCTTTTTTTTCTAGGATCCTGGATCCTTTAGGCAAAGTGTAAACATGCATATTATGAGGAGGGAATTGATTGTCGAGTCGCGTACTGCCAACGATATTTGCTACTCGAAATATATCTGCTATTAGGTGCATTAATGTTATTTTCCTATGTCAGTACTAAGAGTACATGGGAAAATTAATTAAGTTATAACCAACAACATTTTTAATAACGCAGTGTAATTAAAATAAATGATAAAGTGAAGCAGCGGTCAATGCCACAAGGCCGCTTATTAAATTTTCCTGGTTTATGTCAAGGCTTTATGATATATTGATTAAACAAATTAATTAATTCACGGCCAAAGAAAATGACGTTCTTTCTCTATGAAGGTAGTATTTTTTTAGTATCTCCAGCGAGTTTTTCTAACTATGTATTGCAACCCAAACGCATTTCTTTGTTTTAAATTGAAGGAATTTATACTATTACCGACTCCATAATATTCAAAAATATATCTGGCTCTGATTTTGTCAACATTTCGATGTGTACATAGGTAGGTACATAGTTTTGATAACAAAAATAGATATTGTTCTATGTAATGAGAGAAGCAACAGGTCTCAAGAATAAGAACTCTGATTGGAGTGAATAGCTCGTAGAATCGGGGGCTGATGGCCAATAACTATTTTTGAAATATCTTGTTATCAAAATAGCAATCTTTTAAATTTATCAGTAATAGTGCTGCAGCATTTGTATCAGTCGTACTTTATCAAATATCCAGTCACATAAAAAGTATTGAAAATTACTAACCCTTTTTTTCTGGTGAATAACCTATTATTGTTGATTCCAAGTAATAATTTTTAACGCTTTAAGGACTCAAAATTAGTCTACCATAATCTAAATGAAAAATTACTCGATGTCATGGTAAAACACTCAAGCAAATTACCGTTACGTGTTTGGACCGTTTAAATTCCATTCCATTTTCAAATGGTTATTCTAAATTTAAATAAACTTTAATGAATCCACGAATCTTAAATATAGAAAAATAAATCACACCAAGTCATACGTAAACAACGGTTTAATGCAAATTCAACAACTTGGCAAATGTATGCAAAACCCCGACCTTCTGTTGGTTTTGACTTACCAAGTTTTCGTATAAAATAACTGACATTCAGGTTTTTTAACGGAGCAAAGTTTCAAAGTTTGCTTAAATATACGAATTATGCGCTCTCAATTCGGTCATTTTCAAAGTTTGTGAATAAATATAATAACAATGATGTTGGAGATAAAAATTTCAAAGGCGTGTTCTAATCTTGAATGTGCTGTCGAGAATACGATCAAAGAAACTAAAAATCAAATTTAAACATGTATTGCTGAGGGAGTTAATCACCTCTAATCACTTAGATACGATATATTTAAGCTGACCACATGAAATATATGATAGAAGACTATAAGATATTATGAATCAAGATTGTTCATGAAAATTCATATTGCTACGATAAAATACGAACTTAGATAAAACATGGGATACACATAGCAAAATATTGTTCAATACCGAATTCAGCCAAGATGACCACATCAAATTACAGATACCAAAGCCTTACATGTGAATCGTATAGGTAACAATAAAGGTCGATATACACGGGTAGAAAATATCAAGACATTGAAGGAGCAGGTAGATTGCGCTACACAGGCGGGGAGCCGCAGACACGGCCCGTCGTCGGGAATTGAACACTCGGTATGTCAAGCAGTTAGACAAGATTTCAGACGCATTGTTTAAGTTATTCCGAGCATCTACCCGTTCGTTTCACCGTGAAAACTATTCTTAGGGCTGTCTGTGGTCAGCTTTTTTGTGGTTGTAATTTGATGGTGGAATTTAGAATTTGAATTTGGAATTACGAATTTTAAATTTGGAACTGAGGTTTCTGATTCTGTGATCCATCGGCGGTAAAACTGTTTTTTTTTTTTTATGTTCAGGTCATTACAGATACTTATCAAAAGATAAGCAATAGCATAACTTGTATACAAATGTCAAATACAATAAAGTCATTCAGTAATGCTGCTCTATGTGTGTGTGGATTATAATCCACACATTTTGATAGTTATATTCATTGATATCCTTTGAATGTCTGATTTTCGGTAGATCACTGGAATAGATTTATCCTCTGTATAATACGTCGGACAGCCTGTCAACATTTCCACCAGTGCAACTCGTGTTCATAATAATTTCAGGTACCAAAACAGTTAGATTTTTCAAAAAGTCCTTATTTGTCATTACTGCACAACAAAACTCTTAAAATAAGATCGAGTTCAGAATCATAAATAGATGCATTACATGCTTATAAATTAACCCAATGGGAGCTGCACAGATGTAAGGACGTAGTTGTGAACATATAACACTGATTCCATTCAACAAACATAAAAAGTTTAGGTTCATTTGTATTGTACAGAGTGGTGGTACTCAAATGAATATCCAAAAGCGTTATAGGTTAATTGTGTTACGTCTAACTTGCAATTGTTTGTTATGGGGCCAGAATATTCTCATCTGTATGACACATTATTTTTGCTTAATAAATATTAAAAGCTTTAGGAGTAGAATTCGAAATTTTATAAGACATTCTCGGTTTTGGACTTCTATGAAATTACGACTATAAAGTAAATTATATATGCATTCTACATACACACCTGAAGCCTAATGCAGCTCACTAAGGTCGAGCTCGTTTGAAACTTAGATGCGGCTCATCTTACTGAAATTATAGTTACAAAAACTTGTATGGATGAACGTTAGTTATTCAACGCAAAAACTACTGAATGGATTATGATATAGACATAACCGACGCCCCATATCAACATCTAGCCTACTTTTATCCCGAAATATTAAATTTGACATAACTAGAACACATTACTGCTTACTCGGATTAACACAAACAAAACACCTCCGCTAATTACATGATAACTGCAACCAAAAATGACAGTTCCACAACAAAAACATGGCTGCAGATATCATAAATAATGTTTGCAAGTGTTTATTTTTGTAATAAATCGGTGAGTCAAAGCGTATCGTAACGGCTGACCTCGAGGCGAGTGAATCACTCGGTGAATCACACCCATGTACTGGATTTTCACTGCGCACTTTCGATTCGAGCATTTTTCATGGCCTACGCGTTTATGGGCTGGAAGTTTGCGAGTATGCTGTTAAGTCACTAGCAGGCTTTGGGTAAAATATAGTTTTATGTGATTAAGTTTATGTATACGTTCTTTTTTTTTAATGTGCTCTATATATAGAGGTGTTTGAAGTAAGACTTAAAAACACCGCTAGCAAGGTGATAGTGGAATGCACTTTTGGCTACACCTTGGAGAATAAAGGTGTGGGGCGTGTATGCGTGTTTGATGATAGAACCAGGTCTGATGAACAGAGGAAGGATTACTAATTCACAGACAATCGGTGTATAGCAACGTTCTTTCGTTTTCTTCTGTCGTAAAGATTCCTGAAGACTAGAGCTAAATTGTTGAACTAAGTTTCACACTTACACTCTATTTATTGTAGATCTCGAATTATTATCGGGCTTTTCTTGAGACCACGTTTAAGCAGACCTAGTGTAGGAAGTGCAGCAGCACGATGATCCGACGACTTCAGAAAGGTGGTGAATAATGGACGGATGAGAGCTGCTGAAAACCGGGAAGCTTGGCGCTTGCTTAAGGTGGCCTACGTATAACAGTGGACGGTGTAAGGTTATATCTGCTACTGTCTATCCCAGCGGTTAAGCTTGTTTTATAGTATTCAGGTGTATATTATATACTATTTAAGCTTTTAATTCTTTCAATATCTTATTACTAGGTTTCTTCAGTTTAACACTCAGGTCTTATGTTTACTGTACTCTACATGATTCAACATGTGTGCCATACATTTGCGACGTGACAAAAAGACAAACAAACACTCATTCGTATTTATAATGTGAGGAATTTTGTTTACGTTCTTATCTTTAATTAGTCATACGCGTTATAATTGGTTATAGAATTTTCCATCATACCATACAGTCAATGTTTACAGTCGCTTTCGAGTTCCTCCTCGGTTTAATGTTGTCATTTGAAATTATCCAAGACACTTGCACGTTCATTATATATCAATAAAATGGAGGGAAAAACTTTATGTCTGTAAGGTGTCTCAATATTTTCAATAATTTCGATTGTCGGTTTGTTAATTTGGTCATATTACAGATAACGTTTTCAGCAATTAATCAATTGGACTCAAAAAACTTACTTTAGGTATGAACATTGAAATTTAAAATGCACGATAAATAATTATAACTGCATGTATAACTTCAAAGAGTCAAAACTTTAAAGCTCAAATTCGAAACTATAACCAAGGTTTCGTCTTGACGGCACTTCAGATCCTCTAAGCTATCACGCCTAAGACGACATAATCTTATTTAAATAATAATATTATTTTTATTTTTAAATTTCAAAAATGTTTTAATATAAAACATTACTCAAAAACACTGGCCGAAAATCTGGTATTCATTGGCAGCCCTATGCTATAGTATTCGTTATGCGGAGTGTGTAGTGGGCAGGTTCGTTACATAGATGTTGCAAACAATCGGATAACCGCGGCGTACAATACCACGTCTCCCGCGACTCTCGATTGCAAATTTTAATTAATCGCTCCGATTTTACCACCACTTTCATCGATGGTATTACAATCGATATTTCGTTTGTTACGTCTCTATCGCGTTTATTTTTAAATGTTGGAATGTTTTAGTAACTGGTGATTGTTGGGTGTATTTGTTTTATAATTTCTACATTGACATCCGCGACTTTTGTCTGTATTTAATTTGTCAAAATATTTTAAATCTACAAATAATCAATAATCAAGATCGAAGATATTCTTGCCCCCTTATTATTGACGATTGATTTGCTATGATATAATATTAAAAGCTTTTAGTCCGTTTCCCCTTCGTCGTTTAAGTACATAAACACGATGTCGTGGTTAGAATAATTTTGACAATTTTTTTGTAAAATATATCGTATGAAATTTCATGAATTGTTGCATTCCAATAATATTTTACACACGCAAGAATCAATAATAGTTTATAATACAACAATTTATTTTTCCCTATTTATATCTATGGCGTTTAATTACTCATTCCGCCTAGAAGGGTGTAAACAGCGGACCGAGACTCAAACAGCTTATACATTTTCTCATTCAGTACAAGATAGATTTTTCCTTCACAGCTGGTGTTTGTGAAAACAAGGTCTTTGAAAGCAGAAAAAGATTGTCTGCGTTTTGTTCAAAGGAATAAATAGAATGGCATGGAATAAAAAATGTATAAAAAATATAATTGTGGTCTATTGTGGAATATACAAAGGGAGGTTGTGTTGGAAATTTATTTCAGGCTAGACGGCGCGGTCCATGGCTTTTATTTGAACATTGATCTTGTAATTATTTATTTTTATTTACAAAAACGGTTGTATTGAAATTTGAGAAGAAACGATTAATTCAGTACTCCTGTACTATCAACTAGATGCGCGATTATTACAAACGTTAGCTGCGTTCACTACCAAGAAACTTGACGGTTGCTTTATCAAATCTTAAGAGTACATACAGTACAGTATACTTTGACTTCTCGAAGGAATATTAGCATTCACAATAAGTGTATAAACAAATACCTCAGTAGTTTAGGCTTAGATTTATACCATCTACATAGTCAAATAGGAATTACCAATACACTAACTATGAGACTCCACCTCACAGTGTTGCAAGCATCAATTAGTGTAAAAATATACGTAAACCTGAATATGGCTGATGTTATTGTACATTCACGTTGGGTAAGTATAATTATTTTGGCAAAAACGCTTCTAATACAGTAAATGCGAGCACTAAATAACAGTGGAGTGCGCACTCGCCCCGCAATAACACTGTGCCGCACAGTGACGCGACAAACACTATATTCGGCTATTCGGGATTCTTATATTGCGGTGTTTTTCATGATGTTTTCCTTCACCGTTAAAGAAAGTGATGATTATGAATACACACGTAACTTTAAAAAGAGGTGTGTGCCTGTTTGAACTCGTGGCCGCCGACATTTTTGATCGCATGTCTAAGGAGAGTTTTTAAGTATTTCTAAGGAGAGTTTTTAAGTATTTCTAAGGAGAGTTTTTAAGTATTTCTAAGGTGAGTAGTCCGCCAATCGGCACCAGGCCAGTAGGTGGAATTAGGCTTAAACCAGTTAAAGAGGAGGCCCGTGAAAAACAGTGGGACGTACATGGGCTGACAATAAACGTTTAAAAATAATAGCCCTAAGAATTTTACATAATATCATTTAATAAATTGTAATGCACTGTGAATGATTAGTTGGGTTCGATTTTCAGGCAGTTCAAAACGTGATATATTTTAATTAGCCTAAGTTTTTCCTCGATAAAATCCTTTTACAAAAACCCATTTTGCTCCTCCTACAAAAAATCTATACTAAGCACAAAAGTCCTTCGGCCACCCGAACCCGAAAGCCAAGCTCAGCGAAACCCCTCGCATGTAATCATATCAGTAGTACTCGTATTAACGTTATAAATTAGTACGTTAACATGTCCGGGCCCGAAACAGTATACCGTACGTACAGTCATTCCGGACACTTGTCGCCCGGCCGGCCGCAACTTATGGCGGTGCACTGTCTCGTGCGTTACACTTTTGTTTTATTCCAGCCTGCCAGTGTTGTGCAAGATTGGGGTATTAGACCCGTGTGGAATGGGTATAGGCAAGTTTGAAGCTGTGATGGCCAGTATTTCAATGGTTTTCAACGAGATTACTACGACTTAATCAACATAGGGAATACTATATATGTACATATATAATTTATGTACACCATGAGCCCATATAAAACTCTACATACGTCCCGCTGCTAGGCGTGGGTTTCACGTACAATTGATTTGGAACTATGGAGATTCAAATATCGCTACACGTCTCTAATGTAAAAAACAAATAAGTACAATTATCAAGAAGTCAATGTTTTTTATCATAGTCCATTACTTCATTTAAATAAGTTTTTAACAACGCTAAGAGAACTATATATTATCAACTACGGCAGGGACTATAAAATTATAAACACGAAGAAGGTCTCTACAAAGCATTTCAGATGAGTGGAAGCCCATTTGTATTTAGCGAGTAGACTTCATCATTCACTTGCCCTGTTCCTAATTCTGTTTGGGTCGGCGCAGTATGTTTTATCCTTCCTAACATCCCTATTAGCCGTCAGGTCTTCAGTTACCCCTTTCTCTTTCATATAGAGTAGGCTTACCTCTCCCACGAGCAAAACTTTGTAATAGAAACTATGAACTGATAAAATATAAAATCAAACACATAAAAATAATCCCCGAGTTTACAACAGACCATTTAGTGTAAATGAAATTTTTATACATTCACAACGGCACTTTAGGAATTTAGTGTCATACGAGGAATCCGTTGTACGATTCAATAACTATTTACTTATATTACTATTACTTTCTACATACAGAGATACAAACATAGTATGTATTAAGAGCGAACCGCCACTACTAATGGTATTGAGTAGAGATGATACCCGAGGCAGCTTCGGGGCCGAAATTACATTACATATTTACTTCGGCTTTAATATAGTATTAATAAAATTCTTCTGTCTTTTATAAAATATGATTTTGGGTACATTGTTCGTGAATCGTTACGAAATTGCATCATGTAATAAGGTGGTGAGCCTATTTCCGTTTTTCGGGCTCATTTTTAGACTCCGTGCGCTACTGAAAATTGTCAAATGTAAAAACCTTGCAAAAACGTTGTATATTACTTAGAACGAGTGCTAGTATAAAAGGTTTTCACATGCCTATATTTTGTCTTTCTGCTGGGTAACCCCTTCCACTGTCAAGGCGCGTTATTCTCCATGCCATTGATTTATCGTCAATAGCATTTATTATATCGCGGAATATCGGAATTTTACGATCAATGTCATGTTCTGCCTGAATCCAGATAGTGAACAATTGATCTTAGATATACAAACAAACACAGAATCAAGATTTCGTTGACGAAACGGCCACATGGCAGCATCTCTAGTATCGGGTCTAGATCGGCTAGACATCTCGAGAAAACATCAGCCGCAGCGCCGTCGTGATGCATACTTATAGCGCGATTTTCCACCGAGCAGTTTCAATTGTACCATCCCATTAGCGGTGTATTCGATTGCCTTCGTTGCTCTGCGTATTAAATATATTCTTTGCATCAGACGACGACTCCGGAATATTGCAGGTATAAGACCTTTGTGCTTCGTAAAAGGTTTGCTTCAAATTGATTTTTGAATGGAAAGACCTAAGTCTGGCGAATGGGAAGCTTGGTTTTGTGAAAATAAGTATAATAGATATACAGGTAGAAAGACTGTGATCGAAAACTAAGACTGGTGATGCAAATAAAAATGGTGAAAAAAAGATACGTTTTTCTAACAATAGGTACGTATAATCTGCCTCTGTTTTCTATCAAGGTCTGATTACCATTGTAAAATGCGTATGAAATAACTTATCTTAGTTTTCGATCGCAGTCCCTAAACACTCTGTATGTTTAAATGACTAAATGCAAATAGAAATTAATCCGATTGGGTCATAAAAATCACACAAATTTATATCACCAAATATTTTTGGATAATAAAAAATATGTAGGTAGGTACTAGTTGGTAATGGAGGAATTCTTATAATAGGATTACATGCTTCGGAGCACGTGACTTATTATTTTATGAGTGCGTATGAGAGATAGCGTTGGTAATAAAATAATAATAAATTCAGTAATGAAAAATCACGCTAAGCCGATATTCCGGTCATTTTATGTACCGATGAAAATAGTGCGAGGTTACAGGAAATCTATTAAATTTTTTAGACGTGGTAACTTTGTTGTATGCGTATTTCTTTTATTCATGTTTAATATTTTTTATTGAAGCACTATTTCTGTTCCACATTCCGACTTAGTCTTCTTCACAAAAAGAATGCATGTGTCATAGAAATACAGTTAGTGTATTATCAGTACTACATTTTCTTTAGCAAAAATCAACAAATTAATAAATATTCCGAATGGTATTACTCAAATTCATTTGATATTATAAATAAATCATGACTTAATAACAAAAAAAGTCCCCATCCCTGCAATTACTAACCCAAAATGCTGTGCAAACCAAAACATTAACAAGAATTTCCACAATTCTATAACATCGCGACTGACATCTAAAAGACTTACATCAAAACAAGACAGGCTCTCAAAGGTAGAGGTAAATTCCGTTTCTAATTTGGAGACGTCCCAAAAGAAAATTCCTTGCGCAAATATTTATTTCAATTAGCCCTCCCTTCGTGCAATTGACACCGACGAAACCGTTGACATCCGAGAGAAAAAGGGTTTATTTCTTACGACAAACGGAATTTGATTGAGTTCCTACTTAAGCAGTTGAGTCTTTTTGAGCCGCGTCTAATTAACGCGATAAGAGGCTAATTGAGTATTTGACAAATACTTGCTATTGTATATCTGGGGATTTTGAATGTAATGCTTTAATTTTGGACATATTTTTTATGATAATTTTAAGATAAATACGAGCAGGATTGGTATTCATAAAAATAAAAGAAGTTTGACAAACTAATGAGTCTATAAATAAATTAAAACAAAAATGGTTCTTTAAATGTAGATTGCAACTAAAATAAGTCTGTGATTTCGACAGAACAAGGTAAAACTCATCGTACATATATCACATCCGTCTTGAGCACTTTCACGGGCAAAAGTATTAAATTAGTATCAAATAATTAAATCAATGGCTTGAAGCAGTAAGACTTGTTTTTAATGTGTTATGAATATGCATCTACTCCTTTTAATATTCGCAATTAATCGACACCCACGGGTTGAGAGGTTTAGTTTCAGCGTGGGTACGATGCAGATGATTAAATATTGCGATTGCCTTACAGGAATAATCTTAAGTATTTTACATATATATATAGTAAAAACGCTAAGGAATAAAAATATAAAACCTTATAATGAAAAAATTTAATATCTATACTTACAATTCATTGAGAGAAGACAAATATGAAAATGATGCAAAATTATTAGAACTACTTTACCAAGTATAAAAAGCTGTTAAAAATCTTGTTGTTTCCACGATACGTTGATGGCTACATAAAATATTAAACAGTACATACCCCATACATAACAATGGAATGGATTCGTGGTACGTGGTCACCGCAAAACGGGGAGAAATGCAATAAAAGATGGGTAATACATTTTCTTTGTACATTTTACGCTTGACCGCATATGGAATATTTAAAACTGGCTGGCTTCGGTCCTTTCCCTTGGAATCGAACGCTCGTCCATGCGAATATTCAGTGTATTTGCATATCCATTTAGATAGGTTGGCTTAGACGCTCAAATACAGGTAGAAATAACATTTTTTTTTCGTGTAACTCGCTCGAATCGGCGAAGGAGAGTTATCTACAGCCGTCTGCGTTTTTGACAGATAAATAAAAAAACCCTTTACTATTTTCTTCTGCTATTTTTATACGTGGATTTAATGGAATGAGGCAAGGGGATTTCTATCTTTTACCTTGTAAAGGCTACATAAATTGGAATTGATCGCATTATAGTTCGATCTAAAAAAATATTAAGTTATGCTTTTACTCCGTCGAACTTCAAACCTTACTATGCATTATTTATGACGAGACAACAAAGTTTCGTCTTGTCACCTGGCACGAAGAGCAATGTAGAATTGAGTATGATTTTTTCGAGAATCTATTGCGATTTTCTCTATTTAGTCAGGACAATTATGCTGAAAAAATAAAGAGGCTCAATCGTACAAACGCTTTGGAGGAAATAATGGCATGCTATTTAAAAATTACTAGAAAATAACACAGTAGTAGTACATTATAATAAAATTAAAATAGCGTTATTGGGATTTTCTGTTAATAAATTCCTAGTAGCAGCAGGGAGTCTAGAAACCTGGAAACGAATACCTGGCAAAAATTGGGTGCAGAAATCCAGTTCCAAGGTAGGCAGAAGGCATACAGGCTTGAGGTTAAGTACATATCGAAATACTTTCGAGATTTCTTACTTCAAAATAATTCATGTTTTCAGTTTTTATTTCAGAGACTAATCGAGTTACTTTGTTCGAAAAACAGTGAAATGATAAACAGTATTACAGTTGGCATGGCGAATAAGGACAAACACAGAGTAACGAGCGTTGCTAATTAGTGACATCTGACAGTCTCAGTTTCACAAAAGGCTGCGTGACGTCTCAGTTAAGGGTCGGATTGCACCGATTAACGATTCAAGATGCATTCGCAAAAGCAGTCCACAGTATATTGAACAGTAGGCCAAGTTGGTAATATTTTTATAATGTATTGTTGCAGTAAACCCTCTCAAGGATAGAGGAGGCCCGTGCATAGCAGTGGAACGTATTTGGACTAATGATAATGATGATTATTAGTACTGTGTTATTTCTTGAGGCTAATTGTAAATTTAAGTAATTTACGTTAATATTAAATAAAATTTTAAGTCTATATCGTATTTTTTTAAACAAGTCAATAAAATGGTGTAAATGTCCTAACCGGTGTAATTACCTACATTTAAACACAAACAAAAATGATTTAATCAAAAAATATTTATTTATATAAATAATTGTTTTATATTCATTTTTTTCTTGACGTAATTATACGTGCGTTATTATACATTATTGTATTCCCCAAAGGTATAGGAAAAGGTGCATTTCTGCATCTACATTTCTTCACATATCAGTTCCAGGTAACAGAGGCCTATCCCATTGCCATTTTTCAGTTAAATTGCCAGTGTAAAGTTGTCCTTCTACTAGTCTCTGAACTGTGTGTTCAACTCTTTCGTCGGGCCGTTACGGCGTGTCGTCTAATTACCATAACGCCGCTCCTCTCGTTTTCAGCCTGTTTGCTCGCACTTAAGACGAAATTACGTTAAGGATCTTTACCTTAGCTCTGAACGATGATGAATTAGAGCCGGCTTAACAGGAATGTTTGGAGTTTTTATTTCTAATACAAGCTGCTTTGGAACTAAAATATTTAAGTATCTACTGGATTAGTGTTTATTATACGATGTAGCGTGATTTAGCCTTGTTAGCAACAATTGGTTGAGGAGAGTTAAGGTTTAAGGTTAGTAAGTAAATGTACTAAAAAATTTACAATCATATGGGTAATTTATTTTGGAATGAAAAACTTAGGTATCAATAGGAATTAAGATTATTTATATTAAAAAAATCCACCTGATATATAAATATAACAATGTATGTATGTATGTATGTAAGCAGTGATGGCCTCGAGGTTTGGGCGCGCGGTCGAGAATCTCGGCGGTCGCGGCTTCGAACCCCAGGCACACACCTCTGACTTTTCGAAGTTATGTGTGTATTCACATTGAATTATCACTTGCTTTAACGGTGAAGGAAAACATCGTGATGAAACCTGCACATCTAAGAGTTCTTAGGAATTTCTTAGATGTGTAGTCCGCCAACCCGCACTTTTTTTTTTTTTTTTGTTATAGAGGGGAAAGCTATTTATGGCTCTACTTCCCGCCAGCCCGGGGGCAGTGGGGGACGGGAAGCGTATGTCGGGGTCACCGGTCTTCCAGCCCGGCGCGCGGCGACGTCATATCCGCGCAGATGTTAGTGCCGGGCTGGGTCCCTAACAAAATCCCTATACCGGCATACCGACCAAAACCCCCCAGTGGCCATCTCCGCGCCGAGTGGGGCGACCACGGTACGCGGGCGAGAGGCGCCCACCGTTAACCGCAGCCGCCCAGTGCGCCTCCGAGACGTAAACGTCTCGGCCGTCTCGGAGTTATAGGGGGCGCAGTTGCACCCCCACTAGCTTGTTCGGGCGCCCCGGTTGTGAATGGGCGCCCGCGACGTACACAGGCCACAGTGCCGCCGCCCCTCTCGGGGTCACTTTCAGTGAGGACGCGCTGCCCCCACAGCACGTCCAGCGACCCCAAGGGCCCCTTTAAGTCGCCTTTTACGACAGGCAGGGGATACCGTGGTGGGATTCTAACGCCCCCTTTCCACAGGGCAGGGCGCCGGATCTAATTGTCTCTGTTGACCCGGCGCCTCCTTCTTTGACGTCTTTGGCGGGCGGGATCGCTTCTTTCGCGATCCCGATCCGCGCTCTCCTTCTGCGACATGACGTACTCGCAGAAGGAGAGCATCGCTCGCCAGGACCTCGGACTCCCGACCATCGAAGAGACGACGGCCGGGAGCGAGAGGTCTCCACCGACAATAGCGCGGAGAGCGCTGCGCTGCATCTCCCAGGCTGGACACTCTTCTAGTGTGTGCTGGGCTGTGTCGTCCAGACAGTTGTCACAGTGGTGACACACGGTCGACTCCTCCTTCTGTGCCACCCGACACAGGAAGTGGCCGAAGCATCCGTGCCCCGACAACACCTGCGTCAGGCGGAACGTTGCCGCACCGTGGCGCCTGTCTACCCACTGGTCGAAGACAGGACGCACTGCCTCGACGGTCCCAGCACCAGCACTGGGATTCTCCAGCCTGGTTCGCCATTCCTCCACGGCGGCCGTACGGAGGGAGGCTTTCAGTGCCTCAACCTCTCTCGGGGCCAGCCTGTCCCCGCGACTTGACGCCTCCTCCCGCTGATGGTATAACCGCGAGAGGAATTTGGCGTCAAGGTCCCACGGCAGGGACCCGGGCCAACCCGCACTAGGCCAGCGTGGTGGACTACGACCTGAACCCTCTCAATGGTAGAGGAGACCCGTGCTCAGCAGTGGGCGTATATGGGTTGATGAAGAAGAAGAAGATGTATGTACAATGTACGTGTATCAGTGTAGCTGCTCTATCTACGAGCTCCGAACACAGAGAAAGCCTATGCATATAAAAGTGTCAGTGTTATGACGTCACATATTATATAACTATGTCGCAGGGGATTACGTAGTTAACTGCTTGGCTCGTAGCCCTACCCCCCCCCCCTCCCACTTTCCCCTCTCCGCCCTTCCGTCTGCGGTGCGCTATTTTACTGGAATTGGCAGCCGTTTGTAAGGATTGCGGAGATTTTGCCGGCAAAATGCAATTCGGAACACATGACGTGGTATAAACTATGATAAAATAACACACAGCCGTTTTGCACTTATTGCGATTCGAAGTCTAATTGACAGTTGGCATTTTGGTTGACTTCCTTAGTCATTCTGTTTGGGGTGCGTTCTGAACGTAAATGTGGGTTCGATTGACGGTTTGTTTGAGAAACGTTTGTGGTTGAAACTAGTGGCGGTACTTCTATAGTAGCTGAAAAGCGTTACACGTAAATTGTGTAGTGTCCTATTTCTAATTGTTTATTGACGGGTCAGGATATTCTAATTTAAATGTCAAATTGCTTTTGTTAAATAAGGATATAAAGCTTAAAAATTATTACCCTACTCGGAATTTTTTTAGGCAAACTGAACTTTTGAGCTTCTATGGAAATACCGCCATTGTTTGTTATTCGAATGTTTATAAGGACCTTGACCTTCAAATACGAACCATGTAGAATTAGTTTTATGAAGTCTGGATAACATTATAACTTTTACATGAGATTAATAACGAGAAAAAATCCCGTTTTCTACTATACTACAAAAACAGTAAGGAAGCCTATTATTCATAGCCTATTCATTCATGCAAGTACAGATTTATAAAAGCGTGTAAATACAGAATTGTCTCTCTAAAACCAAACATAGCTCCCAAAGACGGAGACCCGGTCAGAAATAACTATGCAATAGTTCCTTTCGACCGACATTATTAGTATCTGCTTACCACCCAACCGCAGACAAAGGCTGGCACGTTGCAATTATTCTTGAAGGGCCCAGCGGCACAGTCGGCTGACCTCAAGACGACGGGGTCTTAACCACTGCCCGAACTCCTTTTCATTACATCGGAATTGCAAGACGAAATTAATTGAATTTATAATTTGTCAACAAATACTTAAATAATCTTCGAAGGAAATGTAAATACTAATGATTTTATTGGAATAAATAAATAACAAATGAATGCACCCGACAGTTATATGTACCTAGTTCTTACCCCACTTTAAGATACTTGTCTTTTGTCGTAGGTAACAGAAACTGGAACAAATATCTGTGAAGTACACAAAAAAATGTCTCGGTGTGGGGTCGAACCAGCATTTCCTAGTTTTGTAAGCTATTGTCTAGCCGACTTAAACACGGGATAGCAAATATTAGCGTTTCAAAATTGTTTAACGATTTTGATGAATCTTGATCATAGACAACTATCGAAATGTCACAAAGTCCAATAAAAACTTATAAGAAAACCTGTGGCTTCTAATTTACATACAACAATTTCCGCCCTGAAACAAATCATGCTAAATTTATACTAGCGATTAATGTAATAGTGAACTAACATTATTTTATCAAATAACATGAACTGTTTGCGTTAATTAGTCATGTTTTCGGTACAAAATCAGTTACCAGGTGGTAGATCACGCTAAGCCTAATTTGAATGAGAGTAAATCCATTCGTTCGGCGCGCATTTACATAATCGCCTGGGGGTGATTAATTTACTACGTACCGTTAAACAATACAAAAGCACCGAATGTGTAAATACAATGTTACATTTTTCTTGATATACAATTTGAACTGATGAATACATTTAAAATTTAAGTGAAAATGGTAAACAACTTATTTATATTATTTTATTTTGATTTTTAAATCTCCCTTAAATGACCTTTGAAACAAAAAAAGTCAATAAAGTTTATGTTTATATATTTTTCTTATCACGTTCATTTGTATTAAGTTAGCGGTACTCCGTATGTGGGTAGCTTTGACGATGATAAATTGCTAGTGCAAGTACTAATATTACATTACTTGATATGAATGTAATCTGTTACCTGAGTCTATAATAGTTTATTGTTTTTAACAATATTTTGACCACAATGAAGATAGAGTTGGCCGTTAAACGTATTGTATGTATGTTAGAACTTTATAGATTACGAGCCGAGTATTTGTTTTGTAAATAAGTATTATTGTATTGTGTAGAATTTAAGTATTTATATAACATTGTACTATGTTTTTTACCCATAATAAAAACACGATTAACAATATAATATTAAACAAGAGATTGTTTTGTAAATTGTGTATTTTCTATGTTTTAGTATAGGAGGACTATACAATGTTTTATTTATAATACAAAAACGCTATATACCGTAATACCAAGAAAATTTTTCTTCAACTGTTCGCACGGAGTTTTTCCATTTGCTTTCATCCCACGCCTACGCATGTTCTTTGACTAGCTTTACATATGTTTTAAAGGATTTAGATTTTTCATTCGGTTTTAATTTAAAATATATTAATATTAGAATGGTATTCTTATTATTGGAATCCTTGGAAATCCAACTTATATTAAAAAATAACATTTAGAAGATTTTTTTTTGTGAAGCAAGTATATTATGAAGTTTCGTTTCAGTCCCTAACATAAGTCGTTAAAATATTGAAATAGAACAAACAAACAAAAGTGAACTTGAGCTATTAAAAAATATATACAATTTACTTCAATCTATGTTAAATACCACATATAAATTCATCGATATAGCATTGCTCAGCATTAAGTCCATTTAATTAACATCCCCATGTCATCCCTTCTCGACGTAGTTTCTACAAGGTTTCGTGCGGACCGGTCAAGATTTTATTTCGCTTTGGTGCAAGTGTTAAGAGAAATATTCATTAATTTTATAAATAAAATTAGGTATTATACCCTTCAATTTAATTATACCAGTTTGTAATGGTGGGCGTAATGCCTAATGTATTCTCTTAAAGTCTAACCATGGGAGATGCAAAGATGAGGCGTAAAATAGTTTAAAGTCATAAATTACTCCAAAAAGAACTGAATTATTTAAGATAAACTTTAAAAAGTGAATTTAATTAAATTTTAATTTAAACACTTATGTAGATGTTTGAAAACCATTAAAATAGGGGTGCGAATAGCTTAGTAACTATCCCTCTATACTTATAGATTATTCAAAACTGTCCGTCCGTGTAGACTACAAGGTACGCTTTTTTAAGTTTGGTCTTCTTCTTAAAAAAAAACGTCATAAGATCTATGAAACAAATTTGTTTTATATTTTTGTTAATAAAATTACACCAATTAATAAAATTAATTAATAATTTTATATTTTTGTTAATAAAATTACACCAATTAATTAATAAAATTAACCTGAACCGTCTTGATGTCGGCCTTATTAATAGTTTATTGAGTAACCCTACATCAGAAGAATGTTGTATGTTATACGAATTAGTGATTTAGGCTTTTTTTTATTATTAATCTAGTTTTTAAGTTAATTTAATTTCCTAGCTTGTAATTTTTCACTTATTGTTCTATACTGTGTATTGCAATGATGGGACTGGCATGTCCATAATGGAAAAAAGTCCCTAAATTAAATAAAGAAAAAAAAAAAAAAAAAAAAAAAAAAATACACCATGCCAATTAAAAAAACTGTTCGCTTAAAGTAGATCCTAACACCCTCATTACCTTTTAATTTGTGAAAGTCAAAAAGCACAACTTACACTTCCAGTAACTATCGAGTATTAAATAATAAATTATGGAGAGGGCATAATTATAATATTGTTACTTTAATAAAAAGGTTTCATATGCTTCAAATCGTCGTAAGTCTGCATCTTGTAACACAAAGCGAGGTGTCATGAGCAACACTTCCTCGGGCGCGACTGAGCCGCCCGGGGCCACTACCGCGGTCACTTCCAACCGCGTGAAATTGACTGACACCAGTGCACACGCTACCCAATTCTGCACCCCAGGGACAACTGGCCTGGAGGCTTGTAAAACGGAAGGTCGTGGGTTCGAGTCTTAAGAAATTGCTTCGTAGATTTTGGGAGATTTTTTTACGGGTAATGGAAAAGACGAAATGGATTTTTTTAGACAAATTAAACTTCTTAACAAGACCATTATTTTTTTATTACTATAATAGTCCGTCTACCATCACTAAAATATGCTGATAAAAAAGAAAACAAGCAGATTTTTGAATTATCCTTAAATAGAATATTTTGAAGTCTGTCACTGTCATAATAGAAGTCGCGTAGCTGAAACGTGAACGCTATACGATAATTTTTTAAATTAATTTAATTTAACTAGGAGAAGTACCCCGATAAGTAAAATGAAGAAGTAAGTATATGATTTGTAATTTATAATTGCCACTGAATGTTAATAACATTAGCATGACTGTATGACTGCAAAGGACGCCTTTCGTCTTATTTATACCACGTATATTCTTCTTACGTATATTTATTTGATAGTCGTACTTTAGGATATGGCAGAAATTAACAAGCGCCTTAGAAACTCTTTTGGTTCGAATTAGGGATGTTGCGAATATTCGCATCCGCATCCGCATATGCGGAACATTCGCATCGATTTGGACATCCGCATCCGCATCCGCATAAATCGCTGCGGAGCTGATGCGGTTGCGGATGTGTAGCAGATCGCGAAAAGAAAGAAAGGGGTGGGGGCGGCGAGGTGCGCGTGTCGGTCTCGAGTGTCGAGTGGGTGACCACACGTGCTGATTGACCAATAGGAAAGCAATAACATTTTATACAAATCAACCAATCGATCAATTTTATACAGATCCGCATCCGCATCCGCATCCGCGGATGTGAGCCTCTTAAAATTCGCATCCGCATCCGCGGATGTGAATAAAAATTGAATCCGCAACATCCCTAGTTCGAATGCTCTCTCAGTATATCTCAGACTCTCAGTAGCAAATAGGTAATCTGGTAAGCGAAAATACGTGAAAGTGTGTATTCAATATTTTCCAGAGCGACGCCAGTAAAGGTCCATACATCAAAATCCCTGCTACAGAAACGCGTACGCGGCAGCAAGTTTTTAAAAATACCAGCTGACAGGGAACAATATGTCGAGGAAGATTTAAAGCCACGCGTTGATATAAAAATACCAAAGCATTCGTTTCATCCGCGAGATAGAAAATTGAAAGATGAGGACCCACGTAACCCATTTGACATGCCTGAACATATGCGACTCTTCGTATTCAGCGACTATAAAAGGAAACCTCAAAAAGAGCCTTGCATAATGAGCGATCCTCATACTATCTGCGATGTCGATGATACCTTTTATAAAGTCATTGAAGGTCGACCTCTACGAGCACCTGGAGATGTTAAAATTTACATGAAAAACATACGGGACATAACTTTGTGTAAAGCGAATGCCGCGTATCTGATAGATCAGCTCATCCAAATAGATACTGATCTTGCGGACGAAGTAGCAGAGTATGACAAAGTCAATGATCTCTTTGCAAAATGTAAAAATAATTTCGTACAGTTCGCTAAAGAAAGTTACGAAACGGCAAAAGTAACACAAATGATTGCTGAAGAGGGGGGACAAGCACTGGCGAAAGTATCTGAAAGTCTGGAAGCTTACAACTTTGAATTTCTGAAATTACGTAATCAAGTATCGGCAACTGCTGCCGTTTTTGAAGTATTGGCTAAGTATAGGAAATTCCTCAATTCTATAAGTCCAAAAAAATGGCGAGAGCTATACGACAAATATCCCGCTGAAGGCAAAAGGGTTTCTCTAGCAATCTCTACTGATGAAGTAACAGAGCCACCGGAGAAAAGTTTGGAATTTTACCAAAATTGTGTTCAACAAATTCAAAAATACCAACCTATCCTGTATTTTAGAGATCCAGAAGAACTAATGCATTTGTATGAGGATTTGAGTGCACAATGTTTAAATTACATGCAAGTCGATGTTATCGCAAATTCCTTGGTATCTTCCGTTTTAAAAAACAGAAATGAATTAAAAGCTGAAGTGTTGGCTGATGTTGCTGAAGTTGCAGAAATTGTAGATGATTTCAAGGCACATGTTGAATTCATGGAGGAAAAAGAAAAGGATTACAAAGTTCTTTTCGATAGTTTATTGATAAATAAGTTTCAAGATTTATGTTCTTCAGAAGATGCAATTAAATTATTCACATATGTCCAATATACATATAAACAGCTTTTCGGCGGCTCAGAGGATCCGAAAGATAATATAGTTACTGTAATGCTACAGCTGGAAATGCATTACCTTGAGCTCACGTTAGGGCTAGATAGTTTGGATCAAGGTATCGTCAAACAGGCAGTGAATGAACTCTTCGCTGAGGACATTAAAGTTATGAAGAGAGCATACAACGCTCAGAGAAGTATGAGAGAGTGTGATATACTAAAGAAAGCGCTTTATACTAGCTTCGAACCGTCAAGAGCCACACGTAAATAAAACACAACACTATACAGTAGTAGTGGAAATATTTAGTTTATTAAAATTCCTAGACGTAAGGTCTTTTATATACGTTATTACGCTGGCTAGACTTCCGCGCATTTCGTTGCTTTGAGCGGATTATTTCAAATGTAATTATCATAAGTTAGGGCGCACACGGCTGATTCCGAGTGTTCTGTTCAGTTGCTCGCGCACCCGGGGGACTAAACATTTGCTTTCATGAATACCTTACCATAACAGACGGTACTCAACCTACACCGTAAAAGCAACAATGTAAATTTAATTTCAATCTCATTGTAAATAGCGCGCGTTTCGCATCCACTTTACCAGCCAGCTTATTTTATGAAAATACACGTGCTTATGTTGCACAAAACCGTATAAAATACCAATACAAAAGTTGTTTAGAACCTATCTTTTGAAAATATGTAATCTTTACATATTCTATCATAAGTTTTAAAGCCATAAAATGAAATTCTATTAAGCAGGACGTTTAGAATTTTTAAACGACGATTGACAACTTGAAACCTGTTTAATTTTTGCAACCTCGTTGAATATTTCAATGAAAATTGAATAATTTCGTTTGTGATTACGTTCGCGGCGGGCACAAAAAGTTCATATTGTGTCAATTTAACTTCTAATCACTTTTTAAATACGTTAGCAGAGACGCGAGCCCGATCAACGAATAAATTTGAATTTGTTAACAAACTGATTCGACTACGCCCCGTTCGCTGACAATTGAAGGGGAAACAAATTGATTTTAGCTCAAATATCCATTCACTTTTCAAAAATTGTATGCGAAAATAACGAATGTATAATGCATTTGGGAACACTTCATTAATGGCCCTGCGTCAAATACAGTTGGACAAAAAAATATATTCGTCGCGTTAAGGGTCAAAAATATTTCAATAACAGGAATTCTTGTACGGTTGAACGTTTATAGAAATTCGATTTATTATTTAAACAAAAGTACGTCGAAATGCCGGAGGTTTAATGCATGCATTCCGCTGTTATTAAAATCGTTGGAGCGTCGGCTGCCGGTTCCACCGTGGCCTAACAAAGGGAGCATCCACCCGTCGATTGATAATTAATATTGTTTTATTATAAAGCCGGTGAAGCTGTATCTGGAGCCAGCCCGCCCGCTGTAGCGGAGCGCCCATCCGTGATAATTCTGTAATGCTATTATTGTTTAGATAAGTTTTAATTAGGGAATATTTGATTATAAAATTTACGATTAAACATTCCCTCGGTTGTAATTTTGTGTTCGCTTGAGACTTTGTTCCAGCCTTTTGCACAGGTTTTGATTATAATTTAGCTTTGTTATTTAGATGTATTTTTATGTGGAATGCGTTTACTTTAAGTCCGTTCGCTATAATTATTTCCTTCAATTGTTAAGTTTTTACATATTTGTAAGATTTGTTATTTTTAGTAATCCCTCATTTACTTACGTTTTATGGTAATTATGTTTTAGAATACAAAATAATAAATATTTATCTTTGTTTGCTTTATTCATAACATATGACTCTTACTTGTTGCCAAAACTAGAAATTGTACAAAAATATGTTAAAGGTTTGATAATTATGCCTAACATCTTAACAGGTTAACAACCCGACCAACGACCAACCAAAGACAATAAAAACAAAACGTCCCGTCTAACAAGCCTCACGTCCGATAAGTAATAATGTCTGATCCGCAGTGTTTATTATTAGAGAATTTAATATCGTCGGGGCGTCGTGTGAAGAGCCATGCATTATGAATAAAGGGTGGGTGGTCGGCGCAGGGCTGGTGCCCACTTGCGGCGACTTGATTGATTACGCCGGCGATCTCCACCGGCCCAGGTTATTATGTAACTGGCTTTATGGAGCTTTGTATCGATGTCTCAATTGTAGAGGATTCTCGGGGTTAACACTCTAATATAGAAGACTGTTGGGGATATACAGGGAAGTAATTTTTTACTGTTAAATTACTACCAGTGTTTACATTATATTTTAATTAATTGTAGAAAGTATTTTTTTTATTCCAAGGGCATTTTCTGATATCAATGAGGATTGGCGCTTTCTTGGGGAGGTCTACGTTCAGAAGTGGACGGCGATAGGCTGAGTACATACATATTTTTCGATACTCCATTTACGTATCTATTCCAGTATACATAACGTTCATTTCATTTTATCTGTTCATCACCTTAGATTCACCTGTAAGAGTGTTACAAATAGTAAAAAGTGTAACTAAACAAATAGACTCCATTGGCTTTCCAAAAACATGAGCATAAAATTAATTTACATAAGCTACCCGCTTGCCGGAAGTAAGAAAAACGAAATAGCGCGATGTCTGGAAACGTGCCTGATAACGGGATTAGGATCGTCTCTGAAACATAAAACTTATATCATCCTGGATCTATTTGTGTAAGTATTACGTTTTAATACTGAGAATTTCCTGAGTCCACCACACTAGTTTGGTGAAGGCAAAAATAAATGATGTCTTTATATACCAGGATTCCTAGCCATCCTTTCAAGGATCGTGAAAATCCGTGAAGTGTAGCATTTTTTTAGAATACATTTAAATTACTCGAAAAGTTTATGCCTGGGGCAATTAATGCCGTTGAGATTGTTACTCGATAGTCACTTAAGAAAATTTATCTAAGGTTAATTCTCCTCGATGACAACCAATTGTTTAAAGGTAATAACCCCAGCGACCTCTCTCGGTAGATGGATGCTATGAGACTAATTGGAGTTTTAGTATTAATTGCTCGTATTTTGTCCAAAGTAACGATTGAAATGAATACCTCTGAGTAAAAACTTTACGTTTCTTTGTCTAGTTGCTAATAAAATGTTTTTCAACTAAGTAATGCTAACATTATTGTATCCGAATTTTATACCGTAGAAAGCATAATTAGGAATATATTCATTAATACAATGTTTTGAGCACGATAATTCCTTTAATCTTAAATGTAATCTCACAAGATTA
The DNA here is from genome assembly GCA_030295005.1 of Cephonodes hylas. Classification (NCBI taxonomy): domain Eukaryota; kingdom Metazoa; phylum Arthropoda; class Insecta; order Lepidoptera; family Sphingidae; genus Cephonodes; species Cephonodes hylas. The sequence continues at coordinate 9,684,607 of AP025366.1, forward strand.
CCTAAAGAATTGAGCACAGGGTTTTCCGCACTATTACTTTGATAGTCTGGGTTTCAAATTCAAGATATACAACTCTTTATTTACTCTTTTTCATCTACAAAAGAATACTAATGAAACTAAAAAGACCGTAGGCGTCTTTGGCGGCAATTCGTCGAATTTCTATTCGTAGAATACAAACTAAATTCGCAATACAAAATGATATACGCCCAACATTAATATAATTGATTCTCGTATATTGCTCGATCCAATCCAGACTTCTTTCACGCATGAGTGATGGTGGTGCAACAGTAACGACACAATGATGTGACGCGGCCCACGACGCCATTTTTTAAGGGTAAACTGACGGTCACCATTAATCTCCAACCCTTGCTTGGATTTAGGCGCTGAATAAACTTCAGCTCAGCGCTTGTCAAAGTTTGCCTTGTTTATTTGAAGGCAGTTAATATGGTGATCGCCTTTGTGCCTAAATACTACAGGCTTAATATATTATTAGTATCTTATGTGTGCTGTTCTAAACTTGGATCATTCATTTTTTTGTTCTACTTCGCGTTATACTAATTGGATCGAATATGTCAATCTTCAGTGACATCAATATTAAATTTATCTAAATTACTACTTAAGTAGATAATTCATCTGATGTTTTTAAGGTCTTCAAGTATTTTCAATCATTCATTTCACTTCTCATATTGGTGTCGGTTCTTTTTCGTAATTATGTAAAACAATAATTTAAAGGAAACTTTTTTTTTAATATTGCCCAAATATCACATTCTCTTCAAGAATTAAATTATTAAAAAAGTACAACAATGATCAAGATTGAGATTATTTCATTTCCTTCATAAACCTTGACTGATGTTTAAGCATTCATAAAGGGGAAAGATTAGATAGATTAAGAGAAAATTAGGAAAAAATGATAACAAAGCGATATGGAGTGATAGAGCGAAGATAAATGACCTCGGTACATGAGGAGGTTAATGGATCCAAGAGAAGGATATTGAAAATGTTTTTGAGAGGGGCTTAAATATAATATAGACATCAAGATATATGACTCTTGAAAGTAAATCATTTTACATATGATTTACATGTTTACGTATGTACCATATTTTAATGTAAGCACTAGGAGTGTATAATTAAAAATAAATACTCTTAAGAATATTACTGAATTTTGTTCATTCCCCATTACCTAATTGCTTATTAAATTAACAGCCTTATTATGAACCTCCTGTCAAAACAAAAAAAAATTACCTTGAAATAAAGTACATTTTTTAATACCGTGAAAAAACGCCATATCTTTTTCACACTTCCCTTTTTTATATCAAACCTATCCGCATTCACTAAAAAACGTGATTCCAATACAATTTTCACCAACAAAACCCACTTCTAGTCAGGTTTTAATTTAAGTTTTCTCAATGGTACACTCGGCTACGCAGGTGGTAGCTGGGATTTGCATTCGCGAGCTCGTGATCGAGCTTAATTTATCCGTAATGGGTTTAGAACGAGCCGCGAGTGTTCGCACTGATTGCCAGACTCCCTTGAGGGGTATGTGTACCTACAGTATTCACACTGTTTAAGATGTTTAATGTATCTCAATTGTTTGGAATTGAGTATTGAGTTTTGTTTTTGTTTCCCGAAAATTTGCTGTCTGTTGAGAAGAAGGAAATGCGTAGTTGTTTTGTTATTGGAATATTGTTATAAATCGACCTATGCATCGAATAAGGTTACTTATGACTATAACACCAAAGTACTTTTTATGTCTATAATAGAGTTAAACTTGTTTATATATTGCACTAGTAAAGTAATAATGATCATAAATTTTGTTGTTGTATGAAGAACATAAAAATTTACTGATAATTTTGTGCCCAATTAGGTTTAAATCGCTGAGAAAGAGAAGTTGTACAAAAGCACATATAACTTTATTCGATGCATAGGTCGAAATAATATATGTGGTAGTGAATCTAAATTTGTTAACCCTTGGGTGAGCATTATTGTTCTCGTAAGACTAGTAATAGACATTTTCAGAATACTGTAATACGTAGCACTAAAATTTTTACTAGAGCCATGTATAAGCTAAACAACAAAAACTGTGAATATTATAAAAATAAAATTAAACAAGCTCTGTTGAATTAAGGATTAAACTCATCATCAAAATCATTGTAAAAATTAATTCGAAGACCAAAATGATGATCTTATATATCTAAACTCGAGACCATCACTACTTAAATCTCTTCCAGTTGTATTTAATACGGCTAGCAAATGAGCAAAAGTGCATATTACATATTCCTTGTCTACGCTTGTCAAACATAATGACAGGTTAGGCCGAGGACAACAATAGCTCGTTAACCTATCATAATATTATCTATAATAACTGCCTCGCCTTTAACGAACACTACTTTCAATTTAAGGTAGCTTTAATGATACTCTTAAGCTGACAAATACCCGTTTGTTTATAGTATATACTCTTAATATAATATCTTCTACGATTAATCATGGACGTCCTCTAGATTTTAGGTCCTTGTTTTGATGAAAGGAATAATTTGACGCTACTCTTCTAGTACTCAGGGATTATTTTTAAAACACATGCTGATGTCTCCTGTCTTAAGAAAAGTATAATTATATAATGCCTATGCCCAGAGAGGTTGTTACAAGATAACTACAAATTAAGTTACCTTTCAGTGAATCCTCTGTTTTGCAAATTCTCTCAATTAAAAGCGTATTAAAATAATAAAAAATTAAAACACGTAACAGCCACATGCATAAATAAAGTGTTGGGTCGTATCAGAAACTACGAGAAACTTTCCGCCTTACAAACTCTCAGACCCGGAACAAATATTTGTGGATCACAAAAGAAAATAGTCAGAGCTAGAAGTCCCTTTGCTTTTACTGTAAATGCGACTTGATTCTCAATAGACCCCGTCACGACGCCGACAAAAACTGAAGTCCAAAATGAATATGAATCAAGCTCAAATGTTTTAATACATAATACGTACTAAAGTGTCTAGCGTCTGCACAGAGCTGTGTCATTATTAATAATCGCTTTAAAGATCTAGGAGCACCGTCGTTGCAGACATGATACATTTCAAAATCGACAAAGGAATTCTCGACGAAACTGCGCTCCGACGGGAGTTCGGGGGACAAAGTAAAATGCAAATTTCTCATGTATTTCCAATTAGCGCCCGCCCGCCGCCCGCCCACCGACCGAAATAATAAGTGTTGTTAAGAACTCGCCGTGTTTGAGCCCAAACATTGACTTGTTCTCTTCGAGCAGCGTCGATTGTGAAGACTATTGTACTTACTGAAATCTTTACATTCAAATGTGATTATGAAATCTTACAAAATTAAAAAAAAACTAGCTTTTGCCCGCGACTCCGTCCGCGTAGACTCTAGGGTTAAGTGCAGAGAGATTTTTGCATTTATAACAGGTTTATCCCACGGGATTACATTTTCCAGGATAAAATTATCCCATGTTAATTCTGTGAACCCTACCTACCTCTATACCAAAAATCATTCAAATCGATTTGGTAGATACAGAAATACCCATTCCCACGGGAATACTTAATTTTCCGGGATAAAAACTATCCCATGTTAATTCTGTGAGCTCTACCTCTCTCTATACCAAATTTCATTCAAATCACTTTGGTAGATTCAGAAATACCCATTCCCACGGGAATACTACATTTCCCGGGATAAAAAGTATCCTATGTGTTATTCTGATGTATAAGCTATATTGTGGTAAAGTTTCATTCAAATCCATTCAGTAGTTTTAACGTGAAAGAGTAACAAACATACATCCATACTTACAAACTTTCGCCTTTATAATAATAGTAGGATGGTGATTAAAAAATTGTTTTAGTACCTTCCATAACTGACGTCCACTTACGAAGTATACGCAGACTTCATGGCTTGATGAATCGCTCATTACATACCTTAGGAATTAAGTCACCCAACATAAACTTCTAAAAAATACGGTAATTATAATAATATACCGAATGTTTGATATACATACAAGTGGTGATCTAAAACACACATAACTAAAAAGAAAACCTTTTAAAAGTAGAATGAAGTCTTTCTATCGGTAGACAAGCGATAGACAGCTACCATCTCTTAAAACTGAGCACAACACTGCACTGAGAGAATAAAAAATATAATAAACTCAGTAGACAAGTTTAAAACACGGGAAGAGGACGCGGGATGGGACCTACCGTATAATATACCGAACCTTTCACTTAATTCCTTTGCTTCCTACAATTCTATGTACACAACATAGCGACGTCTCGCTGCAGACACCGAGACATTCCACCGTTCATAAATAAAACATACAGACCCTCTCAAGAGTACCAACCGGCTAATATCCTTGTATAGTTAACGGCACTGAATACCTTTAATATATTTCGAATTTTTGTAAAGGATATTTCGCTACTTTCCGACAAGATTTTTAATAAATTTTATAAAGTTATTTAAAAAAGTCAAATGCGAAGCCTTAGTATTTCAAGGAAATTTCAGCCAGCATAGTTTTCATGAAAAACTATAAGAAAAATTGAACGCTAATAAATAATATTTCATGGTCATCGAGACACCTTAGACTACGACGCCTCAACGTCGCGACGCCTCTTGACCTAATCACTAATCACAACTACCCCTCGACACATCACCATTAAAACGCTCCTCACATCATAGCCGTGGGGCCCGGCTTCATCCACAAAAATTACTGAAGAAAAATTTCCCTATGTCCTGTCCCAGGGTCTTATTTTGGTAACGAGATAGTTACCAAAAATCGTTCAAATTGGTCCAGCGGTAAAGGCATAAAAATGTAACAGCAGACATACTAACAGTATTTTTCAATCTTTACAAACCATTAATTATATATTAATACACTCGTACATATTCTTCATCAACCCATTTTCGCCCACTGCTGAGCACGGGTCTCCTCTACCATTGAGAGGGTTTTTAGGCCATAGTCCACCACGCTGGCCTAGTGCGGGTTGGCGGACCATATTATGTAGGTGTATGTAGATAAGTCGAAAGAAAGGAATTTCAAACGTACTTTTTGCTCAACCTCTGAAAAGCTAGCCAAGTCTTCTTCAGTCTGGTAACAAAACATTTCGTCGCATTAAAATTTAAGACAAGAGACACTTCAATTTAATTTCTCATTATGAGAAGAAGCCTCTCGGTGCAGCGAGAAAAATTGGTATTCCATAAATTATTAAAACTGCAAGTCTGTGAGACAGACCGTCTTTGTACTAATTAAGATGGTGCAAGAACTTTGGATCTCATTGACAATTCTGGACTTTGTGGCTACAGTATTATTGTTATTATTACTGTTTAGGAGACTTGTTGGTGTATTTTTGTTATAGTTCTTAAATAACATGATATTCAATGGTCAAGGAGGATACAAACATTTATTATTCATCCTATTGTTCTATTTAGTCTGTCGTGGATTTACCGTGTGTCCGCACAGTCAATTTGAAAACAATTAGCCCATGTTCATTCAACAGTCCGCTAGAACCATTTAAAGATAATTTAATTGATTATAATTGTTTAATAATAGATTAAGTTTGTCTCCTATAATTAGCTGGGTAAATGGCCATGTTCTACTGAAAACCATTATTCTATGGAGAGTCTCAGATACTATTTTACTTCTATATTCTGTCCTAAAAATATTGTGTAGGTATATTAAAGTAATAATAAAACAATATAGGTACATATTTACAAAACCGCCCCTCTTGTGTAAGATATGTAGAGTCTCTTCGCTTGTTGAGATCAATAAACGAAGAGATGCGACGAGACTCGCTACCTGTTGCCCAATCGCCACTTGATTTAAACATTCTTCATTCGAACACAGCGTTCACTGCTGTTTGTACTGAAGAAATCTACTCACATGACGTCTTTTCTGGAGAAGGTAACAAGCAATGTAATGAGTAATGATTATGATCCGACCATTTGTAATGTTTGTGTTTAGGTTTTATTAAGTAATTTAGCTTCCTGTGCCACGAGACAAACGAGACTGATATTATGTTAATTAAAAAATCTACTTCTTAAGCATAATTAAGCTTGCCCTATTGATTGAGCTGTGACATAAGAAGTATACTGCCAATGGCCTTCGTCTGTTTGTCCAAAGTTAAAGTCCCATGTAGACCCGTTTAGATCTAACCAACATGAACTGTGAAAAATCTACTTATGTCAAAATAGAACAAGCCCTAAAGACACTCCAGACTTTTATAGAATGATTTCAATACAATTTTCCATTAATGTTTCGTAAATAAACTCATAACTCACCTTCAGGCACGTTCTGCATCTCAACTATTTCCTTATTCCACTATAAATCTGTTAGGTATACATTTGGCGACCCGCGGGCCGGACACTTAACCCGATTGACCCGGCCTCGGTATTTTTATTGCTCCTTAGACTGAGTTTGGTGCACGAGGACACTTGAGCAAACGTCGAATAGCGCGAATTTTTTTCGAAACAATGTTTTGGGGGTTAAAAAAATATGAAAAGCTGAGTGCCGTCGCGGTGGGTTCGAGGGCTCAGGTCATTACACCTTTGTTTTATCGAACTGAGCATGATGGATCCTGTTTTTGGTGTAATGACTATTGAGACTTGCTCCGCGTTTTTTGTCTGTTTTGAACTTTATATAAAACGGGGCTGGATTAGTAATTATTGCCTTCATCCACGTAGACATAAGTTTAAATATTCATAGGTACTTGTATTCCCAAAATAGTAGGCAATGGTGCATTTCAAAAACCCCGCTTCGCCAATTTTATTATCATTTTACACATATACTTCTAAACTTCTTGGTGTTTCTGAGAAGTTTTATTATTTATTTAGAGAAACACGCAAAAATATATTTTCTGGCCTCGGAATCGAAACCGGGACCTTCAGTTTGCAGCCCACACGCTTGAATCTAGACCACAAGGCAGTCACAGCAGCATAGTTACTGTGATTTACAAAAACAGTTTTGGACACCCCAACATTTTTTATGCATTTATAAAAAAATCAGAGTAATAAAACAGTATAAAACACGCCAACATTACTCTTACATCAATCTGCGAATCACCATAACAAATGTAAAGCAACTCGGAGTAATATTAATCCATTTCCATACAAAACACACGCATCTTTATTCATGTCACTTTAATTTCAGCGTGTACACAGATTGAAACAATAAATTGCATTGTAACGGTGCACGAGCGCCCTCTCGCCGCATACGTGTCGTCGAGCAAACATTATGACAAAATTAAGACAGCTGGAACCGAGTATGCAAATGTATTGGAACCTAAGCAAATTTTAATTAGAATGTAGACGGCTTTGCGGGGGATTTGGGTGTTCTGTGCTGTGTCTGTAAATGGGTTCAAAAAGTGATAGGAAATTGGATTGGCTTAGGATTAGATTACTGACAATTTAAGAGTTCAATGTGATGGAATATAGCTGACTGGTGTATATGAAAAATATGTTAATTATTGTAAATTGTTAAGCTAGCTGTAAGTTAACTAAACCGTTGGGTCATTAATAAAAAAAAATGTTACGATTTATTTTATTTATTTACTGTAATATTTATTAAATTTTCGTTTTTTTACTTCATGTAGTCTTAACAAAAAGCTTTATTCTTTTTCCTGAATATTAAAAAAAAATCTTTGACAATAGTCTTGCATGCAGCTAGTCCTTTAGAATAACTGGTAAACAAAACATTTAGGGAAAAACAAAAATGCATAGTGAATGTAACTATTGCTTTGCCTTTTCGTTACCTCAAAAGTACTGAATCCCTTTGAATAGCTCAGATACGTAAAATAAAAGCGAGTTTGTATTTCCGCATCGTATTTGTTGGCCGTTTGTTCAAACAAACAGTGGAATCCCTAAGTTCCTTCTATCCTTGATAAAATATCACAAGCACCGACTGCGAATTCCTTTCATTCCCAACAACGAACCAGTGGCTCGGAAAACATCTTTTATGTTTAACGATACGCCATATTTATACAGAATATTCACAACATGCATAAACACAGCATTATCGATGTAAATTGAAGCGATCATACCTTTATAAAGTTTTGTTAAAAAATCAACCGTGTAGATGCAAGGAGCGTGTCGTAGCAATTTCCCAACACAGCCATTGAAGGTCCGCTGCATCCGAGAGGTAGTCTTACAAGCCGAATTGATACTTCAGACACGCCGTGAAGCCATTCTCTTGAAAGCTTTTATATTATATTATCTAAGACCTTTCAACACGTGGTGGAAACGTCTGTGCGATCTATGGATTTCGATTCTCGCCTCTCGCGGGCAAAACGGAAAGTGCTCGAGCTCAGGTACCGTGGGGACAGACTTAAATAAATTTATAAAAAGACGCTATCGATGCAACGCATAAAGTTGAACACGTAGACAGATTTTATAAGGAGACTGAATAGAAAACTTCGTCCTTGTTAACGTTTGTTTATTGGTAGCTGTAACCTGGCTCCGTCGGGGTACAACGTAACTTTATGATACTGAGGTTGTTTTCAATATAATAGCCTGTGTTTGTCTGTGATTATTCAAATATATATCTTCTTGGAGCTGTTATAGAATTGCTATCCATTCCGTCTTAAACTTGATTTTTAACAAAAAATTAAGGCAACAAATTGTAAAATTTATTAATAGTTATGGGTAATTTGGTTGATAGTAGAATTAAATCGTTTATTAAGTTTACAAGACAATTCAAATCACTTACTCAGCTATCTTATTTATCGTCAAACTGGATGTAAACATAACAATCGGTTTATCGGTTGTTTAGCCAAGAGACAAGGTAAAAGCCGGCGGAATAATTTAGCGGGGATTAAGATAGCGTAGGCAGGGTATTTGGGCGTCACTTTCTTGCAAATTGCTCTGGGGCCAGACGCTAGTTACACATGCGATGGTATAAATCCGCATTATGCGAGTAACAACGTTTTGGTTCAATGCCAGCTCCCAGGCAAGGCCCAAGGCTCTGTGCCGCTCCCATACCAGAATGGGCTGAACATACTGTCTTGTACAGCATACTGATGTTAAAGGGAATTACTGCAATTATCAGGCACTAGTGTGTATTTCCTACCTATGCATTTGTGCTGCAACGCTGTAATCGCTTTGCTTGTTTATTATTTGATCAAAAATTATAGCTAATTGTTATTTGTTTTTGTGGCGTAGAAAGTAAAGAAACAAGCTAACCAAATAAGTACATATCATCGCATTAATTCTCACTTACTTCAAAAAGTCATAAGTGGCCTCTAGATTTAAACCCATAACAGTCTCATCAGCTAAAACGGACCTTGACTAAGCCATCGTACTGTAGATATGTTAGGACTAAGTGTATATAGTTACGTATTTAAATGAGTCATTGAAACCAAGGACACACCTAATGTATTGTTCGAAGTAAGTGACCGTGCCAGACGTTGGTATTGTGTACGAAGCGTCAATTAAGTTGATACGATGAGCGGTTTATTTATAACGTTATCTTGGCGAAGCTTTGTTCCAAACAAAAACTCAACAAAGAAACGGTTGATAGTGCAAATATTTATGTTCCGAGGTATACATTATTAAAACACTTAGTGACTGTTGCGAATATTTCGCTCAGCGTCGATGTAAAACGCTGAAAATTAGTAATTGTATGAAAAAAGACTCTTGCTATTATGGTTACCAAATTTATTTTTCATAATAGTTATTAGAAAATGCACACTAACTCTTTTATGCCTCACTAACTACATACTATACCGATATAACTACTATACTTTGCCGATTATATTAAGGTAATCTTTGCGGTTACTACGATTTTCGTAACGCAAAAACCCAGTAACATTTTGTTCTACGTGAAAATTTAGCCTCGATCTGATTCTATGATGACACATATCGCTATTTATCCAAACTATTTATAATTAATTACAGTTAAAAATGTATACATTTTCAAAGTAAAAATTTCTGAAATACAGCACACTGCACAGCACATACTAATCGAAACATAATTTCCAGTTATTTTTTACTGTAAAAGGAAAGGCGAAAGGGTGAAATGAGCTAAGTGTTATTGAACGAGACGCGAAATTAATGCTGATATTAAATTTCAATGTTCACGGAAACGGAAACGGCTAGAGCGATTAATATGCCATGATGTTATCTGAATTCTGAATACATATTTTCATTCGCTATTGATTACTAAGGACAAGGGCTATTGTGGATTAAGGGCTAAAACCTCTCAGTTGTAAAGTAGGCCCGTGCCCAACAGTAGGACGTAGGTTGATGATATTATCGATACTATTCTAGTCAAGCTGCCCTGTTGATATCGAATCGAAATAAACTAGAAAATTAGAATAAACATAGCAACGATTTTGTTTTTATACATAAGTAGGTAAATTACACACACACACACACACGATAATCACGAACTAATATTTTCACATAAGAATACAAGAAAGCGTTTCCTTTATATGGGGGCTCTGTGCAATACCTCAATAGGATTACACGTCCCGCGCTAAGCTTGGAATACTTCAGGTGAAGCGTGGATAGTCGCCAAAATTGGTATTACAACAATTTATAGTCGAATAATTCGTGTTCGCTCTTAACAAGGATAAAGGATTTATAACAATGTTTGTAGTCGCGACCTGACTATAATTCCATATTATTATAAAAGCGAAGAAAAGTTTCTGTCTGTGGCGCTTTCACGCCGTGGCGAAGTTGATGTTAGAAAATACTGTTATTTTAATAAAATTGTACCATAAACTACATACATACTACCGTATAGTACGAGTACAAATGTATCGAATAGCAAGAAAGAAATATGACTATAACTACCTGTCAATTTCCGACTGTAAACAATAAAACTAATCTCAAAACTCGCGACATTTGTGCGGACATGAATATTTTCAAACAACCAACAACTTAATCCTTTGGCAATCACACTCAACAAGTATTACACAAGTCGAGTAAGCCCAGCCCATTTATGTTTAAAATGGCCATCTTATATCGTCCTAATCCTTCTAGTCTCGTACATACGTTGCTTATAATCAATGATTGATTGCACATAAAACATTGCTTTGGCAACATAGCCATAATTACCGCTTAAATGTAAAAATCATGTCATGCTTATAACCCAAAAAAATTCAAATCTACCCAACTTTTTCATACCGTTTCTTTGTTACGTAAAACTCCCTATACAATGCCACAGAAATAATAATTAAACCTACCATGTTCCAATCGCGATTTCAATAATTATTAGCAGTAAACAAATAAGTATACGTAAAAAAGTCATTTAATGAGATCGCCGTCCCGATTTACATTAAAAAGCCTTCGAGCGAGTCTAATAAAATTAACAGTTCTTTCGTCCGACAGACGGGGGTTTAGGGCAGAATTGAAATTCAAATTCGAAGACTCCATATTCTAATATAATTAAGACGCTTCGGTAATTGAGTAGACATCCACCCTGGAGAGAAGTTTCAGTACAGACCAGATTGCGAGCAATAAACATTTTAAAAAAGTTTGTGATTAAATGCAACTCGTGAGATTTATCTCTTTGTATCCGCGTCTCCAAGTTAGTTTGTAGTAATTACTTATTTCAAGTTAGTTCGGAGTCGCCGAATTAAAATCGTGGTTTTCGTAACAGAAGAAAGAATTAGAATTCAGTTTGTAATTTATTGTTGTATTGCTATTTCACAAATGTATAAATTAGAACGTAATATTAGTATGATGCAAAAAATAGATTAATTAGCACAATTAGCCTCAATTAGCTGATATTTTTGGTTGTAAATTTTATTCTGAAAATCAATACATCCTGAAAATAAATAATTATAAAAGAAAGAGTATTGGTACCAATTTTTCTCACAAAAAAGAATGTAAATGATCGGGCAAATTCGGGGGATTAAGACTGTACCCTAATATGGACCTTACAAATCAGACTAACGCAAGGTGTTATTGACATTCTAATCAGAACGTAAATGTAATTTCCAAATATTTAAATTAAAAACGCCACATGCTAAGGTATAGCAGCGAACTAATACAAATACCATTAGAGGAACACACCGTATGTAAATTGGAGCAGACGTTATCCTGCAAACATTGGGTGAATTAATGTTACGTCTTCAAATTCCCCTGGGACGCATGCGGCGTTGTCTCGACTGCACGTTGCTATAAATGTAAATTAAGTTATTGATATAACACGTGAGTGCGAGGTATCGCCAGTTCAATGAATACGCACTTACGTTTTATTAGCGATTTCGAGTTAATTAGTACTTACAGCGCGTTTCATTACACCGTAACCAAAAAAGTAGCCCTTTTTACACTGAAGCATAAGTGGAACTATGGGTCATCAAAAAATTCAAGGAAAGACATATGGCTATTCCCAAGTTGGCGATTACAATACTCTGATCAATGAGTACAGTACAGTTACACATGTACGATAATCACTATCCGGGATGAAATGGGTAACTATGATGTCAATGGTAAACTTAGCGTTCGAGAATCTCAAACACCTAACTAAAGTAACACGTACAGTTAAATTTAGTTCGTGTCGGGCCTTTCGTAAGTTTTCCTATCAAAAGCGGGACAACGAATGTACCTACATCTAGGATCTGTTACAGTTTCATAATCGTTATATTTTTCTTCCTGGGCAGTAACCCAGTAGGGTTTAGGCAAGGGGGATTAGGCCTTTGTATAATCTGCTGATTAGGAGTGGCGAACTTTTCATTTTCTCACATAAAAAAAAACTCTTGATACAAAACATGAATTCAACCAAAACGAACTTCGAAAAGTTGCTTCACCAGCTAGACCAAGTATCAAGATTTTTATAGTCTGCGCCATAAACACGAAATAAAACACATAATTGTAATTATTAATTTATTAATTAGCTACTCAAAGACATTATAGTTACGTGGGTAGATTACCATAAAGTAACATTTGTTTGCTATTAAACATTTTGCTTCATAGCGTAGTAGGCACTTTGGTAAGAGCAAGACTCGACTGTTGTCAGACATACATTATTGTCAAGATTTATTGCTTTATAATAATGCTTTAAAAACTTTTTTAAAATCTGAAAACAGTCAACAGTTAGCTGTCATCGACATTTCTAAGCTCATAACAATTCTTGATGACGATATAAGAAGATTTAAGTTGATAGTGTGCTTTTATGCTAATTCTAAGAACTGCACGATAAAGCGTCTATGTATCTACGTGTATTTTGTACTTCACAACATTGTTGAGTATTGTTTTATTAGTGCTTACTTTCAGATGTTATTAGGCTGAACGCGTATGTTTTTAGGAATATTAAAAAATCGATTGACAATAATTTTTGGTCTTCGAAACCATATTATAACATTGATTCTCTTTTTTTTCGTGTGTACTAAAAACTTCGGCCTATAATTATTTATTTTTGTGCAATAATCTTTAGTACTAATTTCGTCACTACAAGGGGTAAACACAAATTCTCTCAAATTAACATTGGATAAGGACTTATTTGCTCTCTAAAAATAATTATATTTATGTGTACATGTTTGATCGCTATTTAACAGTGATAAGAATACAAATGGCAGAAAAGTGTCAAATGTGCGTTAGGCCTTACACGAAACATTTAATTGACTACATATCAGTCATCAGCTATTTTGTGATCTACTTTACTTTTTATAATAATTGTGTCCACACAATAAATTCAAAAGCTATCTGTAATATGTTCAGCCTTTCAGATATTTTCACAGTCACACATTATTTTTAATATGCGTTATAAGCATTATTGTATTAATTATATTAATTAAAAAACATTTGTATGAGAAACTTACATTTCATATGCGTAATCATTTCCAAAACAATATTGTGCTGCAAATTGAAACACGTGATTTTTGAAGTCATTAAAAACACTCAAAATGAAAAACTATGTTCGCGTATATTATATCTTCAATAAGAAAATAACTATCTCTCAAGTGTAAATATAGCCTCGATGCGGTATATATTTGTAAATATGGGCATGTAGGAAGCACATTTATAATCATCTACCCTTAAGAAAATATTACCCTTCCCTTATCCCTCTAATGTGCTCTTTGAACTTTGTTCATAAAAACTTATGTGAGATTTTCGTCAATCTCGCACAAAATGGCGAAATCGTACGTCATTCGAACAATTAATCGACGTGCGATAGAACTATGATATTTACATTGGAAAGCGAATTTTCTTCGACAACAACTTTATGATTACAGAAATAAATACATGGTGTGATTATTTCAGATCATTTATATAAATATATTGGATTTTATATCCGACATTTTGTAAAGTTTATACAAAACTGTATATCGTGTGGCGTTGGTAGTTTTATAGAAGCAATTATTGTGTAACCAAATGTTCCCATTAGGTACATTCACGATAAATTCTTCAACATTTATCGACATTACCAATAAGCCGAAACTAAACTATCGTACTCCATCCATTTAGGAATAAAGGAAATGATGACACATAACAGAATATTACGTTCTTACGTATACAACTAATAAAACACGGCGTGTACATGGAACGTTCCAGAAAAACAGTATGAAATATTCTGATGACTAGAAACACGAAACACAATAGATTTCGAAATTGATTTGTAAACAATGATTTACAGATTCGAGACTTAATCGAACTTCGCCATGACTTTGTGACTAAAGCTTAAAGATGACAATTAAACTTTTTAAATTTTTTTTCAAAAATAATTTAGCATTATTTTACTGCTTCTGTGTTCATAGTCATCATAAATTTCACCTTACCGAGTTCGAGAACGGTCCAAATACACTCTATATATAATACTATACAATGGGTACGTATGGCACTCGTAACAATGTAATTAACATGTGTATAACCTATATGTGAATATTTATAGAAGATCACATTTTGTGACTCGTGATCTGATTAACTTAACGTGACTAATCACATCCCTATTTTGCTTAAGTATAACAATTCGACAAAAATATATTTACTTAGTATCTACATAAGCCCATGTACCTAGTTTTTAGGTAGTCTCCCTTTTACGTATTTAGTGTGAAACACTAAGTTCGATGTTAGTGGTGTGTCGACTTAAAACATCGATAACATACCCCGCGATGAAACAAAATCTGATCTTTAACCCCTAACTCTTAATATATATTTCGAACACCTACAATTTACGTCAACAAACGCTGCCATACACTTCCGTAAGCAAAATAGGGATGTACCTAAATTCCTCTCTACATATCGATAAAATAGACAAGCTTATTAACAATAAAGCATTAACGAAAGGCACTTCCTCCTTAAATTACGATCACAATGTGATAGCACCATGTACAGTTTGTGCGATAGATTAAATATAACTCCCAAATTGCCAGCATAGAATCTAGCGAATTTTGGACGCGAAATTATTTACAATAGACTAGTAGTTTTAAAGAAAGCGAATAAATACAATAAGCTTACTATATTTACACGTAATTTTGGACGATACACTCAAGGCCTCAAGCAGTTATGGCGTTATTATTCTGTAAGAAAGCAATAGCGGCGCAACCAGACAAACGGTAAATCACAACTTTAGAAATATAGTAATGTATTGCGTTGCTTTATTTTGTGTTATTATTATCTACTCTTAGAGATTGTGTTGCTCTTCGCAAAATTGTCATAAAATTTTATTGTTTGTAACGTATACTAATTTTCGAGCAATTACATTAGTATTCGGTTTAATTGCTACTGTGGGGTTAAGTGGAGATTGTAGTATTAATAGTAAGTGTTAAGTAAGGGTTACGTAAGGCAAACTTCGTGATAAACACAGCTACGTAGTTGGACAATCGTTTTATATTGAATTCTAGATAACTATAGCTCCTTAGGCTCTTATAAGGCTGAGAATATAACTAATATTCTTTACCGATAAATATTTACATGAGCAGAGCTATTTGTGTAACGCACGCCACATTGAACAGGGTTGCCAAATTATAGAATTAACTGCACCGTATCGACAGTATCCTCATTCATCTTTTACCAACCTTGATATTCAGCTCAATATATCGATAAGGTTTTTATCTGTCACACTATAATACCCCTCTCAAAAGAGGGGAACCGCTTTTACTGGCAACCCTATCAGACCTGCGAGACCTATTGCAGAGTGCACCATCCCCGTAGTAGTCAGAGGTTCACTACTCCATTTTCGCCATAGTATTCGGCGACTGTATCGTCTCCGTTAACTTGCTGGTCTCTTATGACTACAGTAGGGTTGTTGGAACACGTGGAGTTAGTCGATATGGTGCGTCGTAAAGTTTTACAGCGTTGGCACTCGACGACGACCATCGAGTTGGTGTCCATGTCTGTTTCGGTGCTGCTGGCGCGGCGCAGGTGCCCGGGGCTGGATTGCAGACGATGCTCTTGGATGGCACGCCATAGTCGGAGTTCGATTCCGCCTCTGCAAAATACGTAAGATTAAAAATTAAAGTTGACATAAATATAATAAAGTATAAGATATTAGTGTCGTTAACATGTGTCGTTATCGGTATAAATTAAAATGCTTTTTTTGTTTGGTGTAGGATTACTAGAGTATAAGTGATAGGCGCTCACTCATATGTCATGGAACTTTGACACGCAGTTGTGCCAACATTAATTTAGTTTGGCTATCCATTAGATTGCTTGCTGAAAAGGGAACCGCATCATCATTAGCCCATATACGCCTACCCCTAGGCATGGACTTCCTTTACAAAGTTAGTCTTAGTCCACCACTCTGGCCAAGTGTGAGTTGGCAAACTATCAAATATCTAAGAACATTCACATACGCAGGTTTCCCACTACATTTTCCTCCAATCCAAATCCAAGAGGTGTACAGTAATAGCATCATTTAAAGGTACGTTATTGGCTGCAGGCGGCTTTCGACCGATCCTGGGAGAGGGGGGGGGGGCTATGTCCAACACTGGGCCTCAATTGGCTGATGATGATGATGATTAGTGTGATGATGATGAGTATAATGATGTTGATTATGATGACGATGATGATGCTGATGATGATTACTTAAAGCTATGTTAATGAGTATAGTAACGTAAAGTGGTATATACTTGAGGTGCAGCCTGGCCAGGTCGTCCCTGGCGGCGTGGTGCAGCAGGTCGTGCAGCGCGTAGTGCTCCCGCGCCAGCGCGCCGCCCACGCTCGCCGGCAGCCCGCGGGACACCGCCCACGCGCGCACGCGGGCTGTCTCTTCTGCGTCTAGCTCCGAGTCGGAGGGAGAGTCCACTTCTATGGGGCTGCTGCTCCTGAACATAGAATATGACACTTTCTATCAGGTACTGAATGATCAAGCAATAGTAACGAATCCTGTGGATTGAGAGCATAAGAATTCCACAGAGTTGGAAGGCCAGAGACCCCGACAAACCCCTTTAAACATCCAAACAAACAATAGTGCCAAAAAGGGAGCTTAAGGGGTTTCTTCTCGTAAAAAAGGTAGCATGATAACGCACTCTGTGGATTGAAGAAGATAAAAATTTTTCGAAAAGACATGCGAACACCATACATTTTTGTTTTATTTAAATCAAAAATTTAACGAAAAATATGTTTTTTCAAATACTGACCTGTTTCTACGCTCGACTAATTCTCGTATAATTTGTGTTTGCACTTTCTGCTCTTCCAACATTTGTCGAAGTAGCGCTTGATAATGTTGATAGCTCTCAAGGAGCTCTTGATGTAACCTAAAAATTTAAAATGCATTCAAAATATTTTTTTAAATCGTTTTAATCTTGGCAAAAAAAAATCAACGACACTTCATCAAGTGTACACAGTCTGTCACAGAAAAAAAATTACGACTGTAAATAATTAGGTAAGCTATGATAAGATTAAAATATATTCAAAAAAAATATTTCTGTATAATATCCAAAGGGAATATCTATAAAATTCAACAAAGTATCATAGTATAGTATGTAGTATACTTGTGGTTCTCGTATGTATACATCCAAGGGGACATTAGATAAAATACAGCAGTATCATAATAGGTGGTATACTTGTGGTTCTCGTGGCGCAGCGCGTGGTGGTGGTCCCTGGCCGAGGTGGCGGTGGAGAGCGCGGAGGGCGTGCCCGCGTCCCCCCCGCCCGCCGCCGCGCCGCCGCGCTCCTGCCCCGCCAGGTTCGCGCCCAGCTCTGTGGTACGACAGGAAGTATACGTCACGGGCTGACTACTGTTGGGGTTTTAGGGATTAGTTCACTACTGGCTGGCCTAATGGGGGTTGGCGGATTACACACCTATTTCTAAGGACTTTTTTAGGATATTTTCCTTCACCGTTAAAGCCAGTGATAATTCATTGTGAATACACACATATCTTAGAAAAGTCGAAGGTAGTATGTATCTAGAATTTGAACCTGCAGCTGCCGATTTTGTATCATATGAGAAGAGATCAGTGGCGGTACTTCCATAGAAGCCCAAAAGCCTGGCTTGCCTTACATTACACCGAATAACAAACCTAAACTAGATATAACATTATTAAATACAGACAACAAAATATTTTATGCAAAAACATAAATTTACGTAAATACAATTTTGCCGCGCCGCCATTCCACCGCGCGCCAAATCCCGGCCCATATAATTTCTAACAAACGAAACGCGGGCGCACGAACGTCTTTAATAGTTTAGAATTTAGAGTAAACATCAATTTTTACATAATAATATCTATCTCCCTCACACACAATCTATCTTCGTTGGGTTATGCCGGGCTTAACTTTTGTCTTCTGTCCCTCTCGCACTCGTGGCGAAATCCCATTAGATTTTGATACATAGATATAACTATAATACCGTTTATATAGCAATTAGTATGGGGACAAGAAGCCCGCTTTAGGTCTGAACAACGTCCAACGTCAAAGCCGATTGGCCAATGTCCACTAAACAAAAAGGAACTTCACACAACATAACGTCAATTGACAATGTTGACATTGATCTAGTTGTTTACATTTTACTCCATGTTTGAACCAAATTGAATGTGTTGTGTTATTTACAATTTTAATTCAGTAATTATGATATAAACAAACAAAATGAGTGTTGTACTGTTCGGTGGTTTAAAGTGTGTGCGTGTTTCTGTGTCGTGTCCTGTGAGAAAAAGGTAAATTCACTAAATTATAATAACATGAAACAGCTCGTCACCGGCTCATAACCTACAACAAATTATAATAACCATATAAAATAGATTTCATTAGATCGGTTTACTAAATTAATTAGATTGTTGGATATTCACATAGGAAAAGTTATACTGCTATTATTGTATTGCATATTATTTTCTAATGATAAAAATGTTTATAATTTTAGCAAACGATTTGAATTTATTTGTTTAGTGCTTGCAAAAAGCACCCCAATTCACAGATATCACTTGAATGCGTCAATTTCTTTTCATGATTTTGGTTAACATTGCATTGAAACACCCATTTGTCGTCAATTATATGTGACGAAATTTCAAAACATAACACTCGCGTTGATCGTAATCCAGTTTTTTTTTTGAGATTGACAGCTGATATTATTCTCATTTTATTCTACATCTCTTTCTGATTCCATTCAAACACCATGACATATCAATCAAACTTTATAAATTATCGTAGTTAGGTATTTATTTTTAAGTGAATTCATTTTTTTAACAATTTTTCAATCAGGGTAGTTTTATAAAAACATGCAACAACAGAATGGCGTTAGTGAAGGTTTGAGTAATTTGTTTTATAAAATTTGATATGATAGGTATTATTTCTTTTCGTGTCTGATATTTAATGGTCTAGTATTCAAATATAAATAAACACGACGAAGCTCCCGAGTACTTTTATGCATAATATGGAGATATTTATCACTATAATACTAATAATATTAATTGTCGTCGTTTCCTGCGATTTTATAATGTTTTCATTTTATGTTTAAGTTTGCTAATAACTTGGAGCGTATACTGCAAAGTAGCGCGAGAAAAAAATAATCATGTTCAGTTTTATTTAGCTTAACAATACAAAAAAGCAGTAATAATGTTTTCAAAGCCATAATTCTGTTTAATAATGTTATCAGTGTGTTTTGTCAAAAAGTATATTATTAATAGAGGTCCAATAACAAGCGACAGTTTATCTTTGTATACCTATAAATAATAACGCTAGAAACGTGAATGTGTAATTAACGATAGGTATTTATTAGGACTTTGGTTTTACGTACTAAAACAAATGTGCCGCGACTCAATAAAAATTTGGGCTTGCCTTAGTTTGAGACCCTAGGCACGCCACTGGAAGAGATAGGCTATATTATGTAGGTGAAAAAATAAAGAGTATGCTTTCATACTAAGGATAGATGTGGAGACGAAACCCAAATGGATGGATTTGCGGATTACAATTTTTTTTTATTGATATTGTCACTAAACATACAGCCTTTCTTTTCAGTTTGATTCCAATAAACTATTACTGAAATTACATTCAATTCTAATACTTTTATTCCACACTTACCCGGTGACAAAACTGTGATAGCTGCCTGGACCGCATTCCTAACTAAATTATCCAGCGCGAACATCCAATGTGGCTTTATACTGTGCATTCTCAGCACCGCGTTCACCGCCTCTTGGAACATGTATATGGCTGAGTGCAACTCGTTTATCGCGTTCGAGTCGAAATCCAACTCTTCCTTCAGCGTTGTTATAGCTTGCTCTATAACCGTTCTGTTCTGGTCCATTATGTACTCCTTTAGCGCGCATCGGAGGGTCTCGAGATGATTCTAAAAATAAAAAAATAATAAAAAAGTGTTTTTTTTATTTCCTATAAAAACAACAAAAACAGGGAGTTTTTTTAATCATAATCGACAAAAAAAACTCAATCGAATCGATACAAACCATTGTAAGAAAAGTGTTGCCAAAGTCTTGCTGCACGCTGAGCATCCATTTGGAGCAAATCTTCTCGCTGTCCTGCTCTAACACGCGGGAGAGAGTGAGACGGCGTTGCGAGTCTTTCTTCAGTAGGTAGAATCCGTCCTGTTCCGCGTCTATTGACGAGCGGGGAACATTTGTCATGTCCACCTGAAATTTTAGTCATTTTTATTTACTAGGTTTTTAATTCTTTATTACGATCTATTAAATCCATATTTTTATTAAACAGTTGACAACTACATAGCTCATCTCTTAATATTTTCGATTACAATTACATTGATAAGAAATATCTTCTCGTCAATATATGATTAAAGACATTATAAATCATTTTTGAAATAATTGATCAACTGAAAGTCTATAGTTAAAAGATTAAAAATAGATTTTTAAAGCAATGTATATTTACCTCAGGTGACAATAAACCGCCCGAAGAACTCCGCCTGTTCAGTATGGTGTCGCTATTGTCCATCTCATCTGTCGACGGCGTGTTTGGCATTGTGCTACAAAACATCGACATTAAAAACTACGGAAAACAACTAAATACCGAATAAAACCAATATATTACATACTATATTTATACGTAAATAAATATGTTATTAGTTTTAAGCATAGTTATGATTATTGAGCGGTTAGAAAAAACATATTGTATGAAATCAAAAAGCTTTTGATTTCAGTAAATTTAATGAGCTCCTCAGACATAAATGTCGTTTACACTATTTGGAAACAAAGTATATAAATAACAATTAATTTGAAAATACATTTTGAGTCAACGGTTACAGTCTATATATCTTAATACATACCATCTTCGTCGTCTTCTCATATAAGAACAAAATAAATACATACATATATATATATCTTGTTATTTAACATATCAGTAAAACAAAATTTTCTATACAAAATAATGACATAAAGACCATTTCAGTCTGTGTTCGCTAAACTAATGTGTCTCGTCTAGTTAACAACATTTATGCACAAGGATGGTATTAAGGTGGTAAAGCTGGTGTAATTATATAAAAAGCTCCGTGCAACATGCTAGTGATATAGTCGAATGGAAAATGAAAGTGGCTCTATCTAATAGTAAGTCTCATAGAATTCAATATTTTATGGTCGACAAACAAGAAATTTTTGGATTTTTAAATCAAAGTTGCCGAAAATATTGTCAGGGATGTTTGATTTAGAGCGTAAAATATCAATAAAAAAATCAAATAAGCGTAATATATTTACTGATTTAAGACTGAAATTGGCTGAAATGCAAAATAACTTTTATTGTCTAAACTCAATATCCAACTTGTATTTATAAAATTCAATAATATTGGTAGTTAATCATTTTCCTGACTTGTCAATGCATGGCTTAAAAAAATATATTTTTAAATTAATCGTTTAATGTTATTTGTGTCTTAGAATTTTGACCGAAAATAGAGCCCAATGCCGTACCACAAAATACAGTATTCCATGAATTTGAAATTAAAATTTTATGTGCGCATAATAAATTTATGTTGTAATGTTACCTGCTATTGGACAGGTCCGGTGGGTATATCAGTATCGGTGATAGCATCGACGAGGCCGTCCGAGTGATGGTCGGGTTAGACCGGATCGTTTTCACCCTTAACGGCGGAAACAAACATACAGCCTTAGGTGCAAAGCAATCGACATGTTATTACCATCGTGTTATCATAACACTCATGTGCGACGCTGATTATTACTTCAACTAGTGTTTTTGTAGTCATCTTTAGTATCGATAATCGATACCATCGACATATTGGAGTAATGTTTTATGTCGAATAATATCGATAATTAGGGAAATTAGTCTAAAATAATATTTTTAATACAGCATAAAAAGTTTTTTTTCTAATGATCGCTTTCTTTTTTTTGTGTCGATATTTATATTATTTTTTTCAACACCATCGTTGCTGTATGCCAATGACTACAACAACACCGACAACAATAACAACATTTAACGTACAAAACTTTGCACCCGCTCAGACGCCGATGGCGCATGGAGACGTTTTGAAAGGACGAATAAGTTTATGTATGCTGACAGATTCATCTCAGCTTGTGTTACTTAGATTCGAGTACATAAGCTCCCTTTCACCACGTATGGATGTAATGGCGCAAAACGTCAAACAAAAACAAATGATACTCTTGATAACTTCACGTTTTCATACTAAGCCATGCAATGTTGGCAAAGTTCATACAGAGTGTTCACTTTACTCTAACCATTGTAATAATTGTAATAATATATACATACGAAAAGGCCGTTTAAGTGTAGGAATTATCGAAAACGGTCATGAATTAGAAAAATATTTGCAAAGGTAAGTCGACAGGAACTGCTCTTTATATTAGGACCTTTACTATGTTCTCTACAAAGTAGGTTTTTTGAAAGTTACGTAGAATATTTAAAGTCAAAAGGCATAAAATAACTTGCTAAATTATTTCTAGAATCCATTAAAATTTACAACAGTTTAAAAAGCTAAACGTCGAAGTTGATAATGATTCTATCATTTGTTTTTTTACGATAACACATTTATCAAAGAATCTATCAACAAAGTGAACACCCGGCAACAGAATAGAAGTACGAAAGGAACAATTCGTTTAGGTAACTGAATACCATGCGTGTAACTCTGAAGCGTGTGATACTCACTCTATCTCCGGGGAACTGGGCAGGTTGCCGGGGATGCTGGGCTCGGAGATCTTCTTCTGAGCAGTGATGGGCCGCGCTTTATCCGCGGGCACGGAGATGCTGCGACTGTAGTCCATGTTCCCGCCTAGTCTGCTTGTGGGTTTCTTTTTTCTGAAATTAAATATGATGGCTGGGCATAAAAACACTTACAAAAAAGTATTCGTAAAGGTAGCCAGAGTTGCATTTTAGCACCCACATTTTAACAATTGTTTTTTTTTTACGTCTAAAGGAAACCTCCTTTGGACCCTATAACCTATATCCTTTAGACCTCCTTTAGGAACCCTACAGCGGTTTATTAGCACATCTTCAGACATGGTGTTGCTTCAGACAATATTGTAATGGAAAAAAAAAACAATAAATTTTTTTTCGAATTCAAGCAATATGTTAAGAAATTATAAACTTACTCGCACAGGAAGGGGTCCTCGAGTAGTTCGGCGGCGGTGGCTCGTTTCTCCGGGTCGGGGATGAAGCAACGAAGGATAAAGTTTTTAGCCTTCTGTGATAGTTCGCTGGGAATCTCGGGATGCATTTTGTAATAACCAACCTGAAATCAAATTGAGCATTTATATTTTAAACTAAATACATTATTGTTACTTCTTTACGCGGCACATGATATTTAAAAAAATACAAAATAAAATAAATAAAAAATACGGTATTTTGTTATGGTTCAGAAACCTTAAAAGAAATATACTTTACAAAAACAATAATTGGACATCATGATTCAGGAATTGTTTTTACAATTGTTTATTAAATTTCATATCTTAGTTAAGCCGGAAAAGTCAATTCAACAAAACTCACCTTGAAAACAGCTGCCTGCGGCGATCCCAACTCAATAAACGGCGGGTTTCCAGTCGCCATTTCTACTACGGTGCAACCGAGTGACCAAATGTCAGCCTACAAAAATATATCGACATTACATCAATCAATACTCACTTATTTATTAAATAGATAAAATAATCGAAACAAATGACAATATACTATATAAATTCAAATATTATATTACATACAAAAGTCATCGATAGACCAAAATCAACATTTTTATCGATCGATAAAAATATCGATAAAATTACTCACGGGAGCTCCATATCCTCTCTGTCCCTTATCGATAACCTCTGGTGCCATGTACTGCAGGGTTCCTGCAAACGTCTCCGTGGAGGGACACAAGCCGGCGAGACGCTTCGATGTACCAAAATCTGATATCTTGACTACACCACTGTAAGTGTTCACTAGAACGTTGTCGCCTTTAATGTCGCGATGGACGATTTTTTGATCGTGTAAGTACTTTAAACCTGAAATTAAAAACGGATTTCTAATAAAACGAATACACTTTTAGACGATTTTGGTGGTGGACGTTAGTATACTTATAGGATAAACGGATTCAAGAATCACCAAATCTTTTTCATACAGTCATGAGAATATAGAATGTCGACTAGAAAAAATTACAAGTCGACACTAATATTATGGTTGATTCGTAAATGAACATACTCTAACTCACGTAAGTTGGGTAATCTAAATAATTCTCTAAGATATTACCACAATTATGATGATCAAGATAGATTCGTGTCGATAAAGGATTTGATTTTTAATTAGGTAATGATACTAACCTTCTAAAATCTGCTTTGTGTAATACGCAATAGTTGCCTCGTTTTCTTTAAGCGGTCCCCATTTGGATCGCAACAGCGCAGATAGGGAACCTCCAGGTACTTGCTCCATAAATATTTTGAAATAATTGTCTTCCGATATTGAACCGAGGTACTGCAAAATACATTGGATATATTTATGTAACATGATATTACACTGAGTAGTAAAAACAGTTTATAAATTAAGAATTACAAGTAAGATTTATTTATTGTTTTTGAGATCACTTATTAAGTTGTCGAATGAAAAGTCATCATCATCATCATCATTAGCAGCCAATTGTTGTCCACTGCTGGACATAGGCCTCCCCCAATGACTTCCACCGGGAACGGTCGGAAGCCTCCTGCAGCCAGCGACGTCCCGCGACCTTGACAAGGTCAGGGATGCTCCCATCTAGTGGTCATGGTCTGCCCTAGAATGGGTGCTACGAGTACGCGACCTCGGCCCCCGAGCTGCTGCAGTCACTACCAACCTTCCCTTCCGTGACTGCAGTATCCACTCCTACAGGCCACATTTTCCTCTCCCATAACTTCCTCTCTCTCTCACTATTCCCTTCACCCCCGCTTGATGACGGGCAGCAGCGTCATCAATGCGATTCCCCTACTGCGCTCGCCAACCCGCCTGCCAAGCGTGGCGAGTATCGGCAATATCCCCCTCATGATCGAGACTAGGACCAGGCCCCCAGTCCCCGGCAGCCCCACTATTCCTGGCTACGGTAGCGGCCATGGTAACGGTGGGGCGGGGGGTGCTAAGAATCCCCGGGTTGGCCCCGGCTACCACCCCCGACGACGACTGGCCCTGGTAACACACAACGTACGCACTTTGAGGACGGACGAGAAGATTGTCGAACTGGAAGAAGAATTGAGCGGGTTACACTGGGACATTCTGGGGTTGTCGGAAGTCCGCAGGATTGGGGAGGACACGATAACCCTGAAGTCCGGTAACCTGCTCTTCTACCGGGGGGACGACCAACAGTCCAGAGGAGGTGTCGGATTTCTCGTCCACAGGTCTCTCATTAACAACATCGTATCCATCGAAAGTGTGTCGAGCAGGGTAGTGTACCTTATACTCAGAATATCCAAAAGGTATTCGTTGAAGGTCATACAGGTATACGCGCCGACCTCGACACACCCAGATGAAGAAGTAGAGGAGATGTATGAGGACATAAGTCGGGCCATACATACTTCCAAAACCTACTTCAATGTTGTTATGGGAGACTTTAACGCAAAGTTGGGCATGAGGAGCGATGCGGAGTTGAAAGTGGGGCAATTTGGACATGGGCAACGGAACCCCAGGGGTCAGAGGCTGGCCGAATTTCTGGAGAAAGAGGGACTCTTTGCGATGAACTCTTTCTTCCAGAAGCCGCCTCACAGGAAATGGACCTGGCTGAGCCCTGATGGTTCCACGAGAAATGAGATAGATTTCATCTTGACGACGAAACGACGGATATTCAGTGATGTCTCTGTGATCAACAGGGTGAAAACCGGTAGCGATCACCGAATGGTTAGAGGCTCATTGAATATCAACGTCCAATTAGAAAGGCGTCGCTTGATGAAGTCTACGCTCCGACCTACTCGCGCTCATATTCAAAACCCCGAAAGCTTTCAACTCGAGCTGAAAAATCGCTTCGAGTGCCTGGAAGAAAACCTTGCCGTGGACGAGTTAAACAGCGGTTTGGTAGAAGCTGTCCATGCGGTGGGATCTAAGCATTTTAGACCTCGCCGCAGAGATAGACCTCAAAAACTCTCGGTCCACACTCTTGACCTCATGGCCGAACGTCGATCTATGGCGCTGCAGTCTTCCGAGGACGCCGAAGCATATCGTCAGCTCAATAGACGGATCTGGAAGTCCTTGCGACACGATGTCCGTGCTCACAACACTGTGAGCATTAAAGAGATAATAGAGCGGAACGGAGGCTCCAAAGTGTTTGCAAGAGACTTGTCTATTGGGCAAAGACAGTTGTCTAGGCTGAAGACGGAGGGCGGCCGCGTAGTGTCGACGAAGGCAGAGGTTTTAAGGGAGATCGAGAGGTTCTACGGGCAGCTTTACACCTCGGTTGCCAAGCCCGCTGTTCGCTCGGCCGAAGACCCGAGAGCCGAGTTGATCCGCCACTTCAGTGATGATATCCCGGACATCAGCCTGTGTGAGATTGAGATGGCCCTGAAACACCTTAAGAACAACAAGGCGCCGGGTGAGGACGGAATCACTTCAGAGCTTCTGAAAGCGGGCGGAACGCCGGTACTTAAAGTCCTTCAGAGGCTCTTCAATTCCGTTCTCCTCGAGGGCTCAACGCCAGAGGCATGGAGCAGGAGCGTGGTGGTACTGTTCTTCAAAAAAGGTGACAACACCTTGCTGAAGAATTACAGACCCATCTCGCTCCTGAGCCATGTCTATAAGTTGTTTTCGAGGGTCATCACAAATCGTCTCGAACGCAGGTTTGATGACTTCCAGCCGCCCGAACAAGCTGGTTTCCGAAAAGGCTTTAGCACCATAGACCACATCCATACGCTTCGGCAAGTTATCCAGAAAACCGAGGAATACAACTTGCCGCTTTGTTTAGCGTTTGTGGACTATGAGAAAGCCTTTGATTCGATCGAGACGTGGGCGGTGCTAGAGTCTCTCCAGCGGTGCCACATTGACTGTCGGTACATCGAGGTGTTGAAAAGTATATACAACAACGCCACCATGTCGATCCGAGTACAAGATCAGAGCACGAAGGCTATTCCACTACAGAGAGGCGTGAGACAGGGAGATGTTATATCTCCGAAACTGTTCACTGCCGCGCTGGAAAACGCCTTCAAGCTCTTGGAGTGGAAAGGATTCGGCATCAACATCAACGGCGAGTATATCACACACCTTCGGTTTGCCGACGATATTGTAGTCATGGCAGAATCGCTGGAGGACCTTAGCACTATGCTCGAAGACCTCAATCGAGTCTCCCAACAGGTGGGTCTTAAAATGAACATGGACAAGACGAAAATCATGTCGAATGTCCATGTTGTGCCCACCCCAATCGCAGTTGGGGGCTCGACTCTCGAAGTTGTAGACGAATATGTCTATTTGGGACAAGTGGTCCGGTTAGGCAGGTCCAACTTCGAGAGAGAGGTCAATCGTCGAATCCAACTCGGTTGGGCAGCGTTCGGAAAGTTAGGAGACGTCTTCTCGTCCAATATACCTCAGTGCCTGAAGACGAAAGTCTTCAATAGTTGTGTGTTACCAGTGATGACATATGGCACTGAGACGTGGCCTCTCACTAAAGGCGTCATGGGTCGGCTCAGGGTCACTCAACGAGCTATGGAGAGGGCTATGCTCGGGGTTTCCCTACGTGATCGAATCAGAAATGAGGAGATCCGTAGGAGAACTAAAGTAACCGACATAGCCCAACGGATTAGCTCGTTGAAGTGGCAATGGGCCGGCCACATGGCGCGGAGAACTGATGGCCGATGGGGCCAAAAAAGTTCTCGAGTGGAGGCCACGAACGGGAAAGCGCAGCGTGGGACGTCCCCCAACAAGGTGGAATGAAAAGTAAGACTACAATATTGTTTTATAGTAAGTTCTAGAAGCATGTATTTAATCGATACTACTTATCGACGATTTATAATTAACTATAAATATTACTATAAGAAACTCATTATGTGTTCAATTTGTAAGTTTGATGTCACGGATGTTCAAATAATATTTTACTATTTTATTCCACAAAAGAAGGTTATCAATTCTTGGGTATTTTTTATGTTTGTTACTCGAGAACTGTCGACATGGTGATCCGATTTCGATATTTTTTTATTTGTTTAAAATCATTCTCCAGTTTGATGAGTGAGATGATGTGTGTGGATGACGGTGTGCGTGGTTGGTCGGCAGTTTTTTAGGTTAGAGACCCAACTCAGCCAAGCGAACAAGGCCTCTTCCGTGGTACCAAACAGGGAGTTCAACACGCTTTACTTTCGCAAAAAAGCTATAATGTACCTGCACGATGTTCCTGTGGCGCAGCTGCGAGTGCAGCAGGATCTCCTCGTGCAGCGGCTGCACGTCCTGCAGGTTGCGCTCGGGCACCTCCTTGACGGCGATGCGCACCTGTGTGCGCAGGTCGCGCGCCGCGTACACCACGCCGTACGTGCCGCGCCCCAGCACCACGCGCTTGTTGCCGTCGTCCAGCTCGTACTCGAACTGGGGGGGACAGTCACGTGTAACAGTTGGTTTATAATGATCAAGAGCCCACGGGTTCTAACCGCACAACAAATATAGATAATATGTTATCCACAAATATAGACTGAAAAGTCTCTCGTAGTTTCTGATAGCCACAACACAGGAATTGTGTCCTAGTGTAAGGTTAGAACTATGTATGTGACTGTTGGATGTATTTAAAAAGCAAAACAAAACCCGACTCTCTTTTTTACAATATCACCCTACCGTGACCACATACGATGTAAAATATCTTTATGTGGTAACACTTCACCAATAAGAAATTATTGCACATCAACGTGCACGAAATCATAAGATCTTAATGCTAGACGCCATTAGAGATGTAAGACTAGCAATACTGTAAGATAATGCCTCGCCGTTAGGGTAACATTGTCCCAGTATGAAAACTTACATCACTAAGTAAACACCGCGAATGAGAAACAAAAGAGGATAAGGACTGTACCTACACAAATTAAAATGTTAGGCAAATTATAATGAGTTAGTTTTTTACCTTCAACTGATCCTGCATGACGCTAGTGTCTAAGTCTGTAACTTTCTCGTGGTCGGCAGTGAGTTCACCCAAAAGATCATGCAACCGTTGCCGGCAGTGAACTGACGGCAGGAATATCTGGAAGTCGTCCGAGTTCTCGCTCACGTACAGGAAGAGGCATCGCTCGTCGCGCTTGTACAGACTGGAACATAATGTATACTATGCTTAATTGAATATGATTACGATTACTCATAAATATCGACTAAGATTTTTACTGTGATGATAATAATGTGATGTTACAAATGAGAGAGGGGTATTCAAACAAAAAAAACGCTATACTTCAACTCAATCTGAGAAAGAATAGTAGTAGAAATAAAATAAAGAGTAATTATTTGGATCCAACAAACCAGACCCATAAATTTTGGCGGGTCAATATATTGACAGCAAAAAGTACCTCGACAAATCTTAACCAACACGCAGTTTTGCTAATCTAGTTTCACCTTCTCCTAAACAGCCTTTTATATCGATAAAAGCTAAATCGATAAACGGCATACCTGTAGCTCCTAATCATATCAGATGTGAACAGCCATCGGTGCACTTGTCTGCACTGTCCTCGCATCGAGTCCAGACACAGGTTGAGTATCTCCACAGACTTCTGTTCAGCTCCCATGTTCACGTTCACGTACGACGGCATGAAGACTTTCGTCGTTTCTAATATTAGAACCTGGAAAATATAAATTATTTTAGTCAGTCAAATTTATAGTTCTGTAAGAATTTTATTTGAAATAAAATGTATCTGAAGTTTAACTCTAATACGCTCTGGTGATATTTAAAATCGGATTTTATCTAACTTCTGTGCTTATTTAAGGGTTTAGAAAATACGATTTTTAATGTAGCAAACTATGACCATCAATCGGGAACTTAAGATTTTTAAAGACAAGGAGAAGAAATAACTCACTGGAAATCTAATGATATTTTCGTCACTGCTCTTCGTTGCTTCGACGAAGTACTCCATCCAAAATGAAAATACTTGTTGCTCGGGAGATGTCTCCTCACTTTTTCTAAATCTGAAAGAGATTCGAACGTTCATGTTATGATTTATAGCCCTTATTATCGTTTTTTGTTTTATAAGAACATCTATCTCAGTTTGTATATTTTTTTATCGATGACTAGACCTATTTCTGTCGATGATTTTGCATCTATAAAAATTATGTCACGTATTTGAATTAGAGATCAATATTTTTTTCTCAGGTAACACACAATATAGTCGAAATCTTTTAGTTTATACGAATGTATGAAAAAACATACCTATCGATAAGTTCGATGTTTCCTATAGTACTTTTGAGGTACCAGTTGGGCGGTTTGAGTTTGAACATACATTCCGCGGCCTGTATCGCTTTCACGTAATCCTGCGCCAGTACCGATATCTCGAAGAACGTCGCCACATCCCAGTAGTCTTTCAACGACGACAGACTGCCCTTTTTGCCGATTAGATGATTTAACACCATACCTGAAAATTGTATTTATAGTATAGGAATACTGTGGTTATTTTTTAATTGCATAATTTAATTGCATAGTTGGTTTATTTTCTTAATTTAACACAAAATGAAGTTTATGACTTCTAATGATACAATGATGTTTAATATTATGTTTAAATATACAGGCTTATCAAATTTACAACAGCAACTGGAGGTAAAATTACACCAAATTTCATCATTTAATAGAATCATATCAGCCTATAAATTCATATATTAATTTAACTTTAAAAAACTAGTCTCACCTATGTGTTGTAATTCTTGTGAGTTTTTAAAATCATTTCCGGCAATCACGAGCAACGTCGCCAGATTAATACCGGCGTACTCATTCGGCTGCACTTCAAATCCTTGTCTGTACCTGAAATATATCGTATACAAACATACATAAAGTCACCCCTGTTTACCGTTCAGATAGGCAGAGACGATAGAGCGTATAAAGCCTGAATCGTTTTCTTTACTATAGGAATAATATACTATTGATCACAAGGTCTACATTTGATCCTATGAGAGAATCATTATGCACGTAACCTTATGGAATCAAATTAAAAAAATCTATAATTCATGGTAAGACTAAGTTGAGAATTGAAGAAAATTTTGTCTCCATATTGTGAGGGTTTCTTTTCCAAAATTACTATATTCGTGTAAAAAAATAGCCTACGTGAGAAATAGAAAATTGAGCATCCATTGATTGACTAAAAATGAATAGAGAAACGTGACCTTATGCTATTTACAAAACTATTGCTGAATGCGTGTAATCAGTCGATGATTCATGAAATTAATAAATATGAATGACACACTTTTGTTTTCTATTCAATAAATATCACGCACATTCATTATTTAAGAAAAACAAACCTATTATTTGCATAATCTGTACACTACAAAAATACTCGTTTTTGTTTTATTTTTAAAAATATTAGACTTGAATGAACATTATGATTGCTTTGATGCTCTTTTGGCACGAGATGATGATGTGCGATCTAGAGATCCCGAGTTCGATTCCCAGTCAGAAACTGGTATTGGATTTGTATAACTTTAAGAGGCGAGGCTATTGTCTTTTTAAGTACACATTTCTAGACCCTATGCTTCTATTGTCATCTGCTCCGAAAACCTTAGGTGTGTAGGTTTCCTCATGATCTTTACCTTCACTTTTTATGTCATACAGTGGGATAAGAACTCGCGACCGCCGAGATTCTCTACCACGCTCTTAAACCTCGTACCCCCTCACTACTTTTCAAACCATTTACGTGATAACACTAATATTTACCAGTGTATGGCGCTGTTAAGGCTCTCCTTGTCAGTGTGTTGAGACTCCACGAACTTGTCCTTGTATATCCGGCCGCACAGACACAACATGTCTGGGAAACGGTTCTCCTTCTTCTCTAGTGCTTTTACGCAAACCTTTAGTGCGTTCTCACGGTCACCCTCCTTGTTACGTCTGAAATGAGAATATTATCATCAGCCTATGGACGGCATAATGCTGGGACACGGGGATTTTCTATAGCTGAAGGGATTTTAGGCCTTGATAAACAAAAAAGTACTGTTGTTGGAAAACTTCTGTAATTGTAAAACACTCTAGCTATAGGTACGGCCCTCAATTGATATGAATAAATAACTTAACAAATACAAATATTATAACGCCCCATTTTGTCGAAACTTTCCAAATTACAATATTTCTTTTTTCATATTTTCTGATCAGTGTTTCGAATAATGAGAGATTTCGTCTTTTTTTCTACGATGTTGTATAAAATGTCTATGTATTATCTTATGATGTGGAGTCTTAGAAGTCTTTCTAAAAAATCAACATAGTGTCCAAAACAAAAGGCTGAAATGACTGATCATTCTTACGAAATAGCTCAAACACGCACCATCTTTACTAACCAAAAAAATCAAGGCAACCCACCTGTTCATAGCAAACGCGTACATGAACCTAATAATAGGCATATTCACATAATTCTTCCTGTTCATGATAGTCTTCAAATCGTCCACAACTTGTACTATAGCGTCGTAGTCTTGTATCTCTCGGTATGAGATCAGCATGTTCAGTATCGTGTCCCCGGACAGTACCGCGGGGTCGTCGAGTCGGCGCCGCATCGCGTGCAGGACGTTAGCCAACTCCTGACCGCTGTAGGTCTCCCGGGCTTTACGCAGGTCTGATAGGAACTTCTCTTGCAGATGGGCTCTGGAAGATTTAGAGAGATTGTCATTAGATCATATACGTATACGTCCTGTTACAGAAGCTAGATACAATTGAGAGGGTTTAATCCTTAAACCGCCATGATGGCCTAGTGCGAGTTAGAAATTCTTAAAGATGATTTCCTCCAATGTATGTAAGTTAACCTCGGGGCCATCAGTCATCACTACTTGAACATAAAAATAAAACAATAGAATAAGTGGTAAGTAAAACACACAATAACTTCAATTGAAATCGATATTCAATAAATGATATGGATTAAAGGGATGACTTCAACTTTAATTGAGAAAAAGAACATCGCCAAATCATAAGCGTAAGATTCTGTTTCATCATTGAAGTATGTCCATACCAACAAGTAGACATTTCTATATTATATACTGATTGACTAAATTTGGTACGTCTACCTCTAGACACTGTAAATATCAGATCAAGCAAACATAATACTCACTTGGTCTGAACCTCGACATCCTGCAGGATATTCTTGAGTCGCAAAGTGAGGTGCTGTTTGGGATCTGCAGTCTCTTCGCCCTTGAACTTCGTAGCGGCCGGGTTGGTAGTGACGCATGTGCCAGCGTCCGTGAGTTTGTACGACACGAACAGGAAATTCGGCAACGTAACCTGTCATTCATCAATGGGACGATCGAATGAATCACGTCTCACCACAATTTTCCGCCATTCATTCGTTTATCGTCTTTAGGAAAATTATTAAGCTAAATCACGTGAGTTTTATTCGTATTTGTACCAAGTTGAAGGAATAAACTAAATATAGGAAACGGTAAAACAAAGTTTTGAGATCACAATAAAAGTTGGTACCTAAATTAGGAAGTTTGGGATTGTAGCAATACGATTACAAAAGGAATACAAGAGTAAAGGAAAACAAAACAGTATTCTTATTCTATCCAAACTGTAGAATAATGGTAAATTTAAAAAAACGCCCCAATACTGTACTGCACTAGTTCCATATATTGGTAACAAACGCACTCACATTCGACCTCAATTTGTATCAATATTTCGTGACTATCAATATAAATCGACACATATAAATTGGTATCATCAACAATGAATGATTTACCACCATCATAATTTTACGGCAGATTGAACTCGATCGTAATATCCAACACGAACAAAATATCGCTACAATTTGCTAAACATATAGACGACGAAGTTCTAGAAATAGTTAATGTAGTTTGTGCTTTAATTAGACGACTCATATTGTCGCCATTAACTTCCTAGAAATAGATTGTGTGTTGTTTTTATAATAATAACGTAACACCCTCCTACACTAGGAATTTATCGTAGGACATACTTTACACATATTAGAGTTAAATACGTCAATTAATGCGCGGAGTTGCATTCGAGAAGAATTGTGTTAGTATGATGCCAACTTAGTAAGTACTAGCTAGAACTAACCAAACTGCGCATAATTACACGTATGGGACAAGCTTTGCTATATTATTGTAGGTTTGGGCGCCCTCATAAATAAAAATGGATTTTTCCTGATGCATCGGAAATATAATTGTTTTTTATCCTTGAAGATTTAATTTCTTCCCTACCACGTTATCTCTTTGTGTTAAGTACCTCTTATTGTTGGAATTGGTTTGTGGTTTCGTCCCGTAATATATAGTTTTGTGCGATGTAAACATACCGGAGGAGTCATTCATAATTTCGCAGTTGACATTGTTAAAGTAGGGCTAACACGAAGATCAATGAACATGGGAAGTATTTATTCTCTGGGGAGCTTACGATGTTTTTGGTAATCCGCATTAAACGTATTCAAATTTTTCTACAACAGTGATCCTCAATATTAAGTATATTGCACTTTAATGTTAGTTTGAAAGATAAATTTTATTCATATCGTTTAATAAGGGCACTTAGTCTAATGTACATGAGAGGTCAATGGATAAAAAGTAAACCGACATGAATCTACGTAGATATGTGTGTAAAATAAAATCTTTGCAACTGCCAACCATATCCAAAGCATTTTTATACGACGGCAAGTTTCATTAATCTTCACAACTTAAGTCAAACGGATCTCACATTTTCTCTACTCTGCGTACTGCGTCGTGGACTACAAAGTGTACCGACACAGTAATTCAATTATGTGCCGAGTTATTTGAATTATCATCCTAGTGCGATTGAGGACAGGGGCAGGACGATTTGACAAATTGAGAG
This sequence comes from Cephonodes hylas, assembly GCA_030295005.1. Lineage (NCBI taxonomy): Eukaryota > Metazoa > Arthropoda > Insecta > Lepidoptera > Sphingidae > Cephonodes > Cephonodes hylas. The sequence goes on from AP025366.1 coordinate 9,720,287, forward strand.
TAATAGCTATTGAGATGTACGAGTGTGTATACCGAGCGTTATATTGAATGTAATTCAGTGAATGGTTGGGGACATGGGAAAAAACCCGGACGGAGATTTAGACAATTGGTAACGTATATCTTTGAAGTAGCTATGAGAATGTATTGCTATCACAGGTTACAAATCATTTGCAACTACAAATATGTTTCAGAACAGGGTGTTTAAGGACATACGGTAAAGTCTTATATTTTTGTCATTTACAAATGTAAAGGACTGTCACTCTAGTGCACCAAATTTGTTTAATCCACAAGTAGTTTTTGTCTATTGATTTATCATTTCATATTTATACAGCCTTGGTCTATCGCGTTAAGATGTAATATGCATACTAGATAGTAAAAGACTAGAAATAGCTCTAGGAGAGTACTATCTATCAAGTGTTGATAGGAGTGCGGAAATTTATGTTTAACAAAGGTAGAAAAAATATTCATCTATCGATCCGAAATAAATCTATAACTGTTTTGGGATATTTTTTTCTAAAATATAAGTTATGCTCATATTTATTTACAGTCTCATTCATAAAGACATTATAAATCAATAAAATATATACAACTAAAAATAATTTAATTTTAGTAAAAAAATCAACTAAGGAAACTAAAAGTCTAAGGAGAATGATATAAATAATAAACTTATTTTAAAGTTCATTTAATGAAAGACTGACCCGTTTACAGACAATTTTGCGGTTTGTGTTTATTTATAGAATAGTTATAAAGCCTACCCAATAATACAAATGTATTATGTGAGTTTGCTTGCTACACTTTCAAGCCTTAACCGCTATATCGGTTCTGTAGAATTTTAGTCCAGAGACAGACAATGAAAAGACGAGTAACAGATATGCCTTTTTTACGTCTCCGTATTTCGTACTGTTTCTAAGAATTCCCCAATAGAAAAACCCAATTGTTCCAATGTATAATGCGAGACCACGGGCTAACTTTAGCAATTTATGTAGTATGTAGAAGGGTGTGAAAATTATTTACGATTTAAAGCAATTGCATATCATTGTGCGATGTGCCAACTTCAAATTGACACCGCGTGAACTTGTCAAACTTAATCAACAAGTAATATATAGAGCAATTACAAAGCTTTCGAACGATTTCACAGGACTATGGATACACAAGTAATGTATATTGTGAACATAAAGTACGTTGTTTTTTGAACAGTTTAAGTTTGCGGTGGAAATCGAGAGGACCATTAAAATATAAATGTCTTTGTACTTTGAAAAAGACTTCTAGTGTCTGCATATCAGAGTTGCATATAACCATGATATTGTTTTCTAGAGAAGAAAGGCAAATACCCATCGTTGGGTGTTTATAAGCTTAAATATTATAAATAATTCTCTAAGTTTTACAAAACAATATTGTAACTGTTTTTGATTTGTCCCTTATTACATATTCTAAAAATCAGTCAGCAAAATGTATTTTTAAAACAACGTAATATGAAAATTAATTAAACCACTCATATTATAGAAAAGTAAATCTTAAATGTATATGATGAACAATTAAACAATAATATTATGAAAAAGCAGTTTGGTTTCATACCTTGAGCCGAAGTGTGGCGTCTGGATCAACATCATTATATAGAAGTACATTTTCTTTCATGTCAAAACTCTCTCTTACACCAAGATGGTAAAGCAGAGAGCTCTGTTGTAACTGAACACTGAGGTCCACCAGAGCAACATCAGCATTGTAGAATGTGTCCAACACATTTGTCTCGCCAAAGTCTAGTTTTTCAAACTGAAATTATAAAATATACATAGAGAATAATATTACAGTAATAACAGTATCTCTTATAGTTGTAAAACTCAATAAATCATTAAATAAAAACTTTTTAAACATTATTTTACTTTTATACTAAGAGTTTAACAAAAATATTTATCAATGTAACATGAGGTGTGTACTCATAGAATTGAGAACTTGAAATTGAGTGATTTTGCTGGATATAGATTGTATATGGCTTTTAACTCCTATCATTATAATAAAATCTCTTTACAGAATGATCAAAATGTTGTGACAGAAATCATCCCCTGTTAAATTTACAAGTGGGATTTTTTGTAACGGAATCATCTATTAAAATAATCTGGTTTTATGTTTGTATATGCACATTGTAGATAAACAAGTATATAAAAACAGTTTATTTGCAAATCACGATTTCTTTGGCAATATTTCTTAAATGTTATAAAACCAAAATTAATTATGCAAAGGAATACATTTTAATATACCCATGGGTAAAAATAGAAGTGATCCAACAAAACCATACAATTACCTCAGTGTTAGCACAAAATTACATCTTGTTTAACCAAGAATTAAGCTTGGCAAGACCGTTTTGTGTGATGATTTAATTGGCTTAAAAGTTTTAATCACTGTGAGTGTATGAGAACATTCCTAAATTAATTAATAATATTGAATCCTGGTCCTTATTGCATGAAGGTTTTGGTAAATATACAGCCTGTGTTAGATAAGCTGAAAAGCAACTATTGCTATGGTAAGGATATGCTGTGAGAAGAAATAAAGCATATCTAGGTAAAAAAAAGAGATGGATGAAGTGTGCGAGGGAAATAAGAGGTAAAGACATGGCTAATGGGCATGTTTATAAGGAGAAAAAATACTGCGTCAATCCTAAAGGACAAGAAAATGATCCTTTTATATTTTGATAGGACTAAATGACACATAGGCGGAAATACTTAATTTTTACATAAAAGTGTGTTATAGGATAATGCTTATGATAGTACAGCACTTTAACAAACTAAGCTGTTTGATTAATAGAATGTTCATATTGTATAATAATGTAAAAGAAGAAACCTAAATGCCTTCATTGCAAATTATTTCAAAAACTGTTTTTGAAGAAAAGTGTAACAATTTCTTCCTTAAATCTCCTACATTTCTCTAATAGTGCTTTTGTATTGGGGTGTATGAGTTCTCTATATGAATGACAATGACCCGTCTGTTATGGGATATTGGCTTACCATACCATGGATCAGTGGCAGCACTTCCATAGAAACCGTTATGCTTAGTTTTTTAATTCTTATCTATTTCCAATTACTTTAGTTAAAAAAAATTAAAAACCATATATTATTTTTCAGAATTTTGTCAGGTTAGCTGGGTATTTTGGCTTCTATGGAAGTACCGCTACTGCCATAGATAGTGCCAATCGCCAGTGTACCTAATTTGCACATGGCAAAAACACTTGACATGATAGACTTGGCATGTTCTAAAAGTCTCAAACATAAATAATTTATTGATTTGAGTTTGTAAATCATAAATTAAAGCATTCCAATATTCTCTTCATGTAAGACTTTTTATTCTAATAAGAATCTGCATGTTTATTAATTATTCTGATATGATAGTACATGAAATCCAAATTGAATAATACCTTGCCAAAGGTGATTAGGTATGCATGTTTTCCTTAAGAATACCAACCGTGTCACCCATATTTTTTTGTTGCATTCTAATTGGGGAAAACCCAATACATGGTAAAGTGCATTGTTTTTTTGTTAAACATTGGTATTCCTAACTGTAAATCTCCTTTGACTATAAACTTTATTAATTGTTCCTGAAATTTTCTTTTGTAAATAAAATTTTTAACTTGTTAATTGTATGAATATGGACTAAATATTTATATTTCAATGGTGAAAAGTACATATTCCTTGGGACATATTTATGGTACAAATTTATATTGATTTATAGAAAACTTAACAGTCAAAACAAGTCACCAAATATTTATGGATATACGACCTCCTTTGCACCTACCTACCAATTTACGTCAAAAAATAAGAAAAATACTTACATGAATGTGATGCACATTCGCATTAACGAGTTCGGAGGCCAGACGAACCTCTTCCAAAGCCCTTTTTCTGTGTGCAAGATTGGAACTTTGGGTTACGTCCAAAACACAGGCTATGTCCATCCGAGGTCGTTGGTTAGACGCACCAGGCTGCACTGTCGCGTTCGATCCATCACTGCACACACTCTCGCAGATGCTTCTCACTTCGCCTAAAATTGACAATTAAACTCAATCGCAAATACGAAAACACAACATGAAAACAAAGTTCACTGTGCGTGCACATATCGAACCTGTGTCCTCCACAGCCGTGGAAGTGTTCGCACCGCTGAATGTAATCATTTTTTCACGTGTTTATTAACATTTGGACAGTTTAGACACACATTTCACGGTTTAATTTACGCAGCATAAAAAATAAATTCCACAAACAAGTACTACGGGATCCGCGCGCTTGTGTTATTTAACATTAGTGATGCGAACGTCGCACTCGATCGCACACCACGAATACACATTGGGCAGTTTGATATTAAGTTACGTCATTCAATTTCTATGCTCGATGTTGAAACACTATTATTGTTTGGAAATGTTACTAATCTTATAAGGACAATAAAATTGAAACAGTTTTTTATTCATTTTTTTTAATTTATTTCATGAAGACGACTTTTAATATTACAATTTACATTGATGTACTTATAAATGTACTTATAACCTTTCGTTGTTAGTAACATTGAATTAATTTTACATTTGCAATACACTTTTAATTTACGCATCAGCTTGCTGGTTATTATTTGTTGAAATAATTCATCATACGTCACCGTCAAATACACACAAAATATTTATACTTCCATATTGCTTACGCTGAAGAAATAGAATTCCATATGGATTTACTACAAAAAGTACACATACACAGTTAACATCATGTAATTATTATTTGCCGATAACTTGGCTTTCTTTTATTAAGTCATTGTAATTTTTTCCATGAATTTACATAATCAAATGCCCTAATCACTTTGTTATTCACATCATCAGCCTTTTTTTGGTTACGATAGCTGATTGTACTCGATTTTAATTATGTCGAAAACTTCACATCACTAAAAGCCTTGAATGGGGTTTTGGATTAGCGACATCTGTGCGTAACTATGCACAACTTATAAAAGTAATTTTAACATCTGTTTGTTATTACCAACGCTACCATTAGATGTCACCTTTACTCACAAAACAGTCCGTAATCTACAGATAACATGAATGAAACATTATATTTTTATGAATTCGTATCAGTAAATGATAAAATCAATTGTGTAACATTACATAATTTGCCAAAAGAATTTAAATAATTTCATCTTCAATTTGAGGTACTTCGAGGATAACCCATTTAATGAATATATTAAACAAAAAAACCTCTTTTATTTTTCTTGGCAATAAGTTATTGGATATTCAGACATGCCTTATGTTTTAATACATTTATGGTAATAAACTCTTTAAATAATCTGTTTCCATCTATCCGCAATTTAGATAAGTTGTAGAAAATATAATTTCAGGTTTATTTAGATTTTACACAACCATTTCTTATCTAGGTATAGGGACAGTTGGGGAACAGTAGAACACGGGGCACTATGAAACAATGTCAATAAGAAATTGAATTTTAAACTAATTCGCGAGCTACCGCTTCAACTAATCGCAGCGCATCCTGCGCCATACGAGGACGTAGTGAAATATGGCGGCGCACAGTGCGTAATTTTCCCAATCTAGAAGGACAAAAGTCAAATTCTACACTAGTCTAGACTTATAAAAAAGTTATTTATATTCAAAGAACATAAACTATATTTTATGACATTAGAGTTTATTTTCTAAGAACCCTCACCACACAATAGAAAAAAAGGGTCGAAAGTTGACTGTATGAGTTTACCGATAATGCGCTCAAAATGATCGCGTTATTCGGCTGAGTTCTCTCGTTGAATATACTGCCTGCCTGTGCCCTAATAGTGATTGTGTGTTGTTATTGGCTTTCTGGGAGTCTTAAGATAAGTTTTTAAATGTTTTCCTTTTCATATATTTCAAAACGTAATCACAAGTACTATAGAAACAGAGAGACTTAAATTTTACACAAAAATACTAATAAGTCATTTTGAACTTGAGTTTTAGTTTATTATACGGGATTATACCGGTCTGATATTATATTTAATCAAAAGACGCACTTGTTAGCTAAAGGGAACACGTACGTTTGTCTGCGCATATTTGCGACACCCATACAACTTTTCTTTATTTTCAGAATGCCTTCGCAAATTTCGCGTAGACAATTTTTCGACGTTTCGTTTGCTAACGCAAAAGATATAAGAACGGATGCCTTGATACATCATATATTGCAAGAACTTGGTAATCCATCCTTTATAGATGACGTTATATGAAGTTTAAAAATAACTCTTGGAAGTTTTAAGTATGTTTCCTTCTTAACCTAGCGTGTTAAGAAGGAAACATACCGTTACCTAAATATGTTACTCAAGCGGATGGAGGTGTTTAACTTCCTAAATCAAGAATTTCGATTGGAAGACCTCGAAAACTCTTTAAAAATTTCGAGCACCAAAACAAAAAAACGGCGAATTCAACATCTCGTTGAAACATCGAATCTGGAAGAGATATCGATGGCAACTCAAGTACATCTCCTCAAAAAAGGATTCAGGAGTAATCAATAAATAGTTTTGTCAATTTTCACCTAGAAGAGGTACAGGTAAAAAAAAGGGCGGAAGTGTTTAGAAAGCGTGCATAAAATACTTTACCACGGAAAAGACATAATTGGTTCTTGTGTTCTTCCAATTGGGCAACTTTCGGAAGAAGTACACGAAACCAGAAATAAACATAATAGAAAATTCAGAGAATTATTCACGCGAAAGACATCAAGGGTGGACACAAATACGGACTTAATAAATAGACTACTTATACGTCAGACCCCTATATTGCTAGCTTACTTGCTGCTCCTAAAACCAAACGTGGCAAAATAAGCCCTGAAGTGTTGGAGCTCTTAGAATTTAGAACTCCTCACACCGAGCAAGAAGAAATTCAGTCGGGTTATTCAGAATTTGAAGAATCTGATACTCAAAGCGAAATTGAAGAATACTATTCTGACTGAAGTCATTGGGGGAGGCCTATGTCCAGCACTGGACTTCGATTGGCTGATGATGATGATGATGATGATTCTGACTAAGTTCCTTCTTGTTCCTAGCTAGGAAGCAATTAATCTATACCTATATTCGATTCTTCCAACTATTTTTATTTTTGTATGTTCGAATAATTAAGTGTTTTTTTAGTATATATGTTTTTGTGTGATGTAAAATAAGATAATTGTATGTTTAAAACCTTGACAATGTTTTTCAATTAAGTCCAACACGTTTTATCACATATTAAACTTGACCATCTCATTCCAAGACTTTTGTCCACCTAGATTATGAAAATTACACACTGTGCGGCGCATCAACAATGGAGCTGTGAATAGAAAAATATTGGTTTTAAGGTTCAAAAGTTGAGATTTCGTTTCAATGTACTTTCGTTTTTAGTCAAAAAGTTTAAACAATAGGTAAGTGATATATTTTTTTCATAAACCTTAATCATTTTGTTTATTCGAGACCGCTATGTGTTAAGTTCAAAACAAAACCTAACTTGTTCGAAGACTTGCTTGAAATTTTGTACACGCTATGGGGCACTATGGAACGGGGCACAGTGGAACACTGTTTCATTGAACCCTACTAACTTATTTTCATTTTTTTTTGCTGATTTTACACAAGTCCAGAATGGTGAGGCACCGCGTCAGAAAAAGTAACAGGGGCCTTTACAGCGAAGCTAACATGCGAGAAGCTGTAGAACTCGAATGAGAGTGCGTGTTGCTGCATCGATATGTCCAAAAGAAAAAAGCTGCAGCAGATGAAAAGAAATTCGTTTGACACGTATATATACAGTGACTAAAGTATTTTAAAATGACCTTGAACGAATTTAACTATTTGGTTAAATTTTTGGTATGAATATAGGTCGTGTTCCAATGTGCCCCATGCACTGTTCCATTGTACCCCAGACCTGGGGCACAATGGAACACAGGAAGAGGTTCACAAAATCGTTGATAAATAGGTTTAAAATTGATTATTGTTCTCTGCTTTGCTGTGCAATTATTAAGTTAAGGTATATTGTTTATGTTTGTAAGCAAAAATTCAATAAAGAATAAACACAGAATTTTCTAAAAATAAAAAATACTTTTTCGTACCATTGTACCCCAACTGTCCCTATATATATTTTTTTCATCATTATCATCGTCATGATACCGTCATTGGTACCGCGAAATTAATGCCAATGGAGTCTGTATGAAATCCTTCATAATGAATTTTTCGAGTAGAATGTTGGAATTAATTAGCTAATTCTTAGTCTGTATGTCTGTCCCTACCAAAATCCTTAAACCGGCATACCGACCGAAACCCCCCGGTGGCCATCTTCGCGCCACGTGGGGCGACCACGGTACGTAGGTGAGGAGTGCCCACCGTTATGCCGCAGCCGCCCGGTGCGCCTCCGAGACATTATAGCTACAGCGGCCTAAGTAAATTCATTGCGTTTAAAGACATGCCAGTAAATACATTTCATAATCTTTTCAGTAATATCTATTATTCTCTATCTCTTTCAATCGACATCATTGTCAGTTGAAGGTCCTCTACTGCTATTTCTATACTTCTTTCACTTATAACTTCTTCTACTTCTATAGCCCTCTGTTCTTCTGCTGTTCTCCTTAGCATATATTGGTTAGATATTATTTATCTTACAATCCGAAAAAAAACTACTTATGCTAGTAAAATAAGCAAAGGGAGGGATTATTGAAAACAAAGTTTGTGGGTGTTTGCTTTTGAAATAAAAATATCATAAATACTTTTCACGGAAAAATACTTTAATATTAAATCCGATTATTTACATAGTAGCCTTCACAACCAAGAGTTTTATCTCCCTGTTACGTAAAATGCAGCCACTGGTTCTGGATAGAATAATATATTTGTATACAGGATGTATTTAGACCGTGATCGAAACTGAGGCAGGTAATAGCGATGGTGATTACTAACCCCCTGGCATTAAAGAAAATCCTGACAAAAAATAAAATTTTTGAGGTTTTCGATACAAACCACGTACTTTTGACACCGATGGTTGTATGGAAAACGTCAAAATTTTTATTTTTTGTCGGGATTTTTAATATCGCCACTGAGTTTGTGATCACCCTCGCTATTACCTGCCTCAGTTTTCGATCACGGTCTAAATACACCCTGTATAGAACCGACATCACTCACCAGCCGTTAATATGTATGTTATTTATGTGCCTGTGCATAAGAGTAACTATTAATGCAATTAACTTTACCACATTCAAGCTATTAATATTCAAATTGCCATTTAAGCGCATAACCGCAACTGTGTCTGTGGTTGTAAGTAGGTTTTTATACTTTGTTGGTAGTAGCTTAAAAGTAAGACATTGTATATTTCTGCTAGGTTTAAAACACAAAGTAGTGGGAATAGGAGTCGTGAATCTCATAGGGCAATAAAGGAATATTCACATTTTTAATTCTCTCATCAACCCATATAATATGTATGTGTACGTCCCACTGCAGGGCACGGGTCTCCTCTACTATTGAGAGGGTTAAGGCCTTAGTTCACCATGCTGCCCTAGTGCGGGTTGGCGGACTACACACCAAAGAAATTCGTAAGATCTTTTTGGGTGTACTGGTTTCCTCACGATGTTTTCCTTCACCGTTAAAGCAATTGATAATTCGAATACGCAGATAACTTCCAATAGTCAGAGGTGTGTGCCTGGGGTTCGAACCCGCGACCGTTGAGATGCTCGACCGTGCGCCCAAACCTCGAGGCCATAACTGCAAGTAATTTTTAATTTACTAAGACAAATTACGTTTACGTTGTCAGCCAATTCTATTATTGATCGTAACCGTTTCGAAGAAATAATAGGAGCAATGGTATTCTAGATTAGTCTCGTGGTCAGCAAGACGAATCCTGGTTGCAGCTCATTAGAAAAGAAAAAAATTGTGAAATGCATTCCATTTTTTTTTGGAAAATAATAATTTGTTTACAGTTGTTTGGTTAATTGACATTCATTTCTTTTGTTACTCACACCATGGTAATAATATCATTACAGTAGTTTAACTCGGCCGTATTATTGAAACAAAGGCCTGCCGCCGCGCGGTACGTAAATATGCGATAGGGCTGCGCACCTGCAGCAATTTAACTAAATTTGCTTACTTTGACTTTCTATCTAAATAAACAAAATACTTTGTGAATTTAATAGGAAGAGTTTAATAATAATACATGTTATTTTTTGTGTATTTAATTAAAATAACATGTTTAAGTTAAATCGTTCTTATAAATTTGCGGCTGATAAATATTTTCGCCTCGACTTAGATGTAAGAATTGCTACAATATTATCTACTTGTCAATTCAATTAGGTATTCGTACTAATTCTTTATAACAATCGCGCGGTTACTATTTAAAAAACGACGCGGTCCGTTCGTTACTGCAGCATAGTCGCGACTGGCTGCATGCCAAGCGCATGCCGAGGTCGGGCGCGTAGGTATAACTCGATTTTGCCCGTTTGTATGAAGTTAAACTACTGTATGATAGATACTATTACCGTGCTCACACTGGCTGATAAGTAACAAAGAGGTCGAAAGGTCAAGAATCATAATGTAGTTACCCAACAAACACTTAATATACGTAATTACTTATTTATTACTTACTTTTTATTATCTACGTAAGTGTTATTCTATATGCGTCAGAGTTTTAATAGATTATTGATTATATATAATAGTTTTTAAACAGACTTCTGGTACTCAATCAGCCATTTATTGAAGTTATTTATTAGCGATTTAGATCTAGGGTTACACTTTTTACGTACCTAGTTTATCTATATCAATATATTAAGATGAAGTTTGTTTGTATCTTTGAATGCGTTAGTCTCAGGCAGAAGTGATTTCATTTGAATATATATTTTTGTGATAAATAGTCTATTTATAGAGAAAGGCTATGTATCAGCTCTCTACATTGGGGGTGAAAAATATTTCCTCTGAACTTCACAAGTACGGTTGGGGGCCACAGCTAGTTAATTATAAACGTGTAAAATGCTTTAAAATCCTTTTTTGTTTTTTTTTCTAACATTGCAATAAATGTTACTTTATAATAATAAGTAACAAAATCACAATGATATTCGATGTTTACATCTCTTTCATGAATGGGCGACCTTTTTTATGTTAGAAGAGTTAGCTTTATCATGGTGAATTGTATCGGTGGTATCTTTATTGTAATTATTAGCACTTTAAATAAAAAATGATCAATATGTAATAAAGTTTTAATAACTATTACACTTTTATTAAGCACGACGACAATTTTTTAATATTTCAGATGTTACACATTTTGAGAACATAATAAATGAATTATTTTTTGTACTATTTAGGCACTTCATATTTAATTTCACATTATTTGTATACTATATAAGGTACACATTTAAAAGTATAAATAATAAAGTGAATATATTAAAGAACCTAATTATATTTATTTTCGTCAGTACAGTTGAAGATCACAGCTCGAATTGCTTTAAAAAGAAGACAAGATTTAAAAAATAAGAAAAGAAAACAATTAGCTATTGTACTAAATGTATTGATATTTTTTTGGTACAATGATAAAATAAAAATACAGTTATAAAAAACATTACAATACAGCCATGGCATTTAAACGATTACAATGATTTCTACAAAATTTATATCAGTTCAAAAAGGAATAAATATGAAAAATGTAAGAGGAAAGTCACAGATATAAAAACATTTTTAATCTGTACCTATAAATAAATGTAACTGCTACACATATCTAATACTTAAGGGCTCTTGAGAGTTCTTATACCCTGGTACTTCACTTGCCAAGGATAATTTTACGGGAGGCGCCGAAGTTCTGGCCGGATTGGGAGGCCAGCTTGTTGGTACCAGCTTGAAGACCAATGACGGCATTTCCAGCTCGGAGAACATCCTCGCTGAATTCACGGCGGTTTTCTTCAGCGGGCCTGGGGCCGAGGAAGGGACCACGCCATTCGGGGTGTTTGTAAGCCTGGAAAAAAGTTTGTGGTGTTTTAAAAAATACTTATGAAGTTTCAAATACTTTAGCAAAACATTTTTAGTATTGTTGGAGTGAAAGATTTTTACTAATTTGGAAGATTTATTCTTAAAAATTCGGTCAGAACTCATTAGGTTCTTTATGAAAGACCACGGCCTTAAAAAATACGGAATTTCTTGCTTGCTTAGCCATTTGGCTATAGGATAGAAATGAATACAGCTATTTATAGGTTTATAAGATAACCCTGCAATGTCACGAGACGCTTAGATTACTAAGTAATACGGATAATGCGCACCACAAGATAATTGCGTATTAAATTTATAAGTAGGTACTTAATCTTGTATTTTGTGTACAAACGATATAAGAATCTTCTTGTAATTCCATTCTTTATTCCAGTTGTTTGATAAATGTAACGTTTTTCAGCACAATGTGTTAAACATTTGAGGTTATTTTTTATATTATTTTTAATAACAACACGTGCAGTTGTACACGCAATAGCATTACGTGGACTGTGGAGCTTAAAACAGACATATCGCACTAGTACCTATACAACAGTGCTGTAACTCAAAAAAGACGATTTTTCAGAATCAACGAAAAACTAATTTGTCACTTCCTGTAATAGGTACAAATATAATGAATGTTTTATGTGTTTTTGGAATTAAATTAAAGACATCACCATTTCACAAATTAAATAATAATAATAGGGAACTAAAGACGACACAATATTGGGATGGGAGGTTAGACATCCGGTAAGTCATGGATAATGTCTTAAAACGTTATAACTTATTCATTTTTTGCATTATTCCAATGACAATTTTAAAGACTTGTGAGGAATTAAACTTTACGTTTGATTATAGTACTATGTCAAATTCGATGTAGTTTGAGTTACAACACTATTGTATTACTAATGCGATATGTGGAAATACACCTCTGTTTGACCCTTATTGGATGTAGGTGTAAGTATGGAAGTAGATACTTTGATCAATATCAACTCTTTTTTTCTTTAATTAATCATTCATAAATTGTTTTATCAAACAGCAATCATCGCTAATAACTGTAAATACTTGTTATCGATTATCTTGGATCTAATCTAATATAATGGTAATGGGTTCTTACCGTCCTGCCGAGGGCGAAGATGGTCTGCGTGACCAGGGCGATGTTCTTCTGGTCCCAGAGGTCAGTCGACTGGAAGAGGTCCACGTCAGGAACGCCGTACTTTACGCACGCTTTCTGGAATCTAGAAATTTTATTTGATTAGTGTTAGGTGCTTGTTATAAAAAAATAACAGACATAGACACGACAGTCACTCTCTGGATTTTTGAGGAGATATATCTGACTTTCTAAGTTTAATCCTCACTTGTACATGAGGTACCATGCTGTAAATTTTACAGTGTAAAACATATACATTTGTTTTACAGTGTAAAACATAATATACATAATACAGGCTAATAATGCAATAAAAAAAATAGTAATAATAGTACTCGCAATAATGTATGAAATAAAGTAGTAATACCTAGAAACACTCTATCACGTGGGTGACACAGTACGAGAGATAGAATACTTGAGATGCTACGAGAGAGTTTTTTCAATACAATCTTTTTGAAGGTTGTTGAACACAGGAAAAGGCAATTTTCGGACCTTGCAAAGAAACATGAAAGTACTTACTGGTTAATGTTGTCCATGAACTTGTAGTCCCCACCAGAGACGTTGACCTTGGAGATGATGCCGGGCTGCAGCTTGTTCATCAGCTTGCACAGGATGATGCCATCACGGAGTGCGTGCTCGTACCGCATGTCGGCGGGGAAACGCTCGCCAATCACAGCCTCGATCCATCTCTGGGCTTCGGCCTCCTTTTCAGGCTCGCGTTTGCCAGCGCACTGGAATTTAAAAAAAAGTTTAAAGATAGAGATAGATGAAATAGTAGACGCTGCTCTGGTGGCTAGGTAGATATAGTAGTACTTTTCGTTAAATCAGGAAGTCTAAGTAAACTAATTTGTCTTTTCTTATGAAAGCATAAAATAAAAGAAGAAATTGTTTTCCAGTTTCCGAAGTTTAGTATAGCTTCCTCTAAAATTTCGTTTTTAAGACTGTGCCAATTTTTTAATGAAAGATTAAGTGGAGGAATGATTCCGAAAGCAACTAAGGCTGCGAAACGAATGTTACGACCTATTGACGGAAAACTTAATGATTAACTAAAGAGTTGTGGTGTTGTGTGGTGTATAGTAGAGATGGGACAAATATTTTTCAGTTATAAATTCATCTCTGTAATACCGAAGGAATACAATGTAATAAACAATAGCTTCGTCAATAACTCTTACAAAAACATGGCACATTTATTAATAAAATTAAGTACCTAACTATTGTCTTTCGAATACATATAATCTACAGTGCGATTTACAAGGTTATCTGTAGGTATATTCCTATTATGACAAGTATAGCAGGGACATGACCTTATTTAAATTTAATCTATAAGTTATTAATCATTTGGTTCCTCCTTCAATTTTTTTTTTGTATTTGTCGTAAAAAAAATATTATTATCGGAGCTTCGTGGTTCAGTTTAAAACAAATGGTAAAATAGAAAAAATCTTTTTAATAGTAAAATTGTTGTTTTTTTATTACTGTAACGCTACCTGCAATATATATTGCAGGTACATATGTACTGAAAATAATTTTAGGATGAAATCTTTAGATGCCTATCAAATGATTGATGAATAAATCCATTCTGGTACTCAAGTCATATTTGTTGTGGAGATAGACCACAAGTGCCGTCTTAGTAACTATACATAAGTATTTTATTTTATAATATTACCTGCTGATCACTTGTATAGATATGGTTGGCTTAAAGTAATCCAATACAAAATACGCTCATAAAGATAATGTGAAATTTTAAAGTATTTTCCTTTAATAGAACAAATCAATAAAATACTTAGGCATTTACATATATAACTCTTTATACAAATATACTCCTTTATAATACAGTAATTTTCATAGGAATATAGTAACAATATTATATTCCGTTATTCAACATTCACACGCAAAATATTAAATATCAACTCCCTAGATTAATATATAGAAAGTCATACCACGTGTAAAAAAGAATGTGCAATTCCGCGTATTATCCGAGTTTAATCACTTCGTAAAACCCTATATTATTGTTGTCTGATTAAAGATAATTTTGATTAACAACACAAACAAAGTTCTACGTCATCGTCACTTCAATTCGTTTTGTATTATGCGGACACTATATATTTACTCACAATGTATAAGACCAGCTTATTCGATCGCCCAGGCGCCAGTGCATTGTTCACTTAACCGCACTCGTAAAAATGCTGACGTTAGTGTTAATTTCGATACTTCTATATTCAATGGTTAAAACGCATCCGTTTATCATGTTATTTCTATTTTTCTACATACCAAAACAAATGTCTCTTACGCTGTGATGAATTTTCCGACTGTGATGTGCAATTGTTTAAACTACAAACGATAACAGTATACTGTGATATAATAATAAAATGATGAATTCGGCAATAAGTAATTGAATATGGATTGAGAGCGTAAGCTTTGTTTTAAGAAGACTGAATTTGGAATACGAAATAACATTCGGAAGTGGACTGTTACATTTTTTTAAGACTGAAGAGAACTTGATTTGAATTTGAGGTGTCTACGGAAATCGTACCCATAGAGAAAAGAAGAAAATAGTTATGGAAAAAGGGTAAAAACAGCAATAAGTAAACATTATTGTCTTGATACTTTTTTACGTTTTTCCTTTGGATTGCGTAAAGAGTCCGTTGCCTTGGCACAGGGACGGTTTGAAATGCGCGCCCTGTATAGAATATATTACAATAATTAAGTTAATACGAATGTATTTGCGATAATATAAAGTATTTATTTATTTGAACAATGCATTTTCATTGTCTTTTCCCTGATTCCCGCAGTAGACAGTTTGAATATAAGTGCTCAGAGTTTATTCTTAGAGTTACGTCAATGAAATATATGAGTTCCATGCATATATTTGGTTCACAAAGAAATTATGTAGGTAAATATAAAATTTTATGAAATAAGAAATGAGCTATTTTTGGAATGGAGAAGCAAGGTTTCACCCTATTTCCCACAGATGTTTTTTGTAGTTTTGAAGTTCCATCTAATGCTACCGAAATGTAAAATTTTTGTGTGAATGGTGGTTTAATATTTGTTTATTTCATGAAAATCTTATCATACACAAAGAGTTGTAAAAATCTATTTAATCGTTTTACTGTGTTACTACCTATTGCTAAATTGGTGCAATAACATTTTATGACCATTATACAATTATCGATACTGTAAAATATTACTTTCGTTTTCATTTGCTGATAAAAACAACTGGTGATTCATTTGCGCACCAGAGAATTTATTTCGGTAGCAAATTACATTAACGTTTGATTGTAGTTATCTATTGATTTATGAGTTTAAATATTAAGGTATTTTGGTTTCGAATATTACTTTGAAACCTTTACGGTACAAACGCGAATGTAGCTCTCTATTTATCAATGTCAAACTATCCCATTAAAAAAAAATATTTTTGGAATTTTATAGAAAAAAACAACGTAAGCTACTTTACTTAACATGGAACTCGACAGTAATAAAGACTGGCTGGTGGTAGCTCAAAGAACACTGAATAAATTTTGCCTGCAACTTCTGTGTTAGAATGTGTTAGAGTTGGTGTAGACAGTGTGAAAAGTATGTTAATTATAAAATTGCGACGTAGGTAGCTTACGTTTGCTTTTATACTGATATAAATGCACTATAAATGATTTTGGAACATAACATTTTGGAACATATCCTCTATCCTTTATCAGTGTCTTCTTTACCTTCCAGCAGAAACCCATCAAAATCACATCAGGCATTTATGGGCGAAAGCTTTACAAACTCATTGTTTGACAACCTTCAATGCGCGTTTGGCTAGATGCCAGTTTATAAAACGGGAGGCCGCAGGTTTGACCTCCGTTCTGACACAAATTTTGTAAGAATCATTAATATTTGTTAGGGTGTTTGTTAGACCTATGATTGATATAACTTTGATACCTACAATACAACTGAGGCCTAAAGGAGTTTGAATTTATTTACTTTTTTTTATAAGTATTTTTAGTATTAATTAGGGTTGAGATTAGCAATTTAAACCTTGGAAACTAATAAAGTAGATTAGAATAATTTTAAGTGTAAAATTTGAGATTTCCACGATCTAGTCTAATAATAGATCTGCTGATGGAGAGCACCTGATTTGACAATTCGTAGAAATGACGCTAAGAAAGAAATTCAAATTTATTTTCTTGACATAAAGCAGTCTGCAGGTTGCATATTTTTATTGTTTACTTGTCAATTATTATATGTTGATTTAATTTTTTTTTATGTTCATCAACCATACCTATTCCTTTGTGTATTATATTTTAAGTATAGTTATTAGTATTATATTTTTTAGTATTTTCTTGTCCGCCAACCCGCACTAGGCCAGCTTGGTGGACTTTGGCCTAAACCCTCTCAATGGTAGAGGAGACCCGTGCTCAGCAGTGGGTTGATGAAGAAAGAATTGTTGACAGTTGTTTACGATTGTTAAGAGTCATTTTAAGGACAGTTTTATAGGCCCAGGTAATGTTTAAAAAAAAAATTACATTAGTAACTAAAAGTCATAACAATAATAATTATAACTTAAAAAAACTTCTGAAACAAAATAATTTAATTTAAAAAAATAGGAATAAGTAACGAGTCAAGTGGGCACCGTACAATCGAAGCACGTTATTATTATTGGGGATTTTATTTGGAAACTTTTAGTACCAAAGAGTCCAAAAGTGAAAATGAGCCTAAAAACGGTAACACAGAGGGGACTACCCCTATTACATGGAACGCAAATACAATTAGCAGTGTAAGCAACAATGTAAATGACATACAACCAGGTGAGTTAAAATGTATAAAACTGGGTATTCAATTCCACACTAATTAAGTGTTTTACAAAATGCGTCACAAATTCAATCAAAAATACCACAACGCGTTAAACTTGACTTTCAGAAATGATCCGTAGTAAAAAAAAAATTGCATACTTACGCACTCGTTATTATATATATAATTAAATTTGTGACGTATTATGTAAAACCCTTAATTATAGTGGTATTGTATTAACCGTTTTACGTTTCAAAATGTGAATGTACTTTGTCAACACCAGGATATTAATCATGTATGAACTGACAAAGAATATTTATTTGTTTATTTACACATTCAATTGTTTTACAAAAAAATTGTCCTTGATGATAACCTTAAGAGATTGACAGTATTTGCAAAAACGACTTCACCAGTAAATAATAAAAATACAATTTTTATAATTATAACGTGACGATGATTTAATAAAAGAAGGCTATGAACTAAGTACAAGTTATATATTCATCGTGCGGTTTCTACAATGTTCTGTTACTATTATAATTACATTTTAATTATTATAGTTATCAATCTCAGCTCTGTCCCGGTAGATTGTTTGAGACTACCTCACAATTTTAGAATGACATTTTTCGGTGCTAACAAAATGCTCACATGCTTTTGGTTACTGATAATACATTCTGCGTGTTGATACGATCAATCTTTTGAATATTATCAACATTGTATCGATTTTTATGGCCCGTAGCCATACCGCGAACAGTTTGTTTATTGTATTGTATGTTAATCGAATATTATCTGTTCATAACATGTTTCGTACGTTGAATTTGCTTCATTAAATGCATTGTTTGTTTTCATAGCCTTTTGGAGTTAGCTGAACCTAATGATGTGTGAAATACTTCCCGAAGTACAATAAATACTATAAATAAATCCTATGTCAAGAAATTCGTCGAAAGACGGCGGGTGCACATACTTGTTTCTATGTGGACATCCATGAAAAGCACTGGTTACCTATTGCGGACAGTTCAAAAAGACATGGTTAGATAGTGCTATTTCGCAGATGGCTGAAATACAACTATTCTTTTGCGCTCAATTTTTATTCGACAAAAAACTTTAAGTTATTTAACAGGGTTGCTGTTTTGAATACAATAATTGAATTATGAATTTGAGCTAAAACGATGAGATTCATGTTTTTATGTGTAGTTTGTTTGATCTTTTATGATCACCGTATTTCCTATTCTTAAATCTTAAATCGACCAAACTAGATATGCTTATTTTTTATGACTTTACGAGTCTAGACGAAGCAGTAACAACGTATAAACTTATATTTATTTGTAAAATAATGAAATAAAATCTACAAGAGAAGAGATATCTAATTGAACACGCGGTCTCTCGTTTTATCAGCTGGGATTTATCTAATTGTGCCACGAAGCTCTCAAACATGGTATAGTGACTATTCTAAGAGCCATAAAACAATACCAAGAGGTCAAGCTAAGCGAGCCTCTTTGGGGAGCTTGTCTTTAAGCTAGAAATAAATCGGAAACAAATAAATACGAGGATAATAAATAAATAAATTTAAAATTTTCTTTAGATAAGGAGCACAGGGGTTTCCCGACGCGTGGCCGGACGTTCTCGTTTCAGTTTGGCTGACGGCCAATCGAATTCATTTAGATGTAGATAAACATGAGATATGAAACGAATTCAGGTTTAATAAATTTGAAATATATCCCAATTATTAACGACGATTATGACGAAATTATTTACGACGATTATGTACAATCCTTTTTGGGGTAACCCTATCATGAAATTTCGAATTAAACATTTATATCAAACTTCATAAAATGATGAGTCAATCAAAATATTTAAATGAATTTCTGCCTATAAATATCATAATTCACGCGAGTACCTATTATTTAAATTAACTGATTAATTCGCAAGAAAGCATCAATCGATTTACATAGTTACGTAAGTAAATCGATTCAATTTCATAATCGTCTAAAATAGCGCGGCTAATCCGAACTATTTCGATGTACGTGTGTTTAGATGTTGCTCCGAAACTTTCCGAGCTAATCTTTTTATTTATGAGATTAAATGTTGATCATTCGAGTAATATTTGCATTGAAATAAAGTCTCGTCATATATTCTGTCGACAACACTTTACATTGATTTACATTTCCCGTGTGAAAACTTGTATTGAAATGTCTCCAAATTGGATTACGCTTTGTCAAATTATTTGAAATATTGATGACTATTTTCAAACATTTAAATTATAATGATCAATTTTACTGGCGAGTTCCATTGATGACATAGATAAATTGAACGTAACATCTGTATTAAAATGTAATTATTTACGTTAGGAGTACGTACTATTTATAAATCTATCTCTTCACTACATTGTGTGTTCATTAATTAATACTACGGAAAAGAATTATATTTGTTATCAGGTAAAAAACCTTTTCATAACGTCCTCGACTTTTTCAATTTTCAAGGCAATATCATAAAAGTAACAGAAGTAAAACTGTTACTGCTATCCATAGGCAGTCATTTTGCCGGATCAGTTTAAACTCGGTGGCAAATCTAGGAAGAATTTATTGATAATGTGGAATTTTGAGATGTGTTTTAATTTACTGTGTATGCAACTGCATACATGTAACTCAGACATCATGTCGAATAACTTCTCAATTCTCAAAGTGACCGGAGGAGTCAACACTCCTAAATGGTATTACAGAAATTTACACAGTGATTACGATATACATTTCTAGCTCAAATCCTCAAAATTCATTCTAAAATTTTAAATGAGCCCTATACCTAAGTA
The DNA here is from genome assembly GCA_030295005.1 of Cephonodes hylas. NCBI lineage: Eukaryota > Metazoa > Arthropoda > Insecta > Lepidoptera > Sphingidae > Cephonodes > Cephonodes hylas. The sequence continues at coordinate 9,740,934 of AP025366.1, forward strand.
ATACAGCTTATTATAATAAAGTAATACTGCATTTCTTTCGTCTTAATCTTGGGGCTGTATAGAGTTATCTTCCATTAAAGAACAAATGTGCATCATAAATATTTCTTTAAGTTTATGTATTATTATTTTTTTTTTATATTTAGAGCGCCACTCGTCCTCTTACATTATTTATCATTAAAGCAGCATCTGTTGTGGGTTGTAATCTCTGTTCTATAATTAAAGTCGTACAGTATGTTTATGATTATTTATAAATATTTCCGGTCTCTTTCTAAATATACTATTTTAAGTATTTCGTCACTAATTTGACCGTTCTATCCTCAATCCCATTGCGTCGCGGGAAGCTATTAATTATGAAAGAGTATAACAACTTTTATATAAAAAGGTGTTGTGAGAGTAAAAGGCGAGTCGTAAACAAAAATGGATAGTATTTTAAAATGTTATACAAAAAAAAAGCTCTTAATGAAAAATCACCTCTTTGAATTTCTATAAATTCGGGGAAGAAACAATATAAAAATGATCTATGAAATTCTGAAATAACAAACAGCAAACAAATTCCTTTATAATCGGCTACAAGTACTTTTCATGTAGGCAAAAATATAATAAATTAACGGTGAAAAACACATTTTAAAATCAAGCTTTTATTATGCACGAAAAATTAAAAAAATAAACTAAGAAAACATTCATAAAATTCGTAGTTTTTTAAACTTTACAAGTAACAATTTCCAAAAGTGTTCGGTTTATCAGTAGAAGTATGATACATAAATATATATTATCTATAACTAGTATATTAATATTCTTAAGTGATCTAAAAGCTCGTCGCGGCCGAGGTCTTTGCATTAACGAAATTGCGCGACAAGCTTTTAAATCACTTAAGAATAGTAATATACTAGTTATAGATAATATATGTTTATGTATCATACTTCTACTAATAAACCGAACACTTTTGTAAATTGTTACTTGTAAAGTTTAAAAAACTACGAATTTTATGAATGTTTTCTTAGTTTATTTTTTTAATTTTTCGTGCATAATAAAAGCTTGATTTTAAAATGTGTTTTTCACCGTTAATTTATTTTTAACTTTTTAGTTGGAAATATTTCTAAGTTATCCATTTCGTAGTCATACCGAAATTCAACTCAATCGTTCCATGGAAACTAGTGTTCCTATGGGCACTTTCCAACTTCTCATGACACCAGATTAACGATACCTTGTTATTATGTTGTCACTGAAAATACAAAGGCATACCAAATTTTAGCTTAATTGGTCCACAGGAATCGGAGTTCCTATGGGCTTCTTCCAAGTCCTCATCAGATCAGCTTCATGATACCATATTTTTGTATTGTTACGAAGACACCAAATTTTAGTTCAATTGGACCACAAGAATCGGAGTTCCTATGGGCATCTTCCAATTCTTCGTCAGATCAGCTCTATGATACCTTGTTATTATATTGTCACCGAAATTACATAGTTATACCAAATTTCAGCTCAATCGGTCCAAAGGAATCGGAGTTCTTATGAGCATCCTCCAACTCCTCTTCAGATCAGCTCCATGATACCATATTTTTGTATTGTTACTGAAGTTACGAAGAGATACAAAATTTCAGCTCAATTCGACCATAGGAATCGGAGTTCCTATGGCCATCCTCCAACTCCTCATCAGATCAGGTCCATAATATCATATTTTTGTATTGTTACCGAAGTTACGAAGACATACCAAATTTCAGCTCAATTGGACCACAGAAATCGAAGTTCCTATGGGCATCTTCCAACTCTTCGACAGATCAGCACCATGATACCATATTTGTGTATTGTTGTCGAAGTTACAAAGACATACCAAATTTCAGCTCAATTGGTCCACAAGAACCGATGTTTCTATGGTCATCTTCCAACCTCATCATCAGACCAGCTCCATGGTACCATATTATTGTATTGTCATCCAAGTTACGTAGGTATACCAAGTTTCAGCACAATCGGTCTATTGGAAGTGGTTCAAATCTTCATTGCAAGATTTGTAAACATACAAACATACATACATACATACATACATACATACATACATACATACATACAGAAGTGAAGTTAAATAAAAGCTTGTAAAAATATTGCTCTAAAGTCTAAACAATACATTAAACGAGATCAAAAGATTTAGTGTGGAAAGAACTGGAACGATTGTTTTAGAACGTGGCACCAATGTTTCTCCAGTAACCCAACGCGCGATCAAAATGCTTTCAATACTTTCCAAGTATCTACTTATTTCAATTTTATTTAATAATGCAGCCAAGTACTTACATTTTTAATCAGTTGAAAAAATGGTTCTAGTTACATTGTTGTTTTTATTTGTTTATGATTTAAGTAAATTTAGTTTTTAGTAATGTTAATTACGAATGTCGAATTAAAATTGTCATCTTTGTCATCATCATCATCACCGGCTTTCACGTCCACTGCTGGACATAGGCCTCTCCTATGGCACGTCACTAATTAAAATATAAAAACACATTGAAAAATACTTATCGCCTCAATTCTTAACAATATTTTATTGTACTTTAAAATAATATAAGAATTTACGTAACCCAGTGAAATTAATGAATGGGAACCATTATTCCAGACGCACAGTTTAACTGATTTATGGCTTGTATCCGGTGTGGAACCGTGACGTCCGCGGTGATGTAAATAAAAATGACGGCATGGAGTACAAAATACACATACACAGTCCGCCCACCCCGCAGGCCTGGTGCAGGGCGGGCGGCGCTTCCACTCCTCAGTCCACTTGTTGATACCGAAGCGATAACCCGCTCAGGACTTCCAGTGTTCAAATTACAGTTTTGTGCTACACAAAATGCCTGTACGTAAGGAGTTTCATTACTTCAATTAACACAAATAACATTAGTTTTATTTTAATTGCATTTAACACTTTCAAATTACATATTGTTTACGTCAACCCAATAATGTTGTCAAAACATTGCGGCTTGTTGTTTGATAAAATAGATTCTGTAGCAATTCTGGTATTTGCGATTAAAACATAAACTATGAATATTTATTGTGGAGAAAGACATTAAATAACTGTTGGGGTGTTTGCTGACGTCAAAGAAGAACTTTACGACTGTGCAGCTGCGAGTGCTTGTCTGTTCTGTTTAATCCAATTTAGAATTTAATCCAGCAAATTTATTATACTGCATAGCTTTAAATTCTTCAAGAATTACTATCGACTTAAAAATGTAAAAAACCTTCAATAACAATATAATAATTAAGCAAACATAAGAATTAACAGACACACCATGAATTATATTCATATTCAGTCTCCTGTGTATAAGATTTCTGTCATTGTCGTTTACAATGTTGTTTACCTTCGATACAATGACTTCAACAATAAATTTTGAAATATCATTAGTATTGTGGTTCCTAACACGTTCGTATCACCTTAAGTCATCTCGAGTCGTTCGTTCCAGATTGTTCAAAAATTCCAGAGCATCTCTCGAACCATGAGTTAAAGTAATGTGTTTACGTTGACGATAGTGTTATTTTGGGATGTGATGCTGGAACATGAATGTTGCCCATCGAGCGACTTGGCACTGGAGCGAGAGTTTTATGGCCCGCGTTCAAGACTTGCATATGTTTCAATTTTTTTTCTGTATAACCAGATTTCACACGAAACAGCTCGTTACTAGTAGTATTTGGGTTACAGTTGCTTGGCAAAACAACATGTCATAAATTAGAATTATCAAGTTCGTTTTCATTGTTTTGAAGGTGATTCTAGTACTGTAGGTGTAGTATTATATAGATGAAGTAACTACTGTAGTACTAGTACTGTAACTGTAATGTATTGCAAGGTATACAATAGAAATAATGTTTGTGATATTTGTTTCCAGGCCAGAAACAAGGAACAAGAACAGGAGGTGATCACTTGGATCTCCGATGTGTTGGGAGAGCCTCTTCCCAATGCTCCCTACGAAGATGTCCTTAAGGATGGAGTTGTTCTGTGCAAACTCATCAACAAGCTCGCCCCTGGATCAGTTAAGAAGATCCAGGAGAGGGGAACTAACTTCCAACTGATGGAGAACATTCAAAGGTAATTGTTATTGTTAAATAAAAATACCGATAAATTGCTTTGCGACACTCATCTCCTCTCTCTCTTTCTCAATAATACAAAAGAATTAAAGACACACTATGTGAAAGTGTTTCATATAATCCTAAAGATGACCGGCGTCATGGATAAACAGAATAATTTTATTTTAAACATTGTTTACAGATTCCAAGCGGCGATCAAAAAATACGGAGTGCCTGAGGAAGAAATATTCCAAACCGCCGATTTGTTCGAGAGGCGTAACATTCCCCAAGTGACGTTATGTTTATACGCATTAGGCAGAATTGTAAGCGATTTATCTATTATTATAACTTTTTAACTTCCCATGTATATGGTTCTGAGTTCTAATTTTTTAAATTTTCAGACGCAAAAACACCCTGAGTTCACCGGACCTCAGCTTGGACCCAAGATGGCTGACAAAAATGAGCGTACCTTTACTGAAGAGCAGCTTAGGGCCCACAACGCGGAACTCAATCTCCAAATGGGTTACAACAAGGGCGCTTCCCAATCCGGACATGGTGGTTTTGGCAACACTCGTCATATGTAAACCGGTGTCTATTACCGGTCAAATGATTGCTTTATCGGTGTCGAGACCAACAAAAACAGTATTTATAAAGTATGCACTATGCAGCACTTTAAGCTTGGATGATTTATCAAACTAATCAACGCTTTAACAACGTACAAACATCGTGTGATAGATTCACTTCATGTTAGTTTATTTCTAACACGGCTATTTTTAAGTATTTTTTTTACAAAATGTACGTTCAATTTATATTGTAAATATTTAACTTTATTAAATAAAAATATTTGTAAGGAATATGACGTTTTTTATTGAATCAATCTACTCCCTTTTTGTATAATATTTTTTCCATTTCCTACAACCACCAGTGGCAGGAATAGTATTTACATCGAGCTCTTAAGTCTTCGTTGAATTCTTGTTAACTTGCAACGAAAATAAACAGAATGAAAATAGATAGGGAGAATTTGACTTTTATCTTCTTTCCTACACAGCAAAATGGTGTCAAAGCTAAGATCTTCTGCTAAAAATGAAGTTCTTCTACTTTTCTTTGATTTAAATATGTTAAGGTAATATGACCTTAGATTGACCTAGACCATAACTAAGACGAAAATTAAAAAAACAAATGTGAATTCTATGCCTTAATAGTATAGAAAAAACCAAAACCATTTCAATAATTTCTGCTACCGATCGAGCGGACAGGTGCATCAAAATCTTGCAGCGATAATATTCCAACGTCTGGCAGATACGAAATCCGACACAGTCCAACGCTAAACTGTCTCAGAGTGTTATCATTGGCGCTGCAGCGGCTGTTTAATTAATGCGACGAAAATATCCCATTCAACAGTGTCTGAATATACAAAGTCGATGTGAATGTTTCAACGGCAATTATTAATTTATTCTTGGCACCAACTCGACTTGTTGGATCAAACATTCGGTGTACTGGACATATTTATGTTCGAAATGAGAATTTAAATGATTAACAATATCTGAAGTACATTTGTATTTGCAATATCTAAAATATTGCAAACTTAAAATTTAATTTTAATGTATTCGTTATTTAATATTCATAATGAAATGATTAAGGTTTAGTTGTACCTATAGAATATTTGCTTGTAAACTATTGGTTGATTTCAAACTCTTGTTTCAGTTAAAATTCGACTTCAGTTACTTAATATTTACATATAATTTACTAAAAATGTAAAAAAAAGTATTGAAGCAAATTCAGTTCTTATTTTATTTTGAAATTCACGAAAATTGTTTTAGTGTTTAGAATAAAAAAATGCATAGAATTGCATTGTTGTTCACAGTCGAATTGCAATAGAATTTTCAAAACTTGTGAATTAATATAAATTTGCATATAATAGAATATGTATAATCATGACGACATAACAAGTCAAAATGATATAATCTAATTACCGTGGTAGTTATAATACATTTTTTGTCCATGTAATGTAAGTCATAACTATGATTTAATGCTACAAGTGAATAAAAGAAACGCTAGCAATCTGGTTCTAACTAGCGTTCTAAGGACACATGTTACATTCAAAATGAAACTATTCATAATTTAAACACCTCCAAAATTCTTTATGTTTTTTTAACCAATTCTTCCTCACAACAATGAAATTCCAACAAAGAAATTTATCATTCGGAAATCAAAATCGAGACTTCTCAGTCGTCAATGTCACTGGGATGCAAAAGGCTTTTACATACGATCTTTTTTCGAGTAAGATATTTCTATTGACTAAAGCTTTCTTTATGTCCTGTTTAAAATAGATGATTTTTTTGACCCGAATATTTTACCGCTTATTATCAATTATGCTCATGATCTTAGCTTATAACAAGTGTACTTCAAGACGCCACGTCCTCTGTTCGGACACCTGCCAAGTATACTTTATGCACTCAAACATAATTACACACGAAATTTCCGTACACGTTGTAAATCATTCTATTGGAACAAGCATTGGATCCCAGGTGCATTTATTCTATTTATAATTATGATCTCAAGTCCTTTATTTTGTTTTGTGTTTTGAACACAAGAATCATAATATGTAAGAAGGTTGTTTTTAATATTTAAAGCGAAACATTGGTTCAAATAACTTATAAAACCTTTAAAATTCATTATCATATTTTTAACCAGTTTCATAAAGCAAAACAAATAAGACAGCTTTAACGATTGGTACCTATATAAAATTTCAGTCCTCGCGAAGGGCAGCCTTTTCATTTTGTTTGATTTTTTATCATTGGCCCTGTTATCGTAATAAAATGAATAAAGATAGATAAGCGGCTACACTCGTTCTCTTACTGTTTATGTCCTTTCTTATCTTATTCAGCTGTTCTGTACCTGTATCTACTGCTATTGTCCCAACAACGACCGATACCAATCGGATTAAAATCACGCGTTGCCGATCTTATCAAGAAATTAAAAAACCTACCTACGAACGATCGTGAAGGTCATGGAAATACTGTTCACATTAAAACATGCCTTATTTTATTATACAAATATATACTATAAATATTGAAATATGAATACTGTGAAATATATTCACTATGAATTATGACTAGCTTTAACGGTGAAAGAAAACATCGTGATGAAACTGCACACCTAAAAGTTCTTAGGAATTTCTTAGGTGTGTAGTTCGCCAACCCGCACTAGGCCAGCTTGGTGGACTATGTCTTAAACCTTCTCAACGGTAGAGGAGACCCGTACCCAGCAGTGGGACGTATTTGGGTCATGACGATAATGATATATGAACCGAATAATATATCTAACATCCGCATAATTATGACGAACGACCGGCGCAATCAGCTAATAGGTAATTGGATTTCTGCCCTTTCAAGTGTAACGATGTAGCATTTAGATGGTCAATCATATAACTTTTTTTAATATAAGGCACAAGCCAAATAACTAATATGGACTATGTTCCTAATAATATTTATCCTAATACAGAAAATAATGATACGTAAACTAATCTGCCATTCTTGTAACGTACGCAGATGGCGTCGCGGATACAAATTAAAAGATAGACCAGTCCCTATCAGCAAAACGTAAGACAGGTGATTATTTACATTTAATTTATTGTACGGATTTAAGAATGAACAGGTTAACGACCTCCGTGGTCTGTGTGTTAATATCAAAATAAAACACGGCAGCGACTGCGTGCCATAAATTACGTTGCGAAATGACATTGCCAGAGGAGATATTCGTCGGTTTAACCTACAAAAGACGGACAAATCTCGGAGATAATTGGTAAATCTTCGATACTGGTTGGCAGTGGCTTATATGGTAGGATATACCTAGGTGTATAGATAGGAGAATAGCGTGGTTACGACGGAACATCGTGTCATGGTCTTCTGACGAACAATATGATACAATATGGTACATGGTCTAATATACTCATAGATACTAGATAGATAGAAAAATAAATACGAGAACGGCATATAACACAGGTCAACAAAAAAATTTTTTTTTTGGGTTTCTGTTCTAATGCTTCGATTCTGATTCCAAACATCGAAAAATACTCGGATATAAATTTTTAGGTCTTAAAGTTTGCTTTTGTCTGATTTATTGATAAGTTTGTTTGAAGATTTTCATTGATTTTTATGAACAATGGGTGGTAGCACTTTGATTATTATCTTAATTGCAAATAGTGCATTATTTCTAAATGACACTAGTGAGTGTTTACTTGTCGATAACTATTAAAAAAGTCTACTATTACACTTGTAACAACCGACTTTTATGTCATATTTAGATAGAAAATGGTATATGGTGATTTTTTCTGCTTTATTTACGGTGAATTTATCAAAGCAAGGATAAGGCGGATAAATCGAATATTCTTGTCACCTATGCTTATGGGATAGCAGAGCTAATTTAGAACATTACCAACGGCGTATATGGCCTGATCGACTTTAATTTCAAATTGGAAAATATAATACGAATGCTAAATCAATGTTAAAGCCCAAAGATATATTGATACCACCGTTATGTGTAAAGTTAGGTCTCATGAAGAAAATTTTGAAAGCTCTAGATAATAATTCTAGAGCTTTTAAATATTTTAAGAGATTCTTTCCCATATTATCTAATGCTAAAGTCCAAACTGGTATTTAGGGGTTCATACGAAAAAAGCCCATACAAGCATAAAAGATCCACTAAAAAAATCGTTTTAGAACTCGACTTTTTGTTATTTTCTATTTGTTTGCTATTATTTGTCATATTTCTTATATAAAAACACTTTTGTGTTCAATAAAAAATATCTTATTATAAATTTAAATAAAATTAAAGAGAATAGATAAGAAATTGTATACATTTTTTTAAACTTCATAAAATTGCTCTATTTTCTACAAAAGCAAACTTTGATCAGAATACATATATTTTTATTTATTTGTGACGTAGGAGAAACTAAAATTTCATATTCAGGAGCCAGACTCAAAAATCGTGTTGACCAGTGTAATGTATGACGTAAATGAGTTCATATTGTATTTTCTGGCTACCATTGTTACAAAAGATTCCTTCCGCTCTTGTTACCGCCATCAAACCTCCAATCGTTTCAATGGATTAGATTTTAATTGGATAGTCTAAAACATGGACTGTTAAAATAACAAATCAATGACAGACTGCCTTATACACATTTCTAATGTAAATAAATACGCAATTCTGAGGATCCTGTGGGGAAAGTTGCTAGCAGAAGCTGTACTATTATAATTGATATATGCACAAACAAACATATAAATCGACATATCTACGATGTCTGCAACCCGGTTGGAAGCAGTAAAATTGTTTTAGATCCACTAAAATAGCCGCGCCTGCGTTTCGCGGTTGAGCGGCGCTATGTATTCGCATGCAAATTGTGAAGATATTACCAACGCCATCTTCAATTGCGATATATTTTGTTTTAAACGTGAGGAAATTTTTATCTACTTTTAATATACGCCGGTGGTAAGTAGTGGACAAAATCTAAGATCAATTTTATGTGTCTAAACACAAAGGTAACTAAGTACGCAACTTTTTCCTTGTTCATCATTATCATCAGTTATCAGAAGCTGTATAGTGGTGAGGTCTTGTAGACAATCTTACGAATTTTGTCAGATAGTTGGTACAGCCTTTAAGCCAATTATCGTCATCATTCATAATTATCAGTCCGACGCACGGGCCTCCTCTAGCATTGAGAGGGTTTAGGCCTTAGTCCACCACGCTGGCCTAGTGCGGGCCAGCGGACTAAACACCAAAGAAATTTCTAAGAATTTTTAGGTGCAACTAACCCGCGACATCTCGGCCGTCTCGACCGCGTGCCTAAACCTCGCGGCCATCAGTGCTTCACTCGTAAATAATCCCAAAAACAAAATATATAAATATCATATTTATTTATCCATTTTATTCTTTGCACATGTTTTTTCTATATATCTATGATCTAGAAATTAATATATCTAAAACCCGTTTTATGTAATCTATACGACAATCAAAGCTTGCCTTAACATCCGGGGAGTAACGTATAAATTACATGCATACAGTTTTATAAAAGACATTATTTCTCTCAAACATGTAGAAAACATTGTAAATAACACTAATGTATGCAGCTTTTCATCGAGTAATGTGAGGCGTCGAAAAAATACTATATGATTACTCGTTGGATGTTCCAGAAAGAGCTCTTCCATCATTGACGCGTGGGTTAGTGCGTGGCTGCGGCACGATTATGTTTATCTTGACCACGGGCCAAAAGCTGTTAGTCAGGTGCGAAGCTGAGAGCTGCGTGGGGGGTCGGCCCCCGCGTACTACCCACTACTATGCCATTTATTGCATAAGTCGTAGTTATTGCACATACTTTTTTTTCTACGACGTATGAAATTACTTTAAGATCTGCATTTTAGCTTTAAAGTTTTTTAAAAGGAAACTATTTTTTTTTTTAATAGACGTAGAATTACGATATTTCAAGGACTTATATTTCGAATTTGCGTTGTGCGATGCCTTTTTGATAACTTTAAATTACATTACCTAATTCATTTACATACATAATGTATTTTTTATAATTTGGTGTAAGATTTATAAGTAGTTGTATAAATTACATAATTTAATTTATATGTGTGTTCATACACTAACAATAGTTGTAAGATTTAAATGAAACATGTATATAGTTTGTTTATATAATATTTTCATTGTGTCAGTTACAATTTTAAAGGCACTTGTACGTTGCTATCATTGAGTGTTAAAATAGTAATTCAGTTTGCGAACATGCCAAATGTCTACCTAAATTTAATTTTACGGTTTGGCATCGGCCTAAATGTTGAGAGGCAGCTGTCACTTTAAATAGGCCTACAAGAAATATGATTTATCACTTGAACTGGAATGGTCAAGTTTAAAATATAACATCTGTCTTGGTATGATTTGTTATATTTATACTATACTGTTTAATATTGGGAGGTATGGATTGTGTTAAATATCTTAGTTTTCTGCTTGCTTCTGGCAAAATGACGTCACGAAAATATTACCAGCATTATACTACCTCAAAATAAGAGTAACTGCAATACACTTTATTGCAAATACGGATCGTCTAAAAAATAGTATGTTGAATCAGCTAAAGTCATAATGCTATTCACTTAAGTAAATAGCAACGACAGATACCAATAAATAAATTTGAGTAGATACCCAAGTGGTATCCAGTTGGTCGCGAATAAACTGCCTTGAGCAACAATTGGGGGTCATTGCGCGTGGTAGGTGAGTTTACCCCTGTCCCGTTGCTGGATTCGCCCTCACCCGTTCTAACTAAAAGACCTTGACATTACCAAGCTATATTCGTATACTAATTACACACCATTACAAGGCGATTACAAGGGCGTGAAGAATGTTGTTGTAAAATTGTAACGTACGCACTTTAGTACCGTTTGGCATAGAACCAAATGTCATAAAGTAAACTATACGTAAGCCTGTACTGAAATATGAATATAGAATAGGAGCTTTAACCCTATAAACAATTAGCGGGTGATACGACAAATAGGTATTAGTTCAATTTTAGAAACAAATTTCAATGTATTGTGAAGCGTCTCGTGTTTATCAGTGAATTAATATGAAAAGGAGGATTTGGAACATGCCTCCTATGTTGAGGTTCCAAGTTTGCATGTCGTATCGGAATAAATGTTATTGGTTTCTTAGTTGGAAAATTCTCAGTAGCAGCAGAGCGTAGAAATGAGCCCAACTAATGATGACAGGCTTACCAACTCATATGTTTAAGAGATCTTTGTCAAATGTGGAAAAGTGCCTTACCATAGGTACGTACCTACACCTCTAATACAAATTATTTTATGTGGAAGATTATTGGAAACATTAAATACATAGTAAAAACATTTCTAAGCTGTAATATCACATAAACGCATGTTCATAAATGCGGGGTACAGATTCGCATTGCAAAAGAGTAACATGCTATTCCATTAGGCCCACTTATTTTCTACACAATTTTCTCATGTTCTGCTTCCTTTATTACGACACTGCACGGGCTCTGTATGTAGATATTATTTCACTGTTTAGCATGGCACTTAAAAAGTTTACTTTAACATATTATGATTGGGAATATGGAGCGAATTGAAAAACTACTATATGCGCGCCCCATATTGCATAGGACTTTAAATACAGCCAGCGAAAATCGGTAGCAAAAGTGTACCTACTTCTACCTTTCCGTTTTCAGGGATAAAGACATGAGTGTGTTTGTGGAAAAAGTGGTGAAAGCCTAGTGCAGTCACAGGTTCGAAACCCAGGCACACACCTCTGGTTTTTTGACCTTTGTTTTTTTATTATCACAGATGTAAGGAAAGCCCGTGGCTAGCAGTGGGACATACATGAGCTGATGATGATATAAACGTACTGTTTTTAACAAACTCCTCTGGACTTTATCGTGTCGACCAAGCTCCCTACATCACAAACAAGTTTTCGCTGCTCATTGTTTAGTCGCTGTGATCATAGAAACCATGTCAGCTTGTAACAATGCTTTTGAACTGAAAATAAAGCAAAACATCTATCTACTTTTACTAAGAATTACCGGCAATAAAATGTTGACTGACCGCAGATGAATTTTCTGTAATAATACTATTTGGAAGTACCGCATTAGGCAAAGTGCCAAAGGCAGTTACGAAAAAGAATAATTAAATTTAGCTTCACTTTAAATTGGAATTTAGTATGGGTATACACTTGTTATTGTCTCTATAATCAACCATACAATATTAAAGAGATATAATGCTGACCGATGTTAATTACAAGCAATAAGGGTACGCGTTTCTTCGAATCGAGAGTAACTTTATTCCTTATCACATCATCATGGCCTAATACGGGGTAGCTCTACCAAAAACGGTAACAAAACGTCATGTTAATTAAGGAATTTATTCTCAATACAACATAACATATTATCTCTCTTAGTTACCAATCATAGTCTTTTTTACCCTGCATATTAAGTACATTTTATTTCTTCTTCTTCATCAACCCATATACGCCCACTGCTGAGCACGGGTCTCCTCTACCATTGAGAGGGTTTAGGCCATAGTCCACCACGCTGGCCTAGTGCGGGTTGGCGGACTACACACCTAAGAAATTCCTAAGAACTCTTAGGTGTGCAGGTTTCATCATGATGTTTTCCTTCACCGTTAAAGCAAGTGACAATTCAATGTGAATACACACATGACTTCGAAAAGTCAGAGGTGTGTGCCTGGGGTTCGAACCCGCGACCGCCGAGATTCTCGACCGCGCGCCCAAACCTCGAGGATATCATTGCTTCACATTTTATTTACTTCTGAAAAATATCTGTCGATCTCACAAAACAAATACGTGTGAAGTGTGAACCACTCATTTCTCTGACGGCATTCCAACTAAAGACTTGCTATCAAGAATTTTATACATCAAACTGGAAATTGAGACACATATACAGATTATAAGCAAATATTAGCGGACCAATTGTGTATATACATACATATATGTACCTACATATGCAATTTATTTCTTAAGAGTCTAATGACTTCGCGCTGCAATTACGACATAATTATGAGGTCACAGTTGTTTTCAACTTGTGTCCATATTTAAATCCATTCTTGGTTTAATGATTGCGGATCAAATTGATAGTTTTCTAGAACATTTTATTATGTCCATGTTCTCAATGGCCACTTTAAGTGTAATTATCAGTTCTGAAATGTTAAACTTGTCAATTGACGACCGTTTAAAGCAGCGGCTACGTTAATGATATATTTTTAATATTTACTAAGTATACATGAAATAGACTTTGATAGGGTTTAAAGTAAACAAGGCCTTTGTTATTTTCTCCATGGTGTTTGACGTAACTAATATGTATATGATTAATAATAAAAATATTTTGTGACATACATCGGTTTACAGTCTGTCTGTAAAATAATCCAAGTCATAGTTATAATACAAAAAGAGCTCTCGATACACGAAGCAAAACACACGAGCGATTTACGTGGTATTTAGGTACCCGTAAAATATCAAAGGACTCTGACCTTACAAATTGAGAAACAAACGTGAATAGTCGAAGCGAAGAATATTACTTTCACTGGCGATTTAAATTGCATGGTATTTATACTGGTGGTAATGAAACACTTTGTGAGCAAGAGGATGTACTAAGTACGCAAGCATTGGGCAAGGGAGTTTCGCAAATGCAAGTATCAAAAAATAATGCGGAGATCTGAGCGATTGCCAGAAGATCTTATGTCGGATGTTGAAAGGTTGTGTAAAGACGAAACCGGCGTCACATCGTCTCATATGTGACAAAACGTGTTTGATGAGTTTGTTGAATGTTGATGATGCTGATTAAATGCTTATGTAACTACTTTGTGAGAACCCTAAGGAGATATTGCGACAAATGATGATACAAGTTATTGAATTGATGTCCTATAGCTCGTATTCAATTTTTAAATATGTTGAAAGTGATAAATGTATTTGACTTCAAAATATAAAATCAATACAATTAAATAAATATAAACATAAAGTATTATCAGATCTGAATACAATAATAGTATATAAGTGCTTAATCCTCGATGCAAAGTTCCTAACAAATTGCTTTAAAATCCTAAAGTAATGCCAAACAATAGATTCCAACGTCTTCAATAATTGAAGAAAAAATCGATGTTACGGAACGAATGTAACAGTTACGCGTGACGTTTAACTACCAACCGCGTACTCTACTTAACTCAAGTACTCTTTAGGGAAACACTTAACTATTGTAGTCGTATTTGTTTTTACTTTCTTTTTTCTTGGCAATGAAATCGTTTGTGCTTAATTTCCTGCTTGCTATTTTTAGCTTGGAAGTTTTGTTATAACAGCGCGTTATAACATTTCGAAGTAGCAATGCTTGGTATCGATAATTTTGTAGTGCACTTCATCTATTTTTTGTTTTCTTTCTCATTTCTTTGTTTTCTTTATTTTGATAAATATAAAAATGAATTCATTCAAATTTGAATGATAAGCTATCTCATTTTTCTTCGTCAATCGGTAACTTCACTTTCTATATTTAATTCGATTAAGAATTCAGAATCTTCTTGAACGTAGTATTCTTAAATTAAATAAAGTCGTTAATTAATTTACTTTGTTTAATGTAACAGTTTAAGTGACAATGTTTACTTTAAACTTTTCTTATATTGATACACAATTGCGTTTAAAATTGGTTACTTCAACAAACCGATTGACCTATGACTCTTGCAGTATCATGGGAACTTGCGTGTCAGAGCCCCGTCAATTACTTTAAACAATATAAATTATGTACTTCAATTAGTCCCATCTTGTGAACTGTACGAACGCATGGCAAAATACTGGGTTTATTTTCGGGATTTCAAACACAAAACTGTAGGAAAAAGAAGGAGTTTAAAGAAGATTTTGGATTAGAACAATAACACTTACACTACCACAAAATTTATCAAAATTGTACACGCATCTGTAAAATTTGTTGTTTAACTAATGTTTTATATTCCAGTCTTCGTAAATTTATTTCTTTATAGCAAAACAAATATTTTCTTTCAATATTGATATAACTTGCCGTTTGAGCACGGAACAGCTTATGATACCAATTAGTTGAAGGAAGCGAATGCACTCTCACAACCCAGCAGTAACCTTATCTTCCTCATAACTTCCGCGACATAATGACTCCTTGGAGATCGTAAAAGTCTCTTAATGGCCCAACACCATTGAAAATAGAAAATTATATAATAAATGATTTTTACCAAATATTTGTTTACGTGATTATTCGCAATATTATCTTAAGCAACGCAAAGTTTAAGCTTTATTTACATAGGTAACAATTGCGTACAACTCCCCTCCTACTGTCGGTCTTGCGTGATGCTGAGACTGGCACAGCGGGCTCTTAGTATCGAACCACCACCTCTGGCTGCCTGCTCGGGGCTAGCAACCACAGGAGCAGAACAAAATGGAATTAAAATTATTTATAGTGACGTTTGTGCTACACTATGCCACGGCAGAGCACTTCAAGACGAAACGTAAGTTACCTTTACATAATACGACCCACATACAGCGGGAGTTTTAAATAAACAAATATCGATTCGATTTCATAATCGGATGGCGTTGCGTAAATCGATTATCGTTATATCATACTCGTTACAACTTGCAGCTGTTACTAAGATGTTTATTGTTATGGATTTTATAGTTTTAGCTACCGTTGCTCTAAATAGTATTGTAATAAGGTCGAGTAGACAAAATGAGGAGCCCAAAATAGATGTATAATATAGAACATGTCTTTCTTTTATAGATGATTTTTTGCAGTTTTTTTATATGACAATGACAAACTGCCGGTGTTTGCATTCATAGAAAGTTATTTTTATATTCTTTTAGATAGTCACTATCAATTTTAATCCCATTACAGTCTCATAAAATAGCCTTTGTTAAAGTGCTACGTCCAAAATACTTTGTTATATTTGAATAGGACTGAAGACCCTACTTTTTATAATAATTGAGCTAATTAGTTATGAAATAACTTGTCCTTACGAGCATAATTTTAATTGGTATAATTAATGTCCGATTATAATTTATTGCACTTTGTATGATATAGCAAAGAACGAAATTCTCATTAGCAATAGAATAAAAATACATAACACAAAAAATGTAGGGAAACAGGACTACTCAAAGGGATAATAAAATATTTATTTGCACGGGCTCTCTAGAGAACCTCTCGTGAGTCGTGGGTCCAAATGCCATACAGCTCTAACTATAAGAACTTACTTTTGACGTATGAAGGAAAATGTATTGAGCTCAATTACGATTTTTGAATCTTCCCCAAAAGATTCCTCTAGTTTATCAGGCCTACCAGTGGCCAGTAGGCTTCTTAGCTAGGTTGGAATGCGTCTGAATAGATGAGGAAGCCAAGGACTAGCCTTGGTACTTGTAAAGCTCAGCATGATGAAAAAAATTAAAACTAAATTAGTAGCCAAAAACAATTGCTTGAATAAAGATTGATCAACATTATTCGAATATTATTAGATCTGCGTTTTGTTTTTTCTTTAAATAGCGACATCTAGTAGGATTTCAATAAACGATTTTTAATGCTAACTTTAAACTTATTTGTTACTGACGGTCGAAAAGCAATAATAAATGTTACAATAACATGCTGAATCAACTGGAGAAAATTCTATTTAGCAGCTTTTATTCCATAAATAAGTTATTTCTATGTAGGATTGTCCGACAACACTAATAAATACAGAGAGTGTCCTCTTTAAGTCTAGTACTAAGGGAATTTACTGAAAAAACAATTTTAATAGAATATCATTTGTAACATACGTAGGTACTTGAAACAGACGTATTTGTTGGTACGAGTTAAAAATAATACAGTTCTGTCATTATTTTCTATCATATGTAAATAATCATATAATTTGACATATAAAAACGTAAACTAGAGGTGTGAATAAAGGTCAGTGCCAAAGATCATACAGTATTGTGTAACTTCCTTTTAATTGAAAACAAAATTAATAAACAATTTTGTATTCATGGATGCAAAAATGCACTATAAATGCATTTTTTTTTCATATTCTATTATGATTATATGATAGCATCTGATGGACTGTGTTGAGCAGTGTTGGGAACTGACAGTATAATCCTGCTTTGTCAAAAATATTTGTTTGATTACAAAAGAAATCGTATGTGTATGGGACTAAATATTTTCACATGTGTAATTTCTAAATTTATAGTTGATAAAAGGAATCATTCAGATAACAGTACGGGTCAATATTTGCTGGAATTAAATTTATTTGTAAAATGAAACTTAATTACAATTTATTTTTATATCTTGACAAGTGGCAAAATAGGTAAGCTAGTTGTTCGGGTATCTGAGTTAATTAGTTTTACTCAATTATACAGAATAATTATGAAAATTAAAAAAATTAAGGGATACGATTATGTTGCCACTGCGTACTAATTTTTATTATTATATTTTGACATTTATTTTTTAATAAAATGTGTTGTTATTATTTCCAGCGGATTTCGTGAAAACATGTCTGAAAAGCGATCCGGATTTTGACGATTGCTCCCGTGTTGCTGTCCAACAATTGTTCAACGCATTGGGGCCAGGTAAACAAACACTAATGTGCTTTAGTAATCACAATGTTTGCTCTTCATAAAAGCGTGGTGATAATTACGTAATATAATGACTTAACAATATGATAGTTTATGGTATAAATAACTCGTGTGTTAGACATAAGGTTAATGAAATAATCACATTGAAATAATAATTTATTCATAACCTGAACTGACCTCATTTATAACTGACTTTAATCCGACGTAATGATGCAAAATTTATTATAAACCCAAAAACCATTGAGGTCATCAATTTTTTATTTATAAAATAACTTTCTCCAAAAACTGATTAATATTTTTATTCTTATGCCTAAAAAATGTTTCCTCGTATGTGCAAACGATTAGTGAAAGGGAGTAGATGGGATTTGACTAATATGGTGATGTAGTTCACGGTCCTAACGTCTTTAGTATAAGTCGTTATGCAAGAGAACTCAGTAATAAATTACACCTGCATTAATTAACATAGCTACGAATGATATAAGAGACGATTAAAGTTACCTGCATTACCTTAAAGAGTCTTTTAATACAGGTCAATTTTTTTGATAATTTCTTCAGTTTCACGACGCGAAAGCTTCGTACAAATACAATACTTGAATTGCAAAAGCGCGGGAATGTTATGACGACCTTGAATGAAAATAAGATGTGGAACATCAAATACATTGT
The DNA here is from genome assembly GCA_030295005.1 of Cephonodes hylas. Classification (NCBI taxonomy): domain Eukaryota; kingdom Metazoa; phylum Arthropoda; class Insecta; order Lepidoptera; family Sphingidae; genus Cephonodes; species Cephonodes hylas. Next base: position 9,759,753 of record AP025366.1, read on the forward strand.
CCGACCCCGTTCCATATTCAAACATAATGCATCATAAAATTAACACAAATAACTTTATTATTGCATTCAAACATTACGAGTCGGACCAGTCAACTGTGTAAGCAGTCGCGCTCGCTGGCTGCTTGCACAACGCGCCGCGTCGCGCCACAACATTACTCCTCGATGGTTCTGCAGTCCTAGTTAATATGTTGCTACATCTTTTGTGTTTTCATAAAATATTTCAAACGTGGAATTTATTATGAAATCTTCAAGCAAGTTTTTTGAATAGGAAACGAAATACTAATTTTTCATTCTACGAAAAATAGTTATATCTTAGCAGATGCTGTAGAATTTAAATTCGTCCAATTTATTTTTTTCAAATTGATTAACATATCAATATAAATTACCTTATGGTAGTTAATAATAATAATATAATGTTCCATGATAGCGAATGTGCGGGCTCAGCCAGCTGGGCTAGTCACACCGCTTCAATTACGAAACATTTGTACATAACTTGCGGAAAGCGAAAGTGCTATTTCTTCACCATACCCAGACAACTTGTATCTACCGAACGCAAACCTACATAACCTATCTTTCCATAAGACTCAAATCTTGTGTTACTATTAGCATCAAAAAATTAATTCACTGTTATAAAGTTATTAATTCCTTCACAGGTCTTCCAGAAATTGGTCTGCCACCGTTGGATCCACTTAAAATACCAAAAATAAGGATATTGCAAGGTGACGGCCCTGTTAACGTCAATGCGGCGCTCGACGACGTCACAGTAACTGGATTCGGTCAGACCGAAGTATTAATGAGTCAGTGAGTTAAAACGCTTCACGCTTATGCGCTCCTGGTACTTTAGACGACTGCTTGATCGACCGGGTCGAGCCAATTTATCGCATCGACGATAAAATCGAATATTAGAGTAGTTCAATAATTTTTTATATTATATATGAAAGAAAAAAATGTAAACATAAATAAGTTAATAGTTTTTAAATTAATTTTTAATGTGTTTTATTACAGGGTGGATGGGAAAACTTATGACTTTTATACAAAAGTTCGCGTCCCCAAAATAAGAATAGAAGGCACGTACGATTTGAAAGGGAAAATATTATTGATACCATTGGTCGGCCGAGGTTTATGCTGGTTTGAGCCGAGTAAGTCGATTGTGTTTGAAGAAATTTTCACATGTTGGGTGACACCTCTCTAACTTCTGTTATTTGTATTTTTAGGCAACATGACAATTGACATCGTGAGCGATGTAAAGTTGTATGATAAAGATGGATTCGTATTTTTCAATGTGACTGCAGCTCATGTCAAATATTCCATTGGAGGTCTAAAATTACGCATGAATAACTTGTTTGACGGCATCGATTCTTTAGGTATGTATAGTTTTGTAAGTATTTTACAGCGACATCTGTTGTCGAGTAGACAAACAAAAAAATAAATACGTCACTGTGAGTATTGCTATTCATGTATAGATGTCGTTAGTTTGTATGAAGTGGCTCTGCTGTGCTATGAACTCCTGGTAGATACGTGTTACAAATTGCAACGTTGAGACGTTGTTGAAACCATTTTATCTTTTAACAATCGTTCGCCCTGTTGCCAATTTTATTCGCAATGTTTTTCAATATACATTTTTGCGTGTGTGCCCTATTTACAAACACATACATGACATATGAACGATGAGTATAACAAAGACAGATGCGAAGCGCTGTTTGTTTTATCACTTGTTATCAAAAATCAACGCAGAAGATACTTGGATAAAAATTGCTTTAATTACATAAAGTGAAATTTAAAATATCTTTCATTTTATTTTTCGTTGTATTAAAAAAGTCCATTAGTTTTAAAATAATTATATTTTTTAAAATTCTTTGTTCTAATTGACGCTAGATGGCAGTGCTAAGTATGTATATATAATATTTTTTTTACAGAGGATAGCACCAACGCATATTTGAACGCAAATTGGCGGCCGGTATCCGAATCTCTAAGACCTATACTATCGAAGACAATTGAAGACATTTTACTTGGTTTTATGCAACAATTATTCCATAATTTGCCAGGCAATTTCATGATAGGTGATGTGAAAAATGCACTAAGTAAAAAATTTGACAAAAAAGTTTAACTCGAAGTATTAAAAATCATTTATTTAATGTTAATGTAAATAGTTCTTAAACATCTTATACGAGTATTTTATGCATAAGGCTATCACGGAGTCACAATATCAATGTTAATTACTTTTTTGTATTATCACACAGTAATTGTAGTACTTATACATGCTAGGATGTATTTAGTTTAAGACCAAAATTATAAATTGCGACTGAATTTCTCCATACTTTTAATATTAATTGTAAATATTTGAAATAAGAATATAAAAAAATAACTCCGTGTTTTATTCATTATTTACCATGATTTAAAATCTGAAATAGGTTCAAGATTGTTGGTTTTCCGCATTTTTGTAAAGGAATAATATCAAATAGCGACACATGTGTTCCATAGCGTAAATAGTACAATTTGGACGTCTGCCAACATGTGAGATTTTACAGACGCGTTGTTTACCCCACCTGTTATTTTCAGGTACTCTTAGTTTTAAAACGTGACTCATTTTGACTTGAATTTCAAGAATTATAAAAGAATTACATAGTTTTGAGTTTTAATACTTCAAGATCAGGTCAGAAGTTATTAATCTGCACGCTTAAAAGTACAGCATTGGTCCTTATTTTTTTATAAATAGAATAATTTCATTCTTTTAAATTATATGGCACTTCCTATAATTACTTATAAAAGAAACATTTAATTCAATATTATTAACACCCTACTTAATATATTAATTAAAACTTACCTGCCAAATAGGACGTCCAGGCATTTTGTTATATATTTCCAAAGAGTCACTTATTTACACAAAAAAAATCACACCCGCAACTATTTCGCGCGCTCCTCACCAGATGGCACTCTCATCAATGTTGAGAACAAAATAAGCTCTTCTCGCTCACATAACGTGTTTTATACGGCGGCAAATCTGTTTCAGCGTAAATACCAGTGCGAACGAACAAGACACAGAAACACGCAAACGATCGACAGAAATATCCCCTTACGTGGCCAGAACGCGAATCTTTATTATTTAACTATGGAAACAAATAATGAACAAGTACTTTTCTTTTATGGCCTTCTTTTAGCGTTACACATTTTCTACTTAAATTGAGTCTGTGCGATACTTTAAACATAATATAAAAATGTAAATTAAATTCAAGTTTGGATATTTATTTAAATTTAAACAGTTCACACAACAAACGAATTTGTAAAATACAAGTTATACTTTTTAAACTTGACGCCTTTTGCTTAATTCACTTTTGACAATAAAGTAGACACAGATTATAATTTAATTATTAAATTTTAATCTAGAGCAAAGGAAACTGAAACTTTCGTTCAAAACTGAATATGTTTGATGAGTTTGGTTTATTTATAGAAAGCACTAAATTTTGTAACTGGAACGAGGTTGAAAGAAATTCATGCTCTTGCTGTCGTTTCATGGAATATTAATATTTGTAAAACAATTCCAATAACATTGCAGACAATAAACTAATGTACAATACAGCATTTAGGAGTTTGGGGGAGTGTAAAGTATTTTATGTTTTTATTTTATAGGATGACATTAGAGAGACATACAAAGAAATGAAGATAATAATTAGTAGAATATTTGAATCTGTAAAATAATAATTGAATAATAAGGTCAGAATTTTAATTTATTTAATACCCAAGTAGGTATATCCCAATATCTTTTTTAAATGTTTACAGTTTACTTTTTAACAACATCCCTTATTCTTTTTCGATTTAATTGATTTCCTTTCAAAAATATCAAAACTAATTCATTGCAAGCTGTGAGAACTTCCTCTATTTATTACAATTTACAGCCATTCAAGGGATTACCATAGACTTGCAATTATCCTTTTATAATTTAATATATTTAGGTTTTTCTTAGAACTAAAAGGATTAATACCAGCTTTCGAGTTTACGAAATAATGTGTTACACGTGCATTTATCCGCTTGCGTGGCATTTTATTACCGCTAAAAACAACACTTGTAATTAATGGCAAGAGAGTCTTGGGTTTAAACAAACCACTTCTTCACTTCAACTCTTCGCTTAATTTACTAGTCTGCTTTAAAATAAATTACATAAGGAATTGTATAAATTTGCCGAGATTTGTTGATACCATATGGCTGCTGCGGCATTTTTATAAGAATTTTCCAGTAGACCACACTCTTGCTTCAAAAAATATAAAAATACCGTTAAACGATTGGTTATTTTATTTTTTTAATATCATGAACGCAGGAAAAAATGTGCTAGGATTAGAAATAAAAAATTTTATTCTTATACCCCTTCTGTTAAATTAAACTTTACTTTAAATTAGCTGGAACTTCTTGATAATGCCGATTATTGTTTAGTCGATGCAATTCTGCATTCTTTATGCACTTTGCAACACGCCAACCTCCTTGTCTTTCTGTTATCCTCGTACAAGAAGTTCCTGTTGAGGCAACTCGATGCAGTCAATCACGTCGATTATTCATAAATGGGTGGTACAGAATGTAAACATTACCAGCCAATCATGTGCCAGTAAGATTTTTTACAATATTATTATCTGAATAGTAAATATATTGCGCTACTCTATGCGCCATCAAATCTAGTATATTCCAAGAGTATAAAAAGATAAGATGGTAGCCAAATAAGTGAAGTCCCCGAGTTCTACAATGTTCTTGTAAACATCAGTTGCTGTATTTTTTTGCGCGTCGATAACTGCATTGCATTCGAAAACGACAAGTATTTAATGACAAAACGTGAAGGTCAGCAAGGTGAATGACCGAGAGATGCGCAATGACCCAGAGAAGGGTGCTCCAAAGGGGATAGGGCCCCTTTGGTGTCGCTCACAAAAGGAACGAACACCAGGTTGCCATGAACACGAAGAGGTTGAGTTGCATGCATGCACTTTGCACCGAATGCGCGTGACGTCATCCGGTTCGTGTTGAATTGTTTGCCGTTGCACTCCTCGGTTATAATTGTGTTGCGCACGCGTTCGTTTTGTTTTAAATTATTTTATTATTCTTTTTCTTGTAACTTAGTAGAATATTATCCCAGTATGTAATGATGATGCATTTTTATTTAATAATGCAAAACATGCGATGGTATTCACAAAAATTGTATTATGTATTATTTAATAAATATTCATAAACATTCGAGTGAAAATTTTATTCAGTAAATAATATTTATAGATATTCTAGAAATGATGCAATGTAACAAAAGTTTCATGATATATTTAATGGCGACTATAAATTTAAAAATAAAGTATATAGAGTTGTAAATTTTAAAACAAAACTTGCACGAGGTTGCACCTTCGCACTGAGTCTACAAACTAAAACAATTGCTAGCAAAGTCTATGATTCATGAACAAGTCAGTAGGAAAGGACACCAACGCCGGACAATTTCCTCTATTTTTAAACGTAACGATTTTCAATGTCATCCTGCACAATACGAGTGCTATAATTTTATTTTTATACAAACGTCAATTGATTGCATGTAGCAACCGTGTCTCTTACACCTATATGGTCTATAGGGCGAGGGAGAGTCATAAAAAGTTTTTTGTTACAAAAAATTTCAAAACCGAAGTCTAGAAATTTTTTTCACACCAAGAAGCTCGATAAAAATCTTTGAACATAATTCAGAGATACCTCTGACATACCGTGACATACCTCTTTTAATATATACATATATGAAGTCATAATTATAATACCGCCTGTTATAATAGTCCTGTGGAATATTACTTATGTATGTAATATCAGTACGACCTACTGTTGTAAGTGCTGTTTTATTATCCTACAATCAAATTATCCCTTGAATAAAACCGTCCTCTTGTTTTTTATTTAACCGTCTAGTGTATACTACTATATAATCGACCTCATATATTTTAGGAATAACAGTATGTTACCGTTACGAGATACAGGCGAATATGGATGTATTTTTATTTAATTAATTTTGGAGCAATTGAAATTTTGACCTTTGATAACGATTTCAATCTTTTTGATACGGTTTCATGATGAAACTTATGACTTAAAATATTTTGGTCCTTATCTGAACGATAATATAACTATTTATGTAGAATTTATTGTCTCTGCAATAAGCATCGGGTAATTAAGTTTTCATTGAGCCACATACGTGTATTTCCTTAACAGACGGTATGGTTATTTTTCCATGTCTTTTTATTCGCAGCGAACTACTTCTTACACACCTGTGTATTTGTAAAAAAATGCAGCATTTTTCCAGCATCCTAAAATCAACCTGTCACGTCAGTCAACGTGAATATATTTAGATAAAGTAGGTGAAATAGTAAAATATCAGTTATTTAACATTATATTTGCCAGTCATACTGCGTGGTATTCTGCAAAATCGTCGGGAGCCAGAAAGTTCGTTTGCTTTAGTCAGAAAATCGAAATAGGTCGTACTTCGCGCGGTTCAAGGTAGCGTTCGGTTACAGGAATAGATTATGAGTAACTGTTACTAAAATATATCCAACGGATGTCATGATTGACTCTCGCCTGCGAAGCCGTCACCGCCTTTTGTGCGATTAAAGTATTCCTCATTTTATCTTCAGATTTTATATATTGGAACACGTTAGGGATAGGGATAAATTTAAGGATAGTTAGAGGCATACCATAATTGAACGAATCGAAAAGGTAATATTCATTCTGCCCTCTCAGGCATTGATGAAGATCATAAAAAAGTATGTTTTACTAGGAAAATTTATCGAAAATAAAATAAAATAAATAAAAATTGTACAAAATTAATCATAAAGAATAGTAGCAGGCTTTAAAATCATAAAAATTCTATTCGAATACACGTAAAACGGTATCAGGAAAGTAGCTTATTTAGAACGATGCCAGGTACAATAGAAAATAAAACAATTTAAAAAAGTAAATATATACATACCGTTACAACAAACAAAATGTAAAAAATTTATTAGCTGTAAAATCTCAGAAATAATTTCAACAACCATTCTCGTACGATAAAACAGATAGCTATAAAATGTGAAAGATACGAATAAAGTGGGATTGAAAAATGTTCTATCTACATTGAGTGAGCGCCTCTAGAATGGAACGTTTGGAACGCCGGGCGGCCATTGGAGAATCTGGAGCAGGCGGTTACGATCGCCAAGTACCAGGAGAACAGAATAACGTAGGAGGCTGCTCACTCACTTAGTAGTGACCTCTTGTACGCGGTAGCGTAATGTCCATATCGAGTCATTGGGCCGCGGTTAATGTTTAGTTACTATTTAAGAAGATAGATGGCAGGATGACAGAAGTCAATGTGTGAGCCACCTTGCGGATGAGAAAGAAACTTTTTACTCGTTGTATAGGTTTCATGTTCGATTTTTTAATTGTTAATTAAACCTTCTTTTTTCTATAAAAAAACTGTTGCATGCATTCACAAAGTTAAGTTGGGAGAAAATTTATATGTTGAGTAATCAGTAAGTCTCGAGAGATAACGTGTTGTTATCAGTTCGGAGTTGAGATCTTTCAAGGTAAATAATATCAGAGTGTTCATCGGAGGAAGTGTATACTTACTTTACTAGTGCGAAAATAAAAACAACCTATATTTTTTTTGTTTTACTGCCAGTTTTTTACAAATTGTATATGCGTTCTTTCTTAATATTTTTTGCATTTAGATAAAATATTTAGACATGTTAGGTCGGGTGATATAACTCGTAATAAGTGTTTGTAATAAAGTACTTTTAATAAAATATCGGGATAGAGTCTACTCTATCTACAGTTGAAAAGCTTCCATTTAGACTCAAATAGGTCTAATATAACCAAATGGATAGGATGGCTGTGATGGAATACGTGACAAATAAAACAAACAGTTTACAATAATAATTTAACTTGGAAAATAAATACGATGTGTACAAGAGAAACAATAAATACTAATTTGCTAAGGAATGTTTACGCTATTATAACATATTGCTACAGTTAAGTACGTATTAAATACTCGGCACTATGTCCATAATACTACTTTTGACACATTAAAATTTAAGCTTATTGCTTGTAACACGTATTTCTTTGTATTTACACAATGCTTAATACTTTACTTATCTAAGAGGGCATTAAATATACCATTAATAAATGTATGATAAAAATGAGATAAGGTTTTATTTTTACTAATTTTGGTAGATGCCTCAGGCATTAAATCAACCTTTACATTTATAAATCATGTATAAATAAATAAAGGGCGTAATAAATATTTTGAATAGAATTTCTATTTGGTATTTTAAACGACGAAACGAAAGGACCGTAAGTGTTAAAAGTGTCTAACGTGATATCAACGTTGCTACCCCATATGTCAACTTCTAAGTTTGTGGTTTGAAATAATTAATATTACAATTTATTTAATGCCTTTTAGATTCTTATCTCTAAGTACAATTTAATAAGTTCAATGTAATATTTACAATTTTACTTAAGCTATAAGCTAAAGGACGAAGTAACTAACGGGTCTTTGGAATAACCTATCGGAGTGGTTTACACTAACTCATCATACGAGTCATTAAATGCTTGGTCTATAACACTAAAATTGGTTTCCTTCTCACTCGAATCTTTTTGAGCAAGAAGTCTGTCGCAGTCGTTCAAACGGCCGTGCAGAACTTCGTAGACTCTTGTCATTGAGACCACTTTCTCTTTGCACGACGGGTCCTTCTCTATCGCGAAAAGTCGCGAGTCAAGCAGTTTAATTGCTGCAACGATATAGTTTCTCAAAGTTTTCGTTTTGTGCTCACTGCTGATTCTTTCCAGGAAGGCGCATACTTGTCTTTCTCCACAGAGGAGTACATCGACGTCATAAGCTAGCGGGGAATGCTGCCGGTGCAGATAAGCGATCAATCTCTTCGCGTATCGTCGGTAGGTTCTATATGCTTTTCGCTTCCTAGGCCCAAGCGTCCTGCCCATTGTCATAGATTTCTTCATGTCATCGATAACTGCTTTGTATCCAGCGTCGATTTTTGAGTCGAATATGTCTCGTAACCGGGTTTCGACTGGTTGCAGCTCGTACGGAGCTGGTGAAGGGGGCAAAGAAGGCGACGAAGGTGGAGGAGACGGTGGTAGAGGATTGCCTGTGTTTTCTTCTTCGCTAGACTCGCTGGAAGTCCTGCATTCAGCTTGACTCGGTTCTGGAGCAGGGTACGGTCGAGCTCGGTTCCTGGTTCTAGGAGTTCTTACTGGTCGAGGAGCTGTCCTCGCATTATAAGCTGTGAGGACATTAGCATCTTGTTCAGTAAGAGGACGAGCCCTTTGCGTTGCTGCTAACGGTATTATCCGTATCTTAACCAAGGCGAAGCTTTGATGGATTTTCGCTCTGATTCGTGGATCTTCATAGTCAGCCCCCCATAGGTCTCTAATAGCAGACTCTTTGAGATATCTCACCTGACACAGTTCTCCATTGAAGAACCTTTTTCTTTGCTGCTCGTTTAATGCATCACGCTCGGTGCCGGTCAGTCCGTGGATCTTGGTCAAATGGTCCGGTAGTTTGCCGTAAGTGAACCGAGCGCAGTTTTCAATTGGACACGGGATGTTAGCGTGGTTTTGTTTTTTTGTGCGAGTGACGGCTGCCGGTGGCCGCGAAGTCATTTTGTTGCGATCTGAAACAATAAATATTCAAAATGAATAATTGTTATTAAGATGTAATGATTAAGCAGAGTTTTTATTGTAGACAACATTGCATAGGTAATTCCTATTTTTATCTTGGAATGTTCAGCAGCTATTGCTTTACTATATCATACAATATGTCAGCAAGCCAATACCGATACTTTTCTAGAGAGATTGAGATTGAATCGATTAATCGATGTAGAGTACTTAGTTTAGTTTTGTTAAACAACGGAGTATAATATACTATATTAATAACAAATGATACACCTGGTATTTGGACGTTTAATGTTAATGTAGTGATGAGGTGTAGAATTATGTGTGTTATGTATGATCACGATAAATTCATCATAAACAAAAGCCTTATTTTAATCAATACTAATATTATAAACAAAAAAGTTTTTTGTAATCTCTAAATTATCTGGTTCGATTTGAAAATGTTTAAGCCATTAAATCGAGGCTACTTCACGCTATGACTAATGAAAAATGTGGAGAAAACGGAGAAAAAAATCCCTTTGAACTCTAATCTTTCGCATAATGTATACTTGCGTGCAACAAAAAGTAAACAAAAAGAAACTTGCTCACTACAGTTCATTAAATATAAAAGTATGCGAAACTAATTAAACTTTTTCCAAATAGCAAAGATGAAACACAAATGTTTTGTCTAGTCCGGTTAATTTATTTAGAGGGTGTTTATCGACACGAGGGTGGCTGTCCGAGTATAATAATTGTGTTGACGCAGCCCGGAGGCTGTTTACAGAGTGCCCAGCCGGATCCTCCTCTTAATTCATTGAAAACAATACGTCTCCGACGGACGGCGTCTTGTCATGTCTTGTTTTGTCAGCCAACATGTTGTACTTGGACTGTAATTGTTAGATCTACAAGCTGAGAATTGTGTGGGAGAAATCTACTTGGAATGTCTTCGGTATCTTACTAATATCTGTGAGGACTTGGTGGACTTCGGTGGTTTTTTTTTTAAATCTCAATTACACAATGCATAATTTTACGGTTCCATGGTGTTACTGAAAATTTCGTAATGAAAAAAAAATCCAATGACACTGCCCGAGATTTGATTGAGATTTGAGTCGTAATTTGGTCCTCTAAATCGCACGGTACATACTTGTGCCGCAAGACCACGAAGTAGTCATAAACTTGTCCATACTATGTGTTAAAACAAAAGCCACCTTTGGGTATGTTGCAAATGGATGAAAGTATAGCAATATAAAATAAAGCAACCAAATTAAAATAACAAGGTCCACAACACGCAATTCGGCTAAGAAAGCACGGATTTGATTGAGCTAATATTTATTTTGTAAATTAGCTTGTATCGCCGCAAGACTTGGCCCACCCGTCTTACAATAAATAATCCAAATGAAACGATCCCGTAGGGACGACCGGCCTGCCCCGATATGCCATTGTTTCACATTCTTCAATTAATAATTTTAATTAGCTACAGTCTTGATGGAAAATTGACGGAGTAATACAATGGATTCGAATATCGCTCATGTTGACTTTATCGGCAATTTGGGAGAATAAATATTGTATAAATTGAAAACGATTTTTTAAAAATTTGTTTTTATTATTCAATCTTGTAAATTATACGCACGTTTTCAAACTGCGTTTGGAGTCGGTTTAAGAATGATTTTCACCAATGAAATGTAATCAAAAGCATTTTTTTGCATATTCTTCATTATAGTACAGTAGAAAGCCTATTAATTCATATATGCGTCCAGTTTTTATACAATATAAAACATTTTTATATGACCCGAGTATATTATGCTGAAATAATATCCTGTGTAAATTCAATCTAGAATAGTCCAGCATATTTACATCGATCGATCAGGCATCATGAACTATCGCATTCGGCATCATCATTAGTCGCAGATTTGTTTTTATTAGTGACATGATAGTCCTGCTGTATGAAGATGACACTGATTGTCTCATCCCCAATTAAAACTCCCAGTCGAGATTAGGAGAAGTTGTCACAAAGAGCCCCTACCTCGGGTTGCGGGTTGAATAAATAACTAATATGCATATTTAATAACAGGTATCGCGGTGTGTTCAATTGTTTTATCTGTGTGAATTATTAATACGCGCGGTTAGCTTATTACCCTCCGGTTTTGTTCATCAAGTATTCATATTAGAAATTCTTTAATTAGTTGGGCATAAGTTCTTTGTATAGGGACGCTGTGTGAATGATTTAGTAGGAGCAGCATGTAGATTGCAGAGTTGGTCCCGCGGCATAATGGTCCATGCAATCTGAAGGTTCGGGGTTTGTATCTCAGTGCTGACAGTTATATGTTTTTTTTTAATCGTTTTGCAGCTTTTGCAGCTTGAAGTTTGATAATGTGTCGAAAATGCGAAAGACTCGCTATGTATCTGTATAGGGACTAGGCTGTCCTAGTCCCTCCTAAAATTCAGCTTACAGTAGCAGTACGTACGTATCCCATTTAAAATATTACAAAAACGAAAAGGCATTTTTGCGAAATATTAATGTTTTGTCCTATCGATATAACTAATCTTTTCTATTGATTCAGGAAACTAATGAAAAAGATAGCATAAAAGTAATGATTACAGTTTAGTTGCGTAACGTCTATAAAACTATTATTGAACTTAAATTAAAAGTGTTTATGTATTATTATAAACAAATTAAAACAATAAAAAATCGTATTGAACTTATTTAGTGATGGTTTACTTCATATTTCTAAAAAAATATTGGAGTAAAATCGTAGTTAAATATTTTCATTCATAATCGAAAAACCTTTTCATATGACCTTTATCTCAGAAAGCTAAAAAGATGCACTCTTAAACCTAAGCATTTCGAGCTTGAGTTTCAAATTTTTATTTCTTATTTCAAATAGCAAGTATTTTTTAAAACAAGCCTATTTTAATATTCGAAACTGTAAATGTTTAAATTCTTTTTTTTAACAAGCGTTTTTTTTGTACAAGCCAGTTTTAAAACTCGAAACTATAAACGTTTTAAAATGTGATTGTTACGTCACGGACGGGAGATAATTTCCCTGGCCACCCCACGCGATGGGGGAGCACAACAAACATTGCGTAAACAAGGGGCGGATGCTGTGTAGTTGCACGTTGTACCGCACCTGCAGTAAATCTGTAGAATACAAGGGATCATGTACCGGGTGAAATTTTTGCGTATTTTCTATTATTTAAATAAAAAATGTGAGTTGTTTTAAATAACATTAATATTCAAAACAAGAATAAAACAATATAAATAAATAAGGCATTGGGTATCTGGTTAGGTAATGGCATGGTATTGCATCAATACAGCTATTTAAAGGTACTGGCAATCATCGGATAAATATATGTTAACGACAATGGTAGTGAAATAAATGATCTTTAGGTGATCTTTAGGCCGCACTGGCTACAGGTGCGTATTTATCCACAAAAAAGCGAAAGTAAAATGTGCCAATATGACGCCCAAAATCAGATCTAATACTTATATTTCTCATAACATTTTTGTCATAAACAAAAAAAAAGTATGGCGTTGCAGTATCAATGGTCCGATTTGATCACGGTAGGATCGTATCTCGTGTCGTTGAGAAAAATTCAACAACCAGACCTCACAAACAATAAAATCCGAAACAAATATTCATCGATTACATTGAAAATTTGTCTCGTTACTGGGATCGAGACCACGACCTCTCGTTTTGCAAGCTTGTATCTAGCCAACTGCACCATTGAGCTGTTGAATAGTTGTACAAATAGAATGAACAATGTATGAAACTAGGTTGTATAACACATGTGGTCCGATAGACAGCAATTAAAAACATTGTAATTTTAAAAGCCGAGCAATAATTATAATAATATTACGTTGATTAAAACATATACTCCATATTAATTAATATAATCAAAGGAAATCGACTATATAATTTAAATATACATTATCAAACAATAAAAAATGTTTAATTACAATGTTAAAAAAAATACAGACATGGATTACTATGTTGGCTAAATTTCAAAAGATTATTCATTACTTATATCGCTCTCACATTCTGAGGGAACATATTTGGTAGTACGATACTCAATCTCTCTGTCAAATGTCTTCAGCGCGTAAATTGTCCCGACGGATCAAGTTATTTTCTTGTGCGATGACAAATAGGTACTGTGACGCGACGTGATTTTTGTTGTAAGTAGGTTACTAGTACCCACTAGGCAGGAAAGCGATCACCATACTTGTTGTGGCAAGCCCGTAATAGCAATTCATGATTATTTATATGTACCTAAAAACTTATGTACAAAGTATATATAGGATGGTTTCGCATTAGCTTCAGATTATTTTTATCTATAACGGTATATTCACTACCACAGGTGGTATTTCTATTGAAGTCCAAAAGCGTTACACCTTATTTGAAATGTCTAATTTCTAATTGTTTTTTTTATATGAGGTAAAAATATTCTCATTTATATGTTAAATTGATTTTGTACCTAAATAAAGATTTAAGGCTTTAAGATTATTATTCGAATTTTGCTAAGGCAAGCTGAAGACATGACGGCTGCTAGGGATGTGTGGAAGGACAAAACATGCTGCGCCAATCCCAAATAAAAATTGGGAGCAGGGCAGGAGAATGATGATGAAGCTGGGTTTTTGGGCTTTTAAGGACGTACCACCACTTTTAGTTACGAGGTTACGAGGTATTATTGATAATTAAAATAAATACACCCAACAGTCACATAAATTTAAACATACATACATCACATACAATTAATTAATCCTTTATTGCAGAATGTGATAAATATGTTGGTGGACAAAAATTAAAAATATTTTTAAGCATGTAACCGGAGATATCATTGTTGTTTTATTAAATGTCTTCCTGAATCTAGTTTAATACTAGCTTTAGAAAAAAAGATATATCTGTATGTTTTACAATTTTCATGGTGTAGAAAATAAAATAGATTAACTCTTTTGGCAGCTTATCGCGTCAATCAACCGAAATAATTATTACGCTGCGACGCGACGGTTTGAAAGTTTACGAAATTAAGTTTGTTAAAAGCGCTACTTGTAAAGTTCTGAGTAAAAACAAAATAGTTATTTTATTGAAATAATTTGTTTATTTATTTAATATGGGTATCTGTAACAAAGCAAATCGTATAGACGAATTCAGAAACTAGTTTAAAATTACAAACCATCAGCATTACGAGTACAAATATGATTTCAATTAGCGCGTTTTATTCATAATAATAATTTGTACTTAACGTTACTTATCATAACTTGTAGTAAATATTTATGTTAAAGTAATCATTCCAATATTTTATGTCAGGGTCTTTTAAAGTATTTTTTGTTCAAGAAAACTTAAAAGGAAATAATTTTACCATTTCAAAATATCAGAAAATAGTCATATTCCTTAATCACTATAATGAAACTGCTGACTTTTGTTAAAATTTAATTAATTATTATTTTATCACAAACGCATATATTATTATTGAATAAGCCGTAATAATATTATTTATTCATTATTATAGTCCCTATTTATTTATTCAGCCACAACACAAACAGACCACGGAGCACAAACATAACAACACTTACCTCGAAAGCCGGGAAATCACTTGTTGTGTTGTTGTTTACGACAATAAACACGTTGTTTATCAGTCCCACAGGACGGACAGGACGTGGTCTCCCGAGCGCTGCCCTCACCGAACTGCCGTTACGTAACCTCATCCTGGCATGTCCCTTAGAGCCTCTCTATGCGTTTTCTCTTACAAACCTACCAGTATATCTTGCCCTCCGTCGCCTCTCATCCTCCGTGCAATCTATTTCGGAAAAACCAGCGAAGTAATATATTCAGGGGTCTTGCGTAGTCGGACAGTCTTCGGAACCGTTCGGGAGACTTCGGGGAACATCGGACGCTCCGCCTACGTAGCGTTTCTACGGTTTAAAGGTTTTCGTAGCATTAGTGACGTCAAGCAGTGAAATGTTAATGCAGTAGTGGTTAATTATTTAATTACGAAAAATATTAGAGATATTACTGTTTTTGGATTACAAATAAGGTAATTATTTATTTTTAGTTCATGCTATATTTTTCGTTTTTTTTATTATGCACTTAGTCAAAATAGAATAAAACTTAACAACTATTTTTTATTAATTTAGAAGAGCTTACTCTCTGATTTTGAGTAACGTTTAAATTCGTTTATGTATGTAATAAACAGTTATTATAATTCAACGAATAGCATCTATTTAAATTTAAGGCGAAAAATATTTCTTAGTTTTTGGGAAAATCTCTTCATGTAGATTAATTTTAACATGAGTTTATTTGCTTTACTTATAGTTTAATAATAATAATTAGTGTACCAATTGATGGTACTCCTGAATTTTAGATTTTTATTTCTTTAATCTTAATTTGTTTCGTACCTGGCCTATCATTAGGCAGGTATCCGAAATGTGGGAGATGGAAAGTAGAGATTACTGTTTTGTTCATTATCATCATCAGTTCGTCTCACCGCTGGGCACGGTCCTCCTCTACGACTGAGGAGGATTAGCCTTAGTCCTCCTTCTTGGTCTATTGGTGGCCACCGGGTTGGCAGACTACATTCCTAATAAATTCCAAAGCAATTTGTATTATTCTTAATCCTATTTAACATTCCCTTATCATATTACAAAATAAAAAGTAAATATTTATTCGTATTATAATTATAATTGGTGCATGTGTCTGTTTCCCTTTTATTTCTTTTCAATGGCTTCAAACGAATGCGGTTACTACACAAACATATCTATACTTATACATCTAATATCAAATTAATTTTAATGTCTTACGACACGCCTACAGGAAAGGCGTGTCCGTTCTTAAACACGCCCATAACGCCTCCTCAGCAGCTTGAGCTTGACTCTTTCAGCCGAGACAATGTCCTTTAAAACCCAACTGATTTTAGTACGCCATCGCCGGTGAAAGGAATAGGGAAAAACGTGAACATTTCCAATCAGCAGGATTATAATTACGATATGGCAATATCCATATCGATCGCACCAACTTTCTAGACGATTGATTCAGATACCAATGGGGATGGGGTGTGTATGTATACAGGGTGTATTCAGACCGTGATAGGAAACTAAGACAGGCAATAGTTACAGTGATAACGAACACATTGACGCTTTAAATATTGCCGACAAAAAATAAAATGGACGTTTTTTTTTGTAATCACCACATATATTTAGTAATTATTTTTGTGCCGATGTTTGTAATCATGAGAGTTGCTCAAGACCGGGATGGTTGGCGCTATCTTGGGGAGGCCTACGTTCAGCAGTGGACGGCGATAGGCTGAGTTATAGTTTGTAATCACCGTAAATAATAGTTCTTAGTTTTTGATCATTAGTCTTAAGTAACAGCGAACTAGCCTTTGGCATTTTTCAGGCGCATTTATAGACTCCACATTGATATTTTTTTAGTCAGTAGGATAAAAATAAAAAACCGACCCTAGAAAAGATCTCAGAACCTTTGGATCGCATAAATCCTTTGGAAATAAGGTAACAGTCAAAAGTGCAACAATGCAATTACCAAATAGTGTACTTAACACGTACGTATGGAGATAACACCAAATTAATTAATGTAGGATACTGATCACGGGACAAATAATATAGGTAAATAAATAATTTATTGGCTTTAAAACGTTTACAAATGAAAATAACAAATACATAATATATAGGCTATACAATTTTTTAATAAAAATATCCTTGTATTGAAAACATTAAGGTAGCTATTAAAATGCAAACCAGAATATCTTAAAGCAATAAGATATACTTTATGTAAATCTTTTGGGGCCACACAATCATCATATTTAATCTTGCGAGAATTATACGTACAATTTTTAGACTCACAGATTTCTTTAACTAAATGGCGTATGTATGTTGGCTGTATTAACTGATTACTGTTTGTCTAAATATTTATTAATCTCATTTTTAAAATGATTTTCAGAATAACAGCGTGTTTTTTAATACATGATAGTGTCTTTGATAGTGTCACACGCTGCAAAAATTGTATCATTAGGTTTGAATTCTAAACGTGCAATCTAGTCTCCTTAAAGTCTAATTTTATTAGATACTAGCTGTTGCCCGCGATTTCGTCCGCGTAGACTATAGGTTTGAGATCAGAAAGAAAATAAGTTACAGTCTATTTTACTCCTTAAAGTCCTATTTATGTCCATACCAGAAATCATACAAATCGGTAAAATTATTAATTATTGCGCGCTTGATGATTATTTTGAAACTGCGATATCTTTTAAGATACTCATTGAAATCAAATGATGTACAGGGCAAATTTCTTTTAAATTAAATACTTATACTGAGTAACGCATTTATTTGGGTAAAGATTAATATAATCTTTATAAAAATACCTTCACAAGCAATGCTTTATTTTATAATAAATTTATAGTGAACTAACCCTAAAAGTTAGACATATGCTACCGCTGACTTCTTTGTAGATATTATCAAGCTCTACAACTTTTCTCTAGGACTCAACTATATATTTCCCATGGGTAAGGCAGCGTTTGCAAAAAACGGTTTCGTTCGCCCGTTTTTTCTCCGACTTACTTCGCAAATACTGCTACAAAAAAGTCTTATCATTATTCGGACTAATATATAGCCTATGACACTCACAAAGAACGTAGCTTTCTATTGGTAAAAGAATTTTCAAAATCGGTTCAGTAGATCCCGAGTTTACTTTCTACAACGTCACAAACATACAAACTCACAAACCTTAACTCTTTATAATATTAGTATAGATAGTATAGATGGTAATAAAGCAAATAGCTATTTTTTAAATAAACCTATTAAATTGTGCTACAAGAATCTTTTAATGTCTTTATAGGGTCGTCAAGTATTTTTCAACTAAGAGTCTGAATATTTTACTTAAATCAAGTACAACGAAGTAGTACTGAAATTGGACATAAGACTTATTGAGCAAATACGATTATTGAAAACAGGCAATATTTTATTCTATATTAACAATCATTTTCGGTAACAAATAGATACATCATTTAAATACATATGTTGCGTCAAATAAACACCAGTACCTACACCACCATCCTGTGCAGTTTTACTTAATTTTCAAAATATGCTATTGGAAGAATTATACATAGGTACTCGTATTTACTTTTAATATCCGTCCTGTTCTGACTGGTTTTAAAACGAATACAGTGTGGAGACCGAGCCGACGGCTAGTAGTTTAGTTTGTATGTGACTTGTCATTATTCAATTCAGTTGAATTTTTCTGTTTTGGTACTCGTAAAATTAAACAGTACGTTTTTTATGTCTATAATATAATCCGAAATATATAAGGCCTTATAGAGGGTCAGTGGACTTGAGAAAATATATAAGAGAAAAAAAATATAAATAATATATACCTACGTATATATTTCGAGGTGGATTTCGAGTTGTTTTTCACAAGTTCTCCTCGCCGTTTAAGCTGGTGATTGTAGAATCATTAATCAGCCAATAATGTGCGCTGCTCGCTTTAAAAACATCCTTGGAATCAAAATATCTACCTATAGTCTTAGAGAGGACATGCTTGTGATTTTTAATTAAAACAATATTTATTTGATAGCATTATAATAGCCTAATACTCCAATCACCTTAAGCACTAAGTCTTAAAACAAAAGGTTAACGCTGCTATCCTAAAAAAATTGATATGTGAACTATAAATATTTGTTTCACATTGAACCATTCGTGAGACCAGAATAGAGGATAGGTATTTGGATTTTAGAACAGTAATACACATTAATATACGTTAAAGAAAAAGTAAACGAATTACGGCTAGTGATGACTAATCAAAAGATAT
Source organism: Cephonodes hylas (assembly GCA_030295005.1). Taxonomy (NCBI): domain Eukaryota; kingdom Metazoa; phylum Arthropoda; class Insecta; order Lepidoptera; family Sphingidae; genus Cephonodes; species Cephonodes hylas. Next base: position 9,779,198 of record AP025366.1, read on the forward strand.
GGAAGCACAAAAGACATTTATTGTATATCCTATATCTGTCCGACTTTAATATGTTCTTCCAAAAAAGAAAAAGACATAAAAGTAAACAGATCGATAATTTTGCAATTATGTAAGAGTTTACTGCATTTTATACCTTAAAAGAAATAAATCGATAAATCCTATAAATAATAATATGCAAGTCGTATGGGTTTGGCCACTTATGTTTTTAATTATGTCTTATCCACACTATCAAAACACCCACTTTTTCTTGACATAATGATGATAAAAATATGATGTTGAACTCCCCTCCGGATATCCGATGGATATTGTGTTATCCGGCCGTCACAATAAGAAGCTCGTGATAAATTTGTACCGGGAAATTCTTCTTGATTGATAATTCCACAGTTTTGTGGGCAACACGCTTGTTAGGGTCCTGCTTCGAAAACAACGTTAAAAGTTATAAAAATATGTAAATTATGCCATTTTTTAAAGTGGAGTTACTTTAAAAAGGGCAAAAATGTCAAAGTGATAGAAGTTTAGATTCACGGAGCTAATATTTACTGTAAGTAGTTATTATGTATTGTTCGCTAATAAGTATTAAAATATATACCAAAAACAAGATTTGTAAGGATAATGTTGTTTCCAGAAATTAGACGTGGACATGCATTCAAGACACAGAATTGTACGCATAACCGAAATGGCTTCTCAAATAAATGTAGTCCAGGTTACGTTTTATGATCAGCAATATATCAATCCAAGCTCTATTATATTCTGTCCATCGAACAGAATATATCAATCTAAGCCTTTATATGGTATATATTCGGTCCAACAGACAGATAGACTGAAAGGCATAAAAATGAAAACCCTTGATTTCGCACAATCTTGAATTCTTGAAATGTCTAATTAATCAATAATATTATTTTCACTTCATAGTCAATATGTTTTACAAATGTAATCTATAAAAATATCCTCATACTCTTCGGACGCAAACACGATTGTCTACCAAACCTTTTCCGATTACCCATCCTATAAGTTATGCAGCGTAAATCATAGGGCGGCTTGCATAATGATATAATAAAATAGGGCCCCGATACTTTGTTTATTGTTTTGATGAGTCAGCTCAATCTCCCCTATGCAGTGGGGGGATGCACCCGCATGTGAACAAAAATAAGATGGAAAGTATTTTGAAGAAACTGACGGGCAAGATTGTATCCGTCAATTGAAATTGAGTTTAATCTTTCTTATGTTGTTTATATCATCGTTTTCAGTCTAATAGATGTTATAAGGATATGTTTTTAAATACCTATATTGGGTTCATCTAAAAATATGGTGCACGCATTTTATCGCCAAGCTGCTGTAGGACAGTCCCGTGGTCAGCCATGTGACGTACCTACATACATATTAAGGGCTGATGATAATGCTGATATATTTAAAGCTGATATTGCCATAAATGTTTCGTGTTTTGTTTTAAACTACACCACTAAAAAGTTTGTTCATACATCTTTATCTACTCCTTGGAGTATACATATATACCTATTGTAAGCGACGCTATCTCGAGGGACCACGAGCGGCATTTTAACATAACAGCCGAGCCGAGATTATGACTGTTTCATACTCGGCTCGATAAGAAAACTTGAGATTTTTGTGTGTTTTTCGTTTATATTTTTTACAATAAGAATAAGTTAAGTGTATAAATTATTGATGTATGTAGAGCACAACTAGACTCACATTTAGACATAAGATACATGTATATAGGTTAAAACACTTTTAAAATAAAAGCCAATATAGTCACTCGCCGTAATAAAAACGCAACGAAATTAAGTTCGAATTGCATGGGGCCTCCTTACGGGATAGCCGCGGAGTAGGTAAGCGCGCGCAAAAACCGAAGGATGTATGGGAATCTACAAGCAAGACAGCGAGAACAACAAGAAGGAAAACAGCAAGACCTACAAGAAGAAGAAGACTACGAGACCTGCTAGAAGAAGACGACTATCGGCGAGAGCGAGACAGCGATATCTTCTAGAAGACGGCGCTACGGGAAGAAAGAAGACGGCGCTACGGGAAGAAAAGAAGACAACGCTATCGGAAGAGCACGCTTCTGGCAAGAAGACAGTGCGACCACAAGGGCAGCACTGTTGCAGCGACTCCGTCCTACATACTTCAAGGAGGGGGGGTCGTGTAGGGCATTTTCGAGCGAGTGACAACGGCATTTTCTATTGTTTGCCTGCGTTTTATTTGCTCCCAAATACACCTACAAACCGGCAATCTTCGACGTGGAAGACATCTTAGGGGCTGGGTACCGGCGTTCGGATTACTCCGAATCTTACGCCCAGCAAGCTTGCCGCGCCCAAGCAGCGGCCGACAAGCGACACGCAACAACTGGTCCTTCGAGCCGGATCCTCTTCGCGTCAAGATGCCGACCACCAGAAGCAACAAGAGCACCGTGCAGCCAGAAGCTGCTGCGCAACCTGAAGCAACGACGTCTGCCAATCCAGCCATCACCTCAACGACGGCGACCACGTCAGGATCGACGCCGACCACGACGTGGACTCATGGAACTACAGTGACCATGACGACCGCAACCGACTACCGACGAGCACCGAGGGACGAAGCACCTCTTCTGACACGAGCCACGTCTGTCAGACTCGGAAGCACGGCGCGATCATATCAGCGGAGGAAGAGGGAACTGGAAGCGAAGGCGGAGTTAGCGAAATTGCAACTTGAAGTGGCGCAAGCAGCGGCGGCACGAGCAAGTGCTCATTTAGAGCTCATACAGCTGGAGGATGATGAAGACTCTCTCGCTGATGAAGAACCCATCAATAAAGAAGAGGACGTGTCACGATGGGTGCAGACGACGGTGGAGCCCGAGGGAAAAGGGCACAAGGATATGGCACCGCCACTCACCGAAGCCGCACCGACCACCGAACGCAGTGACACGCAGAACCTTGCGGACGCGATATTAAAAGCAATCGCGACCGCGAAGCCGGGAACGACGACGGCGACGCCTTCATTTCAACATGAGATGCCAGCGTTCGACGGAAATAGCGGAGAATGGACAGCCTTCAAGACAGTCTACGACGATACGGCACCGCTATTCACCGACACGCAGAACATGGCCCGGTTAAGGAAGGCGATCAAGGGACTAGCCAGGGACGCGGTCAAGAGCGCACTCTACTCTGACTGCAAACCCCAAGAGGTCCTGGAAGCATTACGCCGCCGTTTTGGAAGACCCGACGCATTAGTACTGGCGGAATTGGAGAAACTGAAGACTTTGCCACGTCTCAGCGAGAACGCCCGCGACGTGTGTGTATTCGCCAGTTATGTTAACAACACCGTCGCCGCCATCAGAGGCCTGAAGAAGCCACAATATCTACAGTCGCCGGAAATGCTGAAGTGTATTGTGGACAAGATGCCGGCAGTCATCCGTTATCGGTGGTTCGACTTCGCGGCCGACAAGGAGCCGGAAGATCCCGACCTGTTGATGATAACGAAGTTCCTCAACAGGGAGGCGGACCGATGCGGACCATACGCCGTGCAAGAAGCGGGACCCACAAGACGACAGATTCCAGTGAGGCAGATAGCACACACAGCTACTGAAGCGAAGACCAGCGAGTGTGCATATTGTCAAGGAAACCATCGTGTGGCTGAATGTTCGAAGTTTGCGCAAGCTCCTGTGAAGGATCGATGGGGTTCCGTGAAGAAGAGCGGGTTGTGTTTCAAATGTCTTCACGGACGGCATCGCAAGGAAACTTGTAGAGCTCCGGCTTGCAAGAAATGTAAAAGGTGGCATCATGCGCTACTCCACGAAGATCGCGCAGTTCAAGAGGCACCAGAGGAGCCACCAGGGGAGACGACGAGCAACGTGCGCGTCGCCGTCAATTTCGCCGGCAGCAAAAGGGCATATCTAAAAATTGCGCCGGTGGAAATATATGGCCCGAAAGGGTCAAAGAAGATTCTCGCCTTGTTGGATGAAGGATCTACCGTGACATTGGTAGATTCCACAGTAGCAGAAGATATTGGATTACAAGGACCACAAGAGAGGTTAGTCATTGAGACCGTCGGCGGCAAGAAGGTGACAAAAACAAATTCAATGAAACTTGACTTCACGATCCGAGGCGCCCACCAGAAGAATAAAAGAAGAGTGACAGGTGCGAGAACCGTCGACGACATTCGTCTCGCACCTCAGAAGATAGAGAAGGATCGCCTCAAAGGATGCGCGCATCTCCGCGACCTGACGGATCAATTGACGTACGCCGAAGAAGCTCCAAGGATGTTGATCGGGCAAGACAACTGGGAGTTGATCGTCTCTAAGAGCACGAAGAAAGGCCCGCGAAGTCAACCGGTGGCGTCATTCACTCTTCTCGGATGGGTCCTACACGGTTGCGACGGAGGCAACACGAGGGCGATACGTCACACAACGTGCGCACACGTGTCCACAAGAGAGGAAGATCTTGACACCCTCATTAAGGAGCATTTCGCCGTGGAATCACTCGGAGTAATGCCACGACGGCCGACGACCGACGCAGATGGACAAGCGTTAAGAATATTAGACAGTACGAGCCGTCAACTGTCTAGCGGGAGATACGAAGTCGGGTTACTATGGAAGAACGCGGAAGAGAAACTACCGAATAATTTCAAGTCCGCCGAGACCCGCCTGTACTCAATGGAAAGGAAGATCGACAAGGATCCGAGCCATAAAGAAGAATACGAAAGGGAAATAAATAACCTGATTGACAGCGGTTATGCGGAAAGGGCAGATGCGAAACCAGAGTCGGGAAGGATATGGTACCTACCACACTTCACGGTGACACATCCTACCAAGAAGAAACGCCGACTAGTGTTCGACGCCGCTGCAAAGTTTTGTGGCAAAAGTTTAAACGACGCCCTCTTGCCCGGACCAGATCTGTTACAATCGCTGTTTGGAGTGCTGCTGAGATTCCGGCAGTGGCCCGTCGCCATAGCAGCTGACATAAAGGAGATGTTCCTGCAAATTAAAATAAGGAATGAAGACCGCGACAGCTTACGATTCTTGTGGAGAGGCGACAGACGAACGGGACCACCGCAAGAATACAGAATGTCTTCCCTGATCTTCGGAGCGGCCTGCTCACCGAGTGCCGCAATATTTGTGAAGAATAAAAATGCGGCGAGATTCGCGGATCGATACCCAGAAGCAGCGCGCGCGGTGGATCGCAATCATTACATGGATGACTACCTACAGAGCTTCAAAGGCGCAGAAGAGGCCGTCAAGATAGCGAAGCAAGTAGATGCCATTCACCGCGCCGCCAAGTTTGAATTACGGGGATGGGTGTCGAACAGAAGGGGAATATCGACGGCACTCGGACAAGAACCAGAGAACCGAGAGGTGGAGCTAGGTTCAAAAGAAGAGAAAACACTGGGGCTGCGCTGGTTCACGGCAGAAGACACATTGGGTTTCCGGACGCAGATGAGGAACGTCAGCAAAGAAGTGTCGAACAAAGAGAAGACGCCCACTAAGAGGGAAGTAACCAGTGCGGTTATGTCCACGTTCGACCCATTAGGGTTAGCCACTCCTGTGCTAATTCAAGGAAAACGGCTGATCCAAGATATTTGGAAGAGCGGGGTCGGATGGGACGAGGTTATAAGACCAGAAGAAGAGAAGTACTGGGACGCTTACCTGAACAGCCTGATGCTGCTTGAAGAATTGAGGCTCCCTCGTTGTATCGCCCAGAAGGACCACGAGGGGGAGCTTCACGTGTTCAGCGACGCAAGCGAGACCGCGTACGCCTGCGCCACATATTGGAGGCAGCGATGTGACAATAATAGATACAATGTGACTTTATTGGCGGGCAAATCCAGGGTGACACCGTTGAAGCCAGTCTCTATACCCAGGCTGGAACTTCAAGCGGCGCTCTTAGCGACTCGGATGGCACAAGCGGTACGCGAGGAGATCGACATGGCAGTCCAAAGAGTCACTTATTGGACAGACTCGAGTACCGTACTCTCGTGGATCAAGACGGACCCAAGAACATTCAAGCCTTTCGTCGCGCACAGACTGGCCGAGATAGAAGAGACTACGCGACCACAACAATGGCGCTGGGTACCGTCCAAGCAGAACCCTGCGGATGACGCGACTCGAGGAGTACCGAAGGACTTCGACGCAAATCACCGCTGGTTCACGGGTCCTGCCTTCCTGCGCGACGGCGAAGAATCATGGCCAAGGGCGCGAGATTTCCGAACCGAGAGTACAGGGGAAGAAAAGGAAAGTCGTATCGTCGCTACAGTCAGAACCACGTCTGAGTTCGCCACACCAGAGCCAGAGCGATTCTCAAGATGGATCCGGCTTGTGAGAGCAACCGCCCGAGTAATACAGTTCCTGTATTTATGTGGTAAAGGGCGGCCGATAAATATTGCTCGCAAGATGGAGAAAGAAGATCCGACGTGGAGACGCGTCATTAAGAGATGTTCCGACGGCAAGAAGCAAAGTGTCCCGCTCGCCCCAGCAAAAAGATTCTTGCCTTTAGACCTCGAGCATGTAAAGGCTGCAGAGAATCTGTTGTTTAAGAGATGTCAAGAAGAGGATTTTAAGCAAGAGATCAAATCCATTAGACAAGGCAAGCAGGTGAGCAAGGATAGCAAGCTACGTAAGATAGGAGTCATCCTAGAAGAAGGTTTGCTAAAAGTACATGGACGGATCGACGCAGTGCCACACATTGCCAGAGAGGCGAAGAGACCGGTGATTCTGGACAGCCGTCACCACTTAACGAAACTCCTTCTCCGAAATTATCACGAGCATTTCAACCACGGGAACCATGCCACAGTGATGAACGAAGTTCGCCAGAGGTTCTGGGTGATCGGCCTGCGGTCAGCGGTGCGACGCATCGTACACCAATGTCAGTGGTGTAAAGTACACCGGAGTGCGCCGCAACAACCACCGGTGGGTGACTTACCCGTGGAGAGGTTGCGTCATGGTGAACACCCATTCACCAACACGGGAGTCGACTACTTCGGCCCCATGACCATCACAGTCGGACGAAGACACGAGAAGAGATGGGGAGTGCTTTTCACATGCTTAACCACGAGAGCAGTCCACGTGGAACTCGCACCGTCACTCTCTGCGAGCTCCATGATCTTGGCGTTACGACGAATGGCCGCCAGAAGAGGGATGCCACACACCATCTTCAGCGACAACGGAACGAACTTCGTCGGCGCCAACAAAGAACTGAAAGAGGCCTTGGAAGAGCTGAAGAAGGAAGAGTTAGTCGACGCGTCAGAAGAATTGGGAATCCGGTGGAAATTCATCCCACCCGGTGCGCCAAACATGGGAGGAGCCTGGGAGCGTTTAGTCCGATCGATAAAGGTTGCCCTGGCTGTTACGCTCAAGGAAAGACATCCTCAAGAAGAAGTCCTCCACACGCTCATCACCGAAGCGGAACACATAGTAAATTCACGACCGCTCGTCATTGAAGAAGAATCGCCAGAAGAAGCGCTGACGCCGAATCACTTTTTGATTGGGAGATCCTGTGGTGCTCGACGGATAGGAGTATTCACAGACTCGGACTTGTCTGGACGGAGGTCGTGGAGGACAGCGCAGCGGTTAGCGGACCACTTCTGGAGCCGGTGGGTGAGAGAATACCTCCCCACACTTTTACCACGTCGGATCTGCGGGCGAGCGAGCGACCGGGACTTTCGGTGTGGTGACGTCGTCCTCATAGTGGACGCCACCATGCCTCGCTGCATCTGGCCAAGAGGAGAAGTCATCGATGTCCATCCCGGGCCCGACGGACGTACCCGGGTCATCGGGATACGCACGACGAACGGCGTGTTGCGACGACCAAGCTCCAAGGCGGTGTTGCTGGTGCCGGCGGCGTCGCCAGGACGAGAGGATGGTGCTGCGCACGAGGGGGAGGATGTAAGCGACGCTATCTCGAGGGACCACGAGCGGCATTTTAACATAACAGCCGAGCCGAGATTATGACTGTTTCATACTCGGCTCGATAAGAAAACTTGAGATTTTTGTGTGTTTTTCGTTTATATTTTTTACAATAAGAATAAGTTAAGTGTATAAATTATTGATGTATGTAGAGCACAACTAGACTCACATTTAGACATAAGATACATGTATATAGGTTAAAACACTTTTAAAATAAAAGCCAATATAGTCACTCGCCGTAATAAAAACGCAACGAAATTAAGTTCGAATTGCATGGGGCCTCCTTACGGGATAGCCGCGGAGTAGGTAAGCGCGCGCAAAAACCGAAGGATGTATGGGAATCTACAAGCAAGACAGCGAGAACAACAAGAAGGAAAACAGCAAGACCTACAAGAAGAAGAAGACTACGAGACCTGCTAGAAGAAGACGACTATCGGCGAGAGCGAGACAGCGATATCTTCTAGAAGACGGCGCTACGGGAAGAAAGAAGACGGCGCTACGGGAAGAAAAGAAGACAACGCTATCGGAAGAGCACGCTTCTGGCAAGAAGACAGTGCGACCACAAGGGCAGCACTGTTGCAGCGACTCCGTCCTACATACTTCAAGGAGGGGGGGTCGTGTAGGGCATTTTCGAGCGAGTGACAACGGCATTTTCTATTGTTTGCCTGCGTTTTATTTGCTCCCAAATACACCTACAAACCGGCAATCTTCGACGTGGAAGACATCTTAGGGGCTGGGTACCGGCGTTCGGATTACTCCGAATCTTACGCCCAGCAAGCTTGCCGCGCCCAAGCAGCGGCCGACAAGCGACACGCAACACCTATATCAATTTTTATACCACGCAAAATGTTCTTCTGCAGTCAGAAAATACAAATCCGTTCACGTTATATGTATGTGAACGTTACGTGGTATAAAAAATTCCACCAACAAAGTCCCAAGTGCACTACTCAATTTAATCGTTCCAATTTGAATCGCTAGTGTATCGCAATCGATGCTTTACAAATCGATTAATAGTTCGCTACTTGCCCAATTGTCATCGGTTTGTTTGTCCGTCGCTGCGATTAAGTCGGTGAATTTTTCATACGCCACGTCGTGAATGTTGGTGTGTTTTTCGCTTTTCGCAATTCAACGTGATTGTCGTGTGAATAATATATGGGTCCGTCGGTAGTTCGCAGCGATTGTTCAATTACATCACAATGAAATTCGCGTGTTTGCTAAAGGTAGAACGAGCTTTGTAAACAGCGTTTATTCTTTCCTATTTGGGTATAGATTTCGCTATGGTTAGGCAATTGTTTGATAGAGGATGCCTAGTATTTTTTAGCAGAAATAAAAATTTTAATGTCGGTTTAATATAAAGTGTTACAAATTTCATATGATATTTAAATATTCGTATCTTTTGAAAAAATATCTAAAAAGTCATTTCAGCATCCAAACACTAACATTTTCTAGCACATACCACAATGAAACCTATTCTTAATCAACCTTGAATGAGACTTCCGCAAATTTTAAACACACATTAATTCCGCCAGATCCGTACTGCAGTGACCGATCTATTACTGTGAGGGTGTTGCCCCCCAAAGTGCCAACTGTCGCGAAGTGTCGAGTGGTCGATAAATGAGTGCTCGTTTTTTGTGCTCAAACTAGAAGCGGTTTTACCTCGAGCGTCCGATAATATCGCCGCTGCCTACTGCCCGCCGTAATGTGTGCGCGGATTATTGCAATATAAATTGTCCGCAGTTGCCCATTCGATTGGCTAGGGTTGTCAACGGAAGGATTTCTTTATTTTTTAAGAACATAGTTTGGGTGACACTTATTTTGGATATATTAACTATTACTATCGTCAATACTATGTGATTGTGTGAAATAAGTGAGATATATAATTACATACAAAATGGAAAACTGGTAATTACGCTGGTTTATTGAATTATGGAGAGAGGCAAAAATATATTTCTTACTCGAATTTATACTTTAATGTAACGTTTTTTTAAATATTTTTTGCAAGTTTTGTTATGAATCTAAGTACCAATGTACATTAGAATTTCCACAAAGCTTTTAAAATAGCACTAATACTATTGTTACTATGCATTGATAGTGTTACAAAGGTGTTTATAAGATTTGAATAAAGAAGTGCTGAACTTATTCTAAGTCGGTTTTAAAATATTGAGCTCACGTATCAATGAGGTCTCACATTAAAAGGAAGTTAAATTCAATGATATAGTATTTCTCATCGACACTACAATTAATGCATGATGCTAAATATTTATTATAATTTTATGAATGCAGAAATTTGTATTGTATCAACCCTATTACTTTTCGAATTTTCCGCTTTTGGCCAGTCACTCCCCGAAGGAACATTTAACGATATTAGGGCTTTATTTTTTATAGTTCGGGACAAAAAGAGCTCAAACGATACATTTTACGAAGTGGCTACGTTCACATTTGGATTGTCATATTCACTTTTACGCTTCATATGCGGTATTAATGTTTTGTCTGACTGGAATCGATTTACGTTTTATTATTGTAAATTTCGAAATTCATAAAATAATATAAGTGTAGTTATTTTAAAGAGAGATCTTAGTTATGACAATTAAGGCCTTTTAAGTTTTTAAAAGATACAGGAAAAATTTTGTTCTGAATTCTTCGAAATTTATTTTGTGACTGGATAGATGGAGATCTGCTGATGGTAGAATGTAGATCAATAGTTTTTTCCACTACATATTTATCATCATCAAAGACAATTATCATTATTTGACAGCCCCGTGGCGCAGTTGGCTAGACACCAGCTTGCGAAAGGAGCGGCCGCGGATTCGATCCCCGCACCGAGACAAATGTTTGTTTGATCCACAAATATCTGTTTCGGTTCTGGGTGTTTGTGAGACCGGAAAGTCACTCGTAGTTTCTGATACCATAGTCACGACACAAGACTCGTATCTTAGTGTGGGGTCAGGACTATGTATATGACTGTTGGGTGTATTTATTTATTTATTTATTATCTCAATTAAATGCGTACTATTATGTATTTATCATTTTTTGAGCATAAAAATTAAGAATTTTTCGTGTTTTGTATCTATTATAAAACTAATACCATAATGCATTATCCCTTGCAAGATTTAATTAATATAAGAAACAAAAGAAAAATACCATAAAAGGTTTCCAAAAATTTAATACAATTTTACAACTTTTATTTTTCAGCGTAGGTACGTTCAGGTGATATGAAAGTAGTCACAAAGGGAGAAAAAAATCCCATTGTTATCGAGGGTATAATTTATTAGGGGCCCTGGCTCACTGGGACCTTTTTTATATATCATCGCATTATCCCCACTTGGAGAGTTACAACTTCTTAAAGGAAATCAGGGGGAAATTAATTTAGGCGTTTAAAACTGTCCCAAACACCGGCCTGATTTTGGGCCTGTTTTGATTAATGTCCGTTTTTTTTATTCATCACAAGCTTTGTGTTGAATAAACAATAAGGAATAATGGATGTGAGAAAAATATAGTTTTTCTTTTACGGTTGGTGGTTTCTTTCTCGTTAAGAATTAATTTTACTTTAATTTTGAGCTGAAACGTGTGCGTGCGTTTTCTTAAATGTGTGGGTTTCTTGTAAGTCTATGACTATTAAACAAAAACAATTGTTTTTTTTCTAACATTTATTATTAAACATTTTTAAAGTTACTTACTTGTAAATAAATATACAATCTTGGAATAAAAGCGAAGACCGATTAATTAAAACAATTTATTAAAACTAATTAAAACCATACGAAATTCGTGGTGATTATGTCAGATCTCGCTAGATGTCTTTCATTTCAAACCCTAAATTCCACACTACGAGCTGTAAAGCTTATCAACACTTTATGGTAAGTGTTTCTGAAGCTGGAAGGGGAAGAAAACTAAGAATATTGCAACAGTACGGTAGTTTACATCATTAAGTATGAGGATGCCTTATTTGAAAATTATGATAAAAAATAAAAATAATAATGAAACCAAACTTCCAGCTAAAGTAAAATATAGAAATTAAATTATCATATCATGGTCGAAAAAAAATCACACCGAAACCTTTCCCAAAATGATTTAAAACCGCCAAGTGGAAGAATGTTTCTGTTCATCCGTTTTCGATTAAAAAGGATCCCCGTATTATTTTTATCTGTCCACATAAATACGCGGTAATGAGCGTCCCTAAATTCCCCGAGCGCGTTGTAAATTAATTCAAGTCGCCCGAGTGTGCATAATTTTGATACAAAAATAATCTACGGCTAATATTAAACCCGCCATTAATTCTGTTCAAGTATTTAATTCAGATCTTTTGTCTGTGGTATGCTGGTGGTCATTTATTCGTCTCTTTTAATGATTTGAGCAACGATTTCTAATTAGTTTTAGACATTAATATTTGTGGTGCGTTTAATATAATTCGAGTTGCTCTTACTACATAGGTACAATACATTAAAGCAAAAGAATTGTATAAGTATAATTTTTGTTACGGTTCGTAAGTCTACTACTATTCAATTTTGTAAAAAGATAAGTAAAATTAGGGAATTAATGGCATATTTTTATTGTTAAAAAATATATACTAATAGAAAAAAAAGCCATGAGCTTGAACTAGTAACAAATAAAATAAAACAAAGACTCTCTCAATTCCTACAAATGGGTTCCTTAAATGGTCGTAGAAATCACCCGGGAAATAGGTTGTTAATCTTTTCCCGTTTCCGATTGCGTGATAATGGTGCTGCATGCTTAGACAATACTAGGAAGCTTTCACCACTGTTACTTATGATGTTTATGCTGATAAAACGTGTATCTAGACATAAGTGTAAGCAAGCATACGTTTAGTTGAGTGCGTAATACATTTAATTCATAACTGATTTAATAGTTTTCATAAATATTTTCGTGTTGAGTTATTATGCAGTGTGTTATTTTACTGAAACATTTAGCTATTACTTCTTACTTTATATTATTTTTTATGTCATGATAATGTTTATTTAACGAATCAGAAGATATGTAATTTATAAACTGGCACGGCTTTGCCCCATGCCTGTGTTAAGCTCTTAACTGACCAGAACTATGTAATTTTGCGAAACTAAATACTTTCTATGTGAAATTGTTCATCATGTTTTCCCATTACATTGTAGATATTTCTAACGTAATTAGCCCATATAAGTCCTGCTGCTGGGTACGGGCCTCCTTTACAACTGAGCGGAGATGGACAGTCCACCACGCTCGCCTAGTAGAGGTTGTCGGACAAAACCACTTAGAAGTTCCTAAAAACTTTGAGGTGTGCAGGTTGCACCATATTTTCACTATTAATAATACACACATATTTCATAGTGCGTGGTAATAATGCCTCGAAGCGTATTTTTTACGGTATTTTTTCAAATTATTTTCAAATATCCTGAAAGACTTGCAAGTTCACGGTATTTGCACGGATACCGCGGAGGGCGGGTGAGGTCACTAATGGAGGCGCGGCTGATAGCGGCTGAAGAGTGCTGATTTATTGCGGTGCGGGCACACGCCGTGAATAATATCGCACAAATTTATGAACTTCGGAGCTTCCAAGTGTCTGAGGTGTCTTGGTGCTGGTTTTTACAATAGAATTATAGGTGGCTAGGAATCTAATAGACAAAATTGCTATTAGGTGTTGCCAATGTAGAGACTAGGATTACTTGTTTGTTCAAAATTATGTAGTGTAAAGCCTATCGATGTTCGGCATACCCATCAAATAAATCTCTAAGTCAATTTTCCGAATGGGGGAGAAGTGTATAAAAATGGATGTAATTATTCTGACGTTAGTTTACGTTGTCGTTTAGGAACTGGTCTCCTACTTAGACATGTAAGATCTAGCAAAGGTGACTTTAAAGTAATCAAATAGATATATGAAATTAAGCCATATGTCCTGTTTCCGTTACAAAAAATTTCAACGGTGGTTGTTAATCGTGTTACTGCTCGAAACTGACCGATAAAAATATTCAAATCCATTTAAAAAATAACACGAAAAAAGCGACACGAATTGTTATCAAAGTACTTTCCAATATCGCTTGTCGACAGCATGTCAACATCGAAATTCATAAAAACATTTCAAGTACCATCGAGCGACGAGTACAAACCGCCAATAGCAGTGTTCAGGGAAATATTTTTACGTAGCGAATTGAGTTCCTAACTCAAACAGCATCAACTCCATTGGTTACTTTCGTGTCAAACGACCAGTTCACTAACAAAAGCAATCAACACGTCTCGTCACTATTTGCCTAAAAGAAGTCTATTGTCGTTCCAAACTTAAACATTGCAGGCGTATTGTTTACGCCCCTGCCAATCAACAAGCGCGCTAACAAAACCAATCAACTTGGTCTCGCCTGTATTTGCTTAAAAGAGTGCCACTTTTTCCTTTTAGTTTTTCATTGTCCAACCCTATCGTCCGTCACCCGTTCCACGGATATATTTGATTAAAAAATAACGTCGTCAGAAAGCGGCCGTGTGTGCCGAAAACGGGGGACACAAAAGGAACAAAACGCTCCTTGCGTGGTCTGGCTTAGCCATCATTGTCACGTTCGCAGCGTGCGACCGGTCAGCGTGTGTGTTTTGTAGTTCCACTATCTGCGAGGACGGAAGGCGACGGGCCAGCCGACAGGAACGTTTCCATTTTGATCCTCAAATTTAAGCAAATTGGGGAAAAATTAAGTGCTAGAATTTAGCAGGCGGCCATCGCTCCCTCCCAGCCGTCTGCGTTTGCCGTCTATTATTAATTGTGGAGTTTTTAGTGCGCAAGCGGGCCGTGCGTGACAAAGGCTCACCGGGCCCAGATAGTGGTCTCAGGGACAATAGAAGTGATTCCGCCGCTCTCGTAGCAATTTCGCTCTGTTATCCATTTAATTGGTTTCCGATTCGAACCTTTCTGAGTCTTTATAAATTCATCGGCCGTTTTACATGTGAATCTGAATTTATAAGCCTTTAAAGGGTTGGTTCTTTTGTAAAGCCAGGCACTTTCCAATATGGCTGTGTAGTTAATTCGTCAGGTGAACGACAATCGTATTTGTTTTTTCTATTACATTCCATTAAACCACCTGGAGCAACCAGGTACACAATTAGTTCAACATGCAAAAAAAAATGAAGCTTTATTTTCACATATATACTTAAGCTCACGCCTGCATTCCCCGAAGAGATAGTCAAAGGTGCTTTTCCGTACCTAAATTTCATTTCAATGTGTATTCTGCCGTGCGGAAAAAGTCAATTTATCCGACCTGGGAATCGAACTCGAGACTTCTAGGGCCGGTCGATCAGGATGCAGGTTTATTTTTTTCGTAAATATGATTGATATATTTCGGTGTAATAAACATCACTCTATTGCCTAGACGTACACAAAAATACAATAGTGATAAGACACCTTTTGTAGCCGTATTTTCCTTTCAGAGGAAAAACAAATAAATAACAAGGCGTAATTGTTAGGTAAGCTATTGGAAGCGAGTTAGACAATTAAAAGGAGTTCCGCAAGAATTTATGTGTTTACGATCCGTAAGCGTTTAGTGAGGGTGATGTTCAATGGAGATCGATGCATTACTCGCATATTTGTTTGTGTTATCTGCTGTTGGTGAGCTGGTGATTAGATATATCTTAGTTTTTGCATTTTATTAACTCTATTGTATAAATTACTTTGATATAATGAAACTCGTGATTACTTGTAAAATTACTTAGGTTGTAGAACCGTTCCATTTCTAGTTGTTTCGATATTTGTAGAGAGTACCTGGAACGGATGTGATGGCCTCGAGGTTTAGACGCGCGGTCGAGAATCTCGGCGGTCGCGGGTTCGAACCTCAGGCACACACCTCGGATTTTTCGAAGTTATGTGTGTATTCAAATTTAATTATCACTTGCTTTAACGGTGAAGGAAAACATCGTGATGAAACCTGCACACCTAAAAGTTCTTAGGAATTTCTTAGGTGTGTAGTCCGCCAACCCGCACTAGGCCAGCGTGGTGGACTATGGCCTCAACCCTCTCAATGGTAGAGGAGACCCGTGCTCAGCAGTGGGCGTATATGGGTTGATGACGATGACCTGGAACGGATGCTTCACACTTTATGCTGTTGTACTTTGACTGTATTACCACGTATTTAAATAGTAGGTAATATTATCAATTTTTACATATGCAGTCAGCTTACAAAATCCGTCCTATGGTCAACTATTGGCTAACCGACGGCCTTGCTTAAGCCAATAGCAGTCAATTTACCGTAGCATTTGACTCTGTTTATTCCTTGTCTATTTCAACGGGTGACAGGCTTGAGGTTTTAAATTTGTATTTATTTAGTGTGCACTGAAAATGGGTATTTTTTTACATATAATGAATCATATAAATATATATAATGATTTATTTATTAACTTTAAGGCGTGATTTGAAATTAAATAATTAAAAACAAACAAATTAACGTAAACTTTGGATATTGTTTTAAGATTAGTAAAGGCAAGTCTTGCTTTAATTTTATAATGAAATCTTGCAGCCGAGTTGCAAGGGGTGGCGCAGATAGACGCGCAACTTTTAAACGGCGAAAATTCTGGGGCGGCTTTACGATAACGATCATAATAAAATATGGAAGTTTGTTGTTACGCCTTTACACTAAACGTTTTATTATAAATACGGCGTCGGTGGGTTCAGGTAGGGGATATGTGAAAAATTGAAGTTACGTTTTTGAAGATAAGTATTTACAAGCGATAAATTGTCACTCTATGCATTGCAAATTGAAATATGAAGCCGAAAACAACTTTTTTTTTAAATCAACATTGATTATTATGGTGGTATTAAAGTACTTACACCTTATGTCTTGCCCTTACAGTTTACTATGAAAATTAACACGGCGAAATAAATGCTACGCCAGAGGAAACTAAATTACTGTGTATGAGCCGGGTTGATCACTGTTCTGAGGTAAATATCATTCGGTGTGTGACTTTATAGAGAGCTTTACTTCCTCCTTTGTTTTTGTATGCTACTTTTTAGTACTAGCAAACCACCTGTTATCTTCATATGCTTAGGGCGGCAATGATCGACTGTCATCCCGTAAAGAAGCTGTTCCTTTTTACGCTAAAAATATTTGGTCTAAGTCTTTAAAATTATCCTAATGTAAACTAATTTGCCCGTAATTCAAAACAAATTCCCAATTACACGTGAAATTACATTCGCGGGTGGCAATGAAAATTCTTATCGGCCGACCAAACGGCCGCGATTTTCTTAAACTGTAATACAGAAAGTTTAGATATTCGAGTTTTATCTTCCACTCGCCCTCCAGGATCAATTAAAAGTCGGATGAAGACGCCGCACTCGACTATTATTGTTGTAATAACAGCTACATAATTTCTTTAAGGAATTTGTTAAATACTTTTGTGTGGAGAAAATTGTCTCCTCTGTGGGACTAAAGAAGCTCCATTACGGACTTTATGTTTTTGAGTAGTGTCACGGCCTGATAGGATAGTTGTACAATCTTTCGTAACTTACATATTTTCATCTGACTTAAATGTAAAGAGCAGGCTTTTGTATTTTGAAGTTATATGCCTGAACACACCCAAACAGAGATGAAAAGGGTGTATTTTATGTCATGTGTATATTCATGATCAGGTATAAAAATATTGTCTCAAGATCTCAACAACGACAAGAAACATCTTAACTTTGACACCGAGACTGTTAGCCCTGCCTTATCTAAATATTTGGCTTGGACTGTTTGCTTAGTAATCGTCAAGTCCTTATCATAATGCTTAACTTTGCCTGTTATGAAAGGCCGTCGTTCAGTGGGAAATGTATGAGCAGATATGAATGTAGTCATGCACCTGTACAATCGAACGCTCATCTCTTGGTTTGCAGACGGTTTATTGTCCACTATGCCATTCAGGATCCTAAAATATTCATGATAAATTTCAAGCGTTTAAAATAAAACAGCACTTTATCAATGTTACAAAGGTCATCGCGCCAACATATTGCCAACAATATTTACGTTCCAATAGTGTTTAAATTGATGCAATTATTTATATTTATCTACTACGCAGCGGTCACACTCCTCAAAATTCTTTGCAATCTCAAGTATCAATATAAAGAAAAACTAAATGTCAATTACTTTAATTCTATTTAATTAAATTTAATATTTTTGGGAAAACCATCGCGGGGTTTGACATTTTACTAAGTTTTATTCTGGCTCACCAAAGATAATATAGTTCATGGTGAAAATCCAATCAGCAAACGAACACTTGAGAGAAGAAAAGTTCACACAAAAGGAAAACTGATACACGTTAATGAGCAATTAAGTGTGGCCATATAGAACAATAATGAATTTAAAACTCAAGTCATATCAAGGGAAAAAGGATTTTACTAACACTAAAAATGCCGAAATGAATTTGTTGTAAACCGAATCATTAAGCAATTTTAATGAATTTTGAAACAGAAATCACTAAAAACCTAGAAAAAATAAGAGACTTCTTTTACATTTTAGTGAAAGGCGAATCGTATCGAATAGACTAAGCTATCGAATAGGCTAAGCTATAGATCATCAATATTTTTAACGGTATAAAAATAGCTCAATATTTCCTGTGGCTATAAAACGATAACAAAAGTGTTTGTAATGTCGGAATAGCTGTTTACGGCATAGAACGAGCGGAGAACACTAACGTCTCCTTCGAGAATGAATTAATGGGATTTATAATGACACTTTTAATTTTAATTGCAGTTCAAAAACAAAAGTCGTTAATTCATTAAAAAGAAGTAATAGCGGTTTTATGACATTATTTTTCTTTTACGGTTAGAATGATATTGCCTCGTCAGTCTTGCGATATAAATGGGCGGGAATTCTAAAGATTTCTAATTCTAGAGTTGAATCATCGAATTTTCTTACATTACTTAATAGATATTTACTTACTCTGAAATCATTAAAAAGACAGTAGACTTGACCCAAAGTTCTTGGACTGTCTGTAACTGTCGAAATGCGGCTGTAGCACTTCATCTTTGAGGATGAAACGAGAATAAATTTGCATCCGTAAATGCTATGAAGAAGGTAATTATGCATTCGTTCTGTATGATTGCTTAATACAGCGATGGGGCATTCTGCTTCAGACCACGTGGCAAGCAAATTCTTACCGTGAATTATAATTATTTATACTACAATTTGCTCTATGGTTTGGCTCCTTGTCCAACTTGCTAACCCCTTTTCAATTGCAGAGGAGCTCCATGCCCTAAATTAATAAAAATAGCGTGACTCTAGTTTCAAATGGACTGATTTTTTAATAAACAATGACTCAGAAAAAACATTGAACTATAGTTCTGCGTTTTTGGCAATACGACAATTTCATAGCCTTGAACTTCATATATTAGTATTTCATTAAATAATTTTAATCACATGATTTTTGTGTTCTTTGAATAAAAGGACTTGAAAATCATCGAAATTTATAGGAAAATACCCAACATATTATATTTACCTTTGGTTATTTCTACTAGTTCTGCCATCTAGCGATGAGTTTACACTTTCTCGATCGACAGGCAGTAAAGAGACATTAAGGCTCTATAGGTGTGCTTAATATGCATAAAAACATAATCAGTGGCAAATAAACGTACTATAAAGACAGAAGAAAATGCAGTATTACGTTACACTTTGCCGATGGGCTAAAAATATAAAACCGTTAGTAACGTAACGAATAACGCGCAACGATCCAAGAATAGCGAACGGCGCGGCGTCTGTTCTAACGGGCGTTATTTATAGGCTCTGGCGAACCGTTGCGCTGGAACTCCGCCAGCTTTTGACACCTTCGTGTATTTTCTAACTCGTTGTGATGATAAAAATAAGCGGTACACGCATACTGGACATTTGTATTAGTGGTTTTAAATATTTGGATTTTTTGTTGTTTGAGATGAACTTCGCCTCACGATGGACAAACAATTGTTCGTTAAAAAGTTTCGATTGTCTGTATATATTATTTAGTATTTAAAAATGTGTTTCAGGTAATATATCTGTATATCGACCTATACATAGAATAAGGTTACTTTAGACTATAACACCAAAATACTTTTAATGTCTTTATAGAGTTAAACTTGTTTATATATTGCACTAGTGAAGTAATAATAATCATAACTTTTGTTGTTGTTCGAAGAACAAAAGAAGTTACAGATAATTTTTTGTCCAATTAATTTTAAATCGCTGAGAAAGGGAAGTTGAGATTTTGCACATATAACTTTATTCTGCGCATAGGTCGATAATATCGATATTACAGTATAGTACATAAATAATCTGTAAGAGTGGTATGGTTTTATGTCTCTGACTTCATCTATTTTGAAAAAATATTTTCGCGTTAAGAATGCTAATGCGCGACAGCAGCGCACCTAGTGACATTTTCGCTAACTCATTATAAATTAAATAGGAACATTTAAAAGACTTTACTACTTTTTCTTTAGTATCTAAATTCTGGTCTAAATTGCAATAAATTTCGCAAACGTGACAAAGCAAAACAAATACATACACATAACCTATAGAAAAAAAAAACAAAGACAGATTTACAATTAGATTTCTCTAAAAACGTGTTAAACACTAACTGCGTACTCTGTTGCAAATAAAAAAAACACAATGTTGGTAACAACAACCGCAGCACAATGAGACAAAGTTATCAAAGGGCCAATAGAAGGAGACATCGAGTTCGGCTCGTTAAGTTCTCGCGGACGTGTTATTGCTTCTCTCTACGTGCTAAACGACAGCCTTGCGCAACGCTTCTAGACACTTTGTTATCCTGGTACTTTTACATGCTTAATCGCTCCCTCGGGACGCGTGACGTCACGGATCGGGAATCGGCAAATACTCCAGGTAACACGAGGTGAGTATATTTTTGGAAATGGCTTCAGGATAATGGAAATGAAAATAGCATTTACGTGGGTATCTGAAGGTTAATGCCGTAAAGTTTCTGGAATATTTGCGGGTTTAGATAATTTTTAAAGCAAAACAGATGATGTTTAGAATAGAAACTGTTTAGAAAGGTTTCAAAGGAAGTAATTAGTAATATTTCACCTAATGCTTTGTTATTGGCTCCATTTTTAGACGTATACCTTTTCTCGAGTCTTGACCACAGATTTATAGTAATTTTACTACCTATAACATTTCCAAGCTTTAAAATATTAATCGGTCATATTGCTGTTTCAAAGAAATCAGATTTGAAACTGAAGCTAACGCTACCGACGAACTAATAAACTAGTAAATTATTACATTAATAGCCATTAATGAAATTACTGGATGATACTTAAATGAAAAAGTATTGCATCTTTTCCATGTAAAACTGATTTTAATCATTTAGCTGGATTGTTGGTCATATTACCAGATTCGATAAAACACACTGGCCCCTTGTAGATAATTTTATGGTTCAGATTTCCTCCCAATGTTATTTTTCGGTAATGTACGTGTAACATAATAACGTAATAATGTAAAATTCTAAAGTAGAAATTTCGTAGTGTTTATTAAAAAAATAACCTAGTAATAGATACTCCACTAATGTACATAACAGAGTAATAAATTCTTATTATATTTATTTAGCGGAAGATCTTTCTCACAGCACATTACTCCTCTTAATTAACTGCGATCACTGCGTCTCGTTCCTCCAACTCTTCCATTACTACAAATCTTAACTTATTTCCATCTGTTTGAGTAGATTCATCTTTGTTTTTCTTAACGTCGTAGAAACTTGCCAATCCCTCAATGTTTGTTCGTGTTCTTAGCGAAATCGCTTTTTATTCCGCACAAGTGTGGTTATACTAGATGTGTTTGGGTGTTAATCCTTTGATGCTTTCTGACATTGAATTCGTATGGATTGATCGTGACATCTTAGGATAAAAAATTTGTGAAATATTTTTATAGACTACGTGGTTAGTCATCGTATTAGCAAATTAATTCCTCTATCCAATACTTAACGGCTGATTGCGTAAATATAACACTTGATGAATCACTGATTTGATGGAAAACATCGGAGCAATTTGCTTGTACTCGCAAATTGTTATCTTTTTTTCCATTGCAGTCATAGAAGACGCAATTCATTTGTTAATAGTTTTGGCAACAATTGTCTGTACGAATCACAAAGGGTTTAGCTTTGCCAAAGATATTGTCGTTGGGTGGGATTCTGAGTGCGTTATGTTTTGCTTATAACTGGCAACAGCTTTTGGCAACAAAATTTTACCAGTCATAATACACTTATGCTTCATTAATAACGTTAATGTGGTATAGCGGAACAACAGCTATTGAAATATAAAAATAAACAATAGATTGACGTCAAAAGACCTGCACTTCTCTTTATTATGGCATTTATTTAGTTAACTCTCCATCATTACCCATTCGTAGTCTACTAGTATTATAAAAATAAAAAGAAATTTACATCTCCTCCTTATGATTAAAAATATAACATTAAAGTTTTCAAAACTTAAATGTTCCATACACGGTACGATGACGTGCGGAAAAATTCAAATTCTTCAGATGCTCGCGCAGTCATAAAAAAAATTAAGCCGACTTTTATGACACCCCAAGCGTGCTAATTCACGATTGTCTGACGAACTGCACAAAAGAGTGTCTACGCGGGCGAAAATCAAAATGTATTTATTCGCGGGCGGCATAAAAAGTCAATATGAGAGGCAATAAAAAGAGGATATCGGGAGAAATAATAAAAGACAACTTCTTGCAGTGAATGTGACGGATGTTTGAGATGAGGATGAAGCGAGCTCCTAGGGGCACCTTAGGAGTATTCGCGCGTGTAATGTAGGAACAGGGTATTTGTTTAAAGAAATATTAGGTGTGCAAGTCAAATTTTGCAGCGTTGTGAGATTTTTTAATTCTTTCTTGGACTTATAATACTGATTGAATCAACCTTACAGTCTTGAGATTTAAATTCTTATCCAATCTCAACAGTAGTAAAGGCTTTTTTGTTTGTTATTCATAGGATTTTTTTTCGGATTTGCTTATGTCTAGTTTTGTTTTGAGTCATTCATTTTTTTCTGATGTTTGACTTCAAATACACGCATCGTGTAATAATAATTATAGGTCATTCGTAAACAGGTCAACAAATTGCGAATGGTCTACGTTGATAGTCTGAATTTCTCTAAGCAATCAAAAGTTTTAAATCAACAAGCAATTAAAAACAAATGTTTGTCTCATTTAAAATCTCCGAGACAACGTCTGGTGTCGGAGACGCGACATGTGTCTCTTATTAACCGTACTTTGTAAAGGTTCATTTCTAATTCAGGCTTGTTCTCGAACGAGACATTAAGTCGTTACGAACCCTTGAGCCCCTCCACGTTGTAACTTCATTTCTGTAAGTCCTGTTTCATGAGTAGATTACAAGTAATTAATTTATAAGAATATGGGCTGGAGGCGGCCAAATTAGCCCTGTTATGAGGGGGCTAGGCGACGGCTTACCTTTGGGTTAATTGACTTCTTTATATGTCCAGAGGTTGCGAGTTTAGAAATCATTTTTGTGGATTTAAAAAAGGAGTGTTGCTGTTGTAACTCGGGTACCAAGAAGGCGCAATATAAAAATCGAAAGACAACATTTCGAACGTTATATAAAACCTCATTCAAAACATTTTTCTGTGGTTTATATATTTAATCTATCGATGCCAAGGTAATATATAACGCTAATTTTTCTATATATATGTAAGTAATTTATAAATTGAATAAATAAAGCTAGAGATACAATTTTGCAAATTATTTATTTTAGTTTTAGAATAAATAAACCAAGCAATTGCATTTCCTTTCCGAAGTTCGCAAGATACGTACATACTTGTATAATAATTTCGTGAAGGGTAGGGTTGTAGGAACAAGCCTCCCAGCTGTTACTTTTAATGCGTTATTCGGTTTGGAATTAATGATTTTATACCCGACAATTACAACTGATTGCGGGTATTAACAATTCAAGCGATGTCTAACTTTAATCAAAATTGTTTATACGTAAATTTAATTTTATATTTTGTTTTAACGTTAATTAGAAAATCAGACGCCGGGTTCATCAGATCTTTTAAGATTACTATTAAAATATTAAGTTTTTGCCAATGCCAATATTTAAAGTAAGATTTACCGAGGAGTATTATGAGTATATAGTCATGAATTATATTGACTGTTTTAGATTGGCGAAAGTCATTCCATACCTGTCATCAAATTGTACCGGTTACAGACAAAGAGATCTCAGAACTCTACCACCTAATTTTGACTGATTTTTACATCATAAACGTCGTAGATGCTATTAGGCAGATACGAATACCCTTTCACTATCCTTATCATCCTTTCACCAGGGACAAAGTTAGGAAAAAATCCTTGAATAAATCAAACAATATGGTGTTTTCAAATACTATTTTTCATCGAAGCTCCCTCATCGATGTTGGTGCGTCAAAACACCCATGACTCCTGTATTTATATGTGACTTCTGTTTGTGTTGTGCGTCTCGAAGTTGCCGTATCAATATCTTCGTGTTTGCATAAGTACTTTGTTGCTGCCACCGTGAGGTAAACATGTCCATATCGACACTTTCGGTGCTCGGATATTATTGAATATCGAACGATTTTAGATAGAAAAAGAAGAAATACCGTGTGAAATTAATAAATTCTTAGTAAGTTAAGTCCAACGACAAAATAAAAAACATAACGATGATTTATAATGTTTATTTAAGTAAAGCAAGAGAGAAAAGAACAGTAGTCCTTTGTTATAAGATATTTTATTGAAAATACTAAGACCTAAGATTACAAATTAACGTTGCGTATATTTGTGGAGTTAGTTTAGCTTTACAGAGGACTTTAAAGTAAAGAGCACAATAGTTAAATATCTTTAATGCAAATATATTTTTTAAGCTTATAAATCAGTGGTAAAAGAAATCAGCTAAACCGCTGACACTTTTGTTTTTGCTGTCACAAAAAACATGTATGTAAATAATACAAACAACTGGAGATAAACTAACATGAATAATTCAATAAGCACAATTCGTCACGCGTTCAAACACATCGGACGCTATCTCCAAAACTATGAATATCGAAAAATTTATACCCCAAATAATATCGATAAGATGACCGAAGACTTACGATAATGTCTGCGAAGAGAAAGGTCCGCGATATAAAACGCACTTGCGCGCATAATACAAGTTTTATTAATAAAAAAGCTTCGACGAATCGCCAATAAATAGCCTTAACGGCCAACAGGCGATTCTTTCCGGGATATTTGTCTGACAAATCCCTAGGGAATATGCGACACTATCCCTTATATTATCAGCCGGTTGAGGGATGCCGGGTCGTTGTGTAGGTGATGAAAGCCGTATCGCAACCTGTCTACAGGATCTTCTAAATCATGGCCAGGTTTTTAGGGGGTTTTTAAAACAAATAGTGGGGATTTCGGTTATTTATGCGAATATGGAACTCTGGTTTGCTCAGGTTTTGTTTTTATGTGATTTTATTTCAAACTATTTTATACTTTGTCGAGATATATGTATGTATTGAAATAAGAATTAAGATTAAAATGAATTGTTCGTAGTTTATTTGTTAGTTTATTTGTAAGTAGTTTAGGTATGATAAGCGCTAGATTAGTATGACGTAAGTAATAAGCACCTGATTATATGTATGTTGATTTAGATCCAAAAGAAAATCAAAACTCTCGTTTATGAAATAATATTTTCAGTCTTTCATCTGGTTTAAATCGGTTTTATGTATGTATAACAACGGTAAAAGTGGGATTTACATCGCCGTTGATTTTTATAAAGGCAAACATAAGATGTTGATTCGGATAAAAAATTAAGTCAAAACTGTTTTGTAATTTCAACAAAAGAAGTACGTTACGTCTCCAATACAAAAGAGCAATCAGTATGCAAAGCCATCGTTGTGTATTAAGCCGATTCGGAGGAAGCGTTAAAAGAAAATTTATAGCATTGAAAAGTCGTACGTAATTAATAAGACGTTTGGAGTTGCGTGAAAATGTAATTTAGATTGTCCGTGGGGTTTCGAGTCTACAAAACAGCCTCAACAAAGGCAGATTATTTATATATGGCTGTTATATTAGCGTCTTAGCCGGGGGAGGATAAAAAAGAATCAGCATCAATGTCTTAAAGCGACTTCCGGATAGAGCGCCCCCGCCGCAGAATGTCGGTCCATACTCGAATAAATTATGCCACCCCAACGCGATCGAAGGATTCCTTCGATTCTTTTGATTCCAATTTTAAGTTGAAGCTCCGTTATTAGTGTAAGCCGAGGACGATTATCTTAAGCCGCCATTACATATTCAAATTGGAGTCATTCAGCTTTGTGGGAATCGACGCGAAATAAAACAGAGCCTTTGATGGCGTTCTACCGTCGGGATGGTGGTAATGAGATTTTTTGCTGACTGTTAAGTAAAAATGGTGGCTGTAAAATTAATGTGATCTAAATGTAAGCTTTGTTTTTGCTGCCGTAAAAGTATCTAAAGATACCGCACAATAGTATAAAAAGTTAGTAATTTTCTATTTGAAATTTTTAAACTATTCAGACGGTTACTTGAATTGTTTTTGAAAGGCTCTAAAATTAATAAAACAACCTTATAATTTTATAAAATTTGTCAAATTCATATTTTAAAAATATTATATTAAATTGCTATTTCCAATTTTAACCATAAAATGTCTGATTACGTGTGCAAAATGTATAGCTCTATTGAAACATACAATTTCAAATCCAACTAACACACACACATATTCGTAACAGGACGGTTTAGGTGGGGCGGTAGAATTTGCTAACGTTATACGAACAAATTAAATGAAGCTTGTGCGAACGTTTCCACCCCAGTAACTCTGGCCCAGTCCGAAAAACATAATTTTTGCGCGACCAACCAAAGATTAACATTTAGATACCGCTGCGGTCTCTTTGTCCGAGCGGAAACTGTTTCTTTCGCATGTTCGTGTTTCAAAATTAAATCTATTGTGATTTACGCGCGGCTTTTCGCTTTTAATCGTATTTTGAGCAGAAACTTTTGATTATTTATGTTTTTTTATCCACTTGGCATACTTATTTGAACAAATAAAACAAAAGTACATAAAAAATGATATTTGCATTAAAGAAGTACCGTACTCATGGTTTTGGTCGATGGTCTAATTACTTTTTGAAAATTGTAGTAATTTAAAGTAGGTATACCTACTTGAGTATCGTTTGAATTAAGTATTGAGGAAAATCGGGAATGAAAACGACAATTCATTCTTGGGTTTTTCAAGTTTGCCAACTTCCATTACCCAAACTTGGATTAGTCAAAAATATACAAAGATAGAAAGGCTAATTATTATGTTATTAATATAAAGCTACAACAAAAATATAACAAACTCGAAACATGACAATGTAATTAATTGGCCGTTTCCACCAAAAGAAATTCGAGTTTGGAGCGCTGTTCAAATAGATATAATGAATAATAAAAGGCGGGCGTTACCCGTCGAATTATTATGAGTAACACAAACATAAGTCAATAGCCTGCCGGGCTGGTCAATATTGGATTAGCTGCCAAAAGGAACTGAAAAGCAACGTATACAAAAACCTTTTACAGCGGTTATGGCTCTGCAAAAATATTTATAAAACGTTCTCGAAGTAAGGAGGGCGCTTGTTTTGTAACGGGTTTCGTCGGGTTTGGTTAGAGTGGTTGGATTATGCTATACGTTTTCATTCGGATGTGCTTCTAAATATCATAATTTTTGGCATTGAAAAAAAAAAGGATTTTGCCATTTACCTTCGTTACAGATCTTTTTAATAAGTTTAAATAAAGTAGATAATTATAATTAAGCCTAAAACATATTTAAAAAATATGCGTAATTTAAACATGTTTCAATTTAGAACAGAACCATGTCGTCTTATATACCGGTAACTAAAACTTTCACATACGAAATATGTAATGTCACGCCACTTACATTACGAAGTCTACTTCCATACACGCGAGCCGACACGAGCCAAAACGGCAATAGTGCAGAAGGGTTGGCCCGACCATTGTTTATACAAAGTATGGAATAATATAATCAGAAGTGAAGAAATAGGAATCCGACGAAAAACCAACAGAGCCCGGCGAAAATTTGCTTAGGCCAGCGGAATAAGTGGCGGGGCTGATACACCCCCGGTCCAGACGGGCTGCCATTGTCTGCGCCCGTATGGAGATTAAAGCTTTATCTGTTACGTGTGTGAGTAAGGAACGCACTGAGATATTTCATAAACAATCTGAGGGCAGTTTGGCGAATTTCATTTGTTTTGACTTTAAATCATTTACGATTAATAAAATATTGCATTAGTCTTCTGTCACCATTAGCGCGACTTGTTAAGACTACACACCATGCGTATCTCATCATCATGTAACTAAGCTTAAATTTATCCTGACCCATCTAAATTGAACGTTGCTCATTGTTCAGGATGACAAACATAATGTAATATAAGACGCCAATGTATGAAGATGCAGAGACTACATATCAAAATCCAGCTATCTATAGAGAGCGCGTTTGCAATCAATGTAATTGAAGAAAACAAATTGCAATCAAGACAAAGACATTTTTATTTTAATAATTTTTCCAATTCAGTCGGCAATTCACCTTTCTCATTTCGAGTGTGTGCAGCTGTCGCCGAATTTATTAAGACGCACCTGTCAATCTTCGGCGCAATGCCGAATTTTTATTTGGAAAGCCCTCCTCATCTCGATTTGGAGTGTTTGGTATCGGCCCGTCATTTTGAGATTTTAACGTATTTGCTTAGGACCCTGGTGCCGAGGTGATTTTAACAATTGGAAAAATTCATTTGTCTTAAGCGATTTTGTTTAGTATTCCGTTTTTACGTTTCTGCTGTTAATCAACGAGGAAGTCGGTATTTTTATTAAATATTACTTTTACAAGGGGTCTTCTATATGCAAGTAAGTCATGTATTATATGAACCGATTTTCAAATCACTTTTGTGTTTTATTAATAATAATTGGGAAATTATTATTAGACATTAATCGTCTATTTAACATGTCAGAGATATTACTTAGATACATATTTTTGGTCTAATCAACAAAACTGACCTTTAATGTCTGTTTAAGATAAACCTATCTTCTGCAATAATTTAGAAGGTTGAAATTATTTTCTGAATAATCAAAATATTATAATTTATAATTGTGAGATATGAATGTATCTTGATGACATAAGACGCTAAGCTTCAGACTGCATTGAAGTTTCAGTATGGAAGTTACCAAACGCTAACCAAAATACAGACGAAAACTTTACCAAGAAGAATAACATTTAGATCGACGGCTGTAGAATAAACAGCAGAAGACCAATCCTAAACAAACAATTTCAGAATAGGGAATGCTCTTCAAAAGGGACCACACTTCGATTTTCGATTTGCGCCCACTACATTAATTCGGGGTGTTCATTAAAAATGCCATCAAGTCGGCCGTTAACGAAGTGGTGCGCAATTAAAGTCGCCGCTGACGTCATACCCTGCTGAGTGCTTCTTGAGGACCTCTTTGAGATGGGAGGACACCTTGAGACAGAATTGAAAAATTACTGATCGATAGCTTGAATCGCCAGAGGATGAAGAATACCTACTGGTTTTAAAAATTTTAATCACATTTCGAAATTGTAAGAGAATTCAAAATTCAAATGTATCTCAAAATATTAACACGGAAAACTCATATTAGTACTTTCTAAAATATTAGGGACTCTAACTTTTATAAAAAGCTATCAGAACACAAAAACTGGAACTGTAGCAATATAAGTATTTTACACTAAAATGGTGAAAAATATTTTATTATAGTTTTATTTTTATATTGATTTACCACGTTTATTTTGTCTTTAACTATTCATAAAAACTTCCTTTCAAAACCTTCATAGCAATTTCGCATGACTATGTCTATAATCATCATCACAAAATTTCGAAGCGCAAACATTGCATTAACTTATCTATCAGGCGCTGTATTCCTGCTGAAAAGGAAAAATCGAAGCCTATCCTATTATACCAATCTTCGTTATTAACGTGTCAAAATCTTATTATTGTCGCCCGCATAAGAACATTAAGGGGCTCGAGATAAAACAGGCGGCCATTAGCAAAGCTCCTGGAAAAAAGTCGTCGATCGTATCGCGCGCGTCGAAGTGGCAACAGTAATCCAATTTTTTTTAACTTGCAGTCAATCACTAGAGTAATGAGCCAAACGGAACAATTGTTAAAGAAAATTACGTGGTTTAATATGTTTTAGCGACATAATACTAAATATAATACTCTAAGACAACGGTTTTAAAAAATTGATAGATTTTACGAATTGAGATAAATTAATCTTTAAATTTCATTCTGCAGTAGTTATAGTGTATGTACAATGTACAACCATTAATTTTGATACCAAGTTCGATAGTTGGATTACAAATTTGACCCGTTTTAGCTTGCATAATTTTGCTTGGTAGACGTCTGCAAACAATAAAGCTAATGTAACCGCCACTTAATGTATCGAGTGTGGAAACATCCTAATGTTGATTGGCTTCACCACCTACCAAAGCGTGGATCAAAAGAATTTGTACTTTATACCTAACATTTTTAAGTTCAGTTCCGTACTTTACTGTAGCGGGGCGCAGATATCGAAACTTGACGCCAGTCGGATTTATATCGAGTGACGAAGATTTATGTGTTTCTTGTCGTGTAGGGATCTTGTGAAGGAAGCGTCGGTAATATTTAAATTATAGTGTTTTGGTGCACATTTACTAGGAAGAGTAAAACAAAAGAATGTTATGATTTGAAATTCTCGAAAAAAATTACAATAAATAAAGTTCGTTAAAATAGATGTAAATTCATAAAATATTTTCTTTCTAAAAAAAGTGTTATGGCCAGTTATAGTAAATGCTAGTACATACATCCATCTTTCATTACGCATTTTTAAAATTTTGTCATTGTTTGAATTTAGAATGACCATACTGATGTTCTAAATTTGTTTTTCTGTTAGACAGAGTTAGTACAGGTTCCAGTACTGCCCGTATTCTATCACGGGATAACGCGCGTGAATAAGAAGGTATTTAGTAAGGATAAAGCCGCACTTTTACAATTCGTTTTAGTATAAAGTGTTTTGTCAGGCGTACAAACTGAGGGTGGCGGGATCGCGGATACCGAAGGTGTCTCAATCAGCATAAAACAAAAGAAATCAATAGCATCCCCTCGCGAGGCGGCTGACAAAGAGCAAAGATTTCTTTTCACAATTAACCACCCCGCGGGTGTTGGGGAGATGATAAACCAGACCGATTGTAGCTCTGTGACGATTTATACCCATTTTAAAACGTATTGAAACTTTAAAGCCTATCGATTTTTTGAGTTCGTTAAAGATGTAACCATTACTTCTTCTTAAGTAGATGTATAGAT
The DNA here is from genome assembly GCA_030295005.1 of Cephonodes hylas. Lineage (NCBI taxonomy): Eukaryota > Metazoa > Arthropoda > Insecta > Lepidoptera > Sphingidae > Cephonodes > Cephonodes hylas. The sequence goes on from AP025366.1 coordinate 9,810,400, forward strand.
AGGCTACATATTATTTATGTCTATTTATAATAAAATGTGACGAATCAGTGTGATGTTTGTGAAAAGTATTTGATGTCCGCTAATTTAACTCTCGCTAAGCTAGCATAATGAAGTATACATATAGCTATATCACTATAAATTAAAGCGGATACTCACGCCCAGCAGTAGGCTGATGTACATAAATGGATACAATAGTGAAAATTCATGAGTAACACGCACAAGGCTTTGTTGAAGGGATACCTAACACGGCCGCTGGTCGATACATCCTAATGGAATTTGCATCGTGTTGTCTTTTTTCCAATTCTCAAACGTAATCCTACAATCAAGCGAGTTTACCGCCGGATCATCGCCTGCCGTGCTCCAGCGGTGGACAGTTCGTGTCTATGAATATTTACCGATGTTTGCGAGAAATATCGTGTCTAAACCTTGCGTATTTACACTGCGGAAAGATAATTGAAATGAATATCTTGTTAAAATAAATCCGGCAGACTTTGTTCTGATGTCGGTGCGGGTTGCCTAGGAGCAGCTTTTATCTCGCAAAGTCTGTTTCAATATTTAATAATCCGTAGGTAACGAGCTCCCGTGTTCCGCTGAAAAGTTTAAATGGGCAGACATGTGTAGAGTTAACAGATTAACCATGATGTTCAAGGGATTTTTTGGTCGGAGTATCTAAAAACAAATGAAAAACAGTTACTGCGCTTTTATACCACCACTCTTATTTATTGACACTGATTGACTATTTGTGTGTAACGAGAACTCTTTACATCCTTTCTATAGTAACATTTTGCTTAAAACTCCTACATATTACTTAATGAGAAAATTAAAAAAATATAATGAACAATATGTAATGTATTTTTGTGCGTAATGCATTTACATAATAATGTTGATAATAATTTCAAAAATATGAAAGACATTAATATTTTAAGGATTAAATTTTCTATCCCAAATCTGTTTAGCACACATAGCATATCTACAGAATCATTGCATCTCATTGAAAAGATTATGTCTCCCTCATTTCTAAGGGCGGGTCAAGCAAATTTGACGAGAGATTAATGTAACTGTCCATCAGGATCGGTTGTTTGTCTTTCTACTAATGGCCCGTTCCTCGCATATACCGCTTTAATTAATGCCGGATATTAAATATACCCGTTTGATTTGTGTTAGACAATGTTTGTTATATCACGATTGTTCTGAATAATATTTATGTTCTCGCACTGATGTTTAATGACTGCTCGATAGTGTTTTTAATTTATTTAAATCTTCTTCACATCACAAAAAAAATCTTTTACCAGACTTTTAAGGAGAACAAGTTTTCTTTGCGAAAATTTTTGTTAATTATTATGATTCTTTACAAATTGTTATTTATTAGGTAAATTAATTGTATGAATTTATTTGTTGATAACATCCAATCAATCACATACCAAACAAACAAAAGAATGAAATCAATGCAGAATATCGATACCGGTGATTAGGAGCGCAGAGGCAGACAGAGGTCAGCAATAAAGTGACCGTCGTCACGCGGCGCGTCAGGCTGACCGCGGGCCGGCCGCGACGACGTCACCCCACCGTGCCCTCGTTCTGCACGCCACGCGATTTTATTGACTCTTGCGGTCGCTGGGCGCCTGGTACATTTGGTGTGATTGAAAGTGAAAACGAAATGAATTTACTGTTTATTCCATTTGTTTATTTGATTGTTTTACGTCTCGAAAGTGTTTGTTTTTTATCGTATTTTTCTTTATCTGTATTTTTAATAATTAAAAAAAAAATCATGCACAAAATCCAGAACTCAGTCCTTCCCAATGGTCCGTAACATACTCCGTCACCATTAATAAAGTCTCTTTTCCTTTTTGGCAGTAAAACAAAGATGAGAAATTTGAATGAACACTTCCCAAAACGAAGGATGTTAGAAAGTTATAAATACCGTCCATACGTCAAAGTCGCTTGCATCTGGACACCGGCTATTCAGACGGGGGGACTGCAAATAATTGTATAGGGTCACATCTTGCACCTTCCAGTAATGTGTCTTCACTTTAAAATTTGACGTTTAAAATTCCCCGCGTTGGCAGAGTTTAGGGAAGTGGGATGACAATACTATAAATGGCATGGATGTATGTAATTATGCTTTAATACTCACAGTGCACGTAAATATTGTGTTTGCGCAAATGTTAAAAAATGAATATAATTGTCTATTTATAGATAAAATTCACATAACAAACGTATATTTTAAAGTATTTTAAATAAATAAAGCGCTATTTAAATTTAAAGTTGTCAACACGCATTGGGATAAAGCAGTCACATTTTGATATACCTCACAAGACAACGAATAGATCTGTCGCCGAACGCCAATAAATTCTATTGAGTTAATCTCAAAGGTATTTAAAAAAAGCAGACACAAGGGAGCAGAGTTGTCACATTCTCTCAACGCTCCCTTTGTGACATGCCATAAAACGCAAATTCGACAATAAAAAGAACTCCCCGACAAAACAACCTTCCTGGACACTGGCTCCATACAATGCCCGCCATTCACAGCAGATTATTGTATTTTTCCACCACTCCAAATATTTAAGAAAGGTATTAATGAATCTTAGGAATGTGTTTTAAAGCATTTTGAACTTTAAGTTTAAGTAATATGCATTATTTTTAAAGAAACCAGTTAAGATAGGTTCGACAATGAGCATCCTAATTAGCTGTCACGGCTGTAGACTTCAGTGGCGACGCACGTCGGTTTGTCTGCCCCAGAAATGCGAATAATTCATAAGGATATCTCCGGAGATTTCTTTCTTTTTGTTGGTTTCGTGGTGAATGCCAGTTACTTGTTCTATTCGTATTTTTTTACTATTTTAACACGCAGTGGCTCCCTTGAAGGCTTTTGTAAAAATATAAAGAAACGAATAATTTTTAATTTTGGTATTCTTTTCCGCCATTTTATTACTATCCAAACATTTTTCTTCCATTTTTATAGACGCTATAAAAAGAAACGACGCAATAACTATTTCCTAATATATGCTTTATCTATCATTAATTCCAAAAATTTATGCAAGCTCACAATATTCTCAAACGGTCTTCTCTTAAGCACGGGTCTTGTCTACAGTTGAGATACCAGAGCAGAGGTGTAATAAAATGAGCAATACTTTTCGGAACTGATTAACGCACGGACTAAAGTAGAAATAAATCAGCCAAAGCACAAGCTACGGTAACGCATTCGAAAACAATTACGAGGGTGCTATTTTGGGTGGCTGCCTAATTGGTATGAGATTTGCAAGTGTTTCTAATTGCGTTGAAATTTGCGAAATCAACGCAATCAGTCACAACGCCATCAGGTTAATTAAACCATTTATCTCGCAAATTGTTGTTTGTAAACGAAATTTTAAATAGTACGTTACAAGGATATGGCTAGGTGCTTATTTAAATTGACTTTATTTATTTCAAATACAGTGTTTTTTTGTATTACGGAAAAGGAAGCAGAAGACGAGGTTTCGGCGGTGTATGTGGTTGACATAATGAACTTAATTACTCTCGCAATTTCCAAAGTGTTACGGAACTACCATGTGTAACATACACATGTTACATGATAACGAAATGACACCAGGAGTTTCTTATTGATACTTAAAGTTTCTCGACTTTTCATGCTGCAAACAGTAGAAGTACGAATCAAAATTCGTGCTTCGCTCCATCACTCTAGTCTCTTTTAGTCCATTTAAGTGACAATAAATATGTACTAACGACTTTCCAATAATCGCATCTACTACTTTAAGATTTAATAACCAATATTAATATGTATAACCCACCAGAATCTCATCATACTTTCATTGTTAACTTTGCTCTTTTCTATATTCATCTAGCATCAAAATTCCTCGTTCCGTCTGTGCAAACATTACGCCGTGCTCCTCGAATTCATTGCATTTTTTTCGAAAAAAGGTTCATTTTCATTAACGCCATCGGCTCACATATTTGTCATAACCTGTCGGTGTCGCCGAACCCCGGTCTCTTGTGAGTGTTCCTTTTTCACGCATTTTTAATTTACGTTGTTTCGGCCCGTCCTTTCGTAGGCGTCGCATAATTGCCATTCGTTTTATTTGCGAAATTGTTACACCCCCGAATTGTGAAAGTGTCACTCTGGTGACGTGTGACAGGCTTTTTAATGGTTACTTATAGATATTTGGTGTTCATATTGTTAAAAAAGGTTGAATTTTACTTAGGGTTAATTTTTAGGTTTGAGCGCGCGGTCGAGAATCCAACGTTCGCGGGTTCGAAGCCCAGGCACACACCTCTGACTTTTCGAAGTTATGTGTGTATTCACATTGAATTATCACTTGCTTTAACGGTGAAGGAAAACATCGTGATAAAACCTGCACACCTAAGAGTTCTTAGGAATTTCTGAGGTGTGTAGTCCGCCAACCCGCACTAGGCCAGCGTGGTGGACTATGGCCTAAACCCTCTCAATGGTAGAGGAGACCCGTGCTCAGAAATGGGCGTATATGGGTTGATGAAGAAGAAGAAGAAGAATTTTTGTCTACGGTCGATAATGGTTTGCTATAACCTAATTAGAATGGAATTAATATTGGATTAACGTCCGTATGAAATCTACCAACTCTTCTATGTCTATCATATTAGAGCCGTCAAAATTTTAATTACTGTTCATTGACTAATGTGGGACTTAAAAAGAAAAAAAGTGAGATTAACGACTCAATATTAATTGTGAATGTAATATTATTACAACAAGAATCCGTAGAAAATGTTTTGCTAAAAATGCTTTATTTAAAAAGTGAAGCAATTCATCCTACTGACATTAAATGATACTTATAGAGCCACATACAAAATGAAACAAACGGCCTCTCAATTTGAACGATTTATAATCAAATATTCCACCGCTCAATGGAGATTCATACTCGGAGTCTAGACGAGTTCCCACCAGACTCTAACGTACCTATACGCTCTACATATTTAAAACCATTGCCGTTTATAATCGACACTGATTTTTTGGATTTGTATTCGAAATTCTAAATTTAAATTTCATTGTTAGAAATAATAAGCGTGGTCAAATTTTTAAGTTTTTAATTTCGTTTTCAGCCAGGTTTAATACAATAAAAAGCTAGTATAATTGAAAATTGTAAAGATTTTAATAAATATAGTTCCGTCAATCTTGCAATAGCTCTCTCAATCATTTACTTTAACATACTTATTATGCTGATATTTGTTCGAAAAACTCATTAAGCTGCTGCAGGGATGGATATCAGGTAATAATGTGAAATGAATCGTGAAATCGCTCGGGCAGTAAACAGTACTTCATTAAATCTTTCAACAATGCATCTACGAAATATTCAGACAGCGAGCCTTGCGAAATTGCTTCCAACCATGCATAAATATCTATCAGGCGGTACAAGATTAATATTTTTATACATCTGAGAACAAATTGGTACAGACTCGACAAACAAGGGGTTGTGGCGGGGGCTAATGTTAAATTGAGATTTCGCTTTTGTTTCCTTTGCATGTAAACGAAAACAATAATGAACACCCTTTTTAAATTTCATAACGCGATGTTTCCGCGTCCCCTAGTAAGGAGGCGATAGGTGCGAAATGATATAGCTCCGCTGGTCCGATGTCAGACAATAGGTAGAATTCATACGAGGTGGCCGTGTTGAATGCAAACAGCCTAATTATACAATCGCCAAGATGGCGGCCGCTTCCTCCTTCAAATCGTACTTTTAACTTGCTTCAGGTATTCACGCCTCGTTGAACTTCTCTTAAGACGTAAGATTGCACGGTATGGGGGATGTGGATATTTTTGAATCGTTAAGACTGTTTGAAGGTTTTAAATGTTTTGTGCTCGGAGTTTTAAAGTTGCTGAATAAAAACTTCATACAAATATATGTTAGAATCGGCTTGTCACACAGTTATTTAAAGATGTTCTAGTTTTTTTTAGGTTCAGCGAACTTTCGGTACTTAACATACAAACTTTACACTTGACATAAAATAATTGGTACTGCAATATTGGAACACAAGGTAATAGATGTCATAAATATAGGTACTTAAGAAATGTATAAGAAATGAAATTACTTTAAACTCTTCATAACGAACCGACTATCCAATACTACGACGCTTACATTAAGCTGATATCTGACATTTCGAACTTCCCAACAAATTCAAACAACTTAAAACTGAATTAAACTTATGTTTATCGCAATCAATAAATCGGAAAGTATCTGGCGGAGGTGAGGCAAATACGTTTCCTCTCCAAACTTAAGCTTCTCAACTTAATGGCATTTCATTATATCGTTAGATAGGCTTAGGTCGGTGCGCTGTGAGTTATGGTTATTTGAATTGTGCGAAACAAAATAAATTTAGTGAACGTGCTCTATGCCGTTCTGCTCTTTGCATTTTTGAGTGCTTATTTCGAGTGGGATAAAAGTTTGCGTTATTTATGGGCCGCCTCTAAGATTTAATGTGAAGTCAAACAGCGATAATGCGAATCCCGAGTGAATATTTTTGCCGAATGCGACACACCCTGCTCGCTCACTTTTGGAATTTTAAATGGTTTGTGTTGTTGAGGAAATTTGGATGTGCTAAATATCGAATGATGTTTGTAGTAGTAAAGATTGAGCTATTAAGATTTAAAAGGCTGTTTTAGTGTTATAAAAGTGACTACTCGTGGTAATGATGTATCGTGTTATTGAAGTATATGCAAGTTCCGTGCGAGCGGTCCTAGGTTCGATTTCCAATTCGAAATTCATTGCAGCAGTACGGAGTTTGGAATAGGGCTCGAAGAACGACAACAGTCTTGCCTCCTCTTAGGTAGGACACGTGAAATTGACATGGTGACACGACATTGAATACAATGCGGACTCTGGGTGCAGAAATGCACCCTTGCTAACCCCATTGCGTAATACCGGTATGAGTATACATATATTTGTATGAATTAATGTCAGCAAATAAAATGCGTGATCGTACGATTTTTTTTTTAAACTTTATTTCTATATTATGAATTTAACTTTACTAAAAAGGCATATAATAGCCGTACCTATCCTAGATAATTTTAACATGTAACATTAGAACACTAAGTCATAACTTCAATTTCCGTTTCTTCATAGCCTATCCATTTAAGTATACGCTTATTAAAAACCCAAAAACATCGTCATAATACCGCAAACATAATTTAAGCATATGCTAGTTCACAGCGAATCACTATAACACAAAACCCACGTGATTCACCGAAATACAAACGATCGTATAACAAGGCTCATTTCCCGGGTCCGGTAGCATTGCTTTATTGTCCATAAGTTCCGCGCATACACTATCGTTACTATCCCCCGCCGGGATCCCGCTCTATCCTGTTACTCGAGCCATTTAGCGTAATACGCGGTTTGGCCGGATTGACAGCTTGGCTTTAGCGCGGATCAAGTTGTGGAAGATAGCGATTAAAGACTTTTTTGGTTAAAATACGAGTTTTTATGAATATACGGTTTCGATGTGTATTAAATCTGATTGATTCCCTTGCGTACTTAAAGAAAACATTATGAAAAAGTTTTTTTTTCTTACGATTTTGGGACAAGGGCATAAATAAAGTATTAGCGTTTTATACTACATTTCTTGTTTTTATATCTAGACCAAATTTGTTGATAAAATTGTCAAAATTGTTTTGTCGGTACGAGCACACTATAACCCGGAAGCTTACGAAGAATCAAGTCTTTTGACAACAGTTCCTATTCTTTGCAAATTAGATGTAACATTTTTTATATCAACCCACTATAAATATGATATTCCTCTAATACTAATCGACTATGCAGCATATATTTTTAATGGTATGATACGCTAGCGCCTCTTATCTAAAATATCTTCCGACATTACTTAACATTGTTCCGCACTCTACCTTAATCTTGGTATTACTTAAATTGGTACTGTTAACTCTAGTTGGAAATTTCATTCGGGTTCACATGGGTTATATACATGTACCTATATTATTCTATCACATCTTCAATTCTATAGCAATATCATACAAATAATATAAAGGAGTATCAAATCAAATATAAGCCCTTGAAATATTAAACCCAGACCAATTAATAAAGTGCTATCCTCAAATTAATTACACGTGTTCCAAAAAGCGAGTTAAGCCGTGATACATAACCTAGATTTATGTGTGGATAATGACTCCATAACTGGTAACAGTTGAGAACAAGACATGTTAGGGTCGGGACGGCCGCTTGTATCAAAAAGGTTGGATTAGTACCCTGTAAAATTTGTTAAAGAGGTACGGATGGCTCGGGGCGGCATTGAAACGACCACTATAACATGACTCTTCGAATTTAAAGACACAAACTCACATGGTTCCTTTTACTTATACATTGGGAAGGGCAGGAGAGGCCTCCATAAGTTGGTGGTTGATACCATGTATAAGTTAAGTACAACGGGCCGACTGAAATCCTCAACTATCTCCCACTCGCAGACACAAACACTATAATCCCCGATAAAGCCCGCACATTTACATTCAATTCTAATTTGGGAACCACTCCTACTTGGGCTCTGATTGCCTGGTCCTCGACGTTGATTAAAACGCCTTTTATGTAGGATAACCATTAAAATAGATATATGATCGTGTTGCGAAACATTAGCGAATTAAACAGTTGATATCTACTGAGTTATACAAGGTGTTTAAATAAGATGAGCAACTTACGGATGCTTAAATCGGTTGCGGATTTATTTACAGAAAAAAATGTAAGGATGATTGCACATATTGCATTTAAAGCGTAGATTACTGAGAATGATGTATGGAAAAATCTGAGATTTTTTTGAGTGGCGATAAAATAAGATAGAGACACTTTTATTACCCAAAAAGACTAACATGTATCTATATTTTTATTTAATTGTTCTATTTTATGGTGAAAAAAAAGTAAAAATATAAAATACACTACGACGTCTAAGTAACCCACATTACTGCAATTATAAACTCCGGTCAAACTGAAAAGAACAATTAAATTGCTTCAAACAAGCCAGTTGATACATAAAATTAAATATTTCAAAGGCAAAGGGCACTTAATTGAGTTTGTTCAGGACAAAACAAAGAGTGAGAAAACTTTTTAAATTGAGTGTCCGCGAAGTGTTGGCGACATGTTGATCTTCGCAAACTGCGCTACTTAGGGGCTACCTGAACGTCCCTGGGTAATATTTTCTTTGGAGAAAGGACAACTTTGAATTTTGGGATAAATAAACTACAGTGAGTTTATATTAGACTTTGTGTATCTTACACGGTTTGTCGACTTATGCGGTGATAGTTATGCAAACGTGAAATGCCTTTTTTATAGACTCGAAAAAAAAACCAATTGATGGTAAATTTTTGATCAACAGAATAAATTAAACTCCAACTTTTATAGTGCAAAATCTTTCTAAAACACGTTAAACCTTCTTTTATGAGTGTCGTCGATCAAAAACAAACAATAAACATTGTAAAAGTGTATACAAATCGGGAAACTTTTTTACTATCTCCCGGTATTTCTATTACACCTATGATAAAATGTTACGATTGCGCACGGGGACGTGTGGAGATATTTTGTATCTATTTTATTTACAAACTTCGCCTATATCGATAGTATATTACAAGCAGAAAAGCAATTCCAACCGTCGTTCAACTTATAGGCAAAATATAAAAGGCGAGGGAAAAACGCGCAAATATTTTCCCGCTTTTGTTAACTCCGATAAAAAATGGCGGCCCCGCGAAATATCAACAATTAAATTAATTGATTAGCTTAAGGCTTCGACTAATAACAAGCCTCAAGAAAAGCAAAGTAAGAAAGATTTATTTTACTTTTCAGTAGCAATTAATGGGGAAAGTGAAAAATCCTTTCGAAGTTTCCAGAACGTCGTATCCGTCGCTCACTCCTTTCTTTGGCTTTGCAATTTTTCTTTCGACAAACTTTCAGATTCGACCCCTTTCGCGGCAATCAGGCAATTCTTATAGCACCCGAGAGTTACTGGCTGATTTATTTAGAACATATATTGTTTAGAATTCAAAATACTGCAAATATTTTTTTTATATAAATATTACCGATTACTTTTAGTTCGAAGCAGCCATTTTGACGTGCTGGATTGCTTCTTTATATTATATTATGCTTGTTTTCGTTCGTAAGTAACCTAAAAAGTATGCTTAATTTAAATTAAAAAACAAAGGTATTTCGGTTAGTTCGTTTTTCTGCATTTTATCCAACAAATATTTATTAACATTATAGAGTTTGAAACAAAGTCAAACTCACGCAAAATTTCGATGTTTAAGAGTAAGTAACGAGTTACCCTGTGCATACAAATCACGCAATAATAATGGGTGGCAAATACAATTAGGTTAATGAATGAATTAAGAGCGAGCGAGTTTCTTTATCTTGTTATTAATTTGTCTAAGGCGGTGCGCCCAGACGTCTTACAAATGAGACTGCGGCTAATATTTGCACAGAAACAACGGGTTTACTTTGCTAATGAAACTTGGTAACTTTAAAGTTTTTTTATTCATAACATTGAATATTGAAGTATTGAATATTTGGACATAATTTATTTTGTCAGGTTTTATCTTTTTTAGAACCCTTCTATTTAAACTCAATCTCCTTGAACATTTGAAAAAAATATCAAGAGCAAACAAAAGCGAATATTGTACTCACGGTCTAAATTTTTGTCAGTGGATACGATTTTTTTTCGTACAGCCAGTAATATATACTTTTTTTTATAATGAAGACTTGTTCCATATTTTTCAAATTTGGAATATTGGCGACACACGACACGCGTCTTGAGACGTTAACAAATGCTCATAAAGAAAATAACATTAATCAGGGTCAGGAAGCAGTATGATTTGAATATAAAGCGGTGTGAGGTGCGAGTGAGTGTGAGACCGTCATTAGTCATAAACGCGGGAGAGAGCCCGCTTCTAGTCAGGACGTGAGATGAACGCAGATGCTGTTAGGATTGTGGCACACAAACACAAAAGAAAAAAGTCTAAAGGAATCTTTCCAAACTTTCATAGTAATTTTTTTTTAGTAAATATTAATATCTCTACTTACTGCTATCTAGTCTCTACCCTAGGAACCTAATTATAGAATAATACCAAGAAAAAAATTATAGAAAACGTCACACTTGTTTCACGTGCAAACAAGGTATCTCAGATAATTCGAAGAATTTGAAAACATATGTTTCTTGCAGTTTGGACCTATATATCTAGTTTTACCCTAATGGATACTGATGAGGGAACTTTAGAGTAACTGCTTTATCTACACCACGCTTCTCGTATATTCCCATTTAAGAAATCAAATATACATTCTTCTTCTTCTTCATCAACCCATATACGCCCACTGCTGAGCACGGGTCTCCTCTACCATTGAGAGGGTTTAGGCCATAGTCCACCACGCTGGCCTAGTGCGGGTTGGCGGACTACACACCTAAGAAATTCCTAAGAACTTTTTAGGTGTGCAGGTTTCATCACGATGTTTTCCTTCACCGTTAAAGCAAGTGATAATTCAATTTGAATACACACATAACTTCGAAAAGTCAGAGGTGTGTGCCTGGGGTTCGAACCCGCGACCGCCGAGATTCTCGACCGCGTGCCTAAGCCTCGAGGCCATCACTGCTGCTATACATAACTTTATGTTATCTTAATTCCACCTATATTCGTCAATTTTGAACACCACCTTACAGCGTTTTTTTAAGTATTGACTGTGACTGCAGCCTAACAGTGTGCGTAAGTGCGCAGCATGTCTTATCGAGAAGGCGGACATGTGCATTTAGGTGAAAATGGGCCGCACGTGGTGACTCCACAGCCACTTTTGTTTTCGCCGAACACATTCTCCAAGAAAATAATGATCACTTACCTTTACACGTATATTTAAAATTATATTGTAAAGGTTTCCTTTGCGAAAAACTTCTACTAAATAATACGTGTCTATAGAATTTCCTTCTTTGGCTTATGAGCATGTTAAGATGACTTTCTGACTATTGGTGAATAATAATGTTAAAGCATGGTAATCAAAATTAATAAATTAACGTTAATAAAAGTATTGGGCGATAAAACAGCTTTTTTTAAATCTATTTTTGCTATACAACTGAAAATGCTATTCTTAATGAAAATCCTTAAGTACAACCTTTTACCCCAGTTATTGAGTATGGTACACACATATATCCAGAAATACACCAGGCTGATATAAACGTGCAATAATATATGTACCTATACCTATAGCACATACAAAACCAAAGACATACAAATAAGAAATATTCAACGCACGGCAAAAATGAGAATTGTAAATAAAATGTCACCCTTCTATAACTGGATTAGGAAGAGAAGGCGACAATTGAAACGCGGTGCCGCCGGACCGCCGAATTTAAATATACGACGTTTCCGCGACACTGGTCACGTTATTTAGATGATACTCCAATTTGTTCCGATCCCGATGTATTCTGTTACTGTCCCGAGGGATAGACTTTGAGACTTTGCACCATCGTTGATTTCAACTGGAATTTTATTGGTTTTTGCCGAGTGGACGTGAGATATTGGTGTATAAGGATGAATGTTATTACAAACCTTTCAAGAAAAAGTAAGTATTAGAAAATCAAATATACACCCGTTCAAAAACCAGGCCTTCATCCAGGCTTAATGGTTTTGAGCCAAGCTTTATATACATGTTTTAACGACTCGTGATGTTATATATGTATACGTCTTCAGGTAATATAGAACTGGATAGCTGTTTCTACAGTTATTTTCCAGTGTTAGGACCTAACTATTTATTTCATTTATTTATTTAATTTACTTTATTGTACACTATATAGATACTTAATTTAATTTATTTAGGGGACTTAATTGTTTTGAGTCTAGTTTAGCACACATGTAGCTAACGATTATACGTACTTAACACACTTGTATTTTGTTATCGCGTTTTTAATTCTTTCTGTAACTAACCGTAGCTCTACCATAAGAAGCAGGCAGTAATTCTTACGGACTTACTACATATTCTAACATCCTACCAAATCGTTACAAGTAGTCTAAAGATGAAGAGTTTAAATCAGTGAGATATGAAATTGAGTGGCCAATAAACACCCCAAGCTTGAGAAGTTGCAAAATTTTGATTACCGTAAAATTGTTACTTATTCTCAAATAAAAAATGGCGGTAGGAAAAATTCGCTGATGTCGATATTGTTATGGCGGGTTTACGTCGAAAATTGGGGGTACGGTTATTGCATGTCATTAGGAATTATGGGCTTCGGAGGTAGGCGGGCGAAATTTGTCGCTGAGGTGACGCGAACAGTTTCCTTCGATAATGTAATTATTGGAAATTTATTCCTCTTGAGACAGTTTTTTGCCAATAACGCCTTAAGTGGTGTTTGTAAACAATTCGTCTCACTTACAGGGATATTGATACGGCACTTTTATTGATTGATGTGTTGAATGTACGTTAAGTTGCAATTTAAATGTTACATGCTTATAAAATAACATTGAGGCAATTATTATTATTTTCACTGGTGGTAGGGTTAAATATTGAGTATTCATTTACTCAATGTTGTACCCGAGCGGATTGGTACCACCGTCCAGTCTATTTCTACCGCAAAGCAGGAATGCGTTCCGGCGGAAGGACTGGATAGCCGTTCCCTCTATGTCCCTCCCCCTACCTTCTTGGGTGCTGGTGGGTTGCAACGGCACTACTCCAAGTGGATCTGGTGGGGTGGCATGCGGCCTTGGGGGTTGAGGCGGGGTACAGGGAGACCCGGTGGGAACGGTTTCCGTCGGCCGCCTGCCGGTCAGTAGGGGACCTGAACCCGGGGATTCGCTCTCTTTTAACTCCCGCCTCGGGAAGCTGTCCCGCCAACCGGCGAAAATCCCGTCGTGCAGTCGTCGTGCCAGAGTGGGAGACTGGGGTGGATCCCGGCGACTGTACGCGGGGGGGGCACCGGGGGCCCTTCCGTGCCTCGCGGAGGCCACTCAGTCGGTCGTGTGCTGCCTCACCTTGAATTTCTTTATACTCTTCCTCCATCGTTCAGGATTTGCCGTAAACCCACCGCACCCATCCTTACCTCCCTCCCACCAATCTCTCAAATGAAGGCAAAAAATAAAAGTAGCAGGCAACCCACGGCGGAAAATTCATCCACGATTCCAGTGGACTTCTGCAATGTCAGGGGTCTACACAGCAACCTCGACGCCGTCCATCACCACCTCGAGACGGCGCGGCCTGCCCTGCTCTTTTTAACGGAGACACAAATATCTACCCCTGACGACGTATCGTACCTTAACTACCCCGGCTACGTACTGGAACATACATTCGTTCGTAAAGCCGGGGTGTGCGTCTTCGTCCGGGGTGATATTTGTTGTCGCCGCCTTCGGGGCCTCGAGCATCGGGACCTGTCAATATTATGGCTCCGCGTAGACTACGGGGGTCGTACCCGCGTATACGCGTGCCTTTACAGGTCCCATGCCAGTGATTCGGGGTCTTCTCTACTGTTTGAGAACGTCCAAGTGGGGACTAGTTGCATACTCGAGCAGTGCCCGTCCGCGGAGGTGGTGGTCCTGGGTGACTTCAACGCCCACCACAAAGAGTGGTTGGGGTCCAGGATCACTGATCTCCCGGGTCGGTCGGCCTACGAGTTGGCCCTGGCATATGGCTTCTCACAGCTGGTAACACAGCCTACCCGTGTTCCGGATGTTGAGAGCCATGAGCCCTCTCTGTTGGATCTTCTGCTGACTACTCATCCTGACGGATACAGGGTGGTGATCGAAGCCCCTCTAGGGTCATCTGATCACTGCCTTGTCCGTTCATGGGCCCCTGTTGTGCGTCCCAGTCGTCCTTCAGCTACTGGGACTCGCAGAGTCTGGCGTTATAGGTCAGCAGATTGGGATGGACTGCGCGAGTTCTACGCATCCTACCCATGGAAGCGGCTCTGCTTCTCCTCTGATGATCCTGACGCCTGTGCGGACTGCGTAAGGGATACAATAATCCTGGGGATGGATGTTTTCATCCCCAGTTCCAAAATACCCGTGGGGCGCCGCAGCCGACCTTGGTACAACCAAGTTTGTGCCGATGCTGCGCGTCTCAAGCAGTCCGCATTTAAGGCATGGCAGGAAGCCCGAAAACGTCGGGATCCTAACTCGAAGGAGGAGAAGCGAAAATTCAATGCCGCTTCTAGATCCAACAAGAGGGCTATCGCTAGGGCCAAGGCGGAACACGTTCGACGAATTGGCGAGCGACTCGAAAGTTATCCCTCTGGAAGTCGAGCTTTCTGGTCGCTCGCCAAGGCTGTCGAAGGTAATTTTTGCCAGCCTAGTCTCCCGCCACTGCGTAAGGATGATCACAGTCTGGCCCATAGTGCAAAGGAGAAGGCCGATCTCCTGGCCCAATCCTTTGCCTCGAACTCGACACTGGATGACGGGGGAGCCATTCCACCAGTTTTACCCAGGTGTGAGAGTTTCCTGTCTGACATTAGATTCAATCATCGTGTCGTCAGACGGGAGCTCGGGCTTCTCGACATCCGAAAGTCGAGTGGGCCGGATTGCATCCCCGCGGTGGTTCTTAAGACGTGCGCCCCTGAGTTGACCCCCGTGCTAACGCGCCTGTACCGCCTTTCCTACAAAACCAACAGGGTCCCAGCTTCTTGGAGGGTCGCACGTGTCCACCCAATCCCTAAAAAGGGTGACCGGTCGGACCCTTCCAACTATAGGCCGATAGCGGTCACATCCCTTCTCTCCAAGGTCATGGAACGAGTAATTAACACTCAGATCCTGAGATACCTTGAGGATCGCCAGCTGATCAACGACCGCCAATATGGCTTTCGACATGGTCGATCAACTGGCGATCTTCTCGTGTACCTTACGCACCGCTGGGCGGAGGCCTTGGAGAGCGGGGGTGAGGCTATTGCCGTCGGCCTCGACATTGCGAAGGCGTTCGACCGAGTGTGGCACGGCGCCCTTCTGGCGAAGCTTCCAGCATACGGGATCCCCGAGGGACTCTGCAAGTGGATCGCCAGCTTTTTGGATGGTCGGAGCATCCAGGTCGTCGTTGACGGCTGTTGCTCCGAGACCATGACCATTAATGCTGGCGTTCCTCAAGGTTCGGTGCTATCGCCGACACTCTTCATCCTGCATATCAATGACATGCTTTCTATCGAAAGCATGCATTGCTATGCAGATGATAGTACGAGTGACGCGCGATACATCGGCCAACAGAATGTCCCTCGGAGTACCGTTGGGGAAAGACGGTCACAACTTGTGTCTGAAGTCGAGAGCTCTCTGGGGCGGGCTCTCGAATGGGGAGAAAAGAACCTAGTTCAATTCAACCCTACGAAGACACAAGTTTGCGCGTTCACTGCGAAGAAGGATCCATTCGTCATAGCGCCACAGTTCCAAGGAGTATCTCTCCAGATCTCCGAGAGTATTGGGATCCTCGGCGTCGAAATTTCGAGCTTAGTCCAGTTTGGGAGTCATTTGGAGGACAAAGCCAAATTGGCGAGTAAAAAGTTGGGTATCCTGAACAGAGCCAAGCGGTACTTCACGTCGGGTCACAGATTGTCGCTCTACAAGGCGCAAATCCGGCCCCACGTGGAGTACTGCTCGCATCTCTGGGCAGGTGCCCCAAAATACCAGCTCGACCCACTTGACTCCTTACAGCGACGGGCCGTTCGCATCGTCGATGATCCCAATCTCACGGAGAAACTACAGCCGTTAGGACTGCGGAGAGACTTTGGGTCTCTTTGTGTGTTCTACCGGCTGTTCCATGGGGAATGCTCCGAGGAACTGTTCGGGTTGGTACCGGCATCGCCGTTCTACCATCGCACCACCCGTCACCGCAGTGGAGTTCATCCATATCACCTGGAGACGTACCGTACGCGTACGGTGCGTTTCCAGAGGTCATTTTTACCACGTACGTGCAAGCTCTGGAATGAACTCCCTGCCTCGGTGTTCCCCGAGCGCTATGACATGGCCTTCTTCAAACGAGGCTTAAAAAGAGTATTCTCCTCACGGTAGGCAGCGGCGTGGCTGTGCCCCTGGCATTGCCAAGTCCATGAGCGGCGGTGACCGCTTTCCATCAGGCGGGCCGTCTGCTCGTCTGCCTGCTAAGGCGTTTAAAAAAAAAAAAAAAAAAAAAAAAAAAAAAAATTATGGTAAATCCGATTTCTGTAGCTTATTTATACAATATTTAAATTACCAACAGATTGTTTCCTGTGACTCTAATGATTACTTAAAGACATCTTGTCTAAATTTTGAAGATTTAAACCAGCATAATCTGATCTAAATCTTTCACCAACCGATACATGCAAAGTATCAACAAACAACTTGAAATTATGCCGCGTACGTGCTCTCGTGTCCCATAAAGCACCGGGACTTATTTCATATAGTTACGGGGCCATAAAGCATAAAAGGCATTCAAATGTGATGTTATTTTGCCGCCAACACGGGGTAATTTATTTTTGTGCGATTCATAATTTTCTTTTATTCACTTTATGTTGATTTTCCTTGGAGTAAGTGAGTGCGTACTCGGCAACGATAATATTATTTCAACGGCCCCATGCATCATTCGTGCCCGGGTACCTTCCAATGTTTTATTTCTTCGTTAAGTCTATTATTATTACGCGTTCGTAGTGTTTTGTCTTTATATTAAACATGATGTAATTATCCACAAGAATGTTGTTTTACGCTCGAAATGTTATAACAAAGTTTATAAATACTTGAGCGAAGTGTATTTTCGCAATGTCGAAGGTAGATTGGTAATTTTAGTCTTACTGTAGTAGATTTTTGTAGTAACTAGCCGCTTGTTACTGCTAAGAGAAGTGTTCGACTTTCTATAATGTCATTACTAAAACTCTACTATTACTGTATATTGATGAGTCAGCGGTTCCATTATTACACTATTATGTGGTTACATTACATTTGTACAGCACTAGTACCTTTTCATTCACACAAATTAAAAACATTTTCAACCTAAACCAATACCAAACCATTAAGAATCCTCTAAAATTGTTTTTAATATTCCACGGGAGCGTTTTTCACCTCACAAACGGTATTGTTTGCCGTGTTTATTCGCCAGCCCGGCAGGTGAGAAGTGTAATGGCACACGATCTCCACCGTTTGCGCTTTCCACGCTGTTTGTCCAACTGGGAATATTTTATGCACCACTGGCTACATTCTGGTCGGACGGCCGAATTATGACGGTCAACTGATCACCGTTTGGGACAAACGGGCCCTAATCAGTTACGCAAACAACCCTACCTTTAATGATAAAGTCTTTGTGTTGACTTATGTCGTTTCCTTATCGTTTTGATGTCGCTTTGTTGACGTTCCTTGGTAAAATCTAGTTGGTCGTTCGGTTCATAAAATTTAATAGAAATATTTGAATTGAGTATTTAGTTCACGAAATGTAAAGAGAAAAGAAGGAAAGAGAAAGATATTTTAAATATGCAAATTACAAAAATATTGCACATAAACCGTAGTAACATTAGTTTAAACTTTAAATATATAGTTTTCGAATAAGATGACGTAGTGACGTGTAGTCGCAGTTTAAAACGCTAACATCTCTTATTGAAGTTATGTGAAGAAAAACATCGTGACGGTTCCGTTTTAAATAAAGTATGGAATAGCGCAAATCTAAACGTTCAGTATAGAATGTAAGACATTTGTAAACTTCACTTGTGTTGCCGAGACGTGACTGACGTGTCTGCGTGTGTAACGACGTAGGAATCACAAGTTCGATGTTTAGCGGCACCTGTGGCGACCATCGACTCATCATATTCGGCTTAGAACGAACAGCCGCTATTCTAACCGCTTCGATATTTTTTTGGATGTTTGTCATAAGGTTATATTTGTAATTTCATGGTTTTTATTTCTACATTTTTTTGACGAGGTCACAAAACTACGAAATATCAGTGATAAGATTTTGGAATTTATACGAATTATAATTTTTAATTTTTTTAAGCTAATGTTGGCTTGAGAAAGGTGGCGGGTAATGGATAGTTGGGGGCTGTTTGAAACCGGGATGGTTGGCGTTTTCTTGAGGATACCTATGTTAAAGCGACATGTTACTGATGCATAGTAAGTACACAATAACAGGTGGATTTTCGACAACAGCTAAAAATACATTGTTGTTTAAAGGCAAAGTTAAAAATATGGTTAAAATTCTGCACATTACAAAAATCAACACTACAAACTGCTATTCATACAAAGTCGCGTATCCTTGAGAATAAGCTACAAAATCTCGACACCCGCAGTATGCATAAACGTTTCATATCGAACGACTTGAACTTTGCTCGTGGGGAGAGAAAAATACATGTGTAAACAGTTGTGGAAGAACGTTTTATTGAATATTCTGAGATAGTGACCTTTCTGCGTATTTTGTACGTACACCAACTTTGTAATATAAAAGTTATAAAAGAAATTGGGAATAAAATGTATTCTGTATGCAACAAAGTTAGAATAAATTTGTTTAATATATTAAATTAAACATCGGTCAGATGTAGAAACTACAGGACCGAAAGTCAGATGAAATTAAATTATTAATAGTCATAGAGCTAATTTTGTTTCACCATCAGCGTTTATTCTCCATGATATTGAATGAAGTGCTATTATCAAGAGAAAATATGTGTTTCTAGTATGATAAATAGACTCAAAAAATACTCCCTAATATACATACTTTTACTTTTTTTCCTTATAGTCCTAAACGGACATAGGACATTTCTTTTGATTTGCGGCTCAGGCACAATTTTTTTTTTTTTTTTATTTACGCCATTACGTTTAAGTTTAGATTGCAGAGCTCTATATTCTTCTTCGAGAACCATATCAGTATCAGTTTCCAGACCGTAGACAAAGAAATGCGACGTCATCAATCCCGTCGGCAGTACCGTTGATAGTTTTCCCATAAATGGCTGGGGGTGGCAATAAAACCACCCGGCTCTTCCGATACACTGGCCACTGGCCACTGCGAACGCAGCCAACAATTATCTAAATAGCCATCTACATTCTTACCCCTTACATTTTATTATTACCGGTCAATTTATCCGATAGTCCGGCGCGATGTTCGCAAATCTCGCAAAATCCTCCGACTCGTGTTTGCTCAGTAGATTTGCAGATAGCCGGCGAAATAAAACAAGGGATTCAGAAGTTTGACGCATTCTTACAACAGTATTGGTTGTATGCGGGGCTTTTATAGTTACATTGTTTATTATAGAGACTATATAGAAACTTTTTTTCATATATTTATGATTCAGTATGAAGTCCTTATTAATTTTTTTTAAGTATTTTTAATATTCAAGTTATATGTCACTCACCCAGGGTGGGTCCTGTATAATATGTATTTAAACCATCTATGGGGACGGTATCTACTAATAATGTACCAAAACTTTAGTGACTAGCACAAAATTCTCGTCCAAACAGTTTGTCTCGCTTTTAGCATCGAACCTTACATTTACATTTTACATTACTGTCATAATCCTATATATGGTGTTCCCCAAATCGATTAATTGAGTGAAAAGAGCTGAATATCCATTCACTAAATCCACCACTACTAAGCATAATGTGCTAAAATTGAATAGTGTGGTGTACAACACAATGGGTGGTGATTTTAAATAAAGGCGGCTCGATTGACAAACGGGCCCCGCGCCTTGTGGCCTGTGCTTAATGTGCTGGTCATTCAGAATTGAGACATTTGCCCGGAGGATAGTTTCGACTTAGGAATGTTTAGAAAGTTGCAAACCCACAAGCTTTTCGAATATTATTTCTTCCTTCGAAGGATTAGACGGAGAGCGTAGATATCTGAAACCACATGTCCTAAGCAGTTTTTTTTAGAGAAAGTAAGTAATTAGCGTAGCGTGGCATATGGTAATGTGTGCGCAATTTTTGCCTATTTTTGTCATTACCTAATAATTTCTTTAGTTTAAGTAAATGAAAGTTAATGGAAAAATGAAATTTCGTAGCTCTTTTTTTTCTACGATAGGTACTAAGTTAACATAGTTTGGATCAATCGAACCAATTGTATTTTGACTGTTGTCGTCTAATTACTGTAGGTACACTAACGTTTATTTGTATTATTATTTAAAAGAAAAGTCACCAAGAACCTAACATATTCACGTAATACATAATAGTTTACATCGATCTTCATTTATTCAGGGATAAAGCAAACCAACTTTTTAATAATCAACATTATGATGTTGTGTATCTTTTGTATTTGTTTTTTTTTGTGTATGTTTCCTACCATATGTAAGCTTACTATGCTTTTAACGTTATAAGCTATTACCCTCTCCTTCAGTCTCTTCTATACCTTCTCAAAGCTATACAATTCCTCGTCTACTGTCGATTGCTGATGCGCTACCTTTCTCACATTGTCTCGGCGATATCGGCCGCCCCACTAGACAAAAGAAACGCATCACTCACCGCCCCCGGCTCGGACACTGGGCACAATGATCATACCCGACATTTATCTTGTGGATTAACTTGCTTATCATGGGACACAGTCTCAACTTGTTTTTTAGGACTTTTAGCTGCTTTTCGTCTGGTCGTGTTGGCAGAGATAGTTCAAATTTTAAGATAACGTCAACTTAATTCTGTATTCTTTAATGTGTAGCACTAAAGTAAAATATACTTGTTTCGTGAGTGTTCATTTGTTTGATTTTATTATTATCAAAATAATAATCCAAAAAGAAAAGACATTAGTTCTTTTCATATAGCATAGCTTCCATTTTCATTCCGTATTATCATTTTAGGCATTGCTGATGAGGCTATTATTGCGTAGGTAAGATTTGAAATTGAATATAGAAACAGCCTAGCTGCCTCTATTGAATACAGATATAAGTAAAATATTCCAACCTCGTTCACTATAGTGGCAATATTATATATTCTACATTATATCTTAATATTTTTGATGCTTAGAAATTTCCTACGACACCTCCCTAGGACAGTTAACCGCAAGAGCCGAAGACAATTAAGAGGTTAAATTATTCAGATGACAAGGCCCAGGGGCGCACTAATGTCCCTCTTAGCACTTTAATAGTTGGGTCCCCTGGCGGTCACCACGTGGCCGGCCGAAGGCGGTGCAACACCTCCCCTTGTTTGTACCCGCAAATGAGACCGCAAGAAAACCTTATTCCGCTGACTTTGTTTCGTTTAATTTATTGTTTGGAGTGGTAGAGATGTTTGGTGATTTAAATCGTACACGCCTTCAATAGACTATGGAGGATTTGTTAGTGTGGGATAGTGTTGTGTATAGCTAGCTGTATGTGGGTCTGTGTAATAATTGTTATTTATCAGGTAAATAATTATCCAAGACCACCTAGAATAACTATTACTATATTTAAACAATAACACAACGTTTATTTTGACTACCAAACAAAAACGTATTTGTTATCACGAAATTTGTGACCAATTAAATTCAAGAAACAACCGTCGCTAAACCCAAGCCAAGACGTTAAGTAAGAGTGTAACCAATGTCTCCGAAATATTAATATTACACGTAACGCAAGGGTGAATACTGAATGCGGAATTAACATCCGCTGGCTTCCACAAACATCGCCAAGACACCGGTTCGGAACACAATGTTTGCTTCCATGTAAGGGCCTTTCGATGAATCTTAATCTTCCTGACTCAGGTTGCCCTTAGCCCGCATGTATAACTTAATCTTCGTCCCCTACCTCCCCTTAACTTGCCTCTAATTGTTTGCTCTCGATATTGTCGGCCATATGTATATGTATCGTATAGTTCGCTTTCCATGTTTGTGGATTCATTAATTAAGGTCGTATTTATTGGCATTGGTTAAGGATGTGTGTATTGGGCTTAGACTCTTAGAGTAACAATTTAAAACTTTAAACTTTACTTTCAACATAATTAAAAAAAGAGGTTATAATGTAAACTATATTCAATTAGCTGTACTCACTTGGTATATAGAAAAATATTTCAATAAAGTTTCATCAATTTTACGGTAGAGTAGGTACAATAGCAGAACATGGTGATATCAGAACAGTAAATTTCATGAAGTACCTATCGTAAGAGATGTATGACCTAAATATTTTATTTATTCAAGGAAACTATTACTTTATTTATTATTAAATAAACAATTATTATAACAGATTTTTAAGACAATTTATTTTTATAAATGACGTTAATTCTAAATTAAAACCAACTACTAAGTTACAGAACGTCTTTTTATTGCACATCAAGCGTTGGTTATTGCGAAGAGGTGTTCTCATTACACGAGGCCCTCCCATTTGTTCAATCGTCGAGACGAATAGCACTCATAAACTCACATGTTCCTCCTCAAGACTGTATCTGTAACTTTTCGTATAATTAAAAGGTACCCTCCGAGCTCCGCGAAGAAATGATACGACTTGTTCAAGAAGAAGTACATTGGTTTAAATTAAGAACGTTTGTTTCTCATGACAATAGGAGCAAATTTTTACAGCCGTTTTAAAGCAGAAAAAAAACTAATGTAGAAGGGTTTGGTGTGTGGGAAAATATTTGTATTAAAAAGGCTTGAGCGTTAAAAGGTTTTCATATTTTTGATTACTTTCAATGTAAGATTAAAAAATGAAATTAAATGTGTACGATGCAAGATGGATGAAGTATTAGAATATCATTCCAATGTTGATGCAAATTTCCACCTATTCTTCGTTTTACGCTGAACTCCAATTCACTTTGAATTCCATCTGACCACATACGATCTAAAGCACGATTAAAAAACAAACACTTTCACGGTATCGTCGCGGGCTAAAAACAAACACGGAACGCGTTCTGTTTTCCTTTAATTAGCATACCACTGTTGTCTTGTACGATGCGTTCACATCATTTCCATATGGAAAAATGATACTGAACCCCGTTCTACAATATGTAAGAAACACCCTCGCATACGTCGAAATTATACGGTAACAGAGCGCATTAATTTGCCATATTAATTTGGCCGTAAAACTCTGCTCGCGACAAGTCGACGGGGAATTTTGGAAGTTTGTCGTCCCAAGCGGCCGCTTGTTCACACAACCGCTCGTTCTACAGTAGCTTTATGGCGTGCTTCTATTGAAGGGAATACCTTCGAGGTATGGTGTTGTTATTGCTAATAACGGTGTTGTAAAGCCCTTTCGTGTGAAGCAATGTTTCATGGTTCATTTTTAATTTAATATTTGTGTGTACTCTTGAGGTTTGTGTTTTGATATGCATGTGATTTTATGTTTGACTTGTTTTCTAATTAAGTATATTTCTATAAAAATTGTAGAAGTTTAAAACATTATAAAAATTAAGAATTGACTCTTTTTTCTCTTCCATGCACTTTTCAAAGGTGAGGTAAAGATTTGCTCATGAACAAACTGATTAACCCTGGATTTCAAAGCCTCCTGTTTTTTACTAGTTTGCACCATTTTAATACACTTATTCCCTTCACTGCACAACCATTTTAGTATTTCAATGATTGATAGAGTACAAAAATGTGCAAATAAGAGCTACTTACCGGATCGTTTCCTTTTCAGAAGTTTGGTGGAGCGATTAATCAGTGCCAACGGGTGGTCAATATCATTTTTTAACTCGCCTGTCGGATTGTGTGGGAGCCGTGGGCCAGCGTTGAAGGATTAAGTGGTCAATGGACGCGTAACATATGAAAAAAAACCGTTTTATTTCGTCCGAAAATCTTGAATTTAACAGAAAATATACCTACCTATGCGGTTTTGTGTTATTTTGATAAACGATAAGCACTCCATGAATTATACTGATTGACACGGTCTAAAATTATAAACAGTAAAATTATACTGATTTGTAGAAATTTTAAGAAATGTGACCACATAACATAAATATGTAATTATGTATTCTAGCAGCAGAATGTTACATACCCGACAAAAATAAATATCATATACCGTTTGAAAGAACTAGGAATACCTATTTTTCTACCAGCAGCACCAGGAATTAACATATATGACAAAAATTAATATCACATTTTTAAATCAATACTTATGTACCAGAAGACAGCATCTTCAAGAAAAGACACGTAAAAACGCCCAAGGGTCACTTTCTCAGTGGACTACATTTAATAGCTCGCTCTCGAAACTCATAGTCACAGATCACACGGCAATATGTTACACCATAATTCATATCTATTGGAATGCTATCTAAGGCCCCGTGATAAGCGTTTTCCCATGACTTGCATATTTGAAGCGAGGATATGCGAAACGTTTCACTTATAGGGTTGTTGCGCGTTAAATTTTCAAAGGTAAATTTCGATTTCATAATGAATCGTTATTTTTAATTTAGTATTTTATTGTACACTTCAAATAATAATAAAAAATGGCCCTTATTATTTTTTTCCTACACATTCATTAATATATCTCGTTTTCCGTTGAGTTATTCTACGAGGTCACATGGTGGACCCTTGTCACTTGTAGAGGTGGTATGTGCTCAGCAAACGATTATACATACATATAAGGGCTAATTATGATGATAATAACCTATCAAAAGATTCCCAAGTATTTTATAATATACCCATATTTCTCTGGAGAAATATTGCAACCCTGGGGTTGCAATACCCAGTTACTTCTAAATTTGCCAACCCTATGGCAGGTCTGGCGGGACGCGAGGGGAGGCGGCCACGCGTGACTCTAGAGATCGACATGTTTATCGCTTTAATATAAAATAAAGGGAACGGGGTTAGATGCCGATGGATGAAAAACGTCGACGCTCCATCGACAAGGAAATTGTATTTTTCTTGCGTGATTTTTTTAAATCAAATTTTGATTTTAATGCTCTGATAAGCCTAGATATCAACGCAATACAAAATCATATAAAATGTAAATTTATCATCATTATAAACTATTGAGTTTTCATAAATGAATGTATTTTGAGGTGGTAAGAGACATTCACATTCAGATCAAGAAGTATGAAGTCTAGACATCATATCATAAGAAACAAATAACGAGGTCGAATGCAGACGAGTATCGAAGCACGACGATTCGGACTTTCGAAATAATGATATAATTGCTAATGCTAGTGTGTTGTCAGTATTAAAAATGTAGATAAGTAAAAATAAATAAATCCCAACAATGTTTCGTTATGCCACATAAATTCACAGAATCCATATTCAAACATACAGCACGCACGAGGAACTCTCCAATACACACGCGGCGTGTTTTGAATAATTTTATTTGTTTATAATTTTAATATCACCCGCGTGTCGTTTATGACGCCCCCGCGAATATGGGGTGCATACATTTTTCACCTTACTGATACAGTTGTATTGTCACCCAAGAATATGGCTTCGGCTGTAGAATGTTTTAAGATAATTTGGAATTTATAAAATTTACAAATTGTATGTAGGTTGGTAGCTGCAAGTGATCGGACTGAAGATAAATTGGGGAGTTTGATTAGATACTCTTAGAAACTCAACAAGTCTCGCCGTGTTTAATTTTCCCATAGATTTAAAAAGCTTCGTGTAAAAATCTAGCTATATACCATTAATACTCTTTTTTTAATTTTTGAATGTATAAGTAGTATAATTTTTCAAAGGACATGAAATAATAAAAAACTTACACCAAACTGTCTTACTTTTTTTTCACAGGTAAGATTTTTTTTTTTTATCTAGGACCTATAAATTGATATCCAATATCTGTATAAAAAAATATTATGAGTGTTTTCATTCACAATTTCCCGATCGCTATCTCGCGGTGCTGCTTTATAACGCAAATGTCAGCGCACGCGATTTGAATTCCAAATAAGAATGCTGTGATTTCTATTCACCTTTGTTTTTCTTACTGTTGTTTACCTTCTTTCCTTTATTTTGTTACCGCAGTATTGGTGTTTACTTATGCATATTAGGAAACGGCGTCAAAATATCGAGCTGTAGCTATGAGATTTCTCAATTATTTCGTCCAATCATTCAATGCCATTGCAATAAACTAAAATCTAAAATTTATTGAATTAAATAAACCTTCGAAAGGAGACTGTACTCGCAGATCTCTTTTTTGGACCAATCTGTCAAGGCTTAGCCCTACCTACCTACACTACTCGACTCGACTCGTACCTATTTTCTACAGGTTTTTTATTTTGGTTTTACTTCTTCTTCACCTAACAGGGTACGCAGGGGTTGTTGAATACAACTTCTCTTTTCCATCCAACGCTTCAATGCTTTGGTTATAAAAGTGATAAAGAATCACCAAGACTCAGATAGGTCTAATAGTATTTAAATATAAGCTTTATCATTTTATTCATAATAAAGAAAAACAATAGCCACTTCCCAAACTTCTTGAGTGCGAGATCTCAACACGGGTAGACGTCGGTCACCCCTGTTGTCTTAGTAAGCACTAGTCGCAGGTCAAATAAACATCCATAATGGATTCTACCCTGTATTATCATCTGGCCGGATATTGAATATATTAAGCCAACACTCCTATGTTTCATGCAAAACGGCTATTACGTATTTGTGTAATTGTCTTGCTGGGGATAGCAGAAATCTTAGGCCGAAGTGACATGATTTAGTACCAAGTTATTGGATGAGATTTATTTGTGAAGCACATGCGTAATACAGGTATTGGACGGCTGAATGGGAAATCTACGAACCGAAATTGGCCGATGATGATTTGTATGATGGTTTATTTTTTGTGTTGTGGTAGCAAATTATGTGGCATAATGATAATATCGCTTCAACTATGGACTCCTCGTCCATTATATTTTTCACTTACACATATAATTCCTTGTCGGTCTTGCGACACAACACTAAAAAGAACTGGAAACATGGACGTGGAATAACACGTTTGCCTACCTCATCAAAGATACAGATTACATAAGTGAGTTATATGTCACTGATACGATCAACACCTAACTTACTAGCATGTTCATTTTAAGAATAACTCACAACAGCAGAACGAAATGAATTCCGCTGGACTCATGATAATTCCGTGGAGGTAAGTCGTTGCGGAATACAATTAACCACAAAAGGCAGGTAATTAGTTTGGAAATCAAAGCGAAAGTAAGCCGAAGATGGCGTCCGAGCAATAATGGCGAAGGAGATGAACCAGACCGGGCGAGTCTTGAATATTAATCGTCTGAGGGAAATGGATTAAAAATTCCATGTCCCGACAACCGCCGTCAGCGTCTCTTGTGTAAAAACAACTTTTTTTAAACATTCCAATTCTCATTTACATTATTTTTTTGCTTTTCCCTCGTGAATAATTTAATTTTAAGAAATATTGAGAAGGGAAAGTTTTGTTGTGCGTCTTCCTATTGCTATACGTACGCACATATACATAAATACATAGAAGCACTACGCAATAGAAGTTAAAAATCCAAGGTTCAGCCACTTCCCGAGCCTATTCAGAGGGCATCACGCTTAACGTAACAACATTTAACGGATATTAAAAAGTTTAACTCGCCGTGGAGTTAATATTGACGGGCGTGGCAGATGGGAAGAAAGGGTTCCCTCAAAAGAATTCAAACGGTGACAAAAAGGCGGAAAGAATCTGGCGAAGGGCGAAGTAACTTATGCGGCGAAGAAAGAGCTCTGGAATTAACAAAAATAAAAGGTGACGGTCGCGCCGATGTTTACGGGCCGGGGGAGGGCCAACCCTTAATTAAAGGCTTTTGGACTTTTCGCGATGCAATTTGCTTAAAAGACAAGAATTATTTTTATTGAAGTCATCACTAATTTCGTAAGAAAGGGATCGCCCTTTGTTGCGGACAAATGGCGGTCTAATTGCGCGGTTTTTGAATACGTTTTGGGAAATAATCGACTGTCACACTGTTGTATGCGGGGATCGATTTTTCGTTCCCTTTCAAAAATATTTAACAAAAATACCAAGTTTAATGGGGTACCTTATGCAAGCCGCAAAAAGCTTGTGCGTATTTATATATCTAAATTAAAGTATATATAGGTGACTCATGGCATCAAATTAAACCATGTGAAAGATGTTATATAAGGAAGACAAATTTAAAGCAAAATTGAAGACAGAAGCATAACAAAAAATATTTTAATGTACCACATAGAAATTATACACCAACGGCGCATTACTACCTACCGTACTATTTACCTGGAATGTGGATCTGAGCGCCCTGAGATATGGGCATCAAAACAAAAACCTTAAGACCATTGATTGAGAATATTGACAAATTTACGAAGCCGTTTTTGCACAAAGTAAAGTTTAAATTAATGATATATTCACCCCATTTGCAGAAATATGTTCATTAGTGTCGACTTACCAAAAATTATTAGGATTATTCCTTTTAGTTGGCATAATTAAGAAGGCATGGTTTTTAATGATTTTGTTGAGTTGATTAATCATCATCATCATCATCAACAGCCCTTAATTCGTCCACTGCTGGACATAGTTGATTAATATCAGTTGCTATTTCAGTTTGATATGTGAACGTAAATGCCTTTATGTGCAACTTCGGCAGATTTTACAGGTCCAGCAGTCGTTATCTTGGCGAATGTGTCTGGTCTATCGCTGGAGAGTTTGGGAAATACGATTTGCAAAAAGGACCATCCATCCACTTGCCCTTTTCCCAAGTCTAAAAAGGAATCTATCATTATTTGTATCGAAAACTGCAAACTTGAATAAATGAATGTCAAAACGCAAAAAATATCTTTGTTTATTTCTGACACCGCACCTGCGTCACAAACTTTTTTAAATCTAAAGAAAAATCCCAATTAAGTGTCAGAATGCTTAAACAAAATTTAAGTAGTATTAATTATCTTCGTCCCTTATTAATAAAGCTCTGATCTCGGAGTTGGAAAAACGCGAGTGGAGACAGTTGTTCAATCCGAGAGTTGAGGGGGGGCGGCAGCGAGCAAAAATTAAAATCATAAGAAAATAATTAAAGTCCGTAGGGGGATTTATTGGACAGAGTCGACGTGATTAATTGGTTTTTCTTGGATAAATTCGGGCGAAAGCAATAAGTGTCAATTTTTGTCGTCACACAATTCATTGGAGAAATTAATGAAGGAAATTTTAATTACTGTTTGATTGTGCATACCTTGAAGTGTATTAAGATGGATTGTTTAGTTCGTAGCGAATGCCATTCCGGAGAAGTTTGTGGGTTAAGTATAAGACATTTCTCGTTTCGCATTTCGCATGTATTACTTATTTATTTATTTATTTATATACACTTGATTGTATACCAAGAATATACAAAGGAAAAATATATATATATATATATATAAACAATAACCAAAGACAATCGGTGGACAATAGGCGGTCTTATCACTAACTGTGATTTCTTCCAGACAACCTATTTTACAAAAAGGATATTAAAGACTAAATGGTATGGGTAATTCATGTAAAAATAATAAATAAAAAAATGATGTACTTAAACAAACAAAAAAAAACAAATAGCAAAAACAAACAAAACAAAGGGAAAGAAAGTCAAGTAAAACAGAAAAAAATTACCAGCTAATTTATCATTTAATTCGTTATTAACACAAATGCATTCATCAAATACTTGTTGTCTCTCTTCCCAATTTCAACAGATATCATTTTATAAAAATAAAATATTCTCATAGCGCAATCTTGTCAGTTTGATGTAATTGACACCAATACAATAATCAGAATCATTTTTTTGTTTCAGTAAATGCAGTATTGGATCAACAGAGACACACAATATTATACTCATACAAAAATTTATGTTAAAATACAAAAATATATCATAATTACGTATTAACACAAAGAAAATGAGAAACAATTTCGTTTCAATTAAAGCAGATTAAATCTCAAAACAAATGACACCAATTTAATAATTCAGTTAAGGCAATCAGTTGAGATTCGTGCCGTTAGCGGTCCTCGTAGGGTTAACTTGACCATTAATAAATGGCAATGATACTTCAAAGTTAACCCTCTCCTCGGCGGGAATAATGAGCGGTATCAGACGTCACTCGTGACCAACTTTGTCTTGATCATAATTTGAAATTCAGTTATGACGTAGGTGACACGTTCTATTTTGTTAATTTTTATTTTGGGTTCTAGATCTTATATTAAGAATATTAAAAATACTTCAGACAACATGTAGTGACGACTGAAAATTGTGAAGCGAGATCTAAAAAGTTATCGTTGACCATCTTTTAGATCATCTTTCATAGAATCTATATTGTAATTTTGTAAATAGTAATAATTATCATATTATGTCGTACATCGCGTTTTTCACCCACAAATATTTTCACAGTTTAAAAATGTGATGTAAAGGGGTCTCTAGTTCCACAGCCTGGTATCTAAGAAATGACCACCAAGACTTTCAGTAACGCAGACTGCTACGAATGTTTATTATATAAGGAGGAAAGTAACCGTTTATTTAATAGCTATAGTATACAGCGATCATAAATGGTGAGACCCTTAAAATATTTTTAATTTCCGTTTAATATATCAACCATTATCACGTGCCCGTGAATCTTTGCAGAATACATATTTGGTTTCGCGCCCCACTGACAATGCCTTCATAATTCAAGTAACAATAAAATGGACATTAGGAACGTTACACACTTAAAATCGCATAAAATATCGCCCGCCCTAACCTTTTTAATGGTCTCAGCTCGCCCTAGGGGAAAACAAAGCGAAAAAACTTCGCAAAAAGTAGTGCTATATTCGTAAAATTTATTATGAAGCAGATTATATGTTTGACGGTTAGTATGTCTATTGTGTTAAAAAAAAATAAAACATTAAAAAATCATTTTTTTCAGTGAGTGACCATCATCATCATCATCATCAACAACAAATGTCTGAAGCATATTTACTAACTTCAACATAACGCCTATTTGAGTTACAAGACTGCAGTGTTAGACACGGTCAAATTTTTTGATACATGATGCAAAAATAAATAACATACCTGATATTTTTAATCCAGACACAAGTATATGCAAAAACCTCATCTCCAAACTTTTAGTAATCAAAGTACCGTTGAGGCGAAGTCACGAGTGACAGCTAGCTTATTATAAAGAAGATCCTAGGGTCGGGAGTGGAATTTCGCCGTCGGCAAGCGCAGCCGATTACTGCACACCGACCACCGAATTTATGGTCAAACTTCTGTACGGAGGCGACGGCGCGAGTTTTTATTATGATCAGCCCAGTGGACCGTGAAAGCAAGTTGCCGCGGGGAAACGTAATTTCCATACCTCATGTCTGTTTCTGTCGCCCTGGTACTTTTCTTAATAAAACTTGCAACTTTATTTTTAATATTGCCCATAAATTTAATAAGTCTAGGCAATGGTGTATAAATAAATATGTATTCGTATTTATTTATTTACGGTAGACGATATCTAAAAGCAGCTATTTTATCGATGTATTTGGAAACTACGAGGTGATGTGATGTTTAAGTAGAGAGTAGAGTAACGGCTACCCAAGAAGATTGAATTGAAGAGACTTTGAACATAGATTTGACAACTGATTTTCAATAATGATATAATAATCATTCCAAGCACTGATACTGGTGTTTCATAAGTGTCATTGTTTAATGCATTAATTTTCAGACGTTTAACATGAACCTTGGCTATGTGGTTAATTTGCCCAAGTACCATGTATTTTAGTACAAGCTCCTTTAAAACTCCATAAAATTTCAAACGATACAACCATATAAAACAAAAACACATCGCTACAATGAACTGAGATTAAAGTAAACACGACGAGAATAAAAATTATTAGATCTACCTACGCAGCATAAAAAAATGAAAAATAAACAGACAGACTGGCAAACTCCCCAGCGATTGGGAGAAAACTTTAAGTAAGACGCGAAAAAATGGGAATATGAAAAGAAATAATTTTCCGCGCGACTCGTCTGTGCAAATGAGCTGAATGAGAGCAGTTCATGCGAATGATTGAGTGCTGCCTACGACGAACAATGTTAAACTTTATACGCCGTTTTAAATATCTCGAAAGGTTAGGCTGTGATTAATAGACAATAAGGTGATACTCCTCTCACATAGATAGTATTT
The DNA here is from genome assembly GCA_030295005.1 of Cephonodes hylas. Classification (NCBI taxonomy): domain Eukaryota; kingdom Metazoa; phylum Arthropoda; class Insecta; order Lepidoptera; family Sphingidae; genus Cephonodes; species Cephonodes hylas. The sequence continues at coordinate 9,843,264 of AP025366.1, forward strand.
TAGAGGTAGAAGAAAATGAGATAAATAATCATAACATAGTTTTGACAGCAGTTGAAATGACTACTCTAAAACATAAGAAATACTGAATATTCAATTAATATATCAATTTTATATTGCAATTGTTTATCCCCAGAAGAAATAAAATTGTCGAAGGAGACAACACAGACAAATAAGTATTAAAAGTACGAGAATGTGTGGTTTACGACGATACATTATTTTTGTGTTCTGATTTTAACATTAATGTGTTTGTAATCATTGTAACTACGAGTATCAATTTTCGATCATGATTTATTACATTTTGTACTATTATAAAATCATAAAGGATCTCGCCTGACATCCACAAGTACCAACTTTTATAAGGTTAATATGAAAGTAGAACTGCTAGCTGAAAAAAACATACACCACTATTTTGAATTATATTCTTAATAAAAGAATTAAATTTGTTTTTACTGCGGCTCTGAGAATCCTTTTATACACCTTTCGATAATTTAACTCCATCTTGTGGGAGCTTGAGACATCATAATAACAGCATAACAGTGGTATAAACATTTTTTATTATTTAAGTGTAAAGTGATAATTAGATTTTATAATACACACCGCATTCATTGCATAGCTGAACACGTTGCATTTTAAAAATTGTTTCTACTTATATTTTTATCAAAATGTTTCTTGTTCATAGAGACATCTAGCGTGATTGGTTTGAAGATAGAAATTAAACATGATTCATATCTGTTGGAAATTGGAAGTACATAGTAACATTTTTAAAACGGATTAAATGATATTTATTGTATAAGAACATGCTGCCGTACAAGAAAATTAATGTAATATAGAAGTTTATGAAATAAACATCTTTAACGCCATCTAATTTTACTAAGCGACATTTGACGAGTGCACGTAGTATGAAGCAATCTTCGTAGATAGCGCTGATTTAAATTTAATTTTCTCACAAAATGAATTCTTTCATAGAAATAAAATAAGGGGTGTATTAATGCTAAATGAATGAATTATCATAGGGTTTTGAACGAAGTAATGAAAGTCAGCATGGAATAAGTATATATTTTTATATTTTGTAACAAATATATATCACACGCTGTGTCAGCATGTATCACCGTAGTAGAATAAAGAAATATGTACAAATGAGTATAATTAAAGCTACAACTATAATTTATTAAATAATAATCTTATACTGCAGTTTAACTTTGATATTTACATTTTAAGAAAAAATATTCTAAATTATAATAACAGTCATCAAATGAAGGCAGTTGCTTATAGATTGTATGTATATTAACTATAATAATTTATTTACAATACTGTTCACGAATAACATTTATAAAATATCGGACGGAATGTACGAGTCTCTTGTTAAAATAAGGTACACAAATTTAAGGCACTCAATCTACGGATTTTATATAAAGTTAGTAAGAAGTTGAACTACTGTCTGGTCTTAATTGTTTTGTTTGAACGTCGTCATACGCAATAGTAAAGACACTTTTCTTCTCCGTAATGGGTAACCTCTTTATATTCCCCGTTTGCTGCACTAACGTATTCATAGCGATACCGGAGTCGTTGTCATCTATTTTCGTCCTGTGACTTACTTCAGTGTCTCCTCCTATATTTATTTTGGAGACATGAACTTCAGGAGCAGTTTTTCTATCGTCTTCATAATTGGATGATATCGAAATACTATGAGTAAGCGCACTCTCAGATAGTTCCCGCTTAGCATCCTTGTTCTTGACTTCGTTCTGATTAACGTATATTGGTTGTTCTACAGATTGCCGAGGAGGTAGCGCGGGAACACTTTGCTGTCCCAAATATTTAGGAATGTGTGTGGGCTGGATGTAGCATAATGGGTTCTGGTTTTCATACTGTCGTTCATACCTATGCTCCGAATGTTGCAGCAAAGGATGAACATCGGGTAAAGGCCCTTCAGGAACAGGAGTCACTTTACCTTCTTTTAGGATACGGGGATGAATGAATTCATTTTCTTTTGCTTTGAAGTTTTTTTTTGCTTCAGCATTGTCACTTTGGTTTTCTTTACTTGCTATTCTACCATATCTGCTAGTTCTTTCATCCTCGTTTTTTGACTTTGATGGCCTTTTTGGTTTACTCGGAGCTACTTTTTCCGACCCCGATGGCTTTGACGTCGCTGCCGATTTTTTACCGTACCACTGCATATATCTGGGTAAACTTTTTTGAGCGGGTTTTTCTGCTGGTTTAACCGACTCTTCACTTCCTGTACTTTTCTTTTTACTCCCTTCTGCAACGCTAGGCGTATCCTGTTTTAGTTGCTCTATATCCACGTCTGGAGATTGAAGTCTTTTGATTTCTTCAGCATCATCACGAGCTTCTGTTGATGAGCCTTGCCTAGAAAAAATTAAATTTCTATGATCCTTTGAAGCTGAACTACTTCTGCTTTTGCTTTCTTCATGTTGCAGGGCTAGTCTAGGTTCCATAGACGATAGATCCTCACTGGTCAAAGGCAACTGTCGGCGTCTATAATTTCCGCTTATATCTGATTCTATTTTGTCATCTAAAGAATCAGAAATCTCCATTAGCACTTCTTTTCTAAGTCTTGATTTCCTATCCCCGTCAGCAAGTAAAATTTGTGTTGACGAAACTGTTTCATTTTTAGATGTTGTAACTACACTTTTAGTAACGTCCCCATATTTCTTTACATATTCTTCTCTTTCGTTAGTTTTGCTTATTTTAACATGCTTTTCATTTTCTAATGAAGGCGATATTTCGCTTTCTTCTATAATAGGTGTTTTAATTTTTCTTTTCAAATCATAAATCCTTATACTTCGTCTTGGATCTTTATGTTTGATTTTCTTTTTGGCCTTTTTTCTTTTCACCCATGCCACTTTCTTGGTGTCGTTTTCAACTACCATTTGTGAATCATCTTCACTGTACGAATCATTATCACTTCTTGCTTTTCTTCTTGTTGGTTGTAACATTTGTGGTTCAGTTTGTGTACCAATATGGCATTCTGTTTGAGTTGCCATTACAGAGTGGCCTGGTAAACTTTGTGTCTCTAGCTTACTTTCTACTTGAGACGCTGTTTCCTGATTTTGAAGCATTCGTTCTCGTTCTATGAGTATTTGATGTAATAATTCATTTTGTTTTCTTAAAGATGACTCTAATAATTCCTGATGTATTGTAGACTTATTTTGCATCTCTAGCAAGGCTGATTGTAAATAATCTGCTTTCAATGGTATAGACCCAGGCACTTCAGGCGGAACATTAGAATATTCGTGAAATTGATTTTGTGATTCGTTCCCAAGATTTGTTCTTTTACTTACATTTTTTCCGTCTTTTCCCACGGATATATCATCCAAATCAGTGACTTGTTTCATTCGTTCACGTATACTGTTAGCTTCTTCACCTTGTTCCCTTATAAATCGTTCCATAAGTAAATCTTTTCCGTTATCTAGAACCACATATTGTGTATGCGGTATTAAAGTGACCGGTCTTTGTTGATGTACGGGTAAATTTACGTACCTTTCTTCTTCATTCTTGCCTCTCGTTACCAGCCTGAGGATTTCCGTATTTCCCTCTTTGATGAAATATTGGTCCCTACCAAGAGAAGACGGAGCGCGTGTTTTATCTTGATTTTCTTTCTTCTTGTTGTCCGCTTTGTCAGCTTCAGACTTGAGAAAGAGACCGACGTCAGAACCGCGATCAATTTCGTGTCTTCGTATAGAGTCGTTGTCATGTTCTCTTCTGTGATGGTGCAGGGTGGCGATCCTATCGTAGCCATTTTCTAAATCTTCTATGTATTCTTTATGTTTATTATCAAAACTTTCCTGAAGTTGCATTTCTTTTGTGAAAATTATATTGGGGCCATCCCTGAAAATAATAAAATGCATTGTGATTATACTAAATAATTTATAAGGGATATAGTAAAAGTAATACCTCAACCTAAAGTAAGAAAAGCGAAGCAAACCACAATACATATACTACTACTTGTAAAATTAGTAATTAATTGTCTACAGATTGGATATTAAAAGGATAGTTATTCATTACTTGCATATTTAAGACTATTTTAGTATCATAGAAATAAGTACCTTAACCGAAAGGATTGTCTGGTGTCATCGTACTTATAGTCATTAGCAGCAGCGGCATGTACAAATTCATGCCTCATATCGCCACCCGGAGTTGAAGACGGCTTAGAAGGTTCCTTCGATCTGTAGTTTCTCTTATTAAATTTCCACTGCGTCGGTTTAGTCCTCAAGTCTGCTTGTTCGGCGCTCCATGCCTCTCTCCGTCTCCATTCGGTTGGTTGTATCGACTTATTCTCTATATTTTGCGTCTTGTTTTCCCTCCCAATCCCTTTGTCCCGGACCACTAAACGCACGTCGTCCTCTGTGGAGTTGACACGTATCACTCTTTTCCTAGAATTTATTAATGGATATCTATGTACCTATCTCTGTTATGATATATTATATAATTGAAAAATATTTAGTGATTTGTGAACAGAAAAGCGAAGTTTGTGGTGCATGCTGTGAGTTTTTAAACGTGTTCAAATAAATGTTTATTTTGCCATAATATTTAAGTTTGATATAATAACGATATGCCACGTTATATGTAAACTTTTAAACATAATTGTGAATTGATAAATGAATAGAAGTGTTAAAATAATTACCTAAATGGTGGTAAAGCTGTCTCTACAGTTGAATTAGTTCGTGCATTGCCTTCTGTTGTTAAAAGAAAAAATAATAATTAATAAAGCGTTGAGAGTGTAAATCGCCCAATAATAACATACCCGAAATCTGTACTAACATGAAATCAGAATACTAATTCCATGTTAGTACATTAATATTAGCAATAGAGTGCAGAGTAAGTGCGTAAAAGACCCAAAAATTATATAAAAAAATCTATATTTACCTGGGAGGCATATAAAGTGGACATCCTTCGCATATACAACAACATATGAGTAATAGAAGTACAAGAGCCACCAAAATTGCTAGTAATATTAACAACCAAAACAGTAAACGACTCTCTGCTCTGTAGATACCCTGAAACAAAAAAATAATGTTGGGTGAAGTCGATTGACATATTTTATTGGGTTTTCAGCAAAATTACAATATCACCTGAGGTTCTGTTTTAATTGGTGATAATTATTACTTACAGAGTCATTGTCTGATGTAGAAGTTTGAACATTTTGGGTATTACTCGAACCAGTGTTACTAGCACTACCACTGTTGACAGCAGTCGTATACACTGTCATGTTCTTTGCAAGTTGCTCTTGTAGTTTCGATACATCAATAGCTGAAGTTCCCGTCACCCGTACAACTGCTATAACTTCGCTCCTGTAGTAAATAAAAGTGTTTAATGCACCATGCTAATTGAAGTAGACAATTTAAATTATTTTGGTATATTGTAAATTGAGAACTGCGTTTTGGGAATAATACATTATGTTCAATTATTTAAAAATTTATAGGTCTTAGTTTGCTCAAGCGATACTTATTACAACAACATTGCGTTGTAGCATTACTTCCCACTATAACCGAATATTTATAATAAAGAATACTTACTTTTCCTGACTAGACTCCATCCCATTCAAATCTGTTGGTTCATTAGGGCTGCCCTTGTAAGGTTTAACCTCTATAATTGATACTTTTCCTCCAGATAAAGTGCTTAGGACCTCTTCTAATTTCTTTCTATCAGGATTGGCTCCTGGTACTATGAAAGACATCGTCCTCGTTTTGCTTTCTGGAGGATAAATCTTAACTAGCGTCGTAGAAAATAACCTTGGAACACCCAAATCATACGCTCTAATAGTAAGCACGAACACTTCGCTCTCTTGTTGTGAATCCGATTGGCGCCTTCTTCTGTGTACGTTTTGTTTTTTCGTCCGTTTTAAAGTTTCTAACAGATATAGTTCACCTGAAAATTGAAAGATGTTTTCAATATTATAGCTACATAAATGAAAAGAGGTAATTTCTTCTATTAGAATATATTTTGGTATTCAGATTTATCGCTTTGGTACACCAAAGTTATTTAAATGTATGAAATAAGAAAGAAACTTAAAGTCTGTACCTGTTTCTTCATTAACAGCGAACTTCCCATCACCATTTCCTTGTATAATTTCATATCTGACTACGTTATTTGGTGGCTCGGCATCTTTGTCAACTGCCTTCACGAACGCTGACGACGTGAAGTTGTTCAAGCTCGGCGACAGCACGAATTCGTACAGCGACCTCTCAAACTCAGGTGGGTTATCATTTACATCTAATAACTTAATAATTAATGGCACTGTTACTCTTAAACCTACTCCATCGTTATCTCTAGCCTCTACTAAGAAATGCAAATCTGGCATAGCTTCGCGGTCGAAGCCATGGTTGTTTGTTGCAACAGTTATCAACCCTGAGAGAGGGTCTAAGTGCAGCGACGTGTTCAGATATCCTAATATGGCAGTGAACTGGATTTTTCCGTATGCACCAGTGTCCACGTCGTCGGCTGCTACTTGTATAACTCTGGTACCCGCCGTAACGTTCTCAGGTAGCTCAACCTCGTAAGACTGCGCTAGGAACACCGGCGGGTTATCATTCACGTCGTTTAGATAAACGGTTACGTTTGCTGTTGCTGATAGATTTGTTGCTGGACCGAGTTCTTGGGCAACAATCTGAAAATTATCAAAAATATTGTTATGAATAATTTGCATCACTGTGGATTTATTACTTGTCATTGCAAAATTTGGTTTTGTTTCTTATTTTATAATTTTTTTACGATAATTGGTCTAGAAATCTTGAAAATTGTAAACATTTACCTGAAATATAACAGATTTCCTCGCTTCGTAATCCAGCATAGTATTGTCGCGTACTTTGATTATGAACTGTGCGTGTCTCTCCGCCACAGTAGGCGATATCTCAAAGGTTCCATTGTTTCCGACCAAACTAAGTGAGAATACCCCGTTCTTGCCTGCATCATTGTCGTTCACCTGGGGTATGTAGGGGTCGTTGAAAGTCAACGCCGTGCCTTGAAGTGCGTTCTCATCCAAGTACGTGATGTAACTGAAAATTATTAGATGATCTTTATGATTTCATTATTTAGAAATATCATTCAACAATAACACTTTATTTATCATCAGCCCACATAGGCCCCACTGCTAGGCACGAGCTTCCTCAACCATTGAAAGGGTTTAGGCCATAGTCCATCTCGCTGGTCTAGTGTGGGTTTCCGGACAAATACTAGAATAGTTTATTGTTCGGTACAAATGTCGTGACCTAATTATTTGTTTAATCATAAATTATGTTTGCATTGCACTAGCTAAGTGTTTGTTGAGTTCTAATCATAGTTTAAAATTGAAGAAACTTGGAAGCACAATGAAACTTTTGTTGATAGCTTTATATCACGCAATCAAAAGTATTTCAAATGTAAGCATTACTTTCAAATATTGGCTTTTAGTGGTGTAAAATTATGTTTTATGAAGACAGATAGCAAACGTGAAATATATAATTAGTTCTTCAATCACGATTGAGGCATTTTTATGAGTACTTATATTGATTTAAGTTTATACTACAGCTGCGTTATTTAAATTTATCAATTTCAATAAAACGTTTCATTTTCTCTATGTCATGTCATATGTCATGCCGTGTAATAAGCAAATGAGTAGCATGGAAACATGTTTTCATGCAGTTGTAAAGAAAAAACTTGACCTGTATTTCAACCTGCGCTTACAAATATGAATTTTAGATTGAAAACCTAGATCCGACTGAAATAGCTACACTGCTAGCAAATGGCAATATCATTAGGATTTACGCACTGGCATCTATAATTAATACTTGAAGGGTCATTTTTCACCCGACTTTACCAATTTTGTTTTCGTTCTATATAAAGGGAAATAGATTTGATCACATATCCAGACCTTGTACTACTGAGAAATTCCTGATAGAAATACCTTGGTATTTCTAGAAATACCAAGAAGCATCTAGGAAGAAACAGAAGCATCTAAACGAAAACTAGTGACACATGATAAGGGTAAATTGGTACTTACAACTGGTTCTCAAAGTACGGCGGCGAGTTTTCTCGTTCAGGCAGGATGAATGCGAGCTGGACTGTCGAGGACATGGCCTCAGGCTCCTCCCTAGACAGCCGCACCTCCTCAGCAACCACGGTGAGAAGAATTGGAGCGCCCGCGTGGGATATCGCTGCTATTTCTTCTATTGGTCGTTCGAGCGTCACTTCACCTGAAGTTAAGGATAAGGAATTGTTAAGAATTATCATTTCGAAAATTTGATGTGTAGCCGGGATAAGAATCATTACTTTTTATCTTCATAGACTAAATTATCGCTTCATAGGTCACGTTTTTAGGTAAAATCAAATATTTATTTGAATTATTACATAAAAACCAACACATGTATTTTGTTTTAGGAAAGATTACGGTTTCCGATTTCGTTCTACTGAAAATGCATATTATGATTTACTCAATTATACCATATGCGGTCGACAAACAAATATGGATCCTTAAAAAAAGAGAGGTTAAAGTTTTAAAGTACGCATACTAAAGACATATTCATTAAAGCAACATGACAAATGTACGAATGCAATAATAGCCACATTATAGAATTACTTTATTCAAAACCCACGAAAGGAACTTCGTAAATTCAAAACAGGCATGTATTAAAAGAGAACAATATTCCTCGCCACCATTACATGTCGCTTTCATTATTCCGAGAGCTTGGCACGAAAAAAAACCCGTGGCCCATTATCATACAAAAGTACTCTTCGAGATTAACCTCGGTGCACTGTCGTCTGTCATCAGGCACAAGGGTGACAATGTACGCATTTGCAACTCATTAATTATGTATGTATGTATAGATAGGTACACATAGATTTTTTATGGTACTGTCTATATACATTTATTATTTGGTACTATCGGGCTGGTGTGGCAGTTTATTACAAATATCACAAAGTAAAAAGGTTTATTTCTTTAGCGAATAAACTCGCAAACTACGGTAAGGATTTGAATGATTTTTGCCTTTTGGTATGGGCATGGATAGTAGCACTCTGGGAAATAGTACAATAAGTTCAAAAGTGCATATCAACCCATTCTTTTACGAAAATGTTTTTTCAATCCAACAAGAACAATGCAACGGCATTGATTTGGTAATAAAGACGGAAAATAAGTAATAATAAAGGTTAGACTAATGTAAAAGTAGACCTATAAATACAGAGACGAGTTTTGTGGTTAAACATTTCTGACTCGACTTAAATTATCCGTGGGACGCGACGTAAATACGAAATGAAAATATAAATAATTAGAAACAGTTGCTAAAGGCGTAGTCCATTTATTTTATGTTGTCCTAATACCCGGTCTGGAGAAATAACACGGCATTTCAAAGAGACTATTCTTAGAGTAATCCTGTAACAAGTACAATCCTACATGAAGTTATTCCGTATTATCGGCAATTAATAATAATAATTTAGGGACGTAAACGTTTGGAAGGTAATTTATGTACTTAGGCAGAGTTTACGACAATACTTCCATTTAAGTAAGCTCAGGTAGGCTACTGCTGTGTGGTCGAGTGCCACAGTATGTCTAGACAAGAGTAGGTTTAGTGTGTTCCATCACAACATTAAAAGCTTTCTTTTTAACATTTGTAAAAGTGAATAAATGGGTTGTTGTAGGGAATACTTGCAGTTTTGTTCTGAAAAAAGTAGTATCAACGGCCTGTAGGTTATTTTAATCTTTATATTTATTTTTTAATGTCCAGTCAAGAGCTATATAGAGTTCATATAAGTAGGTACTTCTATATAAGTAGGTTCAACAAACATTGCTAAAGTTTCAAACATATTAAACTAAAACGGCTTAGTAACTCCAGGCAACTTATCACATTTAGCTATAACAACCCATTTGGTTTATAATTACTAATTTAGTAATTCTAATTGCGCAGGAACACAATGCGGCTATGCGACCTTTATCTTAACCCTTCTGTACCTTTTGTTTGTTATGTACCCCGGAATAGCTAGGGGCCAGTGCCTCCAACTAAATTGAATCTCGATTTCCATTCACGAGGCTCTTATAAGGTGTAGTCTGATTAATGCGATAAATTCACGAGTATGCTACCTTCAATATCTGGCGGGATAACTTTTAGCCGTTATATTGAGGAAGTAACTAAGGATAATATTGTTCTCACAACATTGTTACCATACTTGTTTCTATTGTTTTTTAAGATTCTAGATTCTTGCCTCAACTATAGACTTTCGATATTTGAATACTTTGTTATCTATGAAGCTCTTCTAAATATTCGTGGACATCACATTTGTTGAGAGTAATACTAAAATCTAAGTTTACTGCAGACGCTTGCAGGAATCTTTTTATAACTTATTTAACTGTTACCATTTTCATACCATACTTTGAAAAGCCAGAGGTGGGTTTGAAACCGCGACCATCGTGATCTTTAACCGCGTGCCTAAAGCTCGACGCCATCACAAGACACTAGAGTTTGTTTCTGCCGTATTTACCATGAAATTATATACAACTAAACAACATACTAATGTTGGAGGATCTAAAAACGAAATGGCCACCGCATCGGCTGTAGATTGCGACACAGCGCGTATTTTCAGAGGGTGAATTCAAAGGAAGTGGCTTTATTACGAGGCAAGGTAGGGCACGTTTACAAACAATGGGTGTCGGCCGACGGCGCTCCGTAAGGACTAATGAGCCATTATGCGCCTCAGAATGCGAGGTTGCATTAAATGCCCTGTTAACGTTTTCGAAGTCTCTGTTTACAGTTCTGTTGGCAAACACGCATTGTTAGAGTCTTGTCTTGCTTGTCATTGGCTTGTAATGTATTTATTATGGAGGAGTAACGAGCTCCCGTGTGTCGTAGTCTTAGATCTTCGTAGGTTTTCTTTAGAGGCTTCCTTGAAGGTAGTCTTCATAAAAATTTAGCAAGATATAATGCAATATATGGCCTCTTACAAAGTGAGGATCAAAATCACGGAAAACCCGTTTTAACGTTGACGTGTCTGATGGCTACCATTGATGCTTATAAAAGTTATACTGAACACCCGTAATGTTAACGATAAAATTATTTTCATCAATTGTTGCATCTGACAAAGAAATTTTACATAATGATTGTTCAAATGTAGCAATTTTGCAACGTATTGTCGGTTCAGTATTTCGGTATTGATTATTCTAAGAAACGTATTATTTTGATTTCAATACTAAAATGAGACCGTGACAAATTAAATATATTTGCACGCAGAATGATTGAAACTAAACAAACTTGAATCTGTTTAAATCGATATCAGCGTAATCGATATCAGTTAACCAACAGAAATCAAACGAATAATTTGAAATTATAGTTTAGTTGTAAATTTGACATGGCGCTGGTCGATTCATGTCCGACTCCACAAAAGATTTCGAAACCAATACCCAAGCACCTTTCAATTTGGAACAGAATTAATTCCGGACCGGACTGCACGCTAATTGTTTGGCTAAATGACAAAAGTTCCACTCGACTAACAGCTGAAATTAGAAGTTTTAAACCCGACGTAGTCGGAAAGTGATAGCACGAAGTGGCACACGTAAAGGAAACGCTGGAACGTTGAATTGAAAAGATTAAAAGATAAAAATCGTTGTGTAGGTGGATAATAACTTTATCAGTCATCTCAACGTAGTATACCTCAGCACAAGCCCCATTTAGTACCGAAAAAAATTGGCCCAGGAAAAACGAGGCAGTCAATGTATAAATTATGTATAAAAGACAAGAGTACGTAGATACTATTGCAGTTTTATATTGAAATATTAATGATTAAATTGCCACTTAAACTCTTAATAGATGTGGCTGGGCGTTAAAATTCGCCACTTCGTACGCCTCAGGATTTTTAATAAGTTCTGACAGTAAGGTTGATTGTATATTGCACACATACTAATAAATTCTCATACCTAAAAGGAAATAATAAATTAATAACGCTTGCAAGTATAATCATGCAATACAAACTGGTTCGCCATATCGAATCATAGTTTAATCTGCATATCTATGCGCAGATCTTGATCGTTTTGGCATTTAGGAAGTCCGTCATGAGAATTTGTTGCGTGAAGTCATATTATAGTGAGATATACCAACCCAGTACGAATCTAAAGAGATTCAAAAATAATCTTGAATGGAGCCAAACGTACATCATTCATTATAACCAAAGTTACTAAAATGAATGTAGTTGGGGAAGGTTCGGCTATGATGCAATTTTTTTATGTAAACGAACAAAATTTTATTGATAATACTAATGCATTAAAATGATAGAATTGAATCCTCTGAATAAAGAGGGGCTATTCTCTAACATGATTAAATAGTGAATCCTTAGACTTTACTAAGAACGATAAAAAACCTAAATATTAAAAAATACATTGTCTAATTAAATTTACTTGCAATATAAAACAACAAGGAGTAATAAAATCTGGGGCAAAGTGGACAGGATTGTTGACCGGCGATAAGTAAGTGTAATACCCTACGGAAGCCGTCGGCTTGGGACGGACGGTACGATGCTATCGAGTGAAAAAAAGCCTAAAATAATGTACTGACCCAGAAAATAACTCGGCCGACCGCTGGCCAAGGATTACCGGTGAACGAAATCACTTTGCTAGCGAAGCTTATAAATCAGAGGTCGACTCCTTATTTGTGTTTATTTACGTTGGAAACTAATTTCAGAGAGAAATAAATTTTACATCATTCCCGTTAGTTTGTACAATACTAACAATTAGAAAAGATACATAAAAACTCTTTAGTTAAAACAAAAACTATCTTATTTATCGCTATATGTTTTATGATACCTTCTAAAAATTTAGTACGAAGCAAGTAAATAATATTAGTAAGAAGGTATAGCTCGTAGTGTCGAACAAATGTCTACAAATATGAATAAATAATTAAGATTCCTTATGCTTAATTTCTAATGACGTTTATTGAGAGTGATGTCAGCAGGAAAAAGAAGTGTTCTGATACAAATAAAAGTTTACAAAAATACAGAAAAGATCTCACTGGTGCATAATGGTAGGAGTGGCATGGTGTAATTAAAAGATTTGTTAGATAAAAATGGTTACGATTCTTTCAAATCTATGCTTGCTAAGGTTCGATATACACTAAACATCATCAATTATAGAGAAAAAAAATGGCATCGTGAAAACGCAAGAATATACTGCATACTTTATGGTATTTTATAAGCGTTGCTATTTGTCTTCGCACAAACTGTAATAAAGCACTGACGGTTTCCTGCCAAAGAATCTTTAGCCGGTGATAAATATACGTACATGGTTGATTCATAAATTACAATGCGGTTCCTAGAACTTGACCAGTCGTAAATAACAAAAGTCAAGGTAGGAAAACGAGTGAGTCGTTAAAAAGACGACGACCTGGCCCACGAATCGAATAAACGTCTAAGGGGGCAATTGAAGAGGGTTGAAATGCTTTTGTTGTGCTTACTAACGTCTGCACTTGTTTTAGATTTGAAAGGTTTTAAGTTAATTGCGTGACTAATCGACTAAGGGTTCTATGACGGGTAGATACCGCCAAGATATCCCTTAGGTAACTACTATTTTTTTTTAGTTAATACTTTGAAGACGTAATATACCTACCTACATGTTATTAACCAACTTCAAAAAAGGAGGAGGTTAACAATTCATTCGTTTTTTTTTTATGTTTGTTGCCTCAGAACTTTCGTTTTTATGGAAACATAGTTGATAGTAATTTTACAATGCAGCTAGCTAGTCATAACTTCCTCCTTTCACAAATCTCCTTAAAAAATCGCTTACCTGACGTTTCATTGATGTTGAAGAACGGCGTGAACGGATTCCCTTCGGAGACTAAGCCGTATCTGATCTGCCTGGGGGCGCCCTTGTCTCCATCCTCAGCCCGAACCTTGACGATCATGTCCCCCGGCGCCACTTGCCTCGGCAGGTGGGTGATAGGCGGCGCCGAGGTGAACACCGGAGGCATATCCTGAACATCTTGCACTACCACCACCACTTCCAAGCCGGCTATGTTCCTCGTGTCTTTTCCGACTTCGATGTATGGGTCCTGAGGAAATTGTCTATGTTAGAATTTCTTGCTGAAGTGAGTACTTAAACGCAAAACTTAAAATATTTGCTCAGAAAGTTAGGACTGGCGCTTTAAGATTACCTTAATATTTATAAAGAAAAAAAGTTGGTCTACAATGATGGTTCCCAAGGATGAGCATGGAATTCTAAATTTCAACCCAGTGGAATCTGGGACCACATATCTTGTGCATAATACTTCTAGATTAAACTTTCTCTAGCTTTATTCTACACCTCTAGTTATACGGTAAACGGTAACGGCCTTTTGCCATTTTTGGTCATATTTCCGGATTCCAGACTGCTACTAAACAATTTGCATAGAAACAACCCAGTAACTTACCCGACCCGGAAATAGAACTCATATGAACTAGATCACAAGACACAAGCTTGTAAAGTAAGTCCAACAAGGCAGCCTGTTGTGTATTCCTTTAATTGGTAGAGGAATCAGACTGGTATTGTAGCAATTAAAATGTTTACTGCCAAACGTGTAGCGAGGACCTTATTTAAATACATTTAATTAGAATGAAATACATGACGTTGATTTTAATCACAGAACGCTGAATAAGATTAGAAGGGTAATAGACAGTATTTTGTATGGAGACGAATGTCGCCGCTTGTGTGTCACCTATTCATTCTACTAAGATTACAGGACCAATGAAAAGTTGCTAACAAAATGAAGGGCTGCTGTTGTCACACATTAAAAAAAGTCTTGATATTACTCGCTACCTAAATTACTCAGAAGTGGGCGTGTCAAACGTATGATAGTTTAATTGTAAGTTAGGCACGCTAGGCATGCTGACATTTTCTTTCTAATCTTATTCAAATGTTCTGCGATTTTAATCATGGTTCTTAAATTATCAAACTAATTACGTTATGTAGTACTGAGATCACAAAGCAGCTAAAATTATGATAATATTATAGAGCCCTATAAATATTAATGAAATTTTCTGACTAAATCATTATGCGAAGCCGTTACCTAGCCCAAATTCTTACTAGTCTTGAATTTTCTTAAATTAAGCTATTAAATATATTTCAATTCCCAACTTCGTGGAATTAGCAAAATTCATATAGGAATACTTCTCTGATTCCAAGAGATTCTGGAAGAGAATAAAATTTTGCAGCACCGAATCTGGATTTTATTTCCAAAAAGAAACATAGCGGTATATGTGAATGTACGAATGCACTTCTGCCTACCTCTATGGTTTTACACGTGTGTGTGTATATGTAATAAATTTGGATCTTAAAAAACTGCATAAGACATTACGGGATTAAAATCTATCCAAATATATTCCGATCAAATCGGCAGAATTAATCACAACAGCTTTATCAATGAATTAAACACCGCAAATGTCCTTAACTAAAATCTAAACAAGGCAATTTCTGATATAATCTTATCCAATACCAACTAAGCGTAGTACCAATGACAGATATACGAGCTCCTTGGCCATGTAGAAATCGCTGACAGCCCGCGGACTCCATGTTAATGCATAAACATACCTTCGAAGGGTTCCGTAATCTAGAATTGCATATTTCTCCTTTATTAGTTCAGCTGTTGGATGTGTGACGAGGTCGTATGCCGTCCTTTTGCAATTAACGCCAATTAAAATTCTAGCCGAACTAGATTCTAGACATCGAACTTTATCGGGTGAATAATTAAACGCAATTAAGCAGCTGTTACTTACCACGGCCAGAAGAGTTAGGTGGTACATCGACTGGGCTTCGAAGTCCAAAGGCCCCACCAGGAAGATGGTGCCTTCAGTGTTCTCAGTGGATACACGACGCTGCCGTATTGCGAAAAGTGGCGAGCCCTGTTGAATAAATGTTTGTATCAGTTGAAAGGCAAAACTCTGATGCTAATCGACAAGTTTATTCGAATTCAGTTTGTAAACGGTATAAATAGAATGGACCAATAATTTAATCTATGATAATTTATGTCTGTATCATTGTTATCTGAATAATTTAGGAGTGTGGTAGAGTATTGGTTTAGCCCAAATAGTGAACGTAGTACATGAGGGTAGTATTATATAGAATTTGTGACGTCATACATACATTGTACTCCAAGATTTCCAAGAATGGATCTGAGCGTCGCGACAATAATGTTCGTGAATAAGACACATTTGTAATGACAATTACGATGATTACGTTATTCTTTCGTCTTTATCTCTTTGCACTAGCTATCAAATTCATTCGTAACTCTTATGCCAAATTAAATATAAAAGCTGCATTAATCATGCCAGCAATACAAACAAGCTTAAAATAGCTTGAGTAGGTTAAATTTAGATTTGAGTTATTTAAGCTATGCGGTTACTCAGGTATGCAGACAAACGAGAATAAGTCATAAAAAGACATCGACAAAAGAATATGATACGACTATAATGGGTTATTATACTCCCGCAGTTAACCTTTAAAATAAATTGGATTTGTCTATAATGAGGTAGTTCTTTTAACTGGGGAGTGGTACATGCAACATATGGCAAATTGCACTACATGGGACACGGACTACGTTATTATGGCATTTAAGCGGTCGGCGAAACGACCTCGGGTTGTGGGCGCCCGCTCTCCGCGAACTGTGGGAATTTTAACGCCTCAGATCTTCTTAATGCCCGATAATTAGGGATGCCGCAGCGCCCAAAATGCCCGGAACTTTGCCATTTCTTAAGGTTTTGTGGTGAGTCGTATTTTGAAAAGTAGGAAAAGTTGGTCAATAGTTTATATGGTAGCGGACAAAATTGAAAGTGTGCATCGACAGACAGATATATATTGTTGATGATAATTTAAGATCCATCTTCCTTCAATTTCATCCAATTTGTAGTTTTATTAATCACTAGCTTTTGCTCGCGACTCCGTCCGCGTAGACTACAGGGTTGAGATCAGAAGGAAAATAAGTTGTAGTCTATTCATACAATTCGGTCAAATTGTTCAAACTTGAAACCGTAACGCATCGATCGGCGCCTTGTGCAGCATTACTGCGCGCTTGATCAATATTTTAAAACTGCAATATCTTCTAAGATACTCAGTGAAATCAAATGATGTGAATGGCAATTTTATTTAAAATTAAATACTTGTATTGAATAACGTATTTATTTGGATAAGGATTAATATCATATTTATAAAAACACCTTCACAAATAAAACTTTATTTTAAAATAAATTTGGTTAGGATAAAAAACGTTATAGTAAGCCAACCTTAAAAAATAGACATATGCTGTCGCGGACTTTTTTTTAGAACTTTTAAAGAGAAACATTTCTCTCAAACATTATTTTAGCGAAACTTTAACCGTTTTCGCAGCGCACGCTGCGGAAGCTCACAAAAAGGAAAAAATGTCCCCGATTTCGAAACATTCTTTATTGCTGCTCCGCTCCTATTCGTCGTAGCGTGATGTTATATAGCCTAAAGCCTTCCTCGATAAATGTGCTATCTAACAGTGAAAGAATTTTTCAAATCGGGCCAGTAGTTCCTGAGATCCTAGCGTTCAAACAAACAAACAAACAAACAAACTCTTCAGCTTTATAATATTAGTATAGATTATTTTCAAATGGTACATAACTTTTAAATTTATACAAAAACAAAATTGCCTAAAACGATATATACCATCGAAGACGCTGTAGTCTTTTGTTTCGTTTCCATTCCATTTTCAAACACCCAAGTATGTGAGGCATCTCTACATCTCTACATTATATTTTACAATTGACAGTAACATAACTCTGGTACTGTCGTTAATAGCTTTTGAATCATTAAGGTCAGTTTCTTTGGAAGAAACCTCAGTATGACTATGCAATAGACCGTTGTCATTTATTTCCACATATCAGGGGCACATAACACACTCGTTTGATCTAAACTGTACACAATAGCGGGATCTGGATTCTGTGTGAGGTTTAACTAACAAGTTTTAGCTCCGTTGCGTCTCAGACAAAGTTTATGTGGTTACACCCCATATACTAGAGTTGGGTGAGATTAGATTATCATTAATGAGTAAGGCGTAGATTTATAGTATTTAAGCTGTAATTTAAGCTTTGTTTTACATTACCAACTTTTTATTGGGATGCCTTTATAATAATCAGATTGTTAAATATAACGTCGTCTTGTAATTTGAATACAATATGTGATTTAAAATCAGCCTTTTATTCGTGTATGTAGTGTGTAATTTCACTAGTACAAATTATGACACTAAATTGTCAGGGATAAGGATAATACATTAGGAAACAAAGCTGTTTTTTTACAACAAAACAATATTATTTATCTAAAAAGTTTTCACTTTTATCTGTATTTAAAATCATTTTTTTTTAGGGTGCTTTCGTCAATTCCTTAGTTTTAACTTGGTAACCCTACGTCCTATAATTGTGCAACATCATCGGACAAGCCGGCCGGACCGACCCATCTCATTGTGTTACACCGCTGTTTTGAAATGGCACATAATTCGCCATCTTTAATGTAAATTAGTGTGATTTGAATAGATTTTCACACGATCACCTAGATTTATTACATTGCATTATTCGGGTTAGAAAGGAAAATACTATGATATCGTCTATTAAATATTAGTTAGGAAATTGAGAAGATTTAGAAGTGAGTCATTGCTACATGAACGGTAAAGTAGGAGGCTGAAGAAAGGCATAAATAAATACACCCAACCGTCACATACATATAGTTCCACTCCATACTAGGATACGAGTCCTGTGTCGTCGGTATTGGAAACTAAAAGAAACTTTTTGGTCTCACAAACACCCAGATTTGAATATTTGTGCATCACACAAACATTGGTTTAGGTTTGGGGATCGAACCCGCGGCCTTTGGGTTTGCTAGCTGTTGTCTAACCAACTGCGCCACAAGGCTGTCTTTTGTTTAAAAGATTGTCATTGTCGCTTCGATCCGGCGCTTATCATTTTGAAAATTTAGTGAAATCTGAAGGCAATAAATATTTTATAGTACCTACATGTTTTAAACATCCAATTTAGAGCGAAAGAGGCAAGTTTTGAAACTGCACCAATTTGCCTGCGAGGAAGCGAAAACAAGCACTTGCCTATTATAATATACGTCGAATTCCAGCGAACATCGTTCTCATTTTAAATTGGAACTTAATAGATCCTTAGGAATAGTTTTGTAGAAATCTATTCCAACAACCAAACATAAATATGGAATGCTAATTAAAATTCCACTTCAGTTAATACACTTTAACGATTGCGTAATCCCTTATACTTAACTGCGTAATTACGTAATAGGTTTTCCTACATTAGGGTTGTTGCGCGAAAATGACACCCTATTATCGCAAGTAAACTACATTACGCGGTTACGACGAAAGCCGTGTCAAACGCGGGTTTGAAAACGTCATTAGACAACCCTGAAATTACGGTCACACTTTATTCACGCCACGCTAAGCTACGTCATTTGCCTGTGGAAATAGAATTAACCTTTTTGTTATGTCGAAGAGTTACGTGAGCTTTACTGAATGGCTGGTGTTTGTAGGACTAATGTTCTTTTACGCGTTTATAAATAGTTCTTACAGTAGTATATTTTCTTTTATTAGCATACTTCAGTATTATACTTTAGTAAATTGAATTAAATTTTCTTTATTTAATCCTTCATCTATGATTATTTAGCTACTACCAATGTCTCTCGGACTTATTTCAAGGAATAGAATAGTAACATATTTGAAATATATCTATATTTGAAATATATCATGTAATACTGACTAAAAATGTTGGTATAAAACAATCATCCATTATTTTTTTATATCACAAGTATCCGTTCCAAAGTATTCATAGTGTATGTTTTCTATATTTAAATTACAAGACCACTAAGTACTATTTTTCTCGCGAATACATAAAATTAAGACACTCAATATTATGCTTGCTAATCCTGTTGCTTTAATAAAAAATTACACATAATCAACTAACATCAAACGTGTTTTCGTAGCGGGCGAACAGTATGTCATTATCTGACGTCACCGGACCCCCATAATCATCTGAGCGTTGAGTACACTCTAAAATGCAAATTAATAGCTCACCCATAGCTCCAGTTCCAAAGGTTTCGGTGACAATGGATTTTTTCTCGCAATTACTATCTCGAGATCGGTCCCTCGTTTCGCGTCCTGTAACAACAAAAAAATAATTAGTAAAAAATGCAGCTGTTTTTTTAATCATCATTCTCTTGCCCTGCTCCCAATTTTTATTTGGGGTCGGCGCAGTATGTTTTTTCCTTCCACACATCCCTATCAGCCGTCATGTCTTCATTCACCCCTTTCCTTTTCATATCTTCAGTCACGCACTCCATCCATCTCTTCTTTGGCCTTCCTCGGCCCGCCCATCCATCCACTTTCATGTTCATCACCTTTTTTCCTACATATGATTCGTCCCTTCTCATAATGTGCCCATACCACGACAGACGGTTTCCTTTCATCTTTTCTATCACAGGAGCTACTTTCAGACTTCCCCTAACGTATTCATTCCTCACTCTGTCACTCCGTGTTATACCACACATCCATCGCAACATTCGCATTTCTGCTGCATGCAGTCGTCTTTCATCCGTCTTCTTCGTTGCCCAACACTCTGATCCATACAGTACGACAGGTCTTATAATGGACTTGTATATTCTGCCCTTCAATTTGAGGGGCATTCTTGGGTCACATATTGTGGATGAGACCTGTCGCCATTTCATCCATCCTGAGTTGATTCTCTGCCTTACGTCCCAGTCGATGTCTCCGTCGCTTTGCAAAAGTGACCCGAGGTAGCGAAATTCGGAACAGACTGGTACCGGTATTCCACCCAGTGTGACGGACACAGAACTTGAAAGACCGCCGTAGTCGCAAAACATATATTGTGTCTTGGTTTTGCTGACTTTAAGGCCAACATTTTCAAGTCTATGCCGCCACACCTCCAGTCTGTTCTGCACCTCGTGGCCACTTTCTGACACCAGCACGATGTCGTCAGCAAATAGCATGCACCAGGGTGCCTCTTCCTGTATACCTGCCAGAACGGCATCCATAATCAACAGGAAGAGGTAAGGGCTAAGAGCCGACCCTTGATGCACACCAACAGCGACATTGAAACTGGCCGTAAGACCAACCGCCGTTCGGACTTGTGTACTGCATCTGTGGTACATGGCCCGAATCAACTGCAGGTACTTCTCAGGCACACATTTCTTCTTAAGGGCCCACCATACAACTTCCCGCGGAACCCGATCATACGCCTTTTCGAGGTCAATGAATGCCATATGCAAGTTTTTGTGTGCTCTTCTGTATTTTTCGCACAGCTGGCGAATTGCAAAAATAGCATCCATTGTCCTACGGCCAGGCATAAAACCGAACTGGTTCCGTGAAACCTCACACTCCTCTCTCAGGCGTCGCTCAATTATTCTTTCCCATACTTTCATAGTGTGTGACATTAACTTTATCCCCCGATAATTGTTGCAATCTTGCACGTCCCCCTTATTTTTAAAAATAGGCACCAAATAGCTGGCGCACCACTCATCGGGTATCGTGCCGTCCTGCAACAACTTATTGAAGAACAAAGTCAGCCACTTCCACCCAACTACTTGTAAGACCTTCCATACTTCTACTGGTATTCCATCAGGTCCAACCGCCTTTCCATTCTTCATTCCATTTACAACATTCTTAACTTCATCTATCTTAATTTCTCTTACTAATGCCATGTTTACCGGTATGTCCTCAAGCAAACCATTCCAATCATTCTCTTCATTCATTAGTCTTTCAAAATATGTTTTCCATCTGTTCTTGATTCTTTCATCTTCTGTCAATATTCCTCCCACTTCGTCTCTTATACACTTTATATGTGTAACGTCCTTCGCCTTTCGTTCCCTCGCTCTAGCCAGCCGGTAAATGTGTTTCTGTCCCTCAGGGCTTTCCAGTGACTCATAAAGTATGTCCTGTGCCTTTGCCCTGGCGACAGCCACGGCTTTCTTAGCTTTTTTCTTACACTCATCATACTCAATTTTCTTTCGCTCTTTCACACTAACATTTCCCGTTTCTTCACACTGCCATTCCTTAAATTTTTGTTTTTTCTCCTTAAGCACACTCTGTACATCATTCGTCCACCACCACGTATCCTTCTCTCTCATGTATTTCCCTTTCGACTCTCCTAACACTTCCCTTCCCACCTTTCTTATGCAATTACTCATTTCCTTCCAACAATCATTCACACTTCTGGGCTGTATATCGCCCATCGTAATTAAATCCTCTTCCATGCGTCTCTTAAATTCTTCTACACAATCATTCTTCTTCAACAAATGCCATTTTATTTTGGAGGGGGGTCGCACCTGGAATTTACCTACTTTGACCACAATTTTGGTGTCCAATACCAACAGGCGATGCTGAGACACTAATTCCTCACCAGGACACACTTTACAGTCCTTCACGAACTTGAGGCTGTTGCGTCTAAGGAGGAAGTAATCAATTTGGGTGTTATGGTGGCCACTTTTGTAGGTAATAAGATGTTCGGGTTTCTTTTGGAACCAGGTGTTGGCAATCACCAGATCCAAGGCTGAGGCCGCTTGTAGTATAGCTTCCCCATCCCTGTTTCGGCTCCCAAATCCCCACCCTCCATGTATTCTTTCATACTCCTCTCTCGCTTTACCAACATGTCCATTAAAATCACCTCCTATAATAATCTCTTCATTCGTATCCACAGCCATCATCGTGCAGTCAAAGTCCTCCCAAAATCTTTCTTTCTCTAGATCATCACATCCTGCTTGAGGACAATACACACTCACCACACTAAACATCAAGTTTTCTACCATAATCCTAACAACCATTAATCTATCACTTATTCTTTTCACTTCTATCACACAGTCTTTCAAACTCGCATCCAGAACAACACCCACCCCATTCTTTTTTCCATCACTTCCACAATAATAGAACTTATACCCTTCTCCAATCTCTCTAGCTTTCGTGCCTCTCCACTTTGTCTCTTGCACACAAGCCACATTTATTCTTCTCTTTTTCAACACAGCTGCTAGCTCCCTTGACCTACCAGTCATCGTACCTACATTCCAACTTGCATACCTCAATCTCATTTCCCGGGCTTGCGTCTTACGTTGCCCCCGCCCGGGCTGGTGCAACAACCCTTGCCCATTTCTCACAGGGACCGGGTGCTGCCCCTGCGCGTCGCCTACGGGGGACGCCCTAGCCCTGTCGCCTTCCTTATTATACATACTGCATATAAGTGTTTTGGCTAAATATTTTACGGCCGGCCGCCTGCCTGACGCCAACCCTCCTTGGGACATTCATTGTTTAAGGAATGGGGTAGGGATAACGAGTGTTTGGGTACAGGATATTGCGGGAAAGGATATTTGGCCTGATGGTAAGGATGCTACAGTCCCGGATAAGGAAGTATTAGGAGACTGTAACAGCTCGGGGGGCCGAGCGCGCGTACTCGTAGCCCTGTTCCATGATTGGCTAGATCAATGGAAAAGGCATCCCCTGACCTTCAGCTGTTTTTTTAATATATTATATAAAATATTTGTGATTTCTTTGGGACTATTAAAATGCCCTCAAACAAATATTTCGTCACAGAACCACACACATAAACTCACGCCTGTATCACGCTGCTTGTTATGTCACACGTAATAGGGGGCTAGGTCGCAGATTCCGTGTTGAGTCCTGGAGTCAAACCCGAAACCTCGTGATAAAATTGATACCTACTAAGCAGTCAATACCTATTTATATAGAAATTTGTCCTGTAACGCAAAACTACCTGCTTTTACTAACATGGGTATTACTTTAAAATCAATTAAAGAATTACAAGCATCTGTTTAGATTTAAACTTCTTTTGTGCTTCGTGTGTGGTCAAACCCACGCTATGTTAAACAGTAAAGATTAAGTGCATGACTTAGCAATGGTCGCCTCCGTGCTGGCAATAATAATGCGAATGCAACATATTGTTAAACAGTCTTCGTTCTAGTTAGTGTTCAAATGGCAATTCTACGAATTTTGACGAAATGTAGAACATAATGTAGTGCCACCACAAGAATATTGAAGATTAGTTGCTATTCATTTAGATCGCACCGATTCTTTTGAGGGATCCACGTGATAGGACTTTTACCCTACTGTGAGGTCAGAACTTCGTACATATGTATTTATTTTAGACAAAGCAACAGAAAAGCCTCATGCGATGATTCCAAAATATCTTAAATTGGCTTAACATTTTTGCGGTACTAAAATCAAGAAACATGTCAGCTTTTATTAATATTTGGTCCGATTCGATATTTCAGCAATAAATTACTTCTATATAGGTTCTGGAATCTCGTAAGCTCAAATTATTGGGCAACGTCTTAGAAACTTCTGTAAGCTACTTAAGTCTTAAACACCTTCGACAACAAATAAATCATAGAGGAAATAAAGGGCCGATTGGTCAATTGAATGCAATTTTACGTATACGAGGGGTTATAGCTTGTTATTATCATGCAAATAGAGCAATCACGGTACCTTTGTACCTATCGATTGTGCTGAGCTATTTATTAGAACTAAATATGCTATTACGCTTTGCAATAGTTTGGTATTAGATATTAAACAGTACACGTTAATACGTATTATGCAGTGATTTATAGATGATTTTTAGTTATCTTTCAACAGGCGACGGCGAAGCATCTATTAAATAAGCCACTTTTTATGTAGCTGTTGAATATGACCACAAAAAATGGTTAAGTTTTTTATTCGGTGCTTTTTAAATCAATGAATTGTGATTGAATAACGTTTGTCTTTGAAAAACAGGGCACCTTCTATTGGATGAAATTAAATTGATTCTTGATAATAAGCGGTCGCTTGTCTCATCTCTTGATTTATGTCATTCGTTACTTAAAGCAACAAGTTTATGAATTGGTAGTTAATTGCTACTCGATTTTATGCATTCAGTTAATAAATAAGTAAGACTCAATAATGAAAAAAAAAATACAAGACGTAGATTAAGCTTCCGTTCTTAGTTCATTCAAAATACTTAGCTCTGCGTAACAATTTAATTGCGCGTTTAGTATTAAGTGCATTTGATAGCTCAATCAATATGTAACGAGAATTTTCCAATCAGTAAACCGCCCATTAATATTCAAATATTACGTATATAAAACTGTAGCGTGCGAGTTATATTTATTTTTATGTATTAGAGAAGATCACTGAGCGCAGACTTAGAAAACAGGATAAAATACTAGTAGACTGCCGGATGCAATTTGTATGTCATACCTGTTATTAAGATCTGGTTTTGTACTTCTAAGTTTTTTCCAGCCAAAGCGAGGGTTTGCATGCATCGTCGTGATTATGGATGAAAACTTGCACCCAAATTATCATTTATATTAAAGTGGATTTCCGTTCGCATTTTCTTAGACTACCGTATAAGTGTTATGAAAGATTTGTGAGACTTCTAAAGGAAGTTATGAAATATGTTTGCTTATTAAGATTTATTGAGAAAGCCTTAAAGGTTATTTAAATTTCGTCATTCTTGATAAAATTGACGGGTATTTAAAAAATGTGAGAATAAAGTTATAATAACGCTTTTGAAAGGGTAGATAAATATGTATTTATGCACTTATCGTTCGACTAATAGGTGGTGAGCTTATTGCAGTTTTCGGTTACAGAAAATTTCCTCGTGAAAAAACCCAATAACACTTTACTTGACCCGGGACATGGCTCAAGGATCCCTTGATCACAATTGTACCACAAGACTTATTACATAACTTAACACAGTAATAAGTTTGAAATTGTAATTGTAAATAAACTTCATTTTACAATAGAAGCGACGACAGTGATTAGCTTGTTGAATACGCTGGCTAGGTTCATTAGTGTCATATGTAATGTAGTTAGCAACAGGATAACTAACACCGACGATCATATTCACTGACGTTCATTACAAGAGATGTATCACTGGTTCTGAGACACATGAACTTATATAATAAATTTATCATTTCAAATGTTCGGTAATTTCATGTATAGCCTGTTCATTATTCCAATCTTTATAAAATTAGAATTGTTACATTTCGTCCCATTTTGTGTTTAGTCTCTTTATAATTTGCACGTGAACGCGTGGACAAAAATAGATTATTTCTAAGGGAATTTATGTTCGCCCTGTGGTCGGGGGCGTAAGAATACCGCCACGGTATCCCCTGCCTGTCGTAAGAGACGACTAATAGGGGATCGGGATTGTTGGGCGTATCACGGGGGAGGTGCGCCCTAATAGAATAGAAGAGGTACGATCCGAGAGGAGTCCTCTTTTGGACAGAGCGCTGGGCGGCAACGGGAAACAATTAAGGGCGCTCGCCCTATATTTACCGTACCGTCCAATATACGCAAGAGGGGGCCATCGAGAGGTTTTAGTCGGTATGCCGGCATGGAAAGGCCGGTGACCCCGACATACCCTTTTCGGCCTCCCCCCGAGGTACCGAACAGGGAGCTTAAGGTGCTTTCCTCTCGTTAAAAAAAAAAAAAAAAAAAAAAAAAGGGAATTTATGTACAAAATAAATTGAACAAAAATATAAGCTACCTTTTTTATCGAATGGAAAGCTGGTAAAATATGAGCTACCTGCAAAATATTTTATCATACGTAAATAATACATGATTCGTACAGTGAGAACAAACAAAAGGAAATCCGCATGTCGTTGAAATTATAATTTCTATTGTGTTGTATGTATCCTACAAGTGTCCTGGATAAATATAGATAAAAATGAATAGCTTTATCGTGGATCGTCGCTTTGATATGCTGAACAGTGTTAGGAATACGAAACAGGTGTTTGGTAGCGAAATCCGTATTTTTTTTATTTACAAGAAGGATGTTTATTAAAATTAACGTGCAAATTCAAGTATAGGTGAAGGTAGGACTCACAAAACTTTAGATGAAGAACTAAATCACAGTTTGAATTCATCAGAAAAAATTCCGTTGGCATTTTATTTTAAAGATTTTTTAATAGCTTTTCATGAGGCCTTACACTGAAAATGTCTATAGGTAAATTATTTTTGCTTTCAAAACAGGCGAAAATGTTGGTATGTGTGTATTTTACCAAATATTACTAACAATAACCCTTTCATCTCGAAAAGCTACAATCAATAGTTATTTACCTCAGGCACCAGGATGATGCTAGGCTGGTGTGGGAATATGGTGTCTCTCGGCGTGGTGGCGTTGGTCCCGGTGATGGAGCAGGCGATGCGATTGCTGCGCCCCCTGGTGTTGCGCGCAGACAGCCTGAAGTCCACGTAGCGGCCTGGCTCCAGCCTCCTCAGGAGGATCACGTTCGCCTGGCACACCGAGTTGTACCGCGTGCACGGCAGCGACTCGATGCCTATGTCCAGTCTGCCCATCTGACCTGATGAAGATAAACATATGATCATGCCCCTTGTTATCGTTTGCTTGTAAAGTCTAGGTGTAATTTTAATTGTCTTATACAGTGTGTCAAAAGACCGTGATCGGAAAGTGAGACAGACAGTAGCCACGGTGATTACAATTAGATTGTCTGTCTTAGTTTTAGATTACGGTCTTTAAATACTTTGTTTAAGAAATCAGCCAGCCTGCGCTTGGCCAGCGTGGTGGAATAAGGCCCAAAGGGCTCCGTTGTAGAGGAGGCTAGTGCTCAGCAGTGGGACGTATATGAGTTATTGATGAAGATAACATCATGTCCTCATGTGTAAATAACGATTGTGTTGCGGTGTTAAGCGATTCTACAAGTAAATTTTATCTTCAAAAAAATGAAAGTAAAATTAAAAGTAATATAAAGAATTCAAGAAATATAAACCAGGGTAACGACAAAATTATTGACACGAAATTGTAGCACTTATTGGTATCAGCCAAAGTAAATCTGTTTCTCAGAATTCTGCATAGTTTCGTGCTAATGACAGCCAGACTAGTATATCTGTCTGTGCAGTACTATAGTTCACTCACTCTCACTTAGTTTCAGCTTAAGAATATTGCATTAATTTCGTCTTCATTACTATGATCTTTCTTGCGACGTATAAATTAATTCAATTTTGCACCACTGCCGAAACACTTTTCATAATATGAAGACACATGAAGTAAAGGAGGTCCGAAATAAGAAAGTTGTTAGTTTTTTTGGATTTAGAAGATTTAGCCTTATATTTAAGTTTACCACAACTGCTCAATAAAATGAAATAACAATTTCAAACTGGCACGGCAAAGTGACGACAGCTAATGGTGAGTAAAATACAATCAAAATAGACCATCGAATGGCGTAATATTAAATCTATCTTACAAATGTAAGTTATTTTAAAGCAGGTAGTGTCATACCCAATTTTGAAATAGTATTGTATACCAGGATGAATCATTTACCACTAACAGTAAATGTTGTTTCAAAGTGCGAATAATGACTAGATCGATATGCTAAAATTGAAACGAAGCCGTGGCAGTTTACACCCAATTCCCAGTATGAATTAACTCGATTTTACATTTCTGAATGTCGCTGTACTCCTTAATTGGACCTCCCCGTCTGGCGCAATCATTTTAGTATCTCATTTGCTTTAATTAATTTAACAAGCGCATTTGTTCTGTGAACTGTAAAATTTAGCATTTGTTCTTTATTATCATAAAGCTGGATACAGTTCTGGTGACAATTTATTCTGCGTGTCTGAAATATACTACTTTATTTAATAGTTAAACCGTACGTTTAGTTGTATAAATTATCGGATACCAAGAGTATTATTAAACCCCACGATATTTTACCAAATGAGAGAGAGCTACCTACGTAACCTATCCGCCAGTATATTTCATAGTGCTATGGATAATTTTTTTTTCAAATTAAGGGGAAATAAAGCTAACCAAGTAACCATACAATACATCCGACTGAAATTGATTGCATAATCATGTCACGCAATTTCTTATAATCTCTGTGTCTCACCGTCTTAAAACCAAACTACAATCCAGATCCAGCTCTTAGACCTAGGAACTTACCAATAAGCTCGAAGTGGAGAGGATAGTCGAAGTCAGGGTCGGAGGCGCGCACTCGATAGATGACTGAGCCCACGGCTGCGTCAGCGGGCACCAGCACCAGCCGCATCAGGGTGCTCGGGTCGAACACTGGCTCGCCGGCCCGGGCGCCACACACTGCGCACAGCACTACCACCGCCAAAGCGAGCGTCATCCTGCCAAAAATATACACCATTAATATATTTGTAAAAGTATCGTCATCATCATCAACCCATATACGTCCCACTGCTGGGCACGGGTCTCCTCTGCCATTAAGATGGTTTAGGCCATAGTCCACTACGCTGGCCTAGTGCGAGTTGGCGGAATACACACCAAAGAGTATGAAAGTTGAAGGATGAACGAGCCGGAGAAGGCCAAAGAAAAGATGGATCGAGGGGAGAGAAGATATGAAAGAAAAGGGGTTTTTGGGCCTGTGCCCAGGGCGCTAGGACAAGGTTGGCAGACTGCACACCTAAGAACTTCCTCAGAGGCGCGCTTATGCGCTTAGGTTTCATTTCGGTGTTTTGTTTCAACGTTAAAGCAAGTGATTAATTGAAATTATCTCTTAACTCCTCCAGTCAGAAAACAGCATATTATGATAGAAAAATATGTAGTGTAACTCCTAAATCAATAAGAATGGAATAATTACCGATTGTAAAGAAGAGAAATGTAAGAATCCCAAGTAAAACAATAATGAATAACCGACCATAAATTTTGCACTGGTAAAATATACGTCTAAAGATGTTGTTGGAAGTAAAACAGAATATTACTGCCGTGGTCATTCAATTTTCAATTATTTCAGCAAATAAGAAGCTTTAAAACATCCACAGGATGGTAATTGCAAAGAAAATTTTATTCATTGTCTCAAACCTGCAAAGTTAGTCGGTTAAGAACTTAAGCCGAGTCTTAAAGAAACCGTGTAATTGAGTTTGTTCTATCCAAATTGATCAGTATTTCCAATACAACAAGCAAGACTAGGAAAGACTATTACAAACAACATTATCGGCACACGAGTCAGTTCATTGCGTCTCGTAACCCTTTTAACTGGAATTGGGGAAACCAGAAGTTCACGAACAAACCTCGGGGAGTTGGCAGCCGTAGATTTAGTATTAAATTATAAATTGGCTGATGTTTCCCGGATCAGCACTTGAGCGTTCGACCGCAAGCTAACGCGCTTTGCGAAAGGGAAAATTGTATTATGAAATCATACTGGCTTCTGTGTAGCGGGAAGCAACTCTTTATGGTTTTGCTGGTAGTAACATTGAGGATGCAATCAACTTGAATCCGTTACACTACATTTCTATTCCCAATTTAAGTGCTATTTAACTACACATTATATTAGTTAATGATTGTACGTAATGCGATTGTTATAGCTAAATGGTAAATACCATTGTTAAAATTTACAATGCGTATAATTTTGATTTCGTATTATTTTATATTCAAGTAAATGGATTCTTATTCAAAGGTGTTCCAGCTGGTGTTGAGGGATTTTTTATATGAAATTAAATAGGAGTTCATAAATGTGTCAACAAGACTGTATCTTGATGTATTTTTACTTGGTTAATACTGCCCATGAACACAAACAAAACCGCAAAAATTATATATAAGAAATAATGTACTATATATGTAATTTGGGATCAGAATATATAAGACTATTGGCAGATAATTATTTAAATTCATTGTATTGTTAGAATAAACTTAAAGGAGATTATATGAGTATTTGAATATTTCAGGAACCAATCCTTTCCCAAGTTAGCGATTCAACGTTGGTACACTTGGCGTAATATTGCCTCCAGCGAAGCGAAAACCGAGCGCTAGTTTGTGTATAAATTAGTATCTAACAGTAGTTCAAATCTTACCTACTCTTGAAGCAATAGCTTATCTTACAAGTTACTACTAAGTAACCTTGCTCTTTGACTCTCAATCTGATTTAATTTAAATTAACACAAACTATATCCGCTCCAGTAGCGGTATTGGGTGTAGTTAAAACGGGGTCAGAATAATTGAAATTGCACGTACTATAGTAAAATTCGTTGGTTCGAGTAAATCCGCTCTCGTCGTGTCTTATGCTTGTGTCTTATCTGCTTCGTTGCAGTTGTGTAAGTACTACAAACAAGTTCACTGGCACGTTAGTACTGCATGCGACTATCCGAGGAACTTTCGGATAAACATTACGAGGACTGTACGGACTCATAGGATTTGTATCGAAATTAGGTGTCTTCGTTTACACGGCAAAGGACTTAGCGAAACCAATAAACATTGAAAAACCGTTACTGAAAATACTCGAGCAGATTTGTATGGAAATGAAACTCTCAATGGAATTTCCAACGAAGTAAAGATAATTTTAAACGAGACAAATGTCGACACTCCTTCGGACTGATTTAGAGTAGACTCCACGGAGAGTCGAATCGTCCGTGTTCGTTTGTGGCGCCGTTAGCCGATGTGAAATATTTGTCTGACGCGAACACCCGACGCTGTACACTTTAAATCTTGTCGCGTGCTCGTTCTACGAGTCGTGGCCAAATATTGTCTACACTTCGAACACAACATTATAATAAACAGCGATACAGCACAAAGCGACCTATAAGCTTGTACAAAGAGACATAACTTTGTCATAATTAATATCATCTCTTCCAGTATCGGGGTTCAAAATTTTCATTGTTTTTCTTATACTTATTATCCCTATGGAAAGATAAACTAAACCGCAATGATTAGTTCTCAGTAGTCCTGTTACTCCGAGAATCAATTAAAGCACTCCCAAGGATTCAGTTAGTAGAATAATCAAGAAGATGACACTCACATATACAAAAGCCCAGAAACACCATCTCAAACGTAACATTTCTATCTAGAGTGCAAATTAAGTCCGACTTGCTCGGACAGAAAAGCAATTACTTCCATTCGATCATTCGGGAAAGCGCAGGAACGTAATTAAGGGATTATTATCCCGCAGACGGAGGATTCAGTGTCTTAAATCATTGGATGCTGTACGTTTATTCCCTTGACTTTAATGTTCGCTTTGCGGTATGGTAATGTTTTCGAATAATACCTGTTCGTCGATAAAGATTGTTGTTCGACAATTTAGCGTGTAGTAGTGTTGGAACTAAATGCACATCAATAAAAAGTTATTCAGCGCTAAGTCTGGAAACGGCAACACGGCGTGATTTCTGTGATACTAGAGTATCATTTGTCAGTGTTATTTACGAGTTTCTGTTATTCAAGGTGGCGAACAGGCGGCCTCGGGCAAGCATGATTCCAGAACAGCGGGAGATAGGCGGCAAAAATGGCGGGCGCACGATGTCACCGCCGCTGACCCCGGCTTCACATAATAAAGCGCTGTCCCTTTTTGGTCACGGCTCCCTATTATCATAACACTAAGTGTGTGAGTAGCGGACGTGAGCCCGCGCCAACATCTCTGATAGCCCCTCCTCATGCTTATTATAAATTCTAATACAAAATCTCCTAACGTTAACACTCCGCTCTGACCGATCGATTCGTAAAGATACGGAGGTTCCCAAAACGAAATTGTTGCCTCGTAAAACTTTTATTGCTAATTTAATCCTTTATCGTCTTCCCAGAAATCGAAAGCGGAGTGTTGACGTGTCTTTAGAGTATTAATAACACAGATTAGGAGTAACTTCACAAAGGCGAAAACGTAGGAAGCCGACTAGATACTTGCAATAGGATTAAGTGCCTAATTCCATATTGGGTGAATGATTACAAAATTGGACGCTTTATGTACTATAATGAGGTCTCAGTTGTATTCTTGTAGACATTTGTTTTTTTTTTGTCAACGTCACAAAGGTTCACTAGTCAGTTTAGGTCAAAGTTCTAGACATAGTCATGGCGTAGCGGTCAGTCGATACTATCGATTTTATAATGTTTACATCGCATTAGACGTAGAAGTGAATGACTTCGCAATCGCTTTGTAGGCCAACTGCATAACTCGTTATCCGTTAATTCGAATAGCAGAATGACCATCGTTCAATTATAGGAACTATAGAAATGAGCTGGAAACTCCGGTAATAGAACCAATTTCGCATAATTCTAGTCGGTTAATGAAGATATCGGCAGAGATATCCCTTTTAAATAGAGTAACAGTAATTGGGAATCGTGTGGATCAGAAATTGGCTTATTAAGGGCTTATAAATGGCTTAGTTGTTAATCATGACCCCCCATACAAGGGCATCGTGGGTTGTGCCGCGGTAAATCTGGGCAAAAACGTAACTTTATAGCGAACATCACGCGAAGTGACCCCCACGACCCCATTAGTTATGGAGTGTGTTGCAACCACGTCTTCCTGCAACCGTATTATTTAATTAGGGTAAGACCATTGCGATACCTTGAAATATAATGCATTAATTAGAAAAGGTAATAGCAACAAGAGTGATCTGTGCCTACAAATAACTACACAACGCGTAATTGCAAATGTTATATTAGGCTTTAACATTCTTCCCACGACTGCTTTGCCCCAAGTCGATAATGGTGGTCTAATGAGGTTTGAGGACTTAGCATAATATGTAACTAATATTTATTATGTCTATTATACGAATTGTATTTTTTTTTTGATAATGCATAAAAAATGATCACAAAATTCGAAAATTCGAGTGATGTGGTTTTGATCCGGAGTTATGGATGTCGTGAAGGATCATTACAACATATAATATGTGATGCGGCGTTCGATCGCAAGATTTTTTCGATTCCCGAAATTTTCTGTAACAGTGTCCTCAGTAGTAGCGCGAAGTTATAAAAAATATCAAAAACTCATAAATAGACTGGTCCCTTATTACAAAGGACTTAAACTTCTGTTGAATAGCGTACGAAGAAGTACACTTTGCCGAAGCTGGGCAGTGTTTAGAATACTGTAAATAACATTGAACAATATTACACATCAATATTTCAGAATTGGCAACTGAAAACATAGCGGGGTCCGTAACAAATGTTGATGGATTTGGTTTCAAATAACAAACTTTAGTATTTAGCTGTTGCCGGACTATTTATTGCTTCAGCGGGCTCCTTATTAATACCAGTCAGAAGCAATTTATTTCTCCCCACTATTTAAACTCCACGAATATGTTAGACGTCGCTATGTTTTATTGCTTTTTATGTATGTCCTTCCTTGTTTTGTATCAAGGTTATATATTAATACTTTGAATTATTCTATGGTTTATTTTTGTAAAAAGTTGAGGACGGAAAAATATATAGAATTTAATTTATTCCTTGGGAGTTTGTTTTTTTTAAAATAACAAACTGACCTAATTAACGACCTTGCAGACCTACTCATGTTGTTTATGTTCGCATTTATTTGATATCGTGTAATTAATTTATTAATTAATTTGCATATAAATGTAGCTAATGTTAAAGGTAATTTTAAATTTGCTGCTCTTTTTAAATTCAATTTTTTTATAGTTGAAGTTCCATTAAGTGAACAATTCGCTGATATCCAATGATTATAATTGTTGGATACAAAAACGAGATCTGAACAAAGCTTAATGTTCTTTATCATATTTTGATGGAGAAATAAAACAAACCGAAAGAGGTAAATTATCCAATGGTCTAATAGCTAGTAGGTACATATCTATGTCTGTGAACTAAGTCTTATTATACATTACTATCTACAGCAGATAAATTAAGTACAGCCGCAGAGCTATCGATATGGAATTTCATAAAATTCCCGTGCGACCAGGAAAGCAGGACTTGCAAAGGTCAAGCCACGAGCGAGTCCACTACTAGTAATCAATAATGTTCCGTCACGAAACACACGCTCCGGCCGATCGCGTATTTATTTTGTAACATGAACAGCACTCGTGTAGCGTACACGGGTACCAGGAGAGCAGCAAATAGGAAATAATTTCTAATGGTGCCACTTGTCTCGGAATTTCGCGATACCGTCCAAAACGAATTAGGGCGTGACGCTGGTGATAAATTTTATTTTGTTTCATAGATTGTTTAAGTTCCAAGAAACGTATCTAGAATTTAGTAACTCCTCACCTTGCTAAATTGGAGACAATGACAAATGTTTCATGATATTGTAAAAATATTAATTGGTTTAAGATGAACGAATTTAATATAAGCTGCTGTATAAATTACGCGGAGAATTTTTTTTAAACTCTTTATTTAATTTGTGAAGAAAAATCGCTTGGATCTATAACAAAAATCTTTTTAAAATGAAATTCGAATTGCTCCATATTTTAGATTCGAATTTATTATTACTACTTTTTTCTTTTGAGTAGCACGCTTTTGATGTCGACATATCAATAATTAACTTAAAACGCTCACTCAAGTCCAATTAATTTGAATAGGTTTAATAAACAGGAATCATTGCATCACCACATGGGCTCCTGTATCCAATAACAATTAAATGTTATGGCTTACGCGATGTTTTAATGTTTTTTTTACGTAATCCAGGCCAGTTAAGATGTGTATTTAAGACGTATTTGAATGTTATTTATTGGAATTCGATAGCATCTTCACGGACATTACGGGTAATTCAAATATTTATTTCTTAAGATTAATATTAGGCATTAAAGTAATATTTATTACCTCAAAGGTTTTACTGGCGGTCATACTTTTATGTTACAAAATGATTTATTTTTAGAATTCACCAGTATTGTGACTTCGGTGCAAAACTTATCCTTTCAAAGGCAATCCACAGAGATGCTCAATATCTATGAAAGAGCTGATATCGAAAAATCTTTGAACGTACGAGCCACAATACTTATATAAAGCGCTTTCACACAAATCCTGATTCAGTACAACAATCGAGCGGCAAAATCCATAGCGAACTGTATTACACAGAAGTACCCCACGGCGTCAGCAGAAAGTAGGATGTTGGTCGGTTGCGCAATTCCTAGGTCACAATTACGGTTCATACGAATTTGCACTCAGCGATCTACTTTCTCTGGTCACGTCTGCGTAATACAAACTTAATTTTAACAAATTATCCCCAGTTTCCTGATAGACATCGACTTCGGAATGAGTATCAGAGATTTAGTTTAAATTTTTGCCTGGGAATAGATATGATAAATGAATCGTGAACGTTTGTGACAAGCCCTAATTTCTAAAACGAAGATTGATAGCTATGAAAGCAACTTTGTATCGAAATGCTGAGATTTAATTTTTCGTGTATTTTTTTTCCAAGACCTACAAAATTGAGTTCATTTTTATTTTTAACTATAAATTCTTTACCGCTGACAAAAATTGAGATTTAAAGGTCCCATTGCCACTTTGGTTTTTGTTGAGAAATTTATAAATATTAACTTGTATAAAAGGCGTCTGTTCATGACTGCGTAACAATGCTTCGCAAATCTAGTTCAACTAGCCAATCATAATTATAAGCGTAAAATGAATAATTGCGAACATTAATTATGCGTAATAAGCAGTTCAGAAAAGCCGTTATCACGACTGATAATGCATTTTTCGTGATCAAAATTAATTTTCTTAGCTAATAAGTTACTTTCATCTCTTATTATGTCAATCGCTTTGAGAGCGTACCCAATTAGCGAAGAGCTCTTAACTGAGGAGCGAAAAAACTCTCCAAGTTGACTGTAGGGTTCTGGTTAAACTGGTTGCTTCTGTCTGTTGCTCAATTGCCACGTAAGACCATCTTGTTACACAATGTGAGCTTTTTGCCCGACGTTGTGCTCTTGAAGCCCCTTTATTCAATAAAGGCACACAATGAGAGCTCCCTTGCGTGTATTTGTATTTGTGTTTATCGAACGAATATCAGTTCCTGCGCTTTATGTGTTCTAATGGAGGAAGGTATGCCATTGCGTCTTGAACGAACAATTGTTTGCTTTGGTGTTTCTAATGTTAGCACTTATATCATTGCGTAGTACTATAAACAAATGCATGTGGTTTGACGAGAAGTGATTGAACGAAAATGTTATGTTGATTAAATTACAGAGTATGATTATTTCCCATGGTATTGTAATTACTATAAAAGTTTTTGATTAAAGAATATTAAATTGATGATTACTTTAGAGTTTAATAAAATTTAAAGGCCATTCATGTGTGCTGTTATAATAAATAATTAAAAACTATAAAAACATATATTATGTTCCGCCATTCGAAAATAAAACTTAATTAAATATAATCTAATTATGAAACTTATTGATACAGCTAAATTAAACCTCATGAGCTGACCCGAAATTTCCAACGGATCTAATGATACTGTTGAGCCTCACTCACGACACACCTATTGCCAAATTACAGTAAGTTCCACATCTATCAATTGTCCAATTGTTGGTTAACAAGGTACACCACGGCGCTCAAGTTTAGCGTAGATTGGATGACACCGTTACGGGTAGTCACGTTCACTGATTAACAAAAAATTGTTGTTACTATCGAGCTCTGTGATAGCACGACCAAACCGTTAAAGATGCTGTACTGTAAAATGTGACCCATTAATCGATATAGTTGCGTAATGTTTTGGGTTTAGTACGCTGGTCTAGATCTAGTCAAATGACTAACGATTCTAATCATAATCAGAGGTTGACAGGAGACATTCATCCCTTTTTCACTTATTAAGTCATATTTTTTGTACAAATCACAAATTTTTATTTCGTATCAAAAACGTCTAATTACATACATTTCATCTTAGTAACAGCTTTAAGTGCTTCGGTTTCCCTTTTATCACAAGTTTAATAAAGTGATGAATGTTATTCCATACACTTTGACGGAACTAAAATCTCTCACCATTATTTATGGATTGTATATCTGAATACTATTATAGAAATATTAGTCGTTTAATAGTAATTGAGAGAAATTTCTTAGATACCCGAAGCTATACTTTATTAATGGAATCATTAATAAAAAATCCTTCATTATTTTCATAATAAATGAAGACACCCACTTTAGTTCCAATTATAAATCAAACGTTTCAATTAAAATTTATCACAGTGGCAACACTGATTAATAGGTTAAAAGCTTTCAACACCCGACACGGTACGTTCTAGAGCAGTGTTTTATAATGAGAGATACAGTAAATGCATACGACAGAACGCATTCCACTCACTATTCAATGCGTACATAAAAAAAAACGTATCATGTGTCGAAAACACAGTAACAGTCAATTTCATGACTAATTTAATTATAATACACAACTTTTTTCCGATCTAATTTAATACTGAAAGAAAGTGGAACAAGTTCGGTATTCTTTTATTGCTTTTTAAAATTGAACGTCGTGGTTTTTTAGTGCCAAGATACGGGGCCATTTTCACTAATACTCCAAGTTAAACGTTTGTAATACTATCCGCCCGTGCGACCCCTCTCATGTACAGATGTCTAAATGAGTCGTTAGATGGCACTAAAATTGAATTGGTACTATTTGTTTACTTTAGATATCCAATAATGTTCCGTTTAGTAGCGCGATAAAGAGTTTTTGTAGTAAAATTGAAATGGGCTATTAAATTTCAATCTTAAAGTATCGAATTTATTCTAATCGTATGAATGATGTAAGCTGACCATAAACTTTGGTATAATAAGAGCATTTTATTTAAATGTATACAGTTTTAAATTTTAGGAATTTACCATAGGACAAAGAATGAAAAATGTAGAAGTGCAACAGCTGTAAAGAGACAAGATGTAACAGAATTTAAAATATCCTGTTTAGAATATACCCATATTTTTTTAGGAAACGATAACGAAACAGCCATTCAACTTAGATCGTTTCTAACTTAAAAATAAGTCTTTGAATCGGACATTAAGTAAAGTGTAAACTGTTTCGATGTTAAGTGACTCTTTTATTTCCCTCATTTAAGTCTGTATTTTATTCGACTCGGGATCTTTGTACATTTCTTTTGGTTCAAATACCTTACAGTTTGTAACACGGTAAAGCATTAGATTTGTACAAATATTTCTTATAATACTTTCACTGGTTAACCATTATGCGCTTCTTAAACACAAATACTGAGCACTTTTTAATTTTACAAATCTTTGTCACAAATCTACACGACATTCTTTTGATAATTACGTATTCAAAAATGACAATGAAACCAATTTCGTACTTGATACGAAGTTCGGTGTTGATGTTAATAATAGGCCCAAACTGGGTGTGTTGTCGCCTCTACATCACAATGCCAGGGGCGGCACCGGATGTACGGAGATCAACGTATTACCATATAATTCTATCGGGCTGAGAGATTTGGTGTTTGATTTTAGTTGCAGATAACGAATACTTTGAATGGTGATCTTAAAAGCGTTTGTACCCATTTAAAAAAGTTGGTTTTGTGAAACGTTAAGTCAGGTACCTGATAATGCGGTGTGTGTGAAAGTATTTGAATTAGTTTTGTATAAAAAAAGTTTTGTAATGTTTTTTTTTCGTGGATTTTAAAAAAATATGTCAACGATTTCTGAGCTTTTATTCAAATTCAATACAACTAATAAACACTAGGTTCGTAAAAAATGGACTACCTATATAGACAGTCATCATAAGTGATTTTCATACAAAATATGCTTCAAGCAAATTCAAGTACCAGGAAAGCAGAAACGAAAAGGTAGCTCGGAGCACATGTAATGAGCGCGAGCGGAGCAGATCGTTACGCGTACTATGTGTATTATTACGCCCAAGAAGGAATGCTGTAGTGGGGTCACCGACAGACCGCGGTAGCAGCCTGCTTGCATGATACGAGCTGTTACATGTATGTGCGTCCTTAGGGCAACTATTTCTGTCCGTATTAGCGACGTTTAATAGATTCATTTCTGATGTCCGGATGAGTAACAGGAATTGTTTAATGTGTGGAATTACGAAGCCAATGTTCCTTGAAAATGTTAAGTATTGGTTGTTAAACATTAGGGAAGGCAGACATACGATGTTATTACCTTTACGTGTTGTGTATTGCTTAAGTATCCTTTAGTGTATAAGGACAATTGCAAATATGTAAATAAATTGCTAAAATAGGTTCGAAAGGTAGGCAAAATGTATCAGGAACTAAATTAGAAGTAGGAGTATTCTTTCAATATCAAAATAACAATGAAGGGTTGCAATCAAACTTTCTGAAGGCATTGTTTGCAGCAAACATAAAGCAAGCCCATATCTCCGTCTACAATTGCCATTTATTTTCACAAACTAGGCGGTATTTTGCAATAGTTGAAATCACGATGCTTTCCTTATTTCGAAAAATATTGCAAATGCACCATTAATTCGATTGAACTTTCCGAACCTGTCTCCACAGAAATGGAATAAACTTAGATAAAATACCTTCCTATTAAAAACCACTAGGGTTCACGATTCCGTTTTTTACGTCGTCCATCGTACAAATAATCGATTCTATACGATGTTCGATGCTGGGACGGCTTAAGTTGATTATCGATAGGGATCTTCGACCTTTGCTCCTCTAATAATCGTGTTGAGCATTTGTATACAGCGAAATATATTGTTGGATTGTTATCGACAGTATCTGCGGTAAGCCGACGCTTGTTCAATGACTTTGACTTTTTTATATATATACTTAGCCATGAAATATTTTATACTATTTATTTTTCTTGGGTTTCGATAATTTTCGACACAATAATGCTTTATATTGTGTCTGATTCCTTAAATTTGACTTTGTAAAGTCCCTCGAAATACAAAAAAATTGATTAACACAAAATCGACTGTCACTTTTCTATTACTATTTTAAAACGTCGATTCCTTAAGAAACTGTAATTAAAATCGTCAACTGTCAATATCAAATGAACATCTGAACGGCGTATTTTTTACTACAACTTTAAAGCGTTTTAAAAAGAATCCAAATCTTCTATTGAAATATCATTAATTTTTAATAGTTTTTTGTCAAGCTAAAACTATTTGATCAAATGCCAGAAAATACTAAAGTGTGTCAATCTTGTTCTTTTCGATTAGTAAATTTTGTTACGCTTTGTGATTAATTTACTTGCAATTGGAACATCAGCTTTTACATTGGTTCAAGAACTAGTTTAAATAAACTTAGCCTTACCTGGCCTATTTTTGTTATTCAATAGATCAAATTTCATCTTTTTTAATCATAGAAATAAAATCTTTGAATGGTCATTTGCCTCGGTAGTCTCAATAGTCTTTCAATTCTAAATTTAGGCTCTACTGACAGACCTTTTAAATGAAGAAAGAAAGAAAAAAATGTAGAGATTTTATTGGCTTTCCAGAAATCTGACATTTAAAGGAGACACTAACACTTTTGCTGATATGTTTTTTTGTTAAGCCGAGATACTTTCCCGTCCAAGTCAGACTAATAATATTGTCGTACTAACCAATCACACCCCAGAATTAACAATTTTACTGCATTCCAGGAATACATCAATATTGCCCAATCGGCTTTTACCTTTTATTAATAAAATAAAATTGTTCGTCTAGTCGGCTAAATTACACGTTGTATACTTTTATCACCATTTTACGGTTAATAATTACTATAATAATGTATGAATATATTTTTTAAATTAGTGGTAAAAATGTCAAATACCGCGCTTGTTTGTTCCTCTCCCACCAGACACCCGCAACTGTAACTCCTGTGCTCCAGAATCAACCGTGACACGCACATTAATGACGCCAAGCAATGAAGCTCAGCGGATCTAGCGAATAACGAATAACGTGCTATGAGTAGGAACAATAATAATTTTAACCAAAATAAGTCTAACGAGAAATAACTTGTCACAATTCCTTTACATTTAAAATTTGTATTAGTAATTTAATCAGTCTTTTGGGAATTATAAAAATGCTATCAATGGGTTACTACACAATTGCATTAGAAGAGTAATATAAGTTCACATATATGATACCTATCATTGAAATTGCCGAAAAATATCGCTGTCATCGTATTTCATTGTGAAGCTTTCGAAATATTAACAAATCTAACCAATAACCGAACAAACTATAGATTGAAAACAAACACTTCGATTGCAGTAAGAACAATGCCTGCGGGCGGATCGGTGACCAGCGCTCATTGATTGTAGCTTACGATGACAGCCACATGGTAAAGCAAATATGTATTTACTGTGCCCGTGCAAGTTTCTACATTCACGCCCTATCCGGCTAAAGATGATATAGATGCATCTGATTTGAAATCTGCTTATTTATAGCCATCGAGATTCGTTCCATATCCTTTTGTTTCGATTGTGAAATATGAATATGTTGTGTTCAGGCTTTTGAATACAATGTAACTTAACGAATAGGGCGAAGTAAAATAGTAAAA
This sequence comes from Cephonodes hylas, assembly GCA_030295005.1. Classification (NCBI taxonomy): domain Eukaryota; kingdom Metazoa; phylum Arthropoda; class Insecta; order Lepidoptera; family Sphingidae; genus Cephonodes; species Cephonodes hylas. Next base: position 9,885,362 of record AP025366.1, read on the forward strand.
AATTAATAAATTAATGCAGTAAAAATTTATACGAGAGGCAAACTTAGCAATCTGTTTTTCTTAACTTATATGTCTATAACATCACCCTTTTTGTTTAATAATTCAAAATTATACTGACAAGAATTTACATTACCTAAAAATCTGAGACTTGTAAATTATTGTTGACATATTTGTACCTGCTTTTATTAGTATTTTCCTTTATTCGTAAATAAATAAATAATGCTTCAATCTTTGGCGTATCGGCTACAGACACGTTGAAATAATTGCCACAGTCAAAGCGATGACAATACCGAAGCACTAGTTGGTATAATCATCGCTCGTATTTCCGCGCAGCACCATTAATATTTCCCTGAAGCTCATGATTGATCGTCTGCTATTAGAGTAACTTATTAGTAGCAGTGCTACCAGACTACGCTCCGGTCGTTAACGCAATCAATAATAGCTCTAATTAAAGGCTGTATACGATGGACTGTTTGATTTCAATTGAATGCTGCTTGTGATCACGTGTGGACATATCTAACAGTTGATTAAGGCACCCCTAGCTGTCTCGTCACTTTAGGAATTTCATCTTACAGCTTAACTACTTTATTGTGCCACTGATTGTTTTAATTGAATACACAGTTTATAGCCGTGAAGGCGTTGTAAATTTCCTGACCAATGGTAGAAAATATAAAATAAATTTACTGCGTGTGTCGTTTCGAGTGATTTTACTAATAAATTTGTGATGTGTGAATAGTTTCTCGTGTGATTTGTGACGCTATAAAGTGTGGTTATATCTTGATTGGCAAGTTTGATAAATCATTGTGTATTAGCAATAAATTATTTTTTGTAATAAAATGCGTACGTACTACAAAAACACATTATACAACAATATTCCCGCAAAACACACAACAGGTGATCAATAAAAATACTTCAAATCCTAAACGGTATAAACGTATAAATCGCTCATAAAAGATGAAGCCAATATCATAACTTATAAGGAAACATAGGAGAGGTCTAGATGGACACGCTACTTAAAATGATTTCTGTTACCCTAGTAATAAATAATAACAATTGTACGGCATTTATCTTGATATTAAAGCTCCCAACAAGTCAGTGAAATATTTATGGAGTCGCAATGTACCCGTTCATTATACAAGGCGCATGCGTGTTACAAAGACGTGTTTTAAAATTATAATTTATGGCTTATTTGAGTGTCGAAAGAGTAGATTGTGTGGGTGGAACTTGTTGCGTGCTCTCCGGTGCATATTAGTACGAAATGTCAATGCAACAGATTGTATCTAAACCGCTTCGGGTTTTGTATTTGGGGTAATATATAAATGAGGTAATTCGTGATGGGGTATTGCAGATTGACAAAGACTTAAGTAGAATTATTTAGTGTTGTAATTTCAGTTTGTTGCGAATTATTTGAAAATACACTGGACTTGTAATTGATCGTAAACAGTTTTGGCGTCGCGTTTTGTTGGCACTATGGAATTGTCAATTGGAAGTTAATGTTAGTTAGAATTAATACATGCTGTCCACTGCAACCTTTTCTTTTACCGTTATTGTTAAATAATTATGTGTAGGTACATTTAAAATCATTGTAAATCAAAGCTATACTTAACAAAAAGGATAAAGTTGATATCACTTTAAGGACTGTCTTCATGCAATAACCGCTTGTAAAATTACATCATAAGTTTTGTAGAGAAAAATAGACAGAAAGTTGGTGAACCGGTGGTATTCGTATAGGGACTTCTAGGGTAGGCATCTGAGAATCCTGAACAGTACTACAACTAAACAGGCAGTCCAGGAGTGGACCGCAGACTGATATTAAAAAAGAATCCTTTTTTAATATCAGTCTAGAATAGAATAATCATTCTAAACATCCGAAAACTGTTATTTCGTGGAAAAATTATGTTGATAGTAATCAACAGTCCAAATGACGTTTGCATGTCTTTGTACCAAGTTCCGTACGTTGCAGGCCAGCGTTCTCAGATGTATGATACGGCTCAATTGCCCAGATAAGGCGCTCGTGTGTGCTGTGCGGAATAGGAATTATTTTGGCCAGTCTAGAAAAAACGCGTCGGCGGATTCTTTAGAAGAGATTGTACTCGGACTTAAAAAGTACTAAGATAGTGATTTTGCTGAAAGTAAAGTGAGCTTGGAACATGAATGTGTTTCCTTAAGTTAGCTTAGGTTGTATAGTGGGTAAATATGACACAAAAAGTTTTAATAATTCGTGTAATTCTTAAGGATATTCGTGAAAATATTTTCAGTGAATTATAATTTGCCTGAGTCTTTTTATGGCGCAGTCCAAAAATAAAACAAACAATAAAAAAATTATATCGCTATCAGTGTTATTAAATTTAAAATACAAATGGATCTCATAAGGAAGTAAATCAATCACATGATTATGCAACAATGGGGACTGTGAAGGCCGCAAAAACTTACGAGAAACAATTTAGTAAAACATGTATTGGTTTGAAGTATTATTTTAAAATGAATTAGTATGGACGAAATCGGGTACCAATTGAGTCCTATAAACAATTTATAATAGGGACTTCTTTACTTTTTAGGTGTACTAAGACATTTCACGCAATAAAAGTATTTATGTTTGATATGTATTACATATACTTGTTACAATATTCACCACAATACAACAGAGAAAAATCAATACAAACACTACAGAACTAAATGGCAAACGCAGAAATCATAACAAACAATTTATTGCGTTGCGAAGAATTTTGTATCACAAGATCCTGAACTATAAATTTTGTTACAATAGTCAACAAACGATCGCGGACACGATTGTTAGTGAAACAATGAGATAATAGTAATGATCACGCAATACGAATCACGCCGTATGACAGCGATAGTTCGTGTCAAATGCTCGTTTAGTACATAATTAAAACGTTACACGCACCGTGGTAGGGAATATTAACCTTTTGACACTGACCACGTAGTTTTCTTATTATTGCGATCTATTGTTGTCAGAGTGGATGATTTATTGTGTGTTGTTGTTTATCTGCTTCAGATCATCGGAGGTCACGCACGACGTGAATTTTTGTTTTTATTTTTAAAAATGTTTTGTTGAAACTCTCTGGGTACGGAGTTGTGACCGATTTAATTGTGGATATGGGGTGTAAATTTTGTGTTTTATATACAGTTATTGGGTTGTGACCGTCGTGGCATCCTATATCTGCATCGAAAGATAACTTTAAGTGGGAGGAGGGTCCACTCGGCCAATGGCTAAGGTACAATTCTTGGGCTTTTATGAGCATGAGCATCGAAAATAGGCCTAAAAGCTGACGAAGTAAAAACTTATATGAAATATTGGAGAGATCAGCGGAAACAAAATATTGAGTGGCAATAAACGATTATCATTCAATAAGTAGAATTATGGTAGCCTTCTCAATTGCTTCTTAACATTTCGTCACGGCAAAAACATGTACAAATATTTACATTTCAAAACATTAAGTCCCGAGATACAGGAGATTATCTTTGTAGTCGAGTCTGTTTTATATTCTCCGCTAATTATTTAAAACTTTACCTCCAAGTAAAGTTTGAAGGATTCCGTTGATACAATTCGTGTTTAAAGGAAACAATTAGGCGGTACATAATTATTGTCTTAATTAACATCGTCGTCTGTTGGAGACGTTTTGTTACCAACTTTATTCCGAGGATTTTGTAAGAAGCTTGTAATTCTATTTATCTAGTGTTGTTTTTAAGGGGATGAACGTCGTGGTCGTATTTAAACGCCAGGATATAATTTGTAGAACATTAATCCCCATATAGTGGATATAGTTAAAGAAATGCACTGCAGTTAATTATTATAAAATCATAACACTCATATTATAATATTATGATTTATTACATTATGCATTGGTGCGGGAAAATCTTCGCGAAATTTACATACCAGGAATTATCTGTATTTTCAACTCTATTATTTTCTCTTTTATCTACAAAATTACGCATATTTTTTATGAATTAGGATTTCAGCAGTCGATGAACAAAAAGAAGTAGCTATCCAAGTATCATTTTAAATTATTTTATCCACCAGCGTAGGAAACTTCAATATGTGGATCCTTATTTCTATTCAACTGAAAAATAATTTATGTACGTTCTACGTCTATACATTATTTATTTCCTACATATCAGAATGAAAGTCCGCGTCGTAACCGACTCTTACAAGCATTTAATTAAACAACAATAATACCGCGATACTATCAGCGCACCTGCCAATAAGATGACAACGGTTAACAGAAACGCAACAGTTACGTTATTGTTTCGGCCATTCCCGAGAAAAACCCGAGTCACGCTTACTCGTGGGACTCGGTCGAAACTCGATCAGATATCGCGAACAAAAATATCGATACGATGCACCGATCTGCGCTCGTGATCGATTGAGAATCAAAGTGTCACGCGCGGGTTCAATGACCCGGGGTCAGGGTCGCCTTCTCCAACATTTATGCAACGTGCAAATATAGTTTCCTTTACATTACGTGGAATATCGCATGTAAACACGTCATTGTTATTCTGTATTGAGTGTTTTTGCCCGAGTCGACGGAAAGAATACGAAGCCAGTAATCATCCCTATAAACGATCGCGTATTATGCACCCTTTGTTTAGTATCAATGCGTAAACGCTTCATAAAGTTTCTTGGGATTTTTTTGTGATAATATAACTTCTTTTTTAATGATTTTGCTAATAACGCTTTGTAAATAACAACCGCCGCTGTGGAAAATAAACAATACGGGTCGACTGCGATGTTTGCATTTTAGTACGATTGAAAAAAGGAAAATTAATAGCGAAGAGGGACTTACACCATCATTATCATCAGCCTATATACATCTACTGCTAGACACTGAGACTGAGGGGGGACTTACGTTCCGTAGAAATGATACTTACTAAACAAAGTAGAGTTTTTGCTTCAACTCGGTTTAATACGCTGAGTGTAGTGGTGACATAGCTTTACACATCACAAGGTACTGAAGCGAGTAAAAGGAGTTTGATTGCTGGGATTAGATTATTGGGGTGGAGCTGAAGGAGCTAAAAGATCAAAGGGCAATGTAATGAAAAAACAAATTATGCTAGAACGAAACTGGTTGAGCCGCTTATCAAAGATAAATAAGTAATTGCAAAATTACCATAGAATAAACCATTCAGCCTTGACTTAATAAATTCAATGATCTATTTGGGTAACATAATAATCTCTTATAATAAACAATCATGACATTAAGCCCTGTTTAATGAGGGTTTAGTTTTTTAAGCGGATTTAAAATATTACCTAATGAAGTTTGCAATGTATGGATCTAATTTTTTATCTCTATTTGTATTGAAATAAGCCTACTAGATGCAGAAAAATTATTGAGGAATCTTGCCTAATCAGTTCCGTCATATTGATGTATCAAAAGTATTTAAAAAATTCTGGCTTCGCGCGATCGAGAATAATAATACATATTTCATCATTACATTTTTCATTACAAAATCTTTACTAGTCTTCTCAAAATATCACAAAATGACATCTGACTAGGTCGTCTAATCGAATATTCGATACATAAGTTCACCGTTGTCTATCCCATCGGGGATTCACAAACAATTCTATAATAGTTTGTACTTCAAAGAAATAATACTTGAAAACGTGCACGATGCTATTGCATGTTAGCTCAGGGATTTGCTGTTAAACCTTTGCAGAGCGTCATGCTCCATTAGAACAAAGTGGAGGATTAACAGTTCCAATACAAAAGAGAAACTACAAGAATTTCTGATTTATTTTAAACTTAATAATACTGTTCTCTTAATCGTAAACTGCAGTCGTAAATTTATCAAAATAGGTTTGCGTTAATAATTGTTAATAAATATTGTAACTTCAAAATCATAACGGATTAAAGGGTTTGGTCTTCAACCCTCCAAGCTGGCCTAGTTCAAGTTTGTTAAACTTTTTGTCTATGATATTCCATCTTAAGTGTCTCTAATATGCCAATGAGTTTGAATGATTGTTATAATAGGTAAAGAAAACATAGTCTGGAAAAAATTGTATATGATACGTTCTAAGCTCTTGCGTATAAAGGATCGCTAGACCATATTGACGCTGTCAGGGTTAACAAACACTCGCTGACTGCAATCTTCATGAGAATGATATCGAATCACCATAAAGCTATCAACCGCTGTATATGGAGCGCACGAACTAACGGTCATCTGTTCCCTTAGAGGAATGATGTAGGCACACTTTGACCCGGCTTTCGCGGAATTCAGACAAAGAATATGCAAAATTGTTTTCAATTGTTGTTTTCTTAAAATTTGAATACAGAACGTGTCTTTTGTGACAGCTCTTTTACCGTACTGGGTTATAGATCATTCGATAGCCCAAATGCTTGCTATTAGTTTTTGTTTTGAATCTGCGTGATTGTAAGACCATAAAATCTTTTGTATTGTAATTTTGTTCTTTTTTATATTGCAAGGATTAACATTATAATATGAGGGATTAACTTGATTAACTTCGCCATGTATATCCATTCTGATTCCAATTATACTAAATTAAATTTGATCATTGCGCTCTAAAATAGCCATTAATTCAGATTTAAGGCCTTCCTCATGATTTCCGTATCTCCGTTGGAAGATGTGAATTTTATGATAGTACCTGCTGTTGTACTCATTAAACTTAGAACGAGGAGTCAGTTATCTCATTTACTTGTATAAGAGCGTAACTTATTTGATGAACCAGACCTTATTTAGAGTATGCAATAATACTCCCCTATAAAGTATGCATTAATCCGTCAAAAACTAAAGTTCGTTAGAAAAGAATTGCCCCTAAATATTATAGGTGAATGAAATAAAATTCCATTCACAGGAAAAAAATTACTATACATTTGAACAAAGCCAACTATTACCTAAAAATCTCGGAAGCACTTACTGTCAACTTTGCAATGTAATCGTTAACTCTGGTTATACAACAAAAAAGGTATACGATTAAAATCGATTATAATCGTTTAATTGAATAACTATTGTTCGCCACATCCTATACAAATTGTGGAGATCAATCAACCTGTCTAGGTAAAAATGTAATTGAGTGGGGTCAGATAGACCGCGCGCGATCGGCGCGGGGGCAAGGGTTAATCGAATGGGCGCCCGTGGACGTTGCGGTTGCATTATGCGCGAGATAGCGTTACAAATTAGTTTTTATAATATACCCCCATCTATGTTTTGGAGAATTGCTTTTCGACATAATTTGACGATAAACGGGGTCATATTCTAATCATTTTCGCATTTCGACATATTTGCAAATTGTAGAGCATGAGTAAATTTAACTATAGGTATGTAACTCATCGATCAGGTTTCTTCGAAATCTTTTTATGGTCTATAGATTAAAAAGAAAAAACTTAAGTAAAAACCGACAAAAATTATGAACTTCACCTTAGTAAAATTAAAACGTACCTTCTACTTTTTATCAAGAATCTATTATCCATATGATTATTGTCGTCAATAATCGCCATAGCTTATCCTCTGGTACTCCTTAAGCGGAAACGTATGCGAGAGCCTTTACTGTTTCGCTGATAACTGCGCCATAGTACAATGCATGGCTCTTGATGGCTGCGTCTACATCACGCTGCCTTTTTCATTAAAGCTCTGATAAAACAGCATTGTTGGTTTGGTTGCTGATTTCCGTTCCTTTTTCTTTCCTCCTTTCTTTATTGTTGTCTTTTTTTTTAATTATGTTTTCAGAAACCAGCTCCGATCACAAAAATACATAAACTTAGGTAATTACAAAAACATCATTTCCTTTGCACCTATGACAGGAAATTGTAGTATTATCAAAAATGATGCAAAGATATTTAAGATTAATGTGCGGATCACTAATTGTGTAACTCGGAATCAATAAGTGATTGTGCAAATAACGTTTAATAGAAAAAGAAACGCTCCCACGATACAAGAAGCTCAGTGTGGGTAAAACGATCACAAAGGCCCGAAATGTTTCAATGTTTGATTAACACCAGCATACAAATTTCAACACCAACCAACAAAGAATATTGTTATCGATCACGCCTGGCTGGTTGAAGAAACACTTAAAAAAAACTACGCACAAGGCAATTTCTCTGTGGTTTGTTGATGAAGTGTGACTAAATGTCAAACTCATTAGCTGATTTAATCAATCAATGGCCAACCTAGCGTGAGAATTCGCAAGAAATGTAATTGCTAACTTGTGGTTGCTGGCCACCCGCAAACCAGAAGGGTTTTTGAGGCAGAAAGCTCAATTTGTGTAAATAGAGAATTGATATACATTTTTGACATTATTAGGTATCATGTAGAATTTTCTCCAAAAATAGTAAAAAATGTACCAATAATGAAATTTATTTAGTAATTTGGGAAATGAACTTGGCACATCAATTGAATGACAATAGAATAAAGAGATTTTTTTACGCCAAGTGTTCATCCTCTTATTAAATACATTTTAACTTATCTGGTAACATTTTTAAGTCTGTGAATGATTCACTTAAATATGTATAAGATTCTTCAATATTCTCATAACAATAATTAAAAAATAAGACTTAAGAAATTGGATGTGACTTTATAACACATCAATACCAACTACCAAGGCTACATGTTTAGTAGAAAAAATATCATAACAACTAGTCTTTAGGTTTCATAATTGATAATTGCGCAGTACCTCAAGCAAATCCGATCCACCTCATTAGTTAACGAAGCAAGAGCTATTAAATAAACACTTTTTCCAATATCCTATTGAATGATTGATATTTATACAATCAGGAGAGTGTAGTAAATGTCCACTTGTTTCCACGACAAAAAATACACGATACCCGTTGAGAATATCAACTTATATATGCAACACAAATGGAATAATCAACAAAAACAATTAGCATTGAATACAATACCAGGAACAGTCCGCAAACGAGAAAAAGTCGTCTGAAACTATATGCAGATGTTTATAATTAAGTGATGGACTGTTGCATAATGCATAACAACGCTTTACGCGTAGTTCAAATCCTATTGCATTAATGAGAACAATAAAAAAATCGATCACATGGTAGCAAATCACTCGGGACATCGTGGAAAAGTTGCAGACGATTGGAATTTTGTTTAATATGGACGTGCGAGTGCTGCCAATGAGCCAATTTGTTGGTTTAATTTCAAATTTGATTTTGTTGACATCGATTTCCTCCAAGCACATCAACATCTTTGAAAGTTAACTGAAATAAAATTGCTTGAGCTCTACGACACATAACTTTTATACAGCAAATAGTAGTTTGAACTTTAGTTCATGGTTTCGATTCCGAAGAAACATTTGTATGTAATTGGAAGTCCAGGACTACGCCTTCGACTGGGTATATTTATTTATTCTGATAGGTTGGTAACATGTGGGCGGCAGTGATTGCTTCCATCACATAAGTCGTCTGCCCGTTCGTACCTCTTATGGCATAAAAAATATATCGGCTTTCTCGTTGCTGTCATCAAGGCTTATAGACGTTTTATTTTTACCCATTGGGAATGCTTTTAAAATATCGAATGTCCCATCGCGTGTTACATTGATTGGACGTAGCTTCTCGATTTATTTAAATTAACATTAAAAAAAATCTCGAAGCGAGATCGGGAGATAAAAGCGCCCGCTGACGTCGCCCAGTAATCACTAATTGACACCTTATTAACACTAAACATTTTACATGAATAAAATAAACGTTAAATGTAATCTAATTACTTTAATGGCTATTATATTTGTAGCATTCTCTTGCGCGGCTCGGGTAAATGTCATCACTTGGAAATGAAAACGATACTCAATTAAAAACGTCCTACGCGACGGATCAAGATACCGAATTCCGAATAAAATAATGAGGTATTCAAAAAAGTGATGCTCAAAAACGTGATTATCGAAATTTTAATGAGGCCATAAACAACGCATAGGCTATTCGGAGAGGACAAATTGAAGATGCACCCTCGGGCCGTAACAATGGGGATCGTGAGGTCAAATGTTTTTTCCCGACCAAATAAACCGCTGTGAATGGAGGCTTGATTTTATGATTTATAGAGCCCTTTATCCGGTGCCTGCTTCTACGTATTCTGTTTTGATTGAGGCTCCTTTCAGTGTCCGAAGATTGATTGTTCTTGGTGTGGGAGTTTTTGTTGACTACCTTCTACTAAATATTTTAGTTTTATTTTCTCTCACTGTAATGCGTCTAGTTATTGGAGATGGTGTGGCGATAACGCGATGCATTTTGGGTGAAAGAAAAAATCAACTGTTGAAAAGAGGTTTTATTTCTTTTATAACGTAGAAAAAAAAATCAGAAATTTGTGATTCTTTTATTTGATTAAAAATGTTATGTCGTTAAAGCTTGTTAGAGATTTGTAAAGTTAATGTGTACAATATTTTGTGGCAACTTTATTAAAAAAATATATATTTTTATGCTTTACAATTGTTATATAACGATTAAAATAAATATGTAAATCAAACAAGGGTGTAGCATTTAATCTCAAAGATTAATAGAAGTTGAAATTTGTTTATTCAAGCAGTACAGCGAGCTTGTATAATGTAACTGTACGAGCAACTAAACTCGCCGTGTGTTTGCGTGAGGGAATTGAAATATAGTCCAAACTGGTTCCACTCTTCCTACATTATTCCTTAAAGGCTCTCCAGGAACTCACTAGCTCCAACTATAGAAAATTTAAGCCGCGATTCGGATAGATAGTGATCCAGATAAACGAGCAAATAAGTAGATACATAATAACATCGGGGAAGCGAAATTGCTTGCCGGACTTGTATAATGCATTTGTGAGGCCAATGGAGTGAAGGCCGCGCGTTTGAAAGTCACGCGCCTTTTCACCCGATGGCTTCTCCCATTAGAGTGGTCGTAAACAAGGACACATCGACTGTTACTAATGCCCACACGTCATGAGTTTACGACCAACGGCCACAATTTTAAAACGTGCAGCATCTAAAACGATGCTCATAAATAACACCGCGAGAGATCGGGCGTGATCAGTATTGAACCCTCATGCATACACAAAACAACTTAATATAGTGGTTCCGTACGGAGGGCTATTGAAGGACGATCGTGTCCTCACAATATTTGCCCACGGGTCCCTGCAATTGAAATGTCCCGCTAGCGAAGTGGGTGCGAGCCGTGTCCATTTCCGCAATTTCAAGACGTACAAGAGGCGATCGTGTACCGACAATGGGCGCTATCGTGTGGCGTCTAATCACGCGGGCCGTTGTACTGTTAGGTCGCTGTATCGCCGCAGGGCCGTGCGCCGGCGCAGGCACTGCACTCCGGTAATATGCGTGCGAACGCGATCCGATCGTCGCGAGTTGCGAGCGAAACATCTCTCGCTCGCTGGGAGCACTATCTACTGATGCACTAATAACCGTAGCGAACTACGCGATTAGACATGCATGCACACCGCGCAAGGTCACATTGAAATTCCCTCCTATATAATCGATAGTGAGGAAATTTCGAACCGTGATACGTACAGTAGTAACGTCGAATTACTTGACAGTTAATTAGGGTCCGCTATTGAGGCGGGCGCAGGCATGTTTCGAGTTTTGTCTTGTTGTTGTTTCGTAAGGTTGTCGTTTGTGCGGCGGTAACAACTGCGCGTATGATTTATAGCCGTTCAGCCCTTGCTGCAGATTGAACTCTTTGTAATCAATGACAAATTATGTGGCTACCATTTACTTTTATCCGGTACTCGTTTCGTTTCATGCTAGATGTATTATAACGGTTCCGATAACATTCACCAACAGCGAACAGTTAGGCACAAAAGCTAAACACAATAGGGTAACTAGTTTAGATTTATTGCATTATATCTTGCACAAAACATTTAATTTCATAAAGCAAGTGACAAGACAAAAACTCCAAGAATTAAGTGTCGTAAAAGCTCCACATTATATAGATTCAGGTTACTTATTCAATTGACTGGACATCGCGCCGTGGGTTTAGTATCATAACATTACAAACGTTATATTTATTGTTACAATAATATGACATCAATCCTTTCATATGCACCTATTTGTTAGTGGAGCAATGCGATTATTCTATCTGAACGATGGCCATAAATTTTTCATACGACGCATTCACATCTCATGTAACAATACATTCAGTTACGACAAACAACATTTATTAAGAGCGGACACAAAGGCAAGAGCTCGCGATGCCTCCACAGACCTGGGAATAAACACTTATAAATCTCGAAAGGGTTATATTTAATCACTAGTGCCCTCACAGAGAGCACGTTTGCAGTTGAAAACTAGCATTCTGCTCGGTAAACTCGAAAGGAAATTCACAGTTTGTTATTACAAAATTTAGACGACTGATACTATAAACGCGACTTGTTAAAAATAATCATTGTTTATATACTTGATACTTTCACAGTTGAATATAAATTAAAATGCGCTAAAGTGTTGGATTGGCTTCAAATTATTCTAGACAGTCCACACAGAATATTATTTTAATATCTCGGTTTATTGGTACCGTGTAGCCAACAACTTTGGTTATTGAGTGCAACGCAACTTTGTAGTACCTAAGATTTGTACGTTCGGAGAAAATTTACATTAGTAATTTACATGAATTGATGCCATTATTATGAGCCCGTTCTCGTATTCAGCGAAAATGTTTTATCAATTATTTTATAGTTAATAGATTTTTAAGTCTACAGCTTTATTTAACTAAAAGTCTCTCATTTAGAATTTAAAAACACGCAAAAACTTTCATAAAGACAAACACTTTTGAATTAGCTAAACAATTTAGCTTCAGTACATTCATATTCCACACAATCAAATACTATGTCTTGAATATCCAAGTCGGTTTACATCATCGTATTCTCGTAACATGACATAAAATTGAGTGCAGCGAACCGCCGAGTTCCGAGTGAGGCGGAGTAGGCGCATCGAATTATTTTAATCCTGCGCAGTTAGGTCTTTTATTATGAGCATGAGGCGCTTTGTTGGAGTCCAGCAAATCAGCTTAGGGGACGGATGGTGCCGCTGATATCTCTTGAGCTTCGTATTATATGGACCTGACGGTATTCCTTTTATTCCTCGAAAGTTCCTCTGCTGACTGAAATTTTGTGAGGTCAATCCACTATGTGTGAGATATGGAGGCTATTGTTACGCTTGGATTGTAAAGTCGGCTGTATGGGATGTTTGTATGCAAAAGTATTTTGTACGTTGCAGTTCTTTTTAGTATTTTATGTTATACAGATATATATACAAACATACTAGTGAATCTTACGCAATGATAGACAGCAAAGATATTTGTGTTTAGCATTCTTCTACTATATTTAGACAGCACATGCGAAGACTTGCACTTATAACATTCAGGGGATCGGGCTATATAATAAATATATATGTAGGTATTTTAAAAAAACAAACACAACGAAAATCCAACTAAAACTTTCATTACAGTAAACCTATCTGGGATTAAACGCATTGCACTCCCTTAATAAGTCACAGAAGCGCTCATATCTCTTCGTAATAAATTCACAATTACTTCTGCACCAGCGATTTCAACTCGGGAACAGAACTACCAAATGTTACGAGCGTCGAATGTACGTTGATAATTACATCTGACGTTCAAAATGAGATTTAAGTGTTACGTCACATATTGTATTAACAAACATTTATGTTTTCGTGTAAATATTAAACTGAGGAGAAACACAAACAAACAAACATACCTCACGCCTATATTCCCCGTAGGAGTAGGCAGAGATGCATTTTTGCACCCACATTTCGCTAGGTATATATCAGTCCCACGTAATAGGGCCACGTAATAACGCCCCAAAAAAAAGATTTTATGTGAAAAATTAATAACATATTGACTTGAATACGACTGCTGAAGCATAATAATAAAATCTCGATTTTTTAGCTTTTATCTTCCTACTTTGTCTTCCAACTCCTCTCGTGCAGATTTTTATGAGAGATCATAGTCACTTCTATTCAAACTTATTAGAACCGCAAATAGTTGACAAATGAAACTATGAAAACGATAAATTGAATACTTCATATACTTAAAAAATCTCAGAGCCAACGAAACGTCCAAGGCCTAAACTCTTAAGACCAGATTTAATATAATCCCTGTAATCCTTGTTATAGTATCGTATTTCGTGCGAAGAACAATCATACAAGTAATAAAGCTTATCTATTATAATGCTGTTTAGTGGAAACCTGTCAATGAAATCCGTTTTAATGCTATTAGGGAATGTATTGCGCGCGTCAAGAAGCAACACTTCACACGACTGCTTTCTGTATTGGGTGATGAAACGCCATGAACAATTGATGGAAATGATTTCTTAGGTGTTCTACTTAAATTATTCTTGTAAAAGTACTTACGTGTTATAATGTTTAAAACTGTGGATAGGGCTGAATTGCTATTTAAAGTAGAAGATTTTATCATGAAGTTAATTTGCGAATATGATTTTTTTCTACAACTCAATGCAAATAAAATCAAAGTAATAGATAACAACAATTCTTTACAATGAAGCAGGGTTACTGAAACTCATTACAAAATTGTTATTTTTGTAATTTAACCTAGGAGGGCATGAAATAATTGCTGTGCTTCATATTCTAGGAACACCATCAATGAATGTATTATCGTAAAATAGGTTGATCTGGTCTAAACTTCTTTTCCTAAAGGAATTAACTAGTACTTCTTCAAACAATATTTCCATATGGAGACACTATGTTAACGAAACAGGATTCTAACCAACACTAAAAAGCCAAAGACAATTTAACCTTTTATCTCCTTGTTCATGATTCCCTCATCAAATGTCCAAAGAGAGCAAACATTTTAACAAGGTTCTCACACCGTACACAATAGTTCTCAACCTATCAAGAAATAATACGTAGCCGACTTGAGCCTTTTCAAGAGTAAAATAATTCTTTAAGTCAACAAATGCGGTCAAGTGGCCGGGCATATGATAAGGAGCTTAAACGTCGACCCGCTCGCTAAACGTTCTAAATCTGATTATTTTTTCCCCCGGCTTTCCGTAACTAGTTTCAAAAGGTCACGAACTAAATACGGGCTTACTATTAACACCTCAGGGTTTTGTTTATGCGAAAATATGCTACATATTTTTTTGTTCGTCTTGATGCGATTTTGAATTTTTTTTGTTTTTTTTTTGTAAGTTAATTAATAGTATGTAACATGAATATTAACATTATCTATATTATCAATCAATCCACTATACTAAACTACTTTTGGTCACGGTTACAATGGCTACCCAAAATAGATGTTTCTAAAGAGTAAGATTTCTTATAATTAATTAATTTATTTAAACTTTATATACATGTAAGTATAAAGGCGGACTTAATGCCGTAGGCATTTTCTGCCAGTCTATCTTTGGACGATTAATCCCTCCTTTATTAATAAATTGAATTTGTGAAATTCATATGCCTAAGATTAGAACCCGTGACCACCGATTTGGTCTATTACTATGTCATGCCAACATGTATTTCATCAATTTAAGTTATGAGTGAAAAGCTTGAATAACTTGACGGAACAATTAAATAAAACGTAACAAGTGACCGCATTTTCCTGTTTAATAAAAAGCATCGTATTTCTTTTCTTTCTGAGACACAAAGTAATACAATAAATTTTGTGTTTATTTAGGTCAACGTTTATTCAGAGCATACCAATGTAGTGAACCTGATAAATATAAAACATGCTTCTTACATAAATAAAGTAATAAGTCATATAAATTGCTCTGTTAATGTGTAATGTCGTCTTGTGTTTTTATACTAATAACCAGAGGAAAGTAGCAGTTATTACGAAGAATATTGTTCGAAAATGAAGTACGCTATGAACATTAAATATATGTTTTTTATTTATAATAACGTTGCCTTAATTCTGCTGTTTAATTTATGCAAAGCAGGGATCTGGTTTACTAGACTTGAGATTATAGTCCCAAGTATAATATAATGACGATATCCAATTTTTGCGGCAATGATTTTGTATGATCACTTAGTTCCATTTTGAGTCTCTATATCTTAAAGTCTAATGACGTTTTAACAATAGCATTTATATGGATTCCAGTAAACGAGAGAATAAATTTTAACATTAAGGATTGTTAAAAGTTATACGTTTACGCACCCTTGAAGTCCTACAAGTCCAAGAAATAAAACGAAAATAAACACTTACACCCTGATATTAAAATACGTTTTAAATAAAAAATGAGACATTTTACTATTAAACATCGAGGTCAGGATCTATAAATTAAAGTACAAAATACAGTATAGCTATAAATTATATAAATTACATAAGAACACGGGGGCGTGTCGGTAACCCACTTTTATATCGCACTATCAAACTTGTTTAAACTGTTTAGGTAGCCTTTGTAGGTCGGTATTACAAGTACTCTTTCACGCATACACAGTATTAGGGTAGAGATTTATGATTAAACACGATTTGTTAATTAGTAAATTTTGTGCAAGTGAGGATTTTGTTTAAGGACACAACTCAAGTATATGGGCAATTTTTCTGCGTACTGAATTAAAAAGCCTGAGATTTTGATATCCTCTTTCGGCTGTAATCGCGGTACCGAAAGAGAAGATAGTATTTTTTTTATTAAAATAAACTATTCTATCTTTGCCTATATAGAGGGTTGTCATTGCAGTTACCAAGCCATATTTTCGGACTCCTGCTAAGAATTTCTTAACCGTAAATCCTGGACATTTCAATCTCTCCTCATCGGGAGCAACGAAGGAGGCACATAAATTTTAATTTAGAACGCTTACACTGTGGTTCACGCGTTGCCCAATCTTAAGAGCGATCGTCTGCCGAAGTCAAGTACCATTGTTCATCTCGGCTAACAAGCCATCCATTCTGTGACCGATTTACGTCAGGAGCCAATCATTAAGCCGGCATAGTTAATGGTGGGCAGTATTGTTCCCTAGTGAACTCTATTACGCAACTGAACTTCAAACTTTCGTTATTAATTATGGGTTATTGGCGCCTCGGCTGACTGCTTTGTTTACACGCCTTGGGTAATGCGTGGTACAATGGCTGTGATATGGTATGGAAGCGGTCGTGACTTCGCGCATGCGCCCTTAAGTAATTGATATTAATACTCATGATGTGGTACACTCAATTCGAGTGGTGCTCAGTGGTCGATATTTGACCGTAATTTAATATTTTTTGTCAAATAGGTGCTTAGTCAACATTGCCAGTGTAAATGTTATTGATTATTAACAAAAACGATGTATTATAAAATATTTTAACGACTTCCAGCCTTTACTAGCCCTTACCTAGTCGCATAAAAATGTTTTAATTCGGCTTGTCAGACTTCTTACCGCGTAAAATACAGATTATATATTTAATGCGTAATTTCAAAATTGTTTCCTTTTTTATACAAGTTTACGCCCAAGATTCTTTACGTCATTCTCTTTATGGTATTTCCTGACCATTTTGGACTAGTCGACATTACTATAGCAAGTACTAAACCAACTCTTGCCTGCAAGCCGGCCATAAAATCGTCGTCCAACAAAACAACAATCACAAACTCTTAAAAGTATTTCTAAGACACCAAACGTGTGACGCGTGATATATCTGCCTTTTAAGATAAAGGAAGCACACTATACACACAGTATTAATGCATGTCCACACAAGGTACTGGCCGTAAAGCGTACACACAAAATGAGTGGGGACCAGTACTTGCGCAACACCGTGGGACTGTTGCCCGTACATATGGCACGTCTGAGAAAATTGTGCGTGTTTTCAAATAAACGTAATCTTTAAAGTTTCGTTGTTGATGCGTAGGATTTTATCGATGATTGCGAATTTGTTTGTTTTATAGTGATGCGACATTGATGAAAAAATAAGATCATATAATAATTTTTAATTAAAAAGCTAGGATTTATATCGGCGTGTTTCAGCATCAAAGACTTTTCACTTCTACAAAATCACAAGTCTTGAAACACAAAATAAAACAATCCACACACTTTGTTTCGGAGTCAGACGAACTATGAACAAATCTTAACAGTAAAAGCTGTCTTGTTCCCGAGTTATTCGGTGTAAAGGGCGGCCAATTTTCAATACAAAAAGGACTATCCTAAATTTAATATTTCCTTAAAATTGTCAGCCTAAACTCTAGAGTTCAACGGAAAATCTGCAGCTCAGTTGACTGAATTAGATAGTAGTTCTCAGCACAATGAACTTATTAATTAAACATTTCGTATGGCCGCACATGGTCGCGAATATGCGAGCCGTCCACGTTTACTTCTGGTATGTCATATGAATTGCAATGTATTTAGATATGGGGGATAATGAGTAGACTACTGTGTAGATTTGGTTCGATAATCCGATTTAGTATGTTCGAAGGAGACCACGCGTTAATTTGTTTGTGTATGTTGTAAATTACCAAAATAAATATGATGTGATGTTTGTTTAAATACCTATATATAGAATATACTGGATATAATAGATACAGTCTTTATAAATAGTGATGTGTATGTGTCGCCTATCTGTCTGATTATGGCTGGCGTAGTTGTGATGGTAAATACTAAAAAATTATAGCTACAAGCTGTTTATACTATACTAGTTACAATTAGTTCCTTTTGTGACAATAAAAAATGTGCGCGTTTCTAATTAGGGAAGGTGTTTTTATCAATCTTTTATGTCGTCAATACTTTCGATTTTTATGAACTAATGTTGTTATCGCCATAATAATCCTCATCGTATATTTTACAAACCTTACCAGCAATGTTGCACTTTTACACTAAAACCACCAACAACCCTCGCCCAAAACAAATACCTGAAACAAAAATAAGGTAATGTTATGCAAAATTATACCATTAGATTTATCCAAGACGCATCTTTGATGGCCAAAGGGCACACACGTCGCTGAATACAAAGTGGAATAAAAAAGCCTTCCTAATGTTTCTCACAGCATACGACCTATGATATTTCGCAGATAGTGGTCATTCTTCACGGCATAAATTACAGAACCGAGGAAAAGCCAGCGTCACGCGCGCCCCGAGCTACTCAAGTACAGGTAATATGCTCAAATCAGTTGGCAATAACTCATGCGGTTCAAAATTCGCATTTGCTGTTCTGCACGCATGTAACGAGCTGATGATCGAGGCGCTTCTCACGCGAGTAATAAACATACGTGATTCTGAACATTGATTGACAGCCCTAAGGCGCGGTTGGCTAGACACCAGAGATAGGATAGGCCGCATGTTCGATTCCCGTTTCGAGGCAAGTGTTTGTTTGATCCACAAATATTTGTTTTGGATCTGGGTGTATCACATACATAGTTCGGTAGTTAGAGACTGAAAAGTCTCTTGCAGTTTTTGATACCCAACGTAAAAAACTTCTATCTTTAACTAACTATGTATGTGATTGTTAGGTGTATGACTAGAAGCAATAAAAAATATCTGAATATTATGTTAATTCATCCACCTTCCTTATTTGGGATTTTTATATTGGTACGTTTGGTAACAACTGCATTAATTGTAGGCAAGTTGCCATATAGGTGATCACATAATATTTCCAAGAGATAAAATCAATGTGAAAGTTATGATTAAATGTTTAGATATTTTTTCAGTGACGTAAAATTAAATAAATATAAAGGATATTTAGCACAAATATGGTTTATCAACGGTAGATATTTTTATAAAGATAAATGAGAAATTTATTCCTACCAACACGCATAAGCTAGCAAAGTGAAATAAGAGCTCTTAGTTGAATATGACACCGCGTTCCAAACATTGAGACATACTTTAAACATAGACAAAGAATAGCCGACTTTTATTACTCAAACATTTCTCTCTCGATTCTCAGAACCCAAGCCACCGGTAGGAGGTACTAAATTATAATTGTGGTCTCCATATTTACTAATAGTTCCGATAGATTTGTTATGCGGAGCACGCAGCTAACAATGCGCGGGCGCTGCGGCAGATAACTGAGCGATATCAGCCAGCGGCGCTCCACTCCGCATGTCCAATGATAACTGTACCGCCAGATACCATAAATATTTCCCATACGACTCGATTATTCTCGGCATACGCTTTTTGCAGCCTTTGAACTTGGACTTATCAATCAATCTTTAGATCTTGAGCAAAAAATGCTCGCGAACTCTTGGAATATATGCGTGTCGTTTAGTCTAGGGATGGGTTTAATTCCTGGCATTACTATTGGGTATTTGGAAATTTGCCTAACAATGACAGCAAGTTTCCCTCCTTTTACATGAAAAATATGTACCTAATTGGTAAAATTTAGGTCATTTTTGTCCAACCCTGTGGGTATACGGGCATGAGTAAAATTTATTAAAACACGGTAGCTCAAAACCGTTAGCTCAACGGACATCGATTGTAGTGAATTTAATGAGCGGCTCATAAGCAAAAATATTCCAGAACGGTTCGACGAGTGGGAAGCGAAGAGCGGTCACCACGAGCTTCTAGTTGGGAAGAATAAATCTTTATTTATGTCGTCTCAAAGATAGCACCATCTCCTGCGTCCCGACGAAACCCAGTGCGCCGTCATTACTCAGATATTTATTGCGTTAGCTTGTTCCGCAAACGCTCCACCGAGACGTCGTCGCGTCGTTTATGTTAATTTATTCGCATTTTAATGAGACGCCTGTAAAATAGCATTATGCATTATCATGCTTATTTTTATATTTATGCACTGAACTGTAACGGCCTTTGATGCTTTTTTGTTAATTACATTCTTGAAGGTTCCTATTGATTTATAATTTGATAGTGTAGTTCAAGATTGATTGTCTTCTTTTACTTTGTATTCGCCCTCTATATTCCTGATATAAAACTTTAGTAGGTTACACCACATACCGAAGATGTAAATCATATCACAAATTTCCTGCACTGGTCTCGTTTCCCAAACAGAATTACACAGAACCGTAAAATCTGTAATACTCAGTCGGGTTTCGTTCCCACACAGCCCATAAGGCGCGTGCCCGAATTGTGTAATTGTATGACATATGACGCAAGTAAGCCACTTGGAAACCTGCATACAAATTGTGCTTAAACTTTTCATTACTCGGGCTATCGTCGAATCTCTAGACATAACAACCGACCTTATTTCGTGTTAGGATTGACGCCAACGTAAACACCTCTTTATTTGCCTAACCTACATGATGAATTTGTTTTGAAACAACCATTGTTATACCACCATTGTCTGCGTGAAAAATACTCACTTCTGATTTAGAGAGACCACACGGAAGTGCCAGTGGGATGGCCCTCAATAGACGGACAGACGATCTGATAAACGTAGCAGGGAGTCGTTGAATGCAGATCGTATTAAATCGTGGGCTAAGGAAATCTATGAATATATTTAAAGTTATAAATCATGTAATCGCAGCATCTGCGATATCAAATTATTACTTCAACATGCCTTTCGAAGAAGACTAGCGAGCTTTAATTTATTTTTTGCACAACAAATGACTACAACGCAGATAATTTTAGATACTGTCTTTTTGCCAACGTAAAATCATTCACGGCCTCTAAGGCGGTAATATTTTCCTCAAAACTTTTTGCTGCTGGCTATAACTTTAGTTTCTTAGCAACCTATCTATATAAAAATGAAATACCGCAGACATCTACACTCTTAAAATCGGGCATATAATTTACTTGGCATTGTTATACCCATTTTTAATAACTGTTTTAGAAAATTTCTAACCTCGAAGAGTAAAGTAGTGGTCAGAGAACTAATAGAAGTCGTAAATAAGGTAAAAATAAATAAGGACCAAACCCATACAAAAGGAGCAAAATTACAAGCAACAGGTGATTTATACAACCCCGGCGGTATTTTATTGATTTATCATCATTGCAATGGCAAGATGTAAAATATTTAACTGCAAAACTTATTTTATGTGCGCTGCATAAAAAATAATTAAACTCTGCTTAGATCCTTAAACTATTTATCATAAATCAATAAAATATAATTTCAAAACATGGCAGCTCATATATCTGCCCTTTTCCATCTAACGCCTTGTGCGGTTTCATCGTCATGTGTAATTTAAACTCCTCAGTAAATACAAATAATCTTACAATCTCAACATAAAAACGCTCTTTGTGTCCTCTTCAAATATGATTAAAGATCTCATCAAATGCGACGTTAATGCAACTCACGACAATAATCATTCAACTTATGACAATAAAAAACATCGTTTCGTCACTATTTGACACTAATATTTACCAAGAGACTAACAGAATCTGTCCCCGTTTATTTGATTAATGAAACAGCTGCTTGTTCCACAGTATCGTATGCGATTGCATGTTGCCAGCAATTCTATTTCGAGTCGATTGTTGTGTCCAATCTTACATAATTTTCATATCGATCCGTACGTCAATTGTTTATTCTTATCTGTCATTACTTATTGCCATTTCTACGTCATTGATTTGATCGTGCGGAATTGTTTTGCGTTCGTAAGCTCATATTTTCCCCTTGGGTTATGAAATGTTTGTTCCTAAAGTTTTTCTAGCACAATTGCACGCTTCATTGCATTACTGCGCTCAAATTATTGACATTTTAGTGTTTGGGCAAAATTTGGCCTTCAAAAAAATTGTTTTAGTTTATGTTACAAGACAGTCTGCATTACATATATTGTTTATCACAACATAATAGCACTAAAAGAAAATAACTTTTAATATTACTCACATAATTCTATCAAGCTCTAGACCACATTATATCACCCATAAACTCAACTCGTCGAACCGGTCCGTAAGACAATGAAAGTTTTTGATCTCATGGCGCTTGCGTAACTCATTTCTAATGGCAACTTGTGCAATTAACTTGTTTAACGCGTGATGTAATTAAAACTATTGGTTATTGTCACGGCGTGTTGGCCTGCTTATTACGAACAAAGCTTTTACTTTATAGAGATATGCATAAGTACCGTCTTAAGTGTACAAGTCACGCGGAGAATTTAGAAATTCTCAAACCTTCGACAAATCGGCTGCTTTCATTACTAACATGTAGAGAGTACCTATAGCTCTTATCTGTTTTAAGAAATAGGATGTCAAATAACATAAACAGAAAATTCTAACAAAGGAGAAAGATGATATAATATTTATTATAATTGCTAAAATTATATTCACATTAAACGATTTTGTAGTTGCCCTATTTTTGCAACCTTTCAAAGAGACCAAGCCACATTAGATACCACTGAAAGAAACATTTAAAGGATCCAGATACCCAGCAAGAACGAGCTACATATTGTCACCCTCACGACATCATCATCAACCAAAATTCGACCACTGCTGTACATAAGCTTGCCTTTATCCAGAGCTTGATAGAAGCTATAGATATCACAATGTTTCACTTATTTAGTCCAAAATATGCGCTAATACAATTGTGTTACCTTAAAACCTCAGTAGGTACAGCATCCATTCACCGGATGCGATGTCGTAATGCCACGAGCATGTGTACTGCATTAGTTTTATCTCTTCGATCTTTGTATCTGTTTTAAATCTGGCTAGAAGTTTGTTTGCTTGCTTATTTGTTACTCGAGCGTGACCCGATAAAGATAATGTTTTCAGCGCCTGAGTTGTGTGACAAATGAAATGGGTTTTTTGTACGTACGGTATCTTAATTGAGTGACTTAATGTTTGTTTATTAACACCTTACGGATTTCGATAAGATGTAGATACTTTTATAAAGGAAGATATAGAAAGTAAAGATGTTTTTTTCAGATAAACTGTAACTTTTGTTTAAATTTTATTTTAATTTTAATGCTTCATTTATAGTTCTCTCTTTTTCTATTAAGGTTTAAAGAATAGCGTAAAGTATGAAATTGGTATTTTTATATCCTTCCAAGTAGTAGTACTATAAAACGTTAACAAACCGTTTTAAAATGTAGAACACACGTGGAATATCATTTGTTAAAACCAATCACCACTGGTTAAAATGATTCCCAATTAGCGAACGAAGCATATGTCCAATACTTCGTTGAAAACATTAATCGCACAGATCGTGACTTCGGTGTTTTGAAATCAGAATTTTACACTATGTGTGGTCCAGCAAAATGGGGTCAAATATTTTCAAAGCATTATCACAAGGCCCACCAATTAAAAAGTAAATAGAATGTTATTCTGGATGTAAAAGACATTTTTTCCCTCGTGGCATGCGCTTTGAAATGAAGAACAAAGGCGGCCGTGTTGAAGCGTCCTTAAAAACTATTTACATTCCTAGATTAAGATACGTCTACAGTTTTTGCAGCTGTGTTGCCTGCTTCATAAATGTTAATGAATACAACACAGACCTAGTTTATATCAATTACAAACTTCATACTTTAAAACAAACCGGCTATTTTAGTAGCAATAAAACGTATGGTTTATGTTTACAAATGAGTTTGAGTACCAGAAATGTATTGATGGATTTGCTCCTGCAGTAAATTATATAAATCTATACTAATTGCTCTAGATTTCAAAGTTACTAATCCCACTAATAACCCCTTAAACACGTCTATAAATAACATTTTACTGTTCCTAGAAACTTTTCAAAAACTTCTATCTATCTTCGCAATTGCCTTTAAAAATATAATTACCAACTATTGAGTTATTAGTTCGTAGATTAGCAACTTTTTGTCCCCAACCTTTAAGCGAAGTTTTTGTTCATAGAGTCTGTTTAAAAGCGGGAAGTTCCATAGACTATTACCTGGAATGACTTGACAACAATGGGGTTCATTGAGCGATTAATTAACTCCCATGCACGTGTAATTACGTCAGTGAGTGCTCGATATCCACTTCACTATTGTAGTTACCAAGAATAGGAAATGAAAGAACCGACTTGATGACCAGCCACTTCCCTGGTCGCATTGAGATGTAATTACTGGCCACTCGGAGCCCTTAAATCGAGACCCGGAGTAAGTGTGGATTGGACACGAAACGGGTTTTTAATAATTACTCAAGCTATTATGAGTGTCACGTTTCGAGGTATTTGAACTTGCAGACTATGAAATAGCTTGGGGTTTATTATGACTTTAGATGATATTGATAATATTTTTGATTTAGAAGTTACATGAATCTTCCGAAATGAAAATTCGTGTAACAAACCATCATTGATTCTCATTGAGCATTTAAATTTAAAACTTTTCTAGCTAGTCTACTTCTCAGCTGTGTATGTGATGATGTGATATTGTAGAAATGTATAGAGAAAAATAGATATAGGGACGAAAAAATCTTAAAAATTTTGAAGCAATCATATTCTACCCTATAAGGAAGATTGTATTGAACCACGTATAGTCTATCTCTATATTTAGTTCCTCGACAAAACTTAAAGCAAATAACATGAGAATGAATCATTGTGTGTCAATGTGAGCACAGGTTTCCTCCTGAAAATAGGCTGACGTGTCATATCTTTTAAAGGTCTCGTGCATTTACGATATCTATCGCGATTATTGTAATTATAATGCAATATTCAGCCTCGGTCTCATATTATTATTCGACAGGCGCGTATTGTGCACAGGACGTGGTCCGTTGTCCAGGTTTAATGACGTTGACATCTGGCGCACTATGTTGAAAGCCAATGTGCTTGAAATGCCTGGCCAACATCTATGAATGATTAATACACTTACGCACATAATGCACCGTTTGTCCGACAAGGAATTTGTATATAATAAAGCAATCAGTACCTAAGTAACGACCTCTGGGGATCCGATTAACGAGTCTATCGGATTCAGTCGGAGCGTGGAATGAAAATTGGCGGATTTAATTCGCCTGTTGATCTATTACCTATAGAACCTATAGAATGTACTCACATTCTGTGTGATCTTAACGCGTATAAATACGGTATGAAATTGTGTGATCAAGATATTTTTTCCTAAGTTACATGTAACTTCATAATGGATGATTTACTAAGCTATCCTAGAGAAGAAAAAAAAGTAAACTGAATAACTTAAATTTATTCGCATTGAATTCATTTTAAATGGTCCACCTTTTAAGAGCAGCCAAGAGAGGATGAAAATTTTTAATGAAAATTACCATTCAGTAGACTAAAAATATGACATTTAATGTTTTGTAGTTAACTCTTTTGCTATCTAGAAGTTCATTACAATTATATAAGAAGGCTTTATGCCTCAATTATTTTGTAAGTACATCGTAATTTGGTAGAAAGTTACACAACGAATCAGTAAAAAAGTTGTACCGCGTTTTCTCGATTAGATGTAGTTATTCATATTTTTTGTTGCCAACAGTGATGTTGCGTTACTTGCAATACTTGTACCATTTTAGTAATTGCTATCGAAGCGGAATCGAGTGGCAACACTGGGCCCTTGGTAGGGCCTATGCAATAGGGCTGCGTGTGTGATAAAATATTGTGGTGTTTTATCATAATATCATGTGATACTCATCGCAAACACATAACGATTACAAGCGATATTATGGAAAAAAAACTTCATTATTGTTAGCTAAATTCGTAATAGATAGCCTAATTTTTATTGATATCTATTTTTCTCCAGAAACAAGTCCCATATTCTTTTAAAAAAATCAAAGATTTCAAGAAAAAAAAAATAAGACTTTTTGTTTAAGTTTTCTATTGGATAATTTCAATATTTAAAAGGTATGCCTACAAAATTTATATTTTTCTACTTCTAGTAGTATAAAAAAATCTTAGTGCCAGTTTTATGCGCGCAACGGCAAAGCTCTATTCAACTCAACGACTCAAGATAACCGAACAAAAATACACGATTCACAAACAAATTCCACGATATCGAACAGATCAAAAGGAGCGTGCAACCCGAGATAAGACTAACGATCCAGACGTTTCCCAGTTTATCTTCGACAACCCTAATAAGTGAACTTGGGACCAGTTTACACGGAAGGACTTTTTAGGCGCAGCAAGCCGGGCTTTATGCGGTAAATCGATGTGACAAGCGCGGCTTTGCATGCGTTCCGCTCGCTGTGCGGATACGGTGGTCAATTAGGCTTGTCACGACCATGACTGCACATGGTAAATGCCGTGCTTGGTCAAAAAATTAATCGAGAGAATCAATTGGCGGATTAGATGATTTCAGTGATGCCAACATAGGAAGTGTGGTTTAGGCTGTTTAGTGGTTTTTAGTGATAATTGTATTAATGTATTTGTTTTATGTAATATGGCTGGGAAATAGTGAATTAATTTGATTATGATGTCGGTAGTTAAAGGGGATTTAAATGAAATAGTTTGAATGTTTAAAAGTTACATATATTGGGTAGTGTCTGTACGTCAATTTTATCGTTTTACATGGAAGTTAATTCGTTTTGATTTTTAATTACAGCTCTCAAGTTTATTAATTTATTGTTCTACTCCGGGAATAGTTGCTTTTTTTAACTCTGGAATTTTATTTTATTATCCATCAGTCGCTCTTAAGTTCATTAAAGGGTATAAGTCCGTGTTGTCAGACGGGAGCTCAGGCTTCTCGACATCCGAAAGTCGAGTGGGCCGGATTGTATCCCCGCGGTGGTTCTTAAGACGTGCGCCCCTGAGTTGACCCCCGTGCTCACGCGCCTGTACCGCCTTTCCTACAAAACCAACAGGGTCCCAGCTTCTTGGAAGGTTGCACGTGTCCACCCAATCCCTAAAAAGGGAGACCGGTCGGACCCTTCCAACTATAGGCCGATAGCGGTCACATCCCTTCTCTCCAAGGTCATGGAGCGAGTTATTAATACTCAGATCCTGAGGTACCTTGAGGATCGCCAGCTGATTAATGACCGTCAATATGGCTTTCGACACGGTCGGTCAGCTGGCGATCTTCTCGTGTACCTCACGCACCGCTGGGCGGAGGCCTTGGAGAGTGGGGGTGAGGCTATTGCCGTCGGCCTAGACATTGCGAAGGCGTTCGACCGAGTGTGGCACGGCGCCCTTCTGGCGAAGCTTCCAGCATATGGGATCCCCGAGGGACTCTGCAAGTGGATCGCCAGCTTTTTGGATGGTCGAAGCATCAAGGTCGTCGTTGACGGCTGTTGCTCCGAGACCAAGACCATTAACGCTGGCGTTCCTCAAGGTTCGGTGCTATCGCCGACACTCTTCATCCTGCATATCAATGACATGCTTTCTATCGAAAGCATGCATTGCTATGCAGATGATAGTACGAGTGACGCGCGATACATCGGCCAACAGAATGTCCCTCGGAGTACCGTTGGGGAAAGACGGTCACAACTTGTGTCTGAAGTCGAGAGCTCTCTGGGGCGGGCTTTCGAATGGGGAGAAAAGAACCTGGTTCAATTCAACCCTACGAAGACACAAGTTTGCGCGTTCACTGCGAAGAAGGATCCATTCGTCATAGCGCCACAGTTCCAAGGAGTATCTCTCCAGATCTCCGAGAGTATTGGGATCCTCGGCGTCGAAATTTCGAGCTTAGTCCAGTTTAGGAGTCATTTGGAGGACAAAGCCAAATTGGCTAGTAAGAAGTTGGGTATCCTGAACAGAGCCAAGCGGTACTTCACGTCGGGTCATAGGTTGTTGCTCTACAAGGCGCAAATCCGGCCCCACGTGGAGTACTGCTCGCATCTCTGGGCAGGTGCCCCAAAATACCAGCTCGACCCACTTGACTCCTTACAGCGACGGGCCGTTCGAATCGTCGATGATCCCGATCTCACGGAGAATCTACAGCCGTTAGGACTGCGGAGAGACTTTGGGTCTCTTTGTGTGTTCTACCGGCTGTTCCATGGGGAATGCTCCGAGGAACTGTTCGGGTTGGTACCGGCATCGCCGTTCTACCATCGCACCACCCGTCACCGCAGTAGAGTTCATCCATTTCACCTGGAGACGTACCGTACCCGTACGGTGCGTTTCCAGAGGTCTTTCTTACCACGTACGTGCAAGCTCTGGAATGAACTCCCTGCGTCGGTGTTCCCCGAGCGCTATGACATGGCCTTCTTCAAACGAGGCTTAAAAGGAGCATTTTCCTCACGGTAGGCAGCGGCGTGGCTGTGCCCCTGGCATTGCCAAGTCCATGGGCGACGGTGACCGCTTACCATCAGGCGGGCCGTCAGCTCGTCTGCCTGCTAAGGCAAATAAAAAAAAAAAAAAAAAAAAAAATAGTTTTTTTAAATATGTAGAGATAACAATCTATCGCTTTTGGTCACAGTTATGTAGGGGTTTTAAATGCCATATGAAGTTTGAAAAGATTTTCATATATACATATACATTCTACAGTAAGTACATATACGTGGGTAGGTATTTATATTTATGTTTTAAATTACGTGTCGCTATAGGTAGACAAAGTACTAAAACCATAATAGAAATGTCATATGCACTTGAAACAAACAGTTACACAGATTATTAGAAATTAGTTCAGAGCAGAAAGTTCAAAGACGTGTCTCGCACGCAATCAAGCCAACGAGCAAAGCAAGAGTATAAAATAAGATAAAACGGACAGATGGAGTGGCATGGGGCGGTTGTAACATAGCCTTTGACCCGCAGCACCGATTGAAATACCGAGAACGGGTCCCACAAATAGAACAATCAAAGCACTAACTCCCCTTACCAAAGAATTTACACAAAAAGTCCAATATTCCCGGAAAATAAAAGCAACAACAAAATTCGCGGGAACATGAAAAATTGATTTCGCATCGTTATGTTGGCAGCGACGGACGTTCTAAATTTAAAATTAAATCTGACCGAATGGTAAAGTAAAAAACACGGAGGATTTAAATAAAGCGGTGCTTTGTAGTTTCTTGGGCAACTTTTTTGGGGTATCGCTGAGACGGGTTTTTAATCTCCTGTCTATTCTGAGTTATAGCTCAGTGGGTTGATTCATTGCTTTCCGTTTGAGTGACGAGGGTTCAAATCAGACGTGAACGTATTTTGTAATTGAATTAAATAAAGTATATCAAACTATACAAAATGCTTTAAAGGCTAATTTTACGTTTTTCTTGATATTAAAAATCCAGGACTATACCTACATATAAAATAGCTTCAAATAACCATGGGTTTCAGGGTAAGAAAATAATAATACCTAATCTTTTCTAAGCATGGCTAAAATTTAGCCCATAAATAGCGTGGAAAATACTTTTAAATGGTCTCAAGGCACCGTGAAGGATGTAACCCATTATCGGACATCATTATGAGGGGAATTAGACGTCGCGCGCCTCAAGAGGCGTGTTCGTCTTGATTGTAGTGTTGCAAGCTTTATAAAATAATATAAAAAGGTAAAAAAAATAATTAGCAACAAAAACTTGCTGAAGCAGGCAATGGGAGATTAGTGAAATGTTTTCGTAGGTACTTATGATATCTTCTCTGCTACATGGCGGTCTTTTAAAATAAGAACATTTTTAAAGAATTTCCTGCCTGTTATGACGGTGTTCTATTTTTAAAATGTGTTGTTATAATAGATTTATATAATATCTGTAATGTTCGTTAAATTTTACTTTTATCCTAAAATAATTAAAATTTATATTTATTTGTGATAATAGTAAAAATGCTAATAAAAATCACGTTATTTATTTTCAATCTTACTGATTCTTTAAAGCTGCATAAAATTTTAAAAAAATACATTTGTATTTTTAAAATCTATAATGGCTTTTTAAATTTATCATTTACGAATAAAATAGTAAACTATTAATATTTTAAATAAAAATATTATTATTAGTTAATGGCGAAATAAACTTTTATTTTTGCCAATCGATTTTTTAATAGAGTATTTTTAAAATCGAGTCTGGTCGGGATCGCTCGCTGGCCAGTGGGATATATAATCGTTAATGGTGGTACGTTAATTGCTGGCTGCCCGATGGGAAGAATTTTTATGTCGACGTGATTTATTTAACTATCAGGAATGGTGATTTATTGTGGCTGATTTTGTAGGGGATTGAATAATTGGCCCGTGTTTACTCGGTTTCTGGTTTTATGGATTTATTTTTCGAATTTGTTTTTATTGATTTTAAGTAAATGGAATAATTTAGATATCTATGTATAATAAGATATTGTCATGTCAATTTGTTCCGAGCCAAGGCGTTTGTAAGACTGAAAAGTCTCACGTAGTGTTTGATACCGACGACAGAAGACTTGTATTTTAGTGTTGTGTCGGAACTTTGTATGTGATTGAGTTATATGGATGCATTAAAGTTATAAGCGTAACTATATGTCTGTAATACCAGTGGCGTGCCTAGGGTGTCAAACTAAGGCAAGCCCAAATGTTTATTTAGTAGCAGCATATTTTTTTATTTGGTACGTAGGACTAATAAATACCTACCGGTTAGTACTCACATTCACGTTTATAGCGTTACTTTATAAATAAACAATCGTTAAGTTCGTTATTCGGAACTATCTAAGGCAAGTCGGGCTTTCGGGTTTCTATGGAATTACCGCCACTGTGTAATACGGCATAATAAACCCAAATGCACGCTATGAGGAAGAATTACAGCTCCAGGATTTCCGACCTCCATACAAACAACACACACAAAACACGCTTGTCATTCACACGGAAACATGCACTTTTACTTTCGTCTCAAATGATGTCACGTACATTTTAAAGAAGCTAACTACATTTTGATTGCTGACACGCAACTTGCACGGAGCATTTAGATATGGCAAATTGCGCAACGAGTTACGAAATAATACAATAATTTATACATTTCAATCGATATTGGGTTAGCATAATCCGATTATTATGTTCAAAGCGACAGTAGGAAATTTGTTAGAGACTCAGTATATCGAAAGTTGCTTAGATATAGTTGTGGGTTCGAAGGAAAATAGTAAAAAACTGTTGTTAAGAAATTTTACAGTTTTTCGGTAGTTTTAGTTTTTTCAAGAAATAAGTCAGTCAGTCACCCGTAAAATAGCGAAGTGACTTACGACAAACCTTATTTCATAGATTAAATATTCATAAAACAAAACTAATACTCAGCGATTACATCTTTTTCTATATAGTCTATTTCCTTAGCCCTAGCAGATGAATTTGTAATATTTATAACACTTCAAAAATTAATACAAATGCGATATTAAAATGAACCGTAACTGCTCAATTTAGCCGCCCGTCTCCCAAATCCAAAGTATAAAGCGCCAAAACCGTTCGCCAAATGTTTCGCAATTTAAATTCGGAAAGCAGGCGGCGAGTCAGCCATCGCGAGTTAATTCAATAAACAGTTAAATAAGTTGCTACTTTCCGACGCGTTGAAAACAATTCTGTTTACAACTGGCATTATAATTGATTTACAATTTTAATTTCATCGTTTATGCTTTCAATTTGGCGGCCGCAGTGCGAGAGCTCGGCTAAAACGAAAGGCCGAAGTGAAAAAAATGTATATTCTAGTTTTCTAATTTGGAGAAGGGTTTTGTTGTAGGTTTTTTGCGCTATAATTGCATTTTATAACCGCTTGGTGCTTTGTTTGTTCTGATTTTTATATTTTTTTCCGTTTGTGTATATTACTTTTATATATTCACTATAAAAATGACTACTACCAATTACTTCAATATACGAATATTTGTTTTGCCTTTGTTCATCAGACCTCAATATCGTTTTAACCGAAACAAAAAAGTAGTATTTTTGCTGATAGGATTTATATCGGCTCTTTTTAAAGAGCTTCGTTGGACACTTTTAACTATAATCTCTATACATTTTCCGAAAGAATTATATTACTAATTAGTATGCCAAACCTATACCAATAAAGCGAGGCTTAACGAGACAAAAACAGCTCATTTATAACAAAATGTCAATACAAAAAGGAGCAGAATAAAATGCTCCACTTGATGTTACAGAGCGCATGCTATGATCCATCTCAATTACCTCGGCACACGCAAAGAGCCATGCTGTATTAGCCAGCTCGGGTAATTTTCTAATCTCACCCGGCCATTTCACCTCTGGAATAATACGTCTAGTCACCTCTAATGTAAGCAACGGAGATAAAATGTAGTTGTGTATTTCAATTCCTCAGGGACTAATACACATGAAATAATTTCTATGGAAAGGGGGAGTAATTTTGTCTTACATCACATAATGCAGAGATTTACAGGGAATTATTATCCTAAAGAATTTTTTTTTTACACTAAACTACAAGGGTAAAAGCACGCAATAATCCGCTTTTTAGAAGGTGTCGTGTGTTCGAGTCTTATTGCCCAAAAATCCACAACAAAGATTTTTAATCACACGAACTGTTTTTATGTGCGTCTTTGTACGTATTTCATTGAGGAATTAATTACAATTTATTCTTAACTGAAGTTTCACATTGACCCCAAGTCGATCGAAACGACTCATTCGTACAAATTAAGTAATACGTGAATCGAAATCAATAACATGTCATGAAAGGAATAATATTTTCGTTTGACGTCATCGAAATACAAAAGCCTTTATTCGATGTCTATTCAGGCGTGCGTAAGCGGTGAACGAGCAAGCAATAAATACGAATTAAATTTCAAACCCCAAACCAACAAAGTAATTTTGAACATATTTTACACATCGACAAATGTATTGAATTCTCGAAACCTTTTCCATATCATTACGTTTCCAATTGTACATTTCAGTGAGTCGACAAGAGAATAATTTTAACGTAAGATGTGCCACAAACACAATGCTATACTTGTAAATAATTTCTTTTTTATTTTTACTGCTTGGCTGGAGAAATGGTTTCTAGTTCAATATTGTAACACTAACAGTTTTTTAATATTTACGATCTGCCATAATTCAATTCTACATGAGTTATTACGACTCTTTAAATCAAGTAAAGCGGTTTTTATGTTATGAAATAAAAAAATATTTAATTTTAATAGTCCTAACTATACGCACAGCTAAGTTAATGAAACTAGGAATATGAAACTAAATTATTTTTTTAATGTAACACAGTCTAATCAGATAGACTTTTCTGGCATTCATACCTTAATTTTCTCCCAAATGACAATGTCTATTACAAAAAAAACAACAACAAATCTACTGGCATTCAAACAACACTAAACGAGTGAAATGTGCTCCCAACAGAAGCTAGATCGTGTAAAATATATTCCATAAACAGGACTACGAAACCCTAATAGCTATTTGATGCGTATGATTAAATGCGACCGAGTGTATTATTCGTTGTTTCTAAGTGCATATCTCGCGCATTTATCAGCCATGCAAAAGTCACCGACGCACGTGTAGTACGTTTCGCACCGACGAGTAATTTGTTTGTTATTTATCTGTGCAGCCGAGGTTCTATGGGCGGTTCCAATGGTGGAATTATACGGACGCCCACGTAACAATGCGACCATGAATGTGATTGTCACTTGGGGCTGTTAATCTGCGCCGAGATTAATAGGGATCCACATGCATAAGCGATGGGATAAGGCAATACTTCGTGAATATACACATCATCTTTTAAACCAATTTTAGGAGAGAGAGAACAAGCATAATAATCTAATTTAGAACTTTCGATGAAGAATGATGCCGATTGAGATCAAGTCAAAATTTGACATAAATAAAGGCTTTTTGGCGAAAAAAATGTATTAAGGAAGGACCAAACCACTTTAGCGTAAGACATGGATTCCGTTTTTACAAATATAAAGCCTGAAATCAGTGCAATGACTGGAAAGAAAAATTTCAGGAAATTATTCATGGTAATTTTGCAAAGAAATTGGAAAAGCCGGGATTTTAGAAACATATATGTACATTTTAAAACTAAATCCACGTACTAAAATAGAATACGCAATCCCGATCTTACCTTCAGATATTACCTTTATGATATCTGACAATACGAGAGATTTCCGCCTCTAGATCATATTTGCATTAATCTTGTTGCTAGGATCAAACCCGAGGCGACTCGTTTCACAGGCGCGCTACCAATTAAGTGCACTACGGAGGCTGTCATGATAAAGGTCAATTCAATTTCGCTGTCTGCGTTGTTTTAGGGTTCGCATTATCAGCGCAATGGTTTCAAGGGAGTGGCTCAGGTTAGAAGTTAACTCTTGCATGGAAATTGTCGTGGTTATATCACATGCACCCATAATTTTGCCTGATGGTGGGTTCATGCAGGAAATGTCCTAGGCAAATCTGCATAACATTAGAATAGCTAAAGTTGTGCATAATCTGTAGACACAGTTTCCGCTGCAAATAATGTGGTAGGAAACAAAACGTGGCGGGAAGGTCGATCACAACGGTTCATATCAGTTCTACACATAAGTTATGGAGATAGGAAAGGAGACCAAAATAGTTATGAGAGAAACATGCATGGCATTAAATTTGAAACAGTGCTTGTAACGGTATTCAAAATAAGGTGTCATAATAATAGGAGCGAATAAATTTGGAAAATGCAAATTGTAGTCTTATTTTGTTGTATATATTTCAAGCTGTAAATCCATAAAGCACAGCTCGAATTATAATTGGAGTGATAGATTTGGAAATCTGTTATTGTAATAACTAACAAATTACACTACTTACTTATTCGTGTAACGGTTATATCTACCCATAGAGCTTTTAAATTAAACGTTGACATAAAAACAAAGATAAACCACAACAGCCTGGACAATGGACATATAAATATTTTCGATAGGATTTCGGTCAGTTTTATATCAGGCGACTCAAAAGAGGTTTGTTATATAAAAAAAAAGAATTTAATTGAGTCATTGTATTTTGTAATAGTTCAAACATATAATTCAAATTTACCTGTTGATTTGAGCGCATCCGGGCCAAAGCTTCGTTCCCATCTTGTCCTACTCCTCATCCTTTGTGTGCCCGGTGACCGTTATTCTTTACCTGCAACAATGGAGCACACTGTATTTCCGCTTCTAAACAAATGTTAACAGAATTTCAATTAAGTGTAATTAGCGGAGGCGAAATTTCTCTGTGTAGCTTACCGATTCGGATAGGGTTGCCGATGTGTGTGTATTGTTAACTAAATTAAGGAATGTCTGATTTTTTTTCATTTTGGGTTGGTTTATCGGGAATATTTTAGTTAAGAAAAATGGAATGAATCATGTAATGAAAACGCTGACATTATATGAACTAATATATTTTTAAGATCCGCTTTAATTCAATAATTAATTTAGTACTAGCCATTTTAACGATTTTTCTATTCTTTGATCGTTTTAATTTTAAATCACAAATATTTTTAATGATGATCCTAAAATGTTCGCGAAATCTAAAATTGTTGATGCCTTATAATAAACCGTCTCTAACACACAAAATAAACAGTTATCCCTATTGGGTGAAAATTATTTTTTACTCTTAAATGTTAAAAAATCTTAATCTCACACATGAGCGGCGAATGCTGGCATATTTCTATAGGGAAGCCTTGAAGCGATCGGTATTTCCGTAGTCAGCCCTACCGCGCAGTCTTTTAGTCCGTCTTCAATTAGCACATAGCTTGAGATGTGGAACGGCGCTCCTCATTAGGAGAGCAGAGTGTGGCAAGAGGTAGATACGAGATAACGCATTACGCATGCGCGGCCCATTGTCTGCACCCAGATGCCTAGATAATGCGAAAGCTCGGCACGGCCACGGCAACCTTTCAGATGTCGCTTATTATGACTCGTAAGTCATAAGCGTAATGAGCGCTCCAAGCGTCTTTAATTAAATGAATTTGTTTTTAATAGGTGTTCTAGTTTTTGATTTTGGATTGAATTTTGTTTGGATGTTTGCTTTGGGTGTAAGAATAAGAAAAAAATATGTTCATGAGATATTTTCCGATTACATTTTTAATAGAATTTTTAAATTTACAAAAATATTTAAAAATTCAATTATATTATTATATATTTTTAAGTAAATTTATGATTATCAAAAATGGAAAAAAAAATGTTATTTACCCTAAATCACCTGTAATATTTTATGTTTCAACACTTTATATTATTTATAAATTATATTCATCTTAATATCAGGAACCTTAAAGAAGGATGTAGGTATTAGGATGTGGGATAAACTAGTTCCAGGCTGCAACTTTGCCCGCCGACTCTATTATTTTAGCGCGTTGTTTAATAAACTGATACTGAGATAAGCGGAAAATATTGTATTCTAAAGCAATAGAACTGCAGGTTTATGTCGCAAGTTAATGGAACCAAATAAATTTGGTGTGTTTATCAAGGATACAAAGTGCCCATAGCTTAAATAAATTGCTCTTAGTATGGAGAAACATGTGCGATCGCGAGAGGAGCAAGACTTTGGAGAGCGGATATGTAGTTTTGAAATTCTATTGCTATACCTTTATTCAAATTGAATTATCACTTGCTTTAACGGTGAAGGAAAACATCGTGATGAAACCTGCACACCTAAAAGTTCTTAGGAATTTCTTAGGTGTGTAGTCCGCCAATCCGCACTAGGCCAGCGTGGTGGACTATGGCCTAAACCCTCTCAATGGTAGAGGAGACCGTGCTCAGCAGTGAGCGTATATGGGTTGATGAAGAATTAGAAGAAGATACCTTTATTAATTAATATAGCTTGAAATATTATAGATAAATAAGGGTTTTCATGTGACTCAGTTCTAATGGATTTAAGGTTAAAATCTCCATTTGCGTTTAGAATGCTGTCTCGTATATATGTATTATTTTTTTAATTATGTTTTAAGTTTGCTGGTTTACATATGGGTCTATTTAACAAATTCGATTAATCCAACTCAACACTAAATTTTATTCACTTTTCTTATGACATCTTCAAGTATGCTGGCTCATAAAAAAACATAACAAGGTATACGCAAAATCAAGATAAAGGATTACAAAACACAACAGCGACTTATGGAGCGTTCCATATAAATTCAGAATGGCACGCGCTAATTTGCCAATAAATTCCATAAGCAATAAGCGGTATTATGTAAATATTTAGCATATACTACAGAGTGCGGGTGCCCGCACGTGCCAACAGTGCAATGCAAACGCATACCAAGACACGAGTGCGCAATGGAACAGGTACTAATATAGAAACCGCGTAATGCCGCTGACCAAAACGCTATTGTTGTATGGACATTAATACGATTTCGGAATAGATGACACGTATTGTTTAAGTGCTTTGATGTGATTCACGTACATTGCTGCTTTTGGATGTTGCGGAATTTTAATTGAATACAAGTGTTTTCTTCGTATTTATTTGGTATTGTTTAGTTAGACTGTTGGTATTATTGTCGTGAGTTTCCACTATTATGAGTTGTTAATACTACTAACAAAGACAGATTAAATTAACGTTATTATATCAGTAGACCGCTAGGTTCGATTCCTAGGTCCGAGAGAATTATTTTTAATTTCAGGAAAATATAGCAACGCAATTCCAAACTTTATTTCCTGCACAATACGCTTATCCACGGTTCCGTAGAATACAATCGTTAGGATAATGTGGGAGTTAAAATACACATCTATCTACTTTTAAGTTAAACGTGAATGTCTCACAATGGAGTCGAGAACAATATGGGCTCTTATAGATAAAATTTACCGACGCACTCCGTCTTGCGTGAAGTAATGAAGACACAAGAACACTTGTAATTAAATATACTGCTTCGTATCCATTTACACTTAGAGACTCCATAAAACGCCTACACACGACCTTAACAGCAATACTCAAACGTTATCAGCTGAATGTGCTTTAACATTTTAATTAAAATTGTCGTCTGGAATAAATTGTAATTGCTAAGTACTTCAATGCGATTTGAAACGGCTTTCAAGCGCTTTACTGCTGCATGGTTATAATTAATTGAGCAATTGTGAATTAGCCACTTAATCTCGGGTGTCAAGCAGCGGAGTGCGTTACCGTGATAAGCGCTTAATTGCATGCTAGCGTTAGATACACAATGTGCGAGAAAATGTAATGAATGGTTCTGATTTCAAATTGGAATTTAGTTTTGAAAATGCAATTATTTATTGTATCAATAAGCATGAATACACGGAACAGGAAAAGGAAGATATTTTTGAATGTATTTGCAGCTAAAATTTCTCTTTTTCTCCAATACTTCTAGCAAAAAGTACATCACGTAATACCTTAGTGTGAATTTCAGCACCCTTCCACTTTGTAGTATACAACTCCATACTCCGAGAAAAATCAAACAATTCGGAACAGTTGGATATCTTGGAATTTCTTTGAATCCAGTTATATCGGCCCACTAGATTGCTTCTTTCCGCTCTAAAATGTGTTATTTACATACCTCAAAACGGAAGCAAAACATAAAAACCAGTTTCCATTTGCGAAACTCAAAAGCCAACAATGGTTGCGTTAAAACGAGCCGAGCATTAGCATTCTGTTACAGACGAAAGGGTATTGCAACAGTAAGGCAAGTATGTAATTAATAGACGTTGATTCATCGATTCTATGTCAGATCGATTTATGTCTACTGTAGGGCTGTCGTGACGACAGGGCCAGTTAACCGATCAAAACCATGCGCAGAATGCCTTGGGCATGTTCATTTTTTATACTCCCTCGCTTGAGAATTGATTAATTTTTCTAATGGCTCGATTAAGTGGCGACACAGTACCAAAAACATTAAAGTATATTGTATATTACATAACATGATATATAGTTTTTAATTCTTTCTTCTTGGTAAACCGAGATGTTTGTTTGGAAGTCAAATTTTAAGATAACTATTATAAGCAAGGAAAATTCCGCTTGTGGCACAACCCTAGATCATATTGTTATGCCATATTGTCTAACTTAAGTATGTTACGTATTCGACATTGCGCATGCCCAATATATCGTTAAAGCTTTCCAAAAGAGTGCACTGAAGCTTTAGAATTCCTGTATCTTAATATTTGCAATCGATAAAATATATATCTGTCAGCCCCGTGGCGCAGTTGGCTAGACACCAGCTTGCGAAAGGCCACCAGGCCGCGGCCCGGGTTCGATCCCTGCACCGAGACAAATATTTGTGTGATCCACAAATATTTGATTCGGGTCTGGGTGTTTGTGAGACTGAAAAAGTCTCTCGTAGTGATCTCTAGTAGATACCCACGATACAGGTCTTGTAACCTAATATGGGGTCAGGACTATGTATGTGGCTGTTGGGTGTATTTATTTATTTACTTATTTAATTATAAGTAAACGATAGTGGCGGTTCCACCATTGAAGCTTAAAGCCGTTATGCGATGAATGTGCATGTCTGATTTATAATTGTTTATTTTTGGGTCCGGATATTTTCATTTGGACTGTTGGGTGTATTTATTCATATCATATACATGGAGGGTAAGGACATCTGTCGTGCATCTACAGCAAGTTTGAACTAAGGAGCTTTTTTATTTTATTTCTAGAAGTATTCTAGAATGTAGATCTCTGAAGGCAGATCTGTGACTTAGTAATTAGGACTTAAACGGATTAGAATTTTTGTGCTTTTACAAAATTTCGTTCTTTTACCCTTCAAGTCGCCCTTAAGAACCTATTATCAATTATATCAGCTTAATTATTATCAATTAAATATTGTTTGTTTGTTGACTAACCAAGAATCAAATCCAACTTTACACTTCAAAGCGACTGTCTTTTCGAAAACTAAACCTAAAGACCGTTTAGATCTCAGAATACATTCGCTAAATCCAGACTTATTACGTGTTAATGGAGGTAAAAGTGAGCGTTGAATTTATAACACTACCATATTTGCAGAGATATATTCATGTCCCTGTTGAGGAAATAACGAGCAACTGATCGACAGATGCAGACACCTCGTCTCATTATGATTTACTTGTTATTTGTATTAAAACAGTTGTTCTTGTTGCAAATTTAGGTTCAAATACACCTGAAAGTGAAGCGGGAAGTAGGTCATAAATTTTAAGAGTTTCAATAATAGATTTTGTCGCACAGTTGCCTTGATAGATAGGCTTCGAGGCGATTTACGAGTATATTGAGCATATTTGAGTTTTTTATTTCATTCGAATACAAATATGTATACTGCAGTTATTGTGATTATAGTGTAGTTAATTCTTTCACAACGAAGATAATATACATGTACATAATAAATAGTCCTGACGCAATAATACTTTTTACGTTATGTTACGTTATCCTGCAGAAGAAAGCAAAAAAGAACAGTTTAAAAAAATAAATAAAACGTACTTGTAAACTATTATACTGACATATAATTAATAAATTTTATAAAAACAAATTAATTATCTTAAACTTGTATTAAATTAGCGAATTAAAAAATCATAATCATATCAGCTCACGATGTTACAAACAAAGATAGGACATATTTTATTGTGAATCAACAATCTCGTAATCCGCGATGATTTATACTCAAATGCAAATAAAGAGATCAATAGCGGCGATATGAAACTGGTTCCGGCCAAATGTGATTCTATTTCTGATCTAATTGCCGCTAAATTGGTCGTAAATCATCTTTACAAGCGACAATAGTATTACGGCGACATTTATAATTCATTTATTTCTGTGAAATGACGATCGATTTCGCGCTGGTGGCGAGGCATTTATAAGTTATAGTGTCATTTGATTGTTTGGTTTCATTTTATGAAAGGTAAGTTGGGTTTGTCAATGCGATTGATGGTAGATACAGGTTCGATTCTTAACTTTTAGAAATTCTAGATATTTTGTCATAATTTATGGCGATTGTTATAAAATAATGGAACCGCAATAAGCGTGTTTGGTATTAAAAGACTGTTTTAAAATAAAAATAATATTAAATGTTTATATAACTTAAGAAGTTACAAATGCTACACTGTAGTAATTCTAGCTAAAACATTTTATTAGGCCTCCTTAAATGATTTCTA
Organism: Cephonodes hylas; assembly: GCA_030295005.1. Taxonomy (NCBI): domain Eukaryota; kingdom Metazoa; phylum Arthropoda; class Insecta; order Lepidoptera; family Sphingidae; genus Cephonodes; species Cephonodes hylas. Next base: position 9,926,866 of record AP025366.1, read on the forward strand.
TTGCGACCTGTTGAATGCAATCTAGATGCAGCTACTTCTACAGTTTTATAAGACCAGTCCACTAAAACAAAACAAATGACAACAGAATCTGATATTTTTTGTGTCACAAAATACAATACAATTTTGATGACAAAACAATGTTGGATGCAATGGCGGCACAGCATCAAAGTAATCACAGTAGAAAGTTGATTGCCTTGGAAACCAGCGAGCATGAATATTAAAAAATTGCAACACAACAAATAATTACATCCGTTTACCTACAAAGATCTAGTTGCACGAACCTAGATTAGTGAGCACTACTTATTATTTTATCCGTAAATCTTAGGACATAGGTAAGCAATTGTATAATCTTTACATAGTAATATTCACGCGTTTTAAAACCAATGAATTTTAAAAAAAAATCCACTGGTTTTATATTGATGGTCGTAACCTAAAACATTCCAGTTTGAACTTATATTATTTTATTTCTCTTATTTAGACATTAATGATTATTAGAATGAATGGAAAGACCTGGATAGCAGATAACGCCATTAACCCAGAGTGGAGGTCTAAGGCCAGAACCCTCTCAGTTGTAGAGGAGGCCCGTGCCAAAGACGTTGATGAATGCTAGGCAAAAACAGAGATAGGCATTTATTTTAAATCTTGTGTAATAAATTACATAAACTGAACAGTATCGATTTTAAATTGTGTTTAACAAACGCACTGGTATAAATTATGTAGGTTAATGCAGGCGTAACAAAACGTTTTGCTTTAAATGAATTTAGATACATTTGCATATGCATTATTTTAGGTGTGAATAGTTGAATAACCCATTTTATAATATCAAATATCTTGATAAATAGAATGTCGTGCCTCAAAATATTAATAATGCATCAATTTAGATTACGAACTTAATATTAGAATGAACAGGTTATGACAAACTGCGAAAATATTACTGCCATAAAGAACTTGTAAATCTGTCGACTCGGTCGATACTGGGAATTCTAGCTTATGTCATTTTGATGGTATGTAAAATTCTAGGGTAGGCTAAAACGACCTTTTTTAATAATTCCTAACCATAAATAAATAAATAATAAAAAAAAGATATTACAACTATGAATGTAACTATGTAGTTATCTCGTCATTAATGAGTTATCAACAATCAGTGCAGATCGCTGCGCTCTGTGGATTACGCTAAATTTTGCTAGCTAGATGGTTAATATGGCATAAGTCCGCTAAAATATATTTTTCTAAATTAAACCTCCTATAGACCGAGTATGATATCCGAGAACATCACCATTCAACATCCAACAAAGTCGACAATGAATAAATATAACACGCCTTAAACTCATCTGGATACAAATTATGCGATATTGGTCACGTTTAAACTATTTAAATATTTAGGTTCAAATAGATAACGCGTTTTGTCAAACTACAGTTATGTTTACCATCTCTGCTGCGTGAGTACAAACAACACATCCGCATTTCTCGGAATATGTTAAGGAATTACAAACCCACGCACTATGTTCCGATACAAATGTCTATCATTCTTGATGTGACAATGTCTTATTAAGTGAAATGTCAATCAGGATATTGAGAATGCTGGGAAAGTTGATACAATGGGCTTAATGTGGGGGTTTAGTTATCTCTTCCTCGTTGTAACCCTTAAATCCACATGAATTGATCCTCGTTTTGTATCGAACGAGAAAGTACTAAGATTTAAAGCTTCTTAAATTCTATTGAGTACCTTACAGTGTGGCGGTGTGTGTCTGTTGGAAATAAAGGATGTATTTTGATGTTTGGATATGTAAGCCCGCCTACAGTAATTTTATAACTGAATTACCGACATTTAAGCAACAGATTAAAAATTTCCTTCCTTTGGAAACTGAGACTGCCGGAGCAACTATAGTTCTCCACTTTCTTCTACTGTTTTCCTTTTTGCTCCATTTTCTTATTCTGAATGAAAGATTAAGATTTGAATAAAAACTATATGAAAAAATATTCCTTAGAATTTTGATAAAAAATCAAGATGTTTTTCTAATCTTACATCAGTAACATTTTTTCATAGGTTGTCCCAAGGCCGTGTCATTCATCATCTTTTATCATTTGTAAAACGGAAGTAGGCCGTCGTCTTCGATATCATATCCTTGCTAGTTTGTTTGGGTAACACATACTTGATCCTTAACATTTTTTTTTATGTCGATGCAGGTACTCTTTGGTTTCTACCCCTTAGTCGATCGGGAGGATGTTTATTTTCTACCTATTAATAAACTGTTTTTATAAGATCTTTTATCGTGACATGGGTAGAACTGTTACAGTGTTAATGAATCCTTTAGTGTGTTGATCAATGTAAGGCGGGAGGGCGTCATAATTTTTTAAATGAATAGTATCTTCGCGGCATTGTTTATCATGGAAACTGCTATTACTTTCGATACATCTGTTGATCCTAACATAATCGTCATCATCAATCTCATCAAGAGCCCATTTACGTCCTACTACTGGGCACGGTCCTCCCCAACAACTGGGAGGTATCAGACTAATAATAACTTACCGATATGTGTAGTTATATGACTTACTAGAATCATCAAATTACTTGATAATTAAACAATTATACCAAGCGATATGAAGCGGGATTCAATTAATTAATAATTATCACAAGTAAACATAGAATGAGATAGACCAGAGTTGTAATGCGAAATAGCGTTATATATTTATGAGGTTATTGGCACCAACAGCTTCCGCAGTATAGGAAGACGTTTGAAAATTTATGGCGATAAATGTTATCTTATTTCAGTAGTCAAAATATTTATGGACTTATAATACCCAGATACGGAGTTTGAGTATTAATGGGGCAAAGTTAATTCCTGTCGTATTGTACTACGATATAAGTATAATATGTTATACTAGCGACCCGCCCCGGCTTCGCACGGGTGCAATGCTGATATTTAATGGATGTTATCACACACCGCATCAAAATTCGTTGCGTAGTTTCAAAGATTTAAGCATACAAAGGGACATAGGGACGGAGAAAGCGACTTTGTTTTATACTATGTAGTGATATACAACTTATTTCCATACCTTCCTCAATTCATTAAAGGCATCTCAGACTTACTTTGAGGTGTAACTAGAAGTTGTAATATTTGTAGCCTAGGCGTCGGTACTGCAGACTCGCGGGCGACTAACATATTCTGATCTGTCACATCTATACAAAGGTCGACAACTTCTCACGATATATTAAAATCAGTATCAACTAAGCAATCGCGTATTCGTTTCATAAATTACCGCACTTCGGAGCATAAATTGTGTGTTAATTTGAATTCTATGACGGCGGGTGAAATATACATAGTGCCGAGAGAGATACAAAGAAATTTCGTAAGATGCAATTAATGACGGGTATTGTACATTGTACAAGTAATTATAAAGTAAAATCTTTGTACAGTATAAAGTTGTCGGTATAATGCTTGTCTTTGACGATAATCGATCAAATAGCTTGCAGACCTCTTCTGTCATATGATGAATATTGAAGTGACGAAATAGTTGTCGCATATTTTTGATGGATAAAAAAAAAATAGGAGAGCTGTTTTTAATAATTCTCGAGTTTAAGTATCGGAGAGAAAAAGCAAAGAACACGATAGTCCAGTAACAAGTTATAATGAGTCTGTGAGTGAGAACATCCATGAAATTACAATCAACTGGAGTTACTCCGTTGTGCCGGTATATAAATATTTTCAATTTACTGGTTAGTATATACACACTAATGTTGCACAACAACTTTTAAAAAGGTCTCAACACAAACAAAAAAGAGGTGTTAACAGGAACATTTGAAATTTTTATTGATTTTTTTACACGTGCATGTGAAAAATATATAATCTGTTATCAACGGTGTTCGATGTTTGAAAAGCTTGTTGTGACGAAACCAGTTTGGTTGCATTCTCAGATATTGTTTTCTTGTGAGAAAAAGCCGCCTTTGAAGACTATGTTGACTTCAATGAGGCATTATACTGAAATGTTCCGTAGAAGTGGTACTGTTATTTATGAAATTGCCTGTTAAGAGTTAAGGCTATGTACATAGCATTATGTTCTTTACAACAATTTTAAAAACATTGCCTATTTTATGTTGCTATCTTTTATGAATCCTTATCATTTGTAGACGCAAGTTTTGTATTCTTTTTAATCTATTCTTACTCTTAATGTACACATCTAATTTATCACAGGACGACTTATTATTTATTTTCAGATTAAAATAGAACTCTAATCTATAGAAATAATTGCTATTTCCCCATATCTCAGAATACATATTTTTTATTATATAATTAATGAGACAAGACATTAAAAGTAGGCGGTAAGAAATACCAAAGATGGGTCAATGGGGTTGCGAAAGAAAAGACATTATGCCTTTACAAAGCTGGACGGGGCCGCTAGTAAATACAAATATAATTGTATGTACAAAACAATTGCAGTTCGCATTTGCAAATCCATTAACGGGATTGAGTTATAAAGTCACTTATGGAAATACTGACTGACAGTACAATAAGCAAGTAATACATCAAAACAAATGAACATACGATGTCTGACGTAAACTCGTAAGAGTTGGCCAGAGCTAATGGACTTCTAAACGCATTAAATGACACAAAATTATGTTGAATTAAACTATTATCTTAATGCAACTATAATTTGTGTGCAATATTACGGACTTATTGTCCCTTCGCAAAAGTTTCGTGTTCATTGACGTAATCAATATTCTGAACTATTATTTGGTTGAAAAAAAAATTAATGCTTGCAACGTGTCAAGCTTATTTATAATATTTTGCTGTACTGAAACCTAATCCATAGCTCATTAAAAATACAAATAATTAGATTTTAGCATTATTTCTCAATAGCACTAGGTACTCTCTTTACTTCAAATATTCTTTACACCATATATATATATATACGAATAAAAGTCAAGGCATAAAATCAAGAAATCAAAATCGAATACACCTAAGTACAGTTTACATAAGAGCAACAGGTTCGCTCGCGTCCACAAAGAAAATACTACAGCGAAAAGTAATTTTCATTAACATTCGTCTCGGTCCACAACTCACTATACGAGGTACGTTTACCTCAATATAACAGTAATTTGCTGTCTCATTGCTCCCACAAATAATTTCGACCTATAAAGCAGCGCGAATGCAGAATAAACTACGAGATAATTGGTTAAAAAATACAAAAGGCCGAAAATGCAATGTGTCATTATGAATTAAAAATGTAGGAATGCGGCATAATGGGTCGCGCGGAATCATCGCGACCTTGACAGCTGGATGCGCAAAAAGAAAAGCAAGATATTCGAGATTGGGCTGGTATTTATGTTCGGAACTGAGCGTAGCCGGTCAGCGAAGGTAAGCAGCTTTCCGAGGCGGTAAGTCGGCGTTTTGAACGCTATTCGTGCGGTAAACACGCTTTCACATTGGCGATTTGATGCTCTTTTTATTTAGTACCAACTAGGCTTAGCAAGCAGTAAAGTGTAAGCCGTTTATGAAATCACTGCTTTTACACATCGTCCACGTATTCTCATTTTATGCTATAAAATACATTTCTGTTTTGATTCCTGTCAATTGAAGGAACGTTCGAAGATTCTCAGTAGGGCTATAAATGCACGCCTGATATAAACGATGTCGTAGCATAACAATACACGCGTTCACGAGAAAAGCTCTATTTTTTTTTAGGAATCATCGAGTTTAGTCGAGTCGAGTCCAACAAGGTATAAAATAGGTATACGTATTATATATAAATATTCTTATGTTTAAAAAAAAACATATTTTAAAATCAAGCTTTTATTATGCACGAAAACTTAAAAAAATAAACTAAGTAAACATTCATAAAATTCGTAGTTTTTTAAACTTTACAAGTAACAATTTACAAAAGTGTTCGGTTTATCAGTAGAAGTATGATACATAAACATATATTATCTATAACTAGTATATTAATATTCTTAAGTGATCTAAAAGCTCGTCGCGGCCGAGGTCGTTGCATTAACGAAATTTTTCGTGCATAATAAAAGCTTGATTTTAAAATATGTTTTTCACCGTTAATTTATTTTTAACTTTTTAGTTGGAAATATTTCTAGCTCTATCCATTTCGTAGTCATACCGAAATTCAACTCAATCGGTCCATGGAAACTAGTGTTCCTATGGGCACCTTCCAACTTCTCATGACACCAGATCAACGATACCTTGTTATTATGTTGTCACTGAAAATACAAAGGCATACCAAATTTTAGCCTAATTGGTCCACAGGAATCGGAGTTCCTATGGGCTTCTTCCAACTCTTCATTAGATCACCTTCATGATACCATATTTTTGTATTGTTACCGAAGTTACGAAGACACACCAAATTTCAGTTCAATTGGACCACAAGAATCGGAGTTCCTATGGGCATCTTCCAACTTTTCGTCAGATCAGCTCTATGATACCTTGTTATTATATTGTCACCGAAATTACATAGGTATACCAAATTTCAGCACAATCGGTTCAAAGGAATCGGAGTTCCTGTGGGCTTCTTCCAACTCCTCAATAGATTAGCTCTATGATACCATTTTTTGTATTGTTACCGAAATTATGAAGAGATACAAAATTTCAGCTCAATTGGACCATAGGAATCGGAGTTCTTATGGGCATCCTCCAAGTCCTCATCAGATCAGCTCGATGATACCATATTTTTGTATTGTTACCGAAGTTACGAAGACATACCAAATTTCAGCTCAATTGGACCACAGAAATCGAAGTTCCTATGGGCATCTTCCAACTCTTCGTCAGATCAGCACCATGATACCATATTTGTGTATTGTTGTCGAAGTTACAAAGACATACCAAATTTCAGCTCAATCGGTCCACAAGAACCGATGTTTCTATGGTCATCTTCCAACCTCATCATCAGACCAGCTCCATGGTACCATATTATTGTATTGTCATCCAAGTTACGTAGGTATACCAAGTTTCAGCACAATCGGTTTATTGGAAGTGGTTCAAATCTTCATTGCAAGATTTGTAAACATACAAACATACATACATACATACAAAAGTGAAGTTAAATAAAAGCTTGTAAAAATGAACTATTTATAAAGTCTTACATTTCTAGTAGAGACTACTACTAACTAATTTGTTTCCAATAGTTTAATACTTACTTGTTAGTCACACGTCTACCTTATCATTACTTGCGTGAGAAAAAAGACAGGCTTAGATATGAAGGCTCAAATATACTAACTACGTTTTGAAGTGTCCACCTCGTCATTAGAATGTCAAAGCTTTAAAAAACTTGTACAAGTCGTACCATGTTTTGATTATAAATATTGGGCGTGAAGATAAACATTGCGTTTTATATCGTGATTGACATTTTGTTCTGTTGTGACGGATAATTAAAAAACAAATATATTTTTATTCAATATCGATTTCATATCAAAATGAATTATAGGTGTAGATGCTTACTGCCCACAGTAATAAAACCAATTAAAGTAGAACATAAAATATACGTTTTTTATTATAAGCTATTGTGGTATTTTTAGTGTTACTTCTATTAAATTTTAAAGGTAAATAAATAAAGTTATTACCCTTGCAATCAAATATTTCTCATATAAACCGTGACGCTGCGAATCGTTTTTACAAAACGGTCGTGCTGAGTTTTTTCTCGCATATTTCCAGCATGAGTTAGAACTGCAACATCGACTAGTTATTTGACGGAGCAATTGATTTCATAATGTATTAAATTGTTGCTCAGAAAAACTGAATGTGCGCGACACGATATTCGTGGAAAACTCCTCAAGGTTGCAAAAGCTCATGACTGTAGCGCAATTAAAGACCACATGTCAGTGCTTATTAACAAATTGGTCAGACATTTGCTCTATAAGTTTAGACTTAGTTTTATTTCGATACCAACAAGGTTTCGTTTTTGTTTTTTTTTTTTGCGATATGTATCAGTTCGTCTAAGAGTATAAAGGTAATTGAGATCAAGTGTCACTCAACTACAAACTTAGGAATAGTAACCTCCATTAACCGCCTTAAAAAAGTTTCGTATATCATAAGGCTTGCCAAGGCACAATAGTCACTGTCGAGGTAAGAGGTTTACAGAAACGCCTACAAAATAGTTGAATAATAAACATACGTACCAGTGGTTCTTTAGATCCGAAACATCGGACATTTAGACCTCATGTACATACCGTGAGACCACGAGGCAGTATTAACGTGAAGCGGAGATGCCATATCAAATATAACACAATTAAGCAATGTGGATAAGGTTTAACATCCGCACGCCTCTTATTTTTGAACGTAGGCGGGATCCTCTCACCTCCTTGCATTACCACATCGATATTGTTATTTTTGGACACATAATTCCGTGTTGTGTAACAATGGTATCATTACTGTTTGCAACACAAGAACAATCACCACACGCATCATTAAATCTGAATTGCGCATACATTCATAATCAAATCGCTTTTAATCTTTTATATTATTCTAATGAGGCATTTGATTTTAGATCTTTCAATACATGTTAAATATTCATTATGTAGCTTGAGGGAAGAGTTGGTTGATTCTAATTCTTTCAATGATTTATAGAAAGGGTACTTAGAAAAGTAACTAAGACCCGTTAAAGGAATAAGAGAATTATTTGCAACAAATTTGATAGGAGAATCTCAAAATTAAGAGACAAAAATGCTGTAGTATCCTTTTTTAATAACTTAACGTTAATAGGAAATTAATGTAACTTAATTGCTAAAATACATTGTCCAGCAGACAGCTTCTACTAAAAATAGTTATTTGTGTCAACCTGCTAAAGTTTTCAACCAGCTAACTAAAAATGAATCTACATAAATCGAAGCTGTAAACCTAAGTACATCCATGAATCATAAACTTTATTAGATATAAATTATCTTATCAATGAACAAAGCGTGGTTAATTATGGTATTATAAATCATGGATAAATTATGAAATACATTATAACGGTATTCACACCAGTTGATGTAGAAAACGAAAGCGGTTGGTAATAAGGAAGCTGCACAAAACAGTAGCTGTTTAATCGTCGGGAAGGGTTTACGTTGTCGGCTCAGCCTTCCGCTGGTCTTGTGTGTCGAGTCTATTAACCGATGCTATCGTGCTTGTAAGCCCATTAATTACTACATCTTAGTTATGATTAACTGTCATTTGGATCTCGACAAGCAAGATCTTATTAACATCATCGCTACATTTAATGTCATGATGATGTAAAATTGTATCATTTGATTAATACAGTTCTCACGGTTTTTTACGTTTTTCTGTAATACGATATAAATTTGAAGTTGCCTAATGAGTAACCTGTTTATATTTGATATCGTTTTAATAGGCATCGTTATGAACAGAAGAATGACTGTCATCATTGACTCTTATTTTTTTGGGGAGATATTTAAAAACATTAAAGATTGTTATACTGTACGGAACGTTACTCGCATTAGTTTTGATGCCTTACTCGGGTGAGTCGTACCTGACGTCTTTTCCAAATTCTGTAAAGGTTATCATAATTTAATACACGATCTAATAAGCCATCATCGACCTCCACAACTTGAACTTCTGTCGTTCGAAACTGACCGAAACATTCAAAAAGCGTAGATCAAACAATAAAAACAACTAGTTCCCATGAATTGACGCAACAATTTTCCGGAACCAACAAAGCCGCCGAAGCGTCGTGTAATCCACAACGCGCAATGTAACAAAAATGAAGCGAACCTTTTAAGGTGCTCGGAATAGTACTTGCTGTCGGCCGCCCGCAGTCCTTTAAAGTCGCTAAGACGTTTATGAAATGTGGGTACATGGAGTCCGACTGTTCTCATCGGATCGCTCATCAACTTGTGCCGCAAATTACTGCCGACACGTTCTCGGTACATTTTTATCTTATTCCACGTTTTTCCCATGATGACAGTAGGCTTCGGGCTTACTTTGCTTTACGTCATAAATATTCGCATGACTGATGCTGTAAATGCTTAATTTCGTTTGCCCTTAATCATTGAATGATTTTGAAAATTTTTTGGATAGAAGAAAAAGGCCCGTAAACATGAAAAAAGTTAAGCTCCCTATGGCTTCTCAAAGTGAGTTAAAAATATGTCGCAAGATTTTGTTTACATATTTGACATTTTAATTTGGATTCTATACGGAAGACTATGACAGATCACCAGCGAGAAAAGCTTGTTTTAACGTAAATATTAATATTTCAAGTATGCCGACCTTATTGTGACAACTAGTGAAAGGTTTTTACTTACAAGTCAGAAAAATATTCAGTCGGCTTTACTCAGTTATATCATAAGACACAATACAATCACATCCGTAACGAAATGCATAAAAGTTTCTCCAAGTAATTGTGTGAAGTAGATATTATTTCTCATTTTATTGGAAGAAATTCAAGGTATTAAAAATGACAATACAAAACGGTGATTATTTAAATTTACGATAGCTGTGATAACTTTTAATTTGCGTACAGCCAACTACGAGATACCATTTTTGAAGAAACATTTTAAAATAATGTAATGTTGAATTGTCTGTTATTACTTCTTTCATGAATTGTAGAAATTATAAGATTACTATAACTATATGAAGTTTATATAATATCACTCTCTAATTAATTTAATATTGTCTCAAATCAATTACAAATAAAGTTCAACGGCTCCTCGTTGGGAATTTGAAAATCGATTAATTATGAAATCTTAGTAGCGAATAATTTCTCAGGAGTATTTTCCTAATATACCTATCAATTCTACATATTAAATGTGTCACTAATTCTTAGTACATGTATTAATGTCCTTATATTAAAGTCTTAAACTTTTAGATAAACATGCGGGGATCTGTTCTAATTTGTTTAAAACAATGTACATACAAATTGTATTAGTTCAAATATAATCCTTTCCTAATGTTTTAAAAGGAATATGCCTCTACCACATGGTTGACGGTGATAAAGTAAAATTTATTATGGCAAAACAAAATAAAATTGGGAATGAGTAATAAAAAGGCTCGCTTACAATTATAACATTATTTTGTTGTCTGATATTTGACGTATCATAATTTTTCGATTTTACACTTGGATGCTTATGTTAAAGTATTACATTATTTATAACATCAAAACTGTTTTTACAAACAAGCCATTGATAAAACTCATACAAATTAGATTTATCTCGCATGGGAATGTTCACATTTAACTACATGGTCGCAGTAAATTTGTCAGTCTACTAAGTATTGCTCATGTCGGTTAATCTACGACATTGTGGAGGTTTGTTTATGCGAGTTGTGTTGAAACTATCGCTGTAGTTAACCTAATTATGTACCGTTAATTGGGCTCTTTTTTTCTGAATTAGACTAACAAATTAGATATAAAAATACGAGTTGGTAGTAACATTGGTTTGCAATCAGAATTAATTTTACAGCTTTAGTTTTTTTTATTTTTGAGATGGTTGCGATATTATTTAACTAACTGCATGGTAATATGTGATTTATAAGACTGCTCGTTTTTTATACATGTTCTTAGCCTATACGATCTTGTCTATTTTTTTCATTAATATTAAATATTTTTATGAAGAATTTCCAAGAAAAATTAATCATTATGAAGACGAATAATTAATGTCGCTAGCACGGGCTTCAAGCATTCTTGGCAAGAATTTTTACATCATATGCGAGACGAACAATCGATACGAAGGAATAATTTAAAATAATGATACTTTTGATTACACTAAAATTCAAGCCCATTATTTTGTATATCAGAACCCTTGACATAACACATGCGTAGGTATGCACGGTTTATAAGATATAAGTGACTAAGAAACCTGTATTTAAAAGCTAAAGTTAGGCATAAAATAAACCTGTCCACTATGGCACCTAAATATCAAGTTATCAGCCAATATAGAAAATTTAATACCTGTGAGAAAATTTGATAGTTATTTACTTTAAACAATAGACTAAAACCACACCTCACAAGGTGGTGTTAACTATTTGCCTGTAGATAACGTCTGTTACTTTGAAAGAAAATCAACGCTTAATAATTTCCGGCAAAGTTATGGAAATTGAAGGAGATAAATTCAAAACTTTATCAAAAGATTTTTTCCAGCCACGAACAATAGAGTGAGGATATAAAAATTAAAACATTGGTAAATATTTATTTATTTATAGATTATTTTATTTATAGAGCACGTTTATATCTCACAAGGGTAAGGCAGATATTCATTTCTGTATCTTAATGTCGTATCATGGGTCTATTATCGCTAATTTTCAATATCTGATTGATGAACTCCCAATAGAAAACTCTACTGTAATTAGAATTTTACCCGAAAACTCTAACACATTTTTAAAAATGCGTAACACGTTTGGCAGATACAAGATCTATTAGATGCTCTTGTCTGGCTTATTATGTTAGTATATTACAACCGCCGAGGTAGCAAGTACAGTAAAGCACTAAAACCCGTCATAGACCCACGCAAGTGTTTAGCGCTCCGGGAGCAGACTGTAAGCGCTAAACAGGCCGCCATACTGTTTACTGAAGCACGATAATTATCATCATATCTCATCAGGCTTTATTTACATAGCCGGCTAGTTACCATCAGGTGCAGTTTAAAAATTTATCCTACAATGTAGTATTAATCATGCTGTACTTTGTAATTTTTATTGCTATAAGAATCTCAAAACTACGGCGATATAGCAAAGAGTATTGTGCAAACATTATTTATAACTTAATCAACATAATGCAAGTGATATCGATATTAGGATAACTTTCATTAATGAAGCTAAAAGTATCACCCTTTTTACTATCGCATTAATAGCTCGTGTACTTCGATATTTGATTCTAACTAAGCGTTATTAATTTTCATCACGTAAGTCACTATTGCAGAATCATCTGTTAAATACGAAACATACTTACAAACGTAGAAAAAATAAAACTGCTCATTCCTTCGAGGATTTAAGACCTAATGCGGTGTGCATGACTTTTATTACCCAGGCCACACAAGTTACGTAACTATTCGGTGGTGTCTAACAAGTCTTGCTGCTAATAAAACCATGTATCGAGCGAATTCAATAGACAGACCTAGATGTGTCGTATCCGGATCTACAATACTCATGTTCTGATGACGTAACACAGAAAGTACCTGCCTCGACCTTTTCGTTATGGTTTGCACTAGTTTATAATCAGTAGAAAGCTAGCCTGTGGGCGACAGGAACTAACCTTTCACGGTGACCTTTCGCCAATATTGTTCTGATTCCGCGACCCCGGCAGTGTCATATGTCGCCGCTAATTCGAGACCGAACCGATGTAAAGCTAACTGTACTAGCTGTTAGGACAAATGTGGTATGAACTTGTATTGTCGATACAAATAAGTGATGCAATTATGCGAATTGAGCGGGTTGGTGCTACGGTTTCGTATGCTACCGTAATAGTATTTATTTACTGATTCAATGGTAAGTAGCTTTATATTAGGTCTTAGTTTAAATCTGATTAGGTTCGAAGAGATTAGCTCTTATATGTAACGAAATTAACATAAGTGCCAATAAAATGTTGAATTAAATCCTTTACCATTTCAGTCGCACTTAAAATTTCCACATCATTAATTCATTCTCTAAAGCAGACATTCTTCTGATTACCAACTCATTTCAATGTTTCATTAAAATTGCAATTCTCACAAAACAAGACAATAATTCTTTGACTCCATCCAAGCATTATTTTAATCTAATAACTTACAAATCCACATACATTAATTAAAAGGCTGCATTCCGCGACCATATCTCGGAGATAACGTTCGGCGGATAATTTCTGTACAATCGTGGGCGTGAGCATCGGTCACGTATCGACCTGAGTTATAACCCGGGAACCGAATAAATCTAGCCTAGACTGTACGAGTGCTGAGCACACAGTCCGCCCACGCTGCAAATTTACATACGTAATGCACTTAGTCGGTGTTACTTGCACCGTCGATCTTTGTTAATGCGCACTAGAATGGGTTTCGTCATCCATGCTGACATAGAGTTAGGTAAGGTATAGGGTTTTCGTTTTAGAAAAATAGGTATACTTTATGTTTGACAAGTCCTTACCTACTTCACGTATTGAGGGTACATCCATTTCTTAGGTGTGTAGTCCGCCCACCCGCACTAGGCCAGCGTGGTGGACTATGGCCTAAACCCTCTCAATGGTAGAGGAGACCCGTGCTCAGCAGTGGGCGTATATGGGTTGATGAAGAAGTGTAATGTATAGTTAAAATTTGGTTAGTGTGAAGTTAAAAGTTTATAGTTTTAAAAATATTTGGAATTTAGTTACTACTCAATATTACTAAATTTAGTTAGTATTTCGAATTTATAATTCAGTACTAATCTTTTTCTCAAAATTCATTAAAACTATACACAACGAATATTATGTCAAATCTTTACATAAACTAATCGGTAGGTATCATAACATCCATGTAGAGATAAAAGCGATAAAAACATGCAGACGTACTCATATAATCAGTATGGATAATAACGTGAACGTAGAAACTCAATTCCCTGCAAAAAGCATATGAGCGGAGTCGGCAAAGCTTTGCCATATTAATCCATCAAAAGCAAATTTTGCACGGTGTTGCGGTTTTAGGTTTTCTTTCGTACGATGGGATTTATTCAAGGAATGAACGATATCTGTTCGGAACAATGGACCGTTTCCAGCTTTCGCTCCACAAGGTTGAATTGTGATAAGAGTATTGCCCTCGCCGCAAGCCCTTGTAAACTATCGGTAGTGAAAATACTTATATAGGTTTTTCGATTGTACCCTGTGATTTATTACGTTTAATACAGAGAAGGAGAGTTCAGTTGTTTGTTTTACAGATGCTTGTGAACTTGGTGTAATAAAAGATCTATTACGGATAGATAAAACAAAACACGGTAAAAATGTAAGATGTATGTATGTAGATTATTCAGAATAAGAAAATATGTAATCACTTTGTAATCACGTTATCATGTAAAAAGATGTACATCATTCTTCGGAGATGTTTTTCATGTTATATAACCAACATTTTCCTGGCATTGTTAAAATTCCAGTTTTTGCATATTAATACACGAAGATTAATTTTTAATCAATCTCTTCCGATCATTGTAAAGTAAATTCACAAGCCAACATCGTATTAAAAACTAACGCCATGCAATATGATTTAAAATCAAAACCGAATCCCAAAAAGACACGGCCTTGACAACCAATAAATCTATGCAATAACTTTAACAAAACACACAAAAGCAAAAATCATATTTTATTAACTCTGTAAATTGAAATATTGTATATTTTACGCTTAAACCTTTCGTAAGTTCCATTACGTGTATTCGGTGTACAACGTTCGATGTCGGTGTTTCCTTCACGCGCATTGTCACAATTCGACTCGCAATAAAAATCGTTTGTGGCATTGACAATGTTAATATTTCCATGCGTACAGAATCATTAAAAAAACGTATCGAATGCTGCAATCGCATACAAAACAAATAATTCCATGTAATGATTATTTCTATTCGTAATGGCAACTGTTTTTGCTGCTTCATTGCTTAAACGTTCGTCTGTAAGTGATACTCGCTCTACGGGTGGCACAGCACTACGTATTGCCTAGATAAACGTTATTTGATCTGTTAAATCGTTGATATGCTTTCCAAAGTAATTTAGAGTCATAATAAATTCCTCTCGAAACGATTATGAAATATGTTTCGTCAGACAAATGTGTACTTATTGTTCTGTGTATTCTAAATTTCTACATAGAACACAATACTAAATTGTGTGTCTGCGCCCACATGCTCCTAACTATTGTTCCGACAATTTACGTATTTGTGTCACAACCATGTCACATTCGCATAATTTGATATTTTGTATGACAACATCACGGGCGAAACGAGATATTAAAGCTGCCGAAAGCATGATAATCATGAAACCTTATTAGTCACGCTTTAAGAGATCGCTTTTGGTCTGTACATTTCATGACATGAATTTAATATTGCTGCAGTAGCCAATGCTTGTTTGATGAGGTATATTTCATTTTACAAGGCCTAGATCTGAATAGTTTGAGTATGTGACTTAGGTTTGAAATGAAATGAATGAAACTAACATGTGAATGAATTTACGAAAATTACGAACCCAGGAACTCTGAATCACACAGCACATACTCATGTACCTGTACTACAAAACTACGAGGCAGTCTATATAGAAAAAGAAAGTTAGTACAAAAGGTATGCATTATAAGCCTAATGCAATTTAACCGCGTGAAATGTTACATTAATTTAATAATTCACTTCAATTTTGTATAACATAGTAGTACTTTCCGATAAAGCGGGCCCATTCATAACTCAGTCTACATGAGCTTAAGCACCGATACGGTTTACACTTTGAGGTTAATGTCATATAATGAAAGCTTAGACCATCAATCTACACTACGATTGTCTAAGCTATAAAGCCTTACCTATATGAACCATAAAGAAAGGCAAGGAGAGGCCATAATATTATTTTAGTACAACAACACAGGGTAATCAAAATTAAATATAACCCCATAAATAGCTTTGAGCCCATATTTAGAAAAAATCTTATAGAGACTTTTCGTTCTCGAACACAACCAGATCTGTAACAAATATTTGTGGATCACAATAGCATTTGTTGTGAAGGGTCGATCAAATCCACGGCCCCATCTTTCAGCAATTGATAAAAAGTCAACTGCGCTCAGGTCTGTCAATGTCAGAAGTGAATTTCTACACGCACGTTCGATTATTCTACACACCATACCGCGCTTATTGCCGTTTATCGGTCATATTTTAAGACTTCGTGCTCCTACTGAGAATCCAACGGAATAACACTTTGCCCAACCCAGCTATTTAATCCGGGACTATTTAATCTCGCACCGCACCCTAATGTCGTGGGACTAACACGGAAATATGGAAACGGGGTTATTATTAAAAGAAATATGGTCCTTACATGTACCGAGAAAACGGCGCTCAAATAGAATTCGTTGCATAAGAATCAATACATTTACTTGTAAAATGTAAATTCGTTTGATCTTACACTGACCCATACCTAATGAACAAATCATTAACTCAATAAAATGTTAAAGTTTCCATGGTCATATTCCCACATAAAACTCGGACAATATCATCAGACGTACTAATTTGAGAACTCTCAATGTTCGACATTCAATCAGTGCACGTGTAAATGAATTATGGTCAATTTCAGATCCCGGAGATAAATTTATGTTGTTGTCAAATAGATTTTATTATAATCCATTAAGGAACAGTTTTGAATGAACGATGGGTGAGAGTGTATAGTTACCACGGCCTCAGGTCTGAAGTGTCGTTTACTATCATTGCATAATGCGGCCATAAAAACCCGTGACGAGCTGGCCTCCTGGCGCGACATCGTCTTAACTTTACGACGACCAGTCTAATTCCTCGGCCACACAGTATCTACAAACGTATACGGCGTTTTAAACCTATCGCATCCTGTATAATGTTTTAATCACGGTTTCTCGGTTTTATTGCAATGTTTATGCGGATCCGTGCCCCATAGCAATACGATGCAATGATATTCCCTTTGATGTAGTGTCGTAATATTTGTTATTGTTACCCAATAACTATTTGAAGTGTTACATATCAACTTTATATCGCCTCTTAGAGAAATAAATTTCACCATTGTAGACTTTGCTCGTTTCATACAAATTGAACAGATGTTTCCGAGCACTTATAGTCTAGAATTTCATAATATGTAATGTATAATATTTAATTGTACTTAGAACCTTATCTAGTTTTTATTCTTGCATCAATCGGGCTACCGACTGGATTAATATAGTATATTGTCATTCATGAACATTCACATGACATGGAGACCGTAAGTGTTTAGGTAATAAGGGAGGGATGAAATAAGGATTAAAGACTCAAGCAATTTTCCTTACAAATAGAAATGCTGCAACAATGTTGCAACTTGCAAGCCAGTTTTCTTTGCAATATGTTTTATAAGAATATATCGACTGTTCCGCTGGTTATGTTATTATAAGCTACCGTTTGTATTCGATCCAGAGACAAATATCCGTATTATTGCTTTATAGCAACATTTGAATTCAAAATGTTTTAGAAAAATAACTGGCTCTTTCTCACCACAAGTCGGAATTGTTTGATGGGCAATACGTGGTAGCTATTTCTAAGCATAGTACAAATGCAAAGCTATTTAATTCTCTGGCTTACAGCCAAATACCTTAGTGAAGGTGCAGTAATCAGGCTATAACAGGTCGGAGGTAGCATCCTCCCACATTCGTTTAAGAAAGCGTGAAGAATTCGCGTGGGCAGACGTAATGATGGCTTCTGGGTTGAGATGTTAATATATCATCGTTATTTTAGCGATAATATAATCAATAATAAAAAGAATTGATGGCCTTATAATTTAAGCGCGCGTTCAAAAATCTCGGCGGTCACGAGTTCCAACCCCAGGATGTACCTGGGGTACCTCCGACTTTTTTAAAGTTATGTGTGTATAAATTAAATTGTGTTATCACTTATTTCAATGCTAAAGGAAAACGTCGTCATATAACCTGCAAACACTAGTTCTTAGGAATGTCTTTAGTACATAGTCTGTCTGTCTTTAGGACTATGGCCTATGAACTGATGAATGATGTGTAATAAATATATAAGTAGTAGCTATTTTTCAATTAAACGATATTTTCCTTAAATACTTTACACGAGTAAGTTAATTAACCTTTGCGTTATCAGGCCGTAGAACATCGGTTAATTATGTACGAACACAGGACTAACGCTAATTTGCATATTTTAACAATTACTTGCCACTTTCATTTGCCAGTCTCATCTAGATATTTTAAGGTGTTCAATACGTAAGATGGTGGATTAGGACGGTATAATTAAAGTAATTTTAAGTGTAAATGAGTAAAATTGGGATTTTTGATTAATTCTAGTTCGGTTTCTTTTGAAATATATTTAGGTACGAAAACTTTGACCGGGATTCCGAATTTAAAACATTTTTTTATCCTTCATACATGGCTTTTCACTTACTTATTTAGGTAAAGAACCCGAAGAGAATAATAATTTAGATAATGTGTTAATTTTTAATCGAAATATTACTTTCATTTGCAAAACTCATTTTAATTGTTGTTAAATAAATTTTAAACCTTTATTATTATTGAAAGAGAATGAAAATTTGACTTATTAATTTAATAAGAAAGTTTTACATTAATAATAATCGTTATAACTGACCTTTCGATGCACGATATAATCAAGTCATTATGATAAACTATTCGACCAAAACTAGTAATTACACCCTACCATACAATAACCACAACCACGATTGCAGCAATAAGAAAATAACGCCCACACAATTGTGATTCATAAACTGCGCAGAATCAGTAGCGAATATTAAATGTATATTTAGCAAAATTATAGCTGCATTTATATGATTTTATGGTTTGAAATTCAAGATAAATTAAACCAACATCTATCTAATCCTCTCTATCGTGATTGGAGATAACATGAGTCATTAAACATGTTATTGACAGGATGAATACTGATATTGGTATTCTGGAAAATAAAAATTAACTGTAAGTAAAAGTATTTTGGCCTTTCCATTACTTTTGATACTATTTACTTATCACACTCACTTAAGTCTTTTTTAGTACTTTGGTAGTTATCGATATTTAGAATTGATGAGAATTTCCTGACGTTGATAGAAATAAAACTAAACCCGCCCCGAAATCTAAGTTACGGCTTCTGGATCGTAAGCCGCATGTCATTCCCGCCGGAAGGCAATATAATAAATAGAAGTAATAACCTAAAAAGAGTTTTGCTTCCTCCCTTTATACTTCTTAAAAATACATGAAAATTAAAGTCACCTGATCACAAATCGTAAATTAAATTCAAAGCACGTCTTAATTTGTTTACGAATATCTTAATACATAAAAAACGTATTTATCACAACGCGACGGCAGTAAAACGTCGTGAGGTAATCGGCTTTCCACAAGAAAATAATAAATTTGCATTTTATGTTGATTTTATATGGGCCTCGATGGATTTGTTGTGGGTTATTGTGAAGAAATGTGGTATTAGACAGGATTAGTAACGTATACAGTATGTAATAAACGAGATGAGAGTTGATATAGAGTAATGGGAGCCGAAAGCACTTCTTTTTTTATCCAGTCGTAGTCATTTCACGTACATAAACGTCTTTGATAGTTTTAAATCACTCCTGCCTCATGGATAGCAGGGGTAAAAAATGTTGGCTAATCCTTCAAGGAAATTTACTTGGGAGATTCTTCCTACTTTACTGATCTCGTTAATGCCAATCAATAGTTTTATTTTCTTTCAAGCGTAAGCCGTATGTTAGACGCGTGATAAGAGCTATGTTTTAAGAGCTTAACATTAGCGAAAACAAACAACAATCAAATCAGTTTTTTCGACAGATTGCGATAATCATAACTCATGTGGGAAAATGTTTAAGCCTTACCTGATTTTGAGTATTCATAGACATTTCCAATAGAACGCAAATAGTAATACCGCTTGGTTAGAACTCGGATGATAATAGACGTCTATACAGACTATGTTTATGAGCCTTAACTTACTTATACAAGTCCATGATATTTAAATTATAGGCGCCACTGGCATCAGGTTTTTGTTTTCGAACTTTGGCATTTGCGCCGATCGATTGTTATACGGTGACCATTTAAATTCGACCTTCAAAAGTCACCACGGCTCGCACGATGGTACATGATTACTGACTGATAACGTCGAAACATTCCACGTATTGGTAATTAAAACTGTTTTATATTTTTATTTAATTTATTGCGGTAATTTATAAATTAGACGCTTAATTTTTATATAGGTGACAGTTATAGGTGATTAAATCAGAGAATTAATTGGTTTCTTTGTCTTTTTAAACTGTTATGATTGTAAAGTGATGAATTTAGGCTGGGAACCGTGAATTTAGATTAGATAGAATTTGTTATAATTAGTAGATTAGATTCATATATTTTATGTGTAACTTTTTTTAAACCTGGAAAGATTTTTGTCGAAGCAGTTAGTCGTAAAAATAATCAATAAATTTTGGGAGAATAAATTTAAGAAAAAGACAGATAAAAGAGGGTGTTTTGAGCACAGACTTGTTAACAAAATAAGCTACCAATACTACCTTCAATATAAATATATAAGTAGTTCAAATTATATCATACTACCAAAGCGACTAATAAATAATGGGAAAGGGGTGACACTTTTTAGAGTGCAGACGAACAGGAAAAAAATCTCGTTTTTTTTTAAAGTTCGATCGATTCGTTTGGACTTAGAACTCTTCTTAAATTTACTATTAGAATGTAACAGTTGTTATTTAATATTTGATTGTGTATGTAACAATGGTACTAGGTCGGTTAAGTTAGGTCAGTCATATGATAGTCTAAACCGGTTTCTACTTGGCTCTATTTATAATAATTACACCGACCGAACGAATACGGCTTGAATTTAGCTCTCTTAGGGACTTTGATCTTATATAACTGAATGGATATTACTAACATAAAAATAAATGTTTCCCGGCAAATATTCATAATAAACTTCACATGTACACGTGAAAAATATAAAAATAGGTTTTTTGTAAAAAGTATATTCGTGATAAGTTTTTACGAAAACGCTCGTAAAACCTTATGGATGTCTATTTATTCACACTATATGTAATGAATAACGATTGTTTTTCAGTGTTGTTATTTTTGCGTTTTTTATTCAAACGAGTGTTAATAAAATAATAAAAGCTCTGACGCAGACATTAGAATTATAGCATTTTGTTTTCATTATTTTAACTCATACCTGAAATATTTGTCTCTTTGCGGAAATCGAATGCGAATGTTTATAGTCCATCGCTTCTTTTCCTCACGAACAAGTAGATCAAATATATCGGATTGCCCGATCCGGGACTCGACACCAGACCCTTTTCAAGCACGTTGAAAAATTTGCCGCGCTGTCAACGGAGCAAAACGAGTAACCTAGTAAAAGTTAATATTTTTAATTACCGTCATGACCGATATTTTAAGTCTCATTTATTTCGCGTGTAACAAAAGTTTTGTACAAACACACTGACCTAAATAAGCGGCGTTGGTATATTGTTGGCGTTGCGTGATTTGTTGGCAGTGTTGTGTACATTGCTTCCGGACTTAATTGTGGCTCGTCTTGTTAACATGGAACTCTTTGGGAGTAGCTTGTACGTTGGTTGCGAGGACTTTTTGCAAAGGATATATACGAGAAAGCGGCTTGGCAGAGTGTAGGCGTTTATGTAATCAATGTTAAAACGTATATTTTTCGAGTCGGTCTTACTACAAAAGATCTTAACGGGCCTTTTTGGATTTTTCTTTAATTGAAAGCTGTCCAAAATATAGATCAAACAGAATAAAAAAAGTTACTATACCAAGTAAATCTACAAAGCAGTCAAGATTAAACTAATGATAAAAAATGACAAAGTCAATTCACTGTAGTAGCTTTTACTAATTTAGCCGACAATAACTCTATTAACTACATACCGGGTCAGTGATTTCCAGAAAAAATCTTCACAAAACAAATCTACGTGAGGCTCTGTAATGAACTCAATAGGTTGACATCGCAAATTTTTGCTAAAAGTATACAAAAAGAATCAATTTTCAAAGTCAAAATCGATGTGCAATTTCGTCTGAAGTGGCAAGAAACCCAACGGGACAGTTTTTATGGCATAAATAACGTTTTGACGCACAGTTCGTTTTAACCTTTGTCATCGGCCGACTGTTAGACAGTTTTCTTGTCCATTCTCTGTCTTTCAAAGTACCCAATTCCACGAATCGCTGAAAGTGACGCGTTCTTTTGTTGCTTTAATAAAATAAATTAGGTTAATTATTTTTATATCGAAAATAATTATCTATGTAAAGATTTTTTAATAAGTAACCTGAAAACTATATAAACCACTGCTAATTGAATAATAGTGGTGCTAAACGTAATGCTGATCGAATGTATTTTGAGATTCTTGGTAGTTCCATGCAAGTATGGTTGCATACTTTTCTTACAAACATTACATTCGTATTTTCATTTTAAAAACCCTTTAAACGTTTAACCTTTCGCGTTATCAATCTCTAACCTCAAACACTTTAAAACTAGGGCTGCTAAAGTTCGCACAACAAATCACGACAAAAGAGAAATACATCAAATTTCACCTCGTTCTCGGACAAAAGTAATTTCCACATAACTTACGACTGTGCCCTTTCCATGATTCCGAGTTTTAGCTCGCTTTAATTGGGCACAAATCTGATAAGGAACGGAGCTAACGGTGCTATAGTGACATTTGAAGCCATGCGGTGTCGCTGACGCCGTCGTGGTTTCAACAATTAGCCGTGTCCATCAGTTAAAGCGGGCAAGGCGTCCGATATAGCTTCGTTACCATGGCAACCGAGGACCACACACGCTCGACGCCAATAAAGTCTGGACCTTCCGCGCGGGGAATGCAAATGAATCCCTTAGCTTGTTCAATGTTGCATGAATGTCTACCGGTTTGTGTTTTGTATCGAAATTAATTAAATACGCGACGAATATCAATTACCGTGATGGATTGGAGGAATTTGCAGTGACCCAATGTTTGACATTTTTTACACGAAATTCTTTTCACTTATGAACGCTTATTAAAGCGTAATGTCGTAAAAGACAATTTAGAGACGTGACGTCAGCAGAGCTTTTTCTGCGTATGCAAAAAATTATGGGTATTCAAGTGCGTAATAATTTCGTTGGGAGAGGGTGGGAAGAAATAGCCTTTAATTAATCGAATACTTTTTTAAATTGCGCCGATCAATACAAACCTCAAGTAGAACAAAGCTAGCCTTCTGCAGACTTCCCAGACAACTTTTGGTAAGAAAAAAATCTCCGTTTATGAGTACGGAAACATAAAGTTGTCATAGTAAAAACGAAACGATCCTTCAAATAAGCCTAACTGAGATGCAAAGACAGATCTTGTCAATTACTATGACAGCGTGGAGGTCGACCCGACCGAACGCACCCACGACCAACTGTGGACGATCTAGAAAGACAATTACTATTAAGTGCGATAAATCCTAACGATTGTTATTGCGACAGTAAATCTTACGTTCTGTTGGTTCAATTCACTAGGCACCGCTAACTTTGATGGTGTGAATGGGGTAGGCGAATTATATATTTATTGTAAAGTTGACAAACGAATAATCTTACCTGCGTTACTAATACTGCGAGAGCCTGCAATAGTGACTTTATTGAAGATGAAATTTAAAAAAAATATTTGATTTTTTCTAACTATGTGTTCATAATCTAAGTTTGCTGAATTTTGAGCAAATTATAAGCTAAAATGAGTTACAAAAATATCATAAATGTTTTATATCCAAAGTCAAATAGAATCATTAGATTGTTGCAAATTATATATGAAATAGCGAAAAAGCAACCCTATGATTTGTTGTAAACCAAAGGCATAATTAGTAGATTTTAACGTATCTATGGGAATGCTAATAATCGTGAATCTTTTAAATGTTGTTTGAGTTTGTCATAAAGCCTTTTATAAATCATTAAACCTCTAAGATTTAATCTCCCAGAATTACCTAAAATCACTCAATCCTTGTCCTGCGCTTGTATTCATTAATACCCATGAGCAAGAATTTTATCCCGTGCATAATTCTCTTAATTATACCCAACCTTTTACTGTTAAGCCATAAAGATTCTTGTAGCAGTGCACTATTAAATGCAAAAAATACACGCTCGCGCTTCTTACCTTAACATGATCATTATATATAATTAAAGCATAAAATCGTTTAGCACTTGAGATGGCAGACGGGATTTCCCTAGCACTTGTGAGCCGAGTCACGTCCAGCCACCAGACGTACGCACCTTGTGTAATACAACGATAAGTTTTTACCAAATACAAAAATATGAAGTGTATCCGCATTTCTCGAGTCTTATTGATCGGTCATACGCAATCGCTACTCACCCATTTATGGCAGTCTGAATGAATTATGGCAGCGTGGACGGCGGCACGGCATTTTTAATTCAATCATCGTTCTGATCTGACGGAGTAAATGGCGAATATATTGTGGTCTTGCCTGTGCTCGCAGTTTTTACCTACTTTTTACAGAGATAAGATCACTGTTTATAGATATCGCGCAGTTTAAATTGTGCGGCCTCTTTCACCAACCTCTTATACAAATAGGAGGAAGAAAAAGTATATACTTATTCTTTATGCTATCCGTCGCAATCATGTTCCTATTTTATATGAGAAAATTACTCCTCACATCGACATTATCAATTCGCATGTTACGATATGTTTAAGGTAAGGGCCTATCGCCCATTTATCTCACAAAACCCATGAGTCTATTAATATTAAACTTCTTCAATAATAATACATTATATACTAGATAGATTTACTGTGCGGGAGTGAGTGGTGAAGTCGGACGAGGACGGCCCAGATCCACCTATAAAGATCAAATAGGTAATATACTTAAGGAGGGTAATATAAAGAGTCCTCGAAACCGACGTGCATGCATGAAGAGGATTATGTCAGTGGAGGAAGCGAAAGAGATGTGTCTGGACCGTGGCATTTGGCGCTCTATAGTCTCTGCCTACCCTAACGGGAGACAGGCGTGAGTTTATGTATGTATGTATGTAATAATACAATAAGAAACCAAATTCCACGTACAATTACAATTTTACATCCAAATACCTCATAAAATACAATGTATCAATTTCCAAGTATTTACAAAAAGCGGCGCCATAAATTCCAAGTTCGAGGTAGAACAATAAATTCTCACACAAATTCGCATTAATATGTGTTTCTCCTAATTCTAGACGGACAAAAGGTTGATGTCCGTGAGATGGCCGTACATTTGACAATGCCGCGTTCGAAAACAGCGTGACGCGAATTGAATTTTAAATTATTACTCAGCTATTGGTCATTTCTCGTGACTCTTCGTACGTTCGGAATGTGTCGAACTAATGATACAACGTGACGTATAGGGCCTCTGTTCACTGAACTATCGATTGATGTATGCGGTGGAATAAAATAATAATTAAAAGTTGTATTATAGAATACTTTTATGACTTTTTACACGATTAAAGGTCTTCCTGGAAACACTTGAATATATTGACGTGACCTGAAAGTAGTAAACTGAAACATGACTGTACTAAGTAGCAGAGTATGGATCTTCCATGCTCGAAAGTTGGATATTGGAAAATTTAGATATAAATTCACTTTTTCAATCATGGAATGTTATGAAGTGATAACAGCATACATTACATTTCAACTTACGCATAAAGATCATAATAGATAAGATGGGTATCATCGTATACTTTGTTACCATTATAATTTATGCAAGGAGTACTGAAACTATATCGGATCGATTGACGTCATCACTTCCAACTAACCACATATTAAAGTCAAAATTTATTATTCATAGTTACGAATCAGTTGTTGAATAATGAAATTGATGATTCAGCAAATTATGACCTTAGGGCATTTCTATAGCAATTTCACTATACAACAAGCCCACGCAATTTGTCATTGATAAAGTGCGAAAGTGACCTTTAAGTATACGCTAGGGTGGCTTTCAGTTTGTTACTCTGCAAAATAGACTCCAAAAAACAAGATGT
This sequence comes from Cephonodes hylas, assembly GCA_030295005.1. NCBI lineage: Eukaryota > Metazoa > Arthropoda > Insecta > Lepidoptera > Sphingidae > Cephonodes > Cephonodes hylas. Next base: position 9,953,460 of record AP025366.1, read on the forward strand.
GATTGTTATTCTTTTTTAATATAAGTCACAGGATCAAGCGCTCCAAGGATCGATTGCCAGGTCCGACAGCGTTTTTGAGATTTCGTTGAAAAAAGCAATTTAATCACAAAACAAACAAACAAACATACCTCACGCCTATATTCCCCGAAGGGGTAGGCAGAGATGCATTTCTGCACCCACATTTCGCCAGGTATGTTTCAGTCCCACGTAATAGGGGGCGAGCCTATTGCCGTTTTTCGGGCACATTTCCAGACTCCGTGCTGCTACTGAGAATTTCCTAATGGAAAAACCCAATAACACTTTGCCCGACCCGGGAATCGAACCCAGGACCTCTAGACCGCACGGCACATACTTGTACCGCAAGGCCACGAGGCAGTCAGCAATTTAATCGTAGGACTCAAAAAGTCTATGGCACAAGATGGTTGTACAAAGTACAAATACGTCTTTAGCTGCCCCTTCTTGGATAGAGACGTGAGTTAAAATTTGATCATTTATATCGCCAGCTTATATTCCTCGTTAATTGTTCAAACATGAAGTTATGATGTTATTAAATACTATAACAAATTGCGATGTTATTGCTCTTTAAAATATTAAACGTATTGATTTAGTAAAACATTATTCCCGTGACAAGGGCTTTTAGAATGGATACTTCCGTCACGAACTGTGTAGCAGTTAACAATAGGAACAAGTTATGGAGCCAGACCATATTTATTATCAGTAAGTTGATACGGAGTAAGTACTGTTATAAGGAACGCTTTGGAGTTAAAGTTTACTGACACTGATTTACAAGCCAATTAATACATCAGTTGTTTCTGCGTTTGAAACAGATAGATAAGACTATATTCTCCCATTTTAATGTGCCGTTTTACAAGTTGTTAAAATACCGTGATCGAAAACGAAGACAGGTTATAGTTACTGTGACAAATATGCTCGTGTTGGCGCTAAAAAATCCCAAACAAGAAATAAAAATTGTTGCATGATTGTATAATTTATTACAAAGATATGATACTTTAAAATGTCATACATTGTCATAATTGACTTCGACCTCGAGAGCACACGCCAAACTGTGCTTTAAAATCAAATTGTACATCAAATCATTACCACTTAGAGAGCCAACATTACTTTCCTCGACACTTCCAATGAGATCATTTAACGTGACATACACCGGTTACAAGTAAGTACACGCACAGCTGATGGCTTTCCTCATTCAAGAAGAGTGTCTGGCGAACACGACAGGGTTAAATCACGAGTTCGCGACGGGTTAAGGCGTCGCTCGTCGCGTGACATAACACAGTCTGGGCCTATTCGACCGAAGGTTACAAAATTGTTTGATATTATCAAAAGAGCTATATAACTCTTGTTGTAAATGTTACACCTATTGACCTTGAAGGTAACCCTTAATTTGCATTTAGGATTTCGGGGAAAATTAAGGTCACTGGGTCAATTTATGATTTCCTTCTGGGCGCCGTTTCGGTGATTTATTGTCGGTAGGGAATTAAAGCTTTTCTTTTAAGGAAGCCAATAAATATCCAGATAATCATATTTTATTATTATAAACATGCAAAATAAGCATTAGTTATAAAAAATATTTTTTATTATCGCAAAAAGAGGATATTTTATAATATTTTCTGATCTTTTAGAATGGCTACGGTTACTTACGAGAATTTACTTTATAGAATTTTTACACACACACACACACACACACCCACGTCCTTTCCTTGGCAAACTGACTATTAAATTTTGACTCTTTTTTACTCTATCCCACCACACACCCGCCATTGCAACTCCTGTACTCCAGGATCAACAGCAATACGCACAGTATTGGCGCCGAGCAATGAAGCTCAGCGAATCTTCTTCTTCTTCTTCTTCATCAACCTATATACGCCCACTGCTGAGCACGGGTCTCCTCTACCATTGAGAGGGTTTTTAGGCCATAGTCCACCACGCTGGCCTAGTGCGGGTTGGCGGACTACACACCTAAGAAATTCCTAAGAACTCTTTGTTGTGCAGGTTTCATCACGATGTTTTTCTTCACCGTTAAAGCAAGTGATAATTCAATGTGAATACACACATAACTTCGAAAAGTCAGAGGTGTGCGCCTGGGGTTCGAACCCGCGACCGCCGAGATTCTCGACCGCGCGCCCAAACCTAGTCATCACATCTGCCATCACAGCGAATCTAAGGGGACCTAAACTGTCATAATCCCGCAACGAAGTTAATCAGAAAAAGCAATGTAAAGGAGGAGTTGGAAAACAACATTTTGCCACTTGTAAGCTTCATAATTTCTTATGACACAAGCCAATTAACACTGTTCCATGTTTGAACCAAGAAAGAATACAGCCAGCCTCAGGTCCTAGTTTAAATCATTAGCAGGTCCGCTATTACATCGACGGAGTAAAAACGTTTCAATAGACGTATACAACACAAGGACATGTTTTTCGAGCACTACGTGACCCGCCATATTCGATTTCTTTTTATAAAATTATCATTTATGACAATACGCTTTTTGCAATACGAGCGCGTTAGTCGTGCGTTCTGATTTTGTACTTTTTGTGAATATAACCTGTAAAATGAGTTTTTGAATAGAAATTACTGGAGATAAGTGTTGTAACTCAAAGTGAGGTCTAAAATATCTTACAGACACATTTAATATTATACAGTTTATTGCAAACACATCGGATAACTCACTTTCAACTTTTCAGATTTTAGGACAATACTTAAATCTGAAACGGTCAGTGGAAATAAACTATTACATATGATACACTAACTCATTTAAGTTTGTAAGTGAATTATTTGTAAGTGACTTTAATACCTGTATATTATTTATATACAGGTATTAAAGTTACTCTCCCTGTTAAGATGTCGGACATCAGCTGGTAAGAAACAAAAAATACGGCCTTCTTAACATAGTCTAAATAGACACAAAATTCACTTATACAAAACTATTCTTACATTAGACCGCTATTAAAAATTAATATATTATCAGATTTTAATAGGTGATCCCCGAAAGCGGCCTTGAAAGCCCTCCGGTGCTCGGCGTTCGTCTACCTGATTTGTGGATGACGCAGCTACGTTGTTATTGCATTTTTTATCTTTCGTAGAATGACTTTGGCTTTTTATGTACTGTACCCAAACTCAATATCTACGTAGGTATACCTGAGGTTTCAATATTATTTTATTATAGGATAAAAAAAGAGTAATGTTCATAACGAAATGCAATCTTGACGAGCTCATTGTAATTTTCAAGACTGTTTTTTAAGCTTATTTTAATAAAATATTCTCTACGTTACATTATTTGATCATATGAAATATTACCTCAACAAACCTTTCTAAGCCTCGATCTGATAATAGAAAAAACAAAAAGAGGAAAACATTAATGCTTAATCGCATTAAAATAATTCAATCCACCGGCCCTTTAATCTACAAACCGTAGTTAATTTGCCGATTTAAGCCCGCAAACAAAGCGGATATAATTCAACTTCAAAACTAATTTCGAATTCAGAAAATATCCGACATGGCCTTTGTTGATAATGCTTGCAATTGTCTTATCGGCAAGCGAGATCGCACAATCAGCCTCGCCGGTCGAATTTCTTTAATGAGTCAGTACATAACGATTTTCTGTCAAAGGAACAATCGTACATGAATAATGGAAAGCACGTAGCACCTACGACCTACATCTGGACTATGCCCAGAATTATTGGGCATTAAAATTGTTGTACAAAAATACAAATGAGCAACATTTGTGTTGTACTACAAGCTTAACGATAATAACCCAGCTTGCCGTTTTATTCCCAAGGGTATTTTTTGTAGTGAACATTCTTTAATGTGGCGTCAGTACAATATATTTTGAAGTCTTGTGAAGATTTTTTCAGTAGCCACTGTCGCACCGAAATCGATGCGACATCAATTTAATTATTTCTTTATAAAAAGGCGAGACTTTTGCCAATTTTCATTTAAACTTGTTTTTCATAAACTTTTAATTGTTTTGTTTGTTCAAATTGGAATTTTAATAATTACTTGCTGATTACTAATTACACTATGCTAACTTAGAAGTCTTGTTTCTCTGACTTAAAGAGAAAGCCTGTGCTCAGTAGCAGGGCCTACATGACCTGACAAATATTTTATCAACCCTGAGGTTGGACTTCTAGCATCCAATTAGCAAATGGCGTTTGATCAAGTGAATCTCAGATACTTTAAAAAGCCTTTAATTTATAACTAAATAACAACCAAATTATACATCTCATGAGTCCCTTAAATGCATTCACAGCTAATTATTTATCCGTCTAATTAAAACAGAATCAGTTCCAATTGTTGTGTAATATAGTAATTAGGTTAATTGAAGGACGGGATGACAGCGAGCGACTTGTAAACCTGCTTGTTGCTTCATTACTCAACGGTGTGAGCCAATTACTGACAAAGCAACAGTAATATACGGAGATCATCATTTTGGAATTTTGCATTTTAATAATTCACTTTACATTAAGATAATTAGAATAATAAATGTAGGATTTGTGTGCTAGCTTTGTATTTTATTTTTATAATCGAAACATTTCTCGTAGTATACACGAGAGTTCGAACGAAGCCGACTGCTGTGTTTTACTTTAAACATTATGTAGGGAAAAAATATTTTGTAAGTCATTGCTTGCTTTATTAATTACTAAAAAAACAATATTTTTTTACTTATTTAGGTGTCAAATCGCAATGAATAAGCCTGTAAAGTTGTAGCACTCTATAGCTAGAAATCTTTTTAGGTCCAACAACATAATTATTAGTGGTAAAAAAGTAAGAGGCGCCCTCGAAAACAATAATACCGTCACTAACAGTGGACCGTCAGAAATCAGGTCGTAGGAAACTAAACGCAATCACAACATTAATCTTTATTAAACTGAATCACGTTCTTACATATTAATAACAGAACTGGGACGTGGACGTTTTAATGTTACGTTACTTTTATAACCGGCAATTTGTAATCCGGTATCGGACTGGCCGGCACAATTATTTCGACCAGCGAGGGATAATCGCAATCGTTTCTCACAGTTTGATTTTTTATCTTTCTCTCATTGCACGTAATGTTAACTGACAGTACTGTCTATTTGCCAAAAGAAGAAAAGAAATGCACTAACAAAATCATTAAAACTTCACACAAAAGTGATATGCGAAAGATGAATGAAAGGTATTATAATGTTAAATAATTAAAAGACGTTCTACGATTTCTTTTCATATGTGATGTATGTAACCATCCCTCTAAATCGATGTGCTAGCGACAGATAGTTGTTTAAACAGTTTGCTTTTTCAAAGTAGCTGAATAGGTTAACATTGCTCTTAAATTCTCCACAAAATATTTTGTCAATAAAACCGTTCTTTGTAATTAGGACTCCATTTTTTTGTCATTTGACATTCCTTTTATAATATTTTTACTTGTGAAATGTATAAAAAATTTTTTTATACCCAAGGGATTTTAAGAGAAAATAGAGCTGTTGATTAAGTATCGGTAACATTATGAGGCGCTAATCAAAGACGACAGTAAAACACATTGACAAGACGCCATCTCATCGGTGATAAAAGTAAATTAATGCGGGAATTCGAATGCGGGTCATAAACTAGAATAATAAAATCATATACGGGTTCACTAACCCGCTCACACTTATTGATTAATGAAAATGTAGTAAAAACGTGTCTAATAATAAAGCTATATTTAGCTAGAATATTATGTAACAAATGACCTTGCTTAATGGCTTCATACTGATACTTCTTAGCTGTAGTTTTATTTTGGTGACGTCAGTGTTTAGATAGAAGCGCTTTGGATAAATTAAAAACTGTAGCTCTTGTGACATTCCTTTACTAAGATCTTACTGGTCAAGATTCTATCATTATTTTAACTTCGACTTATCATTTTGACGTGTTACTCTGTTAATGAAATTATCTACATTCATAATCATCAAATGCCTTGTCGCCTTGCGATTCATGTGGTTCTTCTACCATTGCAAATATCGCTATTGCTCTCATTGTAAAAGATAAATGGAGAGCGAATTTAGCCCTTCTTTAATTTCACGAATATTTCCCCACTTACGCTCTTTTTTATCCCCTTTTATTTAAAGTGACCTATTATTTAAGCGGAGTTGAATACCGTTCATTATAGTATACGGTATCAACGAGCACTCTATCTAATTAAGTGCACATAATACAAACCGGGCAGTGCCTATTGTAATTGACTATTTAAGTAGCCCATAAGTTGTCCGTAATAGGACCATATCTGCTTTGTTAATATCCGCGGTGTGGGCCGAGGAGACCTCACGATTCCCGGCTAAATTGTTACGTAATGACTTTTACGGACTTCTTCTGTATGTTTCCTGATGGGCGACTGTTAATGTACCACGCCAATAAGAAAGTTGATTACATTTTGTTTGGATCTTTAGTGGTTATGCTATTAAATGCTAAATATTAAGAATTGGTGTAATAATAACAGACTGTCCGCATGATCGATAACTGGCTTAAAAAATCCTAGAGGTCAATATATGTGACGTATATTGTTGACCAAATGTGAGAGTTCGTGCATATGAAAGACTAAAACCTTATTATTCAGTGTAAATTATTTAATATTTTTTATTATTTACTGCATTAATTGTCATGAATTAAAAGTGATATAACAGTGTCCATAATAAACATAATGGATTAATCATCAAACAAATTCCTACCTAAATCGATACATAAACCATAATAATTCCTTTTCACTGCAACATTTCTCAAAGAAAGCCAATAAAATCATTATAAAACACACTAAGACATGTAGAATGGAGCCGAGTTGACTTCAAATATGTCGTTTCTGCTGTAGAAAAGGGCTGCGTGCTCGTCGTTTTTTAAGACGTCGCGTACATTATGCACCTACACAAACGAGAATATCTTTCACTATAAACATAATGGTTTTGTTTCACCACCAACGACTATACTCAATTCTGCTACATCGGGTAACCAAATACTTCGCTATTATTTTTTTATGGGGAAACACGAGTCATATATTTTATAGAGCTTTTATTTTTATGATATGTTGTTGTCTATTTGGGAAGTCGATTAGTAAGTAGAACCTAGTTATTTTAGTGATCTATGTATGTAACCAAAATTAGTATAAAATTTTTGGTCTAATTATACTTCTATAAAGGTTTAAAAAAGCTACATTTAGAACTATAATAATTTACTAATTCATACGATAAAATTCGTAACATAAAATAAAAATATCATAAAAACCCGTATCCAACCCTTTCTAAAATAAAATTCCTTTTAAAAATGCCGTGTATCAAAGCAGGACGTACAAGGTACCTAAAAATAACTGAATATGTATTTATCAATGTTTGTGTTTATTTGCATTGCAGCGCGTGCGGCGATTGTGCTTCCATACGAAAGACATCAACGCGATGCGCAAACGCATGCTGAGTCGTACGGATTTACAAAGCAAATAAGACGGAATAATTTATAAGTTATGTTCGTTATTCCTACTATTCTGTAATAGGCTGTTTGATTTAAAGGCTTTCTCATGTGATTATCTTTATTTTATGGTCTTTTTATAAGTTTTCGCGTTCGACTGTTGTTATTTTATATATATATGGAGCCTAGATATTCGACCTTTCTATTATTTGGAAATATATAAAGGGAAATAGGAAAGTTCACTTTATTTGTTGAAGTAACAAAGGTTTGCAAAATTTATTACACATTGAATATTTGTTTTTAAATTCAAAATAAGCTGACTTACTACAAATATTTTTTTTATACATTAATATAATTATGTACCTATGTATATTCACAATCAACACCAAGAAACACGCTTTCCCAGCGTTGCAACGATTAATCCTACAATCAACACGATAAATACCACGTACTAAAACCATTTGCCAAACCACATAATTTTATCACGCTAAATGGTGCGATAAATAAATTGGAACGTAAAAACAAGAAGGGACTAATGCGTGCATGCATTGATGCGTCCGCTACGGAGATATTGGGTATTGAAAGGGCCCTAAGCTTTTCAAATTGGCATCACGACACGCCATTAGGCCAGTTAGTACCCGGGCCGTGTCGCCGGCCTAACGAGAGCCGGTGCTTAGGAGGTATAGTGCAGTAGCCAGGGTGTGTTTTACTTTATTATTCTAAATCTTTTATTGTGAAGTATAGTCACAAGTAGGGAAGAATGAGGTATTTTTGTAATCTCATGTTTTGCAATTTGTCTAAAAATTCGAATGGTAAATATTTTTAGCGTTTTTAGATATCATAATTTATGTATATTTCAACTATAACTTCCTTACAACTTGCAACCAATTATTTATTTATTTGTTTAAAACTTTATTGTACACATATAATTTAAATTAAACTTAAGAATAAACAAAAAAGAAAGTACAAAGGGCGGCCTTATCGCGCAAGGCGATCTCTTCCAGGCAACCGAGGAAGGAGATGAATATTGGAGGATATTACAGATATAATGCACAAAAGTGATATTGATAAATTATTCATTAAACTGTATAAATAATATTAAATAAATACACAGACAATCACAGACATACTTCTGAACCAACGTTAGAGTACAAGTCCTGTTTGTGTCAAAAACTACGAGAGAATTTTCGGTCTCACAAATATTCAAAAGTAAGAAAATACAAAAAAGTTAATGTTTGATAATAAATTATGTCTTATACCCGTGAGTAAGTAAGCTACGATGACTTGGCACTCCGTTTATGGTATTTAGCCGGGGTCAATAAAATGCAACAGGTACTGGCAGTAGTTTATTAATGGTGTTTACACCTCATGAGGTAAGCTACGCTATTGTGGTTTTGTGCTCAAATAGAAAACATTCAAAGCATTATATCTTTAGCTCCCCACTATAAAATTGTTATGACATTAATTGAAATCAAATACCACAAAAAATTGTCTTATATTTTTAAGCTCATTTAGTACTAATATTGCTTTTTTGTTCTATTATTTATTATTATTTTTTTGAACTTATACACTTGCTTCTACGCTGTTTTTGTAAGAATTATATTACAAAATAAAGCCCGACAAAATCACCCACATGTCTAGCTCCTAGACAAAACAATTGCGGTGATAAGTGAACAAAGATCGGCAGTTTAGATTGCGCGGGTGTCGACCACGATCTCGCCATCAGAGCAGAATTGGCTTTACGATATCTGCGCCGCGCATCCCGATGGGCTTATTGACTTTATTTGTCAACACGAGTGGCCAAAGCCGCCTGTGAGTAAATATTTGGACACACTATAACAGGCCCTGTCAGTTTGTTGTACTTGGTAAATATTATATTTATTTAATGGAATGTATTTAAAATCCACAGTAATAGCATGTTTTCGGGCAGAGTAGTATAATAGATTATTTTATTTATACGTAGTTATATACGTCACTACCATTGTACTTAATCATAAATAATAATTTTATGGACATTTGTATGGAATTATAACATGTCGAATGACGGCAGTTTATCTACCACTATAACAGGCATTTCTTACGACTGGCCATGTGGCAATGAGTTTAAGCCTTAGTTCACTATGTTGGCCATGTAAGGTTTGACAGATCAAACATACCCACGAAACTTCTTGTTTGATACGAAGAAACTCTTATGTTCTTGCTCCATTACGATGTTTTTAGTAAATGCTCTAAATAGTGTGCATTGGTTTGGAAAATCTAATGGTAATTTCGTTCAAAACAATAAAACAATTTAATGGTTAACATCATTGAACCAATCATGACAATTATATGGTACCAACAATCTAGTTTAATTGTCTACTCTTCGAGTCTTGAAATTAGTCTTTAACAACCTTCCGACACCACAAAGCCCTTTAAATTGAGACTATCCATTTACCAGATTATTGTATAATATAAAAAGATTAATCTATTATTGTTAATACGTAAAAAAGAAGGTAGTAATGTAATAGGATTAGATTATTGTAGTTTTATATGATGAAACCAACACACCTAAAATTCTTAGAAATTTCTTAGGTGTGTAGTCCGCCAACCCGCACTAGCCCAGCGTGGTGGACCAACGCTTAAACCTTCTCAGTTGTAAAAGGACAAAATTTCCATAGCTTTCAAAAGACGCATATTATATATTATACCATATAGAATACCTTGACAAGAATTCTTCTTTAGTCCACACATATATTACACATATATGAACTTATCCGTAATTTCTTATGAGTATACATATAATAAGTATATAAAAGTTTGTAATTCATAGTATGTATATTGTAAATTATAAGTAAATTAATAAACACAAAACCAAAAGTATTTTCTGAACTAGAAATAACGACTATATTCCCATGAGCCCCCCACCTATCATGCTGTGCTATCATGCACTACTATTATATCATAAATATAATTTGATTTCATTTCATCTGGTTCAACCATATCAAATGTAATGTTATTTAGAACAAGTTTATAGACCGCAATTATGACGCTAATTATTGACTTAGAAAATGTTATATGGTAATGTTATTATATTATTGAAATTGTATATAGACAAGAAGATTACGAAACCAGATTTATACATAATGTAATAATAAGCCGCAAATATTTTTGTTTCAATATTTTGCCGCCATTTTTTAATTAGGCCGAAAAATCTTAAACGGTTAAGTTTTATTTGCTGAACACTCAGCAAGCTTTGTGGGACTAAAGCGCTACAATAGAAATATTTCACACTTCACGTCATCACAGACAAGCAAAGCACACTTCATAACTATTTTATCTATGTTTACATGATAACATTATGTCATTGAGACGATCTGAGATAAGAGCGTGACATGCGCAGTAAGACGTCCGTGAAAGCTCCTACTATTCATAAAACCAAAACACAATCGGAAAACGTCAACAAATCGATTATTTACCTAATCGAATACTGATATAAATAAAGCAATCGCCTCGACGTCTACGTAAATACAAAACAAATGTGGTTACTTACTGTTATCACGCAATTACGAAAGGTCCACTTATCAAGTGTTATGTAAAAGAGGGCGCGCGCGCGTCCACAGCGCACTTTCGCTCCAGGCTCCCCCGCACCCCGTCCAACTGTACCCCAAAGTGCACTGAACGTACTAACACTAAGTCCACAGAACGTGTGTGTGTGTGCGCGCGCCGAGCGTGACGCCGCGTCCGCCGAGGTGGTGCGCCCGTGCGGTACTAGAGCGCGCTGGCCGGGCTCGCGGCTACCGTGCTGCCAGTCCGCCCGCCGGCCGGCCGCCACGCCATCGCCACTCCGCGTCTCCAACCCACACAACCCCGCGCTACACACATCAAAACTTATACTCACAACGCCCGTTCTTATTGCACGTTTTATCGCATAGCTCAGACTTTTTGTAACGAGGGGATTATGCGCCTCTAAAACCCTCGGAGTGGCCGCACACAACTTTATACAATGCTTTATCTTTACAGGCGCGGTGGGTCGATTATCGTGATTTTATATGTTGTTTACACTATTGAGTAAGCAAATCAGACGCTCGCCTCCGCGGAAACTTCATCTGAAAGTTAAATAAGAAGTTTCCAACTCCAACGGGCAGACGATCGAAGTTCGATGAGTCCCGAGCAGCGATTTCAACTTGAATGCTTCCAATGAAGCCAGTTATTCGTTTGGGTTTTTTACCGCTAAAGCTTTACATCGCGTGATTTACGAAGCGAACCCTACAGCGTCTTGCATGTAATTATTATTAAAGAAACTTTGCTACTTTTGGGGCCACACTGTGACTTATGCCCAACCCTCACTTTCTAATGTCATTAGGAGGCAATATAAGGGTGCGTTGTATTAATAATCTTTGTATGAGATCAATGAACGTTTTTTCTACGAACCAGTAACTTATAAAATAATTCTAGCATATTCTAAAGTTTATTCATCAGTCAATAAAAAATAAACATTTTAAAAATGACATTTCTTAATTCAAACAACAACGGAATACAAATGAACCACAGCGAAATTCACACGCAAATTTATTCAAGCAACTCGCCAAATATTGGTCACGTATCGAAGAAAAAACACCGAGGCACGATGCATATTACTTACAAAGAAATCCGCCAAAGGGCGACTCCACTGGCGAACACTCGACAATGGTTAATCAAAACGCCGTATCTCATTCGGCGAGACCTTGCCGGCCCTACGTTACGTTATTTCGATTTCATTTGCGTGCTCGTGCGCGGGGTTTTTTAAATCGTGTTGCGGTGCCGCTCGCCTCGCCCACAGGTCATGCCTCCATCCCGCGAAGCCTTTGTTATTCCCGGAGAAATATGAGCCAAGCAGGTACCATCGAATAAATGGGATTCTTTTGAGCAATATTGAAATATCTCTAGGCGATGCCGTGAAACAGGGGAGATTAATACTCCAATGATGAATTGCAGACGTAATTTTCCTTAGTTATTTACAGCTAGTTATCGTCTTTGTTTAGTAATTGATACCATTATAGCGTCTAGTGTGCTTTTAACGAGTATCCTTTCAATCGGGATCTGTTTGGGTGAATGTGGCACATTGCTCATTGTTCTGGCGTCCGTTACTCAATTGTTTTTTTTGTTTTGTTTTGGTAAACAAGCGGGGGAGTATGGAACGGATTTTTTTCTTTTTTTGTAACAAAAAGTAATTACCAGTCACGAATCTGGTGGCCAGTGATGCGGGCGCGCGTTGAGATTAATTGAATTCTTAGGTGTGAAGAGCCCAAGCCTCGCGAGGGGAGAGGCGTGAATGCTTTTTAGATATCACCGATCCAAGTGACAAGAAGTCGCGACTTTTTATTGAGCTCGTAACTAGACAGTTAGGTGCGACGAAGATGGGGCGACCTTTAACACGAACAAGAAGTATTTTTTGAAATAAGTACACTAAAAGTAATAATTAAAATATGTAATTGTAATGAAAATACTCATATTTTGTTTTAAACAAATTATTTGGGAATTCATATCCAACCATTTCAGTGATAACATTTAAAATCTCATTATAGACGTGCTAAATCGAGATTACGTTTTATAGTGATTTTTGGAGTTTTGTTAAAAGTTTTTTTTTTTATGTTAGCTCATCTCACTGTTGCTGTACTAGCCATTTTAAATAAGTTTATTGAGATTCGTTTGACCATCGATTTCGTTTTTGTTTCATGAGATTATCATTTAGCTAAAAATCGAAAGGCTTATGATAAGCACTAAAATAGTTTAAAAAAATAATGATTTAATAATCGATTTCAATATACCACAGTTTTCGTGTAAGTAAAGCTGAGTGAATCAAATAGAAAACGCCAAAAAACAATACTGAATCGCCTCCACCTATACCTTCAGCCAAACATATCGCATTTCTACTAAAAGGTCCATCACCACATTACAAGCTCTACGCCCGCGCGTTCCAACACAACCGTAAACTACACAATTTATTACATATACCACATATAATAACGTATTGCCCTCACAGATAATTAAGACGTCGAATCATGATTTGATAACATCGGTTCGTTGTACTTTTATCACGTCATCTCGCGGACTTAGCTGTTTTTTCGCGTAATCACGGTGATCTGGCATTTCGTGTTTTGTTCGAGTAGAAGGCGCGCTTTGCCTTCCTCTGTCATCGTGCTATCAAAGGTATCTTACCAGGAAATTATGCGGTACTAGTTAAATAATAGTGAGGTCAACGACCTCAAAATTTTAATTGTAAATCACTTTTCCTCTTCAGAGGAAGGGTTGTAGTAGAATAAAAGGAAAAAGTTTTTAATTTCAAAAATGTTTAAAAGCTAAATAACTGCCTTTTGTAATTGACAGCTGTTGCCCACGGCTTCGTTCGTGTGAAGCTAATTTCTTTCCTAATATTCTGTTATCCTTTTTTTCTGAGAATTTGTAAATCTTAATAAGAAACCAGTTTTGAGTGAATGTATCCAGTTCTTAAATTTTAAAATAAAAAGCAATAATTTGCGTTTAAAAATGTATACTTAAAAGAATTAAATCATTGGTTGTTAACGGAAAAATAAGCTTCAATTATGCGTGGCATTCTTTCAAGAATGGTAATAATGATGAATGTCCGATGTTCTTAATAGACTGATGAAACGCCGTCATGGAAAAACCACCCACTGAAATCGAAAGGAGAAGAGTCCTGCGTCAAATATTAAGACGTATATAGTGGAGTAACACTCCAAGCATTGTGAAATTCCTATACACGTATATAAAATGATTTAAATCATTTGTGAATTTCATTTCCACTTTACGTTCTTTTGTTTTCTGCCCACGCATTCTACGTACTCAGCTATCTGCTGAGTGCTTGTGTTTCTCACTGCACTGTACTGATAAGAATTTACGAGTGTATTATAAATGAGTGGCTTTACTTAACTTTATTACACTTTAAATCTTGTGTGGCACATAATATTTTAATTTCGTAGGTTCAGATATTCTCGGGAATCGTGTCGATGTTAGACCGTAAAAATAATCACATAAGGACTAACTGATAAGCAGCCATTATGAAATATCTAGGTATTAATAGGTTAATTCGTAATATTTAGGAATAGGAAAAAGTATATTATATATTCACGTTTCTATGTACGAGTAATTACATCGGTTGTCGTTTACCAAACACATCTTTAAATTTAGTTACGACAAATAATATATTTTCCACTACGACTTTATTACTCGGGAATTATAATTTTATATACGCCAATTGATGCCATGAATTAGCGTGGATAGTTATAATAACACATAATCTGTAATAGCTAGGGAATGCAATCTCGTTCTCGCGAGATCTCGTTTTCGCGAGATCTCGGCGTTTTTGGGCGAGATTAATCTCGGTCGAAAAAAGGGCGAGATCTCGCGAGATTAACGAGATTGTACTGGAGTATAAAAACGGCTTATTCGAAGCGCTATTTCAAAATAATTCTTAAATTGTAATAAATTGTGATTTGTGATTTTAATTGAACAAATATTTCATTTAATTGGTATATTTTGTAATCTGTAATTTTCGATGTTCTACTGTACTGAGTAGTATAGATTGTTATTTAATTGTTCATAATTATCTCAGTTTAATGCTCAACTCAAGTTTTGTTTAATATAATTTATTTTATTGTTTTTTGATAGATACATACGTAAAAGCGTAAGAGCATACTACTTAAAAGTTTATTTAAAAAATTTAGAAAGTTACGTTACGTCATCTATGATTATAATGCATGAAAAAGTCTTGAAAAAAATTGTGGTAATAAATATTTTTGTAATACATATTTATATTTTTTATTATTATGTACCTCATGTATTCAAATATTGTTATTATTTGATAAAAACAAACACAACACAGCTAATCTCGCGAGATCTTGCAATTGCCGAGATCTCGCGAGATTGATTTTTATAAACTCGCGAGATCTCGCTTGAGCCCAATCTCGCGAGATTTGCATTCCCTAGTAATAGCATACGAGTCAACCTTAACGAAACTATAAAAAATCCTTTATGTTCCTACCTCGCATAAATTACTAAGAAGATTTGCACTATGTTTATAACTTTGAGTTGCAGAGGATAAGTGATAAAGTAAATTATAAGAGAATCATATGACGATTGAGAAATTTGTTTTATGAGAGTATCAAACATAACTTGGAGATTACAGAAATGAAATTTTTATAAACTAAGACAAATCAATAAACTATTTTGATTATGATGAATGAAATTTTATTGATAGATAGAACTTAATTTACTTGGTATTGGATTCCATAAGCTCAGGCAGATGGTTTCCCAAATAAGTAAAATTATTGCTGTACAGTATTAAATAAAATATACAGCGACCACACGCAAACCAGTGAATTGTTTTTCTAGCATCAATTTGGTAGTTCTTGTAATATTTTAAGGTGTTATAAAAGTTATAAAATATAGCTTCAAGAGATTTCGTGAGAGCAACCCGAACAAATATTTATAGGGATAAAAGCATCAATCATTCCAGTCCTTTTAAAGCTAGTACCTTCTTACCTTCAGTACAAATTCAGTCCTACTATATGAAGATATTGTTAAAAATCCATAACCTTGATCGCAAAAAATAATCTATTACAGATATTTATCGCTCTAAGCATAGAAAGTGGCGTATTGGTGCATAAAATCAGTGGCTTCACACCTCATTACGATGAACGAAAGCGTGTAAGTCAAATGTCGAGCTCTAGAGCATTAGAGACATGCGTTAGCTCCGCTGTGAAATGGCAAGCGATTTGCGCTTTATTTTATTAAAATTGTATGCCTGACGGTCAATGTTACATCGTGACGGAATGTGTGGCTTGAATACTGTTGTTCTTTTTAAATGTTGCTAATATATATTGTAAATTACGAATGTATTTTTTGTTAGAAATTTGCTTTGTTAATTTGAAAGTGGAACTCCAAAAAAGGGATTTTTCTTACAAGCGGGTGCCATACATTTTTGGGATAAGTATTACGCAGGTAATCATGTTCTTTACTAAGGTTTCATCTATATCCACACCTGCAATTAGTATATCTTAAAGGAGTAACGTATTGAACCGTAACCAATGCTAGACAAACAGAAAGATTGGTATTTCTAAAATAAGTCAGCAATAAATTGGATGTGTGTGCTTTTAGTTTCTTAGAAAACTAACTGTTCCATATTTGGCCAAAAGTGCAAAATGAGATTAATTGGATGAATGTCGCTAAACTTTATTCGTATCTTATTCCTCTAATATTCGCTCCTACGCTAAACTTTTGTTTTAAATAATCAATTATCGATAAAAACACTATAGCTTAAAAGTTATTTGAATGCGATCTCTCAGACCTGCTAAACTGGGGTCTGAAAGTGGTCCTAGCAAACGAAAGTAAGAAATACCTCAAAAAGTTTGTATATATCATAGAGTTCTTTATTTCTTTTGCGTTAATTGCTTAAGATGTCAATACATACTTTACCTCAATACACAAATTTTCTATTACTGTAGAAAGAATGAATCAACGTCTGACTTACCTTCATAAAATTGTCTAAGTACACAAAGAAAATACTAATAATAATTCAAAGGACGCGAAAACCTAATAAAACCAACGTAACGATTCACTTTAGGAGTGATAAATTAATCCCAATGTTACAAATAAAGTTTCCCACGCGAATTCATAAACGAATGGGGCTCAGCTCAGAGGTTTTATTATTACCAACGATTGGCTATCGGCATGCTCACGATACTATGGATTTATCGCGAGGACCCACATAGATTCAACTATAAAGCGATACGTACCCTTTCTGGTGTTACAGCGCGAGAAAGACGTTGTTTCGAGACAGGTTACTTGACCACGAGTAACGTATGTAAGTATGTGTTAAGTTTTATTTTGATTGTGATATATTAATAAGTGAAAAAATAAGCTGTCTTCAAAATTGTATAACATAAAATAGAACTACATATACTGTAGAGATTGAACTAGAATTGTATAATATAATAATAGGCAAGAGTTAATTTAAACGAATATATATAATTATCAAGCACATAATGTAAACTACTTATGGATACAATTTTTTTTTCTAGTAACGGGTTAAGAGCCAGCAGTCTCTCATTTTATAGTTTCACATTTAATAAAGTCTGAGAAAAAAAAATAGATCTAAAATGACAATATAAGATTACACAGAAGAATTGTTATGTCGATATAATATGTACATGTTTTCTCCAAGTGAAATAGTGAAGTAACCTATCCTTGTGAATACATCGCTGCACTGAACAATAAAACATAATGGGCCGTCTGTGGCCACTTCTAGCCATATTTTACGACTCGGATGTGATCTCTATGACTTTTTAACGCTGTTGGATTTTTTGGATTTCAATTTTTATGGATTTCTAATAGCAAGTATCCTTGTATTGGCGTAGGGAATCCAGCGGAATAGCGCTGTAAAAACGCTTTAAAACTCTCTATTTATTTTATGTCATAAGAGGATTACCTTTTTGGGTATGCATGTTAAAATATGATATTCATTTGAGTTTAATATCTTTAATAAACGAATACCTTTGCACGTGTATTCTAATATAACGCTCGTTTTAATAAAAAGAGTTTTTTTTTTATATTTCAATTTATAACACCTAGATTCGAACTAATAAAAACATTGTTATTTGTGTAAAAGTCACATAGAAAAAAGCGCTGAAATAAAGCGCTACATCGCTGTATAACAAAAGGTCTCACCCTCAACTTTTTCGACGCCCAAAGCGAAGTAGAATCCATTAAGATAGGTCAAACGATACGATTCCGGAATTCTCGGTGCCTCAGTTCTCACTTAAATGGACTTGTATTATTTAACAAAATGGAAGTCGATGACGTTAAGGCGACTCGCCGACGATATTTATTTGATCTAGATTTTAAAATGCTTACTTATACTATATATTTGGGCTTTGTAAAATGGATGAAATTAAATGACCCTTTAATACTTAGGTAATTACACTTATGAAGCAGAAATTTTAATATTTACTGCTTTTTTTCATATTCCATCAAGCTACGCATTTTGCACATCAACTATGTCAAGATCGTCAATTTTCTTCAATTGTCCCAAAATTCCATCATCACGTAGTTTCTTATATTTCAGAAATTGAAGAACTAAGCTTTACGCGTTAAGAAAATGTTCGATGCTTAACGTTCGATATTATGAGATTGGCGAAATTCTTAATTCTAATAATAGTTTAATCTTATTCGCTTGTTTAGCAGATCTTGTGCAAATCAGGGATAGATCCGAGGTATAGTGTCACAAAATTTCGTGATAAATCTAACTACCTATATCAGTTATCAAACGGACTGGCAAATTTGTGACGTTGCTGCAAATCATCTACTGACATTCCGCTCTCTATAATAATGCGTCGTTTACCAGCAGTTATTATGCCATTTATAAAAATATGGCATTCCATTAGCATTATAATTTTTTTCTGATTTGTATTTTATCAGTAAACATATTATATATGGCCAGCTATCTGTGAGGCAAGTTTTACATCCTCCTTCGGGAAGCCTCATTTGAAATTCCATTTTCAAAATCAGATTTTCTGATTACCGACAAAATTATCACCGTAGTGATTTTGATAGCTGCCTTTGCGTGGCTATGTGAATTCTGCTGGCTATTTATGTCCCTTTATGCCTTGAATGTGAGATAAGATGTCTTTTACCACCGATGCTCGTTTTATGGCGCGGTTCATCGGTAAATAAACTATGATTACGTTCAATGCATTATTCTTGGTGTTATGAATCGTTGGTGCCCGTATAAATAGACAATTTTGATCGTATTTTAGGTTTAGCACGTCGTAAAATTAAAAGATGTAATTAAGTTACAATCTTATAATAATTTATCAAACCTACTTTCTGTAAAATGACTCTTAAGTTAGATACTATACTGCCGACAAGGTTTAAGCACTGGCCACTATAATGGCTTTAAAACACATTTAAAAATGTTTATTTTCAATCCACCTTTACTTGAGGTGGCTATAAATATGGAATGTTTCATAGTAAATAATAAAACTTTACTAGGATAAGACACAGGTAAAATCACTTCCTTAAGAGCTAGTGTCACTGAACGAGCTTACATATTATCGATTTCATTCATTTATAAGAAAATCAGTGATGGCTCAAAGTTTAGGCACGCGGTCGGGAATCTCGGCGGTCGCAGGTTGAGCCCCGGGCCCAGACCTCTGACTTTTCAAAGTTATGTGTGTATTCAAAACGAATTATAACTCGTTTTAACGACGATAGAAAACATCGTAATGAAACCTGCACACCAACGGTGGGACGTATATGGGCTTATGATGTTAACAAAATCTATCATAAACCTAGTAGACCATGATTATTGCAGTTGTTGCTACAGGTTTTGAAAAACGTGGTTGAATAAGAGAAGTAGAATAAGATTCCGATGAAAATGAGAACTGTTACAACTGTTATGGGCAATGGATAACCTCGTTGTCATCAATAATTCTGGTAAGAAAATATGATCAACGTAAATAGTGCGTTCAGCGTCGATCAAACAAAACGTAACAAAACTTTCCGTCAGTTTTCTGGTCAAGCTTGTTTGCAAACTGTCATGCAAATTTCCTCACGACGTTCTTCCTCACAGAGTCGGCAGAGCTCTGACTTTTGACCCTTATAGAAGTCACGACATTCATGTCGGTGCCTATGTAAGTTTTTACAAAAACCCCAAGTTTTATGTAACATGTCGCTTATCGAAATATCAAATCGCGGCGGTCGTCTTCAAAGACGATTAAGGCTATAAAACTAAATTTGACAAAAAGGACACAGGTATTGCGGCGAGCTTAAAGTGTTGCGTAGCTAGATTTTTTAGGCCGCAGTTAATATGCAAATATGTTTATAAAAGACGCCGAAATTACTAAGCATGGAGTGTATGAAGCAAGGAGTGTTATTGTAAGAGTTAAGTGTCATCGCCAGCTCTAGGCCATCTAGATCTGAACATGTTTAATAAAAGTCGCATTTTTTTTAATATAAGACTATTGAAAGCAGGTTTATCATCAGATTATGTAAAGCGTTAATTATAATATTATAACCAACATAGAGGCAACTCAACAGATATAAATCATGTAAAGAAATTCCAATAGTTCATTTCAAATATTATCATCAGCAGGATATAGGGTTTTGATCTAAAGACGATACTTAAATAATACAGTCAGACACAATCATATTAAACTACGTTCTTATACGCAAGAACCCATTGATCTAGGCTTATAAAATCCATGATATGATCGATCGTTTCGTATAGTCGAAAAGCTGCCTGAAGAACTATATCTTTATTTTTTATTATTTAAAAACACGTGAATGTATGTTTTTTAACTCTGACTTTGAACTACACATTGTCAGGTCCTTTTAAAAATTACGGTCATTTTAAAACTTCTTTTTTATTTCATAAGCATTGCATTTATCACCACTTAAAATCTTAATAACGCGATGAACTTTGTCAACAATTACCCGGCAATGAGTACCGTTTTAACGTTTTAAGTAACTTTAAGAATAACTTGCATTAACACACTCGGTCCCAGCGGGCTTGGGTAAATCACCATTTCACAGTAATAGGAGACGTCTTTTAAATTTATTACGCACTTTGAGAACATACTTAGGGTGTATACGTTATATTTTCTACTTATAGTTGTGTTTGTTGCTTTTTTATGTGATTTTCTGGTTCTTGTCAATTTTTTGGACCACCTCGCTTGACTTGTAATACCATTTTAGTTCCTTGGTTGGCTAGTGTTACTGGGTTTTTTAATGAGATAATTTTGACCTGTCCTGTTACGCCAGAATCAGGATATAAAATAGAACAACAGTTCTTGCTCGCGGCCGGTTACTTTATTGTTATCTATTCGTGTACTCAGTATACATATCGACGGCGGAAAGCAAAAACGTCGTAGTCCACAAAATGTGAAAAATTTTTTTATTGCACTGTTCGAATCAGAAAAAAAAACTGCTTCGAATGGTCCCGGTCCCATAAATCTAGGATGAATAGATTAGAAATTAACATTTTAAAAAAACAGGTTTTCACGTAAATGCCTGCATTCAAAAACGCTGTAAGCTACAGAAAAAATAGTAATAAGTTATACTATGTTGATTACAACATTTTCGCTTTCTGTAAAAAAAGTTACATGTTGATGATGCGGTCAGTAATGCTGCGTTTACTACGTTTTCGTCGCTTGTGTTTTTATGTATCTTGCATTAAAGACGTTTTAGCGAGTAGTGGTATAAGGAACCGAACCTATTACTACATTTGGTACGGTTTCTGTACAATGTACTCTTGAATTTATGACATTTAGATTGTCTTATTAAAAGTAAATACACAGTTATGCACTATTTTATTATTCAAAAAACAAACACCGCTTTTCAAAAACCTATTCCTAAACAAGTAATGTGTCCTAAGAAGTACAAAAAATATTGCGAATTCTTGTGTAACTTAATAATAAACTTTTTCTTTTCATCAATAATATGTAGGTAGGATCTTTGTTTTTACCACGGACTGATAATAATACAATGTAGTTAAAATTATTAATATTTCTGGAGTCGGTGTCAGCCAAGGTAGGTTTGTATCTCGTATATCTACACGTTATAGGCAAGATATGCTTGCTTTGATTAGGTATTGGTCTTCCGCCATAGTACATTTTCATTCATGTAAAAGTTATTTTAAAAAAATCTTAAGTATTCTCGTATTTTTATTTCTAGGTATGTTGTAGTGTTCCGTGGCTGCCACCGACTCCAAAATATTGGTAATTTTATCTACATTACAATATTATTAGTGCGTGGGAAAAACAAAGATCGTACCTACATATTACCCTACTCAGACATCCCCAGTTTACTATTATACTTGACCATAAAGATGCTACGGTAGGTAACTCAAATATCCAGATAGCTTATATGATTGAAAGAATTGAAGAGTTCCATTACATTGTCATGAATCCCATTATCAAAATCTAACCAAACTCTCGTCAATTTATCCTTGAAGTCCTTTCCAATAAAAATCATCACAAATCATCAAAGTCGGTATAAGTTATTCGTCGATTTGTCAATCACATTAGTGAAAATTAAGGCCCTTATATGGTTTTCTCATTGTCTTAACTCGACAAAATTAAACTGGGACCGATCTGGACGCACCAGCTTTCAAATAAAAAAAGATTTATCAAAATCAGTCTCCCCAGTCGAAAGTTCCGAGGTAACAAACATAAAAAAATACAAACGAATTGATTACCTCCTCCTTTTTTAAAGTCGGTTATAAAGAAACAAACCGTCAATATTTCAAAAATATGTACCGTTACTTTCTGCAAAAAACATATTATCAAAAAAATGTTTGTTAAAATTTATTAATGTTACCAGGTACAGAAGCTACAGAAATTTAACTTGATCCTTTGAACGATGTCATTCCAAAACCAAATTCGTATACTTCAAATTTGCCAATTTTACAAAAAAAAACAGATTTAAAGAAAATTATTTATAAAAACTTGATTCCGGAAAGATTTGCGAAAGAATATTTGAATTTAAAAGCCAGTACAACAATTAGGTACTGACCGTTTACCTGACACCGATGATGAAAGATGATAAATTATATTTTGAGTTTCCTATTTATTTTATATCCGAATTTTTAAGCTTATTATCTTTTTTGTGAAAAATTCCAATATAAACTGTAGTATATTATTTAATAAACTATACGTTTTAATATTCTATAGAATTTCAGTTTATGTGTAACACAATTTGTATTACCCCAAGTCAGTAATTGTTGTAGTTTACACCATATCTAAGAGATGGGTTTCACTAAATAACCACGTTTACAACGTTTAGTTGAGCAGCCCTAGTCAAGTATAACTGCTTACCACGTTTTCGCTTTCCCTAAAAAAATGTATTTGACCCATCTCTATACAACTCGATGTGCATTTACAGCGTTTTAGCATTCTGTAAAAATATTTCAAAATGTCGTAGTCAACAAATTTTTGGAGAATAATTGTTAGAATGAGATTTGAGAGTTAGAATTATATTTAGAAAAAAATAACATGTCTAGTGTCCAAAAATCATGAGTCTAAGTTAAAAAACACGCGAGTAATGATTTTTTGAAAAAATATGTAAACGTTTTTTGGCTCTGGTGAACATTTCCATTTTTGTGGTTTACTACGTTTTTGCTTTCCGCCGTCGATATGTACATGCATTATAATTATATCATTTAAAAGCCCAGTTTGGCTTAAAAAATCCAAATTATAATCTTTAATATTTAAACCTTATTTAACAAAAGCAATTCGATATAAAAATAAGAATATCCTGACTTCTGACCCTGAACCCCTGAATAAACAACTATAAGCCAGACATTACACGGTTAACGTGTAATCCTTTTTGGATTATAACGTGAGTTTTATATACCTACTCGTATATTTTGCAGCTTTTATATAATAGTATTTTAACTCAAACACTTAATTTAAAATCTAAAACATTCCATAAACAAAACCGTAAAACAAAACACAATACTCAATACACAATTGTTGACCAGTTGAGCCAATATCTTAATTTGCGGTCAGAAGATGTGGCGAACCGCCGCGCAGAATTACAATTATATTAAACGCGAGCAAATTGAACTGGCGATGTTAACTCTATTGGATTGAGTCTGTTCGAACTTATTGTAGTGTCATGTCTAGTTATAAACTTTAAAAATATACAACACATTAAATAAAAGTGAAACTAAATGTGACTTTGATGTCACTAAAAAGAAGAGTATTCCCGTGAGTATGAATTTGAATTGAGAAAGAAAATATTTGCAAGAAAGGGAACGTTCGCTATTCAAACCATTTCGCCTTTTATAACCCTTATTTTCCAATTCAAAGAAACCTTCTTTTTATGAAAATATTGCACTCAACACCACCACCACAAAATTTTAATATCCTACAACAATAAAAACATCTGACAATCAACATCTAAGAAGGAAAAGAGCAATAACCCCTGAACTTGCGTCTTAAAACTCCACATCGTTACTCTCATAGTTAGCCGAACAATCCTAGCTAGCACTTAGCTGGCCCCTTGTTGGGTTTATCTCCGGGCGAATAGCTGCTTTACAAATGTGAGGAGTCACGCAACGGACGGCCAAGCAGTAGCATTGTTGACTTGGCTACATTTGTAACAGGCAGGGAATAAACTAATTTACTCAGTTCCTGTCTCTTATGTGGCTATATAAAGTGCAGAAGTGGATTGCTTTTGGCTTATTTTTTAGCGATGTGTAGGAAAAATATAAAAATATTCTAGAAACAACTGTTTTAGTGGTAAAAATGTGATGTGTGGTTGAGAGGTCCAAAGCTCAGTTTCCGAGTTAGGCACAAAAAAGTCGGTTCGTGGTATCCAAATTTACCCGAAGAATAACAATACTACCAAGAACGCTTAGAGGATACAGTTGAGGAGTGAATATATGTGTAAAGAAGCACTTAGGTATATTTCCTATTAGACAACATTTTTGTTAGTGTCGTTGTTGTTGTTGTTGTTTTCTTTAATTGTAAACTAGCCTTGCCAGTAAAATTCCCGTGGCGCAGATGACTAGACAACACCTTCTGAAACGAAAGGCCGTGGGCTCGATCCCTGCACCGAGACAAATGTTGTGTAATTCACAAATATTTGTTTCGGTTCTGGGTGTTTTCAAGACTGAATAGTCCAGCGTAGTTTCTAGCAGCCACGATACAATAATTGCCTCTTAGTGTGGGGTCAGAATTGTTTATGTAACTATTGCGTAAAAAGAAAAAGAAAAGAAACAAAATACATCTCTCATAGCTAGTAAAATGAATTTAATTTGCAACCAACCCACTCGCAACTCGGTTATTTCTTTACTTAACAGCCATATAAAGTTGTTATGATTGTGTAGTTTCAAGTAGAGATTCAATTTCATGATATCCATGTTACAGTTAAAACCGGTTTTTAGATAGAACGCGTTTTTCCTAGTTAGAACTAGTTTTTACTTGATGCCTTCGTTAATACTAGAAATACCCAGTTAAAACTAGAATTTACCACTGATATATTTGATTTTCAGATAAAACTAGTTGTCACATCGAGCTGTAGTTAAAACTAGCACTAGATAAACTAATTTGAAAATGAAAACAATATGTTTTTAAAAATAGAACTACTTTAATATTAAAAACACAAAAGGAACATTTTTAGAGAACATCGACTTAAATTATTTGCAAAGATGACAATATTAATTATAAGTACGTAAATAAAATAATCAAATAAATCAACAGAACATAACCATAAAATTTCAAAAATAAACATTGTTAAAGGACCTTGATTAACACACAATAAAATCTAATCTCTGGCTAGGTGGGGTGACGATATCCGCAAGGTGGCTGGCAGCGGTTGGATGAGGAGAGCCGAAGATCGAGCCCAGTGGCGTGCCATAGGAG
Organism: Cephonodes hylas; assembly: GCA_030295005.1. NCBI lineage: Eukaryota > Metazoa > Arthropoda > Insecta > Lepidoptera > Sphingidae > Cephonodes > Cephonodes hylas. The sequence goes on from AP025366.1 coordinate 9,979,280, forward strand.
AGGTCTATGTCCAGCCGTGGACGAATAAAGGCTGATGATGATGATGATGATGAAAATCTAATCAGTCAAACTTGAATTTAAAAAAGGATCAGGATCTACTCGTTATTGCAAGAAAAACTATCGTGGCATTTTGAATTACATAGATAACCACTTTTCTTGCAGAGACACCTTTTTGACATACATCCTTTCTTGCAAACGCAGCGCATAAATCCTTGGCCTGTTCCTATCGCTGTTTCCTTAGCAAAAGTTCTCAAAGGTAAATTTGTATTCGGTACCTACATATTCTTCACGCAAAAATTTTTCTTTGCACTTGTCAAATTCTGACCTGAAAAGGACATTTAACAACAAGGTATGATGAATTGTAACCTCGCTCGGAACACTTTTAACCGACTCGCTGCGGAAAAACGCGTTTTGTCTAGTACGAACTAGTTTTAACTGATATTCGATTTGGACATTAGTTAATTCTAGTATTAACGAAGGCATTACGTAAAAACTAGTTCTAACTAGGAAAAACGCGTTCTATCTAAAAACCTGTTTTAACTGTAACATCCATAATAATTTCATATTTGCAGCCCGTATCTTGTTAGTTAGGAAATATTATAAGCAAGTTATAAATAGTTACTTATACGAAATAAGCTGTGGTTAGAAGTATTTTTTTAATGTCACGTACTACAAGATTTAATTTAATGATATACTAGGGGGAATATTAAATAATAATAAATCTAGATAGTGATGAATAAGCTTATGCGCAGCTGTAGACATGTATTGGCCTTTTTTGATATTGGTAATTGAATTTATAGTAGTAGGTCCAAAAAAGTGATCTGGCGAAAATTTGAGGGCCTATTTAGGCATTACGACCCAAACCTAGTCGAAGTGTTTACATTAAAGATCCACTAAAATAGTTCACTAAACTCCAAATGCAAATGCACAAAACGGCACCGAATCAGCTAACACTAGTACTAGAATAAATAGGCGAATCACGCAAAAGGCACGAATTTGAATATAATGTATTGAATATCCGGCAAGGTAGACGTCGAGTTCGACGGCCACCGCTATTCCATTTAAACACTACAACAAAGTGGAGATACGGTTGACACGGCGGACAATGAGATCGCTTTATAGCTATGCGGTTGGCTGAAATGCGACGATACCGAACAGTTTCGGGACTCTTGTGTTACATTTTGGGGGATATGTAAAATGTTTTGGTATGAAATTGCTTTTGATTTATTGTACAGCATTTAAATGATACGAGAATTAAATAGAAACGGTATTTTGGGTAAATATAAGTTTTAATAAACAGCGAACGTTATGTTCCAGTCGCTTGTAATAGACGACTATGGAAGAGCTTAGGACCTCTATTAGATCTACTAATTACATCATACATTTGTCAAGCTGAATGAAAAAGCATACCTAAAGTCAAAGTCTGAGTCAAAGTCAAATCTCCTTTATTCAAATAGACTTTTACAAGCTCTTTTGAATCGTCATTTTTATGCTATTTTTTTAAAACTAGTGCCGCATTGAAACGTGTTATCGCTGTGGAGAAGAAACGGCAAGAAACTCCCTCAGCAACACGATATGTCACTTTTTTTTTAAATAAATTAGAATGATTACATGGTTACCAATTTAATGTCATATGGATACAAATTGCAGCAACACAACCTCCGATCAATTTATTTACTCCCAGGGGTTGTCATCTTCAGTATAATCAGAAATCTTATAATAACTTATTTTATAAAGTTTATTTTTAATCGATTTTTTAAACTTTTCCAAGGGAAGCTCCCTAATCTCCTTCGGGAGCTTGTTATAAAAGCGTATACCTTGCCCCATAAAGGAGTTATTAATTTTTCGAAGACGAGTTATATGTTGAACAAGATTACATTTGTTCCTAGTATTTTTGTTATGTACATTACATATCTTTTTAAATTTGTCAAGATTTTTTTGGACGTACAGTACATTTTCATATATAAACTGACAAGTGACGGTAAGAATATTTATTTCCTTAAATTTTTCCCTAAGTGAAGCCCTGGGACCTAAATTGTAAATAGCCCTAATGGCTCTTTTTTGCAAAACAAATATAGTATTAATGTCCGCAGCAGCTCCCCACAAAAGAATATCATATGACATGAGGCTATGGAAGTAGCTAAAATAAACCATTCTCGCCGTTTCCTCGTCAGTCAGACGTCTGATTTTTTTCACTGCATAAGCCGCTGAACTTAACTTACTTGCCAATTTTTAAATGTGCGGTCCCCACTGGAGTTTTGCGTCCACCGTAATGCCCAGAAATTTGGTTGACGCAACAGGATCCAGCTCTTCACCGTTGATTTGTACAGTGGTTTTTAATTGTTTAACATTGGGCATTGTGAATTTTATACATTTAGAATTAAAATTAGCAGTACCTATTCCTTTACCTATTTTATCATTCTTTTGCAATCCCATAATAGACAACTTAGTTGATAATTACATAAACCAGACAAATAACCGTATCGAACAAAAAATAATAGTGAATAAAAGTCAACGTATTTCATGCTAAAAAGTAGGAACAAGTTATTTTGCCAAGCGGCCGCGTCCCTATATGTAGGCATCCAATCTATAAAGCGGAATCGCGTAAGCCTTTCTTGTTAGGAACAAAAACTAACCAATGGATCACCCGTTAAAACTTATAAGCCATGAAAGTGCTCGTGCGGACGTCAATTTATAACTAACTGGACACGTCTGCGACAGAAAGATTTTGCTCTAGCGCTTGTTATTTCTAGAATAAGACTATAAGCCCTGACTATTCTCTGGATTAATTTACTTTGTAATTAAAGGAGATTATCATGTAATACTCTTTACGTTTGTTTATCGAATGCATTGGTAGATGTGTAAATCAAGTTTGTATTATAAACACACGATTAGTCATCAGTTTCTGAAAATTTCATAGTGAAAAATTTGTTATTTATAGCGTTTATTTTACCGAGAATTAAAAAAAAATATATATTTTTAATTCTAAAATCAAAACCACGACAATTTGATTAAAAAATTGATTATCACATCAATTTATGCCGTACATTCATCTGGTAATGATCATCTGACGTATTATGAACATTCTTGGATGTAAACTTTGTTAATAGTAAATACGTATGGTCCTTAAACCTAGCATTGTAAAAAGGTTCAAACGGTACACGATTAAAAACTCTCCCATTAATCCTAACGTGGGATGCATCCTTATCACGTAATGAATAAAAGATACTTTTGTATCACAAATTATATCACTTCTATGTAAATAATATGGGGTTCCATCTTATCTAAGACGTCGATTATTCCGCCGTGTAAACCTCTTCAAGTTTGTTAGACAAGTAAACAATCTTTGTACTTGCTACCGAGACGAAATAATGAACTTAATTTATCTTGATGGTTATAATTACTTTAACAGCCTCCGATCTAACAGGTTTTAAAATGAGTAGCGGCGGTTTCAATCCTTGCAGAAAGACACGTGTTGAGTGGTCCATAAATATTGATAACAGAAGAGTAAAAATAAAGAAGAATTTTTACAAACATTTCTCTGTGTAACTTAAAATTCTTCAGGCGATTTTGAAACCAACACCTAATGCTTGGAAAAAGATTATAAATGTTTCTGTTGTTGTTTTATATTATCACATTCCACGAAAAACCGAATAATTGTCCTTGGGATTGCTGCGATATTGTCACAGAACTATATGGCATTGTATATAGTATGGCATAGTACAGTTTTAGCATAGGTTTGTCAATGCAATCACACAGTCAATAAAATAAATGTCACACTTACGATTAATAATACTGAAATTTAAGCTTTCACAGTAAAACAGTAAGGTCCAGTTGTTGATTTGCATACACTATGAAAATGTTAAGCTAAAATCACAGAACTAACTCGACCATAATTTACCCAGTTTCACGACTACATCTTGACTACGACAAGACACGATGAACACTCATCGGATCGGAAGGAATATTCGCTTCAGACGCCATTAGATTGTCAACTACCCACAATATTTATCAATCGAAATAAATATCAAAATACTGTTTAAGAGTCCATATTACGGTCTAGGGTAAAATGATATGTGTAGCAAAAGTCTGGTAAATCAGAAAAAAAATATTATTGGATTTTTCATGTGAATATTCGATGTTATTCTCTACTCCTTTTTTTAGAGATACAGGCCTAAATATGAAGAGTATATTAATTTACTATACAGCGAGACAAAGGCTATCAATTATTAATTGACGTCTCGTCAACATAAAATTTTCTTACAATCTTCAATCTCACAACTGCAATCAACATCTATTCTTTGACATTTTTTGTTTTTCAACAAATTTATAAGTCGTTAAAATTTCCTTTAAGTATTATTCTACAATACTTCACATTTCACATGGAAAAATTCTGAGAAACTCGTCTCCATAGCATATAAATAAACTAATCGACGTGCCTAACGCTTATTATAAGGATAAAATTACTCAATGCTATCTCCGATTCAACAAACGCTACTATGAGAATATGTAAAGGGAAGCCGCCGTTTACGTTTTTCTGCTTCGTCCACTTCACGCATTCTCGCCGATTTTAAACGGTTCTTATTCGATCATTAGACATAATTCTTTTATCATTACCATCGCACATGTCATTGAAACGATCCATTCTAATGGACTTCGTCATTGTTCATATGAGAAAATGTCTTCACTCATGCTTTTGCTGTTATTCTGTTTTTATTATTTTGTAACATAATGTTTCGTTTATAACAATAAGCGTAGTAAATATGAATTGTGCAAATGAAAAAATAAAATTGATATGTGTAAAAATTTACATAAATTCTCAATTCAAAAAAATGTATTTTACTGTAAATGCAGATAAGAAATTAAAATATTTAATTGTCACCATTTTATTTTTAAAATACAAATATCGTTCTATGAAAAGCATTCGACCTATTATAATAATAATGTGCGGAACTAACCCTACATCTCCTCAAAGGCTTCAATCTTGAAAGAATAAATACGTACATATGGGCATACTTGAACGAAACGAACCAAGAATATCTCTCAGTATGAAAACAATTTTGCACAATATTTCTGTTTCATATTGCATTCTCTATTTACTTAGACAACAGAGGTCAGCTCTTTACTCCATCCTCAAGAGTCGTGGTATGTCCGCCCGTTTGTTGATATTCGTGCAATCGTTTTATATTTTTGTACTCGACGGCTGAGCAATCCCTTCATTGAACGGCTTTGTCTTACCAACCATTCCATGTGTAAACAAAAGTGATTCTTCACACCTTGGCAATAAGAGGAAAATTCCTTGGAAGTTTTAAAGAGTTAGATCGTTTGTGAATGATTTAGAGGTTTTTGGTTCCATCGCGTTGCCGAGTCGCCGTGGGCGGTGAAGCACTGGACGTACAATATGAAATGTACTCATAGTATTTGAGTTAGTGTGGCCCTAACTCGCGGAGAGAATAGCGGTACATTACCCTATGTCATATTCCTGTTACCCGCGCAATTAGTAATTTGCCTTTCGTGGGAATCCTCGCTACTGAACAGACAATTGTATTCGCCTTCATAAATTTTGATTTGCGAATCTTCGTATTTAATTTACGTAATTTATGCAATCTTGGAGATATTTCATTTTACCTGAGAGGTTTGAAGTTGCTTAGAGGTAGTTATGTCAAGGAATAAGTGATATGACGCCAAGAGTTCCATAAAATGTTAGTTTTGTGAAAGCACAAAATAAACAGTATGTTAGACGTGTCTTCATAGTCTTGAATCTTTCACTTGAAAACATAACAAGAAATGGGCTCACATTTATATCTATTTGAGAGTATTTTAATTTACATTTCTATTTGTGTAAGCATTATACTAAATTCTAGTCTATGACTTTTTTATAATATTAACAAATGCATTTAGTTAATTATAGTTAAATGGTAAACGTATAGTTATATTTTCTTTCACCCTATACATAACTTGGAGATAAATTTGAGTTATAAAATTGAGATACTAGGTACGTACATACGATAAAACTGCCGAAGCCAAGTCTAGCCTTCAACTTAGCAGCCCTTGGAAAGGTCGATCGAAATGCCTTGAATTTTCTGAGTCATCTCCGTGCTGCTCGTTGGACATTTCGCATTCCTTCCTTCAATTATTTCTATTTACTTGGAATATCTCGTACACTGTTTGCATTCAGCGCTGTGATGCCCTTGAAACTCGTACATTTATAGACTATCCGTCGAATGAAAGTATAAGGAGAAAATAATTTTGATGCTGTTTGTTAACAAATAAACAACAGCACCAAAAATATGATTCTGCAATATTGAGTATTCAGAACGTGACCATAAACTTGTAGAATATATACTATACTTTAATTTCCGTATGTAATTATTTAATCGGGATACCATCACGCATACATATTTTCAGTTGTCATTGTAGAAATAAATTTTGGATATTCACGTTCGCTTTTCATAAAGAAAAACTACTATTACATTTATATGAAACATATTTATATCTACCAACGCAGCTTAGACCAAAAGCTGGATTGAGGAGCCTGATTTGTCTGGAAAACGTTTCTAAATCTGTTAACTAAAGCAATGTTCCACAATGTGGTCTTAAGACTTGGTCTCCCTGGCGCTTGTCATCAGGACCGATGTCGTCAATTTGTTTTTAAAGTGCACGTATTATGCACGCAGACTTATATATATCGAGTACATTTCCTAGTTTATCTTGGGAACTATATTTTGAATTGCATATAATGTCCATCTTTTACTTTCAACTTTTTTTTTATTTGTCAAATGTGAAATTTCGTACTATGCTTTAATTTTTAGATTGATGAGGAGCGAAATTTGGATGTCAAATTCTAGTATCTAGAAATATGCTCAATTAATCGACAAAATTCTGGCCTCTTTTGTGCCTTGCCTAAAAAATTGCTCCACAAACCTAGAAGGAATACTCCGCTGGGAATCCCTTCAAGTATGACATAAACTCAATACTTAATGTTTTCGTAAATAAGCGTGAAAGTATTATATATATTTTCGTGAAAATTACAATAATTACTTACGCGGAAGTTATATATTATACAACACGACGTTGAATAAAATAAATGCCAGTAATACTTCATTCAGTTGAGACAATGGGCCGTTAAAATGATCTCATGCGTCCATTACCCCGCTTTGTCATCAGATAGGCAAACTCAGAGATCTGTTATACAATCGCAAGCAAATGACAGCGCGCGAATGGTTTCATTTGGTTTGAAATGTAGATAAACGGGAGAAAGTTTGAATATTTCATCGTTTTCTTTACAGTGTATAACAAAAACTTGAGTGTTAATTACTAGTTAATAATTTGGTTTCACACATAATTACGTGGGATTTATGCAACAATACCGAAATTTGATTTCAGATATACACTTATGCCTAGGCCCTCAGAAAATACAGGCGTGAAGTAAATAATAAATGGATGTTTAATAATATAACATGGTGTTAACATAATAATAATTCTGGCTTGCTTTTTTCTAGTCGTTATTTTTTCATTATCCATTATTCCACAAACTTTGTAAGCAATGTAAAGCACTAACTAGCTAAGATAGATTTTGTGAAAATAGGCTTATATAATACTTCTTCTTCTTCATCATCAACCCATATACGCCCACTGCTGAGCACGGGTCTCCTCTACCATTGAGAGGGTTTAGGCCATAGTCCACCACGCTGGCCTAGTGCGGGTTGGCGGACTACACACCTAAGAAATTCCTAAGAACTTTTAGGTGTGCAGGTTTTCACCGTTAAAGCAAGTGATAATTCAATGTGAATACACACATAACTTCGAAAAGTCAGAGGTGTGTGCCTGGGGTTCGAACCCGCGACCGCCGAGATTCTCGACCGCGCACCCAAACCTCGAGGCCATCACTGCTTCATATAATACTAATAATACTAAACATATCATCATTATCATCATCATCAGACTAAAGACGTCCACTGCTGGACTTAGGCCATTGGTAATATTTTTTTAATCAGTCTTCATAATCTGACCGTCAAAATATTTCCTCTTCGGAACAGATTTTAACGGACCAACCTGCTGTCACGTACACTTTTTACAACCTTCGCTAAGATAAAATAGTGGCGAAATTCTTTGAAATATTTTGTATACATCGCCTAAATTCCTTTTATAAAAACAGACAAAGCATTTTTGCGAACTTTTATAAGGAAATTTCAAAGCTAGTATTCATCTTTGAGAGATGGTAAAAAATGTTTAGTGAGGTTCTGGTGCCGAAAATTTGGGTTACTAGCATAATAAACTAATTAACATGAGATAAATTTATACAATAAAACAAATAAAGCTATGTCATGTTAGTATCCTGGAATATAGTGGTGAACAGTCTCTGCCTATCCTAATGGGAGAAAGGCGTGCGTTTATTATTTTTTGTAGGTATTAATTTGATTGTAGCTTGGGCCTGGACAAAAAGCATAATTATAAATGCGTGACCGTCAACAGAACGACATAATCATAAATAATTTTGCCCCCAGTAGTTGCCGTTGGTAACTATTGTATTATCTAAAATCATCTTTTCGCAACAATCTTCTGTTTGAAGAAAAAGAGTATCTTCCACCGCTGTTCTTTTCTCCTCTCTCTGCTCATATCGCTTCTATTTCCATCTCTAGAGAAACCCGGCTCAAAGCTACCATTCTCCTACATGCCTGGCTAAACGTTCCCGTCCATCGAAGTCCTCGATCAAACATGACAAGAAGTAATCACGGCATGGATAAACATGGCATCCGTCAGCAGGGTCATCGCATGGCCCGCGGAGACACCACGACTGTCGGCAAAAAGCGCACTACGAATGTAAACACGATGGGCAAACAAGCTGGATGATATTGAAATCGGGCGGCTATTTGTGAGCCGTTCGATCTGGTGAGTGAGATTATTGTAAGGGCATTGTATTGGTGGACACTATGTTGGAAATCATGAAAATGAATTGACGAATATAGTGTGAAATGATTTGTTTTCGAATCTCATTCGGTAGTGTAATATGCATCGATAACTTTGAAAATATGACATTTTTGAGTAACTTTTCGTAACCGTCCTTAAATCGCTTTGATATGAGTACCTACTGAAAACAAAGAAAAAATATATTTTTCAAATAGACAAGATAGAATACCTCAAAAATCTGTAGTATGCTACCTACTAAAATTCGTGATCAAACATTTTCAATCTAGTATGAACTAGGTTGCATAAACCTACATAGAGATGCAAGTCCAATATTATGTATTAAAGCAGCAATCGAACTCACGTCGCGTCGTAGTCATATAACCGACTCTAGAAAGGAGTCTATCGGGAACTAATCATCCTCCTAAGGTTATTTTCTTAAACTGCAATTGCAATACTTCATACAGAAATCTCACCACTCGCGGCAAATATCGCATGTACGAAGATAAACGCCATGCCCTAGGCTCTTGCTAGCTCACGTCCATCAGTCCCGGCGCCTCAGTCAACGATAACAAACAAACTAATGCCATTGAAACGACAACGCGGCCCTACTTGGTCCCAGTCTCAGCTACAGTTCTTCGGGCAGACCGATTCTGTGCAATATCAGATTGCGACATCCGAACGTTTCTATGCTTTGTTTCGTCGACTTATTCGGCGAGGTGATTAGTAATGCCTGTTTCGCAAAGCCTATATCTGCATCTAACCTTTAGTTGAATTAGGGCTAGTGGTTCGGCCACCCAGTTGGTCATGGTGTGAAATGAACGTATGGGTTCAAAAGATTCCAATTATTTTCCGTGGTTAGGCGTTGTCAGTACTATTTAAATTACGAATTCTAGAAATATTCGCTGAAACAGGCTCAAAATTTGAAATCAGACCTGGCGATTCCTGAATGACAACATAATCTGTTTTTTAAAATCCCTTTTCATAACTTGATTCTTGTCAAATGTCGGTTAGAAACAATGGTGTTCCACATAATCTAGCTATTAATGTAACTAGTTAAGTATCCTGTTGAAGCCTATCCAGCCCAACTCCACACGACCTAATTTAGTAGTGCGGCTGGAATACGTCATGTTTAACATGCAGATAGGTTTGTGCCTAATGAGATATACGCGAACTAATTTAGACCCTTTGTTTTCTACTCCTATTATTAACTTACTGTAATTTGTGTCGTACTTTAAGTATGATAAATTAGCTTTTAGCGGATTTACGGACCTCGTTTGTTCTTTATTTTATAGACTTTATAGTGTATAATGTTACAATGTAACACTTAATACCTAAATGAGGCTAAGCCAGTATTTTAGATTCAAGAATTCCCTAACATAACAATGCGCGCTAACAACCTAAAAAAACTGGTGAAATTTAAGAGTCGAAAAACAATTATACAGATAATAAAGGTATGTGTATCTTATACCTACGGACTCGCTAATTTGAATATGGAAATCGCCAACTAGGCTTTATAAAACATCATTAAACGCCATAACGTAACGAACAAACCATACTGAGAAATGTTTATTTTTTATAATACTCCACACAAGTGAAGACGGGTCGAGTCTAAAAAGTATCGGCTCCCATCGTTGACGTGAGACATCCAAGTTCATTACCAACACAGTACGCTACCACATCACAAAAAAGCGTTTAATTTAAAACACATTCATCTCATTTTACATTCAAATAAGACAGTTTAAATATAACATACAAATCTGAACGTTAAGAACGACCCCTTAATTTACTCACGAACGTAAAAAAAACAAGTCAGGCCGTAGCAAGGATGCTATTAAAACAAGTTCTTAAGTAATGGATTCCCTGCGTCATCGTCACTGCTTGTCAGCTTTCTGACATCGTCCCGTGCCACAGAAATCACTGTATCGGCAGCCAAGCTAATTTTGACTTTGAAAGCATATAAGAAAGGTTCAATTTAACACGCACGTATCGAATATATTCTCTGAGTACTCGAATGAATGCCGCATTTGCTCTGGATACTTATTATTTGTATATGGAGATGTCGTCACCATGTCTGTATATACGCGGCTTGAGGTTGCATAAAACATGCTGCGATAATTTTTTAAATTATACTTATTATGAAAAGTCTAAGTAATGGTAACAATTTTGAGGTTTTATTCTAAATTTAAATCAACTAGAAAAATTTTAATTTTTTTCTCAAGCTCAAATTCACTAATAGGATTGACGATTGCAGGTCGTTTCTGTGAGCTCTGTTAGACTTTACAGGTAAGTGTTGTTCAACTTATTGCTTCTTATAGATATAATAAGAATTGTCTGATGCTTTTTGAATCTACATAACTTGTAACGAACAATGATTATCTATAATTCTTTACTGGTAATACAAAATGTTAAGCCTGACGTCTGTGACAATAGAAGTAATTTCTGGAAATAATATTTAAAAATATCTGTAAGCATTTCTTTACTCCGTTACACACGTGCTATTCATTTACGTCTTAGTTAATAATTAGTAACTTCATTAGGCATTGATGGATGAGTCCAAATCAATCAAGCGCCTCGTCTCTCATGTTGGAAAGCTTAGTCAATTTTTGGAGGTAGTTCATCGGCTAAATGTTATATTGGGGAATAGACTTACATTTTTGGTATAAATGGACTCTGTACTTCACTTATACATGAATGCGGTACTACAAATTGTAATTTTAAATAATCTCAACAAAATTAAATTAGCATGTTAGTTATGCTTTTCAGTCAACAAATCTATTTCCCTTAAATTTTATAATCATATATATGTACATTATGAAGTAATCGCCATAATCACTCATACATTAAATGCAGTCTCTCGCTACCGAAAGTGTCATCGCCACTCGAAAAAATAAAGGAGAATTCATATTTTATCCCAAACTTTAATTCTAGTTCACTATGTCTCATTATGCCATATAATTAGACTTTTATAAATCACATAGACTTAATTATTCGGGAATTAGTTATTTTTCAAAACTACCAAATGAGTTTTAGTGCCAGTGGCTCACGCGCCATCTGCAAGTATCCGAGTCTGATGCGTGCACGTGAGTGCTATGTAGTTCGGCACATAATGTCGGTTATGCAAGTATTACGATCAACGTTCGCCGTTTTGTGAATGACTGCTTCAATAATTGCCCTACAAAGGATGTCTGAAAATTGGTCTTTCCGCTGCAAGAAGGGAAGCGTTTATAAAAATTGTAGATACATTCTTTGGTTTTTAAAAAATGAAGTTACCTTTTAAATTCGATAGCCAAGGAGTTTGTTAAGCACTCACTTGCAAACGAGAGGCTGCAGGTTTCATTTCCGCTCTTAATAACAATCAAATATTTGTTACAGGTTTGAATGTTTCTGGGACCGAAAAGTCCCTCCGAGTTTCTAAGACCCCCGACATAAGGCTTCTATCATTCATTTTACATACGTAGGCATGTACAACTTTGTTCATTTTCTTAAGAAATAAATAAGATATTAAAACATATTGAAAATCCCAATTTTTCTGACTATGTGCGTTATTCACATATTATATTGGCGACTGACAAAATTTGTTGTCCTCTGGTCGACATTACTGCTCAGGCCCGTTTTTAAACTAAGTACACCAAAATACGATAAACATAAATTACGCCAATGACCGTGACGTATACAAAAATTTATAATAACATCCGACGGTAAAGATTGATAGTCTCTCTGCAAATTACGCGTTTAACAAAACAATTGCATTAGACAACAGAGATAAAGATCTGCAGTATGATAACGACGCAGTTGATACGCTAATAACAATTGCAACACAAACATTAAAGCTTCAAAGTGCCCGTAGGAAGAGCTCGCTGTGCCACAGGTACGCAGTTAGTGTACTACATACTTTTTTATTATGTATCTTTTTCTTAATATTTTATTTTGTGATTTTATGTCACTTTTACTGTCTTCTCTTTACTTTACGTCAATTTTTTTGGTATCACATTCATATCCGCTCAGATACCGAACATATATAACTTTATACTTACACCAGGTTAACTCGATAAATTATATGAATAAACATGTCATTTCTTGAGTTGGATTCTCGGAAGTCCTATTACCCTTAACTCTGTGTTAAAGGCATGAAGAAACTTTTTATAATATATGTACGATTCGCATAGAAATTCCTTAAATTTACCAATTAGAGAGCAACAATAATAGCAACTCCCATGTAACGAAGAATTTTATCAACATTCATAAGTTGAGGTCTGGGGTTGCTGCTTATAATCTTGAACTCTATATTTTAATATAGAGAATATTTCATAAGTCACGTATATAGTCTATGGAGAGAGCATGAAGTGATATCAAAAGCATTAACAGCCACTTCCTTGTGACGAAGAATTTTATCAATGAGATTCAGCATTGCAAAATGTAAAAAAGTCTAGTAACAAACGATAAATCAAGTCCATGCCTGTATCACGCCGGGGCGTTTTTCGTGCGGTTCTGGAACGATTTCCTTATTGCACCGGATCGGTTCCCAGAGGTCGTTCCGCTAGAGGGAGCCTCCGCGGCGCTCACGCAACACCATTACTATCATACATACTTTGTGAGGATGTATTGGCTATTATCGCAAGACGAGCAAAGGAACGTATCCACTTTTACGAGCATTACAATGTCCAACCTCGCACGTTTTGCTGTTCTATTTTTGAATCGAGGATTAGAGCAGTGATAAATTTGCTGAGGAGTTTGTTTATGGGTATATAATATATTAAACCTCTTTTCTCTAAAATCTTTACAACTATCTCGTATAAAAGTAGTTTTATACGCTATATAGCTAAGGGGTATCGGTTTAGAATTTTTAAATTAATATGCATATTTTTTTATTGTCATCATTTTAGGCATTAAAATACGATAAAAGTTCGACTTGGTTTTTTAATAACTTTTTTTTTCAATATGTTTTCAATATAATCTATACTCTACATTGCATGGAGGTCTGTGCTGTCATTCAATATTAAAGTGTGTGTGATTATAACCAGTGCGAGACAGACCTGTGTAGCAAGTCTCCGCAAAACCAATTAAGTTATTCCGCCGTATATAAAAAGACATTTTTTTTTATTCTTTCAACGGCCTTCTTGTAAATGATTCTAACTTAATTGTTCAAATTATAAAAATATTAAAAGTAACAATAAAAATCAGGTTTTGCAAAGCATTTTACCAGTATATTATCATTTAATGACCTCTAATACCAGTTATATATTGCTGAAGATTTCTTTTCTACTAAAAATGAAAAAAGGTAATAAGAATGGCGAGTCATAATTAATTGGTAAATCATAATAAAGCCACATCCACCATATCGTAAAGGCAGGTATAAATAAAATATCCATTCGAGGCAAACAATTATAGGTAATCATATAACTTAGGGCAAACTCATGCTTAAATTTTCAGTCACAAATATTAGAGACTCGAATCAAAAATTTGTCAAAATAAAAAAAACATTACATTTAAAATAAGGCATTTAAAAACAGATGATGATGTTACAATAATTACTTCAACCATTACAAAAACAGTACAACTTTACTATCCTCGTGGAATACGATTCGAAGATCCAAAAAGATTACCAGATGTAATCAAAGCAGTGACATCAGTACAGAAGTTAAAAGCGGATGTTTACTGATCGGTTGGCTCACTAATTACCGGGTTAATTGCAACGGGCGAGACTGCAAGACTCTCGCTTTCAACCCGTCCACACACGCCGACAAATGAATGCAGCCACCTGGTTGACACGCTGTAGGGCTGGCTATTGATAGTATTTAAAGAATCGATTAAATTGACTTTATCTTTGCAGGAATGGCGTTGAAGTTTATGCATGCGATTGAGATTCTCGGTGGTGGAAGGTTCAAGCCCCAGGGACCACATCTATGAGTTTTCGAAGTTATGTTTGTTTTCTCAAATATCACATACTTTAATGGCGAAGGAAAATATCGTGAGGGAAATCTACACACCTAAAAGATCTTATCATTTTCTTAAGATTGTAGTCCGTCAACCCGCACTTAACGAGCGTAGTGGACTAATGCCTTAAAATTTCACAGTTGTAGAGGAGACATATAAGAGCTGATGATGACGGTGATCTATTCTAATGTCTCTTTTAGAAGTTGCCTTTTTTGGCCCTATCCCACCACACACCCGCCACTGCAACTCTGTACTACAGGATCAACAGCGGCACGCACAGTATTGGCGCCGAGCAATGAAGCTCAGCGAATCTAAGGGGACCTAAATTGTCACAATCCCGCAACGAAGTTATTCAGAAAAGCAATGTAAAGGAGGAGAAAACAAAGAGTTGTCCACTTCCCTCCACAGCAAAGCGAAGAAAGAAGAAGAAGAAGTTAGAAGTTGCCTGTGATAAATTCTGTGAAATGTAATTCGAGTTTACTGGATTAAATGACTTTGAATCTAAATTTAAAAAATAAGGCATACTTAAATTACTAGTTTCTTTAATGGCTGTTACTCTTCACGTTTTTTGTGCCCCGTTTGGTTTAATCCATTACGTAAAGCATTGTACATTAAAATATAATTTATTCAGTAATTACAAGCGAAATCATTCTTAAATTCGTTTTACGAATGTTCGAGATTTAACGCGCTTTCCAGCATTTTCGTCATAAATACTATCGGCATTACACTCAGCAGTTTGTACATTAAAATCCATTTAAATAAATGTTTAAATATTACTCGCTTTGCTTTTTTACATCTGGCTTCCCCAATATTTGAAATTTATACAGAAGTATGAAACGTCATTTTCATTTAATCGGGAAGCATAAAACTTTTTATATCTTGTTGTTATTGCTGTTTCTCGAAATGGGAAACAATATTTCGTACAATTTTTTTTTATCTCGTTGATTAATTTAGTAGCGAGCTGAAGATAACTTCCGTATACATATATGTATAATACTATAAAATTCCAAATGAAATTACATACCAATTCAAAACGCTTAATGGATAAAACTAATTAAGAGCGTATATACAAATTTAGCGTCATTTGGGCAAAAACAGTACTTTTCGAACCCCTTAAAGTTGATGAAAGACCCATTGTAGAAATATGTAAATTACCAATTATTGTAGGCAATTTTGTCATCTAAAAAGTTAGTTAAGAACATTTTAAGATTTTTTCGTAAATTTTGATAAATAAAAAGATAACTGAGCTAAGGTCGTCAAAATTCACTTTTAGAGTCATTTTCGAGGCTCAAAATTTTGTTAAATTCATAATATATGTAATGAAAATAAAATGTTATTAAATAGACAATATCCCGGAGCAAAAAGTTAGTTACGAACATTTTAAGATTTAGCTCCAGTTTTCGAGTAATAAAATATCTAAAGCGTTCGAAATAATTGAGAAATTACTGTCTCTAAATATTTTTTTTAAACCTTATATGGTACTTTATTTAACAGAGCAATATTTTTTTATGAAAGAAGAACATATACTTGAAAACGTACAATTTTTATTTTGAAGAAATCAAACTTATTGCTTTTTTAATAAATTTTATAAAATGGGCTATAAAACGCTGCGCGCAGACCTGAGCAAATCAGTCCGCCGCATGGCCTTTCAGAGAGAGGACGTGTCGCTCTGGGCTCCGTCCTTGTATCGATGTTTTTAAGGTTATTACTCAAAGTTATAACTTACACTAACGTGCTCAAGGTTGAGTGCATTCTTAGTGGGAAATTTTGATAACATCAGCTGTAATTTCAAATTGACGTAAAATAAAAATGTAAACACGCATTTTACAAGAAAAGGGCACGGTGTGATAAAGTCACTTTGGGACTAGACTGCGTATTTCGACGATGTCACCTACGGCGAGGTGGCCTAGTTAGCACTATATCCGCCTCCCACGCGGACACTCAAGGTTCGAGTACCGCATATTATGTTTCTTTTTTTTTACTTTTTTTTTCTTTTTAAATTAACCATTTTAATAATTAAATGATTTCTTCATCCATTAACATTGCTTCATAGGAAATAGAACTAGAACATTGTGACTAGGGTTTGCAATCCCGCATTCCGCATTCCCGCGGGATCCCGCATATTTTTGAGTGCTGCGGAATTCCCGCATTTGTGCGGGAATTCCGCGCGGAAAGTTTTTGATTTCGTTAGGTAATAAATTCAGTACTTCAGCTATCACTGAAGACCTATTAGCTCCACACAACAGCGCGGGCGCGTCAGTCAGCATTGATTAACCGATCAAGCGAAGTAAAGTATTAGAATTGGCGGCGCTTTGGTTATTCCAGTAGAAAAAAGTGAGACGTTACAATCAAAGTGACACTTAGTTGTAGGTTGCTAAATGTTGTTTCTTCTAAAGTAATAGCGAAATGATAGTAACAATTATTAATTAAATAATTGAATTAAGAGATGGCCTCGAGGTAGGCGCACGGTAGAGAATCTTGGTGGTCGCGGGTTCATACCCCAGGCACACACCTCTTACTCTTCAAAGTAATGTGTGTATTGAAAATAAATTATCACTTGCTTTAACGGTGAAGAAAAACATCCTGAGAAAATATGTATACACACCTAAAAGTACTTAGGAATTTCTAAGGGGTGTAGTCCGCCAAACCCCACTAGGCAAGCGCTGTAGGCTAAGGCCTAAACCCTCTCAGTGGTAGAGGAGGCCCGTGCCCAGAGTGAGACGTATATAGGCTGATAATGAGTAACAGTTATTGAGGTTAGTTTCATCACCATCAGCCATATCATCAGTTTAGGGCCTAGTCCACCAAGATGACATAGCTTACAAACCGTAATTTAGCGGACTACACACCTTAAAAATTCCTAAGATTTTTTTCTATACCGCTCAAGCAAGTGATAATTCTTTGTGAATACACACATAACTTGTAAAAGTCAGTGGGGTTCGGACCCGCAACCGCCCAGATACTCCATCGCTCTTCAAAATCTCGAGGCCATGATTGCTGTTTAGGTCAGATTGGACCATATTAACACGCAGGAAACTGTTGGAATGAAGGAACACGGATTGCGGGATTGCAAATCCCCTACTTTACCTCATAATAACTATGGGAAAGTAGGTACTTCTTCTATTAGTTAAATTGTATGAATGTTTTTTTTTATTACTTTGTAAACAGTGTTACTAACCTACAGGTAATATAGCATTATTATATGTATATTTTTGCATTTTTAAATTTTTGCGGGAATTCCCGCGGGATCCCGCGGGAAAGGCAAATTTCCCGCAAATTTCCCGCGGGAAAAAAATGACTGCGGGATTGCAAACCCTAATTGTGACATTAAATAATTATTAAATTATTTTTTGGAGCAAAGTTTTAAAATGCTCAACTGCCACTGTTAATTTCATTTTTGAACTTTCACTATACATAGAATCATCAGGAACTTGTTCTTCAGCTGTTTGTGCACTAGTAACATCTTGATTCACAGACATTTTTATTAAAAACTCTTTAAACAATTTATTTGGAGTTTGATATAATTTCGAAACAGTAAGTCACAGAAAGCTACAAACTCTGTGAAGCCTTCAAATAGACTGCCAAGTTGGCCCAGAGGTTATACTCTAATGAGAAGAGTAACGACATGTTATTCATATATAATATTTAAATGAAAAATTTGTTAAATAATTAATGATAGATATAAATGTGGTTATTATTTATGAATACCATAATTATTAGCTGCTTTATAATTTAGAAAGTATAATAGTTAATGTAAATAAAAATTAATTTTTTACTTAACAATTTTTTTTCTGATTGAATTTATTTAATTATAAAAACAGTTAATTTAAAAAGAAATAAATAAGTAATAAAAAACAAAAAGTCAAAAGCAGGATTTGAACCCTGAGCGTCCGTGTGGGAGATGGATACAGTGCTAACTAGGCCATTTCGAAGTTAGTACTATTGTCGAAAATAAATAAGTAAACTTACATGTAAAGATTCAAAGAACAAAATAAAATATTTCGCGGACGCCATGTTGCGTCATTGGTCATTTGCTTATCTCTATAGGTAGTAATATTATAGTAGGAGAGCTAGCATACATTTTTGGGTTGGTATTTGAGGCAAGCTCAAAACTTGTTATAGCTCTCCTATTATATCCCAACACGGAACTGCAGACTGCCTCGTGGTCTCGCGGTATGAATATGCGCCGGGCAGTATTATTGCAATTAGCAAATTTTTAGTAGCATTACGGAGTCTGGAAATGTGCCCGAAAAACGGCAATAGGCTCGGCCCCTATTACATGGGACTGGTTCATACTTGGCGAAATGTGGTTGCAGAAATGCAGTTCTGCCTACCCCTATGGAGGATAGATACAGACGTGAGGTTATGTATGTGTATGTGGAGCTGCAGACCTGGCTATGAGTAGCGGGGCTAAATCAACCCCAAAATAAAAAAAATAAGCCCGACGTATTATTTTTATTCTTTTAACATTTAACTACAACATACATACATATATTGCAACATATATTGAATTAAATTTATTTTTAGATTTTTTTTTAATTTAGTGATTAATTTAGCCCCGCTACTTACCAGCCAGGTCTGCAGTTCCGTGTTGAGATATAATATATATGACAAGTTTTCAACTTGCTTCCAATACATACCCAAAAATTCATGCCAGCTCTTGAACTATTAGCTCAATGCGACGAACTCGCCGACGCAACGAACGAAATAGATAAAAGGAAAAAATCAAAGGACTATAGCCTGAGTCCTGTCGATGGTAGAGGAAGCCCGTGCCCAGCCGTGGGACGTATAAGGGTTGATGAGAGAATCAAAATAAATAACAGTACTTTCCATACCGTAATTAAATGTACTTTTATGGGTAATTTCTCACTTCATTGTATAATTTAAATTTTATATAACACTAGCTGTTGCCTGCGACTTCGTCCGCGTAGACTACAGGATTGAGTTCAGAAAGAAAATCTATTTTACTCCTCAGAGTCCTATTTATGTCCATACAAAAAATCATACGAATCGGTCAAAATTACGTGAAACCGTAACGTGCCGGCCGGCGCCTTGTACATAAAGAATTGCGCGCTTGATCATTATTTTGAAACTGCGATATCTTCTTAGATACTTATTGTAATTAAATTATGTAAAGGGCAAATTTCTTTAAAATTAAATACTTATACTAAATAACGCATTTATTTGGATAAGGATTAATAGAATCTTTATAAAAACACCTTCACAAACAATGCTTTATGTTATAGCAAATTTGGTTAGCATAAAAGAGGTTATAGTGAACAAATCCTAAAAGTTAGACATATGCTACCGCTGACTTTTTTGTAGGCATTATCAAGCTCTACAACTTTTCTCTAGGACTTAACTATATATCTCCTATGGGTAAGGCTACGTTTGCAGAAAACCCATTCGTTCGACCGATTTTTCTCCGACTCACTTCGCAAATCCGGCCACAGCGAATAACTAATATCTTTTTTTCGGACTAATATATAGCCTATGAGACTCACAAAGAACGTAGCTTTCGATTGGTAAAAGAATTTTCAAAATCGGTTCAGTATATCCAGAGTTTACTTTCTACAACGTCACACATTCACAAACTCAATAACGTTACCTCATTATAATATTAGTATAGATAATGTATGTAAAAGATTAGAACAATCACAATTTTATATGTGATATTTTCATTTTATTATCCATTTGTGAAATTCGATTTTACCGCTAAGGATCTCGGTCACTGACCACTGTTGTGTTATACACGGCGAGCGCCCGCCCCTCGCACGTCGATGTGTGCCGGCATTTACGTTGGTGTGAGTTGAAATTCGGCGAGCGGCGATTTGTTTATACGCTCTTAACACAATTTGTAATTAAAGTCACGCTTGAATATGATTAAATTAAATAAAAATCAAACTGAATATAGTTTGATCCATGAACTTCAATTAACTTAATTTGCAATCAGTGAAATTTTCATTGCGTTTCAAACATGCGGTCATTAATAAAGTCTATCTTCTATATGCATTTTCATATTTACAGAGACAAATAAAATCAAATTTCTATTCTTAGATTAACAGAATTTTATTTCTCAAATATAATTCAAAAGATAAAATTTCGAAGAGAAGTCGTGTAAGCACCACTACTTACTAAGTTTACATTTATATTATTTAAAATTGATAATATTATTATTATCATATGCCGCAATTAGGTAATGGCTTAAACCAAATTGTTTAGTACAATGCTTTACATACAAACCATTAGGCAATCAAAGTCATCAAACTAAACAAAACACTGCGTCACAATTTTCTCTGTGACGGTGGTACTGCCGCGGTTTAATTAGCTCTCCCCCATAAATTCAGTGACAACAAACTTCATCTATCCGTTCATTCAAACATTCATTGATCAATTCTATCAGCCCTTAAATCTCAACGCAGACGGCCGCGTCACTCAGCGAGCCGTCGTAATTGGCGTCAAGCTGTTACCGCACACATTGGCCCTATAAGGCGTTTACCGAAGGAATTCACTGCAACGGTTGATTTCCTATAAGTCCACTAATAAGGTTTTAATCGACGAGTCGAAAAATCTTCAGTACCGAAAGTTTTATGCGCTATTTCGCCTAATGGAACAGTACAAATGCTTTGAACGACGCCGAGCAGTCGTTAACGGAATTATTAACTTCAAAACGATATTAATTGCTCGCTTGTGTTTCTACGCTGGCATAGATAGTTCACAGATTTATGTCACTACTTAGTACTTATCTTTGCTATGTCTTAGAGGAAGGCTGAATATATTACAGTATTTGTTATCATCCTACGAGATTTTACGATAACGTTCACAAGCATGTGTCTGCCGTCTGGTGCCTTAAATAATTAATTTATGCATGTTTATTAAGGATTGCTGTAGACGAAATATAAGCTCATATAAATAAAATCAAATAGAGCAGCCCAATGCGCTTGTACTATAACTAAGTGTGGATGTACAATCTACCTGAGAAGTATCAGTGTTTAGTCCTTAAAAATAAAAATTCACGCGCGCTTTTACTTCTGAATAGGGACAGCAGAGACATATTTAAGGGTTATTTATGGATTAACACTATGAGCAAATGGCCTACACCGTTTTTCATACACATACGCACTCATTTGCCGAAATTTTCCATCACTAGTCTGCATAAATGTTGCTGTATTAAATCGTGGTTGTTTTATTTGACATTTAAACGACATTTTGTTGAAAAACCAGTATGTTGGGCGTCTCCAACAGACCCTGTCTTCCGGATATTTTTAATTAAATTCTTCGCTATTACCGAAGTTAACATGATCCAGACCATATGCAACGTTGCATTTTTACTAACCCTAAACTGTCACCTGTCGATTTGTTATTTTTTAGGGTTGTCTAAAACTTTATCACTCAAAATAACGGCAAATTTCAATGTTTAACAAATATCTTGCATATAAATAAATAATAATAAATAAATGCACCCAACAGTCACATACATAGTCCTGACCCCACACTAAGATACGAGTCTTGTGTCGTGGGTATCAGAAACTACGAGAGACGTTTCGGTCTCACAAACACCCAGACCCGAAACAAATATTTGTGGATCACACAAACATTTGTCTCGGTGCGGGGATCGAACCCGCGGCCGCTCGTTTCGCAAGCTGGTGTCTAGCCAACTGCGCCACGGGGCTGTCAATGTATATATGTCTCTGTATAATTCAAAAATTTAAGGAATACAAGTAAAAGCTTTTCATCACAGAAATAATAACACTAACATATTCAATAGAGTGGTTACAGTCTTTATAATAAATCAAAGAATGTCACAAAAGAAATTTATTATTCCCACGACAAAAGAGTTTTCTTCCATATGGACTCCTAGCGTCTAACTTGATGACACAGATAGATATATGAACAAAGTTCAAAAAGCTGTGTCTCTTGATCCTCCTCGACACAATTTTGTACCCATTCGTAGTTCTAAAGTGAAAACAAAGTATTCCCTTGGTATTCCCATATAGTCTTTCAAAAAACACACAACAACAAATACACACAGTTTCTTTTTATAAATGGACAAGAGCTGGAACAGTTATATAAGTGTTGTTAAAAAGTCGCTGGTCTTTTCGAATTTCAAGATGTTAGATGGAACTCAACCTAATGAAAACTTGAGTAAGATACTTATTATTTTATAACCACTAATAAGCACTGCTTCAAAATAAAACTGATAATATCCCGATATAAATAAAATAAAGGCAAAGAATATAATTACGTTTCGACATTAATTATATGAGCGGAAACATTTGACTATTTCATGCGACCCGATACACTATTTTATAGCGTGTACCCGATAGATCCCATGATCGATTTTATCATTCGAAAACGCGTTATATTCTTGCTACTTATTCGTCCTTCAGTACCAACTCAGGACGAGAAATTTTGCACGAAAGACGACAAAAAGCTCACCCCACATCTGGACTTAAATCAGCTGACGTAAATAGGATGTTAAAAAACAACTTTATGGGGATACAAGCGTGGGTATGTGAGTACGTGTGATGGAGTCTATCAAGGCATTATCTAAGACTGACCGCTATGTACCGTTCAATGTTTACGATACACCGCTTTCAATTTCCACACAATTCCAGACGGGCAATTGTTGCAAAACATGATTTTCTACTCTGTTACTCAAAACTACGTGATTAAAACAGGCTCGTTGAAATGAGCGCGTTCGGACAATGTGTACCTCGATATTAACTCGCTTCCTGCATTTTAAATATATGGGGCTGTAGTGCGTAATTAATTTACTTACGCCAGACATCCATTTTCATCAACAGCTTGGGCTGTTAGGACGTATATGGATATGTCCTATTGCTGGGAATAGAGCTCCTCTGCAGCTGAGAGGAATAAGGACTTAGTCACATACGTTGGTCTAGTGGGGGTTTGCGAACAGCCATTCATTTTATTATTGTTTATTATGGTACTAATGTGTTGACTGGCAAGAAACGATTCTTAAATGTTACATTTT
Organism: Cephonodes hylas; assembly: GCA_030295005.1. Taxonomy (NCBI): domain Eukaryota; kingdom Metazoa; phylum Arthropoda; class Insecta; order Lepidoptera; family Sphingidae; genus Cephonodes; species Cephonodes hylas. The sequence continues at coordinate 10,003,122 of AP025366.1, forward strand.
ATTGATTCCATCTATTATCTTGTTTTACAAACTAAATATTTACTCTTAATACAAAAGCATTAATACACTTTCCTAAAGACATCTCATTCTCGGCTGAGCCTGTATCGTGAGATGTACAGTTGACATAAAACTCGGTATTAAACAACAACATAATAACAAATAAAAACACGAGGAGCCTTATAAAGTAAAATAAAATAGGTAAATTGGACGTTGTCTCGAAGAGATCGCAGCTAGCGATAAGACCGCCATTGTGCCCATATCTTATGTGGTTCCTGGATGTAGTATATTGCGTACAAAAGTGTATAAAATAAAATAAACCAACAAAATAAAATTAGGCATTAATAAATAATATTTAGTTGATGGTAGAATCTCCGCTACTAGTTAATTTGATAATCGAGAGCCTCAGCGTATCTCAATATATTTCTCATATTTATTTTCAAGTCACGCGGAACGAAAGCATGCCGAGCTGTCCAGAACCTAAGACAGGTTCAAATCTTGAGTTGAGTAAATTGTTAACGTTCTTCTTTTAGGAAACTCTTAGTAGAAACACGCAGGCTGGACATGTGCCTAAAAAGACAATAGGTACGTTCTCTATCGGCCATGGAATACAACTGTCGAAAACTAAATATAAACTGTTTCGATGCGAAAATTGAATCCGTGGACATTTCACAAGCTGACGTCCAGGCAACTGCGCCACGGCCCACAGTTTTATCTACCACATTTATCACTTTTGATGTAAACCTCACATAGTGTCCATATTACAACTTCTCTCATAAAGTAGACCCGTCAGCTCAATGAAGCAGGAGCGGACAACACTTTCAGCTATTTCTCTTGCTAATTACTAAAGGCCACGTTTCACTATTACAACTGGGGCAGTTTGCGTTGTGAAAGTATGTACGCCCCTTAATCAAAGCAGAAAGTAGTGATGGACAGCGATTTGCATACAAAGTGAAATAATTATTACATTATGTTTATTAAGCTTCGTGACTGCCTTATTACTGGCTTCTAAACACAGCTGTATCATTTCAATGATACGAGTCTTTTTGAAAATAACATATCCAATGCACATGATAAAGGATGAAGAAAGCATAAAAAGACATAAGAGAAACATACATAATAAATAAATGAGTACACCCAACAGTCACATACGTTGTCCTGACCCCACACTAAGATACGAGTGTTGTGTCGAGGGTATCAGAAACTACGAGAGACTTTTCGGTCTCAAAAACACCCAGACCCGAAACAAATATTTGTGGATCACACAAACATTTGTCTCAGTGCGGGGATCGAACCCGCGGCCGCTCGTTTCGCAAGCTGGTGTCTAGCCAACTGCGCCACGGGGCTGTCGAACACATACATGCCTTATCTTAGGTATTTGTATCAAGTCACAAAATATCTTTTACTAAACAAAAGCCACAAAACACGACTGTTTTCTTCAATACTTACAATCAACAAATCATATTATTCTAACGATCATTTAACACTTCAATACTGACAACATCGTGACGATCATTAAGTGACGCAAGCTGTCCACAATTCACTTGCAAAAATAAATAAAAATGAATGATTCAAATGCATTTAACAAGCAATGATAACGGTTACATGATAGTATTTTTAACAAGGCGAACAGTTAGTCCCGTAAACATTTTGAATAACCACCCTGCAACTGAAAAATCTAATTTGAATACCCGAACGTTGTTCGTGCATAAAATGGAACATACCTGCCTCATACATTTGAAAATGGTCCCGGGACAAAAAAACAAAATGCCCAGTAGCAAAAACATAAAATGCGCTCTAAATACGTGCAGTGTCAGTTAATTTTTTATTGCATTTTTTCCTTCCTTATTTAAATTTAGTGTGCAACGGCCAGTGCCACTTGTCTAATAAAAGAGGTTACGTGAAATTATTTGAACGCCTCGATTTACAAGTTTTGGTCCTTTTCGACCGCTCTTTGATACTTTATTTTCATTGAATAGTGAAAGGTACATTCAAACTACAATGTTTTAATGCGTTGTAAGTATTAATGTATGTTGCAAATAATTAATTTTTAAAAGCTTAGACAAACTGCGAACAAGATTTTGTCGACAAAGTGTCAAGAAACTGTTCCACATTTTACATTATATTAGCAGTTCCTTAATTCAAACGCCACATTATGTCACCTTGCATGATAAAAATTCTAAGAGAAATTTTTAATTATACGTAATAAAATAATAATTAACGTGCATTTTAGTAAAAAAGAACTCACTCAAATAATTTTATTTACTTCTGGTGCTATTTTTTAATATCCGTAATCAAATTAACATTCCAACAGACAATATATTAAATTACAACTAATTGAATTAAACTTTGCGCTGCGAAGTTAATTGTCAAAGAGATTAATTTCGTTTAATCTCTCAATAATAATTGAAGCTAATTTAATTGTTAAACTGTGTTGGATATTTACAGTGCGATGTCACAGAGGACATCCTTTGCATTTTCTGCATATTCATGCATTATGTGTTATGTTAGAATTTCTTTTGTTTTTAGAAATGGCGAATTGAGAACTAGAAGAACGGAGATGTGGCACCTCAATTAAGTAAATAAATACACCAAATCAGTCACATATGTATTTCTGACCTATACCATGATGCGACGAGTCTTGTGTCGTGGGCATCAGAAGCTACACGAGACTTATATATAGGTCTCACAAAAATCTAACCCCAAAATAAATATTTGTCAATCACACAAACATTTCACATAATCACAAAGACCTGTGTGGGAATCAAACCTGCGGGCTCTCGTTTTACAAGCTCGTGTATAGCAAATTGCGCCACGAAGGTGTCAATTTAAAGAAAATTGATAGTATCTATAATTTAAAAAGCTATTCAAGTTCTCCAAATATTTTTATTATATTTTCTACGCTACTTATTTAGTTTATAAATGAAAAATTACACTTTATAACTTAATAGGAATATTATTTTTCATATGACCTAAACTTATTATAGGCTTTATGTTAGTTATCAATAATGTATTCAATATGAATTGGACACAATTTTATCACCAACCAGTTGTTCACGACTCAACAAATAGCAGCTATTATGGTTGTCAGTACTGTTAGGAAAGAGAACCTTAATTCAATGACGAAATCGACCTAATTTTCGTATAACTATTTCTCTTCCCCATTTACATATCCTGCTTTCTTTCCTGGGTTTAATACTTTTTGACCCCTGCCTACAAGATAAATGAAAAATGCCAGCTTCATTCTGACGAAGAACTTTAAAACGGCACACGCCCGCAGCGCCTAGCATATCTTAGAGATACATCTACTTATGAAAGAAGTGATAGCATCGAGGTTTTGGCGCGTGATCGAAAATCTTGGAAGTCGCGGATTCAAAACCCAAGCACACACCTCTAGTATTTCCTGTTTATGAATGTACATATATACTGTGTTTTTAAGAATTTGTTAAGTGATTAGTAACCTCGTACTAGCCCAGCTTGGTGTACTTTTGTTTTTTAGAAGAAGCTCCTGGCCAACAATGGGACGTATATGGACTGATGTGATAGTAATGACATATGTTTATGACGTTTATGATTCGACTATTCTGACCCCAAAAAGATACTGATTTTGTAACGTAATTTCTGAGATACTAACTGTTGTCACCCAAACAGTAAGGCTTGAATAACTCTCACAGTTTTTTCCAAGTTTTTTAACATTGGCGCTCGATTGAATACGATTCGAGTTGCGTCCACAACACAATAGTTATCGGTCATGGCCGTCAGTTTCTAGTGCTGTGGATAATCTGGTTAAGCATTCTAGGATTTACATCCGCATCTACAGAACCGAACATTATTTAAGTTGAGCAATTTTTTAACAGAACGGTAAAGTGACTGTACTAAAAAAGAAAGACTAAAATACATTTATTTATCTCAGACACTAAAAATTAACTCAATGCTTGATTGATTTCACAGCATAAATGTTAGGGTTGGGCTCTATTCCCGAGTTGGGTAAGGCTGGGAAGTCGGGTAAGGATGTTTTTATTCTTTAATTTTTAGGTGCCCGAAGTGCGGTAAAAAACAAGTACCCAGTTACATGAGTAACAGCATGTAGCTGATGAAAAGTTCGTGTAAGATTACACCTCTCATTCGTATGATGATAGTAGGTATGTGTATGTATAATTGCAATAAGCTAAATCGCTCCTTTTGGACAATCACAAATGTTCTGTTCTCTGTCCATAAATAACACAATTTTCAGCCGTATTAAAATCAAGAACGATTAAAACTGCATTAACAATAACCGACACTGTTCGTTTAGGGTATTCGAGGCAAGTTTTAACAGCAGCTGCACTATGCCTTATCCAACGAATATTTCTTAATCCGATTGTCTGACTGCCCTTACTATACCAAATACTTTCGTCTCGACTATTGTTAAATCTTAAGTTAAAGTCGCGCTTTACAAGAGAATATCTAACAGGGGTAGCTCGTTACTTGCAGTAAGACTTTTATTCCATCTCTCTTTGTTGGTTTATGCAGACTTAACAAAATGTATTCTTTTGCTGAGTTTTAAAACGGTGCTGCCAGATGCATTTGCAGTCCTTGTTCTTAATTTGATTTTAACAACGTTTATTGTAACATTTTTTTTTTTAATTATAACACAACGTTTTATTTTCATTATTGCTATCGACTCTTTCGCATCACTGTTTTTTCTTTTTCCATCACTATAATCGGCCCTCTCATGTAAATTAACAAGCCTTCCTGTAACAAAAAACTAATGCTTGGACCCGACCCGTTTCACTTGGCCGCCAACCTGATCAACTTTTGTTTAATCACGGCTTATAATACGGTACGTCCAAATCAGACTTTCTGCACTAATACCCGACGTATTAGTAGATAAAGAATTTTCTGATGCCCGCACATTCAAAAACTACAATTATACGTCCAGTTTGAACACACGATTTTAAATTGCCAAAAGAGAATTTTGTAAATTGTTGAAAGTCAAAATAAATATTAGACACAAATAGCAACTTAAAAAAATATTTAATAAAAAATATCCAACAATATTTGAGACGACAATGGATGAGGGCTGCTCAAGACCGGGATGGTTGGCGCTTTCTTGGGGAGGCCTACGTTCAGCAGTGGACGGTGATAGGCTGATTGATTGATTGATTTGAGACGACTGCTATATAGCATAATATTGATATATCGAGAATATTTCAGTCCTAAAGCTCCACTTGCCTCACCTAAGTTACAACCTAACTACATTTTCAATCTCATAACGACTGTTAAATATGAGTACACTAGACCTACGTTGTACACTTACTTTTCGAGGCATCCGACACAAGGTGTCTTTAAGATGACAATGCACACAAGGCTTGTTTTCGTGTATCTAGTTCATCTTGTTAGAAATTGCAAACGCCATTCACAAACTGTGAATCATTTCATTCTGTTCTAATAAAACGATAAATACATTCGACACGAGAAAGGTATTAAGTTTTATTGATTCGTAGCAATTACGGTTTAATTTTATTGTCGTGATCATCGAGCTTTCACTATCATTGCGCGCACGCACGAGCCACACCTCAGGTAAGGCTTTGCTCTCTTAAATTTTGCACTCGAAATATCTACGATTACTTATTGATAGAACATCTCAATATGCAAATTATTATGGCTATTCTTACTGGCTTTTGTCACAGTTTATTTAAAGTTTTTTTATTAGGTTCGAAAAGAAGTGAAAAATGGGTCAACAATACATATTGAGCTGGAATAATTGTCACTAACCTCCATAATTAAATTAGATACAAAATATTTTATTCCTCTAAGTTATTTTTGATAGAGTAACCCAACAGTCATTAAAATATAAGTTAAATTAGCACCTATTTATCAAAAACGCAAAATGAGTATTTCGTGTACGATACGTGTTACTATTTTACTTCACTAATGAAAAAATAAAAAAGATCTGAGAGCCATGAAAGGATTTCTTATTCATTTTTCTAAGTTACGTATACTTTCAATATGTACTGCTTACATTGAATTAAAAAAAAAACGGTTTTTTTGTTATGTCACAAATACTTCATAACCATCTTTTTAAGAGATCATTAAAGCAACAATGTCAAAATAATTGTGATGTAACTGTCCAAAATATTTTATTTTGAAAAATACTTTTCAATTGCATCGTGTACAGTCACGAGCATAAATATGTTCCTATGGGCAGGTTGGCAAAAATATCTGACCCATGATCGAGTACAATAATATGTGCCTACACGTACGCAGCAAAAATATGTGACATTATCCGGCTGCATAATGCAGTGCCGTCAAAATGATGTGATACACTCACGAAGCATAAATATGTGACACCACTAGGCGGCAATAATATGTGACATAATTTTATCTTCAATTTAATTTAATTTACAATTTATATGAAATAATGAAAGAAATAAATTGTATTTTACATTATTTTAATATGGCTGTAATTTTATACTATTCTAGCTATCCCGGCAAACTTCGTATCGCCCTACCCGCCAATGAATGTTTTGTTACTTATTAACAGAATTTAATTTTTCATTACTTAGGTATATTATCATCCCCCTGCCCTGGTCCCAGTTAATTACTTGGGGTCGGCGCAGTATCTCTTCTTCTTCCACACATCCCTGTCAGCCGTCATGTCTTCATTCACCCCTTTCTCTTTCATATTTTCAGTCACGCACTCCATCCATCTCTTTTTTGGCCTTCCTTGACTCGCCCATCCATCCACTTTCATATTCATCACCTTTTTTCCTACATATGATTCATTCCTTCTTATAATGTGCCCATACCACGACAGACGGTTTCCTTTCATCTTTTCTATCACAGGAGCTAATTTCAGACTTACCCTAACGTATTCATTTCTCACTCTGTCACTCCGTGTTATAATACCACACATCCACCGCAATATTCGCATCATTGCTGCATGCAGTCGTCTTTCGTAAGTCTTCTTCGTTGACCATTTTTTTTCTTTTTCAGCACAGATGCTAACTCTCTTGACCTACCATTCATCGTACCTACATTCCAACTTGCATACCTCAATCTCATTTCCCGGCCTAGTGTCTTACGTTGCCCCCGCCTGGGCTGGTGTAACAAACCTTGCCCATTTCTCACAGGAGCCAGGTGCTGCCCCTGCGCGTCGGCTACGGGAGACGCCCTAGGCCCTGTCACCTTTCTTATTATAAATTCTGCATAAATGTTTTGGCAAATGTTTTGCAAATGTTTATGTCTGACACCAACTCTCCTTGGGACTTTCATTGTTTTGGTAATGGGGTAGAGATAGCGTGTGTTTGGGTACAGGATATTGCAGGTAAGGATATTTGGCCTGATGGTAAGGATGCTGCAGTCCCGGATAAGGAAGTAGTGGGAGACTCGAACAGCTCGGGGGGCCGAGGTCGCGTACTCGCAGCCCTGTTCCATGACTGGCTAGATCAATGGAAAAGGCATCCCCTGGCCATTTATCAATATTTCTTGAAGGAGATTTAGAGTATTTATAATATTCAAGCATAATAAACATTTTAAAATTAGGCACTACCAAGGTGATTTGTTACACAAAATAAATTTCCGAAAGCACGCCTTAATATTTGACAGCCAAAAAACGTCAATCCATTGTCATGACAATTCTGCATTTTTAACATCTAAAATACGCAATTATTCGAATGTTATAGATGCATATTGTCGATTCAAAATGCTTATTTTAATACATTCTTTTATTTGAGGGGGTCTTTAATTGCATCGAAGGGATAAACATTAAATGACAGGAAATTTTGTATGGTTAAAGTTCAAAATGACTTAAGTATCATTAATCATTACGATCCTTTTGTATGGGAATTTAGAAAAGTATTATTTTTAGACATTTTCAGGCAATTGTTAAAATGTATCTCTCCGTAAAAACAATCCTCGTACTTCAAGGAATATTATAAAAAAATAATTAGCGAAATTGGTTCAGCTGTTCTCGAGATTTGCGCTTAGAGACACATCGAGCAATTCATTTTTATAATATAGAACTCCTCCACTACGATTTAAACTTTATTGTATTGTATTAAAGTTCAAATTGACTTAATTATTAAAACGAAACTTTTGTATGGATAAAGTAAACAATGAAAAGTCCCACGGGAACGCTGTCGAACGGGATGAAAAGTATCCTATGTTTTATTCCCGGTTCTAAGCTACCTCCCCACCAATTTTCAGCCAAATCGCTTCAGCCGTTCTTGAGTTATAAGTGGTGTAACTAACACGACTTTCTTATATATATATATATATATATATATATATATATATATATATATATATATATATATATATATATATAGATTTATGTCTAGATATTATGGTCTAAATCACGACTAAATTTAAATATTTACTTATATTTTTTTGTATTTTAATTTATCAAATCATCTTAATTAATAATTTTAATTCTTTTTTTATAAACATTATAAATTAAAATCTAGCATACCCCCCGTTTGCATCAATAACATCCTGTAGCCTCTCTCGCATGAATGAGACAATATTAGTGCACACTTGAGAGCCCCGGAGTGACTCCCAAATGTCGAAGTTGTGACAACGCAGGGAATTGTAAGTTCTATCCTGATTTGGATCCCATTGTTGGACTATTAAACCCCACAGGTTCTCAATAGGATTCAAATCAGGGCTTTTAGGAGGGAAATCTATTAATTTTATCGTCTCTCTTTGCGTATTAAACCACTCACGAGTTATTCGTGAGTTGTGGATCGGGCTGTTGTCTTGCACCACATAAAGAGGTGCTAAATCAGGATAACTGATACGCCTTGTACGATAAAAAAGCAGTGATGGCCTCGAGGTTTAGGCGCGCGGTCGAGAATCTCGGCGGTCGCGGGTTCGAACCCCAGGCACACACCTCTGACTTTTCGAAGTTATGTGTGTATTCAAATTGAATTATCACTTGCTTTAACGGTGAAGGAAAACATCGTGATGAAACCTGCACACCTAAAAAGTTCTTAGGAATTTCTTAGGTGTGTAGTCCACCAATCCGCACTAGGCCAGCGTGGCGGACTATGGCCTAAACCCTCTCAATAGTAGAGGAGACCCGTGCTCAGCAGTGGGCGTATATGGGTTGATGATGATGATGATGATGATACGCCTTGTCGGTATCAAAATGTCTGAAAGAATTCCTGTATATTCAACGCTGTTAAGGCGACCAGTTATCTCGTATTACTTCGATAAAGAAATTTAACTTCAAAACAATATTTCTTTAATTATTTCGTCTTCGTTCGTTAAAATAGTAATTATGATCGTTAAATTGTTCTTCACTAAACAATCTTACCAATATTGTTTTGGGGAATACTACACACACCTCGATCTAATATACTAGATTGAAGATCGCAAACAAAATCACTTGTCTTAGTGGCACCGGTTGCATATATTTCATGATATATTTACACATTTGTAATTCAGACTTCGATTTGTAAAGTATTAAATTAAAGACGACTTCTGGTTACAATTAACCTTAAATCTTTGCAATTGGATTTTATATAGCTTACAATAAATTTGAATTTAAGACGTTGTGACATTAAAATACAGAAAATAAAAATGTCATTTTAAAATAATGTCTTTAATAAATGAGGACAAATATTTTAAAATAAACGTCACGCGCAAGTAGTAAGATTGAAAATTATTTGTTCACATTTGGCATTCACGTTGTTTTGGTACTAAATATTTCTTAGTGCGTTCACTTCGAACAGTCATTATGTCATAAAGTGTCTGTTTTTTCCATGGGTTTTTTCATTCTGTTTGGCCTTACTTCGTAAGTGTATACGAGTAATATTCGGTAGCAATAGCAAAAAACCTTATCATTCACGTCACAAGTTATGGTATTGAGAACTAATTATTGAAAAGAAAAATGCAATTGCGTTCAGAGTCAGATAGTCGTTAATACGTCGTTTGAACTATGTATAAGTTAAATCAACCATGTCTCTTAAATCTATTAATTTAAGAAACCATAGTTTTTCTTTTGCGCAAAAATCGGCTTTACAGTATTTACAATATTACTCACTACCAAGCCAGCAATTATTATTTGTGGAATTATATCTGAATTTGAATTATGGTCTACTTTTTCACCAAATTCAGTGGTATTCGTTTTAAATTTATCAAAACTCTGCTAGGGAATCTAAAAAATTAAATTAATTTAAGAAAAATCAATAAACCGTATAAAGTGTATAAATAATAAATTAATCGGAGCAATCGTGTTAAAATCCGCTTCCCTTTAACACAACATAATAATTCCTTAATGTCACAGCAGCCGTAGGCAAAATATATCTACGTATTAAATGAATATTTGAATTTGGTCGTGATTTAGAATATATCTAGACAAAAATCTATACAAATAATTTAAAGAGGTAAAGCTTGTGACTTTGTATAAAGTAATCTCTAGATCTACTTAACCGATTTTGAACATTCTTTTAGCAATAGAAAGCTACGTTATTTGTGAGTGTCATAGGGTAAATATTAATCAGAAAATTTATAACAATTTTTCATTGTAGCCGATTTTACAAAGTAAACCGAAGAAAAAACTGTCGAACGAAAACGTTTTTTATGAACGCTGCTTTTTTACCCATGCTTGAGTCCTCGAGAAAAGTTATAGAGCTTGATCACCATTATCACTATCAGCCCATATACGTGCCACTTCTGGGCATGAGTCTTCTCTATCATTGAGAGGGTTAAGACCTTAATCCACCACGCTGACTTAGTACGGGTTTACGGACTACAAACCTAAGAAATTTCTAAGAACTTCTAGGTGTGCAAGAGTCATCACGATGTTGTCCTTTACCGTTAATGCAAGTGATATGATAATTCATTGTTAATACAGATGGGCGTGATACGTACACCCCGTACGCCCGCGACCGGAGAGATTCTCAACCGTGCGCGTAAACCTCGAGCCCAGCACTGTGAGGCTTGATAATGCTTATAAAAAGTCAGCGACAGCATAATATGTCTAACTATAAAAATATAACTGTAAAAAATGTTTTGTATATTGAAGAATAATTTAAATCATTACTTCATGTTAATTGATCAATATTATCAACAATTATGATTTTTTATTAAAATAAGTGAGTTTATAGATATACTCTCAAGTGTTTAAAACAAAATATTTTTTTCTTTAACTGCATACAATTTCCACGAATGGTTAAAAAGATAATACTGACCTAGTTATGCAACCGTGACTGTGCCATAATCTATTTAGTGATAGTTTCATTAAAAATAGATAAATACAATATTTTTTGGCAGTCAGGAAATAAATTATGGCATTCAGTATTAACGGAACTAAAATCACAATTTAATCGCAAGTAAAAATGTTTACCCCCCAACGAAGCGAGCGCGGGTCGGCTAGTATAGTATAAAAATACAGCCATCTTGAAACAATGTAAAATAAAATGTATTTCTTTTATTATTTCGTATAATTATTATATTAAATTGAAGTATAAAATTATGTCAGATATTATTGCCGCCTAGTGGTGTCACATATTTATGCTTCGTGAGTGTATCACATCATTTTGACGGCACTGCATTATGCAGCCGGATAATGTCACATATTTTTGCTGCGTACGTGTAGGCACATATTATTGAACTCGATCATGGGTCAGATATTTTTGGTAACCTTCGCATAGGAACATATTTATGCTCGTGACTGTACATGTTCCAATCATCTTTATATTTCGACATTAATTAACATCACTTATTGAGGAGAAAGACACGTCTCAAAACGTTCCGGTCCAATTTCGCAACTTGCAAAAACTAAATTATCATCGCCCGTTTAATTTTTTATGAAACCATTTAACGCTTGAGATGACCAATGAAATATTTCACGCCATTTGACTCAAATTGTTTAGGCGAATTCGTGGATTGCCTCACATTCCTTTGTGGACGGCGATCGACGTTTCACAATGACCGCGGGCTTAGAATCTCTTACGTCAGATGATATATTAGTGCATTTTACAGCCCAAATACATGTAGCGTCCGAAAATCCGATGTATCAGATCGACTCGTGACCGAAATGTTCGAATACAGATTTTATCAATGAGACCATGTGTTATCTCATATATAATTTATTACGGCCAGCTGCAGCGAACGTGTAATTATATTTCTTATCTTCAAGCACTTCATTCTTAGAGTTCTTGGTGACAGTTACTTTTCACTGTTTATTAAAAGACATTTGTAACGTTGTGTTTATTACCTAGAATGGTCTAGTTTTGATAAACTTAATGGCAGTGTGTTGCGCAAAATGAGGCTATGATCGTATGATCGTAGTAGGGATTTTACCGACCCAAAAAATCAATGTGGTATCCGCAAGCGCATGAAAAAGTTAAAATTGATCTGGGATAATTTCGTATTCTATGTATTATAAGTTAAGGCAAAACATAATTACTATACTATAGTTTTAGATATTATCGTTATTAGACATGAAACATCTACTACCGGACGTAGATATACCTCAAAATATTTCCAAGCAACCTGTTAAGAGCGGCCTGCACCCGGCGAAGTCTTGCAAACTTTACTATGTTTTCAGCCTCTCTTATTGATAAATACGTGATCTTCTCTACATATTTTCTGCATTAGTTTGCGTTTCATATCCATGTACAATTATTCAAGCTTTTGTCTGATGCAAAGATATCGTTTTGCCCTAAGAGTAAAAAATATACAAACTTCTTACGAAAATATCATCAGAAAAGTACTCTAAAATTCTCATTAGGCATATATTTAATAAAGAATTACCAACACAACAGAACTCAATTCATATTAACTAAAATTCCTTCCTATACATAACAGTTCACATCGGTACAGTTGGAGATTCCAGATCTTTTTAAAAGTTGCTTGTTAATCAACCACATTTGTGACATTTATTAGAAGTCGTCAGGCCGCGATGACGGCCGTAGATTACTTCGAAATGGATTTACTACGGCCTCGTGAGAAATGTCACTGCTTTTGCTCATTAAACTAACAAATTGTATGAGTGTTTTAATTAAAATGTGAATAGCGGACTTTACACCGACTCGTGCAGGCTGTTAGGAGAAATTAAACACGCATTTCTCTGATGTTAGATAGACTTCACTTGTATATATAAAGACCTACTTTTTTAATGCTTATAAATTGTGTGGTTTTAAGAATTTTGAGGAATAAAACATAATAACAGTATATGCGGTTTGGTATTCGAACCCGGAACTTCTCGAACGCTAAATATGTGCTATAAATGTAATGGATAGAGGCATAATATCCTTTCATAATGCATGTACTCGAACTAGATTAGCCACATGGTCACATTAGTTGTAGAGTTAGGAATAAAATTCCTAAAATTATTCACGTTACCTTTTTAGTCAACTATTTTTCTTTACAAAATTATTTTACGTAAACAGTGGCGTAAAACCTAAATTATGAATTTATGTTACGTTTATAATAAGAAGAATCCTAACAAAACAACACAATAAGTAGTAACATTGTCAGTAACATCCTTGTCGCTTAAAACCTCCCGATCCACGCTTAATACTCCACGCTAAAAGTAGGGATATACCACGAGACTTTCGTAATCAGCCACATGCTGCCCAAATCCCAAGCAGTTCCATTCAAATTCAAACCAGAATGGCGAATGCAAACAATAGTTATACTCGACAAACACCGTTCGGGTATAATTGATAGTCAAACTTCGACGATTTATTTTGTAGGATTTCGGAAAGAAACATCGGTTTGAAGTTTGTTCAAGCAGTTATCGCTTAATTCCCACAGCAGGAAGACAGGTGTTCTCGACTGTTTATCGTTCTATCAATATTTAGGCCTTATATTTGATAACTTTTATGTCGCCGAGGGGTTTATATTTTTAGCACCAAAGAACTGTTGCAAGCTACGAAAAATGGTATTTTTTTTAAATGTATCATATATATAAACTAGCGACCCGCCCCGACTTCGCATGGGTGCAATGCTGATATTTAATGGATGTTATCATACATATAAACCTTCCTCTTCAATCACTCTATCTATTAAAAATAAACCGCATCAAAATCCGTTGCGTAGTTTCAAAGATTTAAGCATACAAAGGGACATAGGAACAGAGAAAGCGACTTTGTTTTATACTACGTAGTGATTATATATTGAGACATAAAAAGACGGCTACCAATTTTGCATTTTATATAATAATAAATCTTTACACCGATTTATTGCGTATATACTTTAAATCTATAGCATAACTGATTTTAAGGATTATTTGTTTCCGAAGCACAGGCGAAGAGAGAGAAAGGAGAGGGTTCAGACCATAGTCCTACACACTGGTTCAGTGCGAACTACACACCTGAAAAATTGCTAAGAACCCATAATAAAGAACATAACCATGGACACGCTGGCATTTAAGAAAATCCTAAGAAAGTATAATAAATTACATATATTTCGAAGAAAATCTGATACAACTTATAGCACAATTTTTCTTGAATTACATTAAAATACAATACCTAGATGTAGCTGCTAGAATCGATTAATCATAAGGAAATGCGTGGTTAATATGGGAGGGGAGGTACGCAGGCACTCCGTCGGTAATGTAGTTTTGACAGGGTCGTAACTCAGAGTGCCACCCCCTTGTACGTGATGATATCGCTCCAAGAAACGTATTCATGCAAATAGCAAGCTATTTTTACCGTGGAGTTTGTATATAAGTATTATGGCATGGGAGTAGGTGGGTTTGAGTTGATCATGTTACTGCCTCTGTTGTAAGCAAATTGTATTACTTATTGGGATTGATTTTAGGGCAGGAAATTGACGCTTCATAAAAACGAGTTGTGGGGATATTTTCCTTTAAGATACAAGACGAAATAACTTAATTCTGACCAACTCGCTATTTCTTCAAGACCGAATGATCTTCATCAAGGATTTTCCGACTTACATATTATATTTAAAAATCAAGGGCTAACTATATTAATGGACCACATTTCAGTCTTACCTATTCTCATTGTTTTTTTATGACATTCGAGAGCAAATAAATGTCGGTACATTTATTTATATAAATGTTAGTTACTAACTTATGTAACTTCAAGGATGGACAGCAAACACCGAATGTATTTACATATTGTAGAAGCATTACCATGTTTCAATTTTCTAAGTTTATAAACCAGTTTAGCCTCGAGCGAGCCATATTCATGGTAATCTTTGGAACTACTCGTTAGACACGCATCTCAATCATATCAATGCGCCAGTTGAAGGGGCATAGAATAAACAATCACACAACAGCAGTATGTATACAGGAATTTTCTAAAAGGAGGTCTTATGACTTTGAATTTAGTCTAGTACTTGCAAAAAATAATTATAAAATACTGCCAATTAAGTAAATGAGCGATAGATTAATAAATAAAAAATGCAGGATCAATTCATATAACTCGCATTCTTTAATCACTTTAGTCATTCATGTTCACTGAAATTGACGAGGCAAAATCACGATTCTAAACGAAATGACCAAGACTGATTTTACATTTATGCCCTCATTTCTGTATCCCTGAATCACTACATAGTATAAAACAAAGTCGTTTTTCTGTCCCTATGTCCCTTTGTATGCTCAAATCTTTGAAACTACGCAACGGATTTTGATGCGGTTTTTTTAATAGATAGAGTGATTATATGTATGATAACATCCATTAAATATCAGCATTGCATCCGTGCGAAGCCGGGGCGGGTCGCTAGTCTTATATAAATCCCTGCTTATTCATGTGTATTTATTAATTATACATTTACAAACATTTATGTGCATTAATCGGAAGAATCTCGGAAAAAATGTAAGTTACATACAATCTAACTGTTAAATGCCAATATAAAGAGCAATGAGGAAGTACACACATCCACATAGTAAGAACATATTAGTTCTCTAGTACATAAAAGAAGCGACCTAGTAGTGATGAATATGCAAAAAATTCACACTAGTTAGGAATACAACTGCACCTTGTACTACATAATAAGTGACAATTGTATTATAAAAACAGCTAATTAATTTCCTTATACCGTTTGTAGTATGTAAAAAGTTTTTCAAAAGGAGAATTTAATAGAAACACAAAAAGTGTAATAGAAACAAACTACAAAGTATCTCGTTAGAGTAACAATGAGAAGTTGACATAGATAGGAGAACGTTGACTTTCGAGTACATAACTATTTCGTGTTGATTTTTTAATAATCGAATACGTGATTCAATAACGGAATTAATTAGATTAATAAGGATGCCTTTATTACTTTGACAGCATTTAAACTGTCTTTTTTATTAGATCCAGTAAGTGATAATGCAAATACGGTGCGGCCCAAATAAAATCTCGATAATATTGATTCGATCGATGATGATAATATTAATGATCGATATAACACTTGTGTTGATAATTATAAGGAAATTCATGATGCAGGAAGAAAAAACGATCACACTTCACTCTGGTTATCTTTTTTTCAACGGTTTTTTATGTAGTACTATTACCCTCTAGAGTCTACACATTCCTCAAATCAAGGTCTCTTTTACCAATACCTAAACTGCAGCTAAACATTATCTATACTTAATATTATAAAGCTGAAGAGTTTGTTTGTTTGTTTGTTTGTTTGTTTGTTTGTTTGTTTGTTTGTTTGTTTGTTTGTTTGTTTGTTTGTTTGTTTGTTTGAACGCTAGGATCTCAGGAACTACTGGTCCGATTTGAAAAATTCTTTCAAGATTAGATAGCACATTTATTGAGGAAGGCTATAGGCTATATAACATCACGCTACGACGAATAGGAGCGGAGCAGCAATAAAGAATGTTTCAAAATCGGGGACATTTTTTCTTTTTGTGAGCTTCCGCTGCGTGCGCTGCGGAAACAGTTAAAGTTTCGCTAAAATAATGTATGAGAGAAATGTTCCTCTTTAAAAGTTCTAAAAAAAAGTCCGCGACAGCATATGTCTATTCTTTAAGGTTAACTCACTATGACGTTTTTTATCCTAACCAAATTTATTTTAAAATAAAGTTTTATTTGTGAAGGTGTTTTTATTAATATGATATTAATCCTTATCCAAATAAATACGTTATTCATTACAAGTATTTAATTTTAAATAAAATTGCCCTTCACATTATTTGATTTCATTGAGTATCTTAGAAGATATTGCAGTTTTAAAATATTGATCAAGCGCGCAATAAGGATGCACAAGGCGCCGATCGACGCGTTACGGTTTCACGTTTGAACAATTTGACCGAATTGTATGAATTTTGGTATGGAGATAAATAGGACTCAGAGAAGTAAAATAGACTACAACTTATTTTCCTTCTGAACTCAACCCTGTAGTCTACGCGGACGGAGTCGCGAGCAAAAGCTAGTTTTATATATTTAAACACGCAATGGTGCCACACACGACTTAATTCCGCATTTGAAAAAAAAACCATTTGCACTATGTATAATAAAAAAAGGCTGTCATACTTTGGAATGCATTGCTCGTTTATATAAATCGTGCCAATTCCTTAGATATTTTTAAATCCTTAACATTTTTTGTCTCTTACGTAACGTAGGATATTGCCACTAATTGTCTATTAATTGTATTTTTAATTAACAACTTAAAAAATATTTTTGTTTATTTTAGTCTTAAATTTTTTTATTCAATATACACCAAAAATTATTCTGCCATGTTCACCTCATGGTTGTCTGGACGAGATTGCTTTAAGTAATAATACCGTCGTTTGTTGTTGCCATTTGTTCGTTTTGTATAACACAGTGAAAATATATTTCTTCCCTTTGTTTTCTTGTGTGTGTGCAATAAAGTTTATTTCTATTAACGTCCTGTTTGTTATATTATAGTATAAGGAATGTGAAGCGGTTTTATTAAAAAAATAATTCACAAGAGGTATAAACTGAACTTAATTTAATGGTACAAACGTAATCAAGCTTTTACAAATATAACCAAAGTAACAACAATCAGAGATTTCACAAAATAACACATTTCGTCAAGAGTTCCGCACCGCACAAAGTTATGATTAGTAATGTGTCACTTGTTTGTTCGCATCGGCTTATATACCCGTTCTTTATAATTTTATTTGTGGGTCTTCTAACACGGCCTCTCCTGACACCCCGGCGTCTCGACAGGCTCAGTATTCGTCATCCGATGATGTAGAAATCTACCGAGGCAGCGATCACAGCGGTGAGACCGCCGCTTTAACGAAGTCCTCGTTGGATTCTTCTTCTTCCCAGAGTGTTGGAACCAGTTGCGGCAAAGGCCCAACCATCACATCAGGTTTCGAAGAAGCACCAACTGTTCCATCAGGCACTGGGGATGACTTAGCCTCATTGTAGTCAAACTGGAAGTCTGAAACTGGTGGAACAACATCAAAAACAAGAAAATTATACAAGGGTCCAAATGTCATAAAGTTAGTTTGTTAGCGATTGTTAGAAGAATGAAGTAAAATACAACACGACAAAATAAACAAATTACGTTTGCCGCAGACGTAGGGTTAAAAAAGAACCAAAATGCTACATTTCGTTCATCTTTCATTTCATTACAAACTAAACTTATTAGAAATAAAATTATAACTAATTAACCCTATGAATAATGATTCCACTTCACACACTGAATATGGAATGCCCATTCTTACAAATTATCATTACAAACTAAACTTATTAGAAATAAAATTAAAACTAATTAACCGTATGAATAGTTTTGCAATAGTGCAGCTGCAACGTCGGCGGTTTTGTTTCTGGCTTGATACATAATTAACACAACAAAATAAACCGGTTCCTCGGTATGGGCCCCTACCGAGGAAATAACCTTACACCAGGGAGAAGGTGCACAGAGTCCCCAGTGACTCTCCGTATCACGGAAAGCTTTCACATCGAGGGAAAAGGAGGTTGTACTCCCTCGATGACTCTTCGCAAAGCGAAAAGCTTTCACGTTGAGGGAAAAGGAGGTTGTACTCCCTCAACGACTTTTTGCAAAAAGCTTTCAAAAGGAATTCATCCCCTTGATGAATTGTTTTCTCATGTCTAGCGGCTTCACTCATTCTTCCATGAAACCATAAAAGGAATTCATCCCCTAGATGAATTATGAGTACCATCCAGTCCATCTATGTGTAGGTACTAAAAGGGTGATCACTCACGTTCAAAAAACATTTTTCATGTTTAGTGGCTTCACTCATCCTTCCGTGAAACCATATGCTGGGCAGCTGCATAAGTACACTTTTCACATGACCCGCAAGTCGCTTCACCTCGTACCGGTGATTAAGAAGAGTCTTCACCACTCTGTAGGGCCCTCGCATCCCAGGTTCCAGTTTATCCTGAGACTGATCAAACACGATTACAAGCAACATCAGGTCATCTTTCTGAAAAACACAAGGAGGCTTTCGGTGCTTATTGATCACAGTGTCTTGATGAATCTGGTTCTTTCTCAACCGTTCGGCCGTCCTATGCCTAAGCATTTCACGTTTTGCTTCTATTACGAGTTACGACTAATGTTGCGATAATGATCACGGTGCGTATGATGAACCTGTTCACCGAGACTATGTCAGCGGCTCCAGATATAGTTGCAGTTACAAGTGAGATGCCGTTCTCTTACAACAGACGCTCACAGAGCTCAGGCGCTTACAGAGTGCTTACAACGTAAGAGTTCTAGCGGTGAGGCATCGTCTACGACATCATGATTGAACCATTTCTTTTTGTAAGATACACAAAACAACAATCAATACACATAAACAATACAAAATGTAAATCGTAACCTTGCATTATCTGCTACATCGAAGTCCATACACTCATAGCGTGTCTGCCAGGACAAATATTTGTACATTCCATACAATTGCACAGAACATACCTAGAAGCTGTAACATAAGATATGTGTAAAGCACACAACAAAACATTTTAAGTGCTTACATTCAAAGAAAATCGCACAACTCTCGGGACACCACTCGCCTTTCCCAGGTACCATACACTGCGCTGATACTTGCGTGATCTTTCCACGAGCATCACCCAATAGTTTCGAGCTCATTTCGGCCACTTGGAAGCATCTTGATCACTCGTGTAAGGACTTTTCATCGCTGAGTCAAGTTTAGCGGTGGTTCGTGAGTATTTGATAACAAATGCGCAGTCATTTACCTAAAAAGTCCTGGGAGGGCGTCTATGACGCTTCACATAAGAGTCCTGTTTGTCCTGATTTTTCTTTAGAAGACCTGTTGTCCTGTCTCTGCACATCTCACGCCATGCTTAACGATTTGGTTGTGGAGTTTCAATTGCCACATCGAGGACTAATGCACGGCTGACATGAGTAGTTGCGTTGAACTCAAATAATAATTTTAGAGCTGAAAACAGAGTAGTTTTTGCTTAGTAATATTCAATACCAATTGAATTTTTCACAGTGCATCACACCAAGTAGTATTTTTATTGTCGCTTAACGCGAATGAGGTTTAAACGGTTCGAAAGAGTAATTCTATTAGGCCGTTTACGTGGTGATGACAGGCGCTACATGATGGATGTCACTGCCCAATTCTTGTACTCAACTTCTAAAACTAGTAGCGTTAAACATTCGACCACAATCATAAATCGATAATTTAGATACTCCGAAAAGTTAGATACGTCTGCATGGGTAGCGTTGAAAGGTTCATCAGGCTTTTCCCATTATGTGATAGGTTGACAAGGATCGAACTCGCTTCTTGGACAAATACACTAGGCAGTGAGACGTATATTTTTCAACAAATTACTTAAAGCCGGGAAATCAAAAAAATGTTTGGAAAATAAAATTCAACGTTTTATCAGCTCTTTATATGTTCGTGTTTATCATGGAAAATTTGCGATAGACTGAGTCTATGCCCTTTGGTATGAAATATAAAAGTCTCAACTCTTCTCCGACTAGAGAGTAACGATGGTCTTGCAAGTGAATGCACTAATGCGCAACACGTAGGAGCAGACCCTTTTCGCGCTCGGTCTTACCTGACCATAACTTATAATGTGACCAAGTTACTATACTTCGGTAGCTAACAACGAAAACAAGTTTTTGATTAATTTAACCGGTTCGGTAAAGTACTCAAGACGCAATTTCTTAGCTTTCGCGTACAGGATTTTTAACAACATCCGATGAATTTAAGGACACCTCAAAAGCTTCACTGTCTATTAGGATGTCGACTGGGATGCACTGGTTTACGGCAGTAGTAATGCCACTAAGCCCCAGAAGAGCTACACATCTTTGTCTGCAAAAGTTTCCCTTTCGTTGATCACTACTAGAGGCTTCAACACGATTTGTGTAACCATCATTCTCGGTATGACAATTATTTTTGCAGAAAGGCACACGGTACCAGACTCGATTTCTCATCGGGCTTAAGTAACTTCTTAGGACCGATACGCAACAAACAAAAAGCAAACATTCCGATTCATTCTAGTTATTTATGTCATTTTTGTCCGCTCAACTTTGTTGCACCATATCTCGAAGTTGTGAAACGCCGGGTCAAAACTCTACACGTAATAGTTATGGGGTTTCACTATGTTTAACATCGCGTTAAGGGCATCAGCAAACGCATTGGCTGCAGATGATACGTCACTATTACAGCGAATACTTGTCTCATGTTCAGCACGTATATGCGACGCGCTGGCCGTACTTCTTTCTATACCATCTAATCACGTCATTATGGCTGTTGATGCATGTCCTATCGCACCCTCACGGCTGCGTGAGCGTGTGTACCGGGACAGAGTCGCGACGCGAACGTAATCGAGATCTCGATTTGGTTTTGCGACTGCTACGCAAACGAGAGCGCGAAGCTATAAAGCGTGATTTAAATTATCACGAACAAGTTTACTATTTAAATGGATAGCACTCGCAACAATTGTCTCGCATGTTATACACTGCCAGGTTTAGGAGTCTTTGTTAATGCTTTAATTATAAACACGCTTGGCCTATTCCGAGCATTGCCGATAACCGTTTTCATCACTATACTATTGTGGCTTTAAGCACGTGCGTATATTGTCGTCCACGTGGTCAACCTCATCGCACCAAACATAAATATCCTTTTTAAGATGGATCAAAAGTTGAAATACAATGTTAGACCTTACCGGGTTCAAAGCACTTGTGTCTTACTAATTTAAAGACCTCCTCCGTAGCGATGCAGTCGTTCGGAGTTCATGACACGGGAGCAGGCGTTAACGGGGTAGTCGAGCTCCTTGTAGGCGTTAGGGCCACACAGCACACTGCCCCATTATCCGTAGTAAATAATCCCATCGGCAGTCGTCCGCCAATGATACTCGCTGCGCTTAACCTGTAACTATCCTTCAGAACATAGGCGGGTTATTATCGCCTGCAGTTACTGGTTAAGTAAGGCCCTGGAGAACGCCTACGTTTATGATTTTGCTTACTTGGCCATTAAATATTTTTCACGATACAAGACTAATTGATGCAAATTTTTAACATTCACAAACTGTTTCAACAAAGCGAGGACGCAGGACGCGCACAAAATTATAAGAACTTGCGTTTTCGTAATAAAGAACGCCGGACGTTCGAAACATAAAATAAACATGTTTGAAAGGGTAGAAAAGATTTAAAAACGTTTGCAAGCATGGCTACGCTCTATATCGCATCCGGCCGACAATGGCGACCGAATCGGAAGTATGATTGGTATACAATGGATCATCGAGGTCTTCTACACAGGATCGTCGCGAAACGTCGCCCGAGTTCGCCAAGTTTCTAGAACGTGGAAATGCCTCACGTGCATAGCCCTTAGTATGGGCTGTACGCTCGGCCCTTTTTAACGAATCCTCGAGCGCATACAGATGCGGACTCTTAACGGCACTTAATGTACTCAAAATATTGTCGAGGGTAACCATAACTTTAATTGCCAGAGAACACTACGTCGATACTTCTTTACAGCATGACGGGGTTCTACTCGAATGTTATGACTTTAATCTAGAAAGGCGGCGTTTATGCGAATTACCGTGATGATAGTACGAGCTATCGTTCGTATCACTACGTCCGCGACGGCGAGACTCACAAGTTTAACCAGAGGTACACGCGGCCTCGTTACTTACAGATAAATTGCTTCGAAAAAGACGCCTCCATGAACTAGGCGTTCTGGCACGTCTCATTATTAACGTTTAAGTTTACGACAGAAGCACACACATTGTAATTGAGCACACACATTATAATTGAGCACACACAACACACAATTAAAGTAATGAACAATTGAAAAAGGCAAAAATTCAAATATTACCTGTCAGCTTGTTTCCCAAATTTTATGACAACTTACTTGGGGGCTTATGAATCCTTTATCCCACTTCTGATATAAGGAATGTGAAGCGGTTTTATTAAAAAAATAATTCACAAGAGGTATAAACTGAACTTAATTTAATGGTACAAACGTAATCAAGCTTTTACAAATATAACCAAAGTAACAACAATCAGAGATTTCACAAAATAACACATTTCGTCAAGAGTTCCGCACCGCACAAAGTTATGATTAGTAATGTGTCACTTGTTTGTTCGCATCGGCTTATATACCCGTTCTTTATAATTTTATTTGTGGGTCTTCTAACAATAGCTTAATTCGGGACTCCACGCTACCATCGACGATGCCAAAGACAGGAACCGGTGGCACAGTATAGTCAGAACGATGACTATTGTTGGTGCAGGGGATCACGACCCTCGACAATAAGAAAAACGACGGGAGGAGGATGAGAACTGTTTGTTATTTTATGAACCGCACAGATCTGTCTTTGAATCCGCAGACTAAATATTTCACTACTTTCTTTATAACTTCGAACCAAGCGCACTAGAAGTCTATCAAACCACTTTTTGAATCAATTCAGTACAATACAGTGGCGAACACATTTGCACGTGCCAACGTTGCGTAAAATGCTAATTTAGTTACTTTTCCCAGTTTATGCGATATTATTCATTCGTGCCATATCCAGAGTGTGTTGCACGGCAAGCCTCAGTTTGTTCGAATGTCTCCTTGTTTGTGTTATAAATATTTCATTTTCTACCAGTATTTTCCTTGTAAAGCTGTCGCGGAGTTATGACGGTAACCATAACTTCTGCTGCCTTTATGGGTAATGTTTCATAAAATGCCATTTCGAGATACGTTCTCGGTTTAATTGTTACATAATTTCGTGTTTTCTTTGATGGTTTGAATAGTAAATTTTGATTGGTTGACTTTTATGTCGCGATGTTTATGTTTGTGAGTTGATTGGCGTGGTCTGCAATATAGAGTGACTTGTTACAAGTAGACTGTTTCTAGTAACAATAACTCTCCTTAGTGCCACTTTGCAGTCAATTCACCCCGTACTATTATTTCGAAACTTCTCTTATGCAGACAAGCATTCACGTTTTTATGTTTTTATTGCGGATGAAAAAAACTTTGTGATATTGTTATGGGTTTCCCAAAAGCTATAAAAATATACCCGAGTCGAAACCAAACTGGAAAAAAATCATACTTATGGGATGTAATTAAACTGGTTGCAATGTAGAGCTTAGGTTACGAGGAGAGAAGATTTGAGGTAATAACATTTGCCTTCGACACTAGGCACTCCACACTATTTTTAAGATTAATGGAAATACTAAGTAATTATAACCACATTTAATAAGAATCACATAGAAAATATTTGAATGCACCCAGACAAAGCTTGACTGATCTCTACTAACATAATAAAAAGGGTAAATACGGATGTCTAATCAATAAGACCATTTAAAAGTTCTCACGTGAATGAATCATTCGTATTGAAACAAATACCAAAGCTAGCGATGATCTCACAAAAAATACTCATCTAATAACATCAGCGTACTTACTAGTAATGGCATGCTAGTTGATTCTTATACAACTTGAAAATATAGTTCACTTGACATCTATGTTATATAAAATATTTAAGAAATCATGAATAAAAAATATTTTAATTAAGACAGGTCGTAGATAATAAAATAATTTGGATTGGTCCCCTAACGCATATTATTTTTTACTATTTAAAGGGAACTAAGGTTTTTTTTCTAAAATCAATGGGAATTACAAGCTATTATGTATATTTTCTTAATTCAAATAAACGCGTTTATTGAACTCCATAATTCTTATTCGACACACAATCCTGTGATAACGGTTTACCCCGAGGCTTTTAACGTCCTTTGAGCAAATAAACCTAACACCTTTCAAACAGCTGCAGTCGAATAAACACTAAAAACGATAGCACGACATTGCCCGTGGTGGCTTAGTTGGTTAGTGACCTAGAATGTCAACTAAATGGTCGCAAGTTCGAAACAATAAAGGTACCTCATCATCATCATCATCATCATCAGCCAAAGGACGTCCACTGCTGGACATAGGCCTCCCCCAGAGACTTCCAAAGCGCTCTATTGGAAGCGGCCTGCATCCAGCGGCTTCCCGCGACCTTTATCAAATCGTCGGTCCACCTTGTGGGTGGACGTCCAACACTGCGCTTACCTGAACGTGGCCTCCACTCCAGAACCTTTCTGCCCCAGCGGCCATCAGTTCTGCGAGCTATATGCCCTGCCCATTGCCACTTCAGCTTGCTAATCCTTTGGGCTATGTCGGCAACCTTCGTTCTCCTGCGGATCTCCTCATTCCTGATTCGATCACGCAGGGAAATACCAAGCATAGCCCTCTCCATAGCTCGCTGAGTGACCTTGAGCTTTCTTATGAGGCCCATAGTTAGAGGCCACGTTTCAGTGCCGTAGGTCAACACTGGTAACACACACTGGTTAAAGACTTTCGTCTTTAGGCACTGAGGTATATTGGACGTGAGGATCCTGCGAAGTTTCCCGAACGCTGCCCAACCGAGTTGGATTCGTCGATTGACCTCTCTCTCGAAGTTGGATCTGCCTACCTGTACTACCTGTCCAAGATAGATATATTCATCGACAACTTCGAGAGTAGAGTTCCCAACTGAAATAGGGGTGGGTACAACATGGACATTCGACATTATTTTAGTCTTGTCCATGTTCATTTTAAGACCCACCTGTTTGGAAACCCTATCGAGGTCTTTGAGCATCGTGCCCAAATCTTCCAGGGATTCTGCCAAGACGACGATATCGTCGGCAAATCGAAGGTGAGTGATATACTCGCCGTTGATGTTGATGCCGAATCCTTTCCATTCGAGAAGCTTAAAGGCATCTTCCAGCGCGGCAGTGAACAGTTTCGGAGATATTACATCTCCCTGTCTCACGCCTCTATGTAGCGGAATTGCCTTTGTGCTCTGCTCTTGTACTCGGACCGACATGGTGGCGTTTTCGTATAAATGTCTCAGCACTTCGATGTACCGATAGTCTATGTGGCACCTCTGAAGAGACTCAAGCACCGCCCAAATCTCGATCGAATCGAAGGCTTTCTCATAGTCCACAAACGCTAAACAAAGGGGCAAATTATACTCCTCGGTCTTCTGTATAACTTGCCGCAGCGTGTGTATGTGGTCTATGGTACTATAGCCTTTTCGGAATCCGGCTTGTTCGGGAGGCTGGAAGTCATCAAGCCTGCGTTCAAGACGATTCGCTATAACCCTCGAAAACAGCTTGTAGGTATGGTTCAGGAGCGAGATGGGTCTGTAGTTCTTCAAGAAAGTGTTGTCACCTTTCTTAAAGAACAAAACCACCGCGCTCCTGCTCCACGCCTCGGGTGTCATACCGTGAAGGAGGACGGCATTAAAGAGCCTCTGAAGGACTTTCAGTATCGGCATTCCACCCGCTTTCAGAAGCTCCGCAGTAATGCCGTCCTCGCCTGGGGCCTTGTTGTTTTTAAGCTGCTCGAGGGCCCAACGAATCTCGCTCAGGCTGATGTCCGGGATGTCCTCGCTGTGATGTCGGATTAATTCGGCTCTGGGATCTTCGGCCGTGTTAATAGCGGGATTAGTGACCGAGGTGTATAGTTGTCCGTAATATCTCTCGATCTCCCTCAGTACCTCTGCCTTTGTCGACGCTACTCTGCCATCTTCTGTCTTCAGCTTCATCATTCGGTTTTGCCCAATAGAAAAGTCTCTTGCAAACACTTTGGAGCCTTTATTCCGCTCAATTGTGTCCTTAATGCACCTTGTGTTGTAAGCACGTAGATCGTGTCGCAAGGATTTTGAGACTTGTCTATTGAGCCGCCGGTATGCATCAACATCTTCAGAAGACCGCATTGCTAAAGATCGGCGTTGGGACATGAGGTCGAGAGTATGGATCGAGAGTTTTTGTTGTTTATTTTTGCGACAAGGTCTAAAATGCTTAGACCCAGCCGTCCGGACAACTTCCACTATCCCGCTATTTATCTCGTCCACAGTATCGCAGTCTAGGCAATCGAAACGATTTGCAAGCTCCAGCTGAAAGCTCTCGGGGTTTTGGATCTGGGCGCGAGTTGGTCGGAGCGTAGACTTTATCAAACGAGATCTTTCCAATTTGACGTTGATATTTAGTGTGGCTCTTACCATTCGGTGATCGCTTCCGGTTTTCACCCTGTTGATCACAGAGACATCACTAAATATCCGTCTTTTCGTCCCCAGGATAAAGTCTATCTCGTTTTTTGTGGAACCATTAGGACTAACCCAGGTCCATTTTCTATGCGGCGGTTTCTGGAAGAAAGAGTTCATCGCAAAGAGTCCCTCTTTCTCCAGAAACTCAGCAAGCCTCTGTCCTCTATGATTCCGTTGCCCATAACCAAATTGCCCCACTTTCAGCTCATCATCGCTTCTTTTGCCCAGCTTTGCGTTAAAGTCCCCCATAACAACACTGTAGTGGGTTTCGGAGGTATGTATGGCTCGACTGATATCTTCATACATCTGCTCCACCTCCTCATCTGAGTGTGTCGAGGTCGGCGCGCACACCTGTATGACCTTAAGCAAATATCGTTTAGATATTCTGAGTATAAGGTATATTACCCTACTCGACACACTTTCGATGGTGACAATGTTGCTAATGAGGGACCTGCGGACGAGAAATCCAACACCACCTTGGGACTGCTGATCTCCTTCCCGGTAATAGAATAGGTTACCCGATTTCAGGGTTACCGTGCCCTCTCCGGTTCTTCGGACTTCGCATAACCCTAAAATATCCCAGCGTAACCTACCTATTTCTTCTTCCAGCTCGAGGATCCTCTCGTCAGTCCTCATTGTGCGTATATTATGCGTTACCAGGGCCAGTTGTCGTTGGGGGTGGTAGCGGGGTTCGACCCGGGGATTCTTAGCACCACCTGCTCTGTCATTACTCTGTGCGCTACCGGACCCAGAGATGACAGAGCTGCCGGGGACTGGGGGCCTGGTTTTTATCATTAAGTCCATGTGGGGGGGGATTGCCGATTCTCGCCACGCTTGGCAGGCGGGTTGGCGAGCGCAGGGCGTAGTGATTCGCACTGGTGGCGCTGCCACCAAGGTACCTAAGGTTACAAAATTTTAATAACATTACACGTGTAAGATGATTTGAAAAAGGAATCTTTTTCCTTGTAGTTTTTCGAGTTTCATATTTAGGAGGATTAAAAGATGTTTTTCTTATAAGTTGGCAATATGCAAATAAATACGGAACCTTTTGTTATGAGACCCATTTTAATAATCGCAGGTTACTAAAACACATAGCTTAGAAAACCCACAGGTATTTAACGTCAGGTATTTACTAAAATAATTATGTTCTAAACCAACTGTCACTCCCTTTTAAAAAGTTAGCACACTATAAAGGCAAAAACAAAAAAGGTTTTAAATCACACATGCATCATTACCACGGTACTGCCAACATGAGAACAAACGAGCATCGCAGATCGCCTTGCATACTCAAGGCTGAACGTGCAGTGGACACATCTGTTAAATATTAATGCGGATATAGATCCCTAATGGCAGGAATGGGCGCCCGCAGCGACTCCATACAAGGATAAGATAACTCTAGTTCCTAGTATTGGTACTTCTAATCGACGACACAGCCAGCTTGATTGTACTGTTATTTATTCAATCAGTTCGTTTGTCTATTTGAATATACAAACTCGTACCTTGTATATGGATATGAGTACAATTATTTAGTAGATGTGTCTGTTCTTTTGTTTTGTTGATTGTATGCGAATAACACAGATGTTTTCCTGCGACCGTCGGTATCAACCATACGCCGAAACCTCGAGGCCATCATTACGCGGGTCCTTAAACACAATTGACCCAACCTCAGTACAGAAACTCATCTCTACCTACACCCTGTAAGAACAGGAGTAATTTTCTATATATGTATGATTATGTTCTTCTCAACATTTCTTACATAATTTATTAACAATTTTTCCCTAAAATAAAACGATTAACATGTACCTGCCCTTACCTGGGCACTAACAATTCGCTTACAAACTTTGCACTTCGAACACCGGAGTTGCTTAACTACATCACCTAAGTGGAAAGTTATCAAGTATCCAAGCATTAAGCGTAGCACTTTTATAACTGTGGCTTACGTTGTTACTAAGAAGTTACTCTTAAGATGTCGTTTGATGGTAAAATATTTAGTTTAAGGTATTAATGACAGCAAAACCTGTTATGTAGCATACTGGGCATCTTTTGAGATTTAGTTTCAAATGTTAGTGACAGCAAAAATTGTTGTATAACGTACTAAAGAAGTTTGCCAGATTCAAATTCCGTGTAAGGAAAAGTGTGAGAAAGCTTGTCTCTTGTTACGTGGTAAAAATACAAATATTGAAAATAGTGTTCCCCTACTTCCCGTATTATATGTCCCTAAAATTAACGAAGGAAAATCTTAATTATTTGCCTATCCAAGAATCGATTCTGGGACATTTCGACTGAACTCCGCACAAATATTCCGCGTGTTGACATTGTAGATTAAAGTATTGTTGTACAAATATTTGCCAATCTTTAATAACAAAACAAACTTATGGATAGAAGAACCGAGATGCTGCAATATTAAAGTCAATATTGCTCATAATGGGAACAATAAAGTAATGCAAATTTATCAGGCTCATCTTAAAATACGAAGAGTTTATCAAAAGGTCATCCGATACTCATTCACCTACATATTTTAATCTATAAAAATCGGTTGATGTACCAAGTTATTGTATTTGATCGCCTACACGCGATACTAACAATTCATTATATTTATTACAATACGAGTTTACTCTCAGCAAGAACGCAATAAAAGTTACTTGTAAGGATAAAATAACTTCTAAACTAAGATATTATGAAATGATTTCTATATTCTTATACTTTCTTTAATAACTGCAGAGTTGTGGATGTCGTCATTGCCTTCCATTCGATGATATAATTTAGTTTGCATTCAGACTGATTAAAAAAACACACTTTTTACACACACATACATTTTATACTGCTGGTTGTATGGAAAACGTAATTTTTTTGGCGGTATTTTTTTGGATTTGTGATCACCGTAGCTAGCTATATCGAAGGTAGTACTTAGTAGGAAGGTAGTAGGCAGGTAATCCTGCTTTCGTTTCCGATCACGGTCTGAATACAATCTGTATAATACCTACTATAATATACTTTCTTCAAACGTTTGTGGCGATATACGTCACTGCAGTGACGTAAACGCTGGAAACTCGCCCTTATACGTGCGCAGTAGATCATCGGTGACGTAGTACAACATCAACGTCATAAATCACATCGCATTAGGTCATCGATGCGTCGTTTGAATATGATAATTCATTACCAACTTAAGTGTGACAATAAATCTATGCAGTGGCGGTACTTCCATAGAAGCCCAAAAATCCAGCCCAAATTTGCGAAGAAATCTTTAAGCTGTAAAGTTTTATTTTACACCAGCAATTTGATACATAAATGTTAATATACTAACCCTGCAATAAGCTATTACATATTGGAAATTACACAATCAATGTGTAACGCTTTTGGACTTCTGTGGAAGTACTGCCTTTGGGAATAAATACATGAGTCGTTTTTACCTATACTTATACCATGCCTTTTTCAACCCTTAATCATTATCCTTCATTGTTATAAAAGGCACTAAATTTACCATAAAGTTTCATTTACCTCTTCATTTTGTATAACATCAAATTTCATGTTATTAGTCGAGCCGAGAATAAATTGATACCTTTAGTATTACTATATAGTCTGCCAAAACCACTCTTGTATATTGACGGTATAATTCTGACACAACTTTTAAAATTAGTTTACAGAAAAAATCGGTAAACGCACACTAAAAACTAAAATATCTGTCGACATATAATCAAAACAACTCTTAGGCGTACGGATACAACCATCGATATTAAATTAATGTAGTTTATATGGAAAACGTCATAATTTTTATTTTTTGTTGGGATTTTCTTTAACGCTAGGGGGATGGTAATCACTTTAACTATTACCTCCATTAGTTTCCCTTCACGGTTGAATACATCCTATATACTAAAGAATTTTTAAATCTTCATATAACATCCATTACCCATGATTTGACCATGTACTCGGCAAATGATATATTTTTTTGTTAATTCTCTTGGTCTACTCAAAAAGTCTACTTAATTAATTATTTCTACAGTCAAACCATCTTGTCAGTTTTGAGTTACTAGTGTGCGATGTACCTAAAACTCAGGTAGATTAGATTAGGGTCAGGAAGGACGTTTAAGGGCGTCAAAGTTATATTTTAAAACCTGTCTAAACGTAGACTTAGTATTAAACTAAAATAATCATGACCTCATAACACAAGATATTCGGTTATCAAGTACTTTGAAACTTTTGCAAAAAAAAATGGAGGGAATGTTAGTGTGAAACAATATCACGCATTCAAACTTATATTTGTAAGTAAATTAAATATGTTAGAGCACGAAAAATCTTAGGTAAAAAGGCCCGCTCGCTGTTAATTAAAGTACCACTCCAATCTGCAGTCCAAGCTATCATCAATACTCTTTTAGTATTTAACCACATACATTTCTTAAGTTCATGCGCGCTTTTTATTTTGTGAAATAAAGACTCACATTTCATTATAACTCTTACATCTACTTTAGCGAGGAAGCAAAGGTAAACGATAACTTATGACCGTGCGTTTCCTTCACAAAGTTGACGTTCAGAATGTTGATATTTGGGAGTGTTTACCCGTTTTAATAAAATATCTGTCAAATAAGATAAACAACGTTGGCGGAACACAAATGAATTTAGCATTGAGCTGTTTGTAGAAGACATTTATTATGTTGCCAAACGGCCAATCAAAGCCCGTTCGTATTATCGTAAACCACATATTAATTACTCTTATGATTTAGAGTTATTGATATTGGAATTTGGAACACGAAAGTTACAAAGTGGTTGATCGAGTGTGACATTTGTGAATTAATTTTTGTGCTTTCGGTTGCTTTGTGTTTGTCATTATTTGAATGTGGGACCAATGCCGTAAACAAAAGCAAAACCGTATTCAATGCGGATAATAATGTTTTGTTTCAGCAGATTAAGGCGACTGTCCTACACTAATTATGTATAGGTTTAACAGAGACTAAGGTATCCCACAAATCATACAGACGTACAGCGATATTAAACTCATATTTATTTATATTAACCGCTACTAATTTATCATTTGATTTAAATTATGTAACCAGTTTCCATGTATTTGTCAAATTTCGTAAAAGATCAAGAAAAAATATTGGTAATCGTTTTTGTGGATTTTTACACATTTGATGTTACAATTATCTATAAGTATTTTTATAACTAAACTTTTCTATCTTATTACCTCCAACTAGTCGCAAATGGAAGATGCTCAACTGAACTATTATTGCAGAAATTATTTCTTTAACCTCTAACTCCCGTCACGGGGCTAACTAACCGAGCATACTTTGGATCTCTAGTAAAGAATAAAGTGGCGGCACAAATCGATTCCTGGTACCATTTAGGTGCAGGCCATCATCCAAAATTACCCCATGCTATTCCAGTCATTATTGGTAAGCACGAAAATTATTTAATCCGCAACAGAGCGGCGTACGGAGCTTCATCATGGCGGACACGCCACGCGATAGATCGGCCTCTGTTTTGATGGGGCGACGGCGGGATCCATTATTTTCCCGTCAAAGTGATTAAATAAATAGTGCCGGTACAGAGTGGAGAGTTATTCCGTAATTACGGAACATTATTGCCTATACAGGGCGTAGGAATGTTTCGGAATTCTCGCAACGGGCTGAGCGTAACCCCGGGTTAAACATGTTGTACAGTTACCTGCTCGTCTCTGTCATTCATGTGTTATTGTTCGTATATAATATCGTAACTATAATATTTTACAATTTTATAAATCATTCAGTTGAGATGCTCGGCGATTGCGGGTTTAAACCCTAGGCACACACCTCTGACTTTTCAAAGTTATGTGTGTATTCACAATGAAGTATCACTTGCTTTAACAGTGAAGAAAAAACATCGTGATGAAACCTGCACACCTAAAAGCACTAAAGAATATCTTAGGTGTGATAGGTACATAACATGACTAATATGAAAAAAAGAGTTTCCAATCCATTACCTGTATCATAGGGCCAGGATACTTTTACGGTCCATAATAGCATAATAATATCCACCGCTTGTGACACAGGTAAGTAACTGCTTATTGCGTCCAATTTTTCTTTTAAAAAGGGACAAAGGAAATGAAACCTTAGTACTGTATTGAGGATTTTCATAAGACTGTATTAAAATCAAATCGTATTTTACGATTGTCATATACATAGAAAAACATTTCTTAGATAATATTACTTTAAGAGGTAGAAAAAAAATCTTCCATTCAATACTCCTACTATTTATTTGTTAAAACATTTATAAAACAGTAGCTACACATAAAATATATATATATATATAAATACACGTTTACATTGTAAGTACAGAAGGTGTTCTTTCATATTTCTTCATAATTACAATGTACCGAACTCTGGTTACATTACCTGGCCACGTTGCAAGTAAAAGTAATGAATAGGAACAAATAAGATCGGCGGAGGCGTATCTAAATTCAAATCTATGGCTAAAAGTCAAGTAATTCCCCTTAAATGTCAAATATTATTAAACTGTTCCCCGAGCCGTGTAAATATTTCAAAATTCTCCCCGTCCATTATAATTTACTTTATTTATACAACGTAGCGGTAGGTGTTATAGAATAATTAGTTTCGGTTACAATTTGCAATTTCGTTCATCGCGTCTAACTTTATACATAAGTCACTAGGTAGTGTTGGGCGTTTGTCGATACTCTCGATAAATTAACTTATTATATTCTATGGGCTTATACGCAAGCTACCAGATATTTCATTGTTGGTCGACCTGCGAGATGGTTAACATAATACTCTCTTGATGTATATCTTTCCTTTAAAAAATATATAATGCCTAAAAATGAGCCTTAATTTTCTTATATGTAGTATATGTGGATATATTTCTACCTGGAATCAAAAGGTGTATTTTAGCTATCACGATCAGTTGTGTTTTGGCCACTGGGTCAAACGAGACGAAACTGTTACAGTTTTACATGAGCATTTTCCGATTTCATGTTGGATATAACAATTTCTAAATGAGAAAACGGCTTACCCGACACCGTTGCCCTTGTTTACTTTTTTTTTCTACTCTTGCATCTGTGTCTTATAAAAAGATAAATATCTTTTTTGTTTCAAATGAAGTCACTTAAGAGGTAAGCTGACCCCACACAAAGTGTCCCCCCCACAATTCTCGCAAAATTTTTAGATCACAAAAGCATTAGACTCGGCGCGAGGATCGATCTGCATGGAACACTTACAATTGATGACTGGCATACAAAATAAACACCTAAATAATCAATTAAGAAAAATAAATAATAAAAAAGAGGTCCCACACTAACAAAAAACAAATATATAATTAAATAAATTACGTATCGATAATTGCTCCCTCCCGCGTGACACGACGCGGCGCGGGTCGCCGGTCGGCGGTCACTCGACCCGCCACGCCAGATCCGTATCTTTGGCGCCATAATTCCCCGCCATTCGCCGATTTGCACAGATTGCATTTGAATTGCTCCCGCTCGTTATTCAGTCAATTAATACAAATACCTACACGCCATTTGAAATTCTCAAGTAACTGGGATTAGTTACGTTTTATCATAGATCTTTTCATTGTTCTACTTCACTAACGCATCATGTTACAATATGGTTCCTGATAGATAACCGCCTACGTTCAAATGTTTTGATGAATTAGTTTGTTCAATTGGTGTTGAATTTTAATTAAAATCTAAAATGTAGTCCTATTTCATACCATTTACTAAGAAGTGTATATCTTCAAAGAAATTGGTAGTGTCAACACATATTGACGTTTACTCTACAAATATCTAGACTCCGTGCTGCTAATTGAAATATCCCAATGGGAAAACTCGATGGTACTTTTTCGACCCAAAACTTAACCTCGACAGCTTACAATCACAACCAGAAACAATGAGACAGTCATTTCATGTGGCTTAGTAAAGAGGTATAGTTTGTATTCCGTTCAAGTCTGTAGTAACTAGTAACCAATAGTAAAACTAAAATTATGTTCAATGCGGCTACAACACACTCCGACTCAATTATCGAATATTATTTCGGAATAATGTCTTGAAGGTTCTATTTATAATAAACCACATTTCACGTTAACCGGAACCGACGGGTTAACGTGTGTACTGAGTCATACCGCTGGCTTGGACAACTTGAACTAGTAATACACTTTAAACACGTAATTGGCGATTAAATTAAGCCTTATTTTCTTCATAGCCATATCAACATGGAATCCTTTCCTAGTAGACTTTTATCTTCATCATCAGCTCGTATACGTCCCACTGCTGGGCATAGGTCTGCTTTACAATTTTTCCTAAGGTTTTGGTTTTAAACTACCACGCTAGTCTAATGCGGGTTTGCGAACTACACGCCTTAGAAATTCCTAAGAGCTTTTAGATGTTCACGATTCCTCACGACTTCTTCCTTCGCCATTAAAATACAACATAATTATATTGTAAATATACATATAACTTCCGGAAGTCAGAGGAGCCTGGGGTAAGAACCCGCGACCGCGTCCTCTGCCATTGAGGGGATATACCTAGTCCACCACGATGGCCTAGTGCGGGTTAGCGGACTACTCACCTAAGAAATTCCTAATAACTTTAAGGTGCGTTGGTTTCTCCATTATGTTTTCCGTCACAGTTAAAACACTTTATGATTCAAATAACTTCTAAAATTGAAAGGTTTGAACCCACGGACGCCAAGATTCTCAACCGTGTGCCTGAACCTCGTACCCATCACGCCGGTAGGCCTATAAATGAGCAATTTGAATATTATTATTTATGCAAGATTTGTTGAAACATGAAATGAGCAGTAAAATGTAAATTTGTTACCATCTGTTGCTGCGTTTAATATAAGCCACCTTTATTGTTATGCCACTAAAAACGAGCGCCTGCGTCGATATTAAGGCAAATTCATTTGGGCACGTCGTTGCTAACATTCGTAATAAGGCGTTTTATGTCTTGAATGGAGTTCAAACCGTATTTTAAAGTCAATTTCGTAGTGGTATGTAGGTTTATGTATTTAGAAGTAGTTGATATTATAAGTTATATGAAAATCTCTGAATATATGCAATGGTATTTCTCCGAAGTGCTTATAGATCGATCGATACCTTTAACATTACGAGGCTATTACTAGAATAGTAAACTACCGCAGTTTAACTGTGAATTAAAACATTATGAGGTAACCTGAACATCTTAGAATTCACGCAAAGAATTGTAAAGAATTTCTTTCGAAGGACAACAGGAGTAACGATCTGAACAGCAGTAAGTAAGATATATATGAACTGTTGTTTAAAGTCGCATTTTATCTTTTATTGTTGTTACTTAATTCTTTTTAAACTCGCAAGATTTAGCACCAGAATATTTTTACGTTATAAGTACTAAAAGTTGGTCACACATTCCTAATCGGTTTTATATTTCCTGATTCTAGCTCATTTCTTCTAAGCCACGCGAGACTCAGTTACAAATACTATTTGTCCGTAAATCTAAAAGCACGTCATAAATTCGCCCTCTATTGAATAGTGCATGGTAAGAGGCAGTTATGAAAATAATTCCCTACCTGTCTAGAAATAGAATGTGAATACAATTTTTTTAAGTGTTACAATAATTAATGATATGTAATTACCTATTTTGTTTTAAGAATACCAGTATAATATATCTGAAGACTTCGGGATATAGCTAGATAAGATTATTTCTAATAAGTGATAATATAAATAAAAAAGTACAAAACCATTTGACTCATAAAAAATAACGCACTGTAAATCATACAGACGCATTACACATAATAAACCGACAGCACGAGTCACGACGTTGCGAAGTAAGGTACCTATTACTAAAATTAAGACGTATGATATCTGCATATAACATTTCTAACAATAGTCTCATTACCGGAATAGATACGGCCTACACATTCCGTGAGACATTATGTAGACATTACCATTGCTCTCTCACTTCGGCTGGGGCTGCCAGCTTTATGATAAGGCAACTTTCATACAGCATATTACATTGTATTCCTGTAACACCTGTATACCCGAAAAGTGGAAGAAGTCGATTTTAACATGCTTTTTTTACTAGGGGTTTTTAAGTCTATATGTAATTTGTAATAGGGTTCAGTTTATTACTGTCTTTTGGAAATATCTCCAGACTGCGTGCTATTAATAATTATTATCATGTTTTATATTATAACAATCAACGTACTAAAAAATACTAGACAACCTAATTTTTCTACACAGGACAACGAATGCAACCATCAAGAGATAAATAGACAATATCTTTAATTCGTACGTTTTGCTAGTTTTTATTCTTTCCTACTTTTTCTAACCTACTTTTCTCAGTGGTAATACTACAACGGGCCTTTTCCTGCAATGTCTTTTAATAACGGCTTTGCCGAGCGTAAAGCAAAAGACTGAACAACATAATCACACTAAAAGCATTCCTTATAACATCTCAAAAAGTCACAAGGATTGGTGTTTACTTAAAAGCCCCTATATCACTTATTTGCTGAATACTTCGACTAAAATCTTTTTTTAATGAAGTGCCTTGGCAAGAATTTAAAGCCAAAAAAATCTCGAATTTTATCGCTCTCAAAATTGAAATATAGACGTAAAACCACTCAGATTCAACGAATGTAGTGGTTTAAGGGATTACTATTTTATAAATTTTTGATACTTAGAGAATGTTTGCTGTTACTGCCTATTTTAAATATTCGTAAAAGAGTTCTTGATAAAATCTATCTATAACACAGTAATTGAAAAAAGCAATTGTGACATGTTTTATTCTCAATAACAAAGTCAATTATAACATTTACAGCTTAAAATATTGTATACCAATCCAATTTTATGAATGTGCGTTACTGATAAAAACATAAATTGCTTGAATTTTAGAATTCTGGCTTCAACCCCAGACCTAGTCAAATGTTTGTGGTATACTCTAAAACATAACATATTCTAGTTAAGATTAAATTGTAATTTTGAAAATTTTGAGCTCCAAAATGGAGACTCCTTTCTTGAAAATAAGTAAAATCTTTTTATTTACTTCGCCAAAATTTAAATAGGCTTTTTATTTAAATCTTCGAAATTTCCAACCGTATTTGTAGGTATTTAATACCAGAGGCGTCCAATATAAACTACAGTATGTGCAATATAGCGGAGACTAAGTGTGACGTACTGGGAACAGTTTCAAGGGCGTCTGTACGTACCGAAGGAATGCTTTCATTAAACTCGCATACTTTCACAACCTGCCCGGTGATAAACGCTTGCGAAATTTAAATTGAAATGCTTTTGGAGATTTATGTTTTGTTGATTAAAATCATCGGTGTTCATATGAATATGAATCTATGAGCATAAATAGAATAGTTTGTTTTTATTTTAATTTTAAGATTCATAGGTGTTTGTATATTACTTTAATTTAAAGATTACACCAAGAGTCTCCAAGTAATTTTACATGTGTGCTAAGACTACAAGGAATTTATTAGGTTGCTTAAAGTTAACCAACAAACTCTCAACACCGGTAAACAAAAACTTTCCCTTTTCAGTTGCTAAGTTTTGCTAAGCTAGATGCAGGCCAAAATTGAGAATCGATTGAGAAAAACTATTGGTATATTTTTTAAACACTCTCATCGCTGCAACTCATGAACACCAGAACGACAGTTGAACGCGCAGAAATAAAACACAGCGTGTCCTTATAATATAAGCTGTATAAATTATTATAACGAAAAATAGTTAATGGACACAAATAATATAATCAGTTTTCACTCAATATCAACGCTGTATCGGGTAATTGCAATATTCTGAAAAAGCAAAAGGCGAAATAACTAATAGTTAGTTATTAACTATCACAAATAAAGTAGAGATAAATAAAATCCCCAACGACAACTCCACCAGATATTTATTTCAACATAAATGAAGCACATGAAAGCACAAAATCTGCTGCGTAAAATGCTTTGAAATTTCCTTCTAACCTACATGCATTCTTAGCTTTTCGCTAACTGCGCTCTCATTAATTTTATCGTAAATTTCTACTGCCTGCTCTCAACGTTGAATATAATTTTACCGCTACAACCCTTCTAATGTGCCGTTATATTTTAAAGAGAAAAGAAAAACGATGGATTTTTTTTTATTGGGTGATTGTTGGTCTTTTGGTTGCTAAAGATGCATTTAGCCTTTACTAGTGTTGTATGTTTAATATGTTATGTATTGTTTATAAACTTAATGTGATATTTAGCTGCTACCGCATTTTTTTCTGTACTTAGCTGTACCTGTTCTATAAAAGGTGCAGTAGCTCGATCCATCCATTGCGCTTTCGCGCCTAAATCTAAACTGCAGCAATTTCATAAATTATTATAGACATACTTTTAAATTTATTTCGCAGCTTCTAAATTCAAGTGGATTAATGGAAGCCCATTAAAAGTACTTAGGCTACTTCCTAAGCATTAGTGCTGTCTAAACTAAGTTTAAATGCTGCTTTAAGCTCGGGACCACCACCTGAGATCTACAAGAGGCTGAGTACTACTATAAAATATGCAAACCTAAAAAGGCCCTGTAGATGAAATACGATTATTTAGCAGAATTGTGAAGGTAAGTCAATGTTTGGAGGAATGAACGCCTTCGTTTGTTCAACAAATCTTCATTTCGAAGTGTATTCGTTTTGCATGCGTACTGTGATGTAATGATAATTTATGTATAATGTTTTATTCCGGCTGTTTTTTGTTTCCCCTTTTTATATTCTTACGTAAGCCACCAAATAAACGCCTGTTTAATATCTTAAGCTTTTATTCCAAAATGGATAAGCGTTGGTGAATAGGAACTAACCAGCTGCATATTCTAAGTCGTCATGTAGTCAAAATCTACATTATGATTTTTTATTTTTTCAATAGTTTGAAACATTGTCTTGCGCCATTCGGTAAAGAAAGAAATTCAAAGCGAATCTTATCTTGCGATACCTCGCAACGCCTATAATGCGCTTGATATGCCTAACCGTCTCTAGGGGCATTCTATTTTCAGACATTGCTTACAGATCTAGTTAGGCTGCAACATTTTAATAAATTTTATAAATATTTACAAAAGAAAAGAATACCAATGTCTGTAATAAAATTGAGACAAAAAAGTTCAAAACCACGACCGAACATTAGCCTTAAACACAGACAGCTCAGTGTAGCCAAAACGTCACATCGATTTATCATAGAACCCTTTTATAATGGCACCTATACTCCGTGGAGCGAGTTGACCCAATTTACGTGCAGCGCGACACGAACTGGGAATACTCGGCTTTATAATAAGCAAATGGTTCAGTACGCACATGACATTTACTACTTTCCCAGGATGCTCATTGCTTTCTCATATAATATCTCTCAATCACCATACTTTGACCATTGCTAAAATTACCCAATCATTATTATTTTAATGGCTTCCATTGCTTTTAAACTGATCAATTAAGACTTGTAATTTACTGTTATCATTTTTGTAAAAATATATCTTCATAAGCAAATACAACAGAAGGATCAGAGGGTAGGCGCGCCGTCGTTGAAGTAACATCGCTCTGCACGTATTTAATCTTTAAAAATAGTTTATCCTTATAGTTCGAAATAATTTTAGTAGTAAGTGTTCTAAAAGACTGCAATAAGTGCGAGGTATCGTTATATTGTGAATCTATCAATAATATTTGATAAAAACTGCTAATCGGTGATCAGTGACTTTGTGACTCTTAAAAATTGTGTATGCCGTGCATAAAAGTGGTGTAAACAGCAAATGACAATATTTATTCAGACAACATATATATAAAACGTGCGAACAGTGATAAAAGTGCAAGTACATTACAAACATTTAAAAAACAATAACAGTAACAGTTTAAAGTCTTCAACGGCTAAAACGTATTATTCATTATTTCGAAACATTAGTGTAATAGAAATTGGCCTAGTGGCAAAAGTACACATTAACTTAGAGAAATGTCCGGCGGTTCGAAACCAAGTGCAAAGAAGACTTTTTGTATTTAAATAAATTGTACTTGTCTGTTAAATGACATTGCAACAAATTAAAAATAATACACAAAAATTTAGTTATCGAATCACTATTTCGGAAGAAACCACAGAGGCACCAGCAGCTGCCAAGAGAGGGCGTTACTAGTACCACAACAAAGTTACAATCTCAGTACCGGCAAATGTCACACAATAACAACACCGATTCCCCCAAGCTGCCGATCACAGCTAAGGAGGCGGTCAGCATTGAAGCCTATTGCGAAGTTGTGAAGCAGCTCACCAGGGCTATCAGCAGGGCAGTTGGTGATGGTAAGATAGTCACCGCTGCCAATAAACGACTTATTAACCT
The DNA here is from genome assembly GCA_030295005.1 of Cephonodes hylas. Lineage (NCBI taxonomy): Eukaryota > Metazoa > Arthropoda > Insecta > Lepidoptera > Sphingidae > Cephonodes > Cephonodes hylas. The sequence goes on from AP025366.1 coordinate 10,044,815, forward strand.
CGCCGCCGACGAGCTCCGGAAAGCGACAGAGAGGATCCCTGAGCTCTGCAAGGACCGGGACAACGCCGCCAAAGCCATTGTCACCAACAACGATGGGCTGAAGAATGAGATCGTCGCATCCGTTCGCGAGGAAGTTTCGAAGCTTTTGCGCTCGCAACAGAAAACATCCCAACAACTGCAGGGCCCAACGACTGGGCCTACATCGTTCGCCTCAGTAGTGGCTAACGGTGCTAAGAGCTTCAAGGTTAACCGACCGGCTATCATCGTTGCCCCTACGATTGAGGCGAAGACTAGGCAGGACGCGGTTAAATCTCTTAGAAATAGTATAAATTTTCGTGAAACAAACTATGCCCCAACTAGAATTCAGTCCATCTCGAACAATAAGCTGAGGGTGGAGTTCGAGACCGCTGCGCAGCGTGACGACGCTCTTAGGCGCCTGCGTGATTCTCGCCAAGTAAGTGTGGAGACAGCCCGTATCCTTAGGCCTATGATCATTCTCAAAGGCATCTCTAAGGAGATCCCGGTAGAGGAACTTGTAGACGCTATCAAGGCACAGAACCCAGACGTGGGGTCCCTTGTGATGGCCGATGATGACCTGTCCTTTCGGTTTAAGCGCTCTAATCGCAATCCCAACCTCTACAATGCCGTCCTGTTGACCCAGCCTAGAATCTGGCGGAAAATCATGGAAGTAGGAAGGATTTGCGTAGATCACCAGAGAGTACACGCCGATGATTTTTCGCCTTTCATCCAATGCTTTAATTGTTTGCAATTCGGTCATACACAAAACAAGTGCTCGGCTACCGACACAACCTGTGCACACTGTGCAGAGACTAGTCACAAAACCATTGACTGTCCCGTAAAAGCTAAGCAGGGTGCACCGAAGTGTGCGAACTGCATCGCCCAAAATAAAAAATTCAACTCTGGCGTTGACCCCAACCATAAGGCCACCTCCAAATCTTGTCCCCGTCTGATAGCCATGAGAGAGAAAATTAACAGTCGCGTAGACTATGGATCCTAAATCCACAATTTCTTTTGTTCAGTGTAACATAGACAAATCAAAAAGTTGCTTGCAAGAATTTATAGTATCCTTCATGGCTAGTAGACATAAAATTGCACTCGTCTCGGAGCCTTACGTAGGCGCCGGGACAGAGCTAAAAGCAATCTCTGGTGTAAATATTTATCAATTTTGCACCAGCGAGCGAGTTAAAGCCTGTGTGTTGGTAAAGACGGAACTCGATACTGTCATAGGACTCACACAGTATTCAACGTCCAACTTCTGCGTGGTACGGCTGGACCTGGGCGGCCGACGTATCTACGTCGCGTCAGCTTATGTTGAACCATGACACGCACGCCACACTGCACCATATCGAGCATTTTCTCCGTTCGACCCATGGGAGCTTTGTTGTCCTCGGTGGCGATTTCAACGGCTGGCACCCCTTATGGGGCGGATCCGTGGCTAACGCTCGCGGAAGCGAGATCTTGGAGTTGACCTGTGGGAACGGTCTGCAAATACTCAACACGGGCAACATACCCACTTTCGAGGCCGTTACTCAAGGGCGCCCCCGCACGTCTATAGTAGACGTCACTTTCGCGTCAGATTCAATCTTTGACAGCGTCCGGGGTTGGCGGGTTAACCTCGAAATTTGTACCACATCGCAACATAACGCAATTGAGTTCTATATCGACATCGGAGCACTGGGGCGACAGGGTAATATAAATCCCCATACAATAAAATCAACATTCAGGTATAATACCTCCAAGGCCAATTGGGCACGGTTTAGAGACTCACTTACCACCCATTTTGCAAACTCCAATATACTAGATGTAAACGTCTCTGAAATGAACGCTACTGACTTGGAAACCCTGATAGACGAAGTTGTGACTGCCTTACATACTGCTTGCGAAGATTCTATGTCTGTCAAGAAAATAGGACTGAAATTCAGGCCTCCTTGGTGGACTGAGCCATTAGAATCCCGTAAGCGGGAAGTTATTAACCTCCACCGAAGACTGCATACGGCGTCGAAACGGGGGCGACCTGCAGAATCCCTGGTTGAAGATTTACAGGCGAAAAAACGTCTGTACGCCCAGGAGCTTAAAGCAGCTGCCACCAAAAACTTTAAAGAGTTTTGCGCTCTTCAGAACAGGGAGAACGTATGGTCGCTAACCAACAGGCTTCTTAGGGAGTCTGCACCCAGACGCCCTCCTGCCACCCTATTAGTCAACGGTGTGTATACTGCCGAAGGGGAGGAAACAGCTGCTGCTTTACTAGAGCATTTCTACCCCGACGATGGACCAGATACCGAGGAAAGTCATCACTTACTCAGATCTCAAAGTGATAATTTGCCTGACACTTTGGATGACTCTCTCTTTGCTGTGGAAGAAGTGCTGGAACATCTTAAAACAATGAACCCCAATAAGGCACCGGGACTCGACGGTCTTACAGCCGACATCTGCTACCAATTCGCTTCAGATTTCCCACATCTTCTCACAAATATTATGAACAGATGTCTAACGTTGCAGCACTTCCCACGACAATGGAAAGAGGCTTACGTCAGGGTAATCCCCAAGCCTGGAAAGGCGGACTACAACTCCGTAGGATCCTTCCGACCCATCGGCTTATTGCCGGTGTTTGGGAAGCTTCTTGAAAAGCTTTTCATCAAAAGAGTTACGTATCACTCAAACAGAAATGGCAAATGCAACATCCATCAATATGGCTTCAAAGAACAAACCAATACCACTACAGCCATCGATTGTGCACTAAGGCATATCAAACAAGCTAAATCAGAGAAACGTCAGGTCTTAGCAGTGTCCCTTGATATCAAGGCGGCATTTGACAATGCCTGGTGGCCTGCACTTCTGCATCGACTCAGAGTGATTGACTGTCCTCACAACATTTTTGGCCTTATACAAAGTTACCTAAGGGAAAGACGCGTCATGTTGGACCACTCGGGATCGCGAGTCACAAAGACCATGTCCAAGGGGTGCATACAAGGTTCCGCGTGCGGCCCTGTTCTTTGGAACATTATACTCGATGAACTTCTTAATAAACCCATGCCATCTGGGTGTCACCTACAGGCTTTCGCAGACGATGTGTTGCTCGTAGCTTCTGCAAAAGACACACATCTGTTAGAACAAGCCACTAATGATGCCCTAAGATACATCGCTGCGTGGGGCAGGAGCGTCAAACTTACGTTTGGCGCAGCTAAGACTCAGGCCATAGCTTTCACTTCCAAAGCCAGAGCGGCACATCTCCACATGGATGGGCATTCGATCGACTTCTCTAAAGAAATCAAACTCCTCGGAGTGGTTCTTGATGAGAAGTTAACTTTTCATAGCCACGTGCGCCAGGTCGTCAACAAAGCGACACGCATTTTTAACCGCCTTTGCCTTTTTACCAAACCCACATGGGGTATATGTCCCGAGAATGTTCGGATCATATACTTACATGTAATAGAGCCAATTATAACCTACGCTGCTGGTGTCTGGGGTCACGTGGTGAAAAAGAAATATGTCTGCACTATGCTCGCGAGTGTACAGCGCAGATTTGCCATAAAGGCAATCCGAGCCTTCCGAACCGTATCCACCCCCGCTGCCTTAGCCCTTGCTCAATTTACACCATTAGATTTACGGGTTGATGAGGTGTATCGGCTCGAGAAAACTCGATTAACGGGAACAACCGACCTGCTTCCCCAAGACACCTGCTGGGAAAAACCTATGCCCACACACCACCTACCACACCCTGCTGACCGTTTCACCACATCCTTTAACATGGCATCCAGTCAACAGGATATCAATAAATTAACGAGGAGTACCACTGTTCAAATTTTCACAGATGGGAGCAAACAGGAAGATGGCACAGCAGGAGCTGCCTTTGTATGCTTTGACCCTGGCGGTGCGACAGCCGGGCCTGCTATCGAAAAACTTAAACTCCACGATTGCTGTAGTATATTTCAAGCCGAACTGCTTGCCATACTTCATGCGTGTCGATGGGCTCTTGACCACAGATGTCCGGACGTGATGATCTTTACTGACTCCTTGGCCTCATTATTGGCAATACAAGACAGAAGCAACACCCATCCATTGGTGTATCAAATACACGAGACGCTTCGGGAGCTCCAAGGGGTCGGTAACGTCGGGCTATCTTGGGTCAAGAGTCACGTCGGTATTGAGGGTAATGAATTGGCAGACTCTGCTGCCAACTCTGCCACCACACTTTGCCGCGCGCCTGACTATGATAAATTTCCTTTATCATACGTCAGGTACCGTGTGCGGAACGCAACCTTGGCTTCGTGGCAGTCCCGGTATGAAAGTGCCGACCGGGGCCGTCGCACCTGGGGGCTGCTTCCTCAACTCAGCTCTATCAAAAAATTGTGGGATGTCACTACCCCAGATTTCTTTCTGACTCAATATCTCACCGGACACGGCTATCACAAGGAATACCTCTACCGCTTCCACATCACTTCTGACAACACGTGTCCATGTGATGACGTCACAGTCCAAAGCCTGGAGCACCTCCTGGAGGAATGCCCTAGATACGGGACTCACCGCTTTAACCACGAGATGGCATGTAATCACCTCAACATCAACCCATACAATATATTGAACCTTATTGAGTGTCCCGCAGCCTTCAGATCGTTCCTCGGATTTGTGCGTTCCATCCTCAGCTCCCTGAAGTTGTTTAACAACACATAGCCGCCGCGTCCTGCCTCGGCTTTCACCTCGTTTTGTAATTATTTAATTTAGATTTGCGTTATATTATCAAATTTATTGTTATTGATTTTTTTGATTTTTTTTTTTTTTTTTTTGTTATTATTGTTATTATTTTATCTTTATTTTATTGTTTTTTTTTTTTTTTTTCTCGTTTAAGCATTGTACTTTTCTCTTTGTGTTTTCCTTCTTGATTTTTGTGTTTATTGTGTATAGATTAGTTTGTTGTTTTGTATCAATATTAATTTAAGAAATATGTAACACACTCACACGCACATCAAATTTCACCACACATTATCTATGTACTAAATGCTCGCGAAGGAAGGTGAAACCGTATCAAATAGCGAATTCACCTTCATGTCGCGGGCACCGTTTAACAGCTCAGCATTCAAAGACCATCACACAATACTTTATTGAATTAATGAATAAAAAAAAAAAAAAAAAAAAAAATACAACAGAAATTCACCTGTGCCTTAAAACACGAAAGAAACTTATCTACAAATACAGTTTGAAGTACCACCTTGAGATCCCGCTGCATAACAAACGTCCTTGCTATCTAAGGGTCCTAGGTCGGCTATTTCCCTTAGGAAATTCTCAGTACCGGCACCGAGTCTTGAAGTCTGCCTGATAAACAGCAACAGGCTGACCCCCTGCTACGTGTAACTGATACATACCAAACAAAATATGCAGGAATAAACATCTGCTTACCCCTTGGGGGTATACAGGCGTACAGTTATGTACATATGAAATAACGAAAATGTGTACTATCTGCATTATATTAGCATCATGTCGCTTTTCATGGTTAGTGTAAAAGTAACAAATCCAATCAAGAAATATTACACTTACTCCTTTCCTATTCTATGAAAACACACAACCAATAAATTATGTCATCCGTATCCAAAAATATATTTTCATAACTTTATCAATTCCCGTAATAAAGTTCTCAAGTTACAAACTCCGAGGAAGATCCACGATACAATGCGAAAGGAAACAGACCCGAGCGAAAAGGGATATGGAATAAGTAACATTTTTGTCAGGTCACTTTCCACGCTGAACCCTTGTCAAGAGAACTTACGTTTATTGTTTGTTTTTTACTATAATGGTTTGTTTATGCAAACAGCCAACCATCCGAAAGAAATGCTAAACATTTATATTTATAGCAAAGAGTGTACTGATTATATTTTTTTAAATTTTAGAGTCGTAGTTCCACTTTTAACTCCGTTGAAGTAAGTAATGATTCATTATGTATAAGTACACACATAATATATATTATGTAACTTCGAAAATTGAAGTCGTGTGCCTGAAGATAGAACCCGCGACCGTCGAGATTCTCGACCGCGAGCCTAAATCTCGAGGCCATAACTGCTATAGTAATGTAACGTTGTGACGAAATTTAAAAATTCCATTGAATTATTAGTACATAAGACATAAAATGGCGAAAGGAAACTTATGGTTCATATTACTTTTCAAATGCGATGGCCTACGTGTTTACTTAGGATTTTGGGTAGCTCTGTAAAGTTAAATGAAATAGTTCGTTTGATTTGAACGTAATAAAATGCCTGCTTACGTAATATTACATAAATATGATATGAATGTTAAATATATTATTTGAACTTTTTATTATATAGACGACTGTTATGTAGGTGTACATCGTAATAAAGATTTCATATCTTTTGTTAATTGTATTATTTTTTGGCACTAGCCCACCACGCTCTAGCCACTGTAACTCCTGTGCTTCAAGATCCACTGCGGCACCCACAGTATTTGATCACTGAAGTTCAATGAATCTAAAAGTACCTATTTTGTCTTGATCCCGCCACCAAATTATTAAAAAAAACATGAAGGAAGAGTTATTTTATTTGTAACACTTTATAGTAGTATCAAGATATACACATACTTATTATTTTACATATATCAATCAGCCTATCGCCGTCCACTGCTGAACGTAGGCCTCCCCAACTAAGCGCCAACCAACCCGGTCTCGAGTTGCCCTCATCCACCCGTTACCCGGGCACCTTTCTTAAGTCGTCGGACCATCGTGCTACAGGTAATAATTTTAGGACGCTAAAATTATTGCCGCCTACAACATTTTCCACTCCTACAGACCATACTTTCCTCTCCCATAGCCTCCTCTCTCATTCACTATTCCCTTCACCCCGCTTGATGACGGGCAGCAGCGTCATCAATGCGCTTCCCCTACTGCGCTCGCCAACCCGCCTGCCAAGCGTGGCGAGAACTGGCAATATCCCCTCCAATGGATGACACTAGGACCAGGCCCCCAGTCCCCGGCAGCCCCACTATTCCTGGCTACGGTAGCGGCCATGGTAACGGTGGGGCGGGGGGTGCTAAGAATCCCCGGGTTGGCCCCGGCTACCACCCCCGACGACGACTGGCCCTGGTAACACACAACATACGCACGTTGAGGACAGACGAGAAGATTGTCGAACTGGAAGAAGAATTGAGCGGGTTACACTGGGACATTCTGGTGTTGTCGGAAGTCCGCAGGATTGGGGAGGACACGATAACCCTGAAGTCCGGTAACCTGCTCTTCTACCGGGGGGACGACCAACAGTCCAGAGGAGGTGTCGGATTTCTCGTCCACAGGTCTCTCATTAACAACATCGTATCCATCGAAAGTGTGTCGAGCAGGGTAGTGTACCTGATACTCAGAATATCCAAAAGATATTCGTTGAAGGTCATACAGGTATACGCGCCGACCTCGGCACACCCAGATGAAGAAGTAGAGGAGATGTATGAGGACATAAGTCGGGCCATACATACTTCCAAAACCTACTTCAATGTTGTTATGGGAGACTTTAACGCAAAGTTGGGCATGAGGAGCGATGCGGAGTTGAAAGTGGGGCAATTTGGACATGGGCAACGGAACCCCAGGGGTCAGAGGCTGGCCGACTTTCTGGAGAAAGAGGGACTCTTTGCGATGAACTCTTTCTTCCAGAAGCCGCCTCACAGGAAATGGACCTGGCTGAGCCCTGATGGTTCTACGAGAAATGAGATAGATTTCATCTTGACGACGAAACGACGGATATTCAGTGATGTCTCTGTGATCAACAGGGTGAAAACCGGTAGCGATCACCGAATGGTTAGAGGCTCATTGAATATCAACGTCCAATTAGAAAGGCGTCGCTTGATGAAGTCTACGCTCCGACCTACTCGCGCTCATATCCAAAACCCCGAAAGCTTTCAACTCGAGCTGAAAAATCGCTTCGAGTGCCTGGAAGAAAACCTTGCCGTGGACGAGTTTAACAGCGGTTTGGTAGAAGCTGTCCATGCGGTGGGATCTAAGCATTTTAGACCTCGCCGCAGAGATAGACCTCAAAAACTCTCGGTCCACACTTTTGACCTCTTGGCCAAACGTCGATCTATGGCGCTGCAGTCTTCCGAGGACGCCGAAGCATATCGTCAGCTCAATAGACGGATCTGGAAGTCCTTGCGACACGATGTCCGTGCTCACAACACTGTGAGCATTAAAGAGACAATAGAGCGGAACGGAGGCTCCAAAGTGTTTGCAAGAGACTTGTCTATTGGGCAAAGACAGTTGTCTAGGCTGAAGACGGAGGGCGGCCGCGTAGTGTCGACGAGGGCAGAGGTCTTAAGGGAGATCGAGAGGTTCTACGGACAGCTTTACACCTCGGTTGCCAAGCCCGCTGTTCGCTCGGCCGAAGACCCGAGAGCCGAGTTGATCCGCCACTTCAGTGATGATATCCCGGACATCAGCCTGTGTGAGATTGAGATGGCCCTGAAGCAACTTAAGAACAACAAGGCGCCGGGTGAGGACGGAATCACTTCAGAGCTTCTGAAAGCGGGCGGAACGCCGGTACTTAAAGTCCTTCAGAGGCTCTTCAATTCCGTTCTCCTCGAGGGCTCAACGCCAGAGGCATGGAGCAGGAGCGTGGTGGTACTGTTCTTCAAAAAAGGTGACAACACCTTGCTGAAGAATTACAGGCCCATCTCGCTCCTGAGCCATGTCTATAAGTTGTTTTCGAGGGTCATCACAAATCGTCTCGAACGCAGGTTTGATGACTTCCAGCCGCCCGAACAAGCTGGTTTCCGAAAAGGCTTTAGTACCATAGACCACATCCATACGCTTCGGCAAGTTATCCAGAAAACCGAGGAATACAACTTGCCGCTTTGTTTAGCGTTTGTGGACTATGAGAAAGCCTTTGATTCGATCGAGACGTGGGCGGTGCTAGAGTCTCTCCAGCGGTGCCACATTGACTGTCGGTACATCGAGGTGTTGAAAAGCATATACAGCAACGCCACCATGTCGGTCCGAGTACAAGATCAGAGCACGAAGGCTATTCCACTACAGAGAAGCGTGAGACAGGGAGATGTTATATCTCCGAAACTGTTCACTGCCGCGCTGGAAAACGCCTTCAAGCTCTTGGAGTGGAAAGGATTCGGCATCAACATCAACGGCGAGTATATCGCACACCTTCGGTTTGCCGACGATATTGTAGTCATGGCAGAATCGCTGGAGGACCTTAGCACTATGCTCGAAGACTTCAATCGAGTCTCCCAACAGGTGGGTCTTAAAATGAACATGAACAAGACGAAAATCATGTCGAATGTACATGTTGTGCCCACCCCAATCGCAGTTGGGGGCTCGACTCTCGAAGTTGTAGACGAATATGTCTATTTGGGACAAGTGGTCCGGTTAGGCAGGTCCAACTTCGAGAGAGAGGTCAATCGTCGAATCCAACTCGGTTGGGCAGCGTTCGGAAAGTTAGGAGACGTCTTCTCGTCCAAAATACCTCAGTGCCTGAAGACAAAAGTCTTCAATAGTTGTGTGTTACCAGTGATGACTTACGGCACTGAGACGTGGCCTCTCACTAAAGGCGTCATGGGACGGCTCAGGGTCACTCAACGAGCTATGGAGAGGGCTATGCTCGGGGTTTCCCTACGTGATCGAATCAGATATGAGGAGATCCGTAGGAGAACTAAAGTAACCGACATAGCCCAACGGATTAGCTCGTTGAAGTGGCAATGGGCCGGCCACATGGCGCGGAGAACTGATGGCCGATGGGGCCAGAAAGTTCTCCAGTGGAGGCCACGTACTGGCAAGCGCAGCGTGGGACGTCCCCCGACAAGGTGGTCCGACGACCTTGTCAAGGTCGCGGGACGTCGCTGGCTGCAGGCGGCTTCCGACCGTTCCCGGTGGAAGTCATTGGGGGAGGCCTATGTCCAGCAGTGGACCAACACAGGGCTGACATGATGATGATGATGATGACAACATTTTCAAACATTTAAATATTAAACAATGGTCTAGAGGTCATTCATGTCACTTTTACAATCCCATTTCACAAAGGATGACACATGGAATGAGCGAAAACAATAAATAAAGGAATAATTAATTAAACACGAAACCTTCCGAGCAACTAAAGTGTCGCGCTAGCCATTGTGTTACGCCGAAATGTCATTCACAATAATAGTCAGTATTCTATATATTGTATACGAAAAACTCACTTTGCAGAATGAAAGTCAGATAAAATTAATAACACCTTGGAAATACACAAATACATAAAAAAAAAATGTTTAATATTATGCTTTTGTTTTTAAATCGGCGGGAAATAACATGTTAAATTGTTTCAAAATAATAAGAAATTTTAGTAGTTTATGTCATCAAAATATTTTGATTTAAAAGGTATGATCAAGCTCTATTGCAGTTTGATCACCTCTGAATGTACTAGCATATTAGTTGTTATAGAGTGATCGCAGATAGCGATACCCTTAATATTGTTAAGGCAAGAATGTAACTAATTTTTTTTTGTTTTTGGTATACTTGCTAGGAAGTAGCCACAAAACCAAGAAAGCCAAAGACGTATGTATTTCTCTTCGTTCAAGGAAAGATAATAAAACCCTATAACTCAGAAAATACTGAACATTTCATATCAAAAGTGACCTTTTAAAATTCTATGTTGGAAGTATTTAAACCTTTTCCATATAAAATAAACATCAGATCATCCAAAACTTACATTAAAATTTAATTAATACGTGAAAAGGTAAACATTAAGAACAAACATAATTTAAAAGTACGCTTACTAAAAATAATTAATTTTCGGTTACAAATCTGGTTGTTTGCCCTCTTCACACGGAACTCGGACATTGAAAATATTCATTACGTGTTTAAACACACATTTCTTTTACAAACAATAACGAATAATTATTATGAATATAGAAAATACAGAGAGAGAATAACATATTTCAGAAAATAGATCCTTTAGTATTGGGCTTGTAATTGCCAAAATATCTCTAGAAAAATATTTCCCAACTTATCTATACTAACGCGACATATGAAAATAACATCAAACAATAATACGAGTATCATCATCACATACGTCCCACTGCTGGATACCCACCCACGCTGGGCTAGTATGGGTTGGCCGACAAATTGTATATAAAATTTTACCCAATGATAATACAAATTTCTACCTACTTAAAAGATACCTTACTCAATCGCCACTTGTTAAATACGAAACCTTCGCGTGCAAACGGCCCCACAATATTATACCTAAGTAAACATATCATAGACACGAAATAATAAGCCAAGTAAATGGTACAGCAACAAGTGGCAACAACGAAAGACATCACGTTCTCCCCGTCTTTATTAATGTCAGCATTTCTTTAGCCTTTCATTCCGTGCCGTTTGACTATATGTTTTTAAAGAAGAAAAATTCCTTTACCCAGCATCATTAGGGAGAAAAATGTCTAATTAGCAAAAGTATTGTTCTATTAATTACGGTTTTGTAAGTGGAAAAAAACTGAAACCGAACGCTGCCCGTCGGTTCAAATTTAATTAAAAATAATGTTACTTTAGTGTGATTAATTGAGCGTGAATGTATCAAAATAAATGGTTTAAAAAGGACGGTTCGTTTAATACAGCCGTGTTGGACAAATTTATTAGAAATGGGCTATTTAAATTAAGTTTTAAAATTACTGGGACTTTTACCAATTGACTGCCTTTAACTACCTAAGGAATCCTTCTCAGTTCTTCCAAGTATTAATACAAAATAATAATATTGTAGTGAACGGATAAATAAATAGATACACATAGACATACATTACAAGACATACAAGAATTTCGCTGAACATATTTTCAGTATCCGTAAGAAACATGAAAACCCTGTACCTACCACTTTTTTCCACCCGGGAAGCAAAGTCGGAATGTGTCAATCGGAATATCTCACCATATATCAATATCAGCATATAGACAAACGCGATCCTGGTCAGTACCTTCTACTAATGGTCGGAAGGGGTCAGTCAGGGTATTTCCGACATTTTTATACTGTCATGGTAAAATCGTAGTAGAGGTGTTTTCAACAGCTGAATATATTGTGGAACACAATTTTATAACCTAAGTATAAAATTTCAAGTACGTTTTAAAAAACACTAAATTGTATTTTTCTCAAACGTTTTCTTCGTCTTAAAATGCCTGACAATATGTCCCAAGTAATTTTCGTACCTTAGTAATAATGTAGCTCTCTGTTGATTAACAATTAAGGAAACACGGTTTAACTTTTAGATGATTCAAAATAATTATTTAAATAGAACTAAACAGTAAAACTTATTTCGTGCTAATAGAGAAAAAGCAGTTATTTCATATCAGTTATATATATCAGTTTGGGCGCGCGGTCGAGAATCTCGGCGGTCGCGGGTTCGAACCCCAGGCACACACCTCTGACTTTTCGAAGTTATGTGTGTATTCACATTGAATTATCACTTGCTTTAACGGTGAAGGAAAACATCGTGATAAAACCTGCACACTTAAAAGTTCTTAGGAATTTCTTTGGTGTGTAGTCCGCCAACCCGCACTAGGCAAGCGTGGTGGACTATGGCCTAAACCCTCTCAATGGTAGAGGGGACCCGTGCTCAGCAGTGGGCGTATATGGGTTGATGATGAAAAAGAAGAAGAAGATGGATTTTGCTTAAATATTTATACTCATTTCATCATTATGTTGATTTGAACTTTTTGAAAAATAAAAAAAAATGTCATAAATAAATAACAGTCACATATGTAGTGTGTGTGTGTGTGTACTGTGACGTATGTTTCGACAACTACGAGAGACTCTTCGGTCTCACAAACACCCAGACTCAAAACAAATATTTATAGACATCATAAAATTTCCACTCATATAATCTCATAGAAGCCTTCTTAGTAAAATAAAAAATCTTCCACTATTTTTTTAAATCAGCCTGCGCAAAGACGCTTTCGATTAAAGCAACATTTTTTTAAGTTAAATTTCTTAGCTGTGACCCGCAGGCCAGCGAGATAATCTAAGGAGTAAGGCCTAAACCCAGTTGTAAAGGAGACTCATGCCCAGCGGTGGAACGTAAAAGGAGACTCATGCCCAGCGGTGGAACGTAAAAGGGACAAATTAGCGAGATATCACAATTAACGAAATTAGGTTTTTATGACTCATTTGATTATAATTTGTTTATAATGTTTGTTTGCAATTATTTATTCATTTATATTTAAAATACTTCATATACAAAACTGTATATAGGCGGACTTAATGCCCGTGGCATTCTCTACCAGTCTACCTTAGGGTGGTGGAGAGATGAAGTATGGTTGAGATACAAACATAAATTCATAATAAAAATATACATAAAATATCTAAGATATATATATATATATATATATATATATATATATATATATATATATATATATATATATATATATATATATATATATATATATATATATATATATATATATATATATAGATACATACACTTAAACTCAACAAGAAGACTCTGCCAGTTTATTGAGAAATAAATCTCGGACTCTCCTTTTGAAAGTATCCCGTGTAGTGGACGTCCTTATTTCGAGCGGGAGCGCATTCCAGAGAAGGATAGATTGAACAGAAAAAGAAGAGTGTAGAAAATTTGAAGTATGAGGAGGGCAACGAAGGAGAAGATTGTGCTTAGAACGTAGATTTTTGGTGTGGGAGGACCCTAAGAATTGAAAATATGGAGTTAAATAAGAAGGTGGATTAGGAGAAAATAAAATATAAAAAAGTGTACAAAGAGCGTGCAAACTACGGCGCTGTCGAATCGGTAGCCATTTTAGTTTGCATCGATAGGAAGAGACATGATCGAATTTACGGAGATTGAAAATGAATCGAATTGTCTTGGTTTTGGATGGAAGGAAATTCTTAAGACGATAAAGTGCACGCAGTGTATTTGTGACTCTCTGACACACAGAGGTGACCTGGGCTCGCCAGTTCAGGCTGGAGTCAATAAGCAGGCCTAAGTTTTTCACCACTGGACACCAATCGATAACAGACCCATCGAACAAGACTGGTGGAACAGACGCTACATCCAATCTGTACAACAGGCGCTGGCTACCTACTATTACAGCCTGACATTTGGTTGGGTTGACGCTAATGCCGAAATTATCGGACCAGCTTACGAATTACGTAAATACGGAATTACGTAATAGAAAAATGACCTTCAGACAAGGATTTAATCGTACGCTTCCCTCTAGGGACAAAATTTTGCGTCAAACTCATATCACCCGCAAAACCGAGTTACTAATTTGTGTTTAACTTAGGGTTGCCAACGATGTGATTACCAGAAGGCGTTAAAATTTCGTGAATATCTTTTTTCTTTATTAAATATTTGTATACATTATGTATTGCTGAGGTCATTGAACATTTCTATAGTGGATAAGATAAAGTTAGTGTTATAGAGCGTCAAAAAAATAACGAAGTATAATTCTCCCGGTAGATTTATGCCATTTAGTATTTATTATTTAACTATGTTATTTACACAAAAATCATTTTCTCGAGTCTTTCCATTTTACTGTGACACCAATCAACAACAAACTGACTCAAACAAATCGAACAAAAGATGGATAAATCGTTATGGCATTGAAGGTTAAGTAAACGGTCGAGATTCTCGACGGTCGCAGGCTCAAACCCCAAGCCCACAACTCTAACTTTTCGCAGTTATGTGCATATTAAAAAAGAATTATCATGATGAAACCTGAACAACTGGAATTTTTTTGATGCGGCTAGCATCTACCCGCACTAGGCCATCCTAGTGGACTAAGGCTTCGACCCTGTCAGTTTTAGAGCAGCCCCGTGTCCACTGTCCAGCAATGCGACGATATGAGGTGATAATAAAAGATAAATACGTTATAGTCGTCCTAAAAATATGAACTATCTCTCATTCTCTCTCTCTCTCTTTCATTCCTATTTCGTATAGCGCACACAAAACCGCAATTTATCTAGGCAGCCCTGTAGTATCTATTCATTGAAACGTCGTGTCGGTGTCCAGAACACATGCCATCGTTAATGTAACAAAGGCCTTTCACATAAGCTTTGGTCCGCGCGTACAGACCGCGGTTCAACAGTTTCACACTGTTTAATATACACAGAAGTCTAAGTAGAATTAATGAAATTTTGTCTCCCTTTCTCTAATACTACTGGCCATTCGAACGAGCAAAACAAAACATAATATTGAGGGATGTAAGCCAGGTTTTGTTAGGTAAAACCTTTGAACGAGTGATGACTGATAAATCTATGAAATATAACCAAAAATAACTCCAAGCCATTAGCCTAGATAAATCACTTAATAAACCGACCCGTCCATTCTTCTACATTAAACCACACCCGTAACCCATTGCCGTTCTAAAACCAGCAGAACATTAGCTAGATCAACAAAACCATACCCTAGTAAAAGCTTTTCTAGCCAATGTTTTAAGTAGGCCTCGCCTATATTTCATTCATCATCAGCCCATATACGTCCCACTGCTGGGCACGGATCTTCTCTACCATTGAAAGATTTAGGCTTTAGTCAATCACGCTGGCCTGGTACAAGCACATACACTTTACCAACTTTTTAGTGTGTAGTTTAATCAGCTTTTCCTTAACCGTTAAAGCAAGTGATAATTAATTCATTGCGAACACACACCTAACTTCGAAAAGCCAGAGGTGTCTGCCTGATTCTCGACCGCGTGTCTAAATTTCAAAGCCATTATTATTTTGATGGAACATTACGGGCCGACCAGTGTAGGCAAGTCCTCCCGTCCTAGATACCAGTAATTGGTGCACTGGGACGATCGCGCCGGATATTGTTCTAGTCCACGCGATTTGAAAAAGATCGCGTGTTTCATTCTCTCTAGAAAAATTGACTTCCATTTGGTTTTAGATTTAAATGGTTCGTTGAAATTATTTGGTTATTTCGGAATTTGGGTTAGAATTAATGTAAAAAATATCCTTCTCTATATTAAAACTAGATAAACTGTGAAGTTCCTCTTTCTGTCCTATTTGAATGACTAAAAAACTACTGAGTCTTTCATTATGTCGGGCGGTATCATCCAATAGTAAAGTAGGTTAACATCCAAACGAGTATAGAAAAGATTATGAACCAATAAATGTTGAGTCTTCTCCTTAAAGTAGTTTTTAATACTATTACAGTTGGATGCACTCTTAACTCCTTAGTGGAGTATAAAACATTCCTCTTCATCGAGAACTTACCTGTTACGTGGAAACACCTTAAACTGCTCCGTGCAATATTGAACTTCAGGTAGTTATTGAATAGGGAGCTAACTTTATAACTTCGGCAATATGCGTACACTAACTCTGCTTGTGGCTTTGCTTCATTGGTAAAGTGTATGTGCTTGTTTACATCAGAATTGGAACAGGTTGGGAAGATTTGGAAGATGACTATGATGAAATCTCGGCAGTCTTAACTATATATGTAGCATATATGTTCTATACATCTGTCATCACGCCTGTATACCTCGAAAGGGGAGGCAAAGATGCAATTCTGCAACCCATATCTTAAATTGAGCATTTGTCCCAATAGGTGACGAGACTGTAGCCTTTTTCGTGCACGATTTCAGAATTCGTGCTGCTAGTATGAATTTCCTAATGAAAAAACCCAAAAACACTTTATTCAGCCCGGTACCCTGAGTACGGAGTCTTAGGGTACTTGAGCCGTGAGATTACGACGCTGTCGTCAAATTCAGTAACGAAACTGACCAAAACGTAACGTTAACGTTGGCGTAACGGAAAATACCAGTTCTTTCCCGACTCAAGTTGTATATAATAAAGATTGTGGTCAGAGAGAATAGCGTAGTTCTACCAATCAGTCAAAAAAACTAATATCAAACTATTTTATAAGAACTATATAAATCATTCTACACACTAGAGGTTCGTTTATGTTGTATATTTTACACATACATAGATCTTATATTGTAGCATTCGAGTATTTCGAAGAAGGTCGAATACTTTAAAATCTAGTACAGTTATTTGTATTCGAAATTTGTAGACGAATATTACACCAAAACCTAACCATGTACAATTTTCCAGCTTATTCCAATCTCGTAGTTTCAATTAAAAAGTAAAAGTATTTCATAGTGTGACATAATTTACAATATTGATTATGTACAGAATTACTCTCACTATTTCTTTAAAATGTCAAAATTAAAGACTGTTTAGGCGCGGGCGATCGAAACGATCGGGGTTCGATTTCCGGGAAAGGTAAGTTATTAAATTTGTCCCCGGATATCTTCCCAAACTTATAACGAGCTTGTTAAAAAATATCTTAGCCTATCTCTTGGCAGATAAAAACTTAAAAAATATGTATGAAATATACGTAAAAAGTATTTATAAGCGTCTCCTCAATATGAATTTCAGTTCCTATCAATGATTATTTGATATCTGTAAGTAAACCACACAAACGTCCGGATCATTGGCTAGCCACTATTACAGAACTTTTAATAAATAATAAGGAGGAACAGTAAATGAATAAACGACTCCGACTCTCTCATTAATTATGTTATAACAAAAATAATAAAAGATTATCTTAAATAAAAAATATTCAGACAACTCATAATTTACTTCAATAACACCAAACAGGATAATTCTACATTTGATTTCAATGAAATAGCCTTAGCCTTATGAAATACTTTTTTAACTAGAAGTATATTTCAATAAATTAAATAAATATTTAAAGCAATATTTAAATATTTAAAGCAGTGATGGCCTCGAGGTTTGGGCGCGCGGTCGAGAATCTCGGCGGTCGCGGGTTCGAACCCCAGGCACACACCTCTGACTTTTCGAAGTTATGTGTGTATTCAAATTGAATTATCACTTGCTTTAACGGTGAAGGAAAACATCGTGATGAAACCTGCACACCTAAAAGTTCTTAGGAATTTCTTAGGTGTGTAGTCCGCCAACCCGCACTAGGCCAGCGTGGCGGAGTATGGCCTAAACCCTCTCAATGATAGAGGAGACCCGTGCTCAGCAGTGGGCGTATATGGGTTGATGAAGAAGAAGAAGAAGATATTTCAATTTTCGCAGATCGTAACATTCTACATACCACAAATATTTGTTTCGGGTCTGGGTGTTTGTGAGACCGAAAAAGTCTCTCGTAGTGTCTGATACCCACGACACAGGTCTTGGAACCTAGTGTGGGGTCAGAGCTATGTATGTGACTGTTGGGTGTATTTATTTATTTATTTATTTATTTATGTAAAAGTGTTAACTCTATGAAATACTTTTTTCAACTCGAACTGCTTTTTCAATCTTCGCAGACAACACGTTACAAGCCGCAACTCAGAGAACATGAACATAGGAAAGTAAGTCGTGTCTTCGCTTCGTGTAAGCACATAGGAAGCATGGGGTACCCCGTAAATGTTTGTAAATGAAAAGGCGGCAGGGCGGGCGGCGCGCGGGGTCAGTCTGCCGCCGAACGCCGGCCGGCGCGCATCTCCGCGCCCCACTCTACCCCATCGTACCTCGCGCTTACCCCATTACTCCGTGCTTACCCCAACTCGAAATGGAAGTGCTCGGACAGTTTTGAACGGAGAATCAAAGGTAATTTTTAGTAGTTTTAATGTGTTTTATTGGTGCAGAATGGGTAGGTAAAAAGTTTTCAAAGTTTTTAGGGTTATATGTGATTTAATAAAAGTTGGGTTAAATTATATATTCATCTAAAAAATAGCTTAAAATCTAGATTTTGATATATTATTGGTGTGTTATGAAATAGGATTTCATTTTAGTGGCATATTTTTTTTATTTTTATTGCCTATTTCTCAAACGATACTTACGCAAATTTAATGAGAACATGACATGGTTTGTAGTGTGATTATTACGTGTGTTAATTTTATTCTTGAACAAAAAAAATACACGAAATTTTGAGTGCAATTTACATGAACTCAAATAATCAGTATTTTTAATATTCTTTTATTTTTATTATTAAGTCATGCAAAATATGTGTGGATATTACCAAACCTATATTTTTGATTGTGGGTGACTAGCTGTGCACAAGTTTCTATTTATAAAGGGACAACGATAAATAACTACGATACATGTTGCGCTTCCGATCAAAATCTATTCTCATTTGAAATAATCTACAACGTACATTAATTTTGTAATCGAGATCGCTCTTAATCCCAGCGATTGCGAACTAAATTGTAGCCTAATAATGTGTAAAAATTAAATAAAAATTATACATGTCTCGAGTTCCATAATTTTAAATGGAAAAGATTTGATCACATGTAGTACTGTACATTGCCATATAAAACTTCCTACAGACCTCGGTTCGAATATTCAATTTTTAGGAGCTTACTTCATTCCGTTGAATCGGTTTGATGAATGAATTTCATTGCACTATTGGCCATTCGTGTGGGGTTTTCCATCCAATTCGCCCAAAAAATACGTTGAATCACTAAAAAAACGAAACCGCTACATCTATTTTAGGATTTGTACAAAAGTTCCATTAGCAAGAAAAAGTTTTTAAAAGTAACAAAATATGAAGGAATTTTATTTTTGTAGTTGTTTTTTAAAAATCGAAACAATAATATTCGTATTCTAGTTGAGCTCTAAAACAAACTTACGAATGCTAAAAGCAAAAGCACTTCGTACAAATATACATACAACTTGAATTCTTAAGTCATGCATTTTACGTACTTGAACTCGCAAATAGTGTTAACCTAATTAATATTCAAAAGTAGTTCCAAATAATCCAGCTTGGGTGCAAATATTTCACCACGGCCCACACTCAGAGACTTTCGACACCTTAATTTAAGCCGTGACAAAATTAGCATACTCAAATAATTTCGTCTAACAATACACTAATTAATATACAATGGCGGTAGAAATACAATATTCAAATTATATTGAGCGTGAGTTAGCATTTATCCGATATTAATGGTATCTTATAGCCTGACACGAGTGGTCGAAAAGATCCGAGATTGATTCCCCGGTCGAGTAATTTTTTTGGATTCCAAATTTGGGAAAGTAAAGGAAGGAAAGGAAAGGAAAGTAATTCAAGTTTGCATTAATAATAGTGTGTTTACAATTGATATTATCATTACCATATGAATATTAAGTACAAAGTCCATAAATATATAAAAAGACAGATGGATCACAACCTGTTTTCGTCCCAGAAATTAATCCACAACCTTTCGTTCCATAAACTACTTCCTAAAAATTATATAAAGCCTTCAAAATCAACTGTTATCCATCTGCATACTTCAAAAGCTTCTATCATCTTTCAATCCACGCAAGGTCTTAATAACAAAAGAACGTAACAGACATTGTCTTACATAATTGAACAAACGCGACCTTATTGTTTCAAACGTATATTCCAGGGAGGAACAGACGTCCACATTCCGTCCCATGTTTTATTAGATATAGCGAGGCCAATAGACACCGACTTGACAGCCCTGTCTTTGACATTTAGACTATTATTACACTATTCTATTTCTAGCTATGAAGGTGATTCGTTGAAAATAAAATATAAGAATACTTTTCTCGCTGAACAATTGACGTCTAGTGCCATTCATATACAAATATAAACGGTTCGAAATTAAAGTAGAATGAAAGACTTTCAGAATAGAAGTAGATTTTAAAGAAGCTACAACAAAGATAATTTTTATGTTCGTTATTAAGTTTTGAATCAAACGTGTAAACACGTGTCTTGAGAGGTGGTCAGAAATGTATTTTTATACCGACAAATTGCCATTAGTATTTTCGTAAAAGGGAGCAAGCATATTGTCTTCTTAGGCGCATTTTCAGGCAACTAAGAATGAAAATCTTAACAACTCTTTGACTGACCCGGAATATATTACATACTTAGTATTGCAACTAAAATTGCACATCAGGCCATATACGTCCCACCACTGTGCACTGCAACTGACTGAACAACTACAACTACAGTCTACAACTGACAGAACAGGGTTTAGGCCTTGGTCCATCACGCTGGCCTAGTGCTATTTGGTGGACTATATACCCTCAAAATAAATAATAATTTGTAACTGTTGTTCTATACTTCATCTCTATTTCCAAAAATTATTTTAAAAAATGCAGCAGTTTAGCGTAAATCGCAACGAGTTTATCATCAAGAACATAAGTTACAGCAGTAAAACTACTCGCGGCCAATTTTATACTGACGTATGAATAGACCGTTTGACCGAGGCGGTTCCGTTGTCTCACAGAAACTTACAATGCAGCGCTGTTCCGTTTCTTTCTACGTCTGAGATTGCTGAAGGCCCATTTTTCTAGCTACTACTAAGCTATAAAACTGCCATAGTAAACCATTCAACTGGTTGTAATTCTGCATAGTATGGAGTCAGGCGACATAATTGTTTTAAATGACGTGTATCTACATAATATGTGAGAAGCAGGGATGTTCTGGAGCTCCGTAACCGTAACCGAAACAATCGGATATCCGAAATAAAAATATATCCGTAACCATATCCGTATCCGATTTAAAATTTCGGATAGTTTCGGATAAGGGCGGAGTCTAAATAAAACAACATGTTTCGACAGCAGTATCTTGCAGTTTGTTTGTTATTTCTAGTCATAATCTCTTTCATAACTAGTTAAAACCTATAAATATCGTAGTATTTGTATTTATGCTGCCTTGTGGTCTCGTAGTACAAGTTTGTGCCGTGCGATCTAGAGGTCCCGGGTTCGATTCCTGGGTTGGGCAAGGTGATATTGGGTTTTTCCATCAGGAAATTCTCAGTAGCAGCACGGAGTATGGAAAAGTGTCCGAAAAACGGCAATGGGCTCGCCTCCTATTACGTTGGACTGATAACTACCATCAGGTAGGTATCAATCTTCGGCCTTGGGCATTAACTGCCCCCTAAAATGTCTGATGCAGAAAGCAATGGGGAACTACTGCACTATTAGCCCCAAGAAAACCACTATGATGAGTTCCAACAACAGTTGCGTTCTATCTAGTGTTTCCATTGACTCTCGGCGCCATTGCAATTCCGGGTTGCGTGGTGTGAAATATGCGACCGGCCACTCAGCTGCGAACCACCGGACAGTGAGTGGAAACTATGTTACTGGTGATGGCACGAATACGTTGAAAAGGAAACTACGCAAAAGACTCCGTATAAACACCTGGAATGTAAGAGGGCTTCTAAACCCGGGAAAATTGGAAGTCATAGAGAGAGAGATGTCCAGATGCAATATTGATATCTTGGGAATAAGTGAAGTTCATAAAAGAGGTAGTGGTCATTTTTCTACGAACAACGGTAATACTATGTACTTCGCAGGTGCAGAAGACCATAGTCACAATGGAGTAGCTTTCATTGTTCCAGGAAAGTTGCGTAGCAGCGTAAAAGGTTATGTTGTCCCTAATGACAGAATGATCGCTATAAAACTTGATGCTACCCCCGCGCGAACAACATCATCCAGGTGTATGCGCCTACGTCACAATCAGACGAGGAAGTTTCAGACAAATTCTATTCTCATCTTGACAACCTGTTACGCACTATACCATCAAAAGAAGTCATTATTGTACAAGGTGATTGGAATGCTAAGATTGGATGCACTTTGGGAGATCCACTCCAGGGGCATAGTTGTCAGTGCCTGGGGATACGAAATGACAGAGGTGAAAATTTTCTTCAATACTGTGTGGAAAATCAGTGAATTGTCATGAATACGTGGTTTCAAAACCACCCAAGACAATTGTACACGTGGGATTCTCCTCAAGGCTATAGAAACCAGACAGACTATATTATAACAATTAAGTCTAGATGACGATCAACAATTACTAACTCGAATACGTTCCCGTGCGCAGACTGTGGAAGTGACCATCAGTTAGTAATAGCTGATTTCAGACTCGGCGGAGTCTAAAATGCACTTAAGATTGGATTAGTAAAGAGTCGTGGGCGTTAATTGAAGAAAGAAAAATGGTGAAGCGTAGAGATCTTAAGACATAAACTGACTTAAAACATTCCGCCGAAGAGCAGCTATGGCTAAAAGTGCTATGACCAATCTCGATAACATTTGGAGGAACAGAGGCATTCGAAGTGCAACTAAAGTGCGGTTGACTCGAGCTCTGGTATTCTCCATTATTTGGTATTATCCATAATTTCTATATGGTGAAGAGACTTGGACTATGAAAAGCCAAGATTGCAGTAACATCGATGCCTTCGAGATGTGGTGTTGGCGAAGACTGCTAAAAGACTAAAGACTTATACCATGGACCGCTAAGAAATCCAACAAGTTCATACTTAAAGGGCTAAAAATCAACATACGACTCTCTGCAGTCTGCCAACAAAGAACCCTTCGTTTCTTTGGGCACATTATGCCATCACCAAAACACCATTGAGAAAGGCAAATCATTTTGGGCAAAATGGACGGCAGGCGTGCTCGTGGAAGGGCGCCTACAAGATGGTCTGACGTAGTGAGGGAGGCGGTGAGGGGCTGCATGCACCGTGTGGTTCACTCCGCCTGCGACCGCACCAAGTGGAAACTGATCCTGCGTAGTCGCGATCCTCGGCAGTGAGGGAACGAGAAAGAAGAAGATACCTACCTGGCGTAATGTGGGTGCAGGAATGCATCTCTACCTACCCCTTCGGGGAATATAGGCGTGAGGTTATGTATGTACATATGTAGGTATTTGTGTTTATAATTTACTTCAATCTAATATCCGTAACCGAAATTATCCGAAACTATCGGATAATCCGAAATAATTACATATCCGTAACCGAATCCGAAACCGATATAATTTTATTCCCATATCCGTATCCGTATCCGGATCCGAAATATCATATCCGGAACATCCCTAGTGAGAAGCACAAGTCGTGATAGCCTCGAGATTAAGGCGCGCGGTCGTGCTAGTAGCTAGCTCTAAAAAATCGAGACATTTATGTCATCTTCTTTAAACTTATACGCGTTTCGGTTTTCACAAATGTTTATGACGTATTAAGGCCCTGAACACGACAGTCGCTATCATATAGAAAACCGCTCCTTTTTTCGTCACTAAGTTTCTACACTGCATACAAAGGTTCGAAAAGTCCGCATTATAAATACGATATTTTCCGTTGCATTCGATAAAACGTAACAAAACCACACAGGGAGGTACAGTAGAGAAACTTGGCGGAACTTTTAGCCTTTCCATGTCCACCCACGCGTGTTACTTTACTTCCAAACTTTGTTATTTATGTTAGCCCTTTTAACTGTATTTGGTTTGCGTTAGAAATGTTACAAAAATATATGGTTTAAACTAATAATGTGATGAGAAAATGACGAAGAAGAAATTATAATGGCCCTATCACATTATTCTGTGAAAACTCTTACATTCAAAAGGTTGCTAAAATTAGGATCAGATGGAAATGTTAAATGACAAATATAGCATAGATAATATATTAAGTTAGTCTTTAAAATCTAATCTAAAAACGAAAAATAAGAAAAGGAACATAAAATTAGCATATTAATTTTCATAATAAATTTCTTACATATTTACTCTAGAAATTAAATGGGTATAAAAACAAGCGTAGTGTGCAAGATTGAGTGAGAAAAATATGCAGCCTTTCTCTTTATAATACGAGTATGATGAATAAACGTCCCGGTTAAATTGCTAACACTCACTTATCAGTTAATGGGTAATCCGGGTATTACATATGCCGACACAATACGCCCATCAGCCAACACTAATCGAATCCCAGCCACATTGCAGATAGCATTAGAACAATCCTGAATAATTGATCGTCAAAAGTTAATTATTCGGAAAGGGAGACGGTTCAGAATATTTGATTAAAAATGGGCATTGCGCTTGGCGGAAATTTTTAATCTTTAACCTCAGATGAACTTAAGGATTATAAAAAGTAATGGCCTGGAATTGGGATCCGGGATAAGAATTCCTTCGTTTCTTGAAGTTCTATTCTATTTTTTCGGACTTGATGCAATAACTTTTGATTCTGTGAGTGATGATAGACTTTATTTCTTAACTTTGAATTATCTTATCTTCTCGAGTACTCCCTTCTTTTTTAAGACTTATTGTAAAGTAGTTCTCCTTATCAAAGTGCATTTATAAAGGTTTTTGATTTAATTCTAAAGTTCTTGCTCGACTTGTGAGTGTCTTGCTCGTAATAAAATTACAGAACGATGATAGACTCGTAGACACTGTTATTTAGTATTTATTACAGTGGAAGCCTTTGGGAAGCTATTAAATGTCTTTTGTGAGTACAAATATGAAATAAACAATATATGCAAAATTCGCAGACTAAGCTGGACTTAACATCTACTAGAAATAATCATTAGTTTGGCAAGGTTTCTTAATTTTTTCTGTGTAGAAATAAAAACAATTTTTCCTTTTTTTTATTTGAAAGTAGTATTTCAGCTCTTTTAATTACACCAATACTAAAAGCTTGGTTCCAATTTCGATCGACACCAATTCTTTACGTCAAATATTTGTGCAATCTAGCCGAGTAGTTCAGTTAATTTGTAGAAGTTTCCAGCGAGGCGTTGTGCCGATGCTAGTAAAAATTAAATGTGCTTTTAAATTGTGTCTCTAAGCTACAGAGTTTATTAGCTTTGCAGTTATTTCTGGGACTTTATATGTTTGATAATTAATTAATTACGATATTTCTTACGATGCATAATACAATCGTATATCAACAATTCGTCCAATAAATATTCTTAGTATGTTACAACAGTGATTTGGAATAATGGACGATATCGTCGACGTAAGAGAATTTTTTAAAATCTTATTTTCAAATTTCCTTCACATGAATGCAATGCTTTGGATTAAATGGCAAATTTTAGAGTTTTCTAAAAGTCTCACATGAAAAAAATCATACAACCTTCTTTGTCGCCCAAAAAAAAACAAGCCAAGCAATTCGAAAACCAAATTCAAATATCACAAAGAGAACGATTGAAATAATTTCGCCGCCGTCAACCAAGACATGTTTCAGCGTAACCCAGTAAATACGGCCGTAAAGGCACATTACGAGCGCGCTATATTTAGGGCGCTTGGAAAAAGTCCGCATTGACTGGCGACCTCACCTCTTGGCACCATATTGATACGTGTATACACGCCTTTATCCGCAATAGTAAATTTTATTCGCGAGTAAGTTGACCGTGTGAATGACCTGTGCATATTTGTAAACTGACACCTTTTTTACCGCTTTACCCCTGTAGGCAGAGGCTATATAAGTTTTATCGTTAAGTGTTATGTTCTGATTAGCGTGGTGAACTAAGACCTAAACACTCCCAGTTGTAGAAGAGACCCGTGCCCAGTAGTGAGACGTATATGAACAGGTGATGATGATTAAGTTTTAACCTTTAAGTACACGCGTTGTTTATGGTAACGTTCCGTCACGCGTGGGGTCCGGAAGTATCCCCATAAGTATTTTACATTTATGCTCCGTATTTTTGAAAATTTTATAAATATTAATTTATATTAAAAGAAAAGACATATCAATTCGTATAAAAAGTTATTATTATTAGCAAAACAATCAGTCTTTACATAGTGAAAAACCATTTAACGAAATAACACCTTGTACATAGCAATTTTTTAAGGCACTTAACTAATGTTTTTAAATTTCTTTTAATTATCAACTTTTGACTAATATATTCTTACTTTCAAATAAAATAGGAAACAAAGAAACGTAATCTAAAGAAAACTAAACAATAATCATACTAATACAAAAAATCACAACCCCTCAATATTACTGTCGGGCGCTTAAGTAAAAAAAAATTATTTTGGTTGGCATGGTAAACAATAAGTAATTGCTACTGAATGATGCTTACAAATAGTTTTTTTTGCATGATCTACAAACAACAGTGCTCTTTTTATCCTTAGACCTTGGACAAATAGAGCACCTCCGCTTCATTTTTGGAGCACTAGGACCAGCCTCATCTGAACTAGGCAAAGGCTCTTCTTTTTCGATCAATTTGCATATTATAGCTCTAATATCTTTGGTCAAATTGGGGTTATTTTGCAATCTTTGGCGTCTTCTGATATTTGGCGACTCATTTTTGCAGTTTTCAACAGTAATTCTGAAAAAACAACAAATTGAAAAATTAGCAAAGTGAAAAAATTTACTACGTACAATCACGGGTGGGGTCCACAGGTATCCCCGCACGAGTAAAAAAGGTACTTACCTTAGCGGCAACACCACGTACGTCCACCCGTCGAGAGCGTCGGCAGCGCACTGAGATTAGCCAAAATGGTGCGATCGTAGCTTGTCAATTTGAAAAAATACAGTTAAAAAAGAGCGCGTGGGGTCTGCTTAGACCCCGCCCGTGACGTTAAAGGTTAATCAAATTTCTTTGTGTCTATTGCAAGTATCGTAGTAGAAGGAAGCGGACTAAAATAATTTAATGCCTTTTGAAACAACATTTCAGAGATCGTGTGTAACGGTTACAATTTTAAACCACGAAAAACTGAAAGAATTACATTAATTTTAATCTTATTTGTTACTTTTTGCACTTTATATTTTTAAGATCTTAATGTTAAAAAGTGAATATAACTGATGATATTATTAGGCGTCCTTCAACTGCTAATTTTATAATATAATATTCGGCAATACCTAACGTACAACGACGTTGAAACAAATTCTAATATATCGACAAGAATGTAATATCGAACAAGAAGGCCGGATATTTGTTAGAGCTGAATATCAAACAATAAACAGTATGTATTTAGGTGCAAAACGTCTTCAGAGTGTATCTACCTACCTAAATAATTGTATATAGTTTTGATAACCTCGATACACTAATACCTTGGTCCGTAGTGTGCTGCGTGCTACCGAGTGGTAGCAGGTTCGGGCTAAGTTGAGCAAGGGTGGTTTGGTTTTTCTAATAGAAAATTCTTCTTCTTCTTCATCAACCCATATTCGCCCACTGCTGAGCACGGGCTCCTCTACCATTGAGAGGGTTTAGGCCATAGTCCACCACGCTGGCCTAGTGCGGGTTGGCGGACTACACACCTAAGAAATTTCTAAGAACTCTTAGGTGTGTAGGTTTCATCACGATGTTTTCCTTCACCGTTAAAGCAAGTGATAATTCAATGTGAATACACACATAACTTCGAAAAGTCAGAGGTGTGTGCCTGGGGTACGAACCCGCGACCGTCGAGAATCTCGACCGCGCGCCCAAACCTCGAGGCCATCACTGCTTACAATAGAAAATTAATCAGTAGTAATTCTAAGTCTTTTTTTTTCATTAAAAACTGTTAATATATTATGTCGGACCCATGCTATAACCTATCTTTTCCCTTGGAGATATCAGCTTTAATTGCAAGTTGGTACAAGTTAATTCGCTCCTTCACTTTTGTATCAGTACCAACGTTACCTAGATGCTTGTGTCACATTGTGGAGATCTAGTATCCTAAAACATACCAAAGTATTACTTACTTATTTATTTATTTATTTAAACTTTATTGTACACATATAACTTAAATTTAACTTAAGAACAAACAACGAGAAAGTACAAAGGGCGGCCTTATCGCGCAAGGCAATCTCTTACAGGCAACCGAGGAAGGAGATGAATGATAAGGAGTGATAGGTAGTCTAGAGTGTACAATGTTAAACGAAATATATATATATAGTACAAAGAGAAAAAAAAAAAATAACATAATAAACCAAATAAAAAACTTACTTTCTCTTATACCTTTAAACTTGTTGTACATATTACATTTATCTGTCTTGCGCGGTCAATAAGTCTAAAGTTTGCCAGACAAGAGGCAGGTTCGCTTTCCATTCTTACACGAATTTTATCAGTCCTGTACAGTCACGAGCATAAATATGTTCCTATGGGCAGGTTGGCAAAAATATCTGACCCATGATCGAGTTCAATAATATGTGCCTACACGTACGCAGCAAAAATATGTGACATTATCCGGCTGCATAATGCAGTACCGTCAAAATGATGTGATACACTCACGAAGCATAAATATGTGACACCACTAGGCGGCAATAATATCTAACATAATTTTAACTTCAATTTAATTAAATTTACAATTTGTATGAAATAATGAAAGAATTAAATTGTATTTTACATTGTTTTAATATGGCTGTAATTTTATACTATTCTAGCTATCCCGGCAAAATTCGTATCGCCCTACCCGCCAATGAATGTTTTGTTACTTATTAAAAGAATTTAATTTTTGATTACTTAGGTATATTATCATCCCCCTGCCTTGGTCCCAATTAATTACTTGGGGTCGGCGCAGTATCTCTTCTTCTTCCACACACGGCATGTCTTCATTCACCCCTTTCTCTTTCATATCTTCAATCACGCACTCCATCCATCTCTTTTTTGGCCTTCTCCGACTCGCCCATCCATCCACTTTCATATTCATCACCTTTTTTTCCTACATATGATTCATTCCTTCTCTTAATGTGCCCATACCCCGACAGACGGTTTCCTTTCATCTTTTCTATCACAGGAGCTACTTTCAGACTTACCCTAACGTATTCATTTCTCACTCTGTCACTCCATGTTATAATACTACACATCCACCGCAATATTCGCATTATTGCTGCATGCAGTCGTCTTTCGTAAGTCTTCTTCGTTAACCTTATTTTTCCTTTTTCAGCACAGATGCTAGCTCTCTTGACCTACCATTCATCGTACCTACATTCCAACTTGCATACCTCAATCTTATTTCCCGGGCTAGTGTCTTAAGTTGCCCCCGCCTGGGCTGGTGTAACAAACCTTGCCCATTTCTCACAGGAGCCAGGTGCTGCCCCTGCGCGTCGGCTACGGGAGACGCCCTAGGCCCTGTCACCTTTCTTATTATAAATTCTGCATAAATGTTTTGGCAAATGTTTTACGGCCGGCCGCCTGTCTGACACCAACTCTCCTTGAGACTTTCATTGTTTTGGTAATGGGGTAGAGATAGCGTGTGTTTGGGTACAGGATATTGCAGGTAAGGATATTTAGCCTGATGGTAAGGATGTTGCAGTCCCGGATAAGGAAGTAGTGGGAGACTCCAACAGTTCCATGACTGGCTAGATCAATGGAAGAGGCATCCCCTGGCCATTTATTAATATTTCTTGAAGGAGATTTAGAGTATTTTTAATATTCAAGCATAATAAAAATTTAAAAATTAGGCACTAGCAAGGAGATTTGTTACACAAAATAAATTTCTGAAAGCACGCCTTAAAATTTGACAGCCAAAAAATGTCAATCCATTGTCATGACAATTCTGCATTTTTAACATCTAAAATACGCAATTATTCGAATGTTATAGATGCATATTGTCGATTCAAAATTCTTATTTTAATACGTTCTTTTATTTGAGGGGGCCTCTAACTGCATCGACGGGATAAACATTAAATGACAGAAATTTTGTATGGTGTTATAGTTCAAAATTACTTAAGTATCATTACGATCCTTTTGTATGGGAATTCAGAAAAGTATTATTTTTAGACCTTTTCAAGCAATTTTTGAAATGTATCTCTCCATAAGAACAATCCTCGTACTTCAAGGAATATTATAAAAAAAGAATTAGCAAAATTGGTTCAGCTGTTCTCGAGATTTGCGCTTAGGGACACATCGAGCAATTCATTTTTATAATATAGAACTCCTCCACTACGATTTAAACTTTATTGAATTGTATTAAAGTTCAAATTGACTTAATTATTAAAACGAAACTTTTGTATGGATATAGAAAACAATGAAAAGTCCCACGGGAACGCTTTCGAACGGGATAAAAAGTATCCTATGTTTTATTCCCGGTTCTAAGCTACCTTCTCACCAATTTTCAGCCAAATCGCTTCAGCCGTTCTTGAGTTATAAGTGGTGTAACTAACACGACTTTCTTTTATATACATATACTAGCTTTTGCTCGCGACTCCGTCCGCGTAGACTACAGGGTTGAGTTCAGAAGGAAAATAAGTTGTAGTCTATTTTACTTCTCAGAGTCCTGTTTATGTCCATACCAAAAATCATACAATTCGGTCAAATTGTTCAAACGTGAAACCGTAACGCGTCGATCGGCGCCTTGTGCATCATTACTGCGCGCTTGATCAATATTTTAAAATTGCAATATCTTCTAAGATACTCAGTGAAATCAAATGATGTAAAGGGCAATTTTATTTAAAATTGAATACTTGTAATGAATAACGTATTTATTTGGATAAGGATTAATATCATATTTATAAAAACACCTTAACAAATAAAACTTTATTTTAAAATAAATTTGGTTAGGATAAAAAACGTTATAGTGAGCCAACCTTAAAAAATAGACATATCCTGTCGCGGACTTTCTTTTAGAACTTTTAAAGAGGAACATTTCACTCATACATTATTTTAGCGAAACTTTAACCGTTTTCGCAGCGCATGCAGCGGAAGCTCACAAAAAGGAAAAAATGTCCCCGATTTTGAAATATTCTTTATTGCTGCTCTGCTCTTATTCGTCGTAGCGTGATGTTATATAGCCTATAGCCTTCCGCGATAAATATGCTATCTAACAGTGAAAGAATTTTTCAAATCGGACCAGTAGTTCCTGAGATCCTAGCGTTCAAACAAACAAACAAACTCTTCAGCTTTATAATATTAGTATAGATAGATTTATGTCTAGATATTATGGTCTAAATCACGACTACATTTAAATATTTACTTATATTTTAATTTATCAAATCATCTTAATTAATAAGTTTAATTCTTTTTTTATATGCAAACATTATAAATTAAAATCAAGTATACCCCCCGTTTGCATTAATAACATCCTGTAGCCTCTCTCGCATGGATGAGACAATATTAGTGCACACTTGAGAGCCCTGGAGTGACTCCCAAATGTCGAAGGTGTGACAACGCAGGGAATTGTAAGTTTTAGCCTGATTTGGATCCCATTGTTGGACTATTAAACCCTACAGGTTCTCAATAGGATTCAAATCAGGGCTTTTAGGAGGGAAATCTATTAATTTTATCGTCTCTCTATGCGTATTAAACCACTCATGAGTTATTCGTGAGTTCTGGAATGGGCTGTTGTCTTGCACCACATAAAGAGGTGCTAAATCAGGATAACTGATATGCCTTGTCGGTATCAAAATGTCTGAAAGAATTCCTGTGTATTCAACGCTGTTAAGGCGACCAGTTATCTCGTATTACTTCGATAAAGAAATTTAACTTGAAAACAATATTTCTTTAATTATTTCGTTTCGTTCGTTAAAATAGTAATTATGATCGTTAAATTGTTCTTCACTAAACTATCTTACCAATATCGTTTTGGGGAATACTACACACACCTTCGATCAAATATACCTATACTAGATTGAAGATCGCAAACAAAATCACTTGTCTTAGTGGCACCGGTTGCATATATTTCATGATATTATATTTACACATTTGTAATTCAGACTTCAATTTGTAAAGTATTAAATTAAAGACAACTCATGGTTGCAATTAACCTTAAATCTTTGCAATTGGAGTTTATATAGCTTACAATAAATTTGAATTTAAGACGTTATGACATTAAAATACAGAAAATAAAAATGTCATTTTAAAATAATGTCTTTAATAAATGAGGACAAATATTTTAAAATAAACGTCACACGCAAGTAATAAGATTGAAAATTATTTGTTCACATTTGGAATTCACGTTGTTTCGGTACTACATATTTCTTAGTGCGTTCACTTCGAACAGTCATTATGTCATAAAGTGTCTATTTTTTCATTCTGTTTGGTCTTACTTCGTAAGTGTATACGAGTAATATTCGGTAGCAATAGTAATAATCGCTATCATTCACGTCACAAGTTTTGGTATTGAGAACTATTTATAACAAAGAAAAATGCAATTGCGTTCAGAGTCAGATAGTCGTTAATACGTCGTTTGAACTATGTATAAGTTAAATCAGCCATGTCTCTTAAATCTATTAATTTAAGAAACCATAGTTTTTTTTTGCGCAAAAATCGGTTTTACAGTATTTACAAATATTTTTTTACAATATTACTCACTACCAAGCCAGCAATTATTATTTGTGGAATTATATCTGAATTTGAATTATGGTCTAGTTTTTCACCAAGTTCAGTGGTATTCGTTTTAAATTTATCAAAACTCTGCTAGGGAATCTAAAAAATGCTCTACTCAACTTTTTTCTTGTTACGTCTTAGCGTTAGCGACGATTGGACATTCCAAATTTGTAATAAGACCACAATTTTTGTTGTGCGCTTATTTCCGGGCTATTTTTGAATCTAGTATACATTTGGTCGAAGACACATACCTTTAGTGTCATTTACTATTGGACTTAGTAAATATGCGATATGGTTGTGCTACTGGCTGCATATTGGCCACTCTAGGGAAACGTCACTGATGTCTGTTTTAAAAACAAAGTGAACTGTGACTCATGTCACGCTCTGAAATATTATCCAAAGAGTTTATTATCAAAAATCAACAAACATATAATTAAAAAAAGAGCAATTGAAATTGAACTGAATTGTAAATCTAAACCATCCTCGAGTCCATTTAAACACACACTAAAAATCATTCAAATCGGTCCTGCCGTTTCGGAGGAGTTTGGGAACATTACACTTACAGAAAAAAATTACATATGTAAAGATGAATTTAAACAGAGTATAGCCAATCAGCATAGAGAATCATGGGTTGGAGCCCGAGTTGGATCTCATAGCTGGACCATTAAACCCAGATAAAAGCGGATTCTCAATGGGATTTAAATCTGGTCTCTTAATTAATTAAATTAATTTAAGAAAAATCAATGAACTGTATAAACTGTATAAATAATAAATTAATCGGAGCAATCGTGTTAAAAGCCGCTTCCGTTTAACACAACATAACAATTCCTTAATGAATATTATATGGTCGTGATTTAGAATATATCTAGACAGAAATCTATACAAATACTAACATACTACTATAAAGTAATCTCTGGATCTACTAAACCGATTTTGAACATTCTTTTAGCAATAGAAAGCTACGTTATTTGTAAGTGTCATAGGGTAAATATTAATCGGAAAATTGATAACAATTTTTCATTGTAGCCGGTTTTACAAAGTAAATCGAAGAAAAAACAGTCGAACGCGTTTTTTATGAACGTTGCTTTACCCCATATTTGCTTGAGTCCTAGAGAAAAGTTATAGAGCTTGATCATCATTATCATTATCAGCCCATTTACGTCCCACTTCTGGGCACGAGCCTTCTCTATCATTGAGAGGGTTAAGACCTTAGTCCACCACGCTGACCTAGTGCTGGTTTGCGGACTACAAACCTAAGAAATTTCTAAGAACTTCTAGGTGTGCAAGAGTCATCACGGTGTTTTCCTTTACCGTTATTGCAAGTGATAATTCATTGTTAATACAGATATTACTTCGAAAAGTCAGAGGTGTGTGCCTGGGGTGTGCACCCCCGACCGGAGAGATTCTCAACCGTGCGCATAAACCTCGGGCCCAGTACTGTAAAGCTTGATAATGCCTATAAAAAAGTCAGCGCCAGCATATGTCTAACTTTAAATATAACTGAAAAAAAATGTTTTGTATATTGAAGAATAATTTAAATCATTACTTCATCTTAATTGATTAATATTATCAATAATTATGTTTTTTTATTAAAATAAGTGAGTTTATAATTATACTCTCAAGTGTTTAAAACAAAATATTTTTTTCTTTAACTGCATACAATTTGCACGAATGGTTAAAGAGATAATACTGACCTAGTTATGCAACCGCGACTGTGCCGTAATCTATTTAGTGATATTTTCATTTAAAATAGATAAATACAATATTTTTTGGCAGTCAGAAAATAAATTATGGCATTCAGTGTTAACCGAACTAAAATCACAATTTAATCGCAAGTAAAAATGTTTACCCCCCAACGAAGCGAGCGCGGGCCGACTAGTATAGTATAAAAGTACAGCCATCTTGTAACAATGTAAAATAAAATTTATTTCTTTCATTATTTCGTATAATTTTTATATTAATTTGAAGATAAAATTATGTCAGATATTTTTGCCGCCTAGTGGTGTCACATATTTATGCTTCGTGAGTGTATCACATCATTTTGACGGTACTGCATTATGCAGCCGGATAATGTCACATATTTTTGCTGCGTACGTGTCGGCACATATTATTGAACTCGATCATGGGTCAGATATTTTTGGTAACCTTCGCATAGGAACATATTTATGCTCGTGACTGTACATGTGGACAAATTTTAAAAATATTTTATGTCAAAAGACATTTGACATAATATATTTTTTTAATATGAACATAAACAGGATCTTAATGTGAAATAGGCAATATTTGCACAATCATTGGACCAAACTGGCTCTAACTACAAAAAATAAGCATTACTTTGGCAAGGTTATTTCAATTTGAGCTCTCACCGCAATCCAGACATCGCATTGGTCTAATCGCCCCCCGGCCGGACCATTAGTGGTTACCGGCGATACAAGCCTGGCTCAATCGACAAACCACGACAGACATTTAAAACGACTAACTTTAAGCTGTACTTTTACGTAATCTGTTAAAGCAGAATGTGTCCGGTTTTTTCGTACAGTGCTCATTTCGTTTCGTTCTTTCTACATTTTAAATTAGTTTTCGTCATTCCTGTTTACCATATTTAAACTATCGAAAAATAATATTCTTATAATTTAGGTCCTGTTAAAGAGAAACTCATTTATTTATATTTGAATTTTGTCCTTGGTATTGTAAATAAACTGTACTTAATGCTTTTACCAGATATATTCGATAGGAAGAGATAAGAGCAGTAGATAAATACCAAAAAATTTCAAATTTCATAAATATGAAGGGTCTGATAAGATCATACTACACACATTCTTACCCTCTTAACATATGCTAAGTAACCACAATTGACAATTAATTAAACATCGTCTGACACGATAACAGCATCCTTGTCAGCCGGCGGATCAAAACGACCCCGATAATTTGATAGCATAACGGTCACTAAATATTAACCCTCGTGATCGAAACACCACATAACACTTCACACGTCCAAACTCCCAAACTATTCTAAATGCGAAACTATATTTAATAAGCAAACCCTAAAGTTATGAATCCCTTTGTATTCTAACCTCTTCTACCCATGTCTAGAACTGAAAGTTTGTACGAATTCGGCTAATGACCAAGCGATTGGGAGAGCCGGGGGCTCGAAGGCAATTTATCACAATATAGGAAACGCCCACGGCTGACTCAACGGATTCCGTGCCATCGGAAATTATTCGGAAAAGTGCACGATTTGATTTACGTAAGTGACGGCGCGGCGAAAATAACTATGCATTTGGGCGATTGATTTTTTTTGCATGCTATCAGAGCTCACGAGGGGCTTGTCTATACCAATATTATAAAGAGGTTAAGTTTATATTCTTGTAACGGAAAAAGTCAACTCAACCGATTTGAATGACTTTCGGTAAAGAGATAAATGGAAACTTAGGGACAATTGGGTCGACGAAATGTAGGCACAACTAAAACTTTGTATATGATTAGAGACGTCGTGAAAACCCACAACAAAAGAATTACCAACGCTTACAAAGCTTTATATCGGGAGTCGAAAAAGATACAAATTTACGGATGTATAAGTTTTGGGAATCTTATCAATGTTACTTTTGTCTTTTTATCTGATATTGCAAACCATCCGTGATTGGAAAAGAGCAACACTAAAGTTTCTCGCCCGGTCTGCTCCACTAATGACTGCCTTCCGAATACGGTGGTATAGTAAATTTAGAAATGACTGAATCTAAGTGATGTATTTGACATTTTATAGATTCAAAATAATTTCATTTCATATCATTAACTTTTTTAACGACCCAAATCTCATAATCTCTTCTTTACTAATTAAAATATCATTACCATAACAGTTAACTTGATTAATAAAATATGAAGTTATTCACACATGTTCTTATTAAGTACGTTGCTCGACAAGCCGCACTGTGTACACGGTATATAATCCTGCGCCATAATTAAGTTTGGATTTGCGTGGGGTTAATGTTAAAAACTTAATGAAAGGTCGGTTTTTGGTAGGAATTACGGTTTGAACTTGCAGGTTTGTGTGTTAATTGTTATTTACAACATTGTACACGTAGACTCGTTGGTCCCGCAAAATTATTGTGCACGACGTAAATCCAAAAAAAATTGCTATAACAATGAAAATGACACAGCCAACAACGACCCTTCATTCAGCTACATGCTGCAATTTCACTTGCACAGTATTGCAGCTTTGATTTTCAATGAAGGGACCAAGTGACAAAACGGACTAAAGGTTTGCGTAGCCATTTAAAAAAAACCTAAATATTACACGACTTATTGTCCACCATTAACCCAATAATAGAGCGCAGGCCGATGTCAAAGGCATATTAACAAAGAATTTTAAAATCCCATTTAACCTGCCGACAAGCAGCCTCCAACGGCTGTCACTCTCTATTAAAGAAATGATTACTCAGACACCTGCTCTCGAAATTATCGCAACAATCTTCAAAACGTTTTAATGCGCCTTTTGTGACTCGCCGTAATTTCACAATGTCTGCCTTGTTTGAAGTTCGTCTCGGGCCCAGCAACAAAATTAAGTTTGCAATCCGCCTAAGGGATAATACCCCATGGCGCTTGTGAGGACAACCGATTAAACACAACTGTTTGGTACTTAGGCAATTTGTTACAGGATTATAGAGTAATTCATCTTTATATCCAAGTATACGCTGATGTTCTACAGGATTAGGCAGCATTTAAACTATTTCTGAGGCCGACAAGCGTCAGTCTCAGTTACTAGAATGTCATATTTTGGGTTAAGTGAAGGAAATGAATAATGGCATCTTTTGACTCATCCTTCTTATAGCTTAATATTTGTTGTGATATTTACAATGAGTTAAATTCAATTTTAACGATGAAGCAAGGCATGGTCAGGTAGATTTATAGGTAGAAAGCTGTATTAGTCTTTATAAATGTCTTCGCCACTAATCCGTTCTACGTCAGTGTAATAACAGAGGTTCTATGCCTCCCAACTGTACCTAATGGACGTCCAGTCTAATGGCAGAAGTTACATATATGGAGTGTACTTATAGAAAGAGAACAAAAGTTGTCAGATTGGGATTTCAATGCAGAACGAAAATGAGATTAGAAGAAACTATTCAGAAGGGTTAGGCTTTAGACCTTCAAACGATTTTCAATTCTAGTACCTAAACTACAGTAAAACGTCTTATTGTAAAGTTAAGAAATTAATTTCTCAAAGTACTATTTAATTAAGATTGCCTTCAAGCTATGCGACGTTACGGCTAACGTCGCTACCCGGCGGTAGTAATAATAATCGATCCCTTCAAATCATTACACTACAATCGCTGCGAATACCCGAATAAACCGTTCAAGTTTTGTGTTTCAGAATCGTTTGAAATAAACCGGCCAAAGAATAATTCTTGAATAAAAGTCACCCGGGGAATTTTGAGGCCATTGTTTCAATGGAACGATTTCAGGCGGATATTAGCCGTCCAAAGCAGGCGCGGTCGCTGAAATTATATCTAGAGAAAACTCTATGAGTCTTTGGGAGTTTGTTGAATAACGGGGCGAGCCGGAGCCAAATTTTGTCACATTAAAATTTCATATTTTATTTGAGCTGCGAAATTATAACTTTAGAATGCCTTTTCCTTTACAAATTAATACGGCCCGTTCGAATTAATTTAGCGCGAAATACGAATTATCATAAGATGAGGAAGCTGAGAGTAATGTTTTAAAGACGCATAATGGAAATGATAATGTACCGAGCCAATATATTCAGTCCTTGAAGTATTTTATTTATTGTATGTACTTATTTACATTAATGAATACTAGAAATACATTATTTGAATATTTTTAACATATTGGGTTTAAAATCGGTACTACCTATTTGCGGCGCATATTGCAGAAATAAATTGCATACGATTTTTTTAACGACAGCTTCACGTGTTACACGAATATATTCAGATTCGCGTCAAACGGGGCTCCGGCTGGCTCGAAAATACTTAATCTGGCCAATTTTAAAATTCTAATTCATATACTAGAAAGATAATTCTATTATTGGGACTTTATGGTCTGTAAGTCTGATTTTAATCGTGGTAGTAAGTCGCAAGTCGAACAAAAATATTAAAAACCTAAAAAGTCTTAATTAGGGTTTTTTTTAATCTTTATTTAGTTAACTAGGGTTTGATCTCTTAAATAATAATCACTTTTTATGCCGCCCAACAATGGAACGCGATGTAATTGTGGGAAGTTCGTCTCAGCTTGATCTAAACAAAAAAACATACTCTAAATATAAATTTTCATATCCCTAACGTGAGAAAACATGTCTTTCAAACAAACTTTCAGCGCCTTTATACTCCTTTCCAGTTCTCTTTTCATGACAAATAGTAGTTTAACACTTTCTCTAAAATCGTATTTGACTCTTTCTTTAACTTCACTGGTTTCAACATTTTTAAAGCCAGAACAGAAAGTTACTTTTCGCCTTTCTCGTCGGTATTGGTTTAAATATACCGTGAAA
This sequence comes from Cephonodes hylas, assembly GCA_030295005.1. Lineage (NCBI taxonomy): Eukaryota > Metazoa > Arthropoda > Insecta > Lepidoptera > Sphingidae > Cephonodes > Cephonodes hylas. The sequence continues at coordinate 10,084,223 of AP025366.1, forward strand.
GAAATTTCCAATACTCCCATAGCAAACATTTTTTTATGTTTCTTTCAAAACAACATCAAAGCAACGTTCAAGGTAATAAAACACTTTTGATCAATAAGTTTTTCGCATAAAAACTTTTTCATGAACCTGTACCGATAAAACAAACTTTACATTTGTCGCGTAAAGTTTCCAGTCCCGTATCAAATGATATCGTCTTCAAAGACAAAACATTCGCCTTACCCTCGAGTTAAATAAATGCTTCGAATTTCCAACTTCCAAGTCTTTCGAACTCCGACGCAATTTTTGCGGGACTTTATTTTATTCAGTTTTATATTTTTAAGTTCATTTCATGTTTGGAATAATAAATAAATTTAAGATAGACCTGTTGGAGCCAGATTAGATCGCAGCATAAATAAAGTGGCTTGCTCTTTAACCACGGTTCTAATATGTAAGAATTCAACGAGGATTCGGGCCTCTTTTGACGTCCCTTTAGCAAATTACCTATTAGCTATTCTGTTAATTGACACACAAGAAATATTTAAAACAATTTTGTGAATATTCTTCAAGGTGTGAAACGTGAACGTTAAAAATAAATTTGAAGTTATAGCTATATTAGCCCAGTTGGACCTGGGTATACAGTTTTATCGCACTACACCAAGTTATGAAATCGAGATATATACACGCTAAAAAAAATAAGATTATGAATTTATAATCTTTATTTATTCTTTCTTTATTCATGAGAGCAGGCTACATACAAGGAGCTTAAATATTACATGAAATTTAGTTAAAATACAGCTCAATTAAAGACAGAATAACAACTTTGAACATCAATGCACTTATTTTCTGCATTCCGCATAAGATGTTCATCACTTTCCTCTACCACTGGCACGGCACCTAGCTTGGAATTTGGCATGTTCGTCCCGCGTTGACGATCCACTTACTAGCACAAATAGTTAACTAACTTGGCGTTCTTGAAACTTCTGGAAAATGTTCTCGAGGGTAAATTCTTCAATGAACAGTTACTTGCGTAGTAACATTACAAGAGCGGTGAACGTGTAAACACGCGAACCACGAAACCCGCGCCGCTTTAACGTAACTACCGTTCGATCTACACAGTGCATTGAAATAAATGCAACTACATACAAGAAAAACTCTTTTTCGTAGCACATTCATAATACGTTTGGCATTGGACAATATATTAGAATCTATAAAAATAACAAAGATAAAAAATCCCATAAACACGTTAACCCTAACTAAATATGAAGCACTCTAAAAAGTAACATATACCAAGACCAACCTCTTACTGTCAACACAAAGAAGAGACTACCACGCTCGTGATATAAAAAAATGTTAAACTTTAAAATCAAGACACAAAAACATGATGCGTGAATAAAAAATATGAAGTGGAACTGAATGATTCGCAAAAACCCATATTGGGAAATATCCACAAACGAAAGGTCCGAGCTACAAATTGCTACGTTAAAGGGACTGTGAACAAAGGGAATGAATTTGCACACTCCAGCCGATTTATTCGCTCCCAAAACATGCAAATATGAAAGCAACAGCGCGATAAATATTTATTTCTCATTTCAACTCTTAGCCATTTTAATACCCTGGAATTAAAATGTCTGACTTCATTTAGACATTTTAGTATAACTGTCTTATTTGATTTTGTATTGCAGTAATAACAAAATGTTTATTCGTGTTTATTAATAACGGCCTTCTAAGAAAAAAATAATAATTTAGACCTTGCACGGGTTGGTGTACATGAGACACCCATAACACCCATTTTAGAAATAAATGAACAATATACGCGCTTATTTAAGAGTAGAGGTTCTTTTGATCTTAGTTAGAGGCTCTTTTAAGATATCTCTATAGGCTCTTTTATAATAAAAAAAACTTAATTAATACGGCAGCAATGTTACTAATGACAAGGTTGTTCTGTTCGTCTTTCCGGAAGGCAACGTAATGTAATTAGTAACCAAACAAAAGCCAGAACAGATGCTGCCTTGTGTAATTATAATTATTATCTATCGAACATAATGAGGGAAATGTTTCATCTACCAGTATTGTAGGCCATGATAAGAACACCTACGAACTAATTAATTGCTCTATTAAGTCAATACGTTGCTTATCAGTAATATAAATATTTCCTCGTTAAAATTTTGCAGCGTGTTCGAAATACTCCTTAAAGAAATTCTCAGTAACAGCTGAGAGTTTGTTAATGGCCACTGCACTTACTTGAATCCAGAAAGGCAACTTCTTGCTTTTTTACAGGCTAGAGTGTGAATGTACGGCTTTTAATTGTATTGTAATTTAGTAACAGCAATAAAATGGTAATGGTAAAAAAAGACTTTTAATTCAAAACTTTTCTCTTCTTCACCATCAGGTAATTTTAAGGCTTGCTAAGGATTTAGTGCCATTTATACACACGATTCTCTTTTGTTACAGATACCAAGGACATCATCAACAACCCACAATGTTCTAAGATGCCAACACATATCCCCATCGCCGTGACTGTCGCAGAATGTGAGCGGACCTCTAAGTGACGTGATGCAATTTGTAATGCTGAACTTCTTAATAATGTTCGACGTGGTGTTCATATTCTTTCTGTTCCTCATCGCTGTGACGTGTGTTATGAACTACATGCCTGGGAGGAAGCGGCAGGAGGCGACGGAAGATGACGTGGACAATGACGTCATTCCTCCTCCTCCTTTGTTTGCTGGCGATGATGAGGAGTATCCCTGCAGCAGTCGGGACACGTACGTGGTCATATCACCGCCACTAGACACTGAGAGAGTGAAGGATGGTTGTCCTGTGCACGTGGTGTAGTTATTCGCAAGCACTGACTTAACAATGTAAGTTGGATATTATTTCCTAAAATTTTATGAACTGATAATAACAATTTGTCTTTCATAAACTGTTTTTGGTTTGGTTTCTCCTTTCGTTGTTACATTCACCAATCATTAAGCTTAGCATTGCTGTTATTTCATTTACCTTTTTCTCGCTAGGCCCAATAGTATTCATATGTTTCCGACAATTTTCATTATCGCCAATGTCGGATAAAAGAAATTCTTACATATGACCTTTAAAATTAAATTTGTTAAAATTTTTGTTGCTCCCAAATATATTTTTACTGTGAGTAATTTCTTTTAAGTTTTAATGCGGATTTTTATTTTCAACATCTTTTAATTACACTAGGTAGGTTTTAAAATTACAAGGAGTTAACAATTCATGAGCTTTAAGTATGTCACCACTTGCTACATTCCTACAACCATATAAATAAGCAAAAAATACTAAGAATAAGTTTTCTTGGGCAGGAAATCTCATTACTTGCCTCAGTTCAGAAACAATACTATTTATTTCAATCTGACGAAGGTCCGCGTACCCAACATTACAAACTATATTTACGCATGAGAGACTCACTATTTATTCATATTTTACGCTCGTCAGCAATAGAGCTATACCTTTATCATAATCATCAATATATCAGATAATATTAATGGCATTTTTTTTAATGTTTTAGTACTTTTTTAGTCTCAATATTTAAGCAATCGTTGACTATATTACCTGTGTTAGTTTTGTATTACGACCAGAATATTTTTCAGGCAACGATTGAAAGGGTGCTTAAAAGAAGTATAGCGTAGCACTCATAGGATCATCAATAATATATAAGACACGCATAAATGTTTATATGTGCAGTAACCTAAATATTCCTTATGTGATGTTAATCAAGTTTATTTGCAGATTCTCTTATATTTAATCCGCACATATAGAATAATTTTCTACCATTGGCCATCGTATAATTAGCGAGTAAGTGTCTTTTATAACCATATAAATAATAAGGATGCAAAAATTTAAATACAAGTAACTTACTAGAAAAATGTTGCGTGTTTTAGGTTATATTCAACATTGTCGTAAATTACACTCAATTGGCTATGTTCATGAGCCATACCACAAATAATGCCTGGCATCTAATCTTTACAACACAGGTATTGGCGTTTTGCCATAGCCTCGTTCCTTAGACCTAGCAGAAAACCTAAGTAACACCTGATGGCTCTGACCTAGTTCCAACGAGGATTAACAACGAAGCAACAATCCACGAACAAAACAACAATCGTATTAATTACCTCTCAGACTCAAGAAATACCATAGCAAACCATTGTTCTAAGCTCATCGCAATTTCTACGACTTCTTACTCATGTTTTTAATATCAGCCAACTTGAGCAAGGGTGAAAAGATAGTTGTGTAGTAATCTCTGTCACGCCAACTGACTTTGTATCAATACATAACAAAGAATTATTGCATTACTGTGTAATGTTGATGAAGCCTAAAAATTTAAAATATAAATTATAATGAAATGTCTCTTGTTGCAGATCAACGTAGGAGTTTATTACGAAGAAGCCTTATGAGATTGTAGATGTCGGAAAAAATGTAGACATTTTTTACCAATTAGTAAAGTTTTAAATAAAAAATCTTGTTACATATATAAGGGTGGTAACTCGGGACGCAAACGGAAAAGACATGATTCGGTTACAACAATAAGCACTGGAAAGCTGAAGGCATAGTACATCAATTACGTAGGCAATAGAATAATCGACAAAGGAATTAGACACATAGTATATGTAGGAGATATTGTTGTTAATAAATGTATTATTTTCTGTGCGTATATGCAATTTGTGAATACAGGACGTTACGAGAGATATTAAATTATTTGTGTATACTATTAAATGTAGTGGATGATAAAACTTTTTATGTAAACGATACCTTCTTGTTGAACAATAAAAAAAAGCTTAAGAATGGATAAGAAACAATGTATTTTATATAATAATCACAAATATTTGTGCCTCAGTTAATATTTACTATTATTTATTAATGTCAGTTTCTATATTACTTAAAAAACGTCTTTTTTGTTCTTCGAACCAGGCTATAATATACATTTTTTGTTATATAATTGTAATAATAACAATTTTCAAAGCGAGCACATTGCATACACACACAGGAAACCGTACAACTAATAATGTTAAGATGTTGGGAGTTATTTTGACGCTCGAGGCCTAATTGTATGATTTCCGTTGTGTTAATTAGTTGGAACAAACAGTAGACGGATGTTTTTACGTAGCTACGCAGGCTCTTTAATCGCGTAAGCAAATAATTTGTTAAGTGTTCAATTTTCGCTGCAAATATTCGCAAGTGCTTGTTTAAGACGAACGTGACTGAATAATAGTTAATAGTTAACAATATTAGTTCATAACTAGGCGTACGTTCCGCTTAATTTATTTTTAAAGTTTTGTATTAATAACTGCCTTTTTATTGTTATTTGTCAACTACCTAATTATTGTTAATTCTCAAGGAGGCTAGCTTAAACTATATTTGGCCTAAATGGAGGTAAGGCTTCGTTGCGAATTTCCCGTCTGTTATTGTTTTATCAAAATTTATTCTATTTCTTTTTTATAAAGTTGCCTATTGAAATTGTCACATTTGTTCAGTAATATTATACAAATATATAGATAACAGAAATATCTTAGATAGATCATATGTTAGATAATAAGATTTAATAATAATAATAAAAAGACAATACATGTATTACGGAAAATGTTCTCATATCATTCTGAATATTTGATAGTTTAGCGAAATGTTTCTTTTTATCTGTGTGTATTCGCTTTTACATACCTACTTTGTTGTACAAGAAAACTTAATGAAATATAAATAATATATGATAATTTGCTATAATTTATTTTAGGTCTTCTAAAAATATATTGTTATTATAAAAAAAAGTGTAAAACGTGTTCCCATAAGAATATTTTCCTTGAAAGTATAATTTGTGCATTCTATAAAGCATTTAATTTTGCATATTGAGTATTTATTATAAAGTTACAATTTTGTTTTTTTTGTGGTTGATAGATTATAATTATGTTAAGTTAATATTCACAGAGTATTTTGAAATTGTTTATTCAAATGTAGTGTAGGTACCTGAATTTTTTGAAATACCAAAGTATAAATTGAATAAATATTAAAACATCAAAACTTACGCTATGTGATATAATAATATACACAATTTATAAAATGTAGTTAATAGACAATTAAATGCATTGTTTTGAAATGATTGTAATAAATGTTACATTGACGTCTGTTACGCTAACGGGGAAAGATACTAAAAATAAAAATATTTTATGTTAATGTCTTAATGTTCTTAAGAGATGAGCCGTGCAAATTTCTCATGAAGATGATAGAAATTCCAAAAAGTCATAATGAAACCACCCCGCTTTCATGTTTGTTTACGCTGGATTAGTAATATTTATCATTCACGATATAAAAAAAATAATAATTTACACCAAAAACACGTTTCCAAGAAGTGAACAAACAAATTCCACGTTAACGTAACAGCGTCAGGAATGTCACGACATAATGATGTAATAAATAAAATGCACTAAAAAGTGACGTCATATTTGGTTGTTATTATTCGCTCCCTTGAATTTTGAGTCCATGATACTTGAATTGGTTTAACAGTTAATTTAACTATATTCATCAATTAATAATGCTATTAAAGACTAATAGCTGTTAGTTACTGTGCATGCCGCTGTCGATCCTGAAGCACAGGAGTTGCAGTGGCGGGTGTGTGGTGGGATAGGGAAAAGTAATAGTTAAGTTAAGTAATAGCTGTGTAAAAGTTGTGTTTATCTGCAATATAAATATACCCCACATTTACATACATAGTTCTGACCTATAATACCTACCTGATCTATCCAAAATCGAGATCGAATCTGCAGCCTCTCATCTCGCAATCTGGTATCTAGCCAACTGCGCCACGGAGCTATCAAAAATGAAATATAAATGTTTCTATTGAAGAAACGTGCGAATGGATTGATATGGTAATAAAATTGTACAAGGTTTGTATCTCAATCTATGAACCAGCGAACAAAAATCTCGACAATTTACAAAACCTTAAACACAGTTTCCGAACGCGCGGAAGGGGACAATTTTGTACAGCCTCAAGTTTCTGAACAAAATCTCGTAGCCGAGACATTTTAATTAACGGGATCCTACTTGTGCCAATAAAGTGTCAAGATAATTTTAGGTGTTCGTCGAGCACCTGCGACGAACTTCGACAGCAAATCGATAAAACAAACAAGAATATACAGAATCTACTCCAAACTCAGCGTATTGTTAAACTCCTTTGTATCGCGCGAAATTACAAAGCGTACGCGTATATGATGCGTATGAATATGAAATGGGTATTTCGCAATATTTTTTCACAATTTTCCAGCTGCGTTACATTTTATGGCATAGATACTCACAAAGTGTTCATTGTTTCCGTTTCGGTTTCATTGATGAAGTAAAATAGACATAATTCAAAAGTTTATATTTGACTGGAGCCTGTCAATCTTTGGACGTCTTTGACTGATGATGATTACCCATGATGTTAAGCGTAGTTCGTAAAACTGTTTTTTTTTTTTTTAATTGCCTAAGCAGGCAGACGAGCTGACGGCCTGATGGTAAGCGGTCATCGTCGCTCATGGACTTGGCAATGCCAGGGGCACAGCCACGCCGCTGCCTACCGTGTGGAAAGAACTCTTTTTAAGCCTCGTTTGAAGAAGGCCATGTCATAGCGCTCGGGGAACACCGAGGCAGGGAGTTCATTCCAGAGCTTGCACGTACGTGGTAAGAATGACCTCTGGAAACGCACCGTACGCGTACGTGATTAATATAATTATAAGATTAACTCTTTACAGTGAACGCAACCTGCAAGCGCAGTAATAGACGGACTCTTGAAAGATCTTTTACCTATATTACAAGCAGCATAATCTAAGATCAAAAATTTACTGAAAAAAACTGAAAAAAAAATTTAAAGGCAGTAATCCTGTTTTTATCCTTAACATATTGCGCGCATCATTCTTTGCAACGTCACAATCTTTTGCAGCTTTACTTTAATAAAAATGCCATTGCTTCACTCGTGGCACTCTTCACAATAACATTTACGGGTTCCATTGCTGCTTCATTAAGCTTTAGTTAGAGATTACGTAACAATACAGTTGCGGATAGATTTAGCCCGCAATCTATTTGGAACTCAGACGAGGTGAACTTCCGACCTTGTCATGCGAAGGTACAAATAAGTGCTTGCTAGAATACACGACCTTAAGCCGCTTTTGTCTAACATTTTTCAACATACACAATAGTCGACCAAAGGAAGAGCTAATTATATAGGTAGTAGATTCGTCAAAATATGGTATCTATATACGCAGAAATATATATGTATACGAGTATGTCATATTCCATGATATAAATAAATAAATACACCCAACAGTCACATACATAGTCCTGACCCCACACTAAGATACGAGTCTTGTGTCGTGGGTATCAGAAACTACGAGAGACTTTTCGGTCTCACAAACACCCAGACCCGAAACAAATATTTGTGGATCACACAAACATTTGTCTCGGTGCGGGGATTGAACCCGCGGCCGCTCGTTTCGCAAGCTGGTGTCTAGCCAACTGCGCCACGGGGCTGTCATCGCAATCTTTATATCCAAAACACAATCTTACACAATATCATTGAATTCTTTTAACGTCAGCAGAGTCAGCAAAAGTGACATACAACATATTCCGAAAAACCATTGAAATACGAACTGTCAACCCTAATAATAATAAAAAAAATACTGTAGGTACTGATCTGTTTACGTCATAAAACAGCTAACTCACTTGTTGGTCCAATAAAAAAGACTCATTTCATACAGTTAAGAAAAAATACAATTGTTTCACTGTTACTCCTGCTCGATACCGAATGTCAACTCAGCTCAGCCACAAACTTAGTTAGCAAATTGAGTTACGTTGGAAAACAAGACGGCGGCTTCGACCGCACCAAGACGAAAATTCGTGTTATCTGAAAATATTTATTTTGGTGTTAGTTTGTGACACTTGAGTTTCTAATATGAGAAGAAACATGATGTGTATGCATATAACAATTTGGAATTTACACAAAAGCATAGATACATAATCAAAATTGTATGTTGGCTTTGCAAAATGGTATACAAAACAAGTTCATTTCCATCATAATATTTTTGTTAAAACCACTTAAACTTTTCTGGCAGTGTGTGGCCATTTCACATTTCACGAAACCGCCTGTCAACTATCCGTCACCCAATACTGTTTCCGCTTCCTTTTGACAACCCTAAGGACATAATTTTGTTAATACAAAAAAAAATACTCTTGCTCCCAAAACGATGTCTCCGATACTTACCTTGTATGATTACTGGAGTCAAGAGTGTCACGATAAAAATAGTACAGAATCTAAGTTATTTACCTTGTAAGATCACTACGGTGTCAAGAAAATAATAGTTGGCAATATAAACAGGTAAAGCTACACGGAACCATCCGTCTTGCGTCACGATTGTTACTAAAAATATAAATCACCCCCGACGCACTGACAGCTTTTGTGTTTTACTGCTGAAAAGAGAAAAAACGACGGAGAAAAAACACTGTAATCACATGGTTCCGCAAAAGCAAATTCTTCATTATTGCGGTAAACAAGAATCAAATTAATGGCTGACTTTTAAGATGAAAATTGCCGGTATTACTCAATCAATACAAAGTATTATTTTAATCATCAAGTGATGGATATGCTTACATCCTACAGCACACAAAATAATATTGCAGGAGTCGGATTTTTTTCCTTTAAGGCACCACGAAGCTGTAGAATAAGCCTTCAACTTCAATTTTAAAAGCCTAAACAGACATTAAAATTTTATTTATTTGTATAAATACACCACACAAATAAATCACTCCGTTTCAGCCATTACATCGCGGATCCATAAAACCGCATGGGATGAGACGTGGGCGTATTCGAAGCCTAGCACGTAAATGTGCATTGAATTACGCGACGGATAAACACGACGGTTACGTTCGGCCTGATGTGGGAAACAAATACACGGAATACCGGATTTAACAAAATTTTATATTCGCATTCACGCCTTCGGAATGTTTATTCCTAAATACTGTGCGACGGTAGAGAATTTCACTGATTTCAGGACGTAAGCTGTTTAGTATATTATACCCATACATACATAAACAAATAAACAGATTTAAGCTTGTTACTAATTACTACTACTTACTAATAGTCGTAAGAAGTTTACTTCTAAGTCCCACGTAGTCAAAAAGCATCCCATTGCCACTTCAAGCGCTTTTCCAGACTCCGTGCTGCCCCTAACACATTCTACATAATTAAATGTCGAAACAAATGACTGTCGTTCGCACAATACACGAATGTAGACAAGCCCATAGACAGTCACAGTTTGCAATATGGAGTTAGATTGGTTTGTATGTTTAAAAATATGTTTGTATTAAAAATATCCTCACTGACGGTCTAAAACAATAAATACTTACCAGCTTTATCAATATAAAACCACGTAGTTTAGATCTTAATTGCAAACAATAGAGCATTTTAACCAGACAATGGAATAGTATATAACATAACGTAAATTGTCTAATATTATTGTACCATTTGCATTCAGGTATAAGGACAACAGATTTGAAGAGTCTTTTTAAAGTATGGTTAATTTTGAATCAGCTCAAATACGTCCCAACTTTGTGCACAGGCCTTTTCTAACTGAGGATTTTCCACCACGCTGGCCTAGTGGCGGACTAGACACCTAAGAAGTTTCTGAAAACTTTTAAGTGGACAGGTTCCCTCACAGTGTTTTTCTTCGAGCTATCTAAGTAATTTTTCATTATGAATAGCTTCGAAGTCAGTCGTGTGCTTGGGATTTGAAACCGCGACAGCCGAGATTTTTGAGCGCACCTAAAGTTGATTCCAACACTAATTAATGTAAAAATAAAAATAATTTTATGTATTTCATGAAAAACTTACTTTGGTCGCAGCTAAGAGTGACTGAATTCTATAGACTACGATTATGCGACGTTAAACCGTTACGATGACGCGTTTATATAGAATTCTCTTTTTAAATATTTAAAAATGGAATGTCGACGGTTGAATCGTCGACGCGGTTGAAGTACAACTTCTATGACCTAGTAACAGATACGATTCAGATAAAAAAGTCATATAATTAAAATCTGTATTAATATTATGAAAAAAGTTGGTATATATTTTTTAAACCATGACATTCATTTCATTTATTAAAATTATATATTAAAGGTAAGAAACATAAGCTCTAGTCTGAATTTCTTTTTTGGAAATATTTGCATCAATTGTTAATACAATTACGGGTTATTAACGGTAGGCTGTATTACGTGGCATGTTTTTTAAAAGAAACTTTCTTTATTGTTAAATTATTTTTAACTCTTTGTTGTACAGAAGCTCGTGCGACGTATATGGGCTTATTAAAAATAAATGAGTTGAAAGATTTTTCTCCTTGGATACTATTACCATAGAAAGATATTACGTACGTGTACCAGTATCTTCTTCTTCTTCATCAACCCATATACGCCCACTGCTGAGCACGGGTCTTCTCCACCATTGAGAGGGTTTTAGGCCATAGTCCACCAGGCTGGCCTAGTGCGGGTTGACGGACTACACATCTAAGAAATTCCTAAGAACTCTTAGGTGTGCAGGTTTCAACACGATGATTTCCTTCACCGTTAAAGCAAGTGATAATTCAATGTGAATACACACATAATTTCGAAAAGTCAGTGGTGTGTGCCTGGGGTTCGAATCCACGACCGCCGAGATTCTCGACCACGGCCCATTGCCCAAACCTCGAGGCCGTCACATATATCATTATCGAAATGATATATCAGTATCGAATTCATCAAACATCATCATTTATCAAATATGCATCTTAATTATACATACTTAAAAAGCGAGTTAAATGAAATAAAGCAAGGGAAATGTGTTTCATGTAACCGCCGGGTGTCAGTTCATCCGAACTACGCAAACACAATAAATCAATGACAACGGAACTGACTGTTTTGGGGTGAATAAAATAGTTTCCGTCTACCGTCCGGAACAAGGGCTTACTTTAACGCTATAAATATAGCATTTTAACTCAGTGAAAACATTTACTCATATATATGTATGTATGTTCATGTCTATAGTCCTGGAGGGGTAGATAGAGGTGCATTTCTGCACCCACATTTCTCCAGGTATGTATTAATCGCACATCATAGGGGTAAAGCCTGTTGACGTTTTACGGACAAAATTCCGTTCCGTACTTTAGAAAAGGAAAACACTCCCCTTTCAATGAATTCATCAAATTTTCAATCCAGATGCGACTGTAATATGAATACTATAAGGACTAGCTGTTGTTATGTATAAAAGTCATCGAGTCTTCCAAGTAAAGACTATTATAATATAAGTCCATCGGTTGAATATGATTCCGCTCCTGTAAGCTAAGTTATCCTCTGGGAAATGCACGAAGGATTTAGATAAATTGTATGCTGGAATACGATTTCATTCACGTGCCTTTTATTGTATTCTCATTGTACAAAAGAACTGCAAAATGTATTTAAATATGCTCTCTTCTGTTATTGTCAGAAGAATGAAATATGGTTCAATCTAGACAACTATGGACATTTAAATGTGAAAATGACGTGTCAGACGCCATTGGGCTACTATTTTTTTTTAATCAGAAAAGTAACCGAACCCATTAATTAAAGTAAAGAAAAACGCTTATTACTAGTCAATACCATTAAATGCAATATTTTAGAAAAAAATGCAAACGATGCCTGTCTTTAGAATTTTTAAGAATTTTCATACCTCCTACCGTATCTTGGTATAACGTTTCATTTGACATCATTAGCAATTCATTAGAGATTATTATCAATTCTAAATTCAACGCAATTACGAATTATCCAAAAGCATCTTAGCACTTCTATCGTCAGATCTCTTTTACTTCCTCAATTCAATCATTCGTATTTCCTACACCTAACAAACACTTGTTTCAGTGGTTGTCTACATATTATAATTTTGCTTGCAATCATTAAAAATTGTGGGCCCATTGAGGTCTCTTCAATTACCTTGAATTCCAATTTGCTAAATAAATATTATACAAAAACAAAAAAATTGCCAGTTTGATCATAATTGGCGGGTCGCCCTGCCCTCCAAACTTCTTGACTGCTGAACTTTTTTGCTTGAGAAAATCGAAAGTTTACGGTTTTAATAAGTCCACATCCGCGAATCCACGATAATCTTTTTTATGTGTATAGTTCATAAGAAGCAAATTTCATGTGCGCTGTTCGTCATTATATGAATAGTATACATATTTTATTTTTAATCAAGAAAGTTTCGAGACATAAATGGAATTGTTCCTCTCTGTGCAAAGTTCCCTTGAAGAGATCGCACCAAGCGATAAGATCCCCAATTTGTCTACCTATTTCTTTATTGTTGCAAATAAAAAGAGTTTTTCACAAATTAAGGGGTATTTATTTATTTTTGCCTTTTTTCGCAAAACTGATTAATCTTTAGATATGGACGTAAATTTTTTTGCACTACAGTGGACGTAGAGTCTCACAGGCTACTTGTTTTCGATTCCTTAGTTCTGCCTGATTCTCCCATTCCGCATTACCACACATTTGCAGACTAACTCATAAAAATGAAAATCTATAAATCAACGAAAATATGCAAACTTGAATAAACCAAACTCCACGCAAAAACCCCAACACTGTATCAAGACATAAAAAGGTTATAGTATTCTTTGCAGGAGTCAATAATACTAAAATGGCCATTAATGTGCCCATTAAAGCACCTACTGTAGCGATGGAGATTGTAAATCGACTCCCATAAACAGTGACGCAGAATGTCGAAAACGTAAAGACGAACTCATGGCGTTGTGTTTATTTTCATTTATTACTCAAACTAAGCGGCTTTCTCTTTCGATCTGAATCTTTTTGTTCCCCTAATTCCTTTCGAGATTCCTTTTCCCTTTTGCATCAAAGACAGTGATATCATTAGTATAATTTGCTTGACATCCCCATTGGCCTCGGAATTTGGAATTTTTTTCAATGAGAACATGTAAGATGATCTTGTTGTTTAAAGTTTTGGGATTAGCATGACAAATTCATTGGCAATTACAATGAATCAAACTTTTTTGGATATCAAGCTTTCCAAAACGATATTAGTTACAGGTATTGACATCTTTAAACGTCTATGGTACACGTGAATTGCAGTATATTTCTCGTTAGAGTAAGAATAATCTAACGATGTTAAAGTCTATTATAGGACCCTCACAAAATAAGTAAACTACAAATGTATCGTAAAATAAAATAAAAAAGGTCTTAACAATTAAGTGTTTAAAATATTATTTCTTCGGTAAATACACAACCACAAATAACTGAATTTTTCTTAATATAAACTTTATTTACATTACTGCGTATAATATATGCTAAAATATCACCTTTCACAAAAAAGTGAAATGAATATAACTATCAAATGAATAAACATGTTGTGAGATAGTAATATTAACCTACATTTGCCTTTTCAAGTTCGCTGTAGGAAATCTAGCTGCACTAATTATGACCTAGCACTATTTCTATGATCCATCAGCGTAGTTCAAGTTAGTATTTTTAAATGACCTACATCAGACGCATAAAGAGTATTTGTATCACACTGTGTACGAATTATTAAATATATTTCACTCGTATTCGATGGCAAATAGTACGTCTAGTAATATTTACATGTATAATCTCAGTAATCTGCAACAATCAGTCAGATAAAATTTAGCTGAAATAGTAGATTAAAATGTGGCTAACAATCTTTGCTCAATCAATATAATAAGGCTGAAGGGTTGTGAGTTTGACTGGTTGAAGGTGCTGATCTGACAAAAATTAAAAACAAGATAATTAAATTGTGCAATTATTTTAAAGTTGCGTGCTTCGCAAAAAAGTAGCACATCATTTTTTCTACTAAAAACTATCCAAGTAATCTGTTGTTAGCCCATTTTCTTTAACCACATATTCCAAATAATTGCAATCGTCTGCTCGCTTCATATAAGGAGTTCCATCGGTCGAATATTTACTCAACTAAACGTGGCCTTTGTTTACTAAGATGTGTTGGTCTCCATCTACTGAAGCAACATTTTCAATAAATTGTTTAATTAGTAACCGAAGATCGTCGATTAATCGAAGCGAAGGGATAGTAAACAGAAACTCGACCCCGCACAAAATGTTGATTTTACTAATACAAATAACTTATTGGGCAAACAGACTTTTTATTCACATCGTCTTTCAGTTGTAATTTTGAATTCATTAATCAGTTTCATTTCTGTAATTTACCGACTACTCCAAAAAGGAACGAAAAATATATAGGTATGAAGTCCTTTTCGAAGTATTCTTTAAAGATGCTATGCTTACGTTTTGGAAATTTAAAATCAGAATACCAACATTTTCCCTCGGTAAAATTTAATAGTGCCGGATATTGTCATAAATGAAAACAACGCCACATGATGTCTGCAAATGAACAAAACGCACTAATGAATACACAAATATTTTGCAAAAATGTTACCGTACGTATCCGAGCACTGTTAACAGCGAGGATTCTTTTTGTGCGCCCGCCTGCGTCACCTGCACTTAACAGGAAAAACGTGGGCGGAATACTTAAAAAATTGTATGTTTTAATTTTTACCGCAACTGATGCGTATTTGAATGAAATGCTTTCGAAAAAACGGCTGGCAAGGTCTGTATGTTGTTTTTGTTTATCCTGCTTAGAATTTGGAAAAGGATAATGCAATGTTTTTTTCGGTTACTAATCTCCGTGTTGCTGGTGAGAATTTATCTAGAAACAATTCGCAATATACTGATTGCTATTTACCGCCACATTCGCCAAAAAATTTTTATATTTGGAAAAACTTTGCGTTGGAATATTTACTTACTGGATCTGAAATAGCATAAAATTATACGGAATCTCTTGACAAATACCAACACAACAACGAAACACTCGTATCCAAAATAATAGAATCCTGCGTGGGTTGAAGTGAAGAGGTGGAAAATCTAAAATCTATGGAGAACATTGAGTCCGTAATCCTTGAATTACGTGAGCAACATTCGTAAACAATTCAAATGACAAAGTTTACGAGTCGACTTGCCGATACACTGAAAAGGTAACACTGAGAAACATAATGTCTTTTGATTTATATAGCTTGAATATGACGACTGAAGCGTGCTATTATGAAATATTAAACCGAAGACTACTTTAATACATAAGTTCACAAAGCTAAAAACAAAATACTACTTTCGTCTAGAGGCTAAACTGCATTCTAGACGAGACACGATTTTTTTCATATTCAGCTATTAGTAGGTACTACTGTAAGTAATTATGGTTCCTAGCAAGTTTTGAACTAAAATTACAACAAAACAAATTCGAAAACTGAAAAAGCACATTAAACATTTTGTGTCAGTAATGTAGGTAGGTATATTGCGATGTTTGTGACTGTCACGTTTATGTACAGTTCGGTCCGCGGCTTTTAAGTAAATAAGTACATCACAAATGCGATATTGTCTACGGTCCCGGACATTATATCAAAATTAATGTAAATGGTAATAACGCAGGTTTAATTAGCCAACAGAATGAAGTTAGAAATATTCACAGAAAACAATCTTTATTAGGTACTTTGTCCTTAACCTTTCTCTGTATTCCTTCCTTGTGAGCTCAATCAAGTCACATTTCAACCACACCAGCTTATCCGAAACAAGCTACATGCTCACACAAAGGCCCTGTCTAACATTTTTCGCGGTAAATGCCTGGTCGGAAGCCAATGGGACGTGAAAAATATCCCGTCATACCTCGCGCCGGACAGCAGCTAGTTCCGCCAAACCGGCTCTTTACGAAAGAGCTGCAACACGCCGACTTTGCACATTGAAGTTTTCCGACACTTCAGAGAAGGGTGATAGTATCTGTCGCTAGCACAACCCTATGTGTAGGGTTCACACTTTCAATATAGAAATGTTGAAAGGGGGTTTTAATTTGAGAGTTTGCTGAAAATCAGACATGGAAAATTTATAAAAGTTAATAATAGCTTAAACCTAAATAAAGTATCAACAATTTCATAATACACACGTACATCCAAGTTTGCACCCCCGAAATTATAGGTAGATTTGGTTTACTGTTTGGCTACCTACAACGCATCTTCGGAAATCGTAAATTAACCATGGTTACTATACTCCCGCCCTGTGGATTGGGGGTGTAAGAATTCCGCCACGGTATCCGCTACCTGTCGTTAGAGGCGACTAACAGGGGAAACTGGGGTGGCTGGGCGTACTGCGGGGGCGGTACCCTATGATAGCAACCCCGAGATTGATGGCAGAGGGCGTGGCCTCTTAACTGTCGCGGACGTTCACAAAAGGTGAACGTCCAAATAGAGTAAGTGGAGGGCATACCAAGCCCTCCCAATTTGGAGGGGTCCATAACTGGACGGTGCGCTAAGCGGCAGCGGATCATTTAGGGCACTTCTGCCCTGAGATGCCGTAAAACCGCCCTAAATGCGCGTGATGGTCACCGAGAGGTTTTAGTCGGTATGCTGGCGTGGCCAGAGACCCCGACATACCCCTCAGGGCCTCCCCCGAGGTACCGAACAGGGGAGCTTAAGGTGCTTTCCTCTCGTAAAAAAAAAAAAAAAAAATGGTTACTATACTCACCAGTTCAAAGACAATAACAGCAAAGGATACGTAGGCGCTATGCAAACCATTTTGCGTCTCTTCTGTAAACTGTGATACAGTGATACTACAAATCACGATCCCACCCATATTTTATACACACCTTTTTCGAACCACATTGGTGCGGACATGAAAATTTCTATAATCTGCTATCATTCCCGAAATCACTAAAAAAATATCAATAAGCAATACAGCTATAACATCGGAATATAAACGTATTTATCATACTAACTGTACAGCTATGCCGCCTTTTACACGCTCATAAATAATTTTATGCGTTCTCACCGCCCCTACAGCTTCTTATCTTGCGATCAATAAGGGCCCTTCTGTACCGATCTTGGTAAATTTATTCCAATTTCCTCAACTTATATTTTTAGCTACATTGTGTTGTATTCAATCTCGCCACTTCATGCTGTGTAATTTCATTCATAATATATGTTTAATAAGTTATTTGTAGAATACTAAATGTAAAAAAGTTTACTCTGTATTGTTTATCTTTCTCTCTAGGCATTATCATTGTCTCAGAACAGAAACAACTGAAAAGCGGCCAAAAATTTTAATTATTTATCATCATAATAACTGGTTTTGTTTCAATTTCTGCAGTGATTGTGTATATGGGATTAAAATTAGCTTATAGAAAAGAAATAATAATTACTTGATTTATTTCAAAGGCGTTAATATAATCTATACTAATATTATAAAGCTGAAGAGTTTGTTTGTTTGTTTGTTTGTTTGTTTGTTTGTTTGAACGCTAGGATCTCAGGAACTACTGGTCCGATTTGAAAAATTCTTTCACTGTTAGATAGCACATTTATCGAGGAAGGTTATAGGCTATATAACATCACGCTACGACGAATAGGAGCGGAGCAGCAATAAAGAATGTTTCAAAATCGGGGACATTTTTTCCTTTTTGTGAGCTTCCGCTGCGTGCGCTGCCAAAACGGTTAAAGTTTCGCTAAAATAATGTATGAGAGAAATGTTCCTCTTTAAAAGTTCTAAAAAAAAGTCCGCGACAGCATATGTCTATTCTTTAAGGTTGGCTCACTATAACGTTTTTTATCCTAACCAAATTTATTTTAAAATAAAGTTTTATTTGTGAAGGTGTTTTTATGAATATGATATTAATCCTTATCCAAATAAATCTGTTATTCGTTACAAGTATTTCATTTTAAATAAAATTGCCCTTTACATCATTTGATTTCACTGAGTATCTTAGAAGATATTGCAGTTTTAAAATATTGATCAAGCGCGCAATAATGATGCACAAGGCGCCGATCGACGCGTTACGGTTTCACGTTTGAACAATTTGACCGAATTGTATGATTTTTGGTATGGAGATAAATAGGACTCAGAGAAGTAAAATAGACTACAACTTATTTTCCTTCTGAACTCAACCCTGTAGTCTACGCGGACGGAGTCGCGAGCAAAAGCTAGTGTTATCATAAACCGCTTCCGACCTTCCTTTAATATAGCCACATCTCTCTATATAGTGGATAAAAAGTTAAAAATCTAACATTATATAGGTATATATGTGCATTTTGCAGTGTTTATAGTGTTTCGCGTAAATCGAGAGCGATTCAAGCGCCACTAACAACTCAATTCGGATCATATTTCTTGCGCTCAAACTACAGTTTCATTGAACAAATCGATCGAAATTTCAACAAACACTTAGTCGCTTTCGTATAACCATGATTATCTTTGTGGTAACTGGTATATCATTAGACGATCTCAATGAACCTGAATCTAAAGTCAACGACTTAAATTTATGTATTTTCTTCAATATTTACCTCAATAATTGGAGTGTCGTAATTAGTTTTACCTCCTCTTCGTTGTAAAGGATGTCAATCAGCATTCTAGTGGGACTATGTTGAATTAAAGTATTCATATGATAATCAAGTATGAACAACATATATTAACATATCATATTCAAAACTTCACAGAAACGAAATATCTTAATAATCGATCGAAGCTCATGACTTTGATGTATATTCTATCAACACAAAAACACGTGACGTTAATTTATTGCGTCCATCGAAATGCATCGGCTTTTGCCGCGCGCTAGCTGTCACTTGTTCGAGATGACAGATGCCTTTTTCCCGCCCGTTTAAAAATTCCATATTTTTAAATATTCTTTTATACTCTTCAACAAAAATATTCGTGAATAGAATTCAGACTTGTGTCATCTGGTACAAGTCAGGACTTGTACATGATACAGGTATCATTATTATCACAATCAGCGCTTATAATTATTCCCACTGCTGGGCACTGGCCTATTCTACAACGTAGAGCACTTAGGTCTTGGTTGGCTACGTGGGCCTAGTACGGATTGACGGACTGCGCTCTAATAAATTCCCAGCTACTCTTAGATTTGCCGGTTTAATGTTTCCCTTCACCGTTAAAGAACTTAATAATTCATTGTGGGGTTTGAACCCGCGTTCGCCGAGATACTCGACCGCGCGACCTTACCTCGAAGCCACTACAGGTAACCTTCAAATTCACGTAACTGAATATAATTTTGAACGGAAATCGTCATTGTTCACAGAACAATATACGTGACCTTTATAATGAGACAATTATCTCTCTAATCCCTCTGACCTCCCAACCACATTGGGTGAAATGGATAAAGGTGGACCTTTAAGCTATTGTAAAGTGAATTACTTCTTGCTATATTGTATCGTCGATAGTCAAGAAAGAGTGGATATAGTTTTGGTTGAGTATTTTTATTTTTTTGTTACGTTTCTTCTTTAGTTCAAAGGTACAAACATTCGTTACAAGATGAAAATTCATAATGTATTTCTTTGTCTATTATCTTCATAAAAGGTTTTTTAGACTTGGAATAAGAGACAGCTTTGTTTTAACCAACAACAATTAAAATGAGTCTACATAAATATTACTTTACAGAATTTACCTTTACGTTTTAGTCTTTAACAAAAAATCTAAAATACCATCTTTGAAGCGTCCAACAGAGGACTTAAAGTATTTTCAGAAAAAAATTTTGAGCATCAATATTTCCCGGAATATAAAATCGAATATCAAAGAATTTCATACCACAAATCCCAATTTATAGTCGCCTAAGAACGGTTTATGTTCAGGCATGACACACTGGTTCTGGCTATCGGCAAGAACAATGATCGGGCGGGCGTTATGCCAAATTGCTTCAAGCAGGAATTTACAGATGGAGGAATGCAGCCGGCTGCTGTTTGTGAACAATGCTTTACTGAACACTCATGCATAATGCGGACCTGACAATAGGAAAATATGACTCTATCTCGCCGACCTTTTTGGTCGTGGCGTTAAACTACAAGCCTGGCAATAATTGAATTACCTCATTGGAATTTGCTTTTATTTGCGAACCCGCTTTGTGGATTTTATCTTCGGCTTTTTATTAGTAATTTTGTTTAATCTTTTGTCTATGTTAATTCAATAGCAGGATTTTATTGAAGACTAAAACCTGGACGTTGCTACGGTTACTCGGAATCGTTTGCTGTAACTTTATGACCTCGGAAACTTCATTCCGATAAGATCAAGTAGCACCTAAATGCTAATGTTCTGAACCTTAATACAATCTCGTTTAGGTATTAAAGGTTTTGTGAGTCTTTTTACTATCTGGTATATAGATGATAATAACATTAGTTCATAACGACATTACAGCAGCTTTTAAATGATATTTTTTATAACTCCCACAGACTTTCAACAATGAGTGCTACATAAAGACATAACTTTCAAAATTGTTATAATTTTTTTAAATACTTTTCATTGACATGTAAGCAGCATAACCTTTGTAAATCCTGCCCAAGTATTTATTCATTAAACAGTGCACACAACCAATACCGCTGCAAAGGCGACGTATTATAAAAATATTCTCATTAAACAAGCCACGGATTGCAAAGAATTTAATATAGCCTCTCGGAACGCTCCCTAAATATTTAGTGGGTCAGCCTTTCTCACAATTTGTTCTTCTGAGATCCCTTTAAACGTATTCCCAGCTTTAAAAGTTAACAGTCGTTGAAAATTACAGTGAGTGAATTATGTACTGCTTTGTTATGGGTGTTTAAAAAGGGTGGTCTAATATTGTTATTACAAGTCAGTTGATTTATAAATTTTAATTTTGATTTACAACAATGGTAAGTAAAGGTGTATATCTGCACGTGGTCAATAAAACATCGTTATCATCAAGTTGTAAACGACCCACTGCTAAACACGGCCTCTACAGCTAAGCGAGGTTAAGCCCTAGTTTATCAAATTGGCTAAATGCAGGTTGGCCTACGTAACAGAACCCAAGATTTTTATTACCGCTTTTTGGATAACTTATATTTGGATATATTTCCTAATGTAAAGTTTTAACAACTTTACTTATGAATCAAATCTTCGTAGATATCGACATAGGATAGGTTAATTGTTCTCAATGAATGAATGATTTATACTTCGGGAATAAACCAAATTTTATGATGGTTTTATTAATTTTATGAGCTACTCGTAAGTCCGAAGTCTCACCTACTAGAGAACTCCTTTACTAATTACGAGCTCTTCGCCTCGACTTAAACGTCTGAAAATGTCGCTAGTTTCGTAACATCACTTACACTGAAGTCAGTTAATTCGTTTTAAATTTACTTTCTGAAATCACGAAGTAGTGGTCGTTAATAAATTAGATTTTAATTTTAATAATAACTTTTACCAGATCAACATATCATAAAAAGCCGTTAAAGTAAAAAAAAAAACCTTTATTAAGAAAAATAAGAACACAATTTTTTTTTATTTACTTTGTATTATACAATAAAATATATCCGTAGTATGTAAAAAGATTGTGGTGGAAAACTAAGACAGTTTATAACTATGTTCATTGCAGACACATGGACAATGTATTGAAACACAAACAAAAATATACCTCCTAAGTTTTTTCATATTGAATGTCAATATCTGTTATTCCGATGACAGTCTTATGACGTGCACAGACAAAAATGTGGTTTATTTTTATAACACCCAATATTTTCGTGTCACGTAACATATTTGAGGTTCACAGACTGTGTGACGTAAATAAGACTTATTCTGTTATAATATGTGACATACAAAAACAAATAAACACAATAATATTCTTAGCAAATGATATTAAGCCGGACAATATTGCAATTGATACTAGTTATCACGCAAAATATAGTCATTTTACATTAAATCATTAATTCAGATCTCTTTACAAACAATTTTGCCGGTGTTACCAAGTTTATATTTTTTCTCGCTTGCTCTTACTTTAAAATTTTGTACTGACCGAACTTGACAAGACAAAATACGGTTTAAAACTCAATAATTTAATCATTGTTTGATTTCATACATTTTGGCTATAGTTAATTAGTTTCTGCCAATCCCTTGGAAAATGTACTGAGTTTATTTATGCCTTATACCCCATCTCATTAATTATAAATATCTCTACGCTATATTAGAATAACACTTACATGCACAAAGCCTCACAAATACCACTCTCAATAACACAATAAAAAATACAACGTAGTGAAATTAACAAAGCAACATTTTTCCCCTTAATAATCCTCGGAACTGGCCCAAAATGTCCTTCAATAAACTGATACGACCTCGCGAATTGAGGGCATTATTACAGTGTATTATGTACAATCATTCTTTAAGTCCCCTGAGGACCCGATGGCCGCCCGAAGGGTCTCAAGAGATTAGCCATACCCGACCCCACAACAACCGAGTCCCGATTGTGACCGTCGACCATAGAAATTATAAAGCAATCCATCACTACCATTCGGAGAAAATGATTACAGCCATTGTGGAAATACACCTATTGTGGACGTTTTGTAGTTTGCGTAGAGAAGCACAATGGCCGTCCGATTTATATATTTTTCCTGGCGTTTCATTTTACGGACGAATTGTGAATATGCTTTTGTTGAATATTTTTTTATATAGGAAGTTGTGAAAAATTGAATCATTGATTTATGGCAGTTCATTTTCGTAAGTATGTACTGACAAAAATTAATTAGAATATTTAAAAATACTTAAATCACAATTCGTTATTACCACGGAAGAAATTTAAAGCACATATTTGCATGTTGTCAAGCTTCTTATTTTTTTGTATAACAATACTTTTTATCCTACTTAAAATATTTCCTATAAGGCGTATTAGCAAAATACTACAAATCTCTTAATAATAAAAGTAAGCTATATCTAGCCAAATGACATAGAAGAGCTATCAATATAGTCCCAAAACCCAAAATAATCGCTTCATAAATAAATTTTACAACAATTTAAGTTCAAATTCAATATCGTACGTATTAATCGTTCAAAAGTTTCCGTCAATGAAAGTGTACGAAACTAAATCTGGACTGAGGAACAAACTTGTTTCGGCAGTCAAGTGGCAGCCGAGTGCAGTTAACAAATTGCTTATATTTCACCATTTTAATATAACAAATGTAATTAAAAGTTGTTGCGGGCATTTTAAGTTATAAGCCAGTTCACATACAACTCGTAGGCCCTAGCTCGGTTTTCCGCTCTACTTTCGACGTCAAACTATGTTTAAGTTACCAACAAATTGTTGGGAATTATGCGCGTTCGGGTATGTTTCACTTTTTTTAAATATGGTCAAAATCTTTTAAGTAAGCACACTACCCTGCATGCATTTGGCTCTTTCATAGTTTTACATTATTTTTGTTGATTTTTAATATGGCTTTATTGTGTTTCATTTTTTTATAACCACCGTAACCACTACCTACTATATATATTTTTTTAGATTGTCGAGAAGAGATCGCTACTAGCGACAAAGCCTAGCTTTGTGGCACAATAGTTCACAGATTACCATTATTGAATATTTTATCTCTGTATATCTGGTATTCAATAAGACATATGAAATAAAAATAAATATTCAGTGTAGTTAGTTTATATCTGTAGATAGTTATGGTTAGCTCTCAATCGATACAAGCCATTCCAACAGATTGCTCTAGAAGTCTTAAGGGATTTCTTCGTCAAGCGATAGAAGACATGTAGCGAATGTATGAAGCTAGGGACAGCAATCTGCAACATATATAATTTATCGTAATTGATTCAGCCCATTAATCCAAGCTGGCTACGAGTTAGCTTAAGCAATTAATTAAACTCGCTGTTATCCGCTACTTCAGTGAATTGAATTTACTTTATCTAGATGTCCCATACAGCATCTTTACCCAGATTACTTGTAAATGTTTTGATTATTCCATTTGAAAAAAAAATCGACATAAAAGTACGTTCCATAATAGGAAAATTAAAAGGTAATCTAAATGTTGCCTGAAAGAATTTTTCGCCGATTTCGATCAGGCCGCCTATTGTGACACTAACTTACAGAATTGTTACTAAAAGCAATATTGTTTATTTTTACAAGGTGTACAAAAAGTATAATAAATGAAAATAAATATTAAAAGTATATTATCTGTTAGTTTTAGCTAAAACCTTTTCTATGTAACAAGATAAATAACCCTTAATTTGTCGCTTAGTAGTACCAAGAACACTTCTAATGAACTTTTTTCACTCAACAACAATCTGCCACCGAATCGTTGCGAAAGGCTTACGAAGACATTTCGAGTGCCGTCCAATAAGATCCAACATGAAGTCCCGTATTGTTGGGATTAAAAGTGTTTTTGTGTCAACCCTTTTTCGGTGCGAATACGTGAAACGTTCCAGATTCGCGCACACACTTCATTTTATCCTCGTTTTGAAGGAACTAGCGACCAAAACTGGATACGCCTGGTTATTACACAATGAATAAGAGTTTTGCTTTGGCAAATTTTAAAATTTTATTTTATTTGAGAGCATAAAAAGTCGCTTATAAAGTGTTTATTGGTGAACAAATACATCGCGTAATTATTTGTAAGTTTTAATTTCTTTTATGAAGTTAAACGCAATGTCCTTAGTAAAATTTTTGACTAACCTAGGCCGACATAAAGACTTAGAGATTTCGCTAAAGAGCTCTAGAGAAGAAAGATACTACAGCTTATTGGCGCGACAAAGATAATAAAAATTATGGAACCTTTTCATTTAAGTCGAGACGACAGTGTTTATAAGCTGTAGTAACTCAAGAATATAAATTTCGAAATCAATAATTATGAATAGGGTAAAGTAAAACCAGTGCTTAAATTCAATACATAGAAACATACAGACCCTCGCATGTTCTTGTGTGTTGGAAGCATATTGTTCTTGTTTTATTCATAATACGTTTTTCGGTTGCTGTCATGTTTTAATTTAACGGAGTAATGGGCTTTTTGGCCAAAATAAAACGTTAAAAGTTCTGAAATTACCCTCACAGACGAGTTTTTGTAAAATGTTTGTGATGAGCAATGAGAGCCATTTCATATTGACAGCGTTCAACAATGAATAAATTTCTAAAGATATTTTTTTTAATTTTACTCATACTGAAATATCCTCTTTCTTGTGTACTCTTTTTAAAGTTTCAAATTTCAAATACAATATACTCGTACAAGTCCTTACAAATATATATTTGTAAACAAAACAAAAGCTCTGTCAAGACGAAATGCGATGTCATTTTATTTGTATTTTTTAAACTTTTATTCATTAAGTAACCTTAGAAAAGGAAAACGCACTTTCCTCGTGAATATTTCAAATATAAACATTAAATCATATAGTGATCATAGCAGCCTATCTTATACTCTTAAATAATTACACTCTCAAAGTATATTTCTTACTTCTTCTTCTTCTTCATCAACCCATATACGCCCACTACTGAGCACGGGTCTCCTCTACCATTGAGAGGGTGTTAGGCCATAGTCCACCACGCTGGCCTAGTGCGGGTTGGCGGACTACACACCTAAGAAATTCCTAAAAACTTTTAGGTGTGCAGGTTTTATCACGATGTTTTCCTTCACCGTTAAAGCAAGTGATAATTCAATGTGAATACACACATAACTCAGAATAGTCAGAGGTGTGTGCCTGGGGTTCGAACCCGCGACCGCCGAGATTCTCGTGCGTGCCCAAACCTCGAGGCCATCACTGCTTCATCATTGCTTTCTTACACCACCAAATAAAACAACATGAACATGACCCAATATAAATAAAACACATCAATCAGATAAGTTATTTTGACCGAAAAATAACTAGTGAAATGCAGACACGCGGCGGAAAATATTGAATTTTTGACGGCGCGTCGTTCGGCAGTTAATATAAAATGGAACAGGATAGCATTTGAAATCGACGCACGTGGGGGCGGAAATAGACCGATCACGGCAATCTATAAATGTTACATCACTCACAACTTCCGCTGAAATGTGCCTCCGGCGTTTTTCTATAAATGCTCCATGGAGCTTGGTCGATGACTCGTTGTATTTGCAATTGGCTAACGTTTTTAGATTATACAAGGTGTATTTAGACCGTGATCGAAAACTAAGGGAAGAAATAGTTTTAGCTTTTATTATTTAACGCTTATAGGTTTGTAATCACCGTAGCTATTACTTGCCTTTTTTTTCGATCACGGTCTGAATACACCCTGTGTATCTCACTTCTAAGCACATGCTTTCTTGTTAGAGTGATTCATAAAGACTAATTGCAGAGTAAATAATATGTTACTTAAATTTGCGCCGAAAGAATATTGTGAATTTATATTCATTTTTTCTTAACATTTATGAAAGACTTAAATTACCTTTAGCCATACCTAAAATTAACAATAATTTATATTTATTACTGAAATATTCTTTACAAAACCAACTCATTTGCCGGCGAATCTTGCGTTAATATCTGGAGAAAGCCACGTTCTGCCCCCGAAGTTATTGAAAACTCCAGTTTAGAAGCTGACAAATTTTGCAGATAACTTTGTGGACCCTTAAAAAGTAATTTAAAGCAAGTGGTCGAGCAGGTCGGGATCAGCGTTTTTCTTCTCGCCAACCGGGACGAATTAGGGAGATTCTGATTTTAATTGAATTAGAATTTTTTATTTTATGTATTTTACACACTCATCTGACAATTCTTACCAGCTCACGTAAATCTTACTTCTGGGCACGGGCCACCTTTCAAATTGTCTCCTTTATATTTCTTGATTTAAATCTAAGCATGAGCAGCTTTCCTCACTTGTTTCCTTCCCCGATAAAAACTTATTCTTCTATCACCAGTGGCGGTACATCCATAAAAACTCAAAAGCCCAGCATGCCCTATAAAAGTCCGAATAATCTTAAAGCTTTAAATCTTTATATAACAAAATCAATTAGACATATAAATGAGAATATTATACTGACCCAACAACAACCAATTATAAACAATACATTTGTGTAATGATTTTGGACTTCTAACTAAGTAGCTCTATTGATAACGCCATATATAATATACCGATAAATACATAAATAAATGTATCTTTTTACAGGTTCCAATACCTCCCTGCGTTGGTCTCTATTTGTCTCCGTCGCAGTACGAACTGACAGAGAGCTATTGTTTGGGAACGTGTCCACAGCAATATCGGTTTGTTTTCCACGACCTTCACTTGTATAAACACGCCTAAATGAGGGGACTCTTTTACACTCAATTACTTTGCAGAGTAAATTAGTTACGCTGGGAATAAATATTTATTATAGCGAAGCTGGTGTAATGGAAAATGGTGACTGATCGCTTTAAGGACTACGCCGTCCTTTAAAGGGGTGGCTGGAAGACTTATGTGAATTTTTACTGCTGAAAAGGGTTTTTATTTTATTGTTTACGTATTTATTTAAATTGAATCTCTTATATACTTTATAAACGGTCTTCGGCATATGTACCACTCCTAAGGAACACAGGACCAATACTTGAACAGGAACCGCAATAGGAACCAAACTTGGGAAACACGTCTATATTTATTATAAGTAGATCTACTATTAGTAGCTTAGTTATACATTTCCTGTAAATAAATATTATTTTTATCTACATTTATTGAAAAAAAACTATACACATATCACGTATGCCCCAGTTGTTTCAACCGCGTTCTCTTTTCGAACGAAATAATCCGCCTTCATGACGCTGACAAAATTCCACGCGTCATTTATACGGGACGAGTGACGTCACAGTCCATTCGTATAATCCGGCGAATGTAGGAAGTCATTCGGACATAATGAGGACACGCGTGAATGACTTAAGCGCTTCTTATTAAGCCTATCATTTAATTACGGAATGTTTTAATTTCGAATTTTACAATATTTTTTAATAAATTCATATTCATTGTAAGTAGTGATGGCCTCGTGGTTTAAGCGCGTGTTCAATCTTTGCGGTTGCAGGTTCAAACCCCAGGCACCTCTGACTTTTCAAAGTTAAGTGTGTATTCACAATGGACCGTCACTTACTTTTCGGTAAAGAATAACATCGTGAGAAAACCTGAACACCTAAAAGTTTTAATTATTTCTGATTCGTTTTGACCACCAATCCGAACTAGGCCAGCGTGGTGAAGGAAGGCCTAAGCCCTTTCAGGTATAGAAAAGGCTGATGATGATGATGATGATGAATATGATGATTCATTGTGATATATTGTCAAAACAATCCACCCTTTTGTTGTGTAATAGTTTGGATGGTCTAAGAAGTCATATTCTTTTAAAGGCATAACACTGATCTTTTCCAAAAGACATACTAAGGTATAATACATACAATAATCATCTACTTCTCTTAGTAATATATTTAAATAAACTTGAGTCAACCTGTAATAGCAAATAACTTTGAATAAGCTGGTATTTAACTATCTTCTCTCAGCAGTGAAACTTAATTACAGAAACCAAAATTTACTGAAAACGTAGTATTTTTTGTTATATTTATTTTTATTTACTTTTATGTATTCAATTTACATTTCCACCGATTTTTTATCCATATAATTGGCTACAATTTTCAATTTACCTACGTCAGTAGTCAGACTCTACACTACACTATGCTTGTCTCGTAAAGGCATTATGATACAATAATTTACATGGCAATGGAGTATAACAATGGAACAGGCTGAAAAGGGCTGGACAGTTAAAAAGAAATTTTGCTCATGACGCATAAAATTATTGACAGTAATCGATAAAACCTACATTAAAAAATCTCTAATACTATCCAATTCTTTGTCTTTGGAAATTATCAACAAAAACGATGTCGTGTACCCGGTATTTATGTTACCAGCAGACATTATTTACGACTAAACCGTTTCACGATTTTGGCAAGGCCCATGAACTGTAGCAGACAAGAAAATTTATTGCCTCTAAATCTGACAAAAATACGACGACATAAGTAGGCGCTAAATGCTTGAATCGAAACTTTTTGCTTCAAAATAGAAGTTTGCAAATACTATCACGCTCGCAACAGTGAAAGGGTTGACAGGATGTAAAACATAGTCCTAAAATCACAGTTGATGATAATGATTGTGCGATCCAGGTTTTTGCCTAGATCAGACCTGTCAAATAAACGAAGACACAGCTAAGATTATCTAACACCAGTTGCCCTAATGTGGCGGCCTAATATTATTTCTATACTTAAATTAAAAAATGTATACTGGGCTACCTTACTAATTTATGCTTTCTCTAGACGAAATACTTAAACAGTCGTTTCAATGTTGTAGCTTAAATGGTTCTTATAGACTGTTGGATTGTTTTTTTGCTCAGCTTATAATATTCGACGGAATCCGAGACCGCAAGAATCGTACCTACGAAAACAACTAAACCACCAAGATAATTGCACTAATAAATATGTGTACCTTTAACATCGTAAGCAGGAGCCTGCCCGTAAAAGCTTTATTGGAGGGGGTAAAAACGATTTGACGGGAAATTGGGTCCTAGAAAAACAGACCTTTTATAAAAATAACAAAATCGTTACAATTAAAAGAAAAAAATTGTGAAAAAATTTATGTAAAATGTTATAGCATAAAATGTAGATAAACTCAAATCTGTATCTTCTCACGGAACTTTTTTCTATAGCCACTTTTGCCAACCATCCAGTTTTACTTCCTAGGCAATATTTTCCGGATGCTCTAAATACCATAGATATAGCCAAATTCTGAATATTAAATTATTTCTGAGTATTTAAAAACACTTCATAAAATATATCTTTATATCAGGACACTTTGTATTCACAACAAAATATTGAAAATGCCTAAGTATTCCGTTATTATTTTTAGCAATTTCGTAAATCTAGGCGACATGAAAAAGTAATTTGAATTTGTCGCGGCTGAATCCCACGGGATCGTAAAGAACGTTCCCGTAGTAAAAAGCTTTTGTCATAAAAATACTTTGTTTTTACGAATAACATATACAATTCTGTTTAATCATATATTGGGTTTGATTGCCTAATTTATCATACAAGCTGGTTTGATTCATAAAAGTTAGGGAAGATACGTCAATTGAAGGAGCTATAAGATATTGCTTAGAGCAATAAGACCGCCTTATTTTCTTCTTAATTGTTAAGTTTCATCACGACACAAGACTTGTATCTTAGTGTGGGGTCAGGACTATGTATGTGACTGTTGGGTGTATTTATTATTTATCATTATATTTAATCAATATACAAGAAAGTTTAAACTAATAAATAAATAAGTGATGACAGAAAAAACAAATTTAACAGAAATCTTAAAAGAATAACCAAATTTTCCTCTAAACTCGACATAAATCGAGAGAGCGTATATAAGAAAAACGTTACAGGACTATGTGTGGTTATTTAGCTACCTTTCATCTACTCCCCGCAAGTTGATTTTAAATAATGAAGCACCAGGTGAATTATTATTAATGAAGCTGCCTTTGAACGTGTAAAAGGGAACTCCGTGGAAAAACGAATATTTTAAAATAACACCTTTTTAGGGTTGCTTCGGAAATTGTAATTATAAGGTTTGTAAAATTTTTGTCGGATATAATTATTATATATTTATTTTTAGGTGGGGTGACGATATGCGCAAGGTGGCTGGCAGCGGTTGGATGAGAAGAGCCGAAGATCGAGCCCAGTGGCGTGCCATAGGAGAGGCCTATGTCCAATAGTGGACGAAGTAAAGGCTGATGATGATGATGATGATATTTACATTGCGTTTGGACTTCCTTGCGGCGGTGTGCAGTTTTTTGAAAAGTAGCTTTTTTAATCAAGCCGTATAGTATCTTTTGGCCAGCCAGTAATTGGCTTCCACAGCTTCGTACTCCAGTATGCTCGAACATTCGTCAATGCTGTATTTTTCATATCCCGCATTATAAATGCCTTCTGTATTGTCGATCCCCTATCAAATGCGACGTAACATCGGCATTTTCTTTCGTCATTATATTAGCAAACTGTCATAGTTTGTGCGCGTACTGAGAATTTTTTGCTAGTACATCTCAAAATTTGGGAATGCAGGAACTTACCCATTACATCCAGGTTTTAATGACACCAGTTCATTAATTCATGCACCAGCCAAGTCGTAAACAAGACGCTTAATTCTCAGGCTCTGACCTGACCCAAAATTCTGGAAAAATGTTATCATGCATGCAAGCTTAGCTTAGTGCCGTTTCGTCTCCATTTTGCTTTGCAAAGCGAAATAGAACGTTCCCCAAGATGTAATAAGTTGGAACGCCACGCTTAACCTTACACCTGTTATTAGACAGCTGAATGTCTATTACGTATGAAACACAAAGTGAAATTGAAATTCCCGATGTCTTCTCAGATTCGCTTAGTTTTATTATATCGTGCTATATTAAAGGGTTAACAAATAAAGCAAAAAAGTGTAATAAAAGAAGAAATTTCGTAGAGTGAATTTAAGTACTGATGGTTCTAAATTCTTTAATGAACATGACAACGACGACCTGGCATTTTCTAATGCCCCATTAAACATTAGTGTATCCAAGGATCCATTAGCTATGCCTGTGGACGCTCATCATCCTCCTCTTGTTGTCTCTGCTGAATCAGTTGAAATTCATGCAATTGCTGAGAAATTAAATATAAAATATCTTTATAATAAAGGAGATTACTCCAACATAGCATTAGAACTGAATAATATAAAATGGGATGATCTTTTATGTTTAGGAACATTGGAAGAAGCGGTTTCTTTGTTTTACAAACACCTGTATGAACTTAGAGACAAATATATACCGCGAAAACCAATAAGACAGTCACTACATCCTCCATGGTATAGTTCATCATTAATTAAAATACTTAAAGAGAAGTACAAATATCATCGCAAATATAAAATTTATGGCAACACGGCTGATTATCACTCTTTTTCAATTTTACGTAACAGGGCAACAAAATTAGAGCAGGAATGTCATAATTCATTTATACGTAAAATTGAAGAGTCTATTGTACGTAATCCAAAATCATTCTGGTCGTATGTAAAAAGTAAAAGAGCTAATAACACATATCCCAGTATAATGAAATATAAGGATACCATAGCTAATACCGGTGAAGGAATCAGCGACCTGTTTGCCACTTACTTCCAATCCACATACCAACAGCAGGGTCCTGAGGATGACGTAAACCAATTTGTACCTCAATCGAATAGTGGAAACGCAGTATGTCTTAGTTCAATTTCAGTTAATCCGGATAAAGTATTGAAACTTCTTAAATCGCTTGATTTGTCTAAATCTGGTGGTCCCGATATGATATCTCCGGTATTCATAGTTAACTGCGCAGATAGTCTGGTTAAGCCCATATGCATACTCTTTCGGATGTCCTTGGCATTAGGTTTGGTCCCCAATTTATGGAAATCCGCCTTTATAACGCCGATTCATAAAAAGGGAGACAAGTCCAATATCGAAAATTACCGCCCTATATCCAAGGTATGTCTCTTTTCCAAAATTCTTGAACGAATCGTTTATACGCAGGTTTATTCGGCAGTTGCATGTAATCTTGGTGAGGGACAACATGGTTTTATAAAAAATCGCTCCACTACCACTAACCTTATTCTATCAAATGAATTTATATCCAACGGGATGGAGAATGGAGCGCTAGTGGATGTAATATATACTGATTATAGTAAGTGTTTCGACCGCATCAATCACAAAATATTACTAAAAAAATTGGAATCAGTCGGAATTCACGGTGACTTATATCGTTGGTTTAAGTCGTATGTTGAAAATCGATCCCAAGCCGTGGTACTTCGTGGTTACACCTCTGGGTGGAGCACTATCCCTTCAGGTGTGCCCCAAGGATCTATTCTGGGTCCACTTCTATTTAATATATTTATCTCTGATATAAATAGGTGCTTTGAACATTCATATCCATTATTATACGCTGATGACATGAAAATTCATAAATTAATACGAAACTCATCAGACATTGAAAAGTTACAATCCGATCTTGATAAATTCATTCATTATTGCCATATTAATCACCTTGACCTAAATGTTAAAAAATGTTTTCATATACGCTTTACTAGACAGAAAACTGCAATTAGAGGTGGGTACACATTTAACAACCACAATATAAGTACAGTTAGTAATATCAGGGATTTAGGGGTAATTCAGGATAGCAAACTACTATTCAATGAACACATTAATAACATAGTAAATAAGGCCACGAAGGCGCTAGGATTTATAATAAGAACATCTGCCCAATTTCGCTCCATCAAACCTGTTAAAATTCTTTATTGCGCGTACGTACGAAGCCACCTGGAATACGCATCACAAGTTTGGAACCCACAATACGGAATTTACAAATCTCGGCTGGAGACCGTACAGAGGAAATTTTTGAAATACCTAGACTATAGAACACAGCAACATTCAGTAGATTATCTACATCGTTGTAACAAATATCACTTCCTACCACTGGAGCACAGACGTTATGTAAGTGATGTGTGTCTTTTTGTTAAATTGGCTAACGGCACCATTGATAGTCCTGAACTATTGCATCTGATATCTTTGCGGACTCATCAAATTGGACTGAGGCAGCCAACGTTGCTGCGAGTACCGATAGCCAGTTCAAACTATAGGCGTAATGCATTTATGTTACGTGGTGCCACGAGCTTTAATAACATTCCACTCGAACTAAATATTGATTTGTTTTGCACCAGCGTCAGCACAGTGAGAAGAAAACTTAATTATAAATATTATAAACAGGATATTGACTCGACACAGTAATTTTGTTGACATTTTTCTTTCTTTTTTTTTTTCTTTGTATTTTTATTACATACTATTATTTTGTTTGTGCATATCTGTTTTTTATATTTAAATATGGAGACTTGTTATTAGCAATAGTTGTTATTCATATTGTACATTTATAACTGTTATTAGTCTGTAAGTCTTCTTCAAAATAAATAAAATAAAATAAATAAATAAGTATCACGAAATGTGCTTGTTGAAATACACCTCTGCTTAATTATTCAAGAATACAGGTATAAGTGCCAACCCGCACTAGGCCAGCGTGGTGGACTATGGCCTAAACCCTCTCAATGGTAGAGGAGACCCGTGCTTAGCAGTGGGCGAATATGGGTTGATGATGACAGGTATAAGTATGTATGTATATGCAAGGACACAACTTAATATCGTTCTGTTGGTACTTCTTTTTAATAGAGGCTTGAACTATTCTAGAAACAGAAAGGAAACTAAGCTAATTACTCTACCTGAAGTTACATTTTTTACATTAAAACATTTTAGATCGATGGCAGTAGTTGTAACTGCGAAACACGAAAAGTTTATTATAGTTTATTTATTAATTCAACTTTATTATTACTTCTTATCGTAACAAAAGAAAACTATATATTCAAAGAATCTCTTAAGTAATAGAGCAAAGTATTCTTAAAGAACGAAGTTACGTCGACCACGCCAAGTGGAAGTCCTATGATATTGGAATTTATCTGAAATGCATTCTGCTCACTCAACCGTAAGATGGTTTTATTTATTACCTATCCCG
This sequence comes from Cephonodes hylas, assembly GCA_030295005.1. Classification (NCBI taxonomy): domain Eukaryota; kingdom Metazoa; phylum Arthropoda; class Insecta; order Lepidoptera; family Sphingidae; genus Cephonodes; species Cephonodes hylas. The sequence continues at coordinate 10,119,572 of AP025366.1, forward strand.
TTTCACCATGAAATATGATAAAAGTGCAAAAGTGATGTAACAAAGTTTATGTATGCCCTAACGAATTCAACGCACTTTGAATGAGAAATATCACATGATTTCATCATGAGTAATGTAATAAAACGATTTGCTTTTCAATTATTCACATTAGATAGATTAAAAAAAGCTGTTTAGGTTATAAAACAATTATACTAGGTTTGTAGTCGGCCAACACGCACTAGCCGAGCGTGATGGACTACAGCCTAAACCCTCTCAGTTGTAGAGGAGGCACGTGCCCAGCAGTGGTTCACATATAGACTGGTGTTTGTGATAATGATAATGCTTTCTCACTTGAAATTCAAAATGAATAACATACCCACAGCGGCATACATCATCATATTATACATAAATTAAATTAAATCGACACAAAGGCTTAGGCCTAAATAAAGAAAGCACAGTGAGACCAGGATAGATAAAATTTACATTGGCAAAAATAGCCACTCGCAATAAAGAAATACATAAGCACTCTATCCAAAAGCCGAACTGGTAATGGTAACTCCGGCCTCATGTTTAGATACGGCGAATAAACAACTCGAAATTCGTAGAGACACGTGAATTTGACGAGGGTCGGCCATCCCATCAGATAATGCCTAATAGTATTTCTAAATTTGTTGTATTGTGCGTTTCTTTCACCGGATCTCGAACGGGCTAATGGATACGGGGTTTTGGAAATATTGATGGAATAGACTGTTTGTGTTAAAACTACTGGATAATGTTAAGTATGCAAATATATATTATCCAGATATAGGATAGGATAAGATAAATATAGTATCACAAAATGATTTTAAAACATTAGCTGTAACTGAACAAAGTATAGAGAAATCTATGTAAAATGGAGTATACGAATATGAACAATTTGGATTGAGTATTCGAATTGAGAGCTAAGTTAGACTGACAATTGAGCCGGCTTTACCAGAATGGTGCTAATATCACATTTGCCGTTACGGAATATTATTTTTCTGATTTTAAGATTCACTGACGCCGAATCGTAGGGCTTAAGAACGTTATAATTGCTCCGAAAACGTACGCTTAATTTTATATAAGCTTGGACGATGAAATATGGTTTGAATTCAACTTGTAAATATTAGAAACAGGTCGACGTTATTCTTTTTAGTTAATTAAAATCGACATTTAAAATTGCTTAAGATCCACTCCATTCACTTTTTCAAATCAAATGTTATGAAACCACAAATCATAAAACCCTATCCAATTTTAAACCAGCCCACTCTATTGATTTAATCATGTAGAGCACTAAACAAACAAATCGTTTGAATTGAACACCTAAAAAGTGTAAAACAATTGACAAACAATCAGATTCATCGAGACGAGAGTCAAACACGAAGCTAAAAAACCCTATAAAACCGCCACATCCAATCAAACTTGCAGTAATCGTAAAATCGTTGGTGAAACATGAGCAAAGTTAAACTTTATGGACGGTACAGAGTTCATTCTTTTTATTTTCTACTAGACGCTCTTTTCTTTAGCTATATGACTGCTAGGACTTTACAACATCCAATCAAAAATGAAATGTTTTGTTAAACACTTAATCTAGTGTTGCAAAACACCAGAATGTGAAGTGCCTTATACCATAATTTTAATACTATTCAAAAGAAGCTTTCATGTTACAAACGGCCTGCGTGTAATAATTTCTGACAACACATAACGTCAACTGATGAGAGAAAGAGATACTCTATATCGGCAGGATTATAATCAGTATCAGTTGCCTACTCGTTTTGCGTTCCCATGTAAAGAAACCTTATAGATTCAAACTACTCCGATAATGGGCTAAATATTGTTACCAAGTGAGCCAGCCCCTTACAGATATAAGTGCTTTAGCTTCTTAATAAGTGGGTCATTTCCTTCGCTTCGCTTAATCAAGCCTCCACCGCCGTCGGTTTGCGGCTAATAGAATCGGAAAACCATCAGCGGATGCTTCTCAAGATTAAAGGTTGTGCTAACAAAGTTACTGCCGATTTACGTTAAGAGGGAAATCCAATAATTTTGAACCCACCCATGTTGGTTGTGCGCGTTAGAATTTTATAGTCATGTTTTTTTGGGACGGATAAAACAAATTTTATAACCTCATCAAAGTAAGTAAATAAATCACGTTTCGAGATAAAACCAAAACAAGGAAAGAATTTACTTGTAGATGAAATTTCAAATTTGTGAAAAATTAAAGTTAATAGATGTTTTTATTAATCACGAACCATTCAAAATTTCAATGATTTATGCAAATATTGAATATTTCTTGGATACTATAAGAATATTAACAATTAATTTTAGTTACTTTTTAAATGCTAGAAATACCCAATTTTCTGATTAACAAGTTATTCGTAATACTTGTAACAAAATTGCGAATATTTTATTATTACAAAGAAAAAAATAGGCTCATGGCTAGAAGTGGTATAAAATGTTAAATTGTTGGATTATTTTCTGCAAGCTGGATAAGCTAAATAAGTGAAGCTAAATACGAGGCTACAAAAACAGCCACTGCGACTCCATCCAAAAATAATGTACCACATAGCTTTACAGTAAAAACACACGACACTCCAAAACTTTTAATACAACAATTTATCAAGCGCCCGGTCCAAAACATTCTTTTATTCGGCTTACACCTGTGTATAACATTATATTAATGGTCCATTCCATGTGTTTTTGTTTCCAACTTCGTGTGGAATAAAGGAGCGTACAATTGAAACAATTTATATTTTAAATAGTGACTCGGCCCAGCTGAGATTTTATTTTCAACTTAACTTCCCTATACTCCCATTTTGTTCCTCTCTTGTGGACAAAATGCACCCATCAGGCACATACATAGTGGGTATCAGAAATAAAGAAATACATTTCGGTCACCCAAACACCCAGACCCAATGTACTTAAAGATCACACAAACATTTGACTTGTTGCCGGAATCAAACTCGCAGCCTCTCTTTCGCAAGCTGGTATCTAGCCAGCTGCAACTCGGGGCGATCTAAAATGAATAATATGTTTACGAGAATGTAGAACCATAATTAGTCGATATATAATTATATGCATACAGTTCAATATTGTTAGCCTAGATAAGCTAATGTTAACGAGAAAACCAGCATATAACGAGGCCAAAATTGCGAAATTACCGCTGGTAATCCAAGCGGCAAATTTAACCCCGCATGTTCGTGATTAATAATTTTGGAAATTGCTAACTGTTATTAACAAATTTCTCCGGATAAGTGTAATATTAATCAGTATTATCATTTTAAACTAGCATTCCTTATTTATATTACACACCATAATTGCATATGCATATTATACACATATATTCAGCCTATCGCCGTCTGTCTGAGCTTAAGCCTCTCCAATAAAGCGTCAACCATTCTGGTCTACCTACGGCAGTCGGACCATCGTGCAAAAGAACGTCCCATATTAGATCTGCTTAATACTATGGGCGTTGCTAAGAAAAATTGCATGTCTAAGAATAACTAATACCTTAAGTAGTTATAGGAAGATTGATACATTCAAAGTAATTTTAGTAATAAGGTCTATTTTTATCTGGAAATATTTTAAAATCTTACTCGAGTTACTAGCTTTTCTTTAGCAATATAGAGTTATAAACACTGGCACGATCCTCTTGTAATTATAGTTTCCAAAACTGTTAAATTCCATTACTCCATGCAGAAGTTCTTATGATCATGCATTATATTTTAAAATTTCTTATACCTTGCCGTAGCATCTGTCGGCAGTCAAGTCCTTTTTGTGTATCGGAGTTACTTTGGCAGTCTTCCAACTCTCAAGAAAATACCTTGAATAAACTTTTATAGTATGAGTATTGTTCCAGGATATAATTTAGAAGGCTCGTAAAAGTGGCGGATGCTTATGCTGTCTTCTGCACGAGTGCTATCTGTTTTAATTTCCACAACTGTGGGCCTATTTATTTTTACTTAGCTATGAAATGCACAAGCACTTATTTTCAGTGTATTCAAACTATTGAAGGTATTGAAGCTTGGATTAAAGATATTTGTATTGGGATGAATTTAAATTAAAAACATGGTCGCAAAGAAAAATATTTATGTAAATCAAGCAATACAAATATGTATTGCTTAATTATGCTTAATTCATTGCAATTCATTATTACCGCCCTTTCCAGCTTTAGGAAAAAATTAGACGTTGTCGAAATGGATTGTGCTTTATTTACGCTCCGAAACGCTTCACTACATTTTTACCGTTCAATTATAATTACGGTACGAAGTTTAAATAAAGTGTTTTATACACCACCCTATCGAGTAAGCAAAAATATATTTACAAAAAAGAGCCTTATCCGAACAGTTCACAAATCTATCAAAAAGTATTTACAAAGCGGCTGCGCTTAACATTTGCGATTTGTGAATGCCATTCAATCACCAACACTCATACGAACTGGTACTATGTATTGGCGATTGTCACAAACACTCGACTCTCATAACTCAGCCGCTTTGTGCAGCTGAATTACCCGGGGAGCACGTATTTTGTTGATATTAAACTTATTGGAATATGGGTGTCTCACAATACCCCGTTCAGTGGCTTACTGCCAATAAATGCCTTTTAAAATATATTGAATCATACAAAAATCACAATGAATATGGTATCGTTTAAAAAAATAACGCATTAAAGTTTAACAATATGAATGATCGAAAAGATATTTACTTATTGAAAAACTACGTTCCCTTTATTATTTGAGATATAAAATAAACCGAATAACTTCATAAAGTACATAAAATACTCTACTAGCATTTAGGTAAACCTAATTGTTATGGCCTAAGAAAACAACATTATAAAATGAAATCATTTTATGAGTTAAGTTAATATATGTTCATCTTTAAGAATTTTACGCTTAAGTGTAGTACCGCCAACTACCAAGCACTACCAACTTATTTTAGACCAACACGTAAAAAGATCTAAATAATAATCGTGAATCTAAATAAATATCGTATATACATATTTTATGGCCATCAAAATCACAAGACATATCACAATCTTTTATTAACATGTATGCTAATGCTTGGTTTCGAACTCTCGTCCCATGTCAGTCATTTTCTCGCTCAGAGACTACTAAGAAACAAATTTAAATAACTTACTTCTTCTTCTTCTTCATCATCAACCCATATACGCCCACTGCTGAGCACGGGTCTCCTCTACCATTGAGAGGATTTAGGCCATAGTCCACCACGCTGGCCTAGTGCGGGTTGGCGGACTACACACCTAAGAAATTCCTAAGAACTCTTAGTGTGCAGGTTTTATCACGATGTTTACCTTCACCGTTAAAGCAAGTGATAATTCAATGTGAATACACACATAACTTTGAAAAGTCAGAGGAGTGTGCCTGGGGTTCGAACCCGCGACCGTCGAGATTCTCGACTGCGCGCCCAAACCTCGAGGCCATCACAGCATCTAGGCCATCACTGCATAACTTACAACTTACAACACGGAAAAATTTAATCAACATTTTACCAAGTATCTCTAGTCATTATAATTTGACTAATCCTATTTACCTCTGAGGTTAATATACTTTCTCACAACAAAAATCGTCTGCGCGTAATATTTTTTAAGCTATTTTATCCGTCGGTTGTAATAAGTGGCAGGCTCAGGTTATCACGTTTCTTATATTATTTTTAAACACGGCCCAGAATTCATTTTCTCGGTCGACTTTCTTGTTAAATATTTTCAGAACTAAATGGAACCAATCGAGCAAACAGATCTAGTTGAATTACTTCGATCGTTTTAAGGCACTATACAGTTGTGACGTGACTTGTTTTAATGAGTAAATACTTTTTAAGACTACGTGACTTAGAGTAGCATTTTGCTTAGATTTCAATAACTAACTCAATTCTAGTTACACAAAATTTTTCTGTTATTTTTTTTATTAAAACTGACAGCGTTTCTTAATATAATTTATAGTAAATAATCGTCTGATTACAAACTTTATCTACATATTTGTTAAAACTTCGAAATTATTTCACCTGATTTCCTACTATTGAACTCTCTAGTATGCAACTTTGCATTGCGATGTTTACTTGGATCTAAAAGTTCCTGATGACCTCAAACCTACATCCGACTCTATTTAGCCAGCTTTGTGCCTACTATCTCCTGTTGGCAGTAATGGGGTAAATTCGCGTTACCAATGGAAAAAACCTGTTAGATGACTGTACGTGCAGCGCGATCTCGAACCCGGAACTATCGATTCCCAGTTTTTCCACTATGAAAATCTCAGTAGCAGCATGGTGTCTAGAAAGGTTGCCGACAAACGCCAAAACGCCTGCCCCCTACTACGTGGGACTGATGCATAACTGGCGAACAGTGTTGGGCAAATGTTAATTGAACTAACAATTAAAAATTAACAATTAATTAATTGTATTTGCAGTGACAGCAACTAACAACTGATTAATTGTTAATTGTGGTTTTATACAATTAACAATTGATCAATTTTTAGTTATTTTGCGGAAAAAAAATTGACAATTAACAAATAACAATTAATTTTTTACCAAGTATTAGTTTAAGTATTGGGTACATGCGTGTGCGGATTAAGCCTCTTAATACATTTACGGTACCAAATAGAACTCCTGAACAGCTTATAGAAGGGGTGCGGCAGAAAGAATCTTTGGTAAAGTTTATAACTGTATGGAATCACATAGCAATGCGCTGACGTTTGTTGCTACATTGCAACAATATGACGCGCAGGCGTTCTAATTGCATTACTTAAGGGTTTAGGTAATTGCGATGAGTGTCGGTGCAGCGCCGGTGGTTTTGAGCCTCCAAAATGACCCTAAAATAGCATAAATATGACAAGCTAATTATCTTGTAATTTATCAAAATTTGCATCATAATCATTAAATGTTCTTTGAAAAGTACTGTTTTTGCTGAAATTACATTTACTTATATTAAATAATAAAAAAAATACCCATTTTACACGGCTTCTGCACCTGAATATTATTAGAAATAAAGCTACAAATGGTGTTATAGTGAAAGGAAAGCAATTGACATGAGTTCAATTGCATTAAAATAAATACACCAAGTGTTAGATAATATTCTAACCACAAGTTGAAACCCTTTTTAGGCAGACAATTATTTTGTTATTACGTTTTCAGTCTTAACTGAAAAACATTGAAATAGGGTATTATATAAATAATGATAATCTTTAAATTAATTCAAAAAGCAACACATACTTATATTTTAGGTACTCAATTTTAATGATAGAATCAGATAATGATAACTAAGTAGTTGTGTATTAATTGGTTTTAATTAATAAGAGAATTAGAATATGAATTAGTCTAAATCATGTACTTGTATGTAATTGTTCTCATATAAGTAATTATATTTGTATATAGCCATGTATAAAATCCTGTTTGTAGGAGATGAAATAGAAATTATTGAGATATCACATGAGCCATTTGTAACAGTTAATTACAAGCCCTCAACTTCTTGTAAATTGTTGTATTGGGACATTATAATAATTAACTTGTAGTCTTTATAAGGTCAACAAACTGAAAACAAGAAAATATGAAGCAAGGACCTCTGATATTGGTGAAATTTCATGTAGGTCAAAAAATAAACAGTACCCAATTGTTTTATGTCATTTTTATAATACTCAATCATATGAACCATTGTTTGTTTTTGTAATTTAAGGTAAGAAGAAGAAAGTTACCACTATAAAGCTGTTAAAACAAAAAACAATCCCTCAAGGAAAATTATTTTAAAACTCAATTGGTCAATGCGCTATTGAAAAGAAGATTTATGACAGAAAAACTCCACCTTGAAATTTCATTATAAAAATAAAAATAAATAGGGGAAATTAAACCATAACCTTTTTTCAAATTAATATCCTAAATATACACAGCACCTCTTTATGTGTGTAATACTTAGGTACAGCTTTGTATCACAAGTGTCAATAAATACTATTTAGAGTGAAAAACCCAGAAATGAAAGAATAATATATATTGATGCAGGGAATAATCCCACAGTCTGTTGTATTATAAGCTGGCATCAACCTAGAGTCTGTTGATTATTTAGCATTAAATGAAAAGAAGTTTTCAACTGTAAAATAATTATTATTTATTGTTCTATTTCTAACATATAAATTATCATTATCACCTTGTGACTATATTGTGGATTTCTGGGATGTTTCAATTATATTCTCATGAATACTTGCATAGTCATTTTTTCAGTATTGAATATTATGTAGAGCTATACCTACACGCCACAGGTAAAAATCGTTTTTTAATTTTATTTGAAGTCCAAGTTGGACACATAAAAATTTTTCCTTAAGCATGTCAGAAACTCTTTTCACAAGGTCTCAGCTCTTTGTGTAATCCTGTTCATCTGGTACTCTTTATTCTGGATTTAGTACAGGAGTCAAAAGATATTTCCTATGTGTGTCGCAACATTAATTTTGAATCACACACTATTTGAATGTTTAGAGCAAAGTAGCCTCTTCTGTTTCTGTATCATTGACTGATGTAGCCTGCATGCTACCTGAAAACATCAAGTTTTAAAGTACAAGATAAATATTTACATCAACAATAGCAAAACTTTATAATACATACCAGGTGACTTTAGTTTGATATGGGTGTCATTAAATGCACTAATACCGGTTTGTATTATTATGAAGTTACTCATCCTTCTTGTAATTGGCGTGATGTTGTCTTTAAACAAAGGGCTAAGCTGTACCTACAATCTATACAATTAATTTGAGAGTTGAAAATTGTATGCTGAATAGTTGTTAATGTGAGTCATGGACGTAATATATAAACGTTTATATATTACGTCCATGATGTTAGTCTACTCCTTAAATTTCAACTTGCGAAAAGTCATAGTTGTTGACATATTAATGTTGAAAACATGTTTGAAATTAAGCGTATTTTTGCTTCGTAACGCACGTTTGACATTTTCTCGACGTTTTGTTATTCGTTACGTTAGGTACTCGGTTTAAACTTTTTTAAACTCTCAAAATAGTTTCTGCGTATTTTTTATACTTTAAGTTAGTTTTTATTGTAATACACATATCATTTTGTATGTAAAAGTATTTCTCACCACAATTTCGTTGTGATATTGACTTTTATTAAAGGACCTATTTTCTTTAAAAAGGAGAAGCAAAACGCAACACTAACGACGCGACAAGTAAGGGGCCCCAAACACCTACAATAATATTGAACAATCTTTTTATTGTTCAATAATATTGAACACCCCCTTTGATTCCAGACGTTCAATTATTTCTTTCAATAAAATTGATAAACCACTCTGATCAATATTTTCGTGCGAGCAACATGTCTGACGACGAAGTTTTGGCGGCAGCCACGCTGGTGATTTTGTTGAAAAGAAAAAAAAAAGAAATATATTGCGCAATATTAACCCTACACAGCGCAATAAAAAAATATTGATCAATAAAAATTAAGCTCCATCAATCTTTTGCTCAATCACGGCGCAAAGCTTCAATATTATCCCTACACGTTCAATAATATTGTACAATCAGAGTATTGATCAATATTATTGAAGGTGTATGGGTCCGGTAATGATAACACAAACGAAAACAAATTGAAAACATTCAACGACATTTAAAATAAATATTTTTTTGGCAGCGTTCTTAACAATATTATATAGTGGCCACTGGCACTGGTAGGTATATTACCGGCAATGTCTTTACTTAAATGAAACAAAATACAATATACATTCATAACAAACGGAAAGATACTTTTTTCCCAAATTTGCTGGAATTGCATATTCAGGGCAACCAAGATACTCTTCAAGACGAATCTAACGAGTCCAAAGTTGATAGAGTTGCGTCATTTAATTACGAAGTTCCGATGGCCACCTTCCAGCTCCATCATCAGACCCTGGTTACCATATGGTATCATAGAATTTGTTAAAACGAATCAAATGAGCCCAAACTCGATGGGGTTGCGTCGTTTAATTGCGGAGTTCCGATGACCACCTTCCAGCTCCAACATCAGACGTTGGTTACCATATGGTGTCATAGTACTTGTTAAAACGAATCAAATGAGCCCAAACTCGATGGGCTTGCGTCGTTTAATTGCGGAGTTCCGATGGCCATCTTCCAGCTCCATCATCAGACCCTGGTTACCATATGGTATCATAGAACTTGTTAAAATGAATCAAATGAGCCCAAACTCGATGGGGTTGCGTCGTTTAATTGCGGAGTTCCGATGACCACCTTCCAGCTCCATCATCAGACGTTGGTTACCATATGGTGTCATAGTACTTGTTAAAACGAATCAAATGAGCCCAAACTCGATGGGCTTGCGTCGTTTAATTGCGGAGTTCCGATGGCCATCTTCCAGCTCCATCATCAGACCCTGGTTACCATATGGTATCATAGAACTTGTTAAAATGAATCAAATGAGCCCAAACTCAGTGAAGTTGCGTCGTTTAATTGCGGAGTTCCGATAGCCACCTTCCAGCTCCATCATCAAATCATCTCTATATCATAATAATATTGCATTGCCATTCAATTTACATATGCATGCAAAATTTCAACTTAACCGGAAACCGGACAGTTGATCAAATTGAATTTGCAATTTTTAATTACAGATACAGAATGGGACAGGCGAAACTAAATAAAAGCTTGTAATTGAAAACCCCCGACAGAAAAACCTACATTCCATTTAAAACGTAAAAAAAATCTAATTTGAATTTTTCACTCACGATTAAGTCATAGATATTCCCTTTGCGTGCTCTTTCATTTGACACCCCGCTAGAATATATATGGAGATATTCGGTTATGATTCCCCATTTTAACACCCCACAACTTTGAAAATACCAGATTTTGAGAGATTTTAATTTGTTATGTTTAGTTTTCCTACCTAGTCGTAAAGAGTATATGAGATAATTAACGTTAAACATCTACAAGGTTTGCGGACCACCCTTCCGTGCAAAAATAGCAAAATTTAATTGTTAGTTTTAATTTTTTCATCAATCGATTGAAAAAAATAATTGCAATAATTTAATCGCGATCTGCAATTGATGTGCATTAGTTTAAATAATTTAATTGAAACGCGCGATTAATGGTTAATTGCAATTGATTCAAATTCAATTAATTTAATTGCAATTAATTTTTTAGTCGATTGATTAGTTCAATTAAAAGTTAATTGATTGATGCCCAACTCTGCTGGCGAAATATGAGTTCAGAAATGCACTCATACCAACCTCATTGGGGAACAAAGGAGTGAGGGTATCTATGATTAAGACATTAGCATCTGATATTCCTAGAAAATGTTCCGTAAGTCTCAGGAGTTCTCAAAATACATAATTGGAGAATCGAAATTATTACCCGACACCGTGGGCCTAAATTAATTAAATTAATTCCAACTTAAACAAAGGAAATCCGAGGTCGCCAACTTGCTCAAGTTAAACAACCCGTGATAATATATTACTTCAAGATAGAAGTTGTTTTTAACGGTTCCACCCCATTTGCAGGTAAGAAATGAGACAACACAAAGGTTATCCACCTTTCCAGATTTATTGTGGGATCTAGCCACTATTTCGACGGTTTACAAGTAAGACAGTTCATTAGTCTAGTGGTAAAGGACGGGGACTTAAGTTTTTGTAAGTGTAAAAAGTGCTTTACACTGAATAATGTAAATTTGAGATGTCATTTTTAGGGTTAAACAAGTAATATGATAAGCAGTGATGGCCTCGAGGTTTGGGCACGCGGTCGAGAATCTCGGCGGTCGCGGGTTCGAACCCCAGGCACACACCTCTGACTTTTCGGAGTTATGTGTGTATTCACATTGAATTATCACTTGCTTTAACGGTGAAGGAAAACATCGTGATAAAACCTGCACACCTAAAAGATTTTAGGAATTTCTTAGGTGTGTAGTCCGCCAACCCGCACTAGGCCAGCGTGGTGGACTATGGCCTAAACCCTCTCAATGGTAGAGGAGACCCGTGCTCAGCAGTGGGCGTATATGGGTTGATGAAGAAGAAGAAGAAGAAGTAATATGAAGAAAAACTCCGAAAGAAAAACTGTAAAAAATAGTCCAAACTAGGAAGGGTCACTATATTTTGCAGAAATATCATCAATGCGAGAGTAAAACTGTCTGTTAGTCTTTGACGACTGTGTATGATTTTATACTGACTGTGTATAGAGATATGTTGGTATGACCTTGAGAAAGGACAAAGGGTACTTAATTCATGAAATCGGACGGACCCGGACCCAACATTTAGTGATAAAATACGAGTAAATTAATAATATCTAACTTTAACGCACTTGACACTCGCGAAGGTCGTGTTGAGATCAAATTACAAAACAATTTATCACTAGAGTAAGTGAATTACTAGAGAAATATTATTCATCCTATTCTGGATATTCGTCGCTAAGGAATTAATAATTTAGATTAATGATTCGCACAACTATGTGTCAAAGCTTGGCTTTTTGGCAACTATGTGTCAAGATGACGTGTGATGTAAAATGAAAAGTCGACAACGACTGATTTTCCCCATTGTTGAAATTTTTTAAAAAGCTTTTTTGAAGCTAAAGCATTATCAAACCTTTTCTGCGCCTATACCCCACGTATTAATATCTGAATCTGATAACTATTCTTAGCTTCCGCATACCCGCAATACGTTCTACTCATTTCAACTTGGATATGCATGTGACGCTTGGGAAAACTCCTTCAATGGCTTCTGTAAAACGAAAAGACTTTAAACTAGACATAGAACTATCCCTTGGGAACGAACCAAACCCTTTGAAGGCAGTTTTTTGCAGAAACGCGGAACAAATTTAGACACACAAAGAAGAATAATAAAGGTAACTTCACATAATACCTCCTTCATAATTTATAATAATAAAAATTAAATCAATTACTTAATACATTTTGATGTTATTCGAGTCTGTAAACCATCTAATTAAAATTCGTTTCTGAAAGAAACTGATGATGTTGAAGTATTTTGTTGAAATAGAACATAAAAAGATTAAACAACGAAAATTGATACCTAGAAAATACAGAGTGCATTTTCGTGGCCAAAAATTATGAAAAAATTTACTTTTGCCTATCCGTACCGAGATACAAATATATTGTTATTACAAATACTAATATTGTTCTATATATACTAAATATTTCGTAATTAATACGGATACCACGCTTCAAAAAATGTGTAAATTGTATTAAAATGCTTATTTTGTTGGCCATCAATCATGGGTTCGCGTGCTCGTGACGGGCGAGCTATCACACTGCAAGCGCTTTAAATACACGTTCAAAAATTCACCATGCTTTAAACGTCGATATGGGTTTACAAACGAGCATGTGGACTGTGGGGTAAAAACGACCCATTTATCCTATAGCTAGCCTTTCAGGGTAAATAGGTTAGGAAATTCAGTAGGATATAATTGAGGTTTGAAATGTTTATCAGACTAGATGTTTTTGTATGTGGAACTGTTTCTAATTTTTGTTTGTAAAAGCTGTTTTTAACCACGGTGTTTTGAAGTCCCATGAATAAGCGAATATTTCCAGACCCTGTGCTACTATTGCTGCCGAGAATTCCCCGTGTCAGAAACTTACCTCAGCAACTATTAATTTAATCATTGAAACGAAATTACTCTACGACTCTCTTATCTACGACCACGTAACATTTGGACTTCAGTATAGACATATTGTGTATGACTGTAATAATTCATTATATTAAAGTAAAGAAATCTACGTCAAAATTAGCGAAACTGCTGACAAATATTTGTATCCATTAAGCACAGTATTATAAAGCCCAACTCTGCATATGTCTATTAGTTAGAGCGCACAATGCACGGACCAACGCAAGGTAACTTGTTGTCACTTAACAATAACTAGTTGCTAACTGTTCCTGTCGCGAGTTGCATGTTTACTTCCAGCATTGTGGAGTCGGGAAATGGATGTGGTCGGACATAACACTATAACAACGAATAAGAAATACGTACATTGTTTACATTCAGACTTTTTGTTTAACAAGCATTGTGGAGGCTTATAAAAGTAAAAGCCTCATTGCAGAATCGGCATAGATACTTTAGTAACCTTTGTATATCAGTTTATAGCTAAATCATATAGTATCAGCTCCTATACGTCCCTCTGCTGAGCACGGGTCTCTCTACAATTTGGACGGTTAAGATCTTAATTAGAAGAAAATATAATTGGCGTGAAGTCATTCATACATAATTGTCTTATAAGTCCCGCGATTTTAATTGTTATATTCAGCGATATCTCTACCCCCTCGGAAAATGAAATGTGGTTACCTTATCTTTCATTACTTTATTTCCTACAAATAATAGTTGTAAAAACAATTACGAACAACCTGAATTCACTGCGCCCGTCCTTTTAGATGAAACACTTAATTCCAAAAGGTTTTCTTGAGTAACTTGTGCTCGATATCAAAGAGACTTTATAACAGCGATATGTTTGCGTGAATGAAAGTGAAGCTTTGTTTTAAGCTTGAACCTACTGAATAAGTTAATACAACTTACAACCGCACTAGCTATCCAGTGGTATAGTGACTTAATACGAGATGAAGGAATGCACATGCCCAGGAAATGTATAGATCCTTTTAGAGAGTTTACATTTTAGAGATCTTGTAACTTATTATTTGGTATATTTAAAAAAAAAAGCCCTACCTCTAAAATATGGATACTTGAATGCAGTTGCATCCAGAGGCAATCACACAAAAATATGAATCCAAGAGTTATATTTATCTGCATATCGAAAATCATGCCCTAGCGATATATTTTCACATTTTTGAAACTAGTATAGGTAGTTACGTAAGTATCTTATCCGTGAACACACAACCTCAATATAACTCATCTGTCCATTTCGTCGCTCCACGCTGTCCTCGGATCGCCGGGAATTCGATTAAAACGCGACCAGTTTAACTTTTAAAACGTTTCCGACGTTCACACCCGTGCCTCGTAAATGTAATGGAAAATCAACGGTCATACAATAAAGCGAGTTTCAGCCCCTTTTATGTGTCAACTAAACTTTATTGTGCTCCATACGAAACGAGAAGGATCTGCTCGACATTCGAATTTTAAATCTGCGACATAAAAGTGATTAAATGGATTTGTATTGGTTGAGGTCTATATTTATAGTCTGTGTTGTCAGAGTAATGTAACGGTATCAACGTTCTTAAATTATAAAGATAATAATATAACTCATAGTATTGTTTCGAGTAATGTCGATTGGTAAGAAGGGATTAAATACCATTTTCCGAATTACTTGTTGGTTCCACGGCTGTGGTGTGTATTGAAATATCTATAATTTTGAAGTTTGAGCAAAAAAGTCATTGTATTTTTTCCTTTACAAACTTTGCAGTACTAGCGTAGAGTCTTGGTATCATCAGGATTAAAATTTGATACAAATTAGACCTTACTTATGAACCTTGATTTTGTTTTATTTAGTTATTTGTTTTGTCTTAGTGGATGTAATACAGCTTGACAGGGAACAAGACAAAAGGTTGTATAGTTTTGAGTTATGGGATCACTTTCTAAACAAAATCCTATCTTAGAGAAGGTTGTCATTATAGAAAACCATTAAATAATATTTTTTTCTAAATGAAGACGTAAATATCAAGCGAAAGTAATTTCGGATAGTGTGCGATTCTTTCAGAACACACCCAGTCAAGTGTGAGAGATAAAACTGAAGTTTTACTTATCTGAAATAGAAGTCTGACATTAAAATATTCTCCCTCTGAATGTTTTATATGTGAATTTAATTTTTAATTTGGGTTTATGTAGTATAATAGAAAAATTCATTCATTAATAGTACATTAAGAGAGCGAATAAAAAGTATAAATTTACGAATAAGCCTAGTCTGCCAACCCGCACACTGCTAGCGTGGTGGACTAAGGCCCAAACCCTCTTAATGCTAGAGGAGGCTCGTATCCAGCAAATGAAGATATACGAGCAGATGAGGAACCCTACTGAATTATTGGACATCTCAGCGGTGGCGGTACTTCCATAGAAGCCCGAAAGCCCGACTTGCCTTACATAGTTCCGAATAACGAACTTAACGATTGTCTATTTATATAATAACGCTATAAACGTGAATGTGAGTACTAACCGGTAGGTATTTATTAGTCCTACGTACCAAAAAAAATATGCTGCTACTAAATAAACATTTGGGCTTGCCTTAGTTTGACACCCTAGGCACGCCACTGCTGATCTCAGGTAGTGACGAATCAAACCTAGAGTACATTAGACTACCTTATTGAAATGAGGTGAGGCTAAGAACACAACGTTATGAATCCTTGTTTATTTTAACGAACCATTGTTAAAAGGACAATAGCTGTGTGAGGAAATGGAAATAATATGATATCTGTCCTCTTGCAAAGCTTTTGTATGAAAACTAAGTCATGTCAATGTCATATAAATTATATTTTAATGGCGTGTCATGAATAGTGACAATTGGTTAAATAGCAATTGCAATAACAGATAAAAAATGCATTGCCGTTCAGATATCGATTGCTAAAAAGCAGAAATTATCTTCTATATGTGATAACAATAAATAAATATGTAAACCTAAAACATACATTTAATTAATGACTCAACATTTTATAAATGTAATAAATAGTATCTCATATTCGGCATTTGAATTAACGGCCAAAACTGACAAGTGCATTTCGTCTTGCTTTGAATGACTACTAAAATAATTCTTCTTTGTCA
Organism: Cephonodes hylas; assembly: GCA_030295005.1. Taxonomy (NCBI): domain Eukaryota; kingdom Metazoa; phylum Arthropoda; class Insecta; order Lepidoptera; family Sphingidae; genus Cephonodes; species Cephonodes hylas. The sequence goes on from AP025366.1 coordinate 10,136,253, forward strand.
CAGTCAATTAAAAATCTCAACAATTAAAACTCATTAATATAAGATTTAAAAACAGATATATTTGCCTTCATTCGGTTTGCCAAAAGCCATTAAGGCATACCTTGCTCCAAATATCTACTTCTGGCACACATTGTGAACCTCGGAATTATTATAGACATATAATATCTTCCTGAAAAAGAAAATAAATCAATTAGTGAATTAATTCTTAAGACAGACCAGCCATCGAAAACAGACGACATAATGACCAGATTTTTTGCACCCGTACACTGTTAATGTACTAATTCATCATCCAAATTTAGCCAACTTTTGACGTCCCACGTGATAGTGGGTTAAGTTGTTGCCAATTCTTGGCCACATTTTGAAGGGAAAAACGAACCCGAGACCTTTTCATCGCACACTATGCTCTTATAAATTTGCCCAGTAATGTGTCCTTCAACTTTATTTTGTTCACATTACTAGAAATCTCAAATATCACTGTTTTCATTCGAAATTAAACATACATATTTTATATCGAGAGAAAATCCATACAGAATTAATTAGTCCATCAAAAACGATATTGTTTTTGAAATATTCGCGCTTTTATAAAAAGCGTTACTGATCAAAGCCATAAAAATAATTAAAGGATTTTTGAAACTGATACATGTGCCGCAGTGAAACCCGGTCTCGTCTCCAATGTAAAAGGAATGTGGGTGTTATAACTCGAGGCTATTACACCCTTATCTGTGGATGAAAAAAAATATTCACGAATTCATAACGGCAATAATGTTATACATACCCTTAGTATTAAAATTATACCTTAAGTATAAAAATTTCATACAAGCGACAATTTTAGCTGTACAATAATTTGTATCAAATTCAAATAAACCGTCATATAAGCTACGCGTTTAACTCTTGTCAAAATATTTCCATATTCATATAACAGTCCGTTGAAATAATATGTATGTCATTTATTGTACCGTTTCATCCAAATATACGAAGTTTCGAATTAATATATTAGAAATCAGTCTGTAAAATGGATCTTCGTGGATCACACAAAAATTTATCTCAGTGCGGGGTTCGAACCCGCGGCCACTCTCTTCGCAAGTTGGTGTCTAGCCAACAGCGCCACGGGCCTGTCAAACCTGAAAATTGATTCGAAGAAAATCTTATTACCTCATTCAACGTCATCGTCACGGTCTCGTTACATTACATTACATTACAAACAATTATAATATACGTAAAATATTAAATATATACACTAGGGTGTCCCAGCCTAGTAGGGCGATTTTTTTTTTGTCGAAATTAGATACGCATACCCGCTATATTTTTTCCAATTGACCCTAATAACTCAAATACAAAATATTATCGAAATCGGATAGTGGTAACCCGTGCCGACTTGATGGCAAAGTTTTAAGAAAAAAATTGTATGGAAATTGTAGAGCACATATAAAATCTTAATTTTTATTTTCAAAATTATACCCTATTTCACCGATATTATATATTTATTATTAAAACAAGAATATTAGTGATATTTTTGTCTTAGTTTTCTTTTTACTGTTAGGATAAATCACAGAAAAAATTGCTTTAGTTTCCTTTTAAAGGTGACTTTTTCACGAAAATTTTGTATTAATATAATTGCAATTTGCAGTATTACAAGCGACCTTTAGTGTAATTATCTATTTCTTAACTGCTTGGAAAGAAGTATAACTAGGCTATAACTAGGAAAACTGTCAAAAAATTTAAAACGATTAAAGAAAAGCAAGACTTGTTTTTGATTGAAATAAAGTCGTTCATGTCTTTTTAAAAAACTAAATCACGCAGATATACTTTCGAGGGGTTATGAATTGATGGATTATTTTTAGTTAGGCTTTAAAATATTATTATTTCTGGTTCCTGGTCTCCATCATAGTGATATAGAGACAAGACAGCTACTTCATGAACCAAAGACCAAAAATGCTGATAAATATTCTGTACAGTCATTTCTGAGTTAATTTTATTGACAGTTTCCCAGGGTTTCAAAGTATTAAGCAAACATAAGTCGTGGTAAGGTGCTGTCACTGATAATATACAATGCATCCAAGCCTTAATATGGTATATAGCGATGCAAATCTAGATGTCTAATAGTGCGACTTTTTATTAGTAATTTACAATAAAAAATAAGTTACGACTTTTTTAATCAATTAATTATTGCTTCGGCCATCATGGGGTCTGGTACATAGAACTTGGAGATCGAATTGACAATTTTCTTTCTGTATCACCACCAAAGAATATGATTATAGCTATAACTGTTAATTCTTGATAGCCAACCCTTAAATTTCCATCATAATTATGTCCGGTAAAACTATGTATATCTATTTATATAGCTATATCTATTATCTAGATTTTTTTTTATAAATTAAATGGCACCGGCGTGTGAAATATACAAAAAGTAGTCCAAGCTTGTAACAAACTCTTGGCGACACTGTACGAACACATCTTGCGATTTTTCCGCATTATTTGTTGATTTCTTCAGACTCGGTATAAGGCAACTTATTTCTTAAAATTAGTTTATTAAACCTTAAATAAGCATATAAGCCCTTTAACAAAAAATAATTAATCTCGAATAGTTAGATTTGCGCTTTTACAAAATTCAAATTTACTTCACGAATTTTATTAAACAGAACTGCCAATATTTGTTCTTTACAGAGGAGTTTTAAGCCATTATTTTAATGTTTTGCACCCCCTATTAAAATCTGCCTTTGAAATCTTAATCTGGCATATTGATTAAACAAAAAGAGGCGTTTACCAATACAATAAACAAGCAACCACGAAACTTCCATGCGACTATTGCGACGCGCCGAAGTTCATACAAAGTATGTAAGTACTGAAATACATGAATGCAAGTCGGCACGGGTTGCAGTGGTCCTAAGGTCATGAAATTTTATTTATAAGTGTTTTAACACCATTCGAAAATAATAAGAGGGTATGCGTTGAAAAAAAAAGACTTTGATTTTTTTGGGACACCCTAATATACACACACACACACGCTTTATACACTACACCGCCACAACGTTGAAGATCCCGATTTATTGGCATTAAGTTAATTTATGCGTTTTATTACACAGGTGTAGGCAAAATGAATCCGGCAATTAATCAATTACGTTGATAACGTTGAATCCATTACCCGGCCGCAATCACACTGACGCCGCTTGATAACAAATTAAGTGTTGCTATTAACAAATTGCCCGGTCATTTTTCGTGGCTCAATTATGATGCATTTAGTATTTAGGATAAGGCTCGGCACAGGTAGTCTTTTTTGTTTCTTAATATAGTCATCATTCTTGACATAGTGATCAGGCCCAGTTCCCAATTTTATTGTTGTTTATAGTATGTTTTACCTTCTAAAACAGCCGTTACGTCTTCATGCGCCTCTTCTTTTTTTAACTTTACTCACGCACTCCATACATATTTTCTTTAGCGTTACTCTGCTTGTCCAATGTCCATCCTTCAATTATCAAACTCATTACTTTTTTACTAAAATGTGTTTCATCCCAAGTGAAGCAAACTACCATTTCACCTAATAGTTATTGACGACTGATGCCAATATCTACAGCATTTTAGAAGCATTTGCCTGTAATAAGCGATTACAATCATATTCTACAATTGTGTTACTATGACTGAGTTACGACAAAAAATACGAAGCTGGGCTTCTCTTCTTTACCAACACAACCACTTCACCTAGATTCAGGGTGATTGAAAGTAAAATGAACTTAAAGGAAAAATGTTCATTATTAATTCTGTTCAATTTGATTACTATTGATGAGACAATCTATATAATTTAAGCAAAAATGAACAGGGCTGGCAAATTTCCTAGAAAACCCAGAACAAAGCACTAATCAAGTTTTAATTACACTGAGAGAGTAACCTTTGCGAACATTCATTATTATAGAATCTGTTATGAAATAATTAGAGTTATTGTTTAATGAAATAAAGTTCTTTTTTAAATTATGAGACTTTAATAAGATGGGTATGTATAGCGTAGAAAATAGATACGTGTTTAAAAATTCTATATACATACATTTGTCAAATGTCAAATTAGCCTTCATATTTAATACTAAAAAATGATTATTTTTGATTAACCAAAAGAACGATTAGTCTGGCAGTTTAGCTTACTTATGAAGCTTAGAACATCCTTCTATCACTAATAGACTTATCACTCTCCAACAAAAACCTCCTAACCTTTTATAAGCACTTTGATAAATTCTACGGGCGGTCTGATAGCGTAGCTGTCATATTTTTCATAGATTGCGGTGAATGCAGGTACATCGTGGATGCCATGGAAACGGGACCTAAACATTCCTCTAACTGGGTCACCGGCCGACCGGAGTATTCGCAAAATTCTATCCTCTAGTCGACTGAATAAATATACTATGGAAATTACTTAGCGCATTCACTGGAGTGGGGGCTTAAGTTGTATGCCTTAAATAAAAATTGTAACTGAACCGTACACAAGAAAGAATATGCCCTACAAATATTTGTATGTGGTTGTTAGTGCATGTGTAAATAGTAGGTAAAACCACATGAAGCAATTTAAAAATGTATTATTTTCGTATCAGTTCAAACAATCTCTTTCAGTCATTTATGGTCTTGCATATAAAGAGTTGATTAAGTGTGTGCATAAACTATTTGCTACAGCAAATGTTTTGTCCCGTTTCCAATAGTTTCTAAGTGTCTGACTACTTTCAGCCAGGCAACCTTTGGGTCTTACTTGCCAACTGCGAGTACGACCTAATGGTCTTACTTATAAAAAAGTGTACATCAAAACCACATTCATTAATAAGGCTAACATAAATTGAATGGGTCAGTATGAAAACACCAAGTATCTCACATGTCATACGAAGATATACAAAATATACGATACATATAAATAAGTGCTATTTCCAAGACCATGAGATAAATATGGAATGCCATATTTCAAGAAAATCCATTAGCAAAACATACTGGCATAAAATAAATCCTAAGATTAAACATTACAAATATTTTTAACAGCACTCGAGAGGAACACAGGCGTAATTAAAAACGTGAATTAAATTCTTTGTTGCGATCACTGGCAGCAGCACGTTTAGTAAATAAAAATTGCGAAGTGGTGCCGAGTCAATAACAGTCTCGATTTTAAAGCTAATAGTTCACAAGATAGAAGAGCCGCTCGATAAACAATTCAATTTAGTGTTTAATCGAGTATATTGGTGCAGAGCAAGCATCCTACAATATTTTAGGATCAAAATTTATAGAAGTTTTGTTGTACATTGATACATGTTGGGAGATGCAGACACGTATTGGAGTGAGGACTACGCGCTTAGCCAGACGTAATGTATGACGACCTGCAGCACGATGGTCCGCCGCCTTGATAAAGGTGGCGGGTAGCGGATGGATAAGGGTATGATAACTCCAAAACCACTTTTTTCAACTTGGAAACGAACCAAAACAAGCACGTACGCTCCTTACGCCACTTCCCTCAGGCTGGCATGAGGGTATTAAGTTAAAAATTAAACTCTATCGCCATTTGATGTTCTATTTGGATGGCATAGTGATTTATGTATATGATGTAGTGTAATCAATAAGACGTAAAGAAAACTGAAAGATGTCCACTGCCAAACATAAGCAGACTTATTAACTAATGTTGTGTTTTTAATCTTTGTTTCTTTATGATCGTCGCGCCTACGGGGGAAATAAAACGTAAGAAATATTTCACACAATTTAAGAATCTGTGTAGTTAACGTTAAATTATTGCAACTGTTGTATAGTTGTATTGCATGTTGTGATCTCCTATAATTGAGGAAGCACAGTGTTTGGACTGCAACGGTACAATGAAAAAATTTGTTAGGTGTATTCCTTGTTGGAGAACCAAATAAATAAATAAATAAACAAATAAACTGTTTTTCATGTTCACTGCAAATGACACACTCACTGAATTTTCTTCAAGAATTTGTTATTTACGTCCCATGAAACATAATAAAAATGTTTCTCATAAATTATTGCAGCGCCAATCTATTTGCTATCCTACTACTTAATTTTGTGTTCTAAATTCCTAGGTATTTTATACAAGAAGTGGTTTTCGTATTATTTTCTGTATTGTTTTAGACCGTGTCGATGACCTTTAACGGGGTAAGAACATTTTCTTCGAATCAATTTTGAAGTAGAACATTGGTAGAGCGTTACATTGTAACCGTAACATCTAAAATTTATTTAATTGTTCTTATTGTACATCATATCATAAAGTCACCGATAATATTAGTATCACCTCAATAACGTAGTGACTCAAATTGCAGACTTATCCTATAGGTGATTTCTTCCAGGCGACACCAACATTGGCCTGAAATAAAAAAACACTTCAGTGTTATTTTCAGTCGATCTTTTATAAATAGCATCATCATAGGGAATCGTCTAAAAATACAGCTTCAATTCAATCGTAATCCGAACTGAAATAGGCCGATTCATTCCAATTTGGAGAGATAAGTGTCCCAATTGGGTAATATTTAGCTGTTTCGAGATACGCGATAAAAATCTCCGAAGTAATTTAATTTTATTAGGTGGGAATAGCGGGGGTATTCGTTCATGGCTTGTTATCCAATTCGAAGGGTTTCTGCGAGCGGCGGTGTGTCAACAAAATCGAAACATAACGGCAAGAGCGTTTCTTTTGTGACCCATTTAGTACATTATGTGACGGGGTATTGCGGAAAATCAATGCGAGAGGTGCGGCTGACATTAATAACGCTCTGTCTGTGTCGCGCTCTGAGACTCATTCTTAACTCTAGATTTTTAATGTGCTCAGCTTCTATTGGCAACGATGTTTTTTTTTATTTAGAATGGTTTATGGACGATCTGCCCCGTTGGGCCAAAGTTCAGATGGAGTGAAGCATTCTTCTAAAATGCGTAAATTCGCAGTAGCATGAAGTTACGTCAAGTAAAAGTTTATGGACTATACCTACTACTGTTGCGGGAGACTTAAAAGAATAGCTACTATAATGTTTATAGAATTTAAATGCTCTTTCTTTGAAATACTTCTTGACGGATTATTGCTATCATAAAGTATGTGCAAAGATTTTGTTTTTAATATTAACTTTCGTATCGTACTTACAACCTTTGAGAAAAGAGTCTATAAAAAGTCATTAAAAATAAAGTAATATAAAGAAAAAACGTAAAATATAAAATAAAAGAGACGAAAACCAGATGACATCTCTTGTAAACCGCATTGTAATTTTAGCTCGCTAATTTTTGCTCGCAATGTCGCGGAGTGTGGGCGGCGCGGCTTCGGATTATTTCTGCACGTTTATTAATGGCGGTATATTGGCGACAATCACGTGCTGATTCTATTACAGTCCTATTCACACGTTTGCACATACATTACATTGTTTAGAAGTAATAATTATCTATCATAGTATTTATGTCGCAAATTTAAACGCCTTGTCAAATTTTACGGAAATCAGAGAAGTGTATTATAGGGGTAGGCAGTACAGTTGAATTTCTGCACTAATGTATTGCTTGCTTAAGTTCATGGTAAGGTAGAGATAGTCTCGAGTCTCGGGTATGCCATTGAAAATAAAACATTTGAAATAATTTCTAAATATTCATTAATGTGCAGAACACGCTCCTCACAATCAGTGCCTGCGAGAAAGATTGAAAATAAATAACTAAATTGATAGAATAAAAGGTTAAAAAGTACAGAATAACACAAGTACATAAGATGACATATACATATAATTATGATGTCATATGTTTAGCTATTATAAACGAATAACAGAAAATGTAACATGTAATTTGCTAACGATACACATGTACATAACATTAATACAATGAGTAATAAATTGTATATTAATTAACTGTGCGACCTTGCTTCATGGACCATCTTTTTATTTTATACGTACGTATATTTAAAATCTAAGAAATGTATAATTACGTTTATTATGAGACTTTCCGAAGCCCGATAGTAGGTATAGTTTTATGAGTCCAGGCCAAGCTAGAGTTGGCATTGTACTAAATCTTTTGCCGAAACAATAACGAACAAACAAATTGTAAATCAGTGAAACATACGCCCGTATTTCTGAAGCACTGAGGAATTGTGATGTGTTCCCGTAGATGTATCCACGCTTCACCAAATATGTCTATGTCCTACGTAGCAAAGAGCGAAACTTGGGTCACTTACGGAATCATATTTCCAAAGTCGAATTACCACTACAAAAAAGGTTTTAGAGGAAATTAATCGATAATTTTATATCTTAATCTGGAATTGGAACTCAAATCTACACGTGCCATTGTCGAAGATACTAAAGTCTTATGAAATAGGAAAATAATGTTACGGCAAGGACGTCTTCAGCTTTGCGAGACTAAACTGTGAATAGTCATTGCAAAAATATTTGGCCGCTCGCCAAAATGGCAGATTTCCTGAATAATAGCGGCGAAAAAATCGTAGAAACGATTCTTTGTTCTGCTCTATGAGTGTTTATTCGCCAAATGTTAGATGAAATCGAACGTTCTTATAAAATCGGTGAATTGCCGAGGTACGTTATAATATTATTCAAATAATATATGTACAATGTACATTGTACATACATAACTTCACGTCTGTATTCCTCGAAGGAACAGGCAGATATGCATTCCTAGAACCACATTTCGGCTCCTAAGTTATAGACCGAGTCTGTTGCATTTTTTCTTGCACGTTTTTAAAATCCGTACTACTACTCAGAATTTATTTAATGAATGAAATTCTTTATGTGTAACTGCTTCTCAGGGACCTAAATTCTAAAATCGACATTCCAACAGTGCTTTCACATTTCCGTGCTCGTATAACTAAAAATCAATAAAACGCCTACAAATCTCAGAAATCTCAATTAACAAAAGCGAGGAACTTATAAAATACGTACGAAGCATATAAAGAACCTTTTAATTATATATTAGACACAATTCCATTTAGAATTTTGCTCCGCGCCGAGGGGATAGAGTGGCGCCGGTGACAATTTAATTACAAAATGTTTACGGGCCACATTATCGTTTGACGCACATCCCGGAGTAACGTTGTGGAGTGCAAATACAATTGCCAACAAATTGAGTTAGATAAAGATAAGGGACGAGCTCCATGGGTGCTTGGTGGCTATAATGCAATTAACTTATCAGTGCGGGCTATTCAGAAGAAGATTCTCGAGACAACGGTAAGGATTTTTTGTAGAGCTTACCTGGAGAAGATGTTAGTCCATCTAGATTTTCTAAAGCTGACTTTAAAAACAAGAAAATTCTAAGTAGATAAATTACTCCTTAATATATTGGTATTTAATACATCAACACGCGCATTCAAAAGATGATTTCAAACTTGCGAAAAAAACAGCATTACTGAGAGTTGATTAAAAGATTATCGAATTAGTAAGACTTCACATAGCCTTTAAGCCATCGTAGCGAACTTAAAGACTTATTATATAAGGGGCCATATCTTTGTACGGTTGATACAATAGAAAAATAATATCACATGCACACTAACACATATTATAGCATCAGTGGTGTAGACAATGCTTTATATTTAAGCCTAATGCTCGTCTCGTCCATAAACAACGGCTTAAGTTGATGAATGAATGTAATAAACCGCGCCTCCACCTTTCATTTCAGCCATTTTGAATTCGCTGCAGAAGGAAATTAAGAATATCCTACTCTTATATTCTTGCTTAAATTAATTGCGACAATGTTATATATTGTGGGTAAAGAAAATGAGAGCACGTTTGCTACGGAATCACAAAGGACTTCGAATTCGCTAAGTACCTGGGTGAGTACATTGGTAAAACCTCATTAAACATAATCCTGAGATGGACTGCAGAACGTATGGACCATTGCGACGTAGTACCTTTTGGGTTTGAATTCAGCTTGAATTTCGGGTATTATTTTTGAAGAAGTGCAGCATATATTGTCCAATATACATACATATATGTTAATATAGGTATCGTTCTATATACCATACGAAGTGGAAGGCAAGCCCCAGCTGTAACTAAATCACGCTTCATCGGTTATACTAATTGGAACGGTATTCGCCACTCAGACGGAACATTTTCTCAATTAGCACGCGGAATAGTTTGGCATACATTGTTATGAATTAGTGCTTAACAGCGTATATTATATTTCTGCAGCTATCTTTATATCAACTTTCATAGGTCCCAACTCCCAATTATGGGAAAACTCAGCTATAATTGAAGGGAAAGTAGCGGCAAGCAATTATTAACTATTATGATTATTATTTTCCATGGAACTTGATTGATGACGAAGGCTTGAAAAGATTCTTAAAGCCTGCTAGTAATAATATTAGTATGCCGAATACGAAATTAGATTGCATAAACGAATTTTGTACATAATATATAATATAACCCAAAGGAAAATATTATGTCCCTCTGTTCCAGCATAAAAATTTGACAACAATTAAATTTATTTGTTTATGGAACAGCGTTATATTAACAAAAAAAATCGTATTGCCTGTCTATGACATGCGCAAACCGATGATAATTTAAACGTACAAAATTCAAGGTTTATGAAATATCAAATTTATGTTACGCAAGAGCAAAAACTATTAAACATTTTATTTAACTAAAAATAATTGCCTCGTTTAATTATGCAGCCAGTTTTATTTAGCCCAAGTATAGGTGAAAATCCCCGAAACATTTAATACTTTTAAATATTTAAAGCATTACGTCCCCCCAGCGTCCATGTACAATAATAAATAACCCATGTCTTCGAACAAGATCTTTTGAGTCATACAAATGGTCTCGAGTACCGAACCTATTTAGGTTCATGTAAACGCAAACCGGAATTTGATTAGAATTTCTGACAAAACTTACCAGCTGTTGCCGATTTGGAATAATGAGCAGTCACGAATATTAGCAAGTATCAGATACTACCTATAGCCCGCAGTGCTCGCTTTGTTATAGATCTTGTCATCCTTTCTCCATACAAAATATCCGCCATTTCATTACCTATTCAAGGTGCTAATTTACAAAAAATCTGTTTTAGCAGATACCTACGGCGTAATAGCAATATACGGACGAAATTTCTTTGAAATCCGTTGAGTGGTTTAAATTGTGTGATGAAAAATTTGTCAGCACCGATTGCCTTCGTTACTTTTCAAAATTCAACTAAAAATGGTAAGAATTACGAAAATTTAATATAATTTTTTCACATCGCTACATAGTACAAGTTATATCATCAGATACTAAATTTTAGTCTGTCTGAGCGTACTTACCGCACGGACTAGATATTCGTGTAGGATTATCACTTAACATATTTTAACACAATCTAAACTATAAAAAAAATACTTCATAGTAATTTAATAACGGGCGAGCATGAATACCCGGAATCGATTTCAAGTTAGGCAAAATATTCTTAGGTTGCCTATTGGGAACTTTTTGTTAATAAGAATACTCGTATTTGACCCCCTATAGGCACAAAAACAAAACACGCTTCGCAAACTGGAAAGCCCTCTCCCTACCCTGCAATAGATCACTATAAATATTAATTGACTATATGAGAAATTGTATCCTTATTTATATTTTCATAAATGAGTATTGGATATTATGCCGATGTTAGCCTTCGGTATAGCAATAAAACTCAGATAACGGAATGGAAGAATAATAAAGCCAGAAACAAATGCGACAAAAATATTTTATTGACACGCGAGCGGAATATATTCGGAATTAGAAAATCATTTGGTTGGGTGATTTTAGAGACGGGAGATAGATGACCTATATAGTACAAACAATAATCTATGGCCTGAACCTGCACGCTTTCAGGTGTCAATATGGTTGGGTTCCTCTTTGTACGGTGGTCGCTATCCCAACGGTTATAAATGAAATGGGCGTCTATCATTCACCCTTCTTCATTCTTCTAGGGGTTGCATTCGCTAAAACAGTATGTACTTAACGCTAGAAATAGCTTCTTAATATTATGATGAAGCTGAATTCTTACCTCCATAACTACGCAAGCACTGAATAATTGCCATGCACAAAATGAAATCTTAAACATCTATGGAAAGTCGAATTTATTACATTGCCGTCATACAACAAAAATGTCTCGACAAAAAGGCTACGTGTTCATCAAGCTGCGAAGAAAACTATGAATATGCAAAAGGCAAATAAGGTACACAAAACAGTAAAGCGAGTCTCCATTGTCCGCGTCAAGAACAAAGAAACAGTGAGGTAAAGTACAAATTTCCTCGGACACTAACCTCATAAATTCCCCAAAGTTCGCTGGAGGGTGAAAAAATGCCGGACCGCAAGCGTTCTAGCGTTGGGCTGAAGCCTACGTCCCAGATTTGTTCGACCGGACATTTGGAATTTAGTGGGCCGTTTTATGTAGTACGTTTTTTTGTTTTTGCTAAACTGATTTATAGGTAAAGGGATTTCGAGTAATTATGCTGTAACGTTGTGATTTTTCGTCCAGTGCTATCTTAATAACATATTACTACATTTATTTCGAGTTGTTGTATTTTACCTACTTAATAAATGACTTCAGTATTCAGGTTTGCTAACGACGTTACTCCTTAATCATTATAACTGCGTCAATTCATTTTGAATTCAAAGCGATTGTTTTTAGATTAAATTATTATCAGTCATTCCTAAGATAAGCGGAAGACTCACTGCCATTATAAGCCATCTTGTTGCGATATTCTACGGTAATTCGATCCACTATTTAGAAAGTAGTACACAAACGAATAATAAATCACTGATAAATAATCATTAATTAACCAAGCTCCATTTAAAGAAGGGCATAATCCCAAAGATTCATCCTCCTAAAGTAACGTATCATCTTATAGATATAATCTGGAAACAAATACGAGTATAGCGAAGCATTATCCACATAAACGTATTCATGAACAGTAAATTGGGCACATATCACATGGCAGACACAATTTACATCACATTACGAGCTATTTACGTATAACGCGACGCGAGCACATAGAAGTCAATGCAATATATTTCTACTATTATGTACCAGCACATTACAAGTGTGATGTGGGAAAAATGTGTTATGTTTTCGGTTATTGATTTCGACTTAACTTCTGCTACCTTACACAGATTTCGTTAAGCGTACAACAGATGAATAAGGTACGACATACAGGAACTCCAAAGTTTTGATCAAATAATGTGATTTTTAGAAGACCTATCTGCTATCAAATAGTTTAGTGTTTAGACCAATCAAAAATACAACGACAGGCTGGCTGATTGGCTGGCAAGACAAATGTGTGTTCAAATTTGTAGTACAAGACACAACCCATGAAAATCACTACCAGCCATAATAACTTACGTAATACGTAGCCATAGTATGTACCTGGAGTAGGTACTGTAGGCCCACCCCAATGTTTTCCAGTGTGTGACCTACATCCAAACACTTAAATTACTTAATTTCTAAAAATAAAGATTTATCCCTGAAGTAATATGTACACGAGACACGTACGACGAAGTTGGTCGGTAATCGCCACATCCCGAGATACTGCGGGGACCTTGCAAACTGACGGAGTACCCGGTGCCCACTCGGACATAAATTAATTTGCATAACACCTCCTTGTTGAACTGCGAAACCGCTGAGTTTAACACGACAAACTTCTCTTATCTGCTCAGCTGGCCAACTTGCGTGCGATGTGCTGTTTACTTTGCCGAGTGTCGTCACCAAACTGGGGGATTACATTCATTCCTCGTATTGTGGATGTCATCGTTGGTTCGTCAATTGTAAGTCCTATGGATTGTGGTGAGGGCGTAGTTATTTTCATTTATTTCTATACTTCAAGGTATTGAGAGTTTTTTTTAATATAAATAAACCTAATAATTTACCTATGTTACAAAACTGGTCTTTTAGGCATTTTGTTGCTGTTGATGATAAATTATCACAGAGGTCTGAACTTGCGACTACCGAGATAATGTCTAATTATGTAGGCCATTACGTACGTCCCAGATAAAAGCAAGAAAAGAATACTCAGAAAAATCGTTTTATTTCGTGTTTAAAAATTGAAAGCCCTTGTCTGCTATGTAATGAAAGTGAGAAATAAAATATTTTGCATTTACGAAAATGCTTGCGGCGACATTCTTATTCAGATTTTCTCGTTTTTCTTTGAGGACGATGAGCAAGGAATTAGGATTGGTGTAAAATTTATAATATTTAACATTTTATGTATATTATAATAGGTAACATCTGTCCTACAAAGATAATAATTGCTGTGTGTGCAAGCGACTTCGTAGAGGCAGAGTTTTTAACATTACATCCATTATAACATCAGCTATCTGCCAGTGAGTCCCGTCCAACCGTTCAAATCAAAATCGGTCCAACCGTTTTACAGATTTGCCAGAACAAGCAGATAGACAAAAATCGTAAAGAAATAGTCTTTTCGGTATATGTACCATGTATACATCCATATCCATTAATAAGTAGCAATTATTTTTATACTAGACATGGACCTCCTCCACAACTTGAGATGATAGAAACACGTATACTTTTATCTCCAAAGTAACCTATTGAAATTGGTATTAGAGCAACCTTCATGAGATTGTCCACCTCATCAGGGTTGGAATCATTAATTTACCAACAGTAACAGGCAGTTTTTACCCGCGTTCTCAGCAATACGGAGTCTGGAAATGTGCCCGACAAATAGTAAAACATGGGTGCAATGATGCGCAGTGATAGCTCTGGTGTCGCAGTCGTGAGTTTAATCGTACATGTGTTTGTGTACAAACAAAAGCGTCATTAAACCTCAGTAAAACACGCTACATTTCTAACTAAACATGCAAAAGTAGCTACTATAGAGTAAGAATAAATACTACAAACGCAGAGGCATGCTGTGGCATAATATTATTTAGTAGGAGCATTTACAAAGTGCGAATTGTGCAACGTCGCGATGGCAGGAAACAAATCATTGCAATATTGCAGTCTCCGTACGAGCTCTCGCATCGGCCGCGATCTTTAATCAACCATCCACTCTATTATGCGGAATATTAGCAGATGGAATTAAACGTTTAGTTGCTATGGAAACGGTTGCGGTTGTATTTAGTCCATCGTTGTATCAATTATTGGACAAAACAGATTTCGAATGTTGCCAAACTTTTAAAGTTAAAATCATAAAGGAATAGTAACATCTGTCTGGCCATTTATGTATCAATACACATAGTCCCACACCATATAAAATCGTACATGTTTCGCAAACCATATTTGAAGAACAAAGTAATAAGATTACCGTGCGTATACTACAGCTTATAGGACAAATTTTCAAACTGTGTTACTGCTAGCGATTCCTAAAGGAAAATCTCAATAATTAATTAGACGAACCGGAAACTCAATCCGAGACACTGTCAATTGCAAAAAAAATATAGACCAATTTTGGTAACGTTTATTTAGCTTATACATATTGCTATTAACCTATAATCAAATTTGTCGAAACATTACTTTCTTGTCCCAAACGTTTCAAATTTGACAAACTTTGATAAACAAAAACCTTACAAAAGTGTATAACAGTTAACACTTGAGTACTCCTTTACCTACCCTTTTGGGAGCAAAGCATGAGTATGTAGTTGTACAGTGTACTTAAGTAAGGAACGTGAATATTAATTCCCAAGCATTAATTAATATTCTATTAAGCTCCAATATTCGACATAATCAGAAACTATAAATTCCTTCGAAGCGACGTTTGTGTTAACGAGGCTGGAGCAAGGTGCCAAAGAACCTACATAGTTTCCATGTGATGCCGAAACAGCTCGTGTTGCGCACAAGTTATGACAGCCAGTTTACAATTTGGGTGAGTGACTTGAAACTAGATGGAAATCGGACTATTATGGAATCGATATAGTGACCTGAATCGACAGTCTACACAATCATAGATTATTGTAATCATAATGGTATGGACAACTGTTGCCAATTTCTTTTTAATTTCTTCTAATTAATTTCGTTGCGGGTTTGAATCAAAACGGTCCTAGTTTGCCTTGTACTTGGTGACAATACTTTGCCGGCAACCATCGATCCTGACCCACAGGAGTTGTAGTGGCGGGTGTGGGGTGGGATAGGACAAAAAAAAATTCTATTAATTTTTTTTATTAGTTTCGTTTTTATCTCGTTCATAACTATAGTTTTATTTTTTTTTGTTAACTGTATGCAAAATATATACACACCGTTCAATATGAAGTATTACCACTATCTCCCGCAGGTTCTTAATTTATCGGAAAACCTGTCGAATCTGCTTTATAGCTATAACTCAAATTTCAATGTTTGTATCTCGTCATGAACATGGACATTCTGTAAACAAACCGTTTCATAGGAAAAAAGTTATAATGGATCAAAATCAATGTGATGTAAATATAACTGCATAAATTACCAAGACCTATTTGTTGTGCAAATCCTTGTTAAAATAACAAATCTGTCTCTAATTACATTCACCAATCCGACACCGAGGTCACGAATTCGTTAAAATATTTACCTAGACTAAATAAAATTATGTTTAATAACACAGAGCTAAAAAGCTAAACCAGAATACGATAATTGCTCGATTTATCGAATTCATTTGCCGCGGAAATGAGACCATAAAACATCAATTAATAATTTGAATCATGAAGCATGAGCGCAATACTGATTTCTATCCGAGTGAGCAATCCGAATCCATGGCCGGCGCGTGTGGTCTGTTTAATAACAATGGAACTGAGGCAAAGCATCACGGTCGGCTGCAGGTGAATCTCATAAGACACGTAAGTTATTATATAAAATACCATCTGCGATTCTATTATTCACGAATGCATATGGCCGCGCCGGTTGGTCAAATGGGGAAGTGTGTCAGCGCGAGCAGTTGTTGCACGCGCTCACGTCACAGATTACGTTGTGTTGCCGCTTGCTAACACAATACTGCTAGGTTCAAGGGGAGCCGGCCAGATCGCCGTCTCGTTCCTTCTCTATTTATAGTCTCTCGCGTCTATTCAGCTGTTTGCTCTCAGTGCAGAAATGTTCGGTGTCGCGCACGTCCAAAACCCCACGCGAATAGCCTCCCGGATTGTTTCCCGGAGGAAAAGCGCTCGGGAGAGGAAATTACGCAAAGCGCCAACCGTTCACGATCTATCTACGAGGCGGACAAATTAAAACCATCGACGTCAAAGTCATTAGACGGTGCAATTTGGTGCAATCCACACACGCGCGCGCACCTTATGCAATAGTTTTCAACATCATCCAGCTCTTTACAGTGTGATGTTCAGTAATCATTTTACAGTGTGCTAAGTGACCGGTGGCTCGCAGTGCTCGTGTACCAACCGATATGGTACCTTTCTCCACGTTTCGCGTTTATTTTCGTTTGAAAAACATAATTGACATTGGTGCTATTTAAAGTGAATGCCGGATTGTTTCGACTGGCAATATGCCAATGTATATAGGAACAGCTGACTGTAAACAAACAAATTAACACGCCTGCGACAAACATTATTTCATTTTTCGAATATTTCCATGGATCCGTAAATGCCTGACGTGTGCTGTGTAACATTTGTGCGATGGCGGGAAATGGCGACTCCAGTGATAGTGACGGCCCGATAATAGACGACAATATAATTCGTATTCAACTGAGGAAGCCGAGTCAAAAGAAATGGGAATTAAGGACGCGCAATCTCTCCCCCGGGGTACGATTTCCTACCATACAACTTTTTGATTGCGAGGGAAATCTACTCGTCGAAACAAATGACGAAAATGTGTCAATAAAAAGTTCCGATTACACTGATGGATATTTGAGGCCAACGAAATCATTACGAGAGAAAGATTTCCGACATGTTATAGACAAAAATTTCCTCAAGAAACACAACTCCATTTCTGGCGGCAAAGTGTATACGCGCGTGTATAGGACACCTGTGATAATAAATGATAACGTGAACAATGTAAATAGCAGATACGTAGTGCGAGATGAATGCAGTGTGACCAACATTCCAGCAAAACTTACCGTTAACAAACCTCCCTTAATACAACCTAATAGTGTTGAAACTTCTCCATTTCAATCCGAAGGTTTTAGCGAAGTGAGTAGCTATAAAAGTTCTGACAACGAAACATGCGAAGACGCTAATCAAACTGTAAATAATGACGCTGAAAACGAACAAGGTCCAGAATGCGCTAGGTTATCAGATAATTTAAAACATTCATCCAATTCTTCCCTAACTGAGGCCAATATTTCACCAGAGCCTAACGCGTCAAATATAGGAAATGAATCTGGCTTGCCACTACATAAATCACAATCGTTCAATGATACAACACGGAGAGAGCTGATAAAACCCGGAAGTGATACGTTACAGCGCTCGAAATCTGGTGTTACGTACAATCCCCCGGGGAATAAGGTATCGTTCCTTAACACTTATTTGAAAAGCTTATCCGCTCGAGTGAACTCAAATCCGAATTGGTTTGCTTTACACCGCCGTCGAAGAATCGTATCGGAGAATCACGCGGAAGCCGATCGTCGGAAAACTTCTAAATGTATTACGAAGCCACCCCTCAACGCTGGGGACAACACGACCGACAATGAGTTTATTAACATACCCACAGATGTCGCTGCGGATTGCGAAATGAAAAAACGGCTCAAAATGTACCGACGAGGCATATCGGAAATCGAGATGAGGCAGAGTGTGTTTACAAAGACGAGGCGACATTCCGTAAGTGGGATGATTCGGGTCGTACACACTTCGTCCTCGGAGAGCGTGGACGAGGCTGACGTAGTACTTAACCGCTTGAAGAGGAGGATACTTAAGAATAAGTTGAGAGAGAAAAGACGGAGTTTTGGGGCCAAGTTCCAATTCAGTAAGTAGCTACTACTACACTTTTTGCTCGCAATATTGCACGCTGCCGTGGTTTCGAAACGCTTGTATGCGGCTCATTTAAAATGTTTAAAGTGTTTTCGCAGATGCCGAAAGAGCTATTTGCTCAAACATGCAATGTGTTAAATTGTTTCTTAATTCAAGAGCACTCATTTTCCAGGCCAGAGAGCTTTTAGTACAATAAATTTTAAAAGGATCCAACAATAAAAATAAAGAAAGTAAATGTTCACGACGTCAATCTTGCCATAAAATTGTTTGCAAAAATTTACGTCGGGAATTTTGATGCTGGTTTACTCCCGGAGTTTTTCCTCGGCGTTAACGTATATTATGTAATTAATTACTTTAGCCGCGTAACTTTTGTATTTAATTCCATAAGAAAATCGATATTTATTCGATAAGCAAAATGGTAATGCTTTGCCTCAGTGTTCGGTGGCGATGAGCGTAAGAGTTCCAGAGTCGATCACACATTGTTTTATTTTTATTTTGCATAAATACACTTCTATGTATATTTTTTAAATGTTCCTGACAAACGGAAATGACTCGTCTTTTTTACCGAGGTAATTGGTAGATAGTCTGTGTACAAGTTGAAGTCTGTGTACCTTTGCTTACTTCTTCAGGAATCAAAGCGTATGTGTATGTTATTAATAAAACATACAAAAAATGTATTCCTCAAGATTCTAGAATAAGGATAACATACGTCTGCGCCAGACGCGGCGGGTAAATATGTTAATATACCGCTGTATATTATCTAACAATTTATTGCCGGCCTCATCGTATTAATATTTATAAGGCCGCGTTCAACAATTAAGTTACCTTAGAATAGTATTTAGCGAGACTGAGGCGACGGTCGTAATTCGCGCCTTAGTTACGTTTTTAATTGTTTTCTTATAAAAGATATTATTGTAAGAAAAGCTAAATAAATATTCGAGGCGATGAGATTAACTCATTAACTGATGAGAATGATTGTTCGTTCATTGACAACCCCGTGGCGTAGTTGGCTAGAGCCGAGCTTGCGATGTAAGAGGTGTGCGGTTCGATCATTGAGACAAATGTTTGTGTGATCCACAGATTTTTGTTTCGGGTCTGGGTGTATGTAAGCCATAAGTCTCTCGTGGTTTCTGATACTCGCGAAAATTAAGTGTTATTTGAATCATGTTGGCAAAATGCGTATTTAAAAATAAAAATAAATGATTACACTTAACAGTGACATACGTAGTCCTGACCCCATACGATACTAATCTTATGTCCCTCTCCCTACCCCTGAGAAGATATACGGACATAAATGTATATCTATTCATGTATGTGTAATAATAAATAGATCGAACATTGTGTCTAATGGCGAGCAGCAATCGTCTTTCGTTATTCGATACTCTACTTCGTCTCGATCTAAAAGGCATTTACTCTCACAAGCGACGTCTCAAAATTATCTAAGAAAACCTTATAAGAATAAAAGTAATAGGAAGGTATTTTTTTTGTTGAGGATGATTTTCAGTTATAAACGCCAAGTTCTCGTGTCTCTTCCTATGGGTTTTTCCTCACTCAGTAGTATAGGAAAACTTTATGCAGCATTTAAGCATACCTATAAATATAGCTACAAAATAAAAGATGGGTATTAAATTAAATAATAATGTTCATTCTCCTAAAAAGTACTCTATTTTCTTTTTTTTTCTACTAGAAACAATAAAATGTTCACATAAAAGATAAATCCTTTATCTTGGTTTAGTTTATCACTATCTAATTTATACAAAGACCTGATTCAGAGAATTCCTCGGTTTACCTTCAAATGTAATTCCTTTATTACAAACTTTATTACTTAGCCTCAATGTTTCACGGCCATTTCATTCGCTCTAGATTATACTCTGCGCAAATTATTAAGAACTATTTTTATAATGTTATTTTTATATACAAAAGATTTTTATATA
The DNA here is from genome assembly GCA_030295005.1 of Cephonodes hylas. NCBI lineage: Eukaryota > Metazoa > Arthropoda > Insecta > Lepidoptera > Sphingidae > Cephonodes > Cephonodes hylas. The sequence continues at coordinate 10,156,966 of AP025366.1, forward strand.
AGAAAATCCTGCCAAAAACTAAAAAAAATGACGTTTTACTAACAACTATAGGTATAAAATCATGTAAAATGTATGGAAAACGTCAATTTTATTTTTTAGAGATTTTCTTTAACACTAGGGGGTTGTCGCTTGTCTTATTTTCAGATCACGGTTTGAATACACCCTGTATATTTCGTGCAAGTCGCCTGTACGATTAAGAGCGTTTTACGAAAGAACGAATTTTAATTATGAAAACCATATTTAAACCTTATTTAATTACCATATTTACCATATATTATTACGAAATATTAATACGAAAATTACCATATATTATTACGTTAGTTATTACGATAATTATGCATTAGTCGCTACATAATTAAGAGACTCTGTGGCACAGTCGTATGGATACTGGCTTTGAAAAAGGGAGACCGCGGTTTAAGTCCCGCACTAAGACATCTTTGATACCCATGTATTTGTTTCGGTTCGGTGTTTGTGGGAACGAAAAATGTCACGGACCTATTAACTGTACATGTATCTTAGTATGAAACCACATCGACGCGTATAACTCTTAAATGTATTTATTTCTAATTGACAGTTAGATTTGTATTACCCTAGACGACATCATGCTCAAGCAACGTACTTTATTCATTTTAATTATAATACAGAATATCGTAATTTCTCGAAAGACACTAGCATTTTGAATTCAAATTAAAAATAATTCCTGTAATATGTCCATGGGCATTGTAGATTGACGGATAAACTCTTTTATTTTAACGTTTCCAAACAACCATGTCATGCTACGTCAAATTTACAAGACAAATTTACCGCGGAAGTACGAAGATGTCCGAGAAACTGAAGAATCAGTAGATAATTAATAAATAAAATTAGAAAACAAGCCTCCACAATCATAAAAACAAAAAAATTCGCGAATGATAACATTATTGTGTACGAAGATTAATCTCTGAGATAACTGTGTTGTAATGTCCATTTATGCAGGCCGTCCGCCTTTGTGCCATTATTTTTAATTCCGCAAATGACAAATTAGTTTTGTTGCCAACATTACGCGCGGAAATTAAGAAATAAGTAGAAAGGCCGCAATATAAACGTGGGTTGTGTAATCTGACTTAATATCTTGTTAAAACAATACAATAGTTTATTTTTGAGTTAAAAACATGATATTACATTTTTGTGCATGACTCACATGAGATCGCGCGATAAAAGTATTAGAAATATTTTTAAGAAGTCTCCAAGGCTAGGAGGCTGAAATAATTTTTATGTTCGATGACATATGGCCTATAAATGCAGAGTGTATTTAGACCGTGATTGAAAACTAAAGGAGGTAATAGTTAAGGTGGTTACGTACTCAAAGACATTTAAATAAAACCCGACAAAAAATGAAAATTTTGACGTTTTCCTTATAACCATAGGTATTAAATGAGGTCATAACTCCATTACTATATAGGAGAAACTGTAGTTGATGCCAGTTTGTTTTCATAAACTAGCGAAAGGGTCCTGCCCCCCCGGGCTCATCCCACGGGAAGAAAACAAAACGCCTGTCAAACTTTATGAGCAACTAGCTTTTGCTCGCGACTCCGTCCGCGTAGACTACAGGGTTGAGATCAGAAGGAAAATAAGTTGTAGTCTATTTTACTTCTCAGAGTCCTATTTATGTCCATACCAAAATTCATACAATTCGGTCAAATTGTTCAAACGTGAAACCGTAACGCGTCGATCGGCGCCTTGTGCATCATTACTGCGCGCTTGATCAATATTTTAAAACTGCAATATCTTCTAAGATACTCAGTGAAATCAAATGATGTAAAGGGCAATTTTATTTAAAATTAAATACTTGTAATGAATAACGTATTTATTTGGATAAGGATTAATATCATATTTATAAACACACCTTCACAAATAAAACTTTATTTTAAAATAAATTTGGTTAGGATAAAAAACGTTATTGTGAGCCAACCTTAAAAAATAGACATATGCTGTCGCGGACTTTTTTTTAGAACTTTTAAAGAGAAACATTTCTCTCATACATTATTTTAGCGAAACTTTAACCGTTTTCGCAGCGCACGCCGCGGAAGCTCACAAAAAGGAAAAAATGTCCCCGATATCGAAACATTCTTTATTGCTGCTCCGCTCCTATTCGTCGTAGCGTGATGTTATATAGCCTATAGCCTTCCTCGATAAATGTGCTATCTAACAGTGAAAGAATTTTTCAAATCGGACCAGTAGTTCCTGAGATCCTAGCGTTCAAACAAACAAACAAACAAACTCTTCAGCTTTATAATATTAGTATAGATATGTTCCATATTGTATCGGCCCTACACCTCTGCGACGTACTTTTATAAAAAAAGTATACAAATACCTCTTTATAATATTAATAGGATAGACTCAACGAATATAGACTGTTCACATACTCCAACTGCAACGCAGACGGCAAGTTCCGCGCTCGTACTCCCGCGATTGGGCCCATATAACCGATCAGGTTGATTGGGCCATGGGAAGGTAGAGGGTTTGCTCACATACTCCATACCACCCGTACAAAAAGTGTATTTTTTGTTCACAATAATAATTTAGATTCTTACATACACAAACATCGTTCTCTTTTAAAATTTGTTTAATAACGGATCAATTAATTTTTATTTAACCCATCGTTTCTTTGAACAGCAGAAGTAATTCACACTCATAGCTGAATCCCCGAAGTTATAGTCAGAGGAACACAAACAGTTTAAAAATTATTTTAAGGCTCACGTAATAGAACCTATTGCCGACTTCAGACACTATTCAAACTTCTTGCTGCTACTGATATTTTCCTGATGAAACCCGACCCGAGAATTGAACCTAAAAACACAATGTCTCACGACACATGTTTGTGCCGAGAGACCTCGAAACAGGGTTAGTCCTTTTTATCTTTAGAAAAAAGGAAAAAGTTTATCATATTAACACAAGTAAATACAAGAATGAAGTTCATAGAAAAGAATAGTTATTGGTTTGGATTCAACCCTGAATAATAGTAGCGCCATCTTTGAAAACGAGTGTAACATATTTTCTACACAAGTTAGCAACTTGGTTTTCTAGTAAGCAACTTCTGCCATCTAGCGGAATTTAAACACACTGTTTAGTAAAGCCTCATTTCAACTTCATATTGTTTCCTCTAAGTATAAACACAAGTATGGATGGCGCTTTATTAAAAATAAAATTTAACATCATAACATAGAGAGGCAGGATAAGGCGCTGTTGAAACTGACAACAGTGAAACGGGCCCTATACAAACTAAAACAATAGCAAGTACAATAAGTCTCATTAGGTACAATTGAATGATTACATACTACACAACAAATCAGTTCGACTCCCAGGTTTGGTAAATCGTAATTAGGTTTATCCATTTGAAAATTCTCACTAGCACCAAGGAGTCTGGAATTGTGCAAGAAAAATTGTATATCTCGCCCTCTACAATATGTCGGACTAAAAACAATCGGCATATTGTAGATCCACAGTTGCACCTCTGCCTGGTGCCTGCCTGTTCAAGGAATACAGGAATAAGTGTATGTATGTAGTTATCTAAATAAATAATAATAAACTTCAAAACCAAAGAAGTAAGCGCGACAACGTAAAAAGTAGACATTTAAGATGTTCCAAATTCACTCAACTAAATAGGACAATTAGTTTTTTTATACCCTATTAAAATGAATTATTGAATTTTCTCATTTAGCATCTCGGTGTAGGTAAGACCGATTCATACAAAATATAAATATCAATCCAGAAAAATCAAATTCATGAAACGTAAATAATGACTCGTACACCACAAGCATTTAAAAATACACAATGCGATACACTATCTCAATTATTAAATATACAAAAAGAAAAAAAAAAACAGCAATTTGTTCTCGCGATTAAGCTGAAGAAACAGGCCGCCCTTAGCGTGACCATCCAGATTTCACAAAGCCCTTAATGGCGGAGTGACAATGGAACGAACAAGGGGAAATGGATCCATCAAGATATCATACAATTTTAACGCGACTATCAGGGACAATGCAATGAAAATGGGGTATTTTAGCCCTTAGAAGACGTAGCTCGGTTAACAAAGAAAAAAATTATCACAAAAGATAATATGAAGCATTCAACCTAAAGGTTAAGGAATACTATACGAGCTTTAAGGTATTTTATATCACCGACTTCTTGTTTTATTTTGACATTTATAAACTTAAAATTATCTACATCGGACTATGTATGAATATGAACTGAATACAACACTTAATTTTAGGAAATAAGTCTAACACATACAACGTCTAGATAACGTCCTCTACTTCTATTTAGGGAAGAGTTAGAAGTCTGGGAATAACGAAAATGTAATTCAGAATTATATTTAAATTAGTTTTCTTTCCATTACTTCCGAAAAAGTCAATAAAGTCAACGTATTCTTCGGTTAAAACTTGTTATCGTTGAAGTGGTGTCGAAGCGATTCTATCGGGCGGGAATCCAATCCCAAGCAAATAGTTATTTAGTCAATGGTTCCTCGTAGAAAATCCTCCAAAATCTATAGTAGTACAGACCATTAATACGGAAATTGAATTAAAACGTGCATTATTTTGAAAGCATCAACATCGGTCATAGGTCTACGTTTCACATGAAAAATTGAATCATATACTTTACTCATTATTCTTCGTCTTCTTTTATCTTAGATGCCTTGACAGCAACGTAAACATATTTTTTAGGCAGCCGCAATTGTGTTGAGTTGCTAGAAAGGGGCCAATCTTACTTTATGCCATTTTTACTCATTAACATCAAGAGCAATGTTATCACGTTCCTATGCCAGTATAACAAAAAATAATGAGTTGTTTCTCACATCAAATAGTTATTGCTGCAATAATATAGAAGCGCGGCTATCCGACTACGCTGACTAACTTACTACAAGTACATGTATCTGTATCTCGCCGCCACACACAGTGCACCGATTTAGTGAATAAACACCCCTGAATACGCAAGTCAAGCGCGAAATTCCTGCATACCGTCCATACCGCTGCAATTATTTTTATCTCCAGTAAGCCCAAGTTCGTTCGCATTCCAAGAGGATTTGGAGTCCCCACGCTCAACCGAGGAGATATGTACACATGTGGGAACATTATCTCCGCGTTTGTTGACGTAGATTTTGACTGAAAGCGTTTTGGCACGAACCTACCACGGTGTTCATTACAAATGTGGTAATCGTTGTTTACAACTGCTATTTCAGCTCGTGCATTTTAATGGCGAAGTTTATCTCGGCCCGCAACACTAATGAACAATAAATGTGAACCGATAATAGGGTTTCAATGTGCGTCAGGTATTGTAAAATAATTCCAGTGTTTTGAATCTGTTCAGAACTTTTATTGATTCATTTTCTATTGCTGGGCAAGCGGGGAAATAGTAATTTGTGCAAATGTCCTCGCAATGTTTATTTTTCGTTGTGTTTCTGCCATTTAATAAGTTTTAAGTCTTCAAGTTCTGTTTGTATAAGTTGTATTAGCTAATAGACTACCACCAATGCTAGTTTTGATTTAAAAAGTCACAGGTGTTTCAGATTTGTTCCTACTACAAAAGTTTATACAATCTTCTCCGCTTCCCACTAAGCTGTTCGCTCGGTTAATATTGACGTTTTTATTAGAACTATAAATACAAATAAATATTAAATGTAAGTTAAATATGTCTCATATAGTTCACTATATTTGATCATAAAGATGTCAATTTTTCACGGAGCCTAGCGCTTCATATATTTTAATGCATATACGCGGAAAGTAATGACAAGGCTTAAAAAGAACTATGATATAATATTTTTAGCAGACTTCAAAAAAGTAGGAGGGTATCAATTCATCTGTATTTTTTTATGTTTGTTACCTCACAACTTTTGACTGAATGGACCGATTTTAATGATTTTTTTTATTTGATAGCTGTTGCTTCCAGATTGGCCCTATTTTATGTATAAATTTTACGACTTTATACCCGAAATCAAAGGGAGAAGTGTACTTAACGCGCAATTATCGCCATCTATGCAGTGCTCTGTGCCATGTTAATGTGGGTATGCGTATACCATTTTTGGCTATATTTTCATAATGTTCAATAAATGAACCAGAAATTGAAATTAAGACCTTTCTCTCAAAAGCCGTTTACTTACGCAGCGCGACAAGCGACGCATTCTAATAAAAACACTTCTTTAAAAAACACTTTTTGGATCGTTTGAACTGTCGGAAAAATCATGTCCACAAGCTCAAAAAATCTTTGTGCCCGCTACACTGGTTTTTCATCGGGAAGTCATAAATCTAAGTAATTGCTCCCTTTCTTTCTGTCCGTCGTCTAAGGAGGCGAAAACCAAAGAAAAAGTGAGTTTCGCACGAAAAGTACGGAATGCTGGCTTGTGTCCAACACTCGGCTATGTCTGCATCTTGATTCTTGTCTGCACTTCGCAGACGTTTCGGCCGCATAACTTGCGAATAACTTGTAAATTATTTTTATCGACTCAAAGGCGCTAACTGGAAACTGCACACTCATTTAGCACCTACTTTCGAAGATGCGGACCAATAGTAACCAAGTTATGCTCATTCAACACAAAAATGTATGTACCGTTACTGAGAGTACCATCTGTCTGATGGCGACTATAAATAGTATTAATTGCAAGGTCACGGCTAGGGAATTTTGGCGCCCTCTGTGTCGAACAAAGGAAGCTTGGCAAAAAATGCTCAATGATTGGGCTTGGTTTATTTGCCGGCTGGGTTATTAACGATAATTTTCTTATAGTGTTTGAACAGCTTAAAAACAGAAACACATGATTCAGTACATGCGCAGTGGCGGCGCCGCAAGTCAATATCCTCCCACCCCCGCGACGCGCCGCCATCACGCAGTCCCCTTTTGAGACGTCGTGACACAACCGGTTAATTCTTGATTTCAAATATTCACTACGCCGTTGATTCGACCTAGTTGGGTCTTTGTACTTTAACATTAGATTCGTCGGTATTATTCACCGTCTTTGTCATTTACTCGGAGGTATATCAGGTTACATCTATCATTTGCATATAATGCCTGCGTACATTCGTTAATAATTTTAATCAACTAATTATAAATTGTAAATTAAGTTAAATTAAATTTACCACAAATTGAAATTAACCCAACAAAATTATTTAATATAGTAGTAAATAGTAATTACAGATCCAAATCATACGTCTAACTTAAATACCTAAAAATTAAATACAGAAACCACCCAAACAATAACAGAAAGTTGCTTATATAAAAACAATAAAATTGGAGATGATACGTTTTCTTACACATACTAAGGTTAAAAAGTGAACGATTGTAAGTTGTGCGATGCGCTCGGAAGGCTCTAGTTAGTTGTTAGTTCGTCCGCTAGAGTGAGGCAGAGTGGCAGAGATCTGGAACCAGCTGGCCGGTCGGTTTGACATTACTCGGCGTACGTCAAGCGGCCCGGCCGCCGGCGACCGGCGCATTCCACGCTCTCGGCTCACGTGTTACCAGATAATGCTTGGATTAACCTCGTCGACTTTCATCCGTAACTTTTGTACAACTCGCCAAACTTACGAATGATAGTGAACGGCGAATCCAACAACAGTTTTTATTGCGTTCCTGTTTGTTTCGCTTTATTAAATAGTTCGATTTCGTTGTGTTGCTCGTGTGAAAAGTATTCGTATTGTGTACGTGCGAGAACTGTTTTGTGATATTTTTGTTCAGTTTCATTTTGAGTTTTGGACCGCTGTTGTGAAGTTGAGAGTATTTGACAACAGTCAAATCACGTAAGTAAGTTTGTTTATATTCATAGCGTATTTAAGTGTATAGACGCTTGAAAGTGAATCTTGTTTGCTTTTATAGGAATTCCTAAGCGGTTACTCCTACTCATTTTACAACTTGAAATTCCTGAATAGATATAACCTCTTACATAATAACCCTTTCGTTTTAGACCTCTTTCGTCGGCATGTATGTTAGTAGCAAAGTAGGTAGAATATAAAAACAGCTATTTATGACGATTATTAGTTTAGCTTCAATGTACTTTTTAGCCTATGCTAGCTTAGATTATTTGTTGTGCTACGCATATTTGGATAGGAATGGAAAAGACACATATTATCTAATTAAACACTACCAATTATTATGCGTAGTAATTAGTACCATAGTATGTTTCGTAATATGTGCAACGATTTTGACAGATTGCCTATGCACATCATTTGTTGTAATGCTTAGGAACGACATAAATAAAAATTAAAAAATACTCTTGAAAATTCGGCGCAATTTTCCAATACACAGGATATGTCCTGTATTTTTTTTTTACTTTAGTATACAGCCTTATTGGGGCGCTAGACTAAAAAAATAGACCGGGTTTGATCCATCGACCGGTGTTGGTTATCCACAAATTTTTAATTCGTGTTTGGAAGTGCGGTCTAGATCTGGTTGTAATTATAAACATAGTCTATGTTTATAATTTTTTATCAGGGTACAAATTTTTACTCGTAATTTTACTTTATAATTAAGCCCAGATATCATTGTATTGCGTAAATATATCTTTTTGATAGATCCTTTCAAGATAAAAGGAACAGTCTATAACCACTTCTAGGACCCATCTCGCTTTGCTAAATTCATAAAAATCGATTCCGTGGTTGATTTGTAAAAGCTGAACTAAATGCCCACGAACTCGTATATATAATATAGCCAGAATTTTGTTGTAACTATCGATGCTAATCTAAAGATTTACGTATTTTAATAAACGACCGTTTAGCCCAAACAAAGAAGCCAAAAACATCTCTCGGGGCCCCTGACTTGCTAAATCCTCTTATATCGTAGACGTTTACTAGACAAGGCTCAATCGAGCGTGCCTCTTTGAGCTCAAGGGTTTTTAAAACTACTTAAAGACTTCAAGTATTGATTGGCTGGACAAAGAGAGCGGTTTCTCTAGGGCTTGGAAGTGTAAGAAAACGGTGATATTGTGCTACAGATTCTTCATAGTTTGATTTTAAAAGGGCTGTGATTTTATCGGGTATTGAATGTGGGTTTTTGACAACTATGCATTACAAAATGTAAACAACTTTTGTAAAGGAATTCTTGGAAGGTAGACTATAATTATGATTCGTTTCGATTTGAAAACGTATGCATAATTAGAAACGATTTCTTATCTTACATCTATACTAATATTATAAAGCTGAAGAGTTTGTTTGTTTGTTTGTTTGTTTGTTTGTTTGTTTGTTTGTTTGTTTGAACGCTAGGATCTCAGGAACTACTGGTCCGATTTGAAAAATTCTTTCACTGTTAGATAGCACATTTATCGAGGAAGGTTATAGGCTATATATCATCACGCTACGACCAATAGGAGCGGAGCAGCAATAAAGAATGTTTCAAAATCGGGGACATTTTTCCTTTTTGTGAGCTTCCGCTGCGTACGCTGCAGAAACGGTTAAAGTTTCGCTAAACTAATGTATGACAGAATTGTTCCCCTTTAAAAATTCTAAAAAAAAGTCCGCGACAGCATATGTCTATCTTTTAATGTTGGCTCACTATAACGTTTTTTATCCTAACCAAATTTATTTTAAATAAAGCATTATTTGTGAAGGTGTTTTTACAAACATGATATTAATCCTTATCCAAATAAATACGTTATTCATTACAAGTATTTAATACAAAATAAATTTGTCCTTTACATCATTTGATTTCAATGAGTATCTTTGAAGATATCGCAGTTTTAAAATAATGATCCAGCGCGCAATAATGATGCACAAGGCGACGACCGGCACGTTACGGTGTCACGTTTAAACTATTTGACCGATTTGTATAATTTTCGGAATGGACATAAATAGGACTCTGAGGAGTTAAGAAACTACATTTTTTTTTCTTTCTGAACTCAAACCTGAAGTCTACGCGGACGGGCGCCTTACGGTTTCACGTTTAAACAATTTGACCGATATCTTTGGACATAAATAGGGCTCTGAGGAGTAAAATAGACTACAACTTATTTTCTATCTGAACTCAACCCTGTAGTCTACGCGGACGGAGTCGCGGGCAATACCTATATAAAATATCAGAAACTATATTTTTAAGCATATTTCTATGTTTTTACCATATAAAATCATACGTTTTAGTGTACATTCTACCGTCTACGTACTAATTTATTTCGCGTCCATATTACCGTCCGGCTGTTCCGATACAGTTTCAAACAATAATACATTATGAATCACGCATATTGATAAATGGAACAGCTTTCAGCGATTACCTCGCTAATTATAACTTGTTAATCATCCGTACGAACCCTTTTGGAGCACAGTTCAGTAAACCAGAATGGGACGTAAAACTACCATTTCTAAACTAAGGGTCTTTCTGTTTTGTTATTTAGAATGTAACAATAATGACCCATATATTTTTTAAACTATGCTAACGCCATGCTAAAGTGTAAGGTGTGCCTTACATGCCTAAAGAAATCTACGAAAAAGCTTATTCATAGGTTTGGTCATTCTATAAATGACGAATCGTTAGAAGAAATTTAATATTAGTAATAGTTGGATAATGTGTTCCAGTGATTCGAAACCGAGCCGATAATTTGTTAATCCTTCTCCAGGCGTTCTTTGATAATAACTCTCCAGTTTATCTATATTTTACTGATTTTTCTCGCTAGCTGATCGTCACTTGTTCTCTCTACAAAGCCGGACTTCAAATACCCATTTAACATAAAATACCCTGAATATTTCGATGCCTTGAAACGAAATAAAATTGTTTGATAAATAACTTAGCAATGAAACGCAAAATGGAAACTCCTTCCAATTTTACTTCCTTAGGATGTTTCCAACGCCTTTTGTAAATTCTATTGGAAATTGTACTAAACATTTCTCGTGTAATCAAAGACCCTTTGAGCGGTCGAAACTATTTGACCGATTTATGTACTTGCACGAGATATTTCCGCGAAGTTGCCGTTCAGTGATAAATTTATTTTCGATCCATTGAGAAATGCAGCTCCCATTTTGTTTGCCATCCAAAGCCATGACATATGAACCTGTTCGCCGAGCTATGCGGAATACGATAAAAGTTCAAAATGTTTCTTTTGTGAAATTCCGTTTCGCAACAAGATTGATTTTATTGTGAGGGTCTTCTTATTCAATAAAATTGTTGTTGAATAGCAGACCGCTCCTCGAAGTATTGAACTATTGTCTGAAAATGTCGAATGTCAATTAATAAGTGGTTTTATTAAAAAAAAAACATTTCAATCGATATCAATCATATACGAGGAATCAAATAATAGGATAACAAAGTCACAACGAACAAACATATCGCACGCTTAAAAATATAGTGGCCTAATTCAAAATTTTGTATTTTCACCTTCATTCACTTTGTGATTAAATATAGTCGGATTAAATAATAAAATTGTAATGTATTTAATGTCACTATTTAGTACACATATTTTTAAACATGATGATGTTTTTTTTATATTTTCTATAAAATGTATTTGGCGAAGCAACATTTTTTTCCCATTCACTTACCTTAGACTCGGCTTTTTGAATTAGGTCACTATATTATTAAGCGTGCGATATGTTTCAGAGTATACTTCTATTTTGTATTTATTCCGATAATAAATTGAAAGGAAAATAAATTCTTATGAAACTTAAACACTAAACCATCTTATGTCACGAATACTTTCTCTTCAAACTAGATTTAAATTTTAAATCTAGATTGTTCTAGTGGGAATTTATGCAACAGTTTCGTTAGAATAGATATTTATTTCTTCTAGCAAATTCCAATATTAAGAAATCAGTAGATACTGTTTCACTAGTACGTACTTCTAATATTATGTGAACTTCAATTTAGAACAATACTATTTTACAATTACTACCAAAGATGGATAACGTCTGCTCAAGACCGGGATAGCTAGCACCTACTTGCCAAAGCCTCATTAAAAAGCTGAGAATAATATTATCAGTTCCTATTTCATACGTTCAAGTTCCACCATCCTTTAAGGATCGCTAACCGTGTTAGAAATTCACATCTATCTACCCCTTTAGTGACAGTAGTTTTACTAAATTAATAATTTATTTCAGCTTATAATACGTACCACATAGGAAAACTATATAACTTATCTTTTAATTCGCAACATCACGCTCGTGTCGTAAAACAAAGCGAGTTCCATTCAACTTGTCTGGTCAAAGACATGTCGACACAAAACGTCCTACGATTACGTTATACGAGTACCTACGCTAAGTAAACGAGAAATGTTCCCCGCTCGATGTTTCTGTAAAGACCTTAGTAACGAGCAGTTTAACGCTGCCACCACTAACAATGCACACACCTAAGTACTTTCTGCATAAATACAGGGGCTCACAACTTGCTCGATCCTAGAGACTTGGCTTTAAAAATTTGTATGTGCTGGGGCTAATGCGCAAAAACAACTAAATTACCTTAGGAAATATAATTAAAAGAATGATTAAATAAATGACCTTTTGGAGTCTGTCAACGATTGATAAAAGGATTTAATTGAAATATAGATGTTTCAGTTGATTTTCAGTTTAAAATGATTAAAGAAGTTCTTTTTGAAATGATAAAGTAGACACCTCAAACACAGTTTTTTACAAGTGCAATAGACAGGGAAGATTTGTATGTTCCTTAATCTATGTGATTAATGTTCTTAAATCGATAATATATAAATCTTCCTGATGTCGTGGCATAAGTATGTACATATTATGTACTGTTCCATTAAGAGGACGGACAAAGTGTTGTTGAGAACCTTTAAAAGAAATTTCAGTAGTAGTCGTACATTCAGTAGAAGTGTGTGTCTATTACGTGAGACAAAAACTCATCTAGCGAAATGAGGGTGAAGAAATGCACCTTTGCATATCCCTACGAGGAATAAAGACGTGAATGCCTATGTAGTAAAAGTTGAAACGATGCTTATAGTAATCAATCTTAAAACGCCTTGCCTAGCACTTACTAAGTGTTTAACCGTATGTGCATTAGCGATAACTTTTACTCTTTCCAAGTGATTGAAAAGTTTGTGTGGTTTAGCTCCCGCTACATCGGGTGGCTGTTTGATAAATGGCTTAACAATTCTTCGTAGAAATAGAAAAGTGTTTAACTTTGATTTTGTTGTAATTGTTTGGCGCAAATACTTTAATTGTTAATATAACGCATTTGGCTGTATTTTAAAAGAAAACAAAAGGTAGGGAAACACTTTAAGATCAATGATGACTATAATCCGCGAATATTTTGGAAATAAGAACTAAAAACCAAACTGAAGGATAAAAAATTACATCAAATTGCTGTTGATTTAAACTTATAAGATTTTCCTTAATTATGCCAACCTGATCATTAAAAAACAAATTAAGGATGACCTTAGATGTGATATTCCATTAACTTAGAAGAACATTATTAGTTTACACATAAAATGATTCTGGCATAGATAATGTATGAAGGGTTTGATATCTAAACTTGATTAATACCTACAAAGTCAAGATCGTTAATACATTTGATCTTACATGCGTTGTTGATTGAAGCCATCTTCATGTCATAAAAGTCATTAATGCTCTGTGATTTTTCACCAGGACATCTTTATGGACTCCAAAAGCTATAGTAGCATTCGCATGAATATATCACATTGTTAGGTTGAAGTTTGTTATTTTTAAACAACGGATTCACGTTTTCGAACCAAATAAATTGAATTCATAAAATATGACGTCAAAGTGATCTCGATAACAACCACAGAAATTCAATAAAACCAGTTTCTATGAAGTGAAAATACGAGAATAGCTTTGATTTTTGAAGCGAACTCTTCGACGTCGACTGTCCCGGTCTACTTTCCTATCCAATCATTTTCCAATTGTTCCATTTCGGGCATGTACGACTGCATTGCTTTCGGTTCTTCTTATACAAGTCTTTTTAGTCAAAGTGAAACTGTGTCCCTCGGACCAACCGATCAGTATCAGAAAACTGAAGCCAGAGAATTGAAATCATTGAATTTAATCCAGTTAGGATTAAAATTGTTAGGAGGTTTTTTACTACTGAGTACATCCACCGTATTCATACGTATTTTTGGAATAGATGGAATTTTGTAAAATTTACTATTGGATGTAATAAAATATTATTTACCTAAATTTCTTAATGTTTTTTCTATAAAAATGTAAGTTGCATTTACCCACCTCTAATATTTGTTGCATGCCCAATGGCTAAAAGCCAATTTAAATAATTTACCAGAGCAAATATTACAAACATTTTGTTGCACAAAATTTATGCCATCTATTATTTTATTGCAACAATTTTCATAAATTTTAATCAGCCCAAACTTTTCACGAAGCAGATTAAACATCGTGTTTTAATTACGGTAATTTCGCATGATACGATTGAATTTATCGGATTCAAATGGTTTATTCGCGTATTTTCGCTTTCTCTCGAGTTAATTATGAACAAAATAAACATGCAATTATGAATCGCGGATTTTAACTGCAAGCCAATTGATACATGCAGCACTTTAAAAAATATTACCTTTAAGAGTAATTCATCATTTATTTAGAAGAAATCGGAAATAAAATTCTTAATTAGTATAACAATTCTTTTGGCGCAGAATTGAAGAGTTGTTTATATTTTATCTATTTTCTTCTGGAAATTATATTGAAGCAAATTGTTTTGAAGCCTAGATTCTGTAAACTGTAGAGTTCTCTCGAAATTCGGTTTTATTCGGGCAATGGAAATACGTCTGGGACGAATAGATAAAAACACATCAACGCCGCGGCGCGCTTCTCGCTTTAAGCTTAAAATGTTAATTGGTTCTTTATTTGTTTGTGTTGTTGACAAGTTAATAGCCGCATTCTATGCACCAGGGACAGTTTTAGCTACGGTCTCGAGGAAGTGACTCACAGTATAGGACTGTCCCCATAAATCTATACTATAATAAAATTGTGGGCGACGAAATGTTCTGTACTATATTTTAGCAAAAATTTTCTATTTTGTTCAAATACATGGATTTGTTGGACTTCTTGGTTAGCTATATGAGAATAACTGTCCTAAATTCTATCCTTAGGAATTTTTCCAGATCTATTCAGATTATGAGTTAATTATACCCGAGAGAGCATTACAAAAGACCTCTGTACAGTTCTTGAGAGTAAGACTGCCGCGAACACGAAGCCAAGTGATAGTAATAAAGAAGATAATGTGCTATAATTAGAAACGAGATAAGTGAATAAAGCTTTGAGTAGTAAACTGAGCGACGGAACAAGAACAAATATTGCTGAGTGTTGATATTTTTAAACAGAAACTGTAAAGTCACTGCTCTGGCATCTTGATGTAAGTGCATTATGGTAAGCAGAGTATAAAGTATCGGGAAACAATTTCGATGATAGTTTACCATTCGACACAGTAGGGTAGATGAGTCGAAGCATAGGTACTTGTATTAACTTTAAAAGTATACCTTATCAAAATCTTTTACTCAAACATTGCTAGAATACATCTGAATGATTAAGGTAAGTTTTGATTAACATAACAGTTTGGGGAGTATATAAAAATAAACATTGCAGTCATCTGCTATAGAAGTGCCGAGGTAAAAGAGCATTTACGATTGCCTTATATCTCATGCGTATTAAGTGCTGTTTCTAGAAAAAAAACGTGTTTGTTGTCTACAGCGAATAAGGAAATCAGTAGGTGTAACAGAATGAGTGTGTGATACAAATAGTAGCATAAATTGAAGATGTTATAGCTTCGGTGCAATAATCCTGATAAATAACGTAGTTACATCTAATTGGATACTTATTTTTTTATGATATACGAGTACATACATGATATAGAGTCAACACAAGATTTAATATTGACATCACCGAACCTATCATGGTCTTATCAAAAGAAGTGTTACATCTTCTTTTAATTCATTCTATTCAGTCAGAAAAATTAATATAAAAATCTTTATTAGGTAGATTTAAAACATACCTGGCGGCACGTGGAGTTCGATATACCTTACTAAGTATAGCTTTATCTCCTGCTTTGTACGTAGGTGTGTAATATCAATATCGATTTGAGAAATAAGAAACTTTTGACGGGGCTGTAATCCTTATTCTCCACTCCCTCGAGTTTCTTAGAATGAGGGTGTAGCTGTAAATAAATTACACTAAAGAACTTGTTTCATTTTAACTGTATCAAGTTCTCGATTCGATAGTCCTCGAACTAGCAGACGTTTCGAGTCCTGCCGACTTGTACTGTTTAATATTGGAATTCTTTTTCACTTTCAACTCGAGTTGAGAACTGCGAGTGGGCGAGAGTAGCTAGTAGGCTCTGCTACTTATAAGTTGCACGTGCAAAGTTCAACGTTGATTTTTATTGCTCAATGGTGTATAAAGTCTAGTGAAGAAAATTTGTATATATGAGTAGTTATTGCTGTTTTCGGATAGAATTCTAGATTAACTCGTAATGGAAAATTATTATCAGTTATTTTATGTACTCGTAAATAGGCATACCGCTTTCATGTGATGATAGTTTTCGTATACATAGACTCTGAAACCCGAGAACCTTATAGACTCAATATTTGGGTTTAACATTTACGCACGGTGATGGATTTAGACTTTAGAGCTTGATAAACATTGTTTATGATAATGCTGTACCTATATCTATTTTGTTATGGCTCAAATTTATAGGCTTAGAAATTTATGTTTATCGTAACTTCAGTGCAGACAATGATCTCAAAGGTATTATTTGTACAGCTGCTCTGTGATATTGGAATTCTCAGACGCGAATTCTCATTTGCTAACAACGAACTACTCGACAACCTTCATATATTGTTTAGATTCGAATTCGTGATAGAGTGAAAATATGTATGTACGTTTATTGTCTTTTCCTCAGCCTGATCTCACTCACGAAAGAAATTTATTGCAAGTGAAGTTCAACGCCTGTTTTGTAGGCCTTATATGAGAGAGAAGTTATATAGTTTAGTAATATAGATGCCACAGATACTATCTACGAAGCCAGGTGCTTAAAATATTTATAGTGATAAGCAGTGATGTTGAGGCGCGCTGGTCGAAAATCTCGGCGGTCGCGGGTTTAAACTCTTTTGAATTTTCGATGTTATGTGTGTATTTATAATGAATAATTATAATCGTTTAATTTAACGATGTAGGCCAAGATTTTGAAGAATCTTGCATACCTAAAAAAGTTTTGAAATATTTCGTAGCTGTGTAAACCTCCAGTTCGAGGCCAACATGGTGGACTAGGGCCTAAACCATAAAAGTTATACAAGTAGAAGAAATCCGTGCCCATCAGAGGGACGTACATATTTAGGCTGATGAGGATGTATCCACTCATATTTGTGCAGAGGCCCATAAATGGGGGTATGAATGTTAAGTGTAGATAAAACATACATATCCAGGAAACTATATGTATTATACAGTTAACAGTTAAAACAGAGTAAATACTTTTTACTTACGAAACAATCGTAAAAAATGACGATTATTTAAATATTCTTTAGGAATATAAAATTAGCCAGTAATATTTTGTGCTCTAGAAATTAAAAAAAAAGTTTCAACGAAATAACTTTAGAAAGCTGGAATTTTAGTTTCGTGGTTTTACTTTTAAACAAGTCCCCGTCGAAGCGAGTACCGGCAGCAATTTTACTTGAGGTCAAAGGTCGCCCGTTTTTTGGGAGTGTTTTTAACGATGACGTTTGAAGTTTCAAAGTATGTAAAATATGAATGAAGTGTTGTACTGAAATAACGATTGTGTGTTCGGTCGTATGTATTTTTCCGTATGTTCTAAAATTTTTGTGGCTTTGGCGCACCAATTTTAAATGTTATTTTGGTTTGATACACTTTTACTTTTAATGGAAAAGTTTTTAATTTAAAAAAGAAATCAAAATATGATTTCTTTTAAACCAATGCAATTTAAATTTACGTAGGTTTAAATAGTATTCTTTTAGTCTCAGCATGGGAGAAGAAGCAGTGATGGCCTCGAGGTTTAGGCGCGCGGTCGAGAATCTCGGCGGTCACGGGTTCGAACCTCAGGCACACACCTCTGACTTTTCGAAGTTATGTGTGTATTCACATTGAATTATCACTTGCTTTAACGGTGAAGGAAAACATCGTGATGAAACCTGCACACCTAAAAGTTCTTAGGAATTTCTTAGGTGTGTAGTCCGCCAACCCGCACAAGGCCAGCGTGGTGGACTATGGCCTAAACCCTCCCAATGGTAGAGGAGACCCGTGCTCAGCAGTGGGCGTATGTGGGTTGATGAAGAAGAAGATGGGAAAAGAAACAAACCTCGTTTCGATGCGGGAATTCAACCGCGGAATTGAAGCTGCCATCAAAACAGATCCTAATATATCACAATTTTATCGGATATTAGATTCATATCCTTCCATTCTATATTATAGAACACCGTACCACAACATCCGTGGCACTGTGTTTATTTATTTAAATTGCGTCCGTTGACTGTCGAGTGCGGGAGTCGCGCACCTCACCGCTATGAGAGTGAGTAATGAACTTGACAGTGGCGGTATTATTGCCTGTAGGTGGGCGATGTGCATTCCGCCGTCGGCCCCGCTATAAATACCTATCACGGAGATGTGACACTCTAGGGCTGCCCACTTCACACTCTATTTCCAGAACAATAACAAAGGTTTATACATGAGTTTTACGAGTGTTCTGTATGAGAAATGCTTGTTTTAGTTAGAAAGAGTAAAATGACAGAACGGCTGTGTATTTTTGCAATTTCATTGGTATGACAAGTCCACTTATTGTAGTAGTGTAATTTAGAAGGTATTTTATTATACCATTTTCTACACAAATTGCAATATCAGCATCTTTCGCTTTTATTTACTTATCGTCTTTTCACAAATAATTTATTACTTTATTTGTCTCAAAATATGCAATTTTTAACAAGAGATAATAGCCAAAAACAAAAGCCTCGAATAAACCATCGAATGTTTTGCAATTCGACACCGTTCAGTCAACGCCATCCCAAAATTTTGCATAAAAAAGGAAATTTTATCCAAAACAAATTTAAATAAGTACCCCTAAAAAGCGGACCAGCCCTGTAGCGCCCCCCCCCTCTTCGTCCCGCGCCCCTCTCCGCCGGGACCCAAGTTAAGAACAACATCCATCCTTATCGAAATCTGTCGATAAAAAATATATGACGGGACGCTCGAGGCTTTACTAAAATAGGTTAGGGTGTCAGAGTGCCCATTTTTTCCTATTTTAGGAATTTTAAGAGGGCTCTGGACTTTGGGGTTGGCCTCTGCTATAATACAGACGGAAGAGTAGCGCGATTGGACTTTAAAACCTTAAAGCGGAAGTTTTGTTAGATGCTATTATGATGGTTGCAATTGCCAAATGAAATGTTTTTTTTTATCTATTTAATGTCGAACACATCACTTACATTAGTAATTTCAAAATGAAGTGTCCTATTCTTCTCGGAATTCAATCACCACTAGAAAACAATCGGAAAGAAACTAGTGTTGTTCTTTTCATATCAAGAAATAATTAACAATATTGATGGGGATCACATTTACGAAATTAGAGCAGCTTTAATCACTCAATGTTTTTTTCTCAGCCACATTTTGGTAATCATAATTTTTTTTATAATCTTTGTTTATTTTAGGGACCACGAATAATTTTAGGTCATGTCAGCCCCAAAGTATATTCAATGGCATTAATACTATCTTATATTTGAAGACAATAGTCTGAGTACATAACGATGGGAACATGGAAATTACTATGGAATATTTTGTTTAAAAAAGTCTAGTCGGCGAATTTCGACCGTATGTGTGATATCTACTATTTCTCAGGTTGTTCAGTGTTTGTAAAATATCCACAGACATTTTAAAATTTATGAATGGAAATACACAACTGCGAAATTTTATTCTTATTTGGAAACAGTACTCGGATAAATCTTTTCCTCTTTATTACTGAGCAGACTGACGGAAACTAGCTGTAGTGTTTTTTGTTCATAAAATCTTTTTGCCCTCGTCTGGGGTAAGTAGTCGGTGCAATCGCAGCTGCTCTGAGTGTTAACTAATTAGTTCCACGATTGTAAGGTTAAAATTTAGATAGTAGTCTTTTTAAATAATACCTTTGGAAGATTTTTCAGAATCAGCATTGTGGCTAGTGATGATAGTCTTCCGCGTGACAATAAAGAGATGAATGTGTAATACCCATGGGCCAATTCTGTACCGTGACTTTGCGTATGTATCGTATTTGGATTCTGGACGTATCCAAATGTAAAATGTAAGCAATCGCAGTATTCGTAACACTAAATAAAAGTCGATTTCATCTATGTAATTATTTTATGTGAACACGTCACTACTCACTAATTGTACTAAAGTCAGTGTGTCTACACATTTACCCCTTACATAAGAAAACTATACCGGAGTTATTGATATTGCTCGCAAGATTAGCACGCTGAAGTGGAAGTGGGCTGGCCACGTTTGCCGACGGTCGGACGGCCGGTGGAGCAGACAAGTGTTGGAGTGGAGACCGCGTTTAGGCAAACGTAGTGTAGGACGTCCTGCAGCACGATGGACCGACGACTTGAGAAAGGTGGCGGGTAGCGGATGGATGAGGGCCGCTCAGGACCGGGATGGTTGGCACTTACTTGGGGAGGCCTACGTTCAGCAGTGGACGGCAATAGGCTGAGTATATATATAAGAAAACTATATGAAACCAGGAATTACGTGTAAAACTAGTAATAACACAAATTTAAATGGCACTCACGTACGCGGAAACACATGCGAAATATAATTTTGAGCAAAAATTGAAAAGCGAACGAAATTGCGCCCTCAGTGTGTTTCCACTTTGATATCGTACGATTGGTTATTGAATCAGAAATCGTGCCAGGTTGGTATTGGCACCCTCGCGACGGCGCACCCTGGCACGGCGCAACTCCAACACGAACCGATGGAAATTATTTATCAAATACTTTCGCGGTATATATCCCTATTTAAATCTATAAGCCTAAAATTGCTAGAGAAGTTGCACGCGGTTTTAGAATTTTCTTGGCTCCGGTACAAAAGATTATTGGTTCATGCCTAAATTAGGTACCTGAAGGAGGTATTTCTTCATTCGCATCTTGTCAGCTGATTGGCGAATCGTTGACTTTTAAACAGACTTCAGTTATGGTGAAAAATCTTGTAGGAAGCTGCCCAAAAATGCTGCTTATCCTAAAAAAATTGACTCGGGGCGTCTAGAACTCAGTGCTAAATTAATAAATCTAATATGGCCATAAAGGATATTTCATTATGTAGGATTTCATAAGTTTTCAAGTAAACTCACGCTATGTATACAAATAGCAGTTTCTCAACATAATGCGTCCCAAGATACAATACCACATTTCTCTTCATTGCAATACATCTCGCTTACTGGAAACTCCGCAATTCCTTTACACATTACTACTGTATTACTGTATGTGTGTATACTGTATAGTGTTGAAGTTGCCAGAGTACAAGCATGCAAACTTCAATGGCAAAGTTGGATTAAACATAACATTATAATAAAATTATTACTTTTAGTCAGAAACTTGAAAATATTATTTGTCACCGACTATTACATGTAATGTTTCCTTCTTTTTGAAATAACTATGATTAAAATTTAAAGTATTGTATATATTGCGAATAATAACGGAATATAATAATTTATTTTTAAATCAAACATATCGAGAATTTTAATGTTGTCGCAAAATTTACACTCTAAATTATTATCTCGCTCTAAAACGTCGTGATGTTCCAAATAACTCCTGTCATGTCACAGAACCTTGGAGTAGATCACAGATAATATCATGTCAACAATAAGATGGCTGAATACAAACTTAATTATACTAATTGGGATATTGTGAAGGTTAAGAGACAATGCTCGGTAATTTCATAGCCGGGTAAGCTAAATACAAAACAATGGCACACTGAAAAGTACAAACGGCGGCCGGTCGTTAGGCAGCGAAAGAAATAGATTAGAAAACATCGTACCATTAATTAAGGACTTAAACAACGCCCTGCGAATCTTGAATATTCATAAGGCCAAATGGGAAAACGCTGTTTTACACTTTTGTCTAAATAATTTGTCTTCGGAGATCTAATTTACTTTCGCGCTTTCTGCCGCATCTTTTGCGCTGACATTAAAAGTTAATTTGTGCGGACCAAAAATGGTTGACCACGTCCTAGTAAATAGTAAGGTATTCTTATTTAATATTATAGCATAGTGTAGTAGTGTAGCATATGTACTGCACCTAATTATAGCATAGTGCTCTCAATGAGGCCATCAATTAGTAGCAAAGAACAAATTCTTGTTATTTGAGAGACTCATTTTATGACTCAGTATTTATCAACAGTTGCAAGTTAATTTAATAGGTAACTAGGCCTCCCCAAGAAAGCGCCAACCACCGCGGTCTTCTGCAACCCTCATCTATCCGTTCAGCAGTAGACGGCGATAGGCTGAGTATAGAATTTAATATTGTTACGGGAAATTGAATCCACTATCACCTAAATGAAGTGCGGCCCAATTAGCGGCTACTGGTAAAAATCATGACGTCTAATCCTCATTAATCGGTTTTAATAAGTGCCCGTTATATAACTAACCAATTATAAACAGACTAATCCTAAATCGCTATTTCTTAATCGGAACTTAATCCACAACTCTAATAATAGGCTTATTATTTTGGAAGTCAGAAGTCGTAGACTGGTGAATCTAGACTCGATTTGACTTAGTCCATTCTTGAGCATCTAAGACATACTAAGCGTAGATAAAGCGCTTGTTAGAAATATATTACCGTAAGAGTTCACTATTTGCTCTGATATCCGGTTCGTTCCATACACGCCGTCAGCTGCCGGTAGACGCTCCATTTCGCCGCGAGAACTTCTCTCTTTAGAATTCACTTAGTCGAATGACTGTCGGTTCCTTAGCAAATAGCGCCAAGCCACTGCTCCTCATCTTATTCAGCACTTTCCAACTTTTCCATTTAATTTATACATCTATATATTTATATCTATATGATGTAAAAGGTACATACGATCAAATGAACGAGATATCATTTTCAAATGCGATGTGATTTACCGAATATTGATGAGGAGATTCCAGACGTAATAATTTGAAGAATGGAAAAAATATTGAAACGTTCTTCGTAAAATATTCCTGATTTATCTGTGTAAGCAAAGTTTAAACAGTTCGCCGCTTTGCGTGCATCACGCGACTCGTAAAGAATAGATTTGGTTTCTTGGCCCTAGTTTCGTTCCTACGGCATTTTTTTAAAGAAATCATGAGTTATTCATTGATTATAAAATTTCTCAAGACTTATTAACCCTTGTTTTTTGCCGACGTTACTAAAAATAAAACAGTTTCAAATTTGAAGTAAAATTCAGCCAATAAAAAGTATTTAGATCCAAGAGTCAATCTCATGTTGTCTTGAATTCTATGGTACATATAAGCCTGAAACACACAGACCCGAAACGTAGTGTATTTTAGTTTATAAGTCCATCTCATTTTATTTAAAAATTGAATGTAAAAGTCAACACCTTGATGCCTTATATATGTAAGTACGGTGTCAATAAATTCGACTGGCAAAAAATGCTTAGTATGGTTTTAAGTTAATTCTAATACATAAAATAACATAAAATTTTATTGAGAATTTAAAGTAAAATAAAGGGTTTTATTATACCTACTGGCGATCCAAACGCTCTTCTAAATCTAAACAAATGCGCCGCGAAAGCTTCGGAAGTCGATTGCAGGCAATTTCGTAAACATTTTGAATGTAAAAATATTGCCGTAGATTGTGTTTATAAATAACTAGCTTTTGCCCGCAACTCCGTCTGCGTGGACTACAGGGTTGGGTTCAGAAAGAAAATAATCTGTAGTATTTTACTACGCAGAGCTCCATTTACTTACATATACAAAAATCATACAAATCGGTCAAATTGTTTCAACGTGAAACCGTAACGCGCCGGTCGACGCCTTGAGTATCATTATTGCGCGCTTGATCATTATTTTGAAACTGCGATATCTTCTAAGATACTCATTGAAATCAAATGATGTAAAGGATAAATTTATTTTGTATTAAATACTTGTAATGAATAACGTATTTATTTGGATAAGGATTAATATCATGTTTGTAAAAACACGTTCACAAATAATGCTTTATTTAAAATAAATTTGGTTAGAATAAAAAACGTTATAGTGAGCCAACCTTAAAAGATAGACATATGCTGTCGCGGACTTTTTTTTAGAATTTTTAAAGGGGAACAATTCTGTCATACATTATTTTAGCGAAACTTTAACCGTTTCTGCAGCGTGCGCAGCGGAAGCGAACAAAAAGGAAAAAATTCCCCGATTTTGAAACATTCTTTATTGCTGCTCCGCTCCTCTTGGTAGTAGCGTGATGATATATAGCCTATAACCTTCCTCGATAAATGTGCTGTCTAACAGTGAAAGAATTTTTCAAATCGGACCAGTAGTTCCTGAGATCCTAGCGTTCAAACAAACAAACAAACAAACAAACAAACACTTCAGCTTTATAATATTAGTATAGATGTGTGTGTATCCAACAAAGGCGCATGCGAGGAAAGGGCCCCATTAATATTTTCTGACATTATATTATAAATATTCGCATTTTATCTTTCTAGCTTGTGCTTTTCTACTGATTCCTTTGGGAGTCTTGTGTTTTCCGGGTTGAAAGGCAATTTTGTGCAGGCGGGAATTATTGTGTGTGTACATATTGTTCTAATCTATCAAATCCTGTCATCTGTGTATATGTATTAACGATGGATCATTACGCACATCAATGGGAAAGGAAAACATCTTGAGGATAGAATTCCTCACAAGTATCATTTTTTTATTTGTAAAATAGTCTTGCCCGTGTTCAGCCACTTAAACTATACTATTCTCAGACTACCTCGTGGTCTCGCGGCCCTTCTATGTACGTGGGCCTAATACATACCTTCTTTTATGGCTAAATCTAGGCGCCGAGATTCACTTTTGACTACAATCGAGGAATAAAGATGTGTCTATGTATGTACATTGTACGAGTATGTTCAATTTTTAAAAAGCAACTTAAAACTCTCAGAACTGTGTCCATAAGACCAACCAAAACTCCAAAAGTTTTAAAGTCCTATTTCTACATTCCTTACGCGATAACAATTGAACTGCACCTTTCTCGGTGATATCTATTACAAATATTATGATTTGATTTACGATAAACCTGCAAAGTACTGTTGACATGATAATTGCATTACGAAGATAAATACCGTTATCAGTACACACTACAGGTGCGATAGATGTTATCACGTGCTAACAGAGTTATCTGCCGCCATAATTGATTGGGTTATACACTTGCTACTGAGATAAGGCCGAAGCTCCTATGTATAGGTAATTAGCTACTGTTTCATATGCAAATTTACTGCCTTGACGTTCCGCAGCGCAAGTATGCCGTATGTCGTCGATCAGGGTTTTATTATTATTTTCAAGTCAGGCAGTGTAAATATTATCTTAAATTAAAAAATATTTATTGGCACTACTTAGATCAAGGCAATAAAAAGAACGAATAATCTAGCTTTCGGACATATTTTTTTCAAAGTAACTTCTCAATATTTCTAACATTTAGGTTTCTGTTATGGACACTGACATAAGTAATTATTCCCCCAAATAATCTTCCATTATATTTTATATTCATCGCACCATTTAAGCCATAACAATTAATCAAACTGTCAAACACAATAGATGGTCGTCCGATGAAAATCAGTCTGTAATTTATGTGACCAATTGAACGAAATTGTAATAATTCATGTTATTTCATTTCAATCGAAAACGGCTTTGTTACGAGAGGAGAAAAATCATAATTCCATTTATCCGATTCAAAAGCCCTTTAAGGTTCTAATTGACGCACGTAACTCCATAAGTAGTACCTAATCCTCGCATCAATTTTGAAATTCATTTATTCCAATTTACGTTCATTCCGGATTTACTTTACGATTGCCATTGAGAGGGCGAGTTGGAGTGAGACTGGGCGCTTGATGCCAATGTATAAACGCTTTTAACCCTTCTGGCTGTAAAATCGCGTCGTCTTAATTGCACTTGAAAAACTTTAATTACAGCAACGCCGGCGAACTTGGACAATTGTGAAAATATTAATAAAATGTTTATTTCACGCCGCAGATTTGAATATTAATTTATTACGAGCTTCTGTGTGCAGTTTATAAATAGAGGTATGTTTTTAATACTTAATAATTGGCACATATGAAAAGAGTTTATGTAGGAGCTGAAGTGCATTCATTTTTCGCGAATTGGCGTTGTCAGGCAAATTTCTAGGCATTAACCCCTGATCACTTGGCCTGCTCAGGGACTTTTAGGCCAAATATATGGCAAATATTTAAGATCGAAGGGTCAATACCTAACCTTTTATTTATACATGCCCAACTTCAAACCTACAACCACTAATTCTGCACCCCAGTTCGTTTCCAACTACCGCTTAAGCACTACCAATATTATCTAAACTTCTCAAATAGAGAAGTTTGAAAGAATTGCTTGCTATAAAGGCGAGAAAGTGGCACAGTCGCCAGTCTCGGTCGTCTCATTTCTGTCGCTTCTAATTGTCTACGAGAGATTTCATTGCGGCCTCAATCTACGTTCGCATTCCGGGACCTGTTAAATAAATCCTTAAAAGCACCCCTTTGGCTCGGCAACGGTCTCAATGTCGGATTACATTCTCAGTGCGTTTTGTGAATTGTAATGTTAAGAATGTAAGTCAGTCGACGATATGCTATGTTTTGTTCCAGTAGCAAGTTTTTCTAATGTTTTTTGCATTGATATTGTAATGTGACATCACGCTTGAAGGTAAGTGCTCAAATAGAGTCTCGAGCAAGACACGGCTATTGAGACTACTAGTGACCCATAATATTAATTTACACTTAGTAAGGTTAGTCGAAAGGAATATATTTATACGCTTAGGCAGACGTAGTGTGGGATGTCCTGTAGCACGATGGTCCGACGACTTGAGAAAGGTGGCGGGAAATGGATGAGGGCTGCTCAAGACCGGGATGGTTGGCGCTTTCTTGGGGACGCCTACATTCAGCAGTGGACGGCGATAGGCTGATTGATTGTATATATTCAGGTCTCGGGAACAACTTGGCAGTCAAAAATAAGATATTGACTATATCAGAAAAATACAGTAATGACACTTATATAACAAAAACATGTTTTAGCTTTTTACACGAAAATCAATCGAGCTTAATATCTACTAGCATAATATGATAATACACATATTCATGTCATCGCTTCATAACTTTTGATGACGATAAGTAATAATCGTTATCCACAAACATCCACAATAATTCATAAACAAAGTCATTAAATCGTTTCTATAATTCCTACATTAATCTACGCAGAGCTATATAGTAGAGTGCCGTAAGGCATAAAAATGGTCAAACCTCGGAACCCAGGGCCAGTCAATGAATCTGTATATCAAGTATGAGACTGCATTATTAAAACCTCAAATAAAAAAGTAAAAAAAAAAAATTACCGATCTCGATTTACAACAATTTTTAACAACAATTCACTGAAAAATGAGAGACGGAAGAGAGAAAATTTTTTTATAGTGAAAAATTTAGTTTTATTTGTAATAAATTATATGTGCAGAGTAACTTCAATGTTAATTTATTAGATTATCGTAAAAAATAAGTTACAAAAAAAAATTATCCTTAACTATTCACATTGTTACATCGTGTACATTTTACAGCTTTCACTATTGCATTCTAAGCAAGCTGCAGTGCAGTTTAATCCACTTTTCCTGCAAAAGCTCTTAAAAAAGAATATTTCTCATTTCTCATTTCTTAAATTATGAGCTTTGCAGAGCAAAAACGTGATCCCTTATTTTTTCAAAAATTCGATCGAGTGAAACAAAAAAATGGCTGGATGGATTAATTTGGCACTTTGTAGGATTTTTGTGGACATATTGAACTGTAAAACGCACATTTAACATGATTAGTTTTCACAATATTTTCGATCCAGCGCTCGATTTTCCAAAACACCATCTAAAGCTCATTTTTTGAAGCATTTTCAAATTCATGTAACAAGAAGAATTCTTGTTTTTTCGAAAAAGTAATAGCTGGTGGTTAAAGGATATTTATTCAAATTCTTGAAACGCACCTTAAACTTGGTGTACAATTATTTGTTGCTGAGATATCGATAATTAAAGACAAAAGGATCCTTTTCCATTTGTAGACTGATATCTCGGCGAGAACTAAACATATCGAGGTGTTAAAAGATAGAAATTAAAGCTAAATAAACAAAGTATCCGATCTTTATAAGGGTTAAGCAAGAACATTTTTCTCCACGCCCGTATGTAAAAAAAAGAAGCATTAAAAATTTTGAAATTGTTTTGTTGCTGCTTTTCCTAAGATCACTCAAAAACCACTGATGCTACAATTTTTTAATGTGTTAATCCAAAAACTAGAGACTTGGAGCTACAATTTTCTTTTTTTAAATTTCCTGTACAACCATTTTTCTCGAAGTTACGGCCCAAAAATTTGGATTTATTTTTTGATCCTTTAATTTTTTCCAGTAGTGTATTTATTTATATTCATCGGTATACCTGCAGTCCCTAAAGATCCAAGATCAAGTTTTCAAGTTTGTAATAGTTGTTATTTTTAAAATATGACTTTTCACTAATATAAATCAATTAAAACTCCAAAAAATTAATAAATGTTTATAATAATAAAAAAAAAATTGAGAGCGCGAAAAAATTGTTTTTAACATTTTTCTATATACTATTAAAAACATATTTTCAAGGTTTATATTAAGATTCATTGACTGGCCCTGGATTCCGAGGTATAAACCTTACGGCGCCCCACTAATAAATATTCAGCATTATGACAAACGACTAATAACCCAAATGTTTTTGTAAAACAATAGCAAGGACGGATCGGCTGCATTAGTGGAACAAAAAGGTCATTGTTACGCATCATTACTCAATAACGCTGCGTCCCTTGTATTCAGACAGAAAAAAAATGTATACATAAAACGTGCTGCTCTGTCGATGTCACCCAAAAAACTGTGGGAACCGGACGGCGGTATCGCTAATACAGGGTTGCCAACCGTACTATTTCCTAGAGTGTCTTGGGTTTCGAAGTGCCTTGGTTAATTTGCGTCTTGCGTAAAAATCTGGGTCTGAAAGCACTGGTGGTATCAAATATTTACAGTGCATGTATCAGTTTTTCAAACATAATAATATATTATTGCGCTTGAAAAAAAAAAGATTCAAATAGAAGTTTTATTCAACGTCGCTAATTTTTATTTGGATTCTTCTATAATGAGAATAATTTTAGCGTTATTTACTGTTCAATTAGAGTTTTTCTGCCACTTAATATAAGTTTCACTCTTCTTTTTACTCCCTATTGTTTTTAAATGAAATGTCCTTGGTTTGAAGTATAGCAACCCTAGCTAATACAATCGAAATGACGACGAAGTATCGCGTCGACGAAACTAACAAAATCTCGGCTCAGCTTTTTCTATCCACATTTATCGAGAGTTCTTGATTTCTTTTAAGCCGGGGCTCTGAGCCAGACGCGGCCTTGAACTAGTTGTTGCAACTTTGAATGCAAAGCAACCGCCCACACGTTATGATGTAAAAATTTTACATCAACCCTCTTTCGCTATTTTTGCATATTCGCACATGAATAGTGCGGGTTAGATTGCGTGTTAGGCTGGTGAGATAATCCTGTGCTATTAACATTATCTATGTGTGAACTGGAGAAGAAAACTCGGTAAGAAATGTAAGATTGCTTGCAAGTTTTATTAAGTGTTTTGTCGATCAACCTTTCAACTTAGTCAACTTAGGTTTCAACGCTTTCAACCGTAGAGGACGTCCGTGGAGTATACAGACATATTGGCTGATATTATATATCTTCTTCTAGGAAAGAATTGTAGCATGGAGAGATTTACAGTCATAACTTTTCGTATAACTATCCTTCTTCAAACAAATATTTGTAGGCTTAACAAATGTATGGACAACGAAGCTACTCATTTTAATCCCAAAAGCTAACTCCACGCCCTTTAACAAATTTGGACGTAACATAAATAAAAAGCAAATTAGTTCAATTAACCTTGATATTTACAGCTCAGAACAAAGTCCGTTGCGATTTAGCACCCTATGCAGCGGTTTATTGGCGTGGGAGTGAGTTAAACGGAATCAATATAAATTTGCAACAATGTTTTTGTTCTGTATAAACAATGCACACATAACCCCGTTCTATTTGTTATGCTCACGAACAAGAGAAAGATCGACGCTGTAACGGAAGACCTATTGTATGTTTTTGTTGCCTCTGTTTCGCTACGTGAGTCGACAAAACGGAACATAGCTTGCAAGAGATGTGACATTATGAATTGAATAAGCCGCCGATATTGTGAAATATACTGTCTAACTACATTGGAATGGTCAGCAGAGGTGTATTTCTACACATACGTTTTGTTAGTTCAGCTTTTATATATCTCATGTAATATTGATTATAGTGTTTTTTTGGGCATTTTACCAGACTTAGTGTTGTTACAAAATAAATCTAATGGTACAACAAAAGATCATTTTTTACGAGCCGGTAATCAATAAGATTTTTAGTTGACAAACAATTATTTAGTAAAAGTATTTATGGTTTATTAAATAGTGAGAGTGAAAACTATATGATTGAAAGCAGAGATTTCCTCTAATACAATTTAAGTGTCATTCTATTTGACTTGGAAACCAATTGACAAGTTTACTTTTATCTTCGCGTTGAGAAATGTATTGGAAACTCTCTATGAGGTAATTAGGGAAAGTTAATCGTCCGTGTTATGTTATAATGCTATTACGTTTAAGGTAATTGGTGATGAAACAAATATCACTGCAGTTTCTAATGTAGCATGTGGCACGTCAGTGTTACATTTAGATGTTATTTTCAAATTGTATGAACGTTCACTTATGTTAGTTTGAACTGACCTTTTTCTTATGTCTGTATTCCTGAAAAGGTCGGTTCGAGTATATTCTTAAATATGTCGCTTATTAGCAGTTCTTTTTTAAACATTGTACGGAGAGCCTATAGTTGTTCACCGGGCACATAGATACATTTCGGGGTGCTACTTAAAATTTCAAACTAGGATTTAGACCAAAAAACGGAATGCACAAGCCAACGTATTAAAATATAAAAAAAAAATCATAAATCAGACATAAATTTTTAATTAAGTAAAGCATTGTTATGAATAATAAATTATTCAGTCCAAAAGAATTTCCACCGCCACTTTTTTCTTAAAGTTACACGATATCTTTACGCATTTTAATGAACATATCTAATTTGTGATTGAATAATTAATACATTTAAATCTTTAAAATCAAGTTAACTTCGATTATAAATGGAGATGTATTATAATTTTAAGCAAAAAAGTTTGCGAAGAAAGTTTTAATCAATACGTCTTCTATGACTTAAGACTTTTTCCGAATCTCAATCATTATTACCACTGGACGTCCACTGATGTTAATACTGTAATGGAAATTATTATTTTCATAATAAACTGATTGATACAGATTTATAAACAAATCTTCGTAACTAAAATGAGTTCGATTTCCTGGTTATGCAAAGTGCTATTGGGTTTTTTTGTTTGGAAATTCTCAGTAACAGCTCAGTCTGGAAATGTGCCAGAGAAACAGCAATTCGTCCTTATAAGGTTTTAAACATTCATAGCGAAACTTGGGTGTAGAAATGCATCTCTGGGTATCCCTTCGGGGCATACAGGGGTAAGATAATGTTTGCATATTTGTGGATCACTCAAATATTTGTCGCTGTGCAAGTATCGAACCCGCGGCCTCTCGTTTCGCAAGTTGATGTCTAGCCAACTGCGCTACGGGACTGTAAATAATACGGATCCCTAATAAATCTAACTAAACTTCAACTTAAAGTTTACTTTCATGATTAAGATAACACAAGTTAAGCAGTTAACTATGACGAGTTTAGTAAACGCGCCGACCACTAACGGAGTGAGCATGATTCAGTTATTTCACAGTTAACTCACGCTTGTGGAATGTCTCAATTGAGGGCTGGACGTCTAATACAATCCGTTTCCAGGATGGAGCTAGGAACTGCTAATTTTTGATACTATTAACAGATGGGGTCGTTTTGCTGGTAAATCTGTACAATTATTGTTACGTATTAGCAACACGCTTATTAATTAAATGAAGTATTTAATCAAGCCTGATAGGGATTGTCATTTACATGTATGTGAAATAGCTTTTGTTGAGTAAAGATTTAAAGCTTTAAGATTGGAAATTTTGTAAGGCAAAAGGATACATAGAGGTTGTGTCCACAAAATGATATGTAGAGTTGTACTTCTCCGTAATAAGGGACGAGCTTGTTATTTTCTGCGGGGATTTTTCTAGACTTCACACAACTAATAAAAAAATGACAATACAATTTTGTCTGACACGGAATCGAATCCGATGCTATGAGACAATATTTTTTAACAGCCAAATACACTTCGAGACAAAAAAATTAAGCAGCCTATTTTTGCACATTTTGTTTGCATGACCTAATTCCCCGTTTTACTTTGTTCACCATTTTTATCCTTTAAATTTTATTTTAGCTCGCTTTGACGCTGTACCAATTAATCATTAAAAATTAGCTTAACACTTAATGTTTGTAGATACGGAAGATAAACACGACAGAATCATTTTCAATTTTCTAGCATTTTTTCTTTCCTAATTAATTTACTCTATACACTTATTTTTATCTCTAAAATAGTTTGGGCACGAATGTTTAACATTCGTTGAAACTGTTGCGCAAAGTTGCAAAAAAAAAACAGACCTTAAATGTCTAATTCCACGTGGCTCAATAAAAGACATTCTATAGTAGGTACCATAGCTATTTGTTTACATTTCACCTAGGTTGTAATGAATACGGTATACCATAGACATGTACCTAGGTGATATAAAGCGAGGCATTTGCGGCGTCGCTCGTTAATGAGCACGCACCAGTTTGGTGAAAGATTCATTAAATCTTCGGAAGTACGCGGGAGGCAAACGACACCCTCATTAAACATCCTCGATATTTGTACCTGAAATATTGTGATCAACAAAATATTACACACACGTTCATGATTCCACTCCTGGAGAGGTAGGTAGACGAGTGTATTTAAACCCTAGTTGCGGTTACTGTGTTTTAAATCTGACTAATGAAGGAAAGGTCAAGTCAACTTTGTCTAAGTCGGTAATCGAACCCGAGAAGTCTAAGTCACATGACAAACAGAATTCCCACTGAACTATAGCTATAAAAACAAAATATTATATAAGAATTTTTCGGATTACTCAACTGAATTAAATGTAAATTTACATTATTCAACATGTAAATAAGATTTATTTTGCGTAATCAACTATTGTCGTCTGCTCTTTTTACCCACGGAAAAATAATATTTCCGGTTTAACATCTTCATTTGTTAGTAAATTCTCCTGGGAATTTTGAACAATCAACAGTAATGTTTGTTCTGCGAGTACAATAATTTATTCAATTGAAATCAGTTTCACTATTAAGCAGAATTGCTTTGTACAAAAATGATGGTATTTGCTCATAACAATCTTACTAGAGTACTTTGCCTTTAACAACTAATCGGAGATTATTGAAATAGTCTTGATTTACTAGCCGGCAAATATATCTGCATAAAATGTTGAAGATTCGATTTGTAAAAATATTGCAGTTTTCTGGTAACCTAGACCTAAATAATAAATCTACATAAATCACACTCAATATTTACCACATATATTTTTTTCATTCAAATAACTTGCCAGATAATATTTAATACTATTTATCGATTTATAAATATTCTGCTAAATTCAATTTGACAATCTCTCAAAATGTTTGCGTTTCTCTCCATCTGACATTATCCCAGCTACTCACATCCACCATTCCAAGTATCTTCTACTTCGCCTAATAGTGTAAGCGTCATAAATTACCTTTCCCTTTTATGTAACGTCACTTAATTTTCCTTAAGATAAACATTAACTAGTACCGATAGCTTTACACGCACTCTCGCCCTTTGAGCTCTTCGCCATTAAAGAACGCCCCCGGGATTCGAAGGCACTTCGTAGCAATATACGCTCCGACTTCCTAAGCTGGTCTTAACATGAAACTTTAATAAGGCCCTTTGTTCTTTTTAATTTGGCTGTATCAAACGTCGTATACTTTAATCTTCATAATTGTTCAATTTACTTCTTCATACAAGATAATGCCCATCTGAGAAAGTAATAAAGTGGGATGTTACATTGTTTCTGTTTGTTTATTTAAACATTTTATAAGCCATTATTCTTTTATTGACGTCAAGCAATGAACCGGGAGTTATTGTGAGATCAAACGGCAACTTTGTTGGAGAACGTTATGGTAGGATAGAATATTTTATTATTTACTAGCGTTACTGTAGTGTTATGTACTGGATGTGAACCCTTTTGTACATTTATTAAGCTATGAGGTAAAACTGATCTTTAAACGAGCTATGCTTAAATTAAGATGAAGACTTCAATGGGATACTAAACCCTGTGGTTTGTTCCAAATTAATATCTGTATATTAATTAAACATTTCTCTTTTATTTCAATTAATCAATAACCAATTACAACATTTTTAAATCTTTGAGAACCAATTAAAAAATGTCTGTTTCTTTTCAGACCAGAGCAACTGTCAGCCAGTTAACACCCGCGCGTCATCAGACGGGTGTCGCGATGCGGTCGGCGGGGCCCCCGTGAGGTCCCGCCTCGCCATGGGCTCTAACATCAGCCAGCACTCCGCTAAGGGTCTCAAGGGCCGTCGGGCCAGGTCAAGCGGCGATCTCTGCAATGGCGACACGAAAAGCCAGACAGAATCTTCGGTATGCGGGTCCGTGGTCGGCGATGTTATGGGATGGAACCGATCCCTGCCGAACCATTTAGACGGAAACCGCCATCTAGCGGACTACAGCAGAGTTAACAACAATTACGGCGATTTCGGAACGTATAACAGGAGTCATCCGAAAGGCGGTCGTGGGCTGCGGTACCGAGTAAGCAAATCTGGTGAGTTTGACAATTGATTACTATATTATATTGAACTTAGCTTTGCTCATACGTGTTGAGGATGTTTTAGACAAGTTATGTGATAATAGACAGCCTAATACAGTACATACATGACGTTTAAACATACGAGAAAACACTCATAATTGTTCCTTTTACGAAATTCTCTTTTTAAGACTAAATTCAAACCTAAGTTGAGTGTACCTACAGTCTCATGCCTAAATGCCACAGACCTATCGTTTTACAAGCTAATGTCTATCCAACTGCGCCACGTGGACTGTCTGTCGAAAGCATAATATATATTTCCACTGTGCCCTAAATAACACTTTTGTCATCCTGTTAGTCCCTGCGGATCATCAATATCTTTACGAGGGCATATCGATGCTGACAGCTTTTATGTTACCATAAGTCATGGCGTGCGGAAATATCCCCCTGATTTATGCGAAAAGGTCCGTGACAAAAACAAACACCATATTGGTTTACACGCGAATCGCTAGAGATATTGAATCGAAAAGATTTTAAAAGCTTATATATATGTATAAGATATACTCAGCCTATCGCCGTCCACTACTGTAAGCTTAAAAGAGTATTAATTATGACGTAATAATTTCACTCATTACGTACACATAACTTAACTCGAATATTATTTATTAATTTTAGGTTTTTTATTAATTTTGGATAATGGATTGTAATGAATCCGTAATAAAGATTTAATTATTATATTATACAGGGTGTATTCAGACCGTTTCCGAAAACTAAGGTAGATAATAGCCAAGGTTATTACAAAACCCCTGGTGTTAAAGAAAATCCCGACAAAAGATAAAAATTTTCTCGTTTTCCATACAACCATCGGTAGTAAATGTATGCGGTTTGTATGGAAAACGTAAAAATTTTTATTTTTGTCGGGATTTTCTTTAATGCCAGGGGGTTTGTAATGATCTTATATGTCACTTGCCTTCGTTTTCGATCACGGTCTGAATACACCCTGTATATTAAGTGGAAAAAAGTTCGATCATAAGAAAAACCACGTAAAATGTCTTAGACATGTTATTGCTCGTGCATAAGTATGAGGATGAAGTATTGTTGAGAATAAACCACAAGCTAAATTTTATAAAGATGTGTTTGTGTAATATGCAATTTTCTGTATACATTGTTTAAGGTCAAAGTAACTTATCTTGGCAATACGCCATTTAGACACAACTTGGATTAGGAACCGTTTATATTCGCCTGGTGCATGAAATATTTATCCAAGTTTGTGCAATAATGGAAGACAATTAAAATTAACGATAATTTTCTTAAATCTCCATTAGAATATTTTTAGAACAACACTCAATTTCCTTTTTTTCTATACGTGTAGCTGTTGGATATCGGCCTCATTTACTACAGAAAGATCATGGGCTAAAGTAAAATCCATTAGGCCATATCTTACCCAGTTAATAAGTCTGTAGTCAACGGTAGTCTTACTTACCCAGTTAAAACAATTCCGCGCACTCTAGTCGAAAATGAGTATAGTTCGGCATTAACTCTATCACTTCGCACTCCTAATGTAAGAACATTTAAGTATTTAATAAATAATGTACATTAAAACGTTGGATGTTGAGATTTTATAGCGCTTTGCTTTGGCAGGCTTCTGCAGCGCAGAATTAATGACCCGGAACGCTCGTTAAGTGAAATATCTTTAAGGTTTCGATTAGCCCCGAGTTGCTAACAAAGGAAACATTTTGGTTACACCGCCGCGCTTGTTATTAAAATATTAGAGAAATTATTGCCTCCAGAAACGCTATTGTTTTGTTTATTATATAATATATCGAGTTTGACTAAAAAAATACATAAGACTATCGCGAGCAATTGCGAAGTTAAAGGTAACAGAAGAATTTAATAATATAGGATAATATGTACTCCAATGAGTAGTTTCATTTCCCTACATCAACATTTTCATAAATAAATATAAACTCAAGGCTACTAACACTACTATTCAACCAACGCCCATAAAATAGAAACGTCGCATATACGTAAATATATCATAAATCTATTTCTTATACAACGTTCTGATATCCTATTTTTCTTTAATGACACGTTCGCATCTCGAGCGTAAGTTTTTTGCGAGAAAAATGATGCGGAGATAGTAAATAATAAATCTGTATTCTCCGTGGCGTATTCTAGACAGGCTGGGTCGTGACGTAGGCAGATAAGGGCCAAGGGAACAAGATAAAAAAGCCTAATGGGCCTAATGCGCCGGCCCATCGATCATCTCGTCTCACCTTGGAATTGTTTGGGCGAGCGGTGATTACCTCTTTAATATAACGTTTTTGCATCACAAATTTTGTATCTCCGGCAATTTTACCGGTAATCGGTGTTTTGGTGGAGGTTTTTAAATTTCTGCTGATCACTGGCGCGGTGAAAGAAAATGTCAGTAATGTGGAGAGTCCTTTTTATGTACACCTGCAAATATAAGGAATTATTTAGGCTTATCAGAGTCGAGCAAAACTAGACTAACGTAACTTAGCCTCAATTATTGGTTACGAGTCCAGTAATGCGGGTATTAGTATCGATTAAATTTTATAAGGTAATTATAACCGTTGGGATGGACGTCCATCCCTATGTTATATAAATAATACAATCAGGTTTTAGTCGAAGCATGCCACTAGGTACCCTATAAAAAGTAATGGAGGACGAAAGATAGCAAACACGAAAGCAATCAGTAACATCTCACCATATTACAACACAAAACATAGTCAGAGCAAAAACCAATAAAAAAAAAGGGTGTCAAAACAAAAAACTCAAAACACGCAAAACAAACCCCATTTAATAAATCAGTTAGTCGCAAAATATGTCGCATTATGGAGGGCAGGGCTGTGTGGCGCGGCGTGTGGTGACGTCACTGCACTCGCGGTGATTACGGTAACAGGTCAAGGGCGAGCCGACGAAGGGACCGCTTGCCGTAGCATTTAGTCAAATAAACCACATGGAAAGCAGCTATTTAAATTACATGCTTATCTTGGACTTTGACAGTGTCGGGGAAAATATGTAGTCATATGTAATGGTGATCTTGTAGGTGCTTTTATATTTAAGTTCTTTCTGCGGCCCGTGTCTGCTGTATTTGACTTATCTATAATAGCTTTCACATCTTTACAACCAAAAGACGTCTCCTGTTTGATATGTGTGTAATGAAGACATAGCCCATAGCAGTAGGCTTAGCCATAGAAAGACCTTTCCCAAAAGATTCCACAGTGTCCTACTTGAAGCGGCTTGCATCCAAAAGTTTCCGGTAGCCTTTATTTTTTTCTTTCCGTTAGACTATTTTGTAGGTTGACATACAAAGCTGTGCTAAGAACTATAACCAGACAAATGTTATTCAACTAGCACAGCAATATCATAAATCTGCACTGCATGAAGTCCATGACTATGATTTCCACGTCATTATTATAGCATCTTAATGAAACACTTCGTAACATGGCTTTAGAATCAAAGAATAGAAGACACGTCCGATTTATTTCTCACTTTTAAAAGAACATAGAGTTCAAAAATGGAAATAAAATTTCTCTTTGTGCTAATGTTCAACAAATACGTATAGCTGCTAGCACGAACAATACGCTCATCACATCCTTTGGGAATGCACTGTTTGGTCGGATGAACTCGTGTTCATTATCCCGAATAATATGCAGGTAACATGTTCTTCGGCTGCGTATATCTTGTGAATTTCCGTGCTTTCTATCGCACTGGCAACCTATTCTTGGAACCAAATTCAGAAGCGCTGACTTTAGACCAACATTTATCTTGCTTTAGCATCTATTCCGTCGGTATTTGTACTTTCCAGTTGGACATTGTTCCTGAGAATTCCTCCTGGATTTATGAGAGATGTGGGTGAATAAAATGTTTCTAACTCCTATTTATTTTCCTTTTGATTAATTTTGTTGGGAGCTTGAGAAAATTATGATTCCTAAGAGACACGATGAGTCTGTGATCGCAGCTATTTCTATTACTTTAAGTTCTTTACTAAAAAGTTGCAATGGACTATGTGTCGTTTTTATTTCATTTATTCTTTACTCATAACAATAAACTGAAAATAAAGATTACGATTTTTGTTCCAGGATTTTAAGGCATTGCTCCTCACAAATTTTCCTTCATTTTTACGGCCAAAAAGTCTACCATACAGTGTACCATAAATACCTTTAGAAAAAAATGCCTTGTTTCTATAACAGATTATACTCAAAGCCATCAAGCTTTATCGGATTAGAGGGTGCTTAGAAAATGTCTCAAGAGAATTCTTTAATATAGCCGGCTTAAAGAGAAGAGCGGAAAAGTCAGCTTTGTTAGTTTAAAAGTAAGAGCAATAGTTAGTACAGTGAAAACCTGTTATAACGACACCGCTTATAACGACGGACCGGTTATAACAACCGAATGGTAAGGTCCCGGCACATTCTATATAAAGTAATTACTATCGTTTAAAACAACTATCGGATATAACGTCCGAAATATAAGGTCCCTTCAGTGTCGTTATATCCGGTTTCGACTGTAGTTTCTTTAAGCGTGCTAATAAAAATGATCTAAATCTTTACTAATCTATAAACAAGTCTATGAAGAATGGTTTTTAATGTAACGGATAGATAAAAAGAGAAGATTCACATATTAAACGTTTTGTAAATATTATGTAATGCGAAAGATTTTGGTACTCTACAATATTAATACTTTTGGAGTATATCCATAAATTTGTTTCGGTTCAGGAATTTCTTTTGTTTCCTCGGATTACTACAAGGTTAGGGTGGAATTTCCTTTACGAGTAACAATATTTTATTTAAGTATTAATATTTGAAAATTTAAATCATTATGTTTGCAGCATTACATGTAGCGTTGAGGAAGCCCTATAAAAACAACATGAATTCTGAGGGCCCAAAAGTTAAATTATATCATAAAGTTATTTTTATTACATTTACTTAATATATATGTAGGTACATACATACGTACATATTATTATTTCACGTATAGTTTGAATCCACCCAGACTGATCTACTGCAGAAAGGGCCCGTTTATACAAAATCTATAAACAGTGCCTCTCAGTAGTAAAGAAAATATTTCGGAACATTGAGAGAATAATGAATTATTCACCTCTTGATTTGAATATAGATAGCCTGTCAAAAAGTGTTATAAAACAAGTATTGTAAATATACATAATTTCCGATACTAACCATTTAGTACTTTTATTAAACGTCAACTCGTCGTTTGTTTAATATTAATAATTTATTATACGAATGATATTTCCATAAATAACTTCAAAGTTTAATAAAGTTTTTCTGAAAAATCAAAGGAGACTTAATGAATAAATGTTGAACTTGTTAGAATAAGTCTTTTAAAACATATGGCGCGATTTCTGATTGAATTCCGAATTGTCTTTTGTCCGTGGCCCAATTTGTCTCTTCATTTAATCAGTAGGAGAGAATGTTGGAACATTCCATCTGAGAGAGTGTTATTAATCCCAATTTGCCGTGACGCCTAACGTTCTCAGTCAGACATTGATATATCGCTAATGGCCGATTACATAGTGGAAGAAAACGACTCTAACCCAATCTTAAATTGTTGGACGTTATTTTCTTATTCTATTCGCTTGTAAAAGTGATCAACACTGATTAATATGTTATCTTGTTAATCATAATTTTTTATCAACAGGATAAAAACTTGTAGTATTATTCACCTTAATTAATGTATTCTACACATTTTTGCACGAGTTCTTCAATACCATGTAGCGGAAGGTAATCTTATTGCATATTGCTAAGCACCGTGCAGTTACTGAGAATTTTCGGATTTTAAATTAAA
This sequence comes from Cephonodes hylas, assembly GCA_030295005.1. NCBI lineage: Eukaryota > Metazoa > Arthropoda > Insecta > Lepidoptera > Sphingidae > Cephonodes > Cephonodes hylas. The sequence continues at coordinate 10,197,756 of AP025366.1, forward strand.
TCGAGCTCAACAACATTCAACGTCACGCACTTTTACCGTAGTACAAAGTGAGGCAATCGGCAATACACACAACTGGACAATTAGGACTTCACTTTCAGAGGGGCTCGTTGCAGCTGGCTTGCATCCAGTGAATGCAAACTTTGTCAGCTCGGTCAGGTATCTGTTGGTGCTACGTGCTTTGAATATACAATGGACACATGACCTCCATTCACAAACCCTTTAACTCCACGGCCCGTCGGTTCTGTGCGTTTGTACTCAACGCTGCCAATTCAGCCTGATAATTCGTTGGTTTATGTCTGTGTATCTGTTGGAATTGATAGGTATTTTTACTACTTATAGAATTTTAATGATACTGGTGCATTCAGACTGTGAAAAAAAATAACGTTTTAATATCATACTTGTGATTGTTAAGAAAATGTCATTTTTTTATTTATGTCTGGATATTTTTAACGTCAATGGGTTTGAGATCACCGTAGCCTTACTTTTGGAACACGGCCTGAATGCTTCCTGTATATTGGTACAAGACAGTAGAAAATACAACAAATACTCACCGCGGTGTGAGGATTCTTGTTCATACATACAATCTAGGATTTGATCAGTAAATACACAGGTAACACAAAAGTTAACACATCACGCTTTTCAAACTTTTTGGCAATTAAGCGACATCTCGCGACATATGATGGAACTAGTATATTATAACAAGGCTATACAACAAGGGATTAGAAATGAAACGTGTTAGACCAAAGAGTGTTAGCTAGTTTATGGTAGTGCTGAGTACTTAGCCGCATGAGACTGAAAGTTAACTGGCATGAATCATTAAAGTTGTAATATGTTTGAATATTCATGTCAAGGTAAATGGCAGTAAAGCAAGCGCTAAGTAGTAAGTTGTAATTGTTAGATATTTTGGAACATAATAGATATTGCTCGGTGACGCATTATGGTTATCCTACTGTTTTTAACAGATGACTCAAGAAGTGTTAGCGGGCAGCTTATGTTTAGATAATTTCAAGGCGAAATTGAAGACGATGAAACTTTATTGAACGCTTATCCAGTTACCTCCTTACTTCTTCTTCCTTCCCTTTTTAAATTTGTGTAAAACTGACTAAAAAAGCCAACCGGATTCAAAGGAAGACAAGATGACAGAGCCAGACATGGATATACTCAATTTAGACCACACAGATGAAACGGTATTAGGGACCATTGTAAACCTATTCGAGAGCTAAAACCAATTCCTAAAAAAAAAATCCAAAGCTCAAAACAAAAAAGTCCCAGGCTCTGTACACCTGAGCATTGTGATCATACTTCGCCCTGACTTAACTGCAAGCTTACGCTGAAATCACAATTAACAATTCAAATGCGCCTGTGATTTGCTCTGACAGGGCAATTCATCAACCATCGTGACGGTGCCCAAAATAGATTGCCGACAAAATTGCCTGCACTAATTCCGAATTGAGTCACTCATTGCTTAGCAAGATTCATGAATGCCTAAGGCTTTGAATTTAGATGTATAGTCAGGACATGATTTGATAGGTAACCAGATATTTTTATGTATCGCCTCTATCAATATTATTTATGTTAGTCTTAGTGTGTTCAATGTATATGCAGTAAACGATGGAAAAGACCCAATTTAAAGAGGAGATGCAATACCGGTGTATAATCGAAAATATTTTAAGTACCTGTTACTCGATATGTTGTGGGATCGACTCTTCATTACTTTGCAACGCCGATAAAACGAAGCCTTTTAACTGGTCGATTTTCAGTTATATCCTCAATTGAGTGATCTATTGAACATTACAACGGCATCCCCGTTGACAGCCCCGTGGCGCCGTTGGCTAGACACCAGCCTGCGAAACGAGCGGCCGCGGGTTCGATCCCCGCACCGAGATAAATGTTTGTGTGATCCACAAATATTTGTTTCGGGTCTGGGTTTTGTGAGACCGAAAAGACTCTTGTAGTTTCTGATACCCACGACACAAGACTCGTATCTTAGTGTGGGGTCAGGACTATGTATGTGACAACAAACCGACTATATTTGGTGCAGTGGCTATTGAATAGGTCACATGTCGAAACAAGCTTATTTTAAGTTCTTGAAGTAGATGAGCTCTAGTGTAAAAATGAACACATAAAATTTCATCAACATACAGTATCTCGTAGTAGCATCGCTCCTTACCATTAGTAGTTTATTGCAGGGTCTGTAACATTTATTACTGTTATAATAGGCAAGTGTAGTGAGGTAATTAAGATAAGAACGGCAGCACTGCTGTTAACAGCGGTTCTTCATAATACTTATCTCAGATAAGCGCACTTCACCTGTATGCAGCTCTCAGTTGTAGAAACGACGACATAATGCAAATCCCAGAGCGAGCTGAATTGTGAACTTGGTTTCGCCTTTAAATTCCCTCGCGTTAATGTAGATTGCTATTGCTATCAGCAATGGTTTTTAAACCTTTGGATAGAAACTAACTTATGACCATTTCCTAGTTCTGTAGTAAATTTTATTAAAGTCGACCCACCTGCTTTAGCACAAAACTATAACGAATCACCAGAAATACTCACGTTAGCATATCGGTATGAAAGGGATGAGCAGAGCTACTCGAGAACTCCAGAATTGACGGCGCACGTAAAGTTTTTCATTTGGCTTTGCAATCGATCGTTTGTATGACATTAACCCTATACTGCAACTTGAGTAGTTCTTGGACATACGACACCAGACGATCGATACGGAACGCTGAGGCTCACGCTTCTTGAGGCCACATTAGATACTTCAGCAGCTTGTATTTAGAAACATCGAGTATCGTCGATGAATCATTAAGAATAGAGGTTAAATAATTTATGACTTTAAGACTTAAGTATTATAAATACTTTTACTTAATTTAAGGAATATTATAAAGAAGAAATTAAAAATGCCATAAATAATAATGACATTTAAAACCAACCTAACATAAGACCTGATAGAATGGTTTCCTATCTGACGAGCCCATTGAGCATTTGTTAATCCAATTCAATAAAGTTCTTTTAATTCTATTTTTATTTCTAAGGTATTAAATTTTAAAAATATTAAGTGTATACTTTTTGGTATCAGGAATTAAATTCAGGCATTAAAAATACAAAATCGAGTTTACCTTTTAAAATAGGTAACAACATTTTATTAAGTCTCATAGACTTACACATAAAATACAACCCATGCGTGAAGAGGAACTCTTAGATAGCAAGAACAAATTCAAACTAGAATTTAATTTAAAAGTGAATGGAAGTTGAAATCCACGTTTCAAACATTAAGGTAATCTAATGAAGACTGCGAAAACTTCGATTAAACCTTCAGGTAGACCCGGAGGTACCAAATACACTTATCGAATTTTCCCATAGTGTGAAATTGCAAGGAATTTCTCTCCGGGGAAGGAATACATTATCCCATCGGGGCCCCTGTCCCGGCCTGGGTTTAAATAGGGTTCCCACCTGATGTAATCATAATATTGTAAAATTTATGGTATTGGTTGTGAAATTAAGTTAAGAGATAATTTTGGAACTGTAATTATGAAATTTTAAAAGGGAGTCATTTTTTTGGCATTGATATTAAATCTTATAAACTGTTGTTGGAATTGTGTCTATAGAAAAAAGTAATGATTGTCTCTAAGATGTCTTCATCCCTAAACAATGGTGGATAACTTTAATGATGAAAGTATCGTTAGAAATCAGCCAATTGTCATTAAAACAGTTATGGAGTCAAACGAGTCATTTAAATGAAATAGCACTCACAGACTCCCAAAACCCTATAAATTGTACGAATGAGGTTGTTTATGAATTATAAATTAAATTCTTTCAAATATCTTCATAGCAATATCTTAATAATTTCAAAGGCAAAGGAAAAATTTTGCGATTCAAATTCTGCGTACCAGCCCTGAATAATTTTAACCCTTTTCAAAGCCCCGCTTTATACGGTGTTATGGAACAAAAAGGTGATATATTTATTACACAGTACGCCTCTATATCGCACACATTAATTCATAAAATTAAGCAGATTATTCACACACGTGTCTTTAATGTTGTTTGTTCTAATTGCTCTCTACATTAGGTGTATGAGTTGTATAAACAAGCGACATAAATTATTTTCTTTACTAGCGATTTCTCACGACTCTGTCTGGGTATAATAATATGCATACATTATCTCATGACGGTATGTTTAAGGAGTAGGCAAAATATAATGTTTTTGTGAGAGTAGGCTATTCTATTGCTTCTTTTTTAATATAAAAAAAATATAATACTGCTCAATTTGGACATCGAACTCAGAAACACTTGTTAGCAGAATCCCTATTTAGAGGAACTAATCAGAAATTCTTTAAGCTTAAAAATATATGGAAAGTTGTTTCATGAACTGCCATTTATGTGTGCTACGGAAATCAAATAAAAAGTCCACTAAAAATTTAACACGTAATTTAACTTCAGAAAATATAATTTTTCTTTTTATCAACCAAAACTCTGACGTTTATATGTTAAATTTAAGAAGCCTTTTTTCTTTGGGAAACTACTCGTAATATAATTTCATCCAAAGAAAGTTGTTCATAATTCAATAAAACTCGTGTAGGTACTTGGGTAGCTGGCGAGGTAGAGGGCCCATTCACTGGCACCTTAGAACACTTTTATTCTGGAGTTTTTCAAAGCTTCCACGCTTCTTTTCGCCATGCGACAAGATTTCATATTAATCTCCTCAAACTTTATTTTGCCCAAGTTTAATCTTTCTTAATTACTTACACCATATTAATTATGGAGAATTTCGGCTGCGATGATGGATAGCGGAAAGTTTTCGAGCGCCACGGTTTCTCGTAAATGTAAAAGATCAAATCGTAACTCCAGCTCTTGTGGTTTTTCATGAAAAGTAATTTCATCCACAGTTTCTCGAGCATTATAAAGTGGCAGCGCTGACACCACAGAACAGTTTAATGAGATTAGAAGGGAAATAGACAGTATTTTTTATGGGGATGAGTCCTGCTGAGCTGCTTGTCCGTCACTTATTTATTCTAATACTATCCACTTGACCAATGATAAAACTTTCTAAAAAAAATCAAGAGCTGCTATTGGGCATCACAAATTTACAAAACGTCTTGATATTACACGCTACCCGTATTACTAAGAAACAAACGTGTCAAACATATGACGGTTCGGCACGATCGTGATTTTGACATTTGCTATCTCGTATCATTCAACTCGTCTATGACTGACACTAATGGGCTTGTATCACAACGAACAGTATCAAATAGAGTCTTAAACATACACCAAGATCTTTTCTGCTAACAGGTTCGTACCATGAGAAAACCTATACCTTCACGTGCCGAGAATTTTAAGTTGCAACCAAACCAATACTATACTATACTATACTTATTGTAAAGCGTTTTCCCTTTTTTTGCTCTTTGATGAGCTTGGATCTTGTGTCCCACCATCGATGAGTAACAAATAATTAACATCAGTAGGTCTCAAAAACGTACATACTTACCCAATACAACATTTGATACATATATTTAACCTCAAGATATTCGTGAGTTATTCCGGACATAATTCCGCAATAAATTCATAACTTCTACATTCATTATTTTGCTTTCATATTTGCTTTTCGTCGAAAATGTCGTAACTACAAAATAAGCTTATTTCCACTGTCTCCACGGGACGTCCAAGAAAACAAAACTTGGTACCGTGAAGTGACTCCTCAGTACATTCGGGGACAAAGTTCATAACTTACGTACATTTATATTCTACATCACAATTTAAATTAATTAAAAGTTCATAAAGTTTAACTCTGCAACTGAAAGATGTGCATGCAGGCAGTTGGTGCGGAGAAAATGTTGTTTAATCATTTCTGTGCAAGCTCAAAACATCTTGAGTTAACTTATTTAATGCGTTTTCGTGGTGTTTGACTAAACTGTATGTTATGGTTAAATCACTGGAAAGCTTTTGCGCTTTAAAATTAATAACTAAAACTAATAAAATCAAAACAGTAAGAAAGTCACATTTATAACAGAATGTGCACCATGATTGCATGATTATTCAACAGCGTATATTCGTGTTATAAATTCACAATTTAAGATTTCAACTTTTCGGAATCCTTTTTCCTAATGAACATTCTAACACATTAGGCCTACAAACTTGCTTGCATTTTGTTTATAATTCAATTTATATTTAAGAAATGCATAATCAATGATTTAATCCAGTCATATTTTATTACTTATATTAATATCCTGTATTGCGTGACTTAGTAATTGTGTTTCTATCACGCGAAGCCCTGTAACCGATCCAATGTCCCCCGGGCATAGCGTCCAACTCGACATGTCAAGCATAATGAGCAATGCAAATCAAACCAAATCAGTAATACGAATATATCAGGTATAGGCCTGCAAAATGAATGCAATATTATGAGGATGTTTTAACAAATAGTCATCAACTATAAGTTTTTAAACAAATGATTCAGAGACTTATTATCGAAAGATTAAGGAATGCAGCAAAAATCCAACATAACATGTCCATGTTTGTGTTACAATAACTGTAATAATTTTCACTCAGTTACTTTCCGAAATACATTCCAATTTATATTATATCTTTGACTTATAACGTAATCACAATTCCTTATACCTTTCTTACAATTTGAAAGAATAAATCAAAAGCTCGTCTCACAATAGCAATTTCATAAATCTGAAACACATCTAAAGTAAAATATTATAGGATACATTAAATATAGAATTTTGCAATAACCCCTTTGTCTTGATTTTCGCTCGAAGTTTCGATGCCGTTAAAAATATACATTTATTACGATAATAATTTCCGTTCGCGTCTGTACTCGCCATACAGACTGCGAGGCGTCGCTCGACCATTGTCACCCTTATCACGTCCCGGGATTTGGGACCGAAACGCCTTTATTTCCCAAACTATTGAATATAATAACCAACTTCTCTTGTTTACCTAGCCATTATGAGTTAAATGTTAAACAAACACGGCGGCGCCATGGAATAGTTCTTGAGATAGGTCGAATTGGATAAGTTTTCGAATTGTGGTTAGTTTTGTCCCTGGGCTACTTCGAGGTCTTTGCCCCTCGGTAAATATAGTTTTGTTTATACTACGGTGCCAAGTGCCAGTAATTCGCCAGTGAAATCCAGACTCCTTTCTTTCTGAAAATAAATTTGCTTTGTGTCCTCGTATTAACTTTTTTGTTTAATTTGACGGTTTCATGACGTATTAAAGGATTAAACACGTAATGCCGATGGGTTCGGTACGCACAGGGACAAAATTAATTATTGTTTAAGGTTTTATGATTTCGAGACTAAAATGTCTCCTTTAATTTTGATAATACACAATACTTTTAAAATATTTTAATTTTTTGACGATTTTTATTCATAAATTATTTTTAAAGTCCCGATAGAACATAAATGATATAATACATACAATTAACCATTGGTGAAAGGTCGATGGGGCGGTAGGGAGAGGTGTGACGTATTACCTTGCGTCACAACTCTGACGTACGAACCATATAAAGAGCAATTATACAGCTCTAAAATTAGTAAAAGATTTAATTTTTGAACATTAGTTGTGAGAACCTAGTAAAATAGAGCAACGAACCTTACCTGTCGACTCGCAGGATCTGAATAGGATGAAAGGAATATCGGGCATAGAAGCTCGCTTTAAAAGACTGTCTTGCGGCAGACTTTAGAGCTTATGACGAAGTAATCTTTGCAAAGGATATGTTGCAATGAATGCCTCAAAGGTTTTACACTTTAGTGCTTCAGTCTCGTCTATACGTTTATTCATAAGATTTAAACCCGAATACTTCTCAGAAAAGTTATATTTTTTTTAATTAATCGCTATAACTGAGAGATTTCTCAAAATATAAGTGTAAATATCAGTTAAAAATACTGCTTTTGAAATAATATACTGAAAAAGTATGGGGTTATAAAAAATCTTATTAATGAATGTAATACAATAAACGTAATTTTAATATGCGTCAACACATTTAACAGTGCATCTTACCTATTGATAAATACTTTAAGAGTTGAATATTTGAAGTATCGTTTTGAACAAAGACCTTGGCTCGTGTGCTAGTAATAGCATGTGCCATAAGCAAAGGAATCGATTTTTGTGGTCTTTGGCGTCAGCTTTATGTGTTATTCTCGTCGAAATCGGGTTTTAATTGAAGTATCTGTATTTAACTTTGATATAGCTATGGTGAAGACAATAAGTACTACGCGACGGGGTAATTAATCTTCACTTCAACATTTGTGTTTTGGGTGGTAATTCAGGATTTTTTTCTTAAATGGAAATGCGGGCTTGAAATTCACAGAATTTAGGAGTACAAAATATTGACTAAATTTCTTTACCGTCATTGTTATGGGCCAATGAGTGCTTTCAGTATTTTTCTGATAAATTCATACCTCTAAATTCACAGTGTAATACAATACGATGCTTTTTAAAATTAACATCAATAGATAAACGTTTTTTTGTTTCACTCTAAAGATTAATATATTTGCTAATAAATTAACAACACGTTTATACGATTTCAACACTTAAAGCGAAGATGGGTTAACACCACGTTAGGAGCGATGTCACAACTTTACGAAAACATCACAGAAACCCAAAGTGGCCCTAAATCAACCACTAAAAGCACTTAAATCTCATCAGTTATTCCAACCACACCTATACATACAACACTTATAAATTATACGTGTGTAGGTGCTAAACAAGCCATAAACGTGAGGTAAAAAGTAATTCAATAACGAGTATTTCAATCCGACGTTCAGTCTCCCCGCCCTGAGTCTCTTCCGCACTTCGCAACACCGGGATAAAAAGCCTTCATAATCCGGCTCCATTATTCAACGCGTACGTAGGTAACAAAGGAGCAATCCCACGATAAGCCGACGCACACCGACTTTTAGTCTTACGGGTGACGATAGCGAAACACGGCAAAGATGTCCCCTTTTTTGTTTCAGCCCCGATGGTGCCGTGTTAGTACAGCAAAACCGCGGCGAGTAAAAAGGGATTAACAGAAAAAAAAAGTGTTTCATATCTTTGTTGGGTTTTCACTGACTTTTATATAAAAACAGCGCTTACGCAAAAGCCATTAAAGCTGCTTTTTTTCTTTAATCGCCGGGCACATAGCCTTTTATACTCATTATTGTTGCACGCTCTCGGTTGGTGTTTAGAAAAAAAATAATGATTTAAATTCCAGGACAAAATTAAGTCTACTCTGTTCAACTACGGATCTCGTTATCTAGTAGCGTATAATAATTAAGAAACGGTTTATAACTTTTTTTTATTATGCACGAGCTTTCGCATGTATAGAAGTCAGAATTATAGATAGATGATCATTTATTAATGAAACACGCCCTAAATAGTATTTTTCCATCGACTATACGGTCAAATGTAATTTAAATAGTGTTACAAAATTTCGTCACATGTCCAAATTATATTAACTGTCTTCCTACAACACTTGCGTAAATATTAATACAATTGCCTTCTATTATTTTGTCGTCGATGTTTTTGCAAAAACGCCTGGCTTCTGGTGAAGCTATTTTAAGAAATTTACATGTTTTTGTTGAAAATTATTTTAATTTATTCCAGTTATTATTCCAAAGCTTATTCCACGATTTATCCAATAGACGACCAACAAAAACTAAGATATATAATTAAAATATGAACTTACACAATCGTAAATTTGTAAATGGAAAATGTACAGCATTAAAATATAGTGTGTGTCAAATTTATTCATCTCAATATAATTACAGAGTGCAATGCGACAGTGATGGATGCGTAGGAAGTAAAAAATGATATCGTAAAAGCACTACTTTTATTGATTAAAATTCATTCCCCATCGTGCCGACGGCTGTAATCCGATGAAATTTAATTTACATCGGTCGCAATAATATCACGTAATTGATTGGACTCCGGCGATAATTAAAAATACTTACTGGCTGTTACTTCGCTTTTCATTAATAACTTGGCAAAATGGCAAACGGAGGCCCAATTAATTCAATAGGAGGTAATATTATTAGTGGGATTGCCAATCTCCACTGCCGCTAAGAATATTCTGGCTCGAGTAAAATTGTATTTGATGACTAAGATAAAGTAACAGCTTTATTATGGGCGATTTAATCCGTCGATACAATTTTAAGCGGTCAAGTTACGTCACAAATATTTTCTCTAAAACTTTTGTTTCAGTTGTAGAAAAGTTAAATTCACCCACTGAATATTCATATAGTACCTACTTAGTATTCATTATACTGAATTGTATTCTATGAAATATGTAAACAAAGATAAATCGATCTATGAAAAGATGTTAAGATTAGAAACTAGGTCTTAAACCGATTATAATAAATTTTATAGCTATCTGGCATACAAAATCTAGCACGTGTAACAAAACTCCATTCATCTAGTACCTACAATTTGTGCCAATTTAAATTTAACGAATAGAGCATTTTAATAGGCCTATTTGTTTAATTAATTTACTGAAATCAGTTTACATGCTTCAGTTTATTAGGTTATAAAAGCGATTTACATTTGGTGCAAACGTTTTGTGCGAGCACCGATTTTAATGTTGTAGTTGAGCCAAGTTATTGCTTTGTGATTTGCCTCTTTGTTTTGCAAATTTTAATCGAATGGCTCTATTGGCTTTGAATATCTGTTGTCAGATGCTAATTACAATGACGACACACATTGTATTAAACACACATTGATGATTCGTGTTGATAGTTTGGTTAAGTTGAAATCGACAGTTGCTTTAATAAAACATATTAGCAATTTATTATATTATGTAAAGTAATTTTTAGATAATACCATCGACTACTATAGACTTTTTATGCAAATTTTGTTTTCAAATGAAACCATTAATTAAGTTACGTTTAAATGTGTATTCTACAATAAGTGCCATACGAAATTATAATATTGATTTCTGCGCCTTCTCTAGATTTATTCAGACTTTGATACTTGTGTCTTTATTTACATAAAAATATTTACAACCTCGCATAATATCTAAATTAATATGTGATAACATATGCAAAAGCCAATGCAAAAGCTTTTTGACCATTGTTTTAATTGATCATCACTTCAAAGGCACTTATAACATAAATTAGTCCAAAAACCAATAATACTCGTAAACCAGATCTTTAGGCAAGAATAATTTATCAGACATATTAATTTTCATCCGTCTCACAACGGGCATTATTACTCATAACTAAAGAACCTTTATCAGTTATATCTAGATCTTATATCATCTAGGATTACAGCGGAAGGACATTCCGTTTCCTCCACGTTATTAGGATAGTATACGAAGTCGGAAACTACCCGGTGTAGGCCATAAATTATTGCGTGAAGCGTGATACATTCACGGCCTAAGTAATGTAAAGCACGCGAACCGATATTTTATCAAGGATTCCTTCATACATAATACATCACTGCGAACACACTTTATAGCATACACAGTAACATAATATCTAGCAGCAATATATTACATACCATTAGTTATTATAGATGAAGACTTCAATTTACTTTTTTTGAGCTCTAAACAGGTATCATTAGACGGAATGAATATTTCTATTCTTTGATGAAATTTAAAATCTCCCCTGACTTCGTCATGCTTTTAAAAATTAACGTGAGTCGTATACATAGAGATGGCAAAGCCTCAAATTCGATTGCTTGCTATAAGGTTATTCATCTTTTTTGAAAGAAATTTTTAGTAACACGGAGTGTGCAAACTTACCTGAAAAACAGCAATGGACTGCCCCCTGGTATAGTCGATTGAGACAGGCATTAGCAAAGTATATAATGTAATCAATGTATTGAAAGATTGATTCTATATACAGCCGTCCATGGCCGAATTATTTTTTAATTTTTAACATTTCAATCATCACATTAATCAGAGGTACATAGACAACTTTTTCCAATTTCGTATCTTTCAACCAGTAACATATATACTTGGCGCTTCCTTGAGAAGGCCTACATTCAACAGTAGAAGGCGATACGCTGAGTATATATTATATAACCAATAACATGTATGTATTTCCAGGTTCGGACGCAGAGCCTGTGTGGAAGCTGCAAGACCCGGGCTTCGACCAGGGCTATGGGTCGGAGCGGTCTCCGGAAGACGACTACCTTCCCCCAATCGCGCCTGCCGTGTCCCTTGAAACATACGAAGCGGAACTTCGCGCCATATACCCCTTCATTACTGACGGTATGTGTTTTTACTTCTTTATGTACTAAAGTACAACTGTATCACCTAAAGGGACCAACAAGGCTCCATGTATAATGGGGCGCGACTGCTATTATTCTAAATAACCTATTGGAAAATCAAATAGCTCTTGATTTTTTGATACGAGTGTGGTTCCGCCTTGAAGTCCCGGGTTTGGCAGTATTATTGGGTTTTTCTATTTAAAAACTCTGCGGCAGCATAGTCAAGAAATGTGCCCAAAAATAGCTTTGCCCGCTATTATGTGGGACTGATAAAATTACCTGCCGTAATATGGGTGCAGATATGAACATCTGCCTACCCCTTTGAGAAAAATATGTTTTAGGAAAATCAAATGACACTTTGCCTTATCCGAAATCATTCTGGACCAACGAGACTACTTTTTATGATACAATGGTTATAAAATATGTATTTACTCCAAATCATCATCACGACAAATTTCTTCTTGAAAAAAAAAAAATTCTCGATAAAGCTGAATTTATTAATTGAGCATATTTCACTTGTTTTAAAAGGTTACGGATGTCGAATAAATTTGAATTTGCTTAAAATAATCCTTTTGAATTAGCAACGTGGAGCTTTGCTTCCCCGCCGTATCCGACAAGAATTTACAAAAATGGAACGCCCATTTGGGTTAATTTTAGCATTACCTCAGAAAGAGGATTAAGAAGAGCTTCGTAGAATTGATAAAATGGTTTTTCTGTTCTTTAAATTTTACTAAGGGATATTAATATTGGTTCATTTTATATTAAAATTACCGTTCTGATAGCTATTTTCGTTCGACTTTGTAATAATTAATTGAGAACGGAGTTAATCTAATTAATATCGTTAAATCTATCGGTGGCATTCATAATATAATTATCTGATAGCTTGGTTTCTTAACCGCCTCGGGCTTTCGAAGTGGTTATTATTCAAAGAAACTGTCTTGAAGAAATACTTATTGAAACTGTTAAAATTATCCATAAAGAGCCAACATGGAAGAATACATCTTAATCCTGCTGAGGGCTGTAAAAATGTTATATAATCTGATGTTGAACAAAGTGAAAATTGAAATTGCACAAAGTCTGGAACACTCACACAACTTTATATAGTAAGGTATACAAATTTAAAACAATTTTAATTTGTTGAAAGGGTATTGTCAATAACCTTTCTCACAAGGTTTTCCTATAATCTCTTAGTGTCAAACCCATATTAGGAAGATAGGTCGTCTTATTCGAATTGGGTTTTCAAGAATTCCAGAAAGAAAACGTATCCTATCTGCCTTCCGACAAATCCGAGAACACTTCGGGGGCAAAGCAAAGAATTTCGTCAACTGAAATTTCTTGTTCGGCTTAAAACAAGTTACCGAACTTCATTTTTCCTCTTTATGTAATCCTAATCCGTTTCTATCTCCCACGCGTCCCGACACAAGTGAAAAGTAAATTGTGTCTAACAAGCTGAAATTTGGGAAGAAATTTAACAAATATTTCTAAACAAGATTTACTTTGGAATCTTGTTGGCGTGACAAAGATTTAGCACTTCCTTTATTAATAATAATTTGGTGTGTCTCATAGTATTTTAGACACAACACTATTTACTATGTCTATTATTGCAATTGGGCAAGGGCCCACTTTGCAACTGTCAATGTCTGTAAGTAACTAAAATGGCATCATAATGACAAATTCTTACTTTCTCGGTGATAATCTGATAACCTTTAAACCTTTAAGTACATACTATTCCACAAATTTATCACTTCAATGTATTTTTGTCAGAAGTTAGGCACATTCATCTAAGCTGAATTATAAATACTAAAGACTAAACTATAGACACTCTTGATTTGTTTAATAAATTCATTAGACATTTCAAAGGAAGTCAGTCTATAGTAAGCATGTATGAAGAATACAGGATCTGATATCATTCTTAAGCCGTAACATAAAGATAAAATCTCCAGCAGGACCGCAGGCCGTAGCCAGTACACAATATCATCGAAGCACTTGAGTACAAAGTAAACGAACTCCGGCAAGTTAGAGGAAGTTGTAAGTAATCGCCGTCCCGTGGGCGAGCATCCTGGACTGAAAGGAACTTTAAACAAACCCTTAGTGAAACTTTTATCTCGTGTTATGAGTGTTATTAGTAGCTCGGCGAGTGCACCGCGGCTAAGTTTTATTTACCGATCCGTTTTATTTTTATTTTCATTTGAATTGCTTTCCGATTGTTGGTGGTTTCTCGCAATACTTTGCAGTGCTCTCTTTTGTTTGAAGAAGAAAAGATTTTTTTCTGAGAATTGAAGGTATAGGTATTTTAATTGACGTTAAAGTAAATAGCAGATTAAACAATTTTCGCCCTGTGGTCGGGGGCGTAAGAATACCGCCACGGTATCCCCTGCCTGTCGTAAGAGACGACTAATAGGGGATCGGGATTGTTGGGCGTATCACGGGGGAGGTGCGCCTTAATAGAATAGAAGATGTGCGATCCCGAGAGGAGTCCTCTTTTGGACAGAGCGCTGGGCGGCAACGGGAAACAATTAAGGGCGCTTGCCCTATATTTACCGTACCGTCCAATATGCGCAAGAGGGGGCCATCGAGAGGTTTTAGTCGGTATGCCGGCATGGAAAGGCCGGTGACCCCGACATACCCTTTTCGGCCTCCCCCCGAGGTACCGAACAGGGAGCTTAAGGTGCTTTCCTCTCGTTAAAAAAAAAAAAAAAAAAAAAAAAAAAAAAAAAAAAAAAAAAAAAAAAAGATTCAACAATTTCTTAGAGGATAATACAAGCAGTCTTCTTGATGACATTGATAATAATTTATTTAATGGCATTTCTTCATATATTGATTACTTTTCTAAGTTTTGACCTGTAAAAATTTTTCTATCTTTATGGTGTTCAATAAAGCATAATAAATGAATACTTTTCCAGCTATTGTTTTCATTTCGGAGTCACGTAGATCTCTTATAATTCGTAATCATATTTTTAACACTTAAAATTATAAACCAGTTTTTGCTGTCGCCTACAATCGTCATCCAATATAGGACTCTATGACGACACAACAATAGGCCTTGTGGTCGATAAAATTATACAATCATTGTACAGCCGATGTCCATTAATAGAGTGTTGTTCATCAAACGTAATCCACAACTTTTCACCGCAAAACCGCTATTACGTACACTGACCGTTCTGACTAGAATCGAACTAAAGCTATTGATATAGGTTTCGAATCATTTACGGCCCTATTTTTGTTTGTATTATCATCAGGAACAGACCCAGAACAAACAGATCTTTTATTTTAGCATAGTATGGATGCGTTTTTATGATTTATTCAGTTTCTTATATATTTCATTTTTTTAAATATTCTACTTCATTCTAATGGTAATGTCATGATATGAAAGTTTTGTACCAAAAATTGTATTATTCAATATTCTCAATTTTAATCTTAGACGAATTTTCGGACATCACTTTAACATTTCTTTATTTATTAGTTCAGCATGTATATTGATGAATGGGGATATAGTTATTTTATTTTACCCTTTCATTTCGACCTAAACCGAAATCGGTCGTCACATTATGAATAATATGCTGTTTGTCATTTCACGATAATTTGCGGTAGCTTAATTGACTATTGATAATGGATTTAACATTTCGATAAAGGTGTCATCAATGCATGTGACAACATAATTAATTTTATCGTTAATTTTGGCTCAGCACATCCGTTGTTTCACGAATGGCATATTTATACATAAACTCACGCCTGACTCCTGTTGGGATAGGCAGAGACTACTCGTATAAAGTGCTAAATGTCACGGTCCAGTCACCGGTCTTTTGCTTCCTCAACAGAGATTATTCTGGTTATGCATATACGTCGGTTTCAAAGACGCTTTATTTATCCCTTTTTAAATAAATCACCTATAACATCTTTATAGGCAGTCCTTGATCGGTCGACTTTAAATTACATTTTCATTTGTATTGAATTACTCTTATCAGTAAAATAATATGTATGCAAGTTTGACGTACTGTGGGAGCACCTATAAGTTCAAAATATTAACCCATTTTCATGACATCATCTCATTTTTTCGTATCCATATACAACTGAATTGTTTGTTTACGTGGGTAAAGACCCACGTAAACAAACAATAGTGTACTGTCGTACATTTAAAGAAATGTACGACAGTACACTATTTAAAAAGTTATAAATCATCACGCTACGATCAGAGCAGCATGACAGGAGCAGAGCAACAGTAAACAGAAAAAAATACGTTTGAAGTTGTTAAATTAAAAAATTTAGGTACAGAATAAGTCCTTTTTGTATTCTGTTTAGGTAACAAAGCCAGCATTGTAAACGAAGGCCAAGAAATCACGTGATGTGGAACGAGGCTTCTTCCTATTATTAGTTCGGCCGACCTCATATTGATTATGCATTGCTAACATCTTAGCAAATCAATACACACGGACGGTACAGTTATAAAATTTCGGAACTCGTTTAGACATGTCTACATACATTTATACATAACCTCTGCCTTGCATTTCTGAAGAGGTAAGGAGACATTTAGCCAAATATGTAACTTTGACCCTAACGTTGTCCTAGGCCCAAGCCTAATGCTGTGATTTCGGTCACATTTCTAGCCTTCGTATTGCTATTGAACATTTTATAATTAGCAACGCAGTAACAGTCTACAGGAGGAATAACAATAGTATTCTAGAGATTCTAATAAATCGATACAAGAGGTTTATGAATTTGTTATTTGTAATATGTGGTTTTATAATTACGGTAAAACAAACAATATCTAACAATGGCGAAAACACTTTTTTTTCTCTCATCCGTAGAAACAATTATGCCAGATTATTTGTTATCAAATATGAAGGGCCTGGTCCTGGAATATTCCACAATAAAATAAGTAATGTGTTTTACAAATACGCAAAATGGTCGCTCCCCGAGGGGTTAGAAATTCAACGGTCAAATGAAACCTCTAGTAATCTTCCTCACTGGATGAAATGCAACAGGATTGCTTGATGTCGATTTTCCGTAAGATTATTCCCATCGAGCTTATTCGAACTGTTGAATCATTAGACTACGGCAGGGGTTCTACTACTTGAAATATACAATGCTTGCTTAAGACAACTTTTATACGAGTATTTTAATATAAAATGACTATAAAACTAAGAGAATATAACTAAAGAGAAAGACAAGATAAAGCATTATATTTTTACGACACTCTATGCAAGGTCAAATAACACAATTACTAAGCAATAAAAAAGTTCATAATATATTCCTTTTTATATTGTAATAAAATAAATTCGTTGTAAAATTCAAAATCTTTTGCTAGTATCGTATTCTGCCTACGTAAACGCTGTATTCATGTCTTTGAGAATTTATATTTCATATCATCTTATGAGCTAAAATGGATACTTCTAAAATCACGACATAGCACTTACTCTAACTCATAAACAATGCATATTACTCACAAACTGACGTTCATTATATTACCGAGATGCGCATAAACCCCAAACATTAAATAACAGCAAACAAAATAGCTATAAAGATTACGTACTTTCTAGAAAATTCTTGACTCAAAAACAATAGAATGAAAACAGGAACGCCAGTACAATTTATTGGAAAAACGTTAACTCGTCCACAAAGATACCTTTGTAGTGAAACCTTACGGCAACATTCAGCGCTGCGAAAATAAAAAAATCGTCCGCTCGAAAGCTCCAGTAATTCAATTTCCTAGAGGAATATTGGCAATACCAACAAAATCGTCCAAACGCCCGGCGCTTTATTAACAGGATATTGGCTGAAATAGTACAACGGGCCTGTTAAAGGGGTGGGTTTTTAATTAACTTTGTCCCCTGGGTGCGTAACGGTCACACATTTCATAATCAATCGACGCGACAAGTTGAAAATCGACGACAGTGCCGTGGGGATACATAAAACGGTCAGAAATTGTTTCACGTTTTGGACAAATGGTACACATTTCTCGCGTAATAGTATTCTGCTCGTAACTTACACTAAATGTAATGATAGATTTTCCACGTTTACAGCCCAAGAGGACTGCGACATTCTACTTTAAAATAAACATTTTTATCACTCTGGACATAAGTCCTTCAAAGCCATAAAGTCAAATTCTTTGGATTGTTATTCAGATAAGGCTTTCTGAAGATGGTTCTATTTAATTATCCGCTATCACTTTACATTCGTCCATTTTCAGCATCTTGTTAAAAAGCTACTATCAACCAACACTTACTTACATAAAATTACAATACGAAAAAATATAATAAAATTATCTACTAGGTTATAGCCTACAATCGTGTACCTGTATAAGAATAATATTGATGGGCTTACACAGTTGCAAACAAGATTTCGTTATTTGATATGTGCGATTAATAATGCTACGTTACCATTATATAGTATTACAATTACATGGAGTACAAAGGCCACTGTGTGTTTACATTACGCAACTCATATGGTAAACGAACATTTTATCCTGTAGCGTTTAATTTATTCGGAATAGGTGGCCTTTGAAACATTCCCCGCAGCGAAAACAATTTGCCGTATCAGGAATTCCCATTACCCGGTTTTATTGTAACACCGCCAGCCTCCGTGTTGTGAGTAAACAGGGTGTTATCTCATTTACACGTTCAATTTGTATGCAAGGTCTAAAGCTCCCTTGGCTATCGCCGGGTCATGCAGCGACTGAGGGTAGATAGAAAAATGCCGTGTGTTCCCGCCCACACGTCCCGACGCGTCGATGGACCGTTGTAATTGAATTGTTCACTTAGTTTCAATGGCGGCTATCTTGGCGGTCAGAATCCCTGTTCAATACGTACTCATCCGTGACTGAAATTCGCTTTGCATAAATTTAATCTGTCCTTTTGATTTTACTTTGCGTCGCCGCGCGCTGAAACTCGATCTTTCTACTTGAAAAATTTTGCTGTTCTTTTTTCAATACGAAACTTGTTCTTAATCAAACGAATAGTGGTGGCAATTACCGGTAGCTCGAGAGCAGTTCTGCGGTCAATGTAGTTTTAAGTCTTTTCTTTTGTTGGATCAAACTTTATTCTGTACTGGATAAATGAGGTAAAAAAACAATGCAATTTATTTCCAATGGTTATTATTCCTTTATTTATGTTCGCTTGATAAAATATTCTCATCAATTCTTACCGTACCTAGAGAGAACACATAAGGTTTATAACCCCCAGACATGGGATACCGTGGAGGAATTCTAACGCCCCCTTGCCGCCTGGAAGTCAGGGATCAGACTGTATTAATCCGATTTGCAATAAACTGTGGCAACTGATGAGGGACTGGATTATTATTTTCTTGCTTGTCGGCATTCTAATTAGAAAACTACTACCCTTACGTGAGCTTACCCTTACCTTCGTGAGCGAAAATGTTAAGTGCCCGTGCTTTTGATAACTATTATTACTTATGTTTTCAAGTTAAAATTCTGTTAAAATTTCAGTATCGCGAAGTTTACGTTACGCTGCGTTTATTGCGATCCTTAAATACTTTATTCATGAAGTAAGCGTTCTACCTCCCTTTGCTTTCCCGAACCTTTTTAAATTATCTTTATTTCGTTTACAAGGAAAATATCCTTAGTACTGTGCGTACGAATATCGTTGTGTACTTCGTTAATATTAATACCGGTGTTTTTCTCGCTTCTTCTTGCCTGACTGGTGTTACTTAGTGTTCCATGTTTGGACAGCGCTTTTAACTGATATTATTATAATTATTCTTCATTATATTAAAAATGTAATTTAAGTCATATGGGTCTGCCGAACCCAAACGAGGACACTTTTCAAAGTATCTCCTTTATTAATATTAATGTTGATACCTACTTGTTTTTAATGTAGTCGTTTAATAAGTAGTAATGTATTTCTCCTTAATCAAAACCGGCGATTAGTAAAATATATTACATATGTAAATCTTCGATGATTGCCAGAAACATTTTGTACACAACACTATATTTTAATTACAAATTGTTAATTATTCCAAAGCCGGCAACGAAACCATATCCAAAAAAAATACTGCGCCATAAAAGTTCCAACTTATAATTGCAAATATCAGATTGTCGCAAACAACGGGAATCTGGGCGACGTAATAACAAATTAAACTTCAGAATTTCCCACAAAATGTACTTCATTATGAGTTTGTTTGACGTGATGGGGCGCTGTGACCCTCGTCAACATCTCCAACACTCCAGCGTACGTTTCCTCTTACATTCCCGATATAAATTTCAAACAATCCCCAGTAGGTTGACAGCCGTTAACTTACAATGATAACGATTCTACATCTCCTTTGATCGTGTATAATTGTATTCAGCTCATTAGTCTAGATATAAGTTTAATAGTTAGGTAAATTTTAGAAAAAAGTAGCCCCTTTAGCATACAAAACCACAAAAAATGTTTTTGCAAAAAACTGTTTTCTGTATTTTTTTATCGTAGATATAATTAAAAAGGTCACATTTACGTAACATCACAAAGAAAAAACGTTTTGATTTCAGTGATTGTCTATTCATTTCAACTTGACACCGTGGGAAGAATGCTACAGACGAGACTCAATCCGAAAGCGTGCTTAAACGGACGAGTGCCACGATTTCACGTACTCTTGTCTCTCAAATATTGTGAGCACTGTTCTGGAGACCAATTCGAGCTCAAATGTGACTCACAGAATTATCACATTTAAACTTTTGTTCTACAAAGATATATTCGAACTATATAGTTTGTAGGGTATAGTCATGAAGCGATGATTAACGGAGCCGTTGGATATTAGGACCTTGGCCAACCAGTTCAAAGTATTTAAGTACAGAGAGAGCAACTTTTATTAAATTTAAGCAAACAAGCTAGCTTGATAAGTCGATTCTTCAAACAGTGTAGGTAATACAGATCATGTTAAATACAATTAAACATTGAAAATGATTTCGAAATCCGTAGTTGTTAACCAGTTCTCGGTTAAAATAACGAAGTCACCGGTATTAGCTGGTATTAGGTGTATAAAATGTTAACCTTCCATATTACAACGCCACAGTTCGTAAAATGTTATAAAGAAAACACAAATTCCCTAAAGCAAAACCTTTGACAGGTAAAAGAACAACGAAAATAAACATGCCTAAGCAAAAATGGTTTGTTTGGGTTATTGGATGTGACGTGATAGCCGAAAAACTGCCTCGTTTAATGTATCTTTACTTGTGTTTGAAAAGTATTACAAAGCTCTGATATAATCCAACGAAATGGTATGTCATTTGCTTCTGATTTTGGTAGTAGATGTTTGTATTTATAATATGACGGTTATATAGAAATCTCAGTACCTAAAACCGGTAAAGTGTTCTTGAGGAAAACGAACTCTACAAAACGAACCAGATAGACTAAAGCCTCAATTAATTAAATCAACTGAAGAGAATCAAGTTTAGGGGTCTGTATTTAAACTGGCGTATTATTAATAATAATTAATTATTTAATATACCTCCGAAAAAAGTCTGACAATTGCGATCACCGAACTCTTCCTTTCCAACATTATTGGCATAACTTCGTTTTCCTTTGCTATTTCTGTACATTTAATAAAAGGAATATTCCAGGTACAAGGGAAATATTTCATTCCGACCCGCATATTAATAGTCACTATTAAACTTTATTAAGTTTTTTGCACCGAAACAAGAATTAAGTTCCTTATTAAAAATATTTTTCTCGGAGCCTCGTCTAGTAAATTGCTTTGATGAGCATGCTTCGACGCGCTATGGTTTTTATTAAAATTTTATGTTTAAAAGAGGAAATATGAGGGGAGAAGCTGCTTCACAACATAACTATACCGGGCGTTCATTCACGGATATCCGGAGCGCTGAGTCTAGCTCCGGAACTGTTTCATATATCGCAACAACCACTCGTTCTAGAAATGTAATTTATTAAAGTGTTTATTCTACAATAGGTTTTCCTTATTTTTATTTCTTTGCGTAAGGCAACTGTTTTCTAAAAATAATATATGTACACAAATTGTCCATTTCGCCGGCATTCGTTTTACTCAATTGAGTCGAAACTATAACTAAAAAGATAAAGGTACTTGGACCATGATATAGGATTTAATTTTCGTTCAAGTTTTAATCCATATATGTACATGTCTTAGCAAAACAATCCGAATCATTCCTGGAGGTTCATGTTATGATGATTTTCAGAAACCATGTGCATTGTGAACGTGTATTTTAATCTGTTGTAACTGACCTACTGCTTTTTGTCTCGTTGTTGCGCGTTATACGTCATAAAATGCAACTGCATTACAAAAATAGATTTACTTTTTGATTAAAGCGGATATTTTTAATTCTATGTTTTATAGACCTAATGAATGCTTCTTTAACAAAATACATCTAAAAGCAGCAGTGGAACGTACAAGATTTGTTACGTGCAAATTGGCATCAAGAAGCTGACTACATCAATAAAATTTCTTTGTATAAAATTGTATTCGTTCTATTTCCTTTTACGCTTCGTAGTTGCCAAAGCCGAGAAAATCGATCGCCTACAGCAAGTGGTTTTCCCATTCACGAGTCGATTTCTATTAATATGATTGCGTCATGTCGATCTATTTTGATTTCTTTCCGATTCATATTAGTTTCTTCGAAAAATTTGGAACCATATGTATGACGGTAACCTGATTTAAAATCAGGTTGCCGATTTATTTTCTGTCAATTCGGTTCGGTCTACTGAAACTGTATTAGAAGGATTTTCCCTTCGCAAGTTTTCGAAAGCTACGAGTAAGCGTATCGATTATGTGGATAACTTAATTTCCTACAGAATTTTAGTTGATCTACGAGTATAATTTATACAATATATTTTCAGATGCAATATCAGGAAAAAGTTATTCTTATTTATACCCCTAACCCCATGCCAACAAAAGAGCTTGTATTTTAATAAAACAAATATAAATTAACATTAATTTTGATACGAATATAAACTTATTTTTACAACAGCGAGTAGGCAATAATATTTGAACAAAATGAAACAAAATACATAATGGATACCGTCTATGATATCCAATATTTTTTTTATCCGCGAACCGAATTGAATTAACACCGAAACCTACACATTCAACAGTTTATAAAAAATAAAAATTCGCTTTCAGCGTTTTCTGTAAAACGTGTGCTGTTTTTTAAACAATGCAAGGTATAAAAGTGTTTTGTGTAGTCAAATTGCAGCAGTCGTAAGCGAACAAGGCATAAAGTCAGTTAACTGGACGTGTGTGACAGATCGTGAAAACAATTCGATTGTACATGTATCCGACCTTTGTGGAGATTTTTATAAAGCGCTAGCAAATCAATAATACTGGCTACGGATAAAGCTGAAAATATTCGCATTGTTCTTTTTTAAAAAAAGGTATTTTAAATACGTGTAACGCAAGTTACAACACAGTACATTGTGCGAAGGAGATCTAAGGAGGTTAATTAATTAAGGAACAATAATATTTTTTTACGGCTGTACAATTTGTTGCAAACGGACTCAACTATATGTTAAGTATATACAATCACTAATTGCTTGTTTATTTCCTAAGATTCGCTTGATCTTACCGATATGCGAATTCAATAGGTACTATTTTATAAATTTATTTGGAGTATGTTACACTAAATGTTTATATCTGGCAATCGTCTGCTTTAACTCTTTTCAAGACTATGCTTAAATGTTATATCTTCCTGTGATTTCCATTATGATTCATAGCAATCTTTTAATAAATCTCCGATTCTAATTGAATTAAGCGACGATTTAAACTAAAAACTCTTGCTAAAATGACTTCATATATTTAAAAACATTAACTTGATCGTATATTATTTGACATAAAAATACACTAAAAACATTTGAACGCTTAAAATAAATGCGCAAATCGTAATAAATGCATTTTACATTCAACTACGGCAATTGCGCTCAAAGCCTCTTCTGTCTGAGCTAAAAGGCCATTGAGAGAATAATGCGATTACATTTTATTTACATTGTGCAGTCACGTACAATCAGACTTCTTTAAATCTGATAAATCCTCGATTAAATATATTAAGACAAGAGCAGATTTGTTTGCTGCAGAAACTAAACTCTAGAAACATTTTTATGTTATTTGAAAAGTTGGTGTTACAACGAAATATTTACCTAATATTTGAAGCCGTTATTAAGTACATCTCAATTTAAAACATCCTTGGAAAACAGGAAATACTTAGCGCCACCCTGGATTGAACGCAAGGCCTCTTTTTCCCACATCTTCATTTTGCTGCACTATTATCTTGTTTCTTACTTTATAAGCAGTGACGATACTCCCATGCAAGCCCAAAAGCATGACACGTTAATTTTGTAATGTCTTTGTTGTAATAGGGAAATCCCTGTGTTATGTGAAATGGTTAATAAAAATTTAAAGCTTAAATAGTATTCGAAATTTTATAACGTTTTAAGAAGAGTGATACCGGCCTTATGAGGTACTATAACAGTTTTCAACATACAGGACAAGAATGAAACCTTAAAATGGTTGCACGAAATAGGCTGTTAGGCCGTCGTGGTATTAGAATCCCGTAGTTAACGACCTTAATATCCCTTTTAACCCTCAGTTAATTTTCCTTACCTGGCTAAAGGGATTCCTGGGATATAAAATTATTTGAAGGATTGAATGTGTATGAAGGATGTATGCAATTTGGTTGAAATTAAATTTTAAGGTACATATATGTAGGTACTTGTAATTTTTGACACCTACTAGAGTAAGACACGTAATTCACCTAAATGATGATGTGTGCTAACTCACAACACACACATGCGACTTCACTAAATTGAAAGTGTTCTTCAAACTTTAAACTCGCAAAAACTTTAATCAACTTTAAATCGCAAAAAATACCATATGTTAAATATCTGCCAATCTGTAACGACAGCGACATTGGTGAAACCCACATTCTCTGAAAGTATACTTTATGCTATTTCAAAACATCATTCTATAAAACTTTATTATCTTTCAAAGCCCACATAAAATCGACGATTTCTTTTATATTTTGGCCATCAACTTAACATCAAGTGGCTCATTTGCTTTTGTGTTTTCTATAAAAACTAGATAAATTGCATCTTTATTAGCATCTTTCTTAAACTCTTAAAATGTATATAGGTACATATTTACAATGTTTCTAAGAAAGAAAACTGCGGGGGAAAGCTCTCTCGGAATATGTTAAACTAACAACTTGTTATACATGATACGTTTGACAGCGAATGCTTGTCATGTCGAGTGCGGACGAAATAGGTCGATGCGAATTGAGAGTTCAGCAGAATTGCTCGAATTAGGAACGTAGCTTGTGTGAACACGGCGATTGCTGAAACCTCTTCCGTGAATCTGTCTACCTGGTACCTACTCAACTTGTTGCAAGCCAGAGAATTAAAATGGTATTTGGAAGTTTCTGCTTTAAGAGAATTAAAATGGTATTTGGAAGTTGTTTGAAAGAACCTGCACTGTTGTATAGCTATTTTTATTTAATTTAACTGAATAATACTGTACAATTTTATTACTTTGCGAGATTTGGCATTTTTGTATTAAATACGCCGAACGGATTGGTAATAATATTTAGAAATACATTAGCCTTCTAGGTTTTTTTCATTTAAAATTATGTTTTTTGTTTTATTATTGACAACAAATATAAAAGATCACAATCAAAATAATTCACAAAGCGTCTATCGCTGCCAGTAGATCTCTCTCCATGGATCGACTGGTTGGAAGCGGCAAAAAATAGAAAGGACCAAAAAATTGCAAATAAACGACCCACCAATTTTCTATCGAGTACCTATTATCAATTTTAAATTTCTACCATATTTACACTCTGCAAAGCTAAGGTTACCCACTTCATTGTTCCTCATAGGGAAGTAAGAAACCTAATCAACCGTAACTTTAGTTGCTAAGTGAACTACATGTAGGTGCAAAGAAAACCCTGCGTAAGCCTGCAGTACATAAATTCTTGTTATCGATCGTTGCTACTGCATAGGATATAATTTTCTACAAGCGTTCCGTGCGAGTGCAATAAAGAAATCGATTAGATGTGCATAATGCCCGATAATCGAGAAAAGATTGGTGTTTACTTTGTACGAACTCGTAGACTTTAAATGTAATTACGATTATTTCCCTTTTTTAATGTGATAATCTCTGGAATTACTGGTTTAATATTGTATTTACATATCAAAGGCTGGTTATTGAAGATAGTAGAGCCATATTTTTCAAATAAAATAGCTGACACATCACACAACGCAGCAGGATCTCCTGTTAAAGCTAAAGTCAACTTCTAACTAAAGATACTAGCAATAAGTGTTTATTTCTAAACACCATGAAACAAAGTTAAATTCAGAAGTAGTGCACTGTTTCGAAATCACAGTACGATTTTTTGTTTGTACTGTGTTACTTCGCCCATGTTGGGAATGTTTGAAGCTGAAATATCTTTTTATAATGTTGTTTATAATTTTTTAGTAATCATTTAATGAATACTTTATGAGTTTAGTTATCTTTAAGCTACAAGAACCTTCTATTCGTATAGATCCTTATGTTGTCGGACATCGAAGAATCGGAGTACGGCGGAATAAACTAATTTTATTAGCTTGATGGATATTTGATAACGATAAAGCATTTTATTATCAAATGGCTCTATTTCTAATACCTTTTTAAATTTTGTTTAGAGAAACATTACTTAACGTTTACGTTACCAACCAAAATTAAAATACTTCCCGCAATTAGGGAATCTTGAAGTAAAACCTTGTAACTTGGTTAATTCGTATTCGGAAACCACATTATAAGTACCGCCTTGCGTGTTGACTCAACTGTGAACTACATTATGTTTTGAAATTAATATTTAGGTTACTACATCACGCACATTCGGGTATTAACTCTCGATGACGGAGTAAAGGCGTCAACGTTATTTAAGGTTAGGCTAATTGCCGCATTAATTTAAAGTTTTTTACGTAGACCGAGCCATTGCAAGCACAATGGAGGCTCGGCTAGCTATAATAAAGAAAGCCAGGTGGGCGCCGATCCGTAACACGCGATACGAGCGAACAGGTACTATGGGCGCAACAAAATAACCATTTGCGTAGGTGATACATAATCGATTACTCGGAAAAATCTATGGGGTTATGAGACTCCATTAAAAAAGATTGTAGACAGGTATGTATCGAATAAAAAGCTGCTAGAGTCCAACACGTTTGGCGTTCATATTAATTATGATAGAAGTTTATATTAGCTCGCAGAAGTGACCAGAGCAACATATAAGAGTATAGTACAGTAATTTCACACTACTACTGGAACGTAACGTTTTATACCATATGTGCAGTCGTGCCTGTCTGGGAGGATACAAATGTCCTAGCATCACGAAAACATTTTAATTAAATTTTAATATCAACTGTAGAACCGCGTTTAAAGCAAACATGATTCCATCAGCCTTTTGTATCTGAATCGACTAATGCCATTCTTATGAGTAAAATTCTACTGCGGGAAACACTTCATAGAACATTCACCATTTGCTTTTCTAGGAAACTTTACTATTAACTTTTTCAAAGAACCCGTTCCTGTTTTATCGTTGAAACACACGTATACGATTTAGAATATTATATCAAATGTGTGTTCGCATTTGAAACACGTACGCGAAATCAAATAAAATGCGATGTGGACGTGAAGAAGCTCTCATCTGAGGGAAACTTTTTGAATTCGTGTTTTAAAGTTGAGTAGGCAAATTGTGAGCGGTACGCGGGCCTCTCACACGATCCGCAAATGTATCAAGAATTTACTGTGGCCATAAAAGGCGGAATCGTGACTTATAATCTTTACAAAGTTACAAGGAAATCGGCCACGGCGATAGATATTAATGTTCAGATACCCGTGCTTTAATATCTGTTAACCAAAATGTATCCGTTTACCTTTACGGAATGTAGGTCAAATGCTGAAGGATTTTTTTTAAATACGAGTCACCTCAAATCTTATATCATGGAGAATGCTCAGAGAATTTGTGTTTTATCACAACTTCTAACTTATTTATCTCGCTTCCTCCACAAAGCCACCTGTGCCTTCTTGCCGAGCCATAGTTTGTGGCTGCGACTCTGAACAAAGCGTACAAAGAAATTTGCTAGTTCTTATTTTTGTCCTTTGATAAAGCTGTTGCAATCCGGACTACTTGTGTAAAAGGCGAGGTAGTTTCTATTTAATGTAAAAACCTAAGAAACTTACTTAATGAAATAAAATGAAAACTGGGACAACATTTAGTATATTTATGTATTTGTGAAATAAATAAAAAAGAAAAGAAACAAAAGCTCTGGTACATAAAATAGTTGCTACGCCATGGTGGGGTAAAATTAAAGGAAGGCCTAAAACTTGTCACAATATTATTTTTGCTAATGGTAATTTGAGCAAGCAAAAAGTTTAAGCTGCTAAATAACAAATATTACTAACTTCAATCAGTCCAAAACTACTTCTCTTTTCGTAAACCGGACTGATAAAAAGCATTTTCGATTGAGTATTGGTTAAACCACAGTCGGTGTAACTGAGTGAGATGCTCTCAATTCGTTGTTCGGAGTTCGGACGGACGTGTTGCTTCAACATCGTGGGCTCGCATGCACGATCCAACACAATAGTTCACACCGTGAACTGCACAGGCCATTGTTTAGTCACTACCCGGATCTACGGAGATGTGGCCGAGTTACGTATTTAAATATTTATACTGTCAAGCGATGACTCCTTTGATGATTTATCTGTTACAAGTGAAATTATAGCTGTTACTGAATGCGAAGGACTTCTTAAAAAGCGTAAATACCTGAGGGTTGTCGCAAAACAAATGTAGCATAAGTTTTTACTTGACAGCCCCGTGGCGCAGTTGGCTAGACACCAGCTTGCGAAACGAGCGGCCGCGGGTTCGATCCCCGCACCGAGACAAATGTTTGTGTGATCCACAAATATTTGTTTCGGGTCTGGGTGTTTGTGAGACCGAAAAGTCTCTCGTGGTTTCTGATACCCACGACACAAGACCCGTATCTTAGGTTGGGGTAAAGACTATGTATGTGACTGTTGTGACGGGTGTATTTATTTATGTGACACGGTTTTAAAAGCACTTGTTATTAGGCGAATAAGTCTGCTCGAATTCACCTTGTCTCTCTTCCTCATAAATTTTTATTTCAAAGTCGGTCGAGCACACATGCAAATCATTGGTTGGGAGCATTTATAACCATTGGATAGACTTCCCATATTGTTTCAGCCCTCACAGACCTATAATAACCTATAATTTTGGTCGCCTTTGTGCAACTCGATCTTTTAGTTGCTTCACATTTTTAATTTCTCTAGCGTTTTCATCACGGACAAAGGAAAAATAAAGGCAAATGTTTAGCTTACTCCACGAGCCATTGTTCTGTTGCCAACCGGATCCGACTACAAATTGAGCATTGTAAATATTGATTTGTAAACGGTACAAATATTGATCATTTAAAATACAATGTCCCAGATGAGCAGCGCAGACTTTCTCGGAAATGTTAATTCAAACGCAATATGAAGCGACTGGAGAGAAGAAATAGCTCTTCCGAGATGTAATTAAGGTATTTTTGTATATTTATCCACAATTTGTAATCAGATATCTTTGTGCGTTTGACGTCGTAATCTCACTTTTCCTTATACATTGTGTTTATAAGCAAATGAGGGGAAATACCTTTAAATTAACATTGAATGTTATCGGTTATAATTGTGACTAAAATTTGAATAACCACTTAGCCGTTGTTGGTACTTTAGATTTATGTTGATTGGCGTAAAGTATTTCTGTTATCGAAGCTGTATTCACCTTATACTATTTATTATCAAATTTATAGATTATTAATCTATCAAAGAAAATTTGCGGTCGCTTTAGCACCCCATAAAAGACCAATGACGTGACTGGTTATTTGCTTTCGTATCATACGCCATTATTTTATCATCACAATTTCTAGTCAGCTGTGTCCTCTCCTGAGGATCTACTTTTAATCTTAACAAATAGATAGGTATTTTTTTATTTATACAGCTTAACCTTTTCTATTTATACAACTAACATTTTAAGAAAAAGTAACATAAATCCTATATACTTTAGATATTTTCCTATTAAACTACAAACATAACGACATAGCTTAGCAAAACTGAAAACGTTTCAACTGAAATCAATTTGCTGAATGTTTTCAATTCAATATAATCCAGTATAATGATGAAAAGCTTTCATACCGTGTTTTATATTACTGAATCCAATTTAAATCTTCAATGTAAGTAGCGCATTCACGATGCTAACATTCTAATTGCTGGGTGCTGTATAGGAATTTATTTTTCTTTCTAAAGTGTGATACGACGCCCATTAAGAAGCAACTAATGGGCGCCTGATGACGCTTCGTTACCGGACATTGGATATGACGTTTCAACTTTATCTTCGCTTTACACGTCTTATTAATAGATAAATGGGGCATTTCACGTGAAGCGGACAGGGAAAAAAAAGTGAGGTTCTGAAAATCGTTCATATTCGGCCCATTTATACCTCTAGTAGGAATGAATGTGGACACAAAATATTTTTTTTGTATATTCAATATTTCACAAGTTATGGGCTTCTAAAGAATTGCCGTAATTGAAATATCAATTTTTTAAAAGTCGTTTATCGTATTTAACAAATTTACAATAAAATATTTAACATAGCGATATATATTGGAAAAATACTGTTCTTTTTAATGATGAAATAAAATTTTAAAAAATATTTTTTTTTCGTGTCCTAAACCGGAAGTAAACTTTTCAAACCAGAATTTCAGTCACTTCGGCCGCTTTTTTTTTCTTCATTTTTTTTTCCAAATATAGCTTAAAGTGTACTAAAAATACACGAGAAAATTGAAAGTGGAATCGCTATAAGTTTCGGAGTTAGAATAATTAATGTACCATCGCGACGCATTGGGCGTGATATCTGACGCTTTTAAGGTCGAGTATTTTGCGCGATATTGCATTAAAACTCGCAACTTTATTAAAATTTTATCTCGTTTCAGCGTATTTAAGCTCTAAAAAAAATATGGAATAAGTAATATTAATAACAAAATTTAATCAGTAGTTTTTCCGTGGAAGAGTAACAAAAATATATTTCATTCCATATTCTTACCAATTTTCGCTTAAATTATAATATTAGCAGACTATATATATTAATATTATGTACTTAACACAAATATAAATTAATAAAATATTATTAAAGAATAAAAACATTTTAAGGAAGACACTTACTACTTACTTACTTACGCTGCAGATTGCGTTATTTATCGTGTTTCGCAAATAATATTTTTATCTACTGCTTCCTTAAAATGATTTTATTCTTTATAATATTTTATTAATTTATATTTGGGTTAAGTACATAATAATAAAACAGCGATGGCCTCGAGGTTTCGGTGCGCGGTCGAGAAACTCGACCGTCGCGTGTTAGAACCCCAGGCATACATCTATGACTTTTCGAAGTTATGTATGTATTCACATTGAATTATCACTGGCTTAACAAAACAGTGAAGGAAAACAACATGATAAAACCTGAAAACCTAAAAGTTCTTAGGAATTTCTAAGGTGTGTAGTCCGCCAACCCGCACTAGGCCAGCGTGGTGGACTATGGCCTAAGCCCTCTCAATGGTAGAGGAGACCCGTGCCCATATGGATTGTTGATGTCGATGATGATGATGATGATGATGACATAATATTAATATATATAGTCTGCTAATATTATTTAAGCAAAAATTTGTAAGAATATGGAATGAAATATATGTTTGTTACTCTTGCACGCAAAAACTACTGATACTGGATTTTGTTATTAATAATACTTATTCCATATCTTTTTTAGAGCTAAAATACGCTGAAACGAGATAAAATTTTAATAAAGTTGCGAGTTTTAATGCAATATCGCGCAAAATACTCGACCTTAAAAGCGTCAGATATCACGCCCAATGCGTCGCGATGGTACATTAATTATTCTAACTCCGAAACTTATAGCGATTCCATTTTCAATTTTCTCGTGTATTTTTAGTACACTTTAAGCTATATTTGGAAAAAAAAATGAAGAAAAAAAAAGCGGCCGAAGTGACTGACATTCAGGTTTGAAAAGTTTACTTCCGGTTTAGGACATGAAAAAAAAATATTTTTTAAAATTTATTTCATCATTAAAAAGAACAGTATTTTTCCAATATATATCGCTATGTTAAATATTTTATTGTAAATTTGTTAAATACGATAAACGACTTTTAAAAAATTGATATTTCAATTACGGCAATTCTTTACAAGCCCATAACTTGTGAAATATTTAATATACAAAAAAAATATTTTGTGTCCACATTCATTCATACTAGAGGTATAAATGGGCCGAATATGAACGATTTTCAGAACCTCACTTTTTTTTCCCTGTCCGCTTCACGTGAAATGCCCCAAATATGGTTCAGTCTTCTGCGGTAGCCTTCTAATACCATTTAAAAGCAAATTGAATTATTTATTTGTTAATATTTAAAATACATTTTTCTTATGTCATTTAGAAATAATACACACATACATATCCTTCCGCCTGTATTCCTCTAAGGGGTAGACAGAGGTGCACTTAATAGAGGGCGATCCTGTTAGGGTTTCTCAGCAAATTTCCAAACTCCCTGCTGCTGAGAATTTCCTACTAGATAAATCCGGTAATATTTTGCTCTTCGGACCTCTAAATTGCATAGCACATACTTATGATACCATCTAGAAATGATATCTATCTAAAGTGCTTTGTTTACTTCGCAGTGTTGGCTTGAAGCTTGCCTTATATTGAGATATACTACCCCCTTTTTTTTTTTTTTTTTTTTTTTTTTTTTTTTTCTCTGCGGGGAAAATCCTATTTACGGACGGTGTGCCGGACTCACCGGCGCCTTCCGGCCCAGCATTGATGTTACCGCCCGTATTTGTGTCAGGCGGCCGCTGAGCCGGGTTCCTACCAATATCTTTGCGCCGCAATACCGACTAAAAACCCCGCTACTGCCACCATCGGCGCAAACGAGACGGCCCCGATATACCCTGAAGCAGTGCTATGGATTGTACCGGGACCGAGATATACTACCCCTGTCAATAAAACAATTGCTATTACATAATTTAATTTAATCTCAAGCTTACTTTTTATTGAAGGTAATGCCTACACCTTCAATTATTGAATCAAAGTTATGTAAATTATATCGTTACCTTACGTGTATAGTGAATTATTGTTCGCTGCAACGTCGACCAATTATCCAAGATTTCTCTATCAAAATTTTGGGGTATAGTAAAACGTCACACATCTGATGTAGCATAACTTTCAGCCCTTTAAAAAAAAACTTAATCAGTTTGATCTAGACAGACACTAACTCTAATGAAGAGTAATGTAAGTAAACTGAGGTTAACTTTGTAAACCATAATAGAACACAATGCATAGAAGAACAGATAAATTCAGTTGTAATAGTGGAACTCCGCACAACACGCTGATAGCCTCAAAGAGTTTTTTGCCATTTCTCATCGTTATGTCCATAAAAGCTGCATGTATTTTTAAAGTCGCTAGTGCTTCCAGCCATTACGCGGTGACCTTGGCTCCAACATACAAGCGGCTAAGCGGAACTCTTTAACTTAAATTACAGTTTCGTATAATGGAACAGAATTTTGCGGGAATAATCCAGACCACGAGAGTTTTAGCGCTAGATATAAGTGCTAGTGTATTTTGAGAGGTTTTTATTTGAGTCCTAAGGAACAGCTGTGCCACTGATTACCCGGCATAAGTGTATGGTGTACGATTGAAAGGTCCAGAGTTTGAATCTAGGGTTGTGAAAAGGGCACGTAAATGCATGAATTCATCAGCCAGTGTATGATCAAACTTGTCAGGCTTTAAATGTTACCATCATCAATCCATATACGTCCCACTGCTGTACTCTTGCCTCCTGTGAGACTGTTCGAATTAGGCCTTAGTCCAAAGTTTAAAAATGTAGAGGTGTATAAAATATAAAGAAATATAATGGCTGGTAAAACAGCATAAAATGTTTCTAACCATTTGCACCACGGAGGCAGTATAAAACATTTTTTTGGTACAACTTATTAATTTTGTGACTTTACCGTCGGTTCTCGCATAACCATGTCTAATTATAATACCAGACTTCCCACGTTCCCCGTGTAATTTCAGATAAAGTTGGAATTTAACTATATTCAGCGTAGCGAGCAGTCGAGCTACCGTCGCACCCAATCTACCGGCGGAATCAGGAAGGAAATAGCAGTAACGTGTTCCGCTCCTGTGTACATAAGACCCATATTCTGGGCAAGCGCAGTGACTACTCCAACGTACTAGGATAT
Source organism: Cephonodes hylas (assembly GCA_030295005.1). Taxonomy (NCBI): domain Eukaryota; kingdom Metazoa; phylum Arthropoda; class Insecta; order Lepidoptera; family Sphingidae; genus Cephonodes; species Cephonodes hylas. The sequence goes on from AP025366.1 coordinate 10,232,244, forward strand.
TTTAAATTCAGAATGGAGGTTTGATTTTTTTTTTAAAACATAGACATTGTGATCAGCCAACTGTTTAAGATGTTGGGATTTGCATTTTGAGTTGTTCGAATTAAAGTAACCGACCTCTTTTCATAGCCAAAATTTTGATTCCATCTGATATGTAATGTTTTTATATTTTTGTTTACTTTTTATTTTTTATAGCTATAACTTTACATCATCCTTACTAGAATTTATTTTGTGGGGTTTACTACTCCAGATTTCAAGCATATATTAACTGAAATCAACCAATCAAGCCTTAATGTCATGACTATCTACGAAACCAGTTTCATTTTTTGAAATAGATTTTTATCGAATAAAATCTAAACTTTAGTAAAAATTCCAACACCAACAATACAGCAAAACATTTAAATAATGCACGTTGTTACACTATGTGGAATTCTAATAAAAAATTCTACATTAACACTTCATCGCACGATTCCAATGACCTTTCACGTAACACTAACATTACACAGAAGTAATAAAATACTTGATTATACTATAACCTTATGCAGTGATCTCAATAATATATGTGCTCGCAGCTTCACACTAAAATTTCTTGGAACTGGAACAACATCGGGGTTGACTGTCAAATAAACCATAAGTATTTAATGTCATCTTTTAGGAGTGTTAAGAAGTTTTGAACTGACTTAGAGGCTTTGACAGACAGGCTTATGGTCCATTAATTTAGTAAAAAGACTTTTCGTATAATCAACTATGTAACCTGCACACCTAAAAGTTCTTATGAATTTCTTAGGTTAATAGTCCTCTAACTTGCACCATTCCAGCGTGGTGGACTAAGGTCTAAATCCTAATGATAATGAAAAGAAAAACAAAGTAATTATTGTTATAATATGTAGATTTTTCTTGATCTGTGAACTATTTGTATTTGGAACACACAGTATTTATCCTGGACTATCGTATTTTATTACGTCTCCAACACATCTTCACTAACTACCCCGACCGGTCGCCATTAATCAAGGATTTTAAACACGTCCACACGTTATCTTGTTTTAAAGCACTGATTATTCTAACGTTCCAAAGGTAATTATCCGAAAGCTGCTGAGAATTTCCAAGATGTGGTACCAAATAATGGTTCAGGTTGGATACAAGGTAAAATCAACCTTAGCATATTGCTAACTGAGTTGGTTATGGTAAAGCAAGTCCTCATGCGGACTAATAAAGCTCTGCTTGTCGAGGTAAACATGAATTAAGCAATACTTGAGTAATTAATAGTTATATAAACCTACACAAGGGGGCATTAACAAGCTGATCAGCTCGGAGCAACTATTGTACACACTTGATTCGTCTCATAATAATAAATGAAGGTCTCAAATTTACGATCCTGGATATGCTGTACGCGTATACGAAATCTTTTTTAAGAAATTTGTATTGTAAATATTGTATAATTATATAGTATTTCTTCCTGGCCCGGCAAATTGTCTGTAGGTACTGCATACATTAAGAAGTCAAGCACTGAAAAGAGCGCCTTTATTCCAAATTGTCTTTCTTTGGAAAATGAGATTTTTTAGCAGCTTTTTTTGCTACTATATATTAAGGGCAACTTCTTGTATTTCCCAGTTATTGTGGCAATTTTCCTGCAACCTTATAAAGAAACTATGCATTTTATAAACCCTGCTTCCGAATGCGCTTAACTTATCTTCTTTAATTAACAGCTGAAATTAATTAAATGTACACTAAAACCTCCTGGAACGCAGCAGGCTCGACCAACTGTACGGCACACTCCAATATATTTCGCTGTATAAAAGCAAACTTGCCTAAAGCGACCCAAGACTTGAGAATGCGCCCAAAGTGACCACAAGTTCGCATGTTTCTGGCATTTACCGCTATGTCTTTGAAAGCTCGCTCATTGTTCGCGCCGCGATGACCGCCAGGTCATCTCATTATTAATGCATGAGTTTTATAGATATTCAACTGATTACTTTCAAATGCAAGCAGAAGTTTATGGTGATCTTTCCATGGTGAATACGATTTCATTGGAAGTGTTATTCATCGCGAAGAGAGACGTAACTGTAATTTTAAAAAAAACCAGGGCTTTGGTAAAGGTAATTTAAAAACAATGATTTAATTTTTCTTTGAAGGAATCTTGAAATTAAGTATATCTTTCCAATAAGTTAGGTTAACTGAATATCAATCACAAATTAAGCAAGTCATTCGTCTTTTACAAATCAACATTAAATACGAGATTTTGTTGATCTCATGCATAACTATTTCATGGATCATTAAATATGAAATTTCATCAACAAAAATCCAGAACCATTCAAAATAAATCTTTTATAAAAATGTCTCAAAAAATAGTGCTGCCATATTATCCAAACTTAGTGTTATATGGGCCATTCTCTACTAACTGGAAACTTGTCTATTGAAAGTTGTCCTAATCCTATTTTTATAGGAAATTAAAAATATAATATATTAAGTCGAAAGATAGTTATAATATAAATACATATAAACAAGAAACCATTGTAATTTTCTTTTATTTTTCGAGATATAGGCAATTTTGTAAAAAAATGCGGCAGAGGACTGTTTTGCCATACAGAGGACTGTTGTTTCCACCCAGAGAATAGTTTATGTCAATATTTATATGAAGAAAAACACAATATTAATTATTAAATCAATATTAATTATTATTAATTATATATAAGTAAGTCACACTTGAATATAACTTTCTGGCAAATCACACATTTTGGTAAGTTTAGTGTCTACATTTTCTTTTGTCTTCGCTTTTTCCAAACGTTCTAATCTCTTCCTATACATCTCGGATTTTTTTCTGTAATACTCGATCTTTTTGTCTTTATCCTTAATAATTTTGTCACGTTTCTTTCTAGCATTACGCTTTCGCGCATTACTTGCATAACTGCGTGGAGAGGTCATAGGTAGTATTGGTGGAGAGACGGAACTTTGAGGAGAAGGTGAACCCTCGGTATTTTGTCCTACAAGATTGTTTGTGATTTCTTTCAAAGCTTTTTTTTTGCGCGATAGGCAGCATAGTGCTTTCTCCATTCTTTAGTCACAGCTTTCTGTTCACGTCGACTCATATCTTTCACTGACTTTCTTGTACCTTTTTCCTTCTTTCTTTGGTAATTTCGTTGTTCTTTTTCCTTCAAATGCTCTCTTTTTACAGGGTCATTTTTTAGCCGTTGATATAATTAATCTTATCTTTATCTTAATCTTTCTGCAATTCGTTTCTGCTCTTTTATTTCTTCTTTGGTTTTAGGTTTCTTCTTTAATGGCATTGCGGCAATACTAAAACAATAAAGCATACCATCATAATAAAAAAGCGTAAGGGTTTAAAAACAGGTAGTTACTAGATACGTATTATTTTATATTGCAAATTCCATAATAGAAAACAAAATACCTGAATTAGCGTGACAGGCTAATGTAACAAAGAAAGGGGTTATCGGTAAGCAGTAGGTTATTTATTTATTTATTTAATATACTTTATTGTACACTATATACATACTTAATTTAATTTAACACATAACATAACCTTAATAACTAATTGAAACAAACAACTTTGACAATAATTAATAATAAAAAAATATAGTATAGCTACAACAGGCGGTCTTATCGCTAGCTGCGATTTCTTCCAGACAACCCACGGTACCGGAATAAAAAAGTTGTAGTAGTGGCAGTTGTCTTGTAAATACAAATAAATAATATATAAATATATCATACATAAACATACATACATAATACACACTATATACATATATATAAATATACCATAAAGACTATAAAAAATACTAATAAAATACACGGACATGAAATAAAACAGTCCTCTGTCACATTGAACAGTCCTCTGTGTTATAAATTTCCAGAGGACTGTTGCACAGAGGACTGTTATTTTTACGTAAAATATGTCATACCACGTATCAGTTTAAATATTACTTACTAACACAGAAACAACTATTAATTAACACATTGAGCAATTTTTTTGTTAAATTAATATAATTATAACACATAAAACACCGTAAATAGACTTACCAGAGGAATGTTCACTCAATTCTACAGAGACGCGGCTCCCACACAGACGTAGAGTTGTCACTGCGCAAAATGGCGGCGACTTGTTTAAAATGGCGACCGAGTAAACTTCACACTGTTAACGTTCCGTTTCACGCGAAATGTAGCCGCAATAGAGTTAAATATATTTGTGGCGCGATATTCAAATTGTGACAGAGGACTGTTCAAAAATGTATCGGACAAAATTCGAACACCAGTTTTTAGTACTAAAAAAATCTCTAAAATTATAATTGTTTTTTGTTTACATGCGTTCAATATTCTTTATGTTCATAGAGTTATAAGATTTTATATTTTTGAATACAACTAATAAAAACCGAACCGACACATACTCGATCCGGAATTAGGACATAACAGAGGACTGTTTTTAGTGGCTTTTAGACCGAATTTATGAAATAATTATGTTTCTAAATATTTATTAAGCTTGGCTCTTTAAATAAGAGGATATATATTACATGTTTTAATAATTAAAACTATGCAATTATATAGCCTAAGTAAAAAAAAATGCTTGGACCATGATTTTCCTGTTAGTAGAGAAAGGCCCATATATACCTAGATACGTAGATAAATTTCCCCAACTTCTATGCTTACACGCTTCTTACACGCCTAAACCAATGGATCAACTAAGATAAAATTCGAAGTGTAATGACCCCTTTGATTAATTAGGAATTAGGCCCCTTTGAAAGAAATATAATTTATTTCATTAATCACAATCTATACAATAAAATAAACAACATTTCATTCATATACTCATTAAATAAACATAGCTGTAAAGAGACTATCTTCAATCTCTTACTAAAATACGATTATCGAGAGACAGAACAATTACTAGCGATATTGCAATGATTTTAAATTTAATTTTAATTCAAATTATGTAATTACTATTCACTATCAATTTATTTTTTATAAAAGTATAACATGGTTTCGTTCACTCCTTTCATTACTTAGTAACACTACCCGGATTACACATCCTCTCACACACATACACACACCCTCATCAATTACACAGAGAGGCTTAAGAAATTACACTAAACTCCATTGATTTAGCGGCTATCATAGAAATAGGGGAAATAGGGGAGAGGCGCTGAGTGCCGAAATACAGGTTTTTACCTAGTTCGGCAAACAAATGCTCTATTTTTATTAGAAGATTATATAGCCCATATATTAGTTATTAAAATTTGTAAAAGTTATGTTTTTGCCTAATGAATATTAAGCAGAAGCTAGAAAATATTATTTTTCAATGTCGCGAAATACGACAGCGTGTAATTACAAGCGCGCAGCCATTACGATTGTTAAATACGAGCGATCACAAGTTCGTGACTGGGCAACTTTGCCAATATCGAAACTATGAACAACTAGTGCACTCAGCTGTTGTCCTTTCACGATACAGAAACAATAGATGGTTTGGCGAAGTGGGGAGTTTTAACCGGCAACTTTTAGTTACAAGTATAATGAAAACTTTTAGGGTAGATTTTTTGTTTCATTTTCGGCCAGTTGGTGCTGTTTAGGAAAACATCGTCAGAAGTTTTACTGCAATTTACAGATGCTTTATTTATTCTGTTTATTCTTTATTTATTCTGTTAACCGCTTCTCTGCACTTTTACGAGAAATCATGAAACCTTATTTTTTGCCTGACAAATTTTCGTCTCAACAACATATGACACCCGATATTCGTAGAAGCATCGCAATTTGCATGTCACAAAGTGATCTAAAGGCCTCATGTCGATGATTAATATCGTATTTCATCTATATGGAATTGAGACACGGTCAATTTGACTCCCCTTTAGGCCTGTAACGGACGCCGGGAGGTTGCCCGACATGAATTATGCATTAAGCCCCAGAACAACTTCGAATTCGAAATAATTTTATCAATTTCCGTGTTTTTGAGTGTCCCCCTTTGAATTTCATTGTGATTACATCAACGAATCGTAATTGGAGTCCTAATTGTGGTGAACAAAAAACGGAATAATATAGGCAGGAAAAATAATGCCATTAATTTTTACAAAAATACTTACGGCTTTGGCTTGATTATTAAGTAGTTAGAAATTATCTAACGTTTATTAAACAAGGCTCTACGAATATATGTGATTTATTCTTTCAATACTTACAAAGCTTCTTCGAAAAATCTTATAATCATCAATTAATTAACAAAGAAATTAAAACTGATTATTAATTTCCGCCATATTACAATGAATCTAATCACGAATCACAGGAACGTGAATTGTAAACGTAAGAATTATACAACAAATGCGGGCTTAATGCGCTCACGAGTCACAAAGAAGTGAATAAACAATGTGTAGTAATGGCTAAACACAGCGTACTTACGAGTGCCGTTTGCTTTATGAGAAATGAAAACACCTGGGCTCATGGGTCCGTCTTATAATGCTCCTTATAAGCATACTACGGCGGATACGAAAATTCATGTGCGATCGTAATATATAACGTGGTAAATGTATGGCTTTAAAGTTCCTACTGCGTAAAGAAAAGAAGAACATAGATATTAAATGATTTAAATGTGATGTAATGTATAAAATGTTTTGGAAATGATAATAATAATAAATACGACGTTTAAGCTTCATGCAGTGGTACTTTGGCCCTATCCCACCACATACCTGCCACTGCAACTCCTGTACTCCAGGATCAACAGCGGCACACACAGTATTGGCGCCGAGCAATGAAGCTCAGCGAATCTAAGGGGACCTAAATTGTCATAATCCCGCAACGAAGTTAATCAGAAAAGCAATGTAAAGGAGGAGTTGGAAAACAAAGAGTTGTCCACTTCCCTCCACAGCAAAGCGGGTGACAAATATTGAGCTATGAGGTTTAACCTCACATAAAGAAAGGCAATTACAATTACCAAAAAATTTGACGCAAGTAACGCACCACGGATAGATAACATGCAGTGGTACTGCTTGCAAAGCGATATACATATATCAGATAAATAATTTACCATGGTATGTACATTCGTTCAATTGAAGGGGTTTAGGCCTTAGTCCACCACGCTGACCTAATAGGTTGACAGAAATATAGAGGGCATAAATAATCTACTCCCGCACACAATTTAGCCACGTTCGGCGAATCTATAGCTGTGTAAAAACCAGTTGAGACATTTTCTGATATAAAAATAACACGTATTCTTAACCTAAAAACCTATATTGCTCTTGAATACGACGTCGCCCGTTTGAAATCCCATTCCCTCTATTTCAATCTCATTGAATTAAATAATTGTACCCGGAATGGTCTAAGAATACGAAAAGCTTCTCATACATATTCTGAAGAGTTTAGCCGACGACAGCGGACTCGACCGCACGTACAGAATTTACTTTGAAATATTTGAGGATTCTCTTCGGCTTGTGGAGTGCACAGATGTTGCAAAATGAGTAATGTACTCAGAGAAATCTAAAATATCTGAGTAAAAAGAAACAAGAGGACACGATAACCCTAAAGTCCGGTAACCTGCTCTTCTACCGGGGGGACGACCAACAGTCCAGAGGAGGTGTCGGATTTCTCGTCCACAGGTCTCTCATTAACAACATCGTATCCATCGAAAGTGTGTCGAGCAGGGTAGTGTACCTGATACTCAGAATATCCAAAAGATATTCGTTGAAGGTCATACAGGTATACGCGCCGACCTCGACACACCCAGATGAAGAAGTAGAGGAGATGTATGAGGACATAAGTCGGGCCATACATACTTCCAAAACCTACTTCAATGTTGTTATGGGAGACTTTAACGCAAAGTTGGGCATGAGAGGCGATGCGGAGTTGAAAGTGGGGCAATTTGGACATGGGCAACGGAACCCCAGGGGTCAGAGGCTGGCCGACTTTCTGGAGAAAGAGGGACTCTTTGCGATGAACTCTTTCTTCCAGAAGCCGCCTCACAGGAAATGGACCTGGCTGAGCCCTGATGGTTCCACGAGAAATGAGATAGATTTCATCTTGACGACGAAACGACGGATATTCAGTGATGTCTCTGTGATCAACAGGGTGAAAACCGGTAGCGATCACCGAATGGTTAGAGGCTCATTGAATATCAACGTCCAATTAGAAAGGCGTCGCTTGATGAAGTCTACGCTCCGACCTACTCGCGCTCATATCCAAAACCCCGAAAGCTTTCAACTCGAGCTGAAAAATCGCTTCGAGTGCCTGGAAGAAAACCTTGCCGTGGACGAGTTAAACAGCGGTTTGGTAGAAGCTGTCCATGCGGTGGGATCTAAGCATTTTAGACCTCGCCGCAGAGATAGACCTCAAAAACTCTCGGTCTACACTCTTGACCTCATGGCCGAACGTCGATCTATGGCGCTGCAGTCTTCCGAGGACGCCGAAGCATATCGTCAGCTCAATAGACGGATCTGGAAGTCCTTGCGACACGATGTCCGTGCTCACAACACTGTGAGCATTAAAGAGATAATAGAGCGGAACGGAGGCTCCAAAGTGTTTGCAAGAGACTTGTCTATTGGGCAAAGACAGTTGTCTAGGCTGAAGACGGAGGGCGGCCGCGTAGTGTCGACGAAGGCAGAGGTTTTAAGGGAGATCGAGAGGTTCTACGGACAGCTTTACACCTCGGTTGCCAAGCCCGCTGTTCGCTCGGCCGAAGACCCGAGAGCCGAGTTGATCCGCCACTTCAGTGATGATATCCCGGACATCAGCCTGTGTGAGATTGAGATGGCCCTGAAGCAACTTAAGAACAACAAGGCGCCGGGTGAGGACGGAATCACTTCAGAGCTTCTGAAAGCGGGCGGAACGCCGGTACTTAAAGTCCTTCAGAGGCTCTTCAATTCCGTTCTCCTCGAGGGCTCAACGCCAGAGGCATGGAGCAGGAGCGTGGTGGTACTGTTCTTCAAAAAAGGTGACAACACCTTGCTGAAGAATTACAGGCCCATCTCGCTCCTGAGCCATGTCTATAAGTTGTTTTCGAGGGTCATCACAAATCGTCTCGAACGCAGGTTTGATGACTTCCAGCCGCCCGAACAAGCTGGTTTCCGAAAAGGCTTTAGCACCATAGACCACATCCATACGCTTCGGCAAGTTATCCAGAAAACCGAGGAATACAACTTGCCGCTTTGTTTAGCGTTTGTGGACTATGAGAAAGCCTTTGATTCGATCGAGACGTGGGCGGTGCTAGAGTCTCTCCAGCGGTGCCACATTGACTGTCGGTACATCGAGGTGTTGAAAAGCATATACAGCAACGCCACCATGTCGGTCCGAGTACAAGTTCAGAGCACGAAGGCTATTCCACTACAGAGAGGCGTGAGACAGGGAGATGTTATATCTCCGAAACTGTTCACTGCCGCGCTGGAAAACGCCTTCAAGCTCTTGGAGTGGAAAGGATTCGGCATCAACATCAACGGCGAGTATATCACACACCTTCGGTTTGCCGACGATATTGTAGTCATGGCAGAATCGCTGGAGGACCTTAGCACTATGCTCGAAGGCCTCAATCGAGTCTCCCAACAGGTGGGTCTTAAAATGAACATGGACAAGACGAAAATCATGTCGAATGTCCATGTTGTGCCCACCCCAATCGCAGTTGGGGGCTCGACTCTCGAAGTTGTAGACGAATATGTCTATTTGGGACAAGTGGTCCGGTTAGGCAGGTCCAACTTCGAGAGAGAGGTCAATCGTCGAATCCAACTCGGTTGGGCAGCGTTCGGAAAGTTAGGAGACGTCTTCTCGTCCAAAATACCTCAGTGCCTGAAGACGAAAGTCTTCAATAGTTGTGTGTTACCAGTGATGACATATGGCACTGAGACGTGGCCTCTCACTAAAGGCGTCATGGGTCGGCTCAGGGTCACTCAACGAGCTATGGAGAGGGCTATGCTCGGGGTTTCCCTACGTGATCGAATCAGAAATGAGGAGATCCGTAGGAGAACTAAAGTAACCGACATAGCCCAACGGATTAGCTCGTTGAAGTGGCAATGGGCCGGCCACATGGCGCGGAGAACTGATGGCCGATGGGGCCAAAAAGTTCTCCAGTGGAGGCCACGAACGGGAAAGCGCAGCGTGGGACGTCCCCCAACAAGGTGGTCCGATGACCTTGTCAAGGTCGCGGGACGTCGCTGGCTGCAGGAGGCTTCCGACCGTTCCCGGTGGAAGTCATTGGGGGAGGCCTATGTCCAGCAGTGGACGAATATTGGCTGCTGATGATGATGATGATGATGAAAAAGAAACAATGTACGTACTAATATTGCATAGAACAGCGTAAATCTCATTTAGATTTTATCAATTTTATGTCAGAAATGAATATAGCTTCGCTGCACTAAAGAACCTCATCTTTAAACGAATGTTTCACTCTTAGATACATCTAACACCATAAATATTCCTTTCATAGGCAAAAATATTACACAAAATATTTCTCTACGCCAGTAAAAAAATATTTTTTTTAACCATTTCCCAAAATAACAAATTGATGTCAATAACTCACTATGAAATTTTGAAAACGGTTACATATGTTTTCTACGTATTCGGCCAAAACTTTACGTTTCAAAACTGTATAAAAACAAACCCGGTGGAGTTTCGCCATCTATTCAGCCCCTCTAAATAGCCGTTTCACTTAACAATGGAAAAGTGTAACGTAAAATTAATATTCAAGTAGAATGAAAGTTGGAACAAACATAATAGCGCCGTGCACACAACCTGCTCCCCATTAAAGATAAAAGAACTTCCTCCTTTAGAAAAATTAAGGGAGCAAATCCTCACTCGTATTTTAAATGAGAAAGTGAGTCTATTTGGTTTGCTTTCTCGCCTCAAATACCGATTATATTTTGATGGCTTTTCGCGCTAAGATAGATGGGATTTTAAAGTAGGTTATAAACTACTTAGTACCGACAAAATGATACTTTATTAAGGCTATTTAGCAGTGATGGCCTCAGGGTTTAGGCGTGCGGTCGTGTATCTCGGCAGTCGCAGGTTCAAACCCGACACACAACTTGACTTTTCAAAGTTATGTGTGTATTCACAGTGAATTATCACACCCTATCAGTGAAGGAAATCATTATGATGAAAAAAAGTTGTAGCCGATGAAAAAAAGTATGTTGCAGTCCGCCAACCCGCACTAGCCCTGCACCCAGGAGTACAACAAATAAGGGCTGATTAATTATGAGCTATTAAATGATAATTGATCAAAAAACAATAGCAGTATCGGTAGGTATAAGCAACTGAAGCTAATACTTCATAAGATACTCGGTATAGTCTTTGTAATGCCGCACTCATCCGTTCTCTATCCGGTTTAAATCGACATCCTTCGCAAGTTTATTTCCTTTTGTTTAAGTCCCATATTTGTTGCGAATAGAACGATACCCGGCGGACTTCTGCTTTATACAGATTTTCTACTACCATCGTATTGCTTTGAGACACTATTACTTACATTCACGCTTGTAGTCTCAAAGGAGCAGGCAGAGCTGTATTTCAAAATCCATGTTCTAGAACTATCTTTTAAGTCCCCTGCAATAGTTAGACTGGATTTTGTGGAACGTGTTAAAAGGTTCACTGACTTCCAAAGAAGAAGAAACACTTTTCTTTACTTAAAAAAAATCGTAAAATAAGATAGAAACTATATTCAAATTGGTACATAGCAAACAAATGAAAGATGAACTCACAACTAGTTCGACAAGGTTAATGAAAAACGATTTAGTTATTTAATAAATTTAGGCTATTTTTCTACGAAAGAAATATTTTTATCACAAACAGGCGTAGAGTAGGATGGACTAAAAATAATATTGCCAGACCAAGTTTTTAACTTGTTTTTCTATTTAAGTAAATATTCTATTATTTATTCTATTTCATAATATTCTGTGTATGGCATTCGTATGTCATTAAGTGTGCCATTTTTGTTTTGTATCACTCTCACGCCTCCGTCCACACATGACTTGTTTTATTCATTTAGAATTTCATGCTTATATATTTTAAAACTAGAAATTTATAGGTAGCAAGGAGCTTTGGCTACCGTTGAATTATCATATTTAGTGTGAATAATAACATAGAAGACGACGGTGTTGCAAATTTTTTTATGACGATGACAGCCAATATGACGTTTTTTTATTCTTTAAGAAATCCTCTCTAGCATAACAAAAATTATTATGTTAAAAATTATTATAAAATGACCCCAATAAGACAAAAGATTCACAGCGAGATTCTCGTTCGTTCATCCAATAACAACAATAGAGATATGCTACGTTTTACAATTGACAACTGTAACAATAAAAATTAACAATGAAACTTTAAGTTACCCGGACTTGCCATCAATTCAATTGTTTATTACTAAAAGCAGTGACGGCTTCAAGGTTTAGGCGCACGGTCGAGAATCTCGGCAGTCGTGAGTTCGAACCCCAGGCACACACCTCTGACTTTTCGAAGTTATGTGTGTGCGAATTTACCCCATTACTGCCAACAGGAGATAGTAGGCATAAAGCTGGCTAAATGGAGTCGGATGTAGGTTTGAGGTCATCAGGAACTTTTAGATCCAAGTAAACATCGCAATGCAAAGTTGCATACTAGAGAGTTCAATAGTAGGAAATCAGGTGAAATAATTTCGAAGTTTTAACAAATATGTAGATAAAGTTTGTAATCAGACGATTATTTACTATAAATTATATTAAGAAAGATGATCAGTGATGGCCTCGAGGTTTAGGCGCGCGGTCGAGAATCTCGGCGGTCGCGGGTTCGAACCCCAGGCACACACCTCTGACTTTTCGAAGTTATGTGTGTATTCAAATTGAATTGTCACTTGCTTTAACGGTGAAGGAAAACATCGTGATAAAACCTGCACACCTAAAGGTTCTTAGGAGTTTCTTAGGTGTGTAGCCCGCAAACCCGCACTAGGCCAGCGTGGTGGAATATGGCCTAAACCCTCTTAATGGTAGAGGAGACCCGTGCCCAGTAGTGGGACGTATATGGGTTGATGAAGAAGATTGCTAAAAAATATACGCTGCTATAATCAAAAATGTGGTCATAACCAACCCTACATATCTTTGTCTTTATTTAATTCTTCTTCCATTTCTTTGTCCACCAGAAAACACATTCACCGTTGTAGTAGAGAAGGATGGGCGTGGGCTCGGCATGTCGGTGTGTGGGGGTGGCGGGCTGGTGAGGATACGGAGACTGTACCCTCCACAGCCTGCCTGGCGCACTGGCAGACTGGCGCCAAGGGACCTCTTGCTGTCGGCCAACGGAGTTCCTCTCGCCGGGCTTAGCACTTACGTGAGTATTTTATCAGTGTGTAAGACCGTCGTACGTATGTTACGAGAGACATAGATATAGTCATAGGTCTCGGCGAAACTGTTACAGAGCGATGTATCGTTATAGCTTTCGGTTCGCGAAATTGCTCCTGAACTAAACTTCACACATATGTATTATGTATGTAAGTCCTTACTAGTTTTCAGTTATTGATTAAAACTGTAACATGAGAGTAAGTTCTATATCGTCTGTAACTTTTTTTTATTATGACGTTAATCAATAGTGAAAGATAATAGTATCGAAATCTGTTTTCGAGTCTACCACAACAGTACAAATATCGTGCAACGATGACGTCATTGCATATGTAACTGTTTGAACAGTGTTCATTTATTGAAAAACAAATTGATTCTGCCAGCGGCAATCGTTCATCTCTCATAAATAAATTTAAATACAAGCAAAAATTTGTGGCATTTAAAAACGTAAACCGCTAAAAAGTCCGTGTCACTAACAGGCAAATGTAACCGACAGCTAGTTTGCAATCCCAACAAAATATTCATAAAGCAAACCCCGTGAATTTTTACCGTGCGAGTGGCTGCTGTTTTTAACACTTGCATAACAGGCACAATCGTAAAACGAGCAGTGTTGCTTGCAAAAATAAACAGTAAGTCAGGTTAAAAATGGCATTTGTTGTCGCGGCGTTTCCCTCGCACCCGGACCGAAGTTATAAACGTAAAAAGTTTTATGAAAACCCCGACACGGTCCGCGACGAGGCTCGGGGTTCAAATGTAATAAACTGTAAAATGTTCGCCGCAAACTTCCACAAAATTATATTAGACTGCTTGTACTGCGCTGTTGATGTAAAAATTCACATTTACCCGATGAGTTTCTGCCCGTCTCGATGCGGTAGCAATATATCCATCAGTTTTGTGTCTATGCAAAAGTTTATAATCAAATTCTGTGCGGTATGCTTGTTTTATACATTGGCGCAGTAAAAGGCTGCACTAAACATTATGGTGAGTGATGTGCGGCCAAAATAGAGTGCAGTTAGATACTTTGAACTTACCAGCATGCGGAATTACGCCTTTTTTTAAATCGGATATTCTGCTTAGATACCAAGCAATAGAGGACCACACATTATCCAACTGCGACGATAACTCATACTAGTCTTTTCTGATTCTGATCAATTTGCCAACCGACATGTTTCTTATACCAATATAGATATTTTCAACTCAATGAAACATTTACATTAAAGTCTTACCAAAGTCAATACTACATCTAGTTCAGTAGGTACTTAGGCAACAACAAACATTTGTCACACGCAAATGTTTCTCCCGAGGCTTACACTTCAACTCTATTTCGTTTTCCAACGACTCGTGCTAAAAAAGCACACGAACGTGCATAAATCCAGTATTCCAAAGACATTTGCATCCGAAATGAGTTTTGCATAAAATCCTCGTTTATACCGCTTAGAAGCCGCAAGTGCCAGTCGGAATGAATGCACGAGTTTAAACTGGAATATAATGAGATAAACAGCCCATTAAGTGAAGATTTTATTTAACAAGTGAGACGGGAACAAAGCTCTTTCGGTAAGATAGACGAAGGCTACAGAAGACACGCTGAATTGTTACTATGCACATGTCTCGGTTACGCTGCATATTAAATTCTACAATGTGCGCTCTGATACATGAACAAATGTACAATTGCATTGTACATTGTGTCTCGGTAACAGAATTCTGTTCGTTTTAACTCTACCGTTCATACATTGTGTGTAATTGTTAAATCTTTACAGTTATGAAATGAAATATGCAGTTCAGGTGTTCTGATGGCTTTGTAGGAATAGTTATATGTATGTTATTAATATACTAGTTTAGTATCGGATATTTTTTCCGTGTTTGATTCTCGGATTCGGCCAAACTCGTAGTCTGTAACTGTGTCTGAAAAACGACACTAAGATCACCTCCTACTATATGGGACTAAATCTTCTTCTTCTTCTTCATCAACCCATATACGCTCACTGCTGAGCACGGGTCTCCTCTACACTTGAGAGGGTTTAGGCCATAGTCCACCACGCTGGCCTAGTGCGGGTTGGCGGACTACACACCTAAGAAATTCCTAAGTACTCTTAGGTGTGCAAGTTTCATCACGATGTTTTCCTTCACCGTTAAAGCAAGTGATAATTCATTGTGAATACACACATGACTTCGAAAAGTCAGAGGTGTGTGTCTGGGGTTCGAACCCTCGACCGCCGAGATTCTCGACCGCGCGCCCAAACCTCGAGGCCATCACTGCTTCTGCTGGGACTAAATCACAATTGACTAATTGCAATGCAGACATGGAAATTGTCCTTCCCCTTCAAAAAATACAGGCGTAAGTGTACATACATGTCCATCACTACATAGTATAAAACAAAGTCGCTTTCTCTGTCCCTTTTTTTTTTTTGTTATCGAGGGGAAAGCTGTTTATGGCTCTACTTCCCGCCAGCCCGGGGGCAGTGGGGGGCGGGAAGCGTATATCGGGGTCACCGGTCTTCCAGCCCGGCGCGCGGCGACGTCATGTCCGCGCAGGTGTTAGTGCCGGGCTGGGTCCCTAACAAAATCCCTATACCGGCATACCGACCAAAACCCCCCGGTGGCCATCTCCGCGCCGAGTGGGGCGACCACGGTACGCGGGCGAGAGGCGCCCACCGTTAACCGCAGCCGCCCAGTGCGCCTCCGAGACGTAAACGTCTCGGCCGTCTCGGAGTTATAGGGGTGCAGTTGCACCCCCACCAGCTTGTTCGGACGCCCCGGTTGTGAATGGGCGCCCGCGACGTACACAGGCCACAGTGCCGCCGCCCCTCTCGGGGTCACTTTCAGTGAGGACGCGCTGCCCCCACAGCACGTCCAGCGACCCCAAGGGCCCCTTTAAGTCGCCTTTTACGACAGGCAGGGGATACCGTGGTGGGATTCTAACGCCCCCTTGCCACAGGGCAGGGCGCCGGGTCTAATTGTCTCTGTTGACCCGGCGCCTCCTTCTTTGACGTCTTTGACGGGCGGGATCGCTTCTTTCGCGATCCCGATCCGCGCTCTCCTTCTGCGACATGACGTACTCGCAGAAGGAGAGCATCGCTCGCCAGGACCTCGGACTCCCGACCATCGAAGAGACGACGGCCGGGAGCGAGAGGTCCTCACCGATAATAGCGCGGAGAGCGCCGCGTTGCACCTCCCAGGCTGCACACTCCTCTAATGTGTGCTGGGCTGTGTCGTCAAGACAGTTGTCACAGTGGTGACACACGGTTGATTCCTCCTTCTGTGCCACCCGACACAGGAAGTGGCCGAAGCATCCATGCCCCGACAACACTTGTGTCAGGCGGAACGTCGCCGCACCGTGGCGCCTGTCCACCCACTGGTTGAAGACAGGACGCACTGCCTCGACGGTCCTAGCACCAGCACTGGGATTCTCCAGCCTGGTTCGCCATTCCTCCACGGCGGCCATACGGAGGGAGGCTTTCAGTGCCTCAACCTCTCTCGGGGCCAATCTGTCCCCGCGACTTGACGCCTCCTCCCGCTGATGGTATAACCGCGAGAGGAATTTGGCGTCAAGGTCCCACGGCAGGGACCCGGCCAGAACGCAGGCCGCCTCGTGCTTTCTCTGTCCCTAAGTCTCTTTGTATGCTTAAATCTTTGAAACTACGCAACGGATTTTGATGCGGTTTTTTTAATAGAGTGATTGAAGAGGAAGGTTTATATGTATGATAACATCCATTAAATATCAGCATTGCACCCGTGCGAAGCCGAGGCGGGTCGCTAGTGTATCTATATTTGTATGCATTGTATCGTATAAAACATTCTAAAGCTTCAACTTTTATACAAGATTACTTAGGTATCAAAAACTCACTATAATGTTGTAAAGCATCTGAAATAATTTCTCCTAATATATAATCCTTTGAAACATTAAGAAAATAGGGCGCAATAGAAAGGAAATCCAGAAAATAACTGCCGTATTCGGGCCGTTTGACCGAGAGGCTATGACCATCGGAACTGTCTGTGTCACGTGAATAATAGTCTGCCCAGCCTTTACGCTCCGAATGGAGTAGTTAGCTGTGTGTGTGAGTTTTTATTATATGAATTATGTATATTATCGTTTTTTTTTTTTTAGAAATACTCAGATTATATAATTGGGTAATTTTGTAAGTTTTGTCGCGTAATATCGTAATTGTTGTCATGTTTTAGTAGTCAGTTATAAAGAGTTGTGCTTAGAGAAAAAACTTTGTCATATGGTCATTCAATCAATTATATCGTCCGACCATAAATAATTAGTTAGGTCTACATTTCTTCGTATCCCAGAGTGACTAAACGTATCTGTATATGGCCACCCGTATTATGAAGACCCACATTGCCGTCTTTTGATGACTTCTAGACTTATCTAATACTCTTGTTATAAAACCGGTTCGTAGAAAGAAACGTAACAAAATTACTTAAGGCCGAAATTTAAATTTAATAAAAAAAAAAAAAAACATTACAATACATTTCCGTATTAACACAACAGACGCAAAGCGGTTGTATTATATGGAATGTAACGCTAAATAACTTTTACGTTGAAACAAAGTTTGAACAGGCTTATTCCGTTCGCGTGTGCCGTGTGGAAACTAGCATACGCTTAGACTACATTTAAACTCTTTATTTACCGTCCGAAATAGTAGTGTAATTTAAACTACGTTTTTACCGTTTTTGTAATAAGAGAACAATTGCCTTAATTAAACACTTGCAAGGTTTCACGGTATCGGTCAATATTATGCGTCATAATATCAATTAGTTAAGCTGCTATGAAATGCTATTTTTTACCTAACAAGTAACAGCAACCATTGATAATATGTTATTTGATTATCATTTCACATCAATCTCCGAAATTTATAAATAAAATTTTCGAAAAAGAAATTATAATAGGTTTTTCCTTAACCCGAGTAAATTATGTGATTGGCGACATATATTAGTCGAAAAGTCCAACTGATGAAAAATAATTTTAAAGAAACCAGTTGATGTAATTATATTAACTATCTGGGAAAATATGGATGAACAAGCATACCTGAATATGTTATGTTAACCTTTGATACAAACTCACCGATACATCTATAGAGGTTTAGCTTGTGTAGATTCATAAAAAAAACGATAAAATACCCAACACAAACCAAGCACGCGCCCCAAAATGTATGTAATTTACCACCCTCATCAAATACATATCGAATACGAAAAGGGCGAAGTCATTTTCCTCAATCAAAATTGGTTACGTCGAATACGTTGCCTCGTAGCCATAACCATACATCAATTTAATTCCATCCGGTATCACATAGGTTCTCAAACATATTGCAACCGCCCACTTTAGAGCTTTCTGGTTTGAAGGCAATTATAATCTGTTGTGTGTGGTTTCCTTGCCAACAATATTCTTAAATTTTAAATGATACGACAAAGTGACAGAGGCGGTAAAACCATAGACCTCCAATAGTGTTACACTTTAATTTGTAATGTCAGGTTTGCTATTGGGTATTGTTGGATCAGGATATTCTCATTTATATGTCCAATTGGTTTTGTAAAATAAATATACAGGGTGTATTTAGACCGTGATCGAAAACTCAGGCAGGTAATAGCGATAGTGATTACAAAACCCCTGGCATTCAAGAAAATCCCGACAAACAATAAAATTTTTGAGGTTTTCCATACAAACCACATACTTTTAACACCGATGGTTGTATGGAAAACGTTAAAATTTTTATTCTTTGTCGGGATTTTTGATATCGCCACTGGGTTTGTGATCACCCTCGCTATTACCTGCCTCAGTTTTCGATCACGGTCTAAATACACCCTGTATAAAGCTTAAATATCGTTATCCGGAATTTTGTAAGGCAAAGCTGGGCTTTTGGTCCTCTATGGACATATCGCCCCTGCAAAGTGAAGTGGAACATTGAAGCTGAGTGAAAGTGGAATAGAAAGTCCAAATAGAGCAACAAGCTTTTCTACGGAAGTGCTATTTACTACTCTTAAAGGATAAATGAAAAAAGACACATGGGTTTGCTAGCTATTTCAACAGAGATTCTATGCTGTACAACAACGCGATGTTTGTTGTGTTATATAGTTAGAACAATTTGAAATCAAACCTCTTTTCGGATTTAAAATTTATTGCGGTTGTCTGTTTGGAAAACCGGGTCACACTATACGTTATTCATATTTAGTACGTGTAGTTAAAAAGCATTGTTGATGTATCGGCTTATGCGAATACCGACAAAATGGAAGCATCTGTTTTTTTTTTGTTTGCATGTTCAACGCTAATCTCAGGATCATTATGTTAGATATACCGCTTATCAGGGAAGCCTATAGGGTATACATACATATATTACCCCACTACGACCAAAAGGCAACGAAAAATGTGACAAAAACGGGGTAACAACTTGTATTGATGAGTAATAAATAAATCTTTTCACTCGCACCCTAGCCCAGGCACCACATAGGGGCATAACCTCCCAATTTAAGAAACGCTGGACCAACATATCGCTAGTGAGTCACAATAGAAGAATATCCGACCTCCCATTCCGTTTAGACGCGAATTTCTGTAGTGTCGACCAATTGATTATCCCACTCTTCAACGTTGAAAGATTGCGCGCCCATTTCTTTCGCAGTAGACAGTTTTTGGCGATATCTCTGGTATATGGGCGGCGGTAATGGATAGCGGTTTATTGGAGTCTACTTCAAATTCTGGTACATTTTTTTATGTAGCTACGTATTGGTAATATTCTAGTGAATTAAAATTTTTCCTTGTGACGTCAGAAGCCGATGATGGTTATGCGTTGTTTTTATGTATAAAATATCGTCTTGCAAAAGTTATTGCTGTGACATCCCTATTGTTTATTCGTTATCGAAGTTACTGATGATGTAGCGAGATATATTTGCGGGTATAGATGCTTTCCAGACGGATTAGAATATCCCAGAAAGAATGCAATATGTTTATTTAATTCTAGGAACAATAACATAAACAAACCTAACCCTTGTATATAATTGTATGTAACCTTCATGTGTGTCTCATAAAATATTGTGTTCATGTATTGCTATGCAAATAGGTACATATTTTATTTTTTTAATATTATAAGTTGTGCTTTCCGTTAAACTGAAAATTTAATCGTAATTTCAGACATTAACCTCGTTTTTTAAAGAATTTAAAGCAAGTTTACTGTGATAATAAATTATCGTAAATTAAAATAAAATTTCTGAAATTATCTATAATAATATTGCATTTTAAAACTGTTAAGCGCGTTATAAAATCGCTTTTATCTCCTTTGCTGTAAAAAGTAATTTCAGCATACAATAATTAATACGGTTAATGAAAATAACCCAAATGGAACGTCGTAAACAAAATATCGAAACGATTCATTTGCTTCGCGCATCGCTGACCAGCCAGTAATTATTACTTATCCACCATTAATCCGTTTGATCCAGAAGCTTTAAAAATACTCAAAGTTGTACAATTAAATAAAAATAAATGTATATTCATATAAATCATTTAAATTGTTGTATCAACGACACTTTAATAGTGAGGTCGCCACATTAATATTGAATGAAAACACCAAATAAAATGTTAGATGTTCAAAAAGCGTTTTGGGAATATCTATAGTGGTTAAAATAATCGTGTCTGTACCCAATGTGTTACGTCTTATTTCCGATGCTGACCGTATTACAATAGAAAAAAAAACAATCTCTTCTAAATACAGCACAAAAACAATTGTTTGTAGTATTTATAGTAGTGTGTTGTGTCCATTCATCATCCATCCATCCATCAGCCAATTAAGGTACACTGCTCGACATAGGCATCCCCCAATGACCTACATCGCGATTGGTCGGAACCCGCCTACAACCATCGAGACATCGATCAAGCCATCAAGTGTGTTGTGTATACTATACTCAGCCTATCGCCGTCTACTGCTGAACGTAGGCCTCTCCAAGAAAGCGCCAACAATCCCGGTCTTGTGCAGCCCTCATCTATCCGTTACCCGCCACCTTTCTCAAGTCGTCGGACCATCGTGCTACATGTCGTCCTACACTATGTCTGCCTAAGCGTGGTCTCCACTCAAACACTTGTCTGCTCCACCGATCGTCCGACCGTCGCGTCGGCAGACATCACCGGCCCATTTCCACAGTGTGTTGTGTATTTATTGAGTAATGTTTTATTTCCTTGGACCCTAGGAAGCGCTAGAAGTCCTACGAACAGCAGCTACGCGCGTGGAGCTGCGTGTGTGCCGCCCCCCTCCCGACGTGCTGGAGAGCGTCACGCCGCCGGACCCGCCGACCCCGCCGGCGAGGACCCCACACCCGCCGCATCTGCCGCCGCTGGACCCACTCAACTGCCATCCTATGCATGCCCGGTAAGTAGAGATGTTTTGCTTAAAATGTCAAGAAATTGTTGGGTTTAAAGATCCATGGAGAGGGCTTATTGCCGTTTTTTAGGTATACATTTCTAAACTCCAAGTAACTTTTATGATGTTTTTAAAGAGAATTAATTAACACTAGTGCCGCGAGACCAACAAGGCAATGAAAATAAAATAACTGATAGAATACTTTTTTGTGCTCTGCATTTTATTTTGCCCTAGCAATTGACTTATTGTTCCTTTTGGTATCATTAAAAGCTGTCACAAATATGAGTGGCAATCTTATAAATCGTCATTAAACCTAAACACCTTTAGTCAGTTCCGGTCATATGACAACGTTGTCTTATGTCTTTGAGTGCAACCCGAATGGGTTTTATTATATACTAAGGGACAACCCTAATGGGCCACAGTGAAACCTGTGAATGTATGTTGAGTTAATGGATAGTGACATTTGTGTTACGGAAGTTGCGAGCGAATCCCTATTAACGCTGTACTTGCAAGGTCTTATACTAATAGTGATTTATCTTTTTTCTTTCAGTAGAATATTTTACACTAGAATATTTAATTGTGTTAAATAATGTACCATGTATACTATGACATCATCATCAGTCCATACATGTCCTACTGTTGGGCACGGGCCTCCTCTAAAACTGAGGGGGCCTAGGCCTCAGTCTAGTGCGGGTTGGCGTACAACACACCTAAGAAACCCCTTAGAACTTTTAGGTGTGCCTTTACCTTCAAAGTACGTGATGATTCACTCTTAACACACATACATATCTCCTAACACACCGACATAATCAACAATAACATTCGGGAGCTACACATACAATCTGATTTCGTTCCCAGATTGTCCCAGACGACGAGCAGTGCGACCACGTCGTCGTCGGAGGGCCGCGGGCGGCGCGAGGCCAGTCCCGAGGCCGACCGGCGCGACCTCCGACTGCCAGACCTCGATCGACCTCTGCCGGTCTACGATATACAATATGGGGTATGCGACATTTGACTACCTTCGTGGGTTATGAGTTTGAGTTATGAGGTCATAAGACTTCTACAGCGTCTGAGTAATAAAATACCTATATTGTTTTTATTTTAATCAATCAAATTGCGCGGATTCGCGGGACGTCGCTGGCTGCAGGCGGCTTCCGCCCGATCCCGGTGGAAGTCATTGGGGGAGGCCTATGTCCAGCAGTGGACCACGATTGGCTGACATGATGATGATGATGATGAATCAAATTGCAAAAGTGACAATTAATTGTTCAAACAAATTTCGCAGATATTTTAAAGTAACAATATTTTGGGAAACTGTTACACAGAAGTTAAAACAATATTTTTATATTTTGTATGTATTTAAATAATTTGTTCATAGTAAATTGTAAAACATTCACACACGTACCTCATATCATCTCTGCATCGCCCCAAGTCCGACACACTGAATGCTTTAGGCCAGGGCTTCCCAAACTGTGCGTCATTTGCGTCGGCAACATTCGAGGGGCGTCGCGAGGCGATTGGCAAACATTCGCTGTCCGCATTTTTCTGATAACCTCATATTACGCTAACTACTGCTGTGTTTATTTCCAGTAAGGTAGTTTTGATTATGGGGGGGGGGGGGTGCGTCGCAAGAAAAATAATATTTCTGTAGGGCGTCATAGTATAAATAAGTTTGGGAACCCCTGCTTTAGGCAATAAATCCACCTATACAAACCGATATACGAGTAAGTGTAAAGTTGAAATAAATAATAATAATAATAATAATAAAGCCTTTTATTTCCATAAAGTACATAGTAACTTACAGAATAGAGTAAAATACAAAGTAAAAAAAACAAATGCTATACTAAATGGCTCCTCTGCGGATAAAGGCCTCCTCCAACTGTTTCCATAGTTTTCTGTTCGTTGCCTTCTTCATCCAGTCTTTGCCAGCTATGTTTTTTATTTCGTCAGCCCATCGGTCCTTAGGTCTCCCTCTTTTTCTTTTTCCACTAGGCCCCTTCCATTTAGTGACTATTTTAGTCCATCTCTTGTCTGTATTGCGGGCAATGTGGCCAGCCCATCTCCATTTCAACTGATGGGCGTGGAGTACTGCGTCTACTATTTTTGTTTTCTTACGAATATCTTCGCTCTTGATTTTATCGCTAAGTTTAATTCCTAGTATACCTCTCTCTATGGCTCGCTGACATGAGCGAATTTTTTGTTTAATTCTCCCTTGGAGAATCCAAGTTTGTGCTCCATATAATAGAGATGGAAGCAGACAGGAATCTATCACTTTCTTTTTCAGTTTTAATGGGAGTTTTCCTTTTAGGATTTCTTTAAAGGCCCAATATTTCCTCCACGTTATGTTGATGCGACGCTCTAATTCATCCTCATGTCTCGTTTTTTTGAATGAAATTTGTTTTCCCAAGTACACATAACTATTCACATACTCTATGGGTGCTCCACTTACTGTTATAGTATTTTGTGTACTATTTGTAGTGACTTTTGTCTTTGATGTGTTTAGATGCAAACCAATTTTTCTGCTGGCGTCGTTAAGTTCGCAGATCATTACTTCCAATTGTTTTGATGTTTTTGCAAAGAGAATTATGTCATCTGCAAAACGTAGATTACTTATGAATTCTCCATCTATATTGATTCCCTTGTTATTCCAATCTAAATTTTGCATTATATTTTGTAGCACGGCTATGAATATTTTTGGTGATAAAGGATCTCCTTGTTTCACTCCTCTCCTTATATGAATTTTTGGCCCAATTTTGTCCAGCTTTACCCTGCTTGAGCTGTTCTTGTATATGCTTCTGATGATGTTGATGTAAGTATTTGAAACGCCTTGGTTCGAGAGTGCTTGCCATATACTTTCGTGTGTGATTGAATCGAAAGCCTTCGCGTAGTCTATATATGCGATGTATATAGGTTGGTTGAACTCTTGGTGTTTTTCCACTATTTGGTCTAAGGTGTGGATGTGGTCCATGGTCGAGTACCCCGATCGAAAACCGGCCTGCTCTACTGGTTGGTGCTTCTCTATGCTAGTCGTTATTCTTTTTTCTAGACATGTGGCAAATAGTTTATATATCGTCGGTAGTAGGCTGATAGGGCGATAGTTGTTGATATCTGAGGGGTCTCCTTTTTTGTAGAGTAGAATTATTCTTGATTCTCCCCATTTCTCTGGTATTTCTTGCGTCTCTAGTATTTTATTAAATAGGGTTGATAAAGGTCCTATTAGAATATATTTTCCGATTTTTATAGCTTCATTAGGAATATTATCGGGTCCCGGACTCTTCTCTGTCTTTAATTTATCTATAATTTTTAAGATTTCTTTACCATCAAAAGGTGGAACGGGTCGATCTGCTGTATTTACTGTTTTTTCGTATGTGTTTTTGTTGTTGTATTCGTCCTCGTAGAGACTTTGGTAAAAGTTAGAAGCAGTGTTTACGATTTCTTTCCGTGTGTGTAATTTATTTGAGGTAGTCTGTGTTTTCAGAGTTTGTATCCATCTTTTTTCTTTATTAAGTTCTTTGTATGCTTTCTTTTGGCTTCCAGTTTTAAGCAGGTTCTTTTCAATAATTCCCATTCTATATTTTTGAAGTTGAAATAAAACAGTTGGCGAAATAACAACAAAGATAACAAGTGCGGCTACCACTTCTGCGTAGATGCTCTTGAGTAAGAAGTACGTTACACCTGTCTACGTACCAAAAAAGCGTGCAAGAATAACAAAGTCAATTTCACATTTACAATAATACAACAAAATACGAGTTACACGGAGCACAAAGGCGCAGAGATGAGCGCCGGCGAACACTGCACTTAGCCGTGTGTGAACACCCAGAGGAATAATCTGTGAAAGAACAACGCAAGCCTCACGTTACAAAGGTGGCTTTTCATAATGTATGAGGGCGAATGCACGCCAAGCTCTTATTCCCGCGCACTCGACATTCGTGCCGAGATGTGTCTAATTTATTCAACATATGGATATATGGCGCCGTATAATATCACTGTTCCGGCCAGTCACAATTTGCGACTGAAATTTATAATGTTGAACTAATGTATCGGTTAAGGGCCATGGGATCGATTGAGTCGACATTGATAAGTAGACAATAACATATACGTGTTTTTGACGAAACTCGCCTCTCTGTACGTTCAATCAATTGATATTTGTTTCAACACACACGTGTATATATCGCAGATAAATTCGAATAGTACCGCATATTTGTTTGTGCCTGTCCAACAGTAGTGAGTATAAAAGGTAAAGGATGAACAAGTTAACCCTTTATAGCCTGTGGTGACATTTCTGTAACAAACCCAAAAAGTCTCTATAAAATTTAAACTAAACGTTTAAGATTTGTCAAATCAATATCAATATATTCTTAAATAACACACCGAACATTTTAGCATCAAATATAAATCATAAGTAGTGTAACTTGCTCCCTTTTTGGCTCTGAATTTCGTGTTTTGATGAAAATGCCATGTTTGAACTTGCAAAAAGTTTAAAATTTATAAAAAAATACTAAAAGTATATAAAATTGTATAATTTTTGTTGATACCCGTAGGTAAGTAAATGATTTGGTTTATATATCGTTACCAATTCATACTTTTGATTTTTCATATGTAAAAAGTAACTTTTTATGTTTGTTACATTTCTGTTACATTGGGTGACAATGTCATAAAAAATACAACTAATGTATATCCATATATTGATGATTTTTTTCTCCTATTTTTTAAGATAGGGGTAGTACTTACACAAAAATTAGATCTATAATATAAGCCTTAAATAGGACTTCTAGTGGAGTTCTATTCGAGGTATACCTTTGTGTGGATGAATAGATTTGCTACACTAAGAGAAGAGACAATTTGAATAGATATATGGCTATAAAAAAAAACACAATTGGCGTTAAAAGTTTTATGTACTGAGCGTAGTTTCAAGTTTTGTCTATAATATTGAACCTGAAACAGGAACTGAAAGAGTTTTGCTCCTAGTAGAATAAAAAAGGAGCATCTTGAAACGTCGTATTTAGAATGACGCGGGCATACCCAGACATCAGAAATAACATATATATTTGGATAATAACTTTACTTCCGTGGTTTGAAACTTTACTGGAGTACGTAGCAGAAGTGGATATATCTTGGACTTGGGGAGTCCTGGGACCGTACGGAATAATCTCGTTCCAGATAGCAAACTACCCCCTGACGAGGATGTAATAAAAAGTAAAGTAGATTTTCTGTTGATTACGTAGCAAATATGGACGCAATTGATGTGTCAAAATTTATATGAAAAGACAACAAACTTGTCACGCTTCTCTCAATTTTTGCTGGTGAGTGGTCGAAGGTCCAAGTCGTTACGATAAGGCCAATAGAAGTACATCAACATTGATCGGTCTCATATCGTCGAAGAATGTAGTGGGTATATTGGAGGTGTAGATTTTATTAACAGCATTATGGGTGCTTATAGTATTTTGACACGAATTAAAAGACGCCAGGTTTGGATGTTTTACCAATTATTAGACCTGACCATGGCCAGTTCTTGGCTGATGTATGTGAGAGTAAGGCAGACTAAACTATGCAATGACAAACAAATGTCTTCAGCAGATTTTCAACTTGAAATTGGAGACTTTATGTAAGTTTTGCTTGAATCCTAATGTCCAACAGCGAAGATTAATTGAAAATAAAATACAAGCCAAAATCACAAGAGTCCGGCGCAACATGTCCCCCCATTGGCGGTGGGGCAGTATCAAATTGGCTACTGACCGAATTAGGTTTGAAAATCATTTGGCCCAAGTTTCTTCGGTGTCCTGATGTAGCACAAACAATTTTTAAAAAGTTCGCAATAGTAGTTGTTACAAAAAACAAAATAAATCTGTTAGATCCTTCCATACTACGTTAAAACATTTTCTTCCAGTTTAACCCAATGTGACAGTAATGTCACAAACCCTAAAAGATCCAATACATACGGAATAAAAAATATTTTTGAATTTCCACGAAACACGTGTTTTTTTATTTGTTCAAGCCTATCATATACCAAAGTATTATATTTTTTTTATGATCTTGGGCTACGAAGGGTTAAGGAAGGTAAAAGAAAAGATGTATGGAACTGGGCCGACCCCAAAAAAAATTGGAAACAGGGCATAAAAATGATGGTGATTCGTTAATATACATCGAAATGATTCGAAGGTAAATCATATATTTCAAACTTACCTCATGAAAAAGTTACGTATCCGCCACGAGTTTCATAAAAGGCAAAGAAAAGAATACTCGACAATAATACGTTCACATAAATTACCTAAATAGGTGCTTAATCAATTGGTTATTGTTGGGCCAATCCTTAATATCGTATTAATGGGTGATTTACTTACAAAGGGATGGAAACGAATTGTGACGTAAAATGGGCTTATTATGGCGTTCGATTAATTGTGCAAATATACCTATCTAGTCAAATTATATCAAAGGAAATAAAATCCATTTTCATTGCTAATTAATCGCGTTATAAGTCAAGAATATAGACTGAGAATTATTGGAAGCAATTCTACATAATTTCTAATCTTGTAAAATTGTGCGGATTACAATTATAATTCTTACAAATATTTGAGTATGAAAAAATCATATACTTTTTTGTTAACGCTTCCAAGGATGACGGATCAGTGGTAAGTAATATAGCATCAATAATATTCGATTGTAAAAATTAACCAACAAAAATAAAGTTAAGAGACAAATGTACCAAATAGCGGTCTTATTGTATTTATATGCATAGTATCTACCATACATTCATATGTACATATCTATACTAATATAATAAAGAGGAAAGATTTGTATTTTTGGATTTTTGGATGTTTGTTACGAATAAACTCAAAAAGTACTGAACCGATTTGGATGATTTTTGGTATGGAGATAGATGGGACCCACCGAAGTAACATAGGATACTTTTTATCCCGGAAAATGTAGTATTCCCGTGGGATTGGGCAAAAAACCCTATATTTTTCTTACGCTTTTACGCTTAAACCATTCGACCGACTTTTATGATTCTCGGTATGATCATAAATTAAATCCTATGAAGTAACATGAACAACATTTTATCCCGGGAATATGTAGGGTTCCTGTGGGATGGGCATGTATTGTAACTCGAAAGTAACACTACCTGTGTAATGCTTTCACGCCTAAACCATTTGACCGATTTGAATGATTTTTGGTATGGAGATAGATGAGACCCACCGAAGTAACATAGGATACTTTTTATCCCGGAAAATGTAGTATTCCCGTGGGATTGGGTATAAAACCCTATATTTTTCTTACGATTTCACGCTCAAACCATTCGACCGATTTTTATGATTCTTTGTATGATCATAAATTAAATCCTATGAAGTAACATGAACAATATTTTATCCCGGGAATATGTAGGGTTCCTGTGGGATGAGCATATATTCTAACGCGAAAATGACACAGTCTATGTAATGCTTTCACGCCTAAACCATTTGACCGATTTCAATGATTTTTGGTATGGAGATAGGTAGGCCCCACCGAAGTAACATAGGATGCATTTTATCCCGGAAAATGTAGTATTCCCGTGGGAATGGGTATTTCTTGATCTACTGAACCGATTTGAATGATTTTTGGTATGGAGATAAGTAGGGCCCATCGAAGTTACATAGGATGCATTTTATCCCGGAAAATGTAGTATTCCCGTGGGAACGGGTATTTCTGGATCTACTGGACCGATTTGAATGAGTTTTGGTATGGAGATAGGTAGGGCTCACCGAAGTAACATAGGATACATTTTGTCCCGGAAAATGTAGTATTCCCGTGGGAACGGGTATTTCTGGATCTACTAGACCAATTTGAATGATTTTTGGTATGGAGATAGGTAGAGCCCACTGAAGTGACAAAGGATACTTTTATCCCGGAAAATGTAGTATTCCCGTGGGAATTATTATTATCAAGATATACTGAACCGATTTGAATGATTTCTGGTATGGAGATAGGTAGGACCCACCGAAGTAACATAGGATACATTTTATCCCGGAAAATGTAGTATTCCCGTGGGAATGGGTATTTCTGGATCTACTGAACCGATTTTAATGATTTTTGATATGGAGATAGGTAGGTCCCGCCGAAGTAACATAGGATATATTTTATTCCGGAAAATGTAGTATTCCCGTGGGAACGGGTATTTCTGGATCTACTGAACCGACTTGAATGATTTTTGGTATGGAGATAGGTAGAGCCCACTGAAGTGACAAAAGATATTTTTATCCCGGAAAATGTAGTATTTCCGTGGGAATCGCTATATTCAAGATCTACTGAATCAATCTAAATGAGTTTTGGTATAGAGATAGGTAGGACCCACCGAATCAACATGATAGACTTTTATCCTGGAAAATATGTTCCCGTGGGTATGGGACATGGGTACATGTTATAATTGTAAGAGTAAGTCTGTAAGTCTGTTACGCTTTCACGCCTAAACTATTCGACTAAGTTATATATTTTTGGTATGAACATAAATAGGACTCCGTGAAGTAACAATTAAATGTTCCCGTGGAATAAACATGTTATAAATGCGGAAATAGCTTTTTCAAAGTAAAACTTTTTTTAGACACTTATGAGACAAATTAAAAATTCACTTATTATCTTTCTGCACTCAGCCCTAAAGTATACGCAGACGGAGTCGCGGGCAAAAGCTAGTATACAAATAAATTAATTAAGCGAAAAAGACTTCATATTTAAAAATAAACAACAAATTAATGGAACAATTAAGACAAATACTGAAATTAAAAATGTATTTGTACTCGTAAGTTCGTAACCGTCGAATTTATAATGAACACTGAATGAACGTAATTAACACGAACAAGCATGTACGACATACATACACTATGCTGTATAATTATTTGTTTGTCGTTAAATATTAATAACATGTTTTAGGTCTTAATGTAGGTTTATTCAAAATACTTCGAAGTATTCATAAAAAAAAAATTAAACTACGGGCTTCTCCAGCAGTCTGATTTTATTATTTTTATATGTAATATGTACAAAGAACAAACGTACTTAATCCTCTGCGAATACATAGAAAGTGGAAATATTGTCAATAAAAATATCACAAAACACGCTTCTACTAAGCCTAGCCAACAGACTCGTATAAATCTAGTAACAGGCACGGATTTAGTACAAAAATCGGCGATCACACCCGTCATTTCTTAGAAATGAAAAGTTTTGGTTTAGTTCGTCTAAAGAATTGTTTCCCGATCTCATTCTTCCTTTAGATACATAAGCAAGTCCCATACCATTCCACTCCTCATACACATGGAAGAAAACTAGTCTAAAAGAATAACCTTTTCCAGGAGTTCGATATAGTGATGACGAAAGTGAACGGTTCCCTCGGGTTCACGCTGCGGAAAGAGGATCACAGCGCTCTGGGACACTACGTGAGGGCGTTGGTTCGCGAGCCGGCGCTCAGCGATGGCAGGATACAGCCCGGAGACAGGATTGTGGCGGTGAGAACACGGATTCATTCATACTTGATGGATGTGCTGACAGCTTATGTCTGCCTGGTACTTTTGTTGTACCTTGCGCTTAACGCAGGCCAGATTTACTGATAAATTTAGGGTTTTGTGAAAGCACGGATATATATGTATATCCTAAATGTATGTAATCTCTTACCATATTATAGTATTCTGTTAGACGTAAGATGTTAACCACAGGTAACCAGGTTTATTTATGATGGGTTGTCGGTAAGAACTCAGTTCCTCTTGTAAATACAACGCTAAAATTCACTGTTTTTTGCTCATGTAAATTAACGATCCATATACCAAATGAAAAAAACTATATAAAGAAACATTCGTATAGAGAACTGTCAATCATAATGTAATGACACATCATTTCAAACAATCACAAGTGTCTATTATGTGTTTTAATCCAATACCTATTTTAAACAGTCACGGTTTATTTCTTTTCATTTGACAATGTAAAAAGTGGTAAACAACTAAGTAACTGGTTTAAAGTCGTAAAACTCAAAAACTATTCGGCGACTTGCATACAAAACGTATTTTGAACAACTTAATGCGATTTCTCGTATGCACGGACCAATTGAATCAACAATTCATTATGTTACATTGTAGACGCATTTCACTAATTAGAAACGGTTCGGGTTTAGTTGCTGTATGAAAAATACATCTGTATTTTAAATAAAAGTTAAAGATATTTCACCTTTGGCGAAAGAAAACCTCTGTCTTGACGAAATCAAAAGTGGAGTTTTAGTTGATTGTATCGATCCTTAGTTTAGTATATAGTCCATCGCGAGTATACTAATCACATCCACAGGAGAAAAAATAGATTCTGTGTTTAGGAAAATGTACTAAGTTGGCATAATCAATTGGTGAGAAATATTTCTTTTCGATTCTGTCTGCCGCGCCAGTTAAACTTCAAGATTAAGTTTGCCTTTGTTTATTCTCCACTCTGTTTTTCGAAACCATCAAACGGACTTTATGGTTTTTACTGACATTTAAATTTATGTTACCAGAAGACTTATGCTTATATATTTTGCTCATCATTTTGCATATCGACCAAAACCGCTGAAAACATAAAACCGTCATAACCACATTTAATGACATAAATTCACCCACACAAATCCCCGAAAATAGTTTAAACGTTCAAATATTGACCCGTGCGGGGACACGACTCTCCGAACATACACGATCCGGGTAAATAAATAAGTATTCGATCTAAACCGTGCTATTAAAAACGTCGTGTTTGCATATTGTCCGTCACGAATCACGTCATTGGGGCATTGACCGCCATCTGGATGCAGGTGAACGACACTCCGATGTCGAACATGTCGCATGCTGAGGCGGTGGCGTTTCTGCGCGCGTGTGGCTCCGAGGTGCGGCTGAGGCTGTACCGGGACCACGCCGCCACGCCGCTGTCGCCCATGTCGCCCAAGGAAGACGCGCCCACAGACTCCGACGCGCCTTTGAATAGGCCTAAACCCCCGCTGAGGTAAGGTCACCCTAGTAAGCCTTAGGATATAGATGTATCAAGAGTTGATTAAGTCAGGTCATAATATATTTCGTCAGCTTTTTTTCTTTTCGTCAGCAACTTTTCTTCACTCAGTAAACTACTATTGGAAAAAAGGAGTACACATATTTTCTTGCGAAAAAAAAGGAGTAATAATTTATTTGAAACTAACAAGCAGAATATATACTAACGGCGTTGTACGTCTACACAAAGCGAGATATATTAATAAACACATCTTTTGTGTAATGTTTGACTACACTAAGTTCGTACACACTAATTAACATAGAGGTGAAACATTAAAGCAAAGTTCGCGAATGTGTTTAAACTCGTACCGCGTACACTGAGCAATGCGTGTTCATCATTATAATGCTGGTTTAGCTTTTCTATTATAAGGTATTGTTTTACATTGGCGGGATAACAAAACTGCAGATACGCCAGACAAATTCTTAAAAGGAGATTTTGAACAAGGGGACAATAAAAATAGCAGGAAGTCATTTTGTGACATTGGTTACTGACTGTCTAAATATTTTGGGGAAAACTTATGTTCCATCTTATAGCACCAAGGGTATTTGATGAGACAAAAATACTGATCATTTTAATCATATAATTAATAAAGCCGGACAAAATACTGCAGAATAGTAGAAACTTGAATAAAATCTATAATGTTGAATCATTAGAGATCGTATTCGTATTTCATTTTAAGAACGCCGATGCTCAAATTTTACACGCACCTACTACATGTAATTCAATTCAAGATTACTATAAGTAACTGAAATAAGGTTCTCCGTTACGGTATGAACGTAGCGCCCTACAGCAAGCCCAGCATCCTTCTTTACAAGTATGTATAAGTTGTAGAAACTGCGAGATCGCCCTGGTCCTCACTGATGCCGTTATGTCTATACACATCCTAGCAATAAAATTCTTCCACTAACTGCCACAATTACCGACAACACCACATGTCGTCAAAATGTCTATATATTAAAATAGCTATATGCATGCTAATCCGACACTACTGTGCAAGACATAATATGATAGATATTCCTATGTAGCATTATATACAAGGATTTCGCACTCGCACTAATGAAACTTAATCATCGCTAATGGATCGTCTTAATCGAGATTCACCTCAATCCAATCAGTTACATGATAAGCCGCATAGTTTAGTTTCCACGCCCGCGTTCCTTGTTTGATTAATTTGGCCACACAAAGGCGCGCACGGAGTCTGCTGATATGTGTCTAGAATATACTATAGAATACGCGAAGAGAAATTAGCCATGCAGAACAATATTACATACATAACACATCCATACGTAGTTACGCCTTTAATGCTGGCTGATAATTGAGCTTATTATTTGCCTAACTTAAGGTCATATTTCTTGTACATTTCCATTAGTTATGATTTCAACTAAAACGCCATTTTTGGGATTCATGTACTCATGACTGAATGAATATTTAGCTTTGAGTCGAAAACTGTGTTGGTTTAACTATATCAGCCTAGGATATTTCAATAATCCTGATTTCTACTATGCTTTCCTAGTCATGTCCCAAATTTTACAACGCATCAGTCATCGGTGAGTGGTGTCGTGTGTACTCATGTGTCACCATGATCATTAAAGCCATAATAACCACACACACATTTATTTTATCTGTTTTGTAATAAATATAAAACACAGTCAAAATATACTTCAATATTTACTCATTTTATAAGAGACGGTCGAATACGAGAGTCCCACGAAATTAATTTAAATAAACAAAATGTTCAAGTTGAAATTTGTCATCTAATTTTAGGTCGTCTCTAATTTAACCTGAAGCCTCAATTTATTATTTATAATTTCTACGTTACGAATTTAAACGACTTTCGTTGTAACAATTCCGCGTAATTAATTTCTTGAAATGTTTTCGTTTAATTTTACTAAGAATTTATTTTAGTATTCTCGTAAACTTCTCAAAATTAGTTTTTGAATTCATTAAAAGATTTCAAGGCGACATTTATTATTAGTTTTCCCTACTTTAGTATACCTAACAAATATACGGAATGTGTTCAGATCGTAAACGGAACTAAGGCAAGTAATAGATAAGGTCATTTCCAGGTCAATGCCAGGGGTATTAAAGAAAACCCCGACAAAAAATAAAAAAATTGACGTTTTCCATACATACCACGTGCATTTAATACCGATGGTTGTATGGAAAGCTTCGAAAATTTTATTTTTTGGCAGGATTTTCTTTAACACCCATGGGTTTGTGATCACCGTAGCTATTACCTGCCTTAGTTTCCAATCACGGTCTGAGTACACCCTGTATGTTCCGTAGGTTAGGCTAAAAGAGGTTTGCTAAGAATGTTTATTTTCTTTAGGCCTGAAGCAGTATCAATGCTGTGCGACTTGGCGGCGCGTCGGCTGACTCCGGACGCTGCCGACGGATCTCGTTCCCCTTGCCTTTCGCCCAGAAAGTTCCGGAAACTAACTAAAGATAATAATCATTATGAACAACCAAATGGTAAGTACGTTGTGGGTTGAACTTGCCTCATATACTAGCTATTGATCATAAATTCTACTATGACAATGAGCTAAGGTAGCCAATTAGTGTTAATGTAGAAAACATACTGAAAGAGAAGTTTTAATGGTGATATTAATGGTGATGACCAATTCAGTGACTTTTGAATGTTAATTGCTGAACAGACTCAATGCTGTATGAGCTAACCCGATTTTATTTCTGAATTGACGCAATTCTCCAACCTTCTTCGAAACATCATTAAAGAGGGTAGAAGTTAAAAGGGTCTTAGGTTATCCTGATAACATTCAACTGCTAAAAATCGAAATGTGTATATATGTAAATAGCAACTAATATGTAAATAAGTCCATTAAAACGAAACACGCATATGCACCACACAACGGCATAATTCAACTGCGGTTAAGCCAATCACACGTCAACGCAAGTAATTAACAGCGGAGTCAATAAATAACTCGCCATTAATACTGCAAACACTAAACACAGGTATCCACGCGTCCGGTCACACGGAATGGCTAGCTTAATTTAATTAGATCTACATCCATCTGGATAAGCAAAGCTGTTCGAGGATGAGCTATAGGCATGACACGTTTAAAGCCGGATTACCTTTCGTAAGGCGTTTAGGATATACACTGTGTTGGCCAGTTTAAAGGTATCGTGAGAGTCTACGACCACGACGAGTCTGTTAGATGGGTGGTACTGACCGCTCTATACAATTAATTGAATGAGAGCTAGGAACTGCGGGTAGTTTTTTGTTTGTTAAGATCATAAGCGGCCAAAGAACCAAATGGAATAAGCAGTTTATGAATGATAATATGATGATTATTAACAATTTTCTTTGGAAATCAGAAAATGTGACTGGTTAGACCAGGTTTATCGGAAACGGGTCAATGACTATGTATTACTGCTGTTATTCTCGATGGCCTAGCTGATATAGATGATGGCAAAAACAGTCACACTTAAGCTATCAATCCTCTACGTCAAGCCACATAAACAAAACACAAAGCACGCCACACAAACACGACACTAAGCGGTTTAGATGTTTCCCACGCAGATCCAAGTGCGGGCACTAAGCTAGAGCACGCGGAATGCAAAGACATCGTCGCGGAGAGGCGATCGCAGCGCCAAACAGTGCCACTCACAACACCCACAGCAAATAGTAGAAAGCAAAAGTTGAGCTTGACAGGTGAGACGCTATAACGCTCTCATCCTACGCTTCGTCCCATCCAATGATATTATATCAAGAAAATAGATGTGTTACAACAAAACTATTGATCTGTGAATCGTTGTACCTAGTTAAATTTTTGAGTATTTTAATCAGCAATTCTTACAGCAGTTGAATATGTAGACCATATTTTTGCAAGTGAGTATAGTTTGATCGATTTTTCTTATTATATGTACGCTATCAATAGTTAGTTACATAATAATTATGTATTTGATGTCTTATACTCAGATGAAAAATATTTTTCTAAACAATACCGGGAAAAATGTAATGCAAATAACTTGTTTGGTGTTTGCTTAATTTTAAAGTCAGTATTTTTCTTCGTGTTATCTAATAGTTTAAGTTTATAAGATTAAAATTTCCTGGTATGATATCATTGGTCATCCGAAACAGTTTCCAGACACGCTGTCGGATCAAAACTAAACAATTCCTTCAATAGCTTCCAACACAGCTCAGGCTACACTTGCCACAACCCACGTTTTTACTTTGTTTGCATACCATACTACCCTTGATAGAAGACCCCTCTGTGTTTTTACATCTGCACTCTTCCTAACAATTTTTTCGGCTACTTTCACATATCAACCATCAATCTATGACTGTTGGCTTTCATAAAGATGATCATTACTTTCAATGTTGTAACAATAGAATATTTTACTGTTTCTTTTTGGATCGTTTGTGTGGTAGAATAGATGACTGGTGACTTCGAGAATAGTTTAACGTGGAACTACATGTATATTTCGGCACGAAGCATTGGTTTTCCTTTTAAATTTCGGAAATTCTGAACTGGTATTGCATCCATTTCAATTCTTTCAAACGAAACGTGATTGTGCATTTCACTGACATATCGATGATAGCTGAGAGCCGTGATTTACTTCGTTGTTTTATCATTGCTTCCAATTTGTGTCTCTATGGTAAAAGTGATTACTCTGTTTACGTACCGTTACAAAACTTGTTGTAATAAATTTTTAAGGCAATGCTCAATGAAAACACTCTGAAATTTCGCAAAAGAAGCAAATACATAATCCCATTATACTCGTACTAAACCCAATTGGGTTATTAAATTACATTGGTAATTTTAAATATTTTTTTTTACAAAACGGTGTACTGTTTTAGAAATTTTAACAAAGTAAATGCAAGTATGTATTATTTTATATTATTATTTATCAAGTGTCATACTTATCATTCGATGGCAACATTAAATGTCTTATATTTTAGTTTTTACATTACGTCACTTAGCTACAATATAAAATAAACTATTTGTATGGATTTTGTCATGCTAAATTAAATTTGATTCATTATGAAATTAAGTTAATTTATTTTTCATGGTAACGATCGATAAACATTGTAATTTTGATTAAAATATTTTATAGTATATCGTAAACTGTGAATCAATTTTTCAATGAATTAAATTATCAGGTAAATTTTAAACTTTTAATACAGAAATATCTTAGGTATGGACTATTCCACAGGATAAAAAAAATCTGTATTTTAATCAAAAACAAAATTCAAAACATCTAACATAAAATTCTAGTACCTCCACACGGCTATGAGCTGAACAACCTGGACAACGACACGCTGGACGCTCCCAACGTGTACCAGGAGGACAGCAGGCAGCGGTACGTGGAAGCGCCCTTCCCTCAGGACTCGGACGAGCCCGTCTCCATGCCGGCGGAGCTGTCCAGTGACGAGGCTCGGTTCAAACACACCAGCCCTACCTACCAGAGCGCGGTGTTGCATACTACTACCAATGAAGCTACCAGTAGCGACGGAAATAGGGATGATGGTATGTTGATTTTCTTTTTTTTTTTTACAGGCAGCAGAGTAGTGGGATGAAAGTATGTTGATTTTGTTTTAATTTGTTTTTAAATAGAGGCAGCAGAGCAGTGACTGCAAAAAAAGATATAGAATAAACAAATTTTGAATATAAAAAAATTATGTCACAGTTTTACAGCCTATTTCTAATATCGGGATTTTTGTTGAAGTGGATCACAGTCTGTTTATACTGGAAGCAAGCAAATATGCAGCATAATTTAAATACTCTGTATCTTGTTTTGTAATGGTACTTGAAATATTAGATTAATGTAAAATAAATACTCATTAATTTGTTTTAACTTTCAGGCAATGGGTTGAAGAAGTGGAAGGGCGTTGCTTTATCACCTGACAATGAACGAAAAGTGAAGATTGAGCCTCCGCAGCCGAAACCACAAGAAGTCGAACCCGTGCAAAAAGAGAACGTCAAACCTGAACCGCCTATGGAAAACACCAGCTCTGAACCTACTGTAAGTGTTGCTTCTTTTTTCTATGTTATGTTACTGGCACCAAATAATTTGAAAACCTCACTCGTCAAACGGGGCGCCGTATTTCTTGATGTCGATTTTCTGTACGACAATGACATCTAGATATTAAAACTCTAGATCGCACGGCACATGCCTTTTTTAGACCACAAGGCAGTCCAGTCCAGTTCTGAAAATACATAACTACCCACGCCTGTACTTTTACTACTACAAAATATTTACAATACTCATATGTTGACTTCAAATTTCCAGATAGTGTCAGTGGAGTTGAACCGCGGCTGGAACAGTCGGCTGGGGTTCAGCGTGCAGAGCCACCCCGACTCCGGGCAGAGCTACATCTCCGCCGTGTACTCCGATAGTGTCGCCGCCAGGGACGGGAGGCTGAGACCAGGAGACGTTATACTACAGGCATGTCTCCAATTTACTACATATTACAACCTAATTTACTATGTGGGCAATGACCTAAACCCTCTCAATGATAGAGGAGACCCTTTCCCAGTGGGACGTATATGGGTTGATGATGATGATAACCTAAGTATAGTTTCACATAGGCTAAGCTGCTAAAGTATTTTTTGCCAAAATTAAAAAAAAAATTATACTTCTAATTTCGGTCGAGGAACATCTGAGTGAAACGTAGAATAATGGAAATCTCTAGACGGTATTTAAGATAGTCGCTACGAATATGCTATCCAAAACATGTCATTTACAGCTGACGGCAATTCATTTCGGCTGTCATAAAAGTATCAAGATTTTTTTAGAGAATCAGAGAACATTTCAATTTAATTGTATTATATAATCTTTCAGGTAAACGACGAAAACGTGACATCAATGAAGACACCCGAAGTGATAGACTTATTGCGGATACTCAGAGGATCCATTTGCATAACAGTACTAAGACCACCAAATCCGCAGTGAGCTACGGAAGAAACTGGGATAACGCAAACATAACCCGACTCGTGGACATTTATATCGAAACAATTGTCTTTAAACATGAGTATGGTGTAAGACCGATGCTTCATAAACTGGTGAGTCAAAGAAGCAATAGAAGTTGCTAAGGACTCAGGTTTTTGATACCACGAGCCACGACAAGGAATAGACTCCTACCTCGTAAAAAAAAGGTGGGTTCGACATTCTGGGTATAAATGAGATGATATCTCGCCTGAATAATATTGAATAAGACACAAAGAATGGTTAATTATTTAACAAATTTATTATGGGTATGTAAATTGTTTCCTATAACCAACATGGTGTAATTGCTGGCTACTGTATTTCCCATACGAGCCAGTCATTGAACGATTAGTGTCCAATAGAATCTATTCACACCTGTCTGGAAGAATCTGGTATTCTGAGGTAAAAGACTATGAGCACTAAGCTAACTAAAGTTACAGGGCACTGAGCCGTAACTAGGCAATTCTAAAAACCATTTGGAAAAAATAAATCACACCACGTTGTAAGCAATTTTAAATAATTTATTACTAATGGGAAACGTCTAAACAACAAAAAGAATTGAAGAACAAAAGTTTAAGTAGAAAGACAAAGCAAGATTTGTACATATATATGGCGTTAACTATGTAGAAGAAAAAAAAATTGAATATCTACGAAATCGCATTATCAGTTACAAATACGGAATGGTGTGGTTTAACCAAAAGTAAGGAAATCTCATTATTGTAAAAACAAAATTAATTTTAAAAAGTAATCTCTGCTTGCCCGTATGGGTAAGACGCATGAGTCAATGTATATAAAACGTTTTGGATATTTAGTCGAGACCATATTCTGTTAAAAACTAATGACAATATTTGAGTTCATATATATATAGAAATCATCTTGATTTCTACAACATTCTAAGCCTTTTCATAGTGTTTCAAACGCATCTAAATACAAACTACTTTCCTGTATGATATAATTTAGAACAGCTTTCTAAGTAATGTACATACGAACACTGTAATAACAGTTCCTAAATGTAGCGGCTATAACTTCACATCTGTCTCTTTCGACTAATTATAAGTATAGCTATATTTATCAAGCAGATTTGATCTCCGTAGAAATCTCATACTTGAGATATAGTTGTGAAATTTTATGATAATACAAGCGAAATATATTTATAGTCAAACATTTATAGAGAAAAATAAATTTATTAAAATCACAGCAAATATTTTCATTAGAGAATTAATGTTATAAATATTTAAAAACTATTGTGGAATATTGATCTCGATATAGCATTGAACTCATTGAAATAAATTACTTAAAACAGGACGGCCTATTAATTTTGTATTTAAATCAAATTAAATGTATTTTCGTGTTTCAGTGGGTTAATCACTTCAAAAGAATCATTTAGAATTTACCATTCCACAAGATTAACCATTGTACATAATATAATTCAAAAGACAGTTTCTAATATTTTAAAATAATTATTTACATTGGGAGTGTTAAATTTTCGTTTTATATCAGTATGTTGCGAAAATCATTTTATAGACAGTACATAATATACTGATTATTCCTAATGTAAATAAGGTCTAGCGTAAACGTAGTGACACTAAATTTACCTAAAGTATTTACACAAAATGCCTATTGCCAACAAGCTACAGCTTTTTTCCAATTTAGTGAGAGAATTTTACATGTGGCAACATCTATGTCATGTCGTGTTGTGTTGCAAGCGTTGAAGGACCTACAATAAATAAATTAAGCTATACTTTCTGATAAGCACTGATATATAAATTCTAGTCAAATTTAAATTGAAATTATTACACAATTAGTCTTTGAAAATTATTATATTGATACGTAAATGAATAAATGTATTGATAAAATTGTATAAATACTGTCGAGGCGTATCCATTTCTATGATTTCCCATGTGGTGTCTATTTGTTATGAACTTGAAAGATTTTATCGACAAATCTATTTTAATATTAATAATATTGCATAGCCCTAAGTTGATAGAGTAATTGTTTAGAGAAATGTAAAGATCATTACACATAAACAATCTGAACGAATGAAACAACTGATATTCTAAAATTATTGTGATGGAATTGTGTTAGTTTTACCATATAAAATGTGTATTAGCTTTAGGTTCGCTTGAATTAGCTTCATGACGCATTCATTGTTGTATTTATTGCATCTGAGAAACACCCGGCTTGTTAAGTATACGCTTTGTACATCTTATCTATTCTTCAAAGTAGCTAAAAATTATGTCATATTTTTAAAGTCTCGTCATTTGTGTGTACCAAAATCTGCTTAAAGGATTATGATCATTACGTACCGAGACGTAAGTCACTGTATGTTTCTACATGATATACGATGAAAGAAATTGAAAAAATAAAACTACCCTAGCACACTAAACATCCTTGAAAAAGAACATAAACATGAGCGACATATAGTCACATAAATTGAACACTCATTATTTCAGCAAATAGTAGTAGAATAAACTAATCTTGAAGCGAATCAAATTGTGTCATGAAGCTATGTCAAACTACTTTGAGTAATATTGTAATAGGTACAATGTTTACATAGTTGCAAATAGAGCTGATGTGTGCAGCCTCGTTGGAATCCAAGCAAATCTCGCCTAAATGGATACCTGTGTTAACAGCCAAGAATAAAAAATTATATTGGGAAGTGAGATTATCCAAACAAACTATACATAAATATCCGTAGGAAATATGAAAAATTAAATTTAGGAGGTTGAAATTGGTATTACGATAAAATTCATTATAAGAGCGATCGCTTATTAAATCATTTGGCAAAGCCTTAATATTAACACAAATTGTATTTTTAACAATAACCCCCATCGTTCTGTCCTAGATTCAGATCTGATATTTTAAAAATGAAATTATTTTTTTTTGGTGCTCAATGTTTAGCTAGTATAGTGCACATCGCTTGCTAGTCTGTTAACGCCTTTGATCTGGGCCGTAGTCGTTATGTTATGTGACGTCAGAATCATTGTCATATTTTGTCAGTCATAATATGCATCCACACGATCGTCCAAATTTCCAATCTTCATCCGCCCCAAAGATACGTAATTAGTTCCAGTCAAACACAGCTTAAGTTGCATTTAATGACTTCGCTTCATAGAATCTAAACATGAGAAAAAGTCATGAAAATCAGGAATTCTTCCTATAAAACTGGAGCTGACAGTTTTCAAAACACTTTATATTACAAAAAATATTTAATTCGATACTTTTTTTATAATCCATTATCGGTAATGGCTTTTACATTTTTGATGTAAGCGTCGAAACAAAACTTGGAAAATTAGACGATCGTCTGTGAGCAATAGAGATGTTAATGAACTGTACGATATACTTTATCTTAATATTATAAAAAATAAAAGATAATTACGGATTATTATGTGTTTTATTAAGTATACAATTTAGGTAACGTACAAGCAAAAAGAAATTTATTAAATCGCCACTGTGAAAAGAGCCAACACTTAATTTGGACGTTCACTACGATCCAAATCGTTATCCCAATAAACGCTACAATTATTATTTACCAGTCGATTCAATTTTGGTGCCCTCTTGGCATTTTGAATTGGCCTCTTTTTTAAGCTGAAAAGAACACTTTGATCTTAGCCAAAAGGCCGAGAAGCGATCGAATTGACCCCTAACACAACAAACCACAACGTGTTGTCACCTTATGTACGTTGCAATAGTTACCTTCTAGACCAGTCTTTCCCAAATTGGGCGATAACGCCCCCTTGTGGGCGCTGCACGTCTCAAGGGGGGCGGTAAGTGACCCAGAAAGAAAATGG
Organism: Cephonodes hylas; assembly: GCA_030295005.1. Lineage (NCBI taxonomy): Eukaryota > Metazoa > Arthropoda > Insecta > Lepidoptera > Sphingidae > Cephonodes > Cephonodes hylas. The sequence continues at coordinate 10,275,609 of AP025366.1, forward strand.
GGGCGTTGTGTAGAGGCCTGGGGATGATTTGTAATTTTATTTAGCTAAGAGGCCTCAGACTGCATGAGCTCTCGACTCTCAACAACAACTTATGAACATCAACTAATATGAATTAAAAGATTGCTCAAACTCGGTTCTATATTTCTCTCCGCGTAGTTCATATATCTGTCCTATTTTATTGAAAATAGAAAAGATAAAAACCATGTCAATCGGTCGCTCCGTTTCGTAATGAAAGTAGATAGAAAAGTTTCGTTTAGAATTCTCCGTTAATATACATATATAGGCCACATAGACCAGGGTAGAAGCCTTTAAAAATAATGAAAAGTCAAAAAAAATTATAATAGAATGAAACCCATTAAAAAAGGAGGTAAATATGATAAAAATGAAAGGAAAAATAATTTACGGGCGATCTGAGGTTGGGAAGGGGATGGGGGTGAGTTTTTAAGGGTAAAAAACGGTTTTTCTCGATTTCTGGCAAAACTAAAAGTCCTATCGAAAAAAGTCAAACGGAAAAGTTGTAGATAATAAAAAGATCTAAAACTTTTGTATTTACACTTTTTTCACATAACCTCAAAATTTATGTGAAAAATTCAAAAAACCAAGTTTTTGGTTTTTCATTTTTATCTTTTACAAAAAAAAAATTTTTTTAACGAAATTTTGTGAAAACTTACCTTTTTATGTCCCAAATACGCTGTAATTTATTTGATTAAAAATATTTATTTTTTCACCTTATTTTGAATTAATATCGAAAAAACATCCTAATTTTCAATCGAAAATTCACCTGTCAAAATATCAGCTTTTTTCAAAAAGTTGGTATGGTTTCTGTTCGTTGAAATCTCTACTTTCCGATGGTGAAAAAAAATATATATGTTACTATGGTAAATCTTCTCAGAAAACGCAAAAATTAATTTCAATCTTTAGGTTATGTTAAGTTAAGCATACTATTTTTTAAAGAAAATATTACATTTTTATGGTTGAGTTGATTGATACAGATAAAAATAGAGATAGTATTTACCTTCCTATGCAGATTCGAAAAGTTTTAAGACCCGCCGGTCTGGGTCTTACTACATACATACCTACTATTATATACTATATATTTCGTAGCAGCTGTTACAACCGCTAGCCTAACCAGTATTCGAAATACAGTAAAGTATACAACATCGTTTATAAAAATACACGTGCACGCTGAGTTTCTTGAAGATAATTGTGACAAGTTTACTTAAAAAAACAATAAAACTTTTCGAATCTGCATAGGAAGGTAAATACTATCTCTAGTTTTATCTGTATCAATCAACTCAACCATAAAAATCGTAATATTTTCTTTAAAAAATAGTATGCTTAACTTAACATAACCTAAAGATTGAAATTAATTTTTGCGTTTTCTGAGAAGATTTACCATAGTAACATATATATTTTTTTTCACCATCGGAAAGTAGAGATTTCAACGAACAGAAACCATACCAACTTTTTGAAAAAAGCTGATATTTTGACGGGTGAATTTTCGATTGAAAATTAGGGTGTTTTTTCGATATTAATTCAAAATAAGGTGAAAAAATAAATATTTTTAATCAAATAAATTACAGCGTATTTGGGACATAAAAAGGTAAGTTTTCACAAAATTTCGTTAAAAAAAAATTTTTTTGTAAAAGATAAAAATAAAAAACCAAAAACTTGGTTTTTTGAATTTTTCACATAAATTTTGCGGTTATGTGAAAAAAGTGTAAACACAAAAGTTTTAGATCTTTTTATTATCTACAACTTTTCCATTTGACTTTTTTCGATAGGACTTTTAGTTTTGCCGGAAATCGAGAAAAACCGTTTTTTATCCTTAAAACCTCACCCCCATCCCCTTCCCAACCTCAGATCGCCCGTAAATTATTTTTCCTTTCATTTTTATCATATTTCCCTCCTTTTCTAATGGGTTTCATCCTATTATGATTTTTTTTGGTTTTAAAAATTATCGACCCTGGACTAACAATAATTAATTAATTTAATGTTATAGTGGTTTTTAAATAGGTGAAAAAATGGGGGCGCTAAAAAAATATTTATTCTCAAAGTGGGCAGTAGACAAAATAAGTTTGGGAACCACTGTTCTAGACTTTTGACAACCCCCGTAGCGCAAATGGCTGAGAATGAATTTATTTATATAAATAAGATAAAATGAATTCCCGTTCAACAGATTAGCACACAGCAAGCCATCAAAGCGATTTCATATTTCTTCGTTTTTCACTCATTCATCTGGATCGAAACAGAATGGTTATTACGATTGACTACGAAATAAATCGGCGTAACAACAAAACGGTTCCCGCATCGCTACACTATCGATCCGTGACTTATCGGAAACGCATCATTAGTGCTGTTCACTTTTTATGCAAGTGTACTGTATACGCTTTATTTTATGTAACCGTCTTAAAAAGTAAATAAAATATCTTAAATCTCATGGAGAATTAAAAAAGAATAAAACGGCTTGAATAACGTGCTAAGCCCATTGCCTAATAACATAAAAGGTAGGAAAGCTTTGACGACCATTTACTATTTGCCATTTTAAACAGCTAGGTAATTCTTTCCTCCTGTTTCATTCTTCTATTTGCAGCTCTTTCTCTCGTCACTACCCATCTTGATCTTGATTGGTTGGTACCCCCGATTTTCTAGGTATCGCAGATATTTACGGACAATATAGTCACCAAATTTTTGTTATTAATTATATTATCGGCAGGTTATTCGACAATCCATACCTTATAATACCTACACGACACAAAATTTCCTACAAAGGGTTAAGCTGATTACTTTGTGCACTCATAGATAGAAATGCGAATGAACAGCTAAATGTGAAGGAGGGGGGTGCGATGCGTATTAAATTGGATTAATGTAGTGGATTAAAGTGATTGAGAAATTAGGTGAATGTCAAGACAGTTTATTTTTATGTTGCAGTGTAACAGGAGGGACATATTACATTAGTAAACACGTATACGCCAGGAATGGCTCAAAGGCTCTTAGCAAAATTTACTTCATTAAGTTTCACAAATATCACGGCCGTTAAATGAATTTATATATTCTGATTGTTTTCATAGCAAAACATGCTAACACAACAATCCAAAGCAATAAATCATGAAATACACAAACACAAATTCTTGACAATGTCCGTTACCCCGAAGTAGTGCGAAGTGTTCAAACCGCCAATTTTCCTAATAGTAACGCTACATGAAGTCACCGCGGCGACGCAGTGGTCTGTGCCATATGGTCACGGTCACCGAGCTGATGCCGACCAACGACCACCGGCCCACGAGGGAGCCGCGTCATGCTCCGACACACAGATGTGAAAAACCACAGATAATGTTATACAAGGCAATGAGGTGGGAGAAAGGCGGTCCAACTGTAACATCTTATGTTTTTATTATTCAAATGGTTGAGATGAAGTCGAAAAAAACTCATAGTATTTGCACAAAGGTTAAAAAAATACAGAGTGGAAGAGGTTGGTGTAGTATTGAAAACCATATTTTTAATTACACTTGTCATTACGTAATGAACGTGTGTGACAACGTGTGAGACTCCAATTTTAATCCAGTAATATATCGATATTCATAATGTTAGACGAATGTCCTACGTAGCTTAACGTGATGAAACTTTTTCTTTAAAAGTGCATTAAGAGTGCATCTCAGTAGTTACAAAAAAAGCTTATAAGTAACTGTATTCGACATTATTCAAGAAAAACCCAATATTAAAAATCGCAATACAACAAAAAATGTAATCATAAACACACAATTTTGCATCAATTTTATTTTGCAACGCTCCACTGCGCCTGATTGAAATATAACAGAATCAAAACAAAAATATACTTTTATTATTTCTGAATACATCCCTGCTACAAAAATCAATGTTCGAAAGTGATGATCGCAGGTAAATAGAGATGAAATTTTCACTGATGGTACAAATACAATGAGTTCTATCACCTCCAGTGAAATGATGCATCAAGCGTAAACTAACACCATGGCAAAGGGATGTGGGTACGCGACATCGCCGGCCGGGCGGCGCAGTGCCGAGTACACACAGTCACGATAGCCCGTGTGCCGCGCGCACCTGCCCGACAAGCGATCGCGACGCGCCTACCTATAGGAAGTGCAGTGACTGCCCTAACATTGTTCGATTTTTAAATTTGACAGCTGATTTTTTTTTTACTTTTTCGACGGTCAGAGGCCAGCCAGAGATTTTATTGTTTTGTGAGTATACAAATAGTTTTTTTTATTTATACAATTAATGGGATTGGTATATTTAAAATAATTGCCTGCCTGTTATTTAATTATGATAGTATGACGAGCAGAATTTAATTGTAATTTAAATATTTTATGAAATTGGATTATAGGGGGGTTTTTTAATTTGTAAGGCTTAATATAAATATATTTAATTATATTGTAGGGCTCGAAAATTCGCACCACTTAGCACTTGTTGCGTGAAACATTTTCTGTTTGTGAATTGAACAACGTAAACAAAATTATAGCGTTAAGTAGATCGTGACAGATCAAATCGCTATTTATGGGTCAATAAGAACACCTTTGCTTCTCTGAACGTCATTAGAAGAAAGTTTCCTCGAGAACTAACGACATAACAGTCAGCCTAGCTTGGTAACGACACTAATGTCAAAATAAGTGTTGTCATAATAATAATACTTTCATTTTCGTATATTAATTACGCAAAACATTTCATCGCTGTGCGTAACAGTCGGCTAAAATGTTCCCATAGTTCTTTTGTTACTCAAAAGTAATCGTCGATCTTAATATTTTGATTAATTGTAAAAACTCACACTAATTAAAATGCATTGTTTACGAATCTTGATTCCAAGCCAGCTTCAACATTCTGTCTGTTTTGCGACATGGAAACAGTGAAATGTTCCGTAGCCATGCATTTTGCAATTTCATGAAAGACCACGACAAGTCTTGCAATTCATGTTAACAAGAGCTTAACCCATCTAAGTCTCTCCCATGATTTTGCAAGAGTCGTGAGATACTAATTTTTGGTTCTATAATCTCTGTATCTAATTAGCCATCTTTCGTCCCTAATAACCTTTAATCGTCTTTCCGTAAAATTATTGGGCATTGCAGATTGACCCCTGCAATCCGGTTGGCAACCTTATTTCGCCTGCTAATCTTGGTATTGCAAACGCGGTCATTCAGTGTAAAACCCATCGTGGAACGCTCTTAGCACGTTAAGCGATAAGCGAATATCTATAAAACTTATGTATAATGGTAAGTTATTCTAACGTTCGTGATAGAGGGTTATATCTGGTTCATGGGAAAGAAAAACATGGTACCTGAATGTTTTTTCAAGATGTTTTTCAAAATACACACTGCATTTATTCAGTACTGTTGACTGAAGAACAGATTATTAGATTTATTATGATTATAATAAGCAGAAAAGGCGTTTTCATAGTAACATAAAGATTAATCCACCAAAACGTATACATTCAAGTGGGAGTATTCTTTATAATATATATATGTATTAATAATTAACGTAAGCTATTTTGCATAGATCAGTAAAAGTTTTTAGAAAAAGGACGATCTTGTTTTCGCTTCTCCATTTACCATTCCAAACTTCAAAACACTAGTTCAACGCACATACGATGCATCACCTCCCATCGGCTACTTCATATGACAATTAGGACAATATATCTGCTTCAATACCCTTTCATGCATAAATATTAGCTCAAGTAGAATTAAGATTGTAGATCAAGGATATTCGAATGCACGTAACTGTATCTCGTATACTTGAATCCATTTTAGTGACAATCGCATACAGTATCGAATGTTATGTTGTATCTGTGTAATCAAATACATCAGTATTCTGTTATTTATTGAAAGCTTGAGATTAATAATAATAAATAAATAAATACACCCAACAGACACATACATAGTCCTAACCCCACACTAAGATACAAGTCTTGTGTCGTGGGTATCAGAAACTACGAGAGACTTTTCGGTATCACAAACAACCAGATCCGAAACAAATATTTGTGGATCACACAAACATTTATCTCGGTGCGGGGATCGAACCCGCGGCCGCTCGTTTCGCAAGCTGGTGTTTAGCCAACTGCGCCACGGGGCTGTCAATAATATGTTTATGGTAAAAAGATAGAAGAAATAAGGCGATCAAAAAGCAAGGTAAATAATTCTTTACGTTGCCTTTTCGAAAACCTAAAAATATTATAATGTACATTCACGCCAGACTATAAGGACAGCCCATGATACAGACTACGATCCTGGCAAACGATTTTTTCCTTATCCAACTTCCGTACATATCTTATACATTCGTCTGTTAAGACTACTCCTAACTTAGCCTTAAAGGCAGAAAAAATGATAGATTTTATTCGCTTGGGCACTAATTTTATCAAACTTGATAAATTAACACATTACAAATAATATACTTCATATAATATACTCCAAGGCGTAATCCTACAAATTATGCGTAAAATATGCCCGACATTACGTAAACTAAAAGTTAATCAACATAACCTACCCGGACATTTATAGACAAGCTGTCAAAGCTTAACAAGTGGGTGCGTAGGAAGTCATTCATGGATCTGTCTACATTTAATCACTACAGAAATAAATCATAATATGCAAATTATTACGGTACTCTTGCAAGCTCACTAAGTACAACTTATTTGCGTAAAAAGCTGTTGATGATGATGATGATGATGATGAACATTCGGGTATTCTGTCGTAACGTTTGGGGATACAACATAGCGAGACCAATCATGAACACTTTATTGCAAGACATATTTACCTCTGGAAAAACGAAGAATAATAAATAAGATGGAGACAACCAGCTCAGCAGTTAAGAGAAATCAATAGAGTATGATAACAAATTGCCCATTTTCAGGAAAAATTTAATAGACATCTTACTAACAAAAAAAAAACAACATAAAAAAAATAACAACGAAAAAATAAACAAATTACAATATAAATAATTTTAACTCGCTCCACTTATTAAGTAGTAAAAATAAATTTAATTTTGAAATTAAGTTAAAATAAACCCATTACAGCGAAAGGTGTTCGCGATAATACCTTTATTATGGGGTTTATGCTTTCACTCAAAACACACTTCTGCTGTGGGAAAATTGGCGATATGTGTTCCAGATAATCGTAATTATTTCAAAACTTGTAACAAACCTCGATTTGCAGTTGATATGTGATATTAAAACCACAGAGTGGTGGATGCAGGTCGTTAAGTATTGATATAAGACGCTATAAATATTGTTAGTACAAGCTCTGGCGCTTTGCTTAGACTGGTCTGTAAAATAAGTCGCGGGTCTTTCATCAATCCTGACAAATGCTTGTACGACCCATAAACATCCAAATACTTAAAATATAAATCTCAGTAAAAAAATATATACTGATTACAGGTATCGGGGAAAAGTCTATAAAATAGTAGTTCTGAATCTACATCATTGCAACGATTATTTAGCAATAGTTAAACGAACGGTATCACGTCATACCACCTAATTAAAACCTTTTCATTTAAATACTATCTACAAAAAATCCGTTCCTCAATACGAAATTGTTAAAATACGGTCAGGCAAAAACAACGGATTTGCTTTTTATCGCATAAAACGCCATTTGTCATCCGTAAAAGGAACAAAACGCCACCAGATTTTTGGTACAACGACCTCCTGATCAAAAATAATACAGACCGAGTCAAAAGAGATCTGAACTTAAATTACAGTTAAACGTTTTCGTATTGCATAATGACACTGAAACCGAAAGTATGTAATTGGCCAAAGAGTAAATACGGGCATTGTCGATGTGTAGTGAAATTGTGCTTGCGGCCTTGTTATATTTACATTTATGTTTAATCCCTCAATTTGGATGTCGTCTGCTTAGCGTCGACCGTCATGTATACTGTATAGAAGTGAGATCTAAAATTATATTTTAAGGTAGAGCTATATATGTAGTACGGCACCATTTGCACGAAATTAAAATTGATATTTGAGAAAAACAAATTGACGACTACGAATTTCTATTGCCGAAAGTCGATAATTTTAATGAATCTCCACACAAATGTCGGCTTAGTGACTTTTCCCAACAATTATTTTCGACTCCTAAGTTAGTAAAAAAGTTTCATGTCAAATTAGTACGTTAGTGGTGCTAGATTGTAGTTTTAACCACAATTGTAAACAAATTTGTAATTTAAACGAATTAAAATTTCGAACCATGACCTTCTCTTTTTCTTTGGAACTATTTCAATTAAGAATTTATTTACTTAAAAAGAAATAAATATCTAAAATGGTAAGGCATTTCAAATGATTGACGCCTCTGCTAGACCTTTCAATTAGCAAAACGTGGAAACATAAGAAAGCACTTACTGTTTCACTTTCGCATTAAAATAATAATTTGAATATTTTTTATTTGCAAGATCAACATTATGAATGTTAAATATCCGTGGATGTTGTGTTAAGCATCGATGTTAATATCGGCTTCAAGCAATAACAATTTTATTATTGGAAGGAATTTTTCTGGATTACTTAAGACTCTTTGTATCAAATTTTGTTTTTCAACAATATATGCTGTCTTGTTTACTTTCTGCTAATAAAAAAACAATATGCTGAAATCTGTAATAGTTCTCACATGTTAAATATTAAACAAATATTATTATCATGCCAATTTGTTAAACATACCTCTTAATTAACTTCACCGAATTACATTGTATTATAAAGATGACCCATATTTTCTCCAATACTCCTTCGATTATTCTCTGCAAGTAACCACATACAAACAAAACTTATTGGTTTGTTTCTACCAATGAGTTCAAACTGCAAGAATTGCAAAAACCCTAGACCCCGAACACCGGATACATGGTGATGAGTGATTCCGTTCCCGGGGGAGGCAGGGCACGGTCGGACGCGCCGACACGGACGGGAGAACACCACCTGCCCATATCCACTACGAAACTTGCAAGAGACGAATATTTAACGCATACAAGTACCTCGTACTTGTCATGCGATATGCTTATTGAGGTTGGTGCGGTCTAGCCGTAGTGTCGTTTTCATATTAGTGTGTGAAAATGTGAGTCAATTTATGGATCCAGGTTAAAAATAAACTTTCTAGCCCTGTGCTGTAATAAATAAACTTGATTAATTTGACAAAATCTCGTTAAGATAACTCTACATCCGTTTCTACGGGTATTGTCTTGGATATCAGAATAGAAGAAAACTGCGGTTTCTTTAAAAAAAAACACTACATAATTAAATTGATTACAATTGCAGCCGTACACCGTACTTAGTATACATGAGAATAGAATCAATAAGTACAGATCGCACAAACACTTCTCTGGCCTGAATCAACATAATATATAGGTACTAAAATTAAAAGCAGTTAGAGAAATGCAAAAGGCTCTAATTTTTATTAACAATTCTATAAGAGTTCCGCTAGACAGGAAATTATCAGCCGAACAAAAGAGACGAATAGAACCTACTGATCTAATGACTCAGTATTAAATACTTTGCAACACTTTTCATTTGAATAAAAACAACGCGCACTCGATAAGGAACCGTGGCCTATAATTAACATCGCGTAGGCCCGGATACATTCAGTTTAAAAAGCTGCTCACCTGCTTTTTATCAACGCCGGATCTTCTTTATACTGCGTAACCATTCACACAGTGACAATAATAGTATTTATAATTGTGGAGTATGCCTCGTTTAAACCCGTACAATCAGTTTTAATGAACAGACTTTATTGTTGAAGTTAAGTAATTGAGATGGATAATCTTAGTTATAACGTTAAGTATACATATAACAAATGCGATAACCAGTTACAGTCTGTTTGACAAGAGCGTGTACGGCAAAACTCGGGAATGAATTGGGATAAAAAATAGAAAAAAAATACACTCATTATACATGATATAGACAATGATGCTTTATTATTAATAACTTGTCTAGTCGCCTCCATTATCAATAATTGACTGGAGTCTTCGAGGCATACTTTCTACTAATTTTATTGCGTAATCCAGGGACAAAGACCTCCAAATAAGTCTAATTTCACGAACTAATCGTTTTAAAGTCCAGATTTTCTTTCCTCGAAGCTTCAACTTCATGAGTGCCCAAACATTTTCTATTGGATTTGCATCCGGCGACTGTGATGGCCAATCTAGTACTTCAACGTCATTCTCTTGTTTCTACGCTGTACAAAGACGACTCCGATGTTTCGGGTCATTGTCTTCTTGCAATAGCCAATATATGTTTTTCCTTTTAAACCATTTTTGAGCAGATGGTAATAAAGCCATTTGATATATTTTGACCATTTTAGCTGCATTTAAATTACCTTTTTTTTTTTTTTTTGTTATCGAGGGGAAAGCTGTTTATGGCTCTACTTCCCGCCAGCCCGGGGGCGGTGGGGGGCGGTGGGGGGCGGGAAGCGTATGTCGGGGTCACCGGTCTTCCAGCCCGGCGCGCGGCGACGTCAGGTCCGCGCAGGTGTAAGTGCCGGGCTGGGTCCCTAACAAAATCCCTAAACCGGCATACCGACCAAAACCCCCCGGTGGCCATCACCGCGCCGAGTGGGGCGACCACGGAACGTGAGCGAAAAGCGCCCACCGTTATACCGCAGTCGCCCGGTGCGCCTCCGGAACGTAAACGTCCCGGCCTTCACGAATTTGAAGGGGGCGCAGTTGCACCCCCACTATCTTGATTTGGGCGCCCTGGTTGTGAATGGGCGCCCGCGACGTACACAGGCCACAGTGCCGCCGCCCCGCTCGGGGTCACTTTCAGTGAGGACGCGCCGCCCCCGCAGCGCGCCCAGCGACCCCAAGGGCCCCTTTGAGTCGCCTCTTACGACAGGCAGGGGATACCGTGGTGAGATTCTAACGCCCCCTTGCCACAGGGCAGGCATTTAAATTACCTGTAAATATGTGCAAGGTACCAAATCCCTGTTTTGAAAAACAACCCCAAACGTGCACCTTCACCGGATGTTTAACGGTCCGCTGGATGAATTTATTGGCGTGGGTACACCAGGTATGAGTGATAGAAGAACGTGCCCAAAAAGAAGCTTCGTCCGAAAAAATTACATTGTCCCAATCCCGGTCCAAATGTTCCTGCGCCCAAGTGAGTCTCTTTTTAACATGATTTTCCGACAGTAGCGGTTTCTTTATTATGCTACGAAATTTTACATCATGAGCCAGTAAACGTCTTCTTATAGTATCACATGACACATTAAGGCCTTTTTTAAGCAAAACCGCTTGACCACCACGTAACGATAGGCGAGAATTCTTCTCGAATACCCGTAAAATCATTTTGTCCTCCTTTTTCGTTGTTTTTTGCGTAGAGCCACGATTAGGCAGATCGTCGACATTTTTTACTTCAGAATAGCGTTTCACCCACTTACTAACAAATGTCTTTGACTTTTTCATGTATTTTGCAGCGGCTGCGTATGACATTTTGGGTCCTTTTGGATGCAAACACAAGAACACTGCTTCATAACGTGATGCGTACGTAGCACTCATGACGAAATGCGTCCTCCTCTGACAAAGATCGAACGACAACTGAAACTCTATACACAAAGCATCTGAGGGGAAGGGGCTAGCTACCTGCCAAATTTACAACCAAGCTTCTAGCGGTACCTAAAAAAAAGTTTTGCCGTACACGCTCTTGTCAAACTGACTGTAATTAGCTAGTTTATTGTTTTGATTGATTTTAATTTTGTTAAGTTATGACAATTGAAAAAGAAGCCGATCTTTGCAAGACTCATAAGGGCACAAATTTTTAAGGGGGTGAGTTTACACCTAAGTGTTAACCTAAATAAAATAGCGTGAAGGACTCAGACTTCTTGGCCATAGAGGGGCCTTTAAGCTGGAATACAATAAAGTTCAATATTTTAGTTATTATATTTCAAATTCATATATGAATCCTCTTGTTGATTGACATTGTTTTTCTTTTTTGACGTTTTTCACATCATCATCCAATGTAGACTGTTATGATCTTGCAATTTCTTTTTGTACAATAAATCAAATACATAATGGTTGTTAGCTCGCTCTCGTAAAAGCTTTTCACATGCAGTCTTCACAATTGCTTGTTAGGTTTCTAATATCAAATAGCAGATACATCACGACGATTGCCTATTATGCTTGATAACTTATTTTACTCTATGTAGACTGTATAAAATAGAGAAACTAAATATGTTCTTGGCTGAATAATACAATCTAATAAATTACAACAATTAACTTTAAACCAATACCTTTTCCCTAACATGCGTAAATGGCAAAAAAACCCCTAAACAAAATTTTCGTTTCAATGTTTTATTTAGTAATAATACCAAAATAATAAAAAAAGTAATATCTTATCTAGTTTACCCAGGCTAATTTCTAGACAGATAATATTCTGGTTATCTGGAAGGCAAAATTCACGACTGCTCTGTCATTAATCTTCTCATAATCGATTTTGAACTGGTCTTACCATCCTTATTAGCTGCATTCAATGAAGGAATGTCTTTGCCGCCTTCGCATGCATTCATCAACGTCCGGATGCGATACTAACACTAATACTTTTAAAATTACACCACATAACTCGTGTTAAAAACAAAAAAGCAACTACAAAACAAAATCATGCTATCTTACGTTTCACCTCTTTTGTTACTCGCAAAGGAAAGTTTAAATAGTTAAATACGTTAAAAAACCAAAATGGCGCCTCTCCGGATAATTTAAGTAATTATATTGCTATATAGGCGAGTAAATGAATGGATCTCTAATTTTCGTATGCGTGAGTATCCTCTATTAATATCACTATTCATATTTCATATCTTTGGACATAATATGTTATCACTTTAAAACCATAATCGGCCCAATCCAATTACAGAATATTTTAATGGCAGCTTTCGTTAAAAACAAACTGCTCTCTGTTTTTATTACATTTTTTAGTCAATGAGTTTTACTTATATGATTCACGTTAGCTCAAAGCTTACAATTTTGATACGATATCCCTCTTGTTTATCAAGAAAACAGTATTTTGAAGTCAGATTTGTCCTACTTTATATTAAAAGAGCTATCAATCTATGAACTTTCGCAACGACAGCCATCCCAACGTTTCCACATTTTTATTACAAGCTTTTATTTAACTTCACTTTTGTATGTATGTTTGTATGTTTACAAATCTTGCAATGAAGATTTGAACCACTTCCAATAGACCGATTGTGCTGAAACTTGGTATACCTACGTAACTTGGATGACAATACAATAATATGGTACCATGGAGCTGGTCTGATGATGAGGTTGAAAGATGACCATAGAAACATCGGTTCTTGTGGACCGATTGAGCTGAAATTTTGTATCTCTTCGTAACTTCGGTAACAATACAAAAATATGGTATCATGGAGCTGATCTGATGAGGAGTTGGAGGATGCCCATAAGAACTCCGATTCCTATGGTCCAATTGAGCTGAAATTTTGTATCTCTTCATAATTTCGGTAACAATACAAAAAAATGGTATCATAGAGCTGATCTGATGAGGAGTTGGAAGAAGCCCATAAGAACTCCGATTCCTGTGGACCAATTAAGCTGAAATTTGGTATGCCCTTGTATTTTCAGTTACAACATAATAACAAGGTATCGTTGATCTGGTGTCATGAGAAGTTGGAAGGTGCCCATAGGAACACTAGTTTCTACGGACCGATTGATATGAATTTCGGTATGACCACGAAATGGATAGACTTAGAAATATTTCCAACTAAAAAGTTAAAAATAAATTAACGGTGAAAAACATATTTTAAAATCAAGCTTTTATTATGCACGAAAAATTAAAAAAATAAACTAAGAAAACATTCATAAAATTCATAGTTTTTTAAACTTTACAAGTAACAATTTACAAAAGTGTTCGGTTTATCAGTAGAAGTATGATACATAAACATATATTATCTATAACTAGTATATTAATATTCTTAAGTGATTTAAAAGCTTGTCGCGCAATTTCGTTAATGCAAAGACCTCGGCCGCGACGAGCTTTTAGATCGCTTAAGAATATTAATATACTAGTTATAGATAATATATGTTTATGTATCATACTTCTACTGATAAACCGAACACTTTTGTAAATTGTTACTTGTAAAGTTTAAAAAACTATGAATTTTATGAATGTTTTCTTAGTTTATTTTTTTAATTTTTCGTGCATAATAAAAGCTTGATTTTAAAATATGTTTTTTTATACTGGACTTCGTCTCAATATAACCTTCCAAAGTAAATGTAAACCGATTCTAATCCTTATTGATTATATGCACTCAAGCCTATATCCACAAAGGGCGTATTCTATACTCATGTTTTAATCCCACTTTATGGGGACGAGCTTATTTTTTTAAAACCAGTGAAACACTCCTAAATCTCCCCTTCCGATACCTCGAGGGAGACAGAAAGGAGACCCCAAAAAACGGTCTCCAGCCCGTCAGATGAACATACGGAATTTTCTTTTATCTCAGCTATTGCCTTTTTTCGAGTATCCTTTCATCAGAAAGAGAGCTCCCTTGTGGAAAAAAAAAACACTTTTCCAACCGAGGATACTGAACACTCGTACATCGGAACCGTCATGTTAGACATCCATGTAAAGACTACAGAAATATAATGATTAACCTAAGAACCTTTGCTCTAAAACATTTCGTTTATGAAACACTGATCGCCATTTGTTTTCTCCTCGACCTAAATACATAAGTTCATTTGTAGTTTAACGTAAAACCGTAAAACGAATTTATATGCAATTTGAGAACATCACAGATTCGATAAGCGACTAATCCAATTATTTTATTTGTGATTGAATTTCACAATACTGGTCATTTAGATAAATATTTTTAGGCAAATAGAGCTCAGTGCGGTCGTTTTTCGATTTCATGAGCCATTATTTATAAACAATCGTGTAACCGTACGAAACCTGCAATGTTAGAATATATTCCATAACAAATTTTATTTCTGTTTTGTGAATACGGCGATGCGCGCTTGAGAATGTTTACTTTATAATTTAATATTTTTTAACATTCTTTTAACCAGCGCAAAGTATATTCTTTTAAAATTACAATTACAAACATATTTCATTTCTAAGTAACACAGTATTTTAATGAAAATATTTAAAAAAAGGTTAATGAAATCTTGAAATGGATTATGCAGATTATTTAAAATTCACTCACCTGTCATTTTTTTCGGTGACTCAAATGTTTTATGATCCAAAACTTAAGATATGTAAATTAGATAACATATTCAACCTTTAGCGTAAATTATTCGCATCATCCAAGCCAAAGACTTTGCGGCTTTATGCTAAAGCGGAAGTTCTTATCTTATTAGGGCCAATCTCATTAAGAGATTAGCCTCGCATGAGACCATGGTAGCCAGCAAGTAGCTTATGTATAGATTGTCCTCTTGAGCCTCGAATCAAGCTTAACGATTAGCTCTCGAGCTCATGGTCATAAGCAACTTTTATTGGAATAAATGTGTACAGTATTTTACATGGTTCAACATTGACATTTATTCATTGACGAAATTCATACAAGGAATATACCCCTTGATAAACAATAACTTCTTGCTTTCTTTTTTGATAAAAAGGTACGCATGTACATACTTACATACAATCATGCCTTTATATGCGCTTATACTATGCAGTTGTACAAAATAGACATTCTAGTTTTTAAGCTTAAATGAAGATAAAATGTTAAGTAATTTGAAACCTAATTTAGATGATGAAGATGATTGAGCTGAAAGTAACAATCGAAATCTTTTATTACATTTCATAGATCCTTATAATATCGCGTGTATTATTCTGATGCAATTATTATGCCAGTGTTTTCATTTGCTTCCTTCCGCAACAGAGAGCACAGCGCAGGTGAACCAATTAAAGTTTTCTTTTCATTAAAACGTGAAAAGAGACTATTAAACCAATTAAGCGTTTCTCACGACTTCGCCTGGATTCTCACCTCAGTCTTTTCTCCCTGCCTACTTCCTATCCGCATTATACTCTTTTTATAGGTTATGCGGAATGAAACCCACATCCGTCCTATAATATCTCCGGTTACTCATTGTACTTTTGTCTTATGATTTTTTTGTACTTCGCGTCAGTATAATGAGTGATGGTAAGATTAATGTAATTAAAAAAGGGGATTGTTACCCAAACTTGAGACACGTTAATTGTAATTGCTTAATGGGATTATATACCAAGTCATGTAGAATGATAACTAGGTTGAATAATATAGTACATACTTGAATACTCATATTTCAACATTGTATACTCTGTTTTTATTCGGATTTTTTTTTGGTCATAGCTAGGCTGTAGACTAAATAAAACGAGAAATTAAGAAACTGTAGCTAGATTCATTTGCTTCTAGGGTATTGTATCTTCATAAAATATCCAGCTTGAACTTTAGGACCCAAAAAATAATAGTGATTTGTATTGCGCTACGTTCGATCTATTGTCTTATATCCGTCCACTTTGCTGTGAGGGGAGTTGACTTTTTAAGTGACACTATTTGAATCGATTATGTACAGACTGTACATAATATTGTTAATTGAGAGCATATAGCATTGATTTTTTGACAGTTCACACTGAGCTTACGCCATACTGCACTCACCAGGCGCTTCAACGTTCATTTTATCACATACAAAACCAACCAAGGTGACACAAAATGTTAATCGTACAGATAGTATTAAAATAAAGAGCTTTGTCATTTTGACCTACATTAAATCCATTTGTACAACCGCAAATTGCAAATTAATTTGGAGTTTCGGCGAAGTGACATTTGAAGCGTATCGTACAAGGTGTGCTGTTAAAGTACAGTCGAAATGAGTTCAACTCAGCCGCCGAAACGAGAGAAAGCTGCCACCCTCCGTTAACCACATGAATATTTCAAATATTAACACTTTGTTTTGGAATTGTTCAAGGTAAAGAACGTTTACCAAAAGCTGTTCCTTTCATTGGAAAAAGCAGCTAAAAAAAACTTATTTTCAACCACTTTCAAAGTATCATAGGTAAAAGTTTGATAATCATAATTCCTCACCAAAATCCGATAATACTTTAAGGTTTCTTTTATGTTGTAATAGATCCTGGCTAGCTTTACCATTTTCCGTTAAAATATTCTTTATAGCACGAGTAAACCATGTCTCCTTAAACATAGCAAAAACAAGTTTCATACCCTGCAATATTTTATTGAGGTATATTATCCCCATAAATTAGTTCAACTAATTTCAGTAAAAATCTTGACTGTCACTTAAAAGTCTCAAAAATTGATTTGATTTATGCTACATTACAATTTTTCAAATTTTAATTTTGCTCAAATTCGCACAGAGTTCATCAATCTGGTTGATGGCAGATCGCTGAGGTCACTCGCCGATAGTCGACAATAGTCATTGGCCTTCGTTCCCGACGCGCTCGCTGCCCCCTTTGTTTCAACACGCGAATCACGCGACATCTGGCGTTTATCAAAAGGGTTAACTTACATCTTTAGCAGTTTTTGTTTTTTTTTTTTTTGGTATTGTACATAAAGTATACTCTTCCAGCATGTATTACTGTGATGAACACTCTTGGAAATATTTTTCCGAATTTGTTGGGTTCAATTTCAACAATATTGGCAACTAGGCAAATTTACAATTATACCACACTCATAATAATAGAGAAGTTTCCTAATAATGGTCACCGTGACCACAAAAGAGTAAGGTGATTTATTACATTTGCCACAAATTTTCTAAAATTTACCATTTGTTTTCTCCTCTACCCTTAACTTACTCATGGAACTGACCCCAGGGTTGAATATTCCTTTAGAGTATGCAGTAATTTGATAAATAGCTCCTAACCTAAGAATAAACTTATGATGTGAAAGTTAAAAATATACGAAAGGAAAATTTAATAAACATACTTTACATTTCAACAGGCTAAATCATTTCACGGTATATTTCGCAGCACACAACAGTCCATGCAATATAAGTAATTTAAATGATTTGTTAACTTAGTGAAGAAATAGAGAAGTCTACGTTATCTTATCAACTGCATCCATCGTATTACTTGCAAGAGTGGGCAGTTGTTTTGAAACTACGCCTGTACGTGTAGACTTCATTTCTATAAAGTGAACTTATTAAATGTCTTTACTATTAGCCATTCTACTGCACTTTTATTTAGAACTCCGATAATTAAAATAATAGGAACGAATTTTCAAATACTCGTCCATTTTTTCCATAGAAATATAGACTAAGATTTGTCCTTTAAGTCTTCATTGTAACAACAATCGTTTAATTTCACTTCAACTAGACTTTTGATTGTGTTACAAAGAGACAAGATATTTTTGGTAACATGATTATAAAATTGAACACAAGTTGAAGTACTGTACTGTACAGTAAGCCTTTTATCATCTATACTAATATTATAAAGAGGTAAGGTTTGTGAGTTTGTATGTTTGTATGTTTGTAAGTTTGTATGTTTGTATGTTTGTATGTTTGTGACGTTGTAGAAAGTAAACTTGCGATCTACTGAACCGATTTTGAAAATTCTTTTACCAATAGGAAGCTACGTTCTTTGTGAGTGTCATAGGCTATATATTAGTCCGAAAAATGATAAGACTTTTTTGTTGTAGCAGGATTTGCGAAGTAAGTCGGAGAAAAAACGGGCGAACGAAACCGTTTTTTGCAAACGCTGCCTTACCCATGGGAGATATATAGTTGAGTCCTAGAGAAAAGTTGTAGAGCTTGATAATATCTACAAAAAAGTCCGCGGTAGCATATGTCTAACTTTTAGGTTTGATTCACTATAACCTCTTTTATGCTAACTAAATTTGTTATAAAATAAAGCATTGTTTGTGAAGGTATTTTTATAAAGATTATATTAATCCTTATCCAAATAAATGCGTTATTCAGTATAAGTAATTAATTTAAAAGAAATTTGCCCTTTACATCATTTAATTTCGATGAGTATCTTAGAAGATATCGCAGTTTCAAAATAATCATCAAGCGCGCAATAATTAATGTACAAGGCGCCGACCGGCGCGTTACGGTATCATGTTTAAATAATTTTACTGATTTGTATGATTTTTGGTATGGGCATAAATAGGACTTTAAGGAGTAAAATAGACTATAACTTATTTTCTTTCTGAACTTAACCCTGTAGTCTACGCGGACGAAGTCGCGGGCAATATCCTCATATAATTAAAACGTATAACAAAAACCTTGCGATCAAAGAAAAGTATACGTATTCAACGTAAAAGAATCTTGTATTAAAACTATTTTTAAAAAACAAGTGACAATATAATGATATAACCTTTTTCATATTTATTTAATTATGGCTTATTAATTCTAAAGGTCATCCGTGCGTGTTGATGGGCACCAGCAGTGTTGGGCAAATGTTAATTGAACTAACAATTAAAAATTAACAATTAATTAATTGTATTTGCAGTGACAGCAACTAACAACTGATTAATTGTTAATTGTGGTTTTATACAATTAACAATTGATCAATTTTTAGTTATTTTGGGGAAAAAAAATTGACAATTAACAATTAACAATTAATTTTTTACCAAGTATTAGTTTAAGTATTGGGTACATGCGTGTGCGGATTAAGCCTCTTAATACATTTACGGTACCAAATAGAACTCCTGAACAGCTTATAGAAGGGGTGCGGCAGAAAGAATCTTTTGTAAAGTTTATAACTGTATGGAATCACATAGCAATGCGCTGACGTTTGTTGCTACATTGCAACAATATGACGCGCAGGCGTTCTAATTGCATTACTTAAGGGTTTAGGTAATTGCGATGAGTGTCGGTGCAGCGCCGAGCGCGCGCGCCGGTGGTTTTGAGCCTCCAAAATGACCCTAAAATAGCATAAATATGACAAGCTAATTACCTTGTAATTTATCAAAATTTGCATCATAATCATTAAATGTTCTTTGAAAAGTACTGTTTTTGCTGAAATTACATTTACTTATATTAAATAATAAAAAAAATACCCATTTTACACGGCTTCTGCACCTAAATATTATTATAAATAAAGCTACAAATGGTGTTATATTGAAAGGAAAGCAATTGACATGAGTTCAATTGCATTAAAATAAATACACCAAGTGTTAGATAATATTCTAACCACAAGTTGAAACCCTTTTTAGGCAGACAATTATTTTGTTATTACGTTTTCAGTCTTAACTGAAAAACATTGAAATAGGGTATTATATAAATAATGATAATCTTTAAATTAATTCAGAAAGCAACACATACTTATATTTTAGGTACTCAATTTTAATGATAGAATCAGATAATGATAACTAAGTAGTTGTGTATTAATTGGTTTTAATTAATAAGAGAATTAGAATATGAATTAGTCTAAATCATGTACTTGTAATTGTTCTCATATAAGTAATTATATTTGTATATAGCCATGTATAAAATCCTGTTTGTAGGAGATGAAATAGAAATTATTGAGATATCACATGAGCCACTTGTAACAGTTAATTACAAGCCCTCAACTTCTTGTAAATTGTTGTATTGGGACATTATAATAATTAACTTGTAGTCTTTATAAGGTCAACAAACTGAAAACAAGAAAATATGAAGCAAGGACCTCTGATATTGGTGAAATTTTATGTAGGTCAAAAAATAAACAGTACCCAATTGTTTTATGTCATTTTTATAATACTCAATCATATGAACCATTGTTTGTTTTTGTAATTTAAGGTAAGAAGAAGAAAGTTACCACTATAAAGCTGTTAAAACAAAAAACAATCCCTCAAGGAAAATTATTTTAAAACTCAATTGGTCAATGCGCTATTGAAAAGAAGATTTATGACAGAAAAACTCCACCTTGAAATTTCATTATAAAAATTAAAATAAATAGGGGAAATTAAACCATAACCTTTTTTCAAATTAATATCCTAAATATACACAGCACCTCTTTATGTGTGTAATACTTAGGTACAGCTTTGTATCACAAGTGTCAATAAATACTATTTAGAGTGAAAAACCCAGAAATGAAAGAATAATATATATTGATGCAGGGAATAATCCCACAGTCTGTTGTATTATAAGCTGGCATCAACCTAGAGTCTGTTGATTATTTAGCATTAAATGAAAAGAAGTTTTCAACTGTAAAATAATTATTATTTATTGTTCTATTTCTAACATATAAATTATCATTATCACCTTGTGACTATATTGTGGATTTCTGGGATGTTTCAATTATATTCTCATGAATACTTGCATAGTCATTTTTTCAGTATTGAATATTATGTAGAGCTATACCTACACGCCACAGGTAAAAATCATTTTTTAATTTTATTTGAAGTCCAAGTTGGACACATAAAATTTTTTTCTTAAGCATGTCAGAAACTCTTTTCACAAGGTCTCAGCTCTTTGTGTAATCCTGTTCATCTGGTACTCTTTATTCTGGATTTAGTACAGGAGTCAAAAGATATTTCCTATGTGTGTCGCAACATTAATTTTGAATCACACACTATTTGAATGTTTAGAGCAAAGTAGCCTCATCTGTTTCTGTATGATTGACTGATGTAGCCTGCATGCTACCTGAAAACATCAAGTTTTAAAGTACAAGATAAATATTTACATCAACAATAGCAAAACTTTATAATACATACCAGGTGACTTTAGTTTGATATGGGTGTCATTAAATGCACTAATACCGGTTTGTATTATTATGAAGTTACTCATCCTTCTTGTAATTGGCGTGATGTTGTCTTTAAACAAAGGGCTAAGCTGTACCTACAATCTATACAATCAATTTGAGAGTTGAAAATTGTATGCTGAATAGTTGTTAATGTGAGTCATGGACGTAATATATAAACGTTTATATATTACGTCCATGATGTTAGTCTACTCCTTAAATTTCAACTTGCGAAAAGTCATAGTTGTTGACATATTAATGTTGAAAACATGTTTGAAATTAAGCGTATTTTTGCTTCGTAACGCACGTTTGACACTTTCTCGACGTTTTGTTATTCGTTACGTTAGGTACTCGGTTTAAACTTTTTTAAACTCTCAAAATAGTTTCTGCGTATTTTTTATATTTTAAGTTAGTTTTTATTGTAATACACATATCATTTTGTATGTAAAAGTATTTCTCACCACAATTTCGTTCTGATATTGACTTTTATTAAAGGACCTATTTTCTTTAAAAAGGAGAAGCAAAACGCAACACTAACGACGCGACAAGTAATGATAACACAAACGAAAACAAATTGAAAACATTCAACGACATTTAAAATAAATAATATTTTTTTGGCAGCGTTCTTAACAATATTATATAGTGGCCACTGGCACTGGTAGGTATATTACCGGCAATGTCTTTACTTAAATGAAACAAAATACAATATACATTCATAACAAACGGAAAGATACTTTTTTCCCAAATTTGCTGGAATTGCATATTCAGGGCAACCAAGATACTCTTCAAGACGAATCTAACGAGTCCAAAGTTGATAGAGTTGCGTCATTTAATTACGAAGTTCCGATGGCCACCTTCCAGCTCCATCATCAGACCCTGGTTACTATATGGTATCATAGAATTTGTTAAAACGAATCAAATGAGCCCAAACTCGATAGGGTTGCGTCGTTTAATTGCGGAGTTCCGATGACCACCTTCCAGCTCCATCATCAGACGTTGGTTACCATATGGTGTCATAGTACTTGTTAAAACGAATCAAATGAGCCCAAACTCGATGGGCTTGCGTCGTTTAATTGCGGAGTTCCAATGGCCATCTTCCAGCTCTATCATCAGACCCTGGTTACCATATGGTATCATAGAACTTGTTAAAATGAATCAAATGAGCCCAAACTCAGTGGAGTTGCGTCGTTTAATTGCGGAGTTCCGATAGCCACCTTCCAGCTCCATCATCAAATCATCTCTATATCATAATAATATTGCATTGCCATTCAATTTACATATGCATGCAAAATTTCAACTTAACCGGAAACCGGACAGTTGATCAAATTGAATTTGCAATTTTTAATTACAGATACAGAATGGGACAGGCGAAACTAAATAAAAGCTTGTAATTGAAAACCCCCGACAGAAAAACCTACATTCCATTTAAAACGTAAAAAAAATCTAATTTGAGTTTTTCACTCACGATTAAGTCATAGATATTCCCTTTGCGTGCTCTTTCATTTGACACCCCGCTAGAATATATATGGAGATATTCGGTTATGATTCCCCATTTTAACACCCCACAACTTTGAAAATACCAGATTTTGAGAGATTTTAATTTGTTATGTTTAGTTTTCCTACCTAGTCGTAAAGAGTATATGAGATAATTAACGTTAAACATCTACAAGGTCTGCGGACCACCCTTCCGTGCAAAAATAGCAAAATTTAATTGTTAGTTTTAATTTTTTCATCAATCGATTGAAAAAAATAATTGCAATAATTTAATCGCGATCTGCAATTGATGTGCATTAGTTTAAATAATTTAATTGAAACGCGCGATTAATGGTTAATTGCAATTGATTCAAATTCAATTAATTTAATTGCAATTAATTTTTTAGTCGATTGATTAGTTCAATTAAAAGTTAATTGATTGATGCCCAACTCTGGGCACCAGCCCTTATCACCGAATATACGTGGACAACTGGACAGTTCACATGCACTACATCCGGTGGGCGCGAGGTCACATTGTTTTAAAACTTTATGTAATTGTCAAAAACAATTGTTCACAAAAATCTCGTGTGAATGAACCACGTAATAATTCGTTCACATTAAAATAATGGAGTTGGCTGCAACATTCCTTCTTTCTCATTGTTAGGTAATAGGTTATAATACCGTAACATTTCATCGGATTTGCAAATGAGATCTAGTTTAGGTTTGAGTACTAATTAAGTTTAGTTATTATTGAGCAGCCTATTTGGACTTTACTCGATTTTCAGTTACATCGAAATTTCGTTATTTATCAACATTTATGCTACATTTGATTTTCTTTTTTGTTTTTTTAACCAAGTGTCTATAAATGCAAAACTTAGTTACACAATCTAAAAGCGCCTACTGCCGATAAACAATATGATAAGCTAAGGTTCAGAATTCATGAGATTTTTCCGCAATTTTTTTCTTAAGTCTATGTATTCAAATATCTAGGGTTCAACCCATATGCGCGCTAAAGTAGGTAAAAACTACATTAAGACATGTAATAGCTATGAAAATAGTTCATTATTAAACTGTCTGAAATGCGTTACGTTAGGCAAGATATATGAGCTAAGAGTATTGTAAACAATGAAACTCGGCCACAGAGGCTAGATACTTACCGTCTCCGAGCTGACATGCGCTAGTTCCCGACTCCGCGATAACCCACTGACTTAAGAATCTTTACTTAACGATGGGGAAAAGTTTCTACACATTAGCCGCTGCAGATATTTACACAGCCAACAAGTGTTACGACTAGAATAATATAGCTAAAGTGCTACTCCTTTTACCGATGCAAAAAGCTTCCTATGTTTGTTTTTTTCCTAGTACTTATTTATATTAGTTTTTATTTTATATTAGTCGGTCATTGCTTAGATATTATACATTTACCAAACATCTTGAAGAGTATGCTATGTTTTTATCGCCTTAACAGGTCTACCGAAGTTTGTAAACAAAATAGAGCAAAAACATAAAATAGGAAACACTTCGATCACCAAAAATATTGTAAGGTATTATACATATCTTGTAATTCTCTTTTTTCTGTTCTCGTGTCTTGAGAAACTTTATCAGCCGAATGTGTTTGACCAAGGTGTATTCACAGTTAATAGAGAAAACCATCTACAGTACATTCATATTTTTATTTTTATGAGTTGTAAAGGAAGAACCAAAATTCAACACTGGAATAGATTAAACAACTCCACATTAACCGCAGCAACAATGACGTAGGTTCTTTCTGTAGAAAACGAATATAAACTTGGGCAGTAAAAGCGAAACTTGTGAATTTCATAGCAACCACATTTCTATCTTGACACATTGCAGTCTGACACTTTGATTTCGTTACAGGTGCACGTGAAACCATCGGCACGTACCAAAGTTCAATCCGAAGTCACGCCGATACTTTCTACGAAGCGCACGCGCCTTCTCACGGTGAAACCGTGCGAAGAAAACTCCGAAGAAAATGCTCTTTGTCTCAACAGACAATAAAGTCCAATGTGTCAGATGACTGCTAAATATGAGAGCAAGGACGCCGCCCCGCGCCCGGTTAAAACCGGGTTTATTGGTGGTCTTCTTCTTGGCTATTGCCTCTGCTAATAGACCGCCACGATTCCTCATTGATGGCCAGTCTGAGATAGTAGTGAGGTTGAAGGAGGGAGCCGATACGCCGGTCGGTTAGTAAATCTTGTTATATTTACCATTGAGGCGTGTTATTGGGTTAATCTGCTCGCACGGACACCGTTTACAAGCGCTTATGCATAGTTTACGTTCTCGTAGTCCTTATGTAACAAGATGAAAGTAGATAAACGGCCGTAAACAACATGCATTTTTATGTGACGGGTTTAGCTACTTGTCATAGTGACGGTTTGTTACGTTTCCTGTACTTTATTCATACTTATTTTAACTTGTCTACAAAATAATGATCAACATAAAATGTAATTGTACATATTATTTACATGATAGAGTAGCAATTAGTGTCGTTATTATGTAAAATCATCTCACCATATGTAACGATTTTTAAATTACACCCAACATAAATAATGTACTTTTAGTCTTTGCGAAACGATTGCAGCATGACGCATGTTTAATGAAAATACCCGAAATTTCACTATGAAGCTCTGGTAACTAAGCCTATCCAATAATTTGTACGGGCAAGTATAACTGGCTAACTCAAAACTTACAAGAACATATTCAACGTAAAATTTGTATAAAATTTAATCAGACTGCCTCGTGGTCTCGCGGAGCAAGTGCCGTGAGATCTAAAGGTCTCCGAATCTAGGGCCAAACAGTGTTTTTTTGGATTTTTCAAGTTTGTAAATATACCCTATAAAGGGCTATAGGATTATGTCGGACAAAAGTAATTGACGAAAAGTAAATGTAGAAATGTGCTTCTGCCTACCTCATCGGGGAATAAAGTGTGAGGTTATGTATGTACATTATACGTATGTGTAATGTATACAATGTATTCTATCAAAGTTTCGGTAATACTTAAATCCGCTTTTATAAAAGTATAGAGCTGGGTCGTAGTTATATGGGAATGCAGTAAGAATGTAACGCCTGGCCGAGTTGGTACCACCTTAACACACTATGTGGCAGGAAATTACTATTCCGTGTAGTTCGATTGGAGGAATGCCGGCGACCCAATTTGCTTGTAATAGTTCGACGGATGATAAATACTCATAAGCGTCTCTCGTTAATCGACTCACTATTTCACTTCCACTGCACAAAACATACCATTAAGTGTGACTTTCCGTCGCCGATGAAAATGTCATCTTCTATGTTCGATCTGTTTTGGTCCAATTTTACATTTTTTTTAATTATACTCAACTTAAGCCTTGTAAGTGCCTCGTAAGTAGATTTAAGGTATCGTAAGGTATATCAACGAAGAGTGATGTCATCAGATGGGATATTTGTTCTTATTAATTCTTAGGTATATGCATGTAATAAAAGGCAATTGTATTTTACACAAGTAGATTAATCAGTATTTACAGATAATTGGTACATAGTAAGATCATATAAGTAGTGAGTAAGCAATTCATCCACAAAGTACATTCATTGGCGGAATATACAATCATTTGCCAAGTCAAATAGAATACTCAAACCATTTCCAGAGAAATAATTACGGCCCGTAATAGCCGATAGAGTTTAAAAGCGGTGTTTGCCGAAACATAAAACTTACAACCGGAAATTATTCATAGTGAGTGGTGGGGTGAAGTGCAGTGTTGCTACGACAACTGGCGCAAACAAAGGGAAGCCCTACGATCCCTACGCGTATTGTATAACGATTATTCATAAGTCCCGACTAGAAAACATTTCAACATGTTGTTTCAATACGACTATAATGTCTGAAGCAATAACAAAATGAATGGATGGCTGTTTTTCTTCTGGGAGTCTGCTATCCCCATGCTTTGATATTGGACTTTAAGCTTTTGAATTCTGGGTTAAGCCAAGTGAAAGAGGTTTTCGCAATCAGTTACAGGAAAGCGTCTAATGAAATAAATAGCCGTATATGTACCTACATGTTTTCGTAGACACATATAAAATCGGTTAGTTTGAATGTCTATTGTATTGTATTAACTATGTTGTTTAATGTGTGAAATAATGTATTTAAAAAATACAATCCTCTTAACCCACTTAGATGTAATATGATAAGATGTCTGTATGCCCCAGGGTCTATTCCTTAATCGGATAAAGCTGTATTTTTCTTTCTATATTTTAAAAATGTAACAATATGTAATAAGGTAGCCAAAAAACAAATGCATATCGCTCGTGTTGTTTCGTGTTAACTTTCACAAAGTGTCATTAACAGTTATAAAATGTAAACATTACTTAACATTACTATTAAATGTGTAGCTACTGTCTGATTCTATGAATTTCGCTCAACAGTTATATTTAATTACAGGTAGCCTAATATACCGTCTAAGGGGCGTCGACCCCGATGGAGATACGTTGACTTTTGGAATAAAAGACAAGCTGGGTAGTGATATATTAAGATTAGAAGCCATTTCATCCAACGAAGCTAACATTTATTTAGTTAAGGAATTAGATAGAGAGGTAAATTTTTTATTTCTATTTTAATATTAATGAATTTTATAAGAAGATTTAAATAGCCATGAGAAACCTGAGGAAAAACCCTGGATGATTGACAATCCTCTTAAAACTTGGTAAGTATCAAATTCACCATCGCGCACTCCCTCGAAGTGAAGACTAACTGTGGACTATTAGTTTAGGGGCCGATGAAATAAAAATTAACAACTTTATTACATTATGTAAATCATAAGCGTGTGGCTTGCGATCGAGATGCCTCGGGTTCCGTTCGGGATCAGACTAAGTGTTGACTTGGTTTTTGTTTGACTATCCTCTTGCGATTCGAAAATGTACTCAATAAAACGAATAGCAGCTGGAAGAAACATTTTCGTATTTTGTCTATGAACCATTACGGATTACCGAGAACTTACGTTCGATTATAATGACTCCTATCTGCCCATTTTTGAAGGAAAATTTGTTATCTTGATTCAAATACCTATGTAATACGAATGTTTTAAATTTAATGTATTTGATAGATTTTTAACACTATTCTTCCGCATACCAAACCTTATTTTTAATATTATTTCGATTGTTATAGACCCGAGATGAATATTCTTTTGTATTAACTTTGACTGATGGACACTTGGGAGATGGTAACTTCATCACGCAAAGCTTTTTGTTGTTAGTTGAAGACGTAAACGACAACGAACCTATATTTAAACCATATCCCTCCGCTATTACCGTAAAAGAAGGTGCATCTCCAGGAATACTAACTACTGTAGAAGCAACAGATCTTGATGAAGGCGCTTATGGACAGGTACATTTTATTATTTATTTTTAATCAATTCTATTGACGTTCAAAATATAATCCTAATACTATTGGCGCAGGCTGTTCAGTTGTGTTTCCTTTGCTCAAGCAATATTTAAGAACAAATCTTGACATTGTCAATGTCGTTAGTGCAAATAGTTTTTTCTCAAACAAAACAAAAATCAAAATAAAACTTTAAATAGTAAATGCCCCAGAAAGAAACAGTACAATCCGAAGAGACAGAAACTCTAACTCATATTATTTTTTTTTTTTAATATTTATTAGGTACTTTATCATTTACAAGAATTGGACGGTGATGTTGAAAATTTCGCTGTGCAAACTGTGAATGGAAAAGGTGTCGTTCGTTTAACAAATCAGTTGGATTACGAACGTAAATCTTTGTACCAGTTGAGGATTTTAGCCGTAGATCGTGCTAACCAAGGCCGAGTGAACACCGGCACTGCGGCTATATTGATTAAAGTACAGGATGTTGAGGATCAACCACCAGAATTTGTAGTCGCGAGTCCAGTAACTAGGATAAGTGAGGATGCACCGATCGGAGCCTCAGTACTTCAAGGTACAGTAATTGTTTTGGAAGGACTTTACAATCTATACAATCGATTTGAGCGACGGGGGGGGGGGGGGGGGGGGGGGGGGGGGGTAGATACCCCCCCTCGAAGGGGGGACTGCGGAACCTCATAGTTTTTTTTTTATGAATTTTTGAAAATTTTGAGGTTAGGTCTCATTTTGCAATGTATCCAATAGATTTTGTTGCGGTTTCTCAATGATTGTAAAGGGGAAAGGCGAGGGGTAGATACCCTCTACACCCCCCCCCCTTGAGGGGGGGGGGCTCGAACGCTAATTTTATTTTAATTATTTTTTGAAAATTACTTTTGAGCATACTAGTGACCATCTCTCCAATTTTCTTTTGCGTGATCATTAACCTTACCTGACCTAACCTACTCATTTTGTTTTCCACAGACATTTGTTTTCGTTTGTGTTATCACAACTCTAACCTAACCTAACCTATTCATTTGTTTTCGACAGATATTTGTTTTCGTTTGTGTTATCACAGTTCTAACCTAACCTAACCTACTCATTTGTTTTCGACAGATATTTGTTTTCGTTTGTGTTATCACAGTTCTAACCTAACCTAACCTACTCATTTGTTTTCGACAGATATTTGTTTTCGTTTGTGTTATCACAGTTCTAACCTAACCTAACCTAATCATTTGTTTTCGACAAATATTTGTTTTCGTTTGTGTTATCACAGTTCTAACCTAACCTAACCTATTCATTTGTTTTCGACAAATATTTGTTTTCGTTTGTGTTATCACAGTTCTAACCTAACCTAACCTATTCATTTGTTTTCGACAGATATATGTTTTCGTTTGTGTTATCACAGTTCTAACCTAACCTAACCTATTCATTTGTTTTCGACAGATATATGTTTTCGTTTGTGTTATCACAACTCTAACCTAACCTAACCTACTCATTTGTTTTGGACAGACATTTGTTTTTATTTGTTTTATCACAACTCTAACCAAAACTAACCTACACACTTACTTTTTATTTGGATTTGTTTTGCGGGGGGCTCCGCCCCCGAACCCCCCTTCGTCTCCTTCTAGTAAAAACAAAACAGCGTCGCGTCGTTAGTGTTGCGTTTTGTTTCTCCTTTTTTTTTGGATTGAATGTCAAAACGATATTGTGGTAAAAATACTCCAAAAATACTTCTACATACATTACGATTTGTATTACAATAAAAACTAACTTAAAATATAAAAATAATACAGTAAAACTATTTCAAGTGTTAAAAAAAAGTTTAAATCGAATAACGTAACGAATAACAAAACGTCAGAAGTGTCAAAAGTTGTCAAAAGTGCGTTCCGTGGCTAAAATACGCGTTTTTTCATACATTTTTAAGGAATTTCAAAAATTAATATCTCAAAAACTATGAGTTTCCGCAAGTTAAAATTTTAGGGGTAGACTAACATAAATAAGAACCATTCACCATAAAATTTTCAATTCTCAAATCGATTGTATAGATTCTACAGTTGAGCCATTGTTTTATTACACTAGTATTTTTAAGTACTGACTTGTAAAGATCTCTAAAGCTAGTATTAACTAAATGTTTTTTTCAGCTAATGAGAATATATTACTATGTATAATACCATAGTATAATATAATGGATGGTTGGCGCTTTCTAGGGGAGGCCTACGTTCAGCAGTGGACGGCGATAGGCTGATGAGATAATATAATACCTCTTATAGATATGATAATACTCAGTTGTTTGCAACTAGATATGCTGATGGACTGCAGAATGATAGTTTCATATAGATCTGTAACATTCTGTCTATAACTCAATAAATCTATAAAATCAACATTTTATGTGACTTAAAAAAGCCAGAATAACAATATGCAAAAATTTTAAAGTTGTACCTACCTTAATCTTTTTTCTATTATTTATTCAGTCAGAGCAATTGATGGAGACCGTGGCATCAACAACCGTATATCATACAGCATCATATCTGGTGGTGAAGAACACTTTGACATTGACAGTAGCTCTGGTGTGGTCTTCACTGTTAATGAGCTGGACAGAGAAGATCCGAATAATAGCAATGGCGCTTATATACTGGAAATCTTGGTGAATATAAAAATATGTTGATAAATCTTTCATAAACCATTATATAGCGTTTTATATTTAAATACTAAAATAAAACAATTATAAAGTAATTATATGTTGAACTTGTTTATACAATGTCGGTACATCTTTGGGCCTAACCTCTATTTGTTTTTGCATACCATCACAACCTAATTAGAATTTGTGTTAAAAACAAATATACTATTTCTTATAGGCAACAGAGGAGTCTCATACTGTGTCACCAATGCCAAGTGCCACCACCGAGGTGACAATAATAGTTACTGATGTAAATGATGAGACACCAACATTCCGGAGCAAGAGATATGTGGCAGAAGTGCTTGAGAATGCACAGCAAAACACACCAATCACTTTCCTTCAAGATGCTATTCCAGAAGTATTTGATTATGATCAGGTACATTTAAGTATCCTTTCAATTATTAAATAGTTTCCACTGATAAAGAAATAGGTTGTGCAAGAAAAAGTTTGAATATTATTTCTGCAAATATTTCATAATATCCGTTGCCACACTTCAGAACGATTGGTATTATTAATTCTAAATCTAATTTAAAAACAGAGATTCATTAAAATAGAATTAATGTTACTTATTTTGAGTCCATGCATTTTCATATAATGCAATGTGACATACTTTAACCATACATAAGAGTAAAACTTTTTGTGTTCAAATTTCAGGGCAAAAATGGAACCTTTGAACTGTATTTAAGTGATGATAATGGTGTGTTTGATGTGACACCCTTCAAGGGTATCAATGAGGCTTCATTTCTAATAAGAGTCAATGATGCATCATTCTTGGATTATGAGAAGGTTACAGTAATGAATTTTAGTCTAGTCGCAAAAGAAATTGTTACCAAAGATCCTAAGATGAGGTGAGTTACCTTCAATATATTGAAAAATTTAAATGGTTTTACCTGTATAAGTATTTTTTCTTTTTATGAATCCTTTAAATATAATTAATATTCCTTAAATATTTTTTATTTTTAAGGTAAAATATTTGAGAAGAATTAATGTTTCATTATTATTTGCATAGTACAATTTATTTTGCATAATGCTTTCTGTGTTATTAAATCCCTTGTATTTTCTCCTCATTTCAGTGTAGTCCCAATAATGGTGCACATAAGAGATGAAAACGACAACTTCCCAGAGTTTACCCAGTCTTTATACACTGTGTCTATACCAGAGAACTGTGGAGTAGGCACTACTGTAGCCTGGATTCAAGCTATGGATGATGATTCTGATAATTACGGTACCAGGGGTATAAGGTATACCAGTCTCAGTGGAAGTATTGCTGATCTGTAAGTATTTTTTGTTTTTTTAAAACAGACATTAAATACAATTACATAGAAACACTTGCAATTTCATAGTACCTGTCAACTAGATCAAACCAAACTGTTGGCTAGTTTGTATCTTGGCCATGATGTTAACTATAATTTACCCTAATATTTGCTCTTTAAATGTAATAACCCAACCTGATAATCTGTTCAGTAACATATTTTCCACCAGTAGTCTTTACACCATACCATTCTGATATCAACAAAGCCAAAAATTTTCACGGCAGGATTTTGCCTACCCACAATTACTTTCTACTTTCAGTTTGACCCTCAATCCTATCTCGGGGGTGATAACAGTGAAGCAGGCCGGTGGTGACCACTTAGACCGGGAGTTGGTGCAGCGCCACTATCTCACGGTCGAAGCTCGTGATGACCTGGGCAAAGGAAACCGGAACACAGCCCAGCTCATCATCAACATTGAGGATGTGAATGACAATGCTCCAATGTTCCTAGCCAATAAGTATGAAGCCAGGCTGCTGGAGAATGAGAAGCAGTTTGAAACACCGCTTGTTCTAGAAGCTAGGGATATTGATTTGAATGGTAAACAATCCCCATACAATATATGCATTTTGTGGTATTTATGAATTAGTAAGTTATGGTATAAAACTAAATGGTATTAAAGCATGATAGTCTCCTAGCATAGTTCGCTAGATACTAGCTTCCAAAACTAGAAGCCTCTTGTTCATTGCCCACAAGAGACAAATGTTTGTGACTCTTGCATGTAATTATATATAACTTATTCAGCCTGTATATAGATTTTTGTATCAAACTAAATAAGTAAATAATGTTTACGGTGGTAGATGAATCGCAAATTAAGATTAATATTAATATATCTCCAAATGTTTCAGGTACAAAAAACAGTCACATAGAGTACTCAATAGTTGGAGGCGATTATAAAGACAACTTCACGATAGATCCAAATTTGGGCATCATCACTCCTGTTGGGGGATTAGACTTCGAACAAATACCAGGAGATAACAGCAACATACGACCCATACAACTTACTGTAAGTGTAAATTGGTTGCATTATTCAATTGGAAACAAATATCACCATAATTTAAATGTAACATGATCAAGGAATTCATAGTTATTCCATGTTATAAAGAAGGTCCGCAAATTTATTAAAAAATAGCCCAAAAATTGGTTAAATATTATAAATATTGTATTTCCCTTTTTAAATCCTGGTATTCTATCAAAGGTTTTTGGCTAAATTTGATATTTTTAAACCATTTATTGTAGGTACGTGCCCGTGACTTTGGAGATCCGCCATTGTCATCAACCGTTCCAGTCACTATCTACGTGCAGGACGTGAACGACCACGCGCCCATGTTCCAGCAGATGGTGTACAAGCGATCCATACCCGAGGACATGCCGGGAGGAACTAGCGTTTTGGAGGTGCGTAATTTTTATTAACAATAATGTACTTGTTGTAAAATACTCTTAATTACATATGTTTTTTGATTTGATTCATAGAAACAGATTTAAGGAAAATTTTCTAAGGAAAAAAAATGACTCTTCAATCAAATTAACTTCAAATACGTGTTGGTTGTTTGAGGTTTAACCAACTTCTATTTATGTAGCATTTTAAGAATTTAAACTTAAATGTCGTTTATGATTGCTCAGTTTTGACAGGCACAGTTTTAGTGCAATGTTGCTTGTTTTTTTTTCTTGTATATTCCTCTCGTTTTACACCTCTATTGTTCCAGCCTTTTATTTACATAGGTCCCCTTAAAACTCTGTATCCAATTTCTATCCAATTACTTGCCTCTCGTCATGCTAACAATTCCTTTTTATGATTTCAATACGTCGCCATAACATTTGTCATTCCTCACCTCCCCCCTTTTTTTGAATCCAATACAGTATACCTCCATAGCTAATCCGCTCTGTATTTCATTTTTAAGGTCGTACACATATAAAATGTGACCTTGGTACTTCCGTAAATACCCTGCACTACCCTTATTCATAACTTCTTATTCTCTCTACTATCACCTTTCCGTCCACTTCCATTCATCTGCATATTTCATATCTCATTCTCGAAATCAGTTACAACAATCGATTCCATGCATCTATATTCTAATATGCTCTCATCCTGTGCTTGTCCTTACTGTCTTCAATCCTAATCTTCGATGCGAATGAGAAAGAGGCACTTAAATCGTGGGAAGGAGTAAATTAGTGTATGCCTGGCCAAATCAGGGGGCTGATAGTAATTGTTTTATGTCAGGTGAAAGCTCGCGACCTGGACGGTTCATCGCCCAACAACCGCGTGGTGTACCGCATCCAGCGCGGCGCCGCCGACAAGTTCGTGATGGACGCGCGCTCCGGCCGCATCAGCGTCGCCAACGGATCCTCGCTCGACCCCGACAGGAACAACCCCAAGAACAACCGATACACGCTCACTGTCGTACGTACTCTCTGTGCTATTATTGCTACCTGACGCCATAGTTCGTAATGGACTGACTAGTTGCATTTGGTAAAATAAGGATATTATACTTTATTGTGGTGTGTGTGTGTTGTAGCCTACAGAACCGCTAATCAACACGCATTATCAGTGTTTCTTTGACTGGATCCAAGCGTTTCTTGGTCACATGTTCAAAAATTGTATCTATCCTAGGACCTTTAAAAATATCCTGAAGAGAAAACTGAACATGCCAACAAATTTGAAAAAATGTATACTTTATACTCTTTCTCATCACCATCCATGGTGTACACATGTATCTAATGAGATGGTCATATAATTTAGTCATCACTCGTGAACTTTACATTTGTATTTATTATCTTCAGGTAGCGTTGGATGGCGGTATTGGCGATCAACAACTCAGCGCCGCAGTGTTAGTCAACATTACCATAGTAGACGTCAACAACAAACCGCCGATCCTAGTAGAACCCGCTCCGATTACCGTGCGAGAAAATATACTGGTACGTTAATGTACAGTTTGGTCACAAAAATGTAATTATCACTTGAAATTTTCACAAAAAGGATTTAATCCAGGATCCGAATTTGAAAAAAAAATCTAAACATTTGACTAATTTATGCTGTAAAATTCGAGCACTATGAAAACTTAGACACTGACAAGTGAACATTGACAAAAAAGCGACCACGTAGTAAAGAAAAAAAAAGATATATATATAAAGACTCAGCACTTAAAAGAAGTAGTCCTAATGAGCTCGTCCAATCGTATTATTAATTGAATTGTCAACCTAAAAAGTATATTCTAAGCATCTTCATCATCAGCCCTTATAGGTCCTACTTTTGCGCACGGGCCTCCTCTACCTTCGAAAGTGATAAGATCTTAGTCCACCACGCTGGCCTAGTGCTGATTGGTGGACTATGCATCTTATGACCAAAGATATAATCACAGAAAATTTATTCATGGTTGCAGGTTGGCACGCCAATATTCCGCGCCCAAGCCCACGACCCGGACGACCAGCCAGTACTGAGATATGCCATAGACAAAGCGAGCAGTATGGCGAGAAACGAAGACGGAGTTATCATACCTGCCTCTGAATATGATTTTCTAGCTCTATGGGATCTTAACGCGGTGGATGGGTCTTTGAGGGTTGTAAGGTAAGAACTTTTTAGTAATAGAAACACATGTTCTGTTATTTGATAGCTATGAAATTTATCAAAAATATTTTTGAATATGGAAATAAAAATATATCACAAATATTCGTGGACATACTTCGTTGCTAAGTTAAATTTAGGTCTACATAACTCATACACTACTGACTCAACCAACTATTAAGATGTTCAGTATTAAGATGTAATCTGAGTAAAACATACAGTAAAACCAAAATGAACACAAGTGACAACAAAGCATATTCTTTCACCTGAATCTTCCCTATTTACACAATTAGCGAAAACAGGAATATTTAATAAAAATAGTACAAAAATCTATTTTTTTCATTTCGCAGATTACTAGACCGCGAAAAAATCGAAACCATAAAGCTAGTGATCACGGTAGAAGACATGGCGGCGGTTCCGGGCGGCCCTAGACAAACCGCTTCCGCCACGCTCACTCTGACCATAGACGACGAGAACGACAACAACCCAGCGTTCAGGAAACCGTTCTACAAGACCTCCATCACTGAGAACTCAAAGAACGGACTCAACATCGTCCATGTCATAGCCGATGACGCCGACAAAAATCGAACCATGACGTACTTTATTGAAGGTAGGTGGAATAAAAGAGGTGTAGGTAGCTTCATATAAGTGATTGTCACTTTTTTATTGTGAATTGTAAAGGAGGTCCATGTACAGCAGTGGGAAGTATATGAGTTGTTGATGTATGGGTATCATGGATGTGTGTATCGACATGCGAGAATTATTTGTGGTTATCTTCCAAATAATATAGTCGGCAAACTCACTCTCGAAACAAATGATTTCTTATTGACTTTTTGTGAAGAGTTAAAAATTTACTTTCATATAACAAAAGCTTACAAATATTCGCGTATTTTATTTTCAGGTCGAGAAGAGCTGTTGAGCCTGGTGCACATGGACGGCAGTACGGGCGAGCTCGTGGTCGCCAATAAAATAGACCATGAAGTGTACCCATGGATCAATCTCACCGCCAAAGCTGTGGACAGCGGTGTCCCTCCGCGGTACTCTGTCGTCGATATATTTATACAGGTAATTTATCGATTATAATAGAATCTAGTAAGTCATTGTAGATATTAATCATGTAGAAATTTCAAAGACAATTTCAAATGAGTTCTCTAAGTCTATAACCTCTATAGTCTACACTCTATGTCTATAGGATACTTAATTGTTAAAATATAAAATAGACGTACAAACGTACGTATAACTACTAAATATATAAAAGTCTTTATATTTTTGCCGTGTCAAGAATACGTATTTTTGGCGTGATGAATGAATGATATTTCTTTCTTTTATTTTACCATATTTTTTCGCAAAAACAGGTGTTAGATGAAAATGACAACAATCCTATATTCGAGTCGTCAGCATTTGAGTATCGCGTGCGTGAGGACGTCGAACCTGGGACTACGATAGCTACCATCACTGCTAAAGATGCTGACTCTGGGGAATATGGAAAAATCACCTATCTACTTGATAGGATGTCCACGCAGGTAAATTAAATTACATATATGTACCCCATATAAAAACGTTTGTAATATGAACTATTTGATATCTTATGACGTTAAAATTAATGCACTCGACAGTCAATAATTCCGATCCCACACTTAATACAAATTTTAGTGGGTACCAGAAACTATGAGAGACTTTCTAGTGCCACACACACCACGACATGAAACAAATATTTGGATGACACGGCAATTTATCTCGGTGCGGGAATCGATTGCGCTGCCTCACGTTTCACAAATTGTGTCCAGCTAACTACAAAAGAAACCATTTATCAGAAAAATAAATATTTTTTGATTTTTTGAGTGGAATATGCCAATTAATCCCAAATTCTTCCCAGTTATTTTGAGATAAGCGAAAAAAAAATGTGTTTCAGGGTAAATTTCTAATAAACGCGGATACGGGTGCGCTGACTGTATCGGACTGGTTGGACCGCGAGACTCAGGCCACGTACAACTTGGTGGTGGAGGCGTGGGACAACTACCAGTTCGGGTACCTTAGCGGGGAGAGCCGGAACGCTTTCAAACAAATTGTGTAAGTTATAATAATTTTAATGCTAGATAAATTGGTACTTTTTTTTGGAGTCAGTCTTAAGAAATGAAACGTAATAACAGAAGCAAAAAATCTTTCAATCTGGATCGATCTTGTAGTGTCTTGTTTCGCGAGCTTTTTCTAGACAATTGCGCCACTGGGATATCAAAACTTCAACATTATTAAAAATGTTACAAAAGAAAACATTGTTACGTTATCATCATTCCTCATCAGGATATTCTCATTTATATGTCAAATTACTTATGTTCAATTTTTATCTTTAAGATTATTGTTATTCAAAATTTATAACGCAAACTGGGCTTACGCTCTTCAATAGAAGTACCGTCACTATGAATAAGGAAGTTTGTGTACTAACATTTATTTTCCGTGTCAGTGTGCACATAGAAGACGTGAACGACAACCCGCCGGTACTGCAGCTGCCCGCCGACTGCACCACCATCACCGAGTTCCATAACCACCGGGATCCTATCGTATCCGTATCCGCGACTGACGCGGATGATAATACCCAACCTAATGGACGGGTGCAGTTCCACCTTGTGGGAGGGAAGGGATACGGTACGGAATGTTGACTAAAAGTTAGTTTAATGAAGGGTTCAAACTCAAGAGTTGACTTCAGTTTTGATTCCTCATGATTTCAAGTGACTTATCTGTACTTACCTATTCTAAGATTAGAGTAACTAAAGTGGACATTGACTTAAACATTTTTTAAGTATTGACTTATTATATTATGTCGCCATAATGAAAAATTGAATAATTTTATAATCTATAATTTTGGATCTTAGTTTTTTTTTTCATTTATTTTTTTTACAGTTTTGGATACGTCTCTCCAATTGGCGCGTGAGCGTGAGCGCGATTTTTAACCTAACAATTTACTATCATAAAAACAGTACATATCTTTCTATTTGCACAGAACTATTCCGTTTCGAGCAAGTGGGCGGGGACGCGAACACGGGCCGGCTGTTCGCCAAGCAGTCGCTGCAGGACCGTTTCGGCAACTACACACTGTCGCTGGAGGCGCGCGACCTGGGCTCGCCCTCACTAACGGCGCGCGGGGAGCTGCGCCTGTGTGTCACGGACTACAACGACCACGCGCCCGTGTTCGTGCACCCGCCGCAGAACGTCACTATTAAGATACCTGAGGTAAGGTTTGGGGGGGGGGGTGTAAAATGACGTCACTATTAAGATACCTGAGGTGAAAGGCAGGGAGAGGGGGTTTTGGGTGTAAAATGACGTCACTATCAAGATACAGGAGGTGAGGTTTGGGGAGAAAGGGAGTTTGATGTGTAGGATGGTGGTTTGAGTATAGTGTGGTGTGGTGGGAGTTCAGGGTGGTGATGGCCTCGAGGTTTAGGCGCGCGGTCGAGAATCTCGGCGGTCGCGGGTTCGAACCCCAGGCACACACCTCTAACTTTTCGAAGTTATGTGTGTATTCACATTGAATTATCACTTGCTTTAACGGTGAAGGAAAACATCGTGATAAAACCTGCACATCTAAAAAGTTCTAAGGAATTTCTTAGGTGTGTAGTCCGCCAACCCGCACTAGGCCAACGTGGTGGACTATGGCCTAAACCCTCTCAATGGTAGAGGAGATCCGTGCTCAGCAGTGGGCGTATATGGGTTGTTGAAGAAGAAGAAGATGATGATTGATGAGTGAATACTGTAATGTGAATTCACAATTAAAAAAGAGATATTACACTTTTTGATGTTTTGTTATGTATTTCAGCAAATCTGATTGTAATTAAATAATTTTCACGTTATTTCTAAGGCCAATTCTACACAATATTTGTATTTTGGTGTGAAGTTGTCATATACAGTAGCATTATTAAAATAAAAGCAAAAGTTCTGTTGTAAATTAATCTACAAATACACAACTATTTTATTGTCTATTCATCTACATACCAAATTTAAAAAAGCTTGAACATGATATACTAACAAAAGATGACAGTACTCAACAAATCACCATCACCAGCCAGTACTATATACAAATACCCCCCCCCCCCCCCCCCCCAGAACGCGACAGTCGGCACCCCCGTAGTAGAAGTGCGCGCGATCGACGCGGACATCGGGCCGAACGGCGCGGTGCGGTACCGCGTGCGGCGCGACGCGGCCGGCGCCTGGCGGGCCTTCGCGCTGCACGCCGCCGCCGGCACGCTGCGCCTCGCCGCGCCGCTCGACCGGGACAAGCAGACCACCTACCAGGTATGTATACACTGCCCGTAGGTAACAGTAGATCAAGAACGTGAATCCATCGTGAGTGAATCAAGAAAGTGATAGTAGTACTAGGTTAGGAACTGGTATTGTAACACGACAAACAGACCAACTACCAGGTACATAATGACAGTAGGTACTTGCTTAAGAACACGGGTTGGACCACGCCATACAGATAAACTACTAGGTACACACAGCCAGTAAGTAATAGTAACTCAAGAACAGAAGATGAGACACGACGAACAGACCACGTACCAGGTATATATACACTGCCAGTAAGTAATACTAGCTCAAGAACAGGGGATGAGACACGACGAACAGACCACGTACCAGGTATATATACACTGCCAGTAAGTAATACTAGCTCAAGAACAGGGGATGAGACACGACGAACAGACCACGTACCAGGTTACACACACTTAAGTATCGAAGTCGTCACCACGACTCGACTCGACAGGGACAAACAGACTACGTACCAGGTTTATACTGACATTAGAGACTAACTGAAGAACACGTGTTACCAGGTACACACTGACAGTACTAATAGATTAAGAACAGAGGTTGAGACACCTCAAATAGATCAACTACCAGGTACACACTAACAGTAATACTGTGCAGGCTCAAAATATTGCTTACAAAGTTCCCAATAATTTCTTTTTTAATCTTTGGGTGCGTTCCACTAAGCGCCCACAACAATCAACGCTCCTAGAGTCGTTCGTCATAAGAACCGCGGTTGTTGTGGTGGCGCCAAAGACGTTACTCATGACGTGACATGACTTACACTCATGCGAAGCTCACGATAACCCATCTAATAAGGTGGGTCGAAGTGAGCGTGATCTTGTGAATGCTTATTGGAATGCTCCGTTTATTGAACGAAATACATTTAACATAAAAAAGAAAATGTCCTGACCACACAATAAAACAATTAACATGTAACGCTTTTGAGCCTCTATGGAAGACCGCTAATGCTAAATAACTAGTTATTAGGCGTTTATTTAATTTGCCACAATTTATATTGCACCATGTTAAGGGGAAGAATGCCAATACTCGCCACGCTTGGCAGGCGGGTTGGCGAACGCAGAGCGTAGTGTCTCGCAATAATGACGTTGCTGCCTGTCACCGGTCAGCAAGATAGATTGCTGTATGCGAGCCGCTTCCGACACAGCACTTTGGAAGTCTAAGGGAGGCCTTTGTCCAACAGTGTACACCTTTCGACTGACGATGACGATGATGATTGTGCGCCACAGAAAAATGGACTGCATCAAATGGCGGTCTTATCGCTGTATGCGATTTCTTGAAGAATAAAGGGAAAATCGTTTTACGATCAAATTAAAAAAAAAAACCCTTGCCCAATTTGGCATTTTATCTTTTCTTTGTCAGCTGATAATTGAAACCTTTTATGTAGATTCTACTTCAATTTCAATAAAAAGGCTAATTAGGTTGAATATCGTCAGTGGCGCTCCAAAAAATAAGCTGATTTTATTCGTATTTTTTAAAATAAATCAGAGATCAATTCAATCATTGCTGGGCATGAAACGTTTATTTGTATAAAAAGTCTTAAGTATTTATATCACAATTCGTAAAAACTTTAATAATGTAAAAAAATCATCCTAGGTAACTAAAAATCAATCCATGGATTTTACCAATAAAATACGTTTACAAATGATGCTGTTTTATAACACGTTACGAATGTAGAAAACAACTCGTGTAAATCTCGGATAGAAACAATCCGAGTTTAACATATGCTCCGGCGATAACAGTCAATGAGATGCTTATCGCATAATGTATACTTTAAATAACATTATGTATATCTCGAGGTCCTGTCGTCACACCGTTTTATCGATAACCTTCCGAAGGTTACATTTGTCATAATGGCTGGACGTCACTAGAAATATCAATAAGTTTCGACTATAATGTGTTTCGTATGATCGTTATTGCAGAGGGCATCCTTGGGAGTTGTTGTTGTTTACTCTACTATTTATATGGGTTTGTTTATGAGTTGTGTCGTTCGGGCTAGTTTGATAATAAATCCTATAGTTATAAGACCTAGTAGAGATACTTATAGCTGTCCACGTTAATTTCAGATAGTAAATTCGCGGTATCTTTTTTAAAAGGTATCTTTCGTCAAAAAATAGGCAAAAAACAGTAAAGAATTAACTAAATGTCGAGATATTAATATAGCTAAAACAGAATATCAGTTCTTACCGTATTATAATTCGACCAAGATTATCGATATTATGGGTACCTGGCACAAATCTATAGCACAAAAGGTCAAATTTAAATCTTTACATTTATGCAGCTACCATTGGGGTTCCATGAATTACAAATTTCAAAATACCTGCTTATTTCTAGTATCATAACCACTTATTTATAGATAATATTGCAGTCTAAAGTCTTAGAACAATGAGACTACCGCGTACTTTTCTTTTCAGCTCCGTATAGAAGCGTACGATCTCGGCCTACCAACTCCCCTAAGTTCAGACCTAGATTTAACGATTTACGTCCAAAATGTAGACAACTACAGACCTCGTTTTCCCATGAAGAAAATACATATGAACATCACTGAAAACCAGAAAGATAGTGGCTTGTATTTACCAAGCGTCATCGAAAGGGATGAGATAGATCGAGGGGACGAACCGGTGTTACCTGTGTGTTACTACATCGTGGCGGGGAATGAAGACAATACGTTTGAATTGCATAGCGGTACTCACAGGTAACTACGAAATATATTCACATAATTATTTCGTTACAAGTATATCTACATATTTATTATTGGTAGCCCCTTTTGCAATTTAAGGTCTAAAACTTTAATTAAAGGTTTAATTTATTCAAAACACTTTACATTTCCAAATGTATAGGTGTGAAGTGATATTCCCAAAAAATAATTGTGGATTAAATAAATGTAAATATTAATAGAAATATTGTTCAATATCTAGGTAATATATAGTATGTTCTTTAACCTTACGTAAAATTTCAGATTACTCGCATTAAAACCATTAGATAGGGAAGTAAAAGCGAACTACACATTAACAATCCTAGCCACTGAGGATTGTGTGACTACCCCCAAATATAAAGAAGAAGAAGACGCTATCAGCGCCCTAAAAGTGGAAGTAACAGTAAATGATGTTAATGATAACCCACCGAAGTTCGTTAATAAGATATTCACTGGAGGTATTACTACTGAAGCTGATTTTGGTATCGAGTTTATGCATATTAAGGTGAGTTTTGATAATTATTTTCATTTAATGCTAGGAACTATTGTTTATAATACTTTCATGGCGACGACGCAGACTGCCATCAAAACGTTGGAAAAGAAATCTATAAGGATCCATATCTACCCGCGAATACGCTTAAAAACATCATGAAGATTAACAAAGAATTGGATTAACGCCGCATTTTTTAAACAGATTTGTAAAGATCTGTACTTTTTATCATAGGTGTGTTGTTATGGAACTTAAATAAGGCTAAGTGAACGCAGAAAGATATTTATGTTGAATTGATGTAAAAAGATTGATGGCTAAGTCGATGATCGTTGGATATTTGAAAATATGTCTGTTAAGACTGTGGTAAACCAGAAACAATCTTCCAATCTAAATTTAATTAG
This sequence comes from Cephonodes hylas, assembly GCA_030295005.1. Lineage (NCBI taxonomy): Eukaryota > Metazoa > Arthropoda > Insecta > Lepidoptera > Sphingidae > Cephonodes > Cephonodes hylas. The sequence continues at coordinate 10,319,494 of AP025366.1, forward strand.
ATATTGTTTTATATGTAAGTAAACTATATTTTTGTATTATAAAAATAATTCAATTTATTTCCAGGCGTCAGATATAGATGAGGGAGAAAATGCTAGAATAAGCTATTACTTAATAGGTGAAGTAAAAGAAACCTTAACAGAGGGCTTGGAAAACTTGGCTGTATCTCCATTCCTGGTGAATGAAAAGAATGGAGCAGTAACTTTGAACTTCGATCCGCAGAAAGGGATGAAAGGATATTTCGATTTTAAAGTAAGTGACGTCATGTGATTTTGAAAGTTTATTATATATGAAGTAGAATTATTTAAAAACAAGTCGTCATTTCTACATCGCATAACTATGTTAAGTATCGCGCTGAGATCCGGCTTCCCTGACCAACAGATTTTATTGAAAATGTAAGGTTTCTGATTTAGCTTATCCACTAGATAGATCAAAACAGAGTTATAGGTAGATACACATTTCAGGTACTTCTTGCCCACCTTTCTAGCCTCCTTTATAGGACGCGGGTTTTTAGTTAGTAGTCAATAGTCAGTCTTTCGGGCCCAATGTAGCATTAAAACTTAGCATTGATGTGGCTGCTGTCCCCCATTTACCCTTTCCAGCCCCCTTTCCCAGGGCTGTTGTTTAGATGCCCAATTTTTTCCCCAATAAGAACTGTATACCAATGCCGACAATTTTATATCATTCCAGGTTCTAGCCAACGACACAGGAGGGTTGCAAGACGAAGCACGAGTATTCATTTACCTCCTTCGCGAAGATCAGAGAGTACGTTTCGTTTTACGCGCTCACCCTTCAGAGGTTCGCGACAAAATACACGTGTTTCGGGAACATTTGGCTCGAGTAACAGACTCAGTCGTGAATATTGATGATTTACGAGTACACGAGAATAAGGACGGCTCTGTGGACAATACTAAGACTGATCTATACCTGCATTTGGTCAACGGTCAAGACCATTCGGTTATGGAAGTCGAACAAGTACTGAAGCTGGTCGATAAAAATATTGAGCAGTTGGATGATCTGTTTAAGGTGAGATTAATGTTCAATTAGTATTATACTAGGAAATATTTCAATATTTTCTACTGTTAGATTTCATTTTCATTTCATAAGAAGAGTTTCCTTTATATTACGAAGGATTAGCCGCAAAAATAAGTTTATAGGATAAATTATATTATATTGTTCGATAAACAGATCTTCTATTCTTTTTCATTTGATAATATAATCCTACATAAGTATTTCAAATTAGATCGACCTCATTTACAAAAAAAATAAGTGTAGGTATTTAGAAACTAAAGATTCAAAAGACATCATTTCAATTTTAAATATATTTCTTTTTCTACCTTCGCATTCTTCACGGCCAGTGTCCATTGTATTATTGTGCAGGAGTTCAACGTGCTAGACACTCAGCCGGCGGAGTACCAACCGCTGACGGTGGAGTCCATGTCTACCAACCAAACGGTGTTCTGGCTGGCGTGGACGTCGCTGTTGCTGGGCGCGCTGCTGGTGTTGGCACTCATGATGTGCGCGTCACAGCGGGCGGACTACCTGCGCAGGCTCAAGGCCGCCACCGCCACCGCTTACTGTGAGACTTTGTACCAATTTTACAGCCTCGTGGCGCAGCTAGACACCAGCTTGCGAAACGAGAGGCCGCGGTTTCGATCCCCGCACCGAGACAAATGTTTGTGTGATCCACAAATATTTGTTTCCGGTTTGTGTTTGAGAGCGTAAAGTCTCTCGAAGCCTCCGATACCCATGACACAGGGCTTGTAAAATAGTGTGAGGGCAGAGCTACGTATATGACTGTTGGGTGTATTTATTTGTATTCAATCTGTATAGACATCGCATCACGTTGGGAACACGATATCTTATAATCCCCTTATAAATGTATTCTAGGAGCACGAGTTCCGTCAACCATGTCTTAAATCTGAGAAAATTGAGACGCGGAGCTAAATTTCCAGCATCGGAGCTAGTGCTGAAATATAAAAAATATATAAATGCCTGAGCCGGAAATTGAACCCGGCACCTCTCAATCAATCGCAATATACCATTGCCACGGGACCAGCGAAGGGGCTTTGTTATAAATCTGTCAATGAAAAGTTTACAAAATGCTATTAGAATTCAGATATCTTTCTAGAAGCTTTGTTTAATTGACGATAAAGGATTCCTACAAGGAAAATGTCGATAAATTCATAAATATGTAGTTTGTCATTTACTTAACGTCCAAAAATATCACAATTTTAATATACATAATATAGTTGTTACCCGTATGCGAAACATTCGATTTTAAAATATAATAATATCTTTTCCCTGTATTTAGCACTTTTTCCGTTAGTGCTCTACTTCTTAAGGTCGTAGCGTGATAATGTATAACGCAGGGCTTCCCAAACTGTGCGTCGCGACGCCCTGGGGCGTCGCGGCAACATCCGAGGGGCGTCGCGAGGCGATCGGCAAACATTTGCTGTCCGTATTTTTCTGATAACCTCATATTACGCTAACTACTGCTGTTTTTATTTCCAGTAAAGTAGGTAGTTTTGATGATGTTGCGTCGCAAGAAAAATAATTATCATATAGGGCGTCGTAGTGTAAATAAGTTTGGGAACCCCTGGTATAACGTATAACTTTCCCCGACAAATGGGCTATCCACTATTGAATTTTTTTGAAATCAAACCAGTAGTTCCTGATTAACGCGTTTTTACAAAATCTGTGACTTTATAATAATAGGATAGGTGTTCTCGCAACGAAACAATAAAAGGAAGAAAAACGAACAAAGGCCCTTTGTAAAGTTGAATAAGAGCTGTTTGAAATAAGTTATCTTTAAATAGCCTTCCCGTATTAACATGCATTCTAAAGTACAAAATGGTTGCCTTATAAACAAATATTTCATGTTTTGAATGACAAGGAGCGCTTACGAAAAAGATGGTAACACACTCTCACTGCTACATTAAAAAAAATAACTATAGTCTCGTTATGTTTACTAATGAGTGTTTTACGCATATTTCAATTTTAACTTCTGTTGTATATAGAAATGTGTACAAAATAGAAGTTAAAAGTATTTATTAAAAATAAATATACGAATGTTAGAATATACGAATTTTTAATACACGCCAATATCACCAAAATGTAGGTAAAGATGTATTTCAACACTCATAACTACAGTTATATCGCACATAAAACGTTTACCACATATATTTTGCGATACCGTGCATGTTCTAAAAAATATATGAAAAAAAACAATATTAGTTACACTACTCGGTCGAGAATCGAAGCCAGGTCACTATGATAAGATTGCCACAAACACAATATAAGTAGTGATAAAATAAAAATCATCGTTAACTTTGCGAATCTTCTCTATATTACAAGTATTAAGGAAGTCTATTCGAATTTCCTTTTATTACAGATTCTAATAAGTTCCCCCAATACCTACTAGAAAAAACTTCGTAGATAAGATTAAGGATGACGATATTATGATTACCTACATTAGCTCCGATGTTCGACGTATTAACAATCAAATTTATTTATTTTTAGCCTTCGGTTATTAAATCAGAAATAATAAATGATCCATTATTTTTTGTCAATAAATATGCATCTAATTATTAGCACGGAAAGTACGTATTTCAAGTTTTAAAATAAATATATTTGCGATTACAAAAAATTGTGGAATAGATGTACTTCCGTATGTTAAGCATCCTTGTTTTGGTTAATTATATTTATATATTCATTCATTATTAATGCCATATCATGCTGCGTATATGAAATGCCAAAAATAAACAAGTCTACATGTGAGCGAATTTATTCAATGCTCTTCAGAACGGAGGCTAGGTTGAAAATAAATGCAAAAGTCATTACATATAAAGTCTTTGTTAATTCAACCAATATGAATTTTCTTGTAGAATATTCTAACAACTTAATATTAATTTTCTAGAAATAACTTCGAATAGACAAGTAACATAGTTATATCACGAACTCTTCGTAGTCTAGCGAGTGTGCCGTGCACGTGCCGTGGAAATTCTTAGTAGCCACTAAACAGCCGCCCAGAGTCTGGAAATATGCCCATAAAACGAAAATATTCTAACTCCGTATTGCGCGTGACAAACACACGATTTGCGAACCGTGAATACAGATAAGCATCTCTGCCTACCCCCACCGAATTACAGGCGTGAATGTGGATGTAGCCACGCCATCGTTCTCCATAGGAAAAAAACAATTCTTACAAGATATTTCAAATCAACCTTAATTACTTTCCAAGAACAAATAGTGTATGTGTGTAACCGGGTTATGATATTATCTTATTTACCTCATTATTTATTTAATACAGCGTCACCTGCGCCAGGCGAGTCCGACATGACTATTCGCAGCTCCGGTGGAAGAGTTCCAAACACGAACAAACATAGCACTAAAGGTTCCAATCCTATATGGCTGCATGCGTATGAAAACGACTGGTATAAATCTGACGACCAACTCAGCCGATCGGAGAGAGATTCACTCGACGAAAACGCAGTGGATCAAGACTTATCAAACGAAAAACCTTACTTTATCACAACTGCAGCCTTCCCCTCCATTGACTCAAACGAAACGGACCCCCAAACAAACCAAGCCAAATACGATTTTTACCAGCAACTGGAGCAGATGAAAAACGCAAAAAATATGGAAACGACTGAACTGTAATCTTTAATTTAAAATGTAGTCTATGTGCCTTTTGTAAATTGTGTACCTATTTTATTTCTTTTTGTATCAAGATTTTCAGTAATAAAAAGTAGTGTATATCTGTTGGTTCATTTATTCAAAACGTACATAATACAGCCAATGCAGAATCCGTAGTCGTGACTATTTATTTTACATCTTATGCATAGGTTTTATATATTTCTATTGGTATTAGCTATTCTACAATTTTAAGTATATTCAGTACCATTACAGTTTATAAGATTCTAACTAGAAAAATAAATGCGGACGTAAAATCAAGCCAGAGATATCAAATCTCGGAATTTATTTTGAAAAGTTTTAACGTAACAATTATTTACATACAATGAGTAAATTCTGAGTGAATTATTTTCAGTAAGTAAAAGCAAATGCCTTATAAATGGTGCCCATATAATAGAAGATATATTTAGCCGAAATTGTCATATACAAGCGCTCAAACGCAAAAAATAAACAATGTTACAAATTCCAGGTAGCGCCAAATATACACTGCTCTCTAAAAATAACTAGTTCGACGGCTCTCACAGTAGGTGTAGATTTAAGTCATGAGGTCAAGTTCCCCATCCAGTTTCGTGCGCCCATTTACAATGAAATTAATACAAGAATGAAACAAATTAGCGTCAGTAGAACATTACTATAATGACTTAAAAATAGACAAAAATGTTTCCATACCATGCACAAATGCCATGAAAAATATTTAAGCAAAATCAGTACATTCTAAAAACGTATCCTGAGTGCAGTAGTATAAAATGACAGCAATTTCAAACCCATGAAGTATGTTAAACGTTTTCGTGTTTGCGTTACCGCTAGATGGCGCTTATCTTTCCAATACTTCAAAAGGTAAACGATACGGTAAAGGTATGAATGCAAGACACGTATATTACCTTTTATTAGTCATACTTGGCAGTCCTAAGTCTAGCACTTAGCGAAATAGAGAGCAAATATTCTTTCAATTTACCTCTTCATACATCCCAAGTGCTCCCAATGTAGGTGCAATACAACATTTTCACGAGTACAGAATAAACATACAGTAGCAGAACACGTGCGTCTTGTCAATGAGATATTACCTTATATTTAACCATTATTCAAAAACGCACGACAGGAAGAATAACACCTAGCTTTGGCAATGTTCTCGGTCAGTCAGCGACCCTGTGAGAAACTATGCCAACTAATTAAAAAACTTCAAAGTGATTTATTTACAGCTGCTCACACATTAGGTTTTTGCCTAAATAAAGCTCAGGATGTTATTTACATACACAATAATTTATTGTTTCTTACAATTTAGTGAAGCTAAAACACAAGATGTTGATTGATTACAATTTTTAAAAGCTTTAATTTTTATCTCTCCCAGTGTTTACCAAGTGAACGAAAGCTTCCTCTTGCTTGCCTGCAGCTGTAAGTATAACACATCATATTTTGCCACTAATGCCAAGACGCTCGATGGTTCTCTAAATATTTTTTCAATGTACTGAGGGAAAAAGGATGGAAATATGGATGGGACTAATGTGGAAATTACAACGCAGGTGTCCTTACAACCACAATATATATTAGATAAAATTATAATATAAAGTTCGCCATATTGAAAAAAATCTAGATTAATTGTAACTTATTATCTTATGAGATACACTGTAATTTTATACTGAATGTTTAACTATTGGAGCGTTTTTCATTGTCATAAAATATTGTGGATGAAAGAAAACTGACCAATTGATGTCAGTGTGGTCTGTAGCACGCTACATTTACTAACTTAAAAACGATGTTTCTAGTAAAAAAAAAAATAACACTCATTCGACTCCGTCAACGAGCTCATTTTGTAATACCGCTTACTTACAATACCCAAAATGTTCTTAACACTTATGAGCTTCACTTATCATTGACAAAATTCCTAAGTGAACTGGACATGTTGTAAGCAAAGAACGCTCCATTTCCTAAACATATGGCTATTGTACAGTTTTACAATGCAATTTAAATCCTAGTTAAAGTACAAATAGTTTAGGAATTACATAAATTCAAATCATGTAAATTTAACTAATTTTTAACTTCAACTAAAGGAGTGTAAAGACATCTACTGACACATCAATGTAAAACAAATGTAATTTTGCTCTTATAGAAAATGTAATTAGAGACAAAAACCAGAAACTGTATTTGCACATGTGTACCATATTTACTTACGATGCAATAAATTCGCATATCAATGTTGCCAGACTTGACAAAAATTAGGCAGATCCAAAATGACCATGAACAATTTTACAATCTCTAGTATAATTTATGTTTCAATGAGGATAACAGAGGATTGGGAGCAGGAAAAGGGGATGGGGAGGGGTAAAAGGGGACTAGAGCCCGGGCTGTGGCGATGTGTGTGTATGTTTTGCTGATGTCGCAATTGACTCATCACATGGCATACTTCCTCGTCCACTCACGGGCTAGTTCATTGTACTTTTCTCTGTCCGTTTTGTAGATCCTAGCAATTTCTGGCACCAACGGATCATCTGGGTTTGGATCACATAAGAGTGAGCAGATTGAGAGCAACACTGAAATGAAACACAAAATATTATTCATAATTAAATATAGCACAGACAACTAAAATTATATAAATGTTTCGTGAGAAATAAATACTTTTTGTATATTAAATTACCTTTGGATATGGTGAGTGCAGGGGACCACTGTGAGCGCAGAATATCAAGACAAATGGAACCATTACTATTTATGTTGGGATGGTAAATACGCGTTGTGAATGCAACTTTTGGTGGTTTGAATGGATAGTCTGTTGGAAAATGTATGGTCAGAAAGAATACACCTCCTTGATAAGGACTGTCAACCTGAAATAGTAAATGTGTATAATTAAAATCTATACAGTTTATTTTATATTATTTCTTATATATCTAAAAACAGTGTGAGCTTTTCCTTGTACATATCATTATTTAGTTATATAATACAATGGTATAAGTAAAAAGAAACAATACTTTTCTGTTTCACAGTACAAATTCTTTATAATACTTTACTGATTCATAACTAATTGTGTGTAATAAAGATATCTATCAAGAAAATAAATCAGCTTATCAAAAAGAAATGAATACTATTTTACATATCTTATCCCTGTTTGATGTGCAATACATAAATAGGCAAGAAAAAAAAAACAATTTACTTACTGGACCCATAATTGTGGCTTGCCAATGGAACACTGAAAATAGAAAAAAAATTATGAATTTTTACCAATGTTGTTAGTTAACCAAACTATATAAGTGAGTAAGATGCACAAAAATACATCTGTCAGTAACTATACTGAAGGTCATTGACACTGGCAGTGTCAATAACCATGTAGAGAATGATATTTCACATATTACAAACAAGAAAAAATAAATATTATAATTTGTATTTTTACTGTAAGTAAAATAACTACTTTGAATCACATTACAAAAATATCCTATGAATCATATGGATACAAATGACATTAAATTCAAAACTAAATATGTACTTTTTGAAGTCTCAGTATCATAAGATTAAAAAAATATATATCACTAACAACAAATCTAATTAATGCACACTAATTCCCACATGTTTTTTTTTGTAATCCCAATAAGTTGTCAAGTAAGAACCAAAATAAAATAGTCATCCTTTTCAAATATATGGATGTAATACTGCACCATATGAATGTATCTTCATTTCATTGTCAGTCAATCAATGCATGCATGCACAGTAAATTCAATAATCTGTCTTCATCGCGACATTGTTTCACTCCATTATTATTATACAACACAATGAGTCAGAAAAACTGTAGGTAACAAATCAATAAGCACTTACGATCTTCACCGTGTGGGCCTGCAGAACATTGTGCTGGTGGATCTCTGCCCAGATCTTGTAATTCCTGAACAGAAACAAAACAATGTGTACCGAACGGCACGCGAAACACAATACCTAGGGCTGCGACACTGTCACATCATCACTAGGAAAATAAACGAGGCCCCAACATATTGCCCGAAACGAATCCGTTGTAATTACTTCGACATTTTCTATTTCATACCACACGACCACAACCCTTTGGCTTACGTTTTTTCACCACACAGATGGCTTTCACAGCGAGAAAACCTCAAAATTGGCACATAACTCCGACATTTTATGTACGCCGTGTGCACAAAATTGTCACCTACATTAAGCCAGTAAAACACCGTTATGCTAAACGAAACCAATTATAAAAGGAAATTTAAGGACATATCAAAACATTTGTGTAAAATCATCGCGCACACGGAATTATCCAGAAGAAATTTCGATAATAGGTATTCACAATGACGAAACATTCACTACGAACTATAGAACAATTTTTACAACACTGGATTCACTTGCTCTTTGATTATTAAAATAAACAGTAAAATCATTAAATACATACCCTATTAATTCGTTTTAACGCCATTTGATTATTTTATGATGGAATAAACTGACTTTCAGCTAGACAACGAAACTGTGAGCCAAGGACCTTTGATTAGAGATTGCAAGATGGCTCCCGTCTAAACGCAAAAGTACCACCCAAGTCGCTTTATGCAGTAATTATAAAATTTCAACTACTCTGATCAAACTTTAAACGCTTAAATAAAAAATAATCATAACTTATAATATGAAATAATAAGAATCGGAACAGAGCACGGGTTGTAACAAATTAAACACTTTCAGCAAATGGAGAACAGCAAACAGGAAAATCGACCATTCACAAAGAGCGTTCAGAAATACTCATCTTTTACGTCTGAGCACTACGCTAATACATTTATTTTTAAATTTATTCTCTGTCCTCAAACATAGGAAAATTTTTGTGCAATCTTAATATGTGAACATTTTTCAAATGAATTAACTGTATTATTTTATTTTAAATATATATCGTTGCTAAAAATTTGTAAAGTCATGTTTATCAAGAATAAATAATTTTCTAATATGGCAGCACTGGTCGTAAAGGGATATGACGTCATCACCATCTGAGGAATGAGGAATGCTCAAAGCGCTATTTTTGGAAAATTTTGTAGATATTCATTACTGGCACGTTAGCTATTTAAAACACTATTTTGCAATTTGAAACTTTCCAGGTGTATATACCAGGAAAATTTTATGAGTGACATTTCATCATCTTAAAAAATCCTATATTCACTAGAAATGTTTTATAGAACTTAAGGCAGAAATTCTCTTTTTGAATTACTTAGTGCAACGTGGAAGTCTCATGTTATTGTTTTGACAATTATTATTGTCATTAATAACGCTATCATCAGAGCAGTTTGTTGTGCCCCTAGTTGTAAAGAAGGTTTAGAATGAAGAATATCATTTTACTTCTACTTTTTTATAAAGCATCATATTATTGTATTTTGTTCTTTAGTTTTTTTTTAAGTATTTCATTGTTATTTTCACATTTGATCACAATAATTAATACGATGAATATGATTTAAAGAATAATACTTATGTTTATTCATTAAAAAAATATATAAATAAAACAATTATACAGTTTAATTGTATAATACTACATGTAGGGGGAAGTGGGGCAGATTGATGCAAGGGGCACATAGATACACAGGCATTATTTCAAAAACTTTTAAATGTTTTCGAGTGGTGACTTCTTTAAAACGTTCCTATAAACGTTAGAACTCATCCATTGTGATGCCACGCTCAGCCAGTCAGCTAGTGCCGTTGGACAGGTCGTAATGTGTTTTGCGTGGTGATGAGTAAAAAAATACGTAAAAAGTAAATGTGTTTCTAACATCTTGTACACCATCTAGACCAGATTTATATAAATCAAAGATAAGTTGAGTTATTAAATAATAAGAATTAGGTGCATTTTTTTCAATAAATAAGTTAGTTTTATTTATATAACTTGAATTTTGAAAAATAACTTTTGGGGTAGTTTGATACAGCAAAGTGCGGGGCACAATGATACGCATCGAGGTGCCCCGTAACTGTAATTTGGCCACTTAATAGACTTGGTTTTAACGACGATGATTTTACCTACCTATAGATATTTTTAGTGGATTTCCCCAAGGAGAATACAAAGAAAATAATCAAGAAATAGATAGACCAGAAGTAGATTTTGTTAACACCTTCTCATAACTTCATCAACCCATATACGCCCACTGCTGAGCACGGGTCTCCCCTACCATTGAGAGGGTTTTAGGCCATAGTCCACCACGCTGGCCTAGTGCGGGTTGGCGGACTATACACCTAAGAAATTCCTAAGAACTCTTAGGTGTGCAGGTTTCATCACGATGTTTTCCTTAACCGTTAAAGCAAGTGATAATTCAATGTGAATACACACATAACTTCGAAAAGTCAGAGGTGTGTGCCTGGGGTTCGACTAATTCGTTCGTATTATCAGACTAATACTAACATAATACCTCCAGGAACTTTACGACCATGTCCAAAAAAGGCTTTTACAGAAAATAAGTCTAAAAAAGGAAAAGAAAAAGGGAAGTCGAGAGTTTACATTGACACCCCTTTAAAAAAAATCGGCTACCGATGATAGACGATAAAAAAGATAGAAAACAAGAAGTTAATTTAATGAATCAGAAAGCAAAGGAATTAAAAACAGCAAGAAATTAATTGAGACTGACAGAAATTAAAAAAGCCTTGAAAGAGAAAGCCTGCCCTCGTTTGTTGTTAATATCAAATTCTAATTCGAATGAGTTGTTCAATTTAAGCAATGACAACGATGATGGAAAATCAGACGTAGACGGAGGAAGTTAGAAATTCCAAGTCCTGAAAATATAAATATTGGCGATTTTCTTCTTATTATATTTAAAAAGAAAACATCTGTAGTTCATTATGTGGCCAAAGTAATTTCAGAATATAATTTGACTGATTGTGAAGTGTTATACCTCAATAAAAATGCAAGGTCTTATATTGTAGTTTCATTGTAAACTGATTATGATCTCCTTATAATAAAAATTCTAATTATCATTAAAATGTGTATAACTTAATTGAAATTCATACGATTTACATTCTGTATTAAAGTGCCCCATTGGTGGGGCAGTTTGATACAAAAGTCATTTTTTACAAAACATGTACTATTTGCTTTTCTTCACATCCTAATCCATTTTTTTCCTTGACATTATAAAATTTATATACATCGTTAATAATATTGGGGAAATTGATTAAAACTATATGGTTTATTCACTTGTTATTCGACTTTAAATTTTTGTGTATCAATCTGCCCCACTTCCCCCTACCCATTAACATATTAGAAAATTACAGACAGTAAATTTTTTGTTGAATTAGTAAATTGATCGTTATCCTAATAATCCATCAAGAATTTTTTAATTACACTGCGATCGTCTTATTTACGTAGTTACTATGTACTTTGACTTTCATTATCAAATGTTATCAATGAGTATGAAATATTATTAAAGTTAAGATGAATGGATTTTGTCGACGTAAATCTATTTTCTCAATTACCGATTTATGAAACATTTATTATCTGTCTATCTTGATTACTGTCTGTATTTTGTCCAAAAATATTCCTTTATCAATCTATGATCATTCGTTCTTGATTAACGCCACTCATTCTTGACGTCACAGTAGAGCACATCAGCATTTCATACCTAGTAAAAAAAACAGTTTGCAAACAGTGTTGAGTGGGGAGTGTGGTGTTGTTTGAATTTTCTCTTACTTTACGTCTACTTCCAAGTTTTGTTTTAAAAAACATTGGAGTTGCAGTCAAATATAATTTTAAGTTTCAGGTCAATTTATTTGCCTGGAAAGATGATTAAAGTTTGAAGTTTTATTTCCTTTTTGCTTTTCAATAAAGTACTTTTGAAACACCAACATGACTTTAATTATGACGAGAAAACTAAGTGAATGCCAAGCTGAAACTGTTCAATTTATGTCGATAGAAAAAGTAAGCTATACTTTTAATTTTTGTTTTTAATAAGTGATAATTATTTTTAACATTTTCTTTATGAATAATTTTCGGATTTTATGTCAAAGAATCGCGCTAAAATTCCAACATTTCGTAAATTAATAAGCCGAGATAAAGTTGAAATTGCTATTTAAAACATAATTGGTGTTATATTGTGCATGTAAATCTATTTGTTACGTGTATTAAACTTTTTATCTTTATTTATTTTTGTAATATAGAGGGAATTAAATGGATGAAAAAAACATTGTTAACACAAACCGGTTTATCGTGAACATTAAGATTTTTTATTTATTCTATAAGCTTTGTCCTTGGAAAGTTCTCATTATAGGAATTTGAACTTTAAAGTCTTTTTACGTATTTGAGTATGTTACTTTTTTACTTATGTATGACATGCATATATAGACATGCAAATTGTTATTGAGCAAAGAATAGCACTCCTTTATATAAGCATAAATCAATTGCATTTAAAAATATTTTTATTGATGCTATTCTGATTTTAAAATTTTCATTTGTGTTGCTTCAATTACATTTGGTATTTCATAATGCCATGCTTCATAAACAAATTTTTGACATAGTTTTAAAAATTATCAATAGTATTTTAACACTCATCAAACAATTGAAATTATTTGTTAAAGGTACAAGATGAGTGTCACACTGACTACTGTCCAAGCACCAAATTACTCCGAAGAGGCAAGAAGTTAGAAGACAACAACAACTTGAGTAAAGAAGATGAGGAGTACATAAACTATAGAAAGCTATTGAAATATGAAGAAGCACCAGTATATTTACAACACAATCCTTACATCAGAGATGGGTATAGGAAATTATTGCCAACAAAATTATGTTGGGAAAGGTAAGCATTATTTTTGTATTTTATTTATAGTGCTCAATAGAGCTCTTTTTTACTTCTGATTTTTGGTCAAAGTGGAAACAAATTTATGAATGTGGTTTGTGGTCCTGTGTTTGCCTCAAGTGGGGCAGTGTTGGGTTTTCTCATTAAATACATCTCAACAGAATATAATATAATCTCAATAGAATATCTTTATAGAAAAGAAGCACAATGTCTGGAAATGTCTCTGAATAATGGCAATAGGCTTACTCCAATTAGATGGGACAAAAAGTAGCTACCTCTGCCTACCCTCTCAGGTTTTATGGGCTCAAGTCTTAGTAATAATAAACTACTGTTTCCTTAGTTTCATCTTGCTTTTTATTTACTGGAAAAAATATTTTTAGTTTTAAATTTTCCTTTACTTATTATATTAATATTTTTATTTTCAAATTTTTTGCCTTATTAAGTAAAGATTTGAAGTAAGGATTAATAATATTAACCATTTAACATAAATTAGTTACTTTTTGTTAAATTTTTGTTTTCATAACAGCCCCGTCCTTGCCCATTGAGTTTGCATGCAATTTTATTAAGTCTTCCATCATTTTTCCCCATGGAACTCTAAAAAATATCTAGATCAATGTTTTATGTAGCTTACCTCTGACAAAAAAATCTGTTAACATCTGCCATGCTGTTTTATAAATCAGCTGCAACAAACATAAAATAAATATATTTTTGATCTTTGAACTATTATTTTATTCGAAACGACAAATGCTGACTGAGTATTATTTATATATGTAATTTTTTATACATTTGTAGTAAGGAACATACTGTGAATTATGATGTAAAAACAACATTAGGTAATTCAAATTTGTGCTAATACAATATATAAAATTCAACCAAGTGTAAGGTCAGACAAAGGCTTCTGATAATGTTTATAAATTGCAAGATGGAATGTATGAATTACCATATATTATCATAAAAGCTTAGAAATAAGTGTGTTAGTATACAAATGCGAGGACAAATTGTTCCTATAATCATATTCACGATTTATTGAATAACATCAGGAAGTTAACTTATCAAGACGATTTCCAAGGTACTCGTTAATAAAATTTTGCTAATTGCATGACCTTCAATATCTTAATTAATTTAATGTAAATACCTAAAAAATAATAAAAACAGAGATAATTTTAGATATAAACATTTAATATAATTATAATACTAATACATATGTATGTATTACGCGTATGTACGAGTGTATCTTACCCCTTGGTACTTGCGTATATTCAAGTTCCCGTTTTATTTCGTTATTAAAGATCTACAAAGAGTTTTATGTGAATGTATGCCGCGGAACCAACGAGATATGTATAAAGTAGTGAAGGAAATATGTATAAAAAAATGTTCCGCTATGATAAGTTTGTTATTTTGTTTTAGCATATTCTGGTGGACTAATGAGACTATGAATATATGGACACATATATTTGGTTTCTTCCTGCTGCTGTTTCTGACCATCAATGACCTGGTCATTATCAACATTCATGCCACGGTCACCGACAAAGTAGTAGCTGGAATTCTCTTCTCATGTTTTATGGTAAGTTATTTATTTCGTGCTCTTTTGTTTTGAGTAATTTACGTAATTTAATTTAGGGGACGGAATAGAAAGAGTAAAAGATGACGAATCGACTGGTTCACAAAATCAATAGTTTAAAAAAAAGATTTACAATTTCGTTTCTTTGGGATCATAAGATTGTGCGTAATCCTCTATTCTTTGATGGTGTATCCTCTCGTACACCCTTTCTTTTCTTTCCCACTTTGAATACCTTCAACCAGCTGCATGTCATGTCAAGTCTTATTATAGGCATAAGCATAGATTACATAATTTCAGATCAGCCGATCGTAGTGTGTCAAGCATACATAATTTTGCTAGTCTGAGTTTCAAAAGATAGATTTCCAAACTTTTGTAGTTTTGAAACTGCCTACACCGACTATTCCTGTATTAACATCACAAATCGCGCATCCGACAATCTCGGCAGTAGTGATAATTGTTTTGCGCATGTTACGTTCAATATTTCCATAGCACGGCGTTACGAAATATGAGCCGTACGCCATTGGCGCTTGTGTCGAAAGTTTGCCTCTCGGATGTTCGACCTGCTTTTCTCCGGTTAGTGAAAGTATTATAAAAAAATGATCATTACGTTCTGCACTTGTGGATTGTACATTTAAAATTATGTTTTAGCAAAATTATGGTACTTAAACTGTGGTGTCGAGTTAGTTTCTCCTTAGAAAACGTCCTTTATGTCTTAACATTGCTGATATCTCTAGAGTCTAGATACTAATTACTTAGGAGGTATATCATCTCTTATACCAGTTATTTTTCATTGTTATTCCACGAGACTTCTATTGGTAAAACTTTCTTAAGATCTAGCATATGATTATGTCCTTCGCTCGGTAGTCGGTACGTAACGAGCGTGACGAGTAGGTAACTGGCAGCCCCTCTTCTTTTCATAAACTTACTATAATAAAACAATGATCAAGGTGTAGAGATTATTAAAAATACCATTTAGTATGGCATTTATTTTCTCTTAATTCTGTTGAATAAGATGCATTACTGGATGCCACAACTTTAGATGAAGACATCTGTCTGACATTGTGACTAGAGGTATCGATCCCGGGATCCCGAAGCCCGGGATCCCGGGATCCCGGTCATATTTCAGTCCCGAAATTTTCGGGATTAAATTCAATAAATCCCGGGATTTTCGGGATTGACATATTTATAATAAAAATCAATAAAAATGTGCTTTCTAAGATCATTAAACAAGAAATTACTCTTTCTGAGGCTAGTTTTACACGAGGCAATAATTTGGAGAAGACCTATAAAAATTTATAGACGATTCCTCCAACTTCCATCGAGTCTGAACGCGCTTCTTCTGCTTCTACATATGCCACAAATTAAGAAGTATGCTTTCGGATGAGACGTTGGATGCGTTGTTATTTCTAAGATTTTATTTTCGTGGGTTAAATAAGTAATTTATAGTTCCTATATTTATATTTTATTTAAAATACATTGATCTCTGTTGCATGGTCTTTTTTATAGTACAATGGCGTTTCTTTGTTTAGATAAAAGGGCTTAGTTTGTTTATTTTATCAGAAGAAATTATAATTTTGTTTCATTTTTTAATATTTAAGTAAAGATTTAAAATAAAAGATTTATTTTAAAATGCTTTACTTTCTTTTTGTTACCACTTTTTATTACTAATACAATCCCGGGATTACCCCGGGATCCCGGGATTAACTGTTGATAATCCCGAAATCCCGGGATTACAAAAATCGACCGGGATCGAATCCCCTAATTGTGACCTACTGCGTTCTTGCCATGAACTCCCAATTATTAATATTTTCATTCGCCGTAAAAAGAAGTCTACTAATATTGAATCCAGATATGATTAAAATTATGTGCGGACTGATTTTAAACCAAAATTATCGTCGCGGTTATTTAATTCGCTCGTAACTAACGTCTAGTTTAGTTATACAATTTAAAACATCGATTTGGTTGATTGTAGGTACCAAAATAATGCAGGATTTATCGATAATTAGTTTATAGCACCACAAACATCTTCTAGCAAACAGAACCTTACAGCTAATCACGTTAAATTATCCGTATAAGGATTTGTTAAGTGCTGCAAGTTCTGTATGTGTTTTTACTAAAAATACAAAATACGATATTTGAATTTTATAAACAAATTTAAAAAATTGAAATTTTTCTCTAAATATGTTCCGGCTTAATATGAAGTAGTTGTTAACGAAACTTGGTATTGTTTAGAACAGTATCTCTCATAAATTGATGGATACAACTGCAAAGTTTCACAGATACCACCAAGTTGACGACATCGCGTTCGCACATGAAAACGAAAGTTTCTTTGATATGCTTCGTAGTATAGTTATCAGCTTAACGACTGCAAGAAACCCAAGGCTAGCGTTAGACAATTTCTATGTGTAGTTCGTCGACCTGTTGTTAAAACGCATTAAGTATTTTAAGTGAAATGGTTGGATCAATAGTTCAATAATTTGGTTAATTCAAAGCTTTAAAATGAATATATTGTATTGGCCATTTGGACATATTTGACGTTTGGTATTATGTAATTTTATTGTGAAAAGAAGTAAAAATTAAACTTGATAAAATTAACAGATGCTTGGTCTCCCTATGTTATAAAAATACTTTAAAATTTCGAACTACAAATTAACTATTATTTAGTTTTGCTATCTCCCAATTAAATACGACGTCAGCTTCTCATCTTTAGCGACTTAGGTTTACGAACAGTTTCCTTTAATAAAAACTTTAATTAGATCAGATCTTTTATGTTATTTTTATACATTGGGTATGTTTATTTATTAACGTTTTGATTGAAGTGAGTTAGATTTACAACGTCACTCGATATACCTTTCACTGCATGAAGTTTTATGTCAAAAACTTTCTTCAAATGGTGAATGGAACTTGCGGATATGATTGCGTTAAAAGCATTCACGGTTCTTTTAGTATTAGTTAAAATTATTGCTTGCATTGCTTTGTTTTCCTTCTATTATTCAATTAAAATGATGAGATTGCTTAGAATCCCATAGTGAAACAGACGCCACGATTATTATAAGAATTTTTAATTTATTACATATTGTAATATAGAAATTAAGTAAATGATTGTCTCACGACACTCTGGGTCTTAATGTTAAATTATCGTGTTCCGTGCATCCAAAAAAAATGTTTACTAATATTTTAGATATTATTTTGTTTACATCATAATTTACATACCCAAAAATATGTCTTTGAAATGTGTTTATTGAGAAGCCTTTATTTTGGATATTACTAATATATAAGTTTGGATGAGGAGAGCCGAAGATCGAGCCCAGTGGCGTGCCATAGGAGAGGCCTATGTCCAGCAGTGGACGAATTAAAGGCTGTTGATGATGATGATGATGATGATGAAGTTTGGGTATTAAAAATACAGTTTTTGCGATGCTAGCTACCTCTTCTCATTTCGACCGGTTCAGAGTCTTTGAGTTAAAGGTCAACCGTCGAAAGTTTACAGAAACAATCGGTGGATTATAGAGAACACTTGTTTTATATTGCCGTAGATATATGACCATATGAGAATCTAGGAGCCCCGAAAATAGAAATTGCAGTTTCGTACGTCATTCCGCATCAAAGGAACTAGATAATGGTGTCAAGGCGACGGTATGTTTTAGTTCACATCGTTTGTGGCTTCAGTGTTTGGCCTTCACTTAACTATTTCTATGAATTTGTTCTCAGAGAAGGAAACAATAGAAATTCCATCACTTTCTCGGTGTAAATTTAGTACTAACTGACATAAAATGTTTATGTCCTGTAAGTTTAAATTAAACCGTCTTTCCGTGAATAGACAGGAAGCTTGTTGAGCAGGTCAATACAGCGTTTCAATCTACTGGGTGTGTCTATTACATTCTTAAATATAACAATATGTAGTTAGCAAGTAAAATGTCTCAATACAAGTAAAATTTATAACTCAGTTCTTGTAAAAATTATAAATATGAAATTGTTACGCCAAGGCAGAAACTTAGCTGGTAGGCAATAGCAAGTAATGGCAGTAATTGTCTATGCACATGTCGCGTAAAATGTATGGCGAAAGAATATCATTAGTCACGATAATAGTCTTTGCAACTTTTATGGCAGAGCGTTGACTAATTATATCGATCTTTCATAAAGGAGTTCTTTAACGATAATGGTAACAATAAATTAATGATCTATTTTTCCATGGGTAATGCAGGATATTTGATTGAAAAATGTGTTTGAAGTTTATGAATAAATTGAAAAATAAGTCTTATTTTTCTGTGCAATATTAATGACGTTAAAACAGTATTTTTTTTAAATTGCGTTATAGCATAAGCCACAAAGTAAAGCCACAAAGTAGATTCCGTGTTGATAATGTTTTCAAGGCTAGACATACACCATAGAGGGATATGTGTTACAAGGTAGTTTCTTAGATCCTGACCAAATTCTTAGCCATCAAGAAAGTAAATAAAACAAACTGCATTACCCACGCTACTAACAGCTCATAAACAAGAACAAATAGTAATTATTTAAATAGATTATTGCGAAACATACGAATGTCGCTGAGGCCATCGTCACCGACCTCTGTGACGCGCGTCGACAAAACGCGTCCACATATCTGGCTGAATGAAACCGAGCCGGTGTTTTTGCTCGCCTCGTCGACGTCATTGAGCAACAGTGTGCACATAAGGTGCTTGTATTACGAGTTAAGTAAGAACGAATCGTAGCCTTATAAGTAAAATATAAGATTCCAAGTTTAAAACCAATTAATGTTCCATTTTTAAATATGCGCGGTAATTTGGAATACGGTTGTATTCCAAAAGTCGACATGGTTATGCCGATTTGTAAAGATTCCACGCACGGATTGATTTCGGAGTCTGATACGAGCGTGTGTCACTATGTCGAGATTTTAATGACCACTAAATTGTTTACGATCTTTTATAAGTTAATTGTGGTCAGCAGTCAAGATGTCACTAAAGTACTGTTGTCTACAACGTTTACTATGTATTAAGAGTTAAAATAGACATTTTTCAAGTAATGTAATAAAATCAATTAATCCTTTAGGAATATAACTTTTTTCTGTCGCATACGCAGTGATGGCCTCGAGGCTTGGGCGCGCGGTCGAGAATCTCGACGGTCGCGGGTTCAAACCCCAGGCACACACCTCTGACTTTTCGAAGTTATGTGTGTATTCACATTGAATTATCACTTGCTTTAACGGTGAAGGAAAACATCGTGATAAAACCTGCACACCTAAGAGTTCTCAGGAATTTCTTGGGTGTGTAGTCCGCCAACCCGCACTAGGCCAGCGTGGTGGACTATGGCCTAAAACTCTCTGAATTGTAGAGGAGACCCGTGCTCAGCAGTGGGCGTGTATGGGTTGATGAAGAAGAAGAAGAAGATACGAAGTAGCCTATAAACTTCTCGAAGACTAGGTCCCATAGATAGTAAAGAAAGTAGTTGTGAGCAGGCTTGAGACTATTAATCCTATTCTATTTTGCTCTAGCTAGGATATGAACCTGATGATGGGGCCACTCAATTACATGCCACAGACTTATGACGCTGAAAATGACCAGCGACGTATTTTGAAAAAAAAAAAACGGCAAATAATCTATTTTAAGTCCTTATAGTAAGTTATGGAAATGCGCAAAAATTATGTCAAATGTTGTTATTGAGTTTTAAAAAAATATTTTTTAATGTTGCTATTAAAAGAAGCTATAAAAATTCACTTGTTCAAGCCGAAGCCGTTGGTAGTATTCGTGCGCTACAGCCTACAGCGGTACAAATAGTTTTGGTTGTTTTGGTTTGTGTGTCGAATAACAGGTGGTCAATGGAGTACGGTAAATTATTATCGTGGTCTGGTAGCTGCGTCTGATAGGTATCGTTAATAGGAGTAAAAATGAGTTAACCGTCAGGTTTTGGGTTCAATACTCAGTTCGAACAACCTTTGTGTAGTACAGATTTACAGTTATAACTCTTTGTTTTGTGTCTATAGGCTTTTATTACTAAAAGTATAGAAGGAATGTTATCAATAAAAATGGCTTTGATCGGTCGTAAATGTGAATATCCTTTGTTAACTCCGCATTCGCTTTATGGAAATGTACCGCAAACATCGCAAACCTGATTTTTATCTCGTGTACAAAAATAACTTAAAAGGTTGCTTCGTTGAACCAATACAAAATATTTTAGGACCACATCAAAGTTCCGTTTTCTTAATTCATATTTTTTTATTAATCCCTGTTATATAAATAATTGTATGTTTTTTTTCTTTGTTGTCAGCATAGGAAACTTACCGTTCTTAAGTTAAAACTTGAGATAAATAATAATACTTCGTTATCCCATCACTTTTTTGACAATTATTTCGAGAAATATATAAAAACACTACCTACTTTCTTTTTATGACCTTTAAGGGTCCGAAGTATTAACTCAAATTCTATCATCTTACCATAAACAATATTGTTTTTTCTTTTTCAGATATGCATGGCGTTATCAGCTCTGTACCACACGTTCTCGTGCCGGTCCGAATGTGACTACAACACTTTCCTCATGTACGATCTGTTCGGAATAGCCCTCTCACTACTGGCCATTTATACCTCGGGCGTATACTACGCTTTCTGGTGTCATTATGTAAGTAATATTGATACTTTATGAACGCCAATAGTACTGCCAATAATATATATATTAATACTGGTTGTTCGCGAAATTCTTCGTTTGGTTTCTCCATAATGTATCATAAATTTTTATTTCTTATCAACGATAGAGTTTTAAAATAAATAAACATTTTTATGATGATCGAATTTCAAGATTCCCCGTATAAACTTAATTATGTTCGGTAATTTAAAGATATGGAACTATTAAACAGACAAGAAGTTGTGAGATCGTGTTTTTACCATTATCAGTTCCTTTTTTTATACGATAGATAATGTTAGGTCTCTGATGTTGTTTCCGGGATAGGTTCTCGGGATGGACCAAGATCAAAATTGGGTATAAAAATATAAGTGTTATAGTGTAAGTAGATATTTTGTTTTCATGATTGTAGAATTTCATATAAATCATTGTGTAATACTAATTTTATGTATAACCTTGTTTTCGAAGTATTTTTCGATTGTCTGGATTGCAATTCCTTATGCCTCAATTCAAGGGCAACAACCTCAATGTGCGTAATAGCAGTTTTTTATTATTTTTAAACAAATGAGAACCCTTCTTTTTTACAAAACATGCTTGAGTATTAATGCATAACATCCGATGACGTTTAAAAGCGCAGTATACAACCTTTTTTTAACGCTTACAAAGGAGGTTGTAGACCAAAAAATGAGGTTTTACTTATTAAAGATTTTGTAACTCAAAAAAGGTTTTAATATAAAGTGAGATTCGTTTTGTTTTGAATTAATTTTGCAAAAGAGAAAGTGTGCTTAGTCTACTGCGTTTATGTCTGAAGCACTACATGCTGATAGCCTTATGTTAGGTTTCACGCTAGTGATTGCTTTCACCCAGCTCACATAATGACACTTATTATAAACTATGCATGTGAGGACACCATGCATGGCAATGTAAGAACGCAAAAAATCGGAATGGTTTTTGTGAAGGACATGGAAAAATACGCACTTTTGTTTGGTTTGTATCGATCATTATCATTTTCCCGTATAAGTCATACTCGGCACGGGCCTCCTCTACTTCTAAGAGGGTTTCGGCTTTACTCCACCACGCTGGTCTAGTGCGGGTTAGCGGACTATACATTTAAGATAATTCTAAAGAATTTTAGTCGTGCAGTTTTTTTTCACCAGGTTTTGCTACGCCGTTAAAGTAATTAGTAATTCATTGGGTATACGCATGTAACTTCGAAAAGTCAGAGATGTGTGCTTGAGTTTGAAGTCGAGTCTGACGAGATTTTCGAATGTGTGCTCAAAGAGGCCATCACTATTTTTACATCACTGTATAAAAAATTCTTCGCCAATTCAAGCGATTCGTTAAAGTATGCGTAACTTCTTTAAGTTTATTATTTGCACTGAATCGTGTAGTCCAAGCGGCAGTTTCAAGACAAAACCGTTTGCTATGAGAACTCTCTGGTTACAGTCTGGATGTTTCGAATCAATGTCACAATACCGCGAAGTGTATGAAAGCGTGCGTCGTCGCGGTCAATAACTCGTTACGAGTCAATGATTGAATAAGTACTAATTTATTAGTAGGCCGCCAACTGGTTGTATTTAGACAAATTATTGTGTAGTTGGTAATGAGCAGAAAAATTGCCGTATATTAATCATGGTAATTATATTGCGAGGTTACTATTATAGTAGTTGTGGCCTCAAGGTTAAGGCTCGCCGTCGCAGGTTCAATTCCCATACACACATCTTTGACTTTTCGAAATTATGTGTGTTCATAATGAATTATCACACACTTTAACGAAAACTTGCACACCGAAAGTAAAAAAAAAATATTATGTATTGTTAATACTGTGCTGATTATTATTTTATTTTTTATTCGCGCACACCTCACAAAAACTTTTAAATCAATAAAAAAAATAACTACAATTTATTATTACTTACAGATTATTTTATCTCAATAAATAACATTCACGAATCTTGTACGTAAACATACCCAATACAATCTAGAACCTTCTATAAAGTAAGTATTGTCATGCATCACGCCTCAGCCGATTAGTAGCCAGCACGCAGGTAATTGTCGCAACAGTCGCTAGGTCAATATCACGATATTGATAGGCAAGTCTCGATGCTGAAATTGGCAATGCATCGATTCGTACGTATATTTGCGTAATGAGCATTGTGAAACAGTCATTGACCTTCGGCACACGTGGTCCTTGCTGACGATGTTATTGTTCTTTGTCATGTGTTCCTGGTACCTTTGTTGTCGTTCGCATAAGCATTGGGGAATAAATGCAACCTCTTTGGTTATGTTAACCGTGTAAACAGGAATTGGTAAGCGCAAATAAATGAGGATATTACTTTTCTTATCTAAGAAATTTTTATCGAAATGATAAGCAGAGGTGCATTTATGCATTTACATTTCGCCTATTGTTATTCCGCCACGTAATAGGGGGCGAGCCAATTGCCGTTTTTCGGGCACAAGTCTAACCTCCTTCCTACTGAAAATTTACCAATGAAAAAATAACTAAAGCCCTACATAGAAATCATACCCAAGACCACTAGATCGGAGTAACATACTTGCACCAAAAGACCACGAAGCAGTAATAACTTTACAATATCTCCCATTCCCTTATACGAGCCTTCTATAAACTACGACTCCGTATGGTAATTTGTTAGTCAAATTTTGTATAATACAAGCCATTATAAAAACTACTTCTCCCGATATTCCAGGAGCTGCGCATGTTCTACATGACGTCAGTAACAGTGATATTCGTGGTAGCGATGGCGCTGCAGATCCCGCGGCTGGGCGTGCCCTACCCGGTGAAGATGTGCGTGTTCATCGGATGGGCGGCGTACGGGGTTCTACCCACCCTACACTGGACGTACGCCATGGGGGGGTTTGACAACCCTATGGTACAGGTATGTGGGAGTATATGTAGGTACTTCTTCTTCCATGTAGTTAGGTTTAGGTTGAAGGATATTTTTTGTGAAAACTATAAAATATTATAAGTACGACGCGCGGTCGAGTTTCTCGGAGATCCCAAGTTCAAATGCCTGGGCATACTCATCACTCATATTCGGAACCTAAGGCCTAGACTAAGCTTGATGATAGTAAGACAATAGTTTAAAATTGACGATTCAAAAAAACTTGTATTAGTCAATTTGAATAAAGATTATTTCAGTTTGAAATGAGCAAATTTCACGCCCATATTTAGCATAGATTCTCAGCTAATTCAACCTAGAAATCAACTAGACTCGTTACTCTTCGAAACTGGTTAGTACTCTCACTCAAAAAATTTTATAGCAGGTTCATATTAAAAGGCCGGTTTTATACATTTTCTCTAGGTGTTAATGAAACCAAAAAGACTTACGTAGTTTCTAGTGATGTGCCGGATATCCGTATCCCCGGATATCCGAGGCAGAAGAAAGATCCGTATCCGTTACTTTTTGGCGGATCTTTTACGAATCTATTTACCTTCATCATCATCATCATCATCAACCCATATACGCCCACTGCTGAGCACGGGTCTCCTCTACCATTGAGAGGGTTTAGGCCATAGTCCACCACGCTGGCCTAGTGCGGGTTGGCGGACTACACACCTAAGAAATTCCTAAGAACTTTTAGGTGTGCAGGTTTCATCACGATGTTTTCCTTCACCGTTAAAGCAAGTGATAATTCAATTTGAATACACACATAACTTCGAAAAGTCAGAGGTGTGTGCCTGGGGTTCGAACCCGCGACCGCCGAGGTTCTCGACCGCGCGCCTAAACCTCGAGGCCATCACTGCTTTTTTTTTTTTTTTTTTATTTACCTTATTAATTTTAAATTTATAGATAATATATTCTTTAAGACGAAAGGTAAGACCCACTTACGAGATTCTGACGGTCTACAATTATTTAAAATAGATAATTGTGATTTATTTTCACAAAAGAATTCCAAATTACACTACTAAACTTCTTTGTAGACATTTAAAAATCATATACCAATATCAAACACAAGGGTGATCTATGCTGCCCAGTGTGACATTAAATTAAAACAAAACAAAAGAAAGACCCGCCGCGTTGCAAGTCGAACATTTTTCAACTCAAGATCGGGCGCACCGACACCGATTGTGTAAGAAAACTAAGATCCGTATCCGTATCTGCGGATCTTGACGCCAAATATCCGTATTCAGATCCGTATCCGCGGTTCTTGATTTTTGACGATCCGGCACATCACTAGTAGTTTCTGATAACCACGACGTAGGACTTGTATATTAGTATGAGGTTAGAATTTTGCATGTGACTGTTGTGTGTATTTATTATTTACTGTGTGTATTTACTGACATAGCAGAGTTGGGCATCAATCAATTAAGTTTTAATTGAACTAATCAATTGACTAAAAAATTAATTGCAATTAAATTAATTGAATTTGAATCAATTGCAATTAACCATTAATCGCGCGTTACAATTGAATTATTTAAACTAATGCACATCAATTGCAGCTCGCGATTAAATTATTGCAATTATTTTTTTCAATCGATTGATGAAAAAATTAAAACTAACAATTAAATTTTGCTATTATGTACGGAAGGGTGGTCCGCAAACCTTGTAGATGTTTAACGTTAATTATCTCATATACTCTTTAAGACTAGGTAGGGACAATAAACTTAACAAATCCGCACACGTATGTACCCAATACTTAAACTAATACTTGGTAAAAAAATTAATTGTTAATCGTTAATTGTCAAATTTTTTTTGGCAAAATAACTAAAAATTGATCAATTGTTAATTGTATAAAACCTTGATTAATAATTAATCAGTTGTTAGTTGCTGTCACTGCAAATACAATTAATTAATTGTTAATTTTTAATTGTTAGTTCAATTAACATTTGCCCAACACTGTTACATAGTAACTGTACGTGAATTTCGACTTGATGTCGAAGAAATGTCATTAATATTTACGTTAACGTTTAGTTACGCTCGTGACAATGTTACTAACGACTTATTTAACACAACTCAACAAATACATGATGAATATAATAAAGGTTACTTTTAATGGTATTCTGTTTTTCGAAAAATAATTTACCTTTTTTTTGTTAGGTCTATATAAGTGAGTTGCCAGGACTATTTTTAAATAGGTATCAATGATCACCATACCTAAGAATTGACGAAAGTAAATTCTGGAACATTATAGACCCGATTAGATCTTGATACAGTTATAGCATTAGTTCGGTGGTCACTATCCAAGACTGCTCTCATCAAAATGGTGGTACCTTTAATAGCTTCTGAAATTAGAGGCCGCGGGTTCGAACCTCGGACAGACAAACGTTTGTCATTTACAAGTATTTATTTTCGGTTTAAGTGTTTAAGGAATTTAAGTCTCTCATCTTTTTTAACACCAACGACAAAAGAGTTGTCGTATAATACAATTTTTAAGCGACATGCCTGACTTTTATAGTTTATTGTGATGTAAATTAATCAGCTGACAATAAGTTATTTTTAGGTACATTCAGTACAAATTGCGTATATAACTTCATTGACCGAGACTAAATGAGCGTATTCGTTATCTTAGTACACGATTAGATTGATGGAATTAGGGTCAAACCTAATTAATTATTTATGTAAAACAATTTGTGTAATTTTTGCTTGACAAACTATATAGATAAAAATAAACACAAATGTCACAAATATTATGGTAATAAAAGTTTTATGTGTCGGAAAACGAAATTATAGTATAGTTGCTCAATTGGAAATTTCGAGACGAACCAATATCTTTACAAGCAATAAACAATATTTATAAACCTAAAGTATGATCAAGTAAAAGAGTCGTCGTCCTCAAAATTATACACCGCCATAAGGGAAGCGCTGGACAGAAACCAGTGGTAGCAGATCATCCGCTCCAGATATCACCCTAACGCTGACCACGATCCTCAGATATGAGGGACCGACCAGAGAGAGATAAACCTAAATGAATTAATCATTCCTTCGTACTACTAACCTTCATATTTCCTTAATATTAAATCAATAATAAACAAAAACCGGAATCTTAATCATTGACAAAACTAATGAAGTATGCAAATTTCAATAAAACTATATTTATACGGTCATCAGCATTAATATGAGGAAGTAAGGTCATTTCCAAAGACGACACGTAGGTATAAATATTTTGATTTCTAGATTTTTCCACCGCGTGTGACCACGCGAAACTGGTTTCATAATAATTGCCACACCAAAACGTCATTAAAAACATGTTATCGAGACATTGTACGTTGTAAAAATATGACTTACATATTTAAAGGTTGTTCTATTATAACTTATGCAGCAAGAATTAACACGATTTTACTAAGATCTAAACGATTAATGTGGAACATAAAGAATACTAGTACTTAAATATGATTTGCCTTATAAAGGGATAAGGGGTCGGATATATAAATTATAATACTAGATTCAACCCAACACTTAGATGCCAGTTTCGTTCTGAGTATCACACTGCAAGAGGCTTCTTGGCCACACAGATACCCATTCGCTATACAAATATTGTTAGATTACGCAGATGACACTACTAAAGTCGACTCCACCAAAGTTGCAATACCATGTAACGGACATTATCTCAATACTAATTTTACTTTTAATTTAAACTTATTTTAACTTGAGAGACAAAAAATTAAATACGTCAACAATTTTAATAGGTTAAAGTAATAACAGACCTCTTGTTTAAATTCGCTACCTAGGTGATCCCTTAAATACTGGTATATTTAGGATTTTTTTAAGGGAAAGCTTTTTTTTTTAATTTGTGCAGTAATGTTATTGTTTTTTCTTTTTCAGATGTTCTTCCCTAGAGTTATAGGAATGTACATTATTAGTGGGACAGCTTTCATCATTTACGCATTTAAGGTGAGTTAACAAAATCATATTCTAAAATAAAAATAGACTTCTTCTTGTTTATTTTAGCAAAATATTAGATGTTTTTATATGTTGATTTATCGAATTGAATAATTATGAATTAATCATCTCAAAATCACTAATTTATTAAAATCAATCTAATTACCTTGGTGTAAAAATAGAATACCAGAGCACATGTTGTAAAATTAATTAAAAAATGAATTCTGCAGATTCCTGAGCGTTGGTTCCCTGGCAAGATGGACTACCTAGGACATTCCCACCAGTGGTGGCACGTTCTAGTGCTGGGAGCCTTGTACTACTGGCACAACTCCGGCATGATGTATGTACAGTACAGGATGAACCACGGATGTGCCAACACCATGAGGATATTCTAACACATTTATATCTGTGATATGTTTCTGGGTGTATTCACATCCACTTTAGTGATAAGTACTGTTTTAAGATGGTGGTATCAGTATGATATCTTTGTTGCTGGCAGCTAAGAATATTACCTACAGGTATTTTGAATTTGGAACATTCCGAATGTACTTGAGTAGTTTCCATTTTTTTTAAATATGGTGACTAAAATCACACTGTCACAAAATATCCAAAAAGTTTTAAGTATCTTTTTTATTCTTACGTGCACTTTAAATAAAGGCAATTAGCTTAATTATTCTGAATAAAAAATTCCATCATAGCCCAATTTTTTACAGGCAATAGAATACCGTTATTGCGAAATTTAGACACCTGCATTTTTATAGCATTAATTTTTAGCTTAAAAAATACATATATTGAATCTCATTTGAAACATGACACATAATTTGATTCGAGAAAATTATTTCATAAATTTTGACATCAATAAAAGAATAGTTATAGAGAAATGTTATACTTATATATTATGATCTTATGCCAAGTAAGCTAATCCGTCCAATACAAAACATTAATTAACTTTTACATCTACAAAATGTTGATGTATTTATTTTTTAGTAGCAGTTCTCAGAATATTATGCATTTAATATTCTATCATCAATGTAGAAAAATATATTGAAATGCTTAAAGGATTTTTTAGATCTTGACTCAGATCACTCAATATTATGTGATCAGTTATGTTGTCTATGGGCAGCTGAGTTGCAACTGTCTCCGTTGGCCTATAATGGTATATACAGTGAAAACCTGTTATAACGACACCGCTTATAACGACGGACCGGTTATAACAACCGAATGGTAAGGTCCCGGCACATTCTATATAAAGTAATTACTATCGTTTATAACAACTATCGGATATAACGTCCGAAATATAAGGTCCCTTCAGTGTCGTTATATCCGGTTTCAACTGTATGTTGTGTAAGGAGAATATAATTTGTTATCATTAATTTCCTCTAGCACTGTTGCGAGTACTAGCAAATTGATGAATTTTAAGAAATGACCAATTTAGATTAATTAGGTAGAGCCGCTTCTGTATAGAAGTTGATATATTTACTGTTTTTTTTAATGTCTTAAAGACCATTTTTATATTGTAAGGAAGTATTGCTCAATAAACACATTACACACATTTATGTTATGAGCAACTCAGGATTTTGTTATTTTTGATTGCATCACATCTGTGATTTTGTTTAGCTAAATTGTTTTTTTATGACATTTTTAGTACTTAAATAATATGTAATGAAATGAAAGATGTATTTATTATATTTTTGGTTGTGGAGCTGGATTCATGTGATGATATAAAAAATATTTAAATATTTGTTGCCTTTTTGTTTGTACCTCTACCCTTTACTACGAATACCGAAGTGTGCTTATTGCACTTTTACCCCTAAACCCATGAACCGATTTTCATGAATATGCTTACAAAGATAGAACCCCCCTACTTTTATAGCTCAGAAATGACTCCCTAAGTCCTAAAGATACTTTTCTTAGCAATGGTTTATAAGATCCACATAAACGCAAAACTAGCAAAAGTTGCTTGACGGTTCGGCATGTACAGGAGTTTGAACATAACTACTTATATAGCATTTATTTATTACATAATATATATTTACCTGTTATACCATTTGTTATGCAGTAAGTAGTCATTTTAAGAACTTACAACGACATCTATTGGTAAATTTAGCATAACTTGTTTGCGTAATTTAGTTTTAGCGCCATCTATTGCTGAGTAGTAGATTTAACACGAAAAAAATATCTGTCATTGTGATTATATTTTTGTTACTAGATGTCGCTACAAGAAACTAAACTGCACGTAAGTAAGACGAGATATCAATTTCTTCTCAACTTATACAAAAATTTGTAAATTTGCGTATAATTTAAATTTGTCGATACTGTAAGCAAAAGTATTAAAACAGTTAATTGTTAAAATTATAAGAAAAATTTAAATTATTTTAAAATTAACAGGTTTTTTAATTGCTCTAGATCTTGTTGCCTATTGACGCATTTTATGGGATCGCCTAATACTTCGGCTACCGCAGGTAAAGGGTTATTTATCATATTTATGGTAAAATCTTTAAACTTTGGAAAGTCTTTAGGTGCTTAAAACATACACACTGGTAGTACCTACAGTCTTGCGATAATCGGGAAGCAATACGAATAAGCAATTTTATGCTATTTACCAATTTTTCACAGATATTTTTTTTCAACGGTTGGATAAAGAAGAAGACGAAGATCGAATCCAGTAGCGTTTCCATTGCTTGTATTGACTGATATAGGTATTACCATTTCAAAATCACAATTTAAATCAATATAATTATGATGTGATGATAAGAAAAGTTAAATGATTTAGCGAAAGTGATTGTTAGTAGGTATCTACTTCGCTCTATGAACCCACGAGTCAGACTAACTTGCAGATAAGTTATTATCTCGTGAAATTTTATGTAATGTTAGGTCTTTCCTGCGAAATTTGATCTTTGCAATATCTTGACATTAAGTTCCATTGTCTCCTTTAATAGTATCTATACTTATAGTCGGAATAATCTTTTAGACTATTAAAAAAATCTTTCGCTTCCCATTAGTCGACGATATTTGGATCATAACGCTTTTCTCAATTGTTTTGTCGGAGCGATGTAGCAAAATCATGGTTATTTACTTTTATTTATGTTTTGGATTGTTAGTCAAAAATAGTTTATAAATTTGTCTGATTTATAATATTTATCAGTACCTATAGGTAAGTATGTTTAGTATACTTTTATTTGTAAGCAAGCAGGCATTTAAGTTGAAGGCATCTTCTAAGCAAAGCGAACACATGCAATAGTAGGTACTTATTAAATAGTTAAAATGGTCTCATGAATTCATTAAAACTTTGGATCAAAACTTTATACACATTCCAATGTGTGTACGTAAAATATCTAAACATTACATATAACACTGAAAGCCTACACGATATGAATGTGTAACAGCGAAAAATAAAATTGAAAGAGCTTAATACCATCAAACAAAATAGTGATTTCACACATCAGCGCGCGCGGATCCTTTTAGTTGTTGCATAAATGAATTCTGTCAGCTCACACATTCGCGCTCAAACACCGAGTAAACCGAAAGGTTTGCGAAATGGAAAAACAAAAGATAAACGGCCAATATTTTCATTGCACCGATGAATGGGCGCGCGTGTTGATTCAACGTAGCGGGAAATAATCGGAGGCTGCGATGTTTTTTGCCCGCGTTGTACCAGAGGTAATCTGTCTGGATGAGTGATGTTTAAAAAGATTTATGGATTAATACGGCGAGATGTGTCTGCCGTTGATTTAATTACGTTTACGCACGACGACCAAAAGTTGCCTCCTTTAATTCGTTTGTGTTTACTGTCTTTTAAATGTGTTGTGTTTACGAAATTTTTATTGTAGTCCGTAAATATTAAAAAAAATATTTTTTTTGCTTTATAGTGACGAGGAACAGTCAACAGATACATCGGAGAATCGAATTTCAGATTCAACAAGCACGGACGGGTAAGAAAGACATCATGAGCAAACTTGAACATGCCAAATTGTTTTCATCTAAGAATTTTCACGATATATGAAGATAAAATCCCCGTATTAGACAGACTCCTTTCATGCAGGAGTTCGAGGTAAATAACAATAAAAATAAATAATGACGTCATTTCAGTCATGTTTATAGTCTGACTGTACGTTTCTATGAACATAGATTACTTATTAACCTGACTGGATGCTTCCTAATAGCGCCACTTAACCTATTAACATGACGAAATGACACAAACCGTCTTTTGTTTATTAATCGCCATCATGCCTTCATAGTGACATGTTATATTTACATTCAGTATATTGCGTAAGATATAAGCAAAATTTCTTAGTTCATCACTACATACTATAAATATAAAACAAAGTCGCTTTCTCTGTCCCTATGTCCCGTTGTATGTTTAAATCTTTGAAACTACGCAACGGATTTTGATACGGTTTTTTTAATAGATAGAGTGATTTAAGAGGAAGGTTTATATGTATGATAACATCCATTAAATATCAGCATTGCACCCGTGCGAAGCCGGAGCGGGTCGCTAGTTAGATATAAAATTGTATTATGTATTTATATGGGAGACAGCATTTTGCTATAATAGCCTTCCATTTTTATCATAAATTAATTTTGTACTATCTAACACCTATACGTTTTATACCTACAATTTGCTCCGCTCCCCAGCTTTGATCTCGCTTCGAAAAAAACATAAGACACAACATACAAACTCTATTTATTTACAAAATATATTTTGCAAAGTGCGATCTAATTAAGTAAAAACTATCATTACCTTTAAATCGTTCCCAAACTACAAATGTATTTAATCAATTTCCAGATTCGCGC
Organism: Cephonodes hylas; assembly: GCA_030295005.1. Taxonomy (NCBI): domain Eukaryota; kingdom Metazoa; phylum Arthropoda; class Insecta; order Lepidoptera; family Sphingidae; genus Cephonodes; species Cephonodes hylas. The sequence goes on from AP025366.1 coordinate 10,352,728, forward strand.
CTAAAATATCTACTAACTTACATTTCTAACGCCAAGAAAACGTCTATCAACACTCCTTAAAATTCTAATTTCCTCTAAAATTGACTAGCAATTTAACACACACAAAAAAATTTGTTCAATACAATGCAAGCGAGCAGAAACAATAGATCCAAGTTGCCAGCAGGTTTAATTACAAAGCATAAAGCAGACTTCGAGACTGTCTCTAATGGAATAGTTGAAGAGACTCAATCACATGGCTCGTAAAGCCGATGTACCTACGTTAGTTCACCCGCCCGTTACTTCCACTACATATAATTACGATTGAATTTATGGCTTATGGCGCTTTCTGATTAAACTATTACTCTCATACGAAATGTGCCGTGAGTGCCATTGGATTTCTCATGCGCTGTTTATTGATAGTCATGTTTGTGTTGGTTTAATTGTTAGTTTTGTAATTGTTTTTTTAATTTTGTTCTGGTTAAAAATGTCTACACATTGTAGTATTTTGTCTTGTTTCGTTGAATAACATTTATTTAAAAAAAGGCAAATAATATAATTAATGTTAATGTTCACAGCTATATCATTAAAATAATACATAGTAAATAATAATGGTTAATTTTAGTAAATTAGTTATTCATACTGTTTAACATCCAGGATCTGTTTTAGTTACACTAACAAATAAAGCTAATTTAATTATTTATATACACGAATGTCGACATTGTGACTTTAATTTTAACACACGTGCGGCGAATCAGCCAAATCCTAAATGACCGACGCAGAATTAGAAGCTCCGTTAGTATTACGGACCGCAGCACGATATTCCCAATCACCATTCAATTAATCAACATCAAACATCTATTACGGACGTATCAGCCATAAATAAACGCATAAAATCAATTTTCGCACCAAAAGCGGTGAAATTAGCGTGTAATATTTCCTATTGGAATTATAAAACGCCCTTCGTCTTCGGAATGCGCGGGGGCACGGAAGCGTCGGTTTATGTGGCACGTGACCGCCACGTGACTGCCACGCCACCGCCACGCCACCGCCACGCTCGCGACACCTCAATCCCTCTCGTAGTATTTATTCTACTGTCCTCTCATTGTGTCATCGGACAACGCCTCGTGTAAATTCAGTTTAGATTTCATCAAGCCCCTCATTTCTGAGCAAATATAATTTTCCAGATTGCATTGTACCGGATGGGAACTTCAATGTTCTTCGCGTGGGGGCTGGTGAACTCTGCATGTTTTTATTGTCTCGTAAATGTTTGGACGTTGTGAAGATCCTGTGTAAACCTAGTTTCATCGCAATTTTACCCTCACGATTGTAAATTGAAATTCTTTTTGTCAATATTATATTATACAATTATGTGAAACGGACCTAATAAGATATTTTTTTTTGTACTTGCACTTTAGTGTATTTAAACCATTGTTTTAAGTAATGTAAATAAATATATAATACATTTTTTAAATCAATGATTGCATCCCTATTTTTGATGTTTAACTTACATCTAAGTTTCTAATGCTTTTTAAATAAGTTCAATACTATTTATATTTTATTTTTTAATTATCCATATAAATATGGAATTCCTGAATTTTCGCTCATTATTATACAAACCTGCGATGACGTAGTTATTTAAACTAGCAGTATTCGCACGCTAGTCGGTGCGGGCTGGTGAGCCGGCGCGGCCGACTCCGCTCATATATCAGCCGGTTTCATTCTAATGGTAATTCGGGATCCGCTCGCCGATATTGTGGCCGTCCCTTCAGCTATAACAAATGTTTATTTTATACACAACGCCACTAACAATAGTGTGCAAATACCTAAACACCGTAAATGGCGGCACAATGCGATTTAGATGATAATGCCCTGACAGAAATAATAACGGTGCCCGTTTGAAATTACCCCGTGTTTATTCTGCTCGCGGTGGCCGGACGGCATTGAAATTTGTTTTTGATTTTTGTCGTATAGTGCTTTGTCTTTAACGTGTGATTCGCGGATGGTAAATTAATTTTTATTTTGTTTTCATATACGCCCCACTGCTAAGCACGGGCCTCGCCTACAACTGAGATGGTTTATGCCTTAGTCTTAGACAAATGCTAGCGGATTCCATACTTAACAAATTACTTAGAGTTTTAGTTTTTCTCACGAAGTTTCGTTAACCGTTAAAGTGAGTGATGATTCTTTGTAAATATACTCCCGTTCATGTATTTTTCAAAAAACAATCCCTAAGAACAATCACAAGTTCGAACAAAAGACATATGTATAATCCCCGAACATTTCATAATCACAACATTGATTTCCCTTGATTACATCATGATGTAATCTGCACACCAAAAAGTTCATATGCCATTCTAAGGTGTGAAGTCCGCCAACCCGCACTAGGCCAGCGTGGTGGACTAAGGCCTAAACCCTCTCAATGATAGAGGGGGCCCGTGTCCAGCAGTAAGACGTATGTATATGCCCTGATAATTATAATTATTATACTTGGGTATCCTGTATTCGGGATCAAGTAATATCTATTCCATTCCCGTCAAGCCGCCTTTATTGTATCGTCTTTTCTCGATAGTCGACACTATATGGACCGCGTTATAATTTTTAACAAGGCTGGTGTAATTTTCTTAAAATAAATTAAGAAGTCTAGCAGTATAAAGAACATCTAACGAAACGGTATGTCATCGAATATATCATCAGCCCATATGCGTCCCACGACTGGGCACGGGCCTCCTTTACAACTGAGAAACTAAGGAATTCCTAAGAGATTTTAGGTGTGCAGGTTTCTTCACGATGTTTCCCTCTACTGTTGAAGTATGGAAAAGTACTACTAATACTTTGCTAGTCGAATACTTATCACGGACTACCTAAATTACCATCATCATCATCAGCCAAAGGACGTCCACTGCTGGACATAGGCCTCCCCTAGAGACCATAAATTACCTAAATACCTTGTAGTGAAAATGCCATAAAAGTGTATAAATTTGTTAATAGTTTAAAAATGTAATATTTCTTTTACTGCTGTAATTATATAAGGGTACTTTGGGGCTAGCATAATCGCTTGATTGTAAGCTCTTTATATAATAATAAAGAAAAAAAACCTAAGAAATTCCTAATAATTTTTAGGTATGCACGTTACATCACGAAGTTTCGTCCATCGGTACTGATGATTCATTAAAGATATACTGTTGTATTTTCAAATGATTTTCCTAAGATAAACATGAAACAAAAGACGTCATATAATCCGGAAACATTTAAAAATCATACCACGTTGATTCCCCCGTACGTTCAGGTAGCGCGGCGCTGGGCGTGTTTAATTTGATATTATTTAAGGCGCCGCTGGTCGGGTCGCGGCTGACAGCTCTAATTCTCATGCATATTCATGTGGTGCGATTAATCATTGCGAACCTCCCCGAATACCTACGATACATCCTCTGTTTATTATAATATGTTACACATTACCCCCACGTTCAAATTGTGAATTATTCGAGAAACAACGCCAAGAAAATTAGTTGCGCGCCTCACGTCTAATTTGTTCGACAATAAAAATGATTTAATGTTTCGCGAATCGTCAGTATTGGGTTGAGGCTTGGCCGTGATCTTGTCTTTATAGTCGGATTTTTTAACGTTTAGACTATGTTATATGATGTGTGAACTGTAAAGTTACTTTATTAAACTTCTATGTATACAAATATGAAAGTAGGTGTATGCAAATTTTTTATTTCGTATTTTTTTGTAGACCGAAAATCAGAAAAAAGCGGACATAATTGATAACATTCGGTCAGACCACAAGAAGTATGAATGGATTTCATTTACACAAAGCTAAGAATCTTAACAGAAACATGTAATTTCTAACAGAATTATAAAACAACTAAATAAGTACCATGCACCATACTTGTTTTTGAATTAGTGGTGCATGAAGTATTTACCAGAGCTAGTTAATTTATACAAACTTTAATGATTAAGAAACCAACAAAAAATCTCGTTCAATACTATAGCTTTAAACCATTGCTTTATAGTAGAAACGCACGTAGTTTATTACGAGTTAAATAACATACGATTGAAAAAAAAAACATTAATTAAGTCTTTAATTCCGCAAAAAATATGCACCCGCGCCCACAGATTAAATAGCGCGTGCCCACATTTTTTTATTCATAAAAAACTTTACAATGTCGCTTTGTGCCATTGATAGAAAAAATGTATATTAGCATACGGAACCCATATTAAAGTATTTACAAGACGTACATCTGGCGGTGGGCGGTGCTCAGTAACTTATGTTGGTTTTATGCAAATAATAAGTGTTAACGATTTGCCTAATGCATTCGCAATATTGTAATGGAATATCGCAGGTCCCCTTTTTATGAACGGGTGTTGAATAAGAACTCTATAGAATTGTAAGCATTTCTTATCTTTTTGATTGAGCTTCAGTATAAAGGTCTGTCTTGACCGCACAAAGCTATATAGTGCGTAATACATTTTTTATTAATTTATTCATTCCAGATTGCATGTGATGTTTTTCTTCACCACAAAATTGAGCTTAAACCCCATGAAACTTCGACAACTTAGTAATATTCTCTTGAATTGTGCCAATTGAATTTATTAAAAATTAAATTTAGGATTGGATGGCGAATTATCTTGAGCCTATTATACCAAATTGCATGATTGGTTTGCATATAAGCTGGACTATCATCGTGTCATACCGCTGCTTTGGACTGTCAACGATTTAGCCCGACAGGCGACACTGAATGTATTAAGTGATCCTAGTAACAACATAACCTTGTTGTAGGTCTACTTGAAACAACAAATATCAACATCATCATCAGCTCTCATACGACCCACTGCTGGGCACGAGCCTCCTCTATCAGAACAACAAATATAGGTAGGTACATACTACATAAGTAAATACCTATATCTGTAATATACAGGGTGTATTCAGACCGTGATCGAAAACTGAGGCAGGTAATATCTTATGTCATTACAAACCCTCTGGCGTTAAAGAAAATCCCGACAAAAGATAAAAATTTTGACGTTTTCCATACAAACCGCATACATTTATTACCGATGGTTGTACGGAAAACGTCTAAATTTTTTATCTTTTGTTAGGATTTTCTTTAACGCCGATGTTTGTGATCACCGTAGCTATTACGTGCCTTAGTTTCCGATCACGGTCTGTATACACCCTGTATATTTCGAAAGGGACAAGCAGAGATGCATTTTAGCACTGACAATACGCAAATAATATTTTAAACTCGTTTATTGCCAATTTTTGGGTACATTTATAAAGTCTACGTTGCTGCCTAGATGCAAAATTTACACATTTTCCGACCAAAGAAGCAAATTTTACAGCTCTTTATTATTAGTTTTGACTTTAGCATCTACGTCTAATACACTAAATAATACACAAATAAAATATGAATTACCCAAATCTTACATTGAAAGACACAAAGCACCAAACCCTTTGAAGTGCAGCGTCTGAAGTAAGTGCAGAGTTTTATCAACAGTGGGACATGTAGCGATAGTGACGTCTGACAATTGGGGCAATATTTCTCGCGTCGCGTACAATTGTGGGGTAATTCGTCAGGTTGGGGTGCGTCGTCCCCGGGGCACGCGCGTGGCTCCCGATTAGCATTGCTCACTGCTCACTGACCAATCTCATTTGTCACCCCGTGTTTAGCATTAATCAATTTGCAAAATATTCGCCTTTCAATTGTTTGTTTGGGTGATTGAGAATTTTTTTTATTTAATTTTTTATTCTAGGGCATTTTAATTAATTGTGATGATATGACAAGTGATTATAACATTTGCAACAAAAAATCAAAATTATAACTTATAATAATTTTTAGTCATCAGTTGATGCTAATTTGTTGGGATATTGATATTTACAACGCGATACTTGCTCTTTTTGAATCTGTGGTTTAATCTGTATATCTATAGCTTTCAATTTTCCATCAAGATGCTACTTTGGCGGTTATTAGGCGGAGTATGGTAACTATGTCTGCAAAGCTTGGACATTTTATATCATTTTACTAAAGTGGAACGGCGTAGCCCTACCACGTTATAAAATTCTATGAAATATATTGTATAAATAAAATAACACGAATTTTTCGTACATATAGAAACCCCTTCTGATGCAGAAACTCATGAAGAAAAGTGTGTTATACTGCTCTTTTAGAACAAAGGATAGTTTTTCTGAATAATGGACGTGTTTGTGCCGTTGGCAAATCTTAGGCACTTATCCATAATTTTAGTCGAATGTTGATTTGTAGAGACGTTATAGAGTACCAAAATATATAAAGTTGAATGTTTTCTAATTAAAATCCCATCAGGAATAAAGAAAGTGTAATGAGAACAATTTGTTAAACGGAACGACGAGAGCGCTGCGTTAGTGGAAACCGAATTAAAAGATAAGATCACAATTTGCCAAGTTCCATTCTAGAAAGCTGGTCTTGGTTAAATTAATTTATCTCCTGATGCTTTTGTGCAATGTTTGATGTTTTTCATCGAATCATCGGTGAATGTAATTTAGTAGTTGTTTAAAAGAATAAAACCAATTTGCTTTATTTATTTAATGTACTTCATTGTACACCATAAACAAAGGGCGATCTTACTCCTATCTATCTATCTAGCGATCTCTTCCAGACAGCTTAGAAAAACAATTTATGTGAATTGTGAAGTTTGAGCCGTGAAATCGATTTGATGGTTGCCGGTGAACTAAATTATAATTATGGTATTTAAAAAGTAATGAAATAAGCTATTACACATTCTAATAGTTGGCTCTCGTTTCTCATACAGTTAATCAACATGCTGGCTAAGCGTGACTTATGGTGTTATCTATATTACATAGACATTACTCTAGAGTCTAGACATATATCTACTCTATACATACCTACATATATAACCATGAATACTTTACACTATGTATATTATATAAGACATTATAAAAACCTTATTCAAATCGACCCAATTGTACTGCAGTTCCTAAAGCGTTACTTTCGAAACATACTTACAAAGAAGCAAATTTTCCGCATTAATATTAATAGATAAAGCCTTAAAATATCAGAGGGCACATTAATCAGAATAAATTGTGCGTATGACGGCTCGGGCCTGAATTACACGAAAGCCTTTATCTTAGAGCGGTGCCGACGAAGATCGGCTCCATTGTGATACAAACTGTGAATCTGCATAATTTACATTCATTAAAGCAATGAAATGATTAATAATAGGAAACTCGATGTGCTAGTGTGGCCATATTGTAGATTTATTCGAGATATTTATGTATGTTATGATTCTATCTTTAAGTACTGAAGGGAAGTATGTTGGGATAGTGAAGAGTAAGATTAATGGTGTCTAAGAACCTTAATATGACATTTGTAGTGTTTGCATAAATAATATTAAGGTATGATCGATAATGGGAATTCCAACTTTTATACACATAGACACATAAATGTCCTACCGTAGGACAAAGGTCTCTTCTACCGCTTCACCTACAATTGAGAGGGTTTAGTCCTTAGTCAACCACTTTGACATAGCTTGACGGAGTAGGTACACAACTAAGAAAAAATAGTGTATTCCAAGATTAATTTCTTAACAAAACGATGGCTCCCCTACACCGAGACGGCACAGTCGGTTGTGATTTTAACAAAATATTATCTCGCGAGTTTGTATTGCCATATTAGAAAATTTAACGAGTATCGAGCTAACGCTTTGAATATTCAAAATGAATAAATTATGCGCAGAAATGCGATGCTACACAATATTGCCGAAACAAATTGTTTGCGTCAAGTTATGTAGGACGATGTTTTACGTAAACGGTGTTGCAATTGTTGTAATTCTTCATACATCCCACTGGTGGGCTAGGACCTCGTGTATCAATGACCCCGGGTTTTAGTTAACCACGCTTAATTGAGATGTTGATATTTTTGATGGTTCTTAGGTACTCAAGCAATGTCTTAAAGTATAGTTTCTTTGAGTCTAACTTTTACGCAAAATGTTTTACCGACTGACAAACTGTGAAGTACAGTCTGTACCCCTGTTAGCAAAGGCCAACCTATAAAACGAGAGACATTGGATTTAATTGCTACAAGTAGACAAGCTTGTAGTAATTGAACTGAACGAAGCTATATAAAGTCACCACTTTAATGTCAGTTTATTATATGACTCCTCAAAAATAGTTGATGCGACCAAATCGGTCAAAAAATATAAAATCTCCTTAGGTAAAAGAGTCAAAACACTATTGGAACTTTCATTCGCTATCATCCTTGTCATCACTGCCTTGACATCAAATATTAATTTAGTATCGTATCGACTCTATCTATTACTTACCTGACTATTCTAAGTGTATACCTAAATCATTAGAGTAAATGATTCCCCACTTAATTAACGGCTGTGCGCTAATTAATGGGTAGTAAAGGTTTATGACGTCTTTAATGGTAAAGGTGCATTGACAATAATGGGATAGATTGACTCCACTTCACATATAACGATAGGTTTATTAGGTTCAGTCTTGATTGAGTTGTAAAACTTATTACTTAGCTCATTATTAACAGCATAATGTCTACTTTTATCATAAATTAAGAATTTTTAAGAAAATCGATTCGACTTTTAGTAGGTACATTGTGTCTCGTCTTTTAGTACGTTGTGATAATGTTAGGCGAGTGAAGCACGAAAGTACGTAGGTAAGAAAACCTATGAAAAGTTTAAGTTTTTTTTAATGAAACAGTTTACATAAATTGTTTCATTGATTTCCTTGAGTCTTCTAAGACTGCAATTGGATTAGAATGTGGCTTCGTTGCTTTTCGCGCTATATTACGAGGACCAAGGACTATAGGGGCAAAATCGAGATTTAACAATCTTCTATTAAACCTATATTATTTTTTTCCTCCACGTTTGTGATATAATTTTTTCCAAAGTTTTACCTACGTTACATGTAGGTATCATTACGTGCAACAACCAAAAATATTTTTGCCAATGATATCAGCTCGATCGGGCCTGATAACGTTAGATTTACCATTATTTATGGCCGCGCGATAAGGCGTGCACCACTAATCCTGTCGGTTTTGTCAACTTGCCACTATGTGGGTAAATGCCCTTTTGCTATCTGTTATGCAATCGTGAGTACGCACGTCATTTTAAACTAGTATTATTATATATTCTAGATATTTATTACCATGCTGAAGCTAATAGAAAGAAACCATTCTCGCATAATTGATAGAAAGTGTGATGGCCAAGAGGTACAGGCATTCAGACGGTGATCGGATACTAAGGCGGTATAATAGATAAGGTCATTACAAACTCCTTGGCATTAAAGAAAATCCCGACAAAATATGAAAATTTTGACGTTTTCATACAACCATCGGTATTAAATGTATGGAAAGCATCCTGAATAGGAGCGGTCGAGAATCTCCGCGGGCCAAGGTTTATGCCCGAGGCACACACCTCTCTTCACACTGAAAAGTTCTTGTGTCCGTCAACTCGAACTAAGCCAGTGTGGTGACTAAGGCCTGCAACCTCTCATTTCGTAGTGGAGGCCCGTAACCCGCAGGGCATGGTTCGTGCCTCTAAAGTACCTATGATATTCAGAATTTTGTTTACTATTTTTATACGATAAGCTATTGATAAATTATATCTTTGGGATATAAAGGTAAGAAGTTCTTTACATGATTGGAAAACATGTTTATGACACTAATAAAACTTAATATGGTATAAACCATTATAAAATAATACAATAATTCTATCACTGTGTACGTCTATAGACGTGATTCCCCAACTAATTATGGATTTAATGAATGCTTTAAAAATGAGGATGGAAAAAATGTCTTGATATAATTTAAATAATTTATTTAATGTGTTTCAAATACTTTTATTTATAAATGGTCTAGTCAAGGGTCAACCTTAGGGAGATGCAGAGAAAAACAAATTAAAATAACCAATAACAAAAAACCATACATACTGACATATTTAAATAAAAAATATACATACTTTAATAAATACACACACAACGTTGAAAATGAATAATGTTATTGAAGTATCCAAGTATTAGAGCCACACAGTAGGTCTTTTTCTAAAACTGTTGCAGAGCAATGCCGTCGACTTGTTCGTTCCTGTGCGGCAGCTGGCATTAAAATGCAAACCTATATATCTAAAGAACTATCAATACTAGACTCTATGTACAATGTACATGTTAGCCACTGAATATCAGCATCCAAGTAGCAACTTCTTAAGTGAAGAGCTCAAAAAATTTATGATTGTCTTAGTTCAGACATTGGGAAACCTTGTAGTGAACAATCCATTCAATCAAATTATCACGATAAAATATCAGGATACAATTGGTGAGGAAATGTCTCTATGTAAATATGTTTCCGAGCAGTAGTCAACGTCGTTTGCATCAACGTGCAGAATCGTCCCTAAGGCGCGTGTAGAAATCCATCTCCGCCTGAGCTGCGCCTAGATAAGAAATCACAAAAAATAGGTGTGCAAGGCGGGCGGTAGGGCCACTAATTATCACAATAGAACGGTTCCTTGTATTTGTTTTGAATGGAGACAAGGCATTCTTTTCTCACTGAAAGCGGAACAGGTTTAGAAAGAGGAATGCGACACTTAATGAGAATGCGCCTTCATCATCATCAAAAGTGCGATTCTCATCACGCCGCACCAAGTCATCAAACTTAGTGGTGAGGCAGACAACATATATTCTTAGATCTTACGTAATGTGTATATAACTTACTAGGTACCCGAAGACACTTACTCAAACTCCGTGCTGTTGTTCACAAAAAAAAAATCCAATAACACTGGCCAACTTAAAAATAAAACCGGGGTCCTCTAGATTGCACGGTTCATACATGTGCCGCAAAACCACAAGACTTCCACAGCTCTCTAACGAAGTGGTCTGCATCCAGCGATTTCCCGCGATTTTCGATAGATCAGTCCACCTTGTGGTTGGACGTCCGACACTGATAATGTTAATGATCCAATGTTGATACATAAGTATTGAAGAAATATCGGTAAGAAATATCGGTTTCTATCGCATATAATTCACCCTCATTGAAACGACAAATTATGCAACGTTAGCATCCTGATCAAAAAATTCACTTCTTTCAAAGAGTATGTCACGTAGTAATAGAAAGTAAACAATGTATGCGTTCTGATCCAAAACTTCGTTTCTTCCAAAAAGTATGTCGTATACATTTAGCAAGTAGTGTCCAAGTGCACAGAGCAGCGTTGTATGTGGGTCTGTGAGGTCAAGTTCAGTGGCTGATGCCACACGGATTATGTTCTTACAGTTAATCTGTCGTTAATCGGAGCGCGCTTGTGCCAGCCCGCGTCTGACACATGTGTTTGCGTCACTCACATTTTTGAGTCATACTGAGTGGAATTGACTGAATTACGAAACGTATGAGGTATGTTGTAAGACCCAAAGCTGCAGGAATGTAGATCGAACATGTTGTGTTTTTTGCTTTCGTGTTTTAGGGTTTTTGTTTTGTTGTAATCGTTGAATAGTAGATTTTTTATTTAGAAAACTGCGTATGGAAATGATTCAAAGTATTTTGATGTATTTCCATGGGTTCTGTGAAACAAAACTTTCGTTTTGGTTTCGTCTTTTTTTTAATTTTGAAGCATAAAACAAGTAAAAACATTAAAAAATTTTGCTCTTTAATAATTTCTTCGGCGTCTGTAATATTTTTTATAATCATCGGTCCATATGCGTTACTCTGTTAAGCGCTTTAGTGTTGTTGATTGCAACGATCAACTAAATATACCCACGAATCACTGTAATGAACATTAGTTTTATAATATCGCAAGCTAAATACATTGTTCCGATGGCCTAAGAAATTCCAATAGTGTAGATTGTGTTCTAATCTTCAAGTTCAGTATATGTGTGTTTGTGTTCCACCAGGTCAGCATAATTATGAGGACTAAAGAGATTATGCTAGCTTATACTCTTCGCATACCCATAACTTACTATCCCATTTTTCAGTTTTTGAGATGAAGGGAATGCTATGAACATATCGCAAAAAATGTAAAATTAGCATTCCACGGCGGTATTTACAAATGGATACGACTTATAGATCATCAAGAAAATAACTGCTTTAGTATTGTGGGTGTCAATCAACATTACCCGACTACATATAACGGGCGGCTCAACAGCTCGATTGCTTTCTCTCCATACAAAAAATAGCACCGTAAGCATTAGGTATATCAGGAATGCTTCAAAAACATATCATTTAGCTTAAATTTTATTATGTGATGGGGCTGCGCTAAAGAAATATTAAAACTGAAAATTAAAGGAAATTGGTGTTTATGTGTCAATATTTTTATAATTTCTTAGGTAGGTATGTAGTTCGCCAAAGGTTAGGTATGAAATAAAAGTTAGGTATGTATCTATTGGTATTTAATTCGAATCCTGGAGTAGACAAATAATTGTTTTAAATGTGAAACTCCCAGTATGAATGCCATGGATATGAATATACGCAGTAAAGAAAACAGTAATTAATTTTTTGCCTACATATAATGTGGAATATAAAATGCTGGTGGCGAAATTTCAGGTTGCCCTTTTAGGAATAGCATATAAGTTGACAGCCCCCGTGGCGCAGTTGGCTAGACACCAGCTTGCGAAACGAGAGGCCGCGGGTTCGATCCCCGCACCGAGACAAATATTTGTTTGAACCACAAATATTTGTTTCGGGTCTGGGTGTTTGTGAGACCGAAAAAGTCTCTCGTAGTGTCTGATACCCACGACACAGGTTTTGTAACCTAGTGTGGGTCAGAGCTATGTATGTGACTGTTGGGTATATTTATTTATTTATAAGTAGAAAACTATGCAAAGGCAAGCTTACTCTTTTAGGAACAGCAAGAATTATTGGAGATAAGTAGATAGCTATGCAAAGGCCTTCACACAGACAGTCAGCCGCCCAACACAATTATAATTCCTATTAAAAGTGGATATTGGATTATTGTGTTATCTTTTAATTTTATCATTATAATCATGGTACGAGCGGGATTACAATAATTTTTGACACTAATCAATTGAAACTACAAAAAGCGGGTCCTTTTTTATGTTTTGTTAATCCATATTTTAATTGATTAGAAATAATGAATCGACTTCTAATATGTTTGGACAGGTTCAAAAGGAATTATTTTTTGGGTATGAATTGAAACACAGTTTTTTGATAAGGTGTATATTTTATTATTAATTAATAAAGTTAACACATTTTTTAATGAATCACAGATATAACAGTTTTATATTTTTTATTATGGTTATGTTACAAAATTAAAAGTAATTATATAAAGCTCATATTTTTGTTATGTTTTTAATAGAACTGTATGCATTTGCCACTTAAATAATCATTAATACAAACTTCTCCTCCGCTATACTTCAGGCATTCCAACATAACTGATAGTCATTAATAATTATTTTAAGTATTTTTTTTATCATAAACATATCTTTTTAATTATACTTAATTGTTATTTAATGCTTCAATTAGTTTACATAAAAGTTACATAAAATGAAGCATTTACATAGACATTGAATGAACCTAATAGTATAATTATGTGGTATAATTGTTTATTTTGAAGTTAGGATATTGTAATTTAAATATTTAATTATGTTTAAATAAATATTTAAGGTTTAAAAATCATTACCAGGTATTTGTAAGGCTACCTGGGTTTTAGGTTTCTGTGAAAAGACCGCCGCTGCCTTAAATACAAATGTAGAGAGCCATTGAGTTTATATTGTTTTAGACGCGTTATAAATATTGTAGTTGGAATGAATATTTCAATTAAAACGATTAAACTAAAGCAAAAGATTTTTCAAAAATAATTTTGAGCAACTTGTGAGCCTATCTATTGACTTAACATTCAATTATTGAGGTTACATTTATTATATATTAAATTAGTTTTTATTTATATCTATGTTTATAACATTCAAAGTTGTTTTTCGAAAGCAACTTTTAGAACAACAATTTCTTTAATGAATATCTTCATGAAATAAACTTTAGGCTATACATTGACAAGCACAGAATTCTTGCATTTCATTCACTGTATCAGAGTGTGTGTGCCGGCGGCGCCGCGACGCCGTCGGAACGCTTCCGTCGGCTCGGCCGGCGCACGTAGCCACCCGTAGGCCGTAGCACGCGCATCCACCTCGTAGCGTCACCGTCGGCTACGCGGCCGCTACGCGCACTCATTAACTATGCAAGTAATTAGCTGGAGCGGACAACGCGCGAAACTCAGCGCGAGGAAAACAGACTGAAACAGCATGCGGGAGTGCGCCGGCCGGCGGGACGCCATGTTGCCGCGGCCCCGCCCACCGCGCGGCACCCTCGCCATTGGCCCCGCCCCGCCCCGAGGAGGGGCCGCCGTTGCCTAAATGTTGCCAGCTTTTTGAATAAATAATTTGAGTAATTTAAGTAATGAAGGCAATTATGGCGTTGTTTAGCTAAGTTTGCGCGGCGGCGAGTGGCAACTTTATATTTATACCGCTCTCTTTATGTACGCCGACGCGCGGTTAATGCGCCCGATCTGTTTACGTAGCGAGCCGCTCGGCGCTTATTTATTGCGGCGACTCCACTGCACGCCGAGCGATTTAAACTGCAATTATTTTACGGTTTAAGGAAAACATATTGCACCATTTAAATGAGTTTTTGCGATACAATATTGTTCGGCGAGCGCGAGTAATGACTTTCATGTAGACTGTTTATGTTACATTCTCGACAGTTACACGGTACTCGGCTATGATGTATTAGTTTTCCGAGATGAGTTGCCACTGAGGCAGGTAGTTCCACATTCGCGGACCGTGGGCACTCTCGGTGGAGCACATAAGGCGCGCGTGTCGGCGCGAGGTCCGCGGCGGCCGCTGGCACTACACAGGAGTAAACAGTGACGTCACGCGGCGTCATCGAGCCGATAAAAAGTCGATTTTATTCGCACAAGTTCGGCCAGCTGACTGCCGGCCCCCGCCCCCGTCCCGCTCGCGCCCCTCACCCCCGCCCGCCCCCTCGCCGCACCCCGGCGCTCAGCCCGCGCGCCGCTCGCCCCGCGCGCCGCGCCGCTCGCACGCATGAAGTTTCAGCGAGCGAGATTGCAGCGCGACAGAGACGGAGCTATACTGCGCCGTGCGCGAGGGAGCGGGACGGCTATCGCGGAGAGCGCCGGAGCGCGGTGGGCGGGCGGCCGCGTGATGTATAGAGTGGTGGAGTTAGGTTCAAATTGGTCCGGGAAGTGGCCGAGATTAGAGCGAGCGCGGGCCGGCCGCGCCGCGTACGTAAGCCCACTTAAGACTGTTTTTAATACTAGTATTTTTTACGCGATCCCGACAGGATTTAGCGGATAAGCGACGTCGCGATCGTGCGCTTTGATTTATCGGTATCGGTGAGGGCCGTTCTTGTGTTTACGTTAGTGGTGACGGCGCCGCACCAGCGGTAATCCTCGACTCCGCACAGATTATGACGGATATCATCGGATTTGGAGTACGCACGCTGTGAATATCCGCTGTCCGGAGAGCGCCCGCCCGACTCTATCTAATTGTGAGTATGTTGACATCGCCCAGTCCGTTTGTTTATGTGCCGTCCGTATATCATTCTCATGATCCAAGCTCGAGGCTGGGTTTGCCGCCTGAATCGCTCTAGTCACGGTAGAAAACAATTTTTCTCTGTGAATTGTGTAGGTCATTGCCAGCTAATTTTTTGTGTTCTTCTCACTAAATATGGATAGCGCCATTCTTTTCGTCGATAAAAGAGTGAGGCCCTGTAGCATTCTGTTCTGTAATGGAGCCAAGTAAATTCTTATAAGCTTACAAAGAAACGTAGAAGACACACCAAATTAAAAAGACAAAATTGCAGTTGAAATGGTGTTATAGAAATAAAGTCAATGCAAATATTTAAACTTTATTATTGTTATTGAAATATTCAAACGAAAATAAAGGAAAGATTTAAATAAAATTGTTGTTTTTTATCATTTTAATAAAAGTTTTAATAGAATTTGTTTGAGATAACATAGGTAGAGCATTGCTTTTAATTTAGTTAAAAGTAGGTAATAAATTAATTTCCATCCACAGCATTATATTTATATTATAAATTCTTATACATATTAACGCATACCTAAGTGTTTATAATAAATTAACATTTATTTTTATTTTCCAATTGCTCTATTTATGTTATTTAAACCAACCCCTTTAACCTGTAGCTACAGTGTACTACAACACTTTTATGAAAACCTATTTTTACTTATTATATATTTCTGTTAAATTACCCACATATATTGCCATTAAATTTGTCTTCGTTAAGAAGTTATTAAGGATGTGTTATCAGTTTTTATTATTATGTCTAAGCATAGTAATAACATATCATCATTATCAGCCAATATATGCACGTCCCACAGCTGGGCGCGGGTCTCCTCTACCGTTGAGAGGGTTTAGGCCTTAGTCCAGCACGCTGGCCTAGTGCGGGTTGGCGGACTATAGGTACTCGAATGATGAAGTCATGAAAAAGTGTTAATATAATAATTTTTAGTAATACGTCGTGAACTGCTTACTAGAAAATAAATTCTCAGATACAAATCAACATATGAATATGGTATAATAAAAGCTAGTAAAATTTTTAAGATCATCATCATAGATATCATCAACCCAAACACGTTCCACTGCTGGGCACGAGCCTCCTCTAATATTGAGAGGGTTTATGTCTTAGTCCGCCATACTGGCCTAGTGCGGGTTGGCGGACTACACACCTAAGAAATTCCTAAGAACTTTTAGGTGTGCAGGTTTCATCACGATGTTCTCCTTCACCGTTAAAGCAAGTGATAATTCAATTTTAATACACACATAACTTCGAAAAGTCAGAGATGTGTGTGTATATTTAAGATAAAATTAGTAATTAATCTTTTTTATTAACCTACAATTTGTTAACTACTTGTAAAATAAATTGTCATTCCCTTTTGTGTGTCATCCATAAATTCCATCCATAAATTTGCATTACTAATAATCATTAAGCTTGAAATCTACATCTAACAGAAGCAATTTGACATATAATTTTTTTTTTTTTATAAAAAAAAAATATGACTAAAAATATTTCTATGACTTAATTGACTGCTTATAAGTTGTTCGTTAATTATAATTTCTATTCCATTTTTGAAGTAACATTCTATTTTTAAACATTTATCTAAATTGTTTATTTATTAATCTCATACCTCCTTAGTAACCTTTCAAAAATTGTGACCTTATTAATCTTGATACGTATTACAACTTGAGAACACATCTCGCCACTCAAACAACACAACATTCATATCATGAATTAAATAGAAAAATATCAGGTAGCCAAACTAAAAAAAAAACAGTATTTAAATTTACAATAGGTAATTTACAATAGGTAACCTGAAATTTCGATTAAAATCCTCTTTTTTATTTATTAAAATTTTAATTTTGTTATTAAAAATTTCTTTATGAATATAGTTCAGGGATTTCAAAAAATTAATTAAAAATCTTACCAAACCCTTATAGTCCTTACAAAACTTTGGAGGTATTGCGACAAGGTGCTTAAAAAATGTAGACTTTGGAAATGTAGACATATACATACCTACGTGTTATACCTTCATAGTAAACAGTTGATTAAGTGCATAGAAAAAAAGAAAACTAACGCAAAAAAAGTATTTTAGCTTGCAATATAACTGTTAAAGACACAAAATTAACTTTAAAAAATCGTGTATATAGAAAGTTATTCGTATCCGGCATAGCGCTCGCCGCACAATAGGATGCACCTTACTAAAGTGTCACTCGCAAGTACGGCACACTCGGCGATCGGTCTATGTGCGTTACTTTAGGCATATTTTTGTCGACTATGGTTGACTTTGTTTTTCCGAGTTGATTCTATATGTAAAGTGCACTTACTATAAAGTTCCAATGCAGTTACTTATCGGGTTATAATGCAGGTTCTCTTCGGAACTTGACTTTTTCAAGTTATGTTTACTATTATAAATTGCCACGTACCTACTTTCACAATGACGGAAAACATTATAAGGAGACGTGCACACCTAAAAGTACTTGGGAATTTCTTGGGTATGTATTCCGCCACCCCACACTAGACCTGCAAGGTGGACTAAAGAGAGGCCTAAAGCCACTCAGTTGTAGAAGAGGCTTGTAACAAGTGCGACGTATGTGGGCTAAACTAAACATTTGTATATTTTACTAATACCCACTTTTAGTCACCAGATGTCATTTAATAGAGAACGCTATAAAAGCAAACTCAAATTTCATTTACCGTGCTCATTTTCATACTCAGTACCGCTCTATACGGTTTTGGAAATGCCTAAAAATAACGTAAATTAAGTGTCAGCGAGGCACGCGGCGTATCTGGCGAATGATACTTTTATCTACATGTTAAATTGATAACAACGTGTTGATAAATTGGGCATGACGTAGCCTCGCCACCGCACACACGGAGCGCCCAGAACACCGCGTCGGAATCAACGGGAACTTTCAGTTTATTCATCAAAAGTTATTCAAAATTGGGACCAAACAAATTTCTTGGTCCCGTTCGGGTTGTGTGTGTTTTTGTGTCGTGATAGTGTCTGTGTTGAGTTTTCACGGAAGGATTATACTGTGTTGTTATGGACAAAATGTTTACTATTTCATGAGTAAGTTAACTGCGTTATAATTTTAATGAATCTTGTGCATTTAAATGGTTCATATTCGGTTGGATCTATGATATATATGTCAGCCTGATATACATGTATGCCTGAGCTATATGTGGTTAAATTACTTTTTATTAAATAGCGATATAACCAATAATAACATAGTTGCAAAATTAATCCTTCCGGAAGAAATAATCTCAACGATATGATAACAATGTTGCGTCGCTTAAAGCCAAGAAAATATAGGTGTGGACAGTGAAGTAAAATGCAAATAATTAAATTAAATTAATTATATTAAAATTAAAGTATTTCATTGAATCTACAAAATGCTACATACATTGCTAATTAGATTCGGTCCTATCAAAATTTGATTTATTACCCATTATGTAAAGCACAACTAGAGAAGAACGGAAGAAAAATATTGGAAATATTAAAAAAGTTTAAAAGAAAGAAAAGTTTACAGTAAAGTATCTAATTAAATTATATATTATAAACAGTACTAAACTACGGTAACATGCAATAATTTGTTTGTTATATTGTGTTCATAAATGGGTACTGACATTGGATAGGTATGTGAAACGTGGTTGGTGAATTGTTTAAAGCTAATGAATTTTAAAATAGGCATTTGTTCATACAATTTTAATGATAGAACATAAATCTAATATTTATGAAATATTATATGGTGCTGTTTGATACAAGTAAAACCTAGATTATAAACCTTTTTATTTGCGTAATAACATGATTGTATTTCAAATTTTGAAGCTAATTGTGTCTTTAATCTATTAGTCATTCATCGATATTAAGATACTTATAATGGATGATCTTTTTAGTAGTATAATTCTCCATTGTCGCGATTGAATGTGTTCTTCACTAAGTTTAAAAAGGAGTTTCGAAACTAGCTATTTAATACTTGAAGAGGATAATGTCATTTGAGGAAGCGAAAGAACTGTTTGGAACGTAGCACTTGGCGCTCTATAGTCTCTGCCTACCCTAACGGGAGACATGCATGAATTCATGTATGTATGAAGTTCTAAAGTGTGTCCAGTCTAACTCCGCTTGATATGCTGACAGCCCCCATGGCGCAGTTGGTTAGGCACCAGCTTGCGAAACGAGAGGCCGCGGGTTCGATCCCCGCACCGAGACAAATGTTTGTGTGAACCATAAATATTTGTTTCGGGTCTGGGTGTTTGTGAGGCCGAAAAAGTCTCTCGTAGTTTCTGATACCCACGACACAGGTCTTGTAACCTATTGTGGAGTCAGAGCTATATATGTGACTGTATTTATTCCTATTTATTTATTCATAGCTCAGATGGAAAAAGTCGTAATCAACTCTAGTTGTTTTATTATTCTTGATTTCAAGATAAGTACAGTTAGACTGGTACAAAAGTAAGAAAAAAATTTGAGGTCTCATCAAAAGCAACTTATCAAGACAACCCAGGAATTGACATTATTGGGATATCATGGAGTGAATATATTAGTCTCTATACAAGATTCGTTTTAGGCCGTTTAAACCAACGATGGAATAAAAGGCTCGTAATTTATTGATGCATACACACGTCATATGGAATATCACGACGAAGTGACGTCATAATATATGTTCCATTGTGGAACTATATGACGTAGGCAAAATTATAGTGCTGTAATATTAGATTCTTTATTATGTTGACTTTTGTTTTAAATAAATGTTTTTTTTTTATCTTTTCTTGATCATAAGTATGCTTTTTATAATGTAATTTAATTGATATTAATTACTATATCCCTACGTTTTTTATAATTAGAGTTATACAAAATTAGAGAAGAATCCTAATAAGTTTTACAAAAACGTTCTAAAGTCTGTTTATTTTATTTCAATTGATTAATTAAAATTCATTTATCAATTGATTTTGACGTTTTGTGTTCCATAATGAAGCCCAGGTTAATTATGTTTCCTCTGTAAATTGTTCCAAGCTTATCCACAATTTTGTACCAAGCTTAGTATCATAACTAAGTAAGCCCCACAAGCGTTTATGACCCATTTATGGTTTGGTTAAAATAACATCTTTTAGAAACTATTCATTTCTTTGTTTAGCTCATAATATATTTTACAAATTTTTCATTATAATTAAAATGCCCAATCAGAATACATAGCAATGAGTTGTAGACTTATAACATTGAATTTCATATCAAATACTTATCTCACGAGTAAATATAGCATGCAGTTTATCAAATACAAGATTGTATGAATGAACGTGCAGAAATGCATACAAAACTGCGAGTTGGAGAAAAAACATGGCCTATATAAGAGCATAGAATTCCTCCTTTAGACTACAAAGCGATTACAAAGACCTAAGTGAGAAAATCTGATAGAGCTACTAACTTAACCAAAATTTAATAGACATGATCTGTAGATCAAAAGAGGTTTATAATTGTTAGTAAATATAATGTCAGTTTTTATTACAAAAAGGTGATCTTTTAAAAAAAATTGCCTACCTTTTTGTCTCTAGACATGTTCATTCAAGTGTAGGATGTTATCATTCGGAAATACAGGTGATATTATTAGCCAGATAAAGATTTTAATATCTGTCTCTGAAATATAAACCTACGTTCATAATAAAATATTCGGGATTACGCACTCTAAAAAAATAAAATTTTAAAATGTTTAATCGAAAAAATAATTATTTCTGACTATTCTATATACTGTTGGATGAAATTCTCTGAATGTTTTACAGTATGAATTAACTAGCGAATGACAATAATTCAAGAAATATGGAATTAGACTTTTTAAATACTATTTATTAAGTGTCAGAAATCAAAATGGTGTCATAAACGGGAATATGACTTCAATGAAATCAATTTATAATTTTTGTGGTTTTTAGCATTATTTAGTTTTATTTCATAATGTTAACTTTTTCTCTCATCTATCCCTTCTTTACGTCCATTCTATGATTGTCTATAAAAGGTCGTCTTGACTGATAAGTGTCGCCAGAATCCATGCGGCTACTGTCAATTTTTTAATATAAAAACCTAATAACACTGCCTGGGCATCGAACCCAGGAACACTTGTACTGCGATACCCCAAGGCATGAATAAATAAATATTCCACAGCACAGTATTTATGCCTATACGAATGCAGTCTAAACATTACCTTAACTCGTTATCGAGCATCTCGACAGATGACGAGAGTATCTGCGATCGACAATGGCACATGTTATCAATACAAACACGCCGGTGTTTACCGTGTACAACATCTTTACATGCCCAATATGGGTTTTTGACGATTGTGTCCAAATCGTGTGAAACATCGCCGCGGCGGCTTCAAAGCGAGATAACGGGACACTTGGCTGTATCTATGAGTTGATTTGAAATTTCGAACGTTGCAAAAATAGATGGGTTTGTCAATTTTGATTATGTTGGCTGCATTGTTTTCTGTAGGAATTAAAATTGTGCCAGTATTCAGTAATAATAAAACTTTAGTATACGTACTTATGTACTATAACTACTTATGTAGATATATTTAGATGAAAAATGTATAAAACACACAATTGCACGTAATTCGGTATTTTAGAATTTAAAAAGTCGTAGGTCATACACGTACCGTTATACAATTTTCTATGCAGTAGGTGGATTAATAGGAAAGTCTGTCTTGTATGTTTTTGATTATAATTAGATCAGTCGGATATCACGCCCAAATCTTAGCGAACACTACCAAGCATCATTCACGTAAAACATTATCATAAAGCGGTACATTTGCGTCGTGTTTACATAACTTACGAGCGAAAATTTCAAGACACATTACACGGGAAAGTTTCCAAAACAGATTTAACCTTCGCAGGCGATCGAACTCCACTCGAGTTCCGAGTAAAATTCGAATGAGATGGCGTTTTAATAGAGCCAAGCACTTTCGCCAACTTAAATCTTTCGGCTTAAAAAAGGCTTTGCATTGGTTTAAAGGGATAGCGGCGGCTCAAGCGGCTCGATCGATGCCTTTGGCTTTGCCCAATTACTCAGCCGTGTCAAGATTAATATCTTATTGTGTGAGGAACAAGCACTGCCAACTTTTGATTTCGCAACTTTTTAATGAGTGTAAACAACTCATTAATATGTATTAGCAGTTAGTTTCCAGCCAGCGTGCAAACTTTTTTGTTTCGTTATATTGGCACTGCTGCCAAAAAGATTTGAATTTGAATTTTTCACTCGAATGTTAAACAATGAAATTTAACATTCGATTTTTTTAAAATGAATAACGTTTTTAATGTAAAATATATTTTTAATTTTATGCATAAAAAAGTCGGACAGTAATGCCACGGAAAATATACCGTTTTAGCTTCCGATTTAAAGTCAGGCAATAAAAATCGTACTGCGATAGTAATACAGTGGCGCCGTCGGTCGACAAAAAATGGAATCGCTTCGACAATTCTTTTTCATTTTTGAATATTGAATTCTCCCGGGCGCGCGCAAGTACTGACATGTAGAAAAGGCAATTAAAACGATAAATCACGTATATGGCACGCCTTTTTCCTACTTTTCATCTCCATTATACCATTTTTTATGTGCACATAAGGGCTTCGCTTTGTGTGAAGTATGAGCGGACCAACCGTAGTAGAATATTGGAAAATGATAATAATAATTTAAAAGCCAATACACAAAAAATAGCATTTATTTTTGAAAATCTGTTTTCCATACGGGATTTCGTAATAATATCACAATATGTACCTATACTTTTATTTGTGATTAACATGTATCATTATTCAAAAGAGTAAATGTAATCATTGGAGTTGCCGTAACCGTAATTTAATATTGCGAAATTGTTATGATTTCTTTTAGTAATGACAGTACATTTGATATTATGTTATAAATGGAAACAATACAATATAAATTGAAATAACGATTATCTGCAATAAAAGATATTAGCAATTCAGTATTGTAATAGCAATTTCTGTAAAAAAAAGTTTTTATTTCATAGTAGATATTTCCCTTAAACGTTTAATTAGTTTCCCTCGTCGCTTCCCACTACGGCCGTGGCCTTACCGGTGCCCACTGACACGGCTATTTGAAATATGAAAGTTGTAAAGCTATATATTTCCATCAGGGAGTTTTTTATGGCGTTTTATTTTTTTTCAACAGCTCAAACAACGCAGTGTATGCTCGCCTTAAATCTCTCTGATATTTTACTGAAATTGATTTATTTTCTCTTTGGTAACTCTTTCGTTGGAATAGATAGTAATACTGTTCGTAATAGTTGTTCTCGTCGAATGTTAATTGTGTTTAAATGGTACTAAAGATTTATTGATACATTAATAAATGTTTGAGATTTAAGAAGTTGTTTCGATTCTTTATATTTTGTCTTCTTTGGTCCTATTTTAAAGCCGGCATAACTATACATAATTTTAGCTGAGGTATTGAGTTCAGTATATGCTACCACTATTGAATGTTTTTTAATAACGGTCAGTGAATAAAACCTTTTTTTATATACAGACAAATAAGAAACAACAAACTTCTTATTAGATAAATGTGAAATGAGTAAAGTGTAGTAAAACAATACCGTTATACGGTTTTAAGATAGTACATATACCTATATACATATTTCAGGTAACTTCCAAATAAATTTATTCATTAAAAAAATATAACTCGCAGTGTTTTTACGAATCCTCATGACTCCAATATCTTTGTCCACAGCGGAAGAGTATGCCCCAGAGCGCGTGAACGTAAATCCATTGCCATAGTCAGTCGCAGCAGCGAGAGTTCACACCGAGGTCAACGTACGGCTTCATCATTCACCTCAGGGTGTACAAGGAGGCGCTGGCGGCCGGAATGGAGCCGCTAAGCGAGAACGGGCTGTGCCTCTCAGAGCTGGAGCTCCACGGAGGCAGCCACCTGCACGAGTCCGTGGCAGCGTCAGTCGGCTCCGCGATCTCCAGCTTGATGGCCCCTCTGCACCACGAACCGCAGCATGCACCGCTGCACCACGCCCCACCGCTCCACCACGAGCCCTTGGAAAAGCTGAAATGTAAGTCGATTTTGTTTTTTGTACGATGTTTAGTGGTACAGGTCTGGGTTAGTGGTAGAGGTGTAGATAGGTATGGCGTATGACTGTCACTTAAAACCTAAAGTGGTGGAATTAGGGTTTCGGTGAATATGATTAAAGACTCGAGTTACTGGTGAAAAACTAGTATTATTTGGTCTATAACCAAGCATCGTCCAAGATGTAGAGCGCTACGTAGAGACGCAGTTTAAGCCTATGTATAATATGTTTGTTGTCGAATTGACAAGTATCAAGTATGTATAATGTACATAATATAATTATATCGATTGGATTGATCTTTATTGGCACTCCATAAAAAACAGTTTAAGAATAATTCAAAAAAACTATTGAACCAACCAATTGGTACCAACTATTGAACATCCGACAATATTTCTAATACATATGTAGTTGTTGTACGTCGTTGGATATCACTGTTTTTGAGCGTCTCTGCTCCATCAACTGTGCTTTACTAGAAAAAGATCAATTTCCATATTGTATGTTAATAAACTGAGTCTCGTATCCTCGGATGTGGCGCGGACGTGGAATCAGTGTGTATATTGATCCGTTCTCACGAAACGCCAACGAGGATCTTTTATATTGGCAAATAAATCCCGTTTTAAACTCCATCGGGTTGGTAAATAAAATAAAAGGGACTTTTCGTGTTTCATTTCATTGGCGAGCCGTGCCCGCGTACAATGGAGTCATTCCTTTGCCAGTTTTATTTTCATGAAGATATGTTGCCCCGGATTCATTGATACCGTCTTGATAGCTTTCGTACGGATGGATAAACTATGCTTGTAGCGGATATTGATTAAATATTAATATATACTATGAGGAGTTTTGTATCAATTGTTTTATTGCAGAAGGCCCTTAATTTACAACTGTAACTTAAATATAAAATGACATCAAATGGAAAGCCAGGTCGAAGAAGTGTATAACCTATCTTTACTGCCTTTGGCTGGATAAAAGAAATATCAGTTTGTTTTTTGAGGTATAACAATTTTCTCGAATAATGTCAGGTATGTAGGTTTTCTCTGGTTTTCTACTGATTATTATACAATGTTATTGATCGTAATATCTTCTCATTCTCGTACTGATCACCTTGCTCAACATAAAACAACTCAACCTATTTAAATACCCAAAATCCTACTAAAAGTTCCAATTCACCAATGACACAAAAATTAGCTCTTTTGTGAGTGCACGTGGTCCAAAACACGTAATATTATTTGGTAGTGTCGTCACAGCCGATCTGCCGGAGCACCGTGACGGTGTGGGCACAACACTATACAATTAGGGATCATTCACCTCGCAACCCCCGTGACATGCAATTTCCAACTTTTGTTCGCGATTTTGGTGTCTTTATCGATGTTTTTTTTTATCGTGTTTTGTTTTTAATTTTTATGCAATATAGGTTGAACTTGTCCTGAGGTGCCTGTTCTATTAATATGATTAGAGAGTTGTGAAGAGTTGACTACTTAGTAGAATTTGGTTTTCAGATTTCTTTCGTTTGATATCGATTGCTTTAAAAAAGCAACTTTTTTTGTTGATTAATTCACTATAGAGTATAGACGTATTCTATGTATTTGATAGATTTTCACATACACTTGCTACTTCCTGTTATGTAGGACAAATAGTTTATTTACTTTTTTATATATAAATCTTTACATAGTTAATCCTATATTATCTAAGCATATTAAAATGACTATTTGTTTACACACTTAGAGGACATAAAGTCAGTTATATGCTATAACAATTGCTATCTACATTATCGTACATTCTGCAGATAAATTTTAAAGATAATTGGTCTAATTTTATAGATATAACCTGGGATTACTGACTCTAGATTTGCTAATATGTTATGAATAAAATGTATCTAGAATTTAGCCAATTATGAGCAGTATTGTTAAAGAAAAGGTCAAAATTTATTAGTTAGTTGACTCACACAATAGAATTTGGTTGTTTAATTCATTACCATAACCTTAGTATTTTATTACGTTTATCGACTATACCTATGTTTATCTTCAATCCTGTGTGTGAATTGGTTTTTCGGTTTATTGTTCGGTCCTTAGTTGAATAAGACACTATAAGAAGCCGGTAAAATTTTATCGTAATATTCTGTTCATGAAAGACCTGTTTTTAAAAATACTATATATTTATAGTATTTAAACTATAAATGTATTTAAATACTATAAATATATAGTATTTTTATATATTTAATACTATAAACTATGTGTATTCAAATTGAATTATCACTTGCTGTAACGGTGAAGGAAAACATCGTGATCAAACCTGCACACCTAAAAGTTCTTAGGAATTTCTTAGGTGTGTAGTCCGCCAACCCGCACTAGGCCAGCGTGGCGGACGATGGCCTAAACCCTCTCAATGGCAGAGGAGACCCGTGCTCAGCAGTGGGCGTATATGGGTTGATGAAGAATACTATAAATATATAGTATTTTTAAAATGAATCAGAGTTAACAAACGCCAAAAAATGCTGTGAGATTAAATCGGATATTTAAATTTTATTCATTTGAATACATTTTAATAACGATGAAAGTACCGTGCAGGCACCTGCGTTGAAAACTTTAATATATTCATACAACATTATTGCAAATCGGCAGAGCCGGAGCTGGGGTGCGGCGCCGGGGCCCCGACCCCCGGCTAATCGGATAGTTTTTACAAACACATCAATATCGGATTACACGTCCCCTAGATGTTTTGTTACGCAATTAGTCATGCCCTGAGGGACGCGCGTTAAACTTTACCCGGGCTTGGATGATCTGTTGCAATTTGTAATTTTATTTGTTTGAATAGATAAAATAACTGTTTTATTAGTAGGAAATTGGACAAAAGCTTTTGATATAAATTTTTATTAGGTTTGTGGCTATGTTTTTTTGTAAGTGATTATTGGTTGATAGTGTCATTAGTAGTTAGAGTAAGGCAACTCTGGACATTGAACAGAACTTATCAATGGTGTACATCCACTTACGATAATTTCTGTTAACTGTTACAGTGAATGTAAATATTAACTAGACTGAAATAGTTCCTAAAAGTTCTTCCCAAGAATCAGAAGACCCTTAAATATCTCCCAGCTAACTATAAGATCAACAGAAACTCATAGAGAAGTAGAGAAAGTCAAACAATGATTTTGATTATCGATTTCATTTTATTTACTACGATTTTCCAAACACAAAAAAATATTGATTCTTTTTTCTAAAAAATTGCTTTTTATCGCACAGCAACGCATCTGTGCATACATCGGTCACGAGAACAAAACTGACGTAAAAGCAACGATTTGCAATCCATCACCGCGTTGAAAAAAGGGCAACAGAGGCAATAATTTAAAGTCAATTCGAGTCGTGATGAATGCGTCCCTGTCTCGCGTGTATATTTCTATGGTTATAATTTTTTTGTCTCTTTCTAACATTAAAAAACGACCCCTAAGCTCGGTGAGGCATTATATTGCGATGATTAGGCTTGCACTTGCTCCACCATTGAATTTAAATGGGGGATTAAAACGTTACTGCGTATTATATTAAAGAGGTATTGTGCTTTAGTTCATTAGCGATTGCCGTTGTCACTCGGCCATTGTTGACTTTGAAAAATTATCTCCTTTTTTGATATTTTTAACAATTGCTGCAAAATTTTGGAATGACCGAAAATCGATTAAACGCAAGCCTTGTGCATTATTTATAGTAAGAGTATAAAGAGGTTAGATTTTATTCGATATAATGTTATAAGTTCCGAATTGATGATACGATTTCTTTTAACTCAAAATATATTGATTGAGTGTTGATAATTTATGTGCAAGTTGCCACGTTATAAAACTCACGATAAACATATTCATCTTAATACTTTTTCAATATTTTTATTTATATATTTATTTATTTATGTTTATGTACACTTTATTGTACACCAAAAATATATACAAAGAAAACAACAAACAAAATTAACAACAGTAAACAAAACATAAGGTGAACAATAGGCGGCCTTATCACTATTTGTGATCTCTTCCAGACAACCTATTTTAATATTTGAAAGAGACATCGAATTAGGACATATTTTGTATAGCTTCATTGGTGTTAATATTATTTTTAGGTTATAATCAATACATGCCTATAAGTTCCAACAAAATCCATACAATGGCAACGTGTCATCTATGTACCTTTTAATTTATACGAATTGTTTTTGGCGGTAGGTAGGTACTATAAAGACAAAATATGTTTTTTTTAGGAATATGCTTAAATTTTAACACAAGCGAAACGATTGGCACCGAGACATATTTATTAAAATAACATAACCGAGGGGTTAGAAAATTCTTTATGTTCGCGCGTAATCCTTCATTCAACTTTCGATAATTGGATCGTACGTGGGTATTTGTAAAAAAATTACGTAACCACGTTCTTTTAACATATTCTGTAAAAAAATCCCATCTGTTCTGCGTATGATATCAACGGCGAGCTTATCCTTCGAAGATTGTTCCCATATCCAGAGATTTTTATAAAATAGGCGAAAAACACGTTTCGTGGCTTTAATTTTAAATTGATCAGGTTTTGCGGAATCTTTTCTAAAGCCGCCTATTCGTGGCCGCCTTTTTCGCTTGCGATCGTGTTAAGTCTCCGCTCATTATTATGATGGAAAAATTTAATTATGTGTCATGTTTACACGCTTTTCGTCGTGGATTATATTACCTCAATGATTTTATGAATAAAAAATAATTTAAATTGCCTCTGAGTAAGGGCATGGTTTTAACCGTGAGTTACCATTTCTAGGCCTAGTATTCTTTGGGTTTGCATTCTGTCTTCTCTGTAATCACATCAAATTTTTTGGGCGTGATTTGCTTTACATATTATTATTCAATTGTTGCCGGTATTACGTGGTCATTTCATAGTACTAATCGGCTTTCCAATCTCGAATGCGTCAGGTTTTTTGTCGCTGAAAAGGAGCATATGTTGTAGTTGGTTTAGACACAAAATGAGGAGATATCCATGAGGTGTGAGGGCCGGGCCCGAGGTAAATATTTGTCGTGTTGGTCCACGTCTTACGGATAGAGATTACTTTATCTGAATGTAATCAAATTTGACCGGAGCGCGGCGCATACGCGACAACGGTTTTACAACATGATTTTTTAATGAAAGGAATGCTGTACAGATTAGCTTGTAGTGGGGATTAATTTATGAATTAATGAGCTGGGTTATTTTTAGCATTTATAAACTTCTGTGATGGCAATTAAGCTTTCGTTTGATAAACCCTTAACAAATTGCAGGTCTTTAAATAGAAAAAAAAATCAATTGTGTAGGTCACAAGGAGTATGCAATATAGCGATAGATATCTACTATCTTTTTCTGCTTAAATTTACTTTATTGGTACTGCATCTACATTTGTTTTCCAGGTCTAAAAATCGCAGAATTTTGTAAAGTTTGATTAAATAAAATACTTTTATTAATGCACTTCTTTCAACAAATTATTGATAATGTTCTGCTAAGTCGTTTCAGCTTGGCAATACTAAATTAAATCTAATAAAAACCGGGTAAAATATTCGAATATTTTTGGTAAACTGATTCGAATCATTTAACACAAATTCCCCATCCTACGTAAGTTTGAACAATGTTCCGCTAAATATAAACTCGTGTCATATTTGTATTGTGATAAAAAAAACTACGTCCCACATGAAAGTTAATAAATATTAGTCGATTCTTGTTGGAACAAAAAGTGTTGCAAAAAATCGGTGCCACACTGTCTGGCGGAGTTCGGCGGGTTCCGTAAAGGTGTTGCAAAAAATCCTCCCCTAGAGCCCACACGGAGCATTGTCGCCCAGCTTTGATGTCCTTGGTGATTTATTGATACTTTTTGTTGCAATTCCGTGGTGCGATTTTGCAAAAACAATGTCATAGGAGCGATATGAAAGACACCGCACCTGATGAGATAGAGTTTTACGAGAAAAACTATGCTTTAGACTTCTAACAGAAATGAGAATTATTCCACTAAGGGAAGTATATAAATTCACTTATCAAATAAATTTATGTTATTGGTAATGTAGATCATACTTGAAATTGTTGTTTGTTTTAAAATGAAATCGATGGTTTTTAAAACTTGTTAACCATTATAACATCTTCCATCTCACCACACATATTTTTTGAGAATAATCACAAATTAGCTTCTGTTATTACTTACTGATATTATGAAAATTCAAAAACCTTCCCATTTTTCCTGTTACAACAACTGTAACTTATGACATTCGTTGTACCGAAGTCGTAAAAGTCAATACTCCTATAAGAAAAGTCTATTAACATATGCCGAGCTATTAACAGTGTCATCGGCAATTAGTGGAGGCGAGACTAAATAAATACGAGCATACCTCGCGCACCAGACATGTGACACCGATTCTAAACGGCTGTTAACAAATTAAGTCGATTTGTTCTGTTGTTATAGCGGGGCGTATGGGAAGATTTCGAGCATATTTTGACAAAATTTATTGCTACCACGCCCAAAGCCTTTTTTCTAGATGCACGAGGGCGGATGCCGAACCATCTGTCGCAGTCACGCCCTGCAAGGGAACACCTCGAAAAAACATGTTTTTTTTCTCGCGCTTGCTTTGTAGTTGCCAGGATTAATTCGATGTTCAGGTTTCAAAGGAGTCCGTGTGTTTCTGAAAAGTAGTGGTATTGATAAAATGTGTAATGGAGCTGCAAAGTACGGTTACTTTGCGTTGTTTGGAGGTGTGATTTGGTTTGTTGGCCGTTTAAAAATGCGATGAAGTGTGGATTGGCTAGCGCCAGGCTATAAACGATTTGGTTATTCTATTTTCAATTTGCATGGAAATGCAGAACATTACCCTTTTGTTAAAAGACCTTTAAAGTCGACCAAAAGTTTCTCCAAAATTTTTATAGACAATCATATATTCGCCCCAAGTCCCAACCAACTCAAGCATATCTTAATGTAGGTTCAAAACTACAAATGAGTCTTTTGGATGTCTTTAATTTTTAGGGAGTATATAAATTGAACTCTACAAAGGCAGTCGCAATAATTTAAAATTTGATTGTTTTCGGTAACTATTTTGGAACAACTCTATTTCCTATACGTAACTAAACTGCCTCGTGGTCTCGCGGTACAAGTATGTGCCGTGCGATCTAGAGGTCCTGGGTTCGATTCCCGGGTCGGGCAAAGTGTTATTGGGTTTTTCCAGTAGGAAATTCTCAATAGCAGCACGGAGTCTGGAAATGTGCCCGAAAATCGGCATTAGGTTCGCCCCCTATTACGTGGGACTGATACATACCTGGCGAAATGTGGGTGCAGAAATGCATCTCTGCCTACCCCTTCGGGGAATATAGGCGTGAGGTATGTCTTTGTTTTGTTTGTTTTAACTAAATTTTTCGCTCGACTTTTATTATTTGGACTCTACCAACCCTGCCAACAGATGCAGATTACAGTATAATCATTTTACGATACCACTATGAAATAATCTTTACCAATGATTGAGTAATTCATTTTATTTATTTATTTATTTATTTATTTATTTTTATTTGGGAAATTTACAGAACAATTACACATTTAAAATAATTAACAAAAATATAACACTCAATCCAATAACAATTTCCACTTATAACTAGATCATAAAATAGAAGCAGTGAACATAAGAAAATAATGAAATAAACTATACAAAAATAAATATTATACAAAAACAGAAAAAAAAACAAACAATAAAAGCGGCTCTATAATATTATCTAAACTAAGTTACATTGGAGAAAAGTAATTTTTTGTAATTTTTAAGCGACTCAGAAAATATATCAATATCGGAGAAATGCAAATTATAATTATTTGTCGACCTGCGAAAATCAATAAACATCCAATCAATCGATTCCAGTCTTCTAACCCATCATTTCTCTAACTGCTATTGCCAATAACGGTAGCTCCGATCATTAATAACGTAAAAACCGATATTTCCGTTTGCACAGCGTGAACCGGTGACGTATCGGTAAACAATAAGTCACAACACTGATTGATAGTGCATGACAGATGGTAACCCTTGCTCCGCGGCCCATCTGTCACCACCGTGGTCATTCAGACCGGGCCCAGTATATGAGATGTGGTCAGATCAGTGTGATTTATTTACGGCTGGTAATGAGGTTTTGGGCTGAGGGTTGAAATGATGATTTGTGTGAGAAATTTTAGTAATGTATACAATGATTCAGCCGTTTAGTTAATTCTTGAAGTTTTCGGTAAGGAGGAAAATACTTTTATGAGGTAAAGAATCATTAGTTTGCTCTAAATAAAACCATCAAACAATTGTCAAGTATATATTTTTCTCAGTGATAGTACATTCAAAGAAGATCAGAAGCCCAGCTCGCCGTACATTCTGAATGAAAACCCTTAAGCTTTAAACTTTTATCCAACAAAAGTAATTTTACTTGAATGAGAATATCCTGAACCTACATTAAATTATTATAAACTAGACATTAAAAATTAACGTATGACACTTTTGGGCTCCAGTTCTAAGACGAGATACAGGATAAATAAATAAATCATTATGTTTATTCACGTCCCATTCGGTTTACAACAAAACCATCAACCAGAAACTCGTATACATTACGTTTGTAAAGACAAAAGGTGTATTTACGCCCGTCAATGACGCCATAAAATTCTTTTATAACGTCACGCAGGTTGCGATATGTATCTGATATAATGCCCATCTTTTGTATAATATTACTTTTCGTTTATTCCCATTTTATTTGTTGCCTATAAAAGGGAACAAAGGGTGTTGTTAAAAGAGTGTCTGTACATTGTGCTCGTTGTAATAAATCTTTTCATTTTATGACAAATTGTGTGTACCCTCAGCTGTAGAACACTATGCGAATGCCCAAATATCAATGCGGAAAGTAAACAGCAACGCCCTTCTGTTGGTCTGTTTACAAAATACTGCATTGTCTGTATGGATTTATTGCTTTTTCAAACCAAATATGGGACTTTAATAACTGTTCTAGCTATGAGTATTGTAGATTAGAATTGGTAAAAGTGAGACCAGTTTTTGTGGTCTATGGTACTAATGCGAAGACCTTAAAAGAATATCTGTAGAAAGAAGCGGGAATAGGAAGAAAAATAGGTATCGTAATAATGACTATAGGATATTGATGACGCTCTTCTTACTTCTACCTTTTAGTCTGCTTTCACGACTAAACTGCCAAAATATAGTGGCGGAATTGTTTGTGTATCCATGTATGTATGTATGATGAGATGGATTGAAACTAAAAGCGGTTTTAGGTTTGTATTTAACAAAGAAAAAAAAACAAGTCTCCGTTCGAACATCAATTACGTCTAGGATATAAAATGTAACATGAGAACTGATAAGGGATGTAGCATCACGCCTCGATGTGTCATGTGTAGCTCGCGACAATGGAGGATGACGCTGCTTTATGACGCCGCCGCTCAGCCATCCCCAGCCCTCCACCTAATTATAATATTATGACTTCACATTATTTCCCTAATGTGTCAACCCTGTGAGCTAGCATATTTTGCATATTAAGCTAAATTTGCTAAACGTATTGTATGTTCATAATTTAAAAAATGGCCTTTAACGGAAAAGTCGTTGTGACCTCGACGTAGAATATCGGTAGGGGTTTTAATGTCTAGGACTCATTTTTGACCTGTCGGAGCTATGTGTGTATTCGCAATATAAAAAATAATTGGGAGAAATCCCTAACACCTATAACTTCTTCATAAGGATTTGTTTAGGAACATGTGGTTTACTGAGTCACATCAGGTCAACAAAGTTAAATAAGTAGGTACAATACGAATTAAAACAGGCCCATGACCACGATATGGAATGATAAAGAATCTGAAACAATGACTATCAATTATACATTTTCCGGGTAAAAAATCTAAAACTATGACCGAAACTCTCAAACCTTAGCCCAGAAATGAAGCTTCATACTAAAAAAAATTCAAGTTATTTTAATAAACTTCACAACATGTACTATATAATTTAACGCGGCCACTAAAACATCAGCCGCGCCACCCTCGTAACACATCGCTATTATAATTTAGTAATCGCCATAAAATCTGTATCACCGCTAATATATTTATGACATTATTGCTACCACTAATATTTATGCAAATTGAAAATGCACGGAATGGCATCGTTTACGCCGCCCTAATCCCTTGCAGCTACGAGACTGGATCGACATATGGCTCAATGGAAATCCCTTCAGATATTAATTTCTGTTTGACGTTTGTTTGGGTTAAGTTCTTAGAGGTTTTATTCTATAGATTCATTTAACTAGAGTAGGGTAAGAAGGGTAGAATAGAACGCCAAGTAGAATGGCCTCGAGATTTAGGCGCGTGTTTGAAAATCTCAGCAGTTGCAGGCTCAAACTTTTCGATGATTAGCTGGGTTTGCAATGTTTTTGTATCGCGTGACCGTTTATTATAAAAAAAACGATAATAATAACGAGAAAGAAATATGTATATAATTTCTAAGACAATATTTTTTCGTTATATTTAGGATCATAAACCCGCAAAGTCATCACATAACTACCAACTGCATTACCACCATTACATTACCAAAACCACAATATTTCTCTCTTAAACTAATCCTTCAAGTGAATAAACTGAAGACGAACCCCATCACAACATTTGCGGTAGAACGAATGCGAATCACAACACCCCATTGGAATTGTCATCGCAACAGATCTACAGCAACAGAAAAGTAATTTGTGTCCATATGGGACTTGTGATTGCCTCCTGAATACTTGCACCCTCAGTTCGACAGATTGCCCTTTTGGTAGCCATTTCGCGACCCCATGCTTTATCTTCGCTGTCTTTTAATGCTCAATAATGGAGTTTAATGATTATAAGTTGTTTTGTTGGTTTATGAATGAAAGAGTTATTGTAGTGTCAAAGATTATGAAATGGTGGAGGTGTTAAAATGTGTTGAATTTTTTCTCCAATTTTAGTCGTGTCCGTAGTATGAGATGAAGTGCGTTGACGTAATATTATCAGGGAAAATTGAATCCTATTAAAATCACTAGAATATTTAAACGAAAATCGAGAAATGGAAATGAAAAAAGAATGGAAACAGATTGTAGTATTCTACATAAAATAACTACTTGTTTTAAATTTAAAGTATAGGCAAATTTTATTGAAATTGTGAACTAGTAGGTAACTAGATTACTCCATACATTGAAAATACAATCCTAAAAAATTACAATCGAAACGCTCTACCAAAATCCCGAGTTCGATACAATACAAAAATATTTTAATTCACCACATTGATACGTTATCATACAACACGAGCAAAATTTTTATATCAATGCAATGATTATTTCCCCTAACCCACAATGAGAATCCAAAATTAGGTGCGCAATTCTTCGTAATGTCGTCATAAAAACTGATACATTTCGCGAATTAATTCGGATGCACCCCTTGGCCAAGCAAACCGCAGCGGGGCCGAATACTAATAATTTTGCGGGGTATTTTTGTAAGTCTCAGGTGGTCGGTAATTTGCTTGCGCCGCGGAAGGGTTACACTTGATTTATCTCGACTGTAATGCGCCCCCGGGGACGCACTATTCCGCCCCGACAGATATACAACTATAAGCACTAACTTAACCCGCAGAGCAAATTTGTTTTCATATCAAAATCATTACTGCATTTGTTTCTAGTGTTTATGGCATAGGGAATATGAGCAGATTGCCAGATTGATTTGCCGACGGTAAGAGCTGTTTCCAAGTTATCTCATTAGAGAATCAAACATAGTTTTATATGTCAACTCGAATTGTCTTTCGGATGTCATAAAACCATGCAGCATACAGCAACTATGATTAAAAGGCTCTCAGTCACAGATCAATTTCAAAATTCGAACCCGCTGTATAGAGTTTTATGACCGATTTCCAGCCGATTGCGGAATGGCTGTGGTTGGATTTTCATAGAGAAT
The DNA here is from genome assembly GCA_030295005.1 of Cephonodes hylas. NCBI lineage: Eukaryota > Metazoa > Arthropoda > Insecta > Lepidoptera > Sphingidae > Cephonodes > Cephonodes hylas. The sequence continues at coordinate 10,389,248 of AP025366.1, forward strand.
TTGGTATGTGAAATCTAGCCGACACTGAACTATAAAGAAGATGCGCGCACTTAGTGACACGAAAACTAATACTAGCCCTTAATTTCAATCTCACTGCATCATAACACCTACAAACAATCGGCACATACTTGAAATACGTGCACATTGTAGTCAGCTCGAAATTCCTGCCCCGTCCGACCTTGAGACCAATAACACGTGGCCAATAAACAAAAGACGATGAATCCTCGCAGCGTACGTGTCATGTTCGTACGCTACAATAACGAAACATGAAAAATTTCCAGACGCCCACATCAGACTGATAAATGGCTTCCGAAAATCCAAAAGGAAGTTACAGCTTACTTGGGATTTGGTCTAGAACCTCTCACGTCCCATAACTGCTGCACTCCGCTTTATTACAATTACCATAAGCCTCAAAGTCCCGCACTCGACGCGACGCTCACGCGACTTCATCATTTTGAACCTACTCACAAGTGCTTTAAGACTGTTATTGCTTGGGTGAAATAGAAACCGCGTGTGGCTCGGAGTCTGTTACAGAGTGCGTACAACTTCGGCACTTATGTCTCTCGTATTAAGATCTAAGTTTGTAGCTGGCGAGTGATTCTCGCGAAAGTTATGCGCCGTTCGTGCCTCCGTAGCGGTCCACTCTTTACATTTTATGTACGTGTACGATATGTTGGCGGCTATTTGGAATACTAATTGAGCATGTACGGATTTCTGAAAATGCCCATTTTTTCCGACCCGAGAGTTCGTTTTATCGTAACACCATCTAAAGGATTCATTCGGACCGTTCTCGGGTCTATAAAATATTTGAACGTAATGAAAACTGAATTTGTTTTTCCTCTAAAGGATGTTTTATTAAATGGCAAATTATTAAAAGGGTGTACTTAAATAGAACAGGTAGATATCGCCCATTAATTCAGATCCGGCGGTTTACTACGCCAGCCAATCCACGACGTGAATTGTGAACCAGCAAACCGCGAAATGATGACGAATCGTGCCTGAGAAAAGGGTCGTTAGAGCGAGACGGCACCACCACTTAGCCGGGGGTGCGACAGGGATAAAAAGCGGGAAAATTAGCCGATGCTCCCGTGAATTTGTGTACGTTTTCAATGAAGGTTCTTCACGGTAGGTAAAATAGGAATAAAATGGATGGGCCATAATCCGTCAGCCATTTATAACTTACACGCCATTAATTTGAGTGATAATTCATGAATGGCGTCGCTATTGGTCGTAGATACTGAGTTCGGCGGTGTGTACGGTAGCCAAGCCTCTGAGCGCCAACAATGCGCTTATCAATCAGGTAGGAGGGTAATCTAATCGAATTTTATAACCGATATACCGCGCCTGGTATTTCCTTCTTCTTATTGATATGTTCTCGCTGCCATTGCTTATTATCGACACTTTGTTTCGGATGCTTTTGCAACGTGGTATAGGAATATTGATACTAAAATCTTAAGACTTGTTAACTATTTTTTATTGATAATTGAACTGTTTAAATAATACAGCATAATAAAAAGGATATAAAATGAATGAAAACCAATAAACTGTTACGAAATACGTAATATCTTTAATCAGCTTAGAAAAGACACAAACAACTGATTATGGAGCTTTTAAATTGTACATACATATCTTGTAATTGTAGGATACAAATTCATAAAAAAAAACCTTTAAAATTTTCTTGAAATAATGGTCAGTGTGCGAATATTGCTTCATACACGTAGTAAACAGTACGGATTATGCATATATTGCATACATAGTTGTTTGAGTTGTGTCCAGCTTGACCTACTGCGGCCGACATGTGTCGCCAAACATCCGTACGTCATTTTAAAGTTTACACATTGATTCATTCAGGAAAAGTGAATCATAGGAAATTATTTTTGTACCTTAATATTTAAGCAGACAATACTTCTTTAGTTGTAATGAAAGAACTACATAATTTCATTCATTTGTTGAATTTATATACCTTGTTTCATGTACAGGTAATAGTACAGGTATTACTAGGGTAGAAATAGATTTCTTAATGTCTTAAATTAATTGTACAAATATGCATGTTATATTTAACAACTGTCTTACTGACTTACAAGACCACGCAAGAGAGAAAATCCCAAAATAATAAGTAGGTAAAGTTACGATACACGTTACTCATCTAAGAATAAGCACTTTTCTAAGCAGTAGAAGCATTTATAAAACAGTCTTCTTCATCTCTTCATCAACCCATATTCGCCCACTGCTGAGCACGGGTCTCCTCTATCATTGAGAGGGTTTAGGCCATAGTCCACCACACTGGCCTAGTGCGGGTTGGCGGACTACATACCTAAGAAATTCCTAAGAACTCTTAGGTGTGCAGGTTTCATCACATCATCATGTTTTCCTTCACCGTTAAAGCAAGTGATAATTCAATGTGAATACACACATAACTTCGAAAAGTCAGAGGTGTGTGCCTGGGATTCGAACCCGCGACCGTCGAGATTCTCGACCGCGCGCCCAAACCTCGAGGCCATCACTGCTTGGTTCCATAAAACAGTCATAACATATTTAACATTTAAGATAAAACATATTTTGGACTTAAAATTGAGTTACGAAGAAATTGCCACAATATTTATCGTTGAAACGATAAGTCCATAAAATACCAATGTAATGTGTTGCAAAAATGTGATACATCGCGCGTGTCATTGACCGTAAACGTCAGCAAATTTATGTATTAATCCTGTTTTATTTTAAAACGTTGCAATATTTTTTTATGCATAATATGTATTTAAAGTGGCAAAGTATGACAAATAAAGCAAGTAGCATACACCTTAAAAATAATACTTACCATACCTCACAATTCATTAAGCATCACTAAATTAATTCATCATACAATAATTTTACAAAACAATTTTAGTCACAACTATCAAATTCCACGACTGTGTGACCTACATACTAAAATCTAATCCTCCTTCAATACACAAAAAGCTAGCACCTAACACTGTTCACATTAAAATCCAGTTGAAAGACCACCTCGCGATGTCCACGGTCCCACAGTCCCCGGTCCCCCGCGGTCCCCGATCCCCGCGGTCCCGCGCAGAGACCGCGTGCGCCGGACGCGGCTACTCACGGCTACTTCCGGCTGCGTTATCAGGATTACACTAAGCAGACGGCTCAGACACGGTGGTCCCGTTGATAATAATAGTGTTTGGAATTAACAACTGATTCCATTAAGCGATCGTGTTGCTTAATTGCTTAGCATTATGCCTCGGTCGGACTGTGCGCTTCAACTATTAATTTTGGACTTGATTTCACTATTATCGTTTTGTTAATGGCGTTTTATGATGTTGTAATTGGGATAGAGGGGCTTCGTGATTCTGAAGGGCTTTTATAAACTCGGCTTATATTTGTGGTTCGGATTTTTTTTGAGATTGGTACCCGTTTGTATAGTTTAAGATTCGAGTTAATATAAGAAAATTAAACAACGCGCACGATATGTATTTTAGAGCTTTTTTGGATTTATATTAGCTAACTGGCTATCTATTTACTTTATTTATTTATTTACCCTTAATACAATATATGTATAGGTGGACTTAATGCCTGGGGCATTCTCTGACAGTCGAACCTTAGGTGCTGCAGAGATGGTAGGCGTAGGTACGAAAAGAATCTCATGATGGGTAAAATATTTTATTTTAAAATATTCTGAATTATATGTAAATTGGATATGAGTTATAAAAGATGTTTGATTTTTCTAGCATACCGACGCACGTCAATGTTGTATAGTGACTATGGCTCATCAATATTCATATCCGATGAGTTAAACTGATTATCATTTTTTTTCTTTGTGTTTTTAACAATTGCCACACATCTATGATATCTTATCTACCCATAATGACGTTTTTAAGCGAGCTGGTTTTCTCCCATATACCACAAAAAGAATGTTAATATTAAATAAATCTGACACTAGGGTCGATAAAATTTATTTGTAGCCAAAATAAGTTTATTGTGATCTACGATAAAATTATAATTCGATTTATTGAAACTATAAATATTCATAAGAAAATAATTCCGAAACAACATCACATTATGGTTTTCCAAATGTTATTATACACCAATACAGATAATACGAATAAATCCATCATTCGCTAATACTCGTGCACTCGCCGTAAATAACTTGCGCTTGTCTATGAGTTGTTTTCGTGAATGTAGACTGAAGGAAATATTCAGTCAAAAATAACTAATAAGTCAAATTTATAAGGTAGTACATCGGGTTTTACGTTCCAAATTAGAATGTCTGGCTGTATGAAATGTTTTCCATGTACAAAGTCTTGAGAAATTATTGGAAACGACAATTTTTTTTGTAAGAGGAAAAATGTGTTGTAATATGAAGCAGTAATATGTTCTACATTCTATAAATTAGAATATTTATACATCATTCAGCTCCCGAAAAACCGAGATAAAAATTGCTTAAAAATTTCGAAGCCGGTCATAAATAACACGCAGTTATCTATATTTATATCAGTTCATTGTGAAACTCATTTGATGTCCCAATATATAAAATACCTAGCGCAAATAAACTATGAAACAGATAATAATCATTCGTTCGCAAACAGGACTCGTTCTTCGTGCGAGAAGTAAAACCTCTACATTCACTGGCGCGCGAGGCATAGATCATAAATTACCTGCACTTATCTATATTTGCCCCAACCCGACTGTCTTTAGTGTAAATAACAAATTCTCTTTTTAAAATTTTATTTTTTACAACCTTTAAAATTTATGGCTACACGCATTCGGCGCCTACATGCGTTCTAATCAAAACATGCTCGTAATATCATATTATACAGCTTATAAAATGATATTGTCCTATTTTCCGTACTTTATTACGTTTAATGAGTTTTAAAATGGTCTAAAATATGGCGGGAGTGTGGATCGAATTTATTTATAACTTTGAATAAAACATGTGTGGAAATGTTCGTAAGAATGAATGAGTTTGCGACCGTTGACTTAGCGGAACAGAGTAACTGAGCGTTATTGAATCCGAATAGTTTAACATTGTTCGTAGCTCTATTGATTTCGTGCTAGTTGTGAACTGAGAAGTTAAGAATTCGATTCACAGAGATTGGCTAATAGTAAATATCATAAAGTGTTCGATGTCGCCTTAAAACTAACATCATAGCGATATATGTTATTTTAGTCATTTGAAATTTTTAAATAATAAATTAATATGAAATGTCCAAAACATATTATTGATATCCAAAGTAGGTATTATAACCCATGCTTGAATAATGCATAAGTTTACATACGTCATGCGATGTTGAAAGAATGATTATATGGCAAACATAACGTGACGAGGATTTTTCGCAATTAATTTTAAAATTTATGAATAATGTTACTGATCAGCTGCAGTGTTTAAACTGAAGAGCTTTCGCGATTGGGTTATCAAGCTTACTTACGTAATCATATTAAAAAAACCCAAGGGGTAGGCAGAAGCAATCATATTTAGTTACCGTCCCACGAAATAGGAGGCGAGTTTATAACCGTTTTTGGATGCATTTCCAGACTCCGATTATTTACTACGAAATTTATTCGAAGACGATTTTTTCTGAAAGCCGTTAAACAACATTCGTGAATTTATAAAATCGACCTATGCATCGAATAAGGTTACTTATGACTATAACACCAAAGTACTTTTTATGTCTATATTAGAGTTAAAATTGTTAATATATTGCACTAGTGAAGTAATTATAATGATTATATATTTTGAAGAAGAATTTTGTTGTTGTTTGAAGAACATAAAAATTTACTGATAATTTTGTGCCCAATTAAGTTTAAATCGTTGAGAAAGAGAAGTCGTGCAAAAATACATATAACTTTATTCGATGCATAGGTCGAAATGGTGATTTAAAAAAAATGTGCAAAATCAAGGTTCTTAGCGTCTGTCAGTTGCCGAGAGTTTCACTATAGTACACCGTGACTATAATTAGAGTATTATCTTAAGAACACATACCCGCATATAATTTGCCTAATTTATCGCACTATATTATAACGTATATTTGCCATATATATATGTTGACAGTATAAATAACTCGGACGTCATAAATCTTGTTATCGGATACGTGATAAATATTACCATGTTGGAGAGGCAAAAGTTTAAATTCTTGACAGCGAATGAAGTTGTAAAAATGATCTTCTATACGTATCCTACATAATATCTGTATTCCCTGAGGATGCAGGAAGATACAGGCAGTAGGTAAAGCGAATTTTAGGTCTAAAACCACTGTCTACCAACATGTGTTGTTGTAACCAGTTTTAAGTCTAATTCAAAATAATGTCAGGAAATGATGTAGTAATTAATTTAAATTTAAAGAAGCTTCTTCAGTATCAAATTTTATTTTTATGTCTTTGCTCATTTAAGACGTTCAAAATCATTTCCGTTAAAGTGCCAGTTTACCATGATTAATGAACTCCCTTTTAAATTATTTTTTGTATTTATTTTTTAATATTTTTTTAAAGAAATATCCAAACACATATTTGTTTTTACGTTACAATGAATAATAATTTATTTTTGCTTACAAATCGTTTACTATCGCTTCGTCACGTGGCGTTCAGTTGTAAATCAATAAAGTTAAGCAGATAAAGTAAATCCTTTGTTACCTTCTTCGAGTATGTTGAGGTAACAACGATTGCATAACTATTTTTAGCTGTACTGGAAATGTCGGCTATACCACGGTTCAAGAGAATTTTGTTCCAAAAACCTATACCCCCTTATTAATAAACTAAGAATAGCGTCGGAATAACTTTACTCCAAGACTTACGCATAGATTAGGCAATTTTGGTATTAATAAACTAGGAGTAAGGATGGTGTTAACTAAACCACACTTACTCCCGGTGTAAAAGTTACACCGCGGAGGCCCCTGGTTTAACGCTGGAATAAGCATAGATTAGTATTGTTATTCCGACTTCCATTGACATTTATGACGAAATGGTATATATTAAATTTAACGTAAACATATTTTCATGTTTGTTTAGTGTTCGTTCGAGTATTTCCTAGTGTCTGATTTTGTAATTATTGTGGGATAAAATGAATAGAAATTATTTTATTGACGATTTGAGAATGATAGAAGAAATTGACGATTATTGAAATGGTGAAAAATGATTTGGCTGGAGATGCAAGAGGAGGCTTTATACCACCTCACTTGAAAGTTTTAGCTGCAATAAGGACTTGGGCTCGTGAAGAGGTAAGTAAACTAAACTATTATAAGGCTTGATCCCTGCCCTATTGGTAATAATTTCTTGCTTGAAGTGTGTTAATAGCCAAGTTTGAGTTCAATTGAATAAATATTTAATATAATGCTATCAGACTTTTACATGTGAATGTGTAAACAGATTTAAATATACTACTTAATTATATATTCATACATAAAACTTCTATCCTATTTAAAAAAATGGATATAGATAGTAGGTACAACCAGCTTAGAAAATTTTATCTTGGCTTTGTGTTACAAAGATTTAAGAATAGAATCTTTGTTGTCTAGTAAATTTTGAATCCATACCACTTATCTATTTTACAGATTCAAGATGATGCAGGAGATCTGAGTGGGTATAGTCAGCCAACAATATCCCTTGTGTGCAAACAAGTTGCTTTAAAAATAATTGGACACAGGGGTCAATGGATAAAAATGTCTACCTCCATCAGTGAACAAAACAGTGTAATTGCTGATTTTTATGTAATATCTGGCTTTAGACAAGTTATAGGGACTATTGATTGTACACATATTCGCATCCCAAAAATTTCAGGAGATATTGGACAATACAGGAAAGGATACAGTTCAATAAATGTGCAAGTTAGTTTTTGTTTCTGCTCCTGAAGCATATTACTATTGAAAGGTTTCTACCACACAACATTTTGTAGAATTTTATGATACCAAAGTGATTTTGTGTACATTGTTACAGATTGTCTCAAATGCAAATTTAGAGATTATGGATATAGTTGCATACTGGCAAGGCAGCACACATGACTCCAGGATATTCAATGAGTCTCAGTTGAAACAAAGATTTGAAGGAGGAGAATTTAAGGGAAGACTATTGGGAGATTCAGGTTATGCCTGTGCTCCTTACCTATTTACTCCAATATTGCATCCAACTAATAACAAAGAAACGACCAAGCTCATAAACATACTCATAATACTGTTGAAAGGTGTTTTGGAGTATGGAAGCAGCAATTCCAGTGTCTTATTAGAGTGTTCACAACCAAGTTAGATAATACTATATTGTATATTGTTGCATTAGCAGTAATGTGTAATATTGCTCTGCGGAAACAAGATTTACTCCCAGAACCAAAAGAGCGGAATGTTCCAGTAACACAGGCATTTAATAATACACTCAGAGGAAATGTTGCAAGGGCAGCATTTATTAATGATTTTTTTTATTTTATAATACTTCAGTGTGGGTCTAAAATAAAGAATTGAGAAAAAAGAATAATTTTTAGTATTTTATTTAATTAAAAAAATATATGGTGATACCACAAAATAATTTTTAATTGATTTAAATTTCTTTCAACTCTTGTGACTTTCTTATTTCTAATATTTCCCTTTCCTCGTTTTGCCCCGGCATCATTTGTTAATAACAATTATGGAATGAAGAATACAGTATTAAACAATACGGTACTGATATTCTTGCCGTAATACATTTTATGACTCGCAGATGTTTTCTGGTTAAACGTTTGCAGCCACATCTAAGAATTAAAACAATGCAAGTTTAAATAAAGTTAAAATGCAAATCAAAGTAAATATTAGAAATTAAATCTCAGTTGGCGTGTTGTTATAGTCACATAATAATCTGCTAACTAATAAAAAATACCACAAATCCACGCATGCATCAATACATAAACATTCGCTTGTAAGTTGTGATAGGTCCACTGCCTTTTGTTTTGAATTGTAATGGACAAAAAAAAGTCAAATGTCAAAATTTACTATAAGTATATGTGTCTTTTTATTCGACCCGGTCATTTTGTTCATTCTTTTTGCTTTTAATATCTGTGGGCTGCCATAATATACCCCTTAGTCTCAGTGTAAGGATGGTATTGTTACTCCGAACCTACTTCGTGTTTATTAATACCGTTTTTGACACGTAGCTATTCCGACACTAAACTCGGTTTAACTATTCCCGGTGTAACTATGGAATAAGAGAAGAATAAGCGATTTTTATTAATAAGACCGATAAAGACCAATTAAAAGTTAGATGTGGTAAAAAAGAGCCAGGTTTAACTATAGTACAATGTTTAATCTTTAAGCAATCTTGATCTTAAATTGCCAAGATAAAAAATTGACCCATTGCAAAAAAACAATCAAAGTACCTTGCAAGCCATAATTCTAGGTTAATTTTAACACAGATGATATGAAGACCTTATTCATAGTCGAGAAAACGTAATAACCTGGCTTCTCATCAGGCACAGTGCGGTCACTTCATGTTACAATAAAAAAAAAATACTCAACTTCAACACTACATTTACCGGTGCGTACAACTCATCACATCAGAGTAGAGAGGAGGTTTAAAGCCCCCAATAAAACAATAAAACGTTGCGCTTATCACGTGTTATCAAAGCAGCAAACATAAATTTTATTTGTACTCGTTGTTCGTTTGTAAATTGTAATGTACGTTTGTGCGGACCGACGTTTGCTCTGCGCCGCGCCGAGTGCCACGATAAAGAGCTACGTCATTTTAATTTTCATCGCAAACACTCGTATTGATAAGTCAGGTTTGCGAGTAAACTTGCGCTGCGTTTTCGTCAATTGTGTTGCATGCTGGCCTAGTTTTCGAATTGGCACGACAACACAACACAACAGATGTTGCAATGGCGGTACTTTCATAGAAGTCTAAAACTTCAAAAAAAGCTAAAAAATTGAGAATAATTCTTTAAGCCTAATTCTTTAAACTTTTAAGCCTAAAATATTTTTTTAACAAAAAAATTAACATGTTTTAATCTCTCGATGAGAATATTCTACACTAGCCTACGGTGATTGCTCGCACGGTACGAAATGAAAAATTCAACCGATTCTTATTATGAGGTAAGTATTAAAAAGCAATAATCTTTCTCGTTAAAATAATTTTACCGAAAATCCAAACCACATTCATTTACAATTGTTTGAAATATAGATGTATGAATTAACCACTTTATTGCCAGCGAAAAGAAACATTCGGTTTCTGGATTTAAATACTTAAAAAATAACACAATGTCAATTGCAATGCGGTGTTTTTTAATAGTAATTACATTTCGCCATCAATTGTAACGGTTCGTGACTTTTCCCAAAACAATAGGATCAGTGCATGTCACAGCGAAGACGGCCGTTTTAAATAAACAACCAATAAAAATGCGATCAAATTAAATTAACAATGGAATACGTGCATTCGGGAATTAAAACATGGCGGTAATAAATGTTGCTCGCAATGAGACGTGCATTTTGTTATGTTGGCAATACAGGAAGTTTAGTGGAATTCTTTAGATGTTTTGGCACATTCAATTGTTTTAACGAGTTTGAGATTTGTATTCGGAATAAAAATCAAATCGAAATAATCGATGCTTTGCTTGATGTTTCAAAACCTTTATAACACAAGACTTTTTTTAAGTTAAAAAGTCTTAAAATTTTTTCAATCTTTATAATATAAAATGTATGACCAACATAGAATACTGTAGGCCTATCATTCTAGTCTAGCGCGAGCCTTATTAACGACGGCACTATGTTTAAAATTATCAGGTCCTTAGCAGTATCAACGTAAATAGACTTTAATCCTTATCGAGTACGTACAAAAAGTTTACTAAAGGCGTTTGCATGCAGGAGCTATAAATAAGGGCGCGCTCACACGCTCTCCCGTGACTAATTTGTTAACAAGTGTTCGGGGACAGTTAATTACGCGCCGAGCTACGGGGCGTCATCGTCGTTCGAATACATTACTTTGTCTAGATGTACTTGTAATGATGCGTCTATTAGTTACGTTATGTGCAGTGTGAACGACGCTTTTCTTCCCTGTACACGTACTTGAGTTTTTGGTATTAAAAAAATCGTTGACTCTGCGACCAAGACAATGTTTTTGTCATTTTTAGGATGATTTATAAATAAAAATGTAGGGCACATTATAGGTCTAACTGTCAAAAAACCAGAACAGTCCCTTTCTCTTTGACACGACCTAAGTATCCACATATTATACTGACTCCACTTTTTATTTTGAAGCCACTGTTTGAGTGACGAAGACTGAGGATAGTAATCTTAAATATCAAAAATCGAATCAGTTCTATACTTGACAATAGTCTCTCTAATTACCTATTCAGCGCTGACTAGCATTATTGACCTGTGGCAGTTTACGTTATTCCTTTGCCAATATTATTTTGACATGTATATTTGTGTTCCAGTATGGGCTGAGACCGGCGAGTTCCGGGACAGTGGTCACTCGTCTCTCGCGTCCGGAGGCTCGGGAGTGGAACAGTCGTCTTTATATGGATCGGCGAGGCCACGACGTGACCGCAAGCTGACCGACGACAGTGAGTACACGTCTTTATTATTTTTGTAATATCAATATAAGGCAGCTTTAGCCAAGGATTTAAAAATTTAAGCAAAGATCCTAAAATGTTCCTAACTTTTTAGATGACGATATTCCCTTAAGTACCTAATTGGTAATTAACATATTTGGGTCTTTCATCCATTCTAAGATGTTCGAAAAGTACTGTTTATGCCCAAATTACGCTAAAAGTGTATTAACGCTCTTAATAGCATTATTCGGGCTAAAAATGAAGTGAAACGCCACAGTATTCTCATTAGAGAGCAAAATAAGCAAAAATCAATAGGAATGCAAGACCACACAAAGTGACAAGCTTAAAACTGAAAGCAAACCTAGTAAAGCGTCGGAAAATCTATGGCAAATACGGGCGCGTGTTATTCTAATGCTTTCACAAACAGCGCAGCGCGAGAGCCGCTGTCGGCCGTTGTCAGTCCATTGTGGAGTGCGTTAACGATTTGCAGATCGTTGCCGTTTAACAGCACGCAATGGATTAGTAAAAAAGGTATAGAATTCAATTTTCGTGAAAAATTTGTTATTTCGTAAGCAGTGAATACATTTATAGTAGAATAAAAAGTGTATTGTATGATTAATGAAATCAGTTTTGCGCGTTCGTAATAATTCATATATGCGTCATATACCAATCGAAGTTAAGCTCCGCGTTACCGCAGTGACTATCAAACATAAAGATTAACGTATTTATCTAGGAGAAATCTTGGACGGCCAAACAAGGCTTTCGATATGTAAAAACGTTTACGCAATATATTTTGGTCATAAAAATCTTTGCTATCAACGCGCTACCACATGTAAGCCCTCAGATAAGTGTCATTATGTGAAGGAACACTCGTTGCAACTAGTTAGCAAACACATTAAAGGAAACGCAGGCTGGTTTATCAAAACGATTGTCGGGTTTTGAAGTGGCATCGTGTTCTGATATCGTTAACACATGTAACTGGTGTGTTTACCTACGGACTCTTGTCGAGTCGGCCGATCGCAAAGGATAGATTAAATAAGTTACCTACTAACGTGGACCTTAGTTCGAAATGATGGATGGGTCGGCGAGCGCTCAAAGCGTATCGCCGATAAACCATATCTGCTCTTATCGACGCCTATCGAGCTATCTTTCGCTGCGAGGGCTGCCAGCGCGTAGGTTTCCGCGATGTGTAGATTTTTTTACTTTTCATTGTTTTATATGTAGTAATATAAAATAAAAATTGATGAATAATTTAAATTGGAACACAGAATAGTTTGCCACAAGAAGTGTTAGATATAGGTAATCCTGGATCTCTTGAATATAATGTAGAGTCACAATCCAGCAAGCAAATATATTTAGTTACATAAATAGATCTTTATCACCTCGATATGAACATATATGCAGCAATACTGTATGTATTAACTGCACTATACCTATAACCTGCGATTGAAACACTTTTTCGTGCTTTTATATGCATTTAGGAGAAAACAAGTTTACGAGGCGAGATTCTACTTGTTTATTGACACGCATTTGAAAAGATTTTACATTGTTTTAAAGTGTGCAGTACAACACTGATATAATAGCAAGTTAAACTGAATGATAATGAACAAAATCTTAAATTACATTAATTTATATTTGTTAATAAACAACCCTAGGCAAAAATAGTATGTAGACGTTTGGGACAGCAGTTACGTAGTAAATATTTGAGGTCACAGTCCGGGATTATTAAACACCAAGGAGTGCGATCGTCCTACAGATTAATGATTTTAATAACGTTCTCAAAGATATTATTTAACATGATTACTGCTGATTTACAATGTGGCTTAGTTAGGTACATACAATATATATATATATATACAAGTGGAGATACTTCTACAGAAGGCTATGAGCCCAGCTTGCTTTAAAAAATACCTAATAATAATCTATAAACTTTTAATCGTATTTAACAAAAGTAATTAGACTTATAAATAAGAATATCCTGACTGCACAAAAACTAATTATAAACTAGACTTTACAAATTTAACGTGAAAAGAAAAGAAGAGCAAAGAGTCTTCTATGGAAGAACAGACACTGCAAAGTCTCAGATCATACTCAGTACTCACATATATGGTGTCTAAGCTTTATTACAATGTAATGCTTCAATTGTAGACTATATTAGTTTACGTACAAGCCCTGTACTATTACCGTAAGTTGTAATTAGGGGATTCGATCCCGGTCGATTTTTGTAATCCCGGGATTTCGGGATTATCAACAGTTAATCCCGGGATCCCGGGGTAATCCCGGGATTGTATTAGTAATAAAAAGTGGTAACAAAAAGAAAGTAAAGCATTTTAAAATAAATCTTTTATTTTAAATCTTTACTTAAATATTAAAAAATAAAACAAAATTATAATTTCTTCTGATAAAATAAACAAACTAAGCCCTTTTATCTAAACAAAGAAACGCCATTGTACTATAAAAAAGACCATGCAACAGAGATCAATGTATTTTAAATAAAATATAAATATAGGAACTATAAATTACTTATTTAACCCACGAAAATAAAATCTTAGAAATAACAACGCATCCAACGTCTCATCCGAAAGCATACTTCTTAATTTGTGGCATATGTAGAAGCAGAAGAAGCGCGTTCAGACTCGATGGAAGTTGGAGGAATCGTCTATAAATTTTTATAGGTCTTCTCCAAATTATTGCCTCGTGTAAAACTAGCCTCAGAAAGAGTAATTTCTTGTTTAATGATCTTAGAAAGCACATTTTTATTGATTTTTATTATAAATATGTCAATCCCGAAAATCCCGGGATTTATTGAATTTAATCCCGAAAATTTCGGGACTGAAATATGACCGGGATCCCGGGATCCCGGGCTTCGGGATCCCGGGATCGATACCTCTAGTTGTAATGTTTAGTAGTTTACAGTTATGTCTAGTGTCGGCATCCGATAATATCATATCGGCGTTGTAAAGACAAGCGATAGGTAAAAACACTAAACAACTCTATTTTTCGTCTTTGAACATACTAGCGGTGTGGGTTGATTTTATTTATTTATTTACACTTCATGCAATATCAAAATCGTAAAGGCGGACTTAATGCCTGAGGCATTCTCTTCCAGTCAAACCTTGGGTGGTGCAGAAATGATACACAGCGGGTTTGCAAATAAAATAACATATAAACATACATAGATACAACCCGTTGAAAGAAAAAAATACAGACATAGTTACGAGAATAAACGTAATATGTATCAGACTTACGTAATAGACGGCGAGCTTATTACAGTTTTTCGTGCAAAATTTTTCTAATGGATAAACCAAATAACACTTTTCCGGGATATTGCAACCGGGACCCCTGTATGGCCCGCATACTCCTATATGTTCATCTCAGTCTTTCAGGAATAAATTGTCTCAATCGACTGTAAAAGTAAATAATGAATTTAAAAATTGGCATTACAGATTCGAATTATTTTATTTTTATATGTCTCGGCTACCTATAGATGTATTGCAAGTATTGTACAGCTCATATAGACTGTTACGAAATGTTTAAAAAATGTACAAAAAATGTCATGGGTTTGGTTAGACAAAAGACAACGTGGACGATACAAATATAGCCTAATGCAATAATTTATAATTATCCGTTTAATGCTTAATAGTGTTCAATCAAGATAAAATGGGGCAATAAAGTTGCGCGTAATCCGCATATAATACCCTCCTAAATGAATTAAATTTGTTTGTTGATTATAATAATAGTATCGATATCGGGAGTCCTTGGACATGATTTCGATTTGTAACTAAGAACTCAAATTTATATACATACTAGCTGTTACCCGCGACTTAGTACGCGTAGACTACGGAGTTGAGTTCAGATAGAAAATAAGTTATAGTCTATTTTACTTCTGAGAGTCCTATTTATGCACATACCAGAAATCATTTAAATCGGTTTGGTAAATCCAGAAATACTCATTCCCACGGGAATACTACATTTTCCGGGATAAAAAGTATCCTATGTTTTATCTTGATGTATAAGCTATATTATTGTAAAGTTTCATTAAAATCCATTCCGTAGTTTTTACGTGAAAGCTTAACAGACAGACAGATAGACAGAGTTACTTTCGCATTTATAATATTAGTATGAATAATACTTGTTTGAATAACTAGAAAGAAAGAAAGAAAAACATATATAAGAGATGCTAGATTTTTAGTAGAACATAGAATAAATGAGCGACAAACTAATTAATAACCAACTCTATGAAACACTGAATTTATAGCAATCTAGATTCTATAAAATGTAATTGTGCTTGGATTACCGAATTTCGTGCTCTGTGGTACTAGTCCCAGTCTTTGCACCTACTCCAAAGCACTAGAAAGACTTTTAGTTCGTATAATTGTAAGCGTAAATTTTATGCATAGTTTATTCCGCAAATACACACTACCCATACCATTGCCTCTACAACTCCGTTCAGAAAGCTACAACTGAAATTATCTAGTCAGCAGCGTACGGAAAATCGGTATCTCGAGCAATAACAAGCATAGACAATAGGTACATTGACACGAGGATTTCGTGCAAAGCCAATATACGCGGCATGATTGCGATCGACGCGCTATCAGTAATGAATTGATGGTAATAACACGATATCACCTGTCCCCGACCCGAGATACTGTTTTCGGGACACTTTTGCCGGCCCGAATGATGGTTTACAGCTGAAGTTTTGGACCTGTTTTGGTCTGGATGGTCTGGAGTTCTCTGTTGAACTGTATAAGGCTTAAAGGTCTTTTTAGGGTTGTTTTGTCGGATCTGTAACACCGAGTGTTGAAAGTTATAAAATGCTCGGTGATGGATTACGAAATAAATGTATGATTAGGGTATATTTTTCAGTAACAAAGGTAGCATTGACATCGGGATAAGTTAGGAAATGGCTATCAAAAAAGAAATTCGGCAATTGTCGATGTGATGTGAGGGTAATTTTTTAGTGAAAAGGTTTTATAAATAGCACAATTTTTAGCTTAATATACATATATTTAATTAGCTTAATATAGAATTATTTTTTTGACAATTGCGATAAATAATAACGAATATTATACGTTAGTATTTTCTCTGAAAGTTTGTTTCCGTTTTAAGTTTATTCTTACCAGCAGTACAGAAGTTGCTATCACGAATACATCTAGGCAAAAAATCAAGCCCGCATAAACTGTAACTTATAAAACTTTATCATCGGCCTCACTACAACTCGAAAATGGCCGAAAATAGATATATGTAGAGGATATAAATTATGTGTGACGTACCTCATCGAGAATAACGTATTTACAGCGTTGTCGTAAAAGTATTAAGTGCGCCTGGGCTCCTAATCCACTGTATTACCGCTTGCTACTGGCACTCGTGGCGCGGCCCTGATTCCACTTTTTATTATCTAATAAGTTTTATTTTGTTTGAAAACGCTTTGTGGCCATTTCCAGTTTTACGATTAATGTACTTTTTTTTATTAATGAGTTGCGTTGTGCCAGTGTTTAATTTGGTTCGTGGTTTATGCGGTTAATTTGTTACTTAAGATATGGGTGTGTGTCATACTTTAATAATACGGCTATTGTGACGTACCCTTAAAAGACAGGAGAGCAGATGTACTGAATTCGCAAATGAGGAAACTGAAATCGCCCAAACCTTACTTTTTGATATATAAATTTTGTTTATTACGATATACACAGGCAATTTTATCGAATTATCGTAGAAACGATTTACAAAGTTACTATCCAATCCAACGCAATATTTACTAAAACATAACTCAATGACATTCATGATCATTAAACTTAGCATTTCTTCCAGATCGTCCACTAACGGAGCCGACGATAAAGACGGAGTCGACGACGCCAGGAGTGGGTCCTGACGAGCCCTCTCTCGACGACAAGGGGGACAAGAAGAACAAGCGCCAGCGACGTCAGCGCACCCATTTCACCAGCCAACAACTACAGGAACTCGAAGCTACGTTCGCCAGAAACCGCTACCCAGACATGTCGACTCGCGAGGAGATCGCTATGTGGACTAATCTCACGGAAGCGAGAGTTCGGGTGAGTTTTAATGGTATATATAAACATTCTATAAAAAGTATTTAATGCAACAGAGTCTCGAACAAAAGTTTGCATAGGCAATTCCATAAAGTAGGATTTCTGAGGGCGAAATCGGTGAGTGAAAGTGAATCGGTTTATTAACTAATAATTATGAGATGTTCAACTTTTAATAAATGTTTTATAAGTTAAAAGAGCTATATAATTTTAAAGGAATAATCGAAACGATAACGTCACAAATACGTACCTATTATGTAAAGTTGCCATGTTTTCTTTATTTCCCAAAGCTCAAAAACTGAGGAAATATACTATCTATTGACAATTATTCTATTGATCACCATATCAAAATAGTATGTCTCCGTAATTTAATATGATTTATTTATAGTCTGTATCTTTGGTATCCGTCATGTCAAGACACAATGGCTGACAGTATTCCACTCGAGAATAGAACCGTTGGAGATAGATACAAACAAGCTGAAACAACCAACCGTATTATAATTAAGTGTTGTCATATAATAGTTTCATAATTATGACGCGTACTTCGCATCTGTCATTTAGTATTATTAATAAATCGACGTAACAATACGTCTCACGGAATACGCTTCGAAATAACTCTGTACTCATTTGTTGTGGGATGAAATATCACATTAATAAATAAATGAGCTTGTCGTCTCCTACACTATTTTAGCTAACGGCGACTATGATTGTCTTGTTATTAATATTCATATAAAATAGTTCGACTTTGTAAAATAAATAGGTAAAATTTCTTTTTGAATTTAGTTTTGTAATAAGAATATTTTTGTCAAATATATCAGCCCTATAATTGCACTACGGGGATATTGTATTGTTATGCTTGTCTATGTTTACCGGAAGCATAAGTAAGCCAAATTTGTTTACACTAAACAATGAGAATCGCACTCCAGATTTTGGAAGCATTGACGCACACTTTTTACGCGTCCGACAGCCGGTTGACAGAAACGTAGTGCATTACAATATTAACGATGTAGATGTTTAGGCTAATCGTCGCATCCGGCGCGCTTTCGATATTTTTGTGCCGCGCCGTGCCATCCGTCGGAACACGGAATCCCTTAATCCAAGAGGATTTGATGCGTCTATTTCGGTCTCTTCATAATCCCCGGCTTAAGTCTGATCGCATCCACACTCACTGTCAATAGTTTTGGAAAGTCCCCGTTAGAGATTCTGCGGTTCGGCCGTTTGTACTGTTTAACTTATCCAGAATTCACAGAATAGTTTTCGGTTTCTTCGGTATGCGCCGGTGTGCTCCCGCTTAATCTTACCAACACGTGTCAAATTCACATTCCTCGATCTCGTTTTGGTATCAAAAATGGAGATTCAACGTTTTATTTAATTCAAGAAGTAATTTTTTCCCGTCACTATGAAGCGATGATGTACGAAGTTTTAAACATCGTCGCTATATATAAAAAGACAAATTGCGAATATATTTTTTGTTCTTAAGCATTTAAAGAAAATTTGTTGAAAATTTCTCGTGAATATATGTTTCTGGGTGTCAGATATAATGTTTATACTGTGCAGATTGTTTAAAATATGTAGTGCATATTTTATTTCAAGTCGACAGTTCGTAATGACTTTGCTGAAGGCCAAGGGACATGATACATTGCTGACGATCGTCTCTCTTTGTTTACAAATATCGTTTACGTATTCTGCTGACATTGAGTCGCTATATATAATATAGATATTCTTGATCAACACAAATGCTATTTGTAAATATAATTTCTCGACCTTTATTTACAATTTTTTTTCTATAAATTTACCATATCCGACGTAATTTCGTATGTATCGCGATCTCATGGATTATAAGAAGTGTAATTTCAAAGAGTCACAAAGCCCCCGTCATTTCATACTTTCTAGAGAATTAATTAGGCTATGACATTACCATCGGTTTGCCTAACTGTTTACCTAAAAAGTTTTCACGAAAAAGAGCCAAACATTTACGTAATCGAGTTGCACATAATATCGATTCAATAGTATAACAGACTATCAATTAGCTAAGCATGCGCGTTGTAAGCTGATACTCTGAACAGTACAGAGCTCAATGCAAGTTCACTTCAAGTGTTAGGCATTCGTTGCGGTCTGCACTCGACTGCGCCGCGTGTGTTCTTCAAAACATTCCCATTTGTATCTTTGGTAGGGCTGTGGCGCGAGCGTTTGGCGATTATAATCGATATTCTTGAGGGATTAGTGTCGATGTATGTTAATAGAATGCAACTTATGTATGATGTTTATTGTTATTTTTAGCATTAGGTCCTTTTGTCTCTGTACCATAAGCTAGAATGTAAGAACGTATATTCAGAGTTATAGTCAAAAATGTCCATTCCGATCATAATCATCACGATTTAAATAGTCTTCTTAATTTTTAACAAGTAAGGAGAGACGTGCCATAGGGGGATTTGAGAAAGGTGGCGGGTAACGGATGGATGAGGGCTGCAGAAGACCGGGATGGTTGGCGCTTTCTGGGGGAGGCCTACGTTCAGCAGTGGACGGCGATAGGCTGATGATGATGATGATGATGAAGGAGAGACGTACGGATCTTTTTCATCCAACAACTAACTGAATATATAATAAGAAACCTTTCATTTCAAACATTACAGATTATGTATATTTATAGTGTGTTATTATTACCAGTTCAGAAATCATAATAACATTAATTTATTCAATTGAAATAGTGGTAACTAAAATGATGTCTCATTAGTGCAGCACCAAGGATGCGTTATATGACTACATGTTTCATTGCACTACATATTGTTATCAATCCGCATTTACTTAAATAGCGAGCCGCAATCGTGTACGTTTAAGGAATTCTGGCTCTTTAATTATCTTGAAATAGTGACAATTATTACCAGCAATAGACTAAAGAATTTTGTTCGTCTGTTTGTTAAGCTTTATAGGTCCTAGGTAATTAAAGAAAACCATCATGGCAAGGCCTAAAAGTTCTTAAGAATTTTTTAGGGGTGTAATCTACCAAACCGCACTAGGTCAACGTGGTAAACTAAAGCCCAAACTATCTCAGTTGTTTTATAGGGGAGGCCGGTGCCCAGTAGTGGAACGTATATGGCTGTTGATACTAGATAACTATTGTTATATTTATATAAAAAACAATATATTTATTAAAAAGTAAGATCAGGAGGATAACTTTTATTAAATTAATGCAATCATACTAGTGTAATTTATTTCATGTATCAAATCTATTTATAAACTTCTAACCACCAATAAAAATTCGATTGCTTCTTTTATGCTTTATTACACTCTCGACCCTTCACTTGAGCGTATATGGCATCAAATCAAGAGCCTTCTGCCCCATCGGCTGTCGATCCTTCTAACTGTATTTCTATTAGAACTTTTACTAAGAAATCTGTAGGTGACCCAAAGACACCAACATAATTCTAGTTTGTTAATACAGAAAATATATAATATAAATTGAGAAATTCAAAATTTAGGCCGCCACTGTGATTGGCGCGTGAGTTATCGATTGTGTACTAATATTGATCTTACATTTGTAATCTACGCCAATGAAATTCTTGGCAGAAGCTCCGAGTGCGTAATTCACTATCATTTATATAATTTTCAGTTCATTTATATAAAATAATCCAATATATTTTGAGTTCATTTATATAAAATAATCCTATATTTTGAAGGCTGAATGAAAAAAAAATGAATTACTGTTTGTTCATTTTAATGGGAATTATTAATCATGATTCCATTCAAGATTTCAAGTATTGTAGATTTCGTTAATCATTATATTTATTTAATAAATTAGTTCCCTTTTGTAGTATAAGTAGGTTTGTAAAATATTTTTAGTTAAATTGAATAGTCAAGTCAAATCTCCTTTATTCAAATAGACTTTTACAAGTTCTTTTGAATTGTCATTTTTTAACACTTTTTTATACTGTTTTTTTTTTTAACTAAATAAATCCAAAAGATATAATTACAATAATAAGATGACCTGACTGAGGAAAATTTAAGGAAGGTCTAGTATTTCTGATATAGTTAACTTTTGCGTCACATGATTACTTATAACAAAGAAATACTGTTTCCTACACCCAAGTACTAAATCCAATTCGTCTTGTAACAATAAAAATCACTGCAAGCAAGCACGCGGGCGCACACTAGTGCACATTAATAAATATAGTATCTATTTATGGCAACCCTGCGCGGGATTAGCCGCCATGCGCGCGCACCGAGCCGCCCGCCATACAATAAATCTGGACGCTCGCGCATCGATAAATCGTTGAACATTATTTTTGTTACCAACTCATTAGGGTCATTGCCTGCTTATTGACTCAATTAACGCATGTGAAATATGATGATGTTAATATCAATGTTTTCTTTAAAGTATTTCCATGCAAATTACCCGTGTCACATCAGATCACATTTTACATGGACGTTCGAATTTTAAAAAGTACTTTTTTATGTTGTGCGTGTATTTGAGAAATTTGAATTTAGAATTTGAATGAATAGTTGCTTAATGCGTATCGTCACCACATGACATGTATAAGTAAAATATAAAAAAATCCTGATTGATTTCTACCATTATATTATTTCTTTAAAATTACTCCCTTAAAGTTTATTATCTTCATTAAAATGTAATTGTGAAACGTATAAGCATGTGCAAAGTTATAAAAGAGTAGAGTAATAGACTATAGCCACCACAGTTTTCTCACCCCTAGTAAAGACACACCGCACACGTCCGTAAAACGATATTTGTAAGCTTATATTATCAGATACGTAGGTACGAGCTATAATTCCATTGAAATATAAATAAAATCAATTACAATAATTTAAGAAGTGTGGAAATAGTACAATCACAATAGGTAGGTTATATTATGGTTGTTACTTCATTGCCTATAAAATGCAAGAACGATTTATAAATATATTACACATTTCATTCCTCAACCCACGTCTTGGCATCTGCGTTTTAACTTCCACATAATAGGGAGCGAGTCTATAGCCTATATAAATTAATTCTATTATGAAATAGTAATTAACCCTTTTTCATACGGGAATTGAGCTTATAACGAAAGATCACCACGCTTACGAGCATCACGGGTTCAACTAAGTAAAAATATATTTGATTTGTTCTTTGTGCTATTTTATGTATTTTAAGTAATCTATTTTACATTGATTTCACCAAAACGTTATAAATGCTATGCAATGTTGTCTATAGATACCCTTAAGGACTACTGGAGAATGCCTAAGGCCTTACCTTCACATTTTACAAACAAAAACGAAAAAAACTGCCAAGTCTTCTATTTTCAAATAAGACGCAAAAGTCATAAAAACACAATGCCACGCAATAACAAGTGTTGTTCGCGAAGTTTTCCTCCACAAGAGGGCAGCGGAACGTCGCGCCAATCGTCCGTGAAACACCACTTGACACATTTCATTTGTGCCGAACAGGCGGACGCGGTATCGCACTGTGACGTGCTATTAGCCCATCGATCTCGCCGATACAGATAATTTTGTATCGACATTATGTCAGTGTATGATGTGTTTGGTGGATTTCTGCTCGGCTGTTTGTTAATTGTATCCAATTGATTGTGTATTGATATAAGCTCCTACTAGGCATTAGTTAAGTTGTGTAGCTAGATTCAACCTTGTTGATTAATTTTGTAGACTTCACTGGCACAAAAAATGTAAGAGAATGTATGCAGATTTCTTCACGTTTTTCTATTATAAATTGTTATTAAAATTAAATATTTGCCGTTTAAATCGAACTGGATTTGTGTTCCTTTAAACTAAAAAAATAATAATAATAATAAGAAGCAGGGTGTTATTTGGCAAACGATAGCGGTTAAACTCAAAGTTTATAGCAACTTTACAGTTGCTGCTGCTGCAAAATTGTCGATTTTGGTAAAGCAAAAGTGTCGTTTATCGTAATATTATTTATTAAAAGAATCAAATTATAAGATATTTAGATTTAACAAAATAAATAACTTTTTTTGGGTACGGCGTAGAGTCCGCATTTCGACCTATGCATAGAATAAGGTTATTTATGTATAACACCAAAGCATTTATGTCTTAATAAAGTTAAACTTGTTTATATGTTGCATTAGTGAAGTAATAATAATCATAACTTTTGTTGTTGTTTGAGGAACAAAAAAGTTACAGATAAAATTGTGCCCCATTAAGTTCAAATCGTTGAGAAAGATAAGTTGAGATTTTGCACATACCTATACTTAACTTTATTTTGCGCATAGGTCGATTTCTTTCTTTCCAATTCTGCCAACCCATGAGAACCCAAATCTCAAACCAAAGTCAAACCATCAACAGTTTTCCTGTTAACCGCTGTTAGCGTAGATGTAAGATAGAAAGCATGTGAGCGTGCGTGGGGGCATGTATCAAACATCGCGGACAGGCCGAGTGGCACGGAACATTATTTATTTTACGTGAATACGGCCCAGCGGCGCGGCTCTCCATGTTTTTGCAATGCTTTTAGTGCAGTCCTGTCGTCTGTCTCGTCGCATGCAAACAGTTTAGCGCGTAAAACCCTTTTTTCCCACAGCCACCGATTTACGCGCTGTAAGATACAATTTTTATGGCCGTTTACTTCTTTTAGCGTGATTTATAGCTACATTGCAATTGTTAGTGTCATTGAGTTGAGGCATATTATCTATAAATCGTTTAAGACGGAAGTATGAATATACGTACAAATCTGTGACTTAAACGATTGGTGGATATCACTTAATTTAACATAAGATAACCAGATATGTTGGTATATATTCAGATGTAGGGCGTAAGTATATACTTTGTACATACTTCTGAGTACGATTCTTCGGATATCCAACGAGGTAGATTGTGTGTATCAACCAGCAGCCAGTGGTATACCTTCTACGTTACTATAGCGAGCTTAGTGCCATTTCTGGCGTATATATTCAGATTCTTCAAGATTCTTTTTATGGAATAAACGTACCTCTTGTCGATTGCCATATGCATACGCCGTGTGACTAAGAATTAAATCTAAAACGGCAGACGTTTGTTATAACTTCAAATTCTCCGTGTAAGAAAAATGTCTAGCAAATTTCTTTCCGTTCTTAAATTACATTTGAAATTTGAATAGTATCTAATAATAATGTTTTAAATGTATTACGTGTTGTAACGATAATTATATGCAAATGTTATTTCATTTACAGGTTACAACAAAACACAAGCATAAATATTTATAATATTTCAGTGGATTAGCATTTCGCTAATATCCTTAGTGTGACAAACGTGGAAAGCCAAAATTTAGACATGTAGATTTAATAACAATGTAACACATTGTATTACACATACTATATTAATTTTAAACTAAACAACGAGGAAAATACACAATTCCTATTGAAATATTTAATATTAAACCAGTCGTACACGTGGTGACATTATGCAAATCCCATTTCGCGATATGAAAACTCGACAGAAGCACGTCCAAAATAACCTGACAACAAGTTAAGCCTACTTTAGCATTAATTTTACAATTGTTACAACCATTCCGCTTATTAACATTGTCATGTACCGATCACTGGCTTCCACCCAACGTATCTCACGAGAAGAATTTGTTACAGTAAACAAACTATACAGTATGAAACTTCAATTACGGAATTTATTTGATACCCCCAGTTGTTGCCAAGAAACATTTAGACGTACAAATTGTACTTTGTTGTGTTGCATTACGGTGTAATATTGCGGGCGGGCGAGCTATGATGTGGTGTCTAGTGACTTATCTCGTCTGTGTTTTGATAGGCACAAAGTTTACTGTTGTGATCTCTAGGATTCAGTGGGTACTTTGTTGAGGAATTTATATGAATGGACGGTAGGAGGCGTCGTTTCGATTAAACCCGACGCCAACGCCTAATCTTTGTTTATAGATCGCAAAAAACATGCGCGTATTCAATGTCATGGGGTAATAAAGTAATAGGTTTGTCACCGCTATATTTTCATGCGGTTTTGATTGTCTCTTTTCTAAGGCATAAGATGCTTATGTCCTTTAAATCTCCTGACTAAAATTGCATGTGGAATTCGTATGTAATACCTACAACAAAACAACATATTAGAATTGTCAAATATCCAAAGTAAACCCCAAAAAATCACTTTCTTGATTCAATAAATACCTATTTGTTCTGGAACAACATATTTTTAAGAACTACGTAAGTTTTAGATATTATGCCTTG
This sequence comes from Cephonodes hylas, assembly GCA_030295005.1. Taxonomy (NCBI): domain Eukaryota; kingdom Metazoa; phylum Arthropoda; class Insecta; order Lepidoptera; family Sphingidae; genus Cephonodes; species Cephonodes hylas. The sequence goes on from AP025366.1 coordinate 10,414,972, forward strand.
AGTAAAAACTGTTTAAATATCACTCCAGTAATTTCAAAGTTCGTACGTGTTGGTTTCAGTCGTCAACGCATTAAAGATCTTGTTTGAGATAAAGATTTCTCAAAAGGCAAAATTGATGCAAACCAAGCCATATCTTTATTTATTTATTCCTTTATCCCAACTACGACAAGTAGTTCGTCTATTTCGTCTTAATACGACGGAAGCCAGTAGTGGCGTGCACTGCGGGGTGCATTTAATAATCTACCCCCAAGTAGGGATGCGACTGACTCAACCAATATAGCTATAACATTGCGATCCGAACAACTTTCGCTTTAAGAAAATCTATATAACTGCATTTTATATGTTCCATCATCCATGTATTCTTAATTTCTATATATGAGTGTATATAGTGAAGACCTCGCAGTTTAGACGCGCGGTCTGGAATCTCGGTGATCGCTCGTTCAATTCTAGGGACCTCTGACTCGTCAAATGTGTGGTTTTCGCAATCGTTTACCTAAACGGTGAAGGGAAAACATCGTGAGGAGATATGCACACCCAAAAGTCCTTAGGTATTTCGTGCGTGGTGGACTCCTTAGATTCTCAACTGTCATATCATGTCAATAGTAGGCCTCCGCCTTCGTAGCCTCTACATATAAAAAGCCATAGGTGTGTTCTCGCTACCACTCCTATTTGAAAATTTCCTGACACAGTGTATTGTACTTTCAGGATGAAGAGCTTTTTGTGCGTGTTTCCAACGTCTTTGTTCTTCTGCTGCTAAAACCAAAGTCGCTGCTTCAGCACACTGTTACACTGATTCGATAAAAGCTTTTAAAAGGGTCTATCTTTTCTATCAAGCTGTGGAATCTCCACGTGATAACTCTTTTCTAACTTGCGTAGGATCTATTTTTGTTTTAGCAATTGTCTTCCAAAATCAGAAGAACTTAAAATAGTTTTTGATTAGAGTATGTTTCTTGTTCCCTTGTTCACACAGTAGAACACCCTCTTCTTTATTTTTAAGATCTTTTTAATTGTATATACCTCCTTGTTGGCCTAATATAATAAGGGAGATGTCATTATGCTAAATATCTATTGTTATTTTTATATTATCAATATCACTGATGACTTATAGTTCCTCACTTTCCAATACAACTCGCCAACCCTGATCCAGACACGTGTCAATTCCAAGTTTATGTTCACTATCCGTTTATATAAGCTCGTGTTTATTTGACTCTAGAAATCTACATTAACCCCCTAGACCTTATTCCTTTGTAATAAGGGCTGTAGTTGCACGACGTCGGGGCCAGCGTTGCGGATCGCTATTTGATTGATGACACTAACAAAATTGTGATTCTGAGTTAATTTAAATTTAAGGCAATTTAGCAACCCTGCGGCCCGCTGACCGTATAATAGCTTTATTACTAGTCGGGCAGGTCATAATTCATCGGCTCCTTAATACATCACGTATGAGGCTAAACATGCGAATGGGAAATTTAGGGATGTCAAGTAATATCAAGCAATATATGAAAGTATGGATTGTAATCATTTTTGTTACTTAGAATGGGATAGGAATTTGATTTTTATGTTAAGGAGTTAAAAGGAAATAGAGGAATGCAAAGTGCTTTTGTCTTTGTAGACAGAACGCTATTGAAGATACTTATTCTTCATATCAAGCACCTTTTTTTGGGATTTTGATGTGAAGCGGCTTTGTTTCTACTAATAGGTACTATATATACAACAGTATATTAGAATGTTTCGATGGTAAGTTAAAACAGAAGTAGAACCTGAAACGTAACATACACGTCTAACGAAATTAAAAGAATCGTATTACCAGCAGAGCATAAGTATAACTAAAATACATAGTATCAATATTTGAGTAAATACATATTCATTAATTGGCACAGGTTACGATATTTCCTAAAAATATAAAGGACTGAATTTATGTGGGATTTACCCTAACAATGAAAACGCTCAAGCTGGTGATCACAATCACATTTTGATAACAACAGCCAAGGAACATAGAAAGCGCAGCTATTTGAGAAGCATTAAAAAGTGTGAGGGCGCTCGCGGAGGGCGTCGGAGGGAGCGTCGGCGGGTCACCATCCTGCAATAATATATTTAAAGGATTAGCCGCGCGTCGCAATATTCGCGACCCTCGCCCGCGCGCGCCGCCGACGCTCGCTCCTCCGCTGCCCACCGCTATTCAAATAATGGAAATTATTTCCACATATGTGCACCTAAATAAATATCATTCCTGTGTCATTATTGAACACCCCCGCTGTTCCTGTGGAGTTATTTTCACCCGTTTGTCCGCGGTCACAATGGGAAGCGGCGGATGTGCGCAGCTTTGCGTAACAACGTTTTGATGGCCGTTTATACCGTCTCACACCAAAATAGGAATATTATGATAATTGTTTCGATTCACCGAATGAAAATCTGCGATGAATTGTATGCGATCGGGAATTAAGTGGCATGTACACACTTGTAATCTGCGGTTTACCTGTGTCAGCCGGCGCACGAAACGCGCGCTCATGCGAATTTGTGAAATTTATGTTTCGAAAAATAAACGATTGTATATGGGGTGGAAACGACCGTTTATGTTCACTTAACCGAGGAAAGAGGGTATTATTTACCGTTTCGGCTGGGTGAACCCGCCACAGTGAGTGAGACAAATACCGCCGGCGGCACAATATTTATTGCAGTCGCTACGTGGATTGCGCAATTTATCGCGGAGGTGTCGTCGGCGCGATCGATCGTCGGGTGACGGACGCGCGCCATACATCACCGCGCGCGTTATCTGCGCTCACGGCGACTTATCACCGGCCGCCTCCGCCTCCGCGACCTCGCCTAAATAACAACATCCATCGAACGCCACTAGAGCACGACACCCGGAGACGTGGTGCCCGAGGCGCTCGGTTACTGCGGCCCGGCTGAGAGCCGGCGAGTCGGCGAGTGGCGGCGAGCCGTCCCGCCCAATCGCGTCGCTCGTTTATCTTCATTTGGTGGCCGCAATTAGACGGGTCGTTGGGCGCGGGCGGGCGGGGGTCGCTCCACCGGGTACTCCGCGCCGCTACGTGGCTCGAATACGCCGCCGTGCTGCCGCCGCGTCTCACTGTCAACTTTGTAATGAGTAAAGTTAATAACTACGCAACGCAAGTCGCGTCCACATTCAGAATCTCGTTAAAACTTGCCGATACGCCTCGTAATCAGCTCGTTCATACTCACTTACCTAACCTCTTTTGACTAACAGGAAGCACTGGCGGAATGACAACATTCAATATTAAGCTCTAAAAGTATAATTTTTGTTGCAGGTCTGGTTCAAAAATCGGAGAGCAAAATGGCGGAAACGAGAACGAAACGCAATGAACGCTGCCGCAGCAGCCGCAGCCGACTTCAAGAACGGTTTCAGTACGCAGTTCAACGGGCTGATGCAGCCCTTCCCCGACACTGATGCGCTGTACTCCTCGTATCCGTACAACAACTGGGCGGCGAAGGTGCCCAGCCCATTAGGAACGAAGAGCTTTCCGTGGCCCGTGAACCCACTCGGCTCGGTGGTGCCGGCCAGCCATCATCAGGGTTCAGTGAACTGCTTCAACACGGCGACATCGATGGGGGGAGTCGGCGGCGGCGGGATGGCCGGCGTGGCGGGATCGGCCGGCGTGGGCGGCGGCGTGGCGCCGTGCCCCTACACCGCGCCGCCCAACCCGTACAGCATGTACCGCGCCGAGCCGTGTCCCGCGATGTCATCTTCAATAGCGTCGCTGCGGCTCAAAGCGAAGCAGCACTCGTCGGGGTTCGGCGGCAGCTACGGCGCGGTGTCGCCGGTGTCGCGCGCGGGCTCGGCGCCGCTGTCGGCGTGCCAGTACGCGAGCGGCGTCGGCGTGTCGGACCGCGTGCTCTGAGAGGAGGCGCGCGGGCGGGAGGAGGCGCGCTCGCCGCCGCTGCTGGCCGCCGCGCGCGCCTCCTAGTCGCCGCCGGACGCAGCGCTCGCGCCACCCCTCTACCGCCACCTCTGGGACTGGTTCGACTGAGCAGTGCGTCTCACAAATCCGACCGCTTGCGGTGCAGACACTTTGCGTACGAGCGAGGGCGCCGCGCGTGCACCCGCACCGCTGTGCCAAGTGAATCCTCGCGTGTTGTATAACGTTGGTTACGAAACTTCGGGCAATAACAAACTTAACGATGTTTTAATTTTATTGTAAATATGTAGTTATGTATGTACGTATACCAAAGCGATGTGTGCAATTTTTACAAGCTTACTATGTACTTAGTGATACTTAAATACAATTTTTGTTGTTAGTTTGATACGCATGGAACAATGTAAATAGTTTTTAAAGTAGATAATTTATTTGTCAAGAGAAAGATGGGCCCTTAAAGAAAAATTGTATATATTTTAACATATATTTTTTGTGTTACATGAGGATATGATTACTGAATTCAATTATTTTTCTTCAAGTTTGATATTTTTATAAAATATTCAATCGATTCTTGTCTTTATGTAAAGTAAAATATGTGATAGTATAAAATATTTCCTAACAAGCCATATCTACAACTTGGATTAAAAGCAATATAAATTCTTTACTTATGAGTGCTGACAGAGGCATTTGCGTGAAAGTACCCATGTCCACTAGCAAAAACATGAGAAAATAATATATTATGAATACAGTAATCATCAAACATATTGTAATTATAATAATATAGTATTAACTATCACCAGTATGTAATACCAAAAAAAGTAAAGCATTAATACCAAAAAGTTTCAAAGGAATTTTTATCTTATTCCTATATACAAAGTACCTATAACGCTTTGCATTTATATTTGTTTTATAGTTTTAGAGTGACTGTGCGATACAGCCTTGAGAACAAACCAAAAAATATGTATAGTAATTCGTAAAATGCATTTTTTTATAATCTTCACGATAAATTGTGTAAATTTTTCTCATCATTTTGGAACAAATCTTCAATATATGCTTTTGCTACGTAGCAAATAGCTAATGTATAGAGTACAAGAATATTTTTTATCAATGGAACGGTATAGTATACATTCTTCGGTAAAGATTCTCAGAACTGAGAATGATAATGAGAGAAGACTGTTAAAATAATGAGATGTATTGTTAAGTTTCCCTTTCTATGTAAAGAATAAAAGGGGAGACAATAGCAGAATCGTTATCAATGGATTTAGTGGATACCGCAATGAGATTACATTTTATGAGGTCATATTTTTACAAAAAAGCTATATTTTACCAAATTATAATATGGGAATGCCATTTTTCACCATTTAAACTTAGTATCTTTTACAAAATATTTTTTCTTCTGAAGCTGAATGCAATTTTAGGATCTATCAGTTCGATGCCCCCTTTGACTATTGATATAATAACTAATCACATTACCATATCAGGATTCATATATTGAATATTGCTAAAAATGTTAATGCAGTTATGTTAACGATCATAGTTAAGAAAACTAGCAATCGCCATCGAAGTATAAACAACACTATATTTTGAATTTATCAATACCGAAAAGTACTTAAAAATATCCTATTTTACAGTTCCTAACATTTATTGGATTAAAAATGTAATATTTTAATTAGTAATAATTTTTGTACCGTGTATCCAATTTCCAAATTATACACTTTTTGTGCGCGCAAAGACTAATGACGTCGTATTAAAAAGTTAACAGAAATATTTTAAATAAAGAAATGGGCGACGTATAACCGAAGGTCACTGACCTAAAGTTGGGATATTTTCCCGTGGGTACCGAAACCTTCTTACACAATGAGATTAACGTAAACAGGATCTCAATAATTATTTAAACAAAAAGTATTTATTCAGTAACACCGAAACTAAAATGTAAATATATGTAAACTATTTAGAGTATAATATTAATTAGATTTAACGTTAGTTTAACATCATTATACCTACTTCCGTGTGCCTACCGACGAGGGAAACACTAAATGAAAATATGTAAATAATAAAAAAATGTACGTATCGTAACGTTTTAAATGTAATTAAATTCGAGGTTTTTCATTTTATACATATCATAATCGCGATCTTGTAACGTTTGTTGAAATTATTTTGTGAATTACATATGAGGAACAGATTGTTTTGTAACTTACAGAGACCTCTAGTCATAATAAAAAATATCACTGAGTATGATTCGTTTTATTTTCAAACATTCCTACCTGGGGAAGAAAGTGTCCTGTCTATTTCCCATTTGATTAATTTTGTTGCGAGGTAAAGACAAGCTAGGTTCGCATACTAAACTCTTTCAACATTTCAAATAATTATGTAGGTGTCACTTCTGCACGTGACACTGTTGACCTTTAAGTTAAATATCGAAATGGTTCTTAAAAATTAAAATCAAATAGACATTTATAAAGGCACTTTTGACCTAGACACTTTAAAATAAACTACTCCATAGCAGGAGGATGTCGGAAATAAAAAAGTGTAAAATAAATTGCCAACACTCACCAGAATTTATCGCATAGAAAACAAAGTGGTATGGCATTACATAATGTAGAATAAAATTTGCGTGAAAATTTATTTAAATCTATTCTTTATTCGTAACTGAGTAAGAAAACAATCATCTTTGTGACAAAAATGTAAACATGTTTAGTTTAATTAAGATTCTATTTCTGAACACACGCTTATCTTTTTCATTGCAAAATGTTTCCGTTTAATTTGGTTTGCATCAGAACAAGCCTTAATATTTACTACAATAGTTTACTTTATGTCATATTTTGGACTTTTCACACACATAGTACGTTTTATAAGACAATCTTTGTTTTCCTGACATTCTAAATGATTCCTAAAATATACCATTTCTTATGAATCACACACTGTAATGACGAAATGCTGTTCAGTCTTTTTGTAAGCATTAAATATGTATGTGTAATTAATACACATAGTTAGTTCATACACTCAATTTCACACCCCAAGTTGTTTAGGATTCGAACCTGGGATCGTCGAGATGGTTTACCGATAAACCACGGGCCCATAGTCCTGCGTGCTGTCGCGAATTTATCAATCAAAATCAATCTTTTAGATTTATTTACTTCGTATTTTATTATACGAGACAACATTTCTGAAAGAGTGTGCTGCTAAAGTTGCACTTTATATGGAAATAAATTTCAGTTTACAATATTCCCGTATCATATGCAGAACGATGACGAGTGTTGCGGGAAGAGAAATTGCGTTGTCATGGCAACGGACTAGCGTGCTACTGATAAATGCAAACGGTGCATAGAGAATTTATGAATATAAATACTGTGATTCTTTTTCATGTTAGTGATAAACGGTTGTGTTAACATAATCGGATATTGTGCTCCAGTGGAAATTTCCTTCTAACCCTAGAGAACATTCCGGGACCTTTAGATCCCATCGCATATACTTAAGCCGACAGACCATTGAGGAAGTCATGAGAAATGGTATCATATTAATTTTCTATTAGAGATTAATCGTGCTTAAGTGTATTAAAATGATACTAGACTAAATTTCAAGGCGGAGGCAAAGGTACTAAATACAACTTACAGGGATTCAAATAATTCTGACTTTACAGAAATATTAAAATTTTAAACTGTCATAAAAAATGGCGACTCTAGTTGATTAGGATCTTTCCTCTTGTGTAAAACAGATGAGATGATTCTGGAACCTGCAAGTCATTTCTTTGCGTTCAAACTAGAGTGGACAATGTCAGGTATCAGTTAAGATACTTTATAATTATACCAGTAAGGGATATATAGTAGGCTGTCTCATAACACTGGTATCGTGTATCAGTAACTGGAGAAATATATACCTATATAATTGAATCTAAAAATGTCAAAATGTTAAATTCAGTCATTTTAAAATTTACGTCCCTATTCGGAAGGCAGTCAACTCTAGAGAACAGGCAAGAAACTTTAGTGTTGCCTTTTTTCAATCAAGAGATAGTTCACAATATTGATACAAAGACTTAATTTACCGAATTAAAGCAGTTCATTAATACAATACATTGAAACCCATTAGAAAAGGAGGGAAATATGATAAAAATGAAAGGAAAAATAATTTACGGGCGATCTGAGGTTGGGAAGGGGAAGGTGGTGAGGTTTTAAGGGTAAAAAACGGTTTTTCTCGATTTCCGGCAAAACTAAAAGTCCTATCGAAAAAAGTCAAATGGAAAAGTTGTAGATAATAAAAAGATCTAAAACTTTTGTATTTACACTTTTTTCACATAACCTCAAAATTTATGTGAAAAATTCAAAAAACTAAGTTTTTGGTTTTTTATTTTTATCTTTTACAAAAATTTTATTTTTTTAACGAAATTTTGTGAAAACTTACCTTTTTATGTCCCAAATACGCTGTAATTTATTTGATTAAAAATATTTATTTTTTCACCTTATTTTGAATTAATATCGAAAAAACACCCTAATTTTCAATCGAAAATTCACCCGTCAAAATATCAGCTTTTTTCAAAAAGTTGGTATGGTTTCTGTTCGTTGAAATCTCTACTTTCCGATGGTGAAAAAAAATATATATGTTACTATGGTAAATCTTCTCAGAAAACGCAAAAATTAATTTCAATCTTTAGGTTATGTTAAGTTAAGCATACTATTTTTTAAAGAAAATATTACGATTTTTATGGTTGAGTTGATTGATACAGATAAAAATAGAGATAGTATTTACCTTCCTATGCAGATTCGAAAAGTTTTAAGACCCGCCGGTCTGGGTCTTACTACATACATACCTACTATTATATACTATATATTTCGTAGCAGCTGTTACAACCGCTAGCCTAACCAGTATTCGAAATACAGTAAAGTATACAACATCGTTTATAAAAATACACGTGCACGCTGAGTTTCTTGAAGATAATTGTGACAAGTTTACTTAAAAAAACAATAAAACTATATTTATACTAAATAAATATATAAAACTATATATATTTTTTTTCACCATCGGAAAGTAGAGATTTCAACGAACAGAAACCATACCAACTTTTTGAAAAAAGCTGATATTTTGACGGGTGAATTTTCGATTGAAAATTAGGGTGTTTTTTCGATATTAATTCAAAATAAGGTGAAAAAATAAATATTTTTAATCAAATAAATTACAGCGTATTTGGGACATAAAAAGGTAAGTTTTCACAAAATTTCGTTAAAAAAATAAAATTTTTGTAAAAGATAAAAATAAAAAACCAAAAACTTAGTTTTTTGAATTTTTCACATAAATTTTGAGGTTATGTGAAAAAAGTGTAAATACAAAAGTTTTAGATCTTTTTATTATCTACAACTTTTCCATTTGACTTTTTTCGATAGGACTTTTAGTTTTGCCGGAAATCGAGAAAAACCGTTTTTTACCCTTAAAACCTCACCCCCATCCCCTTCCCAACCTCAGATCGCCCGTAAATTATTTTTCCTTTCATTTTTATCATATTTCCCTCCTTTTCTAATGGGTTTCATCCTATTATGATTTTTTTTGGTTTTAAAAATTATCGACCCTGGACTATAATGGTTAATGTGATCCAACAACTCAGTACTGGTGAATTTGAACCGGTAGCAACTTAGATTTGAATAGCTATATTTTTTTACCCCAGGTTAAGCTACAAGTCATGTGTTGTGGGTAAAAACTTCCAGAGGTTCTTGGTTCCACCTTAAAGTGGGAGCGTAAAGGCAGGTACGGGTATTGGCGCGAAAATTATCATTTTTTTTATAATTGTTACATAGTACCGTGCGGAAATGAACCTATAGGAAACTTATAGGAATACAGGCATGCGTGTTTTTTTGGTATGTTTGCATGCACAAATGATGTTTTATAAATTTTGGGTATAAAACTTTTAAAAGCTCTACCTAACTCACCTGGATAGAAGTTTCTACTGGGTATTTATAACCTATAGTAGATTTTTAAAAGCCGACCTTATATCTTAAAATAAGAGACGAGAAAATAAACCATCAATATATTCAGTATAACGCAATTTTATCATTTCACCAAAATATGCCATAGCGGATACGTTAAATCCAACTTTTTAATATGTATGATGCATAAACAAAAATTGTATATAAACCACGAATACCCTCACGTAATAAAGTATCGCGTATAAAAAATCTGCAAATCCTTTCAAAATTCAAACATAAAAATCGGGGTTAAATCTCCAAATGCCAATAAATTGCAAACAATTGATTCACGAAAATCGGTGACATTAGGCGGAAAGTATACAATAATCCAGCAAATGATTATCAGGCGGTGGGAGTGCGGGCGTTCGGCGAGAGTACGGGGCTGGCGCGGGCTGGCGGGCACGGCGCGGGCGCGCAAACACACAGTTTCCAGGTGCTCGAATCCAGGCGCTTTAAGGATTTAACCGAGGATTTGCTTTCAATATTAGCCGCCGGCCGCCGGGGGCAGGCCATTCCGTTCCGCCCGTACCTTTTTTATTATTTTGTCGCATCGTTTTGGCTCTAAATGGAATCATTCCGCCATCTACATTTTTATTTTTCAATTGCTGCCCGATTAGTGGGATTAGCCGTATCGCTTTCCGATTCTTTGCTCCTTTTGGAGCTTTCGCGGACTAACGCGGCGGCGAGCGTGCGGCGGCGCGGCGGCCCCGCCGACACCTCTAATCGCTTTCGATTAGGACGCGATCATATTCGGTTTGCGGTGTTATCGCCGCGCCTCACGAGTCGGCGCTGCTTCCGAGGCGTCGCTCGCGGCGGGCGGCGCGCTCTACAAACACGTCATTATCGCAGAGTCAATGTCGAGTTTTTATTATTTGCTATTTAATTAGGGTATTTGTTCGTCGTTCCGTGTCTACTTATATAAGCACGTGTGTGCGGTGGCCGCGACTGCAAGTCCGCGCGTCATCACCTTTATCTTTATGGTAGCAAACACTGGCATGGCTTTTTATTTTATCAAGGATCGCCTTAGTCACCGCGGCGGGGTCTACGTGCGCGCACGGCACCTTATCATATCACCCCTACATAATATTTGTCCGCCGCTAACAGGAGATGTACAATGGCAGTGTGGACCAGGCGTTACCAGGCGACCGCCGTACCCACCACCTTGCCTCTAAATTTTACTGCTTGGGTAAATTTGTTCAACGCCAGACTAAATTAGTCTTGGCACGAGCGATCTTCTCAATGCACCTTTGAAGTTTTACCTTATAATTTATGCTACTGACATGAACTAATACACAAAAATGTTGTCTTTATTTATTGATCATGGTTGAATGAAAAATCGTTTTCAAATAAATTCACCGTTATTGATCTTTAATGAAGACTTTATGAACATATGATATGATATTAATAAAAATAGCTCCCTTGGGGAGACTTACGTTCAGCAGTAGACGGCAATAGGTTGAGTAGGTATATAGATATCTTAAATCGATAATATACGCCCCTGGTATCATCACTGAACCATATCATCACTCTGCTTTATTAAAAACTAAAATAAATCAATTTACTGTACACTAAATAAATAAATAACTTATATGACGTTAATAAAATGTTAAGAACCGCTACTCGAATTCTGTCTGTAATCGCGAAGATAGTGAAGACAATTTACGATGCACAAGCGCTGTACTATGTCACTTTTGATACAAATAAATGTACCAAACTGTGTTTACATTAAGACAAAAGATTGGGACCTTGTTACATTGTATTTTGTGAATTTTCTCCAATCTTATCTGCAATGAAACGATATCATGAAGCGTTTGTGAACTTACGATATCCTATTTAAAGAAATATCTTGGATAGTAATCTGGATGGCAAAATTTTATATTAATGCCATAAATAACATCTTGATAAATTTATACAAATATTTGTTTGTGGTATAGAGTGTTTGTCCAACCCGCACTAGGCCAGCGTGGTGGACTATGGCCTAAACCCTCTCAATGGTAGAGGAGACCCGTGCTCAACAGTGGGCGTATATGGGTTGATGAAGAGTGTTTGTGAAATCCTGATGTTCACAAAACAAGAATAGTATAATAGGAACCGTTCAACTTAGACGAAGAGCGTACGTTGCAATTCAGTGAAGCAAAGAATTTTCATTTTATTGTTGATACCTTCCGCAAAAGATTATTATTATTCGATGCAATGGTGACGGCTTGATGTATCTGAAATAGCTCAAAGGACCAGATCTGTAAAATAATTTTCAAAAATATCAATTAGTCAAAAATATTACATACTAATTGATAAATAAAAAATATATTCGTGAGATAATACCAACAAAATCAAAATACCAATTTTATATTTCCCTCATTTCAACAATGTTTCATTGCGTTGTTAAAACAGTATAAGTATGTACTAATTCATGTTAATTAATGTTTTCATACAGATATGAAAACTATCAAAAGCGGTTTTTGATTCCGCAGAAGTTATTAGAAGAACATACAGAAACGGAGAGCCTCAAGTTATTTAACTTTCCCGATATAAACGTCGTAAAAATATTGCTGATTTGTCGGTGGACTTTTATCGGTACCTACGACTTAAAAATGTGTCTTATAAGATTCGTTGACATAAATATTACCTTTTTGTAGCTTGAACAACTCTACAAATGAAAATATTTAAGATTATTTACTAAATATTCCTAATACAATTTTGTATCTACCTATACCTAAAAATAGTATATTCTGACGGACAACGGTCCTCCCACTGAGTCCATTGTTTGCTTAGAGGCAATTAAAACACACAAAGGTATGCACGCATGCCAACATTTAACTCGGAAACGAAGAGGGCTAGATTTTGGGTGGAAAGGATCAAAACGGGATTAGAGGAACGACAACCAATCAAGGGTAACTGGACTGCTATATCTACCCAAAATAAATGCGGCACATAAAACTTAAAAAGTGATATATAAAATTCAACTTTATTGTTAAGTGATAAGGGTGGTTATTGTATGAGCGGTTGAGTTTATTGATGTTTTGTTTGGGAGGGTAGAATCTACCCGGTAGATGGATGAGGAGGGCGAGGGTCCCGAGTGCAGCCTCCGCAGACAATCTTACAAGTTAATTGTGTTCCGTGCCTGAAGCCGCCAGACTACAAAATAATAGCGCACTTCGTATTGCGTTCATATTGTATCGCACACTTACATCTTACCACATATATATTTACTAGGATCCTTTCATCGCATCGATGTTTAGTAAATAACTGTTTTCACTAATAAACGTCAAATGATTGCTTATTTAATAATCTTATGTTATGTATAAAGTTTATTAAATATATTATTTTCAATCTAAGAAGAAAGCGTTTTGCGTCTCTACGTCTTGTCCAGTTTGCCTATGTTTATTCGAACTTAAATAATTATGAAGACAATACTGATTTTAAAGTTTAGATTTGAAAGTAAGGATACAACCTTACATTCCCGATTAAAACTTTTAGGTTAAACCGATGAGCTTTTACAATAGATAATAATAAAATGGTGTTAATGTTTTTAATCTCATTCGTATTGCATTTTACGACACGGAGAGACATTTTAAAAGGAAGTAGGTATTGTATTTGAGCTCGTTTAACCTATGGTTCCCCATATTGCAATAGGCAAAATATATCAACATTCCCACAAGCTACACTTACCAACCAAGGCTTTACCAACAGACTTCGAAAAACATCTTAGCATAATTACTCATACAATTCATTGGTGTTTACGAAATAAGTATGTACAAGACCACGTTAGGGCGGGGGTGTGCTACTTGGTGTGGAGGGGTGAAGCGGGGGTGTGTAGAGGGGACCGGGGAGGGGGCGACCGCGGCCCGGCCACCAGTAAATAAATATACTGCGACGCGGATTTATTGCGAATGCTACTATGCAGATACCTTCCTTTACTATACGATAGTCTGCCTCGTAGTAACATCGATGTATCTGCGTAGAGATTTTATAGTCTTTTTGGAATTAAATTTATGTTAAATGAAATATAGCGTCAAAAGGATACAAAAATAGTTTAAGAAAGAAAAACTTCAGTGGCCGATGGAGTATTGTGATCCATTTGTAAATTTAATGTTTCAAATTTATATATTTCACTTCAAATAATGTCCAAGTACTCGTATTTCAAAATCAGAAACACAATTACTGCCACCCGGCTAGTGAAGATTGTTATAAGGTTTTTCCTGTTACAAAATCGTAGTGGCTTCACTATGTCTTTATCGAAAGTCAACATCAATAGCCTCCCGTTCGAATTCATAGAAATTAACCATACTTTACACACAATTCTTATGGAGAAATATACCTTAATCTATCCCTTTGAAGATATATAAGCGATAGTGTGTGTACTTAGTAGTTCGCCTTTGCTCCATTTAGATGGTTTGAAGTTTTTACTGCCATTTACGGAACATGTCACACGGTAATTTATAAGAGAATTAATGAGAAGTAGAATAACAGGACTTATTTATGTATTTATATTTGTTCTTCAATACGGTACCATGTATGAGAAGTTGATTGGAAAAAGTTCCAATAAAACTTACATGCCATTCGCTAACCAACTTTACTTTCGTATGTATGTATTCCTATCCGCATTATTTAAATCTTTTTTACTATACAACAACTCGATTTTTTTATATATACCTAAATACCCTCTCACATCCACAAGCTTATAAGCAACTCACGCGTACTTCAAACAGACTTATTAACAAAACGCTCCTTTCCATGAATATTTTACATACTACAAGATTATGATGTGTGATATTGGAAGGTTTGAGTTTGAGGGGGAGTGTGCCGGGAAGCGGGGCGGGAGGGGTGAATGAAGATTTACGACGGGGGCATAACGAGCGGTAGATGAGGCGTGAAGATGCCCAATTCCTGTTATACCTACAATCTGTAGGGATGCGGAACATTTTATAGGTATGTATCACTCGATTGTTGTTTGACAGTAATGTACTAATTATATCCACCGTATGGCAAATGAAATAAATATTATACTTCGGAGTTGTGTCTTCGAAGTTTATGTGGCTCTTTCTGTTTGATTTGAGGCAGACAAAGTTTACGGTTGTCGAAGTTTTCCGTCAGTTTTGGATAGTCGGAAAGTCCTATGACCAATTTCTTTGATAGTTGTGTTAAAAAATAATATACTAAAATTACCGGTACTCATACCGTTATCTACACATTATAATTTTTCTAAGAGCTTTAACTAACAAATATTTTGTTTAGTTTTATTAAGTCACATGTTATATTACAAGTATACGACAAAACATGACTTAGTTCAGTAGAGTCTTGAGAACAGTTCTAAAAGACGTAAGCTCTAATTAACTGGAAAACAGCATATCTGTTGCATGAGATTTTATACATGTATTTGAATAGTTTTTCCACGCTGATTTCAAAAATATATGCCGTTTTTACGTAACAGCTCTAGTTTTGGAGTTATGAAGTAACATGGTTTTTCATTGAAAATGCACGTAGTTTAAGTTTAAAAAAATCTATTAAAAATATTAATTCTGAATAAAATTTCCTTTTTTTGGATTTTCTAGAGTCAGATGTATTATGAGAACAATTTTAAATGCTCCAACAATAGTCAACCGTGATATGTTCATTACAGTACCCCTAATACCTCTCCGCTATAGTGTGAATATTCTGGTATAGCGCTCTCCTTGTTCCTCGGATAGAAGTCATCGAGATTTTCAGGAAAATGGTCTAGATGGCTGTGAAAGTAGTAAAGCTTAATACTCATGTTCCATCCAAGCCGCTGGAAGTGTATCAGCAACTGTTCAACGTGCTGAATGCAGCCGTCAGACATCCTTTTGACCAAAATGTTTCTTTCCTTCAATCGGGAAGTTTTAGCTTTCTGATGCCGTTTTAGACAGTCCAAGGTTCCTGATTAAGTCATTTATATCATCATTTAGTGGTCGGGGACTACCGCAGGAAATAAAATCACTGTCATTACCACCGTCGTCGCTTTTGGTTTGTCCACTGCACTGGTCTGGATTCTCCGAAAATGGACATGACTGCTGTGGTGATGATTTGTCACTAACACTCAAGACTGGTCTTATGCCAGATTTTAAGTTGGATATATCCACTTAGAGCATTTTTTATGGTTTGAATGTTTGATTTTCGTTACACAGAAATAACAGTCGTCATGATGGTTGGATAGTTCACACCAAATCATAGGAGCTTTGTATTTGAAAGTGGGTCTTTTCTTTGTTTGCCTACAGTCGCAAGGATTCAACACAACTTTTACGTACTAAACTTGGCATCCAAGATTTAGCGTTTAATAGCAATGGAAACCCAAAGTAGTCGAAATATGCATTTTTCACAAAGTCCGACACATTTAAACGAAATTTTTGAACATATATTTTCCACAAATAATCCAAAAACAATCAGGATTATTCAAACACGGCTTTATTGAGGAAGATATAATGAATTTTATAAAGGAAATAGTTAATTTACACCGCTATTGATAGAAATTATCGACTTCTTAGGTAAATTCAAGACGGTACCTGTATCTCAACAACTAGAGCTGCTACAAAAAATCTGAGGCCAGATATGAAATCAGCGCACCCAAATTAGTAAACAACAGTTGAAAAACTTCATGCAACATAAAAAAAGTTTGATTTTGTTGTCCTGTGAATTATTTTACTTGCTAATTTTATCGTCTTAAGCCATGAACGTTGGTAAAAAACCGGTCAACTAAATAAAAAAAGTTATATAAAGAAAGAAGAAAGAAGAAAAGAAAGAAAAATGTTTTATTATTGGCCATATTGAGAACATATATAAAACAAACAATTAGCATTGTAATTTACATAGCCAACAATAATCCCTTTATTCAGCTGTATGCTGCAATTCCGCTTGCACGGAATGGGAAAATAAAGGAAATTTCTTTTATGTAAGAATTTTAGAAGGTGAAAAATGAACACCGCGCGGGTCTCCACATACTTAGCCATTATATATGGATAAAAGAAATCGATTGACAATACCACAAAAGTGTTTTTTAACAGATACTAAATCGGAGGAAGAGATTGTTATATTGTAATTTTATCACACAATTTGGGAATACCCCGATACTTGAGGTAAGTAGCGCTGTGTATATATTGCACAATGTTATGTAAAATTGAATTTTGATTGCATAACATTTAAAATAAGTATGTGAAGTGCGATCTATAGAGGTTGAATTATCACTTGCTTAAACGTTGAAGGAAAACATCGTGATGAAACCTGCACACCTAAAAGTTCTTAAGAATTTCTTAGCTGTGTAGTCCGCCAACTCGTACTAGGCTAGCGTGGTGGACTATGGCCTAAAAACTCTCAATGATAGAGGAGACCCGTGCCTAGCAGTGGGCTGTGGGACATATATGGGTCGATGATGATAATGATGATGATCTAGAGATATCGGACCCGATTCTCCGAAGACGCATTGTGTCATCTGTTAAAAAATCTCAATAGCAACAAGGAGGCTGTATATCGTCGCTTAGGATTTTCGTAACTCAAATGTGCTTTCATATAGTGAGTGTTCTTAAAAATAAGATCGACGAGCTAACATGGTCTTACAGGTGGCACATACTGTTGTGACGGTAAAAATTTATCGCCACTAATTATATTATCAACATTAGTAAGTTGTAGAGCTACGCCGTAGCCGGCTTGGATTGCGATACGAACTGTATTTTTCGTTCGAAAAAGTGATTTCACTAACTTTGCTGCCCGAAAACATTGCCAACTGTTTTTTGTAATTCTGTTGGATTAAGAGGAAACTGCAAGTGGTCATTGCAAAATGACATGCTGATATGAGGACAGATTATATACCAGACAAAGCCGTTGATT
Source organism: Cephonodes hylas (assembly GCA_030295005.1). Classification (NCBI taxonomy): domain Eukaryota; kingdom Metazoa; phylum Arthropoda; class Insecta; order Lepidoptera; family Sphingidae; genus Cephonodes; species Cephonodes hylas. Next base: position 10,432,652 of record AP025366.1, read on the forward strand.
CTTTCATTAACGTTTTTATATGCGCATTTCGCAAATATCAATCATCATCACCTCATATACACATATTCATTACACTGCTTGCCTAGTGTGGGTTGACGGATTACAAACCTCAGAAATTCCTATGAAGATTTTTAAGTGCAGGTTTTATGAGGATGTTTTCCTTCGCCGTAAAAGTACATAATCATTCATTATGAATACTGTGAATGATAAATTATATACCAATGATGAATGAATATAATAAAACTATTAAAAACAAATGATTCGACTAACCTGCACAATGTATCGTCGTGTTGGTATTTAGTTGGGGTGCCGCAGGTCGGGGCGTCGGCATCCGTAGCTAATTTGTGGATTATGCACATCTGCAAATGTCATTTGTATTCATTAAAACAACGCTGCGAGTACGTGTAATGTTTTCCAAAAGTTTATCCCGGCTTCATTTGCCCGGGGACTTTTGGCTTAGTTGTTGACACGGTGGTCAGCGTGATTTCGGTATGTATTAAAGGTAGTCAATAAAATTTGATGATATTATTACAATTATGACGAGAATCGGACGTTCGGAAATTATTAATTAAAAAGTGTTTACTTACAGGTATTTGTTTCGAACGAGATAAAATATAAACTCTCATACTTTCAATATCGGCACCAGATTTATGTATATGAACTTATTTCGTAGGAGTGATAGGTTCTTCATCATCAACAGCTTTCATTTTGTTCACTGTTGGACGTAGGCCTCTTCTATGGCACGACACTGGTCTCGATCTTCGGCATATATGCTTATTTATTTTTAATTATTTCATTAAATATAACTTAGCACGCAATAGTTAGTTCCAATATTGAATATTGGGATTCATCATTTAGGATTAGTTAGGATAACTAAGAATCGTGTTCCAAGTTGGCATATTTTTTTAAATTTTATTTGGTTGACATGATTAAAGTTTTCATATATGATATAAGCTTTCCATTACTATTAAAGTCGTATATTTTATCCACCATATGATCATAAGTTTAGGTATATAACTCTAGGTATCGTAGGTATATTGTATCTACATATGTAATATGTTTTGTAAACCAATAAATTTAAACAATAATATTTGTCATTGCTTACACAACCTGTTATTTCTTTATTTAGATGACATTTTGCGAAGGCCGTGTGCAAGTGACTGTGAATTTTTTAAAGCTTACATTTTTTGCTATCTTCGCAATTCATTGTTGATAAAAAACAAAAGAAATTCAAGCCAAACATCTTTGTAATTACAAAAACTATAACAACGACAAATAGTACCTACTTTTGTATAATTATTTCACAATACAATGACATGTTGCGCAAGAAGGCTGTATTACTGTTTGTTTTAACTTATTTATTTTACTTAATTATTTAAATTGTGAGTTATGAGTGAGTGCTTATATTACGCCTTGCTTACTGCTCGGGTGACGGGTAGTCATGGCTTCGAACCATAGTCATACCACTGACTTAATTTTCTAAGCAAATGAATCCCGGTACTTGGCTTTTTCCCTTTTCCAATATAGGTCTTACTTACAGATACAAGACTTACAACCCGAATTAAGCTCCAACTCTTACACTTATAAAACCATCATCATTATCAACCAGAGGCCGTCCACTTCTTGCAATAAGCCCTTTAAAAATTTACAAAGATATTTGTTACAATCACTACACCCTCCCATTGTGATGCGATTGTAAAAAAATAACAAAACAAAACTAGAATAACAGAAAGGGAATGATTGTGTGTTCAATAAAGGCGCGAATGTTCGACGTGGATTTGTGGAAGTATATGTCGGGAAGGCTCGGCGGCGGGCGGCGGGCGGCAGCGGAGCCATCGCGACTCAAACAATTTTATTGTGCTGTCGTTCAAACGCGACACTACGTAATAGAATTAAATTGGGAGACGCGCTGCTCCGTTGTGTGGAAAATAATATCGCCGAGTGGCTGTTATCTGCGGAGTTTTCACGCGTCGGAGGCAGGGGTCTGCACTAATGGAAATCCGGCCAATGATAATCTGTTTTCTACACCATTAATCCTGAACTAAGTCTGAGTACAATCTGTGGCGTCTCCGGGAGTGAGACTCGAGTTTTATGCCCTCGTTAAGGTCCGCAATTTGTGGAGTCGGGCTGTTAAGACGGCTCGCCCTCATTCGCTCCCAAATCCTAACGCCGACCGTGGACTTTCTTAATCTTACGATATTGAGCTGGAGGTAATTGTTTCAAAATTGTTGCGTCGGATAGTTGCGCACTACGCGGCCCACTAAACTTCCACACAATTTAACCTTACGTAATACGGTGAATAAATCGCGCCCCAATCCTCGCAGCTATTGAATACCGGTTTGGTTTGTGATAATGACGTTTGCAACTCTTAATAACAATGTTAACCATCTATAGAGACTTCATATTTTCTTTTGATCTTTTGTTTGTTTTTTTACTAACTTTTCCGAAATTACACAACTGAAAGTGATACGGTCCTTTCGTCATATTAAAAAATATCAAAAAATATCAGAATATAAATACTTTGGTATATTTCACGCAAGATATAAAACATATTATCTACTCTGTAAAATAACTTTAGCTATCATCGAACCCCTAACCATCCCAATCCATACCGCGTAATGAGTATTTATTTACCAGATCGTCTGAGCGCGTTTGCTTTAGCAGCGGAGGATAATAAAAACGAAAGTAATCATGCAAATTGGAGGAAAGTTGAATTAAAAATGGGGTCTCCTTTGGCGGAATGTGTGGGGGCGGCGGGGTACGCTGGGGTGCGCGGGGTGGGGTAATGTATCTTAATGACCACAATGGATGAGCGCTTAATCCCACGGCGGGGCCCGCAACCTTTTGCTCCTAGTCGTTAGCTTCGTTCACCTACTCGCTTCTTTGTATATTAAATAGTACGCGCGCTCAATTGTTTTTTCCATACGCATATAGGGAGTGAGGTGGTATTCCTCTACTTATATAGATGTTGGTGGTATCATCACGAGGTAATGAAGACCCGTAAATTTGTTTGTGTCTAGCTTAGAATATATATTGTTAGAGTATTTACAAACGTTTTAACGTTATGGATATGTAACATTAAAATAATTTTTAAACAATAATAATTCTAATATAGGTTGTAATTTTATTGAAAAAAAATGACAAAGGCTAAGTCTAAAAGTTAAATATCAGAAATACAAATAAAAGAGATATTTGATGCTATTAGGATAAATATCTAAATTGTACACTTAATATTGAGAATATTAGTCTCTACATCAGATAACCGTACCGACCGATCATGGACTTATTGAACCGTATTGAACTTTTGTAATGACTGTCAAATAAGGTTATATATAACATCTACAACTTACCATAAAGTGCCTAGCGGTCACTTTACAACTTCTATAAGGAAAAGAAAAGGTAAATGTCTCGAAGTAAGCTTGATGCGATAGCAAAGTATTGTTTCCGAAGTACGAAAGCCTTCGGCGATCAGAAAGGCCGAGTCATAAATATATGAGAAGAAAAGTGCAAGTAATGAAGGTCGCGCTAAGCCGCATCACTGGCCGGCGATAAATCTCCGGCCAGCACAAGCAGCGCCGCGACTGACGCAAGCGACGCGCGACACTGTCACACAACTCGAGCGCGACACGACATCATCAAATCAACATTTGCAGATTCGCGAAGCTTTCCCTGGGAGATTTAGAGGTGGAAGGAAAATAAAAAAGTTCGTAGAGGAATCCCGGTTGATCCCTGTTGCCTTTATGGTAATGCCGGGATGCGTGTATTCGACTATTCAATTTATATTTTTTTCCCTCTCGCCTTATTTCTTTCTGTGCGAAATTATCTATCCTTCGAATTTCGTTTCGCACTGTATTGTATAGGAGATCCGATGTTTGCGAATAAGGTACGACTTCTACTGAAAATATCACGGATAACCGCGGTGGATTGGCTTTGTTTCCGACTTCAAACAACTTTTCTTTTCTTGCCTGCGTTGTGCGGTTGTTTGGACGCGCCGCTCGCCAAGTTTGTTGTTTTAATATTTGTCTACCGAATATGCTGACATTACTTATGCTGAATCAGATATTTTTTTATATTCCTGTAGCTTTGTTAGTGAACTTTTATTATGTCATGTATCCAATTTAGTAAGCGATTTTGCGGTCTTTGTTTAGTTTACAGTAATAAATAATGTTTAATTCTTTTGTACTTTTCTCTTAAGCAAATGATTTTAAAGTGAACCTGTAGAGGCTAAGGCAAGAGATCTATCGATTACAAATCAAAAGTCCACATATATGACGGTTAGAATTGATATAAGAAAAACACCGCTAGGAAATCCATATGGGTACGATTCGCCGAATGACGAGCGACGTACCAGAATTAATTTCTAATACCTTGTAATGGCCTAGAACTTAATCTAATGTAGTTCACATTTATTAAATTAGGGAACACATTTATCTTAGTGTTGCCCAAATGCAAGAACAAGACGAGACTTAGCCAGTCTTGGTCTTGGTCTTGCGCCAATACACCTGGTCTTGGTCTTGGTCTTGGTCTTGCGCTCCCAGTCTTGGTCTTGGTCTTGGTCTTGCAGCAAGAGTCTTGCAAGTCTTGCAATTACCTATTAGTCTATTACTATTTATTAAAGTTTAGTTTAAATCTTAGAAAAACGTATTAGAATTGGAACATTGTGAGCTTGAATTAATATAGCCATAGTAAAGATCAAGCATATTAATAAATAACTGAAGATTTGATAAGAAATTCGAAAAATCAACTGACCTATATGTCGTTTTCCATGGAAGTAACTGTTTCTTAATAAACATTTATGATTTATAAGCTTACATTTGCTAAAACATGTAAAAAAACAAATTAATTACAATAACTTGACTGTATTTTAAAGAACAATATCTGTCTAGAAAAAAAACTTAAGTTAGGGAACTGTTAACAGAAGTTAGGGAAATATTACGGAAGTTTCATGTGTTGCGCATTTTTTTTATTTTATTAAGAAAATGGCAGATAGATTTTTTTTTGTCTAGGGGACACAAAAACCTGCACTAAAAAGTAGAATGACCACCTACGCCCTATGGCGGCAATCAAATATGTAGTGTTAAATGTTGTGATTTCGGCGCGGCGGCAAAGATTGTTGTATATGATTTCAATAGAAGCCACCGGCGCGTGTATCATAACCAGGTACTTCCGAAAAGCGGCAAATTACTTTGAGAAGTAAGTACAAAACCTTTGATGCCGCATTATCAAAGTGCCGATGGTTAAAACATAACTATGCATGCACTCAGTTTGATTTTAATGGATATTTTTTTATTCGCTATGTAGGTATGTTTATGGTATTAGTCGTAATGCGCATAGGTCCAGTTTTTCATATTCTTTGATACAGTTTTTTGCGTCTCATAGAATTCCTAAGCGTACCTATACACCGAACTGTTACACCTAACTACTCCGTGAAATAGCGCTAAGTCCTAGCCGCAAGACGCAAGAGTCTTGCAAGCTATGTCTTGTTCTTGCTCAAGTCTTGCACGGTCAGTCTTGGTCTTGGTCTTGCTAAAAATACGCGGTCTTGTTCTTGGTCTTGGTCTTGCAAAAACGCAAGAACAAGACCAAGACTGCAAGACCAAGACTGAATTTGGGCAACACTAATTTATCTGGATACAAATCTCTGGGACACATAGACTGATGACAGAATCTGATCAAAATGTGTTAAAATAAAACATTCCACTAGCAATATTGAGTTGTTCACTGGATACATTTGTCGTGCAACAGAAAATACAAATGTTAATAAAAAAGTTTCTATAACTTCTACGTATATTTGTGTGAATTGCTGTACTTCACTGTAGTGAATATTATTTTCTTGGTCCCTTCAACCATACTTGTTACCGAGGGTAACAACAAAAGACTCGTTATCGCATAAACACTTTATAACAAGCAATACGTTTTCACAGCTAGATACACGAATACAACATATTTGGCTTTAAACACGAAAATTACATCCATAAATTGTTCACATTAAAACAGTTTTGCAAACCATAAATAATGTATTTTAGCAACTCGCACGAACTTCACGTAGTTGCGTATTAATCTTCATGAAATACAAATAAGTTTCGTAAACCACTTGACGTTCATATTAAAATATTCTACATTAGTATTATACAAGTAGGCATGTTCAAATTTAACGTTGCTCTTCGTTCATGAATAAATCATAAGAAGTGAGCGCGGCTCGGCGCCTTCATAATACTACATAATACATTACAACGTACAGATTGCTTGTTACTCTCACAATATTAACTTAATGGGTATTAGTACTTGGTGAGACGCGCGCATACCGTTACCCCAGGCAAAAACTTCACAGTATGTTAATCGTGTCCTTGTCAAAACATCGCCTACATGTAAATCGGTGTCTTTTATTTCCCATAATCGACTACTTTCCCGCTATTTACCAATATTTTTTTGATATTGTACACCAAAAGGATATTTTTTTTGGTACTCAAAGAAAAAAATTCTGAAATATCGTAAAAAAAATTAGATATCGCTTCAACAAATTAAATGTTAATGAAAATTCAATATATCTATTTAAGAGTCATCTGTTATCAGGTACACTTTAGAAATTTTAGCTGCTAAATAAACAAATATGGATGTATTTTACTCAACAAAAAAAAGTTACTAATTAATAATCACGTACAGAGTTCTCAACCCACACTATGCTACAAGTTTTGTGTTATAGGTATCAGAAACTACGATACACTATCAAAACATATGTAACTTTAAACTGTTAAACACAAACCAATTAATTACAATAATACCACCATTATTTGTGAAAAATCGTAAATCAAACAACGTGAATGTGATTTTGGTCCATTCGGCAACATTAGATAGGTGCGCTGGACGTATTGTGCCTAATCTTGAATAATGGGAGCCATTTGTCTTCACGACAGTACATGTGTAATTGAACAGTCACCGTTCACCATCGGTGTATCTTGTGCACCGGCGGGCTTTTGCATTTTAAAATTGCAGAATGGTTGAATAAAACACGGAAATTGGATGTAACGGGTAAGAAAACAATATTCAGTATAACCCGCCTGTTTTTCAAATTTCGAACGGTTGCAAAATTTAAAAAAAAATGTCAATGTGGCTATCAATATAAAAGGAGGTCGATTAAATTTAAGTAATTTTTGGAAAACATTTTTATTTTACAAGAGTTTAAATTTTTTTCTAAAAAGTTTCTAATATAGCGCAGTTGAGTCAAAGGTTTTGTCTTGATGAAGAGCATTTAACGTGGCTATGTGGTGTTGCGATCAGTTTTTAGAGCGAATAAAAAATTTCATGTTTTCTTTTTTCAGTTTAGTAAGACCTTTTTTACTGCTGTCTGTGATAATGTGCATTTATTATTAGGTACTAAAAAATTATCATAATCAAAGAATTCTGACTGGGTATTTTAAAATTTTTTTTAATGGCCATTATAAATAATAAACCCTAAAATTATGTTACATCGAAGTTATTAATTCCATCTACAATAAATTAATGCCAATCATTACACTTAAAGCGATCTCACAGAAGACTTAACTAAATATACTGCAAATAAATTGACAATGCTATCTGTGCGGCAGTGATTCGAGGGAGCTCGAGTGGCGAACCTTTTAAATATATCGAGTGTTTCAGTGCAACGATACAGCGGGTTGTTTACAGAGGGGCTGTAGGGGGCTGTGGGGGCAGTACAGGGGGGGGGGAGGGTGAGGTGTCAAGATGGCGCCGTCGCCAAGGCAACGGTGCACTCGCTTCCTTAATCGACCGTCGGTGCCTCCGCGACCCCCAGCCAGCTCTCATTTATGTATTGTATTGCACTTGTGAAACCGACTTCCATGTTTTATGATGCCTCCCATCTTAGTTGTAGTTATCATTTTGCTTCCGCCTGGGATGCTTTTCATATTTATTTTTGTTGCCAATGCTGCTGGGACGGGGGGTACACTTTTATTGTGACTTATTTGTATTTACTGTAGATGTAAGGGTTGATTAGTACATAATGTCATTGTTATTGTAAAATACTTTCTTATGGTTTACCAATTGAAAGTTAAATGACATTACCAGCGTGGGAATTTGTGAATAGTACTTCACATTTTTGCCATTACTATCATGGAACTATTAACATTTTAAAAGACATGCGGCCTTTATGAACGTTATTTAATTTAACTACTAAAACTCACTTTCTATCTAGCTTCTTCTACTGTCACATTTCAATCAATAGAGAAGGACAAATAATGATTGTGGACTAGTTTAATTAATTAATTAATTAACCAATTTATTAATTAATTTAACCAATTTATTAATAAATTAATTAATTAATTAACCAAGTTTAATTAACCAATTAGTTTAATTACGAGACTTACTTCATTTTGGATCAGAACTATGCAAACTTTTGGGTAAGTAAATACATCCAATATTTTATTTATCAAAAGCAGTTATCAAATTCACGTCAACACCCACGCAGAGATCCGCTTCAGGAGCCATCAATGAACACTATGTTTGAACGTGTACTGTATTAATTCACGAACAAATATACGAAAGTAAGTCGGTAGTTAAGTCAAATATAAAATATACTCAAATCCTTTAAGACCGTAAGATTTGCAAATAATTCGCAACGTGACTCATTTCTTACGTGAATTTGTTTTTAACTTATTTTTTACGCAGGCTCAGGGCTACACTAGCATCTTGTATTGTGAGGTCCGAAAAATATCTTGACTGTAAAATAATAATTGACTGGATAAATAGTATTACGATTCTCTCGCTGGTTGGTATTTCGTCATAATCAACTTCAGCTCCAATACTTCTCTCTCCTGGGTACGGGCGCGAAAGGGCTAAAATCTTTCACTTTTCTAAGTTATTTTGTATCTTCACAATTGTAAATATAATATCATAATGTATTTATTATCATGTATTTTGACGGCAAAATGCGAACCTTTTTTATATATTAAAGTATTTAGCAAACTTCAAAGAATTTTATCTAGAAATTTTATAATGCTGTGGTGGTGTCGATGCTTTGCGCTCGTTTTCGGATAAACTATGCATGGGAAAGCCATAAAAATATGATTGACGTAGTTTTTAGACGAAGTTATTTGTATGGGTAAGAAAGGACGAACATCGTGTTCAGTTATGTAAATTTCATATAGCTAATGCATAAAGTTATTGGTGAATATTTCATGGTTTTCACAAAAAAACAATGATCTTTTAGGAGTTATTATTTCGTATTTTATGTAGACTAAAAGAACGCTGCTGAACAGCACAATTAATGACGTGCACGACAGCCCCGTGGCGCAGTTGGCTAAACACCAGTTTCTGATACCCACGACACAAGACTCGTATCTTAGTGTGGGGTCAGGACTATGTACCTATGTGACTGTTGGGTGTATTTATTATTATTTACTTATTAATTTTATCACTTGCTTTAACGGTGAAGGCCAACCTGCACTAGGCCAGCGTGGTGGACTAATGCCTACACCCTCTTAATGATTAAAGAGGCCCGTGCCTAGCAGTGAGACGTGCATATATGGGCTAATAATGATGATAGACATTTAAGTAAATCAATCAGCGTTCACTATACACTTTCCTCACCATTGTTTTACACAAAGAACCCATTCGAAGAAGGACCTCCTACAAGGAGCTAAACGGCGCTATGCATTATATATAATACTGTCGGACAAACACTGGCGCGAAAATGACTTTTTGATGTGTTTTCTACAGGAGTTGGCAAGTTTCCGACACGAGAGCTACTTTGTTAGAAAATTTAATAACAGCACCCGCGGACACGTCGATTATCGGTTTATGATGACTCGCTAATTTGCTGTTTTCTATTACTATTTGCGAGTATATACTGTTTTAATGCAAATTAACTTCACTGTCGTAGTTCTATTGTAAATGTTCGTTAAAAAAGGCTTCTTAAGCTATTACTAACACTGATTGTTATTTTTATTTTATATATAACGACTCATATTCGGCGATTTATAATCAAATTAAATCCGATAAACATTTCTTCTATCCACAAAAAAATCCGCTAAATTCCCAATTCCACATCCACTGGCCTGTGGCGAAATCAAACGCGATTTACAAATAATATATAGCGCGCAGTGTTAGGCGATCACTTAGGTCAAGTCGTAATCCAGTGCTGCAACCGCCGGCGGGGCAATAAAAAAGAGTTATAGTTGAGAAGAAAAGGAAAGTGCCGTCTCCCGGCCGCTCTCAGCCGTTAGTTAGGGATCAAGGGCTCAGCTCTCGCCGGGCGATAATCATAATTTTTACTTACAAGAGCAAGTATAAGGCATTAGCCGGCGGGCGCGCGACAAATCTTCCCTAACTGCGGCCAACTTCGCGACTCCGCAGCGCTGGCCCGCCGCCTTACAGGTGCTCCGTGACGCTTTCGAGGTTTATAGCTGTTTTCTGGTTTACAAGAGGTTAAGTTACTGGTTTTTTAATTATAAATGTTTATTAAGAAATAACTTTTGAAATATTATATTCATACCAAATTGAGACACAAACACCAAAACAAATTTTAGCTTGTTATTTTGTCTAGGTTATCGAGTCTAATGCTTACTAGGAGAATATTTGAAATGAGGCTAATTAATTTTGATCATTATCAAAGCTATGAAGGGCTATAGAAAATAATACAAGTGCGTCATATAGTTTTCTATGACGATGTAATTTGATACCTACCGAGATGTATGGGTAAATTTTAGTAATAGTAGACGCGGGAAAAGGGGAACCAAACGCTATAAAAAAATACAGAGAACAAAGTTAGACGACAAGAGCAGATCCTACGTTAAAATAAAATTAGTGTAGAATGGTAATAAAAGCTAAGTGAAATGACACCACACCTAGTCCACAGAACAGAAATTACAAAAAAGACTTTAAGATGCTATTATTTTTCCATTACATAACCAAACTCATGTCTAGAGGAACTCACTGAATCAATCAGCCAAAATTAAGCAAGCAAATCCAACAACTGTATGAAACCAATGAAACTCAATTTACGTACTCATGCAGGAAGCTGTGAAGGCGAGGGCAGTCCGCAGTCAGATCACGTGACGATATGAGGAGCGCAGTAGTACGGCTAGTGGGCAGTGCGTTAGGAGAAAACCATCACGCTATTGAAGTGTTATTCAGAATATGTGAACATAGCGCACGTGGCTGCGGCTGTGGAGACGGCTTTGGGTGTTTATTTTTTTAATTGAGTTTATACATTTTTGTTATGCATTCCGTTAAATCTATAAATGACACTGGATCGCTTATGCAGTCTATCCTTTTCGAGCAGTGGAGATAAGATTTGGAATTAGCGGGAAGCGGCCTCGAAGACTCTTTATTGCTAGGTATAACGCGTACCTATCATTTTTAAACTTTACTTAACTTTAGCTTTTCAACATTAAATACTCAGCCTAGTTAGTACAAATTTGTAAACTTCTGCTTCTGCTTCTCAAGTTTACAAAGTATTAGACTAACAAAAATAATTACCTTTTACATCTGAATTACCTTACCTTTTTGATCTTAAAATAATCGACACAAAATTAAAGTGTTTAGTGTTGTCGGTTTAGTTTGTAATTTCTTATTCAATCCACAGTTCTTAATTCATACATTGGACCAACAAGCAGGGTCTGCCAAAACAAAAGTTTTTAAAGTCGACTCCACGTCTCGCGCTGTCCGCCAGTGCTCACGGGCGGGCTCCGAGCGGATTTGTTTTATGCCCACCGAAGACATCGACTTACCACGACCGTCCGACCGGGGCGTCTTCTTAATTTTATTACATGACCCGTCCTTCGTTCCCTCAGGAAAATGTCCTAATTGTGTCTCAGGAAAATAGTGGAGCGCCGTAAGGTTTATACCTCGGAATCCAGGGCCAGTCAATGAATCTTAATATAAACCTTGAAAATATGTTTTTAATAGTATATAGAAAAATGTTAAAAAAAAAATTTTTCGCGCTCTCAATTTTTTTTTTATTATTATAAACATTTATTAATTTTTTGGAGTTTTAATTGATTTATATTAGTGAAAAGTCATATTTTAAAAATAACAACTATTACAAACTTGAAAACTTGATCTTGGATCTTTAGGGACTGCAGGTATACCGATGAATATAAATAAATACACTACTGGAAAAAATTAAAGGATCAAAAAATAAATCCAAATTTTTGGGCCGTAACTTCGAGAAAAATGGTCGTACAGGAAATTTAAAAAAAGAAAATTGTAGCTCCAAGTCTCTAGTTTTTGGATTAACACATTAAAAAATTGTAGCATCAGTGGTTTTTGAGTGATCTTAGGAAAAGCAGCAACAAAACGATTTCAAAATTTTTAATGCTTCTTTTTTTACATACGGGCGTGGAGAAAAATGTTCTTGCTTAACCCTTATAAAGATCGGATACTTTGTTTATTTAGCTTTAATTTCTATCTTTTAACACCTCGATATGTTTAGTTCTCGCCGAGATATCAGTCTACAAATGGAAAAGGATCCTTTTGTCTTTAATTATCGATATCTCAGCAACAAATAATTGTACACAAAGTTTAAGGTGCGTTTTAAGAATTTGAATAAATATCCTTTAACCACCAGCTATTACTTTTTCGAAAAAACAAGAATTCTTCTTGTTACATGAATTTGAAAATGCATCAAAAAATGAGCTTTAGATGGTGTTTTGGAAAATCGAGCGCTGGATCGAAAATATTGTGAAAACCAATAATGTTAAGTGTGCGTTTTACAGTTCAAAATGTCCACAAAAATCCTACAAAGTGCCAAATTAATCCATCCAGCCATTTTTTTGTTACACTCGATCGAATTTTTGAAAAAATAAGGGATCACGTTTTTGCTCTGCAAAGCTCATAATTTAAGAAATGAGAAATATTCTTTTTTAAGAGCTTTTTTCACATTTTGTTGTATAGATTTGTTGTTTTGGGGTAACTTGAGGAAATTCAAGTCACCAACGCCAATATTGCCCTTTGTTGCTATTGCGTGTGATTAAGGAATTTTCGAGCAACAATATTCGCATTGACGAAATATTGAATTAATTGGGCGTTTGTACTAAAACTTAAAAGAGTATTTTTGCAAGTTCAAACATGGCTTGGAATGCGGAATATTGACACCGCAAACAATGACGCAACGACCAGCTCCAGAATCTTTATTAAAAATTATTTTTTGCTCATGCAAAACAGGATGTGGAGCATCTTGTGGGTGCAGGAAAAGTGGATTAAACTGCACTGCAGCTTGCTTAGAATGCAATAGTGAAAGCTGTGAAATGTACACGATGTAACAATGTGAATAGTTAATGATAATTTTTTTTTGTTACTTATTTTTTACGATAATCTAATAAATTAACATTGAAGTTACTCTGCACATATAATTTATTACAAATAAAACTAAATTTTTCACTATAAAAAAAATTTCTCTCTTCCGTCTCGCATTTTTCAGTGAATTGTTGTTAAAAATTGTTGTAAATCGAGATCGGTCAATTTTTTTTTTTTAACTTTTTTATTTGAGGTTTTAATAATGCAGTCTCATACTTGATATACAGATTCATTGACTGGCCCTGGGTTCCGAGGTTTGACCATTTTTATGTCTTACGGCACTCTATGTCAACCTGAAATGTACAAAAATACCCATCAATTCTATGTTTTATTCCAATACAGTTCGTGACTTTTATTCCGTGACATGCTTTAAGGCATTAACGAAGTAAATTGTGTCAATAGTGAGGAAAAATTGGAAACAACTTTTTTTTGTGGATATTTTCTCTTGTTAAATCTTGTTTTGTTTTGCCACAAAAATTTCCCTTGGCTAAACAATTTTTGCCTTATTTGATATGTATTTTTGAATAACATCATTGAACTTTGCAACACGCGTGTGATTATTATTTATAGATTTTAATGTTTCCAATAATATTTAAATAAATTAGGACTGAAGGTTCCATACTTATTCCATGCTTGTGTCTGGCTGGAACCAAACTACACCACTGGCTTTGGCAAAATATTGTTGGAAAAGATATAGTGAAAATATTTCAGAGCTATCCCTCAGATAGGGAAAAATAATTAGCAAGGCGTAATATATGTAGATTTGCATTTCTACACCCAACGAAAACTTTTAACTACTTTTTGTGTTCCGTGCCATTACTGATTTTTTTAAATACTCTATTTAGTTTTTTTTTAAATAGAGAAACTAAGAACATTCGCCTGGGCCGGTAATCGACTATGAGTACTTAATCACACGACTTCGAAACGTCGCGTCGCACAGCGATGCACACTGAGATATTATTTTATGAGATATATTGCTTTCTCGAACTACATTTAGTATTTGTTGTTTAGAGAAATTATTCCCTTGATAATTAAAGTGTAAGTAATTGTTATTTGTACAACAGAAAGTTTTAACATGTTTACACATTATTCAAGTCTCTAA